>CM064886.1:7355595-10068928 GCA_030347415.2 Decapterus maruadsi
TTTCCTGTGTGAACTTGGGTGTTATATGAGCCAAATGTCAACACCACCACACATAAAGTACACAGATCAGCTCTAAATCTGTGTAATCATTTACTTGATCAGACATGGGTTACTTTACAAAGAAAGTAAACCATTCACACGTTTTTAACTGGCTGACTTTTATTATAAAATATAAAGATAACGGACATGCAGAATAAAATGTGTAATTGCATAGTGTCATCATTACATTGAATTGCCCTTAACTAATTTACTGTGGCCACATATTGCGTTAAAATCAGCCTGAAATTGTCATCTGAGGTTGTATTGTAATAATCTAATTCATGAATTACAGCATGCAAAACCAGGAAAAACTTGTAACGCTCTTTCCAGAGAATCTCATTAGTTGTTGATATGCTGCAGCTTTGGACATATAGTATATAGTATGCTGTACGTTGCATTGCTGTAGTGTGATGCAGTAGTGAGCTTCCTTGGGGAAAACCTGTATTTTGTGAGTATACGCTGGTGTGAGAAACTAAGATAGCCCACGTGAGCGTTTGCACACGTCCCGGCGTTCCACAGTGGTCAAAGGTGGAGAGTCAGCAAGCGCGAGGGCCTGGTGTGACCAAGTGTGATGTGGGCAGAGACCACAGCCAAGGGGTCCCTGATGAGGATAAGAGGGGGAACTGGCACAGAGGTGGAGAAACAGGTGATGAAGGCAAGGTGTGAGGAGCTGGAGGAGGAGGGACGTGTGCATGCGAACACATCCTGTAAGGTGACCTGGGGCTCTGGCAGGGCCAGGTGGACAGGAATGTGCTGTTGTGTGTAGATGGGATCCTCCCTCGAGCGCCTCAGCCTGCCCACCGTCACCCCACACTAGGAGGCTATTTATATTGCACTGTGGGAAAATAACAGCCCAAGAGGTGTCATCTGGGTTCTGCAAGGTTTATACTTCCCTACCCATGCACACGCAACATGCCTGCAATCTCCCTCAGTCACAAACAAGGACGAACCATTTTGTCATTTGCAGGTTGGCACTATACCACCGCCGCTCAGTCTAAAACAGGATTCGACTGTATTCACACGGTTTAGATTTGTCTGAGATTTGTGCAGAGGAGCAAGTTGCTAAGCTAGAAACACAAGTCAGAACTAGTTTGTCGAACCCTTAAGTAACACTACCCGGGGCAATGATCAGGAAACACATTTTGGATACTGTGATAGACGTTACACAAACATATAGGCATGCACACACACACACGCACATGCACACACGCACGCACACACACAAACACAACGGAGATTCATTCATGCATGCAGAATTCTCATTTGTGGAGAGCAAACATTCTTCAGCTCTAAAGCTGTGTGACGTGGAGGAATATGATTTACTGGTGTGGTGTAAAACATGGAGAGAGAGATAAAAATAAATGCAAGGTGTTAATTTTGAAGTAGATAAACATATGAATATGCAGCCGCTGCACAGATCAAACATTACTTTTGGTAAAATAAGAGGGCCAGAAGAGACTGATTAGAACTATTCCTGCAGTTTTGTGTTATTTTTGATGATGCAATTCAGTTCAATGCAAAAGTCATGAAGATGATTGTAATGTGATGTTCAAAAACCTCAATATGACCATATGATTACACGATATGATATGATATGATACCTTTGAGTTTACTGATCATTGAATGTTTGATTTGTGAAATATGATATGTAAATATATAAATATGATCTCTTATGGTTGTTGCTAAGTGCCTTGGGTAGTATATTTACAGTGGCTGATTTAGTGAAGGGAGGGATATGAGGGGACATGTGACCTCTGCATGTAATCCGCCATAACAAATCTGCACGTTATGTTGCCGATGATATTTGGATTTGAGAAAGGTCTCGGCGAGGGCAAATTCAGCCCCGCTGGCCCCCGCCCAGGGTCATCTGGAGCTTTCTCCCATATATTAACACAGACATTTAAGCACAGATGTATGCACACACTTATGCATGCACCAGTGCCAAAACATAAACAAATGCGCATTTAGCCCCTCTTCCATCATGTCTTGGTCCCCGAGGCCCAAAGGTGCATTAGGTCAAACTAATCTGCCACAGTCCATGATGTTCACCACAAAGACCAGATGACAGCCGCCGAGAACGGGAAAGAGAGCTGGACTGATTCTAAACCAGGAATAAAGCATAATATATGGGTTGAAATTATGGTTTGTGAGGTTTTATTCAGCCATATAATGATCCATACATAACATACATATATGGTCAAATATGAATAACAAGCAGAACACAGACAGATTCAAAGCTGTAAATGACCATACAAGGACAAAAAAATAAAGTGTCGTAAGATAGAATAAAGTGTATATAAATGCCATGTAGTGCTAACTGTTTATGCTTTATCTATTGAACCTATTTCCATGATAACGATAAATTTCAACAAAAGCATCTAGAGTTTGAGTATCTGACATCTTCTGGTGATAATCTCTGCCTAGTGGGGTCGTTCTGAGTCATTTCTCACATTTTCGTCATGCTCGGTTCCCATCCCAGCATCGGTGCGGTCCCTGTTTTTCTGCATGTTTGTGTGTTTTACTCACATGCTGAGAGTTAAAGAGAGTGTAAAGTGAGCGTGCTCTGCCTATCTTACAAGGGTTACTTCTATCATAAATTCACAAGCTGCTAAAAGACAGGCATGGCTGGAATTCACACTTCAGCCCTCACTTTCTCACACAGGCTCAGCTCAGCGTTGTGTGTTTGGATGACACTATTAATAAACCAACAGTCTTCTTTAGTTGGAGAAATATAGAAATAAATGAAAAACTTCCAGACACTCACTCATGTCAGTGAACTAAGCATCTCTTCCAGTGCAACATGTTCATGTCTTTTGTTCCTCCTTCTTGTGTCACTTACTCTCACATGTCTCTCTTCCCGCTCTGTGTACTGTTTTTGTTTATGGCATATTCTTACACCCCTAAACGGTGATTAGAGCACTCAGCAAGAGATCTGAGTAAATACATAGCGCTGGGAAAAAAGAGATAATTTATTGCATTGGTTTTATTACTTTAAGTTAAGGTCTGCTCTTTTTTAAATAGACCCATGCAGTATTATGACAGCAAGGCGTGAAGGGTCATCATTGGTCTGTGATGAGGTGATAAAGAATACACAGACTGTGGTGCACGTCCAGGCCTGTGCAACACAGTCCGTACTTGACCCCCCCTGTGAGAAGTTCCCTGTTCCCAGGACCCGGTGTGTACGTTTGGGGGGCAATAACTCACCAAGTCCCTTGACTTCCTCTTTCGGCCTTCTGCGTTTTATGGCCCTCTCCTCTGCCATACAGCTGCTGTCTCCACAGCTTCCCTTTACTCTGATTGGACTAGATGTGGGTTTGAGGGAAGATGATGAACGGGAAGAGACTGGGAAGCAGCTGGGATGAGGTGGGAAGCTGGTGTGATATGGGATGGAGCGTGTTTTTTCTATCTTTTCTTTTTTTTTTGCCAGAGCCATTACAGATGATTTAATTGGTGGGCACACCAACCACGGCATCTTCCCACCACTATACATATTTGTTGAGAGAGCAATAGGAAACAAGATTAAAACTGCAATTTGGCTATATATATTCAGAAACAAAGAGGCAGGAAATACTCTTGTGTTGTCAGCTGAGAGTTTACAGTATATTCTTATTCTTAAAATCAAAGGCATTACCCTAAAAATCACCATGTAAAAACAACTAGAGGTTATATCTGCTGTAGCATCCAAGCAATAACTGCTTTGCATTTGGATGGACTGCCAGCAGATTGGCATTTCATGATATTTGACATTTATGTTTCCCGCACGATGAATTCTAATAACTTTAAAGCAGAAGTCAGCGATCCAGTCGTTTTGGCTAATGCTGTGTTAGGCAGGCTTTTGAAGTCACGACTTACAACTTTGTAGCGTTCCAGGCAACCCGTAACTCGTGTTTTTCCGACCTGTTGCCTGTGAAAGTGCCACTCGTAACTTCCGACCCATGAACTCGTACCAGATCGAACTGGTACGACTTCACAGGTTGGAAAAACACGAGTTACGGGTTGCCTTGAACGCACCATGAGTTAGCAGCCCCCGCCCTCGTCAGGCATCTATTGGTCCTCGTCCCTACGTCACCACATTCACGCGCATCCCTTGGCTGCACACACAGCCCTTCATGCCGTTCTCTCTCCTCATTGGATAACGCTTGTATCCCACAAGGAAAGTTTTCTCCTGGTTTACAGCAGATCAGAGAGACGGAGAGACTTGTGTTTCGGCCCAAACACTCTATGTAAGTGATTGCTGACGGAAAATAGGACTATTTAGTACTTATATTAACAAAAACATTCCGCTGACTTCTGCTTTAATCATGCGCTATTCCTCCATTTAGGTCTATCATAAAGTATTATTTTTTAAAAATCTGCATGTAACTGTGGTTCATAATGATCCAATCAGCCTCACTTACAACAAGAAATGTTAACCTTGGATAACATATAAACATTATTCCTGCTAAATAGCATATTGCTAAGTACAAATAGTGCCTGTAGTCTAGTTTATATATTAGTGTTATCTAATGAAACTAAGTTTTCAAACTGCCATAATAGACTCTGTCACTATTTGTTTTACTATTTAGTTTGAATGGATCCTTTGCAGTTAAGGAATGTCATATGCACATAATTTTGCATAACCAACAATACACCCATGGTAGTTATGAGGGAAAAAAAGTGCTAAGTAGGAAAATCTAACCACAAATTGACCCTAATGGATACATCTAAATCCACTTATTTTGGTATATTAATGTTTTTCCAACACTCGGATCTCCTCAGTCTCAGGGTGTGTAGTAGTACATGCCTCATCATCAAAACATGTGGACTCCCACTAATAAGATAAATGTCTGAGAGGTTCAGTGGACTTTGTGGCACACAGGGGAAGGATGAATGAATTTGCAACAGGGCGTGCTGTCTGCATGTTTGTTTCCCTCAAGTGCTTGAGTCGGTCTGCCAGAAATACAACTGAAACTCGGTCTCTGAGTCTGAATTTGCATGCGCGACTGTTCCAGCGTCTGTGAGACAAGGTGGCTGGAGATCAAGGTCAAGGTCACGTTGTTTTAAATGTCCTGTTCCTTTAAGATTGCACAAGACCTCAGGAGAAGTCGAGTGTGGGTGGACGGCGCTGTGGTTGCGTCTGTGTCTTTGACAGGAAATTTAATCAAGATAGAGTTAATATGAGCCCTTCAGAGGTTTTTGTTCTTGAAAACAGATACATGTGTAAAAAGGCACTGCAGCTTTTTCCACCAGTCAGTCTCGCTTTGTAAAGTGAGCGTGTGTGTGTGTGTGTTTAAATCAGCCTATGTGTGTTTAGCACATGTGCTGTATTCCTGACCCCTGATCACACAAAGTATTTTAATCCAATCAGCTTCGTTTTCACATGACTGTCACACACTCGCTGCTGCTATGGTAACCTGCAGAGGAAGGAGAGAAAGCACTGGAGTGAGAGAGGAATACGTTGTCCTATCTGTAATCACTGTGACATTCACACACACACACATGCATGGGTTTCTCACTTCACCTCTGTGACACTTGACTTTCTCTTTCTTATTTGTTGTCTTGAGCTTTTTATGTGTTTGTTATTCTACAAAAACACAAAGCCAGATCTTTGAAGGAACTTGGATGAAATGAACAACAAAAGTAAATGTACTAACCTTGAAACCAAAAGAAAAAACTTATAAATAACAGACAAAAACTTTTTCCATATAAGGAGAATGGCTGCAGAAATAGTGACAGACTCACAGGATGTGATTAAAAAGTCATCTCTGACACAAGTCCATTACTACACTTCTGCTGTTGCTGTAGTAAAGTTGGCAGATTTGTGCGTCACTGCTGCAAAAAAAAAAAATGTGCAGGAGCGCATAGTGACAAACAAGTAATAATCAGCAACAGAAAGAGTTCATGTGAAGGAAACTTCGCAAAAAAAAACAAACTCTATCAGAGGTCTGTTTCAGTGGGGAAAAGATTGCACAGAAAGACAACTTTATCTCAAATGAGGCCAGACTTACTAATATCCACTTCCCGTGAAAGGTGAAAAGGTTAGTCTGTGCCCTGTGGTTTGTTTTTGGCATGCTACCCTCTGCTTCTTCTTATTTTTTTCTGACATTTCCTGTTGAAGCATCAGACTGCAGCTCTTTGTGCTTACAATGCTAGGAGTTGTCGTACTGAACTTGCCAGAAGCCTGCATCAGCAACAGGTTTTCTTTCCCCAGATGCACAGAAGCTGCAGCCTATTTTTTTTCTTCTTCTTTCTTCTTTTTATAACTAACCTATGATTTGGAGCTCAGCTAACAGGAACAGCAGAAGTAGCAATTCAGGGAGATTTTTACAGCCTCCCATTTCTACTGCTTCACTGCAACATTACAGTAAGCGAAGCGCTCCACCTGCTGGTCAGTAACGGTATTGCCGCGTATCGCTGCGTTCATGGCGGCAAATGACATACAAAGTGAATTCAGATGAAGTTTTTCTGGGTAATTAATGCTTGAAAATAAATGTTCAGGCAATGACACCCACAGCGTGTAGCCCTTTCCCCTGAAACTGTTTGTAGGTCTGAAAGAAACTTTTTTTTCTTCTTTTTTTAAAATCAAAAACATTATGCGGAAGGACCGTTTGAGTCAGAGTTTCATACTCAGAATTTGGTGTTCACTAAGTATTTTGATTTATTTTTCCATATTTTACCTGGAAGCCTTTTGCATATTATTTGTTACTCACGCAACCATGGCAAATCCTTTTTGACTAGCAGTTAAAATACTCTTCCCTCTTAGACAATCCTATTGTTTTCCTATAGAGCAGGATCACCATTATATACACTAAAGGCGTTTGTTTGGCTGAATAAACAGTGAGAATTTCACCTCAACGTCAGGTTGTATTACCAGTGAAGAAACACTTGATAAACATCTGTTCCTCTAACAAATGATTTTATTCAGATAGCAGACAGGGCAGAAAGAGAGGTGTCCTTTCCAGCTGAGAGCAGACAGCAGCTGGCTTTAACACCATTAACTGTCGGCCTGTTACCAACTTTTAAATCAAGTCTACACTTGTGTAAAGTTCATACAAAATATAAGGACCTGACCAGACATCAAATCTTTTTCTTCTTCTTCTTTTTTTTTTAATGCCTGCTTACAGAAAGATGCTGGTCCACATGGTCAAGGTGCAAGAGAGCATAAAGGGAGAGTGAATGCACACAGTTCAGATCAGGTTAGGGACTGTATGAAAATTATTGGGGCAGAGGAGAGGGCGTAAATATTATATATATACACATTCTCAATATTTTCCCTTTGTCCTCAGTGCATGAAACGTGGCATCTAGTTAAAACACGGTGCATACTAAACCCATCATTTGCAACTAATCAGACTTTCTGCTTAAATTATCTCGCAAAGTTAAAAAAAAAAAAAAAAAACTCCCCTCCCCTGCTCTCTTAAAAATTCAGTCTGTCACTTCACTTGAAGGAAAAAAAAACAAACTACACCCCCCCTCCCTCTTTGATGACCACCTTTCCCCTCCTAATAATTTTCCCACAGTCCCTTAAATGGTCACTGACATCCCGTAATGGCAAAAAAAAAAAAAATCTGTTAAATCAGACACGGTGAAATAGCATTGCAAGGCTTCCATACAGCATTTTTAAAAAAAAACCAAACAGTCTACTTAACTTAGTTTGTGTATGTTGTTCAGCCGATTCAACTGCCTAAGATTAACGCCACATTTTTCATCTATTTGTGTTGTCCGGAGTCAGATCTATCAAGTCATTACTACTGGGATTATCGAGGAACAGCAATACCTGTATGATGGTCAGGATAAAAAAAAGTGTTTTTTTTCCTCCTTTTTTTCCTTATTTTTTTGTATTATCAGGCAGTATACAAGATTTAACCAGTCACTCTGGTACGGTACAGTACAGAACAGCTTTGGATAATCACACAACAGGAAATTTCTTTTTCTCTTCATTTTTGCTCCACACTTTGCACAGAAATTGCCTTCAAAAACAAAGCAATCAATATAACATTATTGTTAATAATAAAACTATGTATTATGACATCATTTATATTCAGGTCACACACATCCATGGACAGGTGAGAACAAAAACGGGTGATCGTGTAGGTCTGTAAAGTCTTATTAAGAGCAGGGATCCTGTTTTTTTTTTAGTCGAAGGTGACAGCTTTTCTTAGTGTCTGCAGAGTATGCAGCTCATTTTCCACTTCAATACCTCCTCCCTCGTCTTCTCCTACTTCTTCTTGTCCTCTTCTCTTCTTTTCTTTTTCTCTCAGAGCCACCAAAAGCGTACATAGACAATCAGCATGATGAAAAAGACACCACCCGCTGCCAGCTTGGCATAGGTGGAGCGGGTATTCAGATACTTGGCGTCGCTCCTGTACTTCTTTGACAGGCTGGACAAATTGCTGGCCTTAGAGTCGAGTGCTGCAGGGAGGCAGAAACCAGAGGAAAGGGAATTGGAGTTTAAAAAAAAAAAAGGAGGAATGTGCAAAAGGAGGAGGGAGGCACGGAGATAAAGACAAATCAAAATAAAGAAACAAACAGGTCACAGCTGTAGCGTCTGTCCTGAGAGCAGCACAAAGCATACGACTCACCAGAGAGAGCCTCTCCTCTCTGCAGCACCTCCTCGATGTTCGCCACCATGATCCTCTGGACGTCCTGGAGCTCTGTGTTGATGCTGCCCAGATTCCTTCTTGCTCGACTGTCGATGTATGATTTCTTGGTTTTTTGGATGTAGGTATCTAACAGGGAAGACGCGTCAAACGTAGAATAAATTAAAACTAGCAGGTGAAGTGTTTACTTGAGTTGCTCAGATGAGTCTTTTTCCACAACACTGGTTATATCGACATGTTTTCCTTTGCTGGCAGATTTCAGAGGCACAATTAACTAAAAAATAAAACTCAGCAGCAGAGCAGTGTTGCTCCAACTGATTCCCTATGGGACATACTGTACAGTATGTGGCACTGACCTTTCATGGGGTGGTGATGTGAAACAATGAATTCATAGTGTAAGAGGAAACTAAAGGCAGTTCAAAGCAGAGTTCATCTGTAGTGATGATTAATCAAAAAAGCTGACAATAGGTGATGCAATCAACAGTGGTGGAGGTGGTTGAGTTGTATTCTGGGTAATGTAGGCTTTAGGAGTGATGCATGGCAAAGAAATAAATGACGCTCTCTGGTTAATGCTTAAAGTCTTGTAAGTGTCAATGCAGCTATACTTCCTCTATAACATGATAATGGGCAGTGCAAACTATAAAGAAGTAGATACTGGCAAATTTGCCCATTGCAATTATCCCTACAGCCAGAGGTGTAGGTTTGTTACCTTTAATTGTCGGTGCAAGCTGTTTTGAGATCTGCGGGGGAGAGATACAAGCTGCTCAGCTAAGCTACGGAGGCTCATGTCATTTCCTGCTGTCCCTCAAAATTCAACAAATACACAATGCAACACTCGCGAGGACAAGTTGTGGCTTGAACATTCACCACACATTGCACCACAAAATAATGGAACGTTACGAGATGGAGTTGTTTTCGAGGTAAATGCAAAGCCAGCAATGCCTGTTCCCGTTGGGGGCAGTCGTTTTTCGGCAAGCGGTCTCTTTTCGGCACAACACCAGCTTTGCATTTACCTCAAAAACAACTCTGTCTCATGTAACATTCCATTATTATCTCATAGTGCGTGGTGCACAACTTGTCCACGAGAGCGTTTTGGAGTTGCTGGATTGTGTATTTGATGAGTTTGATGGAGGAAACCCGGAAATGCCATGAACCTCCGTAGTGTTAGCTGAGCAGCTTGCAACTCTGCCCTGCAGATCTCAAAACAGCTTGCACCGACAATAACCTACCGTAACGCTACAGGGATTATGGCAATGGGCGAATTTGCCAAAATGTTGAAATATCCCTTTAATCAATAGGGCTGCTAGATATCAGCAATTGAGTTCAATTATATTACAGGTTTGTTCTTACCAAATTCAATGAAGGAGTAAGGCCGGGAAACAGTGGGAACCTTCTTTCCGTGTTGCTCGTGAAACTCTGCCTGCAGGTCTTCTAGGTAAGCAAAGGCCAGCTTCTTGGGAAAACTGGCTTCACACAGCACAAGGTAGCACACTCCTTTCTCTATAAAATAGCTGCAGAGATTAGACAATTAGGAACACAGCTTCTGGGTAATATTGCCACATTTGAACTTCAACGTGACATAATAAAAAGCAACCGAGTGGTGGGTTATCTAGCTCTAATTTGGCGCCAACCGCTTCATAGTCACTCACTGAAACGACATGGAACCAGCCTCCAAAGTGCAGCGTGTGGGACTCTGTTCGTTGAGTTTCCTGAAGAGCTGCTTCGCTTGACTCTGATACTGTTGAAGATCCCGACCCAACTACACAGGTAAAAAACAAAGAAAAAAAGAAAGAAAAAAGAACAGTGGTTATTATTATACATCTCACACAGAGAGAAATAGTGTTTAATCAGGGCTGGAAACTGACATTTGTTACAAAGGTAGGCAGAGATATTACTAGAGATATATGAAAATGTCAATTGTGTGAATTACTGTAGACAGAGAAACAAAATCACACTGTTTTCCACCATATTGTGCTGAAAATTAACTCTTAGTGTGAAAAACTACAGACACTCTCAGCAGTGTGATGTCACATCTGAGACTAATGGCAGCAAATCTCCACTTTGTCCTTATGGTAAAAAAAAACTGTTTATAGTCAGCATCGTCTGCCTGGTGGATTGTATTCATTTCTTATGAGTAGTTGTCCCCTGGACCAACGAACACAGCATTTACAGCAACACTAAAACATCAAAGAAAACACATATGATGTCGAAGCACAGAGCAGAGAGACAACAAACCTTTTCACTTCCCTTTTTGAAAGCAAACAAGAGAGCGAAGGAGAAATGTTAGACTCCTGCAAAGTCATGCTCATACATTTTAAAACATTACAACTGGTCACAATTAGAACATGCTTGGCTTAAAAACACATACGTTCAGTTTGAGGACGACTGATACAGGATTTGATACTTTTAACAATTACAGTCCTTGAGGTTTAAAAAAAAATCTATTAGGAATAAATCTACATAATCTCCCATCACACATCCTTTTTTAAAAGGGTCCATGATATGAGCCAGTTGTGACGAGACATTTACTGATCAGGATATTCAAATGATGCTCTCTGGTGGACAAACGATGTCATGGCAACACCCTTTTCAAACAAACACGGTGTATTTGCCATTTAGGTGGTAGCCTATGGTATTCCTTGTTGATTTATCAGCTAATGTGACGATGAGATATCATCACCGTGATGAGTTCAAACTGACTGATACTTGCAGCATTTTACATGCTTTACTGAACATAACAAATGGTATGGTTCATGACGTTATAGTAGGCTATATCTGATTATCTGATTTACAGCCTGTCATGTACAATATGTAGACATATTAATGTTTGGACTGCAGATTGACCTACACTAGGCTACTGGAAAAAGCCACAGCCTACAGCCAAACCAACACCAAGTGCCACTGCAGTTGTGCAACTGGAGCAACATCTGAACAGGGTCAGGGTTGAAACTCTGATGAATGAGCCCGCAGTTCACTATGGTTTTTGGTACGGAATAGATAGACAGGCCTCTGCTTATCACCTAGTCATTAAGTTACACACAGCAGCCACTGGTCGAGTCCTCCTGGACCCACATCTGGAGGAAAACCTCCGATCTCTCCCCCGCGGACCCGGTGGAGGTCCCGGAGGAGTCCAAGCTGGCCAGCTGCTGGTCTGTCTGTGCTAGCTAACCCTACACTATGTCGCTGTGGCATTCCTACATCTTATTATGAGGCGTTTACAGCAGAAGACTGAAGTGGTGAAAGCAAAAAAAAACAGGCAGCTAGCGACCACAGAAGGCAAAATAGGTGAAATCTGAACCTGCTCGTCCTCCTGCATGGACGCGGCCAGCGGCAGACCGTCCGCCAGCCGAGCGATCATCGTCAGCAGCACCATGTTTCCGCCGTGTACTGGTGTTTCTCCACCGCCCGGTGAGTGTGTTACAGGTGACTGGTACCACTGTTTGACACACTGTAAACTGACAACACCACAGGACTGACGCGCTGAGCTGGCCGGAAACGCTAGAGCTTTGTGTGTCACAGCGAAACCGCTCCGTGGCGCCTGTTGCACGGAAATAAGCGACACGCGAAGGTTCCGCATCACAAGTTGGTGTATTTCGCAGTCCAGCAATATTGTTGTAGACTCACAATTTTTGACTGATTATGATTTAAATGTTGACACTGACAGTGGAAAATAAAAGGTCATAAGCATCTTCCTTACAAGCTGAAAGATTTAATGAAACCCTTAATTGGGGACTCCTGAGTCTGTTACACCTGCTTACCAAATGCTTCAAAGGTGGACACAGCAGCCTTAAATACAAGTTTAAAGTGGCACCAAATGGTTTCGGACAGCAGCAGGTTTTGGAAAATGTTATGGTCTGAGACGTATTAGTCCACATTTCTTTTCTTTTTCTTTTTCAAGTAGGCTTTTTTTTTTTAGGGAGGATGATTAAATGCAGGAAAGGACTGCCTGATGCAGGATTCAAACCGCGGATGCCTGCAGTGAAGACTGTATACATGATGCGGCTCCTCAACCTACTGCACCATTGTAGGCCTACACCCTGTATTTGTCCATATTTATTTTGTAAAATTTAATCATCCCCAATTTTCAGACTGATTATGAGCTTTTCCAAGATAGCTAAACACTGACAGTGGAAAATTAATCTAGAAAATTTCCTTGGAGAAATTTTGAGAGTGGGGCCATACAGTATGTGAGCTATGTCGAAAAGGGATTCAAACTCATGACTTTAAGGTCAGGAAAAAGCTACAGTCAAACAACAATTAAAGAGTTAGCCTAATTATTAGTCTGAGCAAACAAACCATCACTGATGTTTAAATACTTAATGTCAGGTATGGGAACTGACGATTTCCACTAATGCAAACAGGTTATTACTTGCTCTCAGAGGCTTTTATACAAACAGAACACAAACCCTCTTTCTCCAAAAGAAAAAGAGAAATCCACAACAGACTACCATGACGTGTTAGAGCAAGTCTTGGAGATAATCTTGCCTTGTTGTTTTATTTTTCCCCAGCAACAAGACATGAATCAGGGTTGAATAACTGCATTGGTACAACATTTTGATTAAAACAAACAAACAAAACAAAGCAAAGATTACACATAACAAAACATATTTCCCTTTTAATGCCATTCAGAGTAAATAATTCATAATGTGATGATCATCATGATCATCATGTGATCTGTGAGTGTGTTAATGATTTTGTTTGAGTAGTGTGTCTTGGAGTGTCAGACATTTCATTCATGAAAGTGTTTATTCTATATTCCTCTTACTTAAAAAATAAGGCTTTGAGTGCTCAAATTCTCAAGTTTAGACCAGTTATGGCTTTACAGTACAATATGATAACAATAACACTGCTCAGTTGTGACACTAGTTCCCTGAATGTTGTAAAAGTGCCATATTTCCCTGGGCAATGTAGTAATTATTTTATGAATATGTTATGAACAATAATAGGCTTTTTCCCCCAATCAATGGAAAAAAAAGAACTTTAACAAATATCTCATTAGAGAATGTCCATGAAAATGTTATATTATATTGAACAAAGTAAACAGGCCTACTAAAATATGAACAGTTTTTTTATAAAATATTCCAGTTTTTTTAAATGACTAAACTAAATTGAAGCTATAACTCAAAGACCATTATGAAATGATTTCACAGAAATGCCTCAGCCTGAACTGTCCCCTGACTGTGCGCTTGGCTGGAAATATGTGCAAAAGGTCCAAAAAAAAATGTAGATTTATGATTGCCAATAATTCCTCTCCTGTTTAACAGAAAGGTAAAAAGTGTAACAAATTTCTGCTTTGAGTTGACTGTACATGTTAAGGCAACCGAGGGATTTTTAATGCTAAACAATCCAGTAGAAACAAATCAGCAAGGAGGAAATACGGAGAGATATTTCTTTGCGATAGCCGAAGCTTGATTTTGAGGACAGGGCATCACAGGAAGTCGAGGAGGCCCCAAATTCAAGCCTGATAGCTCATTCATCAGCTGCTTATTTACTCCCACGTCAAAGCCTGCCATTAACAATAAAGCAGATAGTCACAAACAGAGAATATGGTAAATATGGCATGAAAATCACACATTACACAAACGCTACTCACCGGATTTCTTGGCATAAGTAAGAACATCTTGCACCTTGAACTGTTCATGGAAATCAGACAAAGATATCAGAAACCAAAATTGATGCAAATTCTCATAAGAGAGAGTCTGGGGGAAAAAACAGGCAGATGGACAATACCTGTGTGTCTCTGGCCTCGGTAAGGTGGCCCTTCTCAAAATCTGACATGAGCCCGTTGATATGACATCCCATATAGTTGTATGTGCTGTAGGACGAGATATTAACAACATTGTCTTTAACTGTGTAGCACAGAGCAAGAAAGGAAACAAATGATTTTACATATGCAACCTCACACACTTACCTGCCAACTGCTCCGTGGGCTCCAAAAGCCAGACCTGCTAGCAGTTGCTGTGGAAAAAGAAAAACCTCTTGGTTCGAGTTACACGCTGTTTCAATATACTATACAATAACCCAGAGCAGAGGGAGAAGAAGTGAAGACCGACCTCGTCCACACCATAGAGGACCGACCAGTCGTTAGGATGACTGTAGCTCAAACACTGACCCAAGTCCATCAGATCAGTGCCCGAGAACTTCACTCCTCTGTAGGAAGGAATGAGGTCCTTTATACCGTCCAGCACATCTCTGGCCAGCACTGAGGAAAAAAAAGCACATGTCACAGTCTGTGTGCCATCAGTAAAGAATTTAACAAGCTTTTCTCCATAGTTTCCAGATGCAGAATCCATCATCGATACAGTAGCACTAACCATCGACACCGGTCACAGCTGGAATATGATAATAATAGAAGGGAACTCCTGGAGCAGCTCCAGCCACCGCAGCAAGGTACTTCTTCAGGGCTTCTACAAAGGGTGAGAAGGAACACATTATATATGGAGTAGGGCATCTCCAAAAAACTGGATGATTAGCTGAATATCTGACCGTTCACTCTTAATGACAATAATTAATTAAAATTTACAGCCTCTGTATAGAAAGTTGTGACAAATATCTGTGTCTTTCTTGTTTGGGATGTGATGAAATCACAAAGTGGATATAAAGCAGGACACCTTTTCATCTGAAAACATCATATACTGTACCTGCAGTGCGGGGCTTGAAGAAAGAAGGGGAAATGACTGCTATCCCATCAGCCTCAATCTCCTGTGCATGGCGGGCCTGGGGGAACAGAGCACAGAGAGAGTGGAGAGAGATGACTCGTAGGCATGTCTCACTCGCTTAAAGTCTATAAAAGACAACGTAAAATAACACAAATCTTTTAGAAAGAAATCCCATCAGCCTCCGTAGCGTAGCCAGCACAATTAAAGGTAACGATCCTACTCCTAAAACTATAGGGATCATGGCAATGGGCCAATTTGCCAGAATGTTGAACTATCCCTTTAAAAGTTAACAGTTCTCCACTCACCCATATTTCTCTTTTTATTCAATCTATATTTTACCAAGCAAAATATTAAAAACAAAATTCTGTTGGTCTGGCAAGTGCCATAAAACACTATGTCAGGCTATAGTAAAACATTTACAGGTGTCATTAAGAACTGCCTTTAGACGCCATCTGAAAGCAGATGTACTGTAGATACAAAATCATTAAGTTTTAGTGTTTTTTATTTGTTTATTTGATTGCAGCAAATGAGAAAGACAGTTTTCCTATTAGTAGTGGATGAAACATGGAAACATGGACACGTTTTGGACTTGACATGAAATCTGTGTCAGCTTTTATATGATGACATTGGTACTCTATACACATCCTTACAACTTAGTGATCAAGGGCCTTACATTGTGTTTGTTTTGTATTTGATTTTTGAACTTCTCCGTTTCCTTCTTGACATTTGATTCTTTCACAGTGCCTAAGCCTTAAACATAGTTTATCTTTACTAAGGTGTATAGTTAGTTAGTTAGTATAGTGTCATGCTGGAAAAAATCCCAAACCCATTAAACAGATTGAAAAACACTTCCAAGTGTACATGTACATGCTCTGTGATTAGAAAGAAACTAGGTCAAAGCCTACTTTTTGGCCGGACCTAGTAATGATCAATGTCTGAAAATGTGTGAAATTGAGGATGTAGCCGTGCAACCGCTTTAAACAACTCACATCATCTCATCACATTAGCAGCGGTGCCCGGTGTCAGCAACAGCTGATGAAGAAACTCCGACTCAGCAATCTGGGCTGGCAGTAGTAGGAAGGTGATTACTTAACACTAAACAGTCAATCAATGACTGGCCCCTCTGTTGTGGTCCATGCACAAAGTAACATGAACAAAACTTTTTATTTAATCATTCATCAGAATTACTTTAACTACAGTACATCTAAAAGCACATGTGTTTTATTGCCATGCAGTTATAGAGACTGAAAAATATGAGCCCTGATTGAAAATATCCTTGGAGAAAAATCAATCTGGGGGATTCATATTTAATGCTGGATACGATGAAGATGAAATAGCTGGACTAGACTGGCACCGGGCTAGCTGGGAGGGACAGTTTCTTTGGTGACTGAAGTCAGATTTCTAAGAATCTAAGAAAGTAAAAGTAAAATAAGTGTGGTACGCTGGAATAACTCTGACTACCATCTAATAATCTACCTTTGTGATACAAAGCGTATGGTTTTCCTGTGAGTTCTTGGTTTTATTCAGTATTTGTGTCGTCATTGATAATTCACGAAGACATAACTCACCAGTTCTTGGGAGTCTTTCAAGCTCATGCAACCGACATGCACAATCACCTGCTCCATTCTGTAGAGACATGCACACACATGAAGGCAAAAGACATTTTGCAAACTCAACTGTTCTCCTTAGTCTTAAATTGACATATTGGCAAATGCTCAGACAAAGTGGAAGTGTGATAACTTACTTCCCCTTGGATTTCTGACACCATTCCTTTGCCAACGCCTTCCTCTCTTCAACACTGAGAGACATGCTCTCCCCAGTGGTGCCATTCACTTTAAACAAGTCAAGTCAAGTCAAACTTTATTTATAAAGCATGTTTAAATCAACCAAATTTAGACAAATTTACCCAATTTATCAAGTGGTTCACCACCAGAATGACTGAGTGCGCAATATTTGACAGAACAAAACTATTTCAAGGGTAATCAACAGTGATGCAGACAGTTAAAGTGAGATAAGTAAGAACACATGAATTAAAAACAAGGCACAAATGACGTACAGACATGGAGACAGCTCTTAGGGCCCAGTGAGGAAATGATGAGTTTGTACAATGAGTTTGTGCAAAGTGTGAAATGAACAGAAATCAGAGTCACAAGCCCTAATCAATGGCAACAGTTTGATTGTTTAACCATAGCAGTCAACCATAGTCATCACACTACATATGCAAAACATTGTAAATAAAATCCAGTTGGACAGGAGCGGAGCAGAGTCACACATTTAACTTGGAAATCACACATAACTTGGAGATATGAAGCCGTGTGGTAAATTAGACCAACAGCATGGGAAGGTGTGTCCTGAGTTTGATTGTATGGGTTTCGCAAGTAGGATTAAACTGTCAACCACTGCCAGGAAATCCATGCTCTTTGTGGCTGTTTTTAAAATGATGCAATAACACTCATTTCCTCAGAATTCGGACTACTAAGACTTGGAGAGATTTAGCCTAATCCTGTTTTTGATAAATGCAAACCCAGTCATGTTTCTATTGTACTCTAACATCTCAAATATGTAGTCTACTGCATAACTAAACCAGTCAAATTTACAGTCAGAAAGTCAGAATTAACAAAAATGATATTGATGTGATATCTAAATGCAACATCAGAGATTCATATAGACATTGACAAAACTTACCAAATATGTTCTTTACACCTTGTTTCTCTGTCAAGTAGGCAACATAAGGTCCAATCTGTGAGAGCTCGATTTCACTGTTTAGGGGGGAAATGGAAAGAATATTAGACCCACAGATTGCCATAGCCTACATACTGCATTATTATCCTGGCGTACAGGGTGTGTGATGGGCACATATTTTCATATAGGGCCAGGCTATGCATATATCCGCACACTTTAAACTTTACTTGTCACACACAGCAAACGCATTACTGAATGCTACATTAATGCAAAACACATGTAGGAGAGTGGTTTGTAAAGGTTGCTTACCCGGATTTGTTGAAAGGAGTAAATGTAGCTGCAACAAGTCCTGTCAGCTTTTTACCAGCAAGAGCCATGGCTAACAACCTTGATGGAAACCGCACATGTTAAGAACAGAGAGAGAGAGAGAGAGATCTGTCAAACTACCCTGTTATTAGAGGTTAAACTACTATGAATATTACATCGTGGAGTGGATGTTTTCGATCAGGGTGTGCATATGGCTTACAGAGGAGGAAATGAAGAGACAATCCAAATGCAGCCTTCCGTGGAAAAGGATCAGAGGAATCCAGATGTCAGCGCCAGCGCAGGTAAGGTTTTGCGGTCTGAGCGTTGAGGACATCAATTTTATGTCTGGCAACCGGTTTCCCCAAAATATGCGACTAGTTAGGGATTTGTTGATATGTTTGTCACGTGAAACGTCAAGTGATATCGCAAACATTCATGGGAAATGTAGTTATTATGAGACAAGTTATGAGATAAAATGCAGTTCCCCTTTTTATAACTTGTTAAGTCATCTTAACACACGGAGACAGTGTTTTTAATAGCTTTGCTACTTATTTAGAATAATTCTTTACTTTTGTGTTTTGTTTCAAAACAAGACATTAACGCTGCATTTACATGTTGTCGGTATATTTCATTTTCCACGGTGGCAAACTCACATAGTCTAAAACAGGGGACATTGAAATATGGTGTTACTCGTGTTATTTTTTAGGAATTCATGTGAATAATTATAACTGTGGTGGTGTTGCTGTAAAATTCGCTGTAAAACACTCACAAGAGGCTACAAAACACATTTTTTTCGAGCAGCTCCGGAAGGCAACACCTGTGAGAATGGGGGCGGTTAGTACGTAGAGAGACTGTCCTCAAGGTTTTTGTTATCCAAGTTTGTACTTTCAGGCAACTTTTCATTCGAGTGGATCAGTGGTCTCTTAAAAAGCTGTATAGCTATTAGTTGTTCTTGTTGCTATGTGATATGTTCATTATAGTAGATTTAAGGCCATGGATAAAGTTACATATCCACATCCCAGAGAAAGGGATGGTAAATCGATGCCTGACAGACCAAACTCAGGACGTAGACGCTCGCGTTTCCAGGAAGCGGATGTAGTTGACGTTTTTCATCGTAGATAGCATCCGGTTTTTCGAGGCTAGCAACCTTGGCGAAATACTAGCTTCCGGCGAAATTATCCACTTTTCACCCCGAACGACAGACAACACAGCTCGACCAGGTCATCTGCTCAACAATGGACGTGTTTTTTGTCAATTTCTTCTCGTGTTCTCGGTCTGTCCGGAGGCACCGACTCGGCTAGTTAGCATAGCCGGCTAATGTTAACTGGTCGGTTAAAGCCCTGACAAGTGCTCGGCTTCTTGTCTTGACTAAGAGGACGGAGGAAAATTATCAACAGGAGGAAAAATAATTAACTTTTTTGTATTTATCTAAAATGCTCCACCACAGGCACACCACACTGAGAGCCGGAGCTGGTGTGACCGGGAGCCTCCCAGGGATGATGGCTTGACTTTAATTTTAGTTGGCTGTAGAGTCGGTGAAGTAAGTAAACGATCCGGGCACTGAGGTTATAAATACAGTAAGAACAAAGAAGGCATGAAGCGCTAATTACTCTGGTAATATATTGAAGATGACAATATATTGTTCCCGAAAGATCGCATCTGTAATGTAGAATATTACATCTTCATAATTAGTTCGCGTGATTAATTTGACGTGACGAGTTTGCTTGGAGGCAGAGCTACATGTGACGTTAGTGGCTTACCTGTCAACGTGTCACACATCCTGTTTACAGCAGGTCCGGGTGACAGCCTGGAAAGCAAACAGGTGTGATAGAGCAACCCGCTGGCAGCACTTGGAGCGACTTTTGCACGACAGCTATTGTCTGATGCATCTCCCAGATCTACCTAATTACTTAAAATAACATTCCCACAAAAGGTCACTCCTGGACTCACAGTCTTGTTTTGGAAGAGGAAGACAGATGGAGTCTCAGTGGGAAAGTTTGAGGAACACACAAGGGTTTTCTCGTGTGGCTATTTGTAATCACTGATGATGAGATATAACATAAATGGGACGGTCTAGGTAGATGTTCCTTTGGAGTGCTTTTGTTATATGACTTTGCTCGGTCAGCAGCACAGTGGTGATGACTAGATATTTGCTCAGAGCCGGACTGTAGTTGTATGCATATTGCTGCGATCTTGCCCATCTACAACAATGGCACCTGTACTATTCCTACTGGTGCTGTTTGGAGCATCGTGCAGCCTTGGACAGGCCATGTCACGGGAGGAGAAGCAGAGGTTGAGGTGAGTTGAGAACATCTACCCAGCACTTTTGGAGTATATGACGTGAGGAGATGTTACACATGGTGACTGGTGTTTGATTTCTGTCTCTCCACCTAAGGAACCAAGTGGTTGAGATGTTTGACCATGCATATCAGAACTACATGGTAAGTGCTTTAACATGCTTTAAAATAAGTATGTCATAAATACTTATATTGTATACTGTAATATGTCACATTATTTTTTGGTAATCTATAAGGAACAATAACTACTCTTTTGGTGGATTTTCCAAATATCAGTCCCAATAAATATTTAATCCGGCTTTGAAAGTGCTTACATGTTGGGATAACACACGGTCATCTATATTTTAAGTTGACTGAGGTCTAATCAGTTAGCCACTGAAATATAAAGAGTGACTAAAATGAGTTTGTTTCTGTGTCGTAGGACCATGCATATCCAGCAGATGAGCTGATGCCTCTAACGTGTAGAGGAAGAGTACGAGGGCTTGAACCCAGTCGAGGTGACATAGACGATGCATTGGGAAAGTGAGTGCCATTACTACACTGACACTGAGATGAATTGGAAGAATGATGAGGAAAATGTGGGTCAAAACCACACACACACACACATCTGATCAAGCTCTTTTGTCACTTGTACTATTATCTGTCCCTGCAAGGTTTTCTCTGACCCTCATCGATACTCTGGACACTCTGGTGGTGAGTATCAGCTCTAGTTCTGACACTTGGCTGCTTCACAGTACCGTAGTTCTTCTGTAGGTAATTTAAGACTGCATGTAAAGCCTTTAACAAGTGAGGGGTATGCGCATTATATGGTAAAACGATCTTTTTAATCATAATGATGATATTTTGTCTGTGTGAGCCTTTTATAGAGATAAATGTCAGTGTTACTAGTTAAAAATTAATTAAGGGCTGTAATTAAACATTTCTGGGAGCAGTTTTGTGAACAGCACCCAATGTATTTTATTCCACTTTTAGACTGTGAAATGGTGCATAATTGAGCCTCATTTTTATGATCATGTTCTATTTCTCATCACCAGCTTTTGAATAAGACGACGGAGTTTGAGGCTGCAGTGAGGAGAGTGCTGTCAGACGTGAGGCTGGACAATGACATCGTAGTGTCAGTTTTTGAAACCAACATTCGAGTTCTTGGGTAAGACTGAATACGACTGTCGCACAACACAACTATATATTTTTTAATCTGATAAACAGAACAGCCAGAGGAAAGAAGATCAGTGGATTATGTTTTTTTGCTGTGTGTTTGTGTGTGTTCAGAGGTCTGTTAGGAGGCCACTCCATGGCTGTGATGCTGAAGGAGGGAGGTCAGCACATGCAGTGGTATCAGGACGAGCTCCTGCACATGGCCAAAGACCTGGGTCTCCGCCTGCTGCCGGCCTTCAACACCAGCAGCGGCCTGCCTTACCCCCGGGTCAGACAGACACACGGATATTTAAATACACTGTATACTGTCTAGTTAGTCCAGCCTCTTGTTTTATATTGGCCTCGTGATTTTCTTTCCAAAGGTATGGCTTTATTGCTAACATATGCAATATATACTGCCAATATATGTAGAATACTTTATCTGGTAATCCTTAAATGAAAACCATTCTCCTGATAGGAAACTAGCTGTGTAGCTGTAGCACTTGCTTAGTTATAAGAGTCAGTGAAGACCAGAGTCTGTTACTAAGTGTTTCCTGGACTCAGTAGGTTAAAAAAAAGGAGAAACATATTACTCACCACAATATTCAGTTTTATCAAAGTTGTTATTAAATATTTCCTGTCACATATGCCCCATTAAAAGACATTTGGAGTTTATTATACTCACACTTCCTGTGCTGCAGTGTGACAAATTGTTATCTCCTTTTGCTCACAGCATCCTTTCAGATCATGGCTACATATTTCCATTTTCTGCTCCACTGCTCTGCTCGCAGCTGTCACAGCTTTCAGACGCAGACGTTTTCACGGCTGACTAGTTTTCATGCACAATCTCTTGCAAACCAAATGTGTGTCTATAAACGGATTTTCTTTCTTTTTTTTTTCTTTTTTTTAATGTTTTATTTTTTCCTGCTTGACAGGTGAACTTGAAACACGGTGTCAGGGGTCCTGAGACGAGAACGGGCACAGAAACAGACACTTGCACCGCGTGTGCAGGGACGATCATCCTGGAGTTTGCTGCCTTAAGTCGCTTCACTGGAGATCCTGTGTTTGAGGTGATACATCATCACATAATCAAATCTTCAAATGCCTACATTAATGTGTTGTTATTGATCATTTACCTCATTACAACAATGGGAACACATTCATCTAAAATTGTTCCATTACAAAAAGATTAATTGACACATAAACATATTTACCTCTCACCACCATCATAGAGTTGTTAAGTTGTTGCCATCGGCTGTTTGAACAGACAAGTGTCAGCTCTGAACAAACCCATCCTACAAGTGGCTTATCGCTTCCTTTATCTGCAATCCAGGTCACAGTTTGTTATTTTGTTATTGCTCTGTGCCATGACAGCTGTGGCCAGAGGGGTTATCTTTTGTTTTCCTTCTCTTTATTTCTTTGTGCTCATGCTGTATCATCTGACACCCTGGTGTTCTCCCTAAATAACTGTGAAAATACGTAGCCTTGCCAATGTTTTGTCTCATCCATGTCTTGTCAGATCTTCGTTAGTTGGGTCAGCATTTTACCCGAAGCATGAGACATGAAATTCTGCCTTTTTTTTTTCATTTATTTACATATTTAGTTTCCCCATTGTTATATACATTGTGGAGTCTCATCAAATCAAGATCAATAAATGCACACAGAAGGATTTACAAATTTATATTTATATTATTATTTATATGTAAATTACACTCTACATAAGACATTTTTCAGTGCACAAAAACAAATTGTCATTCCATCTACACATAAATTAATTCACCAAAATTCCCCATGCACACACAAATATTTGTTGTTTAAAATGTGCATGATGGAAACTTACATATAGGTATTTACATTTTGAGACCTCCCTGACATGCCTGCCTTTTTTGCATTTGTCTTCTTTTACTCCAGTTATTTGCTAGAAAGTTAGACATTTTATGGTATTTGCTGAAAGTTAGATATTTTGCTGTGTTAATTTATTAGACTTTGGGACTGGTTCATTTCCTGGCAGCATCAAACTACTGAATAAGCACAGAGTCACTCGCTGTAATCATTCTAACAGAGTACAGCTACTGCAGATCGATTTTTACCTTTTTTTTTAAATCAATGATGCCACCCTTCCTCTAATTCACACAGGCCCATGCCCGGAGAGCCCTGGACTTTCTGTGGGAGAAAAGACAGAGGAACAGCAATCTGGTGGGAACTACCATCAACATCCACTCTGGAGAGTGGGTGCGAAGAGGTGAGAGAAAGAAAGAGGCCTGATGGGGGTCTGAGGAGGATGAAAGAGGGAGGTAGAATGACATGAGTGAGTGAGCAGAGGGAGGAGGCAGTGAGAGAAAAGCAGGGGGGATGAAGAGGTGAGACAGGGATGAAAGACGGAGAGGTGGAGGAATAGGGGAGGAGGCTGGATTGATGAGGAGACAAGGACACGGGGGAAGTGAAAATTAAGAGTACAGCTACAGTCCTTCCGTCTCTGTGGGAGAGGATTTGGTTTTGCAGGGAGCGAGAGGGTGAAAACACAGCATTTGTTAATCACCTGACTTTTATCGTCATATAAAGTGATGTAAAGTGTGATTGTGTCTGTCCAGACAGTGGAGTCGGAGCGGGAATTGACTCATACTATGAATACCTACTGAAGGCCTACATCCTCTTGGGAGATGACCTGTTTTTGCAGCGGTTCAATATTGTGAGGACACACATACACACACACACACACACACACACACACACACACACACACACACATGCACACGCTTGCCAGAGTAATTTGATGCCTCTCTCTGTCTTCATAATAGCATTTTGTCCAAGGCGTTTCTCTGACCTAAACCAGCCTTCTGGTTTTCCATTTGTGCATGTCAGGATTCTGTGTACTCCTCCAGTGCACAACTTGGCATTTACAGTAGATGTTTTTTTTAAACAACATACATACTCAGTACCACTACCACTATGCTTGTCCCATGCAGCACTATGCATCTATAATGAAGTACATTAGCCAGCCTCCTCTGCTGCTGGATGTCCACATCCACAAACCTCTACTTCCCGCTCGCACCTGGATGGACTCTCTGCTGGCCTTCTTCCCTGGACTTCAGGTCAGACTGGATCATGTGAAATGAGCCTTTTACTGTCTTCATAGAGTCTCGTGACATGTCAGTAATGTTGTATGCATTGTGCATGTCCCAGGTATTGAAGGGAGATATCCGTCCTGCGATCGAGACCCATGAGATGTTGTACCAAGTGACCAAGAAACACAACTTCCTCCCAGAGGTATTCTGTCTCTTAAACATCTCATTCTTTGTCTGCACCACTTGATGTCACTGAATTAAAGTCTAATTACTACATATTGCTGGCTGAAGGTGGTTTGAAGTGAAGCATCCTGCATTTCATGCAACGCAGCTACCACTTTAGCTCGGTCGGTCTGTTTTAATTACAATGCTCTGAGTGGTGCTCTGACCCTTTTCGTCCTTCTCCGTCTGTCCCCAGGCCTTCACTACTGATTTCAGGGTACATTGGGCCCAACACCCCCTGAGGCCTGAGTTTGCAGAGAGCACCTATTTTCTTTACAAGGTAATTTATCAAGGAAGCTTGACATTCAGCAATGCAGGTGTTCTCTTTTCATTGCCACGGCGGCGAGGTAAGCGTCTCTTTATCATGCACCAGTTTATGTTAAATGTTGTCAGGTCTCTGCTCGATGTCAAGTTTCTCACGTTTGAGTAAACTCTTGAGGTGCATCAGTTCTCATTCACTAAGCTTTGGAGACACTACCTGGCGCTCTGAGCTGTCTCCAGCATGCAGACCACTAATGTGTGTTCATAGTTATCACATAATAATCTGCTGCCGCTGGCTTTTTGGTGTCATTTTAACAGAGGGAGATAGGGAAAACACTGAGAATTACATCTTTGAGTCTGAGCAGATTCCACTGTAGCCCAGTTAATGTACTGTCCCCTGTAGTGACCACACTGTTTTCTCCTTCTCCCAGGCCACAGGAGACCCTTACTACCTGGAGGCAGGTCGCACAATCCTGGACAACCTCAATCGCTTTGCTCGTGTTCCCTGCGGCTTTGCTGCAATGAAGGACGTGCGCACTGGGAGCCATGAGGATCGGTGAGACTATAGAAGAACATTTTCCAATGATTTATATGAAGATATACTTTTAAACAACAAATCTAGACACCATTTTAGACATTTTAGGCATTACAAACTGTACGATCAGCTGTACCCTAGTAAGGAATACATGAAGTGGAAGGAAGGAATAGTCAAACAGTTACTTTAACAATCATTGGATACAAAACAACATCTTTGTGTTGGTAACTGAGGCCAATTAAAACAGAATTTCTAAGGCTGTTATTGAACAGGCTAAATTGTGAAACCAAACAATTTACAGTAACGCAACAACATAGAAAAAATACAGTTTTAAAAAGCTGCTTTTAACTTTAAATTTCATCAAGAAAAACTTGATGAGACAACAGTTCATAACACAATTGAAGTTCATGCCATCACAGCAATTTGGTCCATAATTACATCATAACAACATACATACATCATTTATACACAAATCAAGAAGAATTTGGGTCAAATAAACAAGAATGCAGCTTATCTTCCAAAATGCCTAAAGGTATGTCTATGATACCTAATAGATAATAATAATAATGATGATAATAATAATAAAAATAGAGATACCACCCTGCTCTTAAGTCGGGCTGTACTTCGTGATTCCTATATTGATACCGTAATTTAATAAAAACCTCTTTTCTTCTTCTCAGAATGGACTCGTTCTTCCTTGCTGAGATGTTCAAATACCTGTTCCTGTTGTTTGCTGACGCAGAGGACCTACCTTTTGACGTGGAGGACTACGTCTTCACGACCGAGGCACACCTGCTGCCTCTGTCTCTTTCCGCAGTCCCTCACTCCTCATCAGTCTCCTCAAATAGAACGGTAATATAATTGAAATGATACCATTATCATTCAAATCTGACGAAGAGTTGAAAGCTTACATGCACTGCAGTAAATAACAAAACCTGTCGTACATGTCCTTCAGTCAGAGGAGGAGCTGGACGACTCTAACTTTGACTGGACCTGCCCAAACACCCGTCTCCTGTTTCCGGACCCCGCCTTCCCTCGTAACCTGAGAGAACCAATCCGTAGTGCTGTGGACAAGAGCTGCCCTCGTCCTGCTCCACACAGGTATATATAATTTTATTATTTATGCAGCTCTCCCTTAAGTTTTTTTTTTTTTTTTTTACGAAATGGTCTTCACCCTCTTCTGCCAACTTTCAGGGAACCTGGTATGGGTCGTCCTCCACTTAGGGCTCAGGATTTCATGGCAAACAACCCTGAACATTTAGAGCTGTTGAGGAGGATGGGAGTCAGTCTCATCCACCTGAAAGATGGCAGAGTGCAGCTGGTCCAACATGCAACACAGGTACAACAATTTAACCTCTTGTTTTTGTAATTAGCTAGTTAGTTTCTCAAGAGATCGTCTAACTCTCTTCTCCCTCTCTGCCACACCCACACCTAGGCGGTGAGTGCAGTAGCAGCAGAGGACGGCGTACGCTTCATGCAGGAGATGATGGAGCTGTCCAGCCAGCAGCAGAAGGAGCAGCTGCCTCCCAGGGCCATTCAAATCGTCTCACATCCATTCTTTGGCAGAGTGGTGCTGACCGCCGGCCCAGCACAGTTTGGCACAGACCTGTCCAAAAGTTCCACAGGGGTGAGTGGGTTTTGCAGCTTTGCCAAACTGCCAGGGTACAAATGGGCACTTAAGTGTGCTCTTGTTTGTTTTTCCTAAGAGAGCCACTCACTCCTTCCTCTGTATTCTTAAGAGAGCTCTTGCTCTTACAGAACACTTTCCTAATTTAAACAGAGGGAAACATGAGTTCTCGGTTGCAGCACCACAAGAGAACATGTGGGATTAGTCCGCAGCTGTGTATACCACATAATATATTAACATAAGATGTTCCTTCGGTAATTCTGTGTCTCCTCTCCCCCTGTGTGCAGGTTCGAGGGTTTGTGACTGTGGCTGAACCCTATAGTGGCTGCTCTGAGATCACCAACGCAGAGTATGTGCAGGGCCACATCGCTCTTCTCCAGAGGGGTCAGTGCATGTTTGCAGAAAAGGCCCGGCATATCCAGAAAGCTGGCGCCATCGGCGGCATAGTCATCGGTGAGTGCAGGCAGATAATGACGCGGACGATAACCACTCAGTGACTAGATTATCCTGTGATATATGGATTATCTAGAAGATGCGCTGTCCAGTGGGGCTGTGCACATCACGGCTGAGTAATGAGGCAGAGCTTCATCAAGACTGACAACAATAGACTTTCTCTCATTAAAGTTACAGATTCTCTTACAATAGGTTATATAATACAGTAGACAATATCAGCTGGCTAATGCCCAACAACAGTCAATACCTGGTCTTTCTGAAATTAATATGTCTTTTTCTTGTTTTGTCTGACAAGCAGTCTAAAACCAAAAGATATTGAAACTACAATTGTTCAAAACACTGAAATCATCATTAGAATTTGGGACCAGAAGGATTTCAATAATAAATTGATTATCCATATCATGTCAGTCAATTAAATTGATTTCCATCTCTGACTGTCATCCTGTTGCTTCCTTTTCTGTCCCTCTAGATGACAACGAGGGAAGCAGCAGCGACACGGCTCCGTTGTTTCAGATGGCCGGGGACGGCCGCAACACCGATGACATCACCTTGCCTCTCCTCTTCCTCTTCCACAAAGAGGGCAACATCCTGATGGAGGCGCTGAAGGAGTACAGGGAGGTGGAGGTGCTGCTGAGCGACAAAGCCCGAGACAGAGGTGTGGCATTACTCCCACATTACAGTATGCATCTTGCGATAGTTAGGGAGTCTCTTCCTCTTTGTTCCACTTATCTCTGTTGATAAGATTCATCACTTCTGTGCGCTTGTGTCTCCCCTCTGACTAAGTCCCATTATGTGCTCGGCTTCGTAAAATAAAGATGAGGTGCAGGGATTCAGGCATTATTTGAAGTCTCGGAGATCATGACTCATTGCAAAGCCACCCACCAGCTGTGGTTATAATGGTGCATGGTGGAGATTTACACCCTTATCAATATTGCATCCTCATTATTTTCCTCCTCTCCCCATTTGCCAAATCCCCTCTATTCCCCGTGGTGGACTGTAACAGTGCCTTTCCTCTCCTCTCTTTCTTGGTTTCTTTTCTTTTTTTTTTACAACCCTGTCCCTTTTGGATGAGCAGCAGCCATATTCAAAGGTAAACCTCTTCCTGGCAGCCTGATTGAGGACAGTAAGTATTCTCTTCTTCTCCTTCTTCCTTCATCTAATACCAGTACTTTTTCCTTCCTCTTGACTTATGCTTGTTTTCCCTCCTTATACCTCTCCACTCGTCTCTTGCTCACTCTTCCCTTTAGTCGCAGGACTGTGTTTGTGTTTGATTGAAAAGCTTAGCGCGGTGACAGTACTGTCATGTTATTTTCCCCCCTCAGAGTTTAGGACACACAAGACAGCTCTTTATGTCTTTTCTTTTCTCATAGCAGCAAACCAGCAGGCAGATTTTCACCATTTCTACCAACTAATACATTTGCACTTTATTTTTGCTCTAAATATTTCATAATTAATGCTAATACAATTAAATAAACTCTATTAACATGATAGGTAACAAGGATGCAGCTTCAAAATGGCACACACAGAGCTGTTAGGAAACTGAGCACTATTCTCCAGAACAGGTGCTCACTGAAAGAGACGCACGACTACAGATGCTGTGATTTATGGGAAGCCTTTGTAGCCACAAAGCCACCGTGACTCCATAATGACCAGATAGCATGTCTGCACCTGAATTATGCAAGCCGCGAAGTTACAGTCATCGCCAGTTGACACTGCAGCAGTTAGGTGTATTCCTTGGACCGTATGAGGAAAAAGCACAAACCTGTTCCTGAACACAGCAGCTACATTTTTAGAAACTGTGAAAAATCAAGGAGACTTTTCTTTTCTTTTCTTACCACTTCCGTGCAAAGTTCACGATACAGGGTTTTTGCCAGATTTCTTTCCTCACTTGACTCTCAGCTTGGTTGTGCAGCTATGTGAAAAGACTTTATCCTGTGGGAAACATGACTCACCATCAGCATCATGCTGTTATGGTTGACAGCCTCTCGATGAAAACTGTTCTATTTTTGACCGCGAATGGCTACCAGGAGGCATGTTGTATGGATTACTGACTGAAGAGGAGGAAAAGGGCTTTATGTGTGTGCGTGTAAGCGTGTGTGTAGATGTGTGTGTGTGTCCTGCACATCTTTCTGTAAAGAGCTGCTCCGTCTCATGCCCCGGCTTCCTTTTTCAGGTGTGGATGCACAAGAGGAAGCGGGGGAGGACTGTTTAACCGAGGCCACGACTCCCACCTCCTTTGAGCCGACCACCCAATCACAAATGAGCACGGTGGAGCTGGAAGAATCGGTTACAGAGGAGGTCACCCCGGCGCAGGAGGCGACCCTTCGTGCAGATGAAGAAACCAGTCCCGCTGAAGACGTTAGTCCACCGGAAGAGGAAGCCGGTCCTGCAGAGGCAGAGTCTGATTCGGCTCAGCCTAAAGAGGAGAGAGACTCTGACAGGAGAGAGCAGCCCGAGGGCGACACGGACTCAAGTAGCCAATCAGTGGATGAACTGCTGGCTGATTGGCGGGAAGACTTGGAGGCTTTCCAGCAGATGGAGAAGGATGAGCTCTGACAGTCATCGGGTGTGACGTACCCTGTGACTGTGGTTTGATCCCGCCATGGGGAAGAGCCCCAGAGAGGGGGGGGGGGGACGCGCGCATCTTCACACCAGCCTCAAAGTGATGAACACAAAGGAAGCTGGGGAGCGATGCCTCTCATGGCTGTTTTTTCTCTTGCCCTCTGTATACGGTACCATGTGCCAAGGCAACCAACATACTGTATCACTGGACCATAAGGAAAGTCCTTTTTTTAGCCTGGTAGACGAAGGATGAGAGATCAGTGTTCTTACCTCACTTTCTCATGCAGTTTCTGTTGATCTGTCATAACAAAACCTAATGAACGGCACGGACCAGACTGTGTGTAACGGTGTCTGACTTTCCAGTCCAAAATTACTTCTCGCATTGTTGTTCTCTATGCATTTTTGACTCCTTTTTGTTAAAATGATTGCTGGTTCAACAACTATGTTCTGACTAATTAATCCATTGACCAATTTTATTTAATTGTAATGATTATTTGTGACGATAAATTTTCTGTTTTTATGGTCTCCTGGACCTAATCATATGTATACACATTGATGTGAGTTAAAAGACTTGATTCACGTGATGATCGGCGACATTAAATAAGCTGCAGGATCTTTTTATGGCTTTATGGTAGAAGACAAACTCAACACCAAAATAATCTCTCTGGAGGTATATGAAGTCATCTGTCAGTGTAAATATGTATTAAGATATATTGACTGCAACGATATAGCACTGTTCGCTCAGGTTCTGGTTCTGGAGCAGACACACCCAGGAGCGTAGTGGGATGGACTACACACCCACAGATCGCCACGGGAGGGCGCTATATGATCTGTCTGTTGATGCTGTAGCTGCTGACTGATTGAAAGGAGCAGGAAAAAAAAAAGCCAATAAATGAAATTTCGATGAAATTAAATAAAAATTGAAGGGAAATGGGGAAGACTGACTTGATTCTTTGAGTTTGTGCTGTTTGGAGACAGATATTTTATTTAGATGATGGAATTTAAGAAGAGATTTATCAGTTTTGTTTGAATTTACGAAGGTGAGTTTAAATCCAAGATAAATTTCCTCTGACTTAACCTTTGAGTGTTTGGAGTGACCTTTTTGTAATGCTGCAAATGCACAGACCATTGGAGCACATGTTACACCTGTGGATTGTCAGTGGAAATTAAAGTAAAAGCATGTTAACTTTTACAAGAAAACGTAATTACTGAGTAAAAGGTGAAGAATTTGAAAAAATATATTGTTTTATTGTCTGTTTTTTTACAGACACGTCTTTATAAAAAAGTGGGCGGACACACCCACATAAAATCAGTTGAGTCAACATGACTTAGATCTGTAATTGGAAAATACTTTTGTGCACCATAGCATTACTGTCACACTGAAGGGTGTGGTAGGAGACGCACATCTTTTAATTAAGTAAAAATAGCAATAACCGCTTACAATTAAATTCCTGCCTTAACTGAATTAAAAGAAATTATCACCAGCAACATCTTCACAAGGAAAGAAGGTAAAGTGTGCTGTGCATGAATCCTAGGAGGTATTTTTTTATTATGCATTATTGATTTTTGGACATATACTAAGTAAGTGAATATAGTTTTCATATTTGTGGAGTATTGTTTTAAGTAATGAGTTAAATTTGAATACAACGTGGAACACTTTAGTAGTGGAGCTACTTGGTAACTTTCCACTGTTGGGTGAGTGTGATATTTTTATGATGGTGGGGAGAAAGGGTAAAACAGAGCGAGAGAAAGAGGGAGAAAAAAAAAGAAAACACAGTAGGCTATCTCATGGTGGATCTCTTGTCAGTGCTGGCACCATAATAAAGACAGCAGAGGCAGCCCCTGCCTGGGTCCAGCAGCGGCAGTGATTGGTGAGTTGGTGGGGCACTCCTCAGCAAGATGGCTGCATTGCTGCGCGCAATAGTGGCATCCTGGTGAAATGACGCAAGCCACGGTTTACGTTCAGTCCTCGAGGCTCACAGCTCTCGAGTCTCCATAGCGCAGATCCCGCCCGACACACAGCCGGAAGACCCGACCCGGCGATATCCTCCAGTGGACCGAGCGGAACCGGTTCATCTGAGTAAGTACCAGCGTGAATTAGTTTTGTTAATCGTCTCCCGGAGGTGTCGTTACATCCAGCCTCTTCGTCCCCCTCGAGAGAAAACCACGCTCCTCGCCTGTGGTTTTCTTTCTCTCTTCGCTCCTGTCTTTTGTTGCTGTTTCCTGAGTGTGCCGTGATTACCTTCCTGTGATTCCTTCCTGCACGCAGGGTTTCTTCGCAGCTGTCGATGTTTTGCTGCTGATTGGAGCCGAAACGCTAACGCAGCTTTATATCTCAGCGGTTTTTTTTCTTCTTTTTCTTTTCTTTTTAATTTCTACTGCCGGTAAAAACACAGACAGCTCGAGATGGGAGATGTATGTGGAGCCGTAACGTTTCTTATGATGAGTGTTGTGTGAGATGTTTGCCTGTTCGGCTTGGACAGCGTTGCCTCAGCGCTTTTCAAATTTTCCACACATCCTGGTTGGATGTGGTGGCTCTCCAGCCCCGTCCCGCTGCCCCCTCAGGCCGGTTCGCTTCTGGAGAAACCCCCCCTCCTGGAGAGAGGGACCTGGTGCTGGCAGAGAGGCTCCAGGCTATTAACCTCTGTGGAAATGAAACTACGGGTTGAAGCGCTTGTTGTCTTTCTGCCTTCCCTTGTGTACATGTGTGTGTGCGTGTGGAAGTGGAGGGGGGGGGCGAACAAAGCGCCCAGTGTCTCCCCGTAGCGCAGCTGGACCCAGCTGTTGAAGCCGAGCTGCAGCTCAAGCCCCCGGGGCAGGACGGAGCTCTGTGTCCGGGGCATGGGGCGGCTGCTGCTGCTGCTGCGGTGTTTGTGTTTGTGTTTACAGCTTCTCCATCCTTCTGATGACCACCACACCACACATAAGCAAGTGAGCTCATGCACATTTTTGCTGACTGTCTTTGTTGCTCATCATTGCTGTTGCAGCCTCACAGGGAAAGACAGACAGAAGCTGCTGGATAACATTAGGAAAAGTCACAGCAGCCAGAATGAGATTTGATATACAGACTAATTTGCTGCTCATTAGCTAAAACTTAGCCCCCAGTCTGTTTCAATTGTATCCTAGCCTACTGCACTTCCTCAGACACTATTATACACACTACGTTTGCCAAAGGGAGGCTTGATGGGTTTCCAAATACCCTTCCTGGCTGCTGTGTTTAAACATGCCATATGGCCATTAGCCACTGTAGATTTCCTCATGTGATCAACACCAGTCCATTACATCCATTTGGTGGCTTGTGCAGCACCCTGGTGTGAAAGTAGGTTGGTGCGGCCAGTATTACAGCACATAGCATCCTGTCATCAGCAGCTTACATCAGGGTTATATAGGTTACAACCCCCCCTCCTCTTTCACTACACTTGATTTATCTGTCTTCATCCATCTGCCTCCATCCCCTTCACTTACTTACAGTGTGGTGTGTGTGTGCGTCTCTGCATGTGCGTGTGTTTTGCACGAGTCGTCGCTCGCATATGGCAAATGGTTCCGGCGGCTTGCAGACGAGACAGAAATGCAAGAAGAGAGTCTCACTCCTCCTCATTTCTTCTCCTCCTCCTCTCCGTCTCCTATAGTCCGAAGCAGGAGCATCTATTCTTAGTCCCTCCTCGATCTTCTTCATCCTCTCAATCATCATCACCGTCATCTGACCCCCGTCGTCCCGCCCGTCCCTCCACCTGTGGCCTCTCTCCACCCTGTAGAGCTGATGAACAGCATTTCAGGTGACCGCTTGCCCCCCACCACTACCACCACCTCTACCCCACCCCTTGTACTGGTCATGATGCAACACCTGTGATGTCACTGTGTGAGGAGGTGGAGGGTTGCCATGGTTACCAGGATGTCTTGTCTGTGTGTGTGTGTGTGGGTGTGGGCAGGAGTTCCCATGACTTGTCTCTCGCATGCAGCGTGTGTTTTCTGTGTGTGTGTGTGTCGCGCCCGGTCGGCGGCGGAGCTTAGTGCTGTCAGGTGTGATGAGGTCGTCTGTATTGCAGCGCAGAAAGCACAAGGCCAGCACAACACGATCCCTCTGGGTTGTGTGTCTGTCAGTTTGACTGAGGGGCTTGCAGTGCGATCGCTTTGTCCGTCCAGATCAAAACCCAAAGTGTTGCAGTATGAAACCAGGAAACTACCGGTCTTTTACTCTATGCTATGCTTTATTTGTGGTTTGTGCACATGTTTATATGTGGCTGTTCTACAGGGGAGGCTACGTGTATAAGCTCAGTAGATGTGGGCTTTTTTCTGTCGTAGCCTGCCTTTTGAGTCAGCAGGGGTTTGGCTTGTGCAGCCCACATGCACGCTTTTGTATGCTTGTGTCTGTCACATGACAAAGCAGCGTGTCTCTGTGTCCCTGACTGTGTTTACAGTGCAGTTTGTGTTCAGAGTCCAGCTGGGGATGGGACACAGAGAAAGAGTCCAGTACTGATTTGCCTTTCTTTCTTTCTTCCTTTTTTTTTTTTTAATCTCCCTATCTCGTTCTCACTCCTGTGCTGACTCTAAAGTGCTGTGTGACTCTTTGCACAGTGGTTTTTTTCCCATCAGACAGAATGCATCTGTTTCCAATCTCCACAGTAGATAAAATGGTCTGTGATAGGATCTCTGAAGGCCCATTCCTTCATGATGTTGGATTGATGTCAGAAAAGAAATGGGGCATTCAACTCTCAATAAGAGCCCATATGTAATATAAAGACAGGTGAGAGAGAAAAAACTGTGGTTGTTTTAGCTTCCTACGCATGGTTCTCTATCTTTTTATATTCTGCTGATGTTGTGCACAAACACCACACCAGGCCATTGCTTTCTGTGAAATTTAGTTCTATTATATATCTATATAAGATGCAACATTTTACATGGTGCATGCATTTGTCTTTTATTGTACCACAAAACATGACATGCCATAATAATACTGTATCTCAAACACCGTACGCTGCTACTTTTTAGGGCTGGGCAGTAAGTAAGTGTTGTTTCATTATTTTCAGGGGAATCATATCATGCATCTCTACAAACAGTTATTCAGTGCAAGCAGCAATTAATCTGGTGATGACCTCAAATCAGTTTATCTGCAAAGTGTCAGACAATGGTTCCCAAAGTCTAAGGTGTCGTCTTCAGATTATTTGTTGTATTTATTTGACCATGCGGAACAACCCTTATTATACCAGATAAGAGGAAAAGAGAAAGGGAAACCAGGAACAGGTATGCTGCTGTGTTTAAACAATTGATACAGGTGAAAATAATGCTAATAATACCGACAACAAATGGTTATTATTATTATCATTGCAGAAAGAGGAGAAGGACAGAAGGAAAAGCACAAACTGCAGGAGAGAGAAAATACAAAGTTAATGGCATGAGAGACGGAGAGAAGCGCTCAGTGCATCAGTGGCGTCCCCCCCCCCCCCCCCCCCCCAGCAGTCTGCATCTACAGCAGCATAACTAAGGGATGGGGTCAGGGCTCACCTGAGCCAGCCTGAGCTATGAGCTTTACCAGAGGGAAGTTTTAAGCCTGGCCATTAACTGCTTTATAGGTGAGGAGGAGATGTGATGTGATCTCCTTTCCTACTGCCAGTTCCCGCTGTGCAACATTTGGGAACAGCTGGCGTCTTTTTTACAGTTATTGGGAAACTCTGATAATAAGGATTACAGAAGGACAGTCTAGTGCAAACAAGTACATGGATTATCACATGGAGGAAAGGTAAAGGCACCAATATGTCAACAAAATTGCTGGTGGTCTGATTATTGTTGTCATGGGGAATGTGTCTGGTGCTTCCTGGTGATACTGTACGGATATGTGGTGAAAAGCATTGCTCTTTCTTGGCATTGAAGCCTGTGGAACTTGATGGCTAAGTTTTGTATGCATTGAGGAGTCGCTGTCAATATGAACACCTGTGAGATGAGAATAACTCCGGCCAGTCAAGTGTGATGAAAACTGCTGAAGTTATCTTCGGGCATTATGACCGACTCCAAGGCTGCCGTACCAGACAATATGTCTGTGCCAGTCACGATTTTTTCTTTTTAAAGAAACTCAAAAAGTCATTACTGCTGAGGGTTAAAGGCATAGATGGCTCAATAGAGCTGTGGCTGCCCGTCGGCCTGGCTACAGGGCTCAACAACCAGGGGTTGCTCTTGTTTTCTTCTGTTAATAATAAATAATCAGAGGTTCTGGTGTTGCGGAGGGTTATAGATAATATTTCCAAGCCTGGCAAAACTCTTCACTTTCCTTTCCATGTTTTGTGGAGCCTGTTGTGAATTGTTCCACGTCATCTCCTCTGTTTCAAGTCGAGTGTTGTACACAGTCAGGCTGCAGCGCCATCAACAAGTTCATCAAATTTGCGATAGAGCTCCATTGTATTGACACGTGGCAGTGGACTGAATAACAATGGGATCTCTAACGGTGGGTGCAGCGTTGACATACAGACACCTTCCGTAATGCTGCGTAGTCGGTGATATTGTGAACTCGAGCATTAATAAAAAATGTTCAGACCAAAAGGGTTTTGGTGGAAAATGTCGAGCCCTTATGCCGTATCTCAGAAGACGACTGAGGGCGTCATTAATACAGTGAGTGGATTCATTTCCATGTCGAGAACGGCCAATTGAATCTGTGAGAACTAACGCAGATAAAAGGCGGTGGTGGGCCACTGGGCGCAGACCCCCTCTGTTAGCATCATAAAAGGGAATAAGCTTTTATGAATTCAAATACAAGAAAAGCTGCAGCACTTTATCAAAGAGCAAAATGTTGCACATTTAGAGCAAGAAAAAACCTAAATTCATCACAAGGCAGAATGTGTCGGGATCTGTGTGGCCTTCCTCCTGAGCCACATTGTGATTTATCCTGGTAATACATTTGAACACAACTTAGGTCACCTGGGTGTGAATAGTAACACCCCATCAGTCTCTTGGACAGCTGATTAAAACCTGTTGAAGGGTCTATTGAGTGAAAGGTTTCCTCGTTCTAGCACGTGTCACTGTAAAACACTGGTTTGCATGTGAAACAAAAACAGAGGACGCATCACATGAGCACTAGAGACATGAAGTACAGTCTCGCTGACAAAGGGTTCGAACGGGCAAATATTCAACTGCTTTGCCAATTACCTCGCAGCGCACTCCACTCGCCAGTTACACGCACATTGATATTTACTCTCTTCAGCTGCAGTAATTTTTAATGAATATTAATGCTGGAATTCTTTTACTTCTGCCGCTCGTGGGTTGATTCATTAGTGGTTCAGATGGATTTGGATAAGAAAGCATAAACACGCTTCCCTCGACATTGTGCGGCTGCTGCTGTGTTGTTGGAGTACAAGCCCGCTCTATCAGCCATGTGCGACTGCCCGTTGTTAAATGTGATGAACAAGCGCTTACTCACGGACACTAAACTTTTAATGCATAAAAGCAGCGATAGTAAAAACATAAACCTCGATGCAAAACACCATTTATAGTTCCAACGAGTCCTCGTGCAGCAATTACTGAAACTCTCCCATCTTTACAAAGCAAAGTGAGGGTTAAGTCCAAAGATACACCTGTTAATGGCATCTAAAGGTCTCTCATCAAAGGTTGTCAAAGAATTTTGTTTAGTGGAGGAGTCAGCTGATAACTGGTTTTGATGACCCGCCTCTCCGACTTGCTTGTTTGTTTCATGTCGGCAAGTCACAGTATCACTAAAGCACTTCTCTTCCGTATTTCTGATCCCATTCTTCACCCGCAAATGACCTCGGGCTCTGACATGGTTTTACCTCAGTTGCAACCAGAAGAGTGCAGAACACTATGGGAATAAAACTGGCATGACGACTTCTTTCTTCTTTCTTTTTTTTTGCTCTTTCAGGGAATCTGTCTCACTCCTGAGACTTCCTTGGTCGCCTGCCCATTAATAGGCCTCAGAGGAGACATCTCGTCCCCCCCTGGTCGAACCTGTATTAGTGGAACAATCCATTTTTATTTGGTCTCAGTCTACCTGCATCAGGACGAGGCCCAACACTGCTCACATTTCAATACGACTGCTGTGCTGCACTCTGAGGTTAAACCTCTAATAGCAATCTGAAATGCACTCGCTCACCACTTTCTGCCTTCACTCCTTTTTGTTTTGACCGTCTCTCATTTTGTCTCGCTTGCTCTCACTGTAGGAAATGAGAGGGAAGTGGTGAGAGAGCCACGCTGCTGACCGTGAGTCGTCAACCCGACCGGTTTTTGTGGGAGTAGGTTTCTTGACAAAAGTAGAAGATTTTTTACACAATCAGTTTAACAACTTGTGTGAAACCAGCTCTTGTCTCTTTACCAGCACATGTCTCAGCTATGTGCAGCGTGTCTCTCATTGTCAGTCACACGGCCGGGTTACGATTTCACCCAACAAAACAGAGGAGCGCCTGTGTCCGACACCCCCCTCCTCCCTCTCTGTTTCCATGTCGGTCCATCCCTCCCTCCCTGAGTGACCACTTGTCAGCCTCATTACAAGAGTGAGAAAGAGAAAAGAGCAGCAGACAGTGAGGTGGAGCGAGAGTTCAGGCTCACACTCAGGAGAAACCTTTACTGTCCACCAGCCTGTGTGTGCGTTGGCAGGGCTTCCCAGGCTTGTCAGACTGATGGAGTGCTTCAACCGGGACAAGAGGAGAGGTGCAGTATTTGCTGCCTGGCTAGAGTAAATACTATGGCGTGTTGGCCCAGGAGTACTGAAACTCTGCTCTGTCACAGCCGCCGAGGCAGAGACACGGTTGACACACTGCAGCACAGTTGTGAGCGTCCTGATGTTTCTCCACGGACGCCATTTAGATTTTTTTATTTTTGCAGATACAGTAAAAACAAACACAACGTTACATTTTCCAGATTAAGGCCTCGGGGCCCCGGGAAGAACTTTTCAGTCGCATTGAGTTTGGCAGCGAGATAATATATAAAGGTGTCGACTGTCATAGATTTTTACCACTTTGTTTACAGTCGTAGCTTTCAGGGTAATATTTCTGGGTCACCGAGGGGCCCCGTTTCAACATGTCACTGTAGGAAAAGCACAGGTGTGGACGCCGCCTGGTGTCGCTCACGCTGGCTGCCTTACAGAAGTGCAGATCAACGAGTGGGAATGTGCTAAGACTTGTGCTACATAAAAAAAAAATACTAAAAATAAGATAACGTGTGATAGAGAATTTGATCCAAGGTGAGATTTTGAGCTAATTCATGCAGGGTTTCTGCAGGTCATTAAAAAGCATGAAAAGCCATTGAATATATTTTGCTAAAATGGCATTAAAAGGCATTAAATTCGATTTTCAATTGATTGAGAAAGACATGATAAGCTATTTTATTTTTGAACAAATACTCTTGTTGTTGACTTATGGGTAGTGGAATAAATATTGTACTGTGGAGCTCTTGTGGTATTATCATACAGTGAGATTTTGATATTGTTACATCTCTATAGTACAGTCGAATTAAACGTGGGTGAATAAATTGAGAATTTTCTTAATTAATATTTTTAGGTAGTGGTAAGCGGGGATCGGCCAGAAAATTGCAATCGGTGCACCCCTATTGGTGTGATAAACATGCAGAACCAAGTAACTGGGTGTGTGTACGCACACATACAGTATTTGCAGTCACAGGCATTAAAAATGTTTGAAACGGCATTAAAAAGGGCATTAAAAAAGCATGAAATTAGGTTTGGTGGTACCTGCAGAAACCCTGTCATGATAAAAGCATGAAACGGTTGTGAAAGTTCAAGCGGAGTGGAGTATAAGCAGTGGGCAGGATGATTTAGATGATTTATAATGGATCGCAATATTAATATGTAATAGAAAATAGGGAAGTGTCTGTCAATTCTGTGGATAAACTTTGATTTATTGATAAAATATCCACCTGCTAATATTTGTCTTTTTTCCATCGATGCCTGATAAATCGTGACACTAAAATTTTTTTTAATTTAATGTCACTATAAAACCGTCGTGCTCATTGATTTGCAGCTTTGCCTGCCTAGGCCTCACCTTGTTATAGCTCTGTGTGTGTGTGTGTCACCCAACCTTATTAACAGTGTTCAAAGTGCTATCTCATGCAGCAAATGCCATATATTTAATGAGTGTGACCAGCCAGGGGGTCGTCCACTAACTAAATTGATCCAGAGATCCAATACGTCAGGATATGGCTGGCTTACCACCTGGGCTAAGCATTTTCTTATTTGTGGGAGAGACCCTGCCTGCACTCCCACCTATTTCCACCCAGTAGCAGCAGCATATGGCAATTTGCTGACCAACCCCAGTCGCTTCAGTTTAATACAAAAGCAGCGCAGGCCAGAAGAGCATGGCTCAGCACTTAGCCGCGCAGCATGATGAAGCAGAGGATGAATCTCCGCTCTGTCACAGGTGGATACGCTGAGAGACCTGCCCCGAGCCTCCCCGAGGCTTTGACCGCAGCTGAAGTCATCACTTCCCCTCCCCGAGCTTCAAATCGCATTCTTTTTTCTTACTAGGAAGCTGAATCACAGTCTGGCGCTCCCTGTGACTAGAACTAATCCACACATAGAGGAAATAGGAAGAAGAAGAAATAAAAACAACACACTATATAAAATAAAAACCTGTGAAACTCCTCCCCCCCCTCCAAACTTCCCCCCTCGTAGTCTTCTGGCGTTTGGTGATCCAGTTTTTCAGGCTCTGCGGTTGTTCGTTCTGCCTCTGGCAACAACCCTGTTTCTGAGAAGCCCTCGCGCTGCACACTGCCCGGCCTGTGTGTACGTTGTGTGTTTATGCAAGCATGTACACTCACATCTCCCTTGCACAGGCCTTTTTTTGAGTTCCTCCTTTGACAAACTGACTTGTAAAGGAGGCTTATTCACACAACTCGCGGGCTGTGTCTCACCTCCAGGTATGCAGGCATGGGCAAGCCTGTGTGTTTGCCAGATCCTATTCATTTTAATGGCCTGACTATTGGCCATGTGTGACGGATTCCTCTTGACCTTAACTCACATTTGAGACTTTTGCGCTACTTGTATTAGTTAGGTTTTAATGGTTGTGAAACATTCATGACAAGAGGATGTCTGCCAACAATTGAGGTAGCAATGACGCAAGACCTGCGAGCTGACATCATGGTATTATTTATATCTCTAAATTAGGCTACTACCTTGCTTTGGTGAATATGCCCCGAGATGAATGTTAAGCATCTGGAGCGAGCTGCATGCACGCCGGGGTGGTTGTGTGCCAGTAAGTATTAACAACTCCTATCCCCTTCAGTCATTCGATGTTTATCAGATCAAGTCGGCTCAGTGAGTGTATTTATGTGTGCGTGTGTGTTTGTGTGCATTCGACACAGGGGAGCAGGAGATTGTTGTTTGGTGTTGAGGGTCTTAGCTCCACTCTCCAGACTAAGCTTGTCCCATTGACACACTTCAGCTCGGCAGTAGTGGGCGAGCTCAGAGCGGAGCGGTTCAGCTGTCCTGTGGGTTAAATAAACACTAAGCAACGCCCCGCTGTGGTCTCGCATGTGGCACCGAGCGGCTCAACTGGACGGAGCTCAATACTAACACGGGGGCCGGTTCCAGCTGAAGTCGCCAGTTGCTAAAAGCGAACGCGCTGATCTCATTGTACAGTGAAACGCATGCAAAAGAGCAGGATGCAAAATATATACTGACACTCCAACTCCGACGGTGCTTTTATTCCAGTTTGTGTCTGTGCTTAATATGAAGCTGTGTAGCTGAGGTTTGAACTGTTAAAGCGGTAACATTTCGCCCTCAGGCTTTCTCATTTCAGGTAAAAACTTCAACTTGACAAAAAAGCAAATCAAGCCAAGATTCAACAAAAGTCAGAAAAGACAGTTTTCAGCAGCAGAGGTTTTTGTTTTCGTCTTGGTCCTTTAGAGAGAATGGGAACTACCTCTTTAGAGTTGATTCAGAGCAAAATTGTGCAACTTGAGGAAACAAAATCTTGGTTTCTGAATAAATCCTTGGTTTCTGAATAAAATGCAGTATCAAAATCACCAGTGTACACTTCTCATCAAACCAAATATCCCCAAAGAAACTCTCGGGAATGGTGAGCATGTGATTCATAACCAGTGTCTTGCAAAACAAGCCAGTTATGACACCTTGAGTTTCAACACATCCATGTCACTGAAGTATCGCTCCAACCTCTTCCTTGTTACAGGCTTTACTCCTCTTTATTTAAAGGGAACATCTGCCTTTTGTCAGTCAGACAGTCTGCTACTAGCTGTAGCTCATACATATACCCTATGTAACAGCATCTCTTTTCTTCATTAACTCCCAGAGGTTGCTATTAAACCATGGTAAGTTTCGTTTTTGAGGTTGTGGCTTACGGATTCACACAGCCTAGCATTATCCCTGCACACAACAATAGCTTAAGCTCAACACTTCTATTAGTAGCAAGTAACTTGTCAATACTCTTCCATAATTTCTTACTGTTGATTTTCGTCACTAATAATATCAAGAAAAAAGTTTGCTCGGGCCTTTCTAAGTTGTTGTCAATAGCATCTCTTTTCTTCATTAACTCCCAGAGGTTGCTATTAAACCATGGACTGCTCGGCCTATTTTTAGCCAGCTCCTACTCACAATTTGATGTCTCAATACACACAAATCAAAGCCCTTCAAACAGATGCTGCCCACACACTAGAGACCCTTTTGAAACTTCAAATCCATCAAGGCTGCTGCACATTTCTCAACGCACTTCCGTCTGTGTTTTTCAGGAGGGAGTCTCTGCGCTTTGCTGATCTAATATTCACTTCAGTTCCACACTAATGGCCCAGAGTTAAAGGGACTGTGACCGGCCCCTCTGTGCTGCTTCTCCTTCTTTTTCCCTCTCTGGCTTTCTCTTCTCTGCCTCTCTGTGCTCTGACAGGTAACACGCACCCTGCAGCAGTGTTACCCAGCACCCGCCTCCTCCTCTTCAACGCAGGAGCCTCGTTTAAGTGACCTGTCAAGAGGCAGATTATGCCGGATGAGATTATTCCATGCAACTTTGCCGCCGGTGTCTCTTTGCCGCGATGCATCGGCGTGACTGCATTAATAAGAGCTTCTAGTTGTGCGTGTGTGCACTGCTTCATGAGCGTGGGGATGAGACATAAATGAGACGTTCCAGAGGAGGTCCGAGTAAGAGTTAAGAGGTGTCCCAGCCGGCCTGGAGCGGGCTGATGAGATGCTGAGACCCATATTGTAAATAAAGATGAACGTAGCCTATGTAACGTCACCCGCAGGTTTCTCAAGAACCTCCAAACTCCTGGTTAATCCAGAAATGGACAAAAGAGGAGCAATGTGTGGAGATGAGACTTTGAGCTGTCACTCAAAGCAGCTTGCTCTCTAGATTATATACGGCTTCAAGTCTTAATACAATTAAATGAGGATGTTTTGTTGAAAATAAATCCCTCCACACACTGAGACCAGCAGAAGAGACCAGAACTGTTTGTGTGCACCAGGTGCAAAACGTTGGTCATGGGGATTGACTCAGCATATTGTAAATAAAGATGAACAGGTAGAACCTCCAAACTCCTGGTTAATCCAGAAATAGCAACTTGCTCTCTCTAGATTATATACGGCTTCAAGTCTTAATGTCGTTCACAGAAGTGCAGCTTTTTTCTACTTTATTTTTTTGGCCCCAGAGGTCACCGCTTGATGCTGACACCACACACAACCACACACATCCAGAGCTTCCATGTAGGGATGTCACAATTACAAATTTTGTTGGTACGATTGTTGTCAGAGAAATTCCATGTTATGTTAGTCAAATCAGCCAGTGTATCTGTGCATTTACTTTTATTTTGGTGCAGATCTGCCGATATGGTTCCAATGTCATCTTTTTTTGAAAGTAACGATATTTAGGAACCTTTACGATTAATTAATTGTGGCGTTTAATACCACGATTAATTGTCTAGTGGAAGTGTTTGAAATGTACCGGTCATCTATACCAAATGTTTACGTTTATTTTAATCATTTTTTTGTTTTGTTTTGGGTTTTCTTTATTACAAATGACACGCTAACAATTAAATTCCATGATCATGCATGTTGGGAGTGTATCTGTGCATTAATTTTTCTCTCGATATGGTTCCCTATCATCTTTTTCAAGCCCTTTTAGAGAGCCGTATATATTGATTATGATGATGTAAAAAGAATGAATCAGAGGTATTGAAATAGTTGTTGCAGCCTTAGATGGTTTAGATGGATTCCACCGGTTTGAGCAGCAGTTTGACTTTTTTTTAATAAAAAGAGACGGCTCCAGCTTATCAAGGGAATGGATGGAGACATTATGACAGTGATACAGTGAAGTCAGACAGTTTAGCCGGATCACAGCATCTAAACAGCTGCAGAAAATAGGAAGGATTAGAGTGAGTGCATCAGAGCTGTCTGCAGTCCTTCTAAATAGGGACTTTTTTAAAAGTCAGTTTGATCACCTGACTGCTCCCGGTCCTCATACCTAGACATCTTTTTAGCTGCGTCACTGTGAGTACCACTCCATGAAGTACAGTGGAAACCGTCACACAACGGCCATACATGTAGCGCACAAACCACTCCCTGGCTGCAGCCCTTTAGTGCGTGCACACCTGGCGCTTTGTGTTGTGTCCAGAGAAATGGAGGCCGGTCGGCTGTAGTCTAAACACAGGAGTAAACACTGGCCTCCTGTCAGCTTCAAACGCGCTCAGGATCACTGAAGGAGGGAGGAGGGGCCAGCGGCGGCGCTCTTTTGAAGAACTGCACTCTTCTCTGCGCCTGGCCTCTTTCCATCCCACCTATTTTCCATCCTTTTGCTTCACCCATGTCCCCCACTTCATTTCCCCCCCCACCTACTTCCTCCCTTTCTTTGTCTTTTCTGTCTCTTCAGTGTTTCTGCTCCTCCAAAAAGCCTCTCCAACCCCCTCCACTCTCCTCAGCCAACACTCTTCCTCCTCTCACTTGCACCAGTGCTGCAGATTTCATTTTGGTGATGGGTCCTCCTCATTGGCTGCCTCTCTCTCTCTCACTCTTTTTTTTTTTTTTAGTAACTGGCACTAGTCAGATGGGCTCTGTCAATGACAGCATATGGCATGTGTGAGAGACATGGAGACTATCTATAGCGTAATGTGTCTGACAGTGCGTGTGATTGACTGACAGTGGTTCACAGTTTCACCGTCCTCTTGCCTGAATAATAATCAGTTAAGTTCACTTCAGTCTGACTGTCATGATGTGACGCAACAGCTGTTTGGTTTTAAGGGCACTAGAACAGGGCAACACCACAGCTTTCAGTGAAATGCTAAAAATATACAACTCTAAAAATATATGAGACTAAAAAAAAAATCTTAGTGATATATTGTTTTTAAAGCTGCACTTATAGATATTTTTGTTTCAAAAGACTAATGGAGGAAAAGAGTTTAAAATCATCACTCGTCTCTGCAGGTCTCCTAAAGGGTTTTAGCATATTTTAGCTCAATAGTTTTGGTTTTCTGGCGGCAACGACACTCATCTCATTAACCTCATTTCCATCGACGGCAGACAGCTGTTTTCAGCAAAAATAAATAAATAAAAGCTCCAGGAATCCACTGCAGACTACCTGCCCAGCCCCAAACAGCTGAGAGATGGAGGATACCAGCTCCCGACTGCATGGTGAACAAAGTTTTGCACTTTATTCACCAAAGAGAGGGATACTTTAATTTCCCTCAAGAGCTGCAGGGGAGCGCTCATCAGACATTCACAAACAGGAGTCCAAATGAAAAATAGTGCCATATAGGCTGGATGTCTGAATAGGCAACTATTAGCAATATGTGATAACATGTCAAAGTTGTGTGTTTTAATCGTGGGTGGGTTTTTAATTGACCTACGGCTAAGCCACGCCCCCAAACACGATGAGCCAATCACAGTGCGCATAGCTAGCCCATACACTCGGACATTCTCTGCTTCCACGTCCATTGAAATGCATTGCAGTTAGTCAGTTTTCATTCGTTTTTATGTGTTTTTTCTTGACATTTTAAGTTTAAAATGGTCAAATGGTGTGCATGGGGTATATGCAACTCTACTACTGCAACTGACACTAGGTATCCTGTGAGGCTGGGATCGCCCAGCCTGTCTGGTGTATTTTTTTACCTACCCAAGCCACATCTCAACCTAGAGAAGTGTCAGCTCTGGATAAAGTAACCCCAACTAAACGTGGGTAAACTTAACAAGGATGTCTACATCTGTTGTAAGTTAAGTCAACAACGTATTTAAGGCAACATATTGTGAGAGATGTTTGGATGTTAGCCAGCATCACAACTAAGCATAAAGCCCGCTAGCTTAATGCTAACGTATAATGCAAAACTCCATAGACAGGCTAACAGAAGTTAGCCCGTCGCTATCGGCGTTTCGCGGCAAACGGCAGCCATAGCAGTAAAGTTAAGTTAAGTTTTGGTGACTTCGAGATGATATTTAATCTTTCTGTCTCCAACAACCATCAATTGCCTCCTGTGAAATGTCTCCTACTGTGCCTGCTAGCATAGCGTTTGTTGTTGATAGTTTGTCCGAGTGAGTGGAGGGGGCGGGGCTTAGTCATAGGTCAATTACTTCCTCAAAGCACTACTCTAATACCTAAAAAGAGTATGATCAGAATATGTATTGACAGTCCTAGTTTAAACCAGGCCATGCGCTGTGTTTACCCACTGCGCCGCCCTGCTGCCCCTGCTCTCCACACATAATGACAGTGGTTACATTTCGCCCTCAACGAAACACGAGGTTGAAGTAATAACCTGCAACATTTTCATAGAAACGCTCACTTTACCTTCTGCTGCTGTATTATTACTCAACCCACATTTCCTGGCTCTGAATACCTGGTGTGAAAGAGACACTTGTGTAAAGTGGAAGGACGTAATGCCTCTTTTGCCGCCCTGCCTTGAAAGGCCATATACATAATGCCCCCAAAATGTAGCTAAATATATTCTCCCAAACAAAAAAAAGGTGAAGCATCAAACAGCGTGCCAGCCTCGGTGTTGGTGGTGCTGGCAAATATCACGCTGAATAGCTATTGCACCGCTGTGAGAAAACACAGTGCGGAGCGTTTCACATTGATCGACCCAGTTTGTTTTGGAATAAAGAAGAAGGAGTTAGTTAGCATGAGTGGCAGTTATTATCGCTGAGCAAACACTCCTTGGTACTTCTGTAAAAGTCCACGGTGCAGCTGCAAGAGTCCTTCACTTTGTTGTGTTGTGTTATGTTGTGAGTCTAAAAGGTGTCCTCTCTCTGTCCAGGTGAGAGTGCGATGAGGAGAGGCTTCAGAGTGTGAGGCCATGGGCTGCACCTCGGCCAAGCAGGTGTCGGCCGTGCCCAACGATGAGGAGGGACGTGGCAAGGCCTACAGCAACGGAGACCTCTTCACGGGTCAGTTTACACACACACACACACACGCACACACACACACACACACACACACACACACACACACACACACACACACACACACACACACACACGTACACATACGGGGGTGTCAATAAAAAGCTTCACAGCTCCATTACACAGGGGTTAATTGGGCAGCGTAGACCCATTGCCCCCATCCGCCCTCACAATATATTCTCTTCATTACAGCTCACAGTCCTTCTGGCAGAGTGTTAGCTTCTCCATTTCAGACAATCAGTGTCAACACCACAGTCAGTTTTATTAGTGTCATCCACGTTCAGAGTTCACGTAGGAGAGAGGAAGTAACCGGCGGGCGGGGGGGAAACTGCAGTGTTGCAACTCTCAGGTGTCATGTGTCCTTCAGGTTCTCATATTTTTAGCCGGTGCAACCCGTCAGATGGAAATGGAGTGGGAACATAAAGGTGGGAGGAGGTGAGATTAAAAAGGAGAAAAGAGAGGAGGTGGCGAGGCATTGGAGAAAGCACCTCAGAGATCTGACACATGAAGTTGTGTACGTGACGAGGAGCGCCGCACAAGACAGAATATCTTTGTCCTTCAGTTTCAATCGACATTATGAGTGGAATGAGGAAAGAATTGATCGATTAATCCACTGGTTTATAACTGAGGGGAGAGATAGACAAGAGAGAAAAGGACTACATACTCTAACTCTGACCGTTGCCGTTTTTCATTGTGAAACACAGGATAGTTTTACCCCCTCGGGCCTCTGAAAACAATTCAAATGAAACTGGAAAATAAGGAACATCACTTCTGGGCTGTAGTCACACATGCAAACACAGAAGAGGAGGGGGTCACCAGGGGTCAGCGCCTCTGGTCGCGAGCCAGAAAGGTTAGCAACAATTGGATTAGTCACTGGATTAGCCCAAGAGACAGATAATCAATGACGACTTTATGAAGTGAATAATTGTTTGGCTCATTTCAGCAGAGAGGGGGGGGGGGGGGTCTAAATCCACATAGAATTAGTTTCTTTCCATGATTTCTCCACAATCTTGAAGAGATTTGTGAATCTTCTTGGTCGGTAAATCTGAAGATGTCAAGTTGGGTAAATTGTGATTTCACAGCCGTCTAACCTCGCGAGTGTCTGTGGCTCAGTTGGCTGGATCATCGTCCTCGCCTCTTGTCTGTCCTCATGTCAACGTGTGTCTGAGCAAGACGCTATAAATCCTCCGATGTGATGATGTGATTTTACAGAAAATCGATGAATTAAAATAAATAAATAAAAAATGAACGGATTAATCAGTGATGAATATAATCGTTAGTCGCAGCCCTGGCTTTAATTATAGCTCGCAGGCTGTTGTGCGGTGACTGGGACAGGAATGAAAGTGAAAGCCAGAGAAAGGGAGCGATGATGAGTGGTTGGGAGATTAACAGCGATTAAGAATTAGGAGCAACACTCTGGTGTAACTGCTCGCGGGCAGATGGATGTGGCAGATGACGATCCACAGGAGGTCCTCTCTCTCTCTCTCTCTCTCTCTCCCTCTGTCTGTCTGTCTCTCTGTCTCCATCTCTTCCTTCATCTCTTCTTCAGCCTCTTCCCGCGACCTCTCCTCTCTTCTCTTCTCGTCTCCTCTCTCTTTCCCCGACACTCCCCGAGACTCCTAATCCCCCCCTCCTCCCCGTGACCTCTCTGCTCTCACGTCTCGTTCCGCTCGCCATCTTCTATAAGGAACAACAGAACGAGGCAGGAGATGAGAGATGGGGAGGAGTGGAGAGTTTTCCTTGAGAGAGGAAGGGAGGATGACGTGTGTCGACGCTGCTTCTCCTCTTTATTTTTTCCTCTTTCCCTCTCTCTCTCTCTCTACTCCTCAGCCTCTCCGTCTCGTTTGGATCGCTGCTTCCCTTACCCCTGCTCAAGGCCTCGTTCTTCCCTTCCTCTTTCGCTCTGTCTCTCTATTTTAGGTCTCTGCCCCCCCCCCATCCCACCCTCACCCCCCACCCCACCACCCCCTCCCCTCTTCCTGTCTTCATCTCCCAGTGTTTCTTCTCTCCAGTTCTTTTCCTCTCCTCTCTGGCACAACATTAGGTCAGAGCGTTGTGTCCTTTCACCTCCCTTCCTCTTTCCTCCCATCCTACCCCTCCGAGTCTCGCTGTCAGTTGGTTAAAGGGATAGTTCACCCAAAATTCAAATTTCACTCATTATCTACTTCACCTCCATGTCGACTAAGAGCTGGGAGAATTTTCAGAGTCCTCCGTTCCTTCTATGAGTTACGGGAGGGGGTGCGCGCAGCAGTATTTGTCCATATAATGGTTGTCAATGGACACCAACTTTCTTCAAAAAGTTCACGTGCAAAACATCCAAATTTCAATACTGACTTGTCTGTAATGTCCCTCTTGAATTGAAGACAACATGAGAAATTGTTCGGAAAAATATTAAATAAGACTTATTTTAAGCTTGTTTTAGCGGAACAATTTTCCCAGTGTCTCAGTTCAAGAGGGACTCTTCCAGTCAATGCAAATGGAGGTGATTTGATGTTTTTTGCATGTGAAGAAAAGTTGAAGAAAGTTGGTGTCCATTGACAACCATTATATGGACAAATACTGCTGTGTGGACCCCCCTGTAACTCAGAGAAGGAACGGAGGACTCTGAAAATTCTCACAGCTCTTAGTCGACATGAGGGTGAGTAGATAATGAGTGAAATTTGAATTTTGGGTGAACTATCCCTTTAATGTGGAATGCAGAGTGGCGGCGGTTTGAGCGCGTTAACAAGTGTGTGTGTGCGTGTGGAGGTGTGAGACACAAATGACCTTGATAGTGTGGATTAGATTCATCCCAGGCCGCAGCCCTTTAATAACACCTCCTCTCCTCTCCCTCGCCTGTCTTATCTTCATCCTCCTCTCATCTTCACTTTCTCCGCTGCGTCTCACTCATCATCGCCGTGTGGTTCCCACTTAGCTCGCTGCCCTTTTCCGACCTCGGGCCCAACTGGCTCACAACATCCGGTGTATTTTTTTTTTCATGATCGAGGCGGAAAAAGATTCTGTCGATCCTGTCCCGCTCAGCTCAGCCCACGCACATACATCTACCCCCAGTAGACCGTGTCAAGCGCCGCGTGACCTCACATTCGCGCTCGTGTACGTGTTGGTGTATTACACATTAGTGAGACAGGGAGCCCGCTTCTTGCTCACACTGATCCGCCCCCAACAGATTGTCTGCCACTCAGTCTATCCTTGTGTGTGTGTGTGTGTGTGCGTGTGTGCGTGCGCGTGTCCCAGATATTCTGGCTGCCCGCTCTGTCAGACTCTGGCCACTAACCCTATCCCCCTCCCACCCCCACCTCACCCCCCCCAAACCTCTCTCAGTCGCTTTCTCGCACAATAACCGGAAAAGGCTGAGCTCCATTACACAAACACTGAAGGACGAAGAGGGAAAATAGCAACACTTTCCACAACATCATGCTATTGATGTCTGTAATAATCACAGTCGGAGGAGATCGGAGCAGAGATAGAGCGTGTAGTACTCGCATGTGTGCACGACTGTGTACGTGGCAGCCTCTGACATGTATACACAACATGGTAGCATGCAGACTTCGCTGTTTGTTTTGGCTTTTTCTGTTGTTTGCAGGCGGTGGAGCAGCTGAGTGGTTTGAGGGTCTGTCATTCTGACGGCGTCCCTCTGAAATGAGTCGGATGCAGAGAAAATAGAGTTCAGAGAAACAAAGTATTTCTTTTTTTTGCACCTGCAAAAGGATCAATGTGAGATTGCACACCCAGGGAATAAAACAGGAGAACTCAAAACTGAGCTGCTCTTTTAGGGCCTCAAAGAAGCGCCGGTACTTAAAATATCCAGTGCTCTGTTCATCTGGTTGTTGATTGACTGGAAAAAGAAGTACGAGGGCTGCTGCAGCCTCGAATGAACTTGTGCTGACACATTTCACTGAATTATCTCTCTTCCTCTTCAGAGGATGCAAAATATAAATGACAACCCCCCAGTCACAACAAATACAATTTCTGAGTACTGTCTACGTACGTGTGTGGAGGGAGAACGGTTCTCTTTTAGTGCAGTACACAGGAATAGAGAAGTGTGACGGTGGCCTGGAGGTTAAGTCCAGGAACTTGAAGGATAAATACGCCGTTAAAAAGTGACAGAGCAGCACTTGCATATCCTGCGTTCCCGCTGCTGAAGTGCCCTTCAGCAAGGCTCAGCCGCTGGGCGGCTTCCAGGTGTCGAAAAGAGTATTCATGCTCAGTTTGTCTATGTTAAATAAAGCTCAGATCTACATGCGTCCGTGGCTCAGGAGGGCAGAGCAGGTCATCCACTCATCGAGAGGTTGTCGGTTCAATACCGGCTTCCACTAGATTCCTGTGGCGATTCTGCTGTGGTAGGTGTGGTGTGGTGTGTCTCCTGTGATGCTGTTCTGCTGCAAAAACTCAAAATCTTTCCAAGAATATTTGTCTTATTTCTTGTCAAAACTAATCTCATCACCTAAAAATTAACTTGTTTTCAGATAATTTTCACTTGTTTCAAGCTCATTTTCACTTGAAATAAGTAGAAAAATCTGCCAATGGAGCAAGTTTTTCTTTCTTATTACAAGCACAAAAAACTGGCAGATTTTTCTACTGATTTCAAGTGAAAATGTGTTTGAAACAAATGAAAATGATCTAAAAACAAGTTAATTTTTAGGTGATGAGTCTTATATAAAGTGGAAAGAGATTAGTTTTGACTAGAAATGAGACATTTTGACAAGAAATAAGACAAATATTCTTGGAAAGATATTAAATTTTTGCAGTGTGGTTATCTGCTTTCAGCTGACAGAGAAGCTGCAGTAACTCTGACTGTGGTCATGTCACTGTGGAGAGAGGTCAAAGTCATAGGTCATATATTTTCTTTCTATCTGATGAGTGTTTGAATTGAAACTCCTGGTTTGTGTCTGCATGATTTTTTTTTCACATTAGTCACATTAGTTTCACATTAGTTTCTTGTTCCTTGATTGCCGTCAACATCTAGACGATGATGTAACGGTGACGAATTTCAGTGATATTGAGTGTTGGAGACAGGAGGTAAGAAATAACTCATCGGTGCATTTCATCAGAGGCCAAAACAAGCTCAGATATTGACTCGGAGATCACACAACACTATGTGACAAACATATCATTTCAGACTAAAATACTGCATACGTGATGGTTCCTGCATTTTTTGCAGTAAGTAGAATATCTGTTGGGTTTAGGATTTTTAGTTGAATAAAAAAAAACACATTTGAGGCTGAGCAATAGGAATTTATAACAAGCATGCCCTTTCACAACTTTCTAATAGTTTATAGACCAGATGATTGATTGAAAAAACAAATGAAATCAGCAGTTGCAGCTGCACAAGAAACCAGTCCATCTGGATAAAAACAGTTATGAAAAAAAAAAAACAGAACTTTCTGCAGCAATAAGCTAGTGAGGATACTGCTACGCCATGGTCTGTGGATGCTGACGTGTAAATGTGTCGTCATTGCCTCGGAAAGGAATCTGCTCTGGAAGGACGTCAGCAACAACAGAAGAAATCAGATGCTCAGTTATTGTGCAACTGGTTTCAACATCAGTTGGTCATGGTCTGGTGTCTTTAGAGGGTCCATGAGGAGACACCAGGGCGTCGGCGTCAGAGTTCAATGGCTTCATTTCAGTATTTTTCTCCTTTTGCTTCAGTTCACATTCAGTAACGCAACATAGAAACATGTATTGTCTACGGTGCAGTCTGGTCCTGCTTTAATCTTTTTATCTCTCCCGCATAAGGAGTGACATTTATTTCTGTTCAGAATATTATGCACATATTTATGCATTTCTTTCTTAACTTCATGTGTGTTTTGATTTAGTGTGTGTGCATGTGTATGTGCATGTGTGTGGGTGTTAGCGATGAGACCTCATGTTCAGGTGTAAATGTCACGGCCAGGCTGGTGATGGCCTGGAGCCAGAATGGCTGAGAGGGAGGACACACAGCAGGAAGGACAGAGTGACATAGCCACAGGACAGGCAGGCCATGAGAGTGCACGCGCACACAGACGCACACACATACACATACTCGCCAATACCCAAAGAAGGCTATGCAAATGACTCACACCAATACAAACACTACACTTGCATAAAATGACAAACGTGCTGATTCAAAGACACGGCGTTATCAGAAATAGCAGCGCGGGGCCGTGCACATGCGCCGGTGAACTGGCGGTGACTGGCGCTACCTTAAGGTCAGCGCCGAGCTCCGGTCTCTAATCAGAGATGAGAAAGATGTCCACACACTAAATCACGGCAGCCCAAAATAGTTCTCCCCCTTTCATCTTCCTCTCTCTCTCTGACGGTCCCCCCTCCCTCTCTCCCGAAGCAAGCCCCGACATCTGTGTGACGAAACACCCTTGTCATTTCTTGTGACAATGACTGCCGTGCACACACATGCACATGCACACACAGCATGACCAGTTTTTGCTCCTATCTAAATTGAAGCAAGGTCTGTGATGTGATGAGTCTTGATTGGTGTAAGCTGGGTCACTTTGATCTATCTATACCCGTCACATTAATCTCACTGACGATCCTGTAACAGGAGCAGAACGTTCAGTCATGGCTGCAGCTTTTTCTCAATTGCTGCTTGAAAAATGTCCATTTAGCTCCACGTACGGAGCGTCACTCGTCACCTCCTGCTGTTAATCTGCGTCCACTTTAAGATACAGATTATACGGAGCTTGAAAATGGATGTGGATGTGGATCGCCCCCCCTGCAACCTGCAGAAGAGCAGAGGAAACGTCTCTTAATTCTGTTTCCTGCCGCGGCGCTGTATGTGTTTCATGTTTACAGAGCCGATCTGAGGCCGACGCGCCTGTGTAGTGTTATAAAAGCGTTCGTGTGTGCGTGCGTGCGCGTGTGTCGGCATGTTCAGACAGGAGCTGCTTCGCTCCGACTCGTTTACATTCCTGAGACAAACAGCAGAAAAGTAGTCTGCATTTGTTCCTCCGGTTTCTCTTTCTCTTAATCTCTGCCAGCCTCCCTCCCTCCTCGTGTCTCTCTTTCGCTCTTTCGAATGATTTCAAATCAGCGCTGTTTATCTGACAAGCGATGCTCAGGATTTAGTCAAAGCAGTGACGCACATCCAAGATGCAGAGGTGCAGACAATCACACACACAAACATGCACGCGGGGAAACAACACAGGTGATCCAGGTGCTGGGTGGATCCTGAGCAACAGAGACAAAGGGAGGAGTGAACCCTTCAGCTGGGTACAAAGTGGCACACACACACACACATACACAATCACATGGATAAACAGACAGACTGATTGCTGATATAGTGAGGGCAAAATACAAAGTGTGCTGCAGATAAGACAAGGGTGCGCGTTCGTATCCATCTTTGTGCGTCTCAGCTGTTGCTTTATCAACTAAACGTACAACAACCAGGCTGTCAGCAGAAACGCAGCAGTGATTGTTCAGGTCTACTCAGGGTGAGGTGTGGTTCTCTACATTAACAGAGACAATCGGGCTTATTGTGATACCTGAGAATGAGCCACTGGGTTTTTTTCTTTTTTTGTGTCTGAATTCACTGCCTAATTATTTATTTATTTATTTATTTATTTATATGAAAATATTAGGTGGCTTTTTTGTTGTTGTTGTTGTTGTTTTTTTCCCTCATTTTATTCAAGTGTAAAAAGTGATTTGCTTTGGAAAATTTTCTGCTAACAATCCCACAATGCAATACGTCACGTTTGACATTTAATAATTTAGTGACGCAGCACCACATCTGTCAGTGATAATACAACACAGGTTATGTTTTTGTTTTGTTTTTAACAATGCTTTTCAACTCGTGCAATGATAATCAATCATGAAGGCAATGATTGTGTACATAAGCTCACGAGGTTCGACCGAAAGAGCAACAGCAGTGTTGACTTGAGGATGTTTATATTGCGTAAATGTTAATATATTAATTATGTTATATTAGTTATGTTATATGTTAATATATTCTATTTTGACAGGAAGATATGACCTTAATTCGACTGACAAATGAACCTTTCTCCCTGACTTGTTTGTCCTGATGAACGCAGTATAACCAGCCTCATACTTTGATCTTTATTCCACTTGATTCTGACCTTATTGTAATGTAATTGACCTCGCCGGGAGTGAAAAATGCCAAACGTCTGCTTTATTGGCCTAATTTTTTCGCCTCAGCAGTGATTCAGGATGCACGGCGCTGGGTGTCGTGCTGGTGCCGCCGCCGAGTCTTGAAGGAAGTGTTGCCACTCTCTCTGCCACTGTGCTCGTCTTAACTGTCTTAACCGTCTAAGCTGTCCACGCAGCCCAGAAGCTGCTTAACTGATCTTTAATCCCCTCCAGCTTGCTCTTTCTTATCTCGTTCCATTTCTCTTTTCCCCCCCCTCCTCTCTCCTCTCGTTTCTTTCCCGTGCACGCTCACATGTGTTTTTCCCTCTCGCGCTCGCTGTCGCTCTGTTGTCTCTGTTTCCTCAGATGAGCCGCTGCAGATAAAATGGAAAGGAGATGACTCGGGTCCTCCTGCTAATACCTCAGCTGTCATGCCCACTTTCTAAAGCCGTGTGTCAGCTCTTAGTTATCAGATTACTCTGGACAAATTATAGCTAGGTTTAATGGAATAGTCACTGGTAATGTTGATTTAATGCAGCGGGCAAACGATAGAGCTGATAGTGATGAAGATCAGAAAAATGGGCTAAATAACTAATCTTACATCTCACACCAAAAATAAACTCTGGACTCAAAATAACACGCTGGAAAGGATGGATCCGACGTAGAGTTGTCTTTTATTTACCTTAACAAAAAGCAAACAAAGTTCAACCCAAGTCACTTATGGAAACAAAGTTCAGAAAAGAAAAAGTAACAAAGTATCAGGCTTCATGCAAAGCAAAACTCCAAGACATACATCTAGGAGTAGTTAAGTGACTGATTTCTTACCAAAAGTTGAAGGCTTATATAGGCCTAGGTCTATTCCCAAGTCTATTCACCACGACTGTTCTCTATTCACTGATTGTCTCCCTGGTTACTGTGGTTTCTATACCTACTTCTCCTATGCTTGAACACGATTATCTCACCCTCCATAAATTAATCCTTTATTCCTTCAACGTTGGTGAATGGTTTATGACCTGGCCCCATTTTATCTGCAACACACACACATTGGAGGTCAGGCTGCAAACCTGGTGTTGTCCCCTCACCTCCATCTCAGATTGGCGCTGGCAGCTTTCCTCTCAAAACCTGGCCTTCTCTCCTTTGAGGGAAAAATCTCTGGGCGCCTCATTACCTATGCATAAGTTCTTTTTTCATGAGAATGTGCACCTGCTTGCTAGTTGACCTCTCATCTACCCCTCTCTCTCTCTGGCTGCATACAAGCAGTTGGCTGATCTTTAAGTCACAAAACATACTCCTTTCAATTAGATATACAGAACAAAACATTATACAATCATTTGTGATCATTTAAGATGACCAACATTAAATCTAGTAGATACATAATGAGTATATGTCTTTTCTAATAGTAGCATAATATTGTCTTTCAGCATTAACTTATTACAAACTTTCATGTCATTTATGATGAAAAAATACCACAACAATAGGACGTAGTTTGGTTATTTGAGCCTTTCGCTTCAGGATGAGTGAAGAGCGTCTGGTCAGTGTTTCTTTTCTGGGAGACGGCCTTCATAAAGACACGTTGTTGTTGTTTATTTCCCTCTTGCCCCTCTCTTCCTTTTAATCATACCCCTCTCTGTCTCTCTCCTCAGATGAATACAAGATGAAGGGAGTGGAGGAGGTGAAGTACATGAGGGGGGATGAAAACCGGGTGAACGCACGCAACCAAGAGAACCTGGTGAGAGACGCACACACACAGACACACAAACACAGACACACACCCGTCCACTGACAGCCTGTCATCCGCAGACAGACTCAGACCTTTTTCCCTGACAGTTCATCAACTCAAGCGAACAGGCTCGTGTTTGTGTCCAGAGGCAGAGGCTCCGTCAGCCCACACATACACACTTAATTGTCTCTTGCACAAGCACGGAAACACACACACGCAAACGCACAAGGAGGCGCCTCACACGCAGGTCGAGACAACAATGTCGGTGTGCGTGGAATGCAGGAGGCTGACTCCCTGCTGCAAAACCTTAAGGTTTCAAACACGAGGAAGTGTTGTAGTGTCACTGCTGATGTCATAATGTTTCTAAATTCAGGCGCACGTTATCCTTCAAAAGGTGAAACGACTGAAAAGCGTGTGAGTGTGAAGCGAGAGCCAGGCTGTTTGTTCAGTAAATCAGGTCAGTCAGCCTGGCATCCTGGCAAGTGGGGAAACGGCGAACCAGTGTACCTTTTAAATCCTGATTAAAAAAAAAACAGAACAGTGTCACTCTGCCACAAATTATATTAATATAAAAAACAAAACAGCCTTATCAAAGCAGCTGGCTGCGGCCGTGACGGACAGCTCCTCTTTTCAAAAGCACAGCTTGAAGCAGGTCATCGCAAAAGTCACAGCGCAGTTTTCTGTCTTTTTTCTAAAAAAAATAGTCGAAAAGGTCGTTGTCTTTTTCAAATGATGTGCTGGTGTTGTCTGTTACTCAGTCGAGTGAGTCATTGAGAGACCCGAACTCCATTTTTACCTCCAGCGCAGCCACTTGATGCGGTCAGACTAGTGTTTGTTTCTTTCCATTTGTCACTCCCGTAGGTGTTTTTCTTTCAGAGAGGAATCGACACGAGCGCAGTGAGCGAGTGGAAGATGCACTTTACTTGAGAGTATTTGTTGGTCGATCACTGCAGGAGCATTGGAACATTTGAACTGGAGCAGGAAACTAACTATGCACAAAGCTCACAGAGACGTATATAATGTTATACTATGGGCTGCCTACGTGGTGCGGCTGTAGTGCAGTGCCAGCTGGGCGAGGAGGCCGTTTGATAACGCAGAGCTTGAAGGGACATGCGCTGTCTTTGGTGTGGCTGTTTGCTGATATGAGTTGTTTGTTTTGTTATCTGCTTTATCAGCTTATAATAAAATCGAATTGTGTGTGTCTCTGTGTGTGTGTGTGTCTTTCAGGAGAAGAGTAATGCACAGAACCGGGGCAAACCGCAGAAAGAGGTCGCTGCAGCAAACACCAAGTCAAAGTAAGCGTGTGGAAATGTGCCAAAATATATCAACTGTATATTATGGACAACTCTGATAAGTGAAACACTTGATTGTGAAAAACAGAACTTCGACAGAAGTGTTTTTTTTTTATAGTAAGCCAATAAGACCATGTTTGATATCAAAGGGAATATTTATTCCACACAGAATAGTTCCAAAAGGCACTGGTGGATTAGTTTTAGTCATGAGACATTGTAATTTGAAAGAACTGACGCATTAGTCATCTTTTATTACACTCCCCGCCAAAGCTTTAAGAACACCCACATGTTCTCAGTTCACGTCCAGTGAAAGACCTTAAATGGTGCAAAGGTAAGAAGTGAACTGCTCAAGATAAAACTACAAGGTCACCAAAAAACAAGCCTTTTCCAGAGGGTGTGAAATTGGTTTACATACGTTTTCTGGAGCAAATAAAGTAAATGAAGCTTTAAAGGTTAGTGCACACAGCTCGTGCAACGTGTGTTGGGAGGCCTTTTTCACCTTTATTTGATAGGACAGTGAAGCGTGACAGGAAAGCATGGAGAGAGGCAAGGCGGCAACTTGCAGTAAGGATTGTGTCGCCCGACAATTGACTTCTTTAATGATGACATACAAACCCTGTCTCTGCATCGAGGCGGTGCAGAAACAGGGACAAACACTCTGATGCATCATTAAGACAACTTGTTGATATCAGACACAAAGGTAGACAGACCTGTTGTTCAAAGTTTCATCGTACAAAATACAAAATGACCCAAAACATTAGAAGAGGAGAAGAAGCAGATGACGGTTTGTCATGATGGAGGATCAGCACCGTCTCCAGACTTCAACCTCATGACGCTGCTTTGTGATGAACGGGTTTGCAGGTGAAGACAAAGCAGATTACTTAGCGCAGACCTGGACAATGTTTTCATTTCCAACATCGAGCAAACAGGCGTTGAGCTGCTGGATGACTCAAACGCATCACATTCGATTACATAAAAAAACCCACAAAAGTAAATTTCAAAAACACGTGGAAAAATGTTGATGCTTTAAAATGTATGTATTGTTTTTTTTGTGTCAATATCATGACGTGTGAAGAAAGTGATGTGTCGTCTCTGGTTTTTGTAACGCTGTGTCTTGGCCAGCCTCAGACTGTCTGTGTGTGTCTGCGTGTGTTGATGAATCTTTTTGAACATGTCGTCCATATTGGACGCTGGTGGCTGCAGCAGTGTACAGTATTTAACCTTTTGGATGAAAGATTGCGTTAATACTTTACAGAATAATTATTTAAATTCCTCCACACAGCTTCACGGCGGCGATGGATATCTCACTCTGCAGTTGTGTGTGTGTGTGTGTGTGTGTGCGTGCGTGTTTTTCGTGCATGTGCGTGTGTGTTTGTGTGCCGTGTGGGGGGTGTAATGGAAAATTCTCATGATGTATTTCTTGCCTCCCTTCTCCTCCTCCAACTTCCTCTCTCACCCTCCTTCTCCTCCTCCTCTCTCTCTCTCGCAGCATTCACACGTCAGAGAGCCAGCAGGAATTTTTCAGGATGCTGGATGAGAAGATTGAGAAGGTGAAGGGGGGGCTGTGGGGGCTGGTTTGGGAGGGGTTGGTTCACGAGGAGCAGGGAACGGGTCTGAGAGCATTTAAAGAAACAGCTGGGTCTTAACATTTAAAGAGACAGGCTCTAAAACAACAACATCCATTAGTCCACATTGTCATTCTGCTTACGAGCCCAGCGCTCGGCTCCACATGCGAGGAGGCGGAACAGGTGATTGCTGCTGCAGCGAGCACTTACTACTACTTTGTCATCCACTTGAATTACTCGGGTTGTTCCTGACTATAAATGAGCTTAGCAAAGTGAAACCACGGCGAGAAATGACTAGATTCAGCTTCGGGAGCCGTCATGTGATGTGTTTTAATTTCTCCGCCTTCAAACGTGTCTGTTTTTTTTAAGTGCGGTGGTGGAATGCAGATCCTTTTTTTTGAGCAAGTGTAGCAGAATTAAATGAAAGCCCTGCATTCAAAATGCACTGAATCAACTAACACAATAATATCAGTGTAATATGTATATGGAAAGCTGCCACGTAAAGAGTCATTCATGCAAATCAACAGAGAATAATAATGATAATAATACAACTTAACTCTGTTTTATCGACTTTCAGCTCATTATTTTCCGTAGCGACCCACAGCCTCGTTGCTTTTGATTCATTGTCACTCACAGCATTGTTTTCAGCTTCAACAGGCGTCTGTTGTTCTACACGCACTGCACCAAACAACAGACAGCACTAGCTAATGGCACATAAAGCAGCTAAAGAGCCAGATATTCGCCACAGGAGTTGGTGTAGAACAAAAACTGAGCAAAAGGCAGAGCCTCTTAATGAATTGTGCTGATCTAATTAAAGGGATAGTTCACCCTAGAATGAAATTTCGCTCATTATCTACTCACCCTCATGTCGACTAAGGGCTGGAAGAAGTTTCAGAGTCCTCTGTAGCTTCTCTGAGTTACAGGGGGTCTCGGTGTAGCAGTGCATTTCAATGTAACGGTTGCAAGCGGACACCAGCGGTCTTCGTCAAGAAAAACACACCAAAAACATCCAAATACCTCCATGCTGCTCGTATGTAATGTCCGTCTTGTACTGAAGCCCGGAGATGTGGAATTGTCTCGAAAAAAATAAACAAGTCCACATTTCAAGCTTGTTTGTAGCATTAGCTCCCAGTGTCTGTTGTACAGCTCTTCTGCTGCCAGTCCGCATGCGCAAGGTTTGCCCTCGCTTCCGTGGCGGTGACATGGATGAACGGCGACCGTACGTCTCACCGGGGGGGGGGGGGGGGGGGCTTGAGCATGCGGACTGGCAGCGGAAGAGCTGCACAACAGACACTTGGAGCTAATGCTACAAACTGTGCTACAAAATGTGAACTTATTTATTTTTTTCGGGACAATTCCGCATCTCCGGCCTTCAGTACAAGACATTACATACGAGCAGCATGGAGGTATTTGGATGTTTTTTGGTGTGTTTTTCTTGACGAAGACCGCTGGTGTCCGCTTGCAACCGTTACATTGAAATGCACTGCTACGCCAAGACCCCCTGTAACTCAGAGAAGGGACGGAGGACTCTGAAACTTCTTCCAGCCCTTAGTCGACATGAGGGTGAGTAGATAGTGAAACTTCATTCTTGGGTGAACTATCCCTTTAACTTTCAAACAGTTTATTAATCTAAAATGATCATCTTTTGTGTATTTATCTCATCTGGAAAATCACTCACTGAGTGATGACAAGTAGAAAGTAGCAATAAATGGATATATAGCAAGGATGACACCTTTTTGTTTGCAGCTTCTTTCCACTGATTTTTTTTTTTTTTAAAGTGTTACAGTCGCGGTTGGTTTTCAAGGTTTATTTGAAGAGAGTGTTTTGTGTTAGCCAAGCTCTGGAGAGGTCAGCTAGAGCTTAGGTAACTCCACATCATGACTGAAGAAACAAAACAAAGACGACTGCCCACCTGCCCTTTACCTTACTTTCCTCTGCCAGGACCTGCAAATAGACGAGGGTTTGTTGAAATGCGACTAGACTAACAGGTGCATGGGGGGGAGAGGGGGAGAGAGAGACAGAGAGAGGGAGAGAAGAGTCATTTGCAGGCGGTTATTACTGAGTTTATTTAACTGGAACAAATTAGAGTTTAAAGAACACAGTCTCATATTCTCTCTCTTTTTTTGCAGGGGCGAGACTACTGTTCGGAAGAGGAGGAGGAAGATGGGACATAGCACAGAGGCCCACGATAATTCACCCCCACGGAGAGCCTCACTGTGTGTGTGCGCGTGTGTGCGTGCGTGTGTGCTTATGTGTGCCTGTGAGAGTAAGAGGGAGAGCTGAATCAGTGTTTTATCAGTAGGATTGTATAAGTGATTGGACACTATGTGTATGAGTATGTGTGTGTTTTATGAAGATATGGCAAAGATAGTATTTTAATCGCACATGGAAGAGTGGGGGATGAATGAAAAGAGAGTGTGAGAGAGAGAGAGAGAATGGGATAAAGAAAAGTTTCTTCAGAGACTCCAGCCTCCTCTCCTTAGAGCTCCTCGAGCGGACAGATGGAGGTGGCGGAGCAATGAACGGACAAACAGATGAAAGGAGGGAGAGATGGAGGAGGATGCAGAGAGTGGGACTTTGCCTCTGTCGGGTCGACCAGTTATTTCTCTTCAGTAGGACAACAGCAGCCCTTCAACCCTTCATCTGTCCCTCCGTCTCCGTGTCCGTCCGTCTGTCCGTCTCACCCATCCTGAATATCTAACCCTTACATTTGGACAAAGGAACTCCCAGATAACGGAAGCCAAGTGAGGATAAAACATCGGCTCGGTGGGTGTGTGGAGGACCGCGTAAGACGCGTAAGTGGAGAAGAAAGGATGCCCGGCGGGGAGGAGGAGGAGGAGAGGATGCTGAAAGCTGAGGACTTATGTAACGCAGCCAGGATCCACACTGAACTTTTTGGCCTGCTTACCTCTTGCCAGGCCGGCCTGGGCCACGAGGGACTGAGAGAATGGGTGAGGGAAGGTGAAGGATGGTGGAGAAGAAAGAGAGAAAAATTTGGGATATTTTAATAAGAGAGAGTAGGGAGCAAGCTGGTGATCTAGAAACTCTAAACTCCTCCTGCCTTCTGAAGTCAAGGACCTTTTTTTTTTTTGTTGTTTTTTTGTTTGTTTTGTTTTTTAATTCTGTTCCACAGCCACTCATTCAGTTATTTTCCCCTTTTTCTGATGTTTTTTTTTTCTTTCTTCTTCAGTTTGTTTGACTCTTGGCTTCCTCCGTAGTGTATCATCATCATCATCATCTTTGATGTCATTATCATCTTCGTCATCACCACAGCAAAGCTGCATAATTCAGCGTCTGTGTCTCAACCCAATCCGTCCTCCTTTTTATATACCATAACACAGTAGATCCCAACTGACACACACGCACAGACACACACACAGGGTCTTTTATTGTACATATGGTAACGCAGTCTCTTTCCAACACAGCTCTACAAGTACACAAAACTACACAACGTATCCCTTTCATTTCACCAGGAGACTGTCATGTGTATTGATCAGTAAGTATTCTGTAAAGCTCTGTATTTCTGCTTTGTTTCAGTGTTCTTGCTCTCCCACACACACACACACACACACACACGCATACATACACAGGAATAGACACACATTCATACACTCAGGCACTGAAGCAGCGAAATGCGCCCAGTTGAAGGTGAGGATATGTGGTTGCCGTGCAGACACAGACCTGATCACTTTTTTTTTTGTTTGTTGTTGTCATCTTTCCTGGATACTTCCTGTTGTATTATTTTGAATACTTTTTTTCTATTAAAAATAAAAACGCAGAAGCTCTTAATGTCCATGTCGTCTCAATGTGCACGGCGCGTGTGTGTGTGTGTTTGTGTGTGTCGTCTTGTGCGTGCCTGTTGCTGTAAAGCTGAGTAATGGAGTGCCGTCATGCTGGCGGTGGACTGAGGAGCGTGAAGTCAGTCCATTTCCCTGTGGTCATGCAGTCGGAGCTGATCCACTCAGAGCAGCCAGGCCTGCGTTTCTGCCACCTGCTGGTGTAATATCAGCACTGAAGCATAGTTCTTGTGAACAAATAACTGAACAGTACATATTTAATTATGTGTGTTTTTTTTAAACCATATTTTTCATGGTTAGAATAAACTATGGTCACAATAAATAAACAAAAACCGAAGACGCTAGTGAAAGATTCAGTCCTCCACAATGGTAAACAACTCTTTTTTTTAGATCTTCTTGAATTATTTCTGGGAGATGAATGTCTTCCAGATGACATGACTTGAACAAATTCAAACTCAGCCCAGTAACTGTCAAGCGGAGGCCAGCTGAGCATCTTTCAAACAGAGGCTTTACATAAGTGCTTTACATAAGGACAAGAGATGCATGAGAACGTTTAAAGCGAGATTACGTAACTTTGAAAGAACATTTACATGTGTGGTCAGTGCTTAATGGTGGTTGATATCTGGCTGGTTTGTCGATGCTCATTCAGTCTCCTGAGTTCATGTATCCTTTCTTTACTGGTTAAAGGGATAGTTCACCCAAAATTCAAATTTCACTCACTATCTCCTCACCCTCATGTCGATTAAGAGCTGTGAGAATTTTCAGAGTCCTCCGTTCCTTCTCTGAGTTACGGGGGGGTCCACGCAGCAGTATTTGTCCATATACTGTAATGGTTGTGAATGGACACCAGGTTTCTTTGTCCAAAAAGACACACCAAAAAACATCCAAATACCTCCATACTGCTCGTCTGTAATGTCCCTTTTGTATTGAAGCCCCGACATGAGAAATTGTGCTGCCGGTGATTTGCACTGATACAGGAAGAGCAGTGGACTGAGCTACAAACAACTGGGAACAATTTCTCATGTCGGGGCTTCAATAAAGACGGACATTACAAATATGGAGGATTTGGATGTTTTTGGTGTGTTTTTTTCTGAGAAAATTTCCATTCACAACCATTATATGGACAAATACTGCTCCTCCCCGTAACTCAGAGAAGGAACGGAGGACTCTTCCCTTCTCACAGCTCTTAGTCGACATGAGGGTGAGTAGATAATGAGTGAAATTTGAATTTTGGGTGAACTATCCCTTTAAATAGTTACAGTGATCTCACAGTTGTCATCTGTATGTAGCTATACAGCACAAAACAAAGCAACAATCAAATATGATGCCACTGAGCAGAAAGTCAATCTAAGCTGTATCGACCAGTATTTTCCATCCTTTCGTTGTTTTGGTTCATTCTCACATTTCTTATCTGCGTTGGGTCTTGGATGCACCCACTACTGCTGTACCTGCCCTGCACCAAGTAGCAGACAGCTGGTGAACACAGAGCTGAGCAGCCAATAGGAGCCTGATAGGTAAAAGAGACTCAGCAGTGAAGGCCTTACTTGTGCTGAGTGCATACAGCATACAACAACAATACAATGCTCTGTATCTGTTGCTGAGCAAATGGTCAATACATCAACTTTTCTAAGGAAATAATCGCTCAGTCTTTCCACTGCCTTCAAGCGGCCAAAAATGAAAACAAAAAAACAATCCCTTGTTGTTATCCTTTATTAAACTATTTGACAAGAACAATAAATCAATACATGTTGCATGGTTATTTTTTGGAGTTAACAAGCATCTATTGTCCTGTAAATGAGGAGAAATATTATTATACAGTTAATAGTTGTACTCTATTAAGGATACTGCGTGCGCCTGTGTGTGTGTGTGTGTGTGTGTGTGTGTCTCTGAACTGATGATTCAGCTGACTCTACAAGCTGTGGGACTGGATGCCCTAATGCATGGGGTGAGTGTCATTGGGTAAAGCTGATCACCACATTATGAAAGAAAATTCAGTAGCCTGGCTGTTTCTTTTATAGCTGTACCCAGCTGTCTGTAAAACACAACACAACACACACAGACACACACACCAACTCCTTTTTTTCTCCTTTTTTTTTTTAACCTCACATGACTCATTCACAGGGGCACATAAGGTTACAATCAGCAGCCACTGTGCACATCAGGAGTGTGAAAGGGTCCCCGTGGACCGGCGCTTGCTGCAAGGCTCTCCCACACAGAAAAAAAAAAAAAAAACGTGTTGGAGGCAGACAGAGAGAGAGAGAGAGAGAGGTGGGCGAGGTAACAGTGAGAAATTAAGACGAAGGAGTTGGAGAAGTGAGAAAGTGGGAGGGAGGGAGTGAGTGAGGAAGAGACGGATGTTGCCCGTTAACCTCAGACAGGAATATGGGCAAGAAAATGTTCTTTCCACCCTGACGTAAGTACCAATAAAGAGCCCACTCCTCCCTGCTTTTGTGTGTGTGTGTTTTACTGTTTGAGTGTGTCTATGTGTGTGTGTGTGTTTGAGAGAGAAATGGAGCCCAAAGTGTGAGAGTCCTTGTTGGGTACAACGTGTTCTTGGCTCTGGTGCCATTTCAGTCCAAATTCTTACATGCAATCTGAGCCAAATTCACACTTCAAACTTGTCCCAATACTAACGAACCTAGAGTTTGCTGCAGCCTTTTAATGAGTATATTACTGTCGTGTTTCAACACATCAGTGATGCAAACACTCTGATGCAGCCTCTGACACATCAGTGTTTAATCTACACATTAGAGGACCTGCCAATGTTAAGTCAAGTAACAGCAGGATCCTGTGGACTGGCACTGGGACATCGGAGGAGCTTAGGGAGTCCAGAACCACAAGGTGAGAGAACAGGATCGGTGGCAACACAAGTTGTTGCTCGATGTTTAGTAAAGCACGACTTTTTGTTATCCTGCACCCTCCAAAAGTTAAGAAAAAATGTTTTTCAGTCACAGGAAACAACTCAGAAAAGGCAGCTGTTGCATGCATGTTACATATTCTTGCTTATTCTGATTCTGATCCCAAAATGTAGGTACTATTGTTTTGTTTGTTTTTGTCTGAAAAATGCATTTGTGTTAATGTGCAGGAAGTTCAAGACACATGATTTTACAAGTGTGGGAGCACAGTGCATGCATGTGTGTGCGTGTTGTCTCAGAGAAAGAGAGGTTATGTGTGAGTGCATGGCTTGCCCACGTAGAGCGTATGAGTCAAAGCAAAGGGATGGATCCCTGCCTGGATGCCAGCAGGCCTTTGCTCGGTGTCTTAACTCTCTCCAGCAGTTCCTGGCTGCCTATTACCCACTTAGGATTGATCACTCATTTAGAAATGTGGCAGGCGGCACCAGCCTCTTACCATCTTGGAAAATATACACTTTCCATTCATCCACGACGTAGGCAACATTAACTATATCCCTGTGTCTCTTGAGTCAGCCCCGGCTATTTCTCTCCGCTCTCTCCTCTCTCCATCCATTTGTATGTAAAGCCTCTCCTTCCAGATCCATACTGTGGATTACCTTGGCAAAGAGGCGGCTTACATTATGGGGGAGGCCGAGGCTTGAGGAAGGTAGAATTAGATTCATTTGCATTCATGCCGCACACCCACAAGAAGTGACCTACTTAAAACCCAGGAAGCTAATTGTTGTGTAAACACAATATTTTGCAACTGTCTGGACGCATCTCTGTCAATGCATGTATATATATACTGTCAGCAGCGCAGTTTTAGGGTTCAGCCGGAGCAGAGGTCGCTGTGTGAATTCCCTGCATCACTGAGGTGACCAGCGGAGTCTAAGAGGGGTTGAAATGGATAGCCAGGGGAGCCGGATTGCTTTATGGTTTGGCACTGGTGTTGTATTTTACTGCAGCCTGCCAAATTCGTATTAGCTGAGCAAGCAGTCGGTGCCTGGAACGAGAGCGGCGACTTGAGCCCAGTGGTACTGAGGAGAGACTTGTTCAGCAGAAACAGGAGTTGTTCAGTGACGTGTGAGAGACCGTTTCAGCAAATCTCAGTCCTCTTCTGACCAGGATGGGTGGTTTCCCCCTCGCACCGTCTGGAGGCTGAAGACGAGACTGTGTGAGAACGTGAGTGTGGGAAAGAGAGAGGGAGATCTTCAAGGATAAAACAAGAGCACCATCTGCTGGTTCATATGCTTTCCCCACACGATGCCAACACACACAGATGCGAGTGAACAACCTCACAGCGATCTCTGCATGATGAAGCACTGTCTATTAGAGTTGTACATCATTTTGACAGCCAGATGAAGAGTGCACACACGCACGCACATGCACACGCACACAAATCAGCTCAATGAAATTACAAGAGTGTGCTGTGTAGAATTGCAATTTTACGTCTCAAATTTGAGCCTCATAGCTGTGTGTTTTTGTTCCTGCTGTTTTCATTTTGTGTTGTATTAAGGGAGGAAGAAGGCGTATTGTTCAGTCCTTTCTTTATCCCAATTTTTTTAAGCCTCCCATTAAAGAAAAATACAGCATATGGCGCATATTTACCCAGGAATTTTCTGTCTGACATACTTTTCTATTTATTGACCCCGCTTATGAAGGATTTACCCTGCTATTTAAAGCTAGAGTAGAGAAGGCCTAGCTATTTAAGCTGCACTTTTCAAGGCAACCACAGTTTTACAAACCAGAAGGTTGGCAGCTTTTAAAACAAACATTTATGATCCCAAACGTAACTAAAAGAAAGAAAGAAAGAAAGAAAGAAAGAAAGATATAGCTCCGCTTTACCTGTCATCTACATCTCAGTTACACAGAGACAAATGGCTGCATGTCAAGTGCATAACCAAAATTACAAAGCAGATGTTTTCCTCTGTTAGAGGAGGGAGCACATGATCCGTTTGAATAATGGCGATGTGTGACAGTCTGAGCGGGCACAGAAGCCTGACGCTGAGCCAACAGGGTGAGGCCGCTTTGCGATCTGAACAAAATGTGCACAGTGGTTGGTGAGAGAAACACAAGAGTTAACATTGTTTTATTTTATTTTTTTCCCGCCAGGTTGCTTATTTATTTTAGATGCATTCGGTTTTTAATTTCGGCCTGTGAGCTACAAACATTCACAGCTCAGTCTGACCAGAGTTTGGGTATTCAAGAAATGAATGGAGGCACATAAACTAGAAATGTTTACAAGTCACAACAAAGCAGACTCCTCCAAGTCAGCTGTGGACTGCTTGACCTCTGACCTTTGAAGGACTATAAGCATAACTGCAGGTCAGCAAACCTTCCCTCAAGCAAAGGTTTTAGTGAAGTTTCGTCTTTATCTGTGGAGATGAGTATGAGCAAGTTTGAAGGAAGGCTATGATTTGTGGTCCCTTTTTTTTTCTTTTTTTCTTACCCATCTTAACCGACTTTGGGAAATCACTAGAGGGAGCTAAGGGATTACACAGACAGGTGAAAACACGGCTCCTTCTCACCCCGTCTCCTGTCCACTGTGACTAAGAGCATCCATCAGGGGAGAACATGGCAGAGTACTTTAATTACCTCAACAAAGAGGGAAAACATTACCAGGTGGCAGAGATCCTTAAGTAAACACAACTGAGTCGAGACAGGGACACAAGTAAGCTGGCTTTGGCCTTCTGTCTGCGTCTGCCAGTGAACTATAATTAAAAAAAGGTTACTGGAGGGTTACTGTAATCATATAAGAGCGTAAAGTATAATATTATAATAGAGCATGGATGCCAACAGTTGGAGCTGAAGGTGGGTAATTGTGGACTGCATGCAACCTATAGACTTTGGTAATGCAACGTTTCTTCAGTGAGTTTCTGATTCCCCCGTGGAAAGTCTGACAAATCGCTGAAGTGTTTTTGTTTTTGCACCAAATGTTTGTGTTCATATTGGTTTGGCACATTTTTTTTGTCATGCACCAGTTGAATACTTTGTGTTTTATGTCTCAGTTTGACAGTTTGTCTTCACCTTGGCACACATACTTTTCTTTCAAATACTTTCCATGTCATTAATTGAGAAGGTTGTCTCTTATTTTTCCTCTTCTTTTTTTGTAATTTGCCCGCTCTAACATTTTCTTCAGCTGCCCTGCTTGTTTTGGTATATGACAATATTTTTCTACATATTTTAAAAGGTACAATATATATTTTTTATTTCATAAACATCATGGACAGCATTGCCAATAACACTGTGGTAAAATTAATTTACTGCATTCAATTTGGCAAGTATACATTCACAAAATAGACAGAAGGGCTTATTTTCAGTGACTTTCAAACGCTTAAGGAATCCCATCAGTTTTTCTGAAAATACCAACACAAACTCATATCAATATAGCCTAAGCATATTCGATTTACCCCTTTTGTAATTCAGATAGGCCTATTATTTGCCTACTGAAATAAATTACAGCTCTGTCAGTGTGTGTTTGTCACGGAGAGTAACACTAGAGGAAAAGAAATAAAGAAGCAGTGCAGCAGTCTGGCAGGCTGATGTCACAGCTGGTGACTTCATGGTCTCCGGTTCTTCAGCATCCAAAAGACTGTCAAGAGGGAGGGCGTGGAGAAAAGGAAAAGAAACCCTCAGCACACGTGCGGGAAGAAGAAGAGTGAAGGAGGAGAACCAGACATGGACCAATCAACAGGCTGCAGACAGGCACAGATGATGTGGAGTGGAGCATGATGTGTCACTTCTCACATTTCAGTCTGCCAAACCTAAAGGTGGTGATTAACTTGCAATCAAATAATAGATTAATTCTAATTTAAGGTGTGTTGATACTGTTTATTATTAGAAAGAGGAGATGGAAGGAGATACTGCAGGCTGCACTCCACTAGCGGGGGTGTAGGAGGGGTAAAAAGCCCTCCACCCAAACTCTACCCTTCTCTACCTTCTTCCCTCTCTCCCCCTCCCACCATTGCTCACTCACTCACTCACTCACTCGCTCTCTCAGTCAGTCCCTGCACTCCTGCTCCAGCCTTTGAGAGAATCGCGGCGGAATCGTGGAAGCCAAGATGCGGGCGCTCGGGGCCGTGGGAGTCGGTGTGCTGTGGGCGCTGCTGGCCGCTCTGGTGCCCGGCGGCGCTTCCGAGCTGGTGACGGTGGTGCAGGAGCAGGTCAAGCCCGAGTCTTCCCTCCTGAAGCCAAAGGTTATGATCGCCATTGTGGCTCGCAACGCCGCGCACAGCCTATCGTACCACCTGGGCTGCATCGAGAGGCTGGACTACCCGAAGGAGCGCATAGCAATCTGGTGAGAGACGCACGCACACAGAGATGCAGAGGTGGCACTCTGAGGGACAGAGTTTAGTGTTTGTGTGTTGTGAGTTTTGAAAGTTGTGTGCAAAGTCGTTTTTTTTAATGATGTGTGTTGTTTTTTTTTTTTTGTTTACGCTTGTGCCACAACTTAAGGTTTTCCACAGGTAAAAGTTGCACATCTTCCAAAGCACACACTGTAGGCTACGTGGAGTGTGGACGGCGGTCTCCAGTGGAGCGTGTTGTAATGAAAAGCAGCGTGTGTCCACGTTAATTATAATAACAGATTGTCAGTGTGCTCGGACAGACCTGTTGCTTTTCTGCTTTTTTTTTTTTTTTTTTTTACGATGCACTCCACCTCGCGTGTTTTGCAGGCATCCAAATTGCACAGTGTGTGAAAAGATGAAAGAGCTGCTGTGCACGTTGGGGTTTGGTTTAACCCCCTAATCACCGTTCCCTCCACCTGATTCAGCACAAACCTGCGGAAACGAGGGGCTTTAAAACAGCAGGAAAGGTACACAGAGGGAGAAAGGGGTCACCCCAGGTAGGGTCCTGTAGGTGTGTTTGGTCTCATAGGAGCTGCAGTGAGATCATAAAAAAGTTGGCCGGTTCCCTGCAGGTGATGGGATGAAAGGAGACACTGAGTTGGTCTGACAGCAGGACTAGGGGGGTGTGTGTTAGTTCTGGGCAGTCATGTGTAAAATGTGTGTGCATGTGCATGTGTGTGTGTGCGTGTGCATGTGTGTGTTTATGCTGGTCTGCATGCCGGTGCAAGATGGCGGATCAGATAATACTATAACAGAAAATCTCAGGTTGATTATCAAATCACAGATTAGACATGTGGAGGACATAACAGTCACATACAGCACGTGGGGGTGGATGTTTGCCTCTCCTCTCGCCACACGCACACATGCACACATTCTTTTTGTTTTGTTTCCCACCCTTCCCTTGCTGCAAGTCTTGATTTTTTTTGTTTGTGGAGGAGGGACTGTCTGCTTCTAATTCAGAGACCCTCACCAAAGCACACACAGTGGAGAAACTCAATAAGAAGAGGGGGCTGGGCTGACAGGAAGGGCCCCAGTTTGGACTGGTGTCTCTCTTTGCCCACAATCAGTGCAGCCAGAAAAAAAAAAAAGTCACAGCGTATGGTATGCTTGGGCCAGACTAGTCTCATGTCTCACATACAGTAGTTTATTTGTGGTAACAGGCAACAGAGGAATGTATCATGAGAGAATGAGGTCCCATACATCACCACACACGTTAGGTCCTGTATCCAACTCATCAGCCTCTCGCTCACAGGACCTGCTGTAGATGCAGTTCGTTGTGTATTTGTATGGGAGTTACTACACAGGACATCTTGATTGCAGTTAAATTACTGGACTGTAATAGACTACTAATAGACCTGTCCAGGCTGTACCCTGCCATCGCCCAGTGTCCGCTGTGTGTCCGGCTCCAAGAAACCCATTAAATGATCAGATGAAAAGTAAGACTTCCTCAGAATGTGGCGCTGCTTTGTTTCTGTGGCTGTTATATATTAGAAGAAACAAAAGTGCCAGTTGGAAACAGTGGAAATGTTTAAAACATAATGTTGTGAGAGTGATGATGTTTTTTTTTTACTGGCCTTTAGTGGTTAAACTGTTTAAGAAAATGTCATGTTCGACTCACCATAACTCAAACAGCTCAGTGCCTCTTTGTTTCTCTTTGTCGTCATCAATGCACAACGTCTGAGCCAAACCGCCCAGTACAGTAGGTGCCAAGTTGTAATTAAGCTCTCACTAAAAGCAGCCTTAGATATAACATTCTTTAACGTTGTATTATAGAGTGTTAATTGCTTGTATAATAAGACAAATGCAGATGATAGTGAAGTGGGACCCAGGAAGCCGTGTTACAAAACCTCCTCATAAATAAAACAGCAAACCCAGTTTCCCTTGCATATACATTCAGCTGCTACTGAAAGATCACTGCATTGCATTTTTGTCTTTATGTGTCAGTAGAGAGTGGTAATGCGCTTGGAGCAACAGAGAGGGGAGTGACGCAAGGCTTTGGGTCTCCTGTTGAACTGCAACCAAAGACAACTTTGTTAATATGTGATCATATGCATCTAAAGAAGCCAGGTTTACTCCACGTTACTGCTACTCACGGTTTATCTAGATCACAAGCTAACTGATGCAAATGTATGTGGAACGCTATTGTGTAGTGTATAGATACAGTGTCTGGCTGCGGGATTGCACTTTTTGTGTGGGTACATGATGTTCCTCGCTTTAAGTCCTCTCTGGAGTTTCAGGCTCGAGCGCAGCGGAGACTATTTTTCCTCTTCATCATCTCCCCCTCTACTTATTTCAGCCATGCAGTCCAATGGAGACAGAGCAGGGAGGGCTGGGGAAAAAGGGACAGACATGATTAAATATAATAATAAGGGTGATCTTCTCTTTATTGTGCTTCCCTTTCACCCCTTAATTATCTCCCTGTAGGACTCGTGGAGGTTTATACATTTTTTATTGTTTTATGCTTTATGAATTTGTGTGTATGGCCTTGTTCTATGTATATGAGACAGGCGGTGATGACAGAATCAGAAAGAGGCCGAGTGTAACATGATCAGTCAGAACATAAAGAAAGATTAGAGGGATGGATATAGCCTGAAGTTAGAAAACGTAGACCCTTTTCTAGTCTTGAGCAATCACGGCGAAAAATACATGGTGCGACAAAAACCCAAGAGCTGATGCATGTGTTACCCCGTTGGTCCTGAAAAGCATTTTCCCATTTGTCAAGAAGAATTCACCAAACACATTTTTGCTTATAAATTACAAAGCATCCCATTGTGTCTTGCTTCATGGTGCAGAAGCTTGTATCTGCATCGTGTTACCATTGCAATATTAAGTTTTGTAGACTTCTTTCTCCTATTTAGTAAGTGCATAGCCATCTGAGATGATGTGGATAGTCAAGTATTACCATTTATTTACCGTGAACATTACGGCATGGTTGAAACGGCACTGACACAATGACAGCCGTCTTGAGGACTCTTAAAAACTGCTTAATAACTCAACCAGATGACAAAATCTAGACAGGCTTTGGCAGGTCTGAAGATGCAGGGAGGACCAAAGTTTCCAGTTTGAGCCTGTTCATGGGATAATCTGGACTGATCAACCAGGTCATGTCTCCCCCACCCTGCTTCTTCTGCAGTGACTCACGCCAGTAGTTGGGATGGTCACTAAAAATCAACCTTCAGAAGTTTTTCCCTCTGAGCGCCACTGTCGAGTCTGACAGAGAGGTGTCAGAGCAGTGATAAAGACTTTCACGCTGCTGTTAAGAAATGAAAGAATGCAGGGAATTAGAGGAGGAGGGAGGAGGGGTGGAGGGGTGGTCCGACAAAGAGAAGGTGGTCAACAATGCTGGGAAAATTACCCAGAAGGCATTTAGCAGTTTGCTTAATCCACATTCCCACAGTAGCTTGCCCGTGTCTGCTCTCCTCCTCTTTCCCTTTCTGTCTGTCCCAACAGGACAACTGTGAGCCATGAGACACTGTTGTTCTTTGGAGAGTCTGATAAAATGCTTAATCTTATTTAGTGTGACTGAGCTTTACAGTAAGTCCCTGTAGTTATGAGTCAGGGAATCATAGCAGCAAAGAGAAGCAAGAGCGGTCTGGGTTTGGGCCTGGACTGGCCAGCTGGGGTTTCACTCGTTCTGTCCATGTCTGTTGTTCCTGAAGAACTGGATATCATAAGTTTGTGGGTTAGAGAAATCTGAATGTGGTTGTCTCTTATCTGTCCAGGGTGCACAGGGGTGCATGGAGTCAGCAACAGGTTATCTAAGCATAAAGGCTGTGTGAAACAACTAATCTGACTCTCTATACCAGCTGCTCTGATGAACATGTCAACTGTCTCTTGTTTGAGCCACACAAAACTGACAAGTGGCGGTTTTTACAGGGGGGGTTGGTGCTGGACTGTAGCTTTGCTGGGTGCACCTGGGGGTTTGTCGTCACCAAGAGGTTGCCCAGCAACTGGTGGAGACTCCAGTCTTTGTGCTAAGCTGTGAGTAGGGTGGTAACCTCTCTACTAGAGAGTGACTAAGCATATTTTCCCCAAAAGTCAAACTATTTCATTAACTAGCCTACACACCAGGCCAGGTGGAGTCCTCACGATGGAAAGGCTGAATTAAAAAAATCAATGCTGAATTTTGCAGCGTGCCCTCTGGAGTCTGCTTATTAATAAAGAAGCATTTTATGGAGCTAATTTATTCCCTCATTCTTGGAAAGATGTACCGGTGTGGGCGGAGTTGTGTTTTGGGTTAACCCATTTAAATGGGGGTAAATGGGTTAATGTTGCTTCTGAGCTGCTTTACAGGAAATCAAAGAGGATGTGTGTTTAAAGTTTAAGCCAGTCTGCCATTATTTTTCGTCACGCTGCTCACTTGCCTGCCGCTGTATTGCCTGCCGGCTGTGCTCATGTGCTGAAGTGCTTTCCCAGGTGCTAAGCCGGGGGTCGAGATGATTTGTAGACTTGTCCGGGACAGGCTGAACCCCAACGAGGATGTCAGAGTTCTGACATCATCTGCCTCTCCCAGAGGGCTCACTTCCTCAAATCATAATTGCTCATTTATCATATACCCACTTATCCCATATGCATGACTTACCATTGTACTTCAAACACACAGGCAATGAGGTATGGGTCTTGTGGTCTGCTCCTTATTACATTTTGTTGACAAAATAATATGCAGCTACAAAGCAACTGCATCTTATTTTCCACTATTAAATCCTGTTGTCCCCTGAGGCCTCGGGCATGACTCTATAAGTTAAAAATTTTCCATAGTTATCCACAAACACAGCTGAATACTTCAGTGACAGATGTGCCATATGTGGCTCCTGTCAGACACTGAGAGAGCTTTTACGTAATGTTTGTCTCTATCTATCAAATCATGTTAGGATGAGTTAGATTTTTAGATACTCCAGGCTATACCCAGCTCCACTCAGGCGTTTGAACAAATTAATTAGCCCCATGTCATATAACATGACACAAACAACGATAAGTTATTTAAGGTATTTTGACAAGTGCACTGCGTTTCATTGCAATAAACGGCCCATGACAAATTGCACTTGAATGCTGAGTAAAAGTCTTTTTGACCGTATGATTTATGCTGACTGTTGTGTGCCGGCCTCTTTAAAAAATCTTTTTCCATGAGGATATATCTAGTGCTAATGGGACACTTGAAAGTTTCATGTGTGTTCACTTGGCCCCATCTGTTTCTCTCAAGTTTCTCTGTTACGATCTTGGGGCAAAAACGACACAAGTCCATTTTCAGACTGACGATAGTAGTACTGAATCGACGAGAAACAAAGAATCACTTCACACAGTGGCACAGTGTGGGTCCTGGCAAAGATGTGCATGGTTCTGTAACAGAACAAGGACTTCAAGGGATAGTTCAACATTTTGGCAGATTGGCCCATTGCCATAATCCCTATAGTTTTTGGAGTAGGTTCGTTACCTTTATTTGTCAGTGTAAGCTGTTTTTAGAACAGCTGAGCCGAGCCGTGAGCTGCTCAGAGCTATGCTACGGAGGCTAATGGGATTTCTTGATCTCCCTCATCAAACTCATCAAATACACAATCCAAAAACTCCAAAACGCTCTCATGGACAAGTTGTGACCTGCACAAGCACCATGCAAAGAGATAATAACGGAACGTTACGAGGCAGAGTTGTTTTAAAAGTAATGGGCTAATTTGCCAAAATGTTGACCTATCCCTTTAATTTCAGTCTTGCAAAAGCTACCTGAGAGATGACATCAATCAAGTAATTTATTCAACAGTAGGCTAAAAGTACATAGCTCCTTTGCTTTCAGCATTGAGCCTGTTCCAATTAAAGCATAAGTAAGCAATCCGGTCATTTTGGCTAATGCTGCGTTCAAGGCAGGCTTTTGAAACCGTAAATTACAGCTTCAAGTCACGACTTACGACTTTGTAGCGTTCCAGGCAACCCGTAACTCGTCCTGTTGCCTGTGAAAGTGCACGATAACGGCCACTCGTAACTTCCGACCCGTGAACTCGTACCAGATCGAACTGGTACGACTTCACAGGTCGGAAAAACATGAGTTACGGGTTGCCTTGAACGCACCATGAGTTAGCAGCCCCCGCCCTCGTCATGGATCTATTGGTCCTCGTCCCTACGTCACCACATTCACGCGCATCCCTTGGCTGCACACACAGCCCTTCATGCCGTTCTCTCTCCTCATTGGATAACGCTTGTATCCCACAAGGAAAGTTTTCTTTCCCAGGAAAATAGGACTATTTAGGACTTATATTAACAAAAACATTCCGCTGACTTGTGCTTTAAAGTTTGAGCTGTAAACAACTACAAAGCCTCTGCATACATTGTATCTTCTTTATTTCACACATGTAGGTTTACACAGTCAACTCTGTACAAAAAGCTCCTTGACATCAAACCTCTAACGGCTAGCTAGCATAGCACCTGAATAGTGGCGAACCGAGCTAAACAACGCAGCTTATGAATGACTTAACCAAAGGAGGCATGTTTCACCCGCCATGTCTGGAGTGAACTGCCTCTCCACATCTCCTGCGTCTGTGCTGAGCTGACACGCAGCGGTCAGTCCAATAAACACTGACTGCTCAAACTGGTGTCAAGCCTCCATCAATCAAACTCACAGCAAGGCAGCGAAAAAAGCTCCCGCGATTGACTGCTGCTTGTCATAAACGTTCAAATTCATGGTTGTGCTATTCAATGTGACCATCCTCAGCACGTGTGGCATGAAACCCTATAACAATGTGCAACGTAGCGCTACCTGGCTTTTATTTCAAAACCTGCAGAGGAAGAAAATGAAAAAAAAAATCGAACAGGCTGAAGAGGTTATTTGTTTTGCAACATTGGATGGTTGGAGTGTGCCATGTGTGTTACCTCAAGGCTCATTCCTCCATGGGAGCACACCAGTAACGTATAAATAATTCTGGGTTTTCTCATGCTGAGAGTTTGGACATTCTAAGAGAGCAGTTTATCCGAATGTACGGAATAAATTACGAGCATGAGAGAGCCTCCGCGTTATCTGGTGCAGACTACATTGGGCATTTGTGAATAATTAGCAGCATGTGCTTTTAGTGTGTGTCGATACGTATTAGATCACAGTATTGGCACAGTGCACCAAAGTGTGTGTGTTTGATTATCTGGGATGTTCTGGTGCAAGTATGGGTTTGAATGTGGACGCATGACTGTCTCCTCTTACACATCCTTGTGTGTGTTACATGGATGTGTGTGTTTAAGTGCTATTGTGTGTGTGTTTCTGCTCTGCTTCTCTGGCTCAGGCCCTGATTTCCATTCATTTCCCCCAATAACCCTGTAAGGCCCACAACAAGTCAGAACTTCCATAGAGTAACAGGCCACAGGCTCCTCTGACCACCCGATCACTATCACCCGAGGAATCACAACCTACAGGACTGGCTAGTGCATGGGAAAACTGTGAAGTTGCTTTAACATCCGCTCAGGTACTTTACATAAACACCAGAAATATCTTGATTCTTGAGAACACAGTTTGTTTGGAAAAAATTAAGTAATCGAAGTCAACAACTCATTTACAGACGCAACTAGTTTAAATGTCAGATGACTTCAAATAAAACCGTGGGAGAACATCTGGTGGCACCATGTCACTGTGCTCAAGAGAGGGTCAATCTTCACTTTTCCCAAGTGATACAAAAACATCTGGAGCGAGTTCCGTCTATATCAAATGTTTTTGGCATTTAAGACACATCGTCCCGCTCTTGACTATAAATTGTCACCAGGTTGGAGCACTGAAGATGTGACTGTTCAAATCTTTAAAATGTAGTTACTAACCTTGTTCTACTATCTAGAATTTCTGACTTCAACAAAACCAACAATGTGTTGGTCCATCTTTTAAAGGGATAGTTCAACATTTTGGCAAATTGGCCCATTGCCATAATCCCTATAGTTTTTGGAGTAGGTTTGTTACCTTCATTGTCGGTGTAAGCTATTTTTAGAACAGCGGAGCAGAGCCGTGAGCTGCTCAGAGCTACGCTACGGAGGCTAAGGGAATTTCTTGGTTTCCCTCATCAAACTCATCAAATACACAACCCAACAACTCAAAAACGCTTGCACATTCACCATGCTATGTATGAGATAATAACAGAATGTTACGAAACGGAGGCATTTTCGAGGTAAACCACCACACTAAATGAGATAATAACTGAAGAACTGTTGAAGACGGAGCTGTTTTAGCTGTTTTTTTCATGCAAAAACGCTGATGCGTTCCATTATTATCTCATAGCATGGTGGTTGTGCAGGTCACAACGTGTCCATGAAAGCATTTTGGAGTTTTGGGATTTTGTATCTGATGAGGGAAACCAAGAAATTCCTCTACAGTGTAGCTCTGAGCAGCCTGCTGCTCCACTCCGCCGTACTAAAAATAGCTTACAGTACACTGACAAATAAAGGTAACGAACCTACTGCTATGACTATAGCGATTATGGCAATGGGCCAATTTACCAAAATGTTGAACTATCCCTTTAATACATACTTAACCCGTCTTCTACCTGTCACACTTTCATCAGACTATAACTCTATTGTATACTATACGAGTCTACGTCTATAAACCATCAATGTGCTGCCCTAATTCCACTTTTTTTCCCATTTGTTTTAAAAAGAAGCCAGGCCCTGTATTATGGATTTAGTTGGAACTATTTTCACAAGTGGATTAATACACCTTTAGTGGTCACGTGAGAATTAAAGTAGTGGAATATTACACATTAGTGGCTCATTAATGTGACACGTTGCCCCTTGAAATGGATTTTCAGCCAAGTCCGAAAGTATTTTTTCATCATAGTGTTCAAATAGCTGTGAGGTATCTGTCTCACCTAATGATGAGGTAGTAGAAATTAGTATGTGGCCCTGAGTCTATTTTCCAAACACAATGACTTCAGAGCTTCATCTTTGCCAGATCTACAGTCGACCAACAGAATCACTGTAAAGCTGAAGGGACACAGCTGATGACGTTGCACCTTCCAACAGCAGTCCAGCCCTATCTTCTTTGCCTTGCAGCGCAAAGGTATTCATGGGAAAACTCTCTCTAGACCTGCCACATCTGTTCAATCAAGTGCAATAAACAAGAAGAATTGATTTTTCCAATCCCAGAGCCTCTTTTGAGCTTTCTCTCCCTCTCTCTCTCTCTCTCTCTTTCCCCTGGAGTGGAAATGGTTGTTCCCTGACTTGGCCTCACACTGTGAATTTTTTGCGTAGATGCCCCATGTGTTTCAACACAGTTCCAGCAGTATTGTCAGAGCTTGGCAGCACAACACTGATAGAGCTGGCGAACGCTGAGGTATAATGGCATCTTGGTATGAGCATGCTCTCATCTGGAGAGGAAGGGGGGGCGGGGCAGGGAGAGAGGGAGAAACAGGAGAGCAAGACCTTCACGTGTTTATGAACAGCAATGTTTTCATGAACACTGGAGTATTCATTAGAAAGACTGGTGCTCATGTTCTAATAGAGGAAATGTAATTTTAGCAGCATCCATCTGTCTGTCCATCTGTGTGTGTTTGTGTCATCATCTCCCTCCCGTCACCGTTGCCCATTTCATACACCTTTCCCAACATCACTCCATCATTTCTTCCATCTGTTTTCCAAAGGTTTTGTCTGCTTTCTCTTTTCTTGTCCTCTTTTCCCAACCACATTGTGTCTCACATAACGAGTTTCCCTAATTGTGCAACTGCACTTCCTTTGGGTTTTTTATGATAGGTAAATAGTTAGCCATGCTGTTCGTGAAAAAATAAAAGAAGTATTAATTCAGTTCATGAATGTCAAAAGAACAATAGTTTCTGGTGACAGATAATTTGTGCATTGTTCCATCATATTCCCAGCTAAATATCAAAGAAATCGTGGAGCGGCTTGCTCTTCTTACAGTAAGTCTTGCATCCACAAGTTACACAAAAATGTCCTGGAATTGCAGGGAAAGAAAATACCAAATTGTGGATGAAGTAGATCATCGGCATAGTGTGATGCAGATGTGATTTTTTTTCTGAAGCCAAATTACTTGAAGCCCAGGAACAGATGAGAGAACTGGATACAGTGGAGCAAATACTGTAAATAAATGTGGTCTCTGTAATGTCACCCATCAGTGTCCACAGGGTGGTTATTAATGTCTCAACTATGCAAAAACCTTAATCACATTTTAACAGGTGAATTATGTAAAAATTAACCCCCACACAAAACCATCTGCTGTAACCTTTGGCATTTTAACAGGGAGCCTTTGGGCGTTGAGTTTCTTGCTCAAGTGGAACTGCAGTTTTTTTGTTCTTCTGTGTTGGCTTCATTTCTCAGCCCCTGGGGTTTCAACTCAGTGGCAAACAGTTTTCCACACAAAACATCTTCTGAATTTTAAGTAGGCCTAATCTTTGTGTTATGAATTTTTACACCATGAAGCAAGAGGAAGTTTTAAAATGTGTCAATAAGACGTTTGGTCTCATTTCTTCTTAAGTACGATATTAAATTACGTCTGATGGAAATGTCCGTTAAAGAGTTGTGGTGCAGAGGTTGAGGTGGTGAATAACCGCACAGCGTGGGAGGACAGGCTTCTCTGTCAACACTGGCTGTCTTTAATATTGAACTAAGATGAATATCTTTGCCTATTACACTTCAGTGCAAGCCCGCTGGAGCTGGCCACTTTTGTTGACCCTGAGAGCCATGAGGAATTTCAGTCAGGAGGTACCGTCTCACCTGCTCCTCCCCCCACCCTCTCTCCCTCCTTCTCCCCTTGTTCCCTTTTCCCCCTCCGTCTTTCTGCCCATCTACACCCCCCCCCTCCTCTTTCTCCTTTGCCCCGCTGGGCCAACAAGAGGCCCGCAGCCACGTCAGCTTACAGACGATGCTACCAAGTCGACACTCAGACACTCGCTCCAGCATAGTTATTATGTTTTAAAGGCTTCTCCGGTCATGCCTGAAAGAGGCATTCTTGTCTCCTAATTACATGCAGCACCCAGTCATTATTTTAGTGATATTAGATAGTTTATTGAATCAACAGTCAGCTGACACTGGCCTGCTGGGGCCTTTCAGACCTGTGTTTACCTAAAAGGGCCCGTCTGAGACACACAAGCCTCTGTGTTTAAGGCCAGATGTCAGCCTTCATGACACACTCACTATTATCTGACGCACTCTGGAGCGGAGAAACCAACCAGGTGGTGTCGGGATGGAGGTAGAGAAAGTGGTGAATGGGGATGATAATCAGGTGAAGGGATGGAGATTCAGATGAGACCAACATTCATGTATGTACTGTAGAGGGGTTAATGCACGGGTGAAGAGGCTGATTTTCAAGTGCTGCGATTAAAGGGATAGTTCACCCAAAATTCAAGTTTCACTCATCATCTACTCAACCTCATGTCGACTAAGAGCTGTGAGAATTTTCAGAGTCCTCCGTTCCTTCTCTTAGTTACGGGGGGGTCCACGCAGCAGTATTTGTCCATATAATGGTTGTCAATGGACACCAACTTTCTTTGTCCAAAAAGACACACCAAAAAACATCCAAATACCTCCATACTGCTCGTCTGTAATGTCCGTCTTGTATTGAAGCCCCGACATGAGAGATTGTTCCGAAAAAAAATTAAATAAGTCTATATTTTTAGCTTGTTTGTAGTGGAAGCTCCCAGTGTCTCCGTTCACTGCTCTTCCTGTGTCAGTGCAAATCTCACGTGATTTGTTCCGCCGGTCAGTGCAAATCTCACGTGATTTGCACTGACCGGCAGAACAATTTCTCATGTCAGGGCTTCAATACAAGAGGGACATTGCAGATGAGCAGTATGGAGGTATTTGGATGTTTTTTGGTGTGTCTTCTTGGACGAAGAAAGTTGGTGTCTATTGACAAACATTATATGGACAAATACTGCTGCGCGGACCCCCCCGTAACTCAGAGAAGGAACGGAGGACTCTGAAAATTCTCACAGCTCTTAGTCGACATGAGGGTGAGTAGATAATGAGTGAAATTTGAACTATCCCTTTAACTAACAGGACATCTATGAAGTGATAGAGAGGGAGTGGTGGGACGTGTAGGTGAGGCCTCAGGAAGCATGTGTTGTCCAGATGCTGATCATAAAGAGAGAAAGGGGGAGATGAAGCCGAACCCTGGAGCTGCAGGCAGTAGAATAACGAGGCTGCTGCTTACTGTAAACTTCAAAATGGGAATGAGGAGACGCAGCATGAGGCAAGAGAGAGAGAGAGAGCAATACAGAGGAACTCAGGGGTGAGGAGGATGATAAAAACCAGAGAGCTCAGATTATTGCCACTTTGTAGATATCACGTGTTTTGTATGTGTGCCGCTTTTTCCACATAGACAAAATCTTCATAATCCTGCAGTTTTCAGAGACATCAGCTGAGGCATTGGACAGGAACCGGGAAGGCTCTGTGACTTGGCACTGGGGTCACAGCGCAGTACAGTTCATCTGCAGAGGCTGATCTTGCCTGAAGGTAGAGGAAATTGAGAAGGAGCAGATATCTGCCTCCTGGAGACGGACGGACGTGTCTAAAATAATATGAGACAGAGGAGAGGACGTCCCCCATACACAATATAGGCGTCAATTACTTTACCCCCGGCGGTTTTCTTGCACGTGCTTTGCCCGGTCAACCATGAAGGACCCATAAACGAAGCGATTTCTCCGTTTCACTCTTTATTTCCCTGTTGTGCACATCACCGAGGTTCACATTTCCAGAAATCACAAGGCGTGCTGCGATGTAATGTTGGTAATGGAAAGTCACAGTGTGCTCAGAGTCCCGAGCTCTCTGAGAGGTTGTGCAGCGGGAGGGGTAGGTTTGAAGGATGTGCTTATGAAAAACAAGAGCCAGGAAGCAAATCCAGTAATAAAAAAGGCATCTGTCATCCTCTGTCGATGCTCTGTACTTTTATCATCCTGCAGAAGCTCTGATATATAATGTGCAACATACAGTCATTTGTTTTCACCGTAACAGCTTTGTGACACAAGCTAGAGGTGCGAAGCGAATACTCCCCCTTTATTGGTCAAATCTGCTGATTTACTCCCACATTTCTTCTTCTATCATTCCTATGACATGCAGACATGAGCGGTATTCGTTCGCGGACAACCTTTGACCTTTACCGTCTGAATGCTGGACCGTCTCCTGCCAAGAAGAGCCCGTAAACCTACGTAAAAGGCTTCAAGCCAGATTTATATTTCTTCTGATTCTGTCAGCCGTAGCCATTAGCTTTTTAATGTGTTGTGTGGAAAAAAAATAAAGTGAGCCCGATTGGATAGTTTGGAGGGGTTTTAATGAGCCGTTTAGCAAAAAATGTTAATTCTGAATCGATGAGAATCATTGGAAAAATCCTGCACATTTTCATTTTATGTTTAGCAGTAAAATAAATGTGACGTAAACACAAAGTCCCTTTTCTTTTTTCCTTTCGGAAGCCCTCGTTTTTCTACACGCTCACTCTTCCTGCCACCTTTATGTACAATATGTTCCCACTTTCTGCGCCATTTATTGTTCTATACCTCCCAGAACTCCCCTCGCTTTAAATCCCCGCCTGGAGTTAAGTCTGTCATTGGAAGACGGCGTGTAGGAACACATTTATATCCCCGAGCGATGTGCAGTTTAGTGGTTGGAGAAGTGTGTAAATGTGTGTGCAGATCTACTCATTACTAGCGAGTCAGGTGTTTCTGTGTGGTTTCAGCCTGCGATAAAAAACACAACACAACAACAACAGCTAGTTATTAAAGGTGGCTTCTGTCTTTATTGCCCTCACAGGCGTTCTTGCCCTAATGCACACATTCACAGACATTTGAAATGTTAAAAACCACCACTTGTAGAGCAACACAGCTGCAAATGTAGGCATGCACACACATGCACACGTACACACACACATGCACAGTATTGAAATTATTGACCACTGTCTCCTTCAGGCTTCTGCAGCTTCTGCTTTTGTTGGATGAAGAGTTTATCTGTCTGAAGATGATTGAAATTCCAAACATGAGCGAGCTCTGCCTTTGTGTGCGTCGATACAAGACGGTGCATGCATCCGTGTTATTTTCCATGTGTGTTATTAAGCCGTGATCCTAAGAGCATCTGTGTACCCCTTGTGTGTGTTTTTCAGAGCGGTAAACAGGTGTTCCTGCATTAATATTTGTGTGAAAACAGGCTCGGCACTGTTATCTTCTATACTTACCGAAAATGTGAAGACACAGGGAACAAGTGTGTGTGTTTCTATCTCTGTCCAGCCGGTCTAAAATTGGGTGAGATTTTGGAAAGAGTACAGCAAGGAATATTACAGAAAGCAGTGGAAAACTCCATCTCATTAAGCATATGAGTCTATGTGTGTGTGTGTATTTGTATACGCACATTCAAGTGCAGGGTTTTGCCTCACATTCTGTTGACCTTTCCTCCCTAAATGGCCATTTAAACGTAGGGCAAGGCAGAGACAGGTGATATTTACTTTTCTGATGCTCCCGAATGTCCAAGTGATAGCAAACTGCAGCTTGTTTACAGTTTTAATTTCTCTTACATAAATTTATATGTGTGCGTACCTTGCACACACATGCACACTCTCGCCCACGCATACAGTAGCCACAGTGTCTTCTCTGAGTCAGCTCTCCAAGTGGAAATCTCTGTGAAGAAACAGCGCGGCAGAGTGCAAACCGCACAAGTGACAAACAAGCAGCTAAATTTTACACTGACATCATTTGCTTACAGGTACAAGTCTTTCTGTCCGTGTGAGCTAATGTGATGCTCATCTGCCTTTCATAATATTTCGGACTGATTCTGATTTCAGTTCTCACCCTCAGCCTGAGTTAATTTTGCTTTTGTGAAGCTTTTGCACCTGAACTTAAAGGGATAGTAGCATTTACTTTAAAGCAGGGTTGTATGATCTACAAATAACCCCTAAGTACTTTAATTGCAGTAGAAGACTCTCTACTGCAATAATAGCCCTGCCCAGAGATTTCAACATACATTGTTGTGAAGAACCCGAAGAAACGGCCTATTTTCATGGCCTAAAAGAGGTTTTACCTGAAAAAAGCACACAGTTCCATTGTTCTATAATATAATTTTCCAGCCCCTCAAAGTGCAGGAAAAACACAGTTTTTATTTGGAGCTAACCAACTGCTGATCGGCGGGCGCTAACCCTGGGCGGAGGGATACGTGAGTTGGTTAGGTCCAAATAAAAACTGTGTTTTTCCTGCACTTTGAAGGGCTGGAAAAAAATTATAGCGAACAATGGAACTGTGTATTTTTTTCACGTAAAACTCCTTTTAAGCCGTGAAAATAGGCCGTTTCTTTGGGTCCATTCACAACAATGTATGTTGTAAATCTCTGGGCAGGGCTATTATGGGCTGGCGTTGCTAACGGGAGGAGTGCAGAGAGTCTTCTACTGCAATTAAAGTACTTAGGGGCTATTTGTAGATCATACAACCCCACTTTAAAAAAAAGACGCTACTATCCCTTTAACCTGATTATTTGATTGATGTCTTTATTGAGCAGCAACAGTGACAGAAGTCAAAGCCGGCCTCCAGCGGAGGATTAGTGGGAGCTCAGTTTACCTACCTGGTTGTTGTTTTTTTTACCCACAGACTAGACTGTCTGCAGTGACTCCTCAGACTTTGTCCATGCTCCAGCTGCATTGTTAATTGGGCTGTGCAGCAACGGGTCTGCCTGTTGAAACACGAGACAGTAATTAGGCAAAATGAGGAAGAAGCCTGAACATCTTCCATAACAAGCTGCCTGAGAGTCATGACTCAGAGTGTCACTTCCCTGGTACAGTACCTCACGCTCAGGACAGTTTGCATTTGCATCTGGATTAATGTTTGACTCTGCTTCACATCCTTTTATTTTCCCAGAGGCTGTCATACCTTGAAAACAGTTCTGACATGAAGTCTGTGTCCGCCCTAACACAGCTTTTTGTGGTTGCACTTCCAACAGACAGCGTGTTGCTTTTCTGGAGACTTTTTGAATGACTTCCTGTGTTGTCTGTGTTGATGTTTAAGGGCGGCAACAGACCATAATGTGGACAACACTACTGCTATGTTGAGAGAATGGCTGAAGCGAGCGCAGCATGTCTACCACTACGTGGAGTGGAGGCCCATGGAAGAGCCGAGGTTAGAGTCACACACACTGTTCTGTTCTTCATTTGCTCTGCTTTGCTTTGCTTTGCTCCCATTGTTAGTGTTTTCTAAAATGATGATCATGGTTCTCATTAGATCCTACACAGATGAGTGGGGTCCAAAGCACTGGCCTCCTTCAAGGTTCAACCATGTGATGAAGCTCAGGCAGGCGGCGCTGAAGGCTGCCAGGGAGCGATGGGCTGACTACATACTGGTAAGGCTTTGATACGCTTTTATTCAACTACAAATATGGACTCAATCAGGGATTGGCCATGTTTTTATGGAAATAAACTTGGCAGGAGAGGCTCTACTGTTCGAGGGATCTCCCACAGCAGCAGTGGGGATTATAACAATACACTTAAATCAACAATATGAAAGATACAGTGGTATGGATGAGTTGAGGATGGTACTGTATGTGGAGCTGTGATGGTTGAGTCACCTAAATGTCACCTGTCTTGTTTGAACACAAAAACACAAAAATGCTGGGTTATTTTAATAACCCACTTGGTGGGTAATAGGATGTGTAGGTCTGACCTAACATTAAGTTAAACACAGTGACGACGCAGCACGAAGACGCGCACCATCATTCTTTGCAGTCTGTCATTTTTGCAGGTTAAGCTTCAAAGAAAGAATTTGAAATTGATTTATATACAGTTTTATACATTTTAAAGTTACTATTATGTACAATATACATGGCTAATTTGGTAGTGTTTGGTTGTAGTGGGGACAGCTCTCCATTGTAGTAATATAAGAACCCCGCTGTTGAAACACCGCTGTTCCGACAGTCGTGCTGACAGCTGACTGAGGGAGATGCTTTGGTTGGGCTTAGGCAATGAAGAAAGGAGTTGGTTAAGTTTAGTAAAAAGATCAGGTTTAGAATAGAAGCAGAATTTAGGTCTTTATGTCAGTAGCCTTTTCGAAATAGCGGTGTCTTTAGAAAAAAAAAGAAAACCCGCTATTACGACGAATGGAAGTCTATTGTCAGTTTTAACAGTAATATAAGAATGGCTAGAAGTCACAATAACAACAGGAGCTGACTGATATTAAATAAATCATTTAAATACCAGCAGTAGTGATCAACCAGAATTAATTTAATTTTTTTCAACTCACCTTTCTGTCAGTTTTGACTCATCAGAATATAAATTTCTTGGGTAGAGAACATAACCCAACATGCTGCGTCAAACATAACCCATTGCCACTTTTAATCCAGCATTTTTAAGCGCAGTTGGTTTTAGTTTTAATCTTCATTTAGGTTATTTGTAATTGATACGTTTGAAAACCACCATAATGTCAACTTTATGTAGAATTCACATTATGATAAGTGACTAGACCTTCTCCACCTCTGTAGTTTGTGGACAGTGACAACCTGCTTACGAATCCTCGTGTGCTGAAGCTGATGATGGCTGAGAACTTGACGCTGGTGGCTCCCATGTTGGAGTCTCGCTCTCTCTACTCCAACTTCTGGTGTGGCATCACTCCACAGGTGCAGCTGTAACTTTAACTTCATCCATCTGTCTGTGCATCGTCCAGATTTATATCCTCAACCTGGTGTTCTTCATCTCCCTCCTCTCTGTCAGGGTTACTACAAGCGAACCCCAGACTACCAGCCCATCAGGGAGTGGAAGCGGCTCGGCTGCTTCCCTGTTCCCATGGTGCACAGCACCTTCCTTTTAGACCTGCGTCGCGAGTCCAGCAGGGACCTGACGTTCTACCCACCTCACCCAGATTACAGCTGGGCATTCGATGACATCATGGTGTTTGCTTTCTCGGCACGTCAAGCGGGTGAGTTTGAAAACCTCGACTTGTAATAAACTACCAGAGCTGCGGCAGGAATGTAAAAGCCTCATGATGCTTCACCCTGTGGGGAATTAGGATCTTCATGAATTCATTAGTGGTTCATTGTGAACTGGTTTCAGAGCAGCATCTGGGTGCAGCAGTATAACACTGAGGCCTTTTTTTTATATGTTTTATGCACATGTGTCAGATTAGAGCAGATGAGTGAACGCAGAGATAAATAGGTCCATGTGTGTGTCTTGACTGTGCATGTGTACGTTTGTAAGTGTGCAACAATATCACTGTTATTAGGCTTTTGTGTGTGATGTGAGTAACGATCCACTAAAAACAAACAGGCCCCATAAAGCTGTCATAGACGGCAAGTATGTTGGGCTATGTCCACCCACACAGTAAAAAGTAAACACATAAAAAACATTTGCAAAAGCACTTAAAGACATTTAAACGCAAAGAGAAGAGACAGTTTCGTCCATCTCACAAATTAGTTTCAGCACTAACGACAATGCACTAAACTAAGTATGCAGTTATACAGTGAAAAGATCTAACTAAGAGACTGTGTGATTTTCTTACGATTACAAAACTGAATCCATGAAGTTGCAGTTTTGCCGCTACATCCCAATAGCTGAAGGTAGCTAATATTAGCTAAGTCTAGCAGATATACGTTGTTATACTGTCTTTCTCTGTTCATTTGCAGTCACAGTCAGTAAAAGTTACATATTTGAACACATTATTTTCATATTTATATTTACTGCATCATCAGTTGAAGTACAATTAAATTCTGGGTTTAATTCTTATGTAAAGAGGATATTCATCAATATTGCACCATGTAATTCTACAGCAGACTCTAGTAATTGGTTGTTTTTTTTCGGGATAACGTTGACATTGCTGCAGCTCTAACAAACTGTTATACTTATCCATTGTTGGTTTACTTATATATATATTTACATTTACATTAATTTATTCACTGGATGCTTTATTTCATTTCATTATACATTATTATTATTATTTGATAATGTATTGGACACTTGGGCTTCACCCACTTACGTTACGTGAGCTGAGCTGAATGCATTACAACAAATAGTAACAACAACCTGTGTATCTCATGTGGTCTAAACTGTATGTTTATTTGAAATGTTTCAGGACACTGTATTTACAGGACTGTGTGTGTGTGTGTGTGTGTGTGTATGTGTGTGTGTGTGTTTCCAGGAGTGCAGATGTATGTGTGTAACAGAGAACACTATGGTTTCCTGCCCGTCCCTCTCAAGGCACAGCAAAATGTGGAAGATGAAAGTGAGAGCTTTGTACACACCATTACAGAGGCTTTGAGTGAGTATACACACACACACACACACACACACACACACACACACACACACACACACACACGCACACACATGCACTCGCACACTTTCCAGCTGTTGTGACTTTACTATCTGTCACCCTTTGATTACTTCACCTCTCATGTTTGTTTCTTCTCCTCCTTGACCTCCATGACCCTCCTTGATTGCATCCTGTCAGCCCTCTCTGCCCGTACTGTCTCTCCATCTCCTCCCCCTCTCTTTGTTTATCCAACCTCTCATTTTCTCCCCCCCTCCTCCTTTGGCCTCCTTCCATGCTCTTCTCTCAACTCTCTGATTTTTAAATAAAGCAAATTAAACAAACCGCCACAATCCACAGGAAATTCACTAATTCTCTGATCCTGTTTTCGCTGTGGTAACCTTTCGCCTCCTTCTTTCTGTCAACAGTCGACCACGACCTGGAGCCCTCGGAGCACCTGCACTCTTCGCCGTCACCGCAGGACACGATAGGCTTTGATAAAGTGAGTCAGGACTGGAGTGTGTTGGTTGTGCCTGGAGCAACAGCAGCTCAACAACTTCAATGTCTGTCAAAGGCAACTCTCACTTCCTGTTTCTGTCCCAGTTTGCTTCCTTTTTTTATGTCTCCATCCTCTGCCCTCAGACATTTTCCTGTTTGACCTTAATTTAAAAGGTCAGACCGGAAATTTTTCTTTTTTTTTTCATAACCTGATATGCCTCAATTTTTCTTTTAAGATTTTCCTCATCAACCTGAAGCGGCGGCTGGACCGAAGAACCAGGATGTTGAAATCAATGTCCTCGCTGGGTCTCCAGGCAACGCTGATAGACGCAGTGGACGGCAAGTAGGTCACAAGCACACAACAACTACACAGGAAGTGGCGCTGAGGGTTGATTTAATCCTGAACAAATCCTCCTCTGTAGCCATGACATTTTTCTGCCTCCAATCCCAGAGTGCCACCTGAGATAATGTTTAGTCTTCTGTCTTCCCTGTCGCAGTTTTCCTGACATCTACATCAAAAACTGTCTGTCTGAACAGAGATTTGGTGTTTACAGCAAGATGTTTGCTCTAATCCTCCAATGACAATGTTCCTTTCCATCTTCTGGCCTTATTTTGTCAGTCAACTTGTGTTTTCTTATAACTTGTTTTTGATCATTTTCATTTGTTTCAAACAAATTTTCACTTGAAATCATTAAGAAAGAAAAACTTGCTCCATTGGCAGATTTTTCTACTTATTTCAAGTGAAAATGTGTTTGAAAGTGAAAATTATCTGAAAACAAGTTAATTTTTAGGTGATGAGTCTTATTTTAAGTGGAAAGAGTTTAGTTTTGACTAGAAATTAGACATTTTGACAAGAAATAAGACAAATATTCTTGAAAAGATTTTGAGTTTTTGCAGTGAACTTGTGTTTTCTTATACTATATTATATCATTCTTCTCATTACAACCACTTCTCAATTTCTCATAAGGGCTTTGAACTCGTCCCAGCTGCAGGCATTGGGAATAGAGATGATGCCGGGCTACAAGGATCCTTACTCTGGTCGAGTGCTGACCAGAGGGGAGATTGGTTGCTTCCTCAGCCATCACTCTATTTGGAAACAGGTGAGGGAAGTCATATTTGTATTACAAAACACAGGGCTGAAGGTTTGTGTACCGACAGCATACCTCAATCCTTCTGAGCTTTACAGCTGCTGCTCTGGAGTCTGGACTCCGACCTCTGAACAACTCAAGAGTCAGAAAATAAAAATAAATGGGAAATGTTCTGTCAATAGAGACACAGAGTCTAGTCTGGTCTGAGTCTAGTACATCAAGCCGTGGATGTTGTTCTGCATTCTGTCTGATAAGCCAACGATTAGATGTGACCAATGATTAGACAGATGTAATTTACCTAGAAATAAAGCCATATAGCATCATGGCCAGATCTGCGTCCCACTGTGTCACTGATGGACTGATGGACAAAATAATTGTCGAGCTCTAACATTGCTGTGAATGTTTCTCTTTGTTTTCTGATTATCAGGTAATAGAGCGGGGCCTCCAGCAGGTTCTTGTTTTAGAGGACGATGTGAGGTTTGAGCCCAGGTTTAAACGACGGCTGCAGGCCATAATGGATGACAGCAACAAAGCCCGGCTGGACTGGGATCTCATGTACGATTACTCACCTGACCACAAGTGTACAATAAGAAAGCCCAGACCTACAGTACTTGTCACTCACTTACTCACTCTGTCTCCCGTGCAGCTATGTTGGACGCAAGCGTATGCAGGTGCAGCAGCCGGAGCAGTCGGTGGACGGTGTAAACAACCTGGTCGCTGCCGACTACTCCTACTGGACACTGGGCTACGCGCTGTCGCTGCAGGGGGCCAGGAAATTACTGGCGGCACAGCCGTTCACCAGGATGCTGCCCGTGGACGAGTTCCTGCCGGTCATGTTCGACAAACACCCCAAGTCAGTCTAAACTTCTGTTGTCTGTGATTTGAAATGACAGTGCTGCATAAAAAGCCATATATATGTAATACAAAATCTGTTTTATTTGAGGCGACTGATGCATAAAACTACCCACAGAGCTATGGGACTAAGTATTACTGTATCATGTTCTCAAACTCAGACACAAAAACCCTTTCAGACAGCCAGGTCTATGAACAGACACACAAATATTTACCAAGGACCACAAATAGATGACTGCAGGTGCATCACACCCTTACATAAGAATGCACCAGGTAATCCACAGTCAAAATAAACATGAGAATTACAGTAAAACGAGACGGTCAGAGAAATGCAAGCATGCATGGATCCTTTGCATGCACTGAAACAGGCTCTCGGGCAGAAAACCGGTGCAGAAGTACTGAAAGACTCACTGTACAGTAATTATCTATACATAGACACAGACATGCATTCATGTCTCCTTTGTGACTCTTTAGACTCTGGGACAGTGTGTAGTTTTCTAGCTTGTGCTCTGGTGGTGGTAGACCACAACCTCCATCCCCTTCAAATCCCAGTCATGCTCCCTAGTCCTTGTTCCCTCCGTCCTCCCCCCCCGATTATGCCCCTCTTACTTTAGTGTTCTCCCCCCCTGCTCTCCTTCTTCTTCTCTGCTTCCACACACACAGGGCATGGATTGTTCTTGGGGTTCAGTGGGTACGGTGCTATGTGCGGACACACAATGCCTGCTTTTCTGTTAGCTTCTCCTTGGGGATTCCTGCAGTGCCCTGCTCTCCTCCTCCTCCACCTCCTCCTCCTCCTCCACCTCTCCCCCCCTTCCCATTTTTTTTATCCTTTAACTCAGCCTTCCACATTCTCCATGCTCTCCCCTCATTCTTTATTTCTTTTCATCTCCTCTTGCATTCCCTCACTCTCTTTGCAAACGTACACTTTCTCTTTTTTTTTTGCACACCTACTCCCTCTGTCACCCACCTCTCCTCCCCCTTCCGCCTCTCTCTCTTTGAGGAATGTGGGCCAGCATGGCTCTTCCTGCTGGTCGGAGAAGGGGGACAGGATTCCCATTGATAGAGCCTGAGCATGGGGGTGGGGTAGAGATGGACACTGTGCAAGTGTGTGTGTGTGCATGTGCGTGTGTGTAACTATATAAATACATGGAGATGTGTGTCCAGTGTGCAGTGTATGGATTACTAGGTAAATACACGGAGTGTGTATTCAACAGTGAGAGAAGGTGAGTTTGTCTAAAAGTGAGGGAAATGGGAAATATGGACAGAAATGTGGAGAGGTGGCAGGAAAAATATGTAAAAGGTCTTTTAATTATGGATATTATGTCAGTTTCATTACTGATTTAACTTGTATGTGTGTGTGTGTGTGTTGGAAAAGGTCAGCTACTCCAAACACTAATAAAGGTGTAAGGTTTCACTGTCCCCGTGGAGTGCTGACAGGCTTTAAACAGGCAGGGAGTTGACCTCTGCGGTGACCTCTGTCTGCACAAGTGTGACTCGGCCAGGCCGACGTGTCACAGCCAAACGGCCTTCATTCCTCCCTGCGGCCCCGCTGCAGGCTGCAGGCTGACGATGACACGCTGAGAGCTGAGACTTCAACGCTGTTTACACTGCACAGCAATGCTGTATGATGGTCGTTCACACAAATACTGTACAGGAGGCTGTGGTTTTAATCTAATAATCGTCCTTTTTTTTACTATTGATAATTTTTTCATAGTCTATCTTTCTGACGAACTGATGGTTTTGGGCATATGTAAGAAAATAATGAACTTTGACCCATTCACATTGTTGTTGAACTGTATATGACAGAGAGTAGCATCATATGGAGATGGAAATACAGATGTTTTCACTTTTCTGCTTGAAAAATAACTCTTTGTTATTTGACTAATTGTTTCAGCCTTTACACATGAAACATATGATCAGCCTATATAATATAAAGCAGTTTTATTGATGAAAAACAACAACAACACTCAAAAGCATATAGGAAATAAAGTTCAGCTGGCTTCAACTAAACCAGCATCAACTTCCTCCACCAATGGCAATAGCTCAATACAATAATAAAAACATCTCTGTTGCAAGAATTGTTCCCCTATTTGACATCCTGTAAATTTGCTGCATGTGTTGATATTAGATTCCGGTGCATCATCTATGGAAACCAGAACTTCCAATGAAGAGGATCTGATGACTAAGAAACTACAGAAAACTGCTACATAGTCATGTAAACAGCAGTGACTCAGCAATCTGTCCAGTTAGACCTTCCCTCCTCTTCCTCTTCCTCTTCCTCCTCCTCTTCCTCCGTCAGGTGACCTTTGGTCTAGATCCTTCACAGGCTGACATGTTGGTGGCTCAACACTGACAGCTCATCTCTAGATTTCATTCAGATATTCATAAACAATAAGTGAGACAAAATCACCACAATTCACTGGCTCCAGTTTCTCAAATGTGAAGATCTGTTGCTTTTCTCTGTGGGTTTTCAATCACACAAGCGAACAACTCATACACTTGAAAAAATGTATTTGCCAATGAAACTAATCCAAACCTGCTGTTTCAATAATAATCAAATTGTGGCAAACAATCTTTACATATATTATACTTATTTTTTTATTCTCTCTTTCCCAATCCCTCCACCATCTGCAGCACCGAGTACATGTCTCACTTTGAGCCGCGGGACTTGAAGGCCTTCTCCGTGGAGCCGCTGCTCATCTATCCCACCCACTACACCGGCGAGCCGGGCTACATCAGCGACACGGAGACCTCCACCATCTGGGACGACGAAGCCGTGGCCACAGACTGGGACAGGCAGCACGCCCGCAAGACGGCCCAGCAGGGTCGCATCCGGCCGGTGGCCCAGAACAGCGTCACGGGAGACTCGCCGCCTCCTGCAGCGAGAGCATCACGTGACGAACTCTGATACACGAGACTCGCAGAGAAAAGACTGGTGTTGACAAACATGCCGTGTACACACAGTGAATGTCATGTGTACGCACACTTGAAGAGACACTTGAACTACAAGCAGTGATACTGTACATGCGTTTATACACCCACCCACACACACACACACAGACACACAAACACACACACTGGTATCCAAATGGATAAAAGAAGAACTGAGATGCCAATCTAATCTGCTGCATGATGAGAGGGCACTGTGGAGAGGGGGAAGAGGAAGAAGAGCAGAATCTAGGACGGGGGCCAATCGGCCTTTGACAAAAGCTTTATTTATTCCCCATGTGCCTCCTCTGTGCATGTGGAGACAGTTAACATTCTCAGAAAACTTAAGCAACACATGGGGGACAGCTAACATCATTTGCAGGACATGAAACTTTACACACAAAAAAAACAACACTCACAAATCAAATTTTCTATTGTTTAAAAAAAAGGTTATTGTTATTTAAAAAGATCAGATGTATTTTTTGTGGACAGCAAAGGAATAAAAGAATAATAATGCTGTCTGAAAACAACTCTGTGAGTATGTGCATATGAAACTGTAGAACTGTGCAGCAGCATCAGTGGAGACGAATACATGCATATATTTCAAGAACGGAGCGTGCAGGAGGGGAACTGATAGTGTCACAGCTTTGGATGATGTGAGACACACACACACACACACACACACACACACACACATCAAGAGTAGACCCCTCTTTCTGCCAAGCAGCAGGGCAGTAATGGAGGTTATTAGGGCCCAGTGTTTCTGTCATGGCGGATATCTCACTTGCACAGCAGGCTGGTCCTGCTACTCAACATTCAAGAACAGCAGATAATACAGTAGTGCATTCCATGTAGCCTGCAGGGTGTATGATGTTTCATCCACTTCAGACCCCCCACCCTGCTTTCTTAAATAATTTTTTGGAAAAACTGGATTATTGAAATGTTCATGTCCTCAACGTAGGCTGTTCCTCGTTCAGTTTTGGTGCTGGACTGAACCAATAAAACAACTTCTCTGTTTCTGTGTTGTGACTCACTCTGCAGCATAAACCTTCATGGATGTTGCATATCTTCCTATAATATTTTTTTGGATTATTATTATTGGATCATTGGCATTGCAGGGAGTTCTGAGACAGAAGTAAATGAAAAGATCCCAGGCGAGATTCAAAGCCATGCATTACAGCGAAGCAAGAAGAATTGCACTGCAACCTCTGCGGGACAAGAAGAGGGCCTTCATTAAGTAATGTATATTTTTGTTAAACTGGATGAGTAGCAAGCATAAACTTTCTCCAACTGTTCCCATGACCCTCTGATGTTTCCAAGCTTGGAAGACAAAGATTTTTTCCTTCTTCAGACCTCCTGAAAACAAGCCTCATTGCGTTGCATTAAATGGTGGTAAAACATGAAAGGAGCTGCAACCTTCCAATAAATCCAGTACAGGTCTGCGCGGTGATCATGTCACAAGAGGAGATTCGGTGGGTGTGTTGGCTCCCACTGTTCACTGGCTGAGTTAAATTCTGCTCACTGTTTTATAGTTCCTGTCTGCTGTGGGATCTGACAGGGAGGAGGAGGAGAAAGGGAGAGTCGGGGGCAGGGGGTGACGGTGAGTATAGGGAGAGGAGGTTGTGGGGTAAAGGGGGCTGGTGGAGGTTGTGCATGATGTAGAAAGTTGAAAAGGATTACTGGTTACAAGGGAAATCAGTTCATCAGTTTTAATATTAAGGCCCCTTGAGCTGGGTTGAGGTGTGAGTTCCTTTCCTATCAGGTATTTTGTTTATTTGATGAGATATGCTGAACAGGGGCGTTGTAAAGGGGAGAAAGGTGATGATAACTCTAGGGGCCCAGCGCCCAGTAGGGCCCACAAAAAACCCCAGTAGTCTAATCTTTGTATGACTGAATTATTCTGCATAAGACCCTGACTAATACTCATAGTAATGCTGCATTAGCATCAAAACAATAAAAAATGATAATACATACAATCTAAGAAAAAAAGTGGGAAAGTCAAGGGGCCCCACAATTCCTAGCAACGGCCCTGATGCTGAACAAACTTCAACACTGAACAAAACTTTCTAATACTCACTGTTGGCCAGAGAAGTTAGTCCCTTATAAGATGCTTCATTTACAGGTTGATTTACAGATATTCCTCTTGTTTAATGCTGTACTTCTAAGAGAGATTACACTGCCATCTGCTGGTCACAATATGAATTGCAACTGTTGCAATTGCAACAGCACTGCGACTACTCTTTTTTTTAGCCTGTCAAATAACACATCTTCTATAATCTAATCATTTATATCACGATTTCCTGCAGCCCTTGAACAAATAAAGAAAGAAATAGGTCTGAAGTAGAAATGTGTTATGATACAGCTTCTCTTCTCACATGCACTCAAATAATACACTGCATAAGAGGTTGAAGTGGTGGACGTTTATTCATATGCACAGTAAACAGATGTTAAAAACCTTGCACTGAAATTCTACACACACTGACGCAAATACTATATTGTTTAAGTGATAAGAAAGAACTGCTGTAAGTGCAATATGGATTTGACAGTCACACATCTCTCCTCCTCCTCCTCCTCTCCCTTCTTCTCTCAGTGATGCTTGTATTTCATGGAGCGATTCTACACTCAGGTAAGAGAAATATAGCATTTAATAGAAAGTCATTATTTTCATACTCAGTGTACCAACAAACATCGCTAGTTGTGTGTATTTGCTGGATAAACTGTGTGTGCTCAGGTTTGCTCCCAGACTGCTGGAGATTAAATATTGACACACAGTATCAATAATATGTTAGCCTTGGGAGTCTGAGAGCAACGCTGTCTAATTACTTGACCCACATTCATGTGTGTGTTTGTATGTGGAAAAAACTCAAGTGTGCAAAGCATTGATGTCCCTGATATTGTGTGTATATGTGAATATGACTATAAAACACACACACACACACGCACACACAGACAAATTGTGTCTTAGACGGCTGCTTCAGGGCAATTCATTTTCATGCTGAATGAAAATCAGCCAGCAGAGAAATGCTGGCTGATTTATGTCTTCCTTTATTTAGTCAGTTGTGTAATTGAAGTGAGGATTTCAAATCAGTAAACTTTGATACTGATGTACATTACTGTAACATTACATAATGCACTGTAAATCACTGGTAATTTGTTGTAAATTGGATTCAAATATCACCATGCCCTCTGCCTATGCCCGTCAATTTTTTTCATAATCATTTGAATTGAAATTAAAACATTCATCATCAATGCATAAGTATGTATATGGTGTAAAGCAATTATTAAACAATCTGTCAAACCTTATTTACTTGAAAACCATCATTTAACCTTTCAAATTATTCAGTATAGTGTATCTCTTCCCATCATTGTGTCAGATGTTCCCACACTAGAAAGCCAATACAAAAACCACTAATGGGCTGTGTCAGAGGCTGGATCCAGGAACAGATGTTATACACCACTGGCTTTCAGTTTCAAAATTGCTAATCCAAAATTACAAGATAACAACATTGCAAAAATTCTTTCCCATAATGTTGAATGGGAAAATCCATCTTGAAACCAGCAGCGCTTGACCCTAGACATGGTGATGATGCTACAGTATGACCCCAAACTTTTGGAGCCACTCGGACCTAAAACATCACAGGTTAAGACCAAGTGGCATATTGATCTGTCCTGGAAGAGCAATAGTTGTTCAGCTGTGAGACCCTTTATTGTAAATTAAGTGATGTTTTGTGACCCATTGCCACTTTACACACAGGGAAAGTCTGGATACATTTCAGTGGCCTGCAGAGATGAAATGATCCTATACTTTAAAATAAGACCTATATTGAGAGCAGGGGTTCCCAGTACTCAGGTTGGGAACCAGCATGTGTTCACTGTAATTCATCGGCATCCTGAAATTGGTGTGAAACACCTGCAGGGAAATAGATGAGATCTTATTTATTGGAATGCTTGTGACGTTTTATCTGGTAAGTTTTCCCACTTCAACTGATAATCCTATTAGTTCACGCAGTGAGCGAAGATAAAACATGTAGAACTGAAAGCAGAGAAGTCTTACTCATCAAACAGAGCAGCATGATTTGTTAGTATTACTGGCAGGGCTCGCAATACTTTTTATGTAAAAAGAGTGATATGGTTGCGTAAGGGAGTGAAATGAGTCAGTGACGTTGTGCTTTGCAGGGAAGGAACTGGTGACTAACGGTAACACATACGCACATTTTGTGTACACACATGCACAAACACGTAGGATCCAAGAGTTTGAAAAGACTGAGGAAGCAGAGAAAACGAGAAGGAAATGGAAAAAGATAGCATTGTTGTTGAAACGCTCGGCGCCTCTTCCTCCACATCTCCTTTTGTTGTTTTTTCTCCCCTTTTTTTCTCTCTCCATCAATGATCCAGAGAAAGTGTCTGTTGTCTCGCTCTGGTCTCTTCCTCGCACTGATAATGAGTAACTGTTCAGCGTCAACAAGAGCTCCTCAGACCTCCACTCATTGAGTCAATCAGTGTGTGTGTGTGTGTGTGTGTGTGCATGAGGTAAGGGAGTACGGCAAAAGGCCATGACTGCACTATAGCAACCAATGGAAGGACAATCTGATGTCATTTGTGTTTTTACAACTGCGATGATCCTCTAATAACCCCTGACACAGATAAGACATGAATAAAACTGATGCTTAAGATTGAATTGACTTCACTTGACATGTTTGAGCTCCCCGTGTGTGTGTGTGTGTGTGTGTCTGTGTGCACGTTGGGTTCCTGTGTTGACCAGCAGAGAGCAGTGTGGAGTCGTGAAAGCTTGAAACAACTTCTTCTGCCATAATGTGTGGATCATGTGTCGCTGTTCTCGTTGTTGTTGTTATACTTTGTTCTCAGCGGTGGTGAAGTACATTTACTGATTCACTGCACTTCAGTGGGATCAGTAGGAACATACCCTTACTTTTCCATTCTCATTGTACACTTGTACCACATTTCAGAGGTGAATATGTTTAATTTTTACAGCTTTGGGTGTGAGTTTCTTTTCAGAGTAAGATTTCTGCATAAAACATGTCAGCAGTTTCTCAATGATGATGCAGTTTTATGAATCACACAACCCAACAATGTAATAAGCTACGTAATTAGAATTAGATCCTCAAGTTAAAGTGATAGTTCACCCAAATTTCACTCATTATCTACTCACCCTCATGTTGACTAAGAGCTGTGAGAGTTTTCAGAGTCGTCCGTTCCTTCTCTCAGTTACAGGGGGGTCCGCGCAGCAGTATTTGTCCATATAATGGTTGTCAATGGACACCAGGGTTCTTTGTCCAAAAAGACACACCAAAAAACATCCAAATACCTCCATACTGCTCGTCTGTAATGTCCCTCTTGTATTGAAGCCCCGACATGAGAAATTGTTCCGCCGGTCTGAATAAATCACGTGAGAATTGCACTGACACAGGAAGAGCAGTGAACCGAGACACTGGGAGCTTCCACTACAAACAAGCTTAAAATATAGACTTATTTAATTTTGTTCGGAACAATTTCTCATGTCGTGGCTTCAATACGAGAGGGACATTACAGATGAACAGTATGGAGGTATTTGGATGTTTTTTGGTGTGTCTTTTTGGACAAAGAAAGTTGGTGTCCATTGACAACCATTATATGGACAAATACTGCTGCGCGGACCCCCCAGTAACTCAGAGAAGGAACGGAGGACTCTGAAAATTCTCACAGCTCTTAGTCGACATGAGGGTGAGTAGATAATGAGTGAAATTTGAATTTTAGGTGAACTATCCCTTTAAAGTCTAGTTATACTTTTGTACTTTTAATCAAGTCAAAGTCTGAATCTGAACTCCTCCTCCACAGCTCAATCTCAATCTTTATGTACAAGCATTTATTTACATAAGATTTCTGCTCCTCTTGTACATGAGTCGCTCTTGTGTTGAATAGCGACGTCTCCCTTTGTGTGCCAGCAGTGATTGAGATTGTGTGAGGGAGAGAATGAGAATGTACTGAGGGGATCTGGAGTGTGTAGTATGTGTATATATGTGTGTTGTCAGAGTTTTAGAGAGCTTTGCCTTCCCAGCTGTGTAAACTTAGTGCCGGCCACACTGCGACTGTGTCAGCACCCCGAGACGGAGGCAGCAGAGAGAAGCTGGGGAACAAGGAGAACAAGTTATTATGTGTAAAAATCAATGTAGGTGGAGCTAAAGGGAGATTTAAAAAAAACAGATGAAATTAAGAAATAAGTAGATGTATAAATAGAGAGTCCTCTTTTATCACTGTGAAAGGTGAAGTCATTTGGGCTGTTATGGAAAAGAAGCGCATGCAGCAGCGACAACAGAGGGAGGAAATGGAGGAGGAAAAGGGGGGAGAGGAAGGCAGAGAGCGGAGGCCGGTTCAGTGGAAGTCCAACCAGACAACAGGGACGAGGCAGCGTGTTTACTCACTCTTCCTGTCTATCACGCTCTCATTCATTCCCGTCAGTCACTCAGACACTCAAAGTCAATGAGAGTCATGGGCAGATGACTTTTCCTTTTTTTTTTTGTTCCCTCTTCAGGCACTTCACCGGAGCTTGATTTATCTGGTTTGATTAGGAAGGCATTTTAATGTTCAATGTTTTTTTTAAATCCGGGAGGCTCGACCATGAGTCAGGGCTAAATATAACATACTTTAGGTGGAGTCTCATTGCATTTTTGCGTGTCGAGGATTTGAAGGAATTTTGTCACGCTGAGTCACAGTGAAGGTCTGAGTCACAGCAAAGCACAAGTGTCAGGGGAGAGGATGTTTTCACTTTATCCTGCTTTTTACTTATTGGCTACTTTTTGATCAGTGATTATGCATTATGAAATATGATAAGCTTATAAACACAATACAAAATCCTCTTGTCATGTTTCAGATGACTATAAAGACTAAAGTACTGTAGACAAACAGCTCTACTTCAATCAGCTCCAACAGTAAGATGCTACTTGCATCCAAATTTACAACAATAGCAGAATTTGTGTATATTTTACATTAAAGGGATAGTTACCCAAATTCAAATTTCACTCATTATCTACTCACCCTCATGTCGACTAAGAGCTGTGAGAATTTTCAGAGTCCTCCGTTCCTTCTCTGAGTTACGGGGGGGTCCGTGCAGCAGTATTTGTCCATATAATGGTTGTCAATGGACACCAGGTTTCTTTGTCCAAAAAGACACACCAAAAAACATTCAAATACCTCCATACTGCTCGTCTGTAATGTCCCTCTTGTATTGAAGCCCCGACATGAGAAATTGTTCCACTGGTCAGTGCAAATCACGTGAGATTTGCACTGACACAGGAAGAGCAGTGAACTGAGACACTGGGAGCTTCCGCTACAAACAAGCTTAAAATATAGACTTATTTCTGAACAATTTCTCATGTCAGTGCTTCAATAAAAGAGGGACATTACAGACGAGCAGTATGGAGGTATTGGATGTTTTTTGGTGTGTCTTTTTGGACAAAGAAACCTGGTGTCCATTGACAACCATTATATGGATAAATACTGCTGCGCGGACCCCCCCGTAACTCAGAGAAGGAACGGAGGACTCTGAAAATTCTCACAGCTCTTGGTCGCCATGAGGGTGAGGAGATAATGAAATGAAATGAAATTTGAATTTTGTGTGAACTATCCCTTTAAATTCACATTTGAACTCAAGGCTATGTTTCCACTGTGTTGTCAGTGATTGAAGGAGGACTCCACTGTGTGTGTGTGTGATTTGATCCACGTCCCTCTGCTATAGAACAACTCCACCGGATGCTTGTTTGGCATCAGTGTTTTTCTAACGGCTGTTTATTCACCTGAGAAAACAGGATGTGAAGTCTGACCTTAAGTTGCAGCGTTTCACTGTAAACTTTCCTCACACTTTGTACAATATTAACTGCTGCATCTATTTCTACAGCGCGTACAAGTGTGTGTGTGTGTGTGTGTGTGTGTGTGTGTGTGTGTGTGTGTGTGTGTGTGTGTGTGTGTGTGTGTGTGTGTGTGTGTGTGTGTGTGTGTGTGTGTCAGAGCACTGCCTGGTCCCAGATAATCCTCTTCACAGCACCGGCAGTGTTTTACACATGACTGATTCTTATTCCTACCCTCAACTTGATCTCTCTCTCTCCCTCACACATACACACACAAACTACATAATTGTTACACATTTATTACAGTTTGATCTTTGCCCCGCTGTCAGGGCAGCTCTGCTGTATAACACAAAAAAATCAGTAACTATATGAAACCATCCACTCGTCGTCTAGTGTGCGTTGAATGAGTCTGTCACGTTTTACAGACACACGGCTACATCAGCACTCTGCAGGGAATAAAGTCATAAAGAAGTTGAAGGCTAGATGAAACTTTTGGGACAAATACAATGAGTTAGATATGCTTCTGGTGACAGTTTTACATCCATGAGACCAAAGGTTGTTAGAAAAACGCTGCCATTGTTTGCAATTCTTAGAAACTCTTCTCCAACATCCTCTCTTTATCGCAGCTCTCTTGTCCTTTTTCTTCACATTCTTTCACCGTCACACTCTCCTCAGTCCGAGGCAGAGGCAGATCTTTTTTTTTTTAAGGGGCAGGGCCACTAAGGTATGACTCCTCCCCTCCTGGCTGTGGATGGATGTTGGGAGTGAGGGAGAGAAGGAGGAGGTGGTAAGAGAAAGAGAGAGACAATAGACTTTAATCACTCATGTGGTTGAGAGCTGTTGGCAGGCTGAGTTCCACGCATGCTGAGAGCTAGACAACAAAAAAAAAAGAAAGAGGAAGAGATTGAGAGTGTGTGTGGTGTGAGAGGGGTCAGTATAAGGGGAGAAACAGGAAAGGAAAAGACTGAGCTGGACAAATTGAGAGGAGAGTCACCTCTGAGCTGAAGACAAGGCTGAGAAGAGAAGAGGTGGTGACACCAAAGCATCCAGGGAGCAGCAGCTGATCCTGAGGAGAAAGAAGCTCTGTGTGATTTCTCCTACTTCATCCACCCTGTTGTCCAGACTGGAGTATGTCCTGCCATCCCTGTCACCCCTGCCGCTGATGCAGCTCATCAACATGGTCTCCCACTACCCGGTGGCCACTCTGATGCCTTGGCCTGCCAGTCCCTACAGCAACTCTCCAGACCTGGACTGCACCTTGCTGCTGGAGGGGGAAGGAGGGGTCGCCCTGCAGAGGTACCAGCCTCGCTACCCGGACAGCAGCCCACGACACTGGGTCAGTAACGGCACCTACACTGTAATTGTGTTTTTTGTTGTTTTTTTCATTCCTGGGAAGCACAGGTAGTCCTATGCAGTCTTGTTAAACAATCTGGCAGATGTTGGCCTTCTGTGAACGGCCTTCCTGCGCCTTTAGTGTTGTTTTGGAGGGCGAGAGAAGTGTTGCTCGGGTATTTGATGTCAAAGCTGTTGATAAACTCAAGGACGGGAGTGGGAAGAAAAGTTGGATGTGTTTAGAAGATTAAGCGATCGAGCGTAAAACAAAAAACAATTCACTGAGGAAAAAGGTTGAAATTAAAGATAAAGGCAGAAGTGTTTGGCAGTGTTTGTGACTCCTCCAAGGTCTGTTTGTCGGAGGGTCTGTGAGAAAGCGGGAGGAGAGTGACCGGAGATGAAAACATGTGGAAAACAAGTGTCGATGGAAGTTTATGTGTGAACACGGATGTGTATGTGATGTAAATCTACGGCTGCTGTCGGCTCAACAGTTCTGGCCTGACCGGCGTTCACACTGTCAACTCAACATGTTCAACATAAGAATATTTGTCTTATTTCTTGTCAAAAATGTCTCATTTCTAGTCAAAACTAAACTCTTCCCACTTAAAATAAGACTCATCACCTAAAAATTAACTTGTTTTCAGATCATTTTCACTTGTTTCAAACAAATTTTCACTTGAAATAAGTAGAAAAATCTGCCAATGGAGCAAGTTTTTCTTTCTTATTACAAGCACAAAAAACTGGCAGATTTTTCTACTGATTTCAAGTGAAAATTTGTTTGAAACAAATGAAAATGATCTAAAAACAAGTTAATTTTTAGGTGATGAGTCTTATATAAAGTGGAAAGAGATTAGTTTTGACTAGAAATGAGACATTTTGACAAGAAATAAGACGAATATTCTTGGAAAGATATAGAGTTTTTGCAGTGAACACTTAACAGAATATCTACAGAAAATGAAAGTCATTAACAATGAAAACTCAAAATGAAACCAATGCATATTATTTTGATCAATTCAGATATCAGCGATCAGTTTTGTGAATGCACCATAAATTGTCCCGTGATTCCTCAGTTCCTCTGTTTGACCCCTACTCAGCGAAACTTTGTGCAATAACGCAAACTAGACAGTAACCTTGGTGGCACAGACAAGAGGGCAGCTGACCTCTTATGAAAGGCAGTAATCGCAATTCACTCTTAACTACCGCTTATTGCTGTGTGTGCATGTGTGTGTGTGTGTGTGCATTTATGTGTGTGTTTGTGTGTTGCTGACTGGTCAGAGTTCACAGAGAAGGCATTACTCACTTTACTTGAGAAGCCGTAATGACTGTGTCAGCCAGAAGCTGCAGTGTGACTGAAATCGTTCTTTACCTTATGATTCAGGTCAGAGTTTCTCGTCGTTTTTAATTCGTCTGTGAGTTCACAGATTCCTCACTGCAGCACGATTATCAGCAAACAAACCTGCAGCCACGGCTTATTCCAGCTTAGATGTGGCTAATTGTTTATATGTGTGCACTTGTGGCCAAAGTGAAAATATTTTTGGTATTTATACAAATGAGGTAGGGACATTTTTTATGAGAATTGAGGCTGAGGTCTGCAGACCGGCCTGTTGAAGTGACCTTGAGCAAGACACTGAATCTCAAACAGCTCTGTTTATTACCTCACTTCTCCATTATACATAAACTAACCCTATACGTGTTTCATTTCATGGTTATGTAGCTCATCTGTGTAAGTTTCTGTCACACACTATCACATGCCTCTGTGTGTGTGTGTGCTGCTGAGTGATCATCCCCCTCGCTGCTGCCTATCTGACATCCTGGCTGACGGGATCTCTCCCATCTCACAGCACTGTTTCCGCCAATTGTTTCCAGGGGTAAGAAGACTGGAGGTTAGCTCGCAGACGCTCGTGCTCTCTGCATGCTGCGAGGTTCAACATACAGGAATCGACTCTGGATGCCAGAGGTTAATTCCATGTGACTGTTTTTACAGTATTGAGTTGTGATTGTCCTATAACGGCTGGGCTATACAGAGGGCAGGGAGGCTGTATACTTTAAAGAGGGGGTAAAAACCTTCTATAAAGTTATACAAGGAGAAGAAAAAAACATCCTTGGTGTAATCATTAAACATAATGTGAGATTTCTTTGAGTGTCACAAACAAGGCATTTGGTTCTTGCTATTTGCTGCAAGTGCTTACACAGACTGCACCATTCTTGTGCTAAAAAGCAATAATTGTGCGACCCCTCCACGTTCAGGAGGTCCATCAGCTGGCCTGGTTGCCTCACAGGACTGAGACTTTGACTTGACTGCCTTCATGTGTCCCTACTCCACTGACTTTTTACCTACTGTATCTGCATGACTGCATTATGAAACCATACAGGTCATAAAAGCAGAGATTGGACTCATTACGTCTGTGTAATGATGACCCTGCTTTGCAGTTCTGGACAAAATGTCAGGTCCACAGTTCAGGTCGGTGACGAAGGAGGAGTGCTGAGGTGTCGGCCATTATCACACAGTCCACCGAGGACAAGTAAATGGACAAAGTGATTGACAGGAGGATGGAGCAGCTGACACTGAGACGAACGCTTCATATTTTTGTATTTTGCGAAGAATAAACGTTAACCTTCAAACCTGTGTTATTCAGGGTTCGGAGATGACTGGGTTTGACCCCAGCTGCCACAGAAGTGAGAGTGTCAACAGCTACGCAATCATATCTGTGGGTTATCACGGTACATTTTACTGCTTTAACAGCGTTTGAAGTGTGCAGTCTTCCTTTAGACCCCCTCGCTCTCGACATCACTGATAGGGCGATATAATTAAACCGCAGGCCAATCTATTAAAACTCCAGCAGAGGGAATATTAACCGCTCCCTCGCACCCGCTGTTTACAATAAACAGCGGGCAGTTCAGTTCAATAACCTCGTTCTCTGGAAATGCAGAAGTGACTTTCTGCAGGGAAAACATGGACAAAGGAAGGAGGAGGGGGGGCAGAAAGAGTTTCGATGATGGCGTGTTTTCCATTGAAAAAAATGAGATAGCTGAGTTAGCGCTCCTTCTTCCTCTTTCTTGTCTTTTTGAACAGAGAAGTGCACGTTTCAGGCTGATGCACTGTGACGTCTCAGTGTTTCCATTCCTTAACTTCTTTTTTTTTTAGCGTCTTGCTCGTCATGTGTTTTGACGACTTGACAACGATTTCAACAGTTTGTGATTCATTCATCTGGCTAAGATGTAAGCTCTTCGGCTTTTGGCCTGTTTTTTTTCTATTGGCTGTGTGGGTTACTTACGTCTGACATATTGATACGTTTTACAGCAGCAGACATCAGTAAACACAGACAATACAGCGCACAGCTGGAGAGACAGTAATGGACTCCTGACCACTCATATCTGTCCATGCTATTGTCTCGGATTTCACAATTCACAAACTACCAGACTTCTCTTTTCTTTGAAAATCCAGGTCTCCATCATCCTCTCCTTTAGTCCACCACTTAAGATGATGTTTACACACTCGGGCGACCCCCACAGAGTGTCAAGTTGTGCGCGTTCCTGCTGCTCTGTAGAAGTTCGTATTGTGATCTTGGGCCTAATTAGGTCACATAATAGGACTGGTGTGAAAAGTCAATACTGCAGGCATTGTCCCCGTCACCCGAGCGTCCATCGCAGATCAACAACACCGCAGGAGCAGATCGCTCAACTGGGGCAGAAACACATCACACCATATGGAGATGGGTGTGTGCTTCATGGTGGCCTGTGTGTGTGTTCGCACGTGTTTGCTTGTGTGTGTGTGTGGGATGGGAGAAGGCAGAAGGCAATATGCTGCTGCAGATCTTTGATTTAGATTGGTTTTGATTTAGATGGTTTGGCAGCTTTTATGCCTGTGCCTGCGTGTGTGTGTGCTCGTGTGTGTGTGTGTGTGTGTGTGTGTGGCAAGGTGCCCTCGACACACACACACACACACACACAAACACACACACACACACACACTTCTTTTTCTTTTCCCGCTCAACCAGGACACGCAGTATTAGTCAAGACATATGACCAGGCCTGCGTGTATTAGCGGGCACGTGTGTGTGTTCAGACATGTGTGTGTGTGTGTATAAGTGGTATTAGTGTGTAAAGCTGTGGGCTTCCAGTTATTAATATGAGTGGTCAGCACTAACACAATCTTCGGGTCAGCAGATCACTGACAGTGCCAAGGTCAAAAACAATGAAAGAGGAAGAAGTAAAGCCTGTATACGTTAAACAGCCGGATGTTTTACACTCAGCATCTGTACGAGCTGCATTACTTGCATCCATACTGGGTAACACTTTACTATAAGGGTCCCTTAATTAACGTTAATGTGTTAATTAATGCTGAGTAATGCATACATAATGATAACTAATTGCATTATTCAACTTTTAAATTGATGAACTAACTTTGAGTAGTAAACATTAATTAACTGCTTTCTACTAGGCTACATTAATTACACTTCAAAAACTCTATATATATTTGTCTTATTTCTTGTCAAAATGTCTCAGTTCTAAAACTAATCCCTTTCCACTTTATATAAGACTCATCACCTAAAAATTAACTTGTTTCAAACACATTTTCACTTGAAAAAAAAAAAAATCTGCCAGTTTTTTGTGCTTGTAATAAGAAAGAAAAACTTGCTCCACTGGCAGATTTTTCTACTTATTTCAAGTGAAAATTTGTTTGAAACAAGTGAAAATGATTTGAAAACAAGTTAATTTTTAGGTGATGAGTCTTATTTTAAGTGGAAAGAGTTTAGTTTTGACTAGAAATGAGACATTTTGACAAGAAATAAGACAAATATTCTTGGAAAGATTTTGAGTTTTTGCAGTGTAATGTGTTTCCTAACCCTAAGTAATACATAATAATCATTGTTAATATATCTATAAACAGTTAATTAATGCTTAATAATGTACTAACTAACGTTAATTAAGGGACCCTTGTTGTAAAGTGTTACCCAGTAAATATACGGTGACCTTTTCTGTCACTTTGTGTCATGGTAACTTGGTGTTATTGACGCTTGTTTCTGAGCTACTGCCTCTTTCTTCTAAAGCAGCTGCGATGTGTGTTGCTGTGTGCATCACTCGCATAGTTTCGTTTCCTATGATGCACATGCTTCACACTTCACTTTAACACTTAACAGAAGTGCAGACAGGCTCGAAATGTCTCTGAGTATGAAAACAAGCACCGCACTAGAAATGAGATGAAAGCTCTTCTTAACAAACAGTTCATGAGGTGAAACTTGAAACAGGACAATGGTTGAATTTGTTTTATTATATATATACACACTGATGTGACGGCTTGTGTGTAGCTTCTTGGTGTGATTTCAGATTTTGGGCGAGGCGGCGTTGCCACCAGTGTGTGACTGGCTTCAGTCGGTGGTGTGTGTGTTGTTTTTGTTGCGTATGTGACAACTTGAGTGTAGTGTACTTTAGTGTGTAGCGTGTATCTGTTTGGGCAACAGATGGTCCGGCTCTCATTAGCAGGAGGGGGGGTCAGACAGACAACCGAGCCAGTCCAGACTGATTCATTCAAGGCTTAGCAGGGCTTAGATCTAGAGGGGGGTCAGAGTTGGGGCCCCATGAAAGGGTGAATGTGTGTATGTGTGTGTATGTGTGTGCGTGTGCGTCTGCATGTGCTGGGATTTGTCTCGTTTATCGTAACTCCTCTAAATGCAGAGACACCTGAAAACACCTCGGAGGATTATCTCTGCGACTAGCAGGGTGTAAAAAAAATAAAAATTTGCAAATAAGCTAGAATAATGTTTCATGCAGTTTCATGCCACCATTTGACAAATCAGATTTAAAGGGATAATTCACCCAAAATTCAAATTTCACTCATTATCTACTCACCCTCATGTCGACTAAGAGCTGCAGCAGTAGTATTTGTCCATATAATGGTTGTCAATGGACAGGGCAGGAGAATTATCACAGCTCTTAGTCGACATGAGGGTGAGTAGATAATGAGTGAAATTTGAATTTTGAGTGAACTATCCCTTTAAAAAAAATCTAAAACACCTGAAGTGAACAAACAGTGCTCCTTGAAACATGTGGTTGTTTCTCTGTGGATGTGAAGTGCAGAGGAGGAGGAGGAGGAGGAGGAGGAGGGGTCTCTGTCTACAGCTCTGGACTTTACTGGAAACTAATGATGTCACCCATCCACACACACACACACACACACACACACAGAGAAAGAGAGCGAGAGGGCGGGAGGAGATGGAGAGAGAGAGTGGGAGAGCTCAACAACAGCCAGGACAATAGATCTTATAGGAGCAGAGACATGACATAAGAGAAGGAGAGAGGCAGACTGGGCCTTTAATGCGGCTGTTTAAACAAAGTGCTCAGTTGACCGAACGAGAGACAGAGACGGAGAAGATGCAGCTGTGTGTGTTATGAGACGACCTGACATGTCCTTACACATCTCTATTGTCATTGTTGTTACTACTGGATGGAAACTACACTCATCTGCTGAGTGCACCGCTGCTGCTGCTTCGCTGCTCTTAAATGACCTATTTAAGCTGCTCTGATGGAGTCGTGCTGAGGTTTATTGAGTGATAGCAGATCTTCCCGACCCTGCACCATAAATCCAAACCTCTCTTGGGTCGTGTTGCTCCGGCCTGGTCTGGACTAAAAAACCTCTGCTGACTCTGGATAAACCCAGCGGTTTATGAACTCTGCCCTCTACTGGGCAGTATGCTTTGGAAACACAAACCCACTAACCACACTCAAACATACAGTGAAACACAAGTGGACATCATGCTGCCCCGTGCGCGTGCACACAAACACTTGACCCACAAAACATGAGCAGAGAACAAATCTACAGGCACATTTTGGTCCAGATCTTGCAGCAGGAAAGAACTCCTTAATTCTCAATTTCTACACAGTGACTTTCCACTGGAGTATTTGGCCGCGATCACAGTTGATACTCCTCGCACTGGGTGAAACGATGAGTCTCTCTTCCTTTGTTTATGTGTTTCCAGCAGAGAGGAAAAGCACCGCGTCTCTGTCCGGTCTGATATATGAAATCACTCCTTCTCTGGAAGCGTACGAGATGGTTCAGTTGCATCACGCTTGTCTCTCAGCCAGTATGGATCCTCTCAGTTTCTGACTGTGCTGTGAACTCTCCCCCGCCTGTCTCTGTCTCTGTCTCTGTCTCTCCTTCACACACTCACAGAAGAGATAATGTCCTTTCAAGTTAATCTCAACAGTGTCCTACACTTTCTTGGCTGCATGACCTTCTTATCTTGGGTGTAAACACTGAGACATTAAACATGCGAAGATGTGTTAGTGGCTTGGTCTTGTTTTATAGTCCTGTGATCCATAGTGTTTGTTTAGCTCTCCTCTCCTCTCCTCTCCTCTCCTCTCCTCTCCTCTCCTCTCCTCTCCTCTCCTCTCCTCTCCTCTCCTCTCCTCTCCTCTCCTCTCCTCCATTTTCTTATTGGTCTGCATTTATGACCCATGCTCCAGGCCAGAGAGGCTCCCCAGCCAGTCAGGTATGAGGACAGCAGGACTCGCTGGAGTCAGGAGGCTGGAGGCAGGAAGTGGGAGATTTCCTGGAATGTGCGTTTTTCCCCACACTGGTGCAATAACAGAGTGAGCAGTGCTCCTCCTGTTTTTGTCCTGTTTCTGTTTCTGCTCTATAGCTCGCTGTTCGGACTTTGTCGAACAGAGAGAAGCGTCTGCCCTAGGAAGTCCAGTAATGGCAGGAACAAAAAAAAAAACTGCTTTGACCTTTTCGTCAAGGGCTTTCCTAAGTGTGATTGCGTCAGTAGTTTTCCAAGAGGAAGGAAATCTTGGAATGAGGATCACCCTGTGTTGTAGTGCAGCAATATCATATTATGCATAATGTGATAGAATTTCAAATATAGACACATAAAGATGCCGCTCACTCATAAAACTCAGTTGAACTTCAGGCAACACATCAGTGTGAACTGGTGCACTAATGAAAATAGGCTATAAGTAGCAACAATTAGCTCAGTTAACTTGTTATAAAACCTGAAAGATAGAAAGATAGAAGACAAAGCCTTGAGCGTTGACCTTGAAAATTCCAGTTAACACTAAAGAAACACTGTCAATTAATTTAAAGCCTTATGTATTAAATTCATAATTGATTCAGTAAGTCTGAATAATGAATTTCTTACAGATGTGTAAAAATATGTTTAGTGCTGGACTGTCTCTATACACTGTGTTTCTCAATGAGTTTTAAAGGAGCTGGTTGGCAGATATTGTTACTCACGCTAGCCGCGCTAAGCTAACTGGCTGCAGTTTAATTATTTTTCAGGCAAATTTTCTAAAATGTCAAACTCTTAACTTGGCTTCATCCTGAAGGATTTGAAAGTCACTAAGGATGTGGAACAAAATACCTAAAAACAGCTTTGACATTTTCTGATTTCTGGCCTAAACGGCAGAACAGGCCACTTGGACCCCGCAGAAAGAGAATACATTTCACGTTTTGATCTCAAGTTGAAAGTTGTGCGCACTCATCTGCTCATCCATCTCGCAGAGCAGCAGCTGTCACATTTGTCAGATGTCTTGTTTGCCCTGAAATATGACATCGCTCCCACTGTGAGACCAACACTCCAATCCCCCCTGGGATCGAGCCGGAGGTCGCGTGGGGCCACAACCTTCCCACTGCCCCTCTGGGCTTCTCAGAGCTCCACGGACCCCGACGGACACCGGGGCAGCTCGGCCTGGGAACTGGAGCCCGGCCAGATACGCTGCAGCATGATGAACGGTCGGCAAGGGGAAAAACTTGATAGAAACATTGCGTTTGATAAACACATGCTGACGGAGGAAAAGGCTTCCCTGGCCTCTGGGTGCACTCCATGCAAAGCTGGCAGGGAGCAATGATGACACAAGTGGGCACCTTGACTTGTGTGTGTGTGGGTGCACCCTGCTGCTTGTAACATTCAGTGACGCTGAGTGTGACGTTGGGGGTTACGTGTTGGTGTTATGGGAGCAAGAAGAGTGGGTAGACATATCACGTACACACACACACACACACAGCAGGTCCAGCATCTCTCCCACTGATCCAGACAACAATATAAAGTATCATGAGGTTTCTGACTGTCTCTTCCTGCTGACTCTGGATCAGTAGTTTGGCATTTGCTCAGCTGACTTACTGGACTTACTGTATAAATGAATGAACCGCTGCTTATTCACAGTTGATATATGTTTACGATGCAACTTTGCATAAAAAGACCCCACACAAAGCGGGTGCTTGATTCATATATTCTCCTTTATTCACAAGTGGGCTGTTTGAGTACGTGTGAAGGCGCATTCACAGAGGAACACAGTGTTGCCCATTCTCACACACATGCACACACACACAGACACACAGACACACACACACACACACAGACACACAAGCCTATTCTCCTCTTCTGTCACTGACAATGCACAGTGCTGGTGACGGCATCTACGGCCTTCCTTGTATTGTCCCACACACTGTGACTGTGAGGCCTTTTACACTAAAAGGACCGACTGTAAAGGGATAGTTCACCCAAAATTCAAATTTCACTCACTATCTACTCACCCTCATGTCGACTAAGAGTTGTGAGAATTTTCAGAGTCCTTCGTCCCTTCTCTGAGTTACGGGGGGGTCCGCACAGCAGTATTTGTCCATATAATGGTTGTCAATGGACACCAACTTTCTTTGTCCAAAAAGACACACCAAAAAACATCCAAATACCTCCATACTGCTCGTCTGTAATGTCCCTCTTGTATTGAAGCCCCAACATGAGAAATTGTTCCGAAAAAAATTAAATAAGTCTATATTTTAAGCTGGTTTGTAGTGGAAGCTCCCAGTGTCTCAGTTCACTGCTCTTCCTGTGTCTGTGCAAATCTCACATGATTTGCACTGACCGGTGGAACAATTTCTCATGTCGGGGCTTCAATACAAGAGGGACATTACAGACGAGCAGTATGGAGGTATTTGGATGTTTTTTGGTGTGTCTTTTTGGACAAAGAAAGTTGGTGTCCATTGACAACCATTATATTGACAAATATTATATGGAAAAACTCTGAAAATTGTGTCTCTTTGGAAAGTTGGTGTCCATTGACAACCATTATATGGGCAAATACTTTAAAGTCTCACAACTCTTAATCGACATGAGGATGAGTAGATAATGAGTAAAATTTAAATTTTGGGTGAACTATCCCTTTAAGATTCAGACTGGATGTGACTCTGGTCTGAAAAGACTGCTGTTTTACTTCAGCTAGAGATACATGAGAGTTCACACAGGATGGAGAGGTGTAACATTTTCTGATATCTGTGGTGTTTGCGTCATGTTGTGAGGGAATAACTCTCTTAGTGTGTTTATGGTCATGTGAGTTTTGTTTGAGTAAAAACAATAATTTAAACTATAAGCAAATAATGAAAATGAGAATAAATTAAGATCAGATGATGATTTATTAAAACATTATGGCAATTACAAACCATTTTCTACATTGTAATACTGCATATGGTGATTTATGTCCATCTCATTACCAGAAAAAAACTCTTTGTTCTGCTTTAAAAAAAGAAGAAGAAGAAGAAAAAAAGCATCACAATAAAATCAAACTTGGACATGTTTTAACTCATTCATCTGTTTTAAAGTAATACACAGTCAAAGATTAATAAACACGTTGTAAAAGTCAGTCGTTTGCTGTATGAATTTCGCAGATTTATGTTCTTGATGAGTTGCGCAAACAGAAATCACAGCATTGCGTCCGTATGTACGCACGTTGTTGTAGGTTCGAGGGAAGTCGCACAAAAAGAGAAGAAGAGGAGGAGGAGTTTTGAGCAGGACTGTTGTGAGGGCGAGTGGGAGGAGTTTGCTAATTCAGTAGAAGAGGGGAGAGCCTATTGACAGTCAGAAAGGAGGATTTGGAGTTTGAAGAGGAGCGGACCAAAGTGTGTGAGAGCGAGTGTGTGTATGTGTGAAAGCGTGTGCGTGTGGTGAAGGAGAACAAATCTCATTTTACAGCGAGGACATTGGATTTTGTTTTCCCACAAAAACGGAACAACGTCTTTTTCTTCATTTTTCTTCTTCTCTTCTTGTCGGATTATCTCCGAGCTCTGATGCTGTCCCCGGATCATGAAAGAAAAGCTCACCATGAAGTTCGCCTGGAAAACTAAAATGGTAAAAGAACAACAACAATAACACAACAATAACGCTCTCGTGATTTCCCATCTTGTGTGCACTGCTGTTGAGTTTGTGGTTTTGCAGAGTAAGGGTGGGGGAGAGGTTAAAGAGGGAATTGGGGGAGAGAAAGGAGGAGGAGGGGGTGTTTGCAGGCTTGGGAAAGTAGCGGATAAAGGGGGAAAGAGGAGGAGGAGGAGGAGGAGGGAGGAGGAGGGGGGGGGGGGGGTGTTCAGTCGAACATTGAGTTTTAATTGTTTTCCCAAGGCTTTAAATCCAGTTTAACCCACATTGCTCGTGCGTAAAGACGCCGTTCAAAGTTTGGTGAACAAGGGCGTGAGGGGGTGTAATACTACTAACAAAACAACAGTATATGAACTCGATCCGCTGACTTTCCCCTCCATGATGATGGATATGAAAACTCTGGAGTGAAACACAGTGGTGGTGGTGGTGGTGGTTGGGTGGGTGTGGGGGATACAATTGGCGAGGCCCCGGGGCCATCAGTGTCTCTCCACGGGACCCAGCTGGGCTCAGGCGAGGAAAGCACAAAAGCCAACAGATCAGCGCCAAAGACTCAACACCACTGTTGTTGTTGTTGTTGTTATCCTGGGAGTATTGTTTCACACGCAGCTGATGATGGGATGATAGGCAGATTAGCTCGATCTGAGCTGGGGGGGGGGGGGGGGGGGGGGGGGTGGCATCCAGCTATATTGTCCTCTCTGCCATGTCCTCCCTGCACGTAGTGAGCATCTTCTGTTCCAAGTTGTCACACAGAGAGTAAACAAACAACTCATCTCCTGTTTACACCTCACCCAGCATCATTTGATAAGCTGGGTATTCTGTGGAAACTCATCCCATAATACTCTGCCAGCCAGGTTTCCCCGTGGTAAATATACTTTATTGTTTCTTTCTCCCTGGTGGATGGAAACATCACTGTGACAGACTGTTTTGATTTCCATTTTCATGCAAGCTCATGGAACTTTGTCTCGCAATACGCTTTAAACTCTCGGTGCATAAAGTGAGCAGAGCTTTTCTCTTCCCCCCCCTCCTCCTCTCTCTTTTTTTTCTCCTTTTTCTTTTGCTCTGAAAAACATCTCCAGCTCTGTGGCTGACAAAAAGCAGGCTGTGTGTATGTGTGTGTGTGTGTGTGTGTGTGTGTGTGTATGTGCAGACTGTGAACTCAGCAGCCTGGGCCGGCCAGCACAGAGACCTCCCGCTATTGTTTTGGGAGTGTGTGGACTGCATGACTCATGCACTGATGTATTTATCTGTCTCTGCGCCAGCCATCCAGCCGGCGGCCAGCAGCAGCAGCAGCAGCAGCAGCAGCAGCAGCAGAAGCTGAAAAACCCAGAGACATGTCGCTGACCATGAGACACAATGCTGAAAAAGGGCCGGGGCATGTAGATGTTTCACGCACATGGTTGCTGCTTTCACCCGTCAAAGCCTGTGAAAATCCCTTCTTTTCCTTTTTTTTCCCTTTTTACTCCTCCTCTAACTCCTTTCTCCTCTTTGTGTTTTTCAGTTGGAGGGTTTTCTTTTCATTTCTGCATCACATGTTTCTGCTCAAACCCAAACACGGCTCTGTCATGGCCGAGTGCCACTATAGCCTCTTGGACCGTCCATTGAGCCTGTTAAAGGGCGACTTTGACCCCTGACCTTTTTCTTTTGCCGTCCCTTCTGTTTGGGGGAATAGTTTGGACTTTGCCACTGAGCTGTGTAAATGAAAGTGGGGACAAGTAAGAGTGATCTTGGCTGCTGCTGCTGCTGCCTGCATGTGTGTGTGTGAGAGAGGACTTGGCCATAATACTGCATGCGTGGTGTTTATATTTGGCCAGTCCCTCTCCTTCGCTGTCTCCCTGCCTCTGTTTTTGTCTCCGTATGTTGATGTCTCAGCAGAACTCGGGCTGTTTGCTCTCGCTCTGTCTGAGCCGGAGTTTTTGTATTTTAATTTGTCTCTGCTCCCCGTGTTTGTTTATGCTCTCTGCTGTTTGTCAGTGATTTACAACCAGAGACAGACACAGTACATATGGGCCCATGCCTGCGAGATGAGCGCAAATCCACTCAGTCTTACAAGTTGATTTAAGTGTGGTTGAGCTCTTGAGACACAGATTTGTAATCAAGCTCTCTTGGCTTGTATAATTATGCAGACAAACAGACAAAGACGAATCAACAGAGAGAAAAAGTGATGCAAATTTTTACTAAGTAGGGGTTTGTTTGAGAGGCGGCATCCATTCTGGCTCTTATCGCAAGCTTTTCGGAGCTCCGGGAAAGCAGTCCAGCTCTGACTTCAGCTCAAGAGACACGGTGAAAGAGATGGATAGGGAATAAAAGAGGGAGTAAAGACGGGGAGGGAATGAGGGAGGGAGGCCTGGCAGGCTGCAGCGGCGGTGGGGGTTGGGGAGCTGGTCTCGCTTGATGTTTTACTGCACCTCAGTTCTTCTCTTCCTAGTTTGTTTGAGTGCTGTGGTCGTGTTTCTTTGTTTTTCTCATTCTGCCATCTGCTTTTCTCGTCAACACGTTTCCAAAAGGGGGAAATTACTTCTTCTTTTCTTTTTTTTAATGCTAAACTATAAAAATGACACTTGTTGTGGAAGTAGCAGTTAACTTACAGGAAACTGTTGTCTCTAAACGCAACTCTTAACATTTTCCCTCCTCTCTCTCTTATTTGCAGAGCTCAGTGCAGGACTGGGGGGAGGAAGTCGAGGAAGGAGCCATCTACAATGTGACACTGAAGAGGGTTCAGATTCAACAGGCGGCCAACAAGGGAGCAAGATGGCTGGGGGTGAGTAAGCCCTTCTGGCAGAATCAACAGCTGATGGAGCAGTTTTTCATGGGGGCACATGATGAGTCAACTCCAAAACCATCAGTGAGGCAGATTATGCATCAAAACCTTTCTCTTTTTTTTTTTCCACTTTCCCAACCTGTTGCGGTGAGAAATGCAAACTGTAAAAAAGCCTCTGATGTGGAACTCATCACGTGTGGATGGTTTATAAAAGCAATCCAGTGGCTCGTGCGCATCCTGCAGAGCTGGAAAACAGAAAAACCTAATCTCTATTGTTTGAAACGCACCGTGTCTTTCAATTGTGGGGGCGTTGTGCACCACCCAGGTTGTTTTTGTTTTAACATTTTGCGTTATAAATCTCCCAGTTTCAGACAACACCTATTTAGTCGCCTGCTGAAAATCAACAGCTTCACCAGACCTGCACTGTTTAGCCAAAGCATGTGATTTCCTGACTTTCCCGGCTGCCAGCAAAACTGCTCGTTCCTTTGTACAGCAGTGTTTTATGAAACGCTGGTATGACAAAAAAAAAGAAAAAGGGGGGGGTGGTATTAAAGGCTTTTCCTTGAGTTGTGCATTTTCTTTCAGTGCATATGAGGCATTACTGTTTCCTGCGCTGCACTGTTTATATCAGCTTAATAAGATGTTATACAGTGTATTATTATCCTGCACAGAAGGTCCAATTAGAGATCCTTATACTGTAGATTCTCCCAGGAGCTCTGAAACAGCTTGAAACAGAAACAAAACTCAGATATTTGGGAGTTTCCTTTGTTGTGTTGTTGGTTTGTTTGTCTCTTTGTGCTCAACACGGTGGATGGAGAGATCGGCGCATGAGAGAATAAATAGATAACAGCTCTGAGACTGTATTGATACATTGACAACGACACGAGCTAATGAACAAAATGTGTGTGCTCTATACAGCAGCAGTAGAATACGTAGCGATCCCTATTGAGACGTCACGTCAGTATATTTACTATAAACACCCGATTGTGAGTGAGTAACTGCAATTACAATCAGTGGGCTTGCAGGGCCCACGCCCTGTGTATAGTTTGGATTGTATGTTGTAGATTTGGTCACAAAGTCATTAAATTGGAGTGTTTTGTAAATGGAGCTCGTGGGTGACTGTGCGTCACCTCACATGGATGAATAACCATATTTTGTGTGTTTGAGTGTGTGCCGAGCTGTTATCTGGGAGAACTTAGCTCTGCTGCTGCTGCTGTCGTCCTCTGTGTCTGGAGGGACGGTGGAGGAGGGGCCCGCTGTGATTAAAAGCAGATTGGAAAGTTTCCTGTTGTAGCGTGCTAACTTCACCAAGGTCTCTCCCTCTCCCTCTCTCTCTCTCTGTTTCCATGCTGGTGCCACCTCTTCATCTTCTCCCTCCCTGCCCGTTTTTTTTTTTTCAACCAACTCACTGTATTTCCCTGTGGACACAATTGTCGGACACATCTGGAGAAATCGGAATTAAATATAGGTCACGATTGTCCTCGCTTGTTTCCTCCCTCCATCCATCTTTTTTTGTCGTCTATTGAATACTCTCTCACTCCTATTATTCAACAGTTTGGAGCGTACCTATTCTCGGTGCCCAAATGCATCCAGATGTCAAATAACAGAATAAGAATAAATATGTAGCCTACGTGCATCCGACAGCCAGACAAACGAAAGCAGCATCTGCCGTTGTGAAGCGTTAGAGTATACCTCGGTTCACCCTGGTTTAACGGTGTGAAAATATGTGTGTTTTCAGGCGGAGGGGGATCGTCTGCCTCCTGGCCACACGGTGAGCCAGCTGGAGACCTGCAAAATCCGCAGTATCCGTGCTGGAACACTGGAGCGGCTGGTAGAGACATTACTGACGGCATTTGGAGACAACGACCTCACCTACACCTCCATCTTCCTGTCCACTTACAGAGCCTTCACCAGCACACAGACTGTACTACAGCTTCTGCTGGACAGGTAGGCTGAATCGAGGTCATAAAAAGCCAGGGTAATGTAGTGATTATATGATGTAGTGGGTTTTTTTAAAAATATGCTTGTTCTGTGCTGCAGGTATGGCTGCGTGGAGGAAAATGGACAAGGCACAGAGAGATGCCAGGGCTCTGAAACCAATGGAGCCATCAGAAAGTGAGTTTTTATAATGTCCATGTCATCCCTTCCATTCAAACATGTTATAATAACATGACAATGATTTACCTCCTCCACATCACTGCTAGCTCTCTTAACATTCAAATGTCTCCACAGTGCCTTGGCATCCATCCTACGTGCCTGGCTGGATCAGTGTCCTGAAGACTTCCAGGAGCACCCGGACTACCCCTGTCTCCACAGGCTGATGGGCTACCTGCGCAAGGCCCTGCCGGGGTCCGAGGCCCTGAGGCGGGCGGAGGGTCTGCTGGAGCAGCTGCAGAGTCAGGCCAACACGGACGACACTGACGGTAAAACAACAACCGACTGTCTTTCCTTTAAAACGCATTTTGTTGTTGTTAACGTGTAGTTTCGAGATCTCTCCAGTGCTTATAAAAATGCACATATTGAATTAATCCTGTTGGCTGCTTTCAGCTGGTTTCCACGGCAACAGTTCTTTTTGCTTGGGGGAAGAGGAAGAAGTGGAGATCGAGGTCCAGGAGGACTTCCTGTCCTTCGACGCAGACCTGGTGGCTGAGCAGCTGACCTACATGGATGCGGTAAGTTGAGGGAAATGAGACGCACTGCAAAAACTCAACATCTTTCCAAGGATATTTGTCTTATTTCTTGACATAATGTCTCATTTCTAGTCAAAAATGAACTCTTTTCACTTAAAATAAGACTCATGACCTAAAAATTAACTTGTTTTTAGATCATTTTCTTGTAATAAGAAAGAAAAACTTGCTCCACTGTCAGATTCTTCTGCTTATTTTGAGTGAAAATCTGCTTGAAAGACGTAAAAAGTGTCTAAAAACAAGCTACTTTTTAATGTGATGAGTCTTATTTTAAGTATGTTTTGACTAGAAATTACATTTTGATTAAAAAATAAGACAAATATTCTTGGTAAGATTTTGAGTTTTTGCAGTGCGGACATGCAGCCTGCGTGTGTTTCTTCTCCGGTGTCGTCATGCTAACACCAGCCTTTTTTCTCTTCTCCTGCTCCAGCTACTGTTTAAAAAAGTCGTCCCCCACCACTGCCTGGGCTCCATCTGGTCTCAGAGGGACAAGAAGCACAACAAGCACAGCGCCCCCACCATCCGTGCCACCATCACTCAGTTCAACGCCGTGGCGGCCTGCGTGGTCAGCACGGTGCTGAAACACAAACAGATCAGACCGCACGCCAGAGCACGGGTCATCCAGCGATGGATAGACATCGCTCAGGTGGGCAGAAGCACAGGCAGACAGACAAGCTGATGTAGAGACAATCCTTTAAAAAGTTGAAGTTGAAGTCGTGACTGACTTGTATTTTCTTTTACAGGAGTGTCGGATACGCAAAAACTTCTCATCTCTGCGAGCCATCGTGTCGGCGCTGCAGTCCAATCCTCTGTACAGGCTGAAAAGAGCGTGGGCCTGTGTGCACAAGTAAGCATCCAGTTTCTCAACTATGCAGATAATCTCAAGCGGGTTTTCGATGGAAGAATGAATTATTTTAGCCGCTGTGCCGATATCACGACCTGACGTGAATCTGTCCTCCACACAGAGACAGCATGCAGACCTTCGAGGAGCTGTCGGACATTTTCTCAGACCACAACAACTACCTGACCAGCAGAGAGCTACTCATGAGGGTGAGTTCAAACGTCACCAGCTATTTCATATGCGAGGGAAAGTGTTAAAGTGTTATCTCTTTTCTTTTTTTTTGAAATCCCTGAAAGTGCAGATGTAGTTTCCACAAGCCTTGAGACTCGATCTGGAAAAATTCTTTCATTTTCTCCCTAAAAATCTGAACTGACTGAAGCTATTTTTTTCTGTTTGCTCCACAGGAAGGCACTTCAAAGTTTGCCAGTCTGGAGAGCTGTGCCAAGGAGCACCAGAAACGCACCCACAAGAGACTCCAGCTGCAGAGGGAAATGGTGAGACAAAGACTAAGAGCTTTGACGACCGGTGCCAGGCAAATGGATCTATTTTCAAAGACAGCTAAAATGGAGCTTTATAATTTTAAACAACACATTCCTCCAAAGCAATGTACTGTAGAGTGAGTTCTAGCCTCTCCGGCATGATGAAGCCGCGTACTTAACTTTGTTTACTCAATGCAGTATGTGCTGTACCTACATTAAGCCTGGGTTGTATTTTACAAACCTCGTTTTGCCATCTGCGAGGACCACAGCGTAAATAAATCTCAGACTTTTATTGTGGCATCTCAGTGAATTTACGTGGTTGTTAAAGTAATCAAATAACTCTTTGTTCACAGGGAGCAATGCAGGGCACGATACCGTACTTAGGGACTTTCCTCACTGATCTAACCATGCTGGATACAGCCCTGCCCGACCTAGTAGAGGTAAAAAAAAACCCAAAAAACTCAACACCTGCTGATTGTATGTGTATGTGTGTGTGTCTTTTACACTTGTGTGCGTGTTTCAATACTCGAGAGCATGTGTCTGCGAGTTTACACAACTCTGCAGATCTGAGAGTCCCGTCTGTGTAACCGCTGTCAGTAACTGGGGCGTAAGTTTCCATGAGTGCGTGAGGAATTTTGTCGGTCCATTTTTGGAGTGGTGCACCTAATGCTGTTTGTCTAAGCAGCCATTGGTATGTGATGTTCAGGGTCTGACAGCGTGCTCTTTGTGTCCTCCGCAGGGTGGTCTGATCAACTTTGAGAAGAGACGCAGGGTGAGTGCAGCTGCAATCAGACACGATCACACACCGAGACAATTACCGGCACAGCACGGTGAGATGTTTGAAGTGAAACCCATCTAATGCTGGCGACTTCTCTTTCTCTCCGCATCTGCTAGGAGTTCGAGGTGATAGCTCAGATCAAGCTGCTCCAGTCGGCTTGCAACAGCTACTGCCTGACCGCAGAGCCCACTTTCCTCCGCTGGTTTAAGAGCCAGCCTCAGCTCAGCGAGGAGGAAAGGTACACAACACCTTCTCTCTTGATTGCACCGTTTTTCAATAGATAACAAGCAAATTAGTGCATGAGGTCATGGTCTGTTGGATCTATTGTTAACAAGCACACAATAGAAGCCTCTTTCTCTCCTGGCTTCTCCCTGCTGTCTTCGCTCATGTCATGTCTTTGCTCCCTACTGATCTATTGTGCTTGTTGTTTTTGCTCTGGTAGCTTTCATTTTGTCCCTCATTCTGTTGCACACATTCACTTTCTTTCACTCTGTGAATCCATGATCCTCAAAAACCACTGAACACATGACTTGATTCTATCTCGTAATGTTCAGAGGTTTATTGTTTATGTTCTTTCTTGCAGTTACGCCTTGTCCTGTGAGATCGAGGGTCTTGGTGACAGCAGTCCAACTTCACCTAAACCACGAAAAAGCATGGTGAAGAGACTGAGTCTGTGAGTAACACCCTCCTGCAGATACATGTTAATAGAAGCTAGTGGCTGAAATTGAGTCGAAAATACTTTTCCTTGGCTCAGACGTGTCATATTGGACGATGTCGTATTCAAGCACCACATTGCTGTGACCTATTTATTTTATTATCTAATAACTGACTTCCCCTACTTTCCAGGCTGTTTCTTGGAACTGACACCAGTGCAGCCAGCTCTCCGGTCAGGGAGACGCCGAGATCGCCTCCTACTGGCAGCTCAGGGGAGAGCATGGACTCGGTCAGCGTGTCCTCCAGTGACTCCAGCAGCCCTTCAGACAGCGAGGGACTCACCGCCCCGACTCACACCTCCGACTCCCAACAGAACAAGGTTGGTTGTGACATTAAGAAAAGGTGTTTCATGAAGTCACACTTAGGTACAAAAAAGGTTGGGGTGGGGGAGGGCCTCTCCCACTGTTATTAATATTTTCTCCTTTTTCCCCTCTAAATATGTCTTTTCCAGCTAGAAATTAATTGTTCAATATGTGCAAAACATATAATATGAATGTAAACGGAATAGTATTTTTTACAAAAAGTAAAACCATGGCAATGATGATGTAAATTACAACATAGTTTATCAATAACAGTCTTTGACAAAATTATGTAATAGCAAAAGATCTGAAATGTTTTATCTTTATTTATTCACATAATAACATAAATGTATCCCCCCAAAAAAAGAACATAATTGTGCGACTTCAAATTTTTTGGACAGTCCCTTTTTTGTACTGTTTATGAAAATCAGTTCTATTTAATTATGTTTCGGTATGTGTGACTTTGTTTCAGTACTTCTGTTTACTTGTGTCTCAAATCTGAAAAAAGAAAATCATATCATCAGAGTTTCAATGTTATTGTGAAACACAATGATGGAGTTATAGTTTCATCTGTTTATACGTGACTTCCTTTACGTTTCCTCAGCTATCAGAATCCTCCTCTTGTAACTCACTCCACTCCATGGACACCAACTCGTCCACGGCCAGCGTCTCCATGACCCCTGCATCCCCCTCCCTCCCCGGGCCCCCGTGCACCCACAGACGCTCCGTCTCCCTCACACCCATGTCTCCGAGCTCCCCGAGCCAAACCCCGGCTTATAACACCCAGGCCCAGGATGCGTGCATCATAAGAGTCAGCCTTGAGCAGGGCAACGGGAATCTCTACAAGAGCATTCTGGTGAGTAAATATGAGTTTGTAGTGGACTTTAAAGATTTAAAACGGAAGATTATTTTTGGTTAAACCCTGTCTGACTGCATTTTCTCACCTAAACAGTTGACCAATCAGGACAAGACTCCTGCTGTAATCTCTAGAGCCATGGCGAAGCACAACCTGGAGGTGGAGCCGGAGGAGGGATACGAGCTGGTACAAGTCATTTCGGAGGAGAGAGGTAAAACTTTAGCTCTACTTTCCAAATGAGCCTCATTAATATTTTTCACACTTGGATTCCTTCTGGGATCTTTAAAGGTCTGGGGTGATCATTTTGAATGCATTTGTACCTTTCCAATTATCACATCTACACATTCTCAGCCAGAGTTTTCTAGTTAATGGTCTTTTCTCTGAGTTGAGGCTTTGTGTTCATTTTCCTTACATTACATCTTTCATAGACTGTATTATTTCAAGGTACTGTATATTGTCAGCAACAGTGAAGCTGCTGCAGCCGTTATTATAAAGTGTTGCAATTCAGCATCATTATTATTGTAATTTATCCCCTTAATCAGCTGTTTTCCAAACTTAATGAACCACAAATGACCCATGTAGTGCTGACTAGAAGCATGGTAACATGAACAACAGACACTTAATAGCGCTCTCCGTCTTCTTTGTCTCTCAGAGCTGGTGATACCGGACAATGCCAACGTATTTTACGCCATGAACACCTCAGCTAACTTTGACTTCCTGCTGCGGCTGCGAGGTTCGGCAGGTCGACCGGTCCAGCTGAGAAGCCGGTGTATTTCCACACTCCCTCGAACCCAGCAACGCTCGAGCCTGTCGCTTCGACTCAGCAAAGTTACACTGTGACCGGACCGTTGTGCAGTTTGCCCTGATGCCACTAACCCAGGACAGTAGAGGGCATGAACTGGACATGAAGTGTTGGGTTTGAGGAGGAGAGGCTGGATGGACAAATCCAAGAAGTAACAGATGGATCCCATGAGCTGAAGACTTTTTGAAGAGCTCTGCTTTGACATTATTTTTTGCCATTTTGAGTCTCCTCCTAAAGGGAGCCATCCCTTTGTCAGGCCTTAACATGGAGCATGGATGTGTAGCGTGACTGCTGTGCCAGTGAGACTAAACTTTTGACTAGTGATGCCTGTGACAGAGTGATACAGCGACCCCAAGTGGCCTCCGCTCTTTACAACGACAGGTTTTTGCACATTGTTGTGGGAGCAGCCAAACTCCTGACCTCCAACAGTATTCTGATATTGAAATGTACTTTCTTTTTTTTTTTGTCTTGTGATGTCTTTGTAGCTGAATAATAACTTTTCTTGTAATAGAAGAGTGATGAATGCAGAGAGTAGGAGACAGATGACGGTGGAGTAGAAAGAGAAGCGGACTGAGTTTCCAGTCCTGTTGCCTTTTATTGATGACTGAATGGACCTCTGACAGTAATCTGAATGATATTGATGAACTGATTGACAGGAGCTGTGATGTCATAATTATCCCTGGTCGGGCACGTTTACCCGCCATGTCCCGCCTTGTGCACAGTGTGCACAGTGAGTGTTCAACCCCTCTCATATTGTGAGCTGCGTGACGAATGCAGCGTTACCTGCATTCTGATTGGTTCCAGTACTTGGTTTTAACAAGTCCTCCTAGCAAATGTTGAAATGGCCTTACCTGCCCTATCTTCAGGGTGTAGAGATGCAATTTGTGCTGCTTGTGCTTGTTTAAAAAAAAAACAAAAAAAAACAGAGGTGTACAGCAGAAGGGCGAGAAAGGAGGGAAATGTCTGAAACGGAAAGCACCGTGCACATCGTCTCAAACTGATGCATACTTGTACCTCTTCGCCCTTCATTATATGAACTATAGAGTTGCACTTGTCAGTTAGTAGGAGATGCCAATGGGATGTGAAAACAGAAGAATGAGCGAGCCGCTCTGTCAGTGGCTTACACCCTCTTCACAAAATGAAATACTATTTTTTATTTGTAAGTGTTCTTGTTGTTGTTGTTGTTTTTTATATGTGTTTGTATCACAGTTCAGGCCATACATTTTGTAAGCCAGACTGAAGAGTGATGAAGGATTTTTTTTTTTTAATAAGTACATTCAGAAAGTGTCATATTTTTTAGCCAGTGCTAATTTGGAAACCTTCACTGAAGGACTCTTTGTCTCATCGTTCTCACAGAAGCCAGGAACCTCTTCACAGTTTCACAGAAACATCACCAACACTTTATCACCTGTCAACATGATAGTAATACATTTACAGATCAAGGAGTTTTTTCCCCCTTCTTTTTATTTACCCTCCACAGCTCCTACAGTGTCATTTCTTTTGTGCCATGATTTCATGCAAACAGTTGTCCTCGGTTAATATTATGGAGAACTGGTTCACTGTTGGACTAACGGTAACGTCCCCGACGGCCCAATCATTTCACTCCTTGCAGCACTTGATTTTCAACATGTTCTCATTAAATCACCCTCAGTTCCTTTTGTTCTTCACTGCCAAAGACTCTTCTTCTACCTGAATAAATAAATTATTATCAGTATTATGACGATTGTCCTGTGTGTTTGTGATTTCTTTGTAACATTTAGATAATAATCTCACAGCTATTTGACAAAGCTACATGTCCTCCTCGAGGCGCTGGCTGAATGAAGACGGCTCTGTCTTGTGATGGACAACATGCTCAGTCCTGTTACGATTGACATTGTCAATGAAAAAAGACCACAGGCTTTTCTGGACGGGGTCCAAGTGATTTTGCTGAGTGGAAGACATTTCTGCTGACTTGAGCACAGCAGTCATGACCTTCCTTTCCTGAGGATGAGTTTGCTAAGCCGGTCACACTGCCAGGAATCCAAAGACAAACACTTTTTTTTCCCCCCTTTCTTTTTTACATTTGAAGTGTGACTCAAAACACAATAATTCAAATCTTTCCTCCAAAAAAATAACTCAACACAACATAAATAAGCAAGAGTCCTCTTATTCAAAAATGTGGTGCTTTGAAATTTACTTGGAAAGCACCCAAATGAAAAGGAAAGGAGTGCATTTTTCTACTGTGTGAGATTTATGTGGAGGTCTGAGTGTGTATATTATACATGTCTATACTTTGAGTTGGGTTTTTTTCCATTGTTGCGAGATCTCCAACCACCAGACACAACTACTAAATACAGATGTACGAATCCAAGGGCTTTAATTATTTAATACTGAAATAATAAGAAATAAAAAAAAAACCTCATATTGCCCCTCAGTAGTTTTGCCTGGATATGAGTTGTAGTCATGACAGCGCTGCAGCCTCTCTGCACAGTGGGACACATTTATTCATGGGAAATAACTTCAGTATTCATAACCTGTCGGGTGAGGATCAGTCTCCACCCTTTTATCTGCTTCATAGATGCTAGAGAGTGAAGGATGAGATCAGGCCTTTGCAGCACTATAACAGCCTGATGATTGAACTTGACTTCACTGCACTTACACTGACAATGTATGAAGATGGAAGCATGCACTAAATGAAGTGCATCTACTTACTGGTTTATGGTGAGAGGTCGACAGGTGGTTGCTCTGCATGAGGTACTTACTTAAAGGGCAGTGAATCTGGTTTGAGTTTTACTGCCAATGTGACAAACAAGTTCATCAGAATGAGGAAAACCTTTTCTCACACATCAGGGACAAATATATTAAAGACCATCAAAAGCTAAACAAAGCCATAGGAAGAGAGGAGATGAATGCAAGTTGGACATTCTGGTTATTTAAAGGCGCCATATGTAAGAATGTGGCCAAAAACGGTTACTGCGGTCAAATGCCACTGACGCCGCCATGACTGGGAGAGAGCGCTAGGTGGCGCAACATGCCAACACGTAAATTCAAAACATAAACATGATTTGCAGTCTGCAAAAAAAGATTTTTAATGCGAATTCTCTACTATTGTTGTTGGTGAGTTCATCATGTTATGTGAAAATTACTCCTGAGTCTCTGTGACATATTAGGAGGATTTTACGGCCAGTTGCGTTAGATTTCTTACATATTGTACCTTTAATACCTCATATACCATGAATTACAAGGAGCAAATGTTCTATTGGATTTGATATAATACTTTGTACTTCCAAGCACAAGGACAAAAACCTATTCAACATTTATGTGGGGAGTATAAAAAAAAATCCCCCACTGAGTACTGCACAAACACGAGAGACGTACACAGAATTCACAGGGAAAAATATTCCATTGCATGAATGGAAATGAGAAACAAAAGCAAGATATAAACTCAGCAGGCATGCTGGCAAGCTTCAAATAAAAATACAACACAATGTCAAAGAAGGAAACTGTCTATCTTGTGTTATTGTATTTCCACATTGCGCTTTGTGGCATCAGCCTCGTAGCTGCTTTGGCTCGAGGGCAAGACCCACCCACACAGATATACAGCCTATACAGCACAGGGCACGCTTGTCTCGGTTTATCACCTTATTAGTGGTCGTTATCAGTTATAAATCAGATGAGCTGGAGAGTAGTTTGTACTCTGGTACAGGCCAGACAAACACTCATTCAGATGTATGAGGTGACCGATTAAAGCTAAACAAACGTCAGCTGTAGGATCAAATGAGACAAATGGTTTACATCCCTATGAGGAATAATGGAAAACTGTGTATTATTTCAGCTTTATGTATGTGTTATTGTCTCAAAACTGATCAAATAAAGGCACGTGCATGAATTCTTCTCCTTCATGGCATTAATTCAATTCGATTAATGTCAGTTCAGTTTTATTCTTATGACCAGGTAACGTATACAAGGTGACAGTATCAGCCCATTGCTAATGCAAAGCAGTAGCAGCAGCACTTTGTTTTCTTTCCTGGAGCCTTAGCCTTGTTTCTTTCCTCATCCAGGCGCTTTGATTAAACAGGGCCATATCAGCATCTGATGGAAATATGCAGCAGCAGCCTGCATCTGTCTCTCCGGCTCTCACACTGCAGCTCTGTATAAAGGTTCCCCACACCACAGGCTGAGAGCATTCAAAGGCAGCTCTTTAATTCACAAGTCTGAAGTCCTCTGTTGTCGAGAACCAGCACACCCAACATCCTTTGATGCATGTCAACATAAAAGGGTTCATGTGCTCAGGGCTGTGTGAAAGTCAGAGCGCTCCAGTGCAGAGGGGAGGTGGCTGCGTTTGATGCAGCGGGTCAAGCTGCACTAACTTTACACTGAGGGATGATGTGCTGCTGCTGCAGCTGCTTTTAATCCGTAAGAGCATTTGAGTAGGACACCGGATTGTTTATGTAGTCCATTGAAAAAAAAAAGGAAAGCTGGCACAAATGTGTGTGTGTATGTGTGTGTGTGTAAGTGCAGCTTACAATCCATCTGTTCCTTTTCCTCTACAACTCAGCTCATGGTGGCAGACAGTGAGGGGAGGCTGAGTCCTTGTACTCATTTAATTAAAACACATCACTCGAGCCTTTTTTTTTGGCACACACAACAACAAGCCGGTCCCAACACACAACTATACATAAGAGAAAGAGAAAAAAAACACACCAGGCAATTTAAGTCTCATTTACTCATCAGCCAATTATTCACCCGAGCCTTTCTTGGATCTGTCTCCTGAAGCCCAGCGAGGCCTTTGACTAAAGGCGGGTCTTTATTCAATAAGCGCCAGAACTGCAATGGGTGGAAAATTAGGCACCAAATGAGACACACATAACATTGGTTTCTGGAGAAAAGACTTTTTTTCTTGCAGATTAAAGCTTGCCTTTAATGTCAAATAACAGCAAAAGAAGGCAATTCCTTAGAAGAAGAAGCAAAAGAGACGTATTAATTATCAATATCTCATTATGTTTTATTAGCTTCTTATTCTCTTCAATTCTTGGAAAAAGACAGAATCTTTAAAAACTAAAAATAACTCAGTATAATAAACAATGAATACCAAACTGATGCACAGTTGTGTTATGCCAGAGATGCAAACATTTCAACAAGTGTGTGATGTGCCTGCCTGAAGCTCCTCTGTCATTGTTCTTTTGTCATCCCACACCCTTTTTTTTTTTTTTTTTTTTTCCTCTTTCAAACATGACCCAACACACTGTATTTTTAAGGTTGGACTCCTCCACAAATGATAAATTATAAACAGTTTGAAAAAAACAACCCCCAAACACCCACAACTTGCGTAATTGATGCTATTTAACGTCTGTTGTCACATGATATGATGAAACAAAATGATTTAGCGATATGAGAAAATTGCATTTCAATGGTATCCAATCCAAGTACGCAATGGGGGTGGGGTATGGAGGGGGGGTCGGACCAAGTATATAGATGAATAAAGAAATAAAAGGAAGCTAAAGTTTAATGATTCTGTCTTTGGTTACAAAGATACAAACATAAAACAACATGGTGCAACTGGGTAAAGCACAAAAAAAAAGCCTGACTTTGGTTCATGCGTGGACAAGAAAGTCTGAAGATCCTGACTTGTCTCTGAAAACAATCAAACTGGTGGAGAGTCAGTAGAAATCTGGGCTTTCTACTCAGTGAAGTAATGCAGCGTTCAATGTCTCAGGTTCAAATATTTCAACTTGGTTCAGCAAAACCACTTTAACCCCTCATTTCTAGAAACAGCATTAAACCCCTGTGGCTCAGCACCACTGAGAGACGAATACTTTAGGCAGTGTCTGGTTGTACAACAGAACGTTAAGTGAGATGGTGAGGGCGCACAGCGAGCCTGAAAATGATGATTTTATGTTACGAGTTAAACCTAAATAAGTTAAACAGGGCAGGCAGCTGACACAATGCGTTACCGGTTCTCTTTAACAAATCATTCACAACATTGTCACAGAAAAAAAAAGAAAAAAAAGATGGCATCTGCAGCAGAATAATATTCGATTAGTGTTTTTTTCCCCAAATAACCAGCGCATGAAGAACAATAAACCACAGGGCTGACAGAATTTGTGACTATTCTATTGTTACAAATAAAAAAAAAGAGAGAAAATAATACACAGCAGTAGCTAGAAAAGGTACTTTTCCACTCTAGTACTTTGTGAGGCAAAATCAATAGTGTTAGTGAGAAACTGACTGTAAACCAAGACAGGAAAGAGATTTTCACACAGGGTATTTGCCATCTAGCTTTTACCTGACATCACGTACGTAGTATAGTGGTGGAAAAGTAATGCCGTCATGTGAGAGGACTGTCCGCCTGTTGAATTTGTAACGCTTTAGTCTAATGTTCTCAGACGAGCTGCTCACTGAACCCTGGAAGCTGGAAAACAACCAATGAGTTTATTGTGATAACGCATGTTCCTGTGCTTATCTGTAGAAAGGTGGGAATGATGTTTACACTGCAAAAACTCAAAATCAAGCAAAGAATATTTGTCTTATTTCTTGTCAAAATGTCTCATTTCTAGTCAAAACTAATCTCATCACCTAAAAATTAACTTGTTTTCAGATAAATTTCACTTGTTTCAAACTAATTTTCACTTGAAATAAGTAGAAAAATCTGCCAATGGAGCAAGTTGTAAAAAGAAAGAAAAACTTTTTCTACTGATTTCAAGTGAAAATTAGTTTGAAACAAGTGAAATTTATCGGAAAACAAGTTAATTTTTAGGTGATGAGATTAGTTTTGACTAGAAATGAGACATTTTGACAAGAAATAAGACAAATATTCTTTGCTTGATTTTGAGTTTTTGCAGTGTACTACTCGCATTGCAATGCTCATCAGTCATTAAAAAAAGTACTAATAAATAAAAAGTACTTCAATTCAAAGTGAGGATCTCAACTCACACTTTGTAAATTGACAACACAATCACCCTTCAAGATGGAGCGGAGGTGAGCAGGACGGCCGTCAGATACACTTTTTAAACCAAAAAGATGAAAACAGGCCCAGGGTTAAAAAAAAAAGAAAAGAAAAAACCATGGTCCGTTTAATTTTAGTGTTGCTTCTCTGTTCCAGACACTGGAGGAAACAGGAACTGAGCTGACAGCTGTGACCTACTGGTGTGAGACATAAACAGGACCGAGACAAAAAGGACAGGGCTTGCACACTCTCAGACATTCCACTAAACAAAAGGAGCTGGAGGTATGATTTTCTGAGGCCCTCGAACGTCACTTTAACGCAGCAAAATCTCCATCGCCATGTGCTCCAAGGACAGCTCGGCAAACACAAGAGTTGGTTACGTTATAATGGGATGATAGTTTCAGATTTATTACTTGGTTAAAATTCAAAAAGCTTTCAAAAAAAAAAAAAATCTGAGGAGATCCAACAGACCGTATATAAAAACAACAAAAAAGGAAAGACACGTCTAAAAATCTAAAGCAGGGTTACCTGAGCAAAATGATGTTCAGTATGGTGAAAACATAATCATCTCCATCATTCCTAAAACCTACAAACATGACAGGGACAGGATAATAGAGACACCGTTCATGATGATGCAGTCCAACACTATAGTTAAATCATTCCCTTTGAAACTGAATTTACTGAATGGCTTTTTTTTTTTTTTGGACTGCATTAGGTTACACATGATGTAGAGAACCTAGTAACACAGTAGTTTGCCGATTCAATTTGTGATTAAAAAACAAACCTTTTTTTTTTTCTCAGTACATGTCGAGAACATGGAGTGTCCGACCTGCTTCACCATTTAACATGATGGTTATAATATGAGCCGAAATTTAAGTTACACTTCCATGCGGACCACAAGGTAACTGATCCACATGAATATTCAATTTGTTGCTCTGTTATTTCCTCAGCCCCCTCAATTTACTTTCAACACAAGTCATTTTTCCTACGACACTGTCCACTTTTACTGCACAGCATAGGAATATACACATCTGCTGCCACCTTAAGACAATGGCAGCTGTATTATTTAAGTTTCTGCTATACAAAACAACAGTTTAAATGCAGTTTAACTCTATCACACTCACACACGTCAGATAAGATGTCTATGAAGACGCTCCCCTCCTTTCCTCTCTGTGTCGCGTCAAGTCAGTCCACGGTCAATTAAAGGCATTCTACGCCCTGAAAACAGAGCACTACAGTGTGTGAAACAGTACACCCCCGGGTGCCGTGGCGAGCTGAGGCATGGTTTGGATGACTCTTGAATACATTTCCATCTTGGACACAGAGAGGTGAAGGCTTTTAAGTGGACCAGGAGAAAAAAAAAGGTAATGATGATGATTGTGGTGGTGGTGTTGTTGTTGGTGGCGGCGGCGGCGGTCAGGCATGTTGCACCGCCAGCTCCTGTCCTATGAAGCGGCGTAGACGCTCCAGATACTGGCTGTATAGTTCAATGTCGTTGTGTCCCGCTCCCTCCACCCAGAGAGGCTCCACCGCCTTGGGGCAACGCTCGAACAGAGCGAGGCCGTGGGAGAAGTCGATCACCTCGTCCTCCGTCCCGTGGATGATGAGCACCGGAGACGTGATTTTGGACACCTTCTCGATGCTAGAAAAAGGAGAAACAAGGGAGAGGGAAGGCGTCGGATTTCAGAGTACAACTGGACTCGTAAAGCTCTGCCTCTGTGGATCAGGTCATAAAACGTGACGCACTAATGGGTCAGCGTACTGGTCTGAAAAAACTCAATAAAATATATTATAGATTTAATAAAATATGTTAATAGACCAGTAAAACTTCATTTTTGTCTGCACTGCAAAAGTAAATTATTTTGGGATATAAAACATATTCATTGCTTTAGAAGTAGATAAATATCTCGGTGTTGTTATTTCTGGTCAGCAAAAGCAAAAGCATATGTAGCAGTCCAATGAATAAATAAGGGTTTTATTGCCTGAGTGCCGATAATTGATCATACGTGCAGCTTTGGGTTTGATCTGAGGTCGCACACTACACAGAATAGGCATTAGTCTTGAAACATATAGATTTTATCAAACTTGTGTTGCCTTTTTTGCAAATTAAAGAAATGCCAAACTTAGCAGACAAGCATTAAAATACAGAGCACAAACATATATGTAGAAATAGGAAAGGAAGATACCGACTGACACGCAGAGGAAGGCGGGATGCCAGCTGCCCACTCTGTCAATCTGAACAACGGACGGCTTTCTCAGCTCGCTACACACACACCGAGGCATTCCCTGGTTTCCTACCACCTCTGCTACTGTAGCTCACCCGCTTGTACCATCTGGGACTACTAACACTCCGCGTTAAAGGCTGGCGTTGGCTGCTAACTGACCTTCATCAGACTCAGCCACTAAAACTAAAGTGACAACAAGAACAGCAGGGATAGAGCTGTGCTAATGATAGCATTACTCTCTGTTGTTATTGTCCAGCCAAGGGAAGTGATTTGTGACCAAGGTTTAAAAATAAAAAAGTAAGAACGGTTACAACACATGACAGTGAACACCCATCTCACAATGGCACAAGCAAGTGCACACAAATCCTGTATTGTATCTATGTAGCATTAAAAGAAGCTGAGGTTTCCAACCACTCATCTAGATATTTTCATATCTGTTGCATTATGGCCTTGTTTGCTGTCTTGAATATACACTGTGTACATAAGCATTATCTGTGTATGCAGGAGGTGTTCATGCGTTAAAAGGATGGACTGCACTTAGGCCCATTGACAATGCACTTCCACTCAAATTCCATTTGACCTTTGCTAAAATTACTCTATTATTATTATACAACCTCACATTCTTTTTTTTAAAGTATATTTTTTTGGCGTTTTATGCCTTTATTTGATAGATTAGTAGAGATAGACAGGAAAGGGGGAGGCAGAGAGAGGGGAATGACATCCAATTATTTTCACATTCTAATTAACACTTTGGCATCCAATTATTTTTGCTTTTCATGCTTCTGTGCAATTACCATGTTTTCCTCACCGCATCTCCATGAAAGAGCGACTGCGACTGAATGTTTTAGGCTGAGCTAAGTCACGATTGACTCTGACTGTCAATAGTCATCAATACCTTTTAGTAAAATCTGTAAAACCAACCAACCACTTGTCACAAAATTATTTTTCTATCTCCAGTTTGGGCAAGTATTGGTCTATTGTTACATAACAGATCCATTTTTATCAGCTTTAAATGCATGTGTCTCGGTTGGAAAAGGGTGTTGAATTGGCAATTCTATTGGTAGGATTTCTCTGTTGTGCAATAGAGTAATTACACCCTGCACAGAACTTCAAATAAACAGCAACAAATTAATAACAAAAACAATAGATATCAAATATAAGAAGGATGTTTTTATTCAAGGGTGAAAAGAAAGAGAACAACATCCAGCAGACTTACTTGGGGAAAGCGTCGAAGCAGTACGTCTTCTTTGTGTCTGGAAAGGCCACTCTCATGCCAGAAGTTAGCGGTGAGTGAAGAACAACGGCAGCGCACTCATACCGTGATGCCAGGTCTACAGTGGGAACGGTACCAATGCTCTGTCCATACAAGATTATATTCTCTGGGCTAATGCCATACCTGGATAAAACCAAAAGAGACAGAGAAAAACCTCATAATGTGGCAGTAATTTACATACCTGGCAAAAATATACAGCAGCAAAATCTGAGAATGTTCAATTTTAGTGACAGCTAAAATCACATGTTATTACATCATTGCATCTTACTTTTCAGGGATAAACAATGCTACCACTAAACAGCAGTTAAAAGTTTAATTTGCCACATGCAAAGGTAACATGCACAGTCAGCAAAACAGGACAAACTGCACATTTTTCAGTAAAGAATATATTGTAGGGATGCACCGATGTGAAAATTTTGGCCGATACCGATATGAATTTTTACGATATTTGTCGATATGTTGTTGTTTTTTTTTGTTTCTGAGATGATACATTTTTGTACAGACTGAAAATCATGCAAACTGAATTTTTGAATGTCTTCCTTTATTTTCAGAATGTATTTTACTTCCAAATAACAAGGTTACAGGCTGCCATCCTCCTCACGTTACCTCAACTTTGCAGGTGTTGCATACGGATATACATCGGTTGTGCATATTGGCCCAATTTTACTCATCGGACCGATACCGATATGTTAAAAAAGGACTAACATCGGCCGATACCGATATTAATGCCGATATATCATGCATCCCTAATATATTGCTTACATTACATACTGTGATATATTATCAAATATCAGCCAAAGCCTGAGCTACATCAAAACATTCATTCACTTCAATCAACCTTAAGTCCGTGCTCTCTGGTATTATGTTTTCCCAAGAGGGCCAGAGCCACATTAAGGAAGGCCCTTTTCCACTAATGAGACACTTTATCACACCACAGTGTCCTTAAAAGACAACCCCCCTCCCCCCGTCTCCTCATCCATCCACCTCACCCTGCTCTCTTCATCCTTTCCTGATCAAAATCAGTTCCTCATTGACCCCTCCTTCACATCTTAATCTTTACTTGGCCCTCACCTGCCTCTCGTAATTTCCCACTCTTTCTTCCTTTTTCTTTGGACATACGATCAATCCACTTTGGAACTCATCCATGTTTTAACATGGTTTGATTTAGGCCTAATCTAAACAGTGTGTCCTTTCTTGGCTGAGCACAGACACAGCATAATAAATCATCCCTTGAAGGACACATATGGGACAATTATATCATAGCATACCGTGTGCGCAGGGCGTGCCAAGCAGCGTCTATGTCTGCGTAGAGGTTCTTCTCAGAGGGCTTTCCAGTGCTGACGCCGTAGCCCGAGTAATCGTAGGAAAAGATGTTGCAGTTGATGCGGGTGCCGAGGCCGATGTAGAAGCTGCTCATCTGGCCCAGGTCGACGGCGTTACCATGGGAGAAAAGCACTGTAAATCTGTGGGGATATACGTACAGAGAACAGCTTAGAAGATGGTCGATTATAGACTTAGACACAGATTCAAAGATTTATATTGCCAGCAAGTATGTCAGATAAGGTCTATAGACAATTCAATTTTCCAACATGTTATATTGACATTTTATACTGCAAATAAAATGTGAGCTGTTCCTTTATACCAAACAGTTGCACTTTTTAAATGGGATCAAGAATGACTAGAAAACAACACCAGTATGTGTAAAGCATAAAAATGAAAATGAAACACATAAAAATGAAAATGCTTCATAATTTATTAGTCATGAAGCAGAAAAAAGTCACATGAAGGATCAATATTGACGTTAAAAATAAACACAAACAACCAAACTATTATACTTAATCCTTCTTATCACATTTCTCCAACCGCCATCTGACCTGGTATCTACGTTCAATGGCGACCATAAACAAGCTGTTGTTAAGACAAACATTGAAAGGTCACTCCACACGTCAAACACAACTTTGTCTTCAAGCGCCGCAAGTCGGAGGATTAGTTTACCACCGCAGACTCTTACTTCTGAGACATTTTGTTCAACCTGAGAAGCAGAGTCGCCTTTATAAAAACGCTTGGTATTCTAGCTCTTGCCTTTTATTCATGAACGCATGTCGAGCTCTGAAAGAAATCCGATACGTTTTTTCTACACGCCGACTGTTTCGAAATCCTCCCCCAATGGTTTTGTTTCTGAACCCATATGACCCGCGGCTCCGCTCTTGGCATCACCGCTCAGAATGTAGCATAACAATGACTCTGCTATATCATGTTGAGGTTGGACTCATTTTTGTGTAATACTAGATAGACATTAGGTACAAGGTACATGGTCTGTAACACAAGCCTGTCTATTTCTTTTTAATTGATTTGGTAAATTAATCAGCAGCAGCACAGTGCAGCAGGACAAGTGTATATATACTGAATACATACACGCCATAATAAGTATCATAAAATACAGTTTAACCTCTTGGGCAAAATGATATAATCACCTCTCATTAAAAAACACCCACCAATCACTGCCAATGATACCGGCGGTGACACAAACCTACAGAGAGAGAGAGAGCCAAGCAGCTGAGCATGTTTTGTCTCTGACTCACTGAAAACTGATATCGTTATCATAAACCTGAATCCCCAGGCAGAGGGGGAACTCTACATTCAACTTCCTATGAACCTACAAGATAAAAACAAATGGAAAAATGATTTTGAAAGCTGTTGAAAAACGGATGGCAGTGATCCATTCAAAATATCTGAGGCGGCCAAGTCGACAGGGAGACAAGTGGGCCTAAAGGAAGTAAACCTGGATGTACGTGGGAGCAGACTGACAAGAAATCAGTCTGTTTCAATGTGAAACAGTTGTAAAATGTATGAGAAAGGTCAAGAAGGTTGAGATTGATGATACATAATCAATCCATCAGTTAGAATTTACAACGTACCTGGCATTAGGAACACAGCGGATGTACATGCAGCCGACTCGGTTCCCCCGGCCGGATCGAGTGAGGAACACCTCTGTCATGTCCAGCTCTCGCTGCGAGTACTGAAACTCTGCTCGCTCCGTCAGGTGAAGCTTCCATCTTCCCTCCACGGCCCCCGCCCCGCCTCCTCCTCCACCCCCAGAGACTGATGCTCCGGTCCGCGCCCGCAGACTCGATGCCCCCATCGCCCCCGGCACAGCGGGGCCAGCATCTGGGTCGGGAAGAAAGGTGTATGTGGGCTCAGGGGGCAGGAAGGCCAGCTTGGCTGCGATGCGGCTCGGGCAGGGTGGGCAGCAGAACAAGCAGCAGAGCTCACTGAGCGAGAGACCATTCATCCTTCACTGTGCAAAGAGGAGGAGGACAAGAAGATCACTGTTGCTGATGCATCCACAACATGGCAGTGTGAAAACAATGAGATACTTATTAGGCTACAGTGTAATGTATGAGGCACTCAGTCCAAGTGCAGAAACAATGGTGATGAAAATGTTTCTACAACAGCAGCTTTGTGACATGTGTAGGCTATAAGCAAACAGATACTGGCTATGATCTCTTAATCTCTTCAATGATTTACCAGGTATTAGCATGTAGTAGGCTTTTTACTAGTTATAAATGTAAAAAAAATAAACAAGGCAACAAAAACATTGTCTAATTGTGATAAGTATAATATAGGTTTCCTTGTGACTTTTTCAAACAAGGCCCTACAATTATAACATAATGATAAAGCCTTGGATGACATCAGTCCAATACAACACAACAGCAGGCCTACCTGTTGATCTTGAGAGCCTATAGTTTAGGAAAAACAAGAAAAAAATGGATGTGCAGCGACAAAAATAAAAAAACAAAGGAAAACTTCCTCCACTTCAGCCAGATCCAAACACAGGATACAGTTTGCTAAGTGCCTTGTCAGCAGAAAGGCGAAAAGTATCGGAGCACAACCAGCTGACTGAGGAGAAATGTTACTATTATTTACAAAGTATCTGCTGGGTTTTCTGCTGCGTGGTGACTGAAGTCCAGATCACAGCCATTTTGTCCACTTGTTGAGACGTTCACGAGTGATTTTTCCCACAGACACGACACGTCCTAGACGCGAAACCCAGCAGACAGACGACTTGTTTCCTCAGTTTCGTTGTCGTGTTGACAAGTGAGCAGCAGCAGCCTGCGTTTTCCAATGCAGTCTTGACCTCTAAGTGACAAAAAACAAGCCGACCGTCCCTCGGTTACAAACTAACGCACTCAAAACTATTTCTACCCTTCCTCTGCGATGTATCAATAACAACGGAGACTGTGTGTAATATATGTGCCCGGACAGGGAGACGTCTATTTGTCTGCGTGTAACCAGCTAAAACGCTACGGTGGCTTCAGCTAGCTCCGAGACAACACAACACGACTACTCGGTTAAAAAACAGCGCTCATTCACCGGCTCCCGGCGGACAACACCGTCCAAACACGGCTCCTGGCGTTGGCCCTCGTCTCCCTGAGTCCACCGAGGACGGTGCTGGCGACTCCCTCGACTCCGTGTCATTTATTTTAATCCACAAATGTGCGGTGTTTTCCTACTTCTACTTGCTATTTCACCGCATCAGGAAGCGACAGCTGACAGGATGTGACGTCAGGAGTTTCCATTGGACAATTAAGGGAAACTTGTTATCAGCGAGGGACGGTGTCGTGAAACATGACATGTTTGACCTGAATTGTTAATTTTGCGACTCTGACGAAATAAAAGTTAAATGACATAATTTTGCATCACCGAAACTGCTTGGAAATTGTGACTAGAAAGATTAATGTAAGTCGGTGGAAGTCTATCTTGTTTATGCTATTGTCATTAAATTAGGCTACATCATGATTTAATCGGATAAAATAACACTTTTATAGGAATCTCTCATTTACTGAACACCCCCTGAACATCTCACGTCTCTGGGCCAATCTCTGTATGAAATAACTATTAATACAGTTGTTTTGGAGTTATAAGGAGCTCAAGACAAACACACAAACAACCACAAGGCACCATTAATTGAAAATAACAACAACAATAATTCACTTTATTATGCACTTTAAAAGAAATGTTACAAAAAGGCTTTACAAAAGAAGTAAAACCAGATTTAAGCAAATACAAACATGAACACAGGAAGTACTCAATGGAATGAAAGATCATAATCACAAACAAAAAGTTTGAAGATGGAATTTAAAAGAAGCTAAAGACTTGTTGTGTCTTGGTATCTGAATTCAAAAGGCAAGGATGAGACATAAATGGCTAGAAAGAGACACAAAACAACTACAAAGAGCTTAGAACAGTGACAAACAGATGATGACAAAGACACACAAAATGACCACAAATTACACATTTCTGGTTCTTCTGTCTATCAGTCGCCTGTGTTGGAGGGGTGGGACGCCTTTTACTTATCTGTACCCATTTTCTCCTAATCCGTCCATGGCTCACCCCTCCCATCCCGCACATACATGCACACACACACGCACGCACACACAAATTTCCTGTGAGTTGCTGAGGAAGAAGCTTTGCTGGCTCAGGAACCAACTTCACTACCTATTACAGAGAACTGCAGATGTCAGCCTTTCAGCTTGTTTGTCATGTAGCCCTCCATATGTGTTAACCAGAAATACCTCTAGGTCTTCAGCTTGGTTGCATCCGCCCCATAATAAATACATGAGCTGTAGAGGTAGTTAAGGAGGAAGTTGAACTGACCAAATAAAATCAGCCATGTCAGTAGGACATGTTCACAGCAGACAGTGACATGTCAAAATTAAAAGCACAGTCAGGTGTATGATGTAACATTAATTCCAGCTATAGAGGAGGCCATGCTATTATCACAGACAATATAGTTCACTGAGGCACTTCATTGAGCAGCGCTGTAGTTCATGTTAATGTTATTAAATCCACCTGGGATTTTCCTGCTATGACAAGTCAAAACATAGCGTAAAAAAAAAAAAATCTAGTGCTGTCTGTACAGGCCCACAGGGAGCTGAAAGGTCATGTGAACAGACCAGTTGGGTGAAAACACCTTTGTGGGAACGACATAGCCTCCAATTACTGTTCCTTCCATGAAGAAATCAATCACACAGTTTCACCCTACAATGAGGGACAACTGACATATGGAGTCTACAAGAGTGTAAAATAAAAAAAATATCTCTCATGCTGGATTTTTATTATACAAACTAATGACTGTAACACTTCAGTATTGAGTATTTTGAGTGGCAGGAAACTGTACACATGGAGTGATTCTTCTTCTGGTCCAAGGTTTCAAAACATTTAAGGACTTTTAAGGCCAGTGTGACCAAGGTGTCATGTTCTACAAATGGGCTTTTTTTAAAATAAAGATATATTTCTCTTGATGGAAGAATATTGTTTGATGTGACTTTGTGACATCAAGTTCACCTGCTGTAGGCCTACAAATGACACAGAACACGTGAGTTAAATTCAGTGCTGTTAAGTGGACATCATGGCAATTCCTGTGACAGCGGACAATGAAGCACATTATGTGCTGTTGTGTTGTACCATTTGTGTCTACACCATTTTGCTGAGTCTGAGAACAATACACATGTACAAAGCGGTGGGGCCACAGTATAAGGATGTGCTGGTCTGCTGCAGCAAAGAAGCTATATGAGTGTGTGCAACTGTACACCAGTGAAAACACAATTATGACTTTTTAAAATAATAAAAAAGAAACTCTCGTCTACTAGATATCGATGGCTTTCAGTTTTTCAATATACAACCTCCAAAATTCAAAAATAAATACAAAAGACAAGTGTAATTTAAAATAAACTTTGTGATTTTATTGTTTTATACTTACTCTTACACATCATACAATCCTAACTCTTTAAAGAAAAACAAAATAAAAAGATATCTGGTGGTGTTTCTGGGGGACTGGAGTGCCAAGGGACAAGAACTACAGCTCTGTGAACATTGTAGATTTTCATTCCTGCCCCTCAAGCTCATCTCTAGAGACAAAATGAATAATCAGATTTTGTCCTTATTTCTGCTGTTAGCTGATTCCTTATAAACGTACAGGTTTATCATTATTATCAATCAAAACCCTTGCATGGTGAAGACAGTGGTTATGAAATGGTTGGCTAGAGATGGGATCGAAGACATGAAAATATCAAAGCAACTGAGTAGAAGGAAGAGAAGCGTATACTGATAATATCTAGATTACTTAGGTATGGTTGCCCTAAATGCTGGTGCCAAGTCCATCATCACAAACAGAACAATTTCAGCCAATTGTCCCAAATGACAATTACAAAAAAAAAAAAAAAAGGGCCTCCATCCTTTGATGTAATCAATATTAGTGCCGAGTAGTTTGTTAACTTAAATACGGCTTATTGTGTGAATTATGGTGGTTTACATTCAAACTGCTCACGTCTACTGAGCAGTCAATAGAAAAAAAACAACAAATGTAAACCATGAAATGCACATGATTTACATAGCTGAACAATCATCCCAAGTAAAGGGATTTTACTCTGAAAGGACTACCAATCTGAGAGGGAAAACTGTAGGTGACAATATTGTATTATGGTTGTCAACCCAGCGGGAAAGACTGAATATTCTGAGTGTACAAGATACACAGCAGGGACACATACTGTAACTGTAGACCTGCTCCAACCACAACACTCCCTAAATATGGGCAATTATTCTCCTCAAACAAAATTATAACACAAGAATCCCCATAAATGTCTTCTGAATTTAGATTTCCCACTAGCGGTGGGATGAAGGAAGAAATTAAATCACAGTTTGGGGGTTTTAATGACCAGCTTATAACCAGAAAACAGTCTCTGCTTTGGCATTCTGAATCGCAAAGTCATTCAGACATGTCCGTCATCGCTAAGCCTTTAATGTGAATTCCGCTGAAGGCCAATTTAACAAACACAGGCGCCTGAGCCAAACACAGCTAGGTCCAACATGTGATTCTCTGTATTCAAGGAAGAGTCACTCAAGTCCAACCTATTCTGCATTGGCTTCTTATCAAAAAGAGAAAAAACTCTGAAAAGTCGTTGCGACTTTTCCACAGCTTTCATAAATATTTGATGATCGAGATCAAGCAACATTTACAAGGAAAGCCTTTGATAATGAAAAGATGAAACCTCGATTGCCCCTCTACGTCTCACAAGAGGCCTGTATAATTTTCAGCAATATCGCTATGCTGTGAATAGACAGGAATAAAGTAACAGGATAAAAGCGTGGTCGGGAATACTTTATAATTCGGCAAGGTTAATAATGCTTTGAGGGGTACTGTTAACAAACTGTGGAAAAAAAAAGAAAGAAGCCACGCGGCCTGTGGGAGATACCCACGGTAGAGCCAGTGACTGAACATACTTTGAACATGGCATGGGCAATGGAAAAAAAAAGAAAAAAAAGAAATAAGATGGGGAGGGGCGGGGGGGCAATCTGTGCCATTTGGGGCACATTCATTTTTTGGATAATTATGAAAAGCACTTTAATACACATAGTACTATTCGTCACCATAGTCCCCCACCTTTATTACCTGGCAAAAATCTACAATAAGATTATACTATATGAATAGGAGCCATATGGTATTTACATTTGGAAAAAAAAACACTGTAGAGTCCTGTTAGCTTGAACCTCGAGGTTCCAGCCATGCATTGTGCTACTGATGTGTGGCTTTTTAAACATTACCAGCTTCATTTCAAACTGTGCAGTCAATTACCGAACGGCAACCTTATGTTTGCCTGCACACATGCATGTAAGATAAGATCTTCCTAGAAGAAGCTAGCTAGAAGCGGTCTTCGTAGCAAGGACTCGTCTGAATCTTAGCACATTGTAAAAGCACAGCACGCAATTTCTGTGGCATTGCGACAATCTTAACTTTAGCTGAGCAGGTGTGTCAATCTGGTAACTGCGACCCCGGTCAGTTTTCATTCGGCATGTGTCAGTGGTCTGCTGGTGGTTCGAGAAACATGGAGCAATCACTACGACTCCGACGAACAGAAAAAGGGCATTCAAGGAGGAACACGCTGTCTCGACCGAACGAGAAGGCAATTTCTTCAGCGAGCCTGCGATACGGATCAATATAAACTGCAAGTGACCCACATGCTGAACAAAACTGAGCAGGTGTGGCACATTATCTTGTGCTCTGCAGTTGACACACTTTGTTGTGCTTCATTTCTAAATCCAAAGGAATGGATATTTTTACTGCACAATCTTAATTGTAACGGCTTAACTGGACTCTACTCCATCGTGTCAGAGCTTGTGTGTATTTTTTTTCTTCAATGGTTATATAATCAAGATGGAATTACTTAAATATAATTGAAAAGTTTAAGTGCAAATCTCAACGATTTGCTGACACATGCTGCCAATCCTCCAGCACAGACCAACCAAACAATAAAAAATAAATAGAATGCAATCACACAATTCAAGCTAACTACAATATATTAATATAGATCTTCTGATGTCATACGCTCATTAAAACAGAAAGAAAAAAATAAAATAAAATAAAAACAAAAACACAGAATTCAATCACTCAGTTAAGTCAAGGTTCTCAGTTTCCCCTCCCCCTGCCCTGCCCTTCCCGCCCCATCCCTCCCCTGCCCTCCCCTCCCCCTCCAATAACTGTTCATGCACCCAGTATCAGTATGATAAGTCAACATATCAAAGAGGAACATTTCTGGAAAATGCTGAGACTTGGGAGTTCGATGTGTGGTGACCCATTGAATAAAAGTTGGAGGAGGCGGGGGAGAAAAAAAAAAAGCCAATTTGACAAGAAGTTGACATCATTTTCAGTCTGGGAGAAAAAATTAATGATCCAAAGCCCTTAAAAGGTCTCGCTGATACATGAAATCCCGCAGTTAGATTTGTTTTGTTTTTCCCAGACGTTCTAAATTGACCTCTGTGTCTTTATCCTGGCTGCAACACATTCCTCAACAGCTTACCCCTGTCTCATTGCAACTACCTAACAGGGATTGTATCAAAATAAACCCACACGATCCCCCAAGTTGAGAAACAAAAAGGGGTAAAAAATCAAATAACTTCCCTCCCCACAGCAACACTAATGTCCACCAGGCCCCTATGGCTCTCTCCCCGACTCTCAAGCAAATGTGCACACACACTTTCATACAAACAAACACGCACGCACGCACACTCACACACAAACACTCAGGTTCAGTCGCAGTTACTAGTGGAGAGAGAGAGGGAGATGCTAGTAAGGGAAACGTCTGGACAGCGGCTGCGACCTCACCACCCAACCCCACCCATCTTTGACTACCATGAACAAATGAAGCCATGATATCAGGTGTTTTCATCCAAGTTGCCATTGTTCAAATTCACAAAGTCGGAGAGACTTTTGTTTTTTAGCACTCAAGTCCTCATAACTTCTGAATTTTCTCAGCCACCACGATGGGGTTCTCCTTGCGTATGCGGGCAGCAGCTGCACTCCGGTAGTCGTAGGGACAGTCGTGTTTGTCAGAGTAACGGTGAATGGCACAGAACAGGTTGCCGCAGCGACAGTCAAAACCTTCGGTAAGAGAGGTAAACAGGTTCAGTTGGACACAGAATTTTCATTATAAACATTATTGCATGTTTAGATTTTGCAAATTAATCATCAGTCTGTCACCTTTTAGTGCTTTTAAACCAGGCATGTTATGATTTCTGCGCTGTGCAACAAAACGCTCCTTAAACAGAGAGTAAAACTGGACATGCAACAAGGTGTGCAATTCAGCTGCAGTTTGACTATGGCCTTGGTGCAATACCATTATCAGGCCTGTATAAAAAAATAATACTATATGACATGCAGATGAAGGCTTGTGTGAGGCAAATCCGTTTGTGGAGTCAGAGCGGTACACTGTGAAATGCCTTGGACTGTGAAATGCACCACTAACTTGCAGTATGTTGCTCTCTGCACCAAAGTGGTTGGGTGTGGAAAAAAACACTACACAAACCAGAAGCTGGTAGCAGGATGTTGGATGTGTAGCTAAATAAGTATTTGCCCATCTATTCAACATTGAAAAATAGTAATAGAGTTTAAGATATGTCTTGGAGCCTCGTCAAAGATTATTTATTTATTTGTTATTCAAGCATTTGTGTATAATTGTCATTTACTGTTTTGGAAAATCATATGAGCATGGAGGAACGAAGAATGAACATGGGAAATAACGAAGCACCTTTGGTTGATTATTGGAAACTACAACAACTGTGATATGCAGTAAGATTTTTTTTTTGATAAGAGCATTATCAGTAAGCCTGGCGCAATATTCCAGCTACTGACCAACAAGCTCTTTCTCAACTGCTTTGTCTTGATACAGTTAAAAACGTTCATCTATCAATACTTTTCTCCTACACTGGCAGGCAAGAAGAAACTGGTATAAGACAAAAGAGCTCATCACAAAAACGTCACTTGCATATTTTATACATTTATACTCAGATGGGTTGAGGCTGTCAGGTTAGACGAGGAAAAGTCCCAATAGGAGAGGTTCATGACTCATAAACCTTTGAACCATACCAGTAGGTACGAACAGCTCAGTAGCTCAGGGTTCAGTCTGTGTGTGAGTGTGAGCCATAAAAATTCCCTCTTCCTTACCAGTAAGGCCCACTTTCTTCCGGCAAGAAAAGCAGCGGTTCTTTTTCTTGTTTTTATCAGGGGTTTGGTCACCATCAGATGTAGACTGTGCAGCTTCCCCCACTGGCTCTGGTGAGGAAAAAAGAACAGAACAAAATGGGATGATAGAAGAAAAACTGATCCATGTTTGTGTCAAGGAATACCTAGTCTACACAAAGATGACTGTGCGTTACAGCGAGGAGGGAAGTGTGCAGACAATACGTTTTCAGCTGAGCATGAAAAGAGTAATACAGGACTGACGGAGAAGGATGTTTCCTGCTGATGGTTGAAGGTATCACAGCTCCGCACAGTGCCCTCCATTGCTGAATGTCACTCATTTCATGTTCATAGTGAAAGTCTGAGAAAGAGACATCGGAAAAACAGATAATTTTCCTTGGCATTTACCTGTGCTGTTGGAAGTACCCTCCTCTTCTCCCTCCTCAGCCTCTGCTCGATCTGAGTCTACAGCTCCTGACTCCTGGGAAATGCTCATGGCGGTCATCTGTTGAGTTACTGGGCTGGGAGAACTAGGACTGACATCACAAAACAAAAAAACACACACAAATAACTAAATTAAAACAAAGAAATATGCCATTTAGTCTATAAAGGAAATCTTCTCTTACTCAGAACATTTAGTTTGCCTACAAATGTTAGTGAGATGCTACTTAACTTGAGACAAATTAGATGCTCTTGAATGGCTCATCATCACAAATAACAACACTGTATTACTTTGAATACTGTATAATACTTGGCATAGAGTACGCTATCATTGTTTGATGACTGACTATTAATTTCTTGACTCTTCTTTGGCATCCTTGCAATAAACCACTCTCAGAGATGCCTCTGATGAACTATCACAATCAGCTTGGCGAGAGACAGAGGCAACCACGAACATGCAGAGCCTAAAGAAGCACGGTACACATCCATGATGCAGACAAAGCACAAATCCGCTCTGAAAATTGAAACAGACTTTGAACAAAAGATTGTTTGAACTTCTCTGCAAATATTCTGCGGAGAATAAACCCATTAGAAGTGCCACCCACCTCTAATGGGTTTATTCTTTCTTTGTGTGCAATCTGTGTTTTCCAAGAATCTCAGAAATGTGGACATGGGCATACTATTACACTAAAGTATTACTACTCAAATGTTAAATTTTCTTCTTTTTTTTAAGTATATTTTTTGGGCACTTTTTATGGATAGTATAGTTGAGGGAGACAGGAAACGGGGAGGCAGAGAGAGGGGAATGACACGCAGTAAATGGCGCCCGACGCGGGACTCAAACCAGGGCTGACTGCAGCGAGGACTATGCCTCTATACATGGGGCGCCCGCTCTAACCGCTACGCCACGCGGCGCCCCTCAAATGTTAAATTTTCAAGGCTTAGATCATTTTCTTTCTTTGAGATTTAACCTTATTAATCAACTCTGTTTTGTTTGCTTGAATTCTTCATAATGCTACATGAGCATAAAACCTATTTCATGATTAAAAAATAATGATTTATTGGCATTGCTAATGCAAACCATACAAGGGGGCAAACAAAAAGCTTAATTACAAAAAAAATAATTAGTCCTGTAATGATTATTCAACATTATGCAGAAGGTCTCAGAACAGACCCTCAAGCAAAAATAAAAGCAAGGTGCATTACTCTTCAGATTTTTCTTTCAGTGTAAAACTTTAAGCAAAGAGGATGGTGCATTGCTGCATTCAGCCAAAAGAACAACAACCTGGTGACATGAAAAGGCCATCGAGACTTCAGCTTATGGGGAACATTACCAAATGCAATTTGTGTAGCAAATTACTGCGTATGAACTCCTCAAGACTGGATAAAAGTTTGGTAATAACTAGCAAAGGGGTCTTCCAAGAGTTAGCCAGTGAAGTTAAGTTAAGCTTGAGTGGTGAAATTATTGTAATATTATCCTATAAGGTTGTATGTTGACGGTTAAGATGTAAATACGCACACACAGAAGCAGGACCACAGGATTTCTGCAGAGGCAAGCTGTTATGCTTGTATTAATTGAAGTAGACTAATGAGAACACATTAGAACAAAATGCGCCGAAGCTTGTGATGAACTCATCTAGTCATTATTTAGTTAATTGAACAGTCATTTATTAACTTAATCAAATGTCTAATACACTGACAAACACAGTGTACAGGATGAGAGGCCAATGTTTTCATATTTTCACATCATTATTTAGTCTCATCAGCTGCTAAGAAAACATTTTGCAAAGAACAAGCATTTATAATACAACTTTATGAGAAACATGAAAATTAGAACTGATACAAAGTGACTGAGTGTTCCAGCAAACTGTAGAGTGATATGGGGCTGAGCAGTCACACCAGCTGTCACTCAACATACCTGGTTGTTTGTTCCTCTGGTGGGGTTCCTGCCACCTCTGTACTGGGCTCTGAGGTTGTGCTCTCCACATTCACACCAGCTGATCCCGGTGATCCTGCTGGTGATGTAGCAGCTGTGTGTAGAAAAAGACAGTCTGATACCACAAGCAACACAGATCCTTTTGTTCAGGCCTTGAACATCATCACTTTCCCTTTACTGTTCTACTCATTGCCTGTTTTTGTCCACTATAAGCAGAGGTGTTTTGAGTTAATGTGAAACAACAAATGGATATGTCACTCTCTTGCTTTCTGATGCCATAGTTCAGGCAGCTACTGCTACCTCTGTTCTCCAACCCCTTTTAGCAAATTCAAGCACCCCCATGCCTGTACAGTTTTGAGTGTCCCCACTACCCGTAGTTCTTGTCTTTTCCACTCTTTCAGACCCATATCCAGCTTATCCCCTATTCTTTTATCAGCTCATGTCTCTCCTATCTTCCTACCTTTCTCTCCCGGGGGGCTGGATCGCCCCCCTCCCTGTTGCCTCTGCAGGTGTTCCTTGTAGCAGACCGAGCACATGCCGTTGGTGCGGGGGTTACCATAGAAACCGCATCCCATAGTGCAAAGCATTGGCACCTGCGTCTGATTGGTCTCCTGAGCCATGCTCTGACAGAGGGGGTAAGGGGGGTGGGAGAGGATCTTCCTGAAAATGGGTTTGCAGAGGTTAGTCAAAAAATAATTAGCAGTCCCTATTTGATTACATGTTTTGTCACTATTAGCTAAAAGAGCTTGGAGATTGGCATTGGAGCAGGAGAGTAGAGCTGGAGCAAAAAATGTGAGGTTTTTTTTGTGAGCTACAGGTCATGGCCAACCAATTGTAGCTGTAATGAAAGTTTGCCAAGCAGGATCATAACTTTCCTACAGTACAAAAAAAATAAGTCCAAACGAACATCAGAATGACAGAGTCCAGTTTTGCCACTGATTCAGAAATAGCTTTGGTCAACCTTAACTTAAATATAGTCTACAGTCTCAACTTATGTGTCTACATTAGTATAGAAGACAAAGATGTACATCTGACATCAATGGCAAAACATGACACCTAATAAATACAAAACAAAACGTGTCACTTCATGTCATGCTCCTCCTGCAACATTTGGGAAATGAAACAGGAGTTTTCAAAGTATCAAGGTATGGGTTTGTTACAAAAAAAAATTGTATATGACTCAAGGCTGACGGTATCGTGAACAATAGCACTGTAAATAAACAAGTTACAGTGTGCGAAAACATAAGCCAGCTGAGCCGATTTATGCTTTCTTCCGCCGCACAGCAAGATGCTTTAGTCAGGACAAAGTTAACAAAACAGGAACAAAAGCTACAGAGATGTCTGCACAAAACCTCCTCAAAAAACTTAAACTGTGCCCCCTGATCAACCGATGGTTTGGCTGACGTTAAAACAGCATTGCTTACAATCTAGCTAATCAACTTACAGCCGACTGTCCCCAGTCTGAGTTTGTCCGCAGCAGAAAACAATTGGCGTCCTATGCTTGCATAGCTCAAAGCAAATACTGTAACATTAGCAAACAGCCTCGCTGGACGTTTTGTTTGTCTGACACTGCATACCAATGCTAAAAGAAGGATAAAACTCGCTCGGTGAACCCCCATCGTGACGAAATTAAAGAAAACATTACAGAACAGCGCCCTTAGCAACACAGCGTAAACAAATCTTGCGTTTTAAATCGAATAAACGCTGATGTTAGCAGGCTAACGTTAGCCACAACTGCTAGCATAATCAGTCAGCCCCCAAAAACACAGTGCGCTTCCCGACAGTGTCCTAGCTGGTTTTTAAAATCGGTCACACGTCGCGGCAGCCTCCTTTGGCCGTCTAGGATGAAGACTGTACCTGAAGTTCAAAGGACCGGGGGCTGTCGACGACCCTGGGCTTCAGATTTGTACAAGTTTTGTCCCCAGCAGCGCGCGGCCTCCTACCCAGCGCTAGCTCCCGACATTCGAAACAACGACCATGACGTCATCCTCAGCATCAAGTCAGACAGTAACAAGTCCACCCCCAACCACAGGCACTAAACACACATCAAACATGCCACAAACAACACCAAACTCACACATGACACTCTTCTCAATGTGTTCACAAGCATGACACCGACAGTGAGCCATGTCAAAAAATTTTTTATTGACAAATCAGTTTATTAGCTGCTGGCTGCTCCCATGAACACATCAAGCTTCAGGCACAAAATACTGAAATTAAAACTGTAGATCTAAAAACTGGAAAATGAAATGCACCATGACCAATATAGCACTATGTATCCATACATGTGTCCTATATTAATGGGAATTTAAGGTTACTTGTGGGAATGATTTGAATTCATTCTAGGCACTTATTACTCTTAGTTAGGGCACAGAGATTTTTATCCTCAATGCATGAAAAACAAACAAACAAACAAACAAAAAACGTTTCCAGCGTAAATAGTAAAGTGCAGAAATGTATAAATATTCTAAGGCCACAGGTCAGAACTTTCAGTTGTAATTAAATTAATCTAACTTTTTCATTACAAATGTAGTGTCATTAGTAAGTTCATATTTAGCGAATCATAAAGGAAACACTGATTGCATGGATTTAAGGACACTTTCATTAACAGTGAACTTCAGCCTTGTGTCACCACACTGATTATCATCTCATGGAGAAACACAACAAGTCTTAAAGTCTAGTTGTTTGGACCATCCTGCTCCATCGCCACATCTCTCTCAGCCTTCTCAGTGAGCTGAGGGGCAAAGGGTCCGACCAGCCAGTTGAGTGGTGTGTTGTTGAGCAGGTACTCCATGACACCATCCAGAGACTGTTGAACCTGGGGACAAGCAGATGTGACTATTACATTAAATAGTTTCTTAACCATACTCTTAATCAGAACCAACATTTTAGACCTGCCTGTCTGTCTGCCTACTAGTTTCACAAATGCACACAACTGTTTAAAAAGGGGGTAAGAGCTTGGCACAAAATTATAGTATTTAACTACACTGATGCAGCAAAAGAAAATGCAATTTAGTACTTGAGTTAGTTGGTGACGGCTCCGCTCCAGAAGGAGGGGAGTGAGAGTGCTGGTGCCCCCCAGAGAAGAGTGCAGTTCTTCAGCTGTTTGCCTTGCACTGGTCAGCTGGTCCTGGACTGCACCTGGCAGACCCTGAGCGCTGGTGACCACACTGGAGCATGCTGACCTCAACTGGTCACTCAGACCACGCACCATGGCAAGGGTCCGCCATTCCAGTTGCTAGATGATTAAAAGGAGGTTAGATGAAAATAAGTCACTCCATACCTGTGTTGTTCACTTAGGGAATTATAATACAAACACAAATCTGAACTAGGGATGCATGATATATCGGCATTAATATCGGTATCGGCCGATGTTCGTAATTTTTTAAAAATCGGTCCAAATGGGCCGATATCGATGTATACTGCAACACCTGCAAAGTTGAGGTAATGTGAGGAGGATGGTAGCCTGTAACCTTGTTACTTGGAAGTAAAATACATTCTGAAAATAAAGGAAAACATTCAAAAATTGAGTTTGCATGATTTTCAGTCTGTACAAAAATTTATCATCTCAGAAACTTAAAAAAACCCCAACACATATCGATATCGGTAAATATCGGTTATTGGCCATAACAGAAAAAGAGAAAAAGACGGTCGCTCTACTCGTAGCCTTGATGTACAAAAGTTTATTTAACAACCAACGTTTCGACCCTATTCGGGTCTTCTTCAGGGTGGCCATGAAGAAAAATTCATATCGGATATCGGTATCGGCCAAAATTTTCATATCGGTGCATCCCTAATCTGAACACAACTCAACAAACAATGCACACAACAAGTCTGTTATATTACTGAGATGAGAGTTGTTGTTTGTCTTAGTCCCTCAGAGAAACTTGCTCACAATATTTCATTTTGTTCAAGTGTGGAGTATGTGCTGCAAATATAGGCGAAAGTAGGCTACACACTGCAAATGCTCTGAAGTGGACAGGTAATCCAATTAGTAACCATTTGTTCAGTTCCCGATTGCTTCAGCTCTGACCTCAGATTCATCTTTGGTCCCATCTGGCTCCGACTCGGTCTGTCCAGCTCTAGCCTGCTTCTCCTTCCACTCCGTCCATCTCTGCAGCAGCTGCTCTGAGGCTCCTCCTATCTGGTTACTGGCGGTACCCAGGCTAGCACGGGCACTCTCTAGCAGGTCCAGTGTGCTGGTAATCTGAGCCACTGAAGCATAGGTTGAATCCCTGGCGTGCCGCGCACGGAGCAGTGACTGTTCTAGGGCTCGCTCCTGCACCTTGGCAGAAAGTTTCCCCAAGCGAACAAAGTAGCTGGGGCTCTCGGACAGAGTGGTCACCTCACCGGTGGCGGGTTCAGCTACGGCGGCTGAAAGAGAAATTTGTTAATGTCATATACTATAGCCAAGGGAAACAATAACATCTCACATTGTGAGATTTTCTTTTGCTCTTTAGTTTTAACTGTTAGTAAGCTGAAGAAATGCAGTATGGCATGGGCTTGTGGACATGTTTTGACTGATGGATGCTCAACTGGTTCCCTCTCTCTGTGCCAGCTGGGGCATCTGTTCCAAGGCTACTTGACAGGGTTAAAGCACATCTGCTCAAGAGAGTCAAGAACAGTTGAGAGTCACTTCACTCCCTCCAGTCATCAGTTTATGGACGCTAAGAGCTTTGCAGAATAACACTAGTTCCCTATGCCTGTGTTAAAAGCTACTTTGGTGGGTCTATGGCCTCCGTCACAGTAACTACTGAACAAATCCAAAATCCTTCCCAATTGCCACCATAATGGTACTTTGCTGCTGCCACCAATTACTGGTGCAGTTCAGTATCCCTAAAATCAGAAAAAGGAACAGTTACTCCTACACTGGAGTATGGCTGGCTGTCATCATAACATGACATCACAGTAGCAGGTGTCAAAGCTGTGAGCGTTGGAAACCGTAGGTGCTTCATGGGCCAAGTTAACAGAGGGGAGGTTCATTGGAAAGTCCTGCCTCCCTCTCTATGAATAGCACCAGCCGTTGAGGTGTTGAGATCCAGCCACTGTTGTACAATAGAACGTTTATATCAAGACCACCACCATCCTGCTACACCACCCTGTCTTGCCTTTTTTATTCATAATTCATTTGGACAGTCTCATTAAACTTGCTTTTTGATCTGAAGATCAATGAAGCAAAGACAGAGTGTTGGGTACTGACTCGCATAATAAAAGGCAAATAGAGATATTTTGACAACATTTTTTTTTACCTCCCAATACTGATTCTGACACCTGGACTTACAGAGTACTCAATCGATACTGCTGGACCATACCAGTGATTTAAAAAACCCTGTGAGAATGTGATGTGCTTGCTATCATTGTATGTTATTATGGCTCAACCCTTTGTAAAGCATGCAATACCATCTTTCTTTTATAATGTAACTTGACTCTCATTCATCAAAAATAAATCTTGAAAAAAATAAATAAACACTTCACTTCAACACTTTTTGTCCTAACATTTGTGCTTCTTCATGGAATTAAATCCTGGCATACTCTCCACACTATCTTTTTGGGACTAAGCTAAATAACATTGTCTTAATGGCTAACATTAAATTGTTTACTGGGAATAAGCTTCTCTATCTTGCTCCAAAACTGTAGTTGCAAGTGAGTTGCACATGAATCCTGTTTAAGATACCAATAATGGAAAAAAGAAAAAAAGATTTCATTAATTGATTGAAACTATAAAGAGTATTAATGAAATATAGCGGTGCATAGACTTCATTATTTACACATACTGTATTAATTATATGATAAATCAAATTGAATTAAACTGTAGTTATAGTCTGAACACATGCATTCATTTTCTATATGACACTTACAGTAATGCAAAGGATATACACTAAGGACTGCCAAGTGCTTTTCATAAGATCAAGTGGGTGCCAACTACAGTACTATTTTTGTAACAAATGTAACAGAGCAATATGAAAAGAACAAAGAAGGGTTCAAATCTAATGAAGGTGGTGTAGCTGCTCCTGAATTGCAATTTAAAGAACAAGGACAAAGTGACACTTTTGTTTTCCTAAGAAAAAGGTACAATCTGTGATCTAAAACTAAGCAAAAGCGTAACTCAACCAACTGAATTTAAAACAAAGTAGGAATCACTTCTACTTTGATTTATATATCTGGAACTTCAAGGAATTACATTGTACAATAACTAAATCTAACTTCAAAGTGCTTTGTTACTATTAAAACTTTTTATATCAGAATTATTCATGAAGTGAAACAGCTCTGTGTTATAAATTATTAGCTTGTGTCTGTTTGTGATTGACTGTAACAAAAACTTGAAAAAACTGGATGCATGTCATCCATAATTAATACATTTCAATTGCAGTTTCAGCTTCATTTGATCCAACTGTCAAAGCACACCTGTCTATCTCTACCTCAGTACGAATCATTTGGGTTTTTCTCCTGCCCTGATTATGTTTTCCACATTTTGGACAGCTACTGACCCAGCTCCCTCTCGGTGACCGGTAGGTTCTGATCGACCCAGTCCTCGGATCGGCTCAGGGCCAGGCCCATCCCACTGCTGACCATCTGGCCCATCCTGGTGCCCATGACGGTGCTGATACCTCCGCTGACTGCTGACCGGGTCAGCTCGACACCACCCATCACAGCCCCCACCACAGCATCTTTGGCACCCGTCACCGACTGGTACATCATACCAACCGTGTCCGACACCACCTGAGAGACAAAATTAAAAAAAGATTATGTGACTTGCTTGGAGACTGATGGTGGTGCTATTCTGTATTTTCTACATACTCTATGGTATTCACAGGCATGCCATTTTGGACAATTTGGTCTATAAGTAGCAGCTGGAGTGCATGATAGCTTATGCAGATCTCTGCTTATGCTACAGCCATTCACTGTATCAAAGGAAAAAGAGAGATTGTGGTCAAATCATCTGTTGTTTTTCTAAAAAAAATTATTTGTATGCAGTTTAACCTGTGGCTAAGTTATTTTTACTAACTGTTCAAGTGTAAACATCATTGCTAAGGTAACCAGTGTGTGCAACTTTTGGACTAATTTAGAAAGCTGGCAGCTACCAAAGCTTGTGTTTTTAGGTTGTCTTGATATCTAAATGTGAATGTTACTACAATGAATTACTAAATAAATGGTGTAATGAGCTAGTGGTTAATGGTATGATGAATCAACCTAAATGTACAGTGAAAAGGAGAAGACAACAGCAGCTTGTATACTGTAAAAGGTCTCAAATGTATTATTTGCCTTCATGATATTAAGTAGCAATGCTTCTGTCTGACCTTGTCTGCTGGTTTGTGAAGGATAGGCAGCTTTTCTTCCATCTTCTCCAGTCCTTTCAATGCATACTGATTAACTGTAGCAACTGAAACAAGCACACGAAATACATTTTCTTAGATATTTATAGGAATAAAAATGTGACAAGAATCCTGTTAAATGTATCAGAGAGGAATGATATCCCAAGATCTTCACTGTGCAGTAAAAACTTAAAACCATTAAAAAAAAAACAAATCTGCAAATTTTATTTTCAGAAGAAACAACTTATTTTTTATTCCAATGGTGTATTCGAGCCCAGAGGTAACGAGGGACCTGACATTCTTTTACACTGCATTTCAGCGCTGTCGTTGCACATGTATTACATCATACTCTTCACAGGGAGGCGAACTTACGCTGTGGTTCTATAATGTCCAGAAGAGGCTTGGACCCCGTGGTGGCGGCTGTTCCAAGGGTTCGGGCCCCACTTTCTGCCACATCCATCACTCCCTTCAACAAGGGCACGTTGTCTTTGGTGCTAATGTAGGCGCTGGAAACTGCCTCACAAGCTGAACTGACCAGGGGCAAGTTGGTCACTCGAGAAACAACATTCTAGGAAAAATAAAAACACAAAGACAACCATTGCCGTCATTGAAAAGAAACCACATTTGAGATATACGATCCTCTCTCTATACAATAAGGCTCATTTCAGGGTTTTTTAATATTCTACTAGGGACAATAATTGATTCCCCACAGTAGCTTATAAAACGGGGGAAATTCTAAGCGTCAAATGAGTTCGTAATATGCCTCAGTTTCGTAATAGGTGTCATTTTGGGTCAAAGTGTTTCTCACCTGCTGGTCTCCATTAGCTGGTTCTGCTGCTGCAGTTCCGCTCTCATTAGTCTTCCCACTGTCTGCCATTGTGACTGCTGGATTCAATCTCTGACATGGAATATAGAGAGCCAGAAACAGAGATTCACCTCACATCGCTTGGTATGCATGATGAAATACATCTTCCTCTCTGATATTCTTTGCTTAAGTGGCTGATATACTTTATCTTGCAGAGAACTGGTGCCTCATGAATTTGGAAATAGAATCGCTGTCTTGTAAGACATTGTAATGTGGGCAGAAAAGCGACTGAGCCGTGTTAAATTAATTTGTCAACACTATGATGCAATGAGGAAGAAACTGCACTTAAAAAAAATAAAATGGCAGAGCCAAGCATACAATTTAAGTGTCTGTGTCAAAGTTTAGAGTCAAAATGTGGATAATGATAAATCTGTAATTAAAATTTTTCTTGTTTATTTCCACAGATGTATTTATGCGTGTTAAAACAAAATTGAATCCCGACAGAATTAAGTCAAAATCTAAAATTTGTCCATGAAATGAAAGTTAAATGGCCAGTGTTTGTTAGTTCAAGGTGGAGGATAAGCATGTGCGAGAGAGTAAAACAGAATTCAGCTCAGGCCTGTTTCCACCATGCAGGGAAGCAGCAGTGGCACCTCAAGGTGAGCTTTGCTTTAGCATTAAACTCTCTGTACATATGAATAGAAAACATAAATTATAGCATTCTAGGGGTATGCAAAGTGGTCTAATTTGAAATTATAGTCAGAGAAAGTCAGAGAAAAGCAGTGAGTAATGGTAAGAACATGAACCCCACACTAGAGATTGATTCTTCACAAGCTGCCATGAAGGCAGGCAGGCAGAATGAACCTCTGGATATCATTCATCATTTATTTATCAAGTGAAAACTGCTAAGCGAAATATTAAGTAATACCGCACTTCTACCAGTGTAAAATATTGCTTTAAATGAAAACCAGGCTTCATAATGAAATACGGTTTTAGATTATAAAAAAAGATTACGCTACTACACTAATATAGTGACGTATTGCCTTAAATTAAAACTCAATGTCATACTTATCAGGGCTGCAGAATATGGTAAAATACACCCATAATTTATTCTGTCAATTGTCCAATTATACTTCCTATTCTTCTTGAAGTCAGGAGGAGATCGAGTATGTCATCATCAAATGAGCAGAGGCTCAACTTTGCACAAGATGAATGACATCAGTTTCCCCACTGCCCGTCGAACACGCTTCTAGGGTGTGAGCAACACAAATTTTATCATCATGCAATTTTCTTGACTGATGAATCCATCCATAAAGACTCCAAACATGTTAGAAATAGTAGCAAAAAGTGAACTCTGATTTCCCAGAATCCAACCAGCCATTCAGAACAAATCTGCTATCACAGAGGACCATCAATTCTTCACATTTGAGATGTTGGATTTAGTGAGGTTTGGGCATTTTTACTTAAGCAACTTAATTTTCTAAATACCAATTACCATATTGATAATGCCTTCTAGTGAGACTGTTTATAGAGAAAAGAATTCCATGGGAGTTCATTAAATATTGCACAATACAAAGAAAAAGCCTCATCACCTTCAGAAAAATCATACCAAATTCCAATATTATCATCAATCTGAAAAACAACTAATTAAGTAATTGTGAAAGTGATGAAAAAAACAAACAAAGACTTTCAAGTGAAGGGAGTGAGGAGGCACTTTAGCAAATAGAAAACACCCCCTCTGAGGCAAGATCTCTCCCTTCTCCTTCTGGATGTCCCAACATGTGGACAACATCTGTCTGTGTTCCACCAGATGGCACGGAGAGACGGAGCTGCTCTCCAATCGACCTGACTGTCTTTCCTGCAACACTGTTAACAAGCGTTTGACATGCTTGACCCGATGTATAGGGCAGATGAGTCAAAGAAGGACATGCCCCCCAGAGATCATACTGGAGGAGGAACACACAGCAGAGGCATGACGGCTGCGTCCAGCCAGCCAGCCGTGGCCTGCAGGGAATGCCCAGATAAATTAGGCTACACGCCGTCCACCTGACTGGAAGACCTGTTGATGGAAAAGCAACGCTCATATCCGACACTGCACTGTGGTTCCAAACAACGGAAGACGTTCCTATTCATTTCACACACTTGTGTAAATGTCATAGCAAATATAGTACTCTCTCTGATGTTTTCGTGACCTCTCCTTTCCCAGACGTTTTGCAAATTGCATTTTATTGCAACAGCTTTGTTGAGCAACATGTTTTTTTTTTCCCGTTCCCTGAGAGGCAGTTGATGGGATCGTCACTTATCGCAAAGCAAAGTCTGACACGATCCTCCCTGTTATCAAATGTGACATGAACCCGAGATAATTTTCAGAGGCATGGTACATAATATTATGAGGATTACTGTTATGCAACACAACCAAGCTGTCTCAGGCTCCGAAATGATCATCTGGGTGACAAGTTGATCCCAGCAAACCACTCATAAAGAGCCAATCTGGCCTCTTCCCGTTTCACTCCATGTGTTATTTGTCACCTCTTAATGGTTTTGAGCCACACCATCCTCTTTCAGGGAAGAGAAAGCTCCTGCGCTCATGTCGAAGCTGAAGCTCGATGTGACCTCTGATATTAATGGACAAGCTGGTACACCTCCAGGAAAGTATTGAGACACTTGTCATAGGGGACAGTGGCGGAGTGGAAACAAAAAGAGAGATTGTGACTAGTAAGTGGGTCAAAGAGCTCTCAATGATGCTAATGATGAGGAAAGACGTCTTTTATATTTGAGTTAAATCTAAAACAGTATAGAGTGAGATCAGTGAGATCAGGTGTGGCTGCTCCAGGGGGGGGCACGGGAGATAAATGGATAAGGAGCAAAATAAAATATCTCACAAAAAACTTCAAGCTTCTTTTTTTTTTCATGTGAAACACTGGATTACTTTATTTCTTCAAGCCTAAAATGAAACAATCTGAGAGGATAGAAGTCACTCACTGGTTGAGGTGTTCAGAGCTTGTGTCGACACAGGAGATTGCTTCATTTTTTTCAAAGCTGAAGGGGCTGGGGAGCCACTGCCTTAACACAATATGACAATATATCTAATGTAAAATGCTCTGGGTGGCAGACAGATTGTCCAGTTTGTGAAGAATCAATCCAATGTGCAGCAAAAAAAAAAGGACATAAATGCACCAGCTTTCTTGGTATTTGTGACAAGAGTAGGATATTTTATTTATTTTTTACTTGTTATAATAATATTTTTTTATTAGCCTATCCATGTTTTTCAGTCTGTAGGGGGCGCAGTGTTTTATGTTACTTCCTACTTGACAGCTGTCACTTCTTCCACTTTATGGTGGCTGAACTTTAACCCAGAGCAGGAACAAACGTAACCTCAGCAACAAACTCCTTGTTTTGTCGTTTCCTCCTTTAATTTATCACAACTTCTGCTCAGAGTAGACGCATCGCCCTTCGGCAGTAACAACATACAGTAGGTAAGTTTCCTTAAGTCCACAAAGGGGGAAGTACAGTAGGCTACGTTAGGGGCACCTAGCTCAGCGTGGCTAACTTTACCAAACGGAGGATAATGGCTTTAAAAAAAACCAAAAACCCACTGACCTGACTGGCAGTTTGTTGCTCCTGTGTCCTGCCGTGACCTGCGGTGTGACACTGGTCAATGAACCCGTCCAGTCCCCCTGGCAAACAAAGCGCCTTTTCTCTGTGTAACTACACTGTAGAGCCAGAAAACACAAGGCTGGGCGGAGTGTGTGTGTGTGCATGTGTGGGATTGTCTTCTCAACTTTAAACCAATTAAATCACAGCACAGTGAGCGACAGGGCTTAGCTGTCCAACCTGGATGCAAATGAATGTAAATGCGACAATGAATATAGTGTGACAATGACTGTCATGGACTCACTCACCTCCCGGTGAGTCCTTATTGAACAGGACATGCTCTGCCCCTTTCTATTACGTCCAGTGTGTTTGACGCTTTGCCTTGGTGCAGGTCCGTGCTGCTGCTTCTGGCTCTGTTTGTTCATTCATTTCAGGAATGCATGAATAGCCTATAAGGATGGATGCATTTTGTTTGTGATTTGGGCAGAAGTAAGAAATTAGCCTACACTACCAGTCAAAAGTTTGGACCTTCTCATTCAATAGGCTACTTTCTACACTGTAGATTCGTACTGAAGACATCAAAATGAAAGAACAGCTACAGAATGTGTAGCTCCTTTTGCTTTGATTACAGCTTTTAATTTTTCTCTTTTTTAATTCTTTTATTTGTACACTCTTTCATCAGCTTCATGACGTTGTCACTCGAAATGGTTTTTCCAACAGTCTTGAAGGAGTTCCCAGAGGTGCTCTGCTCTTGGCTGTTTCGCTTTCACTCTGCCCAACTCATCCCAAACATCTCAGTTGGGTTTAGATCAGGTGAACCGTAACACTTTTGTTTTAATTAACACTTTTGGGTTTACGTCATAATCATCATATGTGTTCCTTTGTAGTTTTGAAAAGGTGTGTCCAAAGTTTTGACTGGTACTGTAAATTAAACTGGAGGGAGCTGGGGGGGAATTTCAAAAGGGTGTTACCAGTATTGTGATATTTTATGTGATAGAACTGCATTGATACTTGGATGCCAAGTATGAACTTTACGACTGTGATGGTTGGTCTGTCTGCCTGATGATTGCATAGTGCAAGACTATAGTATTTAAATGAGATGAACAGACTGCCGACTACATCTTTAGAAAATGACAAAGTTTTCCTTTTTGGGACATGATTTGCAGTTCCAAAAAGATAAAGAATTAGAATGTATCCCAAAGTAAATTAAAAATCAACCTCGTATTATGCTCCAGATATTTATTACAACGTTTCGGGCTGCCTCAGCCCTTCATCAGGTAATCATTTCTGAGGTGTTTCACCCGTGTGGGCTCTATATGTAGCCCCCTTTTGAAAAGTAGTGGGGTCATTCACAAACAATATGTTTATTTACATACACCACGAAATCACATGATGGCCTGTGTGTGTGGGGGGGTCATTCACCAAAAAAGGGGGGGGGGGGGGGGACACTTAACATTCAACATCATGCATAATGATAATCACAAGACATCAGGTTAAAAAACGTTTCCATGATGACTTACAAAAAATGATTAATCGGAAACTCTTAGTTCATCCCTCTAGGGGACATCGTGCCCAAAGTGAAAATCCAAAAAGATTCTCTTTGTAATAATAGTCTGTTCAAATCGGCTCCTCGTCTTGGTCGTGTCACATGTTCGATTCCCTGGTAGGTGAGGGACGCCACATTATGTTTAGCTTGTAGGAAATGCATGGCAACTGGACTCTTGGGATCCTGGTTTCTTATGCTACATCTGTGCTCAGCGATACGATGTGATTTCGTGGTGTATGTAAATAAACATATTGTTTGTGAATGACCCCACTACTCACCATCTTGAGAAAATGAAACACCTCAGAAATGATTACTGATTGAGGCAGCCCGAAACGTTGTAATAAATATCTGGAGCATAATACGAGGTTGTGCGGGCTTTTTCTTCCCTTGATTGTTTCACTCCAGCCCAGCACCCCATACAAGGGATGTGCGTATATTTTTGCAATTTTTTGTTTTCCCAAAGTAAATTGCAATCGCATCCTATCGTGACTTAAGTGATGTGATAACATCTCATTGTGGAGTTTAGTGATTCCACTGTATTAAAAGTGCAAATTTGAAACCTATTCTCTAATTTATGCTTCTTTTAACATTTGTTCACTCATAAACACCATGTCTTCCCCAGACTCCGTGATGTTGAACAAATCTCCTCTGCTGATGAAATCCAAAAGACGGCTCCAACAGAAAACTAGTGAGCATATTGTAAGTAAAAACCTTTCCTTCTCAACTTCTAACTGTAGATTAAGTGTGCATTGAAAACAACTAATAACTTAGTGGTTAAACACATCCTGACTGTGAATGTGGCCACGTTCCTATCCTACAGTACACTGTCTGAGCTGTGTGGAAAGGCAAACAGCCATATTAACTGCAATTGACATTGTAAACCCTGAGAGGGCAGTCTTTACCCATTAAGTCAACTTTTTTTTTCCTCCTATGGCCTCACCCATGCAGAGCTCATTCACATTTACATCCCTAAGATCTTTTACTGCAGATGCACTACAACTTCAGAGCAGAGAGTCTTTTTGTATTAAATATTAATATTTGATATTTTAATATTTTAATATCTCCGGGAAAAATGGGCCACGGATGGTAAAGGAGGACAGATTGTGACAATAGTTGCGTTCACCTAATGTACTTACTGTATTACATCGTCTGGGATGTGATTTCCACATAACTGCTCTTCTTGATGTGGAATCCACATATTACTGTGTGTACTTGTACAGTGACTTCCCCCTGCTAGATGCTGTGTATCATCATCACCAGCACTCTATTAACTCTCCCTTTTCATTTGGGGAGGATTTTCATTATTCAAGTCATTACAGTCTTCATTATGTGTTCCTTTGTATTTTCCCAAATGCCTGCACCAGGCTCCAGAGAAAGGAAACAGATTAACGCTTGTGTTGCTATCACAAATTTGTTGAATGGAACCTATTGTAGCTTTGTTTTGGTCAAGTTTAACACTGGCAGCAGAGGAAAAAAAACTGGTTAGAGAGAATAGCCAGAGGTGGTAAACATGGGTGTCTTGTCTTGACCACAGCTGAAAGACTTGTTTCCATTGTATTGTTTATTTTTATGCAACGCAGTGTAATTTTACCTCTGCATTATGTCCCTTTTTAGTAAAATACACATCCATATGCACAGCAGTGCCACCACAATCTGCTGCAAAGGAGTTACCAACCTGTACCCTGAAGGTTCTCATCTGTTCCTGCTTAACTCTTAACTCTGCTTCAATGGATCAGTTACCGAGGCCTAAATTGTTCTGGATATTGAGTAATTGAAGATTAGTAGATAACAGGAAAATCACTCATCCCCCAGAGTAAAATGATCACTCTACTCTCACTCTCCCTCTCTCTTTCCATTTCTTGCCTGGAGACATACTGTACCTTTCATGATAACAGAAATAAATTGGCAATATGAGCATATTTTCATGGGTATGACACATAAATCTTATTTATATGGAATTATCTTAAGACATTTGAGCTGTTTTCACAATGAATCAAATGCCTTTTTTCAAATCTGGTCATAATGGAAATGGGAAAATACACATTGCTTTAATCCATGGCGACAAAGGTATTGCAATAAATGGTGAAAAATGGGTAAATTCAGTATGCGAGATGCAGAAGCAGAACAGATTTGCATGCATTCAGTATAATGGCCGCTGAAATTGTCCATACTCTCAGTCAATAAAAAACAAACAAACAAAAACCACAATCAACTGAGAAAAAGATACTGAAGGTATCGCCATATGTTTGATTTGATCTGAATTAATTTCGGTCACTGATGTGGTCCTACCCATTATCTCTTGTCCTATTGAAAATTAGTATTCACTTCACTAAATGACTAAATAAATAATAGATACCATAGATACCACATCTTAACTAATCCCTCCTCATCTGTATATTTCTGTATTTATAGTTTTTATTTTTGCCCAATTTTAATACATCCCTTCAAATCCTCTGCCAACCCATTCCATAAATATAACTTTTCTCTAAAATTATAACACCCCTCTTTGTCACAGAAATTTTTTTATTTTCCTCACGTAAATTTTGGGTCTTTGAATCGTTTTGCTTGGAAGATTAATAGTTTCAATAAGATATCCATCACTTTCAAAGACCAGTATTCCAAGGACAAGGTCTTCGCTAAGCAATGAAAGGAGCATTACAGGCATACTGCAATGAAAAAACATTTGCTCAGTCTCATCTTTACTACAGAATCAAGGATCTCAGGTGCAGCGTGAACAGATTACATCACAAAAGTATCAGTTTTCGCTTGTGTTTCACCTTCTGCTCTTCGTTGTCAGCAGCCTCGAAACTGTAGAAATTACCCTCCGTCCATTAATAGCTGACCAGATCTGCTTGGTTTCATCTGCACCGCACCATTGATGGGAATCTTATTTCCAACATCCTGCAACAAATTTCCGGAGGCCTGCTACGCAAGGTATCAGTAACATGCAACATAGCGACAAATCATCTCCAGGTTGAAACTGGATATGAACCTTTGCCCTCACTGCACGCTGCCAATAGCATATTAATAAGGCATAACCGAGGCCAGCGTGATGTGTATGTTTTTTGACACAACTCTGTCATGTTGAACAAATAAGGAGACAGGAGACCGACCTCTGTCACATATTGGTAAGCACAATGTCCATTATTATTCCATCTTATTGATCAGAGTGTGATCATGATCTGGAACTGAAATGAGGCTGGTTTAAAGCATTTAGAGAAATTCGTTTTTTTTTTAATTTTAGCTGAAAGTTGGGTAGATTAACTATGTAGCTTTAGCCCGCAGCCAGTTAGCTTAGCTTAGTAATTAAGACTGAAAATAGATAATGGTAACAAAATCCACCCACCACCTCGGCAGCTCGCTGATTAACACATCATGTGTCATTTGTTTCATGTGGAAGTATTCCTTCACTGCTCCCTGTTGAGAATCAGTGGCACCTATTTCCGTGTAAAACTGCAATTTTTTTTTTCACTTTTTCAGTGCAGGTGAAATAAAGAAGATATAACGTGTTAATTAGTAAGCCGCAGAGGTGTTGATTTGGATTTTTTGGATGGAATCAGGCTGCTGTTTCCCCCATTTCCAGTTTTTTTTGTCAAGCTAAGCTAACCAACTGCTTCATACACACCAGATGGACATAAGAGGTACTCACCAATCTCCCAACCAGCATCAAGGTAACATTTTACAGTCTTTTTAATTAATAAACATCTTTGCATGTCCTTGATTCTGATTATATTGGACACTAGTTTTAGGTCTATAGGGTTTATCTACCCATACATCATACATCGGAGTTTAAGGCTGGAAGAAAGTCTGTCCATATATTAAGTGAAGGCTAAAAATGAAAGCTCATAGAGGTCATTAACTTCATGCATTAAACTTTTTGCGACCGTAATGGTCTTTAATCTCCTGAGTAAAATTGCTCTACGAGGAAAACTTAACTGTCTACAGACGTTTTATGACTGTTGTGCCTTCGGCTTAAAGGATATTAGAAAAGTGATTTGTGGGGAACCTCTAGCAGACCTTAAAAACACATAATCTAAAAGATTTGTGGCGTCAGTGTGAGAACATGGGAAACGCCAGGTCACTGTATGCCATATACAAAATGAAAAGCAACTAATAACAGAACTGTGTCCTGCCATGGACCAACTGGTAACCTCAACTTTGCTTCCACAGAGGATGCACTATTTCTTAATATTGTGTTTTTTGTGACTTTTCGTCTTTTTGAATCCCAGCAGCTGCCTTTTCTATTTCTCCGGGTCTCCCCTGTTTAGTTTGGAGGGCTTATTTCACCCAAGAGCCCTGACAACGGGTCATCTGCCACAGCGGAGGTGGACAGGAAACATGGAAGGAGCCGACTGGCCCTGAAATATTTATGGTTCTTTAGGGTTTTGATTATATGGGTTTTGACAGCGATGGCACATTACTGTGACCCTTCTCCAAACAAAAGTGCGATCTGTTGTGACTTGGAGAGGTGAGGAGGAGTGCATGCTTTTTTCATCGTGCATTGATTCCCCAAGCCTTTCCTTTATGTCTCTCTGCTCCCTGCATGAAAGATACCTCGGTGTGTTTTAGTATTGATCCTCGTCCCTTTCAGAATATTTTTGTGTCTTTTATAGTTTTCCACATTTTTTTTTCAATAGCATTTTCTTCAAAATCTCTTCATAGCAAGGTGTGCTTGCCCTCTCCTCTCTCTGCCATCTCTTCCCACACCATATCCCATCTCATTTCCTCTACCTTGTCATCTCTGCACCACATTTATCATGACAGATTGATGGCTGCCTCTGCAGTGCCTCACAGTGATAATAAAGTCTGCCAGATTGGTTTCAACTAATTTACAACAAGCTGATCAAATCTCTTTACACACTGACTGTAAATTATTCCATATTTAGACAATTTAAATCTTAGAAGTAATCAGCACTTAAGTTTACTTTAGAGCATTAATTACGATGTCATCTTTAAACTCAAAGCGCTAGAGAATAACAAAGTGCTTTTTATGAATAAATGAATAAAATATCAGTGCACAAACTGTGGTTAATGGAAAAAGTTATGAAAACATAGGTAAATATAAAATTGAGTTTGCTTTTCACGTTAATATAAAGAGATGAACAAGCATTTATGAAAGAAGACCTTTCGTTGCTCTCGTTCACAGACACAAACAGCTTTTTCTTTACTGTTTGCACGTCACGCTGAGATGAGGAACAATTCAGATTGAGCTCGCTGCCTTCATGTTTTGCATGAATACTGGAGCAGAGCCTCACACCAGGGACCGTCTCTATCAAGGTCATTTTCTGTATTTTCATTTGATACAGATTCTCACAGCGCTAGTCAGGATCAGTCTTGACATGGAGTGTCTTGAGTATTTTGATAACACTATCATACATAGCCTGTTCATTATCTATAGCCTGTAACTTATATAGCTAGTCCTCACTGCAGATGGCCCCGGTTTGAATCCCGCGTCGAGCGGCCTTATCCTGTGTGTCATTCCACCCCTCTCTGCCTCCCATTTCCTGTCTCTCTCTCAACTGTCCCATCCATTACAGGCGAAAAAAGCCCCAAAAATATAGTTAAAGGGCCAACGAGGAGTTTCTGTTCGGTTATAAAACAGTCTCACGTTAATGTGGATGAATCTACGCTACCCACACTTGTTAATGGCTCCATTTTCGATCAATATATCGTTTTGTCTCTATCATTATTTTGTTATTATTAGTGGTGGTACTTACTTTCAGTATCGCAGACGCGCATGAGAATCACGGCGATTCTGCGGCGTTATGGTCGGAACTACGACGGTAACCGAACCTCTTTGAACCTCTGACTTTAATTATTGATGAATGAAAACATGAGTCCATCTTGTGCCGGTCGAAGAATTCTACGGTGCACACGGAGGCTCATAAATGTAGTGTGAAAACGCTTCGCTTTTCCAAAATTCCTCGTTGTGCCTTTAATAAAAAAGAAACTTAATTGAACTAAATGAAGTGCATCAGCTTATAAAATGTCTCTTTCTCTGTAATATTACATTTCTTTGAATCTGTCACCACCATCAAAATAACAGGAAATTATTGTTCAATTGAATATATCACTTAAAAACTAGAAAATGACAACTTTGCAGCTTTTCACCTGTTATTATTACTACAGTCATTAAAAAGTGCTGCCACTTGAATAGAAATATTTGTTTTTGCTACGAGGAATTTGCTTTGACCCAAGATGGGCCATAAAACACAACTTGCACAAACAGAGTTTTTATGAGAGAATGGTCCTGGAGCTGATTGTGAAATCGCTGAACTTCTTAAGTTGAGTGGCCAGAATGACTGTGAGTCTATGGAGTCTCTGTGTCTGATCACATGAACCCTGCATGCCATCTATGTGTCTTTATTCATAGTTTGGTGAACCATGTGATTACATCAGCGAGAAACGGTCACATTGGAGACTGAGGAATCTTTATTTTGCATCATACTTCTGGTGAAATGGAATTCAGCAAACAAAAGCTTCATCTAACTTCGGCATCTTACTGCAACACGCTCTGAGACACATTCAACATTATTCTCTTATGCCTTTTGACTGTACCACGGGGGGAGGATGGCTGCGCTGCCCTTCCCCTTTTCCTCATGTTTTACAGAGATTAAAAAGTGCATTCTCCCATCAAAGGTTGTAGTTTTTTTTTTGTTGCTAAGCTTCCTCGTTGTCTCGTGGCAGCTCTTTTCCTTTTTATCTGGCTCAGGTCTACTGTCTGCCTGCTCTGACACATCGAGTGGGATAAAAGGAAACGGATGAACAAAATGAATATTTATTTATTTATTTATTGTCAGCACACAAACTTTGACAGGAGATGAAATGGTGTAAGTTCTTTTTGTTGAGCATGGCTCAAAGTTTGTGTATCCTAAATCATTTGTATGCAAAGTAGCAGGAAACAGAATAATAAACTAATCGGGGGATTTAGAAAAAAAACTTTTGGAGGGCTGTTTAATATTAAAATAGAGTGCTGTCAGCAGTGGCTACAGTATGTAGCCTATACTGAGAGTCATTGTGGAAGTCTACCATCCTCTCTTGCATATATCCAGTATTTACACACAGGGTTTCCCTAAAACAACTCACCCAAAGTCGTTTGTAGCGCAGGAAAATTAAGGGTACAGCCATAAAGAAATATTTCTTTACAACTAAAAGTCCTGCATTCAAAAGATCATTTTAGTAAAAATACAGAGGTACGATCACATAAATCTCTTAAGATCCAGAATAGAAAATTTGACAAACAGCTGCTGAAAATCTCACTAATCTCACTTTTTGCTCTACCACTTGCTGTACACACATCACCACTACTTACTGAGTATCACTATCAAACAACAAACACGCAAAGGTAGCAACTATATTTCATTTCATATTTCATAACCTTTATGTATTTAAACTCTGAGATATATCGAGGAGCAACCTCATTTACAATATACTGTAACCAAGATGATAAAGACAGAAGACAAAACAATTGAGACATACAAATATTCAGACATAACAATAAGCATAACTTGAAAACATAAAAGCAGGAACAGTTAGAAGATATGATGTAATTATCTATTTAAATTGCCCTATTGATAAAAGTGAGGTAAGTTTCAGATGATTTTGCATAGAGTTCCAGGTTAAAGGTGCACAGTAAGAAAAGCTGGTCTTTCCAAGCTTGGTGTTAACAGAGGGAACCTGCAACTACAGCTGGTGACCATTCAGTATCCAAGGAGGCCGATTTACGTCATGTCTAGCCCGTTCCCCTAGCTTCAGTAACTCCCTGTAATTTCTCATTTTGCATTTCTTTTATCAGTCAGAAAAATGAAGTGTGTTCATGTGGATTATTTTCCATATTCAGAGAAAAACTGCAATCTACTACAGCAGTTGCCCTAAGCATTTAAACCTTTTTGAGTTTAACAAAGTTGGCTACTACTTTGTGAACACAGAAAAAATGCAACCTGCATGAAAGAACCACAAGCAGGTATTAATTACCTGCATAAATATGTGTGGGGTTTTAAATGAGGTTTTCTTCAACAGGACAGCTGCAGTTTAACTTTCTTTCTCCCCCAGGAGCTGGAACAAAAACAGAGTTCCAAGAGAGATTCACAAATGCCAATACACACGAGTTAAGATGAATGGCTATGTGTGTCACACTCACAGATATAAAAGATGGAGTTATGTCACTGTTGTTTTCTAAGCTTGTTTTGCTTCCAGGAGGAGCCCAATAGGTCTCCCTTGTGTTTCTGTGGAGCCGTGACCTCACGGGGTCAGCCCACATGGTACAGTGTTCAGTTTACTGACCTCCCACACTTTTCTTCCCCTGAAGAAACCATGTTTGCATCTAAAAAGACTCCCAAACAAGAGGGAGATAAGACCGGAACATATGCAGACCGGCCTTGAGGACCAGCTCAAATCCCAGTCGGCCTGTGGCCTGTGAGAACACCCATAAAGTATTTAAGTGGCTCCAATCATCTGTGCCAAGGCCAAGGCTGAATTTGTCTCCCCAGTTCCCCAGTCTGACCATGGAGCCAATGCTGCCCTGGCTTTACCAAGGAGAGTCCTACAAGCTGCTTAAAGCTCCAGCTCCACTCAGAACCAGCTCCTCTGCTCCATGGGTAAGTAACTTGGTGGCTATGTTTTGTTGCTTGTCTGTTTTCATTGTCTGACTGCAGTAGCCTCGGTAACATTAGCTAACCAGGCGCTATTCTACAAATGTTGCTATTGCTAGCTTTGTGTCGTAATTGCTGTGAAGCACATTAAATCTGATGCTAATGTTGGCTAATAGTTGTGGCTATTTTTATTTTATTTTAGATTTTTCAGTTGTGCTTCTTATTGTGTTCAGTAGCAGCTTTCAGCCGGCATCGTAACGCGTCACTGACCAAGACTGAAGGAGAGGAGGCCCAAGATGAACGAAAACATTTGTTTTGGTCTGAGATTCTGATGGTCCAGTGTGACACCTATCGTTTAAAGGTGTACAGAAAAGAACTTTGAATTTGAGCCCACTCTGGGTCATAAAATTAGTGTAAAAACATCAGACGATGTAACGAAATCCTATTTTTGAGTAAATCTGGGATGAAAGTGCGGTATTTTTTTCGCATTGGACAATGCAGGCTTATACGTCAGCCTGTACACGATTCAAAAGCCACTGATATTGGATCTGTCATCCGTCATTCAAACGTCTGAAACACGCACACGGAGCTCGGACTCGCCCCAAGCTTTGAATATCCCGCTCGCTCGATAACGACCAATCAAATCCGTTTTCCTTACTCGGCTAAACTCGTGTTGCAGCTTTAACATTTTTAACATTTTGATGTACCAGGGGTCAAACTCTGCATGACAAGGACTGACTTCAGTCATGTTTTATATGTCAAAAAAAAAGTTTTAGGGCAGGCTGCGTGTCTCAACTAAACCAACTGAGAAGAAGCATTTAGAAGTACCATTGAAATACTTCCATGAAATAGGCTCCAAGTGGTATTGTGTAACCAGCCTCAGACAAAATGTTGTTTTGCAACCTAATTTGCTGTGGTCTGACCAGTAGCAAATGTTAGTTAACGTTAAACTTTAGATAGGCTACATGCTGCTGTATTAATGGAAATCATTTTACGGGCCTGACTGTTGTGTCTGCTTCTGGCCAGTAAACGTATCATTATTACAAAGCTGTCAATTTTGGCTGCCGTTCAGAAAAAGTAATAGCCTACATTATTGCTCACTGTTCAGTACTTTAGTACAAGGAAAGGGTTTGGTTAGTTTATACACCGATCTTGGGTGGAGTAACAGTGTAATGCAGCAGCAGCAGCAGGGACAAAGCAGTAAAAAGTGTGAGTTCTCACGCTCCAAATACACACTCAGGCCCAGCAACTCACAGATGGGAAACCCCTTGTGCATTTTTTTCCAAATCCTTCTGAAAAGGATGGACGCAATTCACTGTGACGCAATTTGCTCTCTCAGAGCTATCTTGTTCTTAGTGTGGGTGGCGTGTTATGAACAGACAGGACACCTTGATTTAGGTTCTTACAGACACATGAGACTTGATGGTTTTTGTATGTGAGAGTAATAGAGACGCAGCATTGAAGTGAGTAAGGAGAACTCATCATTATTCTGCTGTTGGTGGAACTATTTCTGTCTGAATAATGATACTGCTGTCAGAGCGGCGTCCTCTGTTGTAACTGCAATCAGCTTGTACAAAGACTGTCAGCAGGTCTCCTCTGGACAAAGGAAACTTTCTTTTTTAATTGTGGGGGCTACAAAGTCACAGGCAGCATGCGATGATAAGGTAAGCAGGATGAATAATGTTAATAAGTATTACAGTGCTGTTGCAGGCAAATTTGGCTGTGTAAATTCAGATAAGTAAAAACAAAACAGCAAACAACAGGCAAACCAAAACAATGTCCTACAATAATATCAATGTCATATTTAAGCTCCACAGAATGTCAATAAACAGCTAAAAAAAAAAAAAAAAGGAGTTATGCTGTTAGCCTTTGTGTCTTGTGTCTACAAAAAAACAATTCTGGCATTTCCTTCAAAACAGCTCCCGACATCCAAAATTACATCTGTCTTTAGAGAAAATAATTATTTCAAGAACTTGACTAGTACAAAGATCTCATACAAAATATGTTTTGGATGACTAAAATCATCTGAGGCTACATTCCATTGACTAATAGCAGGGACTTTTTTTTGTGTGTGGCATTTTTCTCCCAGATCAGAGGTTGAGTCACCTGATTGTGGATTGTTGATTAGCTGATTGTATCAAAAAAGGCTGTCAGATTTCTGGAAGTATTAGGCCTATTATGAGGATGAAGAGAGTGAGTGACACACATGAGCTTTCAAGCCTGTACAAGTCATTATTTCAGGAATTAATTATTCATGAATCACAGCTTAAAAGTTGCTTAGGCTCCCAGCAATTTCATGGAGAGGTCCAGTAGGTCTTAACTCCTTTAACACACACCGCAGCCTATAACACAGCACCGGTGCTATCTACTGACACTGCTGCACATAAATGGTAATTAATTTTAGCCATAAGTGCAGGCCTTCTTGGGGTCAGTGCGAGAGGACCAATGTTCCCTGAAAATGTTGCTGAAAACACAAGTGACTGGCTCAAACGCAATCATCCGACATTGTATAGCGCAACAATTGCACTGGGCTTGAGGCTTATTGAGGTTTAATGAGACTAGATTATTCCTCTGTTGTGTTAATTTAGGCTCAATGAGAGGATGCAAACAAAACGACCTAAAACTCAGGAATGGGAGCTGTTAGCGAAAAACAGTTTTCAAGGGCACTGAATTATTCTATTACAGTAGACTAAAAAAAATCTTATTAGATTTTTAAAAACTCACATTTTCCAGTCAATAGCCTATTATGCCTATAGTCTAAAACTGCTAATAATAATTATTATTGTTAGTTTTAATCGTAATATACAGTAATTATTGGAGATGTTGTAAATTACCCATCTGATTTTAATAGAGACAGAGAAAAATTACAACTGATAAAAAAAAGTAGGTTCATAAAATATTCTATAGTGGCACGTGCAAGTCAAGATCAAAATGTGTCGTCATCCCTTCTCATTTCTATCACTGACTTTTTGTGACCTGCTGCTTCCACCTCCGGTCACACGTATTATTGTAGTCATAAACTCACTATTATGGCTGAATGTCACGGAAGTATAAAGTTTCTCTGGAATAAACATTAGCCGCAGCACAGGTGTGCTCCCCGCGGGGTTGTCAGGTTCACTCGACGTTTTTGTTGCCACCTTTAAATTTTAGCGGACACCCAATCAGAAACTTTCTAACTGCAAAGGCGAGCTCGGCTTTGAAGTGTCTAGGGATCAGGCGCCTCCAAATGAGACCCCAATTAGTCATTAATCAATTCCATTCCAGTCGCTGCATAATTCTGCTTCAGGTTTTGGCCCTAACAGGCTTTCAGAGTCTCTTGTGGATGACAGCAGGGAGCAGTGCTGGAGATGCTGTAGCTCACACTACCGCTAGAAGACAAACGCCGTGGTCCTCCCCGCTTCACCAAAGCTCCCGGAACGAGAACTATTTGTTTTTTTCTTTTCTTTTTTTTTAATAAACCGATGAATGGGACTTTGGATCCTGAGCCTGGCTCTGTGAGGAAGTGGGGCGCACAAGCAGACAGAGGGACAGTCCTTTTTTCTTTCAGTGCGAGCCGAGGTGGAAAAAGACGCAGCAATGACAGAGCGACAGTCGTGCGCAGCGGCGAAATAGACCAACTATTGTGGGGGACGAGAAGATTGATAACACAACTGGGCGAGCGACGCGAGCGGCAGATGTAATTTGCAGCTGGTTCGTGGTGCCAGTGGTGTGTGCTGGATGGGTTATTACTGCGTGCTCCTTTTCATCAACGGCTGCTTCCAGCCTTTCCAGATTTACTTGGGGATCTCGGACGGCTGTCTGTGAGGGAGTACTGCTGCAGAGACCAACGGAGAATGCCATGTGTCGTTGCGCGACATAGAAAGCTCTTTGTGGGCTGTTTTGCACCGGGGACAGGTGGTGCCGCGTGTGTGCATGTGTGTGTCTGAGTGTGTGTGTTGAAACTAGCAGGGGGGCACGGACACACAACCCCCTGAGACAGTTGTCTTAGGGATGTCAGGCCGGCGTACGGGATCAGTTTTTGCCAGAGACAGGTGCGACAGGGAGGAGTAGTTTACAAAGCCCTGCACAGGATCTGGTAACGCACTAACGAGCCTCCCCTTCTCCTCTGATCACTCGGATTTTTTTTTTGTTTCCAGCTTGACACACAATTGACTCACACAGACGTTGTTTCGGCGGCACCTTTTCCCTTCAAAATCTGAGGTAAGTGACCCGAGCTGTCCGGATGGGTGGTGGTGGTACTGGTGGTGGTGGTGCGCTCTAGGCACAGGCTCTGTCGCGCCTTGATGCTTTGTATTGACTCTGATTAGATGAAGGAATGTTGTTGGGAGAAATGGTTGAAAACCCACTAAAACCCGTACACAATACTGGGCTGGTCTACATTTTTTTTTCTCCTCCGTCTTGGTTCCACACTAGGTTTCATTATATGATTTTCAATTTCATACTGCGTAGCTTGCAGCCACGCACAAAACAAGCAGCTTTTTTTTTTCAGCTGTCCGGAGCCTGGAGAGGCGCTTCACCGTCTATGTATTGATTAGATTTTGACACGACTTGGTTTACTGGGTTGAAAATGGCACAGTTAGGTCCTGACCAGGAACATTTTGTCATCCTTCATTATGATAAGTTGCGTTGCTGCCCTAATAACACCTCAGTGTCAGCCATGCCGCCTAAATTGAGCAGCTTTTCCACAAGGAACCTGTTTAATTGTCGAAATTTAGGACTTTTCCTTGCTGTGCCAATGAAGATTTCCCCTGTTTCCACATTAAAATGATTTTTAAACCATAATTAGAAATCCTCATTTTCAAGTTGGAGAGCTGTAGAAGCACAGGCAGCATGTCTTCACCATGGGATTGGTCATAATTTACCCTCTCCCTTTCTGTCTTTCTCATCATGTGTGTGTTGCTGCAGTTTGTTTGTATAGCATGTGCTGTGCGGATGTATGTAAACTGCTAGTTGATGTGTGTCTGACAGTCGTACCCGCTGGGCCCCTGGTGCCCACTACCACAGCCTTCAGGCTCATGCCATCCTTCCTTCCCTCCCTCTCCCTCCTTCCTCTCTCCCTCTGCAGTAGCTGCTACCTTTACAGTACATTGAGCCGGTCGGTCGGATAGTGTCAGAATCAATTTTTTTTTCTTCTTTTCTTTCTCTGTGAGGACAACACTCAATGGCTGGCTCCAAGTCTCCTAAAGTTTCTCCATTTGGGAGCTGCATGTTTTTGTTGTGGCCCCCTGTTTCAAATTCAAATTGCCTTTCAGCTGCCTTTTGTCCAACACCGAGGTTTGTGGACTGGAAAGGGAGACAGAGAAGTAAGTGAAGTCCCAGAGGGTCAGAGAATTCCTATAATGAGCCCTATAGTGTGTGAGAGAGGAGAGAAGAATAGGACGAGAGAGAAAGACACATCTAAAGAAAAGTGAGACAGACCTCCTTGTCCAGTGTGAGGGGCAGAGGCAGCCAAGGGAATACCGGCACCTTACTGTCGCTTGCTCTGACTGTGTCAATCAGCTCTTGGAGGACAAGAGCCTCTTTAATTCCTCTTCCTAGGCTAGTGTCAGCCACTCCTGACAGCCGTGGCTCGAGGGGTTGCTGCCGCAGGTTTACATACATACAGTAAATCCGTCCTCCCTGCCTGCTGCTCCGCTGCTACATCAGGGGGCGATGTACTGCATGCGCCAGACTCTGTTTCAGACCTTTGTCACAGTAACAGAAGGGAGACAGAGTAGGTGGTGAAAGGGAAGACGCCGAGATAAAACGGGAGGCAGATGAAAGGAGAGATGATCATAAACTAGATATTGTCTAATCATCTGAGTGTCGCTGCTTCTTTGGCATGACAGAGGAAGGAGCGGTGGCCTTCTCTCACATGTACTGACATCCTTTTGTAGGCCCATCACGCCACTGGTAATTACAAGAGAAATGCTATTAGAGGGAACGAATTAGTTGACAACACAGAAAATACCTGTCGAATACGATCTCTGATCTTCTTATTGTACTGGATCCAGGTTTCATTTGTTCAGGAGCAAAGGACGGAGCACTTTAATAGAGCCAAGAATAGAACCAGCGCTTTCTTTTTCTAGTTTCATGTCATCTTTAGAAAGATTAGAGGGTAAATATACCCAAAAATAATACTTGTTAACATTATATTATGCTTTCACCAAGTGCAACACGGGGTTGTGAACAAGATCAGGGAAGAAAAATTATCAAGAGACAGACCTCGGAGCAGCTGCACTGATGTATATACTGTTAATCTTACTGTAACTACTCCAAAAAAATATTAGCTCTGTGTCAAGATTGAACTCCTTAATAGTTTCACAAGAGACAGTTTTGTTTTGATGATATTGAAGGAATTTATAATAAGCTTCCTCAAGAGAGTTTAATTTCTTGTTGCAGGAAGGGGAGAGGGGATAAATGTTTTCTCAGTCAGTATGTAAATAACCAGAGTGTAGGAAGCATCACTCCTGCCAAAAGAAATGACTCAGTAGGGGGCAAGATTGCACAAAGAATTATGTAAGGCAAACATAAGGAAAGCAATCGAAGAAGCAGCGTATACCTGATGCTAGAGCTGATGTCCTGAACACTAAAAGTGATTAGCGGGTGAAACCCCAACAGAAGAAAAAGCAATAACTCCCAAGTAAAAGCCTGAATATACGAGCAGGATTTTGTGTCAATGGAGAACTCAAATAACAGGGCTAAATGTGTGCCCAGGAAACCAGGCGGGGGGTTTGTACCGTTCCAAGGTCCCAGTGCTGATGTCAGTTTTTGGCTGTGTTTTCTCCGTCCCAAGTGCTTCTCCTCGCAGCTTAACAAACTGCTCGCTGGAGCTTGGCTAATCCTTGGCTAGCAGTGCCCAGTGATTTATTATAAAGTTAGTTAATTTGGGGCGATCTGCAACATCGCACCATACACACATGGCCTTGACAGATCCCTGCTGTCTGTACTGTGCAAGTCTGAATTGCCAATTAATTTGAAGATTTGTGTGTGTGCATGTGTGTGCTTGTGTGTGTCAAGCCTAAAAGAGGAGAAAAACAGTGAGAGTTTGCTTGTGCGGCTGTGATAGAGAAACACAAGGCAAATTGTTCATCGCATTGTGTCTGTTTGCCTTCCTGTCATGTGTGTGTGCATGTGTGTGAGTCAGTCTGTCTGTGCCCCCTACACAAGTGCGATTCAGCACTGTCCAGCCTCGGTTGAATGGGTGCCCTGTTTGTGCCTGCTTTCTGACGCCAACAGCCGCTCTGCACCCCTTGCCTCGGAGCAAGTGTTGTGCCCTATGTGCTAAAATAACAGGTGCTTTTACACAGTGACTTAATCCCTCTTTCCCCTGCACCTCCCTCCGCCGCCGCCGCACACCCTGCTGTGGGTTACATCACCTGTGGGCCTGGGGCAGCTCCAGCACAGACATAAAATGCACAGATGGGGCAGATGGAGCTTAATTTGCCAAACAAGTATAAGGACATAAAGTTTGACTTCTTGTATTCTTTCTGCTGCAACCTGACAGGAAAACATGGGTTAAAACTAGACTCTTATGTCGAAACTTCAAATTCAGTATTCAGGCGAAGTTTGAGTGGGTGCGAATGGGAACGTTGCCTGTGGGTCATCAACTGGGGTCCTCCCTAGGAAAACTTTCTTTATTCCTCCCTTATGCTTAAAGGTATGAGCTCTCATGTTCTTGTAGGAGCACTGCAGTGATTTTACACATGAAAAAGTCATGAGAAGTATTATTAAGCCTGGTCTGACTCACAAAAAGTCAGCATAGCATGACCTCTGTTGCTTCAACTTCGATTATTCTTAACACAACTCCCCCAATGTTGTGAAAATGCAGCACTATATAGGCGTTAAGTTGCTGTGTTCTACAGTCAGGTTACAGAAATGCATAGAAACAATATGTTCTCTCACTTGTCTAGCGGTACAATATCTGACTATCTTAGGTTCTTAGGTTTTTAGAAATCTGCCTCCACCCCAGTACAATAGAGATGAATGGTAACTCATTTGTTGCGCTCTCAGTTTAAAAAAAAAAAGTTAAGTTGATCTTACTAGAAACCACCGCATCATTCAGCATAATCAACACCTTGTCAATAGTTTTCATCAAGTTGTTCCAAGAGAAACTGCACATGTCTCCAGATTTAATGGAGAAAAAGTGATTTCTTAAACCAACCCCTCAGTGACCCCCCCCCCCCTGGCTTAAGTTTCTCTGTGGAAAAAAAATGAACCCGGCTCCAATTGAATTCCAATATTGTACCAAAAAAACAGGGCCAGGAACACCTGCATTTCTGACTCCAGCGGGCTTGTCCAGTTTGTCTTGTATTTCTCTGGGTGCAGGCCAAACTCAAGCAGATGGATTAGAGGTCTCCTCTGTGGCGCAGCTGAGCAGAGCTGTCGCCGTCTACATCAGTCCAGTGTGTGACTGACAGACTGGCTGGAAATACTATTGAGCTGCTGGGTCCGGGGGTCTTGTGTTAAACCTGGCACCTCAACCTCCCTTTCTTTTTTTTTTCTGTCATTCATTCTCTTTCGCCATTTGGCCCCTGCTTGTTTTTCCTTCGCACATTCTGCCTCCATACCACTGCTCTCCTCATTACCTCTCCACTCCTGTCCCCCCCCCCTCCTCCTCTTCTCCTGTTGTCCTTCGCGTTTCTCCTCCTCCCCTTTCATCCCTCCTCCCCCTTCTCTCCCCTCTCTCTCTCCTCGGGACCTTGATGTCAAGGCCTCTCAGGCAGTGTGGTCTCTGTCTGCAGGCTGTCAGGGCATGGACTCTGCCCACTGGGACCCTGAATGGGACAAATTGACCGTAACAATGTTCCTACTTAGCATGTGGAGCTGGGAGAAAGAGAAGGTGAAAAGGAGGGCCTGATGATTGAGGTGTAGGCCAGCCGCACTGGCAGCGAGGGGGAAAGACGGAGGGGGGGGGGCAGGTCTTTGAAATGTATGAATTGAAGACTTATATAAAATCACACCTCGTCTTTTTAAATCCCCAGTTCACATACTCGCTCCCTCTCTCTCGTACACATATGGCTTTGCTTGTTGTTATTTGCCCAAGGCTACTACCGTGGTTGCCATGGCAGCAGGATAAACACGGTTGCCCGTGACCCTATGAGCCCTCACATGCATGCACACACACAAATAACACACCTCATTCCCAAGGCCCAGATGCCCTCCGGTGGTGGTGGTGGAGGGGGTGAGGGGGGGGGCTTGGCGAGTCTGGCAGTTTGATCTGCACTGAGGTGCTACCTCTGCCTCACAGAGGGTCAAGGATCATCCAGCCCACCCATTAAAATGCAATAAGGACTATAGCCCGATGGGACCACCTCTGCCACTTAATCACACACTGCAGATCCCTCATCATCTGCTCCTTTCCTTTTATCTTTTAATCACTTGTTTTTCCAACCATGTCTTCCCTTTTCGCTCTCATCTCTCTGTCTGCTTCATGGCTCTTATACATCCAGTGCAATGCCAGCCAAAGCAGCTCGAATAGATGAGTGAGTTCAAAGAAGGCAAAGCCTGATATAGTCAATAATAAGCACTCTTTCATTTCGCTTTTGAAAAGCCCTCTCTTATGGGCCGCTGTCGCTGGCAGCCCACGAGCTAGCCTCTCCTCGGAGTCTGCAAAGAGTATGATTTCAATATTTTTTTTTTGTCTATGCCCTTTAAGTGTGACAGAATGTAGTGGAGAAGTTGGAGCGGTATCATGTTGTGTAAGCCTGAGGTGGCCCTGTATGACAGGAACAAAGAATGCAGCTGCTATCACCAAAGGCCAAGTGGCTGTTGAATAAAGATGCTTCCCGTTGGTGGAACTGGCATTCCATGTAGGCTTATTGTACCTCCACAGGGGGAGTGTGCTCCTGCGTGTGTGTGTGTGTGTGTATGTGTTTCCTCTATCTGAATAAGGTAGGCAGAGGGGGTTCTTCCATTCTCCGCAGCAGTGAGACAGAGACATTTCCATGAGTATAAACTCCATCCCCGCCGCTGGCAAGCAGACCATGAGTGATACTGTGGGAGACAGCATGAAAAGACAGGCATGACATGACAGAGACAGACACCAACGTTTACTTCCTGGACACCCCCCCCGAAAAAAAAAAGTCAGTGTGTGTGAGCTGAATGTTTTTTCACGGCCTGTTTGCTTGTCATTAAGTTGCGTTCACATACCCTCACCGCCTCTTTTCTCTTTTTTCACACACATACTTTCTCTGTCTCTCTCGCGCTCTTATGAAGTCTTGGTGTCAGCAGAGCCTCTGATTGTTAACAAGAGACGAGACTAATGAGGGGCCATGGTCAGGAAGGGAGAGGACAGGCCAGTCCCATATACCACCCGGAATACATGAATACACTTGGATATCCCCGGTCACACAAACAAGGCAGACAGACACATACTCACATTCACAGCTAAGCAACAAGCCACCACAAGCCCCAAAAGCCTGGAGCAACATATCCAAGAGCCAGCAGCCATACCGCAATAATAATATTTTTCCTCTCTTGACATGATATAAATAGCAACACTTATTTCTATTATAGCGTTCGCAGGCCGAGATCGTTCACCTCCTAGCTTTTATTTCCCATGCCAGGTACTATGAACACTAAGCAGATCACTAATAAGGCACAGTTTAACCACTGTATATGGTGAGAGACATTGCAGAGAGGATGCTGGTCACACACATCCTGAATCATTTCCCGCATCAGCACAGCATGAATCGGAGAAAAAAAAACATGCCCTGTGGACCAGAATGGTATTATCCTGCTGCTGTTTTATAGCTGATTCATTTCTTGGGGGAACTTCCAGCCCAAATGGCTCTATCCTGTAGTTTTATAGTCGCAGAGAAGCCGCAAAAATAAAATGAGAATGTTCTCATCTGCGTTGTCTGTGCCCGCCGTTGACAGCATTGTTTACTACTGGAGCTGCTGCTGCTGCTGCTGCTGCTGCTGCGGTCCCTGCCCGTCTCACTGGTGTTCTGGATTTAAGTTTGTGACTGTATACTCTTAGAGAAAAAAAAACAAAAAAATGTAAATGTCCGCTCAGTTTGCTGCCAAGCTACCACTTGTTTTGTGCTTTAAGGTAATTAACAGCTTAATGCGTTCAGTGACCTAGGGGAATCAGTCATGCTGAAAAAACAAAAAAGAAAACTCATGGCCTGCTGGCACCGGGCGCGGGACAGTTGGCGGAGTGGAGGGACCGAGCCAAGGCTGCGACCTGCCGTCTCTCCTTCGGCTCGGCGGTGGTTGAAGTTGAAGAGAGAACGCAAGGTGAGGCAGGTGAGGCAAGTAGGAGGGCATGGAGGCATCGATGGTTTATGGGTGACGCTGAACTGTAAGGTAATTGGGAGAAGTAAAGAGGCGCAGAACAGAGAGAAGGCCGTGAGCCGAGGGAAGCGAGAGGGGGCGGAACGTAGTGGAAGAGTCTTGAGAGGATGCTTGTTCAGCCTCGGTTGCTGTTGAAAAGTGGAAGGAAAGTGGGTCCTTGAACGTACTCGCCTAAATTAATGGCTCAGAAGCACCAATTAATGTACAGCCTCGCTGTGGGTCTCTGCTGTGCTGAATCAAAGAGGTCTTGCTGTGCAGTGCGTCTGCTCATCTCCCTAGCATGTGTGCATGCACTCAAATAACACACACACACGCACAGGCGCGCACACACAATGAAGAGATTTTAGCCAAGAAACTGGAGCCAGAGAGTGAGAGATGAGATGAAAGCATCACATGGAGCTGAAAGCTGAGTGTCAAGGTTAAAGAACAAAAAAAGAGTGGTGATTTGGTCTTTGTTAATAAATGGTAAAGGGAAGAAGGGAAGGTCAAGTTTGATGTATTTGTCATTCAATAAGAAGCCGAAGAGATGAAATAAGGGACGGAGGAGGAGGAGGAGGAGGAGGAGGACGGAGTGTGCTGCTCTCTGAGGGTGGGAATCACAGAATCAGACCCAGAACCCATCTGGACGCAACAGGTCTGATGACAGCAGGCGGGTTCTCCATCCAAGTATCCCAGCCGTGGGTGACGGCGAGGATACAGAGCCAAGGTCTCCCCCCTGTCGAAGACCCCCGGAGACCCAGACGGTCCACCACCAATCTGTCCCCTGATACCAGCCGCTCAATGTGACAGCGAGGCATGTTTGTTATGAAGGGTTCTGGGATTATAATTGTTCAAATTGAAAGTGGATGATTGATTACATGGTATTAACGCCGCCGACAGAGATGAGTGGATGCTGCGAGGATGGTAGACGGTCTGTATACCGAGGAGTTATGTGGAAATGAAAGAAAGGATTTAAGCGTCTTCACAGCAAATCTGTTGATGCAGTACATTAGGTCCCGCGCTGAATTCATTAACATTAATTTCGGCTTGATACAAGGAGCGGTAACAATGGCGGTCGCAAACCAATACGGCACAAAAAGCAGAAAAAAAAAATTGATATCCTGCACACATAACAGCTACTTCTAAAAGCTTGTGTGCGGTTACAATAGAGCTGTTGATTGGCAAGTCTTCAGTGCCGAGGTTTTCTCTGGTTGCCGTGCATTCAGAATACCATAGCTAGCGTGCTCACAGTAGCTAGTGGGTCATTCGTATTTGCATGTAAATGTTTTTCACCCCTTGGCTTGACTGGTGGGGCAATCAGAATGGCTCTCTGTCTGCATCACTTAGAGGGAGTGCTGCAATGACTGACTGTGACATTCAGAGCTCAGGCCAGGCTTTGCCATTTGCTTAATTCGCTTGTTCGCTCAGACGTTTGTTTCCGTGGAAAGGAGAAGACAAGAGACAGGAAAGGGTGTTTTTTTTCTGTGTGTGTGTGTGTGTGTCGCTATAGATCCTTTTTTCGTGCGCATTCGCTGTCCCACTCTTTTTTACAGCTTGATTTGCTCTAAACATCCGAATCAGACCCCATCGTTTCACATCCTCCCACCTCATCATCCAGTCTCCGGGACGCCCATGCTTGGCCACCTCCATCCTCCCATGGCGCCACTGAGATGGACACTTGCAAAGCTTTTCTTGCTCAAACCAGCGTGACACACACACAGACACAGGCTCAAAGACACACACATACACATACACACACCTCCCACATGGCGATGATGGATACATGTGCAAAATGCATATCTGTACAACGGAGGAGTGTTTGTGCTTGACTCATGTAGCACATCCCAGGGTTTGGCAGTCTGTCAGGCATCTATCAGCCTCTGTCATCAGATGATACATGGTCCTTCAGGTCTCCCAGTTTGACTAACTGCCGTTTCTTGGCTGTGGAGCGATGAGGGCATTGGCGGGGACAGGGTAAATCGGGGGGATTGAGTTTTTTGAGAGAATACGTTCTGCAAGGAAATGAGACAGTGAATGATTAATAAGGAAAATATTCACTTTCCCAACTGGTGTAATATGTATTTACACATCACGCCACGAGCATGTCCATTTAAATGACATTATTCTAAACATCCATCGTACTGGCTGCAGCCTCTTCCCATTTGTGGTTTGGGCGAATCTTGCCTCTTTTGTCAGAGTATTTGAATATATCTCTGCCAATGAGAAAATTTAGTTTGTACAAACTGTATAATCTAAATAAACACAAAATACAACTCATAAAGTTTCCTTTTTCCAGTTTATGCTGGTGTATGTTTGATGTGACAACACTTCAAACGTTCGTCTAATCCTCCTCTTTGACATTTGAGCGCTTGGTAGTTTTATGACAATTATGGGATGTATGACTCGCCTGCTGCGGGGGTAAATGGAAACGTTAGCTGGTTGCTGTTATTTTGTGTTCTTTGCTGTATGGCCTGTTCTTCTAAATATAGTCTGACTGAGGAGCAGTGGCACCTTAGAGACTTACATTTTTGTTCTGTGTAGTGGCCTTTTTAACAACAACGCCAGCATGTTCGAGTCTTGGTTCTAATTTGGTTGCGCGGTGGCTTTCTGCTTGCTTTCAGCCCGGCTGTGTATTGATTTAGACAGAACTCCGCATCAGTGTATCTCCTCTGATCGGCTGCTCTTCTTGACCCGGCATCATCATCATCGGCGCGCTGCCTCGACATCTTGTTGTGTGCATCAGCACGCAGCTCGCTCGTCACCTGCTGTGGCTGATCTAACCTTTTCAACAATTATCTGCTTGCTTTTTTATAAATAGCCGAGCTTGTTCTGTCTGTTTTATTTCAGCCACGCTCTCCCCTGGCTCCGTGCAGCAGCAGCAGCAGCAGCAGCGGTGCTTGGAAACTCAATCTCAGGGTCTAAACTGAAGAAATAAACAAGAGAGAAAATGCCTGAGAGCTTGCTCTTGCAGGCCTGAGATATGCCATGTAGCATGAAACATTAAGGGCGCTGCTACAAGGGAAAAGCATTGACGGAGTTTTTCCACTTGCATGCATGTTGGAGAAGAATACCAATAAAAGCCATGTTGTTGTTTCAATAGCAAGTAAACATCTGCGAGGCCAACAAACTGTAAATCATAGAAACATGCAGCAGTGATTAAACTTTCAGATCTGCCTCCTGTCTTCTCAGCATGCCTCTAACTCATAATGGAACCATTTTTTGCTCCTCAATTTTTACTTAATTGATGACTCTCTGTTAGCATGTCTTTAATTGCACTTCCCCGAGCGTGAGGGGGGTTTGGGGGGGTTTGATTGCTCAGTTAGACAAACACTGGTGAGCACTATTCCTGCCAAATGTTAAAAGACGGCATTTATTCTTGAGTGAGATTTTTTTTTTTAGATTTTATGACTTGCCTGCCGGACAGTGCCACTCCTCTGGTGGACAGCTTTTTATTAATTTTTTTTTTCTCCTTTTCCCTGCTTTCTTGGCTCGGACCGCTTCACCTGGCATAGAGAGCCTCTCTGCTGTCATCATCGCCATTAACGGCCACAACAAAGTAGCTTTGAAGCTCTGCAGGGCTTAGGCCGTAATAGGAGGACAGCTCCGGGCTCACAGTATAATGGATGGAAAGCTCCGGGGCGCCACTGTTTGCTCTTTAGTTCTCATTTCTGTCCCTTTTCATAAGATAAGGCTCTAAAAAGACATTGGGACCAATTACTCTTCTCTGTCTTTTCCATCCACCTTTCTCACCGCCTCTCATCTCTGTTTGACCAGGCCGTGACATTAAAGGTGCCGTAGATGTAGGATAAACGACACGAAAGGAGCAAACGCATGGCGGTGAAGTCGTCAATCTCTGGAGCTATTTTCAAAGCAGAGGTAACAACTGCTGGAAGCGCCATATTTATTGCGGTCTCTTCTGTTAATTGGATGCATTATGTTCATTTCCTTTGCCGCTTTTCAAATCTTAATCAGATGGTTAATTTACTGTCTTGCAGGCTATAACCAGCTGGCTCCCAACATAGACGCTTTTCGCTCTCTCCATCTCCATCTCTTCGTTTTTCAGCGCGCGTCTCCATGGTTTCCTCAGCGTGTTTAGTAGTCAGGCAGGGTGGGTTTTTGTGTGCAAAAGCGCTTGTGTGGCCCTGTTTGTGTATGTGTATGTGTGTGTGTGTGAGGTTAGTCGGGTATATGACGGTGTCCCCTTGTTGGTCTGGCATTAATACAATGAGGCCTGTGAAAATGTGATGGGGATTATTTGTTTTGGCACGTCTGAGTCAGTCCACAGAAGAACAGAACAAGCCGCTGTGAGAAGCCTTCATTAATATAATAACACTCCTCGGTTGTAACAGACAGGATGCCTCGCACACTTTAGGTGATATGAGCGCACACATACATGGGTACCTATAATGATGTTCCTCCCTGGACCACCATGGCCACCTCACTTCTTATTTACCTGTTTGTCATTTCACAGAATTCACCGAAAAGTTAAGAGGGGAAGCTGATTATGCTCCCCATGCAGTCACTTCTGCTCGTGTTTCACAGGCCGGCAGCTCAGCATTTCCTCGCCATTGTCAAGTCGGTTCCCTGGTGCTGATAAGGAGTAATTGCCAGCGTGGCAGTTGACTTGTTTCTTCCTTGAGAGTTGCCATCCAGGCTGAAGTAGGCTTTGAGTCACTTTTTTGTTCCCATGAAAAGTCGACATCAGTATCTTTGTCTGGAGGTGGGGGAGATTTCGTTTGCATCTGATAATCCCTTTTCACTCCTGAAATTAGTTTCTCTCTCTTGAGGCTAACATGGAGAAGCAAAATTACAAATGAGCGAGGATTACAAATGTAAAAGTGTGAAACAGAACAGATAGGGAAATGAGTGGCTGTACGTGTACACGTGTGTGTGTGTGTGTGTTGCGCGTGTGTGCGCGGGCGTGTAGTGGAAGAGGTTTCTCTGCCAGCAATCAAGGACTTTTGCTGGAACATTCACCTGATGGAAATGAATAGATTCCTGGATGTAGGAGGCAGGGATCGGGGAGTATGGAGAGGCAGCCCGAGGACTTGTCAGTCATTATGCACATACACAAAACGCTCACACACACACACACACACGTACATATAGAGGCAGGCTCAGTGGCTCATTACTGCACCTTAGCACCACCGGCTACACCAGGCAGCGAGCCAAACTAAAAGCTAAGAGGTGATGCTCACCATAGGCCACTGTGTGCGCTGGGTGTGGAACGGTGGAGCTGCAGCCTCTGGCTAGATTTAGGTATCACTCATTAGTGCCCATGCACAGACTAATGAAGAGCCTGGAGAGGAGGAGAAGAAAAGCGAGAAAAGAGCGGGAGGCACAAATCAAACTGCATGGAAGAAACAAAAACAGACAAACACAAGTTTTCGCACAAGGCACTTGCAGACACATGGTCGGGCTGTAGAAGCAGCTTAGCTAACAACCGCTGATGTTTTCACTGAGGAGCTGATATTTAGTTAGACTGAAGGCTGAGGAGTGTCTGCGTAAGTGGATGCAGTGATAAATTTTAAAGCAGATCGCTTTCCCCGAGCAGCTGCTGTATTTTGGTGAACCAGTTTTCGTTCATCTCGGCACCAGGGGACAAACACAGACACACACACACAGGGGATACCAGTTATAGAAATAGCCTGGGCTTTTCTACGTAAACACAACTCCTAGCTGAAGGAAATGTGTGCGAGTACTTTTGTGGGTGTGCACTAGAGCTCTTTTTCATGACAGCTTGCATCAGCATGATTAACAGGAGAGCACTATTGATTTGGTCAAGGCAGTTTCAGAGGCAAAAATGTTGTTATTTACAGTCGTCAGGACATTTTGTTATTGTCGTCAGGCGTCTTGGTAGCTTTGCTCATTGAAGCTCAGAGCAGGGTTGTGTTATATATTTTTTTAAGGCTCAGCGAGTCTATGCGGCCAAGGCAGCTAGTTCCTCTTCCAAAGCCTCCTGAGACTCAACCCCAAGGACCTGGACTAATTCTTCTGCATCACATTACCATTCTCATTAATGTGACTGATTATACACTTGGAAGGAGTAGGCCGCAGTCGTGAGCCAACCAGCCAAAGTGTTTACTGGCACATAAGTGTGAAAAATCAGAATGCCCACTCGTGTTGAGTCATTGGTGTCTTAGATCATCCTGATGGCTGCAAACAGACCTTTGACATCCCGTTCTCTGTCAGAAATGGATTTCCATCTTATTTGGGTGGTGATTTATTATGTGTGTCTGCGTGAGGTTGCTCTGCATGGTGTGTCAGTGTATGTGTCCATGCTCTGCAGTGTTATTTCTGAAAGTGCAATTTAGCTCAAGTTAACATTGTTGATGGTTTTGATCAAATACTCAATTAACCTTTCTTCACTCCTTGTTGAAACCGAAGGAGAACTGCCAACTTTATAAAAAAAAAAATGTTTCAAAAATGTCGTGCAAGATGTGTTTTGTGTGAACAAGCAATGTCAGACACAATTTCATAACAAGTTTTCTGTAGATTTGTAGGTTGGCATTGGAAACAGTAGCATTATTATACTGTAAGTTATTATAATAAAGTTAATTTTGTAGTACATTTTGTTTCATTTTTCAGAGAGGTTACAACAATACAGAAAATACCCCATCTACTATCTAAACTAGAAAACGACTGCCTTGGTCTTCTCAGTGTATCCTTGAATGGGTGAAAAAAGTAATAACACTTAATGTATAAACCATTTTTGTGATAATTAGATGTTGTGCGGAGACTGTTCAAAATGCAGACAAACTTCAGAGGAAAAGAAAACACAAACCCCCCCAGAGCCATCGCACTGTCCCGACTGCAACCATTATGTGTTTATTGAACTCAACATAAATAGCCTGTTATTTCAGAAAACTCTGCTTTTGTTAGTTCCCACCAGAATAGCAAAATGGATTTTTTTTTTTATGGGTCCATCCGTTGCTGTGTTTTGGGGGTATTTTTAATCTGTGTGCTCCTTAATATAGACCACTGCAGCCACCCACCATTAGATATGTACTGTAGGCTTAATATAGAACAGACCTCCCATCTGCTTAATTCAGTTCAAGTCTTTATTTATAGAGCAGGTGCAACACATTTAGGAGGAAGAATCGAGTTTAGAATTTAAAATAGAGAGACCCTGAGGGACGCCAGCGCCCCGACATGCAAAAGAAAGACAAAGAAATTAACCGAGTGCATTTAAGGAGCTTATTGTAAGTTTTGTTACTGTTAACAGTGGCTGGCGTTAATAGCTTGGTAGCCAGCATTAGCATAAAGTTGCGAGTTCTGCATCAAACTTTGTTCCTTAACAAACTAAAATTAACACTTTATATATTTTCATCTTCTGAGTTAGCATGTCAACCAGTTAGCCTTGTCTTGACTTGTCATAGCAGCCTCCACTCTGCTCAGAGGACATAATAAAACCTCTTTTCTTACACACTACAATCGCTGAAGGTCTTTTCAAACAACAATCACCACTACCCACATTGGCACTTTACAAATAGTCCCTTTAATACATAAAAGCAGCAATAACAGTATGAGTAGTTTAATCAAGTCTTTAATGGGTTCTCTGAAACTAGCCAGAGTACCAAGCTTCAAAACCCTTTTATTGTAGGAGAACGGAGCAAATGGGCCAAGTTCCCTTTCTAATGTAATGATGCGTGTCACTGTGTGAAACACAGACTGGTGCTTTAACTGGGCAGTAATGCAGACTCTGCTTTGGATGGCTGATGCCTTTTATGAGAGAGACCTAGATATTATCAGATCAGACTTGACTACAGTTAGACTCCATCCCCCCATTGTATTTATAGACCTACATGTGAAAAACCACTGACTGAGATCTCTTAAAGCGAAAATGGAAACACATAATGCATTTTAATGGAACAAATCTACTAAGCAGTTTCTTAACCGCCAAAACAAGTTTGAAATCGAAAAATGAGTGAGTACAGTAGATGAGTGACGTAGGTGTTTGGTTTTGTGAACACTCAGCAGTATATACAACTCATCCTTTAACGCATAACACTTTAAGTGACAGAAACAAATGATTATGGGCTGTGAAATGGGGCTGAAAATGGTAGACAGAAATTGACTTGAGTTAAAAATGATATAGACAGCTGTTTTCATTAAGATGACAAAATACCACTTTTTCGTCTTTTAGTCTCCACCACACATGCAAGGCTCTCAGCCTACAGAGGCTATAGACTTCACTGGAGTGCAGATACTGGTTATCATTTTGCATTAGACATCTCCATCCTCTCCTATGTTTGTCATGTCCAAGTCTCGGGCAGTAACGTTACATACAGTGGGTCCAGCAACATCGAGATACACTCTGTTGTATTCTTCTCCTCAATTAAATTAGCATTGCCTTTCTTTCCGCCTCTTCTCAAAGCCAAATGCCATTGGACATGTGTTATGGATTTTCATTGCAACTGGGTTCAACTAAACTGAACCTAAAGCACAAAAGCTGGTGAAAAATCAGTTTGGTGCACGACACAATGGCTTGTGTAGCTGCTCAGTCAGGACAGCGTGCGCGCTCTCTCCGGCCCCAGTGTCACACTCGCTGTCCGGCCTTTGGTGTGAAATGGAAAGTGGGCTAAGAATCTGGCCCAATTCTGCCCAGTGGTCAGACTCCTCTCTCTTATGTCATTGTATCACTGCCCTCTGTCTTCCCACCATTGACCTGACTGAAGCCCCTTGGCTATGAGAAACAATTATCTAGATTGTGTCAATAGAGTTAGTGAAGCAGGTGAAGGCATCACTATCTCAGTCTCAAAGTCTTGGGTCAGCTGCAGTCAATGAGGAGTAATGGCCTTCACTTTACTACAGTGTGTGAGTTCAACTGGAAGACGACCAGCTCAGCCAGAGAAGCTATGAGCCTCTCCGCAGGGACCTTTGTACCAAACTGAGCAGAGGGGAGCTTTCAGAAGAAACCAAGCACTGTGTGTTTGTGTGTTTCTGTGTGTTATGTTTCTGTCTACTCCACTGTCTAGCTGACCTGGAGTCCATCCAAAGGCCATACTACAAGAACTCTCCTCTCCTCTCCTCTCCTCTCCTCTCCTCTCCTCTCCTCTCCTCTCCTCTCCTCTCCTCTCCTCTCCTCTCCTCTCCTCTCCTCTCCTCTCCTCTCCTCTCCTCTCCTCTCCTCTCCTCCCCTCTCCTCTCCTCTCCCTCCCCTTTATGTCCTCTCTGTTCTCTCTGTGGGCGTCAGCTGGGGGACAAAAAGGAGAAGAGCCTGGGTCACTTCCAAAATGATTTCCATTGCCGCATAAATGCCTTTGGAAGAATGCAGCTTGGTACATGCCAGAGAAGGAAAGAAAGTAAATGACCCTAGAGCTGAGAGCTTGAAGTGGGCCAATCGAAGTTTGGTTGGTTGGTGGAAAGACCACAGTAACGTCCTGGCAAAGTCCAGCAGGGCAAATTGAAGAATTTGGAGCAGCAGAGAGAGAGAACAGCATGAGGTGGAGAAGGGAGAATACGCTAGAATAAATGAGAACTATTGGCGAAGTTTGGATGAAGGTTGTTGCTGGTCTCCGTGGCCAAGTTTTGGGATGTAGTGGTGGTGCTCTGAGTAGCAGAATAGGAGAGCGTATAACATTACAAGCTCCAGATAAAGGCCGACATGGAGAACGGCTCGAAAACAAGCCTCCATTAAATTTGAATAAACTGCTGAAGAGGTGAGAAGACGACAAAACAAGTGGGCGTGAGGGATGGAGAAAACAAGAGCTGAAGGGGAAAGTGATGCCCCCACCCCACCGCACCCCACACACACACACACTTTGCATGTTTGTAATTGTTTCGGCGTGTGCGTTCTCCCTCCCTCCCCATCGCCTTTGCAATTATCATCGTGAGACCAGGGGCGGTCTCCCCCCCAAGCTAGAGTGCCTGAGACACTTGGGTGGTTTGATGGAGGTTTGGCACGTAGCAGTGTGCAGGCAGGCAGGGCCCAGAGACACCACTTAGTTAATTAACCAAAAGGACTAAAGCTGATTCTTCGGGCTGATAAACAGAAATTAGGTGAACATTGCTGCCCCTCCCTCATCCACCCCATGAGAGAAAGTCCACAGAGAGAAGTCTCTCACCGAAGTTTCAGGCTGTTTGCTTTTCTCCCAGCAACAAAGGCTTGGGAATCTTATCGGCAAGAGGGGGAGGACGGAGGGAAGGTACCAATTTCAATATCATTTGAATTTTTTTTCTTGTTGTGGGAGGATGAGAAATCTGCTTTATCATAAATCACTGCATTTATTTCATATCGCTTCTCTCTTTGATACGCGTTTGGTGTATTTCCTGTCATTTATTGGGCATTTTCCTCCACGCTGTGCATTTACGGGCGACTGTCTGTGGGCCGGGACTGTCGTGTTCGCTCCTGCAAAATGCAATTCCACTGAGAAAATGTACCTGTGTCGATGCGTGTGCACGTGCTTTTTATGCAGCTGAACAGGAATTTTGATGAACACGGGGTAAATAAACGGTATGGGAGCGTTGGCAGACAAAGCATGCTGGGTTCTTGTAAACCCAGTGGTGGAAATGATTAACATCCACACGGTCCTCCGACGAACCCCGACCGCTTCCCCCACCGCCTCATTTGTTCTCACTGTCAGTCTGGGGGCCTAATTTTCACTGGGGGGAAGGAAGGCGGTGTATAATTGTTTTAAAGGAAACACTTTGTCTCAATCGCTTGAACATTTTTCTATCTTAATTACTATCTTAATTTTTCATAGTAATTTCCTCAAATTCATGTCGTCTCCTCTCCCTCTCGCCAGAGTGCTGGCAAATTAGTTATGTGATATGCCAAAGGATGTCCAACCTGCTGCGATGCATCCGCCTCACTGTCTGTCTGTCTGTCTTCTCCCTCCTTCTAGTGGTGTTTTGCTGAGTATTTTGTTGAACATGTCCTGTGGTTTTGGGAGACCGATTACGCCCTGGACACTGTGTGTGGGTGACTGCTCTGTCATTGCTGACTCCAGCACACAACCTGCAGAGTGTGCAGACATCCTATGACCCCCCCTCATCCTCCCCTCCCGCCCCATCTCTACACAATTTGCCATCCTGGCCCCCGTATATTGCCGGCCCTCCTGTGCCCTGACATTTTAGCTTTGCCCTCCTATTTGCCCTGTCCCTTCTCATTATGGCACCGCATCCATTGCTGTCACAACGGCTCTCTCAGGCGGTCTAGCTTGTGTCCTCACTGCCATTCGCTGGGTTTGCTCTCTGTGCTCTCACGTTGTTTTTAATCACTGCCGGTTCACTTTATATTATCAGTGTCTGTTTGGATCTGGATGAAAACAGTCACAACAGCACTTATTTGACTTTTTTTTTTCAACCGTATGAAGCCCTCACTGGTTCCTCCGGCTGGTCGATACGACTTCAAATCAACATCACAAATATTCAAACTTTTATAGAGAGCAACGAACTCCACAGATACTAAAGAGGAGGTTGTAGTGGGTGGATGAGTGAAGTGGGGTGCAAAAAGCATTGCTGGCTCCTTTTCTCTGCCATGCTATTACACCCTGATGTAATGTAAATAGCCACACTAGCTATGCATGGTGGAACTGGTACTAGAGCTAAAATAACATCTGCCTTATATTATTCTCCCTCCTGTGTCTCCTTTTTCAATACATCTCTGTCCCATAATGTTCGCCTGCTCTAAAATCCCCCCTTTCTCCTCCTCTTGCCTTCTGCTCAGATGTTCAGCTGCTGCCTGCCTGCCTGCGTGCCTGCTCTGTGTCTAAACATTTCCCTTCATTAGACCGGGCCTTGTTGCGGCTGCTCTGCAAATTGGCCTTACAGAAAAAGTAGGCTGTGTTGTTCATTGAGCTGCCATGTCAGTAATAGTTGCCTGGCACCGGCTTTTGTTCCCCTCTGAGGTAATTGCCACTGAGGGGATTAAGTATTGATATGACAAGGGTGAGGGCATGGGCGTGCCATCCGTCATCCATCTCTGGGTGTATCAGATCAGTGCGGTGAAAGGATCTCTGGTGAAGTGTGATTTTCTTAACATTTCTTACTGCCACAGCTCTTTGTGAGACTCTGAATGAAAATGATATTCAGATCAGGTACTCTCTGTACATTTTTGTTCATGGTTTTTTGGCTGTAAGGGGTGTCGTCGTTGTCCTTGTTGTCTTTTCCTTTCCATGCGTCTTTGCTTTCGTACTATTTTTGCTCTGTCATGTCTTTCTGATTCTAAATGTCAGTGATGCAGTCGGGCAGTAAAACAGTTATTTCTGAGCTTGAGCAGGGAAAAAAAAAAGCCCACACTTACACAGACAGCAAGGGAAACAGTGAAAAGATACAAATCTAACACAGAAACACAACACCACCTCCAACTGGACTTTCTCCTCTCACAAAGTTTCCCTCTTCTCCTCTTTTTTGGCTTTTCTCTGTTTAAGCTGTACATTAAAGTGGCATAAAACAGAGGACAAAGCAGGTCCTCCGAGCGTTGGCACTTAAATGGCTTGATTTCCATTCTGGTAGAGAGATGTAGTGTCTTGGCCTGCCAAGTGGTGTGTAGACAGATCAGGGCCCTGCCTCACCTCTATAAAGAAATCTACTGTACACAGCGTGGTCCGATAATGAGATATACTCAGCATCCAATAGATCCCAGTCTTTTCACTTCTCCTCTGCCACTCTGGACTGACTCACTTTAAGGACTAGCTCTAAAAAAAAACACACATTTAAAAGGTGCCATGCCTCTTTCCATCTCCCAAACACATACACTTCCAAAAAGGCTTATATCTGCTTACCGCAGCAGGCCCTCTGCGAATTATCACTCCACAGTAAGGCGAAAAAGAAAGAGACAGACACAGAAAGACACTGTTTGACTATTTGACTCGTCTCCGATCTCATTTAACTCCATGTCCTCCTCACAAACACGTCGGAGCATCTGCGGATGGCATCTTGCCCTCTCAGTGGGAGATGAGAGAGGCTGGTAGAGGGTTCTTCACCACAGGACTCCTTTCTACTCACCAGGCACGTATCACACACCCCCACATACACACTCCCTGGCACTTAAATCCCAGTGCAATTTACAGTGGAAATGAAAACACTCCGATGGCAGAGAGAGTTTGACGGGGCGTGAGTGCTTTTTAAATATGGCCCTTTTTCTTTATTAACAACTGCTCAGGTGAGGTGAAGCCATAAACACCCCTTCATGTCTATAAGTCAAGTTCGGGGTGTTTATATTATTTGAATTCCCTGCTGTATTTTGGCTAATTCATAGCTCTACATTTCATGCTTATGTGTGCACGGGTTCCATTAACCACCCAGCTAGTTCTGGAGAACAAACTACTAGCGAGGGGAAAATGGTAACAGCAGATGATCTGTTGCAGTGTTTGTTTACAGTGCAAAATTTTTAATTTGTTGTTGTAATGTAGGCTACAGTAACTGGCATAAGATCAGGCCTTTACAGCAGGTTTAGCTCTGACAGTTTGAAGTCTCTTCTGGGAAAAACATATTGGCTTCAATGCAGCCAGGCTGTAATGCAATGTCTTTAAATTAAAAGCCACACCGCCTTTCTTACAAGCCTCCACCATCCTAATCGACCTATCAAGCAGCACCTTGGGTCCTAATCTACTCACTTATAGCTCGGCGACTGTTTTCTGCACTGCCTCCCAGCAGTTCGCCACATTTATGCTGCTCTTTACGTCGGACCGCTCTGCATGCATATGAGCTGCTTTGATGCTCGGAGGCAACAGAGAGCGACAGAATGAGCTTTATTTTTATTTTTTTTCTCTTTCTGAAATGTTACTTTAAACCAAAGACTCAATGCCGCCGATAAAATCTCGTGTGCCTCTTGAAGTTTCAGCACAGAAACATCATACAGCCAATAGAGTTCCCTCACCACAGACTTTCTGCTGCTACGGTTTGTACAGGAAACCTGCGACTGCTTGCGGTAATACCACCAATATATTAAAGCGGGATCACAGAGCTCATGGTGATCAGGTCAGATTCTGCCATGTGGGTTTTTAGGATGGAGAATGTGTTGTTTGGCCTCCGTACAAGGATCAGGGGTGTAGGGACGGATGCCAAAGAAATACCAGGGAACCTTTAGAGAACTGCCAGCGGACGGGGAATGGTTGTTTTACAAAGTTCCCCAACACGTGTTTAGTTTGGCCACACAGCTCAACAATACAGATGACTCCCATTTGTCCTGTTAACTTAATCTCTTTCTCTCCCTCTCCTTCTATTTCTCACATTCGCTCTTGCACAAAGTTAGTATCACACCCTAAGGCCAGAGTAGTTTCTGATTAAGGAAACTGAATCAGTCTCAAACTGCCAGAGGTACAATAGGGAGCAGACAAAATTACCAGGCTACAGGATGGCCCACCTTTTCCTGGCCTTCCTCTATATCACCGGGTTTTTTTTCTTTTTTTTTTTTTTTGGAGTAAGGTCGTGACTGAAATTTTAGAACCTGAGGCAAAGCTTTTTCACTTCCTGCCTACTCCGAAGGAAGGAGAGAAAAAAAAATCTTGACTGAGCATTTGCAAGTGCATGAACATCCAGTTGTCTCTGAGGAGTTGGCCCCAGCAGATGGGTCCTCGTCTCACAGCCATCAGGAGTATTTTATTTAGCTGTTTGTCACGCTGTAAGGCACAGGAGACCTCAATCTCTCCACTCCCCATCTAGTGTGACCTGCCACGGCTCCAGCTTGAGAAGGTCCTAATGGAAACGCTCCGATTAGTGCCGCAGGTTTGAGGGGGAGGGATTCACGGACTGTCAATCTAATGGAGTATTGGATGAACAGAGGTCAAAGGTCATGTTTACACAGCAAATCCTCTATTTCCCTCATGTCATGTCAAACAGGAGATATATAGATATATACGTAGCAGCCAGCGAAGGCGGGAAGAGAAGTCTGACATGATGCAGCTTTACAGCGACCTTCAATCGATGACGCCTCCACCCGCCCTCTGCATGCAGCGCGTTTACATTTCATGAACACAGACATGGGTCAAACTTGTGCCATTACCCCAATTTGTCACCTGCAAACTATTTGGTCCGTCATAAAACCCCAAGCAAACTTTACTATTAGCATTTAAATTGAGGCTATTGGGGGATTCACGATATTTCTCTGCAAACACTTTTGCTCTTTGGCTTCTCAAAGGAAGGCTTCTCTTGGCTGAGGGAGAAATACAACCAATAATGTCTCTCCTCTGATATGATAAAGAGCTGTCGTGATTGATTTCCATGCTGCCACGACTTTTTATTCTGAATTAATTTGGCACTGTCTTCATCCTCCCAATTTCGCCGGTCCATCCAAGTCTCCTTTTCGCTTTCTCCGTCTCTCTCTCTCTCTCTCTCTCTCTCTTGGCTCCTCTCTGCTCCCAGAGCTCATTTAAAATACCTTAATGCCGTTGGCCATTGTCCGTGCTCGGCCATTGGTGTTTTGGCTCGAGCAGATGTTTGGATTTCGACTGCCTCTCTGTGATGAATGCTAAAAGAAAAAAAAAAAGAAAGAAAAAAAACTGCAGGTGGTTTTGTGGAGTCAAAGATATGAGAGAAACTTTGGCAAAGTAGTTTCTGACGCTGCAGTCCTCAAATCAACCGAGCTCAGCACAGAAGATTACGGAGAATATCTATGAAATTTCTTCTTTCTTTTTTTTTTCTCACCCCTTTAATCCCCTCTTTCAGGTTAAGGAGGGGGAGCTCTTTATCTTTGTGTGTGTTCATGTGCGTTAGCAAGAGAGAGAAACAGGAGGGGGGTGAGGGGGAAAGAAGAGAATAATGGAGAGGTGATGGCGGAGATGATTGGCCCTAAGTCACACAGATCAAGGTCACATCACCGACCCGACCCCCCCCACCACCATCCCTCCCGGCTGCAGGGGCGACAGTGGGTGACCTCTGCTTCATTAACTCCCTAATTCACTTGTAGCCCTCCCTCTGTGTGCAGAGTGAGCGAGCGAGCGTGTCTGTGTGTGCGTTGGTCCGCCGCTGCCTTGTTTGTGTGCGTGTCGAGAGGCTGATGGAAGGATGTTGTTAATGAGGGAGACGGCGTCAGGATGTGAGAGCAAAGCGAGCAAGAAAAAGTAAAGTTTCTCCAGTCAGCTCCTCGATACAGATCCTCCCCCTCCTCCCTCACCACCACCACCACCATCCCTATTCCCTTCTTCCAAACTGAGGAAGAGGGCTGCAGGCTGAACAAGCAGACAGGCCTTTGATCTCAGAGATGATGGGTACCAATCTCTCTCCTTCCTCCTCTCCCTCCCTCCATCTCTCTGCTGCTCAGCCTCCTGCCCCTCTCTCTTTACAGCCTCACCACGTCCTCCACCTATTCGCCGTCTAGTCGAGCCAAGCAACGACACGCCCAGCACCTTTCTTCTTCTTCTTCTCTGTCTGTCCGTCCTTCTTGTCACTATTCACCGCCACCCCGCTCCCCTCTTCTCTTCTTTTCTCACACCCCCCTCCCTTTCCTTCCGTCTCCTTCATGCAGTGACTGTAAGTGGAGTAAACACAAGTTGTCACACACTTCATCCCTCTGCTCGTCTCGGTGCAGAAGCTGAAGAAATGCTGCATCCCGCCGCCGACACGCTCGGGAGCAGGCGTTGAGCGAGGGGCGGCTGGCAGCTCGGTGGAATCTTGGGTAATAATAAATGAAGGAGGATTTGTCTTCTGTGAAAACAAAAGAGTTTGAAACTTGCTCAAATCGCTTTAGGGAGTAAATCACAGTGTAATATCCCTTTTATTTGCCTGGTCGTTCTGCGTAATGAAAGACTTTCTCACAAAGTCATGCGTTGTTCGCCTCTAATTTGTAAAAACCAACCTGGACTTACATTTCAATGCAACTTTTTTGAATTGGATTAAACAGGATTTGAGCTGAATAATCACATTAAAGAGTGAGACCTTGCAAGTTATGCGCTTTAATCACGATTCTCCTGAGAATTTAAAAGGCAGTAGCTATAGCATTATTTAGTGAACTCCTGATTTACCTATTGATTTGAATTTAATTCGTCCCCTCCCCGCCAAAAAATCATCCAGCCCGAGGAGACTTGTTTGTAGATAATATATTCACTGTAGTAATCAACTGTAAGAAGTGTTTGGATGGTTCTGCTCCTATTGAACTCAGTTTCATAAGAGTGTGACAGAGAGAAAAGATTATAAAAACAACCCGACTGAATAGAAAGTGTCACTTGTCAAGATTACAGCGCGCTGGAGGCGATTTCAAAAGTAATGACTCCATAATTGTAACAGGCCACACATTGACAAACTTGATTGCAAAGAGTCTGAAGTCGATGAAGACGTCTCATTCCTCTTATTAGAGACACAGTGTCGATCAAATATAAAGAAAAGAGAGGAAATCAGTACTTAATATTGTGCCGTTACTGTAAATAGGCCGCCTTTACAGACCAGTTTTCCAACATCACTTCTTTAGCGTGTCACGTTGTTGCTGTGGGAAAAACGGCAGGAAAACACAACAATATAATAACTGGTTTGGTACCGACAAGGAAAATTAATTATTGATTCAGGGACGTTTATTTGGAGATTACTGGGCAGAATAATTTAATGACATTAATGCAACCGAAGGGAGAGCAGCCACCCAGAGCAGAGCCCGGCAGCGGTGCAGTTAAGTGCTCGCTACACGCAGGTGCATCGCCATTGGTATTCTTCTCATTCACCGCAATAAAAACAGGTTAGCGCTGTCAGGATTCAAGTGGGATAGCAGGGGATTACAGGGTAGGAAGGTGTTTTTTCCTCTCTCTCCTACTGTATGTCTCTCTACCTCTCTGCCTCCTCTTCCCTCTGTTCTTGTGTACGTTGTGGGAGTGTTGTTTAGACCTAGCAAAGCCCCTGATTAGGGGACTGCACTGCAGAAGAGCAGATAGGTGTTTTTATTATTGCCTTGGAATACAGACGGATGGACAGAAGTGAAACGCAGAAGGAAATTTAAAAACAAAGTATGTGAGCCGACTGTGCAGGAGAGGGTGGATGAGGAAAGGCACTGGAGGCAGAGAGTTTCAAAAACATGCCTGAAAAACATTACAGCAAACCCAATGATCTATTCACTGATCTATTATTTTGTACCCTCTCCACATGCCATGTATAATATATGTCGCCTTACATTTGCTGCTGATCTCCTGCGTTGCCTGGAGTCGAAGCTTCAAAGTGAGGTTTTCAGACAATACACCACGTCTTGTGAAGCAAGCGGCAAGGTGTGACATGCAACTCAATTTTTAGAGCAATTTTTAGATCAATCAAGTCTGATGTGATTTGTAGACTGATTTAATTTGAGTTGAACTTGTTACCACGGTTCAAATTCTACCGACTATTATTGAGTTGTCGTTCTCAATATACTTCAGAAATTGTGAAGAAAATGTCCTAAAATACAGCATGAGTCACTGTCAAATTCATTTATTTTATATTAAGTCAACACGCTCATGCCTAGATATTAGGGATATTATGGAACTTTAAAACTAGTTCACTCATTTAAACAAATAATTCAAAGTGAAAACCACAGGAGCACCTGCAAGGCCATAATAACACTCAGACGTCGCTCAAGGTTTCAGTTTTATTATTCCAATTTGAACTCCCATTTGATAGATTAACAGTTAAAGCGGTGTTTCACAATGTCTTTCAGCAAATACATTTTTTAAACAATCCGGAAATTGGAGAAACCTCGACTGTATAGTCTCTTTAATGAAAGACCATTGATTTGCTGAAATTCCATTTGCCCACAGTCGGTTGGGGAGTGCACAGCGGTCAGCAGAGATGAAGCTTGACAAGTGGAAGATCAGCATGTGTAAATGTTATCGTCTCAATGAGCCCTTGTTGTTTAACTGCATCTGCCAGAGTGCAAAGTTTATTTAAACTTTACAAGTGGTTGTGGTGGCTGAGAGTTTCTGGATACATAGTAGGTGCAAAAAGAAGCTGAGAAAGTGACCTGGTTGTAAATGATAAGAGATGGGAAGCAAGTGAGGACTAGTTATGTGGAACACAACTAGAGAAGGAGGTGATGTAAGGTAAAGTGTCATATAGATGGAGCTGAGAAATAGAGAGAGCAGTAACACACACACGCACACACTCAATTTAAAGTCAAACTAATGGAAAGAGGATAGAGAATAAAAGCTCCAGAGAGAAGCCTGTGAGGTGGTTAAGGTGCTGATACACCACTATCTACTTTCATCTTCTCACCCTTTAAGCCCATTCTACCTCCTCTCTCTGTCCCTTTGTTCCTGTCTCTTGCCTTCACGCAACCTTTTCACATCCACCCCCTCCTCCTCCTTCCTTCCTCTCTCCATCGCTCTGGTTTTTTTTTTTTCTGTCTTTCTCTGAAATTTCCATACTCTGTCAAAACTTTGGCAGAGGCCTTTTCCATCCTCTCACAAACAGTAGATCGTCCCCGGTCCAGTTAACTGGAAGCACATGAACAAAGCATTGCACAAACAGCTGCTTTTGTGTTTGAGTGCAGGGTTTGGTTATGGAACACTAAACTGCATCACAGCTGTGTCCATTTCCTTAAAGAAATGTTGTCTGATTGTTGATAATAACATGATACAGCATTATTCTGAACAACTCTTAAAGGGATAGTTCAACATTCTGGCAAATTGGCCCATTGTCATAATCGCTATACTCATAGCAGTAGGTTCGTTTCCTTTAATTGTCGGTGCAAGCTATTTTTAGAACGGCGGAGCAGAGCGGTGAGCTGCTCAGGGCTGTGCTATGGAGGCTAAGGGAATTTCTTGGTTTCACTCATCAAGTACACAACCCAACAACTCAAAAACGCTGTTGTAGACACGTTGTGAGCTGCACAACCACCACGCTATGAGATAATAACGGAACGTTACGAGACGGAGCTGTTTTAGAGGTAAATTCATGCAAAACCGCTGATGCGCATCAGGGACAGTTTTTCAGCAAGCAGTCTCTGTATTTACCTCGAAAACGGCTCCGTTTCGTATCGTTCCGTTATTATGGTTTGGTTTATGGTTTGGTTTATTCATTTATTTCATTCAATTGTTGAACATAAAAACAGAAATTTTTAAAATAAAACTCCAAAAACAAACAATGACAATAAGCATTATCTCATAGCGTGGTGGTTGTGCAGGTCACAACTTGTCCACGAAAGCGTTTTGGAGTTTTGGGATTTTGTATAATGAGTTTGATGAGGGAAACCAAGAAATTCCCTTAGCTTCCATAGCATAGCCCTGAGCAGCTCATGGCTCTGCTCCGCTGTACTAAAAATAGCTTACACCGACAATTAAAGGTAACTCACCCACTGCTATGACTATAGCGATTATGGCAATGGGCCAATTTGCCAAAATGTTGAACTATCCCTTTAAAGAAAACAGGAATACAACTTTCACTAACATTCTGCTTCATTAATTGATTAAATGTTTTCTTTCATTTTGAACACACACAAAATTTGCATCCATTTTTTAAAAAATTACATACTCAAGGACAAAATACATAATGTACTGATTATGTTTTTCATTTATTTCCCACCGCCAGGTAAAGTGTTCAATCTTTGCTGGATATAGAGATAAGAGGTGTTTTGTCTTACTTTGTCCACTTGGCACCATTACTGTGTTTAACAGCATTGCCCTGCAGATGACATTCAGGTGCTGTAGCTGCAGCTTTCACTAACCTCACAAAGCAAAAGACTGCGATGAAGGCTGGGATGTGTCAGCTCCATTCAGTCACTGATATGTCCTTTTCTTTTCTTTTCATCTCTCTTTTTTTTATTTGACAGTCATTGTCTCTGACTGTTGTGCACCTGTAAAAAGTGCATGCAGGAAAACATGTTGCATTGCTATGGCAACAAGCAACTGTAAGCTGTCGTCAACAGTCTTAGCTGCAGCATAACAGCAGCATAGTTAACAGGTTGGTTTTTTTTTGCAGTGATGTGATGCCTTTTTTTTCCTCCCCAGTATAAAAATGTACTAGTTAATACCCAATCTGAAGGTATTTCAGATGCATGACAGGTGCTCTACTTCCCACTGAAGTACTCTTACCTCAGCTTATCTTTATACTAATTAGACTTTCAAGTATTTTAAAGTAACCAGAATGAGTGACTATGTAATCCCTTACACACGTTTCTGTCTTTTCTCCCATAATGTAAGCAGCACTGTTTGTAATCTGGCAGACAAAAGACAAGTTGGGATCAAATTGCCGTAAAAAAAATCTTTTAAACAACCACATTCCTGAACATGCTTGAAGATCCAGACTGGTGGGTGTGTTTACAGCCGTAGGACTGACTCACTTCTATTTCCATTGTGCAATTTTAGCCGATCGCATAAAAGTACTGAAATGGATTTGGAAGAGTAATTTGACCCCTGTCAGATAGTGTAGCCCCGGGCAGTGTTGCTTTACTAGCTAGTGTAGTGTGCCTTTGAACAAAAGTAAGCCGGGCCTAAGCCCAGCTGGTAACATGATCTGCCCAGCAATGATTCCCAGGCATCTGGGGGTCACACTCACACACACACGCACACGCACACACAAGTCTCTCAAAGACGATGTCACATCAGAGAAGACTACTCCCTCACCACTGGCTAAAAAAGGGGAACCTGATACAGCAAATGCACACATACACGTCGCACACCCCCCACACAGTTCTCGGATGGTCACGCGAGTGTGAAAGGTACATGGCTGAGTTAAGTGTAAGACCCTGCAGTTGTGTGTGTGTGTGTGTGTGTGTGTGTGTGTTGAGTATCGATTAGGATTTGATCCCTGCCAGTCGTTCCTCCTCTGTGTCTCCCTGCAGGCTCCGCGCTGACCTTCTCTGACTGTCTGTCTCCTCTCTCACACACACACACACACACACATGAACATGAGCACTCGCCATGAGCGTGATAACTTACCCTTGATGGAGATGGTGTGAGACGTTGCGGGGGTGTTAGGGGGCAGAAAAAAAACAAAAGGGAAGAGAAAAGAAAGAATAAAGGAAAGGATTTGGCTTTGGGCATGTGATGGGAGACAAATGGAGTGACTCAATAGGTCCATTATGAGTCGGGGGGGGGGGGGGGGGCTCGGTGGTTGAGAGGATGGATGGCAAAGACGAGGCTTTGAGAAGACGTGAATAGATGTGGGGAAGCATAGTCAGATCAGGCAATCTGCTTAACCAGCTTACTGCTCCTGGCCCTGTTCCCCCCTCCATCCCATCCCATCCTCTCACCCTCCCTGTGTGTGTAATCACACGTACTTCGATAGCAGTCATTATCATAACTGTGCCAAGTGTGCATTAGCAGTCTCCTCTAATATTGTTATAAAGCAAATTCTTCGGTCGTCTTACATCTCCGTGCACCTCTGCTGATGAGTCAGGGTGAAAGGATTGGAAGTAATCTCCGATATTGTCTGCCCGTCTCTATATTTGTTAGCGCGCTCCCTTCACTTCTGAACTCCCCCTTTATCTCTGCACACCCCACTGTGCCCTTCTCCTTTTTAATCTACATCTATCTCTTGCTCTTGCTCTTGCAGTGTCCCCTTTTTTTTTCTCCCCCCTCGTCTTCTTCTCCTCTCCGTGTTTTTGTAGCCCTCTTCATTAGTGCTTCCTCTCGCGCTCCGTAACTGTTAAGTCATGTTTTATAGTTCTATTTGCTGGCTGGCCCAGCTGCTGTAATAGAATTGCTCCTTCCTACATGGACAACAGTTTCCAGGGTAACAGAGACGGGGGAGAGAAGGCCACAGAGTGCAGTGTGGTGCAGTCGGTTTTTATCAACAGAATGTTTTTTGGCCCATTTCTGATACACACTGCCTCGCTTTTCCCCGGCAACCCGCGGTTCAGAGATGAAGATGTGGGACAGCGATGCTTCTATCATTATTGCAGTTTTCAATTTCTGTGATTGCATTTACTTTACTCAGAATGAGATAAGTATTAGCTGCTTGTTTTAGAGGTTGGGCAGGTGATGCATGTCTATTGTCAGAGGTAACCCTGACTGGCATTTGTAAGAAGATGGAGTCGGAGCTGGAATGCCTGGCAGCCATTCGCTGGCATTTCCCTAATCACTCCATCTCATCTTTTATTACCTCAGAAAGTCATTCTCCTCTGTGGTGCTGGCACTGCAGATGTTTCTACTGCCTCAAGTCCTAGACATTTTGTCAGCCGCAGACTAGAGCAGAAGAGACAGACCATAATATAACTGTCTGTAATATTCTCGCTTTGCTCCTGGGAATTAATATTCGAGCGCAGGATTGCAACAAACTCTCGCAGGTCTGCAAAACTACATTACGAAAACAGTCCTTCATCAAATCTTTATGTCACCTTTGGGATTGAGGATAGAATCACGGGGCAGAGTCCATCCATTCCTCTGTAATCCACGTTATTAGAGCTCCCTGAACAACCTTGCAGATATTCAGGAAAAGAAACATCAATCGAAGCAATAAACCATGAAATACTATATTTTTCACTGAAGGCCAACTAAAAGGCTAGCCATAATCAAATTTTTAGATAAGCTTTTCGGCAAATGTACAAGAACTTGAGTAAATTAGTATCTCCAGACTCTTACAGTGAATTTGGACATCATTTTTCAAATAATTTATTACAATGTTGGGCAGCTCTACATTTACTAAGTCTATGGGGGAGTATGTTTGAATTTAATTGCGTTTACAAAAGGCTCCAATCACTGTTACATTTCGTAATTCTAGGTTTTGTCTGATGAATATTTTGATAAAGTTTCAGCCTAAAATGGCTACACGTTGCATGTGCGGACGGCGTTGGCTTCAGATTACGTCATATTGCCCGTCTCTTACAGTGGAAACATATTAAGAAGAACTCAATGCAAGGAAACTAAAGGGAGCAAAAATGGATTCAGTATTCTTACAGGCAACCGACTGTTGTTTTCAGCCGGTCTGGGAAAACGCGAAACTTAAGAGTCGACCAAGTCAGTGTGTATGATTTATTGTTTTACGCTTACAGTAACTCAACACGGGAAAAAGTTCAAATACCTTTAGGTTTAAAGAACAAGTCAAACTAAAGCCAAAAGTCAAGCAAAGGTTTGCTACATTTCATCGTGCAGGGAAAGAAATAACTGTAACTGGAAAATAGAGAGAAAACTGAAATAGGCTGTTGGATGATACTTCAGAGTGAGTAATTTATTGCACTGTTAATGTGCAGAAAATAGTTATATATAGTCAGTTATATTATTGCATATTTAATTCCCTTGAAGAAACATTAAGATAACTCTCCAGTTAAAAAAAAATAGCAGAAAATAAATGGGCCGTGCTTATTATGGAGGTGAAATCAGTCTCCAAAATGTGTCGGCTTCACAGTGACCCTGCACTCCAGCTGTCCAAAGTTAGTCGCATGCAAACAGACATCAGCTCTGAAATCAGATGGGGATAATGTTTGATGGCCACCTCTCTGGTGCCAATAGATCCATGTTTGTTATTCCTGCCCACGGTAATGTCATCGTGTTTCTATAAAAGGCGATGAGATGAGAGAGTGATAGTGTAACTCAGACAGCAGGCCCGCCCGACCACTGTACCTAGTTTGCTCCAAATGAGAAGTTTAAATAGGGGGGGGTGGTGGGAGGGATATGTGTGTGTGCTTGTGCGTGTGTGTGTGTGTGCACAGCAGTGCAGTGGGGGGCAACAGGGAGAGAGGGAAAGAGGGAGCACGGCTATATTTAGTCTGACCTGAGTGGCCATGTGTAGAGGAGGCCAGGCGGAGAGACAGGTGCAGTGGCTGGTTATTATGGAAGAACACAAGAGCCCCACAGTCAGAGGCTGATAATGGGGCCTCATCTGACAACTACCTATAGCCTTACCTCACCGCCTATAATTAGCTCAGATCTGAGACCAGTGGTCGGTGCTCAGAGCTGTGTACAGTATGTCTTTGTGCAAGTGCAAGTGTTGACTCCAAGGAAAAACAGTGTGTATGTGTGGTACTGGAAACCGGCGGACCTACAGCGCAGTAGTGGACTGGCATCTGTTTGAAGACGACATACTGCAGCCAATCACAGAAGTGTTTCTGACCTGCAGGGTAATGCCTCTCAGCATTGCACAAATATGAGCTGCCTCCGAGTTTGTCACATCTTTGTCACATCTGCTGGTGTTGTGCAAGTATGAACTACATGTGTCTCCTTTGTATTCTCAGCACGCCCTCAACTCACTACTGATATTACACTTGAGGGATTTTGTTGTACAGTCAGACAGATATCTAAAAAATTTGACTGGGCTGACATCAGGACAATTTAGCAGAAGTGTTTCAATTTGGTTTCTCCAAATCTGGAAAAAAAAAAACCCAACAACATACAGATATGAGACACGGATTTGGCAGTGACAGGGGATTGCAGAGCACTGTTTGTGTGTTTTTCCCCCGTCTTTTCTGACCCACACAGTTTCTCTCTTAACACAAAACAAATATTGGCTGTCATGTATCAAGTGGAGTCCATCATATCTCTGTATCCTCTGCCTGCCTGTCTGAGCACAGTCCTAATACCCTGAGGGAGGGACTGAAAAACAGGAATTAGTCAAAAGTTTCTGGACTGCTCAACCTTGGACTTTCTCTCTGGGACTAAAATGCTGTGTCACTATACTGAGCCTATAATAAAAATGACATTGCTTTAACTTTCTACAGTTAAAGTAGTGCATCTGCAGACTGTGTGGCTTTGCAACTTAAAGGATGATTTCTTAAAGGAATAGCTTGTCGTTCTGGGAAATGCACTTCCACACTTTCTTGCCACGAGTGACATTACAGTAGAAGTAATACCACTCTCGTATCTGCACTGCAAATATGATGCTGTATAACAATAATAATAATCTATCTTAGCATGCAGTTTGTTTGGAAACAGGGGGAAACAGCTAGCCTAGCGCTGCCAAAAGGGAACAAAAGCCATGTGATAACACCACTAGAGCGAATGAATGACTTATTTTTGTTTTAGCGCAAATCAATTTGCTTTACTTTTACTGTTCAGAAATCAGAGTGAAATCAATGAGCAAGAGATAGATAAATATATTATACAAAATGCTGGAGTCTTCCTTTAATTTTACATATTGTAGTGCCATTCTCTGTTCTGTCTGAATGTATGCTGTTTTAACACATTTGCATTTTACTGTACTTACAGTGAAAAGAGTTACACAGTAAAAACCAAGCTGAAAGCTACATTACCATCTCATCTGAGGCTCGCCACTTCAATTGTGTCATTAAGTCCAGCTTGAATGGGAGTCAGTCAAGTTACGCGTTGGCATCAGAGTGTGAAAAGAGAACGAGAGCCCTGCTCACTATGGTAATCCAATGCGGGAAAGCAGATAGCCCCTGATAACTGTAACATATTGGCTCTGTCATAATGAAATAATGCCACCTGCTCCATTTGCAAACACCCCGTAGAGCAGAAGGTAAACTCCACCGTCGGCTCTTTTCCGATTTCGCAGAGAAACCAGCAGTGTTTTTTGCAGCGGAGTTCAGAAAATGAGTTTTTCATGCAATCACTGGGTTGAGCATTTTTATATTTCTATTTTGTTGCCAAACAGCGAATGAGTCAGTTGGGAATACAACATGTCACAGGAGATACCATTTTATCTGGCCCTGCCTGTTGGCTGCAGATTGCAACAGACGAATAATGTTCCCTGTTTGATGTATATGGCAGCGCTCCGAAAACTTGTCTTCATGCTCGCGAGAGATGAATTTACTGGACTAGATTTGGTGAAAACTGCTGCACAAGTTGTGCTGTGTTTACTGTTGCTAAGTGAAGCCTCATAATTGAGGTGCAAGGTTTACCGATGACCTTTAGTTGACTCATAAATTGCCAGCTGGACCCTTCACCCTGGCCCCGTGGAGTCCGGCCTAGATCTCATGGGGAATGCACCATTTAAACCATTAGAGTGTAATTTGAGAGCAAGGAGCAGGCTGCATGGGTGGGTGGGTTGTTGGGTGGCTGTTGGTGTTGGCAGTCAGTCAGTCGATTCTTTATCTGTCTTCTATTTCAGTTCAGAAAGCCAAGGTCACCGTCACTTGAGGGGTACGAGTGAAGACACTTTGCATTCTGGGTAAAGAGTCAAAAGACAGGGCTCTGTGACAAGCCCCGTGATTGAGGAGAGGACACGGTGAAGGGGGGTGGGGTCAAGAGACATCAAGCAGTCAAGGAGACAGAAATAGAGAGGAGGTAGGAGGCTGTGGAGGAGTTTGGGGATACGGAGAGGCCTGCAGAGGTCCAACCTGCCCGAGGCATAGAAGGAGATGGAGCAGGGCCAAGACGATGGAGGGAAGAGGAGGTGCGTCTGTGAGAGTTTGTAATTTAATCTCTGGTCACTGAATTGAAAGTGGGAGTGCCTGGCAGTAAGGCCTGAGTGAGCATAGGAGGGAAAAGAACCAGTCAAATAAAATTGCTGTTAAAATATGTATTAAAGTGCACTAGTTTGGTGAAAGCCTAAATCACATTTCTGCTCCTTTTTCCAGCACGTTTTTGTCTTTTGTAACTCAGCTTTGTGTGTGAGCTGAGCCTATGAATATGTATGAATCAAGTATTTTTCAGCATGCTTCTCATAACACATATATATATAATTATTATTTTTTTGCTTGAGAAAGGGTGCAGCTTAAAGATGGAAACAGAGTAAAGGCTGCAGGCAAGTGCTTGTGTGATGGGGGGGAGGATATGACAAAAGCCTGGTGTGAATAGTAAAAGGAATTGGCGCTGAAAGCTATGTGCAAATTCTCAAAGCATTTCACAATCTAATTTAATAATGTGCTTTAGCTTGTTAAAATCATCCTAAAGTTGGATTTTACATTATAAAAGTAGGTTTATAGGCAGGAGGAAAACAAGTAAATCCTATAATTTGCGTGTGGGAAGCCAAAGCATACTATTAGAATAGCCTTAAATTAGATAAATGGATTCATCTGCTGGTTTAACAGACATAAGAGACCAATTAATAGAGTGGAGCGCTGGAGTTTTTTCAGTCTGTGCATGTGTTTGTTTCTGTTTATTTTATTGATTTAAAGGCCCCCAGTCCAGGCAATCAAGATCTTAAGCCCGCCATAGATTTTCTTATGTAAATCTTTCCACACATGTTCATGCACACACACACAAACCTTACAGATACGGCCCTGGCAGCGCTGAGCAGCGGTGACTCAGGTTCTGTATCCAAACATGATGTGCCATCCTGGTTTCCTCGCCTGCAGCCTCTCCTCTGCTCTCCTCTCCTCTCCTCTCCTCTCTCCTCAGCCACAGCCAGCGCCTCACCGCCCATTTATCAATCGGCATTAGGCTGTGGTAGGTAGGCAGACAGGTCAATCCACCCCCAGATGGGCCCATATTAGAGACAGCCGCTCCATCCATCTGAGCCCCAAACTGCCCACCCTCAGCCGGCGGTTCACTCAACTCAACTTTAAGAACCCTCGACAGGGTCTGAAACACTGTAAGAACATTTCAGAAGTTGGCACCAAGGAGAAGAAGTTTTGGTTTAAAGCTGCTGTGTAAGGAGGGTAGATAAATATATAAGCTTAACATGTTGATCCTTATCTAAATCAATCATTGCACGTTCTCACTCACTATTGTTGGCCCGTCTTTGCAGCCACTTGCTCTCTTTTCTCCAAGTCTCTCGCGTTCTGTTTTCCCTGAGCCCATAAAAGTTGGAGCACTTTAATAAGAAGATGAAAAGGGGGAGAGGAAGTGTGTGATGTGATGGAGATGAGAGAGATGATGAAATGGAGATAGATTGGATGTGGATGAGAGCCACAGGTGACAAGCCTCATCCTCTCCTCCTCCTCCTCCTTTTGTCCAATATCTTTCTGGAGTTTCTTTTTTTTTTGCCCTCTTTTGCAAATCCCACATCCCCACTGCCTCTCGTTCCAACCATTTTTCCTCTCCTCACTGTCTCCTTTTTTCTTTCTTTCACACCCTGCCAGCCGCTGTCTCTTTCTCCTCTCTCTTCCTCCCTTCATATATAGGACGTCGTGCATGGTGTGGAGCGGCGCTTGGATAATTAGCAGTAGTTTATTAATTATGAATGAGGAGCGGGTTCTGTGGGAGCCAGTGAGTGGGCCTCTCACAGAGACTCATCAATTAAACAACAGAGTTTCCCAGCCTTTTGATTAAAGATAAAGAGGAAATAGGATGATCAATAGAGACCTGTTAGAGACTGGCAGAACAGATGAACAAAATGCAAGGAAGGAAAGATGGAAACAGACAGACAGACGAAGGAAGGACGCATCACTGACGCGCAACAACCGTCCGCCCCAAGCTTTGCTTTGAGCTTCATGTGACAGCATCATAAAGTAACTGGATGGGTGGAGAATGATGTGTGTGTTTGTGTGTGAACATTTCACGTGACATCGGGCGCACGGTGGGAAAAGACTGCCGATCAGTCTGCATCAATCGTTACTCTGCCCACACAGGGCCGATGCTTGGACCGTTGCCAGTGTGCCAGTGCGCCGGAGTGCCAGACCCTGCTGTCTGTTCTCGCCCTCCTTTTCCCTCCGCCTTCTCTCTTTTGTCTTCTCTCCTTCCTCCCCACGCTTTCCTCCTCTTTCCCGTCTGTTGCTCCTCATCTTTTTCTCACCTCCTGCCTCCCACCCCTCTGCCACGCAGGCTTCTCGCTGCGGTCACTTGTGTTCAACACGTCTCCCCCCCTGTCTCATTTTTTTCCCCCTCCCCCACCCCCACCATTACCCACAGACGGGATTTACAAGTCTAACCCACTTTCAAGTATTTCTTTATTCCACTAAAGGGTAAGATTTGGCAACATGAGCTTTTGAGCTTGAATCAGACGATGTTGCACGTTCGCCAGCCGGTGCGGCTACCAGGACACACCGAGTGTCTCTGAGCATGCAAACCTCTTGCACGGCCTCCCACGTGTTCCCCCCACTCAGCCCCCCTGCAGGCTGAGGCCAACTGTGCAGTGAGAGGCCTGATGGACTGGTGCTGTTAATTGACGCCATGTCTGATTGCACTTTTACACCATGCAAAAGAGGCGTTGTTGCTAGGCTGCTGTCCAGTAAGTGGCTGTAAAAGTGGGTGGATGATGCTGTCATCATCACACACACACACACACACACACATCACGGTCTCTCATGCGCACACTCTGAGATTAAAAACTCACATCCCATCTTTCCATCCAGGTGAAGCATGAAAGGAAATTAGCTTTCACCCATATTTCCAGTTCAATTACTTTTACTTGCTTTTGAAATTGACTTTAAAGCGCACATCAACTGGGGCTGGTTGTAAAGATGTGTCAGACTAATCTCTCGAGTGAAGCGAGTAGTTTTGCTCTTACTCTCGCTCGTCTAATGCGAGTTAGACAGTCTCACAAAAATAAATATTTATAAATCAAAAGCCTGAGAGGTTACCTACCCTTCACACCCCGGGCTATCACTCTCATCTAAAGGCTGCATTATGTAATAATGAAACGGTGACACCTGCAGAGAGCAGACAAAAAATACGTTGTGAAGCATCCAAATGAAATAATAGATTTTTTTTTGTTGCATTGAGCGCTGAATTTCTCTTTCACAGTATCGCTGTAACAGAGATAAGATTTCTGTTGGAACAAAACACTGTATAGGTTGAATTGTTATTTCTTTTTGCACTTTAATCAATTAAATATCTATTCGGCTCTGTTCTCTATATTCTCACTGATACTTTCCTCTGCAGTAAGAGGTGAGTGCGTGGTGATGCAATATACCTATAGAGCCCTTACACATATTTTGTTGAGTAGTAAACTATCTCCCTCAGCTGCTCCCTGCTCATAAGGGTCACTTGCTTCTGCTCAAAAGCTTGATATTGATCAATAACGGAGAAGGTTAGAAGAGGTATGAAATATCTGAGCGTCTCTTCCCACCTCGTCCTTCTCCACATCTTGTTTCTTTTTCTCCATCTTTGATCACTATAAACAGCATCTGGTGCTCTTGGACTAACCAGATCCCCTCCCACCTACAGGAAGACCAGCTAATAGAAAATGCAATCCAACATCTGGCCCAGCACTCAGCACCAACTGCATATTAACACCACTGGAAGATAAAAACCCAGCATATTTTTTTGGTAGCATGCGAAAAACATATATTGTGCATTTTTAGGTTCCAAGTGCATCCTCTGCCCTCGCTCGTCTCCCCCCTCAGAAGGCTGCAGCTCTGTTTTCTTGGCATCCTCTTGTGAAGCAAGTTGCCAGGTTAGCATTACCCTCATTACTCAAACCCCCCTTCAAAGCAGTTCGCTCATCATGGCCTCAGGATGAAGGAGGCAGCCTCTCTGGCCTCTGCAGGGAGCTGAAACTCATGCTTGACGAGTCTAACGTTATAGCCACTGCAGCAAAGAGCGGCTTCGGGCAGAGCCCAACTTCCTGGTTTACTTGTGATTGGTCGGATCTCAGTGATTTTTAGTGTTTTGCTGTCTTTGTAGGCACACGGTCTTTGTTCAGTCCTCCAAACTTTATTTTTTTAACAGCAAAAAACAGAAATCTAAAAATCAAAGCGCTCTGAATCGTGTTTTTATGCGCCTCAAGAGAAAATCTGTGTTTGTTTTCACATTCTCTCTGATAACTTTCAGTGTATAATGAGAACTGTCAACTTTTTTTTGTGTAGGAAGTTTATGATCATTAGCCCCTATGATACTTGACTACCAGTACTTGATGACTGGATGCATTTGCAGGGAAACGTGGCCCAAGGCAGCGTATAGTATGTGGACCGGCCACATCAGGCTTTGTAAGAAAGAAAAAGAGCTGAGTTACAGTAAACTTCTTCTGTTTTGACTCTGGTTTGATTTTGTTTTCACTGCCTCATAGAAAAAGGAGAGATATTCAAGTCTGGCTTTTATGCTGAATAGAGGATGCAGTGTTTTTTTTTCTTTCTGATCTTTTAGCCTATGCAATATAGTAATAAATATTTAAAGGGCCAACGAGGAGTTTCTATTCGGTTATAAAACAGTCTCAGGTTAATGTGGATGAATTTCTTGTTAATCATTTTCGATTTATCGTTTTGTCTCTATCATTATTTTGTTATTATTATAGTTTAATAAATATTTAAAGCATTTAAATGTGCAAATTGAACCTCTGGCTTTAATCCTTGAAATGAAAACATGAGTCCGTCTTGCGCTGGTTATTTTCGGAGGCAGCGTGATTCCCAAAACTCCTCGTTGTCCCTTTAAAGCATTTAAATGTGCAAATTGGGCAAAATCAGTTATTTTCAATGTGATTCCCAAAATCCAAGGATTTTCTTGCAGAAGCCGCTCTTTTCCAATTTTGACTTAACAACACTATGTTGAATTGAGTGACAGAGAGCCATCCGGTCCAACATTACGGAAAGCTCGCTAAACGTTAGCTCATTAGCTTGCGCTGTCCAGATTTATTTACTCTAACCACCACTGTCAGAATAAGCTGCTACAAGTGGCAGTCAGTTATAAGACAGGAGACCCGCCTCAGTAACATTTTTTTTTTAATGAAATGATCCATGAAAGAAAAAAGAGAGAAGCCTGGAGAGATGCTAGGATTCCTGGCGTATTAACAATGAGGCTGCCAGTCACAGTGATTGGAGGAGCCATGCCCTTTGTCACCAAACCTCCAGCACCGTGCATCTCACAAAGACAAGGCCTTAATCCCTCTGTAGAAGGTGGCAAATATGCATGACTGTATTTAAACACACACACACACACACATGTTGATTCCCATATTCACCGAGACTCTGCGAGAGTCAGTGTCTTGTTGCCATAGCGCCCGTTGGCATTGAGGGACGCAGCAAGGCTTGACTGTAAGAGCAGGGAGACAGGAGGTAAGACATGAAGAGAGTAGTGATGTGTCGGTCGCGAACGATCCGGCTCTAAGAGCCGGCTCTTTGAAGTGAACGACGGGAGCCGGCTCTTCATTGGGAGCCGATTATTTTTTTTATTTATTTTTTTCCCTCCGCTAGTTTTGGTGAAAGCCACAGGTGATTGGTCAATATGTGTGGCGGCAACTGCGTGTCCGTACACAGAGCAGTGGGGGCGGGGAACAGGGAGGTTCAGACACACACAGCAGTGAGCACAGCACACGCACACGGAGGGAGACAAGAGAACGAGCGAGCTAGAGAGAGAGAGCGCGCGCAACGAACAAACGGTGAGGAAAATGAGTGACAGCAGCCGGAAACGTGGTAGAATTTGGACCCATTTCAATGCTAAAGGCCGAGTGTAACTTGTGCAAGGTGCAAATATCATATAGAGCAGGCTCCACAAATAATCTGCACAGGCACATGAGGACCCTTCACCCAACAGTGCAATTTGAAGAAAAATGTATTTTTGTAGCACTCTGTTCAAATGTGATTGTATTAGCTTAATAAACCTATATAAATGATACATATTTGATATAGTGTATGTTTTTTACATTAGTAATTCATTTTACACATAGTTTTGCATTATTTTTGGTGATAAACATACTTTAAGCAACAGAAAATCTGAGGAGCCACTTGGGAGCCGAAAGAGCCGGCTCTATTTAGTGAGCCGAGCCAAAAGAACCGGCTCTCCAAAAAGAGCCGGAATTCCCATCACTAGAAGAGAGAGGAGGAGGAAATATACACAGGAAAAGAAAAAAAAACCGAGTGAAGCGCAGCGAGGGGTGGATGTTTAGGTTAATGAAAATCATATAGCAGGATGTTTGGTAATTCAAACCTCGTTGTTGCTTCCTTCATCTCTTTGCCTCTCACTGCCTTCACATTTTCTTTTATCTCTCGGACAGATTTGCCACAGCATGACTCATTCTGATTAGCACTGGGCAGCCATTTCAAAGCTCACACACACACACACACGGGCTATAACATATACCCCAAGCCCCTCATTCCCACTACTCTGTGGTCAGAAGTCTGCAGAAGACAGAGAGAAAGAGAGAGAGAAAAGAAAACGAAATGAACCAGCAGCCATTACGGCCCCTGACTCGTAAAGACAGCGGTGTAATGCAGGAGCACAAATTGATGAACTGTGACTGTCCTTTTGCAACGGTCTTTAAATTCCATTTAATGCCACTGTAACAGCTAATCATTTGTGTGTGTGTGTCTGTGCTCCCTTTGTATTTGTGTGCATTAGTGTCTGTGTGTGATTTTAAACAATAGCACCTCTTGATAAAGAGGCTGGAGGGGGGTGAAGGGGGGTGGGGGGGGGGGGGTTGTTGGCTAAAAGGAGTGTTATTCAGCCACCACTCAGGATGAGTAAAAAAACGGTGGTTCAGGTTGTGATGGCTGTCCTTATCTTGTCAAGAGCCAAACGGTTTCAGCGAGAGCGCGGCGTTCCCACACTGCATTTCCACTATCTTTCCATTTGTCTCCAGCCGTTCCAATCCGACCCTCTATTTTTGTTTTTATCTCCCCGTGTCATCTCTCTCTCTTGCTCTAAAATTCATTTACGTGCTCTTTCTCTCTCACCTCTCTGTCCTCTCTGTCTCCGCTCGTTCTCCCTATGTCCTTTTTTTTTTTTTTTTTTTACCTTTCTCCGCATCCTTGCCTCGAGGTGGACGTTGTCTTTCCATCCTTCTCGTCCTCTTTGTTAAGGACTACCAGGCTTGACAGCTGTCCTTCAACTGTGAGTGTTGTTTCCACAGCCACTTGGCAGCTGATGGAGAGTGTGTAAACAGAGCTACTGTGTGTTTTCATCACAGCTTCATCAGAGCTGATTAAAGATGTCCAGCTTTGTTAGACTGAAAATCGTCTTTTGACAGTACTGTAAGTTTAAAGGAGTCATCACCTGGTTTTTTACGTATCCAGCCCCCCTTGGATCGCTTTGGATCAATTCGTAAAACTTATTAGAAAAAAAAAAAAAAAATTTTAATCAAACATTGAGCTTGTTCTGGCTTTTTCCTCAGGGCTTTATCACGCGATGGATTACGCGCGGAATTTTGACTGGTCCGGATGTGAACTCATCAGGCACAAAATCCCAGGAAGGACAGAGCTTTTGTGGACAAGTTTGACCTGCATGCAGACTCCAAAACATAAACAGCCCCCTGGTACTGCTTCGTTCCGTTTTATCGGACGGGCGGGGTTGGGTGGTGAAAGAGGTCACAACTTGTCCACAAAAGGTGAGGTCACCGTCGGAGCAGAATCAAAATCTCGTGCTTTAGGAAGGCACACCATTGTGTGCTATTCCTGTTCGGAAAAAGAGCCGAAGCGAAAAGTCCTTTCAAGTCCAGCTTTTCAGGCAAGTTTCAACTGAGGTCAAACACCAATATGCATGTTTTAACAAGAGAAATTGCGATTTCCGGGTGATGACTCCTTTAAAATGATTTGGTACGAGACATTCAAAGGGAAATTACAGTTTGATTTAACGTGATCTCGGTCACCGTCGCTGCTGTACTCTCTTCTTTAAGTCCTTTACAATGAACAGTTACTTACCTCTGAATAAGTAGGTACTCCTTTATGAGACAACGACAATACTACTCTATGCACAGCAGAGCTTTGAGCTTTGAGCTTTGTTCTTAGTGCTTACTGCTTACCATTTACCACTATGAGCATGTTAACATGGTACTTGGTAATGCTCAAACAAAACTGGATTTTGGGACTGATTACGACGCTAGAGGCAAAATTTCATCATCAACTAAATCTTTTGTTCCAGTTCAGTCCATGTGAGAGTCCTCAATACATCGACCAACTAACTAGTGTGGCTAGAAATTGAAGTTATAATGGCTAAGCCCATGACATCAACTTAGAGACAATGCAACACTATATGAAGTGTGGGTAACTGGGTTAAGTTTTAGTACGCACATTCCCAGGAGGTTTTATTCAGACTATTGTAATGCATTAATGTTGTTGGAACTATATTCACATCAGTAGCAGAGGCAAGGTCGACCATTACCCAGCTGCTTTGCCAGCGCTACAATTAAATAACAGCCTTCATGCTCCGAGGCTGGATATCTATGTTGATAGGAACACCCAGCCCGGCGCTGGCGAGGCATTATTGAATAGCGCTGTTTCTCACATGGTCACAGAGAGCAGGGAGCATGGGTGAGAGACACACAAAGAGAGAGAGAGCTGGGGCCTCAACAAAGTGGCCTGAGGGCATCTGTGCAGCAGTGAAACCCCGGAGATCTGTCAATAAACAGGCAGGTTGTTGTTGCAGGATCAATCCAGGCCCGGAGCATTGCTTCACTTCTAATTGCCATGTGCACTGACAGCGCAGCACAGGCACCCTACTTTGGTCCCAGCCAAAATCTTTACGGCATTTCTCACATTCACAGTGGCTGTTGCTGCACGGGATATGTTTTCATTTCCAGGCGGCTAGTGTAATGCATTGCAGGAGCAATCATCAAAACAACACACTATAGTGTCACTGTATTTGTTTTTTATTTTGTGAGGTTTGAAGAAAAAATCCATTTGAACAGGGAGGCTGTGGCTTTTTTTTTTTGGTTGTCTGGTTGTCTTTCTTTCTTGACTGGCCACAGGCACAGAACAAAGCAAAAACATCAAGGCGTCTTCAGCACGGCGACATAATTTTACAACAGTTTAACAGCAGATACAACAAGTACATAAAATGTTTAAATGTCACCGTATGGTAGTGCGTGTTCAGGCAGGGACATGAACACGTGCTGCGCAGATCAGCCGGTGATCAGCTGCTGTGCTGCCTGCTGTTCACTGACCAGCTGAAACCGAACTCATACATTATTCATCTTAAGCTAATTCATGAATTACCCGCTGCCTCTACAGTATATATCATAGGCTATATTGTGCATTTGCAGCCCACGTTTCCTACCATATATAGTGCGTTGTCATGTGCGCAGCTAACCCTGAGCAACAATGTGATGACTTGGCTCCATTCACTCATTTCCCACAGGGTGGTTTTGTTTTGGCCCAGTTGGAGATGGCTATCTGAGTGGGCAGGAGAGCTGCTTGAATGGAGCCATTAAAAAATCTAATGCAACCGTTTCACTCAGTTAGAAACTATGACAGGAATGTGAATAACTGACTCTGTATCAATCACAATCAAGCAGCGAAGACTTGAGTTTCTATAAGAGTCCAACATACAGTCGGACATTGTGAACAGAGGCAGCGATGCTCCTTTCTCCACTGATAATAGCCGCTACAGTCCTGAAAACACTGCAGCCTGTAGCCGTGTTGTGTTGCAGATACATTTGTTACTACGCAGCTTTAGTTGTGTCCACCTGCACACACTGAACGCTACAATATTTACTTCTGCCCAGGGCAGTTCAGAGTCACTTTTAAATGTAGGAAACTTTGGCAGAATCAGACCGAGCTGGTCTCGAAGAAAATAGGGTAAATGCAAATCGCTTCATCACAAAACAGCTCCTGGAACTCACTGAACATCACAGATTGAGGATGTACAACTCTGTAAGAGTATCCAAAGGAGGAATTTTCTTTTCGTGTAAATTGGACAACAATTCCCTAAAGCGTCCCCTATCTCTTATCCTCTTTTTTTTTTTTTTTACGGGTACACTTTCCCTCTTTTTTCGAGTCTTCCTACACGATGAGAGTGTTGGAGGAAAATATCTAGTGAAACCAAGCTGGGCAATTTTCCTCGATGCCTTGTTGTTTGTCCTCTTCTCAGTGTTTTTAAATGGCAGCCTCTGTCAACAGCCGCAGCAGGGGGATTAGTCTCCTGTCTGTTTGGCTCCACGGCGCTATACCCTGTTGCTCAAAAGCCCGGAGAAAGACCAATCAGCGAACAAGCCACTTACCCTGTTATCCAGAGAACAAAATAATGTCTGTAGCTAGCAATCTGCCAGAGTGGAAGAAGCACAAAGAATCTGTGTACCAGACCGGTGCTTTAATGGGGAGATGAGAGAGTAGACTGATGGAGCTGTGTGTTGGATTCTTGTTTTTGTTATGTAGGATTTAAAAGGCAAGGCCCAGATGAGCTGCTTCATTCCTCTCCACTGACTTCATGACAGGTAACCACAGAGAGAATAGCTCCGCCGTACAGCCTCTTTCACCCTCACATATCCTTGAGCGTGTACCGCCGCTCTCACCTTCTTAATCAATACTACGAATACTATCCCGCATAGCTTGCCCTTTCCCGTGTGAGATTTTGTCGTGAAAAGCGAGACGCTGGCTGGCCGGCGGAGGTATTCCTCTGCGCTTGTTGTTTCGTCTCTGCCTTTATTGAATTAACTCGACAACTCGAGCGGGGGGCCATTGACTTGCAAGGGAAATGGCTTTTATTGATTTGATCCGCTCCATGAGATGCCAGGTACTAAATGACATTGTTGAACATCCAGGGCGACCATGGACCGCTGAGGAGGAGGCTTGAGCTTGATGTTGAGCCTGTGTTATGCAAATGAGAAAGGATGTTACTGGCTGGCTGAGCAGAGAAACCTCCATCCCCACCTCCTCCCATCCCATTGAGACGTTATCTGTGAAGTGTGTCATGTGAATGCATTTATTTTTAAGAGCAACACGGCGGATGGAGGCCAAGCCCCGCAAGCCTTATGGGGTAAAATAAAAGAAAAGAAGCTGTCGACCATGACACGTCTTCTTTGACCGCCTGCCTGGATCATTCAGGTCATGGAAGCAACATCTCTTTTTAATTTGTGTCTCAGCCTTGCGCCATTGTTTGACAAAGCTTAAAGGGCCTTCTGTGCTTTTACTCACATGTGGAGCTATTGAATCACACTCCTCTCTTTAAAGTGGCTGCATGTTCTCCTTCTCCTCTAATTTTCCCTTTTCCTGCTCCCCACCACATCCCTCCTCTCCCCTCGCCATCATCTGTCTCGCCATTGTTATCGCTGTCCACATGAAGATGACCACCTCCCTTCCCTCCCTCGCTTCGTGACTTATAACTTCTGTGCTTGGCCAGAAAAATCTCCTTAGGAACCGTCTCTGTAAACACGCAACGGCTGTATCTCTTTCAGCACAACCATCTCTCCTCTCACCCCCCCCTCTCTCTCTCTTTCTCTTTCTCTGCCCTTCAGCTTTTCAAAGCTCGCTCTTTAAAACTCGTCCTGTGAAACTCATCCAGCCACCCACCCTGATGCAGTCACCACAACCAAATCCACTTTAGCACAGGCACAAACAGATCCCAAAGCCTCAGAACAGAGGGTTGAGCAAGGAGTGGAGGGTGACAGGAAGGTGGTGGGGTGGAGGAAGAGAGGAGGGGGCAATAAAATGTCAAACTGATGAGTAAAAGTGAGCTAACCTCACTGAGCCCCTCTAAATAAACCATCCAGTCTTTAGTGCCTTAAATCCCATCAGTTGAAACCAGGATGGGGGGGAAATGCATTAAAATGTAGGAGCAAAAAAGAGGAAAAGACATGATTTGCTGCAATGGGATGGGAGCTGGAGCAAGAAAACAAGGGGAAGGAGAGGAATGTGAGATAAATACAATGAGGCAGAGGTGGAGGAGCAGGGTTTTGACACAGGCAAAGACAGATTGGAGAGAAGAGACGCAGATAGAGGCAGAGAGACGAAGACACAGGGAGTGAAAGCGAGAATGATAGAGACATATATGGCTGAGCTGGCAGCCTCCTTCACTGATTAACATGCCTCTCAGACATGGTGAGAGGGATCAAACTTGCACACAGCCAGGCCTGGGAGTTATGCCTGCAATGCGATGGCTGTATTGTGTGTGTATACTGTAGCTATGTGTGTTTATTTCTGTATGTTTGTTTTGAGTTTGGGTCGAGCGCTCGGGTACACACACGGGAAATGTGTCTTTGTTCGCAGGAGCCTTGTGTGCACAATTGTCAGCTGGAGATGCGTGTTGATTGATGCCACTTTGTGTGTGTGTGCATGTGTGTGTGTGTGTATACCACATGGGATGTGACATTCAAAGCAACAGGGAGAGATAAAGCAGGAAAGGTAGAACCCGGAGTTACTGTAGCGCGTGAAGCCGCATTGAAAGCGATACAGGTATTCCACCTGTATCACTCTCAGTGTCTGTGTCTGACTGAATTGGACGAGCAGGTTTCTAGTTTGTGCCAAGAGAAGATAGACTGGGATGGTAAGAGGAGGTGAGAGGAGGCGGAGAAGGTGAAAAGGGGAAATGCAAGTTTAGGAGGAGATGCACGTGCGAGTCTGAGTGTGCATATACTGTGTTATGTGCACAGCGACAGCTCAGGTCCATGTGCATATAGGACAGTCAGTATGAAATCGAACACTGGGGTTGAGGCTGTGCTTTCCCTGTCTCTGTCAGGAAAAAGACAAAATTGCTTTTCGATAGCATTCATGATGGGGGTGTTCACAGTGGGGCGTTCGACAAGACCATTTTTTTCTGTGAAATTTGCCATTATAAATAAAACATCTGGACACGGCAAAAAAGGGGACACATTATTTCTGAATTGTATACAGCCGCGAAGTGAGTTATTCCTCCATCAGCTCTGCTTTGAATATGTCGATCTTGACAGTGGGAAAACAAGCAGGGGCTTCATCCGGCAGAGATTCACGCTTCTGCGCAGGGAGGGTAGGTAGAGGAACAGAAGGTAAACACCATTAGCATACAGAGATGTCATTGTGAAGCCCAAAATGTATACAGAACTCCCCGTTCCTTCTCCCACACTACTCCTTGCTCTCTGCTGGCGGCTCTTTGCTTCTCCAAAACAGAATCGCTTAGACAGACAATTTCATGCTGCCCTTTCACATACAATTCATTATTCAGAAGTAACTGTGTATTGTAGAATCTGACCTTGTAAATGCTTTGCTCAACCATTTTGTGTTGTGTTTGAGAGACGTGGGCACCTTTTTTTTTTTCCTCCAAGGCCACTTGTTATTCGTCATAGCAGCCTTTCCACTGCTGAAATTTGAAGGACCAGTTCTGCACTTTGGAAAAATACACTTTTCGTGCATCTTCTGAGTTAGATGAGAAGATCAATACCACTGTCAGCATAAAGTCTACAAACAGAGAGAAACAGCAATGGGTCTGCCTTCAAGCACCTCTTAAGCGCGCTAATTAATGCTTTTATATCTTGTTTGTTTTATTGGAGGGGGAGGGGACGGTTTCTTGGCTGGGCGCATTGGCTTCCTGCAGTCTCTTTTGGTTTCCTGTCAACCTCATAGTGACAACATGACTCTTGGAGGAAACTGCTTCAGGCCAAGAAATAGTCCAGCACATAAAAGCACAACTTATCATTTTCACACATCAGTTTTTGTTTGGATTAAAAATACAAGATGTAATGTGTTAATTTGTGAGTTTTGGAAGTGTTGCTAATAGGCTTTTGTTGCCACCCACAGTAGGTCCTGCTGTTCTCCACTGTTTCCATTGTTTCGCCTAAGTTGCACTCACTATGGCCACTTGAAATGAAAAGGCTAAGGAACCATGACAGCAGACATCTATTGGTTGTTCATTATGAACCTATTTTGACTGTGCTTTTGTCTGTGCAAACTGCAAACTGGAAATGATTGTTATCACTACACAGCTGGTACTGTAATAATAGCAACTACACATCCTATTAGGAAGTCAAGGTACAAAAAAACTCTGCAGGTGAAACATTGGATGTTTTATTTATTCAGCAAGACAGACTCCTGACTCATTTACATCTTTCAAATATGTTTCTAGATAGTGTCTAATGAAAGCAGACATTAAACTCTATCTAGTGGTACTAATGCGCACAATAAGTGAGCACTACAGTCTGCAGAGTCTGTTGCCATTTGTCAGTGCCCTCCACTTTCCACTTAATCTTCTTTTTCTGCCCAGCACCTGGGCTCATGCTCAGCTTATAGTCACTTGTTGCCATTACAATAAATCCACCTATCCTCTTTGATTCACAAGCACAAAGGGGCAAACAGTCTCTGGACAGGAACATATTGCCCTATTGAGTTACTTCTGAGTATTTATACAAGATAATACATGTCCTTGGGGGAAATTTTAGCCAAATAATCACATCACGAGGGGTTCTGTCATGCTGTAGAACCTCTTACTGCCATTAGCAAGGTTTCTGTATTATTTATAACGATGGTAGAGATTATCGCCTCGTGTTTTCCTGTTTTACTGGCTTTATGGAGCCTCCAGCCAGTGATGGATGGAGTTGCTTTTAGCCTCCCGTCATTCTCAGAGTGTGTTTTCTTTTCATTTTTACTGCAGTGTATCTGGGTTCCTCCTACATGGATGGTTTGAGCATGATTTATGGCCGTGGTCCCTGATCCCTGCCCTGCTAATGATGGTTGTAAACTGGAGGGGGGCGCAGAGGTCAAATCTCTGCTGTTGTGATGTTTCTCCTTGTCTCGCAGATCGCTTTTTGATGATCAAAGTCGAATTGTTCAGAAGAAGAGGTATGTTGAAGCTTAAAAGACGAATGAAACAGGGTAATGTAACATTTAAAAAAATATATATATAGATATGTGCAGAACAGAAAATAGAAGATTTATCTCATCCCTCCTTCTCGGAGAGTCTTCATCCTGAAACACGGGCCTATAATTAACCTGCAGACGTTGCCAGACAGCGCTACGAAATCTTTGTTCTACTCCTTCTAGATTGCGACTTTGTCTCCCGGTGTCTCCGCAGCTGTAATTTTGAGAACTGTGAAGGTTAATGACACTGACACAACGCTGGGGGAGAGCTCCAGTAATGCTCAAAGATATCCATTCATCAACAATAAGCTATTACAGGTATTACATTACTGCTAGTGCTCTGTCATCCAACGCTCTTTAGTTGGGCTACCTCTCGCCCGTTAATGGGAACACATCTACAGCACTGGGAAATAGTCGGAGATTATCTTATTCCCGTACCAACCTTTAAATCCCCTGAAATCATATGTCAATTAAAGATAGTGATGGTGTCCAGGACATTATCTTTTTTCTGGCCCCTGATATCTGGGAACAGATACAGTGGTTGTGTTCTCATGGTCTGATCCTGAAAGAAGAGGCGTGTTATTGAAATGTTTTGTCTTTCTGCACATGCTGCACATATTTCCCTTTTACATAAATCCATGGTGTTTCTCAGTGCATGGGAAAATCAGTGTTCGCTGTAGAAAGGTCACTCTTCACTTTTCATTTACTCTGGACTCCCCCTCATCTCTCTCTCTCTCTCGACCTATTCTCTATTCTCACTCCCTCTCTCTCTCTTTAACTCTCCCGCTCTTTAAATATGTGCGATGTTGTTGAGGCTCCAAGACTTCATGGTGATGCAAATATCTAGTAAACACAGTCTAGGTCACTCAAATCCCAGCCAACGGGAGAGGAACCGCGCGCACAATTCGCTCTAGCGGAGGGAATTCCTACATCGTTTTTACATTAGGGTTCAAAAAGAGCTAGAGGGGGAAGACTGTGGCTTGGCTTAAGTGAAGGCACAATGCCCAGAGGAGATATGTGCGTTGGTCACTTTGTTCTGTGCGTATGTGTATATACAGAATAAAGTGTATGTGTTTATACATAAGTGAATCAATACCAATATTCCAAGGAGATGTTAACTGTCTGTGGCCAACAGAGCAGATCTGAGGGGCTTTTTAAGAGACGAAAAGTTTATTCATATATATTCCAGTGTAGATACAGTAAACAGAAAGATATGAGATACAGGTTAAAAAACAACGAAACAAATTAGAGACATTCGACAATGTGTTTTCACTTTCATTTTTAACGTTGTTAAAGTTTGAACATGTATGGTGAAATGGCAAAAGTATCCCAGAAGATAGGATCATCGTAAAAACTCCACCCTGGAGGTCTGAGAGGTGCAGCTATATATGGAGTAAGCAGGTCAGGGAGGGACTTGTCTAGAAATGCCATGTAAGGCCTTATGAAGAAGCAGGAAAGGGAGTAGAAGGGTGTTTCAAAAGAATAATTAACTGGCTAGAATCCTTAAAAATGTTATTTATGTTGGACGGTTTCACACTTTAAGATTTACATCCAGTGCTTACATTTATAGTCTTTTCCTTTTACAAGCACGGCTGAAAGTGAAAATGTGGAGGTCAGGGTGTGTTGATGGGCATGGGCATGTAGTGTGTTTGACTTTAATACATTACACAGAAACATGAAGGTTGTATCCTTCTGTCACAGGGCTGTAATTAAGGCCTTAACCTTAACCTTTAACCATACTATTTTCTTTCTTTTAACTATAGTTGCATAATTTAAACCAGACGATGGTTTATTTGCCATAACCTTCAACAATCCTAGCCCCAGGTACAGAGAGCTAAAAGTTTAGGACAGTGTCATTAAGAAGCCTCTAAGCATCCTATATTTTAGGATATTCCTGTTTTATTGGTGTTGTGGCTTTAATTTACTTTATTTACGTGGAGGAAAAGGCTAATGAGAATATGTTTCCTTCCACAGAGGCTCAACAACAGTAACAAGAGTTTTATCTTTAGTGAATTCCAAGAAGTTGTGACACATGAAGTTTAATCATCCTTTAATACAGTCAACCAGTGACTTCAAAAGGTTGAGGTAGGGGACAAGGATAGTTTCTGTATAACAGTGTCATCAGTGTAATTATGTTAAATTACCCATGTCTCTGTATTATGTGACTTGCAAGCTAAATTGCAATGGCCCTACTATTGCGCCCTGTGGGACTCCACTTTCCCACACACAGAGAGACAGAGAAAAATGTTACCCCTTAAAATAAGTTGCAAACCAGGCAAATGCTGAGCCAGAGGGTCCTTCCCACTCATCTGCTCTTGGCTAAGTGTGGAGATAAATCTGGCAATGCAAAAGTAAGACTGGCTCTATGCTCTTTCTTTCCCTCACTTCTCTCGTCTTTGTCTTTCTGTCTCTCATTCCGGACATTCCTTGGCTTCGCTCTGTATGTATCCGACGTGACTCCCTCTCTCTGTTTGAATGCCTCACTTGTCTCTTTCACCTCTGTTTCTCTTCATCTCTCCCTGCAGTGCATTATTTTTGTCACTTTCTTTGTCCTCTCCACATTCTCCCACCTCAGTGTTTTATGGCTAGTTTTTATATTTCCATCTTTGCCTTAAATCCCCCCCATCCCGGCCTTCCTCCTCACGTCTTATTCTTCGTTCCCTTTCTTCCTTACATCACTGCCACATATACAGTACAGCGTCTTCTGTTATTGCTGATTGAAGGCGCTACAAGCAGCGCCAGGCTATCACCTGTCATTGATTCTACACACTCCATAAAACAGCCACTCCTATCTCGCTAATATGACAATTAGGCTGGTCTCCGGGAAATCTATGGGGTGTCTTTAAGTCCACATAAAGAAAATGGAACAATCATAAAACCCTCTAGTGCTTACTCAATATCTTTTCCCTATGTACTGGCACAGTCTCATGGACAAAATTCTAAAGGTCATCTTATTGATGTGGAACAAAAAAAAAAAAAAAGCAGAGAAAAGTGAAGCTCAAGCTCACGCCTATAGCCAAAGTCTTTGAGCACTAACTCCTCTTCAGAAGTTATTTAATGTTTTCAGGATCAAGCCCGAAATGCTTTGGTGGTTGTGAGTATGTCTCCCAAAGGTTATTAGAGCTTGAACCCCATCATGTTGTTGTTCTTCCCTCTAGTATTTTCTCTTTTTAGAGCTTTATTGGAAACAGTGGATTGAATTGAATCAAAACAACAGTCTGGTAGTAGTTTGTTAGAGCTTGTTCTACCACTACAGAAAGAACAGCACATCTTCCCTGCAAACATCTGTCTCTTTGACACGTACAAGTAGATCTATTGTTAATAATAAAAAATAAAAAACCCTGATCAGGCCAGATTTACAGTATTACATGCAGTACCTGCAAGGATTAGGACAAACGGAAAATAAATGCAATGAACAGAAAAACATAATTTGGCTTGTAAAAAGGATGATAAAGGGATTTCAGTGTAAATAAACCATCATTCATACTCTGCACAGCCTTTTTGAAACTGGGTGACCAGTGTGAAAAGGGATTATAGCTTTGGACTATTGCTTACTGTAGTACTGTATTCTACCACAACCGATACCTCTGCATAATACTTTACAACCATTCTGTTAAATGTATTAATCATAAATACCCTAACCGCCGCTGCTGCCGCCACCACCACCACCACTGTGTCCCCATTAATGCTGCTCCATTTCATTACCATTTTCCCTATATCTAGGACACGCATAATCTTGGTTTTTCTTTCAACCGTTTCTCCAATTTTTAGTGCAAGTACCTCACGGCTGTGTAATGGAAACACAGTGAGAACGTACTGTACACATCAACAAGGCTGGGGGTTCAGGCAGAGCAAGAGGGAAGAGAAACCAGGGTGTAATGAGACAAGAAAGGGAAAAACGTAGAGGGACGGGAGAGAGTAGGGAGGGAGAGTCATGGCAACTGTAATAAGTGACAAAAGCAGTGCCGAGCATATTAGCGCCTTCATTTGATGATGAGGTGTTCTGTTTGCATGCAAAGTATGCAAACCTCGGCAGCAGAGGGGTCACTTTCTCTGAATAACTAGCATCCAATTCCACATTATAGGCATTCCTCACATCTGCCATCAAACCATTTCCTCCTCTCTGTTCTTTATTCAGACTTTACTCTGTATCAGAACCGTATCAGTCCTCATTAGAGCTTCACTAAAGACACTAGGCTTCATTGATTTGCTGGTGATTTGTTATCTGAGTCGTTGTCATTCTGATGTGGCATTGACGGGCCCGGGGACCCTCCACGCCCAGCTCCCTCCACCTTCTCAGCAGCTGAATTATCCCTTAATGACTTTGTTTAGGAAATTATCTGCCTAAACAGCCATAATCAAATTGATCAGGGGCTGTGTTAAAGGACAAACTAACAACTCAGTGTAAATCCTGCCAAAGCGAGCGGAGCGTGGTAGGAAGTCCAAGGAGTCCTGTTTTATTAATAGTTAGCACAAGATAGTTGCAGTGCAGCAGCTCACACTGACACACACGTTCCACTCAACCAGCTATCGTTTGCGTTTTCTCTCTACTTTCGTCACTTACCGTCTGTATTAACTTGGCACTCAAATGAGACTGTTGGGACGGTGCCCGAAATCAAGCTCAATTCCTGAATGTGTTTGTCACATCACTGGAAACAATAGACTCTGCGGTGAAAGAACTGACACAATAATTTGCTACTGACAGTATAGTTTTTAAAGTTTTTGTTTTTTTGAAAACCCACGGAGCTCACACTGCGTGCCAACTCCGATATGACTTCAGTGCCATCAACTGCCATTTTAGTTTTGTACATGGAGCGCCATAGCACCCAGGGGCTGAATATTTTTGTATTAGCGTCTCCTCCAAATGGCAGAATGTATGTGACTTGCGCTGGGCTACGTCTCGCTCAGTGGTAATGGCAGACCTACCATGCAGCTTGTGCCATGCAGCGAGGCTTCTGAATGGACTCAGCTGCAGCCATTTGTCATAATTACAGTGATGCTTTGGCTTGGAACTATTTGCATGCGCACACACAGAACACACACACATACACACACTCACTCTAATACTTTGTGTGTATCTACTTATTCTGCTGTCCCATGAAATTGTATAGCCCTGGGTGTCTAATTATACTAATCGAATGCGTACCGCCTGACATTTATTCATACATTATTAATAGCAGAAACAATGGAATCTGTGATTGGATATACTGACTTCCTGACTTCTCATCTTCTCTCTCTCTCTATTACTGTTTTTCACTTATCTCGCACTCCATCTCTCTTCCGTGCTACCCCGTGACCTCCTTTCTTCTCTCGGTGACTCTTTCGCCTTCACCTCCTGTAATTTTGCTTGTGGGTGTTGGGTAATTAGCATGCCTCCCACTTTTATTCTGATGTCAGAACAAGGAATTTGAGAAATGCCCCATAAAGATAATGTGTCCTGATAAGGTTATGTCTGGGACTCCATTAAAGCGATGGGGCTGCACAATGGCTGTTTGTATCCTTTGGGGGTATAGAGAGAGACAGAGAGAGAGGATGTGTGAGAAGAAGAATGACAGAAGATAAGAAACAGGCTCAATATTGCAGCGATGGAGGAAGCCAACACACTCTGAAGTGTACATGTACACTTTAGCTTCCTCCATTACTGCAGTTTATCGCGTTTGCTCACACTTTGTCTTACTTTTTCTCCTCCAACCACCATTTAATTTCAATATAACATTAATGTAAACCCATTTATTATCAACAGTGGGTTTGTATTATATAAATTATATAATTAATTAAGTTTACAAATCACACATATTACAATGCTAATATATCCATACACATATTTTTGTATTTCTGTTTTTGGTCCGGGCCTGTTGAGTCACTTCCATTATTTCCAATTAAGGGAATTCTTGCAGCAATTTAATGTAACTTGTTAAAGAAAAAAACAACACACTTGCAGTTCAAATTGTATCCATATGAAATAAAGCACCTTTACTCAATTCAACACACTCTGCAGTTTTCCTCTCACTTAATCACAGTTGTTAAACTGAACAAACTTTGGATACTAAGATTGTGTTTTGTCATGGACGTTACAGAGTCAGTACACTGTTAATAACTCTTATTTACTTGGCCTGTTTTGCCTCGTGTTCAGCCATTATTGTTACCACATCAAATGTCTGTTGCTCTGAATCTGGCTGCTTCGTTCCAACAATTTCATACAACAGTTGTTTGTCTGTTCTGTTTCAGCATCACAGTGACTCAGCACACAATTGATGCCAATAAATGACTGTCTTACCCGTTTGACTCAGCCTCCATAGAGCCTTGACGTCAAACACTTTCTGCACCTTTCCTATGAACTGGAGCACCCAACATAAAGTGCTCAGACTTAGTTTTGCTCTTGTGCCAAGTCATATTTACCAGCACATGCAATTTGGCTGACTTGAGCTGAGGTTGAAGTGACATGAAGAGCCTTACAAGAGACAAATGCTGACACAGAACATGCATAGTGGATACTGTACAATCAGCAAGGTGTTTGTTTTTGCATTGTTATGTGCTTTGCGCATCTGTGACCACAGTAAAATGCTTAAATGATTTGCATAAACAAATTCAACCTTGAGTATTCAAATTAGAGATGTTGCAATTGTCTATGCCTGAATGAAATGTTTTGTGTTTGCAGTGCTGAGGATGTTAGGTCTCCGCTTGATTTTCAATGCAAATTGTTCGACGTTGCATTAAGATGAGAGAAGCGTGATTCAAGTGGAGTTAGATTTTTTTTTTTTTTTTTGCAACAGTGGGTTTGAGAAATTTCCTAGACAACAAAGTTCCTTGCCAAGCTCATATGGAGAGGCTGAAATTAATAGATAATTACAGAGGAATCAGACCTCATGATAATAACAGCTTGAATCGAAGTGTCTGCAGAGCATGCAGAGGTAGCGGTCGGCCCATGGTGCTTTCTGAGGTTTGTGGCTGGAGACAACAGCAATTCTGAGAGCTTTTCTCCTGTGAGGCACACAGCCCGAGTCATTTACCAGATGGATCGTGCAGGGTAACTCAATTTGGGTATCATTTGGATTTCCACATGAATCACATCTGAGACCCTGCATGTGCCCGGTGAAATTTACTGACGGCGTCTGCGTCACCGCCGGTCAGCATTCAATTTACGTAGTAGAACCACCACTTCACTCCTTCTTGCATAATGCTTCACATCTATAGCATTACTGAGCTTTTTACCCGCTCTCTGCCTGTACAGATTTTCCACTCTGTATCTCAGTCTTTGACTCACCCAAGACGTCACCCCCTCCCTCCCTCTGCTTCTTCTCCCGTGTCTCTATCTCCTACTCTTCAGCTTTGTCGTAGGCCGTACGATGCTTGATGTGGTGATGTTGTGATCTGGCTGCACTCAGAGCTGACTGGACACTTCTCTCTCTCTCATTGGATGACTTAACCTCTCTCGCTCTGAGCTGCTATTTGTCTCCCTTGGCATCGGAGGAGAGGAGATAGAGATGCCGTGGGAATACAAAGAGAGAGCTTCACTCTAGAAAAACCAGCCACTAGCCCATTAAGCTAGTTAGTTTGTCAGCCGGTGATTGAGCGAGTGAATGTTTCTCTGTCTGTGTATGTTTATGTATGTCTCTTTCCTCTGCCTCATTTAGCAACCACTCACTGCATTTTCTCCTTTTTCTCTCTTTCTTTTTTTTTTATTTTTTATTTCAGCAGACTACGGTTCTGTTGCTATGGCGACCATGGCCCCTCCTTCCTTCTTCCTGCTGTGTTGGCTCCTCCGAACTGCCAGCTCGTCGTTCCCAGAGGAACCGGGGCCCCTCAACTTCATCCCCACCGAAGGTATGGGCCCCCCCCCCCACCCCCCGTCTGATTTTCTCGCCCTCCACCCTTCAACTCTCACGCAGGATGTGATGTGTGAGGTGCTCTAACGCGTAGGGTGTTGAATCGGTTGTGGCTTAAGGGTCACAATGTGGGCTGTAGAGGTCAGACAGGCTCTCACACGACGGGTGTTGACTGGTGTGCAGGTCAGCGGGGTGTGGGGTCACGCTCAGGAATGAGAGCGGAGTGTAAGAAGGGGCTCTCACTTTCATGACTTTCCCACACACACAGCAGACCCTCAAGAGACAAAGCTCCTCACACACTCAGACTTTGAGTCTCCATAGCAAGCTTGGCAGTCTCCAGCTCAGACCAGACCTTGATTGATTGCAGTTCAATAGTATTGATTGATGGTTTCCCCAGCTGAGTCCAGACCCTTCTTCATGTATCAATACCTCACGGTGGAGTGAAGAGGCTGTCAGGCTATAGAGAGCCATGCATGAGCAACTGCAGTGGCTTGGCATATCCAGGTATACGTTAGAACATGAAACACAAAGCTCATCTGGACGGACAAGACAGATAGAAGAAAGCATGGGAATAGACAGAGGAGAAAAAGGTAGAAGGAAATAGAAAATAATGAACAGCGGATCCCAGAAGAGTGATGTAGGTGAGGAATTACAGTATCGAAGCAGGCAAAACACAGAGGTGGATAAGAAGAGGAAACAGATGAACCGACTATAGGATGGGATATGAAAAATAATGATTGTAGGAGCGAGAGAAGATAAAGGAAATCTGTCTCGTTCACCTCAGTCAAGGTCACAGACTGATAGCCATGCAGTAATCCATCTGATTCATGGATAACTCTTATTTCTGCCTGTCTTCACTTTTATATTTACATCGTGTCGCATAGAACAGTGTGATTTAAAGAATATTAGATGAACATTTTTTTGCCACTTTTGTCGATGATATCTCTCCCTCAAGTTTCCTCTTCCTGTCCTCTGAGACCTTTTTGTTAAAGTTGTTATTGATGCTTTCAAAATGTCACCTGTCTCCGTGTCTCTCACTTTGAGCATTATCTGATTCAGTTGGCAGAACATGCATTGGCAAAGTTGTCAACAAAAAAACAGTATGTAAATGAGCACTTCATCAAAAGTGAGTCTCAGTCAGTCAGCAAATCAGCAGTGACATGATACCGTATAGTTCAGACAGCTTTCATTCTCTGAAGATTATTTGTTTGTGCGCTGCTCTGTGTCCCTGTCTGCTTAATGTATCAGATATGCTGCAGTTTCAATTGCGGGTCTCAAACCCTGCCTCCGCATCACCCTGTCACTGCAGCCGAACTGTCAAAACAAACTAACGCAAACCCACTTTTATTTTGACTACTTTTGTCAAAGATGGATGTCAGTTTGGGATCAGTCACTCACTGCTTGTTTCTGTCTCTCAGTGGTGAGAAGATACCCAGTGTTTCTGGGGCGACCCCACCGAACATGGCTGAGACAAGAGCCTCTACACGTCCAGAGGATCCTGCAAGTCAACCGTACCCTCTACATCGGAGCCAGGTAAGACGACACGACACGCCAGCACGCACAGCTACACAAACAAACATATTTGCAATTCATTTCTGGCCATATGTTAGCATGAGCTTTGACAAATCTGGGTAATATGCATATTATGATAATTGCTTGTACCACACACACATACAAATACAAATATAGCTCTGTCAGAGCGATTTTCAGCTTTAATTTCAACTGGATTGTCTTTGTCATGCAACATTAGCCATATACATTGGACATTATTTTGGGACTTAGTTACAGCTGTCTAAGCCTCAGACTTAATTTTGTTTATTATAAACAAAATGCCATCAGCTTTGCTATATGGAGCCAGGTTTTACCTCTTAAATATATTAAGTGTAGCAGCACAGAATATGACAGTTGGTTGAACCAAGCATTTCAACTAGCTAACCGTTGCTAATGTTAGCATTCAGCTCAGCTGCAGCACGCCCACATGCAGCATTCAGATTGTAAAACCAATGGATTTTCCTTTTGAAAAAACAGTGCTCTGACCATTATTAATCTCTCTTAAATATTCAGTGTATTAATACACTCTGCTGCCACCTCCATTTGCCTTTGTCATCTACACAAAAGACCTGAATCATCAAATTCATTCAACGAGTAACAAAAACCTTTCAGAGTGACAGAGATGTTTGTTACTCCGGTTGAATAGACCTATACACTCAGTTTAGAGTTGGGGAAAACTCTGCATGGTCAAGTTTTTTTAAATATATTTGATGCTTCATGAGCTGGCTGTGATTTTTGTGGGCTACTCTGTAACATTGTTGACTATAGTGAGAAAACTACAGAAGTTTTCAGATATATTTTTTAGACAATCTGGTACAGTAGCTGCATCTGAAGAAGAGGGAATGTGGAGTCTAGTTTGGTCTCCATGATAGTCCCCATATGTCTGTCAGGCTGTTGAATGTGCTGATCCTGGACATGCAGTAGCCAGTAGCCCTGGTGGTCAGGAGGGCCAGACGGGGACGGCCCGCTCAGCTGCACCAGGTTTACACTGTAAAACGTGCATCTGCTGGTCCCCGGAGCCATGGGAGCCGTCCTGAGACGAACCGAGACAAACTGAGCTAACAAAAAACATGCACCTTGAGATTTATTACCCGTGTTGTCTTAAAATTAATTTAGCTTGAAACATGCTTTAAAAAAATGAGGCACAGTAGGTTTCTACATATGGCGCTGGTTATTTGCTGTAGTGGCAGCCTGAAAAAAGATTGAAGTGGTTTCCAATAAGAGACGCCACTGTGGTCCAGGAAATGACCCAGTGCCTGGCCTCCAGCTGGTCTAACCTCTCCAGTGAGGGTTGGTAATAAACATATCAAACCATGTAACATGGTTCCAGCCATTCTGTCTGCGCTGAGAGGGTCTGTAAACGCACACATGCACGCACACTGATAGTAAAACTGCCCACAGACAGATACTGCTACTGTAGGTTTGCTTTTAAAATACAACCAGAGGCATGAAGCTGTTTTTTTTTTTTTTCTTTCAAAACATTCATTTCAATTTACAGCTGCAAAAATTGTTACTGAATAGCTGAGGTGAATTGATATCAATGTCTCAGCCAGCCGGATGATAATGAAATGTGAGGCTGACACACAGAAAAGCGAGGGCTGTTGGTGGCAGCGACAGATTCAGAGAAAGCGAGTTTTAAGAGCATATTTATATATTTCTTGTAAGTGTGGCTAATAGTGTTTGCAGCCGCCTGACAGAAAATCAGTGGCAAAAGAAGAGATCCATGTGCAAATGCATGTGTGAGCTGGCGACAGCCCAGCAGGAAGGCAGATTTAAAATGTGTAATGTATAAATAAGTACCTGTGGTGGCAGGTATGACTGCCAAAACCTCCTGCAGAGTGCATGGCCTGATAAGACGCCTCACTCATCCCCAAATCCTGTCACCATTAGCATAGCTGCTCCTCAGACTGCAAGCACTGCTAAATCCCTGCCCCGAGCACCTGCTGAGAGCAGCTACCTCTCCCTGTCCTCTTCCCGTCATCACTAAATGAAAGTAAACTATGTATTTGGCTGGTGGCAGACGGCATGCGGTCAGATCCAAAGGGCTAATCCACACAAATATAAACCAATTGGAGAGTGTTTACCGATTGAAAAGATGACCAGAGACACACAGCCAAGTTTTGATTAACTGTTTTTTTTTTGCAGCATGAGTGTGCATTTTGCATCATGCTTGAAAGGGAAAGTGGACTGACTGGCAGGTGCTCAGTTTATTGGCCGGCACGCGCTGACCACAGAGATCACGGGGAGGTTACGCAGAGGTCACAGCCAGGTCAGATGACTCATGGCAGACGGACAGGGAGACGATCAACTGTGGCAAAGACCGGGAGGCTTTGGGGGGGTAAAGCTGCCAGGCTGCTGAGGCCGAGAGAGAAAGTTTGCATGCAGACTAGGATATGCGTGTGAGAAGACACACAGGTGAACACAGCCAAACTGAAACATATTACACACAGGCTTTACATTGGCACAGTATACACCATTGGATAAGCCTCATAGATACTGTTTGGACAGCTTATGCAAAACAAATGAATTTTGATTACATTTTGAGCTGTAAGTATATTGTTCTCTGACAGTGAGTCAAAACAAGACATTCAGTTCACTGCCAGAAATGAAAAACCAAGAAAATCCACATACAAGGAAGTTTGAATCTGTAAAAAATGTTTTTCCTTAAAAATGAACCATGTGAGTTTAGCAACATTTCTAAATCATATCCTTTATGTTTTCATAAGTTAATGTAACCCCACTGTGGTGTTTGTGATGTGAGTCCTTTAGGCTCAAATACATACAGTACAGATGTTGTTTTTCTAAGTGCTGTGCGTTTAATGCCGAAAGAAGATAATGTATGATGTAGTACAGAAAAACATGGTCTGCATTTTCAACAAAAGAAAACAAAGAGGAAACAACAAATAGCATCCAATACAAGTATGCACACACCCAAACAATACATTCTTATTAAACCCTCCCTTCTGCTTTGCACATTGTATGAGGAAAGTTGCAATGTGAAATTAAACTAGAGGTGATACATAATACAAGGACAAGCATCCTCTTGTTAAGGTATCAAACAAGAGTCAGCCATCTTGTTAAACTATCAAAACATCTGTCTGGATAAACTGAGCGCAGACAGTGTGCAGGAGTTTATTACCCACTGCTCACTGCTATAAAATAACTGCATACTCAGCGGTCAGAGAGTGAATACGTTGTCAAAAAAGCGTGACACAGGTACTTAGATGGACACATGTTTACCGACACCCAGGTACCTGGTCAGACACAGTCATGCTACAAAGCGCTCTCCCTCAGTCAGCATTCATGTCGAGGTAACGAGGTGGTCAGCTCAAATCTTTCTATTCCAGTTCCACCCGGTGCAGTGGCTTCACCTGCTCGCTCTATTTGCAGGCTCAGAAAGGCTTAGCACTGCTCACAGTGAACCACAATCCTGCAGCTGGCAGCAAGACGGCGAGGAAAACTGAAAAAGAAATATAGGGAAATTTGGCAGCTTAAGAGGTCCTGACCCGACCTGAGTCTGCTTTTGTTTGGTTAGCCAGAACCAGAAAGTTCAAGAGCTGGTCAAGAAAGACATTTAGGAAATGTTGACAGTTTCTCTGGAGTCTGTGTTGACTTTGCATTATCGAGGTTAGAGAAGGTCGAAGGCATATATATAAAATAACAACTCAGGCACACGCACTTTCTACACACATACACACACAAGGCCAGACGAGGGCAGAGAAATAGGCGTTTTGATTTGCGGCTATAAGGACAGGGAATAGTGAGCTGAGGCGCCTTTTTTAATGAGCTGAGGTTTTCGAAGCTGTGTGCACATAAAGAAAGAAGCCTCCTCCTAAAGAATCATGAAATCTTTACACCCGCTCATGTGTTATACTTTACCCCGAGTCCTAACCTTGTACCACAGGCAGCGCACATTAAATCCACTAACACACATATAAACAAACAAAAGCATGCAAGCCACAGGCTCTGTATCATTCAAACAACCCGGAGCGGGCAAGAGAAGAGAGGAAGAGCACGAAAGAGGGAGAGAGAAAAAGAGAGAAAGAGAAGCTGCAGCGTAAATAATTCCCCCTCCTCTGCGCTATCAGAGGCAACAGTGCTGGCTGTCAGCCACTCTGACTAGGAGGCCTGTTGCTATATTCATTATGTTAATGCTGAGACAACGCTGAAGCAGCCTGGATGAGATTACGCCTCACACTCTGGCCCACTCCACTGTTTGGAGAACGCTTAAACTCTGACCTGTTAAGCAGGGACGCACCAAACAAGTGTTTGGAGATTTCGCACTTCTTCGCCACTCAGCAGTCGTCCTGGTCTGCGAGGTTGAGGGAAAAAAAAAAAAAAAAAAAAAGCAGAAATGCTTCTAACACAGCAACAAGAAGTGAGGATGAATAATTCAAGAGATGAGTAACCTGATGGCACTTGGCCCTACCTGTGCTCTCATCAAGCGCACATTCTCGCAGCTCGCTCTGTCAAATGCAAAAAGAAAAATAAATCCAAAACGCAGTGATACACATACTCAGGCGGTTCCAATACCCGAATGCGTAAACACATCCACGTGGACGCCGACGCAATAACAACCGGCGCCTCTGTTAAAGAAAAAGGAGGAACCGAGAAAGAAGGTTGAATCGCAGATGGGAGACAGAGCTGGATCAGAGATGGGATCAATACTGCTGCAATAACAAGGCTATGGCAGATTTACAGATTAGCCCGTTCCGAGCCCGGTCCTTCGCTTAGATGAAGCCCGAGCTTCAGATCCGTCCCATCAGATAGCGAGACCTTGATCAGTATGCAAACGTCAGCTGATGTTAGCTGCCTAGCCCAACTCTCATTTAGTGGGCATTTTAACAGGTTCGTCCAAGGTTACTGCAGAATTATCAGTAGAGAAGCAGTTGCGAAAAAAGCAGCATTCGAGAGGAAAAAAAAAAAAGAAATCATGAATACATGCATGGTGTTTTGGACCACGTGTAGGCAGGCAGTATGTGGGGGTGTGCAAACATCAGTGTAACAACTTGATTGAATCATCCATTAATTCAATTTCAGGCCTTTTGAATAAGACTGATAAGCCGAATTCGTGGGGCTGGCAGAAAATTCAATGCAGCAAGTCAAGTTTAATGAGCAGAGGCAAAAGGCGAGAGGGAAATACGAGACATCATTATGCAGCCGGGTTCCATTGCTCATATAGTATATTGGGAGAAATGGAAGACATTGTAAAGCTGTTCCCTAATCTCTTTGGGTCTGATCAACTTTAAAGGAATAAATGTGTCTAATATGTTTGCATTACATTGCCGCACCCACCGCAGCAAGATTATACACATTGGAGAGAATTATTTAGATTCAATATGCAGTGGAAATATTCATGCAGAGAGTTTCTATTGAGTGTGTGGACTGGATTTCACTCAAAAAAAGAATCTGCAAGGACTCGCACTATATAATATGCAAGCTGTACTCATGCACAGGAACTGGTTTTCTCAGCGCAGTGTCTCGCTCTAAGCCTTAAAGTGATAGTTCACCCAAAATTCAAATTTCACTCATTATCCCGGCGGAACAACTTCTCATGTCGGGGCTTCAATACAAGAGGGACATTACAGTCGAGCAGTATGGAGGTATTTGGATGTTTTTTGGTGTGTCTTTTTGGACAAAGAAACCTGGTGTCCATTGACAACCATTATGTGGACAAATACATGCATGGACCCCCCCGTAACTCAGAGAAGGAACAGAGGACTCTGAAAATTCTCACAGCTCTTAGTCGATATGAGGGTGAGGAGATAATGAGTGAAATTTGAATTTTGTGTGAACTATCCCTTTAAGCTTTGGATGGTGTCGGTTAGTCTGATAGTCTCTTTCTATATCTCTTTCTCTTTCTCTCTCCCCAGGGATGACCTTTTCCGTGTGGAGTTGGACATCGTTGCAGGAGACGAGATGTTCTACAGCAAGGTGAGAACCTGCAGGACAAGACACGCACACGCAAGCATTTACATCTTTCGTGTGACTGTGTTACTTTACCATTAGGCTGGAGGAACTAAATGTCACCACTGCAGAGAAGTGCATGTGTACTGTAGCTAACCACGGTGTGCGTGTGTTGTTTAATGCACAGAAAAGAACATGGGAGTCGAACAAGAACGACATCAGGATCTGCAGGATGAAGGGCAAACACGAGGTGAGACTGAGATGAACATCTCCATCCTTTCACGCTTGTCTTTTTTTCAACTGCTTTCAAACTTTCTGTCTTTTTAAATATTATTTACAACAAACAAACAATAGTAATAGCAGTGTGAAAGCAGCACTTCAGCTGAATTTTCGCCGACCCTTTTCACCTGCAAGCAGCCATTTGTTAAAATTGCTTGTTAAAAACAATTACAGCAGCCTTAAAGAGCCTCATCACAAACTGCAGCAAAACATCACAGCTCTCGCTGAAGTGACAAAACGCTACACTGATTTATTGATTTTTCTACAAACTAGTTTGAGTCATTTCTCATCTCATTGCATCATTTGATGTAAACTAGACTGAGCAGCGCCTTTCTTTTGCTTTCTTTTTTTTTTTTTTTCAACCTGAAATACAACACATTATCATTGCACAGTGGGGATAAAATCTGAGTGGAAATAATTTAAAATTGATCTGCTTCCTTTCAGCTGTCACATTTGTCTGTGAGAGCTGGTAAAGCCTCAAACACTGACACAGACATGTACTGTAGAGTGATAATGGATCGAGATATGTCGGAAAAATATGTTGAGATAATGTCTTGTCAATTACAGCTTTTGTCCCATGCCACGCAAGGTCTTCCACACACCTTGATCATCATAATGGCACATGTTCTACCGTTCTGCCTCCAGCTTTGGTTTCATTGTGCTAGTTATCTGACTGACATGCCTGCTGGAGCCGCCTCAAGACGAGAGGGCCAATGGCCGTGTATTATCTCATTGTCCCTGCTCATCTGACCATCTAACACATCAGAAGCACGGAACCACTCCTACCTACAGTACAGAATACGCCAGTCGTTCCACCATCATGAGTTAGGAATTCAGTTTGTGCCCTCAGAAAATGCAGGTGGGCGTCAGGAAACTAAGGCAGCGAGGGAGAGATGGGGTGAAACGTCCAAGCAGCCACCAGCAGCCCACGCCTGAATACCTCCTATATCTCCAACACACACACACACACACACACAGGCAGGCACACATCCCTAGATGCCGTCTGCCACACATAAACACCCGTATCCATTCTCAGTGTGTGTGTGGAGTGGTGATGGTTGTGGTTGACGGGGGAAAGCATTGGCTCTGTCCCCCGAAGGCAGAGAAAAAAATGACTTATTTAACACAGTGAGAGAACACCTGACATTAAATCTGTGTGAGACAGTGCCAGACAGAAACACAATGGAGAATAGAGGGACAGAGACAAAAAAGCGAGGCTGAGAGGAGGAGAAGGGGGAGGAGAGGAGAGGAGGAGGAGAGGAGGAGAGGAGAGGAGAGCTCCCTGTTGGCCAGCCCTGAGGAGAGCTGTGGGGCTGACTGAGATATGAAAGGTCTTCTTGCCCCTAATGACTGTGCTGCCTGGTAATGCTGTGAGTCACACGGCAATGTGAGGGAGATAAGAACGCTGCCAGGTCGTCAGCTCTCTGGGCTCGGACGCATATGAATGGATGTGCTTGTGCGTGCATTATGCAAGTACACACAAGAACATCAACACACACACAGAAGACCGACTGTGGTCAGTCATTTTTTTCTTTTCCTTTTCTTTTCTTTTTTTTTTTGCTGAGTTTCACCAATAAGATACAACTACTGTAAAGATATAATGCATTTTCACAAGTTTAATTCAGTCGCTGAAAATTGTGAAAATTTGGAACTGCTTTATCTAACTTTATCTAACTATATAATGAAACACCTTGGACACAATGTCAACAGACAATGCAGCGATAAAGTTACTCTGTGCTCAAACAGCGCTGCGTGTAATGCAGTCCCTTTATTATAAAACATTTATATTTTTACATTCCTATTTTTAAACTGAATTGTTTACATCCGTGTTTTCGGTCTTGCAGGCAGGTTGTTTGTTGCCTGCCACTGTTGACACATTGTTTTTCTTTTTTGGTGCATCTTGTCAGCACCACATCAGAGCCACTTCTCGATCAGTGGAATAATGTGAAAGCAATAATCAGCTGGTTGTTGACGCCATGCACATACAGTATATGCAGTAGCCTACATGTGGCTCCTTTTGTGCATGCAGGATACAAAGAAACTAAGGGCCCACACCACTGAAACATTATTACTGTATATAGCATACATAGCATATCTTAAAGCTTTATACAGATGTCAGTGTATATATATACAGCTACACTAGAGATTCAATTGAGTGACACATTGGAATAAGCCCCAGGTGGTGATACTGTGATAGACTGAAACAAAAACTTTTTAGATTATTTTTGCAATGTCCTGGAAGCTGTAATCAATAACTTGCCTGTCAAAACACGGGCGCGCTCCGTTTGATGGTATTATGAGACTACATTTTGCTTCATCAATAAATACACAAGTTCGACCAAAGTGTGCGCTGTCCTCAGTCGTTCATATCTGATTGTTTGGCCTTCTTATTACGTTTAAAGTTCACAATGTTGCTTTTAGATCTCCAAAAGGCATCATTTAAGACATTTTGATGTCACAATATCAAGATTACCTGGCTTTATGTATTGACCGGCTGCCGTGTGCTGTGTTTTCTCCGGGGCCTTTGATTGCATCAGATTGCTGCAGGTGTTGCTTTTGTTGCCCCTGTGTTGCTGCTTTAGTTAAGATGACAATGTGCTGACTGAATATTTAACAAAAACAACTTTTTTTTTTATTGCAATGCACAACATGCCATTCGTGCATCCATGTAGGTGGGATCACCACCTCTCATCTGCATCATAAGAACTGCACTGTTGTTCATACAGTATTCATGATTTCAAGTGTCGTTTTTTGTTTTTTTTTAGCCGCTCTCTCCCACACGTATACGTGAGCGCAATTAAAAAAGAAAATCTCCACAAACACGTCACTCAGGAAACCATTTTCTGTGTGCCTCCCTCGCCCTTTATCACCCTCTCCTCCCTTCTTTCTCTCCTCCGCTTCACCTCCTGAAAATGTCCTGTTCTGCTTGGGGGATGGTTGTGTCAGATGTGATGCATTCGCCACCTCGTAATTGGTTTTGTAATTAAATATTTCTGCTTGGTTGATCACAAAGGACATAGTATTCTCCTTAATTAGGCTGAAAATTCAATATCCTAATTCTTTAGCTTTTTTTTTTCTCCTCCCATGTTGACCAATTGATAACTGATGAACGCAACAGTCAGCCTCGCTGTCACTCACTCGGCAAATTCCCATCATATCTTCTTTTGTCCTCGGCTCTGTGGCGCGTCTTTATCTCTCCTGTATTTGCCATTGTCATTGTCTCTTGCTGTCATTGCCTCGCCCCTCTGTCGCCCGTTCCCTTTCTCTTGCTGCAGAAAGCAAGAGACTGTAAAGAGGTAGAGGGCGAGTCATTCCCCGGAGGTGGCTCTGTGCCAGCACATCAGGCCATGGCAGCGTGGCATGGACACGCAAACAAAGGCAATTCCACATAGAAAGCTCTTAAAGAGCAACTGGGCATCGTTATAAGCAGCACTTACTGAAATTGTTTGATCAATACGCCGTTGATCTCGCTCTCTGAGGAGCTCTGGGTTTTCAAACGTGCAGACCAAACGCCTGCTCTGGGTTGGACCGTCGGAAGATTTGGTTTCACTGCCTTTTTTGGCTCGCAAATTAATCAATTTTTGAATACCACATGTGGAGTCACTTTCACTTCTTGTAGGTTGCGGTGCTTATTTTGTATCTCACTGACACTTCATGTATTTAAAGGATCTAGTTTCTCTGAGCAGATCTTCACATTGCATTGTACACTGGAGGTTTTTCAAGTTGCTTTCTCTGCGCGGGTTGTCCGACACTTGGGGCATGATTCATTTAAGTTTGACTGTGTTGCTTAAAAGCTATAATTTTGAGAAGATTACCACACTCACAACTCAAATCTGAGGTGTAACGCAGCCAAAAACATCAAATAGGGTGCAATAAAGTCTACGCACCCCTAGTGCCAATATAATGACATAATGATGACGCAGTTCTTGATTCTTGATTAGCACGGCAAATGATGCAAACACAAATAAACTCTGTCAGATTCCCAGATGTTGCAGCATTTTCTTCTCTTTAATCACAATTGATACTTTTTTCCATTACTCTGGTTTCCCACTAGCTGTCTCTATTGATTTGTCCTCAGTTTTTTTGATATGTTGTAATTGCAGGGTATGTGTGCATTCGGACCTGGGAATCTACAGCTCTAAATTGCATTTCCCACATGTACTTGTCTGCACAATTGATGCCATTATGAAACAAGGTTTCGTCAAATATTTTTGCCTAATGACGGTTTAGCAACTAAAAATGAATCTGCATTGGACCTGAGTCCTCCTGCTCAACCGTTTTTTTCTACATATAATTCCAAAAAGCGTTTTTTTGTATCACAGGCATTAATCACCGTTGGTTGGTGTGACAATCTGCCACAGTTTTCCCAGCAGGTTGTCAGGCCATCCATCCAGGGGTGACTCAGGTTAAGTGTTGTGGTCAAGGATTGAACGGCAGTGCGTGCGGGTGTGTTTGTAAATGCCTGTCGTGCGTATGTGTCCACTGGGGAGTGGAGGTCAGCTGACATGGGCGATCTGTAGGTCCTGCTCCACCGCTGAGGCTGCCACATGGCTGACTGGCCCGGAGAAATTCTTCTGGTTTTCTATGTTTCCGTGTATCGCTCTCCCTCTCTCTTCGACCCCCCCCTCGATATCTATTATCTCACTTTCTTTTCCTCTCTCCCTCCCTCCGGTGTCTGATGTTTGTTTGTGGCCTGTGGTGTGTTCAGTCAGAATTACCATCAAACAGAGAAGAAGGGTTGCAGAGGGACGCGGATTAGCTTTAACATGCTGAGTAAGACCGCAGCACTCAGAACGGCACATTGCTGCTAATTTGGTACCGCTGTTAATTTATCCTCCACCCACATACACATAAACATACACAAGCTTTCTTCCCGTCATGGAGAGTCACTCTGTTTTCAGTCAGAATTATGCATCGGGGATTTTTCTGGAAATGACAGCCCCGTTGTTAATGAGTGAAGAAGAGGTCTCGCCAAATCTTGGTGTGTGCGTGTGAGTGAGTGTGTATTGGCCATACAGTACATGTGTGTGTTGTGTGAGTATGTGTGGGAGAGTTCTGGCTCAATGGCCGCACTTGGCAGTGCAGCAGTCTCTTCTCCCTGGTCGCTAACATCAGGGGACCAGCCAGGCATGTAATGGAAACTTTGGAGATTTAGAGGAGCAGCTTGCTAAATATGACCCCCTGATGCGCTTCCTTAGATGGCTCCTATTGTACGAACATTACTACAGCAGGTCATCGGGATTACTTTTTTATATTTTATTAGATTGAGGAAAAATGCTGTGGCTCCTAAATCAGGGAAACTAGCAGAAGATTTTACAACTCATGAACCTGTTTTGTATTTTGGTCTGACCTACAGTAGCACAAGAATGTTGATTGTAGCCGGAGGTAACACACCGCCTTCATTAGGTTTAAGGATGAAGCCTCATCGTCAGAGCAAACACTGAGCCCGGGTTTAGGCCAAATGAAAAGGCTGTTTATCATCCCAGTGTTAAGGTTGAGTTACGGACAAGAGATGGAAAGCAGATGCAGACGACGGAGCCCCCTCAGTTTTAATGTTGTCTGACTGATGCAGGTTGTTTGGAGCAGATGTGTTGTAGCAACAGAGAATTTTCTTGTCAATCTTCTGGCTGTGGGTGATCGCTTTTATATGTCTAAGAATACTTTTGGATATATACGTGCATTTGCGTGTTCAAGGAAAATCTCTGCGTCTGATACCGGAAATTACAAAAGCGAGTAATGCACTTGCTCAATCAACATCTGCCGAGTCTCAGTCTGGCTAAAATCTGCCTCAAGAGCAAAGAGCTGATTAAAAACCTGCTGTCTGCAGAGCGTCTAGTTTCCAAAAACATGGCCTGTACATGCTTCTGCAACTTGTCTCTGGATCTTTCCACACCCTATCTCCTGATCATCTCTTAAATCTTCCTGTCCATTCATAACTAAATCCATATTTGCACTGGTGCACGTGCTCCTGTGTAACTCATCTGTGCTGCAGATTAATTTTTCAGAGCCCATGCAGGCAGCTCTGCCACTGTCGGTAAGAGGAGCAGGAGCAGGAGCAGGAGGAGGTGGAGGAAGAGAAGGAGAGGGGCATCAGGCGTCTGGGTCTCCAAGTCTTGCCAGCCTGCACAGGTGGCGTTTTGTCTGGATTCTGCCCAGGGAGTGAGAGAGCAGAGAGAGAGCAGAGAGAGATATAGAGAGAGAAAGACAGAGGGGAGGGGCAGCAGTGGGGAGAAGAAGGAAGCACCATGATGTACAGCATTTGGATTTATATATAAATGTTTAATTCTGTGATTCAATGCTTTGTAATTCCCTTTTTTAATTGGTTTGTTTTTTTAAAATATGGAAATCACAGTAATCCTCCTAACTGAATTGAGCTTTAATAAAGGAAGATCCATACCTGAAAGTGCCAATCCGCTTCCTGGAACTGATGAATAAGGGTTAATGAAATGCGTGCATGTGTGTGCAGCAGCAGCAAGATGAATTTTGACGGTGTCTGTCAAGTGCAAATGGCAATCAAAGCTCAATAGCTAAAATGTTACAAAGGTTCCAACCCTGTTTTTTGTTTTTTTCATCCTGAAACCATGAAATGTTTCATTTAATGTGTACAAGCACTGCCAGTTGCCCACATTTTGTGCAGTGGCTTGGCTCTTTGAAGTATTTACTCTCCTCTCTGAGATGCTGGCAGTGAGACTGGGCTGTTATTAAGAGTGCTTCATCTGGCTTTGTGATTACAGCTCTGACCAAGCTGACAGACTGCAACCCCACCGACAAACAGCATGCAAATGATGCTCGCACATGAGCACGCATCTGTGCCGTGATACAGAGATACACACGCGCACAAACACACACACAGATGTAAGCTATACGCGCGCACATGAGCACACGCTGTTATGTGGGAGAGTGACACACATACATATATTGCGGCTGTCGCTCTTCAATTTGTCACATAGTGCTGCGCCATTAGAAATTTACACTTCACACTTTGACATACCCCCTGCATCCAACACCCACACAAACACACACACACATACTTTACGCTCACACATGAAAACACTTCCCTCTTTGCTGTTTTTTTTTGTCGGTGTTGAAAAATGAGAACCCTGCAGGGAGTGGAGTGGGAAGGTGGAGGGGTGGAGGGATGTAGGGGTGGAGCATCTGGAATAACACTCACCCGTCTCCCATATCACTGCTGTCCCTCTGATCTCTTCGACACAGATGCGCACACACGCGCACACACGCACATACATAGTCATTTGACATACCCGCAATCACTGCCGCCACCACCTTCAGCTCCAACCCTGCTTCTATTTCCGATGACATCAGTGCAGTGCGGGGTGATGGTCTTGAAGTAGACCCCATCTGGTGTGTGTGTCTGTGTCTGTTTGTGTGTGTGTGAATGGTGGGGGTGGAGCTGGTGCCATCCTGGCTGGGAGACTAGTTTGGGGAGGGGGGTTGCTGTACTGTACATCACCAGTCACTCGACACTCATGCGCGCAGGTGTCGGACCCGGCCCTTCAAAGATAAACTGCTGTCAGTACCATTAGAGTTTTTAACCCTGTAAGGCCTGAACCATGAAATAATTGCCAGAAAATTCTAATTCTTTGAAAATTGACTCTTTATTGGACCTTCTGACAAAAACAAAAAAAAAAATTTAAAATTTTTTTTTTCATATATGATTTTTAATTTGTATCATATTTGATACACCAGGTCTTAATGGTCCGTTTTTTTCTTTTTTGAACAAACAACTAATTGTTGTAATTCATTAAACTTCTAATCATTAAACATAGAAAATAACTTTTTCTGACTTGTTACTTGTTACAGGGAGTGTGGAGGCTCTCTGCCTTGCAAACTGCTGCTGAAACCCAGACCAGCATGATCAGAGTCTCGTCCCATTGGCCCTGAGGCTCTGACAAGCCTCCACACTCCCTGTAACAAGTTACAATTAGTCACAAGCTGTTTAATGAAGGTAAAAATGAAATATAAGGTAAATATCCTGCATAGCTGTGTGCTACTCTGATCAGAGCGATTTCCTAGCAATTGTTTGTTTTACTTAGTAATGGTCTTGGACAGAGGGGGTGGGTGTTTAGTTGTGCAATTTGATGAAAAAATCTTAAATATAGCCACCTGGGACAGTAACTTTGACTAAAATGACTATTGCCAGATTTGCAAAAAGATTTCCTTTTAAACCTGCTGTATCAAATTTGATACATACATTTTCAACACGGTTTTAGTATAAAATAAGTTATTAAATATTAAATAATTTTACCTTACATCAATGCAGTAACTCGTCCTATTCAAGTTTCAGTGAAAAAAATAAAGTTTTTATTACCATAATGTTTTCAAAATTGCCAAAAGTATCCACGATAAAATACATGTGGGTCACTGATTGACGGTGGCCATTTTGGATGTCCCAAGTGAAAACCCTCCGGTGCATTAATTACTTCACCCTGGTGGAATATCTGACCATTACATGTATCTGATTGTATACATTAGGTTTTTCAGGGGAAAAAAAATCACAGTGATGATATAGAGGTCTCAAAAAGCCATGTATCAAATATGATACAAACGGTCATACAGGGTTAAAGTCAAAGGTCACGTCTGGAAGGTTTAATACACGGGGAAAAAATGTAAACACCTGCACACACAGATTCACTGCTGTGTTGACAGGGTTTTTGTTTGTTTACTATCACGTTACCGTTTGCTTGTGAAAAGCCCTTGAGACAGCGTGTCTCTTGCCGGGGGACAGAGACTCCCACTAGAGTCCTAAGATAAATCTGAGGGATCACAAGCACACAAACTCATGTTACCTCACTGTATGTTTAGTTTTCTTAGGCACTAGTAGCTGCATCTCCTTAGACTGTGAATTAATTAAATCAAACTCACAACTAATGCCCCCCCTCCTGTGGTGGAAGGCAGGAGAAGAAGAAATAAATAGCTGTACTGCTTCAATTTTCAACTGAAAAAAGACTGTTATTTGGAGAGAAAAAAAATCATAAATGTTTTAATCATTCTTTGTCTTACTTTGCATCTCAAGTCCATAGCTTAATCTCCAACCACAGAGACCTCTATCTGAAGATTACTTTAAAAAGGCTCAAAGAAAATGTGAAAAAGGAAAAAGAAATATTATATAATCGTGAAAATATGTGTAGCGTTGATAAGAAAATTCTTTGGAATGTATTTCAACTTTATGATAAATGTTTCAAAGGGTTTCACAAAAACTAAAAGAAAAAAAATAGCTGAAGTAGTGGTCAAATTGTAAGTAGGCCTATGCTATTCAAAGGTTAACATGATATTATGGAGCTGCAAAAAAAACAAATAAGTGGAAAAGTAAAATACACTGCGAGTGGTAATGATGAAATGCCAAAACAGTCCCCATAATGGATAGATACAGTATAGCTGAATGTTATTAAGCTATTTACAAGCTATAAAAAAATAGCAAGCCAGGAGTAAAGGGTTAGCTATAACTTCTTGGTGACTGGCTGTGATTAAAAGTATCTGAAACATGTGGTCTAAGTAATAGTAATGTATCATTATCTCTACTTTGAGCACAGTGATATTCTTGTGGAGCCATGGAATTAACTTAAATGTCATTTTTCTCTGTTTCACTAAACCAACATTTATTACAGTACCATCTGGCAGTAGCTATGGGTGAAAACGCTGCCATTAAGTCACGCGGCGCTTACACAACTTCTCATTTCAAAGACGGGGCACGGGAGAACAAAACTGTGACTCGGGCTTATTTAGTCATTAGACGGGCATCATGTAGTCTGACACCTCGCGGTGGAGGAATTAGCCTTAAATCTGTTGCTTGTTTTAAAATCCTGAGGCTGGGTTAGATTACCATCTGTCAATCAACAGCAACCGTGTACGTGTGTTTCTGCGTGTGCGTGTGTGAGGAGGGTAGACACTTAAAGTCTCTGCAGGCTACATTTAGACTGTATCAATATGATTGACAGCGTTAATGGTGTGATAATTCTTCACATCAGGCAACTGAAAGCTTCATTTCACAGAGCGGGGCCGGATAATCAATCTGGAAAATAAACAGAGTTTTTCTTTTATTCACTCTATCATTTTTCGTCTTTCTTCTTTTCGGTTGTATCACTCTGCCTCTCTTCGTTTGTGCTTTTCCTGCAGGATGAGTGCCGCAACTTCATGAAGGTGCTGCTCAGCAGGCAAGGAGGCCTGTTTGTGTGCGGGACCAATGCCTTCAATCCACTCTGCGCCAATTATACTGTAAGTGCACACTGAGCATGCTCACACCTGAACATCAGCCCATAAGCACGTGACTGGTCCACGCGGCGTGCATCACAGTACTTCTCACCGCTGGTTTGACGTCAGTGACAAATGACTTATCTGTTTTTCCAGAAGAGAGGCCTCGTTTCCATAGCACAATTAGTAAGTCTGTTCAGGTGAAAATTTACAGCTTGATTAAAGTTGTTTATTTAGCGCTGGAGGCAGTGTTGACTTCCTCTTCAGGAGTTATTTATCCCTATTCTCTGGCAGCTCTAGTGCCTTGTTTTCCTGCAGATACAACAGTTGTTATTTCTCAGTGGTTAAACTTTGTGGTCTGCCGAGCTTGTTATCATTGAGAGTCAGAGTCGACGGATAATCAAGAAGAACACAAAGACTGGAGAGGAGGAAGAGGAGGGTATTCAGGGTTGTGCAGACGTGACTTGTTTGCCTGGTGTGATTCCTTTTTCTTTTGCTAGTGGTTATAAGAAAACAAAGCGATTTTGCAGTCGGAGGTAGAATCTTAAGCGACAGCAACGCTAAGTTGTGAATGTCTGCTGACCTGATTCGTACATTTGTCAAACTGTGAAGATGTGCATCCATCCCAACGGGAACTCACCTGAATCCTCCAATGCTCCACTTCCCAAACTACTACCCTGTCTCGCTCAATTACAGCAACAATTTTAAACTTGTAGAAGAAAAAACTACACATAAATATTAATCATCGGCTCGGCTGATTTCACATCATTCAGCGGGAATATTAAATGAGGGATAAAGGCAGTGGAGCTGTGGAGAGAGAGAAAGAGAACGGGGAGAAAAATCCTTTCACTATCAAAGGCTTTTTTTTTCCAGATTAAGTGTTATTTTCAGTCTCTCACATTTCAAACACGGTGGAGCACTGTGACGTACCTGGCCCATTATCTGTCAGCCACTAATGACATTCTACAACGGTGTATAACACACCTGTCTCTGCCTGATAGGCTGTCTTTTTTCCTCTTGGGACTAGTTAGTGATGCTAGCTAGCTACTGTTTTATTTATAGCGGCGTTTTAATGAAATGACACCTATGAATTATTTCATTTTCAGCTGTGGATGTGCTGCTGAAATAGTTTGCTCCAGGCCTCTTATTAAGTGTGCGCTTGTGATAATGTTTGTGAATATGACAGAGACCTGTATGTGGATGTTTGAGTGAGAGCTGGGTGCGCGGACCTCCTTGTGTGTGTCTGTTTATCTGTTTTATTTATGTATGAGAAAAGAACGTGACTCTTGTTGTTGCTGCTGTGCCTAATTGCCACCAGTGAATCATTAGTTTGCACTTATGGTAACGCTCCCTAATTGCCATTCTCTTGTGCCTTGTTTTCATGATGCTGCCGTAGACGCGGTCGTATTGTTTGGAGTATGTTGATTGATGTGTGCAACTGTGTGTGTTGTTGTTGCAGGGTGACACTCTGGAGATGGTAGGAGACACAGTGAGTGGGATGGCAAGATGCCCCTATGACCCCAAACATGCCAACGTAGCTCTGTTTGCAGGTAAGATGCGATGCCGTTATATCCGTTTAAGTGGTAGCAAGTGATTAATGCCATCAAAGAACATCAGCGCTCCTCACATCAGAGATGGTTTTTAATGATGCTTCAAAGCGTTCGATCACTCAGCCAAACTGACTCACTGCGATTCCTCAGTTTTATTCATCTCCTGTGCTTGCTTCATCAGATTTAAACACTTCACTATAATCAAATCAACAGCGTTCTGTGGCTGAAACTGTAGGGAGCCATTACTGTTCAGCCATCAGCCCATTATCCCACATTAGGTAGCAGTAAAAAAAAAAAAGCAGTTTCTTGCGTGGGGTTGGTGCAAAGTTGCAATTATGTTACTATAATTACATTGTTGACTGGCCATCCACATCGCGTTTATGGTGCGAGCGTTTCTGAAAACATTAACATTGACTTTATTGTTTGCAGTTGTGCTGCCTGTCCAACTCACTAGTGTGTATCTGTGTGTGCGTTTTGTGTCAGAGGGGAATCTGTTTACAGCCACAGTGACAGACTTCCTGGCCATCGATGCGGTGATCTACCGTAGCCTTGGGGACAGTCCCGCTCTGCGCACCGTCAAGCACGACTCCAAGTGGTTCAGAGGTACCCAAGTGTGTATGTGTTGTGTGTGTGTGCGCCTTGTACGCCTGTCAAGGTGTGTTTGCTTCTGTGTTTTACAAAGTAAAACATTAGTAAATGCATTAGTGAAATTTTCTCAAGCACGTCTTCTCATAAGCGTAGCGCCTGTTGTTGTTGTTGTTGTCGTTAGAGACTGATGGGCCTAGTGCGCGTCAGCATCACTTAGCCGCACGCGGGATCGATACACGTGTCAGCGGCCGAGCGCTGACTCAGCAGTCCTGACAACTCTGCGTTCAGGTCACTGGACACTGGAGTTGTCAAATTCTCTACACCTTGACAGAGTTTGGACCGTCCACATCCAGGCTGACTCACACTCAAACCCAACTATATCAACAGGACAGTCAAAAAAACAGACATACTGTACAGGTTGTAGCTCGTCTCCGGTGTAATAGCAACAAAATGCATGGTGTGAAACCCATTTCTCCGAAACATCAGGGAGTCATAATGCGGTTATTGTTTGGTGCGAAATCCCCTTTCACCATGTAATGAAATTAAGCGCGGCCTGCGCCTCTTTCTCACTGCCCTCACGTTACCTCGGTGTCATGGGAGTGAGCGATGTCTTCACAAACGGAGACGCTGTTTGCTGTACACTTTCTCATGCTCCATTAAAGTTTGTCAAACCTTTTTCTTTCCACACACATTTCTCACTGTATCTCTCACTGTTTTTTCTCCCCCCTTTCTCTCTCTCATCCAGAGCCATATTTTGTCAGCGCTGTGGAGTGGGGACCTCACATCTACTTCTTCTTCAGAGAGATAGCCATGGAGTTTAATTACCTGGAGAAGGTATAGAAGTCATTCTGACGAACGTCCTCTTTTCCCCCTGCACTTTTCAGTATTTACACAGAGGAAGTGCCGGCCCTTTCAAAGCATCTTTCAAACGGGCCGTGGAGTCTGTGAACATGTCGTTAAAATGCACCGCCATGAAGCGAGATGTCGGGCCTAATATCCCTCTGCTGCTATTATTTGAATGTCAATATCAACTCTTTTCCCCGCAGCTATTCTGACCTTTCATCTGCATATTTGTTTGTCTGCATATCAAATCCAACAAATCGCACACTGAGCAAACAACTCATGTCTGTATTAAACTGAGAAAAGCGACTGTATATTCCCTGCCCTTACCAGGGTTAGGTTTACCTTTTGAAAATAAAGAAAAACAGGGGGGAAAAAAAGAAAATCAGCAATAGAAAACTAGTGCCCTAATCAATTAGCAACTAACATTTGGGAAAAAGCGCTTGCACAAGGTCTTTGGCTTTGACTTGTTTACAGAAAACAGAGTAAATGGACACTTTAACAGCAGCACAGTGGTGTAGATGAGAGTCTTCAAAGAAACAATTTTGAGATGCACTGACATTTTCATGAATAATTGATATTAAATTTACCATTATAAAACAATGATCTGTCAAAACAGGCTTTCTGCATTGCAAATAGTATGCAAATGACTCTTAAGAGATCACCCTGGAGTTGAAAAGAGCTTTTAAACATCGCTTTTTGAAGATAAAACCCAAAGCTTGGGAAATATTTCCGAACCCCCCGCGCCTCATCATTGGAGTTATATGTGAATTATGGGATGGATATGCTTGTCAGTAGACTGCAAATGTATTTTTCACACTCATTTTCTATGCCCGTGTGCCTGACCCCCTCAAAGGTGGTGGTGTCACGTGTGGCCCGCGTGTGTAAACGGGACCACGGCGGGTCTCAGCGCGTCCTGGAGAAGCAGTGGACGTCGTTTTTGAAAGCCCGCCTCAACTGCTCCGTCCCCGGTGATTCCCACTTCTACTTCAACCTGCTGCACTCCACCAGCCCCATCATCAGGATGCACGGCAGGGACATCATCCTGGGAGTGTTCTCCACGCCGGCCAACAGGTACAACACAGACAGGACACACTGAAAACACACTTTCTCTCTTCTTACTTCTGACTTCTTCTGATTCTGAAACATGTGCACGCAAGTATATGATAATAACATACATAAGATGTGCCCCACAGTCCTGCCAGATGAACTCAAGTACGCCTGAACAAACACTATTACTGTATAATTCACCATTTATCTACTACTCTTTCAAACTATCTGCTCTGCACAAATTGACTCAATATGATGATTTTTTTTTTTTTTCCAAATTGTAATTTCTATTTTAAAAATTACTGCTTCTCAAATTACTACCACTGCTACTTATTACTATTCCACAATCTTTCCACATACCCCCAAGCAACTGCAGATCCTGGTTGGGAATCACTGATTAAGATCAATACTCAGCCTTTCTGCCTTCAAACACGAACCTTTATTTGTGTGTACTATATGTGCATGCGCTCGTGTGAGTGCGAGGGTCGAAATTTCAATCGAAAGAAAAAGGGAAGAATGTTTTTTTTTTAAGAAATACACAGAGGCAGAGAGATGCATCTTGACATACTTCCCAGGGAGACGGGGCGAGGGGGGTGGGGGTTCGTTGACACCCAGTGTGTTGCCGCGCTCATCGTCTCACCTTGAAACTTTTAGTGGACTACCGCCGTTTGTTCCTTCACCTGTGAAGTCAGGAAGCGCGCGGCTTCCTATCGGCCAAGCAAAGCTCTGAAGAAATGAAAGAGGCGTGTGTGGAGGTGCAGAGGTCAAGATGGTGCAGCACGGAGTAATTTAAGACACATGGGAAGTTTTCATTGAGGACAAAAGGGTGATTTGTTGAAAGACAAGATTAAATAGAGAAAAGGTGATAGGACACATGCGGCCCTGGTAAATGGGGGATTTTGTTGGAGACTGAGGGTATTTGCGGCGCAACAGACGACGCAAACAGCAAAGCAGAGAAACTGAACAACAGAGAGAAGAAAGGAATGTAACATGTAACAGTCCTAACTTTCCCTAAAACGAGGCTAAAAACTACCAGCGGGATAATTCCCTATTGTATCGAGTGGAAACAGTTTTTCATTTTTATTCCCGTGTCTCCTTTCTGATGCAGTAAGAGTAATCTGCTTACCGTGCTTTGTTTGAGGATACCGACACAGAAAGTGTTGAGATTTTTTTCCAGCAATACAAAAGAAAAATGTGCTTTTAATACTGAATATAGCCTTTGTTGAGGCATGTGCGTGTTTGGAGGAACAGCCTCCACGTTTCCTCCGAGCTGCATGAGCGCAGATGAACAGATACTTTATGGTTTAAAGCGCTGCTAAATCATATTGCAGTCTAAGTGTCTCAAATAGAAAAGAATCAGTATACAGTACTTCTCTGTGATGGCTCACCCACCTCACACTACTTTAATGGTCCCGACACCACTTAGCGTGTCTGCTAGTGCCGGCACATTATGGTCAACATTTAGAAATGCTTACAACTGCCTGCTATTTAACTCTGCTCTAATCAATACAGTGTCTCACTTCATTGCAGCCGGCAGCGCAGCTATCACCTGTCACTGGGCCCGGAATAAAAAGCCTCTCAGTGTTTTTTTTTTGGATATAGCAGTAAAGCTCGCTACTATAGTAGCTGCAGGACAGCGGCTCAAAGCAGAGGGCATCCCATTGCACAGTGTGAGACAGGAATAAGGGTGTGGGGGGATGGCATAGAGGTGAGTAAAGAAGGAGATGGTGAACAGGAGGCGGATGAGGAAGTCAATAATGGACAACACGTGCGTCAGTCGCTCTCTGAGATCCAAAACTGTTTCATCAGCTGCATCTTATCTACGTGTTTGGAAAGGCTACTCTGAGAGAGGGGGGGCCGCCGGCTGCCTGTAGAGACAGATGGGAGCTTCACACAGACGCACACACTTTCATACCCAACCACACATGTCTAGAAACGCGCTTACAATGGTTCCCAGATAACAGCATTTACAGCGCGCCACAGAGGAGAACCAGCTGAACACACACACACACACGGAGGCTCACACAACTGCTACCGCGTCGTATTCTAAATAACTTCCAGCCACGACAGAGAGAAAGGTAGTTTCAGATGGATGGATAAGGAGGACGTGTGATGGAGGAAAATGAACAGAAAGAGAAAAAGGAGAATGTGTGAGGTGAGCTGCAAAACTCCCACTAGCCCCATGTGGCCCACTGCGCCACACTGGCTAAGTGCTTGCCAGACAAATTGCTTTGGCTGGCAGCGTGCAGTGAAAACAGCATGAAGCAGGACCTGTGAGTGGAGGAGTAGCTATTCTTTCCTGCCATTTGGCCCCGGTGCTACGCGTATGGCTCCGTACGTAGCATGAGGATGACAGGATGGAGTAAAGTGTTTTACCAAGAATCTCACCCTCAAATCTCTTACTCTGTGCCAACATACCCCCGGGGATCATTTTTACAGCCACATACCAGCTCTTTAACTGTTATGGAGTTGCATTTTTTGGGATCCTTCAGTCACTCTGCTCCCAGGGTCCAAAATTGCCTCCAGTTGCTGGTTCCTTTGTGCATCCACCTCTGAAGCCGCAGGCCTTTCCTCTTGAGGTGAAATGAAAGAAGAGCTCGAATTTCCTGCAGAGCACCTCCTGCACTCGCACTTCTGATGCTCAAGTGGTCAAGGAGGCACAAGGAGTAACGGTGAGACCACTGGGGAGAAGATGGATGGAAAATGTACTTTCTGCTTTATTTATTTATACATAAATAAGTGGGAATACTGTATGTCAGAAGACAAAGAGCAGGATGTCAAATGGAAGTCTCGGAGCAATCCTGCTGCACCGGGCTGGTCTAAAAACACAAATAACTGTTGTTATCCAGCTATTGTTGTGGCAGCTGAAAACATCAATTACCTCTGGAGTAGACTGACGTAGGCTCATCAGACTTAATGGAGTCATGCAGGAATGCAAGGAAAATAACCCACGCAAAGTAAAGTAAATCTAGTGCATCCTGAGAGTGGGAGGCCATGTTTGGTTTTGGCTGTTAAGAATCCCATGTGACAGGGTCAGACAGCAGGACGTCCTCGTGGGAAAACACATCAGCAGTGGGGAAATAAGGAGGACAAGGAGCAGGAGGAGAACAGGTTTAAAGTGTCAGGAGAAGTGCCGCGCTGGGGAAGATGCACAGATGTGCGAGATGGTCCCCCCCCCCCCCCGGCCCACAGAGGAATACATAGTTAGGAAGCTGCCTAGAGACACAGAAATGGGTACGTGGGTGGGGGCGCACGTAGTTTACAGCTGCATGGGCCATGTCACGAGGAGTTGTAATAGAGATGTTATCTCATCTGCATAGATTAGGATCGTCAGCTGAGGTAGAGAAGAAAAAATCCACAGGGAGACGACGAGGACAAAAGGTCAATAAAAGTATGAAAAGTTGGGTTACTTCAAGACAAAGAAACAGATCAAAGCTGAGGTTTTGCAGTAGGACAGATGAAAGAAATGGTGGATGATGATGTGAAGTGTGGGTGCAGTGGGTGTTGAATTCAAGGCCTAATAAGAAAAGGTTTAATATGAAATTTGTTTTGCAATTTGTGCCGTGTTTCATATAAACAGTCTGGAAATTGACTGTATATACCAGGCATGGCGTGTGGCATATGATTCCCCTAAACTGTGTCGTTTTTATACTTTGATTGTTTCTGTTTTGTTTTCAACAACCAGCAACTATTGGGCTGTTTAGCAAGCTGTGGAGTTGCTGGTCGGCAGATTTCTTTACATTGAAACAGAGCCAAATGTTTCCTTCTGTTTTAATGCTACACTCAGCTCTCCGCTCATTTCAGCCTCATATAACCGCAACACACGAGAATGGCATTGATCTGCTTATTTAACTGTGGTAACAAGAGTGTTTTCCAAAATGTCAACTCGATTCTATAACATTTCAGCGGGCATAGGTCGAACACATTTTTAGGGTAATTACACTTAAGGTCATAAGTTCAGGCCTTTAGAAATTTCCTTCCATTGTGCTGTCTATTTATGCCACCAGGGGATTTTGTCTATGATTATCTATTTATCTGACACTATTTATCCATTGTTGAATCTAACAATGGATGCGCTTTAAAAACGCACCTTTTCTCCTTGGCTTTTGGATCCAGGACCTCTAATCCTGGCTAGCTTTTGTTTAAATGTCTATTTGCACTGTTGTTTATGACGACTGTAGGTGTGCACGTTTGCATATGTGTAGGTATGCGCATATGTTCACATGTGCATACATGAATGTGTGATGCATGCATGTCATCTTGTCTCTTGTACATGCGTTAGGGTCTTTGTTTCTGTTGCTGCTCTGTGAATCACTTTGGACGACTGTCACAGGTCTTTTTAACTGTGCTATACAAATAAAAGTAAACTTGAAACTTGAAACTTAAAAGTTTGGTACAAATCAAATCAAGTCAAACTCAGAAAACTAAAACATTCAGATGTAGAGAAGAAGTAGAGAAACAGTTCAGTTGGCCAGATTGTGCTGTACATTTAACCAGACTGTGTGGGATTTGTGACCTTCAAATTAATTTACATTTTAACAGATTTTTTTTCTAGTATTAACTGTGACTGTTCAATGTGGTGATTTCCAAGGCTCCTCAGTTTATCAAACTTAAACCTCTAATTATAAGATTGACATTGAAACTCGGCCTGACTCCCACCTTCTTCTCTTCTTCCTCATCTGACCCTAAAACGCATCATGTGTCGGTGCGGAGCGTGTTGTTCCAAGCTGTCAGTGAGCTTGTTAAAGAGTGAGGAAGTAGTTTCGACTCCACAGCAGCTCTCTCAAACCGACACCCTGCGTATCTAGCCTGGATAGCCTGTCACTCAACCACAGTCAAGGGGAGAGAGCGGAGGAAGGACAAATTCCAGCGGACGCAGAGAGGGCCGAGTCGACTTTTGACAGTAAACAAAGGAAAGCAGTCTCGAGTGTAAAGGGTGACTGAGAAAATGATGGAAAATTACATTTCCAAAAAAAAAAGAGTCCATGAATGCACCAAGAAACAAAAGGAGGGGAGAAAATGAGAATAATTGAAAGAATTCAGGGAGGAAAACAGCCTTGGGTCCTTTTGTCTTATGACTGTTAGACAAAGATCACTACATGGGGCGAAGCCAGTGACCCGCAGCGAGACAGAAAGAGAGAGTAGGGGGGGTGGAGGGGTGGGCAAAGGTGGAGAAAGAGAGCCAAGCTGGCACTGCTGCAGAGCTGGCAGACGTGTCACATCTAACATCTGGTGCGTGCGGTCTTGAGAGAGAGAGAGCGAGGGAGACGCCGTATCAGCCTCAGCTCCGCCTGCAGCTTGGCCGCCACACTGGCCGGGGTTGAGTCACAGCCCTGCCTATGAATGATAAGTACAGAGGGAGACGGCGTGACCTGATCAAATGCAACATCAGGAGAGAGCAGCTCCCCCGCTTGCAACCCAAAATCCAGCCTTCAGGCGTTGCCTTTCCCCAAAAAACAAACCCCCCTTCTGCGGCGGCTTTCTCACAGAGCGACTCAAGAGGAACAGCGCTTGGCTCGGTTCACAATCACGGGGGCACAGACACTCAAATCATCAGTTGGACATTTTGTTTTTGAGGGGGGAAAAAAACAGAAAAAGAAACAGATGGTGTGTATGTATGTGTGTGTGTGTGGGATTCATGTAGCAACAGCCAGCAGGTGACTCAGTCTCTCAGGTTTTTTATTTTTTATTTTATTCTACCGAGGTATTAACACTTAGTCACTCGCTCTCACACCGCACACACACCATTAGTCATTAGATGAGGACACATTCGGAGCAGAGAGTTGAGTCTCGGAGCAGGAAGTACGGGATGTTGTTTTTTAAAACTCATTTCTTATCTCATCCTGACACTGCTCTGTTTATTTCGGTCTCTGTAGTTTCTGTAGCCATAACAGAAAAAAATGCTCAGTTGAAGAGATACTCTCACTTTGTGTCTCCACTTGTTGGGTCTGTGTGCGTTTTGTGTGGGCTATACGGACACGTCTTGGAGCAGATGTTCTGCTCCCCTGTTGCAGGGTTCATCAGTAGTTAAACTGCCTCAACGGTACGCTGGGCTTTTTCTCGGAACGATGTGTTGTTGAGTTCATTCACGAGAATCTTCCTTTCTTTGTGAAAGCCGAAAAAAAGAAAAAATCACTGACTCATTTCCTATTTCGTTTTATATTCCAGGAATTCCAGCCAAGATCTTTTCATGGGTCTAATCTCGCCACTGCATCCGTTTCATATCTTCGGCCAGAGTCGACAGCATCTATTTTATCTTGTCTTTCTTTCACTCTCGATAATAAGTTCCTTTTGTGTTCAAGCATTGACTGTCAAAATAAGACCAGCCCAAATCCAATTTGTCATCTTCACCAGGTGTCTGTCCCTTTCTCACGCTCACAATTGACTTGCTGTATATTTTAACTTCCTCGCTCGACTCCATTTTTCAGAGATCATCTTCTCTGACTGATTGTCTTTTTTTCCATCACTTACTTTTCTGTGCCCCTGTCTTAAAGTAAAACCCACTTGACACAAAACTGACAGTCATTTTTGTGTGAGATCAAATTGTTTTTTTATCAATCAACAGCCTCTCCACTCAATCTACCTGTCTCTCCGCTCTCTGTCTCTGCAGTATCCCGGGTTCGGCGGTGTGCGCCTTTGACATGGAGCAGCTGGCAGCTGTGTTTGATGGGAGGTTCAAGGAGCAGAAATCACCAGAGTCTATCTGGACGCCTGTTCCAGATGAAGTCATCCCCAAGCCAAGGTGCAGATGGCTGTGATCGGTTTATGCACCTGTGTTCATGTTGTTAATTGGAGAACTATGAGAAGAAAATAGTAGAATGAACAACTTTGAAGCTGTAATTCTGCTTCAGAAAGTGTTTTATACTGTAGATGTGCAGCTCATGTCAAGGTAAAACAAGTCTGATAAAATACAGAGATAATGTAGGTAGATGCTGTATAAGCCTGAAAAAACATTGAAAGTTACATAGAGGTGCAAAATACATTTTTCACACATCAGTCTAATAAAGGCATCTCTTGATCTCATTAAAATAGACATCACTTTCCAAAGCTTATATATACAAACCTGAACAAAATACTTTTGACAAAAAGAAAGAAAAGGAATCAGTCTGAATGCGAGACACTCAGACAGTCTAGACTGCTTAATTATGTAACTGCATCTTCACTGAGGCCTGAAGTAGGCCACAACCAGAACGCCGTCCTGCCTCCGCACTGTCTGCTAAACCTGTGCTGAAACTTTTTTTTTTTTTTTTTTTGTCTCCAGACCTGGTGGCTGTGCAGTCGAAGGATCCAGGTTTAATTCTTCCAACTCTTTCCCTGACGACATGCTCAACTTCGTCAAGACGCACCCGCTGATGGACGAAGCCGTCCCATCACTGGGACAAAGACCCTGGATAGTGAGAACCATGGTTAGGTGAGTGTACGCTCAGACAAGCGGTCAACTCTGTCCCTAAATTAGTTTCATTCACCAATGATTTGCTTCAGAAAATGCATTATAAAAGAATTGTATTTCCACTTTGCATACTGTATAATGTTTATCGGCATAACGAGAAACCATCTGATGAACATACTTACAGTGTAGCATCATTCATTTGTTTAAATACTGTATTCACTCACAGCAACAAAATATGATACATGTTTTCACAGTTATGTTTCCACACTCAAAGCATTTGGTTAAGTTTGAGGAAAGACGGTGTTTTAAATACTGAAAACAATTCCATTCATAAATTGCTATTACCTATAACCTGTCATGGTCAAAGTAACCATCAGCTCCAACATATCCGTCTCTACTATGCAACTGCACCGCTAGATGGGGGGAATTCCTACGTACTATACCTTTAACGATTATACTAATTAAACAGATTAATTAAACAGAACAGAATATGTCTTTCATAAATATGCATTTCACTTAAGTCGAATCACACCCGCATACAAATTAAAGCTTTATCGTACCTTTAAATGAGTTGTTACAAGTCGTTACAAATATTCTTTACAATATTAAAATGATCTACACTCATATAAAAACTATTACATTTGATCCAAGCAGCAATTACAAGGGGCTTGGTGTTTAGGAAATTTCTTTTCTACACAAAAAAAGAGTTAGGGTTGTTTCATCACTCCATATTGCATACTAGAAAATCTGCTAATAAGCTAATTCTTCATTGTTTTTCTATGTTTTTGTTTAGTTTTTTTTGCCTTGAGGCTTAATGAGTTTATTCCATGCCTCTTAAAATTAGAAGAACTCATCATGTCAGAACTGAATCATTTCCGAGAGGATCTGAAAAAGTGAAGTGGGAATTTTTAGCTGACTGAACTTGAAATGAATATAAGTCAGACATGATATTAAACTAATGATAAAACATTAGTTGATTACACTACTGTATGTATGCATTGGTAAATGACTGCAAACACACACAGATGTATGTATGTAAACACACACACATGGCCTGTCTGTTCGTGCTGTGAGCTCCTTCTGTGGGAGTTATCCTAGTTTGGTGCCGAGGCCTGTGGTAACAGTAGAGCAGCTGTAGCACATCAAGTCTCACATAGATGCATTCCTCTCTCTCTCTATCTCTCTTTCGCCCCGTCTCTTGCTCTACAATCTACCGTATGGAGTCCCTCTGCCGTCCCGCCACCGGGGGATTATAGAGACTAGATGTATGTGGAATATTAAACACCCGGCACAACATGGCATCTATTGGCGTCTATTGACTCGTACGCACGGGGCTGTGTGTAGTTCAGCAGCACTCTGCTATTGTTCCGGGACGAGCCCATTTACTTGACTGATATTATTAATGACTCAACGTCTGCTGTAATTAGTTTATTATGTAAATTTGATGAGCAGTTTTCTCTCTCGGTGGAATTCATTTCATTTTACAGAGACTCAAGAGAAAATGGCATATTATTATTTAAATTCACAAGAGTCCGCATTTTGCACCTAAAACAATCAGCTATAATGCACTTAAATCATGAATTCACTTCGACGATGCTTTTAGCAGCTTGTGGAAGAAAAGGTCCCAAATGAGCCGCACAGCTGTATGGCGCTAATGTAATGTTTTCTCTCTCTCTCTCTCTCTCTCTGTCTCTCTTCCTCCTGCAGGTACCAGCTGAATAAGATAGTGGTGGATACAGAAGCGGGGGCTTATAGAAATAGAACCGTCCTCTTCCTCGGGTCGAGCAGAGGGACCATCCTCAAGTTCCTTATCATGCCCAACCAGGACAACACTGTCACAAACAGCAACATCTTCCTGGAGGAACTGGAGGGATTCAACCCTGATAAGTACGTGTTGAAGCTAAATAGAAGGGCAAACACTGGAGGAATATTTCAAAGTTTATGAAACACACGCATTAGGTTTTTTTTTTTTCGAGAGCTTAGAATTATAAGGTTCTATCTCCATTTTTTTCAAAATTGAGTTTTTTGCATAATATCATCCATTAGTAGCCTGTTAATGCCTGTGTGCTGTTATTTTTAAATTTTCAACATTTAACATTTTTTAATTAGTTATTCATAAAATAAAAAGGTTCTGTCAACCAAAACAGAAGCCGAGTTGGAACTTTGATGCTCAATATCTCGGAACCACCCAAAGCGGAATAGAACCCTATAATTCTAAGCTCACGTTTTATTAATAATAAGTAGAAAAGAAGATTGTTTCCACCCTCTAGCTACAGTATGAAGCTCAGCATCAGAAACAGAGGTAAACAGTTACCCTGGTTCTGTCTAAAGGGAACTAAATCACCTGCTAGCACTTCTGAAGCTTCACCGGTTCAAGTTACATCATGTTTGTTTAATCAGTAAATAAACCGAAGTGTCAAATTGTCATGTTGTCTTCATAGGAGGTTCATTATTTCATGGAAGCGCGCAGCTACTTCCTGGAGTGCTGTTATCACTTTGAGGTTGTCTGACATGTTAATTAGTGAGCTTTAAAAGATGTTGCTAGGCAGATTCTCATGCTAGCTGAGTGCCCCTGTTTTCATTCAGCACGCTATAGGCTAAGTTCACTGGCTGCTTTAGATTCTGTACAATGTACATGAAGCTATTGCCTTTAAGACACAAACCTGTGCTGTATGTTGTTGACAGTTGATGTAAAACAGCACACACAGAGAGAGAGGACCCACAGCAGCAGTCTGGAAAGAGTTAAATGAATGACTGGGGTTGGTGGATACACAGAGAGGGGAGCTGCTAGTGTGGTACGCCTAGAAAAAGGAAGAGAGTCGCAGAATGGAAAGAAAAACAAAACACACACACACACACATACACACATACACAACGTCCTGGGAACATGACGTGTCCTGAATTATGCAGAAAGCCTCACCTCTTCTCTGAGAGATGCACATAATTGTGCCGGATTTGAGTGAAACGCTGCAACCCCATGCGGAGCATACAAATAGGGCAAACAGAGAAGAAAAGGATTACAGTCTAATATTCATTATCACATCTCAACATCTTCTAATGAGGTGGAGATGTACTGTAGGACGGCATTAGACAGAAGACATCAGAAAGTAATGAAATGATGACAAAAATCACATTATCCTCAATCTTCACCAAAATTATGCGCTGTCGGGGAAAAAATGACCCTTTATCTTCAGTCTGAAGCTGAATCACATTTAATATCTGGATCTTGACAAAAGATCGGATAGGATCTGGGCTGGTCGCTCTCTAATTAGCATTTTCGTATGACGCAGCCGGCTTCGAGGGATTCGCTGGATGCCCATCGGCACATGGGGAACGCCTCGCACAATGCCTTTTCAATCTTCATTTGCTCTTTGTTGAGATGCACTGTTCCACATGGCAGAGAGCTGCAGGGTGGGGGGTAGAAGATTGTCACACAGATGCAGACACATTTGGCCGGTGATTATCTTTCACCAGGGCTAATTAGAGGCGTTTTTGAAAGAAACTACATGTTTCCAAACACAAGCTTTCTGTCGTGGTAATTGTTGCTCCCTGATATATATGCCATTTTTCTGCAGCAAGGAGGAGGAGGATGGGATTATTTCTCGAACCAACTGCCTGGAAACACTCTCCTCCTATCCCCGAGTCCAATTCACTTGTTTTTGCTTCTTATTTAGCGATAAGTCTCCTTCCGTTCTTGTTCCCATCCAAAACATGCTCACCAATTTGTGTCCCGACTTATTTGTTCCGCCTCACGCATGGTGAAATGAGGGATAGTGATGGCAAATGAAATGAAGGGGCTGTGTGATGAATGTGCCGGTGCAGACCAGAGCCCAGTGTGCGAGGGTTAATTTGGTGCGCATGGTGAGCTCACCAGGAGGTCAGTGACAGTCCTGCGATCGCAGCAGTCACCCAGCTAATCAGGAGACGGAGCACAGACACCATCAGGGGTTTTTTTTGTGTGTCCTTTTACGCTCCAGGCCTTCCTCCCGACCTCACCTTACATGCACAGACAAAGCCAAGCCTTATGCACCGCAATAAACCTCAGGGCGCAGAGACGCAGAGCAACTAACCTTTAAGAGATCAGCACAGATAGAAGTCAGTGGTTTATGACTGCTGTGTTGTTGCCATAATGAACCAGGAAGTGACCTGAAGGAGACGCAGCACTAATAGAGCCTGGACTGATCTCGGTCCAGTCCCTCTAATTTTTATCCTCTTTGATTTCTCTTGCCTTTCCCCAGCATTTGTTAAGTTGCGTATTCTCCTTTTTCACTCGCTCTCCTTTTTTCTTTCCCCTTCTTGATAGTGGCTGTGAAGAATGACTCACAGCTTGGCCTTAGCAGAATGATAGATTTATCTTAATGACTGTGGGCCCACCGCAATGTTATTACCATAAACCATCCACATACAACTGATGCATGAGTGCACATGTGCATAAAAAGGTATAAATCCTCTGTGCAGAGGCAGGTTGTGGCCGGCTATAGTAGCTCCAAGTGCCAATTAGATGTGATTCAGCTCCTGGCTGCTGTTTTTTTGATGGCTGGACCAGACGAGCCGACCCCTCAAACCTCTACAATCAGCTCAGCGTATATTTGGCTTGACACCAGCAACACTGATGGATTCTTGTCACTTTTATTATGGCTTTCATTTATATAACTGTTTCGTCGTCTTTCAAACTGAGCCATAAGGAGGTCAGAGATTTAATGTGCTGCCTAAGTCTGGTAATTGAAGTTACCTAATGCATTTTTTTTGTTTTTTTTGTTTTGTGCGTGCCTGTTTGGTCGTGCGTGTCTCTGTGTGTTGCAGGTGTGCCGAAGACTCTCCTCAGGCCAGGCAGCTGTTGTCCCTGACTTTAGACCGAGCGAGCCACACTCTCCTCCTCGCCTTTCCCTCCTGTGTGGTCAGAGTGCCCGTGGCTCGATGCCAGCTCTACTCCCGATGCATGAAGTAAGTCCGCACCAAATCCTGTGCAAGCAGGGACACTAAAGTGCAGCGGGGGCAGCATAATAAAAAGCCGGGTGACTACACAGGGAGCATCTTGCCTTCACACGTGTCCTTGAGGAAGACACGGTGGAGCGCTGCCAGCTCCAGACTTTGCTGTTCTCTAGCTGACCTGAATTTTCTTGCAATGATAATAATAATAACAACTGTCACTGTGCCCTTGAGCAAGGCGATTAACTGTTAATTGCTGAAATGAACCAAAACACTATAAAATGTGCCAGCAAAGCGGAAGAAAATCTAATAAAAAAAGCTGTTGCTGTGATACACCGTCATTAAAAGTAATGCTGTGTTATTGCTTCGGCCTGCAATTTAACTTTATCATAGATGCAATGTAATTTCACCGTATCATCATAATTATAATTATAATGTTTTCTGACAATGTGATAAATAATAGCATAAATAAATGATAATAAATATTCATAAACATCATTAGAACAGTAAACATGTTCTAACTAGTGTAATAACATTACTAAATTGTTGTGATTTCATTCGATTGAGCAGTTAATTTATAATTCCCTATTCTTTCCTCATCCAGCAGTTATTAGATTACCGCAAGCTCAGTTGCTCAGTTCACGGCGTGAATGTTGTGAATGTGTTTAACTTTGAAGAGCAGTGAGTACCCTGAGTCGACTAATCCTGTTTAAACATAGAAACGCATAAATTCAAAGTGATATATTCTATATCAGTCCTAGTGAATGATTCCTCATCTGCATACGCCCACACCAACACCGTAATACAGACTTACTTTCTCTGGCTGGCACACTTACCGAGCCTCGATGCCTTGTGGCTGTGGCGTGTTAGGCTCCACTGACACTGTTAACACAAACCGGTACACATACATACACACACATACGTATACATACCAGCACATCAGGCGTGCAAGTGTGTTCAGTGAACCAGGTGAGTCAGACACGAGTGTAATCCAGAAGGCATTAAGCAACGCTCGCATGCTCTCTGAGGTGTGTAAAATGTGAGCGTTTACGTGTTTAGATGCGAGTACGAGAGTTAATGTGCGAGTATGTTTAAGATTTCCTAATGACACTCGAGCAGCTGAGGATTTTTCAACCTTTGCAGAGTGTTTGTGAGAACTTTTGATCTTATATGTTTGCAGCTAATGGACTCATCCCGGTCTGACCAGCCTTCATCCTACAAGGTCAAATAAATCTTTAATAATGCAACATCTTACAGTAAATGGTCTCCTCTCCAGTGAGCACAGAGCATACACTTACAGCGTGACCTTTTGACCTCATTTAACTCCACAAACAGTCTCATCATTAAAAACTCATGTTTTGCAGTCCACTACTGAGCAAACAGACCATATAGTATGTGCAGAGGCTTTGCATACTGTACTGTACTGGTCTGCACCGACTAATCCCTTATGGGCTGCTTTTACCAAATATGCCTCGGACTTTTAAGATTGATGCTCTACCTGCCAGGTACAGCGCTTTCTATTCATGGTACCGGTTTGGACTGGTAATCTTCGACAGCTCATCTCATCAGTTTTGTCAGAATAACCTCCCTGTAGCCGTCGTCAAGGACAATCTATCTCATGTTTTAGAAACTGACTACAAATAAAAGATGGTCTAAAAGTATTTTATTTAGGAACCATGTGCTTCAGATTCAAAATACAAGTCTTACTGTGTGCAGCACAGATGTAGTGAAACTGTTACTATAATGCAGAGGTTTGTTGCTGTAAAAATCAATCCCATATCTCAGAATCAGAGGAAATCATCTTCCAGGTGCTACAGTAGATTTTTGCAAGTTGCAAGTTTAGAACTTACCAGTATTGTCTGATAGCTTTTTTTTCAAAGTCAGGAATGAATCTACTTTTGCTCTCAAGTGCATTGTCTCACACCAAGTAGTTGATAAAATATTCACAGAGATGAATAACACTATCAAGGAAATTTCAAGGCTTCGCAAGTTTGAAATAACAGAAAATCAGTGGCCTCCGCTGAGGTAGAAAATCAGTCTAAAAACATGACGTCCTTTGGAAAATGTAATAAATTGCAGGTGTTATGTGCTTCATGGCGGATGGTTTAAAATCTGCAGAACCCATCAGTTCGGTCCTTTTAAGCCACAGCCGAGATCGAGCCGAGCAGAAATGCATGAGCTGGAGTTAAAGAGATAAGGTGAATGTTTGTGTTTCTCTGCAGGAACTGTATCGCCTCCAGGGATCCTTACTGTGGCTGGACCAGAGGAAGCACCTGCTCTTTCCTCAGACCTGGGACCAGGTACGACACCTCTCTGTTTGTTTGAACCAACATCACCACTGTTTGCTCTGCTTTCTCCATTACACATAGCCCTGCCCTGTGTCCCCAACACCGCCACTCTGCCCGCCCGCTTTATCCATCTGTCCATCTGAAGTGTTGTTTTACCACCTCTCTCTGTTCGTTCCCCGTAATCCGACACTTTTTTTTTTTGGTTGTTTGTTTTGTTTTGTTTTGTTTTGATTTATTTCTACCTTTACCGTCGCTCTCAAGGTTATTTTTCCTGACAGCACGCTCATAGAGACGTCCCATAAATTATTTATTTGGTCTGGAAGTCCTTCTTTTCTGTCTGCGACTACTTGAGCCTCTGTGTAACATCTGTGCCCTCTAAGTAGCACTGCCACAGTCCGCTCTGTTTACCGTTATTGATTCAGAGCGTCTGCTGCAGCTGCTGTTAAACAATGTTCTCTCACTTTTGCTTGTTATCAAGTCGCGGACATATAAAACTTTGTGGGTGTCTGTTGTGTAATGCTGTCTGGATTATGCACGTGTACCCAGACAGTGTGTTGTCTGAGTGTCTGCATCGATATCTGTGTGTCTGACCCGGCTCGTCTCCTGCTACTGAAATGCAGCAGTCTGCTCTGACAGCTCACCTCTCCGTCGCAGCTTGCTCCCTCCAGTGAAATCAAATCTCTCTTTAGTCAGGCTGCTTACTGAATTAGGTTTTCAAAACACAGGTGTGGTGCCAGCAGAACAGACAACATGGGCCTTAAAGACCACCCCAGGCTGCCTGCTTATACTATTAAAGGCCTGTGTTGGTTTTGATTTGATTTACCAAGGGCGGTCAACTCGACAATCGATTTTGCATCGAGTTACTGTGGATTTCCTCTTTGTGGAATAATGCAACCTCCCCTTCCAAACCGACGCCAGAGGAGAAGTCGGCAATTGGCGTTATATAACATCAGACTGCGATGTGGGCTGTTTCTGAAGGAAGAGAAGTTTTGTACTTTTTAATGAAAGAAGTTGTTGGTAGTTGTTTCACTGGGAGGAAAAAAAGATGGTTTAAGGTTTGGTTTTTACTGTAGAACTGTACTGTAGTTAAGGAACTGCTGAACAAGGTGATAAAAACATTGTTATGGTGACAAAACAACAGTTTACTCATTATATTTAATGAAATATTTGAACCTCTTATTCATTATTTATTCATTACTGTTTTTCTGCCCTTATGCTGACTACACGCACACTTTTACTGCGATTGCAACATGTAGCGTTGCGACGTTATAGCTGACTCAATTTATGGAGATTTGTTTTTTAATTAAACTGTGATTTCTGTTTCATTAAATAACTTTTTGCCGCTCCATACAGTAGTCTCCCCACTGGCTGTAGAAGTACAGTATCCCCCATAGGGTGGAAATGCTCCAGGTCGGGCATCTGTAAACATTGTCCACAGCACTCAATATGCATGAACATAATGCTCTTTATCTCTTCCTGCTTTATTACGAAGCCTGAAAGAGGGGAGTGTTTGAAATAAAGAAAATACACACACAACATACTGTACACGCACACATACTGTAGAGGCCACAAGCAAAGTTAATGTATATAAAGTAAATGACCCATGGCCCGTGAGAGGCAGCCAGCTGAACGCCGAACATTGTTCTTGATTAAGATGACAGTCGCTGTAGGTTCGCGGCACAGTTGGACTCATTTGTCACAATGTTTTCTCAGCATTAAAAGCACAAATGTTGGCTGCGCTGCCACCGGAGCCTTTAGCTAATTGCAGAATACTGATTTCTCAGTCTCTTGTCCCAACGAGCTCGATTCAGCATCCTCCGGCGGCGCGTGCTCTGGTTCTTCAAAGGCTGTTTGTGCGCCAAAATGGTGTCTCAGTTGTGGAACCATGAAAAACTTTAAATGATTGTTTACTTCTCTGAAGCAATTTTTCATGCTAATTCAAAGTGTCTTGACTGATTTATTTAAACAACACATCAAGACAAAGAAACATATGTCTGTGCGTGTTTGATTAATGATATCCGCCCACCAGGAAATTTAAAGAGCCCCTTTTTTTTCATGGCTGCTTCCCTCAAGGCTTGTAACCTTAACTGGGATCACATACCATCTTAATCTCCCTTAAATTATTACACGGGCTTGCATCAGGTCAGGGCATCGCCGCTGCCAAGTGCTCGCTGATACAACAGATCCTCACTAAGAGAAGTGTTTGGTTTCCAGCGTGAGTCATGTCTCAGTGGTTCCCTCTAACAATTTATTTATACTCAAGGAATTGAATCAATTTATAGATCAGACGTTAAAGCGTTAAAGTCAAAGTAAATTAGCCCAGGGAAGAAATGGGTTGAGCTTACAACTCTTTAGTTAAGACAGAACGGGTTGCGTTAACACTACAGGCATTCCACAGATTAAACAAATTAGATGAAATGTGTTAATTAGGGAGCTCAGAGAGGAAGGCGAGCTGTTTTCCCTCAGTTTTACAAACAAGTTTACCTGTTGCTTCATGTTCACAGTACAGAAATTTGAGTATTATTAATCTTTTTCTCTCACTCTCAGCAAGAAAGGTAATATGAATAGTTACCAAATTGTTAAATTATACCTATAGTCTCATGGTAATCTTATGATGCATGGCTATTGATCTTGTTGTCTGTCAAAAACTGCTGTTTTATGCCTATCAAAGCTTTGTGTTATTGCAAAGCTAAAACAATCATGTCTTAAACTTAACTGAATGACACACACACAGTCTGTCCATTGAAACTTTTCCTTTTTTTTCTCTTATATACTCAAAGCAGATGTGTTTTTCTTCGTAAGCACCTGGCCGTGTGCTGTTCTCATTTCCTCTCCGCTTCCACACTTCATCATGTATTATATTGTCCTAAGACTTTCCAATGCCTCCCTGTTGTCCAAATGGGAAATGAGTTTTGAAGCACGGGGCTGTAGAAATAAGTTGTAGAAATAAGATATGTCATAATTTATCCAGCGTTATGAGCCAGTTTGAGGGTTTGTTTTCATTGAGCATTTAATTTATTTGACAAACTATTTTTTAATAAGGGTATAAGTGTTTTTTCTTCGTAAAGCTGATACGATGATCTCCTGACATTGTTTTGAGAACCTCTTTGCTTTAATACAGCACATTAATGATGGGCTTGCAAATCCTTGAAGACACAAGCTTTATATTTACACCACAAATATGTGATATGAAGACAAGTATGCTGACCTAGAAATATTTGCAATTTAGTGCATTAATTAGCTTAATTAATTACCCTGCAGGCACAAATTGTTAACTACAGATTTTAATGACAATTACTCAAGATATTCAGGCTCAAAGGCCTCGTCTGTTCTTCTGCAGTTTTTTTTCCTTCTTCTGCCTCGCATTCTCACAATAAAAACAAAGACTTCAGCAACCTCGATGTCAAAGGAGCTTGCAGAGATATCCGCTTCCTTGTTACTTGTCCTCTGCCGTAACATTGAGATAGTTTTCCTCTATCAGAGTGGATCTGTGCTGTGTGTCAGCGGCCCGGGTCGGTACGCCTCTGATTAATGGCTGTGTCTCTTCTCCTCTGCAGACTGCCGTTCGAGCAAGATGTTGAACAGGGAAACGTGGCCCACTTGGGTGACTGTGACGGTAAGAGGAGTGATTCTCAGTGTGTGTGTGTATTTGTGTGTGAGTGTTAAAGCTAATCGCGCTCTTGTCTTTGCCCAGATGCTTACATAACTTGTGTATCTTCAGGGTAAACAACAATACAGTAAAAGAGAGGAAGAGCCGAGTTTTAGTTTATACAGAGGAAATCCACAAATAAAAAAGCAGAGACAAATCCCAGTCCACATCGCTGCTCTGTAGTATCTCACTTCTCCCAAGAGCAACCACCAAGATTCAACACCAAGACGCTCTGCTAGTCTCATTTTGTCTCTGCGCTGCCAGGAAAATCCCTGTGTTTTTAACAAACTTTGTTCTCCTCGCTGTTTACTCTGTCCTCACTTGTATGCTATCTTTGCTTTGGTCTGGTAGGTTTTTGTTGCATGTACATGGTGGTTAATTATATTCAACTCCAGCTTCAATTCCCCTTGATGTTTCTTTCTTCTTCTTTTTTTTTTTTTTTTTTTCCCTACCCCATATCGTTATGAAAATAGAAGTGGTACACAGCAAAGCAAAATCTCTATTCTAGATACACAGAGGTTTTGGATACTCCCATGACACCCCTCCTCGCTTTGATGTGAGCGCTAATTCCAATGCGTGCAAATTAATCCTTTGCTTCTGAAAGTTCCCTGAGTTCATGTGCCGTGCTCCCCGAGAAAAGAACAGATAAATATTGCATAATCGGAACCCGCGTACAACTCTAATCCTGTTTCAGATGGGTGCTCTGTTTGATGCTGCTCTCTCACTTCAGGTCCTCTGACCACCAAAGCGCAGGGGGACGCACGGCCTCTGTAACTGATGGCTGATGCTCTTATTCTTCACAGCCAAGTTAAGCTAGTTATCTGTCTTCATTAAGCTCTTGTCTAGCTCCCTATAGAACATATAGGGGGGGGTGGGCTGGCGGGGACTATGTTCAAGCTTCCTGCTCCTACACAAGAAACCTCATGATTTTCCCAAAAAGGTCTGTTTCTCTTCAAAGCAGGTCGCGCCCTGCATTTCTCTCTTGGTTTTGATTAGTTGTTTTTTTTCCAAAATAGCATAAACCCGATGAAAAATGTGAGAAATTTCGCCTCCACGAGGGAACACCACTTCAGCAGATACAGACGCTGTTGTGTAGAGAGCTTGTAATTAAAAGTGCAACTTCTATGATCATTACTCTACTTCTGCACTACACCACTGGGTGAGAGATGAACATAATTACTCATGCTCAGTGCTAATGGACTGTTATACAAACTCCAGTCTTGGATCTTCTCCTGTACTTGTTATATCCTGACCCCCTGGTGCACAGGCCCAGGGTCAGAGAAAGTAACGGCGCTCGTGCAGAAGGTGAAGTTATTTAGGTTTTTCTACTCCCTGCACATTATAGATCATCACAGCTCTTTTTTTTCATTTCATTTTCTTTTATTACTTTATTTTTACAGGGACTAGTGCACAATTTGAGCAATTGTACCAGAGTTAGCTGACAGCTAATTTACATCTGTTGTCCCTGGACAGGCAAACAAAAGAAGCGACCATCAGTACACTAAATACAATGCATACTGTTATGTTATGTTTATTTGTTTGAGGACAGTGCACATTAATGAACAGTGACACCGTGGCGTCCTGTAAATGAGCCAGATTCTAGCTAATTTGGAGCTAATTTCCATCCGTACATCCATACAAATAAAACAAATACATAAAATTCCATGGGTATAGTCAGAATAGGCTACATGCCTGTCAGTCATAAGTGGTTACATCTCTGTGATTTTTTTAGCCAGGACTTTAGGCTGGACTTAAATTCTGCTAGGCTCCCAGAGTCTCTTATGTGTGTTGGTATAGAGTTCCATCTCCCTATGACTTTAATGGAGAAAGCAGATTGTCCAAAAGTTGTTCTTCTAAACTGTGGCACCCAGTCACCCCGAATAGATGCTCTAGTCCTGCCAGCAAACCCCATGGAAGCTTTATTTCCATGGGGTTTGTTGAAATGTCTATCATCAGTGCTTCAGCGATTTAATATTTCACTTCTCTAAAGTTACTAGAGAATGGTTATATATATATATATATATTAAAAAAAGGTTAAATAAAGCAGCCGAAATATCCTGAGTTTTAGTCCCCAGCGAGTGAAGGAACCTCGTCACCTCACATACGCTATAAATATCAGACAGCTAGACATACTCGCGCTCTCTCGTGTCATTTCCTGCACCGCTGTGCCTCGCTACAGTACGTGCGCCTGCAACATTGTGTCATGTTGGAATTTGAAACTGAGCAATGCAGCACTTCTCCTTTTCCTCCCACTGTGGACAAAAGCCCAAATGAACACATGCATGTAAATGGAGTGAAAGAGTGAATGATCTCTGGATTATATTTACATGTCAAGCCGCCACAAGGCCCTGTGGCTCGTTGGATTGTTGGACGCTTTTACAAACAAATCAGTCATTGCAGCGCAAGAGGAGAGTGAGTCCGTCCAGGTGATCGTGTTGAAACAAAAAATGAGTCCTTACTGAGATAAACACCCACTCATTCACACAGTAAAATCTCAGTTTGAATGTCTTCAGCTTTTTGTGAGTCACTCATATCGAGGAGAAAAAAAACGAAACGCATTTAGATAATGCTGGACAAATTCAATTTCCCTCCACCCAGGCAGCACACTGACCCTTTCTCTAAACTAAGAGGCGGTTGCCACTTCTTATTTTAGCCCAAACAGTTACAGTTTTTGAATCATTCCAGGAAAAAAAAACATTATTTCTCACTATTTATTTTTTTCCTATAAAGCTGATGTTGTGAAACTCCTTCTAACCGAGGCATATTATCAATCTCCCACAGCTCGTAAGGGCTGTGCTCCAGGAGCAGTGCATCCTACACTTGCCATAATGAATCTTGATGTTGTCTTTCATTAGGATTGAGCAGCTGAAGACCTAGTAGATCTGTAATACTTTGCTAAACTGGACACAAATATGAAGCAGAATTTGTTTTTTCAGATTTGTAGACATCAGCTCTCTCAGTTCCACCGGGATATAAGTGTGATGCTCCTCGGTATCCGTTCTTCTTGGAACGCTTTCAGATAGAGATGTACTGTCCAACTCTCTGGCCCTGCCTTTGAGGAATCTCACAGCTCTGAGGCGTGTTTGTGCCTGCGTCTGATCCTCGTCGTGAAATATGCCTAAGCTGAACTCTCTGACGGAGGTGAGTTCTGTTGTCACCAGATGAACGAGAGCTGCTTGGCCGGCGTGAGCGACGTGAGCCGTGCATCCGTCTGACGGCTGCCACCGACGCTTTATCTCCGATATTGTGATGAACTTGGCGCTGCCGCCTATCTTTTCATCATCTCCTTCCTTCCTTTTTTTTTTTCTTCGTTTTTTATTTGACACTTTTCATCGTCGTCTGATATGGATGTTTTTCCTCAGTGTTTCCTGTTCCTAGTTAACGCAAAGTCCATCTTTCTTTGTCTTCCTGAGAGACAGATTCTCTCAGCCATCTGCGAAACGCAATATTCAGTCAGAAGAAGACAGAGAGGCGCAGCTTCAATGGGCTTGTTATGACAAACTGTCACTGACACCGTTAAGACTTTGAAAAGTGCCGGCGCGCCCTCTGTGTATGTGTGTCTGTCAGCATCTTTCGCTTTCCACATGCCTTATTCCTCATGCAACGGCGGAGGCACAATGTACATTTGTGTACTTACAAACACACACAAGCACAAATTCTCCTAGGATTTCTGTGTGTTTGTAAGTACACGCACCAACACGGGCTCCCCCGAGACTTGGATTGGTGAAACAGACAGAAGGCTTTCGCTTTGTGAATATTTCATATCTCTATATTGGACTCATTCCACCTGTCTGTATCTTGACCCAGCAGATGGGAGGTGAGATATGGTCTGGCCTATCTATCTCTCTATGGGGAAATTCTGCGATCTCATTTTCACTCTCCCTTTGCTTCCTCCTTCCCTCGAGGAGGAGTCTCCCTCTCTCGCCGTGGCTGCGTGTCAAACTACATTTTCCCACTCCAGCCTCCAGTCATGATCAGAATTCACACCATCTTCAACAGTCAATTATCAGAGTAAACTGTTTCTTTTTCATTGTGGCCTCGTGAGAGCTCTTAAGGTCTTTTTTTTTTATTCAGACTATTGTTAGCTGTGAGGCTACAGGGAAGGTTTTAGAGAGTGACCTCAACCGGCCGGTCTCAGCCCTGAGGGTCAGGGGCGTCTCTGGTGGATCACAAGATAAATCTGAGGGGTTACAACCTGTGCCTGTTTTTCACGGACCAGAGAGTTTAACCTCTTGTGGCTAATGAAACAATCTTGAGTTTACAAGGCTGAATTCCTCTTTGGAAGAAAGTAAACCTGTGACAAGAGAGATTTTTTATTGAATCACAGACCAAGAAGAAGCTTTCGTCACCCAAATTTCACCCAAATGCGCATTTTCTCTCCGCTTTCGAGTGCCACTTGATAGAGTAGTATTTACCTTTATACGCCCTGATCTTTAAAAATACTATTTTCTGTGGTAGAAAGTAGTTTCAGTGAAATGTTTTCCAAAGAAAATTGGGGCATTGTCTGTGGCAAGTTCTGCTTTTCTTTGTCACCTTTTTAGATAAATAATAAACTGAACTCCTTGTTGCATCTGCGCCTCTTCTAGAGTTGCTTATTCTTTGAACAGGCTTTCATTTCCAAAGTGTTTTCAGTGCTGCGAGGACCAGACACACAACATTTCAGTCACCTCGGGTGAGTTGCAATATCAGAGAGTGATATTTTAAAATCCTGCCAAATTAAGCCAAATCTGTCTCCGGGGAATTGAAAGTGAGAAAATGTGTTTTTTTGTAGTTGGGCTGAACCACTCCCTTGAGTTTAAAATGGTTAAATTCATCTTGTTAAAGGGAAATTATGCTGGTTTTGTCTTTGAAGTTACAGTGGTCTGAAGAAAATTGGAAAACAAGTAATTTATTGTTCTAAAATCGTAGCTCCTCTGCTGCTCCTCTCCCTCGTGCTGCCCCAGTCAGTGCTACGCTGATTTCAGAGCAGCCTTGTCGTCAGACCTCAAAGGGAGATGGATGGACAGCCTTACTTAAAGCCCAGCTAACTGCCTCCCCTTTCTCCTTAGCCAGAGAGAAGCAGTTGCTGGAAGGAGAATCGATTTTCATCTCTCCTCTGGCTGATGGCAGGCGAATAGATATCAAGGGTGATTCTGCAAGGGGAGAGGAATGGAGCTGAGAGGAGCAAGAAGGGGATTGGGTTGGAGGGGGAGGAGGTGGGAGGAGGGGGGGGGGCTGGGCAAATCAGATCAAGGAGTAGAGAGCACAGCAAAAAGAATGAGTAAGGTATTGAGAGATCACAGGAAGAAGGCAAACTTTGAGGATGGAAAGGGTGAAACGGTTCAGGGGATCAGAAGAGTGAAGCCATGAGGGCGGATAAGGAAAAAAAAAGAATCGGAGGGACGGGGAGAGGGGACAGAAAAAGTAAGGTCGCGGAAAGAGAGAAAGGCGAGGTGGCAAGGGGGTAATCACATAGGAAACTGAGGAGAGGGGACAGGGGGGGAGAGGAGCGGCTATTTCCATGGGAAGCTGGGGGACGAGGCCTGTGTGACAAATGGCGTGAGAGTGCCACCGCCGTCTCCTGTGTCACGGCGATGTCACCGGCCTCTTCGTGGGCTCGTGGCCAAGTTGTAACTCTGCCAAGGTGATGTAAACCACCTGCCTCTTATCCTCATAACTTCTTTTTTCTTTTCGTGTATCACCGGGTTGTTGATTCCCGTATCTACTCACCTCACCACACTATCTACGTCTTTATTTTGCAGCATTCACTTTATCTTAATTTGTCCTAAAAATCGATTGAATGAGCGTAATGTTCCTCACACCGCTGGCGAACTAAATGTCTTTTTGCCGTGTCGGAGGACCACAGTGTGACATCACTTTGGTTATGGGAAACGACAGGGAAGTCAAGTGTACTGTTAGCCGAGGGTAGCGCCGTGTGGTTATGCATGGTCCTCTCAGCGTTTATTGGAAATAGAGATCACACACACGCACACACACACAAGCACACACACACACTAAATATTAGTATGTAGAGACATGCTGTTCCTCTAAGCTCACTCTGATCAAAGCAGGGTTTGGAAGCACAAAGTCTAATTTAGACGATGTGTTGTGGGAGGGGCGCTTTGATGAAAGAGATGAGGTCAGAGAAATATCTGGGTTCAATTATGTGTGTGTGTGTGTGTGTGTGTGTGTGTGTGTGTGTGTATGGGTCAGTGACAAATAAGGGTCGGCCAAATGAGCAATCCAGAAATAACTTTTAAAAAATGATTTTAGAAAAAGTCAAATGGTGTAATCGCAAAAGAATGAAAAATATTATATTTGATCCACTTAGAGTGGATTTAGGTGGATTTATTAAAAATATTTTTTCTTTTGAAAACTTTTTTTTTTTCTTTGCTGTATTTATTTGAATTTGAATGCATGTTTGAAGTGAACACAGCTGTTCTGGCAGTGAGTTGTGTTGTATTTCCACCTGCTCAGGCCACGTTTGATTGAAAACACGAGTGCAAAGACCAGTTTTTAAGGCTTTAGCGAGCAGATGTGCAAACAAAGATCTGGAGGGGGAAAAAAAAAATCTTGAATGCTGCATGTTTTTACTTTGACAAACCTCAGTCAGAGGACGATTTTCAGTGTGATTAAACAGAACATGATTTGACTCTTCGCTATCATATCACCTGCAGCTGTTTCGAAGACAGCAGCTGGAATCGTGTGTTCACTCCACCTGCAGAAATGATATGATGTAATCCTCAGACTTGGGTCAAACTTTGTGAACCAGTTCATCAATTATTCAATTTTATGACACATCATCCACATTTTCTTACTGAGATTCATCAATAATGTGTGGATGGATGACCAACTCTCTAGGTACAATTTCCTCAATTGGGCTGAGTTTATTTCTCTCAGCTCATGAAACAAATGTTGTAAACATACTTTGAACCCAACACACACTTGCCCTCAGAGATCAAAACTGGACAAGCAATACTGATGCAACACTGGCTCTTTCATGTGTTTTATAGTGTTTAGGCAACAATACAGCAGCTTTAAGGCACAGAGGGATGAGCAATATCAGGCTTTGGCAAATAAAACATGTTAGTAGACTACATTAATTTCTTATTTTAGTTTCGTAGGTTGATATAAGTCCTAAATAGTCCTATTTTCCGTCAGCAATCACTTACATGGAGTGTTTGGGCCGAAACACGAGTCTCTCCGTCACTCTGCTCTGCTGTAAACCCAGGAGAAAACTTTCCTTGTGGGATACAAGCGTTTTTCCTTCCTGTGAAGTCATACCAGTTCGATCTGGTACAAGTTCACGGGTCGGAAGTTACGAGTGGCCGTTATAGTGCACTTTCAGAGGCAACAGGTCGGAAAAACACGGGTTAAGGGTTACCTGGAACGCTACAAAGTCGTAAGTCGTGACTTGAAGCCGTAATTTACGGTTTCAAAAGCCTGCCTGGAACGCAGCATTAGCCAAAACGACCGGATCGCTTACTTATGCTTTAAATTAAAGGACTTTCTCCCTTTCAAAGGAAATTTGTGTTTGGAAAGTGCCAAAACTTAGTTTGGACTGCTTTGCTTTGTGGTTTTGGATTCTGCACCAGGACATTTCTTGGCCCATTAGGAAACTGTCAGCCCTGACGTGATTGGCCATTAGCGAAGCCCGCTCTGACTCCACCTGCTGATATTGTCTTCCTCCAACTAATAACGCATAAATTCCTTCTTCATCCTCATTTCTACTTTTTGTGCTGTGCTGTCCCTCTGGTCTCTGGAAATGGCAAGACATAAATAAATAAATAAATAACTCGGTCACACCCGTTGTTGCACCCAAAGCTCTTGATGTATGTGTGTGAGCGGTTGCGTGCCCTCTAAATTAGTCGACTCTTCACAGTGGACAACTCAGCCAGCGTGACAAACTGCAGCTGGATTTGTGCTGGATTTGGTTTTAATGATGTTTGAGCAGAACACACTCAGCTGACAGAAACCACCTAACTAACTCTGAACTGTGGAGGGGTTGAGTGTGCATGTGCGTGTGTGTGCGAGAGAGAGGAGCGAGCGAGCACGTGCGAATGTGCATGCGATAGGTAATATAAACCATCTCTGTAAACAGCTTAATGAGACAGATTTGGTTCAGGCGTCGACACCGCGTATGGGATGTCAGATCCACTTAACGGCAGGTTATCACGACGTGTCGATTGCGCCGGCTTCACTTTTTCCAGGTTGTGACCCTTGCTGACAGGCGGCTCGGTTACAGCGTAAACACGGCCTAAATGCTCTGTCAAACCTCAAGCGTCTCTGTTGTGATTCGCCGTGAGGGTCTCGAGATTCCTCAGGAAAAAGATGCCTGTATCCAAGAAAAACCCATGCAGCGCCTCCATGACCCAATAGACCTAAACACTCCTTCATTTTATTTTGCTGTTTGCAGGGTGTTTGGGGGGGATTGACTCAAAATTGTGTATGCACAGACATGTTGATCAGCTAAAGTCAACTCTGTAAAACCAGCCATCAAACAGACAGAGGAGCTGCTGTAGTTCCCATCCTGCTTCATCACTTCCCTCCGTCGCTCCAGCTCAACACATTTCTCAAATCTCTTTTTCTCTTTGTTGATAAAAAAAAAAGGCGAGCAAGCCTCTCAACGAATGCATGCATCCATCCAAACCCCTCAACACGCTCACACATGCAAGACGTTCACACTCGCACATACTCCTTCCTTCGCCACCCGTTTTTGCTGTGAACTCACTCAGGCGTAATGACATAGCTAGTGTTGCCACAGTGTAGCTACAGATGGAAGCAATTATGGTGCTGTGAAAATATTTCCTGAAGTAAGGCAGTGTTTTGACTGGTGGGACAGCGGGACGCAATCACTTGGTAATTGAGGTCCGCTGAAACATCAATAAGACGGAGCGAGATTGAAGATGTCTTGTTGTGCCGTCACGTAAAGAGGGGACGACGGTACGGTACGGTCGGCCACGGACTCTGTCTTTCTCTCCGGTGGCTGTAATGCTTTGAGGAGCTTTGTGCAAGGGAAGGAAAAAATTTGTTGCCAAATTTACGACTGTGGTCTCATCTAATTCCACTCTAATTACTGCGGCTTGGAGAGAAGCCTGAGTCGTGGCTGTGGAAGGAGAACCCATAAAGTAGACACAGTTCTTTGTATCTACATGGCAGCTACTTAAAGCACAGTCTGCTGATGATAAATGCGTTGCCCTGCAGTCTGAACCCCAACAGAGACACAGACAGAGAGGAAACACGAACGAAAGCGGGGGGTTAGTTCATTTTTTTGTTGTTGTTTGATGCGGTCTTCTCTTTCAGAAAGAGAGAGCACTCTGTAACCTTGACGCCGCAGTCGTCCGTCCTGCCTCCTCCCCCCCTGACTCCCTCCGCTGTCACTCCTGCAAGTCAGACACCAAGGGCACGCTGAGGGAGAGAAGGGAGGGGAGTCGGAGAATAGACAAGTGGAGATGGAGGAAGTGTGGTGTGTAGCTGAGCATCCCCAGACACCAGACTGCGCCTGTAACTCACACATCTCTCCCACCCCGAGGACTTTCTGAAAGAACAGAGATGATCCCCTCACTGAAAACCGTTGGCTGATGAAATATGAAGAAGACCTATGCGCCTTATGAGTATTGATGTACGTGTGCGCGCGTGTATGTACTTTGGCAAAGCAGAGGAGAAGAAAAGTGAAATAGTGTATGGCATGCGTGCACTTTTCAGCATCGAAATGAGGATTTATTTTATTTTTTATTTCATTTTTTTTTTAGTCAGCTCTAAGAAGATAAGAATAGCAGCCTCAGCCTGTGGAAAGCTTGGCGAGGTGCGAGGACTCCTGAAGGGCTTCAGCTTTTTCATCTGACTTCCTCCTCTGAGTCCTCTCCTCTGCTCCTCACATCTCCTTCCCCCCAGCAGGCGCCTCAGAGAGAGCCTTGAAAAACACAGAGGGCCCGCTGACCTCTCAGCGAGCCAACGGGTCTTCACTGATAGATCTGTGTGCGTTTGTGTGTGTGTGTGTGTGTGTGTGTGTGTGTGTGTATACAGGGTTGCCATCTTTCAAGGACTGGTTGAAGTGAGTTTTTGGGTGGTGAGGGCTGTACGCATACAGACTGCAGTAACTGTTAGCTGTTGGTTTTACTGACTTTTTGCAAAAAAAATAAAAATATAAAAAAAACACTAAACTTTCAAGAGACTGGCATCAGTGAAAAACCAAACTCTGCCTCTTTTATGACCTTATGACCACACACATCTGAGAGTGGTTCCAGCCTGCAAATGGTCAGTGATTTAATCAACATTATGGTAAATGAAGCCCTTTAAAACTTTGATAGTTCCGATTAAATATGTTTAAGAGAAAATGCGAGAGTTGATTCAGAGCAAATTTGGATGAGCTGTAAGAAACTCCCTATTAAAGCATAAGTCAGCAATCCGGTCGTTTTGGCTAATGCTGCGTTCCAGGCAGGCTTTTGAAACCGTAAGTTACAGCTTCAAATCACGACTTACGACTTTGTAGCGTTCCAGGTAACCCTTAACTTGTGTTTTTCCGACCTGTTGCCTGTGAAAGTTCACTATAACGGCCTCTCGTAACTTCCGACCCGTGAACTCGTACCAGATCGAACTGGTACGACTTCACTGGTCGGAAAAACACAAGTTACGAGTTTCCTTGAACGCACCATGAGTTAGCAGCCCCCGCCCTCGTCAGGCATCTATTGGTCCTTGTGCTACGTTACCACATTCACGCGCACCCCTTGGCTGCACACACAGCCCTTCAGGTTCTCTCTCCTCATTGGATAACACTGGAAAGTTTTCTCCTGGTTTACAGCAGAGCAGAGAGACGGAGAGACTCGTGTTTCGACTGAAACACTCCATGTAAGTGATTGCTGACGGAAAATAGGACTATTTAGAACTTACATTAATTAGCATCACATTAATGGTGTCTTCGATTGTCATAACATTTGCCAAAATTAATATATTTCCAGAGATAATCAATAATAATATTAGAAAAGGGTACATAATACTATATTAACTCATATTGTATCACACCGTTTACAAATGTAGTATTTACAGCCTGCGTCTCTGAATCAGCGCATTTGTCAGGCCACATACACCCACACCAACACAACGTTTCCTCCAGAGTTCTCACAGTTTTTGTTGTTTTGTGTGGGAGATTTCTGTGTTTTTGTTTCCTTTTTTTTTCTCCTCTTACTGGTTTGAAGTGATTGTGGTTCTGCTGGAAAATGTCATTTACTGTATGAACTTGTTTGGATTTTGAAACATTTTGCAACAAGAATGTGACAAGTTGTGGGAGGAGGTTTGCTGATGTTGGCAGGTTACCGTCAGTCAAATCTGATCAAATCACAACCACACATTTAAAGCTACTAAGCATAATAGTAATATCCAAGTATTTTGGTTTATTGCCATTCTGTCATGAAGAGTTAAAGAGTCAATCCCAAAACAATTGCTGTCTGATAAATCCTTTGAGTAAAAATCTGAGAGTTTTTTTTTTTATTGAAAAAATGTCGACTCCTTTAAAATCCAGTATTTATGCAAATGCTTTTTGTTTTCAAACTGTCACTAGCAGAGACGTAATGTCCACTGCTGCAATGACAGAATCATTCTCACTTCATCTCATCTGTCAGATGAGTATTGCACCCCGACTGTCCTCAAATCTAGTTGCGATAATAAAATCATCCCACTTTTGCACATGTTGAACTCAAATATGATGTGAGATTTAATGTGAGAATGTGAAGAATTTCTAAAGTTTCTAAAACTTAAGTTCTTGAGGACTCAATATTAACGCTGCTTTTTCTTTTTGATTAATTAAAGCTGGAAACCACGACCTTGACAAACTGTACCTGTAAGGCACGAACAAAACTGCCTGGGTGTTTGATTATAGAGAGTTCATCAAGTAGAACAACATAATGAAAACTTTCAAAACAAATTGTATTACATTTACATATTATAGTGCAGTAAATTGAGTTTACTAAAGCAGCTAAATTGAGTACAAGCTCATGGCTAAAATAAAACTTGTGCAGTTTTTTTTGTCACAGACTAAAAAAAAGTGGAAATCAGGTGGTTCAGTGATGTTTTCTTGTCACTGCTTCTGGTTTTGGTGATGTACAATGATGCAAGAATATCACACATCACTGACGGGGGCTTTAGTGTGAGGTGAGCATTGGCAAAACCATGCACCTTGTATCTGTGTTCACATCTGGATGAACATGTTGATCTTACAGTATGTGATCCAGATGCCAGCCTCAACCACAGGGGCTGTGTGCGTGTTTGTGTGTATTTGTGTGTGTTTGTGTGCGTTTGTGTGCGTGTAAGACCGTGGGAAGACGGAGGGGGAAAAGATGGATGGCCACATTAAACTTTGTGTGACAGCACCTAGAGCCATTTTACACACGGCTACACACAAACATACACAGCACCAGCTGAAGCCGTCAGCCCTTAAACACCAGACACTGGCATTTAAGGAATTTGGCTGAACTTACACAAACACACAAACTCTCACACACGCACGCACACACACACAGCTGATGATGAATAAGTGCCCGGGGCGGGTCTGTGTCTTGTGCTGAGTAATAGTTGTCCTGTAAAGTGCAGGCCTAGGACCTGGAGGCGCTGTGTAATGCCTCAGCAGAGAGTCCTGCAGCGTGACTTCAGATTACTGTAACTGCTCCCCACTCACACCACTGGGGGTTGTTTTTGTGTCTATCATTCAGACAGAAATCGACCATGGTGAGATCTCCTTACTCCCTGTATCAAACAACACGTTTCCTTCTTTCTGCAACACATCAATAACGCTACACTACTTTTTTTCACACTCCCTCTCTTGCTCTTTTTCTCCATCCGTCACAGACTCTTTCCATCTCAATCTCTTGTCCTCTCGCTTCATGTTCCTCCTCCTTCTAACGCTTCCTCTCTCCGCTCTTTCTGCCTCTGTCACTTACTTCCCCCCCGCCGTCCTGTTGCTTTCACCCCTTGAGTTTCTTTGCAAAACCTCAGTATTGATCACCTCAAAACTCCCTTTCATCCAGGTCACCTGACAGCCGCTGCGATTCTGAGTGATTGCTCGGCGCGAGGATGTGTGCTGACAGCACGTCCAACCTGCGAGGCCTTGGCCCATGTCACAGCGGAGACATTTCATTAAAGGCAGCCTGTAAATTAAGAGAACAGGGTGGGGGATGGGGGGGTGAACAAATAGAGGAAGGGCAGATTCAATCAGCCACCAGATGGCGTGCAGCCTTGACATGAGGCCCGATGGTTTAATCATTCTGTTAAAACTCCATAAATTTGAATCGGGAGCGAGTCCAACACTACAGTGCCGGGGGTGTTAACATAAAAATAAATTGGCATGTGTTTTCAGCGGGTGGGCGTATAGTATAGCTCCGTGCAAGGCTCTGATGTGATATGCGGATGTAGCATGTGAGAGAGATTAAGGTGAAATTGCCTGGTTCATGATTTGGGAAAGAGAGATATGAACCCCCTGGGCGGAACGTATAAGACTAATGCTATGCGGACCTGCGCTCCAATTTACCGCCCGTGACATGTTTGTGAATATTTATTATTACTTTCCACAATCTGCTTTTGGCTACGCACCTAAAACGAGAATATCAATTACCAAAAATGCAAACAGCAGCCAACGCCGTCACCCATAAGTCATGGGATATACTGCGGAGGAAAAAGAATACAAACTACGTCCTACTGAGAAACCCCACACATGTACATTTGCACACACAGACTCGACTGCACAAAAAAAAAAGTCTCTGGAAAACAATTTTATTTCTCCACGGTGTCCACCATGGCTCAGTTGCTTTTTTTGGACCGGCTGTGGCTGAAACTGTGCTCACAGACTCGCCCTTTGTTGCGCAGCCTTTCACCGAAGGTTGACCAGATTGGGAAAACAAGAGCTCCTGATGTAATTGAACCCACAAATTCAATAAGGAACATTCCTGATAGCAACACGTGCGCAAAGTGCTGAGAACTGAGGGTCCTGTAGCTTTTGATTACACAGCAGCGGGAGGAAGTCTGCCACACCTTCAATGATTTTAAGCACATAGCATTTTTCCCAAATCTTAGACTTACCTCAGTTACCCCAAGCAGAGACTGAAGAATTGAAAGAAAGAAGGATGGAGGGTGAGAGTTAAAAATTAAGATACACTAGGCAGCCGAGGGGGGAGAGAGTGAGACGTGAAAGACAGGAATGTATACAAGAGAGTCGTGCAGGTATGTAATTATGCAGCCATCATTGCAAACTTTGCCTCTGAGCCAGCCTGAACTGCCCTCGCTAATAGACGCAGTTGAAGACCTGAATCTATTAACAGCAGTTTTTTTTTTTGGTGTAGATTTTATGGAATTTTAATTGCAAACACATGGCCAGTGCACATAAATGTTTTAACATATTGATCATCCAGGTGCGAGACAGGCAAGACTGACTTGGCCCTCAGGAGCCGAGGTTTCGGGGGGGTGGTTTTGAATTTTTTATATATTTATCTTTATTTTTTACCAGGGAGCCGGGCAGAGCTCTCCTGCAGCCTCCCTCAGCCGTGCTCACGCTGTCAGGGAGGGACTGTAAATGGTTTTACAATCATCCCAAAAGTAAGCTTGGTTTACGAGCGAGCGAGTAAGGAGCAGTAAGGAGCTCTGCAGCGTTTGGGCCTCTTTTTTTTAAAAGGCTTTAACTCTCTCTCAGTTTCTTGCCATCCCACATTGGTGTTTGCCTCACAGCCCCCAACGGGAGGTATACTCTGTGTTTATGTGTGATTGAGAGACAGATGCAATAGGAGGAATAGTGTCGGCTCAAAGAAAATGTGGAGGAGAGACAGAGGAAGGATGTGCTAAAAACAGGAAACAAAGTAGTGCCTGCAGTCTTTCAACAGAGACATAGGAGGGAAGGATAATGAGCAAAACTCACTCAGCAGTGGGTACAGGCAGCGCATGTTGCCCCCTTATTAACATACACACATATTCATACATCTAAACACGCTCGTTCACATGACCACGCACATGCTTTGCCGCGTGCGTAAACACATTAACATGCAGAGAAATGGAGGATTCTGAAGATGAAAGCCCCTCAGATCAGTGGCTGTACGCTGACACAGTCGTAACCCATCAGGCTCAGAAGTGTGTGCTCGTGGCACCGACAGGTCCATCGGGATGCCGCGGAGTCTCTTTGTTCTGGTTTGATGTGCTCTGTTTCTAATACATGTATTCCAGCTCTCAAACTGCATAAAAGTTCCCCTGCCCAGCTTTTGATTAAGGAACTTATCGGACTGTAGGCAGCCTCAAATAGTTACCAAATTAATTCCCTAACATCTGAAACTGTGAACTCCCCCAGACGCTAATCAAATGCACCGTCAGAAGAGAGGAGGTGAAGCATGCACCTCTGTGCCGTTCGGTTGTTCCTGCGATCGTTTTATTTAAGAGTATTTCAGGTTTATTACAACCTGGATCTTATTTTTGGTAGTTTTGGTCATGATCATAATTCATGTAGGTACATGTTTGTGTTGAAAAATCCTTCGCCCACTCAGATTTATTGTACAACTCCTTTGGGGCTCCTGACCTGCAGGTGGGCAACCACTGGTTTAGATACACAGGCTTAACCATCCGTCTTGTTTCGTGGCCTGTCAGGCTTTATTGTAGTGTTCCCAGATTCCAGCCATTACTTTGCTGAATACAGCACTCTCATCCCAAAACCGGGAGTGATGGCCAAAACTATGAAAATTAGACCCGAGCCGTAATAAACTGTGATTATCTTTCGGATGCATGTGTAGAATCAAGATCATCATCACTGAAGGTGGGTTGAAAACGATCCTCTCCCCCCCTCCTCCTCCTCCTCCCCATCATCCCACGCTCCGTCTTTATCTCACGCACACATGTTCACGAGGCCGCTGTCGAAAGCGCCGCCAAACTGTGAGCGCGGCCCAAGCAGATACACAGAGTCATCTGCCAGTGCTCTAATCAGGGGAAATGTTTAACAACTGCCACGGAGCAAGCAGGGCTTTTCATTAATTTCTCCCACTCACCGGCAGAACGGAGCGAGAGAGGGGGACGAGAGGGCGGGAGACACATGAGGGAAAAGTTGGAGGAAGCCACACAAGTCACTCGGATTAACACGACCACAGCTGTCACGTTGGGCGACTAACAGAAACATCGCTTTGTAGCTTTAATATTGAATCTGATCGCTCGGGAACAACCTTGATTTTATTTGAGAGTGGTGCGAGTAAAAGTTTCTTTACATCTCTTATGAATTTTTAAGCCATTACTCTCATCATGCTGCCACCCCTGGTGATCAAAGCAGTGGTGGGTAAGAAAAGAGAGATACGGAGAGAGGATTAATGGCTAACAAGAGGATTGGAGAGAGGGAAGATACGGGATGCGAGGGAGACGATGGCGCTGGGTTAGAAACAAAGGCAAATCAAATACCAAAGGAAAATTGAAAAACTGTGTGCGAGAGCTGTTTTGCTTCGGAACTGACAGTTAACTGGAGTGGATGTACATATGAAGTATATACACAAATATCCCAACAACAGAGCCGCTCCATCTTCTGTGGTGCAAACTAGGTCTCTTCTCTCCTACGAACCCTCTTCGTCTTCATCTCTCCACCTCTTCAATCCCCCACTTATCCCCTCCTCTTCCACCTTCTTATCTCGCCACCTTTTGTTTCAGCTCACCTCTTCTCATGTCTCACGTCCTCCTTCTTTCCCTCAACCTACATAAAATCCCTCATCTCACCTCTCCTCTCCTCTCCTCCTCTCTCCTCTCCTCCTCTCTCCTCCTCCTCCTCTCATTGTTACGCTGTAATTGGAGCTGGAAGCCTCGAGACAAGCGGCTCAGTGTGCGTCAGGCTGACAGGCAGCCCCGTTGGCTTCTATTAAGCTTTAATAAGTTGGAGGATTGGAGGAGAGAGAGAGAGAGAAGGAGCTGAAGGGAGGAGAAAGTGTGCATGCTGCTGCCTCTACTGTCACCCCTCGCTAGGATGCCGAGAAACCTGTCTGCTGTCACACACACACACATGCACACACATACTACCCAAATCTTTGAACATCCACCCGCTCATTTTCATCCATTTTTCTTTTACTACTGGTTAAAGATTTTTGTCCATGCACATGCTCTTTATCCAAGGGAGGCTGTCCTACAGTATGTGGGAGATGAAAGAAATTGACAAAATAATTAACATGTGTGTCTATGTTAAAAGAGAGACAGGGAGTTGAGGCGAAGTCTCGGCTTCTCTTAGCGTTACACACTCGTCAAGCCCTCCTCCTCCTGCACGAAGATGACAGAAATATTATTGCACCGTGCAGAATTTAATCTGAAGTGCCACGCAGCAACTCTGGACCACGGCTGAGGTAAATGTTGGAGAAATATCCACAGCCGTACTCTGCTGCCGCTGCTGAGTACGGCGAGAGTAATTCCAGCTGTGATGTGATGTGCATGTGTGAGAGAGGGGAGATTTGTGGTTTCTCCCTCCCTGTTATGTTCCTGCCTTGTTCTGAATTTTTCTGTGGTTGCAGAGCTTCCGTTTTGTTTACAAAGTCATCAAGGCTGCGGTTTATTGAAAAAAAAAAAAAAAAAAATCCAACCGTGGATCAATTCATTACCTGACTTTTTAAGTGTGTGCGTGTGTGCGTTTGTGTGTAAACTATAAACGAATATTCTCTCACTGTAACCTCCAAACGCCTTTCTTTGTGTCGCATCTGCTGCCCCCAAGAACGCCCTTTTTACCGAGGAGAGGAGCGATAATGTAATTGGAGCTGGCAGTCATTCCAAACTGAATATTGGCCTGAAACATGGAAATAAATACAGCGGGAGGGAGAGTCGGGGCTATGTTTAGGCTGCTGTTGCTGCAACAAAAGATGCCAGCAATGTGTTCAAGGAGAAAAGAACTTCCAGTGAGCAAATGCCAAATTCAATATAAACACAGAAGAACATGGGTGCTTAAATGAATACACAAAGACTACAAGGACGTCTGTGCCGGTTAGCCTGCGTAACCACAAGCTGGCCGTGTGACAGTTTGAGAGGATGTACAGTATAGTGAGGCAAAGACGCGTAGCGTGATCTGAATTATGAGCTGCTGTCTGCGTCAGGAGCAGTTCTGAGATATTGAGCAATCAGGTTTTATTAATAAATGATCAATCTAAATAAACATTAATAATGAGTTTAATAAACACTAGAATTCAGGAGAAGCAATCCCACTTAACACCCAGATTTTAGCTAGAAATATGATTTCCAAGACAAATAATCAGAGGCAGTCATAAACTAAATTGGAGGATAAGAAAAGAATGAGTTAGAATTGGAAGTTGAGGTAAAACAAACACATTACATTTTGTTAAGTACGGACTGGACACAATGCCGTTTATTGAGGAGGATTTGCTTGACCTGTAGGAGCCATATATATAATTAACGGGCCGTAACTAAGGCCTTTGTCCACATGTATCACTGCGCTTATCGGATTAGCAATAAAGGACTAATTAATGCTGAAAAGGACATTGATTGACCAACAGGTCCAGTTGATTAACATCAGGATTCAGTCAATGGAAACAGCAAACTTGTTGAGCGTAACATAGGGACTCGTATTGATAATATTGATGATCTATTGTCAGAGTCGTTAGATAAAATCATAAATGACAAGATATCAATTTATAGTTCAATGTAATTCTAGTTTGTTACTCTTTAAAGTGCACTTATGCTTAAAGGCCACAGCACTGACGCTACATTTACAGCTTGACATTTAACATTACCGTCTGAATAAAAACACTAACACAATATTTTTTAGCGACCACATATTTCAGTTGTCCACTAGCTCCTGATTTAGCGGATGGATTTTTCCTCAAAAGCACGTTTGCTTTTGAATGAAATCTCTCAACAGCTGTAAGCCGGCTTGTCATATTGAGTTTTTTTTTTTCTATCAAGCACCATAGTTCTTTTGTTGGTGACCAAAATGGCTGCTTGTTGTTGTGTTTTTCCTGCTCTGTCTCTCTATGCACTGTAAGGCCCTTGTTCTTGACTTGTTTAGTCTGTCTGAGTCTTTGTGCCTTGGCCACCAAACCACTGGATATGCTTTTTTTTCTACAACCAAAGCATAGTTGACACCTTACGCTGAAAGAAAGAGAAGTAGCCGTGTCATTGTGTTTGGAGAGCATTGTTATATGTAGAGCTTTGAAAGTGTCTCCTTTATTGTATTCACCAATGCAAACCAGCTTTCAGTTCTATCCTGTTGGGATTTGTGAAATCAAATACACCCAAACGGAAAACTGCTCAACATTAGATCGATGAATGGAGTGAGTAGAACCAGTTACTGTGTTTTTTGGGTGAACTTCCCTTTTAACGTGTGGAAGAGCACCTCCGGCTCAACACAGCAGTTAAACAGTCTCTCACGTGGTTTCAGCTGCCATTCCCCGAATTTAATGTCAATGTAGAGTAACACAGAATTATACTAAGCCGCAGGCCACATTAATTAACCACCAGGCTGCCTCATACTAGAGTATTTGCACCACAACCAGTCCCATTTGTCCCCATTAAAAATGAATTTGTCAGACAATAAAAGTATGTTTGTTTAAAAGGAAACGCTGTAGTTCTCTGTATACGTTCGCTCTTCCTCTCGTTCTTTGTCCTGCTCCTTTTATGCGCCATGTGCAAGTGAGTAAGTGGCTCCCAATGTCTTTTAATGACATCCATTTATTTTCTGTGAGAAAGGATTTATTTTGCTGTCCTTGTGGAGACAGTCCTCCCTCTGCCTCTATTGGTGTTGTAATTTAACAACTATTACTATGTTTGTCTAAGGCCCCAAATGTTCAAGTTCGCTTAAGGCAACTTTTCTCTCTCTCTTTCTCCCTCTCCTTCACTCTCTCTCTCTTTCTGTTACAACCTCCCCTTTCCTTCATCTGCTTTTCTCCAATCTGCTTCCCTTGGCACAATTTCATTGTGTTCGTTGGTGTTGGTCCCGGGAGCTCACGCAGCAAAGAACAACTTTTCTTCTGGCATTTTCCTAATTGATCCGTGGCAGCCCGTGCTGCGGTCTAGTTGAATTCATATCTTCAATAATTCATAAACAGCTCTCTCTAAGGGAGTTCATGACATGTTCTTATACCAAAGAAATACAGAAATTTGTGGTGTTCTGTGCTGATACCATACCAGTCTACCAGTCCTTGCAATTGGAGGTATTTGGGTGCATATTTAAGTCACTGCCTGCAAGTTCAGGTGTTAGCGCACAACAACAAATTGTGATGGCATGAAAACTTTGAATTATTCCTCACTATAATTGCAGAACTTGGCATCTTTCCCTATAAAGCTAATGTTGTGAAACATGTTAGGGTTGAGAGCTATTCTCAATCAGGAAGACAGTTATTACAGCCATTAAAATCACCATCCACTTTATGTAATGAAGGCAATTAGCCAGAGCTACCTTAGCTGGAAAGCCTACAAGCGTTCCCACCCACAGAGTGGAGAGAGAAAATAGGCCATTTTGTCTTGCCATTTGTTAACTCCCACATTTGAAAACAGGAAATAATCATGCTATTTAGACGGTTGCACCAGCTGACTGATGACCTTCTTTTTGTCTATGATTTTTATCTCTCTTTGCAGGAATGCTGCTGCAGGAGAGCTTCATCGAGGAGCCCGACGGCCTGGTGTCTGTGAACCTGCTGGTGGTGTCTGCCGTCTCAGCCTTCGCGACGGGAGCCGTCCTCTCAGGCCTCACCGTCTGCTGGATCATGAGTCACCGCCACCGCCACTCCCGCAGCTCCGGAGCCAACGGCGCTCGCCGCAAAAGTGACAAAGAGCAGAGCATGCTGGGCCAGGGCCGCAGCGGGTCAGTGATGAGTGTAACAAGAACCAGCGGTGGTGAGAGGCGCCGTTCGCAAGCGGACAACCCCTTCGTCACACCCAACGGCTGGCCTAAAGGAGAGATGGACCCGGGATTGCTGCCGACGCCAGAGCAGACCCCGTTGCAGCAGAAACGGGCCATGCGTCTCCCGGACACCGAGTGGGACCAGAGCCAGACCTTCCTCACCGCTGTGGGGACGCCCTGCCCCAACAACTCCGTCATCTACCTGAGCTCCAAGTTCCTGCACGGAGGTGGAGGGGGTGGAGGAATGGTCCGGATAGAGGACCCGGGAGAGGTGGTGCTGCCCCCGCACACAGAGCGCCAGCGCTACCTGATCCTCGCCACCCAGAGAGGGGAGCATGGTGGCAGCCGTCCCAGCGGCACCCTGAGGAACTCAGCGGGAGAATACATCTACCCCGCCACACCACAGGACTCCCCTGACCGACGGAGGGTGGTTTCCGCTCCCACTCCCCACATGGACTACGGGGAGCCTCGCTGGAGTCACGAGGCGCTCAACTACAACAGCAACAATGGAGCGCCCTATCACTCCCAGCGTCAGGGCCTCATCAGGCCAGACATGCACGGGGCTCGAGGGCTGGGAGAACTGGCTGATTTCAGCCATCTCCTAGGCAAGAACATGGGAGAGCGCACCCCCAGTGGCCAGTGAGGTGAAGCGCGTGAGCCCTGACACCAAACTCTCTCTGAAAACCCATTCCCTCCAACAGTAAACTGGAATAAATCAACCCCTCAGAGTCACTGTCCCGGTCCGACCTTACCCTTTCTGTCCTCTCTCACTGTCATTCAATGTTCAATGACGTCATTCAGCTGATTGAAGAGAGAGACAGAGAGAAAAGAAACAAAGAGAGAGTTGAAAAGAGGAGAAGTCTCCTCACATCTCCGTTCCTCTGCTCTTAATCTGAGGCGCACCCCTCTGCTCTGTTAGCGGTGCGACCCGCAGAGCGTGACTTTGACACCAGGACAAACACTAAGGTGCAGGGAGGGGTGCAGAGGAATCTTCTAAAAAGGACAGCGTGGAGATTTGAAAAAATAAAAAATAAAAAAAATAGACAACTTCGCTTGCAGCGCCAAATGTGAAAGGTCTCCCTCCACCATTTTGTTCACTGTTTTGACACCATGGATCTTCTTTGAGTGTGAAACTTTGTTTCTGCTTTTGTTCGTTTGTTTTTCTGTGCCAGAGGCATCCAGCAGACAACAATGTGCTTTACTTTGGATTTCAGATGAGACTAAAACTGTTGTAGCCAGAGGGCAGTTTCTCTCGATGGATCATGCAGTGTGTATGTGTGTGTGAGAGAGAGAGAGAGATTGTGTGAATGTGTGTGGCCACAACAACCCCAACCAGTGTCCTGTCTTAACTGTGAAGAAAAACTATATAATGAAGTACCCGCGAGGAGAAAGTTGATGTTCAGATTATTTTCCCTTTTTATAAATAATCAGAGAGAGATATAAATGGATTTTATTATGTGTCTCTCTTATATGTTGACCAATCAGAGGTATGTATTGGTTGACCAGTGTCTAGTGAAGGGCTGAGACTCCCATCCAGCAGCACTGGACAGAGCCATAATGAAGAGATAGAGAGCAATAATAAGCAAGAAACATATAATGATGATGAAAAAAGCCAATTTAATTTGATTTTTTTTATATATATATATATATATATAATATCACTGATTTCTTAGTAAAGAAATCTAAAGCTTAGAGACTTCAGAAAGAGAGCCGGGTAAAGGAACAATATATCCGCCCATTCTTCTCTCCCTCGCTGCCTCTCAGTATGCTCCGGTCTTCCTGACCTGACCCGAGGCCTCCCTGGGCTCCGCCGTCCATTTGAAGGGGGGGAATGTGAGCTGTGGCTGTCTGGCTGTCTGACTGAGGCTGTGAGGCCTGGCCGCTTGGGACCTCCATTCAGCCTCTTCTGCCCGACACTGAGCCTCTTTGTGCCCCAGAAGCAGGAGGAGACTGCTGCAACAAATAGCCGTTAAGAGTCAGGGACCTAGCCCAGCATTGCAGCATAGCAGAATATCAATGAGGAGGAGGACAGCGGCTCCATCCGTCATGCGAGGTGTACCAACCAGGCCCGGGCATCTCTCATGCTTCACCTACTTGCCAGGGCAGGGAGGAGCTGAGGGCTGGAGCTGGGGCCAAGGCCGGGGTTGGGGCACAGCTAACTGTCACAATGGTCATCCCTTGTGGCTTTATCCCTTTCTGCCTTTCAGTGTGTTTCCCAACAAAAGCAGGATAAAGAAAACAGATGGGCATGGGTAGACTTGGGTGTGGAGTTACTCTTTCACTCTGTTGTCTTTTATGTTTTCTTCTTTTTAGCGGTTCTAATTCTTCTCGATTCAGATGTAGATCCAGAGATAGTCTTATAGTTCATCTGGGTCATGGTGGTGTTTTTGTGCTCGTCTGTCTGTCTGTCTGTCGGCGTCTGCGTGTGTGAGAGAGAGTCTCTTAGGGCTTGTATCCATTAATGTCTTGCTCATATTGAGTGCATAAAACAGCTTTGATCACATATACTCTCATTTTCACCCCTCCTTTTTCCCCCTAACCCCATTCTTTTCTGTGTTGAGCCATTAATGTTGTGCAGCAACCTTTTGCCTGACATTCACAAATCTGTGCTAACGGTGTCAGAGCCCTGCGTGGGAGCAGTACGTGCTATACAATATACTTAAACCATTATACAGTACACAAAGACGTGCAGATAAAATGGAGATGATGGGCTGTGCTGAAGGGAATTCAGGGTCAGATGGAAGACATACTACCCACATAATAAAACCTAGAGCTCAGTATTGATTAAAACTTTTATAAAACTAGTGCCAATATACTATGATGCCTTTCAGTTTTTGACACCATAATTAAAAAACATGTTCAGAGGATGCATTATTTACCACAAAACCATATTTTCCATTTAAACACGTCCATTTGTTGCTTTATCGGGTCTTTAAGCTCATTGTTTTGGTTTTTAGACCCATTATTGAATTGTTTAAGTTCACTCTCGCAGCTGTCGCATCTTAAGTCATGACAGAAAGCTGTTTTCAAGAAATATGCGAGGAAAAAAAGATCAATGCTACTAACCTGGCAGGAAGAAGAGTCAAGGTTAAGAGACAGCTACTGAGCATTAAGCAGCTAAACATCCAGATATTTTCCTCAGGAGTTAAAAGGAAAGTAGTTCGACTGGATGTGTAAACGGATAACTTTATGCTGACACATGAGCTTTATGTTGTGTTAATGTGTCAGTGTTGATGCGTTATTGCTATTGCTTTATGTGAAGATACTAAGGCTGGGTGTCATCCTAAATGTGTAAATATGAAGATACTTAAAATTGCATTATTTTGAGAAATTCAATCATGTTTTTCTACAAAATATTTTATCCATTTACCAAAAACCAAAGCAATTAATTACCTGAACACTGTCAAAACACAGTGTAAACTTTCTGTGAACTTAAAATTGTATGTAAATATATGTAAATGCAGATCTGTCTTATCCAAAAAAATAAGTAAACAAGCTCATAACACAGATCAATGATGCCAGCTGACACTTTTGCCACTGAGATTTGATAACCAGCCCCTTAAAAAACGAGACAGCCAAGAGTCTGAGGTGGTGCATGAGATGAGCCAGAGATTTATGAAAGCAAGGACAGAGTAGGAGGTCAGGCGGATGAACATGATGTTACTGCATTACCGCCTCTCCACATTAGTACAGTGTATTCTTTATACATTCCACCCTGAAACAGGTCATTAGTATTGAGGATAGTGAGCTTTCCACCAGCCCGGCCCCTCATCTCTGCCTCTCTTTATTTCCCTCCTCGTCTACCATGTCTGCTGCGGCCTGAGCTCGGTGTGCCTGTCTGTCTGTCTGCCAGTGTATGCGTGTGTGTGTGTGTGTGTGTATGAATGAGGCCTCTCTGTCTCGGCCGGTGTGCCCATCCAGCCGTGTCCTCGCTCCGCATCTCCTCTGGTGTTTCACTAAACATGCTTGATTAGGCAAAGTACATTCCCAGCCCTCTAATGGCCTGATGAGCCCCTGAGAAGATTACTACAGACACATCAGCCCTGAGAGGGAGGTGCACATTCAACCAGCTCTTTACCCCTCCACTAACCACCAGCCACGCACGCACGCACACATACACATGCATGCACACACACTCTGCAGGGGCCTTTAACCAAATGTGGGATGCAATTGAATTAAGATCAGAAATACAGTAGAGCTCACGCTTGAAATAGGCCAACAACGACTGGTTCTGGGAAAGGTATTGTACATGATGTTATCTTCCTGACTGCATCATTTGATTACCTTTGTTCAACATTACGGGGCAGCTAAAGAACTCAGATGTAACCTCACGCAGGTCGGTCTGTTTATTAGAGCCATCATCCTCCCCCGTCTTTACATTCTTCATGTCATTCCCACTCTTCCTCTCACAACAGCTGCACCTCTTCTTCTTCTTCTTCTCACAAGCCCCTTTTATTACCAGCTGACTCACACTCACTCTCAAGTAATATCTCTACGCAGGCTGTGCTTTCGTCCTGTTCGTCACTGTGAAAGGTTAGGTAGCTAATTAAATGAGTTGGTGACAGAAACAGAAATCAAACTAATTTACAAAATCCTGCTTTATTTCACACCCAATCCTTAATGTGTTACAATTTTGTTAGACATTTTCAAAGCTTCTCATACGGTAAATTGCTTTCCCCTTCCTTGGAAATGATTTTGTTTGGCTTTTTTTTTTTTTTTTGTAGCACACATTGCCTCTGGTCCTGCACACACACATTTTCCCTCTTTATCTCATCCCTGCACATATTGTCACGCACACACTTGAAATTCCCACCCAGCCCTCATGGCCCAGTCTGTGTGTGTGTATGTGTATGTCATAATTTATCAGGTTGCGTCTGTGTATGAAGAGACCATGCCTTTCTGTTTTGGGGTTGTTTATGCCATGTGGCCCAGTGATGAGATGCCCCCCAGCCAATAACTGCCATCTTGCCCTGCGGTGCTCCTGCACTGTACTGTACTGTCTGTGCTCTACGCCCTAGAAAGAGACCAGAAACGGAGGCTAACTTGTATTAAATCCACCATCACAGTGAGGAGCAGCGACATGAAACTGCTTCTTTCCGAGCCAACGCACGAGAGGAAAAAGCACAAAAAGGCGAAAACAAAATCAACATTTGCATTTTTGTAAAATTGTAGATGTATTTAGTCAGCACTGATCATTTTTGTCAAGTTTGTTTTTTCTATCGTTTGTTTCTGTGGTAGATATTTGGTTTGAAATTATATGGGATATTATTGTATATGATTTCAATTTCAATTCTCTGGTGTGCCGGATTTGATGATGACAATGAAGACGAACTTGATGACTATCATTATTGTTATTATATTGACAGTGACAATGAAGCAGTACTGTGATCTGAGCTGTTGTGTCCTGTTTGGATGCTGCAACTGATTGGAGAAAGTGGAAGAGGAGGGAAAGAATGAACCCAAACAGACTTTATGGTTCAGAAAAAAGACTTCTCTCCAGTAGAGTGGAGTCTCCTGCTACTGTGAAGGACCCGCCGTCCTGTGGCTCTCACCAGAGGCTGGCCCCCCACCATCGCCCCGGGTACCTCGGGGCCCAGTGTCATCAGATGACAACACATGTTCCTACTACGTGTACATAACCTTAATGCTTACATGTAATTAAAGTGCAGTAGCTGCATGACGACACAGCCTCTGTGTGTGTACAGAAGTAGCGACGTGTGAATTTGTACAGTACATGCAAGTGTGTGTGCTTGTGTCCGCGAAGAAATCTGTTTGTCGTCACGCAAAAAAAGCAACACGTGCATGCACCTTCCAACAACTGCACAGAACACACATACATTAGACACAAACACACATACACAAACACACCCCAGCAGTTGTTCACCATTCTCCACATTGTCCTGAGCTCTGCCTGTCACTCCGCATGGAGACTTTGCTCTATGTCAACTTTCTTATTCTAATAAACCACTCAGACATTGAACTGCATGTTGTGTTCATTGATTACAGTGTTTGACTTAACTTTCAATTTTAATTTATGATTTGATATTAGCATTTTGAAGAATTTGTAGCATAAAACATTAAATTAAATTTACCTGGTGGGCTACTGTTAGTGACTTGCAAAGTGGTAGAACTAGGCCTACTTATGGTAAGTTTATGTAAAGATCCTTCATTAGAAATTAATTGAGCAAAATGTAGCCTATACACAAAAGTTTTTTATTATTAAGTTATGGTAAATAGGGATGCAGGGTGGTAAATCAACCAGTAGCCTAGCCTAACTTTAATCAATTCACTTGGATCCCCCACAATGGGACAAGTAAGAGGGAATAAAACAAGTAAAAGTAAAAAGTAGTAGGCTAGTTAACTAATTCTGCAGAATTAGTGAATTATGCTATATCCCTCTCACTTATATTTGTAAACATTACAATGTATAAATTCCATATTCTTACCAGTGAGAAATCAATGATATGTTTTCAGACACCCCTAAAGTGGACCGTACCATGTCTTCGCTGGTTGAACGCTGAACGTCTCCTTTACGTTGTTGTTTGTTTGTTGTTGTTGTTCGTCGCGGACACACCTGTAGGTTAATGTAGGCCAGGTAAAAACAGAGAACTTCGGTAAAAAGCAGTTGTGTCTTGTACCGTATTACAATTTTCCATTATAGTTTTCTAGGTTACAATGAGTTAAACATCTACGGATGAACAATAGTTTTTGGCTTTTAGCTTAGCTTAGCTTAAAGTTACAGTTGACCAGTGTTAGCTAACGTTAGTGTTAGCTAGCTGACAGCGGCCCCTCCAGTTTCATTGTTTATTTTCATAACCATAGCAAAAAAAAAAAAGTGTTCCATTGAAGTAATTGTGCTCATTGTGAGTAGTAAGACAGTGGCGGAAGTTAGCTTTGTGTGGTTTATTATTTTCACCTCACTGCTTCTACAGTATCAGCTTTTATGTTTCCATTCAGGAATTCATTCGTTTTTACCTGGTTGGTAGTTGAATAATCAGAAATGCCATCTGTATTAGAGTGGTTTAATACATTTACCAATGTGCTGCACTTAAGTACAATTTTGAGATATCTGCAGCCTAATTCGAGTATTTCCATTATGTTACTTTTTACTCATATCTCACCACATCTCAGAGGAAAAACAAGCATGACATTGATGGTAACACGCCATGGACCACAAACGGAGGAGGAAAGCAACCAAACAAAAGAAAGAAGAGTGTAGCAACAAATTGAAATCTGGAAGAAATAGCCTACATCAATGCCAAGGTTGTTAACCAAGATCAGATCACCATCATGTGGGAACAAGACGAATCACCATCCAAGATACTGAACACCATGTTGGAACTTGACCTAAAGTCCTCCATTCCTGGGAATTCGACCAAGATTGTATCCCATACCACAGGAGGTGAAAGTCAACTGAGACCAAGCAAAGTCAACAATGCTTGAACTCTTTACCAATATGGAGTCAGAACTGATTATTTAAACTTATGGCGGAGTCTTCAAGGAGAAAGGCCAGCAAGAAGATCATCAAAGAAGGTAGGCCCTGTTATATTCTTATTTACACTCAAATGACCTGAACTAAATGAAGGAATACATTCTTGTATCCAAGTTGTTGTGGAAGTTCTTTATATAGATATTGATAGTTTTTATACTGTATTATCTCGTCTTTATCAGCATTTGACAAGGTAAAAATCCTGTGTGATACAGGTTATTGTGTGTCTGTGTGTGCATGACATTGATAGGAATATTTTGATCACAGACAGTTGGCCAATAGGTTGATATTGTTGGCGTGTTTGGTATTGTCCTTGAGGTTGTTATAATGGACTGTCGTCTACAAGTGTAAATCCTAGGTGTTTCCAAAAGATAGCACCTTCCACTGAGCATCCATAATTCAAAATCTGAACTTTGTGTTAAATGGAGAGCAAGGGGACCAAGATTTTGTGCCCAATCTTTATCTGGGCACTCAAAAACGTATGTTATTATTGGGGTGCAAGATGACAACTGAGGCAAAAAAAACAAAACAAAAAACATAAAGGTACACACATATTTTGATTTTTCCAGCAAAAATTGTTATCCTGTTAAAGCAGGTGCTGTAATGTACCATCTTCACTAGAAGGTGCAGCTGCTTCATAAGAAGAGAGTTATAAAAATGCCACAAGGCAGCAGCAAAACTGCTATATTTAGTAAAACAGTCACAATAAAAAGTATGAATCAGTGAGAGGTACTGTCATTTACCTGTCAGTTCACATTGCCCCATGTAGATGGACATTTACATCACCCTCTTTGTTGACCCTCCTCACCGTACTCCTGCTCCCACTCCTCCGGCTCTTCATCTCTCTGGGGAGCCTATCAGGCCATTTCACATCTGTTGAGTGGTGGAGGACTGTGAGGACCTGTCAGGGGCTCTCATTCGCTGGTGTTTTATAGGACTGAAGCCCTTCAATGCTGCAGTGGTCGAGAGATAGAAAGAATAGAGGGAGGAAGAAGAGGGGGAAAGTGGTGGTGGCCACTGTGTCCTGCACTGCCTGTGCTTCCAATTCCTCAGGATTGGCATTGTTGTTTATTCTCCTCTGTAGGTTTAAGGGGACGGCCTCTGCCAGTTTCTAGATAATTTACAGCTTGTTTACACCTGCTCTGTGTCCTATCTATCTATCTATCTATCTATCTATCTATCTATCTATCTATCTATCTATCTATCTATCTATCTATCTATCTATCTATCTATCTATCTATCTATCTATCTATCTATCTATCTATCTATCTATCTATCTATCCACCCTCCACCCTCTCTCTATCTCTCTTTCCCTTTCTCTCTCATTATGATGAATCTGATTAATGAAGAGGCTGAAACAGTGCCAGTGGGTACTCTCCTTGATTTGACTCCCTACTCCACAGCTGAGCTCCACATTATGCCAGCTCTCATCCATCCCACCATCTCAATATTGGACTTACCCACTTTTATTCAGCTCCTTTTTCCACTCTTCTTATACTGTTTGCTCTTTATGATCTACAGCCACGATGTCGCTTTACATCAACACATTGCAGTATTACAGTGATCATAATGACTTACTGACGTCAATCAGGTAATAGGCTATTACCCAGGTTGTTCCAGTCTTGGCTGAACCTGTTAGGATGACAACGTAGCCTATTATAATTAGCGCTTTTAATAATTAGCGTCTTGTTGGAGAAACTCTGCACGTAGGACTTAGTTACTGTAAGCTTAGCCTGTATGTTCATGTTCAACTCCATGTCACTAGGGGGCAGCAAAGACACTGCAGTGAATAATTGGTGATGTCATGATTTTGTTTATTTACCAGTAGAGTTTTGTATGTCAAATGAGAAATGTTGCACAATGTCTATGTTGTCTTTTAATGGCTGCAGCATGGGTGTAGCCCACAACAAATCTTCCACCTGGTGGGACAGTAAAGCTAGTCTTATTTACTTCCTTAGGCCTATGTCGGATATTTTTTCATCTAAAATTCTAACAGAGATGTTTGAGGAATATGGTGGTAGAGGCTCTAAACTAAAATAAAGCTTTTGCATAATTTTTGTACAAACTATACAGTTTTATTGAAATGTTATGTCATGATGATGCGAAGATGCGCAGGTTTCCTTTAGCACTGTGTGCTCTTGGAGATGTTGACTGGATGTTGTGAGCCAGATGTGCCTGAGCAGCAGCTGGATCTCTGTCTGCCAGCACAGGGTCGTCTACTGACTGTGGAAGACATGTGTTAACGAGCTGCTGAAACAAAGTCAACTCATTCACAGACACACAGTGTCTGGATTGTTAAACCAATTTGTGAAAAATTGACATTGTTACAGTAAGTCATTGGATTTGAGCTATTTTGTTGAGTGAACTAAAGTGGAAAAAGCAAGGCAGATATCAGCAGCTTCTTCGATGACACAAACTGAAGCTGAAATGTTTTGTTTTTCACAGTTTGTGCACTCTAGTAACTGAGAGGTGAGTTCTGCTACGGCCACATGCACAGAGGAGCATTTAAGTTACAGGGAATTAGATAAATTCACAGCACAGCTTGTTATATCTATTGTCTGCATGTTGAAAATACAGTACCGTGGTTTAGACAGACTTTCATCACCATGACAACACCGCAAATCCTCTCAGGAAGAAGGTTCAGGTGTATATCAGGGATAGTGCTATCCTCTTCCTGACTTTTTACTTAACACAACGTCTCACCTTAACAGTTAGTCTTAACCTTTTACATTAACCCACCTGATGTTTTTTGGGTGTTTGCATAACCAGTTTCTAAAACTGTCTTGGCTTTGTTGCGTGACGCTCCAGTGATCATTTTCAGATGTTAAAAAGAAAAAAAATAAGTGAATTTCAAACATATTATGGGAACTGAGAAGCATCTATGTTGTCTTGTGTCAAAGTTTCCATCAGGATACGAGATGAAGGTGAAGGGAAACAAACCTTAACACGCTACTTCATAAGTGTGACGTTATTCCAAAAGAGCTTAATATGAAACATCTGACTTCAAGTAATATGTGACGTTAATGTCTTCCCTATTTTAAACCTTTACAAGATCAGATTTTGCATCAAATATACAACCACTATAAAATAAAACATAGCTCTTTGCTTCAGGCTGCAATCTGCATTGTAGCCTGAAGCAAAGAGGCTGCAATGCATGGAAATGAAAGGATAGATGAATGTCATTAGTTCTGTAGGTACGTCATAAACCAACAAGATTGAATTAACTGGATTCTTGACTTGAAGATGGCTCTAAATAAAAACTCAGGGCATCATCATAGTGATTGGATTTCATCCCAAGAGGAAGATGAGTGTTGAGTGCCAATTTTACTTTCATCCAGTAAGATTTTACTCACCGTATACTGTCAACCTCAAGGTGGCACTCGAGGTAAAATCTGGATGATCAAAGTCAACAGGCTTTACATTTTCATGGGCTACAGGGGGCTGGAGCCAATCCCATCTGACATAAAGGGAGGGCGGGGTAGGCTACATCCTGGACAGGCTGCCAATCACAGGGCTGACATGTTGAGACAAACAACTTCACACTCTCACACTGACACCCATGGGCTAATTTACTGTAGAGTCGCCAATCGACCTGACATGCTGGGATTGGGAAGCCTGAGAACCGGTAGATCTTCCACCCACAAGATGTTAGCATTTCACCCCAAATGTTGCATAGACAAGACACCCCAAGAGCAGTGTCTCTGCTACTTGGCCAACAAATATAACACACTGTAGTGAAGAGAGAAAAATATATTGCCGGTGCAACAACAGTCTTGACCATCAGGGGGCACTGCAAGCCTAGTGAACTGAAACAACTCAAATCCATAAGGTTCAATTTAATTATTCCCTTTTCGTCCCTTCCTCTCCTCCAGCTTTATAGCCAGCCTGACTCAATGACAGATCAAATCAACCCAATTTAATGCACCTTTTCACCAGTTTTAAGACCGTTTCACACTTGATTCTGAAATGTATTAAATAATTCACAGTGAATGTCTGGAATGTATAATACTGTAACCAACTGAGACTCACAAGTGGGTATGAGAGGAGAAAAAGCATAGTAATAAGAAGATATGAATACGAATCATGGGAAATACAACAGAGAGGGAGGGAGGAGGGTTAAGCTCAGAGGAGCTGGATGTGATAGACAGGTCCATAAAATCTACTTTGGAAGCTTGAGTGGGAGCAGAGAGCCCCCAGGTGGACACATAGAGACATACAAAACAGTGTTTATGGCTCCTTATTGCTGATTTTATTTCAAAAGGAGCAGCTGTTTCTGCATGAAATGGAAGACTTGTAGAAATGTCGAGTGTTTTACCAACAGGAAGTTCCTCAGTTTTGAGTACATATGATATCGGGGACTTGAGTTGCATGCATTGCAAGCAAATCTTATGTAATTAGTGATTCTTATTTAAGTCTCCATTGGGGAAAATCCCAGTCAGTCAGGCCGCATAGTGATCCCTGTGAGGACAACTACGCAACTGCCGTTCCAGTGCTAAAGAGTGTTAAAGGGGCTTCAAACATGGTTCCCCCAGCTAAGAAACACCCTGGTCCACATGAGACCGATGAAGCCTGGTGATGGTTTTAGAAGCGGTGGCTCTGTCCCATCTTGTTATTGGTGTGTAAATCTATGACAGCTCTGCATTCTTTGTTATTTTTCTGTGCAGCAACGAACAACATCGTATTTAGAGGTGCAGGAGGGGCTAGGAGTAAATAGGTCAGTTCAGCTCAGTTCACTGCAGCAAGTAAGCTCTACAGTTAACCTTGGCTGACCACATGTTTAATTCACTTTAGCGTAACTACTGAGTTGTGTATCAACACAGAAAACCACTGCCTATAATTTCAAGTGTTGTGCAGCTTAAACAAATCCTATCGCTATCATTACATCTCATTATTTGTCACCTTAACGCATCTATGCGCTGTTATTTTTGACTGATTTTCTAAATTGAGTTTGACTGCTATATACATTAGGAGCCGTAACCCCCACCAGTCACACTCGGTACGCACATCTGTGAGTCACAGAGAGCACGTATAGGCCTTAATTGCAGTCAGCAGCATTTGTGACTGTGTAGGTGTAATTGGAAAATCAGCAGGGTGCACGAGCAAATGTGTCGTTCTAATTGGCAAGTCAGCAGGGTGTACAGCTGCATCCTGTGCAGACGGCTTCGGCAACAAACATCTTCATGAATGTGATAACCACTGAGGTCTGGGTGATGTGTGTTTTTTGTCACTTTCCCTCACACCATTGCAAAGAAATGCTCAAAAAATAAGTTTTATTACCCCAGGGTGCACTATATGTGAGCTGTAAGCACAACAAGCTATCCTGACGCTGCGTTATGGTATGTAATACTATAGGGGATTATATGCCCTGCATGCTTGGGCTGGTCATGCTTCCACAGTATTTTAGCATGAAGTAATACCCAAGGGGAACTGAGATAACACTGAGTTAGAGTAAGGTAGTATCTGGTTGCATTTCGATAAGTTGAAGGTCCACAAAGAGAAAGTGGAACAGAAAACGAGAAAAGCAAACCAAGTCAGGAAGAATAAAGTTTTTGACAGCTATCACATGCTCACCACCCCAGTCAGATGACCCATGAAAAACCCCACTTACCACCATGAAGACCCAGGCGTTCACCTCATCCTTCCAGGAAGCAGCACGAGGCATTTCATCTTTTGGAGGGATGACAGCTATCAGACAGTGTGTGAAATTGTAAAAACCTCAGCAAATTAGTAGGTAGAGGGTTGAAATGTCCCAAACTGCCTATAATCGGAATCAGAAATTACTTTATTGATAGGGAAATTCTTAACCTAGTTGTTTGCACATGCAGTTTCATTGTATTTTCATCACCTCTAAGTGTGCATGTTTTTTTCCCCTGTGCATTAGTGCCTATTTCCACTCTTTAGATGTCATCTTCCTCTGAAATATTCAGTGATAGGAAGAAATGACATCTTTATACTTGAGTAGACAGCTGTAGTAGCTATTAAATATAATACAGTATGTGAATGTCTTTCTGTGCGATTGTTATATAATAATCCTATTATAGTCACATTACATTATAAAACACTGTTTCCAGCTATTATACATATCATTCAGTTGTATTAGATATTGATAATGATGATAATGGTTATGAGATAATGATTGCCATTTATGTACTTACAAATTGAACTTATATTGTCTGCACCCTCTCTCAGTTTCCGACTGTGTGATGCCAGTTTGATCATTTTTATAAAGAGCAGTCTCTGCCCAGACAACCGGATGAAATAAGCAGTTTTTGACAGAAGAGATATTTTTGCATATCAAAGTGTCTGTGGCAGCAACACAGTCTCAGAGACTCCAGTCTGACAGGCTATGCTGCATAGAGCAAAATTGCCCAATTATCCTACAATCTGACATTATATCATTAAAAGACAGCAGTGTTCAGGGCAAAAAAGAAAAAGGTTCTTGGGGGGGAAAGAGTCATATTTTCAAGTTTCTCTTTTTTCCTTTGTGAGTAAAATAATAGTTTTAATCCTCTGGTGAGATAACAGCGTGGCTTTTACACACATTTGCAGTAATTGGGATTAAAGGAAAACATACCTGATATCCTACATTCACATTCATTCAGAAGGTCATCATAGCATCTTTTCATTCATTAATTTCCATCAATTACCAAACTTCTATTTGTAGGACAATGTTCTTTTCGAGGGTGGTTTTGTGATTGAATTGTTATGTGACTGTTTCTGTCTGCTTGCGTGGCGAGACTGCAGGACACATAAAAGGTGGTCAATTTGTAGATGTCAGAGTTTATTGGGGCAGTAGAGCAGAATACTGTTTCATTGGTTGAGGTCCTTTGTCCCATTTTGGTTTCTGCAGCTCTTTTCAGTGCCGTCTCCACTTTTTGCCTCAATCTCTTTCCCAATTTACCGCTAAACTGTCCTCCTTTATTTTTTTTCCTTTGCTCCTGCACACAAAGGTGTTTACCTGCTTTCTGTGATGCCTGAGGCAACCAGGCGTGTCCATGGAAACGCAGTTCAGGGGTCAGTGTGTTGCTGATGTACTTCACTGTGACGAGAAGGAAAAAAATTGTAAATTGACGTGTCGTGACTAGACTTTGAGTGAATCCTGGGCTTACATGCTGTGCTGAGCTGATTCCTCTTCATGTTCAAGCATACATACATTTATATACAGGCATTAAAGTAGCACGCACACGTATGAATATGTTCTGTCCCTGCGCTGTTATTGTGTTTGTAATCCAAATTTTAGCGTTAAAATATTATTTAATTTTATATTATTATTGCATTAAAATATGGGCATCACAGTTTACTGACATTTTTACTTGTCTTTTGTATTTTAACAATTTCTTAAAGGGATAGTTCACCCATTCAAATTTCACTCATTATCTACTCACCCTCATGTCAACTAAGAGCTGTAAGAATTTTCAGAGTCCTCCGTTCCTTCTCTGAGTTACGGGGGGGTCCACGCAGCAGTATTTGTCCATATAATGGTTGTCAATGGACACCAGGTTTCTTTGTCCAAAAAGACACACCAAAAAACATCCAAATACCTCCATACTGCTCGTCTGTAATGTCCCTCTTGTATTGAAGCCCTGACATGAGAAATTGTTCCGCCGGTCAGTACAAATCAAGTGAGAATTGCACTGATACAAGAAGAGCAGTGAACTGAGACACTGGGAGCTTCCGCTACAAACAAGCTTAAAATATAGACTTATTAAATTTTTTCGAAACAATTTCTCATGTCGGGACTTAAATACAAGAGGGACGTTACAGACGAGCAGTATGGAGGTATTTGGATGTTTTTTGGTGTGTCTTTTTGGACAAAGAAACCTGGTGTCCATTGACAACCATTATATGGACAAATACTGTTGCGTGGACCCCCCCGTAACTCAGAGAAGGAACGGAGGACTCTGAAAATACTCACAGCTCTTAGTCGACATGAGGGTGAGTAGATAATGAGTGAAATTTGAATTTTGGGTGAACTATCCCTTTAACAACGTGAAGAGTCCTCTGTGCATCACACTACACATAAACACAGTCACACACAAACAAAAGAACAAACACACTCTCATCACATGCATCGCTCCCAGCAATCACTCAGAGGCTTATCAATGAGTGTATGTGTTGTGGTTAGAAATTTGTGTCAGTGTGTCAGTCCCGGTCCCGGTGATTAGCTGTGGTACTGATGTGCTGTAACACAATGAGGGTTGGATTAATTGAAAACTGAGCCTCCTCTGAGCCATTATAGATCATTCACTGCGATACGTCTTATCTTGTGCCTGGTCTTACCACAGTCCGCTAACCGCAGCAGGACTGAAAGTGAGACCAACAGGACTGATACACAGCACTCTCTGTCTCTGACCCGGTCAACACGGCCACTTCGCACACCTGAACGTCACACAGACTCATTTCTGGAGCACCGGTTGTTTAGGGACAGATGGAGTGTGAGGAGTCCGTATAGTTTGGTTCAGGCTCCAGTGCAGAAGAGGCTTGGGAGGAACGTGTCGTTACGTTTTTAACAAAGTGGGTTCCAGACGGAAAAAGAAACGTGAAGTTGTTAAAGCAGAAGTCAGCTGAATGTTTTTGTTAATATAAGTCCTAAATAATCCTATTTTCCGTCAGCAATCGGGTCTCTCCGTCACTCTGCTCTGCTGTAAACCCAGGAGAAAATTTTCCTTGTGGGATACAAGCGTTATCCAATGAGGAGAGAGAACGGCATGAAGGGCTGTGTGTGTAGCCAAGGGATGCGCGTGAATGTGGTGACGTAGGGACGAGGACCAATAGATCCATGACGAGGGCGGGGGCTGCTAACTCATGGTGCGTTCAAGGCAACCTGTAACTCGTGTGTTTCCGACCTGTGAAGTCGTACCAGTTCCATCTTAACAGAGTGGGTGCACTTTCACAGGCAACAGGTCGGAAAAACACGAGTTAAGGGTTACCTGGAACACTAAGTTGTAAGTCGTGACTTGAAGCTGTAACTTATGGTTTCAAAAGCCTGCCTGGAACGCAGCATTAGCCAAAACGACCGGATCGCTGAATTATGCTTTAATGTCTTTGCTCTGTTTGCAGCCAGATGTTTTCATGTCTGTGAGCAAAGATACAGTGACTCTGAATCTGCATAACACACATCATAATCACTTTGTGTGAGTGTGTGCATGTGTATGAGTTCACTTGAGTTTAAGACCATTTTCTGGCAGCTTGCACTTTTTTCTTTCTTTCATAATTCTTTTTATTGAGTTTTCCTTGGATGCACTTTAACAGCGAATGTCAGGGCACAAGGGATTCACTTCAACATTTAAAAACATTTGTAAAGGCTTGGACTACTCTCTGTTTAACAGAAATACTTAGACATTTTGGTTAGTGCTCGGACAAGACTAAATGTGAAGGGACCAGCATCAGCCTGTTTGCTGACCTTGCCATAAAGACAGGAGTCAGGGGTAAACAGCCCTCCTGACTGTGCCCATGTCACTGCCTACTAGCATCTCCAAAGCTGACTGATGAACCATAACCAATGAGTTGTAGCTATACATCGTAGTTTTAAAAAGGTTTTTGAGTTGTTATTTTTAACGGATACTTTGGCTTCAGAGAGTATTCAGATTCATTCAGACACTTGGGTTGAAGATTTAAAGTTAAATGGATTATTAACATTAATGATAAATATCCACTCTCACGCTCACACTTGTGATGTCAGAGTCATTTAACGTTTTTATGTTTGTGTTGAGGTACTAGTATAATTATAGGGCAGGACTGTGGAGACCATCACAATCATCTAAATAGCACACAAATCAACCAGGCCTTGATGGTCAAGTGGCTGAATGTGGGCCACGTTTCGTCAAAGACATAGGACGGTTCGCTTGGAGTTCACCAAATGACAACGAGCAAAAGGCATAAGATTTAAACACTTTATTCAGAACGGTGATCACTTAATACCAAATGCATGAAGTTAGTAGCATCGTGTTTTGTTGGTGGGTGTGGAGAAAAAACAAAAATAGCAGATAATGTCCATGGTGTCTGCAGCTTTCTGTGTACACGAGCCAGTATGACCTAGTGGGGAATTAATCTATCGTATTTGTGCTTCATTTAAAGGTTGACACATAAAGTGTTTTTTTTTTTTTTCACACCTACGTTTGTTATCCTGTGTGTACCTCCCTCATTGTGCATGCCCACTACATGATATGGAGTTTTCATCTGACATCATCGGTCTATTCACTCCTCCATTCATCACTGCTTTGTGCATCATACAATTAAGAGGATGAGAAAGCCCATAAGATGAATAGGGGAGATACCTGACAGCTTTGTTGAGATGTCTCTTTCTTTACATCCTGCATCACACCCACAATTCCTGTTTCTTTACATTAGTGTATTCCTCTAGTTTCACATACTGCCAGCATCACAAAAGGTAATCCAACACCAAGCCCTTTGCTACAGTAGCTGGTCAGATAGATAGTGAATAGAATGACACTGTTGACACTCTCACAATTCTCGAGAATGCAAAGCAGTCTTTTTAAAAATACTGTACAGCCTGAGTGACTCTGAGAGCTCTATATATATAGCCTTCACATAGATTAATTTAATTGTTTGCAGCCAGTGGTAATTTCGTATACCTTGAAGTGTAATTTTTTCAATTTTCCCCTGGTTGCCTCTGTTCCTGCACAGCCAGTAAGAGCAGCTGTGCAAACCAAAACATCACCTAATTTCCGCTGGTTTCCTCCAAATACGATGCAAGACCGACTTTTTCCTGTAACCACACCCACATCACACTGCATGAGAACAATCGGTCTCCATGACAATAGATTAGCAGCTATGTGCGTTTGTGTGCATGTGCGTGGGTGTATGTTTCTCCCTTGAACTTTGTGTTCAGTGATATAAGTCTCTTCATTTTCTAACAACCCTATGAGAAAGGAGGGACTTCATCACTACCTTCTTTTGTGATGGTTGTCAGGGAACATGAAAGGAGCCAAGCAGTACCCCATTTTCCATTTCTAATTTGTTTATGACTTTGAACAGTAGGGTAAATGCCAGCCGTCCTCACATTAATAATAAAGGAGTAACAAAAAGTATGTGCTTACAGTACATGTGAGAAACGGTGTGTTTACTGTACTACTTACAGTATAGCATTATAAGCCACAAATATCTCTCCTCTCTCTAGCTCTTTTTCTGTGTGTCCACATAATCCATTTACTGCTTTTATCTACAGATTGCACAACTGATCACAAGTTGCAATCACAAGATGTGGAACAATCACAAAGTCTGTGAAACAGGACAGGAAAACAGGAATATCTTTGTTGTCTTGTTTGTGTCCTAATTTCTCAGGCTGACGTGCTGCACCACTTTTTTTTTTTTTTTTTTTTGCAAATTCACTTTATTCTCACAAATAGTGAAATTGGATGTCCCATGGTTTTAGGTACATGTGGACACTATAGGTTGGCAAATAGAAAATGGAAATAAAAAAAGACGTGTTAAATGAATTAATTCTTAAAATCCTGATCTGGGTCAGATGGACTATCCTGGGACAACGTGTGATCTATTATTCACAACTTCTGGCACAATTTGCATCAGGTCAGACTAATTAGGGATTGTTTACTGATCGTTGGTTATGTAATGAGAGATTTTAACACTCTTAAGAGAAGTAAATTATGCCTACATTACTAACAGATGCTGCCATTTCTGAGGCAAGACATACCATACCACATATAGCCGAGTACGTACAATTCAATTATAGCAGGCAGCAAGTTAAGCTAATTCAGTTTGATAAATTGTCTTAAATGGCATTTAGTGTAATTCCCAGAAAACTGATACGATTCTATGAGAAATGTACTTATTAAGTATTTAAAATGGTTCCTTGGGCCTTTTACAATTTGGCTTTCTGTGTAATTAAACGTTATTCTCATTTTATTTCCCACCAGAAGTAGTTTTAGCTGCTTTTTGAGGACATTCTAATGTGTGTAAACGTCACAGTAGTTTTTACAATGAAATACCTTTTCTTTTTCAAAGATAAAATGAGAAAAACAATAAAGTGTCAGTGTGATCTCATCTAATGACACTATATTGAATCTGGCCAGAGATTAGATTAAAGCTCCTGGGAATGTCTCTGAATATTATTGAGGGGGGTTATGAGCAGGAAATAATAAATCCAAGGCAAAACTTCTCCTGCAATCCAATTCATTCAATTGACAATCAACCACACTGCATATAGTAAAAAAAAAAAAAAAAATCCCTGCGGCTGTACCCATTCCTTAGTGATCGTTTCCAGTGCAATGCTGCTGCTTCAAATGCTTTCATTGCTGCATTCACAACCGCTTTGCGAGAAGCATGACATCATTTATACAATAATAAGTATTACTTTCAGAAGCAACAACAACCAACAAGCTCTGAATGCAGTTTTTAAGCCTGAAGTCATCTGTTAAAAATACTGGAGAGCTCCGTCTCTCCAATACCTGCTCTCTGAGAGGATATTGAGACTGCAGGTTATTCTAGCAGCAATAACAGGCCTGCGTGCTGAATGCCTCACTGCTCTTAAATGTGTCGCCCCTGCGTATCAATGTAAATACAATATGTTGCTGCACAGGATGTAAAGGGTGTGGCTGGGAGTGGGTGGTGGAGCTGTGCAGTGATTTTCCTCTTAGCCCTGAGATGTAAGTATCCCCTCCCCCCTCCGTCCCCCTCTCCCCTTTCTTCACCTTTCACTTCCTGTCTTTATTGTTTGGTATTTTCTCACACATTTCTTACCCGAGTGTCTAACCTATCCATTATATTCAAGTCACGTATGCACAGGTATATTTGAACCTATAAATCTGAATGAAGAATGTGTCAATTTTTTTTCTCTCAACATCATAATATAAAATATTGGTAAGAAAGGCCTTTTAGATCAAATTTTTAAGATAATAGTTATTGTATAACAGTACAGACTTTGCCGGTCTTATGATGATGTCAATCAATAAATTAATAGAATATAATAGGTCCCTCTCAAATAGGTCAATGCCATTTAAAATGATTTACAGGTTAATAACAAGGCAGCTCCAGAATGTTAAAATAATTAACGGAAACACACACATCAGAAAGAAATGACAGGCACGTGCGTTGCATAGCATCTCTGACATTGTGTGTGCGTGTGCATGGATGAATAATGAACATATTTTAAAGCACATTGGACAAATTCACTGTAAAATAGAGTTAATTTATGCATACACGCTGCAACTTCTTTCTGTTTTGCAGAGATAAGCTTACAGAACCTAGAATACGTATTCAGTCACACTTTAAAAATGTGTCAATCACTCTTTTTTTCAGGGGTGGGACTCACCTTTGGTTTACATTCAGAACAGCATCTGTGCCCGTAAGGTTTTACTGCACATATTTTCTCCTTCCTCTCCTATAGAGAAGACAGGAATTAGGCTGCTTCAATGATAAACTTGTTTTGCAGACTGAAGGTTTTGCACATGCAAAGTGTCACACATCAACTCATGCTACCAGTACCGGTTTGTATTTGAGTTAAGTGGCAAAATCAAATGTTAAGAATATTGTATGACAAAGATGCCACAGGGCACAAAGCAACCTGTAAATCCCTGCACCAAGCTCTCTCCACTAGAGCAGTTGCATAACAGGAGCTACTTTAATTGTGTGAGTTCAACTGATTAATCTGGCTTAGAGAGAATATTAATGCCTGAGTTCCCAAACACACATGAACAGAATTATAATGTTCTCATTATAACCACTGAGCTTCATGAGCTCTCATTTACATTTCATGCAGAAAGCAGCTGCGCCGAAGGGCCGGGCTCGCGTCTATTAGGTAAGGAGTACGAGAAGTCTGAGGTGCTTCCACACTGCTAATCACTAGGGGTCGTAGTTTCACAGTGGGTGATTATTCAAAACAATCCTCTCCACATGACTCTAATAAACCCTGAGAGGGAAGAAGGGGACACGCTGTATACAAACAAAAGACTGTCTCTCCTGCTGAGCGTCTCTCCTAAGGCTGTTTTAAACTGATCGGAGTAACCAAACAAAATAATCTAATAACCTACGGCACCTCTGAAGCCTGGAGAGACAAGATGTTTGTTCATTCAGTTGTTTATCTGCTGTGGTGGAAAAGCAATGAAAAGGCATGAGAGCTTCTATTGTAATTTGAATGATGAAGTATATTATTAAAAAATGATTTAAACACACAAATGCAAACCTCTTACAAAGTTACAGATGAATCTGGTCTTTATAGTTCAACATTTAGACACTCATCAAATACATCAGACAGATTTTCCAAGTGTGTCACCAAATCAATAAAGACCATATAAATAAACAGCATTTTTTGATAGCTATAATGGCTGTTGTAACTGTATTAAAAAACAGTTTGGTCTGAGTGTTTACCAGGACATCTGGATCATATGTTTTGCCTTTGTATTTATAACCTTGGTGTCTTTCATTATCATCATACAAGCAAAATATGATTGCATGATTAGCCTATATTAATATTGAGCAGTTCGGAAGGAAAACATGTGCTTCGGATATAGGGCTCCATCACTCAGTCTCTGTCTGTACCGAGGCAGGAGTGTGAAGCTAGGAATGGAGAAAGAGATACTGTAGATGGGGCCCCAGGTCGACCCTAAACAGCACTTTAGTAATATATGGTTTTTCAAACACTCGGATCGCCAGAGGCAAAGGGCACAGAACAGCCTTGATTGTATTTGACGCATGTTTGACATTAGAAACTCTACTCTTTTTGATCACTCAGCCATTACAGATATCAAAGGCTTATGCTTTCTAAATCGAAGACAGAGTATTGTGGCTGCTCCTTCAGCTTCTTCTTGAAAGGTTTGACTGTCATCGTCTTCTTCATTAGAGCAGCTGTCGAGAGAATCCCCCCTCCACCCCACCTTTTTTTTTTTCTCAAGATGCGTACAAGCATGCCTGTGTGTCAAAAGGATAAGTTAGTACACATGTAGCAACACACATACATGCATACATGAGCACAGATTCCAGTTGTGTCTGAAAACCAATAATCAGTTGGTCATTAATCAGCATTGGTGTAGTTGAATCCAGTACAATCCACTTCTCTTTTCAGCAACAGGCTGCAGTGGAAAAACAATCCCCTTGATGTAAACAAGCATGTGTTTTCTTTTTTCTGACTCCACCTCTGTTAAAGATAAACAGCCACTCTCTGAAAGCCAATCTCGCATGAGAGGAGAACATGGTCCGTGTGCGAGCGAGTGTGCATGTGAGTGTGTGTGCCCATATAGTGTGTACGTGGATCCTGCCACGCGCCCGGTGTGTGAGTCTTTTGCATGCACATAATGTGTGCATTTGTGGGTGTTACCTCACCTTCAGGGCAGATGATTCATTACAGACAAGCCACGGGGTCGGGGGCCCTGCACGGCTGTTGTCATGGAAGCAAGTGCTGGAAACAGCAGATCTCCTTTCAGTATCATCTTCTGATTGTTGGAACATGGACTGGCTTACTATTTCTTTCACTCTGTTTCTCCTTATTGTCACTGTGTGCAGTGCACTGCTGTGCTTATCTTTCTTGCTCAGATGATTTCTTGTTTACTTGGGTTTTTTTTTATCTATATAGGAAAAAAAAAAAAACAGAATCAGTGGTGTGCAGTGTCTTTTACAGGGCCAAACAACAAAATCACCCAATGCTAATCAACAAAGTATTTGTGATAAACTGACAATGATACTTTCCAGTGCAGAATCATGTAATTACTTTGTAAGCCGTCTCAAAGGTCTCAAACTTACTGCAGGTCTTGTAAGAACCCAACACTTTGATTAACAAAAAAGGACATGTTGACAAAGGTGATTAGTCAGACCAGTGCTGGTCTTGACCTTCCTGGGGCCCTGAGAAAAATTCTGGTAAAGGGCCCCCCGTCCTGACCTATGAGCCTTGTAAACCATGTACCATTGCCACATAGTCCACACCTGACACCCAGAACTCCCACTAGTACAATCCTGACTTGAAAAGGAGTAGGAAACCCTATGTGCAAAGACATCGCCTCCAAGATGTACAGTAGAATGTGTGTTATAGAAGAGAAATACACATTTCAGGGCTGACTTTTATCATCAAGACAGGAATGTCCTGTGGTTTTCAGCCTCCTTTCATTATGCAATACCTAAAACTAGGGATGCCCCGATACCGACACTTGTATCGGGTATCGGTCTGATACTGTTGTAATATACTTGTACTCGGTATCGGTGAACTTTAGCGAGTACAAGAACCGATACCAGTGCATGCAATTGCTCTGCATGAAGACCGCGATCAGAGGGTGGCTTTGCATCTTTGTTGTATTTTTTTTTTAGATCAGATAAAATAAAATAAAACTTGTCTTCTAATTCATTGCATTTTGCCTAATTGTTTGTTTTTTTGTTGTGGTAGAAGGATCGTCATCGGTAAAAAAGTGGTGCATCCCTACCTAAAACCATGCACATACTGTATATTCATCATCATTATGCTATTCCTGACAGTAGGCTGCAGTTATCAAGCTAGGCCTCTGCCACCATGCTCCCAGAAAGCATGTAATGTTGTTCAAAGGAGGTCAGTTGTAAGGCCCATTTATTAAAAGAAAAAAATGTAAGAAATAATAGTAGTACATAAGCATAAATTGTTGATCTTCCCTATGATGATGTTTGCATGTTCAATAGACTATAGCACTATCTTCTTCATTTTACATAAATGATTTCTCTGTAAGGTCTGTGACAGGTCTATTGTGCAAAACATTTGTGCATCTGTCCATAATGAGGCCATTGTACTGTACACTTATACGGATCCATGCAGAGGTCTGATTTGTTAGTATAGAAACATGCCCTTGATCATGACAGCAACTTTATGATCATTGCTTTCGGGTGGGCCCTCGAGTCTTGTTGCCCAGGGCACAGAAAAGTATTAATCCGGCCCTGTGTATCCACCATTTCTCCTATAGCTTGATGGCATCCAGTCACTACGTTTTATGCAAGCCCACGGTGCCGCACGACCAACTTCACCTGCATTCTGTCATTTGCTGGGGAGAAAAGACGATTCTCACCCAAAAAAGTCCCGACTACACCAAAACATTAAAACACAGACAGAGAGAGTTTAATAATGGGAGAATATGTAATGAATTTCCATATAGCATGCACACAGACTCACACACACACTTATGTGTCTTCGTAACTGTATGCATGACTGTAACATGGCTTTTTATGATTCATCCATTGACCTTCAGTCTGGCATCTCTACTCTTTCCTGCTGTAGAAACTGAGGCTGGTAAACTGATTGTGGATGAAATTCAGAGTAGGGAGGGAAAGATGTGTAAAGCAACTATGGATTGCATTTGATTATATAAACATTGTGCAACAACACTCATGGGCCTATTCACCACAAAGTACTTGTATGGATGGTATGTGATGGCCTCAGACTCTGGACACACACAAAGGCATGTCCAGACATGCAAGGATATTGTGTGCTGCTCTGTTATTTATCTTCAGTGAACATATGTTTTTATTCATTCCCTTGTATGCAAGAAAGAATGATGACTCTGGTCTTGCAAACATGCAATGTCTGTAACCATAGAAATGTGGAGAGGATTAGCACTTAATTAGCAATGATGGAAGGGATGGGAAAAAATAACAGCAGATGGAGGGGGGGGGGCAACTGCCTTTGGTCCCTTCATGTTTGCTCAAAGAAGACAGTGGAAATGAATGGACTTATTTATAATCAAATCTGGAGTCAGCAGCAGTAGACAATCCTGTGACTGTGCTAGTTGTTACAAAGTAGAAACACTGAATTAGCAGTAGTTTCGCCTGCGTGTCACACCGAATCTCATCACAGCCTGATGTCAACCCCAACAGATGAATATGAGTGCAAGTAGACTCCTGTCCCCCAGTCCAGATCCATTCTTATTTAATATTCCTCTAAGATCTGTTGTTTTTTATCTCACATAATCTCTGCTATAATCTCCTCTGGGTCCCAGTATTATCTATTAGGCTGTCTAAATTGATGTTTATTTCTCTATCCTTTTATCAAACCCATGTCACAGCTCTGCAAAATGCCTGTAGTTGCTCCTTCCCGTCATGACTGTCAGATGCAATATTATCTCGATGGAGTCAGAGTAATATCGACAGACGACAGGACCAACACTGCGTGCGGAAGCAGCGCGGAAAGAAACACCATGGTAAATGTCATCTTTAATTGGATGTCTATCATTTAAATAATGCCCGTCAAGACCAAATAAACAGCATGACTCCTGATGACAGGATGTGAAGCTAATGCACACCTGAGGGCAGCAAATTCAGTCATATCTGGTATCAGCAGCTGCCGACGAAGGACAAATACCAACAAGTGAAGGGCAGATCCAGTTTGCTGTTTGTTTGTTCAGCTCATTAGAGGCAAAGCTACCGATGTCACATGTAGTTTACAGGCATGACACCAGCTGATGCGGTTTTAGGCAAGGAGCGAAATACTGAAGCAGCATCATGAGTGCAGTTTAAAGGTTAATTTAAACGAGAGCATGAGGGCATGTTGAATCGAACACCACTTTAGTCAGGACTAAAATACATCAACAACTAACAGATGGGTTTCTGTGAGTTATTTTTAGAAACATTCGTTGTCTCCAGAGGATAAATTCCAGCCATATTTGCGCCCACTTGCTTTTTTGAACCCCCTCTGGTGCCACCATGAGGTCAATAGTTCTCATTTTCTGTGAAAAGCCTCCATGACTAGGCTGAGGAGTTTGGTACAGATGTTCATGTCCACCTCAGGATGAATTGTAATGGTTTGATTCCATTGTTATTTGTTAATGCCACAATTAGATAATGTTAGCATGGTGGTGAACACGCTAAAAAGCAGTTTATTAGTGTTGTCATTAAGTGGCTGTTTGTATCGTGATGTGACTTGCCTGTAGACTCTTGGTCGTCATCAGCGGCATGAACGAGAGGCGGCCACAAACGAAATCGGTCCACCACTGACGTGATATTAACTCAGATTACAAACCCTGTAACCCAACACCTCAGAGAGAGAGAGACATAGAGATTGCCGCTCAGACATCAGCAGCAGTAATTATAGTGTATAGCCACATTTTAAATACAGTGTAGAAATGGTAGCCAGACGTATTTCTTGAACATGTAAACAACAATAGTCTCGTTTGAGGAGCGTTTGTGGGTTGTAGAGTTTTCAGCACACACAGAGTCAGTAAGATCTTGGTATTCATTGCTGAAGGAGACTGTGAAACACCATAAAAGTGTTGGTCTGGACCTTAAATTAAAAATAAATTGTCATTAGGGATGCACCGATATGTATATTTTGGCCGATACCGATATCCGATACGAATTTTTCTGTTATGGCCGATAACCGATATTTACCGATATCAATATGTGTTGGGGTTTTTTTAAGTTTCTGAGATTATACATTTTTGTACAGACTGAAAATCATGCAAACTGAATTTTTTAATGTCTTCCTTTATTTTCAGAATGTATTTTACTTCCAAATTACAAGGTTACAGGCTACCATCCCCCTCGCATTACCTCAACTTTGCAGGTTTTGCATACGGATATATATGGGCCGATATATATCAGCCCAATTTTACTCATCAGACCGATACCGATATGTTAAAAAATTACTAACATCGGCCAATACCGATATTAATGCCGATAGATCGTGCATCCGTAATTGTCATACAGTACCAATAAATAAAAATGAAAAAATGTCCATTTGAGAGTAGAAATCCTCAGAGCAGCTACTAAAAAAACCTGCTAGTCACAAGGTCAATACTGTGTCTTCTGTCTGGAGACATCTGCATCTGGTCTTCATACACCAATCAAACGCCAGAGAAGGACTTCCCTCATGGTCGCGGCGGGGACAGGAATGATATGGCTTAGTGTAACAGGAGATGAAGGAAGAGGCACCCTAGAGTTTGGCACACTGACCTATTGATGTGAACCCGGTGCAGGTGAAAGATATAGGTACAAACCAGATTACAGCCACACAGAGAGATGAAGTGGGAGAGATTAGAGGGCATTTGAAAGAGGAGAAGAGAGAGGGTTTAGCAGGATGAGGGAGAGGAGAGAAGAGAGGATTATGGAAGCCAGAGCTTGGATCCTAAAATAATCCTCTCAGTATACTGGGCTTTATGTGCTGCGGGACCGAGGCCAGTGTGAGCTATTAAATTGTCACTGCATTCACGCTCTGCACTTTGAACGTGCAGAAAACACTTTCAGCTGTCAATATGTCTGCTTTAGGGAGCAGCGGTGTTTTGATTTCTTCTTTATGTCTGTCCCAGCATACGCAAAGTACACACACATACTGTAGAGTGACAGGCGGGTTTATTCCATTTGTCTTAATCTGGAAATCTGGTTGGGAGCTACGTGCTTGTGTGTGAGGCTCTAAGCGCCTCCCTCTTTCCATGCTCCATGTTCTAATTTGGGTATTGCCATGGTTACGTAAGATTCAGGGTTAGGAGGTCAGTGATGTTGCAGGCGAACACCGGATGGATGTGTGACTGCTTCATGGCGACAGAAGGACACGCTCAGGGACATAATGTATCCCGAGAAAGACGGCAGCAGACGCGGGAAGGAAACCATCAGACTGACAAAACCGCATAAATGGGAGGAAAAGGAAGTTTACAGCCTCTGAATATGAAAAAGCAAAACAACTCCTACAGCACTTTTCCCAGTATTGTGTTTTTAAACCGTGCATTCAGGAAAAGCAATACATTATTTCTTTGCATTTTGCTCAATGTTTGTTTGTTTTGGGGTTTTTTTGCACAATTTGAAGAAAGTTTAGAAAAGCACACATTAAACACCCACAAACACGAGGGAACAATAGATAGAGATGTAGTGCCGCTGCGCAGACTGCGTAAGAGCGTGATGATCTGCGCCTTAGGAATGATTCAGGACAAAAGCGTTCGCAGCAGTAAAAAGACAGAAACACAGGCAGAGACTCACCACGCATGCACCGCACAAAGACAAGTAAGGGAGGGGTGTGAAAGTTGTGTGTTGCTCCACTAACCTACTTAACCATAATCTCTCCCTTCTCCTCATTTCATAACTGCCTAAGTTACATGATACATTCGTCATCTTACCCACGCCTGCAAATCAATTGATTTCATCGCCAGTGTTTTTAATGGGTTTGGCCTGTGTTGTGAAGGGTGTGTCTGCACACACACATTTCAAACAGAGACAACAGGAATAAAGATGAACCTGATGATCGCAGACGAACAGATATACAGATAGAGAGAGAGAGAGAGAGAGAGAGAGAGAGAGAGAGAGAGCAAAGCACAGCACAGCACAACCTGTGGTAACATTTAATTCCTCTACCAAGATTAGTGTTTGTTAATCCAGTGATATAATACAGAGTTAGTAACTAAGGGAAAACTGAGGACACAACAGCAATTTAATTCACAAAAAAAAAATCACCACAGCAAATGTAGCTGATATTACTTAATAGGAGAAGACTGTATTTCTGACCAGAGCTTTGGTCCATTGTTTAAATTGATTCTTATTTCATGTTTGTCTGAATGCACAAAAGCAGGCCTGTACCTTTAACATGACATAATGTTAAACTCAAACAGCGCTTCCATTGTCTGTGCACATTCAGTGCTACATGGTAAAGTAATATATTGTGAGATGTGATCAAACAGACCAAAGGTAATAAAAGTACCGGTAATTAAGATGCAAGAGGTGTTACTGGCTATCGATACCCTGACCACTTTATAAAATCAAACACAATAGGCTAAGATTGTTAAATAAGTGTGTGTATGCCTTTTGTCTGTGTGATCACATTCATTTCAGCATGTAAAAAAAAAAAATCTGTTTTAGGCACAGGGATATGCTTGTGACTCTGTGCTTGCACTTGCATAAATGCATATTTTTTTTATTAAAATATAATAATAATCATAATAAAATAATAATATAAACAGCACGGAAAAGAAAAGAAAGTATATTGATAAAATGGTTGTTTTATGGGTTTGTGGATGAAAAGCTCTTAAGTGTTTCTTTAAATGTAAACATACAATCAGATAAGTTTTGTTTTCAAGTGGTAGCTCTTCTCTGTTCTTTTTTATAGTATTTAAAAGTAAAAATAAACCAAATTTTTTGAAGAAGATAAAAGAAAAAAAATGTCCTGCTGTTTATTAAAGTCAAGGGTCTGCTAGGAATTAAAACTGTGCGCCTGTTATTGAATAGTTCCCACGCTGGGTGGCTCGCCGTCTGAACTGACACACTGCCACACTTTCCCACGCACGCGAGAGCCTCCTTAAAGCGCGCGGAGGGTGGTGTGCGCGCGCGCGCGTCAGCTCACGGGGCACGAGGCGGGCGGACCGCGGGGTGAGGATCATGTGTAGTCCACGCGCCGAAAGAAACCAGGTTACAGCGAGCGACAGAGCAGGAAAGAGCTAGGAGGAGCAGAGCCGCCGGTTTATTATTTTACAGGTGGTTTATCGCAACAGCCCGTCTGAGACTGCGCGGAGCGGACAGAGAGTAAATAATACGAAACAAGCTTTCTTTCTTGCTTTCTTTAAAAAATATTTTTAAGGTCGGCGTTTGCGAAGAAGAGGTAGAAAACCCCCATATGAGGATTTGCTGCTGTTACAGTTTTCAGCTGCTCCGGTTTGGAGCAAATAAGTGCGCGTCGCTCTCATTGCCTCTTGGCTTCGTATCCACCTGGAGTTGTATGACTGGAAGAGTTGGCTAGACTTCACCGCCGCCATGAGAGGTGAGTTTATTGCAATAATCACATTTGTTTTAACGTATTTTTGACGTCCAAACGCGTCTGCTGTTTTAACGTGCAAACTTTTCAGCTGCGTTTGCTGTAATGAAGGGACTTTCAAACAGAGTGCGTAGTGCGTAGTCTGAATGCGCGCACTGAAATAAACACTGGACTGCATTGCCTGCATTAGTGGGAAATATTCAGCTTTTCCCAGCCTATATAATATAATAAGCACGTCAAACTGTTGACCTTGAACATTGTTTACAGAATGTTAAATCTAAATAGACACATGACAGGATTTTTAAAAAGTGGATTTTTTTTTCCAGTTATTGCACCACGAATACGTTAAACTACCATACATTTTTATTCATGGCTGTGTTATTTGTAATCTGCAAGGCTTCTTTCTGCATTTATTTGTTTTTCGCCTGTGAAGGAAGGAATGCGTTGCAGCTGCGGTTACTTTATTTCGCCGGTGAGCGATCCCACTTATGTAAGAGTCGGGTAAGGGAGGGAGTGAGCGGAGTGATTCACGGGCTGTCAGCCCGCACGAAAATCTGTTGGCAGGAAGTCCTAACGCTGGAAAAGTAGTCAGTTCCCATGGATTTTTACTGCAGATCTTATTCTCTATAGGATTTTTTTTTATTTATCACAGTTTGAATCACTTTTGTGTGACAAAAATACGAGTTTGAAAAATTTCATTGGGGACGTTTCCGAAGTTATTCTCTGTGGCGCGGAGTGTTTTAAAGTTGTCTGAAGCAGTGACGGTTTATTTCATGGTGTTGTTCAGTCAATTCATCTTCCAGCGTGTTTTTGTTTTCAGCGTCGGCATTATGGCGGCCGGAGGAGGGGTGGTGGTGGTGGTGGTGGAGGGGGGAGGTGCTCCATTGACCTAGTTCTGTCATTGAGGATTACAGCCACTGTGTGCGTGGATGGGTGGAGGGGCATGGTCTGTCGTCATTACTGATGAGACAATGTTGATCATTTAAATGAGTTGACAGTGGCTAATGTTTCCCTGTGAGTTACTGGAGATGTTTGATAAACAGGAAAATCCTGATCTCTGTGCATAACAAGATGCATGCTGCTTATTTATTACTTAATTACTACTCCTGTGACAGATGCATATTTATTAAGAGTTTGTTGATGTGTAGCTCCACTCACAATAATTAAAGAGATGAAATAACTTGTTTTTGTTGTATCATGATGTCAAAGTCATGCACCGCTGTGACAAGCAGGATATGGGCACAGCAAGCCCACATTTAACCATGAAAGCACAGCAGGGGTCAGTTAAGCTCAGTTTCCTCTGTCAGCTAAGGTTACTTACATCAACCAGAGAGTCTGTCACTCCAGTCAAGCGCAGCATGTCAGTTACATTTCGAGAAAAACGCACATGGTTTACAATGTCAGAGCTGTATTTATTGTAAAAATGGAAAAAGGTAAAATAGGCTGGACTGTGAAAAACACAACTTTTGCGTCACTAATTGTGCACACAATCAAATTAACAAACCTCAATAAAGCTCTGTCTGATTCCAGCAATGGTGTGCACTTCTGAAGACTATATGAGACTGTATGGAGCGTAGTTAGCACCAGGATCAAAGGTACAGTTGCAGTAAAGATAAAAAGGCCACACTGTTGTCTCTTAGGACACTGCTGTGCTGAGCTCAGGCTCAAAGGCGCTATCTGTTGAGTGTGCAGCCTTGGGGAAGTTCACAGTGAGTTACAGTATGTGTCAAGGTGCCCTTTCTCTCTGTCAACTGCATGCTAAGATTCCACCTCTCTTATCTAACTCTTCACCCAGCCTGCATGTCAGTATGCAAGCAACATGTCACAATACCCATGCTGCCATAGCTCTTTAGTAAAATCTTTTGACAGTTTAATTTTGCAGGATAAAAAGTAAACAGCAGGTACTTGAAAAATAAAAAATAAATCTCTCCAAGATTTGTTTAAGCTTAGCGGTATCATAAGATAGTTCATATCTATTTTCCAAGTATGTGTGAAGATAAGTGACAGCTAGAGACGTAAAGAGATTTTGAGTCAAGGCGGTTGTGATTTCTTCAGCAAGGTCCTAAATTTGTTCCTGTGGGTTTGAGCAGCGAGCAGAATTACATGCTGTAAACTGCACATACAGCGTGATCAAACTCATGCACTTTATCTTTTCTAATCAGTGGAGGAAGGCTGTACACAGTGCAAGGCTGCATCTGTTGGCAGGTAGAGCACTACTGCAGTGGGAATATTCATTACAGGAAAAAGAGTTGACATTATTTATGGGCTGGGAAAATTATAGTCACCATACAGGTACACAGAAAGTCACCCAATTACCATATTTGAGTAGTTTATCACTGAGATAATCACCTTGTCACTGTGCTGGCAACCTCCTATTTAGGGTGTGTGCAAATAGAAATAGAAAAGCATGTTCTCTTCTTTAACACCAAAGACGTAATGATAGTCATAAGGAAATAAATACATGCCACCTGTGTTATTAAATTAATCTATTAAATGAAAGTGTATGTTAAAAGAATTACATTTTCCGTAGCCGTGTGTCCCTCATTTGTCACTTTGTGCATAGTGTACATATTGCCGGCTCCTGCAAATAAAGCTAAAACTTTTCCGAGCACAAAAAAAACACAGATCCTATTCAGTTTTAATCTATTGCATTGCAAGATATGACAACATGGCCTTGCATTAAGATCAGTGGATGTGGTTTACAAGGATGCCTTTCATTCCTCTACTGCATCTGCTTTGTAATTACCTGGATCTGCACTGAATTTTTAAAGAGTTAAGAGTTAATGTCAGGCCATATTATGTGATCGGTGTTCAGTAGGTAGGTCAGTGGGAGGAGTGGAAGAGAAAAAACAGTCATTACCGTAGTGTCCACATACTATAGCTGTATAGAAAACAGGTGGTAGTAGAGGCCAGAGTCACAGGCAAAGGGCATGGCTGTCTATTTAATTAATAATACTGCCAAATCTGACCACACAAAGCCTCACAGTATATTACACAATACAATATATCTCATTCCTCCTACTGAGGCCCCAGAAGCCCTCTCAAATGTAGGTTAAGTATACAGTAGCTATGTGAGGTAGATGTAAAGCACAAGATAAATAGGACCTTGGACTGTGTTTGATTAGCTGGGATGAGAGAGCAAAGTCTTCCAGCACCGAGGAGGAAAAGTGCTGACCAACTGTCGCACTGACACACCAACACACTGACTTACTGACACAGAGAGGACTTTTAAATCAGTTAACGCTAAATGTGAAATGGTGATTATTTATGCAGATGTATTCGTCCTCTATTTGGCAGCTCTACTGCTCAGGAAAAATACATCAAATTAAGTCTGCTTATTGAAAGCTTTTGTAAACTATTCTATTCTCCAAAGCTTAGTTTATAATTCCAAATTTTCATCTTTCTTAAAAAAAAGTGTGGATTGTTTGGTTTAAACAAATATGCTTTTTCAAGTCTTACCAGAAAACAAACAGAGGTGATGTTTTGCTTGTTTGCGTAAGAGCAGCGTGTTCCGTAGAAGACAAGACAGGTTCAGGAAAATACGCCAAATTAACTCAAATTACAGTAAACAAGCCAAATTTCATACTCATTTTGCAGCGAAATCTAAAAAAATAGCGCTCACAGACTAGACTGTCGTCACCATCTGAAGCCCGTATAATGTACAATAAACAGTGTGTATGGTTAAGTAAGTTCAATGTTATGATTTGCGCAACATTTATTTGCTAATAGACCAGAACGACGGGAGGAATCTCCGGGCAGCCAACTGCAGCAGAGTAAAAATAGATTTATGGTTGAGCTCAAACACAGCTGAAATTTCACTCAAATACTTGACGTGCTGCAACAAGCTGCGAGCTACTATTAGCTCTGTCTGCTCGTCCTTCTCGCGGCCTACTGTACTGGAGGTTTTTTGAAAATATTTCCAGATGTTGAGCAAGTTGTAAATAATTTCCAGTGTGGCAGTTTGACCTCTGTCGGTTTCAACTGGTCATCCATCTCTTAGTAATCAAACCTCACCTTGGTTTGATTTCAAAGCAAAGCGGAGGCCTCCACCCTCCCTTTACTTACAGCCTGAGTCACATTCGGTTCCACCTTAAAACTTGCAAGAAACCAGATTGTGTTCCTTGTGAGCGCTGCCTGCCACCGCAAGCGCCTCCCCCCCCCCTTCACTTCACTGAATGAGAAACTGTGTCAGTGGAGCAGCTCCTGCTCCCTGGGCCCTGACTGCGCCGCTCAGCTGACTGGCAGGTGAGGCGAGCGAGTCACAGACGAAGCCCTCGCGCCCGGCGGCCAATGAGAACGCGAGAGGGCGAGGGAGGATCGTCACAGCGGTTGCCAAGACAACCACCTTTGAATGAGTGTGTTCGTGGAATGCGGCCAGACGGCGGTTATATAACAGGCTGAAGGGGCGGGGGTGAGGCTCCGGAGGGGGAGCGATAAAGGGAGCAATGGAGAAAGGGATTTTTTTTCCATTGCCCTTTATTTATTTATATCCCTCAGTTTCATTTCGTTGTCCGGCGGGAATTCTACCCGACCAACACGTCACCTGCTCTACTCAGAAAGTCTTTTTTCAAAGGCAATATTTAGACATTTTGTTTTTCTGTAGTCATGATTTTCAGGGCAATGTCAGTCACTAACGTCTTTTGTTTTCCCTCTGTGTGTGACGCAAGTCCCTCTCCACACCGAGTGACTCATGTGATTAGTTGTGAGCACTTTATAGAAAAAAAAAAAAAGGCTTTGGGGAAACAGCAATTTTCTGCGAAGAGCTGTGAAGGCCGGTTAAAGCCTTTGCAGCGATTTACAGGTTACCTAATACCCTGTGTGATCCAACAAAAGTGGTTTAGGGATTGTTCAGCACACCCTGCAGCCCCAGCCAAATCAAATCTTGCAGACGGTCATGGTAACAGTGGGTTGCAGTTGTTTTTTGGGTTACAGTCGTATGGCTCCTTAGACGATTCAGCTGCAGCACAGCAGTACGTCTTTGTTAACCTGCTGACATTTTGTTCATCCTGGATGAGGTGTGGCAGAGCGAGAGAGAGAGCGAGAGAGAGGGAGACGCGAAACTTTATAACCCCGGGCCTCAGCTAATGCAATTGACCTGCTATTCTGGGCTTGAGGAGGCCCAGCTACTTAGATAAACAACATAATGAAAAGAACAGGCTGTTCCTGAGTAAGAAGGCTCAGGCTGCCAACACAACACAAGGTGTATAAATGTATACACAGTTTTCTTTGTGTTATTATTGACACATTTCTTCATACTATCACTGCTTTCACGTTATCACAAATGTATCAGTATTATTAACTCCATTTTAAAGCTTGTGCTTGCACAGAAGACACTTGACTCACAAAACCATATTATATGACATGTAAAGTTGTGGCAGTCTGCCTTTAATTCAGTTTGTGTTAAAGAAACAGCTCTTTCTTCACAGTGCTTTTGGACAATGGGTTTCTATTTATGCTCATATGGCTAGTTAACAGATACAATGTCCTCACATGCTGTGCATCAGTGCAGGGTTGTTGGGCTAATGATTCACTAATGACTGTTTCATAAGGTGAATTGTATTATTTTGCTTTATTTTTTTTTAGCCAACAGTTCTACAAATTTGAGAATATTTCTTTCAGAATGATGTTGAAGAGAGAAAAGCACCACATTTTTAAATGGGAAAAGCTGGAACCGATTAATATTTTTCGAAATAACAAATGAAAATGAAATAAATGAGTGTTATTATGAAATGATACATGACATTAGTATTTAACAATATTCTCTTCCATTAACAAAATATAATATATTTCTTAGGTAACTAACTACATAATTAAAAAAGACACTTGTTTTGTATTATGTATTTAATTTATTTCTTCTTTTTTTTGTCATTCTTCTCTCTCTCCAGCTCAAATAGAAGTGATACCGTGTAAAATATGTGGGGACAAATCATCAGGGATTCACTATGGTGTCATCACCTGTGAAGGCTGCAAGGTGAGTTGTCAAACCAACGTTAAAACAGAGCTTTAACGTACTCACTCATCTGCAAACTGCAGTAGATATAGTGTTGCTCACATTGTCTGTCTCTTTGCCTGCAGGGTTTCTTCCGTCGCAGCCAACAGAACAATGCAATATACTCCTGCTCACGACAGAGGAACTGTCTAATTGACCGGACCAACCGTAACCGCTGTCAGCACTGCAGGTTGCAGAAATGTCTCGCTCTGGGCATGAGCCGTGATGGTGAGTTCTGCCGCGCTATCTAGATCTAATTAACTCCGTTTCCACCTCTGCTTTTTGCCTGTCAGAACGAATGAGTCATGTGTAACCTTGTTTGACACTGAGCCCCCCACCTTCTTGAATGTTTCATTTTTGTCCTTACATCATCTCGTTGCAGCGGTTAAATTTGGCAGAATGTCCAAAAAACAGCGCGACAGCTTGTATGCAGAGGTTCAGAAGCATCAACAGTCCCAAGAGTGTGCAGGCATCGGTGCCCACGAGGAGAACGGTGACATGACCGACCTCGGCCGCCCCTACAGAAGAGGCTCCAACCCTGCGCTCAGCGATCTGGATGACATCACCACGCTGCCAGAGGGCCTGCTTTTCGACCTGCCGTTGACCCCGGAGGATGCTGGCGGAGAGTACTGTAACCTGGACATGCTGGGGGGCAGCGGAGGCAGCAGCTCGTCCTCCCAGAGTTCACCAGAACAGACCAACTTGGATTTTGTAGACGGCAACCACAGCATCAAGCACGAGTACCAGCTGTTGCATGACTCTGGACTCTTCTCACATGCTATCCTGAACCCGCTGCCCGGAGGCTGCTCCCTTCTCGAGATAGGTAGGAAAGCTCAAACCATAAATCACTTTACAGTTTAACAACAGCTACTGTATGACGGTGGAAAGGTTTCACTTTGTCATTTGCTTCAGGAAATGCACCATGCAGCCAATTAGTATTGTTGTCATGAAATAAGTCAAGAAGTGAATTTTACTGACAAATGGCAAATTGTTTTCCCCTGTTTAGAGCGTATAACCCAGAGTGTGGTCAAGTCCCATATTGAGACGAGCCAGTACAGCACAGAAGAGCTAAAGAGAATGGCGTGGACCCTGTATAGCCCCGAGGAGACGCGCTCATACCAGACCAAGGTAAATGCAACATTTTAATATGCACCTGCAAGCATTTACGCACAGAATATCTCTTATTATTGCCCTTGGTGTTTGAATATATGTGTCAGTCTAAATCTATTGACAAATAAGCTTGGTTTGACATGCCCTGTTGTTGTCTTGTATAAAGTCTGATAGAGGAGTGTTGTCAGTTTTTAACCTTGTATGGAAATCAACAATGAAATCCTGCTCCCACTTTCACTATACTTAATTCTAAACAGTGAGATTTGTAAATCCCTTCTGTCTTACTTGCCAAGGCCATAGACAAACAAGCTGTAGGCCAAGACGTCCTTAAATGAAATCAGATCACACAATTAGACAATCCCTGATACAGTATCTAAATAAGAGTCAACAGTCAACCACTGAATACAGTTTGTGTGATACTTCTCAGGTGTTGCAATTCTCATAAAAGCCTTTCTGCTTTCTTTTTCAGTCGGCTGAGGTGATGTGGCAACAATGTGCGATCCACATCACCAACGCCATCCAGTATGTGGTAGAGTTTGCCAAGCGCATCTCTGGATTCATGGACCTGTGTCAGAACGATCAGATTATCCTCCTCAAAGCAGGTCAGAGCATGACACCAGTATCCCACACTCCCTGCGTGCTGAAATGAAAGTTCCCCACATTGTGTTTAGCAGCAACCTAACAGTCAGGAGCTGTTTTTAAAAAAGAGATGTGCTGCCACTAGCAAGACAGACAGCCTGCTGTGTGTACGTTTATGAGTTTGCACACTAGCTGTGATAAAGATAACTGTTGTCATATGAACAGTATGCCCCCCCTCAAGCGCTAGCCGAGTTCAAATATCACATGCACGGAGAGTGACTTGAAGGGGCGCACAGTTCTGTTTTGAAAAAGAGGCTGACCTTGTTACATAGAGTAGCTTTGGGCCTGATCTGAATTATCTTAAGGTTAACAATGACAACTGTGGCAATAGATCAGACCAAACATTCGACACAGCAAACTTATTCTTCCTCATTTTTGTGGGGATGGACGAAACAAGGGCACATACGCTGAATTCTTTTTCACATGGTGTTTATTAACCTAATTAGATAATAGGGACAGAAATATCTCAAAAGTTGTGAACACCAGAAGGGGGCTTTAATTGTGCAAGTGAAAATTCCCCTTCAAAGTTCACCCTTGAAGATAATTTTATAATTATCTTGTCATTAAAGTCTGGTTTTCTGGTCCAACCAGCACTACATACACATAAAGGAGGTCTTCCTCCTGCCACTTGATGGAAGAAGTAGATCACTTCTGCATATTTTTGTGTTGCTGTCTTCATTATTTAGTGCGAAACTGAAATCTTTACAAAGTAGGTTGCACATTGGGATAAAATGAGGTCATATTTTATTGTTCCTGTACATTGACCCAGAGAACATATTGTGCGTCATACAGTACATAAAAGCCAGTTCTCGGATACACAGTGTGTTGGTGATCCTATTTGAATGTCTAGTAAGGATTTTTTTTTTAAGTGTAGAGACTCTCACAGCATCAGACCCACAACTATTTGACATGTATATGTTGCTAAGCTTTTTTCCTTTTTTTTGCATTTCTCCACAGGCTGCATGGATGTTCTTCTGATCCGCATGTGTAGGGCTTACAATCCCATCAACAACACGTTGCTTTTTGATGGAAAGTTTGCCACTGCTCAGCTTTTCAAAGCGCTTGGTGAGTAAACATGTTCAGTTCACTGTTGTTGTTTCTCTCGTGGGAATCAAATATCTCAACACTGAACAGGGGATTTGAGCATACATTTGTATTTCTGTCAGTATCATCAGCGAGATTCTGTTTTTTGATGATCTTACTCTTTCTTTTTCTTCTACCTAGGCTGTGACGACCTGGTGAATGCAGTATTTGACTTGGCCAAAAGCCTGAGCCGTATACAGATGTCAGAGGAAGAGATGGCTCTTTTCAGTGCTGCTGTGCTGCTCTCACCAGGTATTTGTCAAACTAGATATACACTCACCTTAAGTTCTTTTTCAGCCTTGCCACAGATTCTTTCGCTCTGTAGTTATTCATACTTTTTATGTGTGTAAATCTCTTTCCTGGCAGATTTAGGTCAGTAATCATAAATGTCTGCAAGCGATACTGAAGGTTATGGCACTTGTTTGACACTCGTCAGATGACTGTCAGACCTGGATGATTAACATGTTGTCAACTAACAGCAATAGACAGCATAGAAGTTTACTACTGATAGGTATTGGGAATGATAAACCCTCATGACAAGGAAACAGAGTGACATAAGTAGACCTCATCATCCCTGTGCTTTCAAAAAACTCGCTTATTAACATATTATGGATGATTTAAACCCATTTAATGAGTCACGTTACAGAGACTATTGGAGACATATATACTGCCAGAAAGAGTGAACCACGCTAATGGCAAATAATTACTTGTTGGCCATTTTCCAAACCATGAATATACCCTGTCAACATATCTCAAGTCAAGTTAGGGTTAGGGTGTGATATTTGGCATCAAATAGCTCACTCCTCAAGACGAAAAGATTAATATCTCTGTAAATGAATTGCTATCAGAAAATTAAGGAGAGTAATCTTAAATATGTATAAGATAATAAATCATCTTCCAAAAGTTCAAAAGGACAGCCTGTGTATTACTCAATGCACTTTGCCATTATTCTGCACCTAGACATAACATGTAAACCTTACCAGGTGCAGTTTGGCAACCCTGATGATAACATTTTGTCATGCTTATTTCCTCCAGACCGACCCTGGCTCACAGACGTCCAGAAAATACAGAAGTTGCAGGACAAAGTCTACGTGGCTCTGCAGCGCTGCCTACAAAAAGAGGGCGCGTCAGAAGACAAACTTGCTAAGGTACGGCTGCTGCTGCACTGCTATACCAGTTTGGTGAAAATAACTTGTGATGATTTATTTACACATTGTATTAATTCATGGATTTACCAATTTTTTTAATGCCTCCCCTTTTTTTTTTACGTCTTATCCAGATGGTGTCGAAGCTTCCTGTCATGAAGTCAATTTGCAACCTTCACATCGACAAACTGGAGTTTTTCCGTCTAGTTCACCCTGAGACAGCGTACACGTTCCCCCCCCTGTATAGGGAGGTTTTCGGCAGTGAAATCACCTTCCCCGACTCCACGGAGGGCTAGCGCCACGTAGCTAAATAGCTTGATTCAAATAGAAACACTGAGGTTTAGGGAGGGGGAGATAAAAAAAAAAAATGTGGCAACCAGCTGAGACAAAATCTACCAGCAGCTCAATGACAATCCTGCACGCTACACTTTAGGACACACTCCTCTCACCTCTGAACTCCCAACCTTGTGGAGTAGCTCATGCTGCCTTGTGAGGCAGTCCTTTCAGCTCCAATGTAACACCACAGGATCTCCTTCTGGGTGCTCAGTGCATGTTACCTCTTTTTTTTAGGGAGTCAAAGACAAGAAAAACGTAGAAGCCTACATTTAAAGATATTTTTCTATGAGGAGACCTTAAACCTCTCATCGAGCTGAATTCCTTTATAATATAAATTTGACATTTATCGTTCTCACAGTTCCTGTAAGCTATTTTTGAATGTACCCCCTTTTCCCTTTACCGTTCAGCACAGCCCTAGGCTTGATATAGAATGTACATACTAAAAATCCTCACCCACTTTGTGGAGGTTTGCAGTAAAGATGCCTGTTTCAGTTGTCATTCAAATCACAGTTTTTTGTTTCATTTACCTTTTTTTTTTTTTTTTTGGTAGTGCCCATATTTTGCAGTTTTGTAACATGAACAAACTGTTTAAAGGGACCATGATCAAACTCACAAGCAGACAGGGTTTTTTAAACTGTGTGAATCATGCGCAAACATTCAGTGTCTGCCGCCATGCACCTACAAAATGCTTGCGCACAGAGCACAAAACATGGCACTTATGTTGATCTTTTTTTTTTATTAGCACACCCTCAGACACTAATGTGAGCTCTTTATTATTTTTTTAATGCAATCAATGACCTCAGTCCTATTACCTTTTTCCCTTTGCAAATGCCACTTGGAGAGCGAGAGAATGATAGAGGTGTTTTGAAAGTATTTTCAGATTTTTACATGATAATATACATGTTTGTATATGTATATGTTATCGTGTAAGATGAGAGGAGCTGTTGTGAATTTATACAGAGAGAGAGGAGAGGGAGGAGGGTAATGTTTGTGCTCAGGTCTCTCAAACAGATACTGCCTGTCCATACTTTGGGGTTCTGGGATGGAAAGATTGTCATTGAAAAGATAATCTAGTGGATAATTAGCACTTATAAATCCTTGTTAGAATCCAAACTGAACTCTTGGCACAATATTTTACGGGTTCGCACTCAAACTGCCATCTGTGACTCTTAAGGTCAAACCAGTCAGAAATGTTTGATACACCCTCCTACTGTAGACAAGTCGCTGGGCAGCCGACCACTGCGCTCTGGTGGAGGAGCCTCTGGAGTCTGATGTTGAAATGTGACGATTAACTACACCAACCCCTCCATACAGTAGTTGAATAAGGGGCAGAAAATAAAGAGCGGACAGGTGGGCGGACGTCAGTTAGAGGGATTCACTGTCTTGTCTCAGCTCTCGCTGCTTCGGGGTCGGGCAGATTGTGCTATCACAGACAGCCAAGATGTTCTGATTGGAGAATTTAACCCTCTGTTTCTTATTTCCTACTCCCTTACTACCTCACCCTCTTCAAACACTACATGGCACGGGAAAGGGTTGACAGAGCCATCAGCTACCCCCCTGAGTTAGGATTTCTGCGTTCATACTAGAGAGCTTTAAATATATATATTTATATATAACAATTAGTGGTACATTTGAAGGCCAGTGATGACCAAACAATCCTTAAAAATGATGCTCTTAAAACCTTGACAGAAGACAAACACAAATTGTAAATGCTGGATCTACTTATACTGAGGACACCCTCTCCAACTGCTTCTCTGTCATATGAGAACAGTCCAAGCCTTAAGGCCCAGGAAGCCCCACATAGATACAGATCTATCTGAAGTCAAGTCTCTGGAGGTGCAGGAGGGTGTGTACAGCTGCAACCTTTATCGTCAAAGTAGGGCAACGTATTGAGTTTCTGTAAAACTACATTGTCTTATCAGTATACTGAAGACGCTACGATAGAAAAAACCTGAGAAATCACTGCTGTTAATGCTTTCTAAAGCATGTAAGACAATCACGTGGCCGATCTTGGATATCTAGCTTTATTTTATATTTCAGCCAGGTTTGCTTTGCACTGCTGGGACAGTGCTTTCCCCACATATACTAAGTTATCTCACACAGCATGAAGGCTCATTACCCTTTTTACTGTGTACACAAGCCCATGGCACAGTGGGATTGTGTAATAATGTCTTTCCCATTGTTCTCAATGTGTGGGGCCTTTTGCTGCCATGTATTAATAGTTAATATTTCCATGAGCACTCCAGCATTAGTCAACCTCAGAGCACACAGCAAAAATAATGTTTATTTAGAATATAACATACCAAATACACAGCCAACTACTACACAGGTCAGCTAGCAGCTGACACGGCCAGATGACACTTACAGATTGTGACAAAGTGCAATACTTTGTGTGTTAAAGTTAGAGAATGTTAGATATGCTGATTTCACAAGAGTCAGTGTACTTTATAGTTGTTGCAGGCCTAAAGTCTGTCCAGGGGACAGTCCTGGAGATCTGCACTTACATTTCCGTTTAGATTTACTCAGGGAGATAGCTGGGCTCTCTGTCCTACAGTGTCTGCAGTTAGTCTAGCTCGCAAGACACCTTGCACCAACATAGAAGACCTTAAAACCTTGATCACTGTGTACAGTACATGTTCTCGTGAATGTTTGATTACAGAAGTATCAAAGATTTTACCCCTGTCTGATATCATTGTTGCGACTTTTTTCAAGTTTGAGTACTAGATGAAATAGGATGTTTAAAAAAAAGTAAATATAGTAAAATAAATATAAAAGATGGATTATAATCTCTGAATCTTGTGTTGGTTTTGTTGTGATCTTTTTGTTTCTTAATTTTTATCCTTATATGTACTGTTTGGGTTCTTTTTGTTTTTGTTTTTGTTTTTCTTATCAGTTTAGTGTCCTTTTTGTCTTGGAGAAATGTAATTCTATTTTTTTTAAAAGAGCATTTTTAAAGATGTCTCCCTAAAAGTTTCTCTTTTGTCATGATCCTTCTGTTTATGATATTTTCACTCTATTTTAAGATTATTAATATTAAATCATTATAGATTTTAATAAGAAATAATTTATGATATGTCATGGATATAAAGCCCAAGAGGTTTTAACACAGTAAAGTGTTATTGCACAATGGTGATACAATATGTGGATTTAAGAATGTAATAAAAGTCTTTTTACAATAAAGAGTCAACATTGTTCTGGTTCTTAATTGAAATTGTTTAGAGATAAACATTTTTCATATAAGATCACATTTATCACATTTACATTGAATGTGTTTTAGCTCATTTAATGGTCAGTGTGTTCAGAAAGTATTCAAACCTAATTTTACACTGTTATGGTTCCACTTTATACTAAATTATGCTAAAATTTTAAATAAATGGCACATACAAATTGAACAGCCTGCATAGCTCAAAGATAGTGTGTGCTGGGACCATAGACTATATAAAAAGGGTGGGACACGATCTGGAGGAGGCTGCTGGAAATTTCTACTGCATTAAAGTTTCTCAGAGCCCGGTGACTTCCATAATTCTTAGATGGAAGAAGTTTGGAACAAAACTAAAGCTGACTGCTGGCCAAACTGAGCAATCAGGGAAGAAGGGCCTTGGCAAAAGAGATGACCGAGAACCCATCGGCCACTCTGGCTGAGATCCAGAGATCTTGAGATGAGAAACTTCCACTGCAGCTCCATAAAAATGATGATGAAGCCAAGATCCAATACAAGTGTTTGGCCTCAGGTCTAAGCAACTTATCCAGAGGAAACCAGACATGGTGTGTAGGCTAGCTGTAACTGCTCCCATGATCTTTACAGAATCAGAAGATATGCTTGGGAAAAAAAAATCTTAATCTGACATTAAAGGGTCAATTTCAAGCATAGAATTGTACTTTGAGACATTTAAATTAATTCAGTTACTGTGTTGCCTAACAATGAACCTATTTCAGTGGTTTCTTTGATTAGCATTCACAGCACCATGCTGATATTGCACACTTGGATTATACAGTATTAGCAGTAGGCTACTGAAAGAGCCTCTATATCAAAATAAAGCCTTTGCAGTTGCACTTATTCACTCTGCCATCTCAGACCTGTATTTAATAAAAAGGTCAGTTACAGTAAGATGTGTATTGGGAACATAATGTATCACCAATATAATGGTGGATAATGCATTAACTGTGGTTCCTTAAATAAGTTTTTGTTCTTAAGGTAATTCAATTTGTGTACAGCCAACGAGGGGGTGGTAAAACAATCTGATCAGATCAGGCCCCAGACTCCATTCTCCCATCTTAAGTTATAGTGCATCTCATCCCCAGTCCAAAAAAGTAAATTTCCCTTGCCATAATATTATTTTGTTTTAGTTGCAGGCTGCCATATAACTTTTCTACTTCACAAAGACACAATAGGCTACTATTGACTTTGACTGTGATCCATACAAATGAAATCCAGGCCCCTTAAAGATATAGTTCAACAAAGATAGGACATTTTGTTGTGTTCAGGTCCAGGCTGGCCTACCATCCAGATAAGGCAACAATGTTGTGAAACCGCCTCTGAAGGGACCACAAAATACCGCAGGCTTGCTGTATGGCAGATGGCTTGTGTTGCTGAAATAATTCAAGTTTAGCTTGAGGATATCAACAATGAAAACTCAAGCTTAAAATGTCAGCTGTCAAAAATAATTTTGCAGCCATCTTGATATGATAAATTGGGTTTTAAGTGCATTAAGGCCTATATGACAGTTTGTGAGTTGCACACAAACTGCAGGGGTACAGAAATAAATGATGAAATGCCTAAATGCATTTAATATGAAAAATGCTATTTGGTATGGACATCGAGTACTCTGTCTTGTATATTCCAACAGGTAGTAACCAGATAGTCACTAAATAATTGATTGAAATGACATTGAGTAAATGTGGTGACATTTAATATGTATAATAAAAAGATGTAATGTTGTATAATTTGAGAGCTGTAGGTTCTCCTCTTGTGTGTCCCTGACAAATGTATATTTTTCTATCAATGGTCATTTTGACAAATGTATATTTTTTTATTAATGGATGATGTCTGATGAATGTATACTTATTTATTAACGGTTGTCTAAATTATTATGTTATTGTTCTTCTTTTGGCAGAGGGACAACCGGTGAAAATTAGCCCTGCTGGCTAACCCGGGTGCATTTACACTAGATGATGTTTTATTAATGTACACTGTCCCTTTCTTAAATAAATAAACTATAAACTATAAACTATTTCTGTCTTTACTTGGTTATTTATTAGGCTTATTAATTCATTTGTTTGTTTCAGCATTTTTTTGTTGTTATTAATTTCTGTATTGCCTACAGTTCTGCATTTATGGTATGGTAATTAAGTCTATTTATTGGTCAGTTAGTTAGTTTTATTTATTTGTTTATCTGTAGCTACTTATGTCTTTTTTGTGCTTCCTGGTTCAACAGTGTGAACATGAAACCTCTGCAGCAGCAGCAGCAGCAGCAGCAGCAGCAGACAGGCCGGTGTGTGCCTGGTCCATCCAGCAGGGCGCAGTGTGCAGCAACCTAAACATCCCACTGACTGAATCTGTTGTGTTAACTCGGGGAAACTGATTTCTTCAAAGTGGCTCGTGCAGAATCGTCTCTCTGTTTATCGTACCAATCTGCCCCAGATCGTTCGCGCTCGGGTTTATAGTCCGTAGGATAACACGGTCGATACCGGAGGGGGTTATTTTTGTTTTTCTTTGGCACACCTCGCCCCCCCCACCGCCTCCTCCTCGGTGTCTGTGGTGACAGTGGGGGAGAATCCTCCTCGACGTGGACGTGGTCAGTTGGCGTGTCCCGACTCGGAGTGACGGCGGTGCAGTCCTATGATTCCTCCTAAACATTTCTCCACTGGTCCAATTTCTCTCAAACTCACAACGCAAACTTTAGTTCTTTTGTGACCTATATTTTTTTAAAACTTCGGCGTCGGAACTTGAAGAAAGTCCGGGTTCAAGATGTCTGTAGCGGGCTTGAAGAAGCAGTTTTATAAAGCCAGTCAGGTTTGCACAACTTTCTTTTTCTCTCTCTTCTTTTTAGCTAGCAACTGTCATGTATGGGTTAGCAGCTAGCCCCTGTTAGCACCAGCGGCTAACTGCTAATGACTGGCTTATGTTGACAAAAGCTGTGTTGGTATATTGTGTTATTGTGTGTTAACGACAGTCGGCTGGAGTTTGAAGTCCTTTGTGCCAGCGTGTAAAATGTCATTGTTATTTTTAGTTGGCACTCCGTGTCCTTTTTACAGCTAGCCCCTAAAGTTAACAGGCATCCTTTCGACGTGTTTTGCATTAATGTGAGTTGAACTAAGTGTTAACCAACTTTAGGCAATGATAATTAAAGTTATCAATGCTATAACCATTTACTGGTATTTCATATTTTTCTATGCTTTACTTTTTTTTTTATTACCTTCTCCAGCGGTGCACCAGTTCAGATTCAGTAAGTGCACATCCTGTGGTAAACATTAGCCCTGTTTGCCCCAGGGACTCTCCGGGTGAGTCAGTGAAAAACTATACACAAATAAGTAGTACAATATGACTCCAACGTACGGAGGTAACTTTCCCAGAAAGACTCTCCTTCTCCACGGCTGCTGCAGTGAAACCTGAAAAGTTAGGTTTGTGTAATGGTCCTAAGTCACCTCTTTATTAACCTAACCCCCTTTTTTTTTATATAGATCCAAGTGTTTTAGTCTTTTGTTTAATGAGACAGATAAATAGCAGCTGAGGGGAACAGCTACAGTAACGTCCCAATGCATTATTCAGGTCACTGGAGGTATGAAAGTCCTATAGTGTCTGAACATTGGTGTGAATGTTTTTAATTTCTGCCAGCTCTCAGAGAGTCATGGGCGGGGACGGTTAAAAAGATTTTTGAGTCTCTTTTTTTTTCTTTCCAACCCCTGCTGATCTAAGCAGGAAAGACATTTGGTTTCTGCCCCAGCTTCCTGTCAGGAACAGACCCAGATCCCCATTGGTTTAGTTGTGAGGAAAAATAACATAACATTTTTTGCAAGCTGTCATGTTAGGCCTGTTGGTACTGAGTGTGGTGAAAATGAATAGTAAAGGTGACTTAGGGTAGGGTAGGGTAAGGGAGCTTAAGTGGATTAATGCAGGAGAAAGTGATCCAGAGGGATGATGAGGAGAAGAGTGTGCTTTCCCTTTATTTCACTGCAATGCAGCTCCTTTTCTTGCCAAAGCTCCATGCGAGTCAATAACACTTGACATAGCTCAGATTTTCTACGCTGGAGCCATGCAGGAAGTTGGCTGTGGAGATTATATTTGTGTCTTGTAGCACGCACATCCCTGTTTCCTCTCTTATGTGTTTTTCTGAAAATAGCAAAAAAAATATTGTAACCTGAAATGTCTCACTAAGAGGACACATTAAAAGATCTAGGTGTGACAGCAGGTAGGGATGCAGGTATGCACTGATATAGTAGTAAGTCTTCTTTTATTCAGTGTTTCAGTTTAGCACCAAAAATAACCCAAGTCATCGTTAAATGTTGGAAACACCTGCGTCGCGTCAGAGATGCCCAGGTGGGTCACCAGAAATGAATGGATCCTACTAGACAACTCAAGTCAAGAATTGAGATAGTAGTTTCTTTAAACATATACAAAAATACATTTTTTAGTATGTTCATGTATTTGTTGGACCAAAGCATAGGTTTCCTACCATTCCACAATTTGCAAGCCTCACACTTTTACTCTTTCTGGCCCAAAATGCATTTCATATTGGACCGAACAGAGTTAAGTCAGGAGAGATTGGTTGACAGAAAAACCTAAAAGCTAGATTAGAGTCTGGTACAGACATGGAGGAGTAAGCTGCTTTATGGGAATGATAATCGGTCTTCAGTGTAATCCCCATTTTGGTTATTATTACTCTTAATCAAGATCAAGTCATAATGCAGGTGCAGGTGAAGGGATGATGGCGTTGGGGTTAGAAGCTTTAGACTTACATCATGCTGCTGCTGCTGGTGCAGCTAATGGGGTCATTTAAGATGAAGCAGGAGCAGTATGATGATATGTGCGGTGTGTGGTGTTATGAGCTTATTCTTTGTCAAAGGTTGGTCCACATTGTTTACACAATGACATTCATCTCTTTTAATAACTCAGGGTGTAATGCACTTCTGTGGCCGAGCAGGAGGACTTTACACCAACATTGTGTATTCAGGGAGAGATTTAATTTTATGAGTTCTCGTATATTCTTATTGAATTTAATTGAATAGAATTATATTTATTTTAACATGTAAGTAAAAATAAGGAATGAGTTCGTTTTTATTAACATAAGCAAGTTATAAACAGTTTGCAAATGTTTTCAACGGACTTTAAGGTTATTTATAAGCATATGTTTGGTTTATTATGGTATCATTAATTCCCTTAGGGTGAATTTTATTTTAAATCTATTGCTAACCCGTAGTGCTGGTGAGTGTCGGGCTCCTGTGTGTTAAATTGGTTAAATGATCATTGAAGGTTTACAAATTAACCAAGAGGGAGTTCAAGTTTAAAATTTAAATGCTTAGTGGAGGAAAAGTAGTGAAAAGCCCAAGACCTAAGAGGCATCACTTCAGAATTAAGAAGAATAGAAAAGACATTGATGTAATGGGAATGCCACTCTGATAATACCGTAATAGCTAACACACCTTCCTGTTCCTTCTTTGTTTCCAATCACAACAACAACATACCAGTAATTTCCTTTTTGAAATGAGGTTTGTTCACATACTGCGGTGACAGAGCTATTTTTTATAACCATCTTTGATCTAAAAAAAAACCTTGACCTAGATTGTAGGTGTCAAACCAGAATGTCATTTATGTTTCCTCTCACAATGTTATTCAATTGCTTTTGTATGCTGCATTTAACATTACATAAGACACAAAAAACACACAAAAGGACCCATCACATTTGCTGCAGCTGAGACAAATCTGATATGAGAGAAGTGGTTTTACCCACTGACTGTTGTCAACCAGCTAATTTCAGTAGCATTACAAACAAAACAATATGAATCTACTGTAGGCTGTTGTTTCCCTCTTGTTGTGTACTTGGTATCTAAGCTTCTGCACAAGACAATCCTCCTCTTAGCAGCGCGCTATCTTAGTCATCTGCAGCCAAGCAAGAGCCAAGGAGCATGCTTTGTGTTAGTGCACTACCATTTAGCTAATACCCAGTCATTATCATGAAAAGGATACTTGTAGTCTGATCTCTCTGTGTCGATCTATGTGTTGTTCACACCAACACTTCCAAATGATAACCTGTAGTGGATGTTTTTGGGCTTCACTCCTTAGTCTGTGTTCATGTAAATAAAGTGTTGCACATATCTGAGAACCTAATGTTTTGACTACCAAAGGAGGAGGGCAACATTATGAAGTCTTGTAACACGGGTTAGTGTGCAAAAAAAAAAAAAGATAAGATAGCAGAAAAATTTTGGACTGCAGACTGCAAACTTATCTTTCCTTGGAGGTAGGGAGTCAAATGCTGAGTCGGCTCGGAGTTAAGGCTGAATCTTCACTTACGGCCTGAATCCCCTCAAGGCCCCATGTCATGTGCTTTCCGTATAGAGCAGAGATTCAGCAGCAGCGTAACTTGGAAGATACAGAAACTACTGTCGATGGTTCAGCAAAAGTATGTCAGAGTTACCTCACTGCCTTTCATCTTCTTAGAATTTTTTTGTTCTCTTAATCTCTGAGCAATAGATGAGAAATCCCTTCACGGATATTCTGTCTTGTTCCCTGGTATGAAACTTCATTGCCACCAATCATAAAACTTTTTACGTAAACATTTCTGTCGGATCCAGGAAGTCCTGGTAATTCCTATAATCACAGCATGGTCACCGACTGTAATTTGAGTCATAAAGGAAATGAGTCAAACTGCTGTTCCTCTATCACATAATTGAAATTGACTAAGGAAAGGAGTGAAGAGAAAATGGCAGCATAATCTCTTCATCAAAGGACTGGATGTATGTGATAAATGTCATGCACCACCTGAAAAGATCATGTTGTCAATGTGCAGATGTGTCAGTATTGGGCCAAATTTCATTTGTCAGAAAACTAGGTCAACCTGCCAGAACAGTCCCTCCCTGATGACATACTCATAATCTCACCTCATTTACTGTAGAGTTTTGCAGAATAGATTTCAGACCAAACAAATTGAGGCCAAATGTATTTAAGGGTCTCTCTTGGTGTTTCATTTACTGCTCAGGCAGCTTGACTTGCTCCCTCTGTTAATACTGCAGGGCAAAAATAATTAAAGATTAACACCAGGCTTGTTACAACTTTGCTTAAAACTTACAAGACAGATTCATGTTGTGATGTGACAAAATCTTTTTACTTCCACTTCCTCAAAGGGGTCTGTGAATAATTTTCAGTGGAACCATGACGCAGACCTCATAAAAGCACCAATTAGTCTCTGTGGTTTGCTCTTGTCTCTGCAGAACAGGGCTACTAAGGCCCTCTGCATCAAGGTGTGGTGTTACATGCCATTTTTTATTGTCTTAGCCGAGGTGATAGAAATAGTTTTTCCTGCCGCCTCCAGAGAAACTCTGATGTGAAAGCATGTAGCTCACAGAGCAGCAAGCAAGATTTTAATTATCTTAGATCGCACAGATGCAGAGCCTCATTACAAAACCAGAGTAGTTTCATTTAATTTGCTATTCACTCACTGTGACTGACTTTTGTCTAAAAAAGCACAACTGCTCATAAATCAAGGAATTAGCCGGAAAGTATGTGGTAGTGCGCACTGTACATGTACAGAAAACTATCTTGGATTTTTTTTTTAGGCTTTTGTCTGTGGCCTAAAAACATGCTGTTAGATCTCAGTTGGAAATACATGTGCTTTCAATCAACATGTTTTAGTCTGCTTAAGTTGTAGCATATTGTCTGTATTGAAACAGATACGATGGCGTTAGCTGGTCCTACATTTTTTCCTCCTGCAAAGCGTAAACAGAAGGAGTTGTGTAACTGCTCATGTTGCTCTTCGTTTCTTCTTGTTTTGCTTATCTGTTACTTGTCTCTCCAAATTCCGTCTTTAAAGTCAGCTGGGTCGTCTGGGTAAAGGTTAGTTTGTACACAAGCACAAGATGCTGCACACCTCGCGCACATTTTTCGAAAAGAGGACATGTCTATGCGTATTCTACAGGGAAGCATGTGAATGTGTGAAATGAGTGAGACACAAGCTTTGGCTTGTTTCCCACTTAAATGAAAACCTTATGAGCTGTATTCAATAATCTGCACTCCTCTCTCCCTCACCCCTCTTCTTCCTTTATGTCTCTCTCTCCCTCTAGATGGTAAGTGAGAAAGTTGGAGGTGCAGAAGGAACTAAACTCGATGATGACTTCAGAGACTTGGAACGGGTAAGAGAGGCATCTTTCTGTGGAAACGGAACGGCTTCAATCAGCCTGGAGTTTGTTTGTTTTTTCCCCCTAAACAGTACATGAACTTGCTTTTTCTTGTTTTGTTTTTTTTTGTTAGACATCAGTTCTTGCTGTTAATAAAGAATTTTCGAAACTGCACGGATGACATTCAGAATTTGTGACCATTTATCTCCGGAAAAGTTTCAAATCAAAATGTTTTTCAGTTGAACGGCATAGGAACATTTTGATGCTTCACAAACTTTAAAGCAAAATGCCAGAATTCACTCGTTCCAGACAAACATTCCAATAGGAATGTTTTTTGGTTTTCCTGGTGGTCTAATATCTTAGTGAATGAATATTTGAGGGTTTGGACTGACATAACAACCAGATTTGAAGATTTAGCATTGCACACACAGTGCCCAGTATCAGGTGCATGTGGCCGTGATATGCTGTGGGTATTTCAACTTGGATTTTTGTCTGGACCACAAACATGGGGCCAGCCCTGTAATTACAAATGCCACTGACTGACCGGTTTACTGACTGACTGATGGTGATGGTATTTCCACCACTGGTTAGCAGAGTGCTGAGCTGCAGTCTACCCAGCTGGCTTAGCAACCTCAGGGAAGCATTAAGGCTAACTTTCATTACATGTATCGTTACTAAATAAGGTTGAGGCATAACTAAAAATGGGACAGCCGAGGTAGAGAGAGCACCAGAGAGAAGTTATCAGTATCCATTCATGACCAGAACTTAGGTCCAGAGTTCAAAAGAAAGGAAAGTGAAACTCTTGTCGTTCCCAGACAGAGGTTGTGAGCTGTGTGGGAGAGGAAATAAGATCTAGTCTGTCTCAGGCCAGGTGCCTCACCTGGTAGAGAGTGTGTGTGCCTTGTTAGCTTTCTCTCACTGACCCAGCAGCATGGATTAGAGCTGAGCTTGACACTTTGTGACGTGTCATCGTCTTTCCCTCCAGTTTTCCTGTCTCTCTTTCACTTATGACTGTGATAAGGCAAAATCCACAGAAAAAAAAGTACAAAAACAAAGATATTGTGTCTCTTCTAAATTTAAAAGTAAATGAAGATGAAGCAATGTTTTTTTTATTTTAGCTTTGTGCAAGAACGTATGAACAAACGTGCAAGTAGGGATGTCATGATTACTTGTTTTCACAATTAATCGTGGTATTAAACACCACAATTAATAGATCGTAAAGATTCCTAAATACCGTTACTTTCACAAAAATGTGATGTTGGAACCGTATCGGCAGATATGCACAAAACTAAAGGTAAATGCACAGACACTGGTCCATTTAACTAACGTAACATTGAATTGGTAGCAATTTAAATTAAAGTTAAAGTTAGCGTGTCATTTTTAATAAAAGCAAAAAGCAAAAAATGATTAATATAAACGCAAACATCTGGTATAGATGACAATTTATGACCTGAATATTTCAAACGCTTCCCTTGGGGATTAAGAATTGGTCATATATCAATAGATACTTGAAATATTTTATGTAAACAATGAGCAATGTAAATATTTAGACTATGGTTGATTTTACACATTCATAGTGTTGTGAAATTAATTAGTGCATAATAATCGTGATAATCGTAACACTGTGATTATTTCTCTGACAATAATCGTACCAAGAAAATATATAATCGTGACATCCCTACGTGCAAATAATGCTTAATGGAACCTTAAACAGAATATTTTCTTTCCTCTGTCACTTTTATGTTAGCTCTCTGGCGGTACAGTAGCTCTGTTACACACCTGTGATGTACATGTACTTGATGTGTTTTGTAGAAAGTAGATGTGACCAGTAAAGCAGTTGTGGATGTAATCTCCAAAACGTCAGAGTATCTTCAGCCCAACCCAGGTGAGAACATACTGTGTTTACACGAATGTATAGAAACTGTTTCAACTCTTCCATTAACATTTGTTCCATGCCCCACCCGCAGCGTCCAGGGCCAAACTGTCCATGTTGAACACCATGTCTAAGATCCGTGGTCAGGTGAAGAACCCGGGGTATCCTCAGGCCGAGGGGCTGCTAGGGGAGTGTATGAGCAAGTATGGACGTGAACTGGGAGAGGACACTAACTTTGGTAAGTTATGTGTGTGTTGTGGTCTAGATAATAAATTCCTGGCAGACAGATGTGTGTGTAATTACTTAGTTGTGATGTCTGCATGGTTGTGCTCACTCACTCAGCGTTTAATGAAATGCTTTTTTTTGGACTATTTTAAATATTGTGTTTCTATGTATGTGAGATGTGGGGTTTTAGCAGCTACTGTTTCTGTATTTAAAGTGTGTGTAAATACTGCAAACTGTAAATCTATGAATGTAACTGAGCCTTTAATCTCTTGTCTGTGCGGTTCAGGCGGAGCACTAGTAGACGCCGGCGAGTCCATGAAGAGATTGGCAGAAGTCAAAGACTCCTTAGATATCGACGTCAAACAGAACTTCATAGATCCGTTGCAAGGGCTCTGTGACAAGGACCTCAGGGAGATACAGGTTTCTGACCCACTAACAAGCTATTTGTAATGACAGGGAATGAACTGAATGTCAGTCTGTTGATTATTTGCAGTATTAAAACCAAGTCAATCCTTCTACCTTTATTCTTTTAAATTGTCAAATTACTGCAAAAACTCAATATCTTTCCAAGAATATTTGTCTTATTTCTTGTCAAAATGTCTCATTTCTAGTCAAAACTAATCTCTTTCCACTTAAAATAAGGCTCATCACCTAAAAATTAACTTGTTTTCAGATCATTTTCACTTGATTCAAACAAATTTTCACTTGAAATAAGTAGAAAAATATTTTTTGTGCTTGTAATAAGAAAGAAAAACTTGCTCCATTGGCAGATTTTTCTCCTTCAAGTATAGTATTTCAAGTGAAAATTTGTTTGAAACAAGTGAAAATTATCTGAAAACAAGTTAATTTTTAGGTGATGAGTCTTATTTTAAGTGGAAAGAAAGTGGAAATGAGACATTTTGACAAGAAATAAGACAAATATTCTTGGAAAGATTTTGAGTTTTGCAGTGAAGATATTGATCAGTACTAAACTGTGGCTGTGATCCTTTCAGCACCACCTTAAGAAGCTTGAAGGCCGTCGTCTGGACTACGACTACAAGAAAAAGCGACAGGGAAAGATCCCAGATGAGGAGGTTCGACAGGCCCTGGAGAAGTTTCATGAGTCAAAGGAAGTGGCCGAGACCAGCATGTACAACCTACTGGAGACCGATGTGAGGACCCACTTCCTCTCTTTCTGTTCTGTGTGCGGTGTTAACGTTTGTCCTCCAAAGCATAAATCTATCCGCAAAGGGTTCTCGCTACATCCAAAGGTCAGGCATTTCTCTGCCATAATCCATTTCATCAGCAATAAAGATTCTCATTCATTCATTTTTAATACGGCACTCAGGTATTTCTGACATTTACTTTCAACACTGTTTCAAAGGAATATTTACATCTTGTAAAATACACAGTGAAATCAATTAAATAAATACGTAATAAATGTAAAGATCATATCAAATGGAAAACAATGTATCCCCAGTATCTACAACATTTCAAAGCGTTTCTACAGTTATTTCTCTGCAGCGTCCTTGTTAGAGATATTGACTCTATCATGTCTTAACATTTTATCAGTGGCTTCAGTGGCTGATTTCCACCGCCACACACCCACAGGACAAACACACGGCAGTAGTTGTGCCTGTAGAGGTTGATATATGACTAATAATTCACTAATAATCACTGTTTGGGTTCAGCAGCAGATACACACACCAGCAGGTAAACACTCCAATTTCAATTTGTCGTGTAACAAAACCTTGGTCATGATAAAATGGTCGTCATGTTCAGTTTGTGTCGAAACCCGTTTGGAGAAGCTGATTCATCTTTATGATCCTGCTGCTGTTAAACTGTGTTGCATTATACAGAGATGTGTTTTTGTCATGTACCCTGCATGCTTTGTTTTAAAGGGGGGTGGTTAAAATAATAGAAACACCCATCAGCATAACACAGTGTTGTGTTACTGTTCATTTCATCTACTTGATGTGTTTGTTTTTTGTTGTGATACAGCACAGCAGTCGAGGGTGTAGTTTTATTATTGAGGACGAGTTGAGAGCGTGAATACGACCACTGCAGTTGGAGGAAGTCTGTCTCTTCCATATTTCCTCTTTCATATTATTTCCTGTGGCTGTTTAAATACTAGATATGTGGAAACCTACATGTGACAGACGATTTTGACCTTGGAAACAGTAGTTTGGCCAAATAATTTAAACTTTACGAAACAATGATTTGTGACTACGTTGACGAACATACATTTATTGCCCATGAGCCGTTTGATAAGGTATCTGAATGTACAGTAAATCCCCCTGTATTAGAAATGAGGTCATTATGAACTGTAGTGTTTATTACTCAGATATTATACTGTTTATCCTTTGGACTGTGTAAAACAGTAACTGAGTGTGATGTGTGTGTGTGTGTGTGTTGTAGATTGAGCAGGTGAGCCAGCTCTCATCTCTGGTGGAGTCCCAGCTGCAGTATCACAGACAGGCGGTGCAGGTGCTGGAGGAGCTGTCTGACAAACTCAGAGACAGGTGCAGTAACAAGAACCTGACACAAATAACAACAAACTGTACGCTGCATCTGGTTGCACTGCTTTCTGCATTGAATTTATCATGACTGTTTTAAGAATGTCCTTTCGTTTATCCTTCTCAACAGGATGAATGATGCTCAGACTCGACCAAGACGTGAATACACACCCAAACCCAAACCTATCTTTGACTTTGGAGACAACAACCACTCGAACGGCGGATACCCACCATCAATGGCTCCTCCTCCTTCATGTAATTCAGGTAAGAAAGAACAAATATTCAAAAGCTTCTGAGTGCAGATCAATGTCAAGTAGGGGTGGGCGATATGACGATATTAGATCGTGAAGTGGTTAGAGCATGTAGACGATCTGCCAAAGTGAAGAGATCGTAGGATCGTCTGGGGCAAAGTTTGCTAAAAGCGATAACAGTTACTTTAGTTTGCATTTTTATTTGACCCATTTTTTTGATATATTTCATGTTTCATGTTTATTGAAAGCTACCTTTTATGTTGCAAGAGTGCACTTTATCAGAGTGTTGTTTATCTTTTAGTATGTTTATGTTGTTTGCAAATGTTGGCAAAATTGCAACTATTTAGATTCAAATCTGTTCAGAAAGGTTCTTTGGCTTAAACTGTTTTTCTTTTTTCGATTCAAGATCGTGATACAGTAACATTGAAATCGTGACTTTATTTATTTACTTTTTAAAAATCGTGATATGATATTTTTGCCATATCGCCCACCCCTAGTGTCAAGATATTGTGTTTTTTATCATGAACACTTGAGTGAAATCAAATTGAAGCAGCTATGAATGACAAAATGATGAAGTGGCCGACTCGGACGAACAGACGGTGTCTTGACAAAGCAAAGAACAACAAAATCACTGTCATTATTTTGTGTTCATCCAAAACACACTGCCTTACATCACTGTCAAAGCCACACAAAAGAGCTCTGGAAGAGAGCTGCCATACCAGAAATCAACAACCACCGAACATCCTGCTATTTCTTTTTTTACACAGAAAATGCACCCAGCCAAAGCACCAAGCCTCCTTTCTTAGAAAATATGACGGCGTCTGAACTCAGAAAACTCATGATCACGTGAATACCAGTGCCACTGAACACAAATATGTCAAGAACATTCAGTGCACAATTGTTTGTCTTTTCTCCAGTGTGTTTGTGAGGCTTGGTGGCATGCACTGAATGTTTGACTCTCAAATACACTCAGTCGTTGACCATGAGAAAATGGATGTGTGTGTCAGCTTCAGGGGGAGGAATGAGTGCGCGAGTGAGTATTTATGCGTGTGCGTGTCCTGTCCTGTCCTGTCCTGTCGTCTGAATGGCCTTTCTCCAACTGACCTTGTTCCTCTTTCCCGTGACATCATCAGAGCCCTCTTTTCACTTGGCCAGATTGTCCTTTCGGAAACCCACATTGTGTGAGTCAAAGATTGTGTGTGGGCCATTTTTCAGTGTCACCGTTTTCAGCCGTGGTCTTGAAACGGTTCTCTGTGTTTGCACAGCCTCTCATGTGATATGTATGACGTGTTGTATAAGTCGCTTCTCACAAGTTCGCCACCCAGTTGTGGTCTATGTTGCGTAGAGTTTAACAGCGTTTAACAGCATTAAAACGTGCTTTTGTGTGAAATTAACATCCTGTTCTTAAGATACTGAAACCTGCCCTGCCCAAGTGCACGCTAACAGCTCTGTAACTGTTGGTTCAGTTTGCATTTGATTAACACCTATTGATTTAAGATATGTTGAAAGAACAATCAGGATTCTGTTCATTCAAATGTCAATCGTAATACACATCAAACACGGCAATAACTCGCTGGTTCACATTCAAAACAGTAGAAATAGATGAGTATCAGCCTTTTAATGATGAAACTACATAATGTTCATCTTGCAAAGTACATTTATAAGACTGACATTTTGTTGTGTAGTGATTGATGTCCTCACTAACATGAATTTATGTATTGTAGTTCACTTTAACAATAACTTATAACTAAAATCACCATTAATATTATTTTAAGAATCAGTATTACTCAGTTTGTCCACAGACGACAGCTGCAGATCTCTCCCTGTGACCAGTGTTAACTTTAGGAGCAGTGTTAACCGCTAACTGCACCGTCGTTTTTAGACTGGTGGCCTGGGCAGTGTGCAATTTCAGGGCTATTAACCAACTAATCCGCTGAGAATTAGGATTAAATATACATTTTCCTTGCAGTGGTTTGTCTGTTTTGAATAACAGAGTTGAGATTGGTGAGTTAGAAGCAGAAGTGGTGCTGATCTTAGTGAACATGCAGCACATGATGGTCTTTTTGAATGAAATATCTAGGATAAACAAATGCCCTTTTTCACCTTAAGTCCCTCTCGTAACATAACCTACTTCTGGAGAGACGCTTGTTATTGTGGTACAGCTGCTACAAAGTTGGGCATATTTCATTCAGTGTTTAAATATTTTTTGCTGGGCTTCCATACTGACATGGCAGGGACTAACACACACACACACACAGAGAATGAAGGCCAAAGCTTTCCCCGTCTCGAGCCTACCCAGCAGTCTGTGGGGTAAACTTGATACAATGAGAAAATTGTTTGGCGAGAAAAACAGGCTAGCTTGTCTGTGCATGGAGCTCCACTCTCCTCTGCCGATCTCTGTGAGGTCACAGAGAAAACGGGTAGATGGAGGAAACCACAGACGGGGAGGGAGGAGAACAGTGATACAGAAACCTGTTGTCATAGGATACTGTGGTTTTTGGTTAACATTTAAACCTAGAGTTTGTTTGCACTGCTGCTCCGTTGCAGCTTATTTGACTCAACCGCACACTAATGTTTTACTAACACGCATAGAAAAAAAGTGAAGATAAATACACGCTTCACCTTTTTCCATAACTTGGTACTGCCGTGGCCTGTTTGCAGTGTGAGAGCATCCTGACCGGAAGTTTTTTCTTGTCCGTCATCTTCATCTCTTCTCTCCTTTACCTCTGCCTGTTTTCAGCCCCCGAGCAGCCGAGCTGTAAGGCGCTGTACGACTTCGAGCCGGAGAACGAGGGAGAGCTGGGCTTCCGCGAGGGCGACATCATCACCCTGACCAATCAGATCGACGAGAACTGGTACGAGGGCATGCTGAACGGCCAGTCGGGATTCTTCCCTCTCAACTATGTCGAGGTTCTCGTTCCGCTGCCACACTAATACAAAGAGAAGCGAGGGAGCTGATGGAGAGGAGAAAGCAAGTAGAGTTAGTAGATGGTCCGCAGAAGATTCATTTTGACCTTCAGCTCCAGTGTCATCCTCACAGACAAGCACTTTTTTTGTCATCTAGAGTCCTGGGGAAGATGGTAACATTTCAAATCCAGACCATAATATATCAACCTGTTCCACCCAAAGGTGAAAGGACCTAGACTAAGATGGACACAAAAACGTTGTTACCCGTTATCTGACAGTCAGAAACATTTCTTGAGGACTAACTCATGAAACTTTTTTAAGCAATATTTTTTTTTCTTTCTTTAACCACAAATTACTGATATAGTAAAGAGAATTTGCCAGAGATGGTGCATTTATCACGTCATCCTCATTATCTGTGTGACTGCAGTCTGTACAGAGCTCAGGTCGGTCAGCTGTTGGACAGTCAGTTTTCAGGCTGGAGAGGCTGACTCCATCCTCATCCTCACAGTAATGTCAAGTATGTTGACTGAATTTTTTTTTTTTAAAAACTCATTTCAAAACTGAAAACTTTCTGTGCCACTCAAAAGAACTGGAGCTCATCTCTGATGCCCCCTGCTGGTGTGACTGAGGCTTACTTTTCACTCCAACTAAACTTCAACAACACCTGCCCAGAAATATAATTTTAGTGAATCCTGAAAATGAAAATCTGCTCCACATTTTTTAATAATACAAAATGAGCCAAAATTGATCTCACGTGTGTGATTTAGACCATTTTCAGGTTTTTGGCCTATTTGTTATTGCTGTTTTTCTAAGCTGTGACGAATATAGCTTCAGAAGCCAACAGTAGGTTCCTTTTTATTATTGTTTCAGTATTTGATTTGTGTCTCAGATTTAACAGTAGTTTTAGTCGTAGAAGTGCTTACAGAACAGAATGAGTGAGAAAAACGTAATTGCACCTTGGTCCTCAAATGATGTTGGTGTGTGTGTGTGTATGTGTGTGTGTGACAGACTTAACTACACCGTTACACAAAGACCCAAAGTTAAATGCAGACATTGCACCTTTCAGGCGTGTGTAGAAATTAGTAATGATTAGTCGTTTAATGGTTGCGTGCTGGTCTGTTTTAATAGAAGAGACAGAGCCAAAAAGTCTTTATAAAATGCAATAGCAACAATATCCTAACAGCCATATATTCATTTAGTTCTGAGCGTGTTTGTCTTACTATGTTAAGCCCTTTATTTTCTAAAGTCTTTAGGCACCTGTAAACGCCTCACGACTAGACGACGCTGCTGGCAGCGTCTCCGTCTTTCTCGAACGTCACTAACTGTCCTATTGTTAATTTCTGTCTGCCCTCGTGTCTTTGAGAATGTGAAACTCCTCGTCTGTGCTTTGAAGCTTGGTCTGACCCTGTGATCCTGATCATTCACAATGGCTCTGATTGGATTTCTTTCTTAGTATTTAATGGGTTGATGTTGACTGGCGTTTAATCTACTGAGACAAGGCTGGCTTCTTGTTTTGGATTGGGCCACAGTCCACACATGCAGGTGGAGTTTAATCCAGAATACACTGGACAGCATGAGGGAAAGACCTGGAGCGAAAGGGAAACTGTCAAGGGAAAATGACTTATTTGGAAAACCCTTGGTACCAAACATTTATCCTTACCAAACAAGTATCGTCAGTCCCATTGTCTTGTGGAAAAAAATAAAATTTTTTATTGTGAATGACAAATTATGTGCTCTTTGACTGTTTGCAGGATCTTTCTGCTACATTTCCCCTCAAATATGCGTGTTTGTCCTTCACGCTATGCTGGCAAACACGTCCCCCCCCAATCCCAAGTTTGGTCCTTGTCTTTACATGTTTACATCCTTGATCTTACTACATTTCATTACTCGTATCAAGTTCAGGGCAAAGTTAAAGGACTGTCGGAGGTGCTGTTTGGATCACACTGACATCAAAACACAGGTCCTTTGTTTTTTAGTGCCTTTGGAAAAAGAAAGGAGGGAAAGAAACGCAACTAATACAGCAACCAAAACCTAACTTAGCTAATTGAGAACAATGGTCATGAATTTCTTTTCTCTTTTTTTTTCTACTTTTGGGTTTATTTCTAGCCATTGGTGTTTTTCCTGTGTAAAGAATAAATGCATGTGTGCACATTTCCACACATTTATGACACTACAGCAGTTTTCCTGAACATGTTGTGTTTAGATAATGTGACGTTCATCAGCAAACCACCAGTGGAAACTGTTCTTCTGTAGACTTTAATCCATGTCTTTTTTTAAAAATATGTCCCATTGATTTCTTGTTTTAAAAGGCTATGCATTTGTTTAATCAGTCTTAAATGCTCTTTTGAACAGCGTTAAATCATTCTGGCTCTCCATAGTATTATTTTTTTATATACAAGACCTTTAAATTAATCTTTGCATGTAGTCCTGTATCACACCTTGTAAATGTTATGTCTTAGAGTTAAGTGGCCTTTTTACTTTCGGTATGAGTACAGAATTTAACCGCAATATTTTGTCCTTTATTATACAAAGTATTTGTATGTGCTTCTTTCTCGTCTCCCACCTCCCCCATTCTTACAATAAATAAAAAAGAAAAATGTGTTATCTCTGTGTTTGACTAACACCAGGGTCAAATCATGACTGGAAAATGATAAAAACCAATAACAAAGTCAGAGACAGTTGTTTAAATAGTTCCAGTGTGTATATTTTAATGCTTTGTGGATCATCCAATCAGCAGGCTTAAGGCATACGTCTTCATACATGTACATCACACAGTCCACAGTTAGTTATAAATACAGTACAGGTAAAAGAGGAAGCAAATATGTCCTAACAACAGGACTCTTGTTTTGTGTAACCTGATGGGGAGACAGTAGAGGGTCACATTCACAACACGGCTCACAGACACACAGGTTCATAAAAAAATTGTTTGGCAAAATGGATTTACTTGCACCACGTTGCAACCTTTCACTTTGACTGAAGGAACACAAACATTCACAAAACCTATTGCAGAGTAGTTCAAGTCAAACCAAGACACTGTTGCCTACTTTACATACGTTGTATGCAAAAAAGTATTTCGCACTAATGTTTTCTGACGTTTTCTTTTCCAATCACTGCTCCTTGTTTAGTCTATGAAGGCAATTAAAACAACTTAACATTGTACATATCTGGCAAGATCTGCTGCTCACACCACAGGATACTGGCACAGATAGGCACATAGGTCCAAGTGTAAAAGATAAAGAAGCCAGTTCTTACCTGGTCCATGAAACAGTTCATTTAGTGTCCTTGAAACAATATTTAACTTTAGCAAAACATTGGTTTTCAACACTAATTACTGTAGTTTCACATTGTATATTTCTCTAAATACAAGCTCCTGGGGTGACTAGTATCACAGATTTAGCACCTTCACCTCCTAGTAAGTCATTGAAATGTGTCTTAACTCAGGACAAAGCTGTGTTAAATCAAGAAATGAGAGAATTCAAGGCAACTACATGTTGTTTTCAAGCAGGTTTTTACATTGTACGTACAGTACGTCACACCGAAGCCCGTCGGCTCCGCACACAAGGTGTTTTAAATGGATCAACTGGAAATGGGAGGGCGGGCGGCCACATGCACACACACATGCAGAGCACATCTACTCAGTGCATGTTGCCCAGCTGACTGTAGACATGCTCCAGGATCTGAGAGTAGGCTTGGTCTTTGGGCGCGTGGCAGCTCAGAGAGCCCTGAGAAGTAAGAGCTGAGTTTAGTTTATTTAATTGTTCATTCATTGAAAAAAGAAATGAAAAACAGTTTATTATGAAAATAATGCAACTCCAGAATGAAGAAGCAAACTCATGTAGTCTAACCCTTTTACCCAGGAAATCCTTCTACAAATTAAATAATGTATATCATGTTTTTGTGATTTCAAGTCCCCTATAAGTCATCCTACCTTGATCTTGTCCAACATGGTCGTGTCAGGGCACCAGCACTGGCCGAACTGGACGAGGTCGGGAGCTGCCCTGTAGTAGTCAACCAGCAGCATCTATGGAGCAAACACAAATGACATCCATTAAATTAAAAAAAAAAAAAAACAGAAACACATTATGCTGATATCTCTGTTGTATTTACATAAGTCTGATACTGCAGTCTCATCTCATACCATCTCGTTAAGGACGTCACTGGTGAGGAAGTTGTCCTGTACGTAGGTGACCTCGACGGCCACTGGGATGCCATAGTCGTTTGGCCGTTGCTGCAGGAAGGCAGATGATAGAGAGATTAAACACAAGCTGAGAGATGGCTTTGTGAAAAAGATATTAAATCAGATCATTAGTTATTTCTGTGTCTTTACCTCAGGTGGTGGTACCACCCAGAATGGAGTTATTGTGGAAGCCACACCTTGGTTACCGTGGTAATATGGTCCTGTAAAAAAAAAAAAAAGACAGTACAACAAAAAAAGGTCAGAAAGGTTAAAAAGCTAAGTGATGTCAAACCTGCCTGATGGGTTTTACCCAGTCAACATGTTCATGGCTGTGATGATGATGCCTTCAAATGCTATGGGAAATACTATAAATAGAAGCTGATTTAGAGCAAATGTCCCTTTAAGGCCTGAGTAACTATTTGCTTGCATTATAATCACGTTTAGAGGCACCCAGATGTTTTTAACTGCTCCACTAAAAAACACATAAAAATCACAATATTTTCCAAGATCTCCTTGACATCCATCCACCCAACAACTGTTTATACCACTCATCTCTGTGGGGTGGGGTTATTGTAATAGCTGTTGTAATAGCCATGTGCTGCTACAGTATGCTTGCCTGTTCTAATAATGTTATGCTCTGTCCACATGTTTTCTTTGGAATGTTGCCTGGTTAAACAAAGTTTGATGAGGATGATGATCATTATGATCATATATTGTAGATAGATGTTCTGTATTTCCTGCTTTGTATCTATTTTGCAGGAGATATAGCAATAGCGGGAGCACCGATGACTCAGACTTGGATTCTCGCATTTATTAGACTCTTTAGACTTTCTCTGGGAGGTACAGTGCATGGCGTAAAGATGATGCATGTGCGTTCATTGAAACTCCCTTTGAAATAGTCATTTGTGTTTACTGTAAACCTTGTTTTATATGGACCTCAGCTGTATGATTTTGCAGTGAAGCCTGTCCTGAAACTCAACTCTTCTTTGATGACTTGGACTTGGATTCAAACCCCAGGGTGGTGAGATTTGGCTCTCAGGCAAGGCAAGGCAATTTTATTTGTATAGCCCGTTTTTACAAACAGTTTGCCTCAAAGGACTCTCAGACACTTGACTACAACACTGGTATATTAGCGGATACTATTTGATTCCTTGCATTTTATATACAACGTGCCTTCTTTTTTCTCAGATCCCTGTGGAAGACGCATTCAAAGAGAGTTCCCTGCTCAGATCAACACTATGTATAAAGGCACACACTGACCGCAGATGATGCCCAGACAGGGCTGGAAGCCGTTGTTCGAGCCCTGCAGCCTCAGCTGGTGGTCCATCTGGGAGTCGATGTCCTGCAGCGACGGCAGAGCCGGACCCCGTGGGTGACTGTGGTACCAGCCCACCAACGACAGCCCGCGCATGAACAGGTTCTGACAGATCTGGTGGAGACCAAACATGACAGGAGAGAGAACTGAGAAACATACTTAATGCTTTTGTTTCATCTTAAGGTAATACATGTAAGCCAAGGAAGTGGTTACTATGGGCTGTGCAGCTGACAAGATGCAGTTTTTTCCTCAATTTCTGAGACACATTTCGTGAAACCCTCCATCCTTTTCTCTGAACTGTAAACACGAAACCCAATTTTCAAACTACAGTACATTCACAAAACCTCTGACTATTCCTGCAAAACCAATCTATTGCCTCAAAACAATCTACACAGTTCAAAACCAAATGTTGTTGTCAGATCAGACAAAGTCAACAAAATGAAATACACTGACTGGACAGTCATTACACACAACATAGAAAAAAGGAAAACACAATGATCAGATCATAAAACTGTAGAAATAATCTCTATGTTCACAATAAGAAAATGCATCTGCAAAACAAAACAAAAATCCTGTTTAGCACTTACAGTAAAAAATAAAAATATAAACAGGAATCACATTACAGCTACAAAAGTACATACAGCATCTACAGCATCATGTCGACATGATGGGTCAGGCCACAGGACTTCATACTCTGCCTCTCCCTCTCTGATTGTTTCTATCCACAGTGAAACTTCAACAACCTCCTTGAACTGACTTACATTGGTTTCTTCACATCATTAGCCACAAGTGTGATCAATTTTAAGTTGCTGTGTTTAAGTTTAGACACCTGTGCTTTTATTGAGTTTCATTTTTGCTACCTGCGCTTACTATTATGCAACACAAGTGCATCCCAGTGCAAAAATGTGTTTTAGTTGTGTCTAACTAGGTGAAAAGTACCAAAATTGTGACCAATTCAATAAATGGGTTCAGGGCACTGAGCATTTGGCTCAGACAACAAGGTTTAGTGTTTTATCAATTGAGAAAAACTGTAATTTGTGATGATTAGAAATGGATTCAGGGGTGCAGTTCTGATGCATTTTTGTATTTCCTTTTCTGCAAACTAGTTTAGTTTTTTAGTTATTTTTGGACAGACTCAAAGAGGAAGGAAAGCATTTCATGTTTCAGCTATTTTCAACATAAAACACTAATTTTAAAAAACCTTAAATTTGTGCTATTACCAGCAATGAACTAGTGTTGCATTATTAACATTCAACCCTCAAAGTCTGAACACTCAGCACCACAATCACTATTCTTATTTCACTGTCATGGAAATTCAAGAGTTGGTTCTTTGGTTTCTGGCTTTTGGAAATAGAGATGCATGTTGACAGGTGCTCGCCGCCCGAGTGTCCCAACAAGCAGGATGAGCTCGTGAATTTTTTAAATGGGTGTCATTCACCTGCATGTTTTCTGAAGGCATGAATGCTGAATGCAGTGCAGACTTGTGATCCACTGTCCATGTGTTACCGTACCTCCTCCTCGACAGCAGAAGCAGCGTCTCTGTCTGCCAGCCTGGTCCGACAAGGAAAAGCCCTCAAGACAGTCAGCACTGGAACACAAGGGAAACACAGCACAGATGATGAAGACCGCCTCCGTTCTGATCCACTAATGTAACATTTTGCTCCAAAGTCCCACTCACATTGTGTGTTAGTATCCCACCGTCCTCCGAGGTATCCCACCACCTCGCTGGTGGTCAGGTGACAGTGGAAGTCCTGTAAAGGACAAAGGGCTTTGTCCTGAAATGCTCATCAGTTTTAATGATCTTGCTCTACAGTAGCTGTAACGGTTGCTTACCATTAGCAGCAATACATTACTGGACACAGCTACGTTGAAAGGCTGGAATCTGTTGATGGCTGAGAAGGCTGAAAGCTCCACTAGTGTGTGTGGATCTCTGAGGATACAAATTAGAGTCTGATTCACCTCATGCACCTCGACACAATGATCGCATGAAATTACACCGATCAGTCTGAATAATAGAGAGTACCTGGCAGCATCCCTGGTGCCCAAGGTGCAATATCTGACAGGAATTCTCTCTCTGTCGGTTCTTCGCGAAACCACCACATCTGTAACAGTGAGGAAGGTTTTCTGTTCAGTTTAGGGAAGAGAAGAGAAGAGAAGAGAAGAGAAGAGAAGAGAAGAGAAGAGAAGAGAAGAGAAGAGAAGAGAAGAGAAGAGAAGAGCAGACAGGGATCGTACCATGTAATCCAGGTTTGTTGTTCTTGTTCTTCTCATCTGCTTGAACAGCCGTCTTACCCTCCTCTTCATCCTCGTCATCATCCTCCTCACTCACCAGGCTCTGACATGACAAAAAATAAACATTTAACAAACAATTCAGATACAGTATAGAAAGACAAAAGAACATGAACAGGATATTTTTCTTCACTCGAGTCCAAACAGACGTGATTTTATATAATGGACATTTTCAAAGTATGGTATTTTCAAAGATGAAAGAAAACTAGGTCAAGAGGACAAAGGTAGAGCAGACGTGACTTCATTGTAAAGGGTTAGGGTTCAAAGGTTCAGAGTATATCTTGACTTTTCTGTAATGGACTGCAGACCCTGAGATTCTATCGTTTTCTTCCACTGTGAGCCAATGAATCTAAAAGCAGACATTATTTCCAAATGAAGAAAGTAGTTATTTCCCCGTTTAATGATTTCATCACCCCTCTTTCAAAATCCGCTTGCTTTTTTTTTGTTTCTCCTCAACTCTTCCCTTCTTCTCTTTGCATGTTGAAAGTCAGGCAGGACTGTAACCAGCATCTAGTTTCTGTATTGATCCATGATTAGTTATCTGATTGGTTCAGTGGGTTTCACCATCATTCAGCACCACTGTCCTCCCCATGGATCTGACTGATATTTGTTTTGTGTTTCACTGGAACCCCCATTGGTCGAAAAACTTGGGTCGTGATGTCTGACCTCTCAGTTAATCAAACTTGATTTAGCTGTATATTGCTTCAGATGTTTCCTCTCTCACCAGGTCTGCGCTGGGTTGGTACTTGTGCAGCCAAGTGGTTTTGTACTGGACCAGCTTCTGACCCCGGTAGCGAACAGACGCCCAGCCACAGCCGGACTTCTTGGCCGGGTTGACCAGACGTTTGCAGTGAGTGGCCCAGGCACTGGGAGAGTTGAAGATCTGGCCCGTCTCCACCCATCGGATTTTCCCATCGTTCAACAGGTCTCCGACAAAGTTCTTACCCTGAGGAGGGAGAGAAAGACGGTCGGTGCATGTGGGTTTACTCCGTTAAGGCAGCTGTCTGCTCTATTTCATTTCCTGTGTATCACAGAGACACAAGTCTGGTGCGACCTCACACAAGACAACACGACACTGACATAAATAATAAACAACAACACTCATGCCGTCTACTCCTGTTATTACCAGGTAGTGGATGGCCAGCACTCCGTCCCCTGGCTCCACCAGGCCGTCCTTCAGCAGCACCCTCAGGGTGATCCCCCTCCGGGTCAGCAGGGAGCCCCGGCCGGAGCTGGACCGCAGGTCTGCCTCCTCCCCTCCGCTCAGCTCTTCCTCATCCTCCTCTCCGCCGTCCTCCACCACCTGTGGAGAGCTGGGTGGCTCCGAGCCTGAGGACACACACACACACACATACACACATAGGTTCACACATTTAGGATCATCCATCATGTCTGCTGGGGGTGATAGGTGGGTGCACTGTTAATGCTGAAAAAAAGACAAAAGAAATCCATCATTTCAAATCTTTTATGATGCACCAACTTGATGTTTTCTCCTGCCAGAGGTCATGTTAGTCAGAGAATTCAATACGAGCCAAAGCACCTGCACGCCACTTCAACATCTGTGTATTAAAGTTAAACCAGGAATAAAGCCAGTGTAAAAGTCCATTATTTTAATTATGATGACTTTTTGATGAAAGCTCCACTGTAATAGCAGCCAGCATCATTCATAACTGCTGCATGCTAAAAAATGATAGCAATCCCATCGTGGTGAAATGAATCTCAAGGGGCCAAAATAGCCAAAAGATAATCTAAATTGGCATTTCATTAATTACGGCTATGGCTATGCTTGGTTGGCCTTTGTTTCCACCTCCCATTAGGGCATGGCTCTCTCCCTCCACCAGAAAGAGGCCTACTCCTCCTCTGTTAATTTTTCCCCCAGAATTACAATTAAACCCCTCTTTCATTATTCTCACCCATGTCTCTGAAAGCGTCGGAGAGCGCCTTTAAATCCAACTCGGTCAAAAGCTGCTCCTTTTCGGGGGCACTTGAGGCTGTGCGGGGCTGAGCTACGGGCAGATTTCACAGATACACTTCGCCACACTAGCTCCGGCTATTATTCAAAAACATAAAATGAAGGCGTCTGTGGCTCTGCAGTGTAGTTTCCTTGTTGTGTTGCTTTAATGTCAGTTCCCCTCCCCTTTCTTTCTCCCTCTCCCCGTCCTTGTCACTCTCTCCCTGTGTTCTTATGAACGGGTTTTGTCTGGCCGTGCCATGCCGGTCTTATCCGTGCTCCCTTATCCTTTAAAAAACACCGCACAGCCATTGTTAAGGAGGAAGAATCGTGTGCGGTTGTGGAAAGATGCGTTCAATGTCCTTTAAAAAATGTAAACAATAGCGACAATTCTCCGGAAAAAAAAAATGAAGTGTCGCCAACCGCTATTTGGCATTTAGGCAGATTAAAAGTACATCCTGAAGATTACAGCGCGCAAGTGTGTGAGAATCACCATAAAGTAGCCAAAGGTAGAGGTCTATGATGTGTTTAAATACAACCTTGTCCCATTGTAGACTATGTTACACTGTGATTTTCTTCACTACACCGAGATGTTCCTTCTTTATCTCCGGAGAGAGGCACATGTACCGGGGAGTGGCCTGCGGGGGGCAGCAAACCCCGAGCTGTCTGCTTCCTTTAACCGGGTCCAACTGCCCCCACCTGGTGGTAACACAGGATCATGATCTCACAGCGACTGGAGCAACTGTGTTGGTATGAACCCAAACACCTGTCAGTACCATGAGTAGTCAGTACAGAGACTGTACAATTGTGATGCAATAACTGTCTGTCAATCAAACAGCATTTCTTTCCAAACCAATAATAAACAAAGTAAAAAATATTAATAGGCAGTAGAGGAAGTAGTAGCCTACAGGCAAGAGATAGTTTATGTAGTCAGCAATAGTTTAAGACAGTGCAGACTAATCTAAGTAAAGTTTGTATTCAGATGGGTGGAGACTTTTGCGTAAGAAACTGTTCCTAAATGTGTAACAACTCAGTTTCTATTGTTGAATACAAACTATTTATGGAGTGTAATCCCCCCAGCGGGTTGACGTGGTCTATGATTTGCACACAATCCTTTTAAAAGTATATAATCCCTAATTCAGCAATGAAATATCGGGCAGGGCTAAAAATAAATAAATAAATAAATAAAAAAAATCTGTTGTTGGGACCCAAATAAATATGGTTACATATTATGTTGCAGCAAGAGAGCCTGCAAAATGACAACAAAAAAAGATAAAGATATCACTGCCATCATCATGAAGATAACTTGATCATATCTTTTAAAAAATAAATCTAGTCTAGTCCTAATTTTCTAACCTTTACAACTGCTGGACGGTCCGCCATGGCTCCCACACAGAGCGGGAGACTGTAGATCGTTGCTAAGCAACCGTGTAAACTATGTGAAGGAGTAAACAAAGATAACCGTCTTTGGTTAGAGTAAATAAAGCCAGCGAAAATGGATGCCAACAGCTAACGTTAATGCAGCTAGCTTTTTAACAAATAGTTTATAGAGCAGATGATATTTCTTCACTGTAACTTAAATTCAAAGCAAAGCAGCAGCAGCAGTAGCACAACAACAACAACAATGTCGACACCGGAGGCGCCAGCGAATCTCGGCAAAGTGCTCGGTTTTCTCCGGGAATGGGACCGAGGAGACAGGACGGTCCGCTGCCGCATGTTGAACACCTTTGTCCGACAACACAATGGGAAGAGCTGCTACGAGCTGGAGTGTGAGTTTGCTCAGGTGTCCAGTCTCTTTCTGGCTCGACTCACGACCTGGATGAGACTCACGTATCCTTTATTCACCTGCTGAGACTGTGTAGTGTCAGTGTCGTGGTAAAAAAAAAAAAAAAAATGTAGGCTAAGACTAATGGGAATTATAGTTATTTGTAATGTTCCATTTATATCATTGTTTGTTGATATCACAATGAAAGTATTTTGCCACGTATTTGTTCTCTATGTTGTATTTGCATAGTTATGTCTATAAATAAGACATTTGAGTTTTGGAAGTTGGATGCAGGCTAAAATACATTTGTAAACAAAAAATATGTGTGCACTGCAGGCCTGCTCTTGTGACTACACTTGAGTCCTTCACTGAATATCCAGGTACATGTTTGGGACACTCTTGGGACTCCAGTTAAAAGCAATCAGAGTTTTCCTGTCTGCATCAGGCCAGTGAGTGAGATGAGATACTGCACCATAAACTATAAAATATTCCATCTGTGAGCCAAAAAAAAGGCATTTTTTGTGAGTTGTCACTTTTTGTTTGCTGTGGGTTGTCTTGTTTCTGTCAGTGATCAGTACCTAATGGAGTTTCTGGAGGATGGAGGGGCTCTCACTCTCCTGGACATCCTGAGCCACACTCAGAGCAAAGAGGAGGACAAAGCAGAAGCCCTCCATCTTCTGCTCACTCTCTCCAATGCAGGACTGAAGTTCAAAGAGATGATCTGTGAAAGCCATGGTAAATTTACTTTATTCATACCACCAGTATCTTTAAACAATTTGGATCATCTTTTTTTTTATTATTATTATTTTGCAGGTGTCAAAGTCATAGCAGAACGCCTGGCTGAGTCAAACACAGAGGAAACCCAAGGGACAGCTCAGGTCCTGCTGGAGTCCCTGTACTTAGGAAATCCTAAATACCAAAATCTAATCTACAGAAGTCTCATCACCCTCATGGCTTGTAACTCTCCTAAAGCCCAGCAGCTGGTCCTGCACAGCTTACGTCGTGTTCAGGTAAAACTGTAAAAGAAAAAGAAAAAGACACTGTGGACACATTTTTTCAATGCATTATCATCATAACCATGCAAGATGCAGAAACTTAACAGGTGTGCACAGGTAGTTTAGATCAAAGTGAAGGCTAAGTGGTGTGGTCACCGAAGCAATTTGTTCAAAAGAAGAAGACACCGCTTTTATGATACTCTAGATGATGTGCAGTTTAAACAAGTGGTTTAGAGAATTACAGTTCTTGTCTGAGAAATGTACCAAAATGACATGTAAGAAGATAAGAAGACATTGTTATTCTTTCCTTTAGTCCAAAATGAAAACAGCCCATCACAGCATTGTAGAGCCACTGCTGAATATGCTCCGAACCCTGCACCTGGAGGTTCAGGATGAAGGTAAGCAGAGAATGCATTCACTGTAAATCCTCATGTTTGCTGTGGTCTCACTCTCTGACCTCATCTGGTACTCTTCCATCTCTCTGGCAGCTATAAATCTCATCTTAGACCTCAAGACGTATGATGTGAGACCAATGTTGCTCAGTGGCCTGGTAGCTCTGCTGAAGCCTTTTACAGAAGAAGTAGATCCACATGAGATCACACAAGGTGACACTTTGATCTGGATGTTTGTTTTTTTTAGTTTAGTTGTTTGCTTTTTTAAAGTGTAGCAGGTTCAAGAAAATTCCTTCCAAAGCAAAATCAATTACCTGTAGGAAATGATACTGACATCTTGCCTAGTTTTTTCTTAATTTGTCAAACAGACAACACCAGATTCATTCATTAATGTCCATGCATTTTGTGAGAGACCTAATTTGTGACATGTTTTGTTGACACAGAGGCTGAGATTATCAAGATGACTGGATCCCTCCCTGTGTTTGTGCAACAAGCTGCTGCAGCTAAAGCTATACGGTACGGTCATATTTAAAATGTCAGCAAACATGTTCAACAGTAACATGTAAAAAAAAATCCTATCAGAATAAATTGCTGTTCATTATTTTATTAGCCTAAAAATTGTGTCCAAGTGCTATTGATTAACTGATTCTAGTTCTGATTTTAGTTTTTGTCCTACACTAATGAGATATTTTTGGGATGTTGAATTTGTTAAAGATTGCTGACTGAGGAAGATCAAGATGCCTCTCGTGAGCTTGTCTGTCTTGGGGTGATCCAGCACCTCCTCTATGCCATGGGCAACAAAGAACACACTGATGCACAAATACAGGCCAGCCTGGCCTTGGAGGTACATACATGTTTACATCTACTGTGCACTGTAATCATATCTACAAAGTCTGGTGTTGTAATTTTTGTTTTTAAGAATCCACTGGAGCTATTACTGTGAAATTTACCAGTGATGCATACTAATAAAATGGTGAGTTTGTAAAGCAGCAAACATCAAGATTTTTCATACAATGAAATACAGCTTACTAATTTATGTTCCAATGAAGCCCATTGTTCTCTTCTTTCATAAAATAAAACCAAATGTCTCACAGAATGTACAAACCACGTCATTGGTCCTAAACAAAGGGGTGGGAGAGCAGCAGAAACTACACACATATTCACAGACTGTATATTCATGCACGGTGGTAACTATGGATGTTTGTCGTCTTTTCTTTCTAGCACTTTGTTCAATCATTCCCAGTCATAGAGGAACGTGTGCAGAAAGTAATGGGCTCTACATTGTTTACAGCCTTCATGGTAAGTCTTAATTACTGACTGAATGACTACAGAGTCAGCGTGAAAGCTGCTGCAATTAAACACTAACAAATCCAGTCAACCTGTTTCTACAGCAGCAGCCCGGGAGCTTGTACACAAATCTGGATGAAACACAAGCAGAAATCCTGCTCACCAACAATGTGGACATAACTGAAGGTAATAACGCAACGTCATGGAGGGTGTTTAAAATTTTTAAAAACTTTTTATGCTCAGTTTTCTGACTTTTCTTTTCTTTTCTTGTCAACATCAATAGTTTTGGATGAACAGAAGTGCGAAGGATGAGAAGAGGAACACTTTAACAATTATAATCATGAAGACAAATAAAAATGTCCAATACTTTCCGTAAATGTTTGTGCTTATATGTTAATAAAAGTCGCTCTTTGCTGCATGCTGTTGGAAAGAAAAAGTTATTCATTCATAAAAACACATTACCTTTACTTTTGTCCAGATTCAATAACAATGTGCTGTGACCCGTGGTTTTGATAAATCAGAAAAAGAAACATTTTCAATATACACTAGTGTTTAAAATGATTATCAACAGTAATTGATGCGTAATTATTCATTTTGCAACAAAAACACAGCCATTAAGTAACTTTCACTTTGACCCGCCCACCGGAAATTACATTTTTGCTACGTCATCTGTTTCCCTGCAGCCGATTGGACGAGCAGCGGCTGTTCCCGTCCTGAACGTGGCGGGAGTCGAAGTGAATCCGTGAAGTAAACAAGAAATCAAATAAGTGTGTTCACTTCATACGGTGTGTGGTCATGAGCAGATTACGTTCAGCGATGGGCAAAGGCAAAAGAGTCGCAAAGGAAATGGTTGAAACTCCTAAACCACAGCGCAAGAGGACAAAGACAACAGTGAAGGAAGGTATTAGCTGCCATGCTCCTGTTACTTCACGTGTGTTACCTAAGACAGACACTATTATGGGTTTGTACATGAAAATCAACCAGCACGTTGTTTGTATTTCGTCTCTGCAAACATCCTGTGACTTGCATGAGATTGTTGTTATTAGTGAGGAGGAGTGGGTTACAGTCTCATCCAACAGCCAGACCTCTACAATATGGTGCATGTTTCACATTCCTTTTACAGACTGAACTAGTGTCTTATTACGGGGGGAAAATCCTTACTTCACTGCACAGCTGCAGCATCTTAAAATTAGGCCATTATCTCCCTAGCTATGATTAACCATATAGATTTACTTCCTCCCTATAATGCATAGGCTATAATATGTAATAAATATAAGAAATCACAGTAAACCACAAATGATGACTGAAGGGTGTGGCAAGAGTCAGCAAAGCTTTCAAGAGACAATTTAAAACACTTTAACTAACCCTGAATTATGTGTTAGCCTACATCATAGCCTACAAGTTACATGACAGAGTTAAATTCCTATGCACCAAAAAACTCTAAAGTCTCTTGAAAAGAAGACAAGATGCTTTATTCAATTAGTATTTATTCTTACTTTTATTGATGATGCATGTTTTTTTTTCTTTCTTGGCAATGATTGATGAATATTTCCATAGAAAACATCTGTTTTACAGTTTTCTGTTTTTTTTTAAAACTGTATACACTGAAGTCTGGTCTGAGTTTGTGTAAATATTTTACCATGTGGTCCTTATATATTTATGTCCCTGACATGATAATTCATTCATTCCTAAATTGTTTCATACAAGACAGTTCCAGTAATGGCTGTTTGTTACCTTGTCTATTCTCTTTATGCTTCTTCCTCTCAGCAGCATATGGTAAAACATTTAAACCATCCTGGGATATTTGATAAATATTAGTGTAACTGACAGTATTTTTGCTCTTTTAGAGGAAACCACGGATACTGCCTCACCGTCCACATATCACACTTTCTCTGATCCTGCTGATGTTGTGCAGCTGCGCTCTCAGCTCCTAAAGTGGTACGACCAAGAGAAGAGGGAGCTGCCATGGAGGACTCTGGTAAATAGAAATATTGGTTTTGATCATTTTCTTTGAGACCAAATCATCGGAATCACAATATGATCACGAAAGTAAAGTACTTTAGTGTGTTTGTTGTTGTTGTTTATTTATCCCCATTAGCTGATACTGACATTCTTCCTGGGGTTCCCAATGCAATTGAAGCCAAGACTTGCATACAATGCCTGTATACATTTAGATACACTCATGCACAGCCCATGCACAACCCATGCACAGCCCATACATCTCAATGTGCTACAGAGATCATGAATGTAACCTGACACCTGGGATCCAGGTACCAAATTGTCTGTTTTTATTTGATTTCAGCATTAATTCTTACATCAACGTATCATGTGATGAGTATGATTGATGAAATGCATATTCATCATTCAAGGCGAAATCTTGAATGCTCTAATACTGCAAAAGATGTATGTTGATATTCCTCGTATGAATAAACGCATTAGGCACATCACATGAACAATTACCATGAAGTAATGAAGCTGAGTGGCTGTGTGTGTTGCTCTGACAGGCTGTGACAGAACCAGACCTCGACATCAGGACGTACGCAGGTACAAAAACATTTCCTTGTCAGGGTCTGATGTGTTTTACTGCTGCTGAGCCGTTTCTCAGTTCACAGTTTCCTCTTTGTCTCAGTGTGGGTTTCAGAGATCATGCTTCAACAGACTCAAGTTGCGACAGTAAAAGACTACTACAACAAATGGATGAAGGTAGTTGCCTCTGACATATTAAGTACAGTACTTTTGGATTCCCTGACTTATAAAATCTCTGTGTGTAATTTGGACTCTCTGGTTCTTGTTGTTCCAGCGGTGGCCCACTGTGCAGGATCTTGCATCTGCTACACTTGAGGTGATTTTAAAGGCAGCTGTGGAAACTATGGCGGTGATGTCATTGTTTTCCATTTGGTTTATTTAACTTTTATTTATTTGTAGGAGGTGAACCAGATGTGGGCGGGGCTCGGGTACTATTCCCGGGGGAAAAGGCTGCATGAAGGAGCTAAAAAGGTTTGTGGTGCACTTTTTGTTAATTTGTACCTTTATGTCACCCTGAGGCCTTCAACGTGTTTTTCTTCATTGGACCAGAAGCTTTGTTTTATTATTAGTGTGGTCATTGTGTTATCATTATGTGACTGTTTTCTTTAAGGTCGTGACAGAGCTGAAGGGTCAGATGCCTCGGACGGTCGACAGCCTGCTGAAACAGTTACCTGGTGTCGGACGCTACACTGCTGCAGCTATTGGCTCAATAGCACTGGGGCAGGTTGGTCATCACTCACTCACTTACACTCCTTTATACACCTTGTTCATAAAATATCATAACGCAATATAACACACCTGTTGCCTAGGTTACCGGAGTTGTGGATGGCAATGTGATTCGCGTGCTGTGTCGTCTCAGGGCCATCGGAGCTGACAGCACAAGTCCTGCAGTAACGGAGGCGCTGTGGTGAGTTACAACTCCAAACTAATATCCTTGATGCCAGTTCTTACTCTGACATCACTGAATGTTTCTGCAATGTTGTTTGTTTCTCCTTTTATTTAGGGATTTGCCGTTATTGGTTTGGTGCTTCCATAAATTCACACACACCTCTCCGCTGGTCAATTATAGCGTCTGCCATAAACAAACTTTCACCAGCTCTGCTCTGTTCAGAATCAGTTTCTCACTGACAGCTTTGTTTTCCCTCTACACAGGATGTTTCCTGCATGTTGCGTCTCAGAGGATCCTAGCGACTGTTGTTCAGTATTTCTGATTTTGTTTTTTTGGAAGACGGTGAAGGAAACTCTGTTTTAATGATTGATGAATATTCCCTAAAAGCATTAAATCATTTTTTATTTGACCATAGATTTTCCAGAGTACCTCTGTTCTGTCAGTTCGTCTAAGTGGCATTGAAGTAGTTTTTCATTTAAAGGGATAGTTCAACGTTTTGGCAAATTGGCCCATTGCCATAATCGCTATAGTCATGGCAGTAGGTTTGTTACTTTTAATTGTCGGTGTAAGCTATTTTTAGTACGGCGGAGCGGAGCAGCAGGCTGCTCAGAGCTACGCTATGGTGGCTAAGGGAATTTCTTGGTTTCCCTCATCAAACTCATCAAATACACAATCCAACAACTCAAAAACGCTGTCGTGGACACGTTGTGAGCTGCACAACCACCACGCTATGAGATAATAACGGAACGTTACGAGACGGAGCTGTTTTAGAGGTAAATTCATGCAAAACCGCTGATGCGCGTTGCGTTCAGGGACAGTTTTTCAGCAAGCAGTCTCTGTATTTACCCTGTATTTACCTCGAAAATGGCTCAGTTTCGTAACGTTCCATTATTATCTCATAGCGTGGTGGTTGTGCAGCTCACAACTTGTCCACAAAAGTATTTTGGAGTTTTGGGATTTTGTATTTGATGAGTTTGATGAGGGAAACTAAGAAATTACCATAGCATAGCCCTGAGCAGCCTGCTTGCCGACAATTAAAGGTAACGAACCTACTGCTATGACTATAGCAATTATGGCAATGGGCCAATTTGCCAAAATGTTGAACTATCCCTTTAACACATTTTACAGTGATATACTGGTGAGGTAAATATGAGCTGACCTAACTGTTGATGTTTTTTCTCCTTGTATTTCAGGGGTCTAGCCAACACACTGGTGGACCCAGAGAGACCTGGGGACTTTAACCAGGCTATGATGGAGCTGGGGGCACGAGTGTGCACCCCTAAAGCACCAGTGTGCAGCCAGTGTCCTGTACAGTCCCACTGCCGCTCCTATCGCAAGGTAAAGACTATCTCAAGTGCTATCTATTGCTGATAAGAAGTTGTTATGGTTTGTGCTTTGCTCTGTATTGTCAACACAAAACAAGTCATATACCGGTAAGTCATCACAGCAACGTGGATAATTCCACAATGTGTAAATGTGCAGGTTCATGTCAAACAAGAACAAAACTCCAGGAAGCTTTTGTCGAAGCCGAAGAAGAAAACCTCGTCCCTGCCTGACATAGAAGACTGTGGTGAGTTCTCTCCCTCCTTCAGACCTTCATGTTGTCATGATATTACATCATTTCTGACTTTCCTCCTCTCCCTCAGTGATCAATGGGTCTTGTCCGTTGTGTCCCTCGGAGCCCTGGGACGATGAGTTGGGCGTTCAGAACTTCCCCAGAAAGCCGGCGAAGAAGCCGCCGCGGGTGGAGCGGACTCTGACCTGCGTGGTGACCAGACCCGGAGCGGAGGGAGAGGCCGAGTACCTGCTCACTCAGAGGCCCAACAAAGGTCAGTGTGTTCGTATCGGTCAAGAGTTTGCTGTAAGGTGAATGAGTTTATGACCTGATAATAAGACACCATTGGCGTATTTCAACATTTTACCAGGGATTTTCTTTCTTACATGACAGATCTTTGCGGTCAAAAGTCATGGTGACCTCACAAAATCAGATTTCTGGCAATAATAAGACATAGAGTTCATAACGGCACAGCGTAACACATGCCTGATGACAGTTTATATCCAAATGGTCGACTGTCAACTTCACTGTGACATCATTAATGTAATAACAAAAAAAACCAAAACAGAAATGACTGAAAAACAAACAAACACAGAATCAAACCCAGGCCGCTGTGCTGAGATGTGATGAAAATACCAATAAATGAAAAAAACAAGAGTTATAATTACATTGAATAACCAATTAAACAACACAATCTGTTAAATGAACAGCTTTTTTGTGTGTTTAACGAGTGTTTGTGTTCAGGTTTGTTGGCAGGCTTGTGGGAGTTTCCATGTCTCCTGCTGGAATCGGAGAACTCTGAGATGAAACAGAAGAGGGCGCTGTGTGCAGAGATCGGCAGGATACTGGGATCTCCTCTGAGCGAGAGCCGCTGCCAGTACGTGGGAGAGGTGAGCAGCAGCAGCAGCAGATACATACTTTTCTATTTAAACATGCTAAATGAAGTCATTTTATGTAGAAAAGTGTGACAGCCCTGTGATGGAGAACTGCTGTTTGCAGGTGGTTCACATCTTCTCCCACATCCACCAGACGTATGTGGTTCACAGCGTGCGTCTGAAGGACAGTGACACACAGGCGCAGACTGAGAACGCACAGTGGCTCAGCAGATCTGCCCTGCAGGAAGCTGCTGTGTCCACGGGAGTGAAAAAGGTTTGTGTTTTGTTTGCACAGCTGTGTGTGTGTGTTGAATCCCTGCTGTGTAATTGAGGTTGGCTGCACCTGAGGTGAACTTGATTTGTCCCAAACAGAAAACATGGTTTTGCAACAGCAGTGCACTTACCCAAATGTACTGTCTGTTCCTCCGGTGTGTCAGGGGGCAAGAGACATGAATTGAAATGAAAGTTATTTTACAGCCATTACCGAAGCAGCAGCAGGTGTGTGACATGTAATGCGTGACGTGTGTAGTTTTCGTCTTGTATTACAGGACTTAAATGATTTTTTTAAGGTCAAATTCTCTGGTATCTGGTGTCATGCAACATGTGAGTGACAGTTCACGTGTTAATGGGATCGATATATCAACTCTCCTGCAGATTGTGAAGCTTCATGACTCTGTGGACAGTCAAGCAGAACAAACCTCCAAGGTAACCACCCTCAGACCCTTTGGGCATCCCACAGTATAAACCATCACAAATATCCACTATCTTCTATAATCCTGTGCTAAGAACAGATGTCATGTGTCACTTGTCTCTGTTTGTATGATTTAGGATGGAAAGAAGCAAAAAAACAAGAAACCGCAGACCTCAAAAAAACCCAAACTGGGAGCAGCTAACGGTGGAGGCAGACAACTGTCCCTCAGCTCCTTCTTCAAGGCAGTGAAAGAGGAATCTTGAAGGAGAAGCGTGTAAATCAAAGTCCTGCATGAGGCCGCTCCACGCACACAAACTCCCCTGTGTTCTTTTGGTGCTATGATCCCATCACTGGAAATTAAATGTAAAATACCATCAAATTATTTTAAAGAGATCCCCTTTTTAAATTGTCATAAACATAGACTGATTGCTCATTTGATCTATTTTTGTAGGGGAATATGTATCAGTGGTACATTGATTGACCTTGTTGCATAAAATGTTTTTACCACTACATTTTATCATTTTGTGGACTTTTACAGTAGCTATACATCATGATGCTGTGTTACCTGACTGACTGACTGACTGACTGACTGACTGCATATTACAGCTGTATGTAAGATGATTGTGTTTCCACAATAAACATTATAACTGTAGGAGGGAAAGCTGTTTAATTTGAATAACAGCGTGTTTCAGAGCAAGACTCAAGATTAACAGCCAGCTTAGCCAGCTTCTGATCAAAACAGATTTTATTATCCATGTTTATATTTTTTTTGTAGTATGAATGTATAAAATAAATGCTATTTCATTTTAAAATGACAATCTTGTTATTAAAAAAAGAAAAAAGATCTTGTCTTGTTTTTGTGCATGATCAGGTTTTTATGGTCAACACAGATTGATTTGAGTCTTTTATGTCAGTCTGTCTGTTTTTGTATTTCTGTATATTTGTTTTCTTCTTTGGTGTCCTGTCGCCTGTTTGGTACATGCAGTGTTTTTATGGTTGTGTTTGTGGGGATGCCACCTGGATGGGGGGCGGTGGTGATCAAGTTTTTATATCAAGAAAATTGAAGTAGTAAGTAGTAGTAAATGTACTAACATGTACTTCTCTGGTGGACAATAGGGTGCTAAAAAAAGATACATGATAAATAAAAGTAGGTTGCCATTATTTTGGAGGGGAACAGCGCCATCTACTGGGCTGAACCAGCAGCCAACTGACTCGCACAGAAAAATATGCACAAACCCAGGGCGAGAAAAGAACAGGAAGTGGCTCAAATCTTCCTGTTCTTTTCCTTCACTGCACTGACTGAGGAGAGTCCTTCAGGTGGAAGAAAACTCCACATTGTGTCTGTTTCTGTCTGATCGCTGTCAGTCCGTCTTCGGTCGCCGCTGCCAGGAGGAGGAGGATCTGGATGCGACCAAAGTGCAGGACGTTGGTGCAACTTGAACTTTAGTCCAGCAGCTCCACACAGACTCCACAGGTCCTGCAGTGCTGCGTGCGTTGTAGAGATTTCACGGGTCAGAAGTTGTGAATGGGGTTTTGTCTGTAGTTGCTTCAGATTTCAGACTGTTTTCCTCTTTTAATCAGTGCATTCTTCTACCTTTTCAGATGGCTTCAGTGTGGCAAAGTGTCCTGTCTGTGCACCAGAGGATAGTGGACAATGGAGGTGTGGTGATCATTCATTTCTCCTGCGTAGAAAGTTTTTTTTTTCATTTAAATTTACTTTTCTGCAACATAGCAGTGACGATGATGTCCCCAGTCTGTAGCACAACCCTGTGTGTTTGTGTGTGTGGGAGTTGGAAGCTGCAGATGTGCTTGTCTTCACAGTGACTGCTTTGTGGCTTGTCCCATGGTTTGCCACCACCACGCCACTTTTCAAGCCCCATTATCTTGTTACAGTTATTTGTGCCGTGGGTGCATGTGAGTGAGTGGGTGGGACACAGACCCACACTCATGGCAAGCCCTTCAGCTCAGCTCAGTCAGTAGAAAACTGTGCTTGTTCAACTGCATTTTTGAATGTATTTTTCCAGCTTTATAATATGCTCACAGTTGCACAAGATGGTCTGAGTTGAACTGGAACAAGACAAACTGTAAATCTTTGCATTTCCTGTGCAGACAAAAACAAAAACAGTTCTTGAATCACTGGTGAAAGTTTTTTTGGGGGGAAAATCAAAGCATCTTGTAAAAATCCAAATCCTTGCTCCAGCATGTATCCCTTTACCTTGCTTATTCATCATGTATGACTAAAGCCTGAAAGTCCCTGACACAGAGCTCTTGTTATGTTGCAGACAAGAGGACTGACCCATGGCTGCTGGTCTACTCCCCCGTCCCCGTGTCACTCATCTTTCTGGTTTACCTCTGTGTGGTCTGGGTTGGGCCTCGCCTGATGAAACACAGGGAACCCGTTGACCTCAAAGTTGTCCTGATTGTTTACAACTTCGCCATGGTTGGCCTGTCTGCCTACATGTTCCATGAGGTGCATGAGTTCTGCCTTTTGTTATAGTGTAACAAGTCAAACAAATCAATCCTGAACATGAACATGACCTTTAAATGTTGTCTTTTGTGTGTTTATAAGTGGTGATGTTGTATGTTGTGCACCAATTCCTGAAATTGTTGTTTTAATATTTGTAGTTCCTGGTCACATCGTGGCTCTCAAACTACAGCCTGCTCTGTCAGCCTGTAGATTACAGCACCAACCCGCTGGCAGTAAGGGTAAGCATTTTTCTCACTTGAGCTTCATTTGGATTCAAACTTGCAGTGAAATGTGAAAACCAGATAGCTGACGGCGCAGAATGAAAGACAAAAATGATGTTACCTTAACTGCATTGATAATTATAATGTAAAACTCTCATGTTCCCTTCCTCCAGATGGCCAGAGTCTGCTGGTGGTTTTTCTTCTCCAAGGTCATAGAGCTCTCTGACACGGTAAATATTTATTGAAACATGTAAAATTCAGTCTCAGCTGAGTGAGAACACAGAGTTACAACTGTGTTCCTCTGTGTCTGTGAGCAGCTCTTCTTCATCCTGAGGAAGAAGAACAGTCAGCTGACTTTCCTTCACGTCTACCACCACGGCACCATGATCTTTAACTGGTGGGCCGGGGTCAAGTACGTGGCCGGAGGACAGTGTAAGTCCATCCCAGTAAGAGTAATTACATGAAAAAGCTTTAACGACATCAATACATTTTAAGTCAGATGATTTTTTTGTTGTCTTCAACAATGCCCATGAAAACAACAACATGTGTGAAGTTATTTGCCATAGATAGATGAGGAGAGTTGGAACCTATACTAACACTAATGCTGGTATTATCTCATCTTTAAACATGATTATTTTCATGCCAAGAATATCAGTCATTCAGTTTTCCTCCTGGATGTGAGGTACATTTCCTTCTTGGTTTAAGAGACCACTGTATAATTTTACTATTAAAATAACAAATGTGTAATCACAATGTGTAATGTGAATGTCAGTGATATGCTATAGCTACTTACTGTATAGTTGAGGTACATGAAAACAATGATTAATCTGAACAGTGTGGGATTGGTCCTTTCACATGTTATACTTTACATACAATTTACTAAGGACTTTTACTTGTAGTGGGGCATTTTTCTTTCGTATTAATTGGTATTTTAATTTTAGTGAAACCCCTCAAAACCTTTGGAGCCACAGAAACTTGTATCCACTCTACTTGCAATACTTTGTCATTAAGAGGTGGAGTTGAAGGAAACTGGACATATTTTCAGCCCTTGAAGATATTTCATCTCTCACCTAAAAGGCTTATTCAGTTAATTTGGGAAAGAAGGTCAACTGTAGCACTTAATGACCATCATGACCTAATGTTGAGGACCTGCACAGACACTTATAACTACGCTTTGTCGCGTTAGGTTTTGGTATAAAGATTGATTTTTTTTAAACAATATGTTTTGCTCTCTTCACATCCTGCAGCGTTCTTCATCGGCCTGGTCAACACCTTCGTGCACATAGTGATGTACTCCTACTACGGCCTGGCTGCGATCGGCCCTCACATGCAGAAGTACCTGTGGTGGAAACGATACCTCACGTCTCTGCAGCTGGTGAGTGGCTGCTGCCCGGTGTGACACAAACTGCCCATTTAGTGTATTTAGGGAGTGCACCACATGCAAAAACATGTAATTTTCTGAGTCAGGGCTTCTCTGTGGCATTCACATTTTACCTTTATCAAAAAAAAAGCAGCTGGAAATTGCAGTTGGCCACATTCGATTGGAGATTTCAATTAAATCTAAATTTCAATTAAACTGTGATTACCGGTAATTCTGCAGCCTAATTGGAAATGAACACAAATCTGATGTGATTGTTGTATTCTGCTGCTTCTCCAGGTGCAGTTTGTGATGTTCCTCGTGCACACGGGCTACAACCTGTTCACAGAGTGTGACTTCCCAGACTACATGAACATGGTGGTGTTTGGTTACTGCGTCACCCTCATCATCCTCTTCAGTAACTTCTATTATCAGAGCTACCTCAGCAGGAAGAAGCAGAAATAAGACGAGTGGCGAGGCGAAGACACACAATTGAACACACTGAGGCTTTAATGAGAGGAGCTGAGGCGAGAGTGTGACAAAGGGTTTTGGGTTTTTCTTTTTTGCACAGTGAGTCAAGTGTCCTGTGTCTGCAGTACCCACCAGTGTCCACAAGAGGGCACAACATGTCCACAGTGTGAAGACTTTTCTCAAGGTCCTCATCACCCGTTTGTTCTACGGTCGAACTTGGACGTTGTATATTTTGCAGACATGTACAACTATTTTGAACGACCTCAGTCCTCTCTGCATTATTTTTAATGTAAAAATGACAAACATGATTGCTGTAAACAAACTGTACATTTTATACATACAATAATAAAGTAGATTGGTCTCTCTGCATTATTGCAGAATTCAATTCATCAGCCCAAACCCTCCTCAGTAAATAAATTCAAAAGCAAAGAAAAACAAAAAAACACTTAACCACAAAATACAGAAATGCTAACATTTTTTTCCCACTGCTAAAACAACACAGCAAAATGATATATTCTTTTCTACACTTCAGTCTAAAGTAGAGTGAAAGATGTAGATTAGAGAGGAAAAACACAAGAGGAGGGAGGTTTCAGTTCAAGTCCATTCAGAAGTTTTGTAGTGACTGAAATTTAAGATGAATAAACTGCATGTGTTAGCTCAGTTTGAGTCTTAGCACCGGGTCAGATTCTCTCTACGTGATGATTCTTGGTCTTTAAATGTGACTCTGGATCGAAGAGGGAAAGCTAATGTCTCCTATGGACATCAATGGGAAGACACTTTTAAAAAATCAGAATTTTTCATTAAATAAACAAACAAAAAAAACAGACTTGTGTCATTTCCTCATTTAAGATGAACTTCTTTTTTTTCAGTTTATCAATTTACCCAAATCTGACGTGTCAAAATTATTAAAAGGACCCTGCAGCAATTAAGCGTGGTCCTTTCTTTACATTAAGGGACTTGCATAAAACTGATTAAAATAGAACAGACAAAACTGATCCAGTGAAGATTGAGATCTTCTGACTTACAAAAAAAAAAGGATCCCACAATTCTCAAACTGCAAACCTGGGTAAATACCAACATATTTCAAAGTAAATTCTCCAAGCTCACAACAGAGGATCTCTGTTATAAATCTGTATCGAGCCCAATCCTAAATACTGGTAACCCTGATGACATCATGGTGATGATGTCATCAGGGTTATTTTCCTCTGAGTTTAGAGAGCTTCCCTCACAAGCACAGATGTGTTTTACAGACTGTTAACTGCTTTCTCCTCAGGACAAGTGCACTGATGGTAATGTGTAGAATCAGTGGAGTTCCTTAAATGTTTATTTTCTCGAAATCTTCCTTAAATCTTTGCTTATTTAATTATGAATTACTGGATAGTTTTACATCTGAAAACAATCCACATGTGACCTGGAAAAATCCCCTTTTTTGGTTTAACTGCTGATATTTCTTTTTTCTTGTTTTTTTTTTTTGAGTGTACACAAGCCATAAAGGTTGGGATTCAAACTTGACCATCTAGATAGTGTAAGGTAAGTCGTCTAAATCGACTTCAATGCTTTCCGTCTGTTTTTATCCTCTTGGTTTTCATCCATCTGACACCAGGGTTGGGCAGAAGAGTCTATAAATAATGGCGGTTTTGGTGCGTGACCTTTATTATGCTGATGAAAAAAATACAAAATGAACAAGAGACTAAGCGATCCGGGTGAGTGGAGATGCATGTGGAGGGAGTTAGACTGTGGAGTGAGTGGGTGTGGTGAAGCGTGCCCCGCTCTAGTGCTGCTCTACGTCTCTGTGTAGACGGAGGACATGTGGCTCAGGCTGCGGTCGAAGCTGCCCACCTGGAAGAAAATGCTCTCCTCTGGGCTGGAAGAGAACTGGCACCCTGCGTTTCCTTGCAGCTCCTGAGTCAAGCCGAAGCCTGGAATATAGACATCACAAGTGCATTCGGTTTAATATTTTTTGCTAATCTTTTATGAGCTTTTATGAATCGTGCACACAGGCCCCGAGACAAAAACGTCCTCACCTGCAGAGCCAGTGTTGCTATTCGACATGTGGAAACCATTGTGCTGATGGGAAGTGTAGGCGTGAGAATCTCCCGGGATGTGGACACCGCCGACCGTCTGCTCCATCCTGTAGGAGTCTCCGAAATGGAAGCAGCTCTGAAAGCTGCCTTGGTATTCTAGGAAATGAGAGAGGATGTTGAGGAGTGGGGGAGAGAGAGAGAGAGAGAGGGGAGAAAAATAGAAGCCAGACTTGATCAACTGCCACCAACGTCTATGGGTGATTGTTTCCAAGGTTAGTGCGCGTCCGCTCCATCCGGCTGCAGCTGAATGTGGATCTGAAATTATGACAACGCTATATTTGTGCTGGTGCTAACTGTGCCAGCCCCATACTATGTAACATTTATCCCCATCGTCTCAGTTTGTACTCAGAATCGACCGCAGGAGTCACGATAATGGGAAAGCAGCCTTTCCTGGAGCGCTTTTACGCAACTCCCCGACCACAGCGCGGTTACAGAGACGTCCATGTGTAGATCTTTACAGGGAAAACAGTGTTTAAGGCATTAGGAAAAAGGCTCTGGAGTGACAGCTGAGCCTGCCAATGTCAGGGCGCTGAGAGACAGCTGAACACATGAGCCAGCATTTTGTTGGCTAATTCAGTGCAGGGAAAAGGCTTCCGGCATGTGGTTTTCCCCACTCTGTTTCTACCACTCTAATCTCTTTGTGTCCTAAAAATGCTCTGACAGAGCCACAGGGCAGTATCGCCGCTGCGAGAGACAACTTCCTCTCACCGAGGCCTTTTATGTGGCTTTGGTGGTGCAGTAAGAGTTTGAAAAAAGGACACTGGGGTGTGTTCATATCTAAAGTGTTTTCAAGTGTTCTGGCAACACAAGTTTTCTCTTAGGACGTTTTTGCTGATTCACCTGTCGCAGGAAAATATTTAAGGACAGTTGAATTCAAATGCTGCAAATGAACATTTTCACAGATTTTTTTCAGACAAGTTAGATCCAGACAGATGTGTCTGGGTCTGTCTTACCGTCGCTGGCAGGCTGATGGTGGTGATAGTGAGAGTAGGGTTTTTGGTGAGGGTGAACATGCTGTTTCTCCAGCGGAGGAGGAGGGGGAGGAGGAGGAGGTGGCGTCCCCGTTCCCTTCATCCCAGGAGACAGGAGGGGACCCGACACTCTGGAGGAGACACGGAGAGGCAGGGTGAGATGATACAAGTTTCTTTTTAAAAAAAAATTTTTTCATGCCTTTATTAGATAGGACAGTTCAGAGAGTGACAGGAAATGAGAGGCAGACACGCAGGATAGGGCCGTCCGAGAGAGATGATACAATTTAAAAACTCTCAGACTATTGGTGAAGAAGAAGAAGAAGAAGAAGAGGAAGATTTTTTGATTTTTCAAACACACTTTATTTACATGTCAGATATGTTTTCCAGTTTTTCTAAAGTGCTGCAGTGGCCAAAGACGTCTGTCCGACTACCCATTTCTCCGACCATACATTTCTTTATTTTTGCGTCCACTAGTCCGACCTCCCATTTCTCCGACTTAAGTAGCCCTAACCCTTAACCTTAACCTAAACCTACAGTAACCTTAACGCTGTAGAATGGGTACAGTAGTCGGAGAAATGAGCCGTCGGACTTTGGGGCAGTCGGACGAATGTATGCTCCCCCCAAAGACAATGCTAGCTTACATACACAAACAACATAACATAACATAAAGAAGAAGCAGAAGCAGAAGAAGAAGAAGAAACAGCAGCAGAAGAAGAAGAAAAATCCAAGCGTGTGGAACCTTGGGCTCCCCACACATAATCGTCCTCCTACCACATATTATGAACTTAAATCAACAAACAGCAGTGTGCATTCAAGTGAAACCACCCTCCCTCCCGCTCTCACAAACACACACACGCACGCACATAGCCCACCATTGCAGGGCTTTGTGGCCTGAAGAGAAGAAAGCACAATCATGTTTACATTCACAACGTCTGAGAGAAGGAATATTCAGATTACATGTTTGTGACTTTGTGGATTTAAACAGCCTGGAGAACAACTGAGGTTTTCATGTTGCCCTATTTTTTTGTGCATATCAATCACCTTGCGAATGGTTTTGGGTATCGTTGGACATTCGAGACAGCTGTGGGCAAATCACGTGGCCGGGAAATAATCTTCAACTTGACAACACTGTCCCAGAGAAGGGTGATGTCTAAATGGAGCAAATTGTCTTTAAACTTCCTCAGTCTCAACTTTGAAAGAGCCTCAGTGTGTGCAGGGGGAAAAAAACCACAGTCTGGAGATCAAAGGCGTCATAGCAAATGGTGAAATACTACAATCGTAGCAGCTGATAGTAATTCTGCCACTTAGCGTCACAGCTGAACCGGTTCACGCTCAAAAAAAAAACCCCACAGAGGGAAACGTGTACGCTCTAGCGGCAGTCCATGCTGAGCTTGTGCAGGAGCTCTCATCAGCATCTCGCACCAAGTTCTGCATAACATCACATCATCTAACAGGAAAAGTATGCTGCTATCATGATGGATGTTTTGTAGAATTACATCATGAATTTTCTAAATAAACTTTGTAGAAACATTAGCAGAACTGCCAAACCTCTCTCAGATATACCTTACTGTATTTTTAAATGAGGTAAATAAGCTTCCTGAGTCACATTGAAGCAAATAGGTCAAAACTGCAGCCTGACTGGATCACATGGAATAACATTTCCGTCAACACTTAAAACACAGTAAAAAGTCTGAATTGAATCACTATGAACTAATAGTGTGACCTTTTAGAAATACTCCTATTCTAGTTCATGCCAAGAGTTGAATGAGAAAATTGATACCACTCACATGTCTGTACAACCAATGTGAGACCAGAGCCAGGAGACAGTTAGTTTAGTTTAACACTGGCTGTAAACGGGGGAGGAATAGCCTGGCTCTGCCCAAAGATGAAAAAATAACTAAACTAAAATCAGCAACCACTTAAGATCTCACTTATTCAGTCAAAAATCAAAGAAATAACACGTAAAACTGACTGAGGTTGTATGGAAGTACTGTGCTTTAATCAGATATTGTATTTACTTAAGTCAAAGCCAGCTGTTGCTGTTTCTCTCCTATTTATCGTGGAGTGTGGCATCAATCTTCTTCTCAAACGGACATATTTATCAAAATGTCAAACTGCTCCTTTAACTTACAGACCACGGCAGCACAAGCTCAAGCAGGCAGAGAGAGATTTTCAATGTGTGTCTTGTTAAGCCTTCATAAGATCATAGTGATAACTTTACCCAGAAATAAGAACCGCGTCTGGTATTTATTCAGACACTTAAAAGTTAAATGTGAAATTTAACAAGAAACTCAAAATGACCAACAATTTAATGACCTAACGTTGCACATTTGACATTAACTTAATGAAACAGCAATCTGGTGAAAAATACAGACTGATAGCCAACAGAGCTGCTTTTAAAAACAGTGCTGGCCAATCACCCCCGCCCCCCTCCCAAAATATTCAGCAGCTACTTAGTACCCTCTCATGACTGCATATCAGGAATGCCAACACATAAACTGCTGCTGTGTTACTATGTGGAAGCATATGGTTTGCACTAAGCGCTATATGAATGTGATGACAGAGTGTTGCTGGAGGCGGCCGAGCCCTCAGATGACTGCTCGCTGCTGGCCTGGCTGGAGCCTGCTATATGACCTACTGCTCCATGCATGAGGTGCGACCCACCCCCGGCACGCAGCAGTAGCTCAAAGTGGCTTCATGTAACTGTATGGCACATGTGTAGATCAGGGGAGCGGCCGATAAAGGGAGACAGTAAATGATGAGTAAATGATGTCAAATGAAAACAAAGAATGCTGCAAAACCTATGCTAAATGTATTTTACATTATGCTTATACAATATACACATCTTCAGGCCCTTGTGTTGTTTCTTTTATGAAAGGAGATCAACATACATCTCTGTATCATGTACTCTTTAAAGGGATAGTTCACCCAAAATTCAAATTTCACTCATTATCTACTCACCCTCATGTCGACTAAGAGCTGTGAGAATTTTCAGAGTCGTCCGTTCCTTTTCTGAGTTACGGGGGGTCCGTGCAGCAGTATTTGTCCATATAATGGTTGTCAATGGACACCAGGTTTCTTGGTCCAAAAAACACACCAAAAAACATCCAAATACCTCCATACTGCTCGTCTGTAATGTCCCTCTTGTATTGAAGCCCCGACATGAGAAATTGTTCCGAAAAAAATTAAATAAGTCTATATTTTAAGCTGGTTTGTAACGGAAGCTCCCAGTGTCTCTCTTTTTGGACAAAGAAACCTGGTGTCCATTGACAACCATTATATGGACAAATACTGCTGCGCGGACCCCCCTGTAACTCAGAGAAGGAACGGAGGACTCTGAAAATTCTCACAGCTCTTAGTCGACATGAGGGTGAGTAGATAATGAGTGAAATTTGAATTTTGGGTGAACTATCCCTTTAATAGCCTCAGTAAAGAGATCATGCTTTTTGCTTCTGTGTGTCTGAATCTTATGCCATGAAAATTGTGAGCCAGTGAACATATGAGTATATATATTGGCAGTAATCTGGGAATTCCATCATACTAATAACAAGTGGTGTGAAGTAACTATGTAACTGCACTTTATTGGGTTTTTTCATCTTTCTATTCCAATTCAGGGGGAAATACAGTACGTTTTACTATCCACTTGACAACTATAAGAGGCTGCATTAGAAGTTTTACATATAAACAAATGAGCTGCTATTAAAATGCGGTGAATTTCGTAACAATAAGATATCAAATAGCACAATGCAGTAGAGATTTCAACTTTATTTTTGATGTTTTTAGTACATTTTGCGGTCAACAGTTTATGTATTTTTCCCAAATGGACAAATGGTAATCAAGTAATATCTCGTACGATATCACAACTCGCTTAAGTTAAAGAGTCGAGCACTTTCTGCATTGTTAATAGATTTGATACAAACTAAAGCAGGGACTTTCCAAACTCCAAGGGTCTCCAGGATTAGCCAATCAAAACAACTTAAAGCTGAGGTGATAGCTCCAGTGCCTTTGGAGGTTACAACAAATTAGGGGCGTGCGGGCGCGGGCGGGGTGGTGTTCCACTCCGAGACCCTTCATGTCATTTTGAAAATGTTCATGCAGGTATCAGATTTAAGTGCTTAGCTGTGACTCTCTAAGTGACTTTACTTGAACTCGGTGTCCGACAGAACTGAGGAAGCTTGTGTGACACCTCGTGTTAGTCCGGCTCCGGAGAAGCTAGCCGTTAGAAGCGAGCGTGGCTAATCCATGGGGCTGGCACCGGCCCAGTGCGTGGCCATGTGTTCCTGCAGAGAGCAGCATTCCCCCAGGAGCTGCTGTCAGCACAACCTCAGGAAACAGTTATACTGTTCATATTTTTACGAGCTGCCTCTATGTGCAGCTAAAGTGAATCATAAGCTAATCACTGCCAGCTGCCCCCGGCCCTACTCTCGCTAGTCCTCGAGCTGGCTAGCTACTCAAGCTTGAGGTATGATGGGAATCTTTCATATGCTACATTAATCTCCCCTCTGATATTCATCTTCACTGACCATCCTGCTCTACTCCAGTTTGTCCAGACAAGCCCACCCACTCCTTCTCTACAACAGCGAGAGTGATTTGACCATTGACCTGTTGATTCCTGCAGGTAGATTCAGAGGGGATTTTGAGGTGCGGCCATCAGTTTTTTTTGAATAAAGAGAAGGTCGAAAGTTTAGAGAACAGGGAGAGAAATGTAAAATATTCACTACCACTGCAGAATGATGTCAACTTTAGCCTGCGGTATATTGTTTCAGGGAGAAACCTTAATGTGAGGTGGTTTCAAAGGGAATGAGGGGATACATGTTTTATGAGACCTCACCCTTTGCGTACTCTTGTGGACAATAGCTCAATGACTTTGAGTGATTCAGTGAATTTTTCTGTGAGCTGATGTTCATGGCTTAACTCCAGCCCAACAACAACAAAGGAGATGAAAAGGCCGCTCTGACCTGGACCATCTTGCCGCCGCTGCTGCTGCTGCTCCCAAACCACACAAGTCCAGACAAAATGACTCGCATTCAGGTATGTGGGCATCAACGTCTCCACTGAAGCGGAACTCGGATCCAGGAGCTGAGAAAATGCCTTCCCAGTCTTGGCCGACCGTATTGAAGGCATGATGGGATATGGAAAGAAAACCTGAAGATTCATGAGCAGTCCTGCTCTGCTCCTCGTTCGTCTTCCTTCACCTGCAGCTAACTGTCCCACCAGGGAGCAGGGATCAGACCCTGTCCTGTACAGATCCTATATTCTCCACAAACACCCTCCGCCTGCCCTCTCATCTCCCTCTGTAGCCGGCCGTTAAGCCCCGCTGATGGATGACAGGGGCTTCTTTGGCGCAGGTCGGTGGGAACACTTCTGGTTCTGGTTAGCAGGCTAAAGCTGTGCTTGAGAGACAGACTGCAGCATCCTGGCTAAAGCTAAGCTAACGCTAAGCCAGCCCCGCAGGCCCCAGCGTGAAGAGCACAGCCAGGGCTCATGATATTTTTGGGGCCCTGGAAACTCTCTCTTAGTCCCAGAAAGATAACTGCCCCAAACAAAAAAGGATCCGTCCTTAATCACCAGCCTACTTGGAGGAATTTCGACAGTAAATCATCCAAGATTTTTGAGTTTTTTTTCGAGTTAACTGTTTGTGCAGACGGGTTAATTGAGGACTACATGTTATTAACTGAAGACCACCAAATTATTGAGTGACCACACGCTGCCTCAAAAATGTTTTTGTTTGGGTTGTGAGATTGACACTCATTTTCTGGATCACTGGAGAATGATAATGGCTGGGAAGACAGACAGTGTGGAGTTACGGGGCCGTGAACGTCTCCCTTCAGGGCAGGAACTCTTAATGTAGCTCTGTGCCGCCACTCGTAATTCAATTAACCTGTGTCAATCACTGCCAAGGTATCAAACCGGCTCAGTATTTATAATATTTGCAGAGGGGCTCTTATATCAATACTCAGGTAAAGGCAGTAGAGTCTCCCCGCTGCAATTATATAACCGCATATGGCCGAAGCACTGAATGACAACATTTACCACCCATCTCTCTGTGAGCACAGGCCACCACAGTCGAACAGCCGTCTCTATTAGAGAGGCCATTACACACACACACACGCACACACGCACACACGCACACACGCACACACGCACACACGCACTCCGATCGCACTGATCACCAGATGTATTTTAACTGGCATATTTTAATATTAGCCTCAGAAAAATGACACTGGTATTTACTAAGTAAAAGGAGTCTAAATGGCCCATTTGAGCCAGAGTAAACACATTTAGCTATGAGGTCAGAGGCTGCCACACTAGAGGCAGGTTAGTTTGATAATTTTGTCAAAATGTTTAATGTCCTGCTAAACCGTTTGGGAAAAACAAGTGTGGCGCTGATATTGACTTTGGCAGCAGCCTGTATACTCAAGGCTTTAAACATGTAAATCAAATGCTCCATCTTCAGGCAAATGTAAGTAGACGTTTTATGCCCGGCTAGTTGTAGGTCCTGCCACAACTCGCTTTTTGACTCACCCCGCCCTCCTTATATATATATATATACGGTATGATGAACAGATAGAGCGGTGCAGTATGTGTGTGCGTGCATTCATGAGCCCTTTCGGGTCAAACATCTTGATTCGATGAAATCTGTAAATTTGGAAATTGCTGCAATTTCAGTGCAGTGTTGTCACAAGTATGAAGGGGCTCAAGGTGGGGAAGCAAAGATATACATGAACAAGAGAGATGACTGGCTTAATGGGCACTTAAGTTACATATGAGGAAAAAGGGATTCTCAGTGTGCTACACACACACACACACACACACACACACACAGAGTTCAGATGTTCCTCATCAAGCACCCAGAGGAACAGACCCGCGTCTCACTTCCAATATGTCCCCCTGCCCGTGTAAACGCGGTTACAGCATCCCCTACTCAGGTCCTTTTCACTTTCTATTTCTCTCCCCACGCAGGTAATTGTGCATGCTGCTGAGAAAGAGGCACTGAAACCGCACGGTAATTTCAACAACGTTCTCCTGCTTTCAAGGCCTGAAACAACACATCACCTTCCAGATGCTTCCAAGCCGACCTGACGTCTGCGAGCGAGCGAGCGAGCAGGCGGGCGGGCGCTCCCGACGTTTACATCCAACAACGGCTGGACCGCGCCGGGCCCTCGCTGCACTGTTTGTGCTGGAAGTCGAGCGGTCTGCTGTGCCTCACACCCCCAATCACATGCAATCATGTGTGTTTCCTGGATTACTATATGTAAACTCCTCTCACTCACACACATTCCCACAAACAGAGACACACATGAGTACAAATGCATGCGGCGGCGGCGGCTCTTAGAGTAAGAAAGCCATCAAACCTTATTGTGTCATACGCCTGTGGTGTATATACTCGAATAAAAAGTGTATATACATGCGCAGACACCCAAAGAGCAGACCGCAGAGTTAAAGAAAAGCGTGTTTACGTAACATGATCACTTTTGTAACACAGGGTTTATGATGCATGATTCCATCCACTCTTTCTCAATGTTATTAAACTGTAAAAGACTGTTTTCCTTCACTACCTCCCTGGTTTTCGGCACATTGTTTAGTACAGTACACACTGTGCCTGCTGACGACACTCGGGCTCTGTAACTCTGCTCTGCTGGCTCTCTGGGGAAATCATCGGCACTAATAGGAACCATTCTGTGCCTCTCACGCACACACACATGCACACACACACACACATGCATGCACACACACGCACACACACTTCGGAGAAACAACCAAGACGCACGAAAAGAGCCGTCCATCTCTGCCGAAGTGTCGTCGAGCAAGGCAGTCGCACGCCCGTGAGCTCTTTTATACTGTTGGCGTCTGATGCAAGAACAGCCTTGTAAAAATGTGTGTTCAGTTGAGTTAATTAATGTAATCTCGTCACAGTCAATTGAGCGCAAATGCATTTTCTTCTTTGCCAAGATGTAGCAATACTGGCAACACTTACTAAATATTACAAAGTATCCCCAGATGTACTTATTTTCTGAATTATCTAGATGCACCGTCTTTTTGAGATGGTATAATCTAATTCAGTTTGTTTTATGAGCCACAAACAGATCCAGTGTCTAATGCTGCACAATATATAATGGGCTATACTGTACAACGAGAGAACATACAGTAGATTTTTAGATTATTACCGTATATGGCTTGTTTGGTAACACTTTTGTTTTTCTGTTGATTCTTGATCTGTGAGGGTGAAACACAACTCGCAACACAAACATCAGAGGATGACACCATCGCGCTGCTTTGCTTTAGTTTACCGTCATTTAAGTTTGAATCATGTCCGGCCAAGCGGTTTGGTCATCACGCTGATGCTATCGTATCCAGTAGAGATGGGGGACCTTATGAACACTGATCAGAAATAGAGCTGGTGATGTGTCCTGTTGACCCTATGGTGACCAGCACAGCCCCTCTTCCCCCGAGGCATGTCCTAGGGGTTGTAGAGTTGAGTTTGTTTCCAGTAACGCAGCCAAATGGGTTTGTCAGCACGACCGAGAGGCTTAACCTAACATGAGCTAAGTGGGTTCACCCTGCGGTTCGCCCTGGATTCGGGACAAAGAATAGGTGAAAAACAACGGGAACAAAGGCTGAAGAGTGTGATCATAATGATAACATCAGGATGATGCTTAGTAGAGGGAGAACGTTGAGGTTTTGACCTTGTGTGTATTTGTGAAGATCCACATTCAGGCTGGTGGTGTATGAGAGAGTTTCATGTGTTTCATGATTCATCTTTGTCCACTGAGTCTTTACTCATGATCTTACCTCACATATCTGAATCTACTGCTGTGACAAAGCCTTACATGACTGTTCGCAGAGTTTTCCACTAACTAATCAGGAAATTTACCAGATTTCATGTTTATTTTACTGCCCCGGTGACACATTTCTAATTTTCCCACCCTTACTAATAACACAACGTTTTCTTAGTGTGGGCTAAGTATGACACAACATCTCAATACGTCCATCCACAACGCGACTCACCCGTCTCTCGTGCCATCCATGGCGGTCAGCGGGGACAGGTGATGAGGGCTGCCGAGGTCCCTCTCCAGTCTGTGTTGCCGTGACGGCAGGTCGGTGGCGGAGCCAGGGTTGGGGTTGGGGGAGAGCAGCTCCACTGGGGCGCTGTGATGGGGGGTGCTGGAGCCAGTGTACAGGCCTGAAATACAAACAAAGCTAATTCAGTAAATGTGCCAAATAAACCCAAGGGCCCTGGGTTCCATCTTTGCTTTGAGCGAATTAGAAAGCTCTTTCATGGCAACAGGGTTTTGTTTTGACAACCCTCATCCAATCAGAGAGCTTTGTAAGATAAAATGTTCTGTGTTTGCGCTGTCTGTAATTTAGGGTACATTGTTTGCGCTGCCACAGGGATTGGCCTTGTTTGTCCTTTAAGCTGTTTGCTCTTATTACACAATAATAAACTAAGACGTTGCATATGTTTGAACAGCATCTTTGAACAAGGGCATTTAAAAGAGGGAATAAGGTTACTGGATAGCCTCTGTTTTGTATGTGTTGATGTGCCATGGTTATTATTATTAAAGTACATGCAGACGTATATATAACTGAGCATTTAGAATATGTTTGTCCATCTAGTGTAAGTAACTCTACGACTCTATCCCATTATGTCCAATATGTCTTTCACTATTCAATCACTGATTTTTAAATTACATTTGATTAATGTTTTGTTGACGCATCAGTCTGTAGGGGGCCATTATTTTCTACTGATGCTGGCTGCTTTTTTTTGCCAGCTTTTTCTACTGTTTCAAGCTGCGAATTATAATCCTTTTTTTCCACAGAATGCCCTGAAAACCAAGGCTGCAACTAATGATTGTCATTAGTGATTCATGTTTTATTTGTTTTAAGTTTTCAGTTTTTAAAGAAATATGCCCGTCCCATAGCTGCCAAAGCCCAAATGGACATTGTTTTGTCCAAACAACATTTCAAAAACAAAATGTATTGATTTTCTAATGATTTAACGGGGGAAAAAAAGCCATAAATCTCAACGTTAGAGCAGTTTGAACTAGTGAATTTACCACTTTGGCTCTATTTAGACATTTCCTTTTGTGAGTATGCTGCAATGTTTCTGATCCGTCAGCCCCATACTTTGAATTTTCCAGTGGTTTAGTTCCATTAACGTTTAAAAATGTTGTTCCAGAGGGAAATAATAGTACAAGTCAAGAACTAGATGTCACCATGAGAAAATGAACTGCGGAGTAAGTTGTTCTCACAACACAGTAAATCTATCCTCTGCATCTTTCTGTTGCGTTTATCACCTGATTTCTTTCCCAGCATGCACGAGCGCTCTGACTGTCTGGTGCCGTTAACCAGCAACGAGAGGGAAAGACAGGAAGAGATGAAAGCAGGAGAGGAGATCGGTGCTTCTGGTTTTGCTGTTTCCAGGTCCAGCTGTTTTCAAATGGAAGCATGCCGAGGCCCTGATCTGACAGCACTCTGAAATGGTTACAAACTTGATTCATTACCCCCCAAATCATCAGTCACAGGCCTTAAATGTTTTCCCCTTTAGCCCCAACATCTGCTACCAGAGCGGCAAAACAGTCGACAAATAATGGCTGTGATTGCCTCAATTTCATCGCTAGTTCCTTGCAGAGTGAGACAGAGAGGAGCTGATGGAAGTCCTTAAGAGTTAGTGGAGGATTATGCTCTGCCGTGTAAAGGCTGCTGGCTGGGTGAGATCAGACAGAGAGGTATGTGTGAGAAGGACATGGAGGAGAGGTATATAAGCCACTCAGCATAACTGCAGGAACGTGTAAACCCGCGCACTAAAACTAGGATGAGTCCTTCCTCTGGTTAATCAGCGAACACTCTAATTATGCTCAATAAAACAGAATGGGGCTTCTCATAAGTCTCACTGCAGCCGTGTGAATAAGAGCAGACTTGTAACCGGCGAACAGGAAAACAAGTTCAGCTCTGACTGGAAGCATGAGTCATTTTCTGCTCCACAAGTGTTAATGATGGGATAGCTGCCCACTTTGTTCCACCTCTCCCATGCATCCTATTGGCCGCAGAACAAAGCGAAACTCATGTAAATGCAGATCCCGAATGCCAACCTGCGACATCTTTTGCTGGCCTCGCATAACACCGCATCCTCGAGCGCTTTGGCATCGGCTCGTGAGAGAGCTCCTCGGGGCTTTAAACCATTTAAAACAAGAGAGCAAGCAACATCCACTCAGACACAGAGGGAGGCCGAGGGTAAAAAGCCAAGACTCAGAGGCCCGGTTCGACATTCAAAGACAAGTTGAGCGTTCACAGTCGTCAAACGGTGCGCAGAGTTCCAGCAACAATAACAGAAAGCAACAGGGAGGCTGGACGGGCTACAGGAAGAAAACAAGGACAGATGTGTCCATAAACTGAAGAAGCTGCGGGGCATCTTTCTTGTCTTTAAGATTGTTATAATCTATTTATCTCTCTCTTGTTCCCAATCCAGTGCCGTGTTGACTTTTGGTGACGGTCGAATTCATCAATTAGAAAAATTGGAAGTTTTAAAGGCCACATGTGATGAAGTAAAAGTTTCCGCTTGAAGCTGTTGCTAATGGTTTTTGCAGTCTTTGCATGACAAGATGACAGGTTAACATGATATGGTTATGAAATACAAACCAAACAAACAAAAGTGCTAGGTTGTAACACTTAAAACTTAAATAGCCCGATACGGTCCAGCCACTAAAATGTTAATATAAAATGTGTATAAGCAATTACAGATAAATTATAGTGGTGTAATTTGTTTATATTTGACCAAAGGCGTCGTAAGTATGATTTTTACTGCCTGAAAGTACAAAATGACCATAATACATCTGCAGGAATGTTGACATGGCTGTTGATTACCACCAATGACTCTGTGATTGCTTTGCCAGGTGTCGTGATTTCTGGCGGTCAGACCTCACTTGCTGGCGTGTTCTTCTGTTTTGGAACAAATACTCCCTGGCCATTGGTTTTTTGGAGAAACAACCAGACTCTTGCTCTCACATTCTGAATTGCTCAACCATAAAGAATAACGCTACTACTGGTGTCGTATGACATGTTGTGTTCAAGTCTAAAAGCCAGCGATTAGGAAGTATTGTTAGAACATTTTTCGGTTGAATTCGTGTAGTAATCAACTTACGTCCTGGCATAAACGTTACATGAGAAAAGCGCACTGAGATAGAGGGAGACTATGAAACCTATGTTTTTGTTACTCACAGCGGAGCAGTATTGGATTACTTAAAAGTTATAAAATGTAACCTTTCCACATTAAAATTGTCTAAAAATGATTCGATCTATGTCATGTGTTTTTTTTGCGGTGTGTACTCACATTATCCCAGATGTTCTCAGCAACTCTCAAACCTGAGAAATGTGTGACTTATTCATGGTCATGGTCCGTTTCATTTGGTCGCCTGTCAATGACGTCATATCCCCCTACAGTATGTAATGTGCATGCGTCACCTTTGCTGTTGCCCACCAGAAGTTCAACATTGACTTTTATCCAGTTTTAAAGACACATTTTAAAGATTCAACTGTGGATTTTAACCAGATGAAGTATTTCAGTCAGATTCTCAAGTTACTAGAGAGAGAAAAAAAGCTCAACTCCCAGCCACTTGCTCTGAAATGTCTTGTGCTCGTTGAACTGCGTCGGTGAATCAGTGCTTTTTAATGTCACTGCTTTATTCTGCCAGTTTAAAGGACAATTCTGCGGATAATTCAGCGTCTGGTGAAAACCTCCTCAACGTAAGGATCAGACGTTATAAAAGAATAAATTGATAGAAAGGTTAGCAGCCATCTAAGGTTTAAGTCCTTAGCGGTGGGAAACGCTTATTTTCAATGTGAAACTGCTTTATTCAATCTTTTACCAGTTATAATCACAGGGTCTGTTTAACTTGGAGAGGAGGAGACCTCTGTGGATAATTTGGCTGCAGGTAAAAACCTCTTAAATTAATGACAGTGAAGTTATCCAAACAAGGACGAGCTGATTACGTTAGTGGCGAAAGCACCGACTTCCATGATCCAAACGCAACTTCACAACATCACCCTCTTTGGTCATTGTTTGACTGAGATGCCTAAGGGCGAAAGTTACAGTATGTATTGTGTCTTTATTAATGCCTCCCTGAGGTTGCATCATCATCATCATCAGGGTGTTGGATGACTTCTGCATACCTGTGAAGATGTCTTGGCCCAGCCCGGGAGAACGACCATCCTTTCCGTTGTAGAGGTGCTGCGAGGATGTGGAGCTCTGAAGGTGCTGCATGGACAAACAGTCACTCAGGACGTCCTGCTCCAGGTGAGGGCAGGGCCGAAGCTGTCAATAACAAAAAGATTATAAATGAGTTCATTTTAAGAAATTATGTTAGGTAATTCAAATTAAAAAACCTTTATTAATCCACAGAGAGTCGTTAAAAGCACATAAGCAGCAGCAGCAGCATCAATAGAGAGGAGATGTAATGTGGAGATAACTCTGCTCTGCAAGGTTACACAACCACAGAGCAAAACACAGCTTCAAGTTTGGTCTATTTGTAGCTTGGACCCTGTGTGGTGTGTGTGTGTGTGCGCCTTCTCTTTCTGCAATAATGTGATTGTCGTGTTAATTTGAAACAGTAACTCAGCAAATGAGAATACATTGTCAGTCAGGGGGAACCAGAGGAGAGATCATAAGCTCCTCTTTGAGTCATTCGCTGGCCTTGGACATTATGAGTAAGTGATCCCTGTACCAACTCGGAGCCAACGTGAGATTGCTTCTGTTTCTCTCGCTGCCAACAGTAATGGGGGCAACTGAAGACACATTTCAGCTTCGGAGTCTATCACACGCCACGCTAGAAGAAACCTAAACCTGAGGAAACTTGTGTCCGCTGGAGAAACGGGACATCTGCCTTATGGATCAGCGGAACAGCTGACCTCCTGTTGTATACATCAGTGGATTTCACTGTAATAAAACATTACAGCTGCCGAGGCACACACCAGGACTGCACTAACAACCGCATCTCGGTCCGTCCTCGGGAGACTCGCCTTCAAAGATTCAGAAAAGCCAACACGGGGATCAGGAAAGAACGATAGCTAATAATCTGAAGTGTGCAGAAAAGAAGTCATTTTTAAACAGTGTGAAATGAAACATGATCAGCCAGTATTACAGTAAGACACTGACTGGAGACAAGGGGAATCTACCAGTAAGGTATCTGGCATCTGCTTTTAGCCCCGGTGTCGGATGAGCAGCCATGGAAAAACAATAGCAGTGGACTCGATCTGCTCGGTATAGTACATTTACTACTCATCTGTGAGTTAAAGGTTAAGCCTGGTTTCCTACTGTCGACAAATCCCATGAACTTAAGACCAAAACCAAAAATAAGTCAATTCCAAGTATAGCTCACCCCAGTGAGCTTTAATTCTCCATTGTTGTCCACAAACTGATGCAGCTGCAACGTTACACTCACTAATATGTTCCACTTCCTTATTTATAGTGAACAACATTATTTGGTCATTCAGGTATCACTAGGAGAGCATTATGCATATATAATGACCATATTAAAGTGTCTCTTTTACCCCTCACTCTAGTTGTCCTACCTTTTTAATGTGAGCGAGCTAATGTTACCTCTGTCCACTGGTTCACTTAGCTATGTAACACTAACTTGTCAAAACTAATTCCTTTGTGAGAAACTATTTATTTGGCTTTGCTGTGTTATTTTTCATTTTTGTAATGTGTTATTTTACAACGAAAACATATCCAGTTTTAATTCGGTAATGTGTAAAACACTTGTTGTGAGTTTGAACTCCAGAACATCGAGTTCATCTGGCTCCGAAGTTCAGTTCATCATAAAATCAAAGTATGAACTAATTGCAGATGAAGTTTTATTTTCATCATCGTGCTGTGATATCAATTATCTGACTAATACATATTTTTCAGCGGGGTGTATAATAGTAAGAAGTGATAACTTTATGATGCCAAGAGGCATAAAAACCTGGCGCTGCTACTCCGAGCCGTTTGGATCTGAGCAAGTCAAGTGTGTCGCTGAAAGAAAACGCTCCAGTTACACATGACTACGGTCAGTGCCGTCAGCCGAGCGTTTCTCTCTCTGTCATCATTCCAACACTTTCAGTGAGTGCGTCTTTCCCCCTATGTCTGCCTGTCTGTCCATATATCCACTAATCCAGCTTTTGTTATTCCATGAAAATCAATTCCACATTTTGATTTTGCGGCCGTGCGCTGTGGGTGGAAACATTCTTCACCATTATCACGACAATCTACTTTACCCCTTCGATTTTAATTCCCGCTGACTTCCCATCGACAGCGGGGAACCAAGTGGACAGATAACAACTTAATCCGTGCAAGACTTCCATCCTCTGGAAGAAGACCTTCTGCCCTCTTGGCCACTGACATCACAAATAATGGCACTTGTCAACACGCTGGCATCATCCAGATTATGATTTCACAAGTTATGATTGGAAGCTGTGCGTCAGTAAATGTGTACGTGTCCTCCTGGGAAAGCGTTATGAATGCCCTGCAAAACATTCATCACGCGTAATTGGGGCTCTGTTTTCCCCACAGCGACACTCCTAACAGTTTTTCTCCAGGCCTGCTCCAAGAGTGGAGTCAGAGCATTTGTTTGACATTTGTCCATAACATCTGGCCACTGGGGTATTCTACACTACAGCTTATTAACAATGCTACAAGTACACATGTGTTTCCCTTTACGATGCTAAGCAAAGGAACACATCATCCAGCCTGCCACTATCCAGCCCCTTCCACAACAATGAGCCCTTTCTCTCTTGTTATTTACCCGCTTCCAGTCAGGGGAAAGAATGGGCTTTTGACCATGAACACGATGAAATGTGGTCAAACCCGATCTATTGTTGGGGAAACGATTCACAGAGACACCCCTCTAGTCCGCCCCCAGCTTCCCAACCCCTAAATTAAAGCAACTAGTTAGATCTGTGGATAATACAGATCAGACCAGGGGCGGATTACATAAAGCGGTCTGTTTGTAAAAAAAAAAAACCTGCAGCCCGACCGTATTGACTTGAATCAGTCCATCCTGGAAGATTACCAAGAAAAAGATACACAGTAGCTCTATAGCAGGGTATACTGTAGCAGCTGTGTTGTAACCATCCATACTGTACATACTGGAGAGTTATTTGTGTTAAAAATAAAAAAGAAAGAAAGAAAAGTTATAATAATGTTCAGTTAATTGTGGACAAGTTGTGACCTGCACATTGAGATAATAACAGAACGTTACGAAACAGAGTCGTTTTTGAGGTAAATTCATGCAAAACTGCTGATGCGCCGTTCTGGAGACAACTTGCACCGAGAATTAAAGGTAATGAACCTACTCCTAAATCTGTAGGGATTATGGCAATGGGCCAATTTGCCAAAATGTTGAAATTATCCCTTTAGAGGAGCTGCGCAACAGGCAAATATATGGGCTGATAAGTGTGAACGCTCACTTTTACGTTTTCATTTTCAGTTTAGAGAATATAAAAACTCATTAAATGTGATTTTTGTTGCATCTTGGATCGAACAAACATGTATCTAGATTGTTAACACCATAGGTGATGTGTTGCTTTATAATGCACAACAATGTTATGACACATTTTCATCTCCATCAAAACAAACTGCAGATCTTTTGACTTATGGCCATATTTGGATTTTGATTAAAATGTGATTCATTGTGCAGCTCTAAGTCATAAAATTGTCCTGTTTTCAATAAAAAAAAAAAGATACCTTAAGTTTAGGTTTCTTTCATTTGCTTCTATTCAATGCTCAAAAAACAACATAATCATACAGTGATTTTAATTCTTTTATGGCCTCATGCCTTTTTTTTTTTTTTTACGACTTGACCACATCAAGTCTTTTCCTGGCTCTCCTCTTAAATATCTTACCTTTCTACGCACCTGTTGCTCTTTGGCTGAGTGGATCTTGACGTGTTTGCGCAGGGAGCTGGGATCGGTGTAACGCTTGGTACAGCCAGGGATCTGACATGCGTATGGTTTCTACGAGAGGAGAGAACACGTCACATCAGTAATAAGAAGTGAAATACACCTGAGTTAGCTTTTTACTAACAGCAACAGAGGAGGGGGAGAAAAAAAAAGCAGGGCAGCTATTTAAAGAAGACGGCACAGGAACTGAAACATTTTAAGGAGCGAAATGAAATCAATACACAGTGAGTTTTGAAATGTGTTGAATTAAAAAGGCAAAGATAAGGTCCTACCTTTCCGGCTGAGAAACACACATAATTCGAAGTAAAAGGAAGAGCAGAAAAAGGACGAAAAGAAAAGACACAAAAAAATCAGTTGTAAAACATTTTAATATCAAGTTATTCTCTTATTCTGCGGTGAATGATCACTCAGCTGCTGCGGTGTTGAACGTTTCGTCACCGCTCAGTTATGAAACCTCACTCTCCTGGTGCTGACAACATTAATACCGCATGATTAATAATAATAAGATCTACATGTAAATAATACTTTAGTTGTTTGTGTTACACTTACTGATTTTTTTTATTGCATGACGTGAGAATAGACCTGTTATTTGAAATAACGTTTAGTGGTACTCTATACCATCAGTCTGTAGGTGAGTGTGTGCGCTGACATAAGTATTGGTCATAAAGAGGGAGTTGTAAGTGTATTAGTGTAACAGAAATGACATCTGTAAAACGACTACAATGTCATGGTGTTTCCTCATCATTTCACATTCCTCTCATTAACCAAGCAAATATAGTTCAGCGCTTGCTGATTGAGGGATTTTTTTCCCCCCTCACGGCAATTTTCTTTTTTCATCCGCGATATATAAGTTGCCCATTAAAGTGTAAGCGGATACGCGTCTTTATTAGCTCTGCCTCCATACCTCAACCTTCTCTGTAAATAATCCATTGTTATTCCAAGGTGCTTACAGTGCCACTCATCTCCGCCATGTTTGTTTTGCCAAGCAATGTACCCAATACGTTGCCGAACCCTCAGTTTAAAAAAAAAAAAGAAAAAGAAAAAGAAAGAAAGAAATCAAGCATGACTTCTGTGTAGAATAAATATCATTAAAGCTTGAGAATGTTTTTCCCCCCTAAGTGTTTTTGGCAGAGCGAGCAGCTGGGCAGGCGCAGCAAAGGCCTGAGCAGGGTGTTAATGTGAAGCCATAAGCATCAGGGTCCCACATTAGCTGTATCATTCGTCCTACTGTGGAAAGACTGGGTGCTGGAAGAAAATCCCTAACTGATAGAAAAACGCACGTCGGCATTCAAATTTATACTTGGATAAAAACTCTTAATGGTTTAATGCTACGTGCACTGGTGGCCGGCCAGAACAGGAACAGAACAAGGGGAGGGGTTGTAGATATACGTACATATATAATATATATAAAATATAATACGAAAATGTATTTATTTTTTGATTTAACATTAGAACAATGTAGTTGTAATGTTATTTACTAATTAAAAAAAATCTGTCTGAATCCACGAGATTGACCTGAGTTAGAAGCGACTGATACGACTGTCACTGAAAACAAATCAACAGGAGTGAAATACGTTTTGAGACATTTAGAAACAGAATATATTTTTCAGTAATTAATATTCAGATTAGTATCATGTTGTGTCAGCAAATAAATAACAATTAAGATCCTGTCTCTGTTGCTCCCATTTGTTCCTTTTAGTTAAGTTTATTATTGTCCAAACTGAGGATGCTGCATTGCTCCTGAATTTGGACATAAACACAGATTTCGTCTACGGATTCAATTCATAGCCTCTATGCCTAACAGTATCTAATAGAGCTGGGGTGATTTTTGTTTATTTTGTTTTCAGTACAAGTAACATACAGTGGATAAATATTATGTGGAGCTGTTTGCATTATGATTTACACTTTGTACCATACTACTCCAATTCAGTGGAGAAAAGTGAAACACTTCCTGTAGCGTAGGAGGAAACAAATACCTCAACTGCACTTTTAGTACATAATTTGAAGAAAACAAGTTATTTACTCCCCGACTGTGCCGGCGATAAAGTGAGCGATGGTGCGGTAACTGAGACATGACGAGTGGCAGCAATGGCTGACTCAAGCTTTCCTTCCCTCCGTCTGCACAGGTCAGAGAAACAGGCAAAGCTCTGTGTGAGCTCGCAGCTTCTATCCAAGCGCGTTATGGCCTGAGCTGCAACTGGGGCCTAATGGAACTGATCATTTAATGATCTGTGGCATGTCGCTGCCAGTGCAGAGAGTGAGAGTGCCACACTGACTGACAGCAAATTAAAGTCTAACACTGTCAAGACATGGAAATAAGGCACTGAGGTTTGGATGGCAGGGGCAGTTTTTCACGTTGGCATAGAAGCGGAGCATGGGCAAAAGCTACACGCTCCAACACATCCAGATCAGACAGTGAATGCCACTTATCCCACAACTATTTTTCCTCAAATTTGCATATAATCTAATCCTTTAATTGGTTTTATAGGCGGTAAATACAAGCCTGTTTCTGAAAACTGCAAAACACCTAAGCGTCTATAATTTCACGCAGCCATCCTTTCCACTACGCTCTGACCACCCAGACTATTTTAACTGTTGGCCAGAGACATGTTAAACATTAATCTACTCTGGTGAAACATTGGGAGGTGAGACAGAGCAGAGACTGAGTTGCTGACCGTGTCCAGGTGAGTGCGCTGATGCTTGGCGCGGTCGCTGGAGTTGCTGAAAGCTTTCTGGCAGCCGGGGTGCTGGCACAGGTACGGCTTCTCTCCTGTGTGGCTCCTCAGGTGGATCTTCAGGTTCTCCAGACGTGAAAACGCTTTGTTGCAACCCTCGAACTGTGGAAGACACACACAGATGACACAGGAATGCATACACACAAAGATGCACGCAAAAAAAAACAACAGACAGGTTTGTACAAAACCCACAAGGAAACAAACAAACACCCACATACATACACGCACGCAGAAAAAAGACATCAATCAGTGTAAAGTTTGGCAAACTCCTGGTACAATGTGGGCTCTGTATATGTGTCTGTGTGTGACTCAGAAAGAAGTTGTCCCACTCTTTCCCTCAGCGCCTTGATCACTCGCACAGCTGGAGGAGTTCACTCTACACCACACACACTCACCAGCTATGGAAAAGTGAGAGATGCTCAGGAACGCGGGTGGTATGATCGCAAGCTTTTTTTTTTTTTCCATGGCTCTTGAATTACGCAGCCACTTCAAGGACGTTTGTTTAAAACCACGTCCACTTGAAAGGCAGCGGCGTGCATGACACTGCACCTGCTTCCAGGCGGCTATTTAAACTGGAGGGGGGGAAACTGCAGCGTGCAGCCGTTAATGGACTGTAATGCATAGCATAAGATAAGCGTTCTGCTGCGTACGGCGCATTAGACTGACAAGTGACAGTGACTGTAAACAAGCTCATATCCGACCCAGCTTGGCCCATTTGATCCCAACCACTCAGCCAATGAACACCACAGATTTGTTAACATGTGAATGATTTATGAGGCCTCTCGTATATCCTCCACTCCTGCTCTTGAGCAGAAAACGCGGCTGATTGGTTGATGAGACGCTCCTACATGTCAAGACCTCCTATAAAGAGTCACAAAGTGCAGGGGTGTACACCGCTTACTGTTACTTATATCCACCTAATGTTGATCTCATTTAGGTTTTCAGCAGCACCTTGAAATCTATATACAGAGACTTGACTGTCAGAGGGTAGAGCAGCGGCAGGAGGGCGGCTCGTGTTGGGGCACTTGTCCTTCTACGACATCTTGAGATGATACCAGACAGGTAGAGGGTTTACTGAGTAATATGGAGAAAAAATGAGGCGATGAAGATGGATGGATGAAAAATAATTAGCAGTACAACTGGGGAAACAGATTAAAACAACTATTATAGAAATAACAGAACCAAAGGCATTGAACACTGGAACTAAAAGTCACTTTTGCTCATTTCCATCACATCTGAGTAACTGTGAAGATCAGACAACAAGACTAATGATAGATTACAACACCTCAAGCACAATTTTCACACCAGGAGACGGCAACAATAACAGAGTGATCACGCTGCTGCGGATCCTGTTAGATGTAATGAGTTCAAGTCAAGGAGACGTGCAGAGGTGGAGACACGTCTGATAGTTTTGCCAGTCAGGAAGCCAACACAAAACCCAACTTTGTTGTTAACATCAATCAACATCAAGAAATGTCCTCCCCTGCTTCCAACATCAGTAGTGGCAGCGTCTATTAGTTCCTCATTTTGTGAATTGCGCTGCACACGAGTTGTAGTTGCTGCGTTTGTTGTTGTAGTTGTGTTCGGCCAATTTGTCCATGAACCATGAGAAAATACTAACCCCCCCTCTGCTCTGACTATAAACTCTGAAGTGCCGCCTTAAATGCCAAAACCACATCTTCTCGGCTCATAATGCGTACCCAAAACTTATTTCTTTCAAAGTGCCAAACTGACCTGGGTGCAAATAAAACTGTTGCGAAAGGCTCTGAGGTCTCTACTGTCCATTGTCCCCTGACCTTTAGTGAAGCCTGCGAACAACAGGTCGGGTTACAACTAAGGAGAGAGTGACACCATTCTTCTAATGGGCCTTCAGCCTCATCTGGGCTCAATGCTCATCCCTGGCCTCCTTCATTCACTCACACGGCACAGGCAGGGCCTTCTATTCACTGAGGCTCCATTTAATATAGGCGAAACCTAAGCCTGTCATGGTAGAGCTGTGTTAGGTGACCAGGCTGATCTGTGTGTGCATGTGTGTGTGGCTCAGTAAGAGAGTCTTAATCTGCTCGCTTATAACCATGCAACACACGCTCCTCATGAAGTAACAGCTGTGAGTTTGGAAGGAATGGCTTTTTTTCTGCTAACTGTCAAACTTTCTTTACAAGTTTGTGAAATTGATGTGACTGAGACCAAACATAATTGCACCAAACATAAGATGTAGATGTATCGATGTTTCAGTACTAAAATAATATCTAAATTAGAGAAATTAAAACATGTTTCTCTACAAAACTACTTTTTTTGACAAATAAAACAAGCCAAAAACAAGAGCATGCGTTAGTGTCAGCACAAAGCCGTCATTAAAGTACAATTACAGTGTGAAATTAAGAAAGTTGTGATTTATATTGAGAAATATCTGATTAAAGAAGACGTTGATAAGATCAAGAATTTAACTGAACATTTCGATGCCAACTTTTAGAGCTTGACGGTTTCCAGTACTCTCAGACATTTCCAAAGCATTCGTTAGCCGAATGTTAGAGTTCAAATTAATTAGTGGCAATCCGCTCAGATATTTTTGGATAAAGCTGATGCGTGGTGCGGTTAAAGTTAAGGCAATCAACTTGTCCCAGAGCGCCTATGATAGATGAATAAAAACGCATGCAAGCTAAAAATGCGCCCAACTAGACAGCGGCACGGACGTGCACTAAGGAGGGCGGGAGTGAGGTACGAGGAAAAGTACCATGAGAGGATTCCTCAACGACCAGGCTTCGGCATGCAACCATGGAAAATATCTTTATGATTTCATGTTGCACAGTGTGAAACAGAGGAAACATATTATTCTTCAGTCATGCCAATCAAATGTTTCAGCTGGAAACAAGAGAGGCAGCCAGGGTGGGAAAGTTTAATAAAAATCTCAGTGCAGAGGAACATCCACACGGCCACGCCGGTCATGACAGACACGGTCCATGCTGACTGCTGAAATACGGCGCCGAGCATTTGAGTTGGGAAAACAAACAGAGCTATTATTGACTTGCCAAAAGTGTGTATTTATGTATAAGGGAATAATCACTCTTTCATTGCTTTCTTTTCTGCAGTACAAATTTGAGGCTAAATTATAGTTAGGGGTCCGTGGAGGAAACCGTGTTAATCGTGTAGAGCGTATTATTACTCAGGGAGCGGGACTAGCAGGGAGACAGCGGAGTATGAGGTTTTCCTGCCTGATGGGAAAACCAATAGGCAATGCCACCTCTAGGCATGGACGTTACCCAGAAACCCTGCACGAAAAATTTTATGCTACAGTAAGATGTTTCAGCGCGGCCAATCGTCTGGTTAAAATGACTCCATTCAGTGAGTTCAGTGATTGTCGACTTCATTTTGCGTACTTGGGGGCCCACGGTGCGGTAAAATACTCTAGTTCTACTAGTATTGACGGGTGAGAAGTGTTTTCACAGCGTTGATGTGGGCGGTATGTGGTCCTATTTCGGTTAAGGCACGATCCTTGTCGCAATTACACTACACCCCGGGTCAAAGATCTGATTCCCCCTACAGTGAACGACGTTACAAATATGACGATTAAAGTCAATAGAAATAATAAATACAAGTTAAAAAAAGGACATGTGTCAGTATGTTGCTGCTAAATGTAAACTGTTTGGAAAGTAATGAGCACCTAGGTTAAAGTGGTATAAACAGAGATCTGTGGCTCTGGCTGAAGCCTCCGACACAGGATCGATTTTACCTTTGATATTATCTATGAAAACAGTTTAGATGGCGCTAATCACATTAATTGCTTTAAACATGTTTAGTTTTCCGCTCCGTCTAAGGTAAACCGACAGATCACCACACGAAGGGAGAGCCACTGGCAGCGTGGAGGGGATTTGAGCCCCATTTGACACCATTTCACTCTTGAATGGGCTTGATGGTGGTGGTGGTGGTGGTTGGAGGGTAGGGGGGGTCAGTAGCTCAGTAAACATTGGGAATGACAGCGGGGTCTTGACTTGGTTGAAGGGGGCAAGAGCAGGTTGAAAGGGTGGACAGGCAGCTGATCACAACAGACAGATTATGGGCGCAGCGTGCAGGCTGGTGGAGCTGCAGGCCCGCCTGAGGCCTTCATGGGAAATGACTCCTGACTGGCAGGGAGAAGGCCAAACAGTGTCGGGGGCTAAAAGGCAGCAGTGTGCAGCTCTCCTCACATGCGGCGGCTCATTAGCAACCTGTAGGAGCCGCAGATGATGCGAACAAACCCGCCGTTATGGAGGGGTGTTGGGGGAAAATACGGCTGCTGACATGTCGGACAGGAATCTGATTAGAAGCTTTAACGGACGGCGATGGACAGAATCAGACGTAAGGTGGAGGATATCAGACTGTCTCTTATACAGCCAAGGTCATCACTGACAGGACTAGGTTTTTTTTCTGAAAAAGAAGAGTTTCAGGATTTTCTATCCTGAATTTTTTAGGGTTACTACCTTAGGGATGCACCGATATGAAAATTTTTCTGTCATGGCCGATATTTACTCTACCGATATCGATATGTGTTGATTTTTTTTTTAAGTTTCTGAGATGATAAATTTTTGTACAGACTGAAAATCATGCAAACTGAATTTTTGAATGTCTTCTTTTATTTTCAGAATGTATTTTACTTCCAAATAACAAGGTTACAGGATACCATCCTCCTCGCGTTACCTCAACTTTGCAGGTGTTGCATACGGCTATATATCGGTTGTGCATATCGGCCCAATTTTACTCATCGGACCCATACCGATATGTTAAAAAATGATACCGATATTAATGCAGATATATCGTGCATCCCTACTTGGAAAACAATATCAGACTGTCGCTTATACAGCCAAAGTTGCTTTAGATGTTGCTACGGATCCTTTGATATCTCCTTCAGCGCTAATACATCTCTCAGGCCCCGAGCAATAACGGTAGAGCAGGCCCCTGACTAATGATGCGGAGATGGGATTCAACTGTTCGGCTGCTAACTAGCATGAAATTCACTATTACTCATGTTTAGAGGCCCCCCTCCCATAAAAGCAAAAAAAAAAAAAGTTCTCAGAGCCTAACAGCCTCAACAGGCTTTCCGCTGTGATTAGTTTTGCCTAATACATCCAGGCTCCTTCACTGCCAAGCCTGACAGACACGATGAAGGGCAAAGAGAGAGTTTTGGTGGCAAAAGGAAACACTGCCAAATAAAACATGTTATAAAGTGCCAATGCTCAAAAGCAGCCTGTATAACTTTATGAGTATGAAAAAAAAGAAGAAGAAGAAGAAAAAAAAAAGCGGTCGCTGGAATGAGTCGGTTTATCACAAGGTGTCTTTCTCTGCCCTGACCAACGAGGAAAACCACCAACACTTCAGGATCTGTTCGGAGGGGAGGCTGTGGAGCAGAGTGCCCCGGCTGTGGATGGGAGGAACATGTGCATTTAATCTGCCTGCTTCCAAATGCCCTGTGGCAACCACAGCAAAGAGCAGAAAAACGTAAATGGATGAAATTATATCCATATGATTCAACGAGACAGCTAAGGAGAGACAGGTTTCTCATGCGCTTCGTCAGGATACAAAATTAAACACAGCTTGGCTAAAACATTTGCATTACATAGTTTACACATATCATTTCCACTGTGAAGCGGGATCCTTTTAGCAGCCAGCCTCATCTGCTGCGAATAGGGCTTTAATTTTAATCAAAGATAGCGGCTGAGGTTTTTTTTTGTTGCTTTTTTCAAAACAGAAATGAATTTACAGACACTTGCTTTGTTTTCGCTTGACACATCTCTTCTCCCCTGTGTGCTGCCTAATTCCTGGGAGGGTGTGATTTATGAACGATGAGATATGAGAGCGCATGGCAAAATGACTAAAAGCGAGGGAGTGTTGTCCAGATGCGAACGAACAAGCGAGCTCAGCCGATAAATTGGTGGGAGGAAGTAGTCATGTAAATGACTAAAGAAATTGTTCTTAACAGCCATTTTGCACTCATGCCTGAATAGTTTGGGGGGGCCAGATTAAAAACTATGTGGATGGCACAACAGGAAGCATTCCTATGATGACTAAATGAGCCCGCGCACGTAATGAGCCGGTCCAGCTGTTTTGTTCCTCTCACACAGACTGTTTTGCTGGAGATTGAGGAGGAAGTGCCGTGATGGCTCTGAACCCCTGCTCCTGCGGTGGAGGCCTGGCAACTGTGTGCGAGCCTGGCTGCACAACAACGTGCTGAGGCTTCATGGAAGCACTTAACCTGTTGTGATTCAGAGGCCTTCATTCAAACGTCTACCAGCTCCGCAGCCCTGCATCAGATTAGAGAGCTAAGATGTGATTTCCTCTTAAACCAGGCGGCCTGGGGTTTACCGGTTCACCAGGTTGAAAGGAGAAAAAAAAGAAAAAAAAGAAAAATCGGGTCAAGTTCTCAGAGAGATGAAGCGGACCGTCAGGGAAGAGGATATGTCTTTTGTGTTATCATGCAGCATTAGCGGAGAACCGAACTGAGCCGATTCTTCTTTTGCCCCGAGCATATTAGATTTTCCTTCTGGGCAAAAGCTCAGGGTGTCAAATCCGTTTCATACAGACATACTTTATGCTCAAACTGTATGAACAGAGGTTAGCTGTTGGGCTCCCTGAGAGACAGGCTGTGCTTGTAACAAACACCAGATCGTGTTACTGATCGCATCCACATCAATGCTAAGGACAGAGGACAGAGCTTTGTGCGATGATTTCTTTTTTTGTTTTTACTGAGAAATATTTGCGTATCAGTTTCATCACTGATGAAAAAGGATTTCTGTTTCCTTCACGCTGTATGTACAGTTTAAAGTTTAAAAGTTTAGCAGGTCTGGGCTTTGGATTGTCCTGCATCCTGATGGGAGGGAGAAAAAAACACAAAGACATCACATTGGAGAAGAGTCTTACCGTCTTACTGCTGCACAATTTGCATAAAAAACAAATTTACTACAGTGCTATGAACAAGGTACAGTAGGGTTATTATTACCTTACCTATAATTTAACCTTGTGCTTTTAGACATGCATCCAACACGGTTCAGTTTCAAAGTTGAAATGTTGACCATGTAAATCATCTTATTTATACCAAGAAACATGAGGACGTTTGTTCCACTGCAAAAACGAGAAATTCTTTCGTGTTGTTGTTGACTGGAAGACAAAGAAGATTTATGGAATAAATAACCACTGAATATTTTCTGTCTTAGCTCTTCGCTCTGGCAAGGAGACGTGATCCTGTGACCTCTCGCTCAGTGAGACTTCTATAGGAGCCGTCCCCACTTTGTGTTGTGACAGACAGTGTGTTTATTCTCACTCGCAATCCTAACCATTTATAATGGCTAATTAGAGTGCAACACAAACCTTCCAGCGCCGCAGCCATTAGTAACCATCGGGGCATTAATTATAAACCCATTCACGAAATCCGAACCTGGCATGAAAAAGACAAGACTACGGGGTTACACAATGAAAATCCTAAACATGATCTGTGTTCCGAGCCGGCGCCTGGACTGATGTTACTGGCAGTCAATATGGGATCCCGCTTGACGGGGCTCATGAGCCACGGCGTCCTCTGACAACCGGGCTTCAATCTGTCCAGCACCTTTCACTCACACCTGCCTCCGCTCTCACTCTCGCTTTCTCTCTCCGTCTCTCTCATCTCTCTTTTTACCCCCTTCTGCCAATAAGGCCGTCTCTCGCCCCGGCCTGACAATGGGGGTGTTACTGTATATACCTCAACAAAACTCCGTGGCTCCACTGTATATTATTGGCAGCGTTGCAGCCAACTCGGCAACAGCCAGCGAGGACAATAACTTGATATTTAATTGATCAACTTTATTGCTCTTTTGTTAGACCGTTAGACAAATACTGCGCCGTCCAATGTGATGATTGGCCCGGAGCTGTGAGGTGATATTTTTATTGGATCACCGTCATCATCCATCATTTTCTCTTTCCACCGTGACTTCTCCGCTCGCTGAGTCTGTCTACCGCTTTAACGTTTGTATTTCAGGCCTTTATTTGACTTTCTCCTCCACAGCTGCTGTTCTTCTTCGTGCGGTCCAAAAGTCTAATAACCTTAAATATGCATCGGGCATCTCTACATGTCGGCAACTCTACAATTGCTAAAAAAGTTAGAGTCTAGAGTCGAACTCTCTCCTTTTTTTTTTTACAGAAACTGCCGTAATCTCCCAGAGTGAAAACTGTCCAAACAAAAAAAAAAGAAGAAAATGTGCTACACTGCTTGCTCAAAATGCAACATGTCTTGTGATTGCATTCCATTCTGGTCTATTGAGGCTGCTGGTAATGGAGAAATTGGCATCTTTGGTTATTGCCACAGGTCTGGAAAGATGCCTTGGCTCCGACAACAACTCCTGACATTAACCACTCATGTACTAGAAAGAAAACACACACACACACACACACACACACACACAGACCACCAAACCACAGCATCAGGCCAGAAAACCAAAGTAACCACTTTTGCTGGTAGCAGTTTTAACAGTGTAAAAGTATCGATTATTGGTGGGGCCAGGGGATATTTCATGCTAATATACATATTCAATTCTATTTTCGGTTTAAATGTGAACAAGGACTGTCTTGTCGGCAGGGCCGTTGCAAGGAATTCTTGACTTTTCCACTTTTTTTCTTAGACTACGTATGTGTTATCATTTTTTATTTATCCTACTTTGTTTTGATGCTAATGCAGCGTCACTATAAGTATTAGTCAGGGTCTTATGCAGAATAATTCAAACAAAGATGAGACTACTGGGGTGTTTTGTGAGTTATCATCACCTTTCTCCCCTTTACAACGGCTCTGCTTGTCGGCCATGTTCCCGACTACAATATAATATTTTTCATTTTTAAATCTTCTCTTCTGGCTTAAATTCCTGTGTGACAACCTGATATAATGAAAACCACGGCCCAAGTCACAGCGTTCCTGCACTGTACAGACTTAGTTAGGTAACGAAATAAAAGCCCTTCTCCCCTTTTTTGGCCAACCAAGCGTTGTCCACACAAGTCAAGAGTTGACACAGCTGTGTAAAGGCTCACGCGTACTGTAGCATACACTGGCGACTCTATAACTCTGACGTGACAACAAATAAACATTGCAGAAGCCCAGCAGAGTTGCCAAGCCAAATGCCTCCATGCCAGAAGCACTATAGTATTCAGACAGAAAACATGCCAGCAAAATTAAACAATAGGTCAACATGGCATTGTGATCAACACCAGCCCGTGGATTCCAGCAGGGCGAAGGGAACGAGAGAGCGTTTATGCAACCCTCTGGAGGGCGACCAGACCACAAAGCCTTTTGGGTAAAAAAGCAGCTGCCCAAGAAATGTGGTGCAACTGAGATGCCACGGTGCCCCTTGATTTGTTCACTCCTCGGCTCGCCAAGGTTGTGTTCTTTTCTGCTCTCTGCGGGTTTCAGGGTCCAGTTTCCAGTTATGTGGATATGGCTGGTTGCAATATATCAAGACTGCGCTAGACATTCGGGGTGTCAGGTCCAATCACGGCTCAGCCGTCCTCAGCGAGCACATCGCCGTTCATTCACTTTTCAATAAATCAATTCACCACATTTCAGTATATAGTTGCCTCTTCATACCCAGTAATGCAGTCCACACCGACATGTCTGTGTCCACTGTCCTATAGGAAAAGACATTTATTTGAGAGTAAAACCACTCCCCATTCCAGGGCAATTACGACGGACTCCGTTGGCAAAAACCCTGACGTTCCACTAATCACTGGTATTCTTTGGTAAATGTTTTCATATTTATGGAATATTTCCTTTATATATATACTGCTGTAATAGGACTCCCAGGCCTGGTGCTCGCTCACCTCGCAATAATTTGCCAGTTATAGGGTGCGGGCGCATTACAATACAGTATTTTTCCCCCTCATACAAGATTTATTTCCTCGCAGAACTTTAAATCACGTCTGACCTAATCTAAATTTCTTGGCCTTATTTCTTTGAAAATAAAAGTGGCATACTTGCGATACCAATGTTTTTTACGCATTGCGAGAGAAGTGACAGTCGCTACGTGACACTGGATGACAGATTGCTGTTATTAGAAGCCGAGAGAACAGAGGGAAAAGGGGAAAAAAGGATATGCTTCGACTTAAAGGCTTCTTGCTTCTACTGTAATTCTCCCGAATAACCAAACCATTCTGCCTCTAAACCCTGTATAAACCCTTTTACATCGATGTTAAACTAATTCCAAAGCTGAACAGGCCGAATGTGAAACAGATGTTTTCAGACGTGAACAGAAAGTGAGCGGGGCTTCTTTCTGGAGACAGTTAGAGATCATTGGGGTGTAAAACTCTACGGGGGAGAGGTAAATCCCAGCTTAAATATCAGTCTTGTGTGGTGCCAGTTCTGCTGGGTCAAATTATCATAAAAAACAGCAATAAAAAATTAGTGTATCATTGTGTGCATCGTGTCCTTAAGTGTCCCACTGAGAGGCTTTTTGGTCCCGTCTCTCTCTTTTCTCTAATTTCCGACCTCGCTCTTATTATCAATCATTACACTAGATGTGGTTTTGGTTAATGTCAGTGTTTTGATATATGTGGCGTTTAACACCACCGCTCCGTGCCTCGATATTCTGACTTGGATCTTTCCACTGGGAGCTCTCTTCGTTCTCTTCGCTCTCTCTTGGGTGTTTGAAAACACACTGAAGGCCTTGACAGTGTAAACACACACACACACACACACACAGTCAACTTGGAGAGCTCATTTGACCTGTAACAAACGCTTGAGCTCTGCGCGCAACGGCTTCGCTAATGCCTCAAAAATGCCTCTCTCTTTAGTCCGCATTCAGTGCATACCAAATCACTTGTCATGCATAATGCCTTGTGATGAATTCTGGGCAAAAAAAATGTCTTTTTTGGGATGACATCAGTAGAAGTGAATTGCCTGTCTGGCTCCGTTTCTTTCAACCTTCACTGCGTTTCTCAAACATTCAAATTAAACCCGGCACTCTAACCACGGAACACCGCAGTGCATAATTTAAACTTGACACCATAAATGTAAACATGTCTTTCGCTACATAATTTATCCATACTACTCTTGGTGTTTATTTTGCACGGTAGCAACTCAGTTTCTCATATATATATTAGCTGCAGGTCTAGCATGAGCCGAGTGCGGAGCGGTGTGGGTGTGGGTCTGGGGCTGGGTGGAGGGATACCGTCGTCCTGGGGCTGTGGTGTGGCCCTGAGACAGAAGTGGTCCTGGTGTGTATAAATGTCCTTCTTGTTTGCTTGTTTGGTGGGTAATGTGAAGGCGGTCAGGGGGTAGATGTTGCTCTGGACTCACTTCTTATGCTGTGCCCTCTGCCACACTGACAAGTCAGCAAAAAAACAAAAACAAACATCTGGGCGCGCTAAGAGATTTACCTCTGTTCAAGACAAGACACGCACACACAGTATACACAAGCAATTGACCTGTTTAGTGTGTGTGTGTGTGTTTGCAGACTGGCTTCTGTGGCACAAATTGTGTGTTGGCACAGGCCGAGGCCAGTGTGTGACTGTCAGGAGTGGGTAAAGGAAGCCTCGGAGCAGAAAGGGCCTGTTATGTCTTTGTCTCGTAAAAAGGCGACTTTGGCTATAATTATCTGTTTGCGCTGCAGAGAAGAAACGGTTAAGTCCGCCTCCGCATTGCACATGATCCGTGACGGTATACAGTACAACCAAAAGGCACCACTATTGAGCTCTAACAACCAGGGAAAATTTTAAGACTCTATAGAAGGGGAGTCTAAAAAGGCCCCATGAGCTAAGACAGAGATCCCACAGCTCTTCTCCATCCATCCATCCACCCGCCCGCCCTCTCTGCTGTAGGAACCAGTTTTGCATCCCTTTGCAACAGTCTCACCCCCCTTCACCCTCCTCCCCCCCCGTGGACGTGACAGAGACACCCGAACACACACCCTGGCTTCATCTCTCCCATGTATTAGTAAACTGATCTGGCTCAGCAGAGAGGTTAAACTGATTAAGGTTTCGGATGGGACGCAATTATGACACAATCTCTATGCAATGTATAACCAGACTCAGCCCTGGGTCTTCAGGTTTCCGATACCAGAGCGTGATTAAATGTTGAGGAAATGGGGAAACTCAAAATATTGCATTCCAGACAAATGCAATTAGAGTGTATCACATGTAGTAAATCCTCCATGCTTTGATACCTGGTTATGAGGTTGAAAGCAAGGTAGCTGGAGCGGCTTGACCTTTTAAAAAGCTATAGAGTCCAGCGTAGACTTGCAAGAAGCGGAGAAGAAGTGAAGCGAGAAATGCTTCACTGCTTATACTATGTACATAACAACCATGTTGACTGTTAGCTGTGTCAGAGCGGGGAAAAAAATCCATCCATCGCCGTGCACAGTGATGGACAGGTACATGTTGTCGGACCAGTAATGGAGCTTCAAAACCTTGGTTGAGGAATCCAAACATGTCACATCGGTTATTTCAATGAAAGCTGCTCACATGGTGAAAAGGTTCCAGCCCTGTGATCCCAATGCAGTCAACCGGGCTAAAAGTAAATGAGCAAATGTTGTGTGTTGCAACAACCTGGACCGGCAGCAACAACGCTGGACAACTTTTGGTACAAGTGGCAGGTCCGGAGAAATTACCATGCATACTTTACTCCTTTGTACTAACAGGAAGTGATACAAAGTGTGCACGCCTGGAGATCCATAAAACTGCATCCTTGAAACGGCTCTGGCGATTTCCACTTTGGAAACCTGACAAAGAAATGAATAAAATAAAAAAAAAGTATTAAAAAAAAAAAAACCTGCTCCCAACATTTAATACGTGAGCCAGCTGTGAGCAGTGTTTCTGTTGTGCGCCGCCTCGGAGGCACAGTTTTCCATGAACGCCATGCTCAGTCGAGTGAATTTAGTATGCATACTGGTCCTAATTCTGTCACCTCTCCAATCGAAACATACCAAAAGCTCTGTCGAATTTAAGATGCAATTAGGACATGCTGACATGCTGATGTGTATCTTACCGACTGGAAAGAAAACGCAACTGAAACTTTAAAGCAGAGATAAAATGTAAAACTTTTGAACGCTTTAGATCTCGAAATAAATTAAATAAACCAGAACATTAAGAACATTTTTAAATAGCCAGATGCTTAAAATCACTGCTTTTTGTTTATTTTTCCTTTCTGACAAGGCCTCTCTTTAATACACGTAAAGGCTTTTACCAGTTAACTGTTTGCAATGCCATTAAAGACAGACCTCAACCTACGTAGCCATTAAGATCAAATATATTTTAATTAAAGTCTAAATATATTTAGAAGTAATTGGATTAAAAAGTAGGACTACCTTTAAAGTAGGGTTCCTGAATCAAACCTTGGCAGAATGTGCTACATAAATATTTAATATGTCTACAGCATAGAGCAGCCCACCGGTTTATGGTGTGCATGAAAGGGATAATTAATGATCAATGAATGGCTATATGTGAAATGGCAAAGGTAAAATAAATGGATTGAAAGATTAGTTGTCGACACAATAGTGAGACGTGGTGTTGTGGTTGTGTAGATGCAGGAAGTGTTGAGTTTATCAAAGCAGGCTTTAATTCAGATATAAATGATGGATAGTGGAGGGGGGAGAGATGTTGGGGGTGAGGGGGGTACTGGATTGCATTACTGTAAAAGATTGACTGGAAAACTTTTTGGTCCTGACAAAAAGTTGGCCTGGGCTGCTCAACAAGGAAAACAAGCAAGATCCATCCATCCAGGCCTTTCATTCGTATGCCAAAACATCAGTCGCAGAGCCCCTCCGCCAGCTGTTTCATCATACCACTATCACATATGGACAGTGTTGTGTTACAATTTGCATGACGGGCTGCACTGCCAAGCAGCGCTGCAGTCCTGACAGGAAGACGGAGGAGAACCACAGGATGGGATTATGGGTTTGTAGAGAGAAATTACGACTATCAAGCTACCTGATGAACCCATTTTCCTTGGGAATGACTGACAACACTAATTCTGAAAATGATATAATGGTGAGGCGGAGGAAGGATAAGTATCATGAGTTGATCTTTAGCAGGTTCTTATCTGGGCCTGATAAGGTCTTTGCATTGCCAGTTTAAGAGACGTTAGCAGCTCTGTCTCCTAAGCATGCAGTTACTCTTGACACGCTGAATCAGTGCCTCTTCTCGCCTGTTGACTCTGATTACTTTAAATGAGCCATATACAGACCTCTTCTCTCCCAGTGAATCTGTGTGCAGCCTGAAGAACCACTTGGCCTCGTTGATCCATAAAGTTTTGTGTTGCTAGTTTCCTTTCATGCCTCAGTTGCGTGGGTCAGTTTTAAATGTCCACACGTTGTTGCCACTGGGCGCAAAAAATACAATAACCACATACAGTAAGTGCTTTGGAGGATCATCCCAAAGTGAGCTGAGCTTGACTGCAGGTATAGTTTTGGGAGCCACTGGTACGAGAGCGAGGCTCAGAAACCGTGGCTTCTAAACCGAGTGTCAGAGGCCCGTACGGGTACAAACACATTAATATCAACGTCACTCGCTGCCCGCACCCTGTGCCCAGACGGCTCCGGTTTCAGGCGGCATTCAGAGGAAAAGTCAGGTCATGTGCTGAACCTTAGTTTTAATTAGCTAATGGCACTCGCTGTTTCATCTCCTGCGTCTGAGCTGATTGCTCACAAAAGACTCCATTTACCCCTGAAAACACACGCCATCTTGGCACCGGCGGGCGCTCTACGTCTCAGCGTCTGCTGCCGAGGGATTTTGCCACTCTCTTCCAAAAATCAGTCTAGTAAATCTAAATATATATGTTTGCTGGTTTCACACCAGTGGAAAAAGAGGAAATTCCATGATCTATGCTTTTTTTCCAGCAGGCCTCAACATCCAACTTTCCTTCAACAAGTGGTTTGACTGAGTGTCGGTGAGTGTGTGTGTGTGTTTTGGTGTTTGTGCATGTGCACATGTCAATGTGTTTGGACAGGGTCCCATTAAGCAGCTAATGCTGGCTGCGTTTTATCATTGTGAAACGGGCGGCTCGCTCTAAGATAACATGAAAACTAAAGTATGTGAATCTAACCTTTTATGGCAGAATTATGTTTTGTTTTCAAATAAATTGTCAATTACGTCACCTTAGTGTAATGAATTCTGGAACATAAAATAATAATAATAATGTAATACTGTAAATTACTATGGGCATGCTGCACTATGAAAACATGTTTATCTCTGCGCTTAATGACACATAAATCGCCTGTGGGATTGCCTTACTTGACTTACACAAAACATAATAAGCATGCTTTAATAAAATTGTCCACATGCCAGGTGCAAAAATAAAATTTCAACTGAAGCCTTGCTGTTGTATCCAAACCAGAGCTGTCATAATAAAATGGTACCTTTGACATTTACAGCGCATAATGCACCAAAACTGTGCTTTAGTTAGAATTCCTAAAAATACTATTCTTCCCAAAAGATTCTTCACTGTGAAATTTTGCATGTAAATACAGTGGCAAAAGAAAACCACCGAATCATTCTTCATGCCTTGGACCACTGGCTGCAACAATATAACCTCCTCTAATACCATTTAAAGCATACTATTGTTCTGAAAGTCTTACTTCATGGGTGAGTTTTTCTCTGACATCTGACCAAAACTGCTACTGCCAAACAAACCAAATAAAGTGCAGTGCTGTAACTTTGGCCTGAAGTCACTCCATGCCATGTAAACGCTCTGTCCTCTCCACGCAGATCAGCCCTCGCTGGTTCACAGGGATATTTTCTGACCTTCATAGCTCACGGTGCAGCCTTCAGACACTTCAAATCCGCTGGGCCAGGCACTGTCAGAGCAGAACAATATCAAAGTCTAGGACCATGTCAGGGCTTCTCTTGCTGGATATATTTTTAATATTTATGCAGACGCAGGGGAAAAAATGTAATAAACTAAAACAACAAGTGAATTAAGCATGAAACACAACAGGATATTGCAGAGAGATTATGTTGTTTCCTTTTTGCCCGAGTGTCCGTCATTGCTTGCCTGCCCCTACACAACAGCCCAGGGCCGGCTTTAATTGGAGGGGAGAGGAAACTAAGCATATTTTCTAAAAGGCAGCAGAACTGACTGAGTTACAATGTCAGCCATCTACATATGGAAGGAACTGACTTTTTTCTTTTTTTTTAATGAAGAATTTCTTAAAATATTAGCCAGGTACAGACTGTGACAGGCCCAAGCAGGGGTCGGGGTACAACTTGTACGTTGTGATAATGACTTTTTCCTGCCAAGACACAGCATGGAGCCAATGCTGTGCAGCTGTACAGTACATACATCTCTCTCTCTCTCTCACTTTCTACATATGTATATGTAGAGAGAGAGTGAGAGACAAAGATGTGTTATGTTTGGATGTGAGGAAAGGCCTGCTTCATAAGCGCCGGCTGGAATCTGCTGCTGGAAAGATAATAAAGGGATTAACCCTGGTTTTTCTAGGGCATTTGGTCCTAAAACAGAATGTCTCATCTGTTTCCTCCATATGAATCGCTCAAATACTCAAATGCCTTTGTCTATTGCATGAGCACAACAAACACAAGAGGTATCAGCGCTACTGGCCAAAAAGCACACAAGTCCAGACAAAAAACAACAAAAATAAGGACTTGGGATGGACACAACTGAAATTCACGAGCATGCACGTTTTTTTTCAAGATGTGAACAGAGACGCTAGGTTTCCTATAGGTAGAGCACTTAGTAAATCCGTATAGACTATATACAAACACAAACACACTTACAAACACACGCGGCGAGCAGGTTTATTTTCTCTGGCCCTCCAGGTTTATCTGCTGAAGTCCCAGATCAACACACATTCAATCCCTGCTGATTAGATGTGTTGATTCAAGCTTGAAAACATTTCACATTTCTGTTTATGTTCTGTCGGAAAAGCAGGAGTGTTACAACCAAACATACTGTACATGGAATCAATACTTCCTATTGTGAGAGTCAAAAGAAACAATATCCCCATTTTCACGTTGCTGCATGGCTGCGTACGTCTATGTGTATGTGAATTTGCTGGAAATAAGGGGTGATCGTGAGGTTAGGGTGTGCAGCTGAGTTTCACACTGCCTCATGTCCGCAGACAGAGTCCAGTGTTTCATCCACACTGAGCTGAATTGTTCTAGCGCTCACATATGGCAAACATCTCCAAAAACACACAAACACACACACCTTCACAGTGATACATTTAAGCATACACCTATATTCTGCAAAACATGTGTCAACCAAATGTAACTGCAGCCCTAAATGGAGCAAAAGAGCGGACCGCACAATGCCTCACAGAGCAGGAGCAGCAACAACAACAACAACAACAAGTGGAAAGAAAGCCTATAATGCAACACTGAATTAACAGTTGGGGCACGCAATGCTGCAAATTACTTCCAACTTTTCAGTGCACACTGAGTCAAGGCAGCAGAAATGCTAATACCTCTGCGAGTGACGCAAAGAAAGGGAACGGCAGCAACAAGTCGAGTTAATGTCTTCTTGGCTTCGCTCGGCGTTCAGCTCAGATGTGCATTAACAACTTTCAGAATCAGTTGAGCCACCATGAATTTCTAATTCAACGTGGCCAACAAGCGTCGTAAAATACAGCTTACAACAAGCCTCTGTTATACAAGTTATTTAGAAAAATAAATAAGATATGAATTTTCTTTTTTCTTTTCATAGAGGGAGGAGGGGAGGGAGGAGGGGGGTCAGGTCCTGAGATAAAGCAGGTGTTTTAACAATATTGCAGACTTGGTTTTTTCAATAATTAGGATTTGGACGGCTTCCTGAGCTTGAGGAGGACCACTTCTGACAGGGGCTTTGGGTGAAGCCGTGAATTGAGCAAGACTAGCAAATGTTACCGACTATCCCTCTGCGGCTCCCTTCTCCAGACTACTACATTTCTCCTCATGTTTAGCTTGGATATGGAGCCAATTCACTTAATACTTGTGGGACAGCTAAACATTTAAAGCTCCCATTTAAATGGATCAAGTGTAGGCATTGTTTGGTTATGTTAACCATATGTGTTGGCTTTTCATGATCTGAATCCCTTCTCAAAAAACAGAGTGCTTGTGAAAATAAACATGGCTTTGCCCTACACAAATTGTGGACTAATTGTGTATTTGGACTAAATCATTCTTAAGGTTGGAGGGCTTTTTCCATTTGCTAAGGGACGCGGGGGAATGACAGCTTGACATTGATTAGTGTGTGGAATTGGAGCCTTACCTGTAAAGAATACAACCACAAATCTATTTATACTGCCGAGGCCGTCCTTCCCTTACAGCAGCTCACATCTTCAGTGAAGAATTTTTTTTTTTTTTTTTTATAACATGCCCCACTAAAAATACAGGAATTACAATCATAACTGCTTCTCAACCAAAACATAATAAAAGGTTCTGTTGAAAAGTAATCAGCAATGAAGCAAGTCCGGGCTTGTTTTTGGACACAAGGTACATGTATCTTGTTGAGGAAAAAAAAAAAATCATGTACAAGGACTGTGTTATTTTGTGAAATATGTTCTTGTGCTGAATTCAAACAAAAAAATAATTTCTTCACAGATGATTGCAATTATGGAACCAACTACTCTCATAATAAACCAATGAATATAACCTAATACTTTCAAAAGGAGAAAGTAAGACAGCGGAGATGTGAGGGGGGATTTTCAGCAAGACTAGACTGGAACCACTACTGTGTCTTTTGAGGGGGTTGGTACAGTACAGTAAATGTTGGGTGGATAATTTTAGTGGTTTGTGATGACTCACCATGCACTTGTTAGGTTTCTCCCCGGAGTGGACCCTCATGTGAATGAGCAGCTTGTAGCGTGCGTTGAAGGGCTTGTATCGGCGAATGCAGCCAGCCCAGAAACAGGTGAAGTCCTCACCTTTGCGCTGGTCGATGTGGACTTTCTCAATATGCCTCACAAGCTCCTCCTGCTGCTCGTACGCAGCGCTGCAATCAATCCAGCGACAGACCTGCTTATCACCCAGCGCTCCTCCGGCGGCGGCTTCTTCCTGCTCTGGGGCCGCGTGGGACCCGGCGGGGCCTCCGGAGGTCTGTTTGTGTCCCAGAGAAGAGGCTGATGCCGTCTGCTGGCTCTGGTGGTGCAGCAGGCCCCCGGGGCCGGGCCCCACGTACTGGTGGAGGTGGTAGGGCGGAGGCATGGCGGGGCGAGGGGGGTGGTGGGGGTGACGAAGGTGCCCGCTGCGACCACTCAAGTGATGGTGATGATGATGATGGTAGTGGTGCTGAAAGAGTTCGTCCTCGCTCGGGGAGAAGTCATCGAGGGGCTCCTGCTTGAGGGCAGCCCCCGATCTTTGGCCCCTGTCCAGGAGGGCCCCGGCATCGGGCCCCGAGTGTAGCGTCCCAGACATCAGCGCCCCACTCATCAGAAGCCCCAACCCGTCCGCGCCTCCTCCTCCTCCCCCCCCTACTCCTCCCTCAGCCGCTCCTCCGGCCCCACGCCCCTGCAGCATGGAGGCCTGTTCCTCACACAGACCCTGGCCCTGCTCCGGCTCCACTGACGACACCGAGGAGGAGGACGCGGAGGAGGAGGAGGAGGAGAGAGACAGCAGGCAGGTGGCAGGTGAGGACAGCTGACAGCTCTCCTGTACCGTGGCTTGCTGGGGGCTGCCGCGAGGTGGGGGCCTTTGGAGGGCTTCCCGTGAGCACGAGTTGGAGGGTGGGGACGTGGAGGAGGAGGAGGAAGAGGAGGAGAAGCCGGCACTGCTGGTGTGGCTGGGAGAGAGGTTAGTGCGGAACCCGTTGACGCACGCCACCATCGACATCTGGGAGGAGGAGCAGATGATGGCGGTGATATTGATCTCCTCGGAAGTGGCGCCAGAAGCCGACGGGGACCCTGTGGCGGCGATGCCGCTGGTGCCGGCGGCGGTGGAGGACTGCGAGGCCAGGGAGAGGCAGCGTTTCTTCAGACTGCTAGCGCTGAGCAGCCGCGCTGAATGATGGCACCCGGTTGGGGACAAAGCCAGCGGGGAGGAGCCATCTTCATTATTAAACGGTTGCACCACGTCCCTCGACACAGCACTGCCCACACCGCCCGCTGTAAAGACGCCACTAGCGCCGCTGCTAATGTGTGGAACTCCAACCGTCTTGTCCCTCGTCGGCACCCCCAAAACGTGGCCCGCTCTGCAGTTCTGAAACCCAGCCTGAGACGTGCTGTGGACCCCAGACCCCGTGCTGGAGGTCTTATAACCCATTGAGTTCTCCTGTTTGATTAGGTAAGGCAGAGAGGAGCGAGCCCCGCTGGCACTGCCGCAGCCCGGGCTGGGGGAGGCCCCCGGCAGGGTCCTCTGGAAGGCAGAGGAGGATCTGTAAGGAGAAAAACACACAGAGGAATATGAGCGCTTTCAGCTCGCAGACTGATGACAGATACAGTCTGGTTCATCCTTCCCACCAGCAGCACTGTCAGCGTTTAGCCTCCTGCCTCTGTCTCCTCCTCGAATTCTCCACTCGGTTTAAATAAAAACACCACGCTATCGTAAATAAATTCATTCATTCATTGGAAGGGGACCTCATGGAGCAAACCTTCATTTTACGTACGCCATGTTGGTTACCAGGTAGCATCCGTCGCTGTTGATCCAAAGCGTTCTTTTTTATGAATAAATGAAACAGGATCTTCTAGTAGTGAGAGGATATGAATGGGTATTTATGACTAAGAATAGAGAGGGGGGGGAGGGGTAGATGGCTACCGAGACAGAGAGGCCACTGGCTAGTGTGTCCACCTGATGGGCTTTGATGACACAAAGGGGTTAAACCCAACCCAACATTGGGGATAAATAGGGAGTCACCTGTTTTGGTGGCATAATTGCAGCCTATGAAGGGTCAGCGTTTACAATACTGTGTATTATGGTGGGAATCTTTTCCCGGCTGAATGGGGAACCCAGGTCAGATTTCTCCATGCGTTGCTGTGATCTCCTACATAATCATTCCTGTCAGTTGGCTCATTATGGATTTTGTCCAAAGCCCCTGAGTGATGTGAGAAGAGCCCTCTTTTTTCTCCGGGCTGTCTCATGAAGGAATCGTCTTTGTCCCTTCCCATGAGCACGTCGGGGGGAGAAAAAAAAACAAAAAACGGAGCCAACGCTAACTCTAACTCGGGGCCCCGGAGAAAGCCACCGGCAGACTTTGTCATCGTTGTTGTTAATAAAGACTTCATCCCCTCTCCCCCCTTTCCTCTATTTCTCTTTCTCTTCTGTTCAAGAACACCATTTCCTGTTTGGCTGTGGGGGGAAAATATTGAGAGACAATATGAGAGGGGTGAATGTTTGTCCAGACGCACTTTCGGTTTGGATGACGGAGAGGTCGAGGGAAAGAGAGGCGAGGAAGGGGAAGAGTCGGAGGGTGAACCCCACAACGCAGAAACACGCTGGGAATTCTTCCCCGACTCCACCAACGGTAGTCGGTGATTTCACAACAGAAGAATCGCATTAGTGTAAGATATATGTGTACACTTCGGACCCCTCCAGTGTGTTTTACGAGACTGGGTAAAGCTTTCAAGCCACATACTGTACATGTATGTGTACATCTGATTCATAATAGCACGGATAATCAAAAACACGCTGCACCTGCATGTTATTAGTAACACTACACCAAACAGGAAACGTTCAAAAACTCAAACAGGAACCAAATTAATGTTACATATATGTATAATAAAACAGTAAAAAGGCAGTAAAGTGTTTGGTAAAGTGTTACACATTACCTGGTGTCTTGGTGAGGGCCGTCTTGCAGGAGCAGGTCGGGGGTGGTTCTGTCGCAGTGGAGGCTCTGGAGGTAGAGCCCCCCTGAATGACCCCCCACCGGCGGCGGCGGCAGGCTCTGCCCACATCGCATCAGGGTGCCCTCAGCGTCACCCAGCTCAGCATCCACATCCTTCTCTGAGCAGTAGGCACCGTTCACTGGAAAAAGGAGCAGAAAAGCGTTACTTAATCTGGCTCCATTATGAGAGATTAGAGAATATCTGATACATTATGTTTACAGTCTTTTACTACTGCATCCTTGGTTATGTGTCCATTATCAGAGCATTGCTTCAGCGAGCAGAGCTGTGACCCACCGTCACACTCACATTTGAAGCTGGCTGAGCAAATTGCACTCAGTGATCTAGTGACAGCCTTGGAAGAATAATCAGTTTACAATGGGATCTATGACATCAGTGACATGGTGAAATCCTATTAGATTATAAATATTCTCTTGAGGAATCATTGTTGGCTGCCACAACTGTAGTATCCAGTGATATATGGAGAGCTCTTTGGCAAGGCCTGATTGGTGACAGCAAGAATAACGCTGGAGAGATTTATTGCCAAATATTATTGCTGGAGTAGTGAAGAAACCCTTTTTTTTTTTTAAAGGCGATGTGTCCATTTTGGAAAGAAAGAGTGACTCAAATAAATGTGTCATGAAGGACCAGCCAATAAAATGTAACCACTGTATTAAGACATTTAATTACATACTTCAGCTTTACCATTTGCTCTAATTTGATATGATCAATCATTTTGTGTGAAAACAGTGACCTACATTTTTGATTTCATTCATTTTATATATTTAATCAAAATTAATCATCATCATGAAGGGAAAATGAGCAGATTAGTGGCTTTAGACTCTTTAAATTGAGGTTGGATGTTCATCTACACACATAAATGCAAAAAAACCAAAAGTATGCAAAGTAGAGGAATTTTTTATTACATGTATTTATCTTTTTTCCCTATTATCTCTATTGTGTTTTACTTTTTATGGAACTGACCATATTTTGTAAATTGCATTAAGCTGATTTTTGTCTTTGTCCAGTCCGAATATTTGATTAGAAATAGCAGCTTTATGCATGTGACCAAAAATATAACAAAAATAGAAAGGGGGAAAGATGAAAGGGAGGGACAGGAGGGGTCGGTGCATGAGGAAATATTTGTGGAGGGAAAGCCGATATCCCCACACACACGTGTAGGTGGCCACGCGCCCCCCTGTTCCAACTTTCCTAACTCAATTTCTCAAATTCAATTTTCTCCTAACGATGTTATTGACAATGTTATCACACACCATGAGCTATTATTAATAAACTCACCCAAACACCATGTATGTGAGGGAGAACACAGAAAAGGACCGGCAAAGAAAAAATGAACTAAAATGTGAAAATAGTCTAAGGATTTAAGGCTCCAGATGAAAAAGCATTGAAAAAAAAAGAAAAAAGAAAGATTGACAAAGGAAAAAGAAAGATATTACAACATGAGTAACAGATGGAGAGGGAGAGTAAACAGGACAAGCAGGGAAGGAAGTGTTTTGGAATATAGGAAAAAGGTTACAAGAACGAACAAAAGACAAGAGAAAACAAGGGGAACTTTGTGAGCCATGTTATCCTCAGTTTAAAGAACGTCTATTCACATATCACATGGAGCCACAGTCTCCTCTGCGTGTGTCGTGTCGCGGGTCACGGCGGAAAGACAAAAGTAGAGAAAAAGGCAAAGCGAGCAGCGCAAACAGTCCAGCATCGCCATGGGACCCCGAGGAACAACGCTGGCTTCACTCAGAGCCGTTAGCAGAGGGCAAGATGTCTTTCAACTCTGTTCTGTTTTCAAGCAGTGCAAATTGTTGTGTTTATCAAACTCTGGATTGTTCTGGGTTTTTTTTTTTATTCCCCTTTTTCACAATTTGCTGGCTGTGCGTCCACACCAATTAGCATTTACAACTGTGTCTCTGTATGAAGGTTTCAAGACCTGCTGACACGAGGCCAAGTGTTTCCCTGCCTTAAGTCAGGGGTAATTTGATCAGGATGGCCACAAGTGACATGAAGATTACTTCACATCATTAGAGATTTCTTAATTATGCCTCAACTGCCCATTTGCATGCACACAAAAGCACAAACAACCAAATAAAACCACTGTCATCATAAAGCACAGGATGGACTGGCAGGCGGTCAATGCAGGCCTTGAATGAATGCACATGCTCTTTCGCACACACATATCAGAGTGGCCGTCCCATCCAGCAGACCCACACTAAGCTAAATGTAACTGGAGTTATGAGACAAAGCTCTAACAAAGCTTACTGCTCCGTTCCACAGCATTGACAACAGTACAGTTCAACATATAAATGAGTTTAACAGAGAGAGAATAGAGATGGACCCTGGACAGGCTCTGAACTGGATCATAGAGCAACCAGCGTTTTTTTAGGTTGAACCACCACTTCATCAAATATAATCAAAACATGTCGGTTTTACAGAAACTTGCGCCACCTGGTATTACGGCTGGTGTCCGGGGTTCGGACTTCAGCGCTGTGCTGATGTCCAAAATGAGTCAGAAGAACCAACTAAAAGAAAACTGGCAGCACGAGCCTGGTCAGAGTCATAATCTTACAAATGTAGTCAGTAATGGATTTAAAGAAAACTATTTACCAGTTTCAGACTATTTTATTAAGTCATTTTTACAGCTGCTTGCTTTGAGATAACATTAATGTAGTGGCAAAAACTTTATCCTTAACTTAATTTCAAAGCCACTCAAATTTTAGCGGAGTGCTATGTTCCAGTTGGTTGACTCATTCACGATCTTAACTCACAAACACCGGAAAAACAGACTTTTTGTGGGTTTATTTTGAATTTCATTGGTGCACATCCAATCTTCTACTGGGTTACAATGGTCAGATAATGCAAACTGTTTTCTTCAACTAAGTCATTTTAACAGCAAACGGTCAAAAAACCTTTTTGTGTCAACTTTTAAAAATGCAAAATTGACTTCAGGTATTATTGTTTACTTCCTTACTATTAAACGTGCATGCGCCGTGCCTACTTGCTACTTCAGCTGCTGTAGGAAATTTCACCAATATACAGAAAGTAGTAATAAAATAACAGATTTCACATATTAAACTATAATAAAAACACATTGCAAACTGTAATAAAGATTTCAACTCTATTCAAACAATATTGGCTCCTACAATTAAATTTGGCAACTTACACTTCCAAGTATTTGGGGTTGAGGGTAATTTGCCACTTTGAATATTTTGACCACTTGGAAGCCACACTGACACATCATTACCTTTTAAATTGATATGAAAATTCAATTTATATGGAATGGTTATGTTTCCTATTTACACTCACAGCAGACAGGGGGCAATATAGCATTAATTGGTCCACACTGAAAAAAAAAGTCTTTTGGATCTACATAAAAAAAACATGTACATCGGTTCCACATATTAAAGTTATGTTTACCAAACATGATATATTCATGTTCTGTACATTAAATTATTATTTGTTAAACCAACATGATTTTCTTATATAAATCAAAAATATTTATTTTATGTTCTATATATTAGATTGTATTATGCTAAACTGACTTATTTTTATTACGTTAAATGAATGTGTTTCTTTAATGTGTGTTATATGTAATTATCATTAGTTGGATCAACATGATTTTTTCATGTGAAGCTAACCTAACCTTAACAGGTAAATCAGATACTATTAAGTTCGGTACACTTTGAAGATTTAAATTACTTTTATAAGCTGATTTGTAAGTTAAGAATTTCATTTCTACACCCTTACTAAACATTTACTAAAGCACATGTGGACAACCAACTTATCTTCAATTATAAATTCCAAACAATGCATAATAAACATGCATAACTACTAAAAATACAACCTGCTAGGTAATCTAATAATCACATATTAACTCAGTGGAAAAATAAACACTTAATTTAATTGAAAATGACCATTTCTATTTATTGAACATTTCAAGCAATAGAATACTGCAGAAAACATCTTTGAGGACGTACAGTTTTTACAATTGCAGACTTAAATAAAAAAATGGTGTCGGCATGAGTGTATCAGTGTTCATAGTAAAGAAAAACTCACCCCAAACCCTAAAAATGAGGGTTGTAAAGCATTTCAGTTCTATAAAAAAATATATAATTTTGTGTGTGGGCTCCACCCAAATAAATCAAACAATTGTCAGAGGTAGACAAAATAATGCATACAGTATTACCAGCAAACAAGCTTGGTAGCCTTTTTTCCCCAACAAAGATACAACATTATTGTTGAACCAGGGGAAAGCACTATCCATGGAGTCAGAAATGTGTTTGTGCATGTGGAACAGAGACACGGAGGGACATTATGGGCCACCAATTATACACCAATGGGCTCTATGCACAGCTCTACCACTTCCTGAATTTAAGGCAGGTCCCTCATTTCCTATCTTACATTATTGGACAAACTGATTAATCCAGGTGTGTCTGAGTAGTCACAATGGTCTGACACACCTGGATCAATCAGTTTGTCCAATAATGTAAGACAGGAATGAGGGACCTGCCCTAAATTCAGGAAGTGGTGGAGCTTTAGAGCCCATCAGCAGAATTTTAGCTACAGTCACCAAACATATTAAAACTTACCTAAACACACCAACACAAAGAATTTTCACAAATTTTTAAAACAAAAAAAAAGGGCGGGGGCGGGGCGGGGGGCATGTCTTGCAAGGAATCAAGCTGGGGGGCCTGGATAGCCAGTTCACTGATAAAGTCTGTTTTTCAGGACTTGGGCTTTTTTGGACAGTGCATTGCCTTCAAGCTCCATGACGACCTTCTGCAGCACTTCAAATGTGTACTTGAGTTCAGCAGGATAGTTTAAATTCGAAGAATAAATGAGGCCAACCTCCAGGAATCCATTGAGGAAACCACCATGGGTACATGTCTTGAAACTCAGAGATGCCAGTGAAAAACCAGAGGACAGTGGCATTGTACTTGAGTCCCAGATCGTGATGCAGGATTTGGACAATATTCCCTTGGCTGCTGCCATGTTTGGATTCATCAGCTGCCTGCACAATGCACAAAAAAATAAAACAAGTGGGATTATACTACATGCCACGTGCATACAGGGAATACTGCATTTGTACTGTGTAATTTATTAAGATATCAAATCTTTATTAATGGCACTTTTCAGACACAAAACACAAAGTGCCTTACATTGGCTCAAAACCACACACAAACACACTTTGATATAGAATAGTAGAATAGAAAAGAATAGTTCACCCCAGAATGAAATTTCACTCATTATCCACTCACCCTCATGTCGACTAAGGGCTGGGAGAAGTTTCAGCATCCTCCGTGGCTTCTCTGAGTTACTTGGGGTCTCGACCCAGCAGTGCATGTCCATATAACGGTTGCAACTGTCTTTGTAACAAAAAGAAACACCAAAAAACATCCAAATACCTCCATGCTGCTCGTCTGTAATGTCCATCTTGTATTGAAGCCCTGAATTGCAAAATTGTAAAAAAAAAATTAATAAGTCTATACTTCAAGCTTGTTTACAGCGGAAGCTCCTCTTCCTGGTCTGTCTAAGTCTCGCAACATTTGCACGGACCAGGATAAGGAGCTTCTGCTGCAAACAAGCTTGAAATATCGACTTATTTAATTTTTTTGGGACAATTTCTCATGTCGGGGCTTCAATACCAGGCGGACATTACAGACGAGCAGCATGGAGGTATGTGGATGTTTTCTGACGTGTTTTTTGTGACGAAGACCACCGGTGTCCATTTGCAACCATTACATGGACATGCACTGCTACATCAAGACCCCCTGTAACTCTGGGGTGAACTACTCCTTTAAACAGATCCAGTAAACCAACAAAAGCAATTTAGGCTAATAGTAATACTCACCACTATTACAGAAGCCTTTGACATAGCAGCACCCAGTATGTTGAATATTCCGCAGCACATTCCCTGCCACATTCACTAGAGAAAGCGACACAGATGGAAGTTCAGTTCACACACATTGAACAGAAATACAGCAAATCTTTATCATCATTTACCATTAGTGCCATTTCTTTCTTGTACTGAGAGATTGATTATTATTAGTTTAAAATAGTTTAAACAAAAAATGAACATTAGAATCTTAAGGGCAGTAGGACTTGCAGTAACGTTAGTTATCTTTACTCACAATATATTGAATATTTTAAAAAGCAACTGAATAGTAGGCTAATACTCACCACTACTACACAGAGCCTTTGGCGCATGCACCAAGAGATGTGTGGGCCTTGGCTGGAGATATTATCTACAAAGTAGAAAAAAAATCAAGCATGTGTGTGTAGGTAACATCAACTCAAGGCAGGACATAGACATAAAAGACCCAACGTGTAGGCTAAAATTAGTTGTTAAACCCGAGCAAAGGCTGTAGTCTACTAATTTTAATGTAAACAAAGTTGTTGTTAAAAATAAAGTTACCGTCACTCCCCCTTTCCTTTCTCATGCGGCAAACGATGAGTACGCACAAACGACAACGACGACGCCCTCCCATCCCACGCACAGACCCACAGTTACCTCCATAGTGGAGGCGGAGGCACACGAGATACACTGCTAGACCTCAGCATGACAGAGTTAATATTAAGATAAGTTACGTCGCAGAGTCAGTATCCTCCATTTTGTTAAAGAGGAACTAAACAACTTTTTTCTGCTGAAAACAAGTGTATCTGGCCGGGGGGTTTACCGCAGCCACGTTTAGCTAAAGCCAATGCCAGAGTTACCCATCCCCCCACACTAATTAACCTCCCTGTGCCGGTTTGAAAAGAGAATTTTCCCATACAAACTAGTTGCCGTGCACACATTACCTTACCAGAAATAAATGGACGGCACGCATGACTAACGTTAACGTTACTGCCATCAGCAGAACTGAGAATGACCAGACAAGCCTTAGCAGTTAGCCCCAAGACTAACTCGGTTTTACTCGACGTTACGGGGCAAATAAAACGCTTGACCTTTTCGAAACTTGATTAAAAACACTCCACTTCTATCTCTGGCCCATATTCAGTACGTTTTTATTACCTTCATCCGCCTTCATCGTGTCCAGAGCCGACTGAATCCACAGCTAACATCAGAGCGAGGGAGAAAATGGCGGAGCCAGCAGGTCCTCAACAACCGTCTTCTGGATTGAAAAAAAAGTCCTGAAAAGACCGCCCTCTAGAGGCGGGCTTTTCAACTTACTTCCGCCTGATCAAACATAACTTTTTCATGTAGTCTTAAAATGACAGAGACGTGTAGGTTTAACATTGCTCAGTATTGAAATACTTTTAAAAGATTTAATCATGTTTTAGAGAGGAATTTAAAAAAATTATGTAGCATATACAAAATGCATACTTGTAAATTGAACAACCCCCCTTCTTCCATTTTTTCAGTGCAATGTTTAATCTCTGTATGTCGCAATTTAGAGTTAGAGGCAGGCAGCCTAAGGATAAACAAGCAACTCCTGTCCCAATCATGCATCCCTGTGATCCACGGTTATTAAAAATTCATTATAGATGACTCAATCCCAATCTTGACCCCATATGCCTGTAGATCACACACCAGGAGAATAGATACAACAGCTCTTGCTGCCATTTGGAGCCACCGTGCAAAACAACCTACAGCAGCTTTTAACTCCCATTTGTTTGTAAGATGTTTCTTTTTTCCGTGTTATTTGCTTTCAGGGGGGAAGTTATGAATACATCTGGATTTTCCACCTCCTGGCAGCATCTGATTTTCATATGCGTTTTATCTTGGGAGTTTGCGTGAGCTTTTGTGGCACAATCATCAACTAGTTGGGGGAGAGAGAGTCCGAGAGTATCACTGAAAACCTTTGCGCGTGGCTTTAATTTACTGATTCCAATACAAACAGGTAGGCGTACTTCCAAAAAAAAAAAAAAAAAGGGCTGAGGAAAAAAGACTCTCCTGTCTGTGCTTGTGTGTCCAACGTTCATGATGTATGAATGTATTACGAAAGCTCAAATGGACTGAAGTGTCTCCATCAGAGACACCTTCTGAATGTCTCCAGGACATTAAAATCAGAGTGTTAAATGGGTGTTAAAGGTCTTGATCCCCCCTGCTGCAGAAAGTTAGCACTCGGGTGATTTAGAGCTTTACTACATTACCAGAATCAGTCATGCTCTCGTTGGGGGGGAAACGGGCTCCTCAACATATGGTGGCTTGGATGGGACCCAACAGTAAATTCAGTTTATATTGAATGTGCCATGGTAATTCAGCGTTGAACATTTCATTGTGTGTTAAAGCCTTGTTTGATCAGGAGGTGGAAGCCAGGGAGAGCATCGGGGACTGAGGTGAAATGTAAAACATCCAGCAGCAGTGACAAGAGGTGAGAGAGAGAGAGTGTGTGTGTGTGTGTCTCTGTGTGTCTGTGTTCGTGTTCAGGCCCTTCTGTGATTGTGTTGAGATATTTTTGTTAGAAGCCATCGTTGTGAGGACATTTTGTCTCATCTGTCTGTTACTGAGTGACTTGGTACAAGGATCAATAGGACTTCACTGCGTATGATTACCAAACAAAAATTAAAGTTCTATTAACGTAACACACCATTGCTTTTGCAAGTGGATTTCTATTTTGTTTGCTTCTTGCACAAGCACGGGGGCAACCAGTACACTGCTATTACCAATTACACTGATGCCACAAACATGCAATGAGTTTATCACAGCAGGGATATCATGTATGAAGATGGACACAGCCTCCGTGAGGTTAGCACTCGTTCATTCACCGTCCATTATGTACAACTTTTAAGCCATGATCAAATCTAAACAGCTGAATACAGTTGACACAAAGGGAGGGATTGGCTAAATGAATCAATTTGATAAATAAGATTGTATCAGCTTGTAATTAAAATATTTATCTTTGTTGTAAAGTTTGCCATTTTAACATGGGAATCTTTGCGACAGACTCACTCTGATGCAAGCCCCAAGTGGCCGTTCCAGGAACTGCAGTTTTTGACACTGTGTTAAAGGTTGGGTTTTGTGCCCAAAAATAAACACTAGACTTATACAAATGAAATACATCTTAATCATCACGGCAGGGGTCTGCAACCTTTTGCATTAAAAGAGCCGTTTGGGCCGTTTCCCACCATATCAAAACCTACTCGGAGCCACACCAACACCACAACCTCAATGTCCAAAGAGATTACTATTACAATGGACAAAAAAAATTAATGGCCATTATTTAGCCTCCTACCCCCCCTCTACCTCCAAAATGAGCTTGCCCTCTCTAAACCTATGACCTCCTGTGAGAGTCTGTGTTTTCTCTCCAGCCAATGACGGAGCTCAGGTGAAGCTACGTGCAACAGAGTAGGAGGGCTCAGGGCTGCTAGCTGCACTAGCTGTCCCTGATATTGCTGCTCCCTCTCTCTGCAGCAGCAGTCAGAAGAAATATAGTCTGAGTGAAGCGCTGGAGCCGCGGTACAATTTCTGACTGCCTCCGACAACTAAAGCCTCGACTGGTAACAAGTATTAGGGCTGTTGTAGTGAGCTAGCTCGAGGCTAACTTCAGCTAGCAGTAGCAGTTAGCATTCGCCGCTAACACCATCTTCCCAGCTCAGCACAACGGGATAACAGCAATAACACGGAGGCTCCCGTTCTTGGTGACGGTCAGCTATCGACCCACGGCTCTGACAACTGTTGCTGTCGGGGGCAGGAGGCTACACAGTTGAGCCCGAGAGGAGGGGCCCCAGTTTTGTTTACGAACTGTAACGAACAAAACTCCAGACTTGGCTACTGTCGAATATATTACAATAGGCCTATACTATGCATATAAAGCTAAAGAAATGTATTCACAACACTTTTGTTGGACATCCAAGATATAAGCCACTTGGCATTTCAGTAAGAAACACTGAATGTAAACACAAGTTTTGTTTGTTCATTAAAAACTCTCCACAGGGCACTTTTAACCGAGTTCAGTTCTCTGTCCAGCATCCTAAGAGCAGGGTGGGATGCTGCTGTGACATAGCCTTCGCTGTTGGAAGCATTCAGACCCAGTTAGGAGTGATGCTGCAAGGGCGTGGGATCAGGGACGCAGGGACAGAAGAAAGAGGTAGGACAGTGCCAGAAGCACCAGGGGCAAGTGTTGTGTTCAGCACAGAGACCATGCACAGATGTGCTGGCTCTTCCTCACGCAGAGCCACTGATGTCAGCATTGCCAACTAAAGACGCAGGCCCATAAGGACTCTATTGTTAGCTGCATCCCCTTAAAAAAAGGTAAAACTGGAACTTTAGACAAGAAACGACCACGGTTGATAACTCGCTGTCTAATAATACTCCAAAGTTACATCCAAAGTGGTATCATGCGTTGTATTGCTCCTCTGCCTCCTCTCCTGTATAATTAAAGTAGCATGTTCCTCTCAGCGAGCACTATTGCAGGATGACAAACTGGTAAACCGACGAGCTCAGTGAGACACAGAAGAGAAGTCAAATCTAAGGAGCAATGCGCCAGTTTATGCGCTTCATTGCACATGGATACATACACTAATGCTTCAAACAGGCTAATTATAGTGTAATTATAAGAGGGATAAAGGTGGTGATTCGAGAACTTGTTCTGGGAGATGTGTGATTATTTTTTGGCCGAGGCTGTCGGAGGGGGAAGACGAGGTTCGGATCACCCTGCCATACGCCTGCTCTGATGTCATCCATTTGTCATGCTTCCTCCTTGTCAAAATCCTCTGGGAAAACAGCACACGAAGCCATAAAACTCGGATGCATCACGAGCGTGAGTGGAAAGTGCTTTCTAATCCTTTTTCCTGCTGATTAATGCAGCCACTGTGACCATGGAGGCTGAAAAATAAAAAGACAATAGACAGGAACAATGAATGAAAGCAGGCTCGATAATTCTGATAATTAGGGCTCGACTCACTCCTTAGTGGAAAGGCTGCGGTCACTGTTGACGGTGATTACATTGATTGTTGAACACGCTTCACATACCGGATAAATTTGACATTGGGGATCGTGGTCAGTTTGGGTGCATTGTAATCGTACACCTATTCCGCGCTGCCTTCGGGGGCTGATGATCAGAGTCATGTTCAAGTTCAGCAACGTTGTGCCTTGGCTAAAAAACTCTCCCTCAGTGACTAATAAATGACTAATAAAGCCGAGCAGACACATGTCTCCAATCTAGCAGAGCTCAACCCCTCTGAAACAACATGGCTATTATCCCAAGATACGCAGTTATGACTACATTACCATACAAAGCATTCCAGTCTATACAGTACTGAAAAGATCAAACCACATCATCACATAGTTGAAAGTCTATGTCGCTGTCTCCCTCAATGAATCTCTCTCCTCCTCCTCCCGTTCTCTGCTATCATTATTTCTCTTACAGACAACACCATCCCTCCATCTGATCAGCAGATGGTCTGGACACCATTATTAACTGTAATTGGTGGTAATCTGGGGCGATTTTTTATTTCGGTGACACTTCATTTTCTATAATTCTCGCCTCTCCCTTTTAAGTCACCTAAGCGTTGCGTTAAGTGCCAGAGTGAGACTGTGCTTGTGCCAGCGTTTAATGCGTTCAAGTCTTCGGAGACATGCAGGCCTCAATGAAAAGCAGATGTGCGGATGGATAGATGGTTTAAGGAGAGGAAAGGGGAGCGATCAGAGGTGTACTGTACTTGAAGCTGGAGGAGGCGATTGAGGAGCGGCGTTGAGGGGGGAGGGGAGTGGGGGGGGTGTCGGGAGAGGGAAATGGGCTGTCAGGAGTGTGATGCAAACATCTGAACCCAAGGTACAACAACAAGCTGCCAAAACCACAAGACAGATGCCTCTGGAAATCCAACGTGACACCTCAACTGGCCCCACTTTGGCTCCATAAATCATAACATTCAGCACTTAAACAGTTAATAATGATCATTCTATTCCTGTCTGCCCCGACCTGCTGTGGTGCCCCCACCCACCCACCCACCCACACACACACACACACACACCCTTTCCTCTTTTAACAGGTCAACAGATACAAGTGTGCAACAGCAGGCTGCGGGACTTTGTAGCGGGATGCTCGGGTTGTGCGTCTTGTCCGGTGCAGATGTTGTGTATTAGGGTCCAAAGCCTTTCCCGGCTTCTCTGAATCTCATAACTCATGTCTATATTTGTGTCTGCGGCATAGGCCCGGAACTTATTTGTTTGCTTAGTAATGGATGTATGATTGAAAAACCTGAGGGCACAAGTAAATGAAAAATAACAATGTCTAGAGAGAAAGCTCCTCTTAAAGCAGGTGCGGAGGGAAGGAGGGAAAAAAAAAAAAAATTCTATTAGATTACTGCTGGAGCACAGAAATGTCAGTGTTTTCGTAGCAGGATTACCAGTACCGGCAGACATGAGAACTTTCATGAGGATAAAATCAATTTGTTCTGGCTGATCTTAGCCACTCTCGACCAGGTATCTTTGCTGTGCTCCGTTTTCTCATGGTCAGCTTGGTCACACAATAACTTCAGATTAGCCGCTATGAAGTCGAATACAAAGAAGAAAAAAAAAAAGGAAAAGGGAAAAACCTCAGAGTGAATAAGAGGCACTCATGTGGCTCCGGAGGCATCCAGCTGCAAGTCTCCGTCGTTTCTGGGCACAGCACGAAAATCTCTTACATCAGCTCCAACAAAGTAATAACATTAAAGAAATTATTAGTACATATAAAAACTGAGGAACAGCTCAGAGGTCAGCCATCCGAGCAAACGTCTTTGTGGATACGACTGATTGTTTGCACTAAGTGGCTACACAGTTTTAAGTCATACTGATGACTGCGGCGGTCGGTAAATGATTAGCTCTCCTGCCTGTTAGAGAAGAGGGCACATGTTGTGGGAAGTAGGCGTCCTCATAATACCAGACTCTTCAAATGGAGCAGCGCTAACCGCAGTCATGAACACAAACAAATAGTTGGCAGTCAACAGCCCCTCCGATCCCAGACCCCACCAACCTACCCCACCCCACACCCCATCCCATCCCATCTCCACCCCATCCCATCCCTGTGCCCGGCTCAGTGCCAGGACAAGTCTCAGAGACTCCTACCACTTCACCACATGGCTTAAAGAGGGGACACTGTAAGTAAAACCAAAACATAGGAGAGAATGTTGTGGGATTATGTGACTCCACATGCATGATAATTAACACACATACACGCACACACACGGTGCTCTTTCTCTTTTGCACATACACATACACAGGAAGAGCTCTCAAATGTAATAACCTTTGCACTGTCATTGCTGATGCTGATCACATGCCCTAACAGCCCCCTCACACCCTAGATTGTCATCGTCTCTGCCGTCCCCTCTGATTAACATAATTAAAGCGTTCCACTTGTGCATGTCACCACCTGGTGGTTGCACCTTGTCACTAGATGACTTCCAGCCTGTCCTTAATGAGGACACATCTGACACACATCTGGGACACACAGCACTGACAGAACACTAATAAAAGTTAAGTGTGGTATGAGGTGGAGATTTGCAGATAATAGACCCAAGCACATCACTGGTCATTCTTTTTATTGAGTTGTGAAAGCACCACATTTCCCACTGACCACGAACACACCTTGTCAGCTTTCTGTGTGGATGATTTCACTCGTAATGATGAAATCTAATGCTTTCCGTAGAATGATAAACAGCATAAATAAATGTTCTTCGGAATATTTCTACATTTCCCTTTTTTTCCCCCATTAAGACATTCCATTAGTCTTGTGAAAATACTCTTAAAATACCTATATTCTCAGCTGTGAGAGACTAAGGTATAATTTGCATATTTTCATACAAATAAATTGCACATTTGCTCTGTTTTCAAGTGGCATAATGATTGACTGACCCCAAGTTCATGAACCCTATTTCCTGGTTCAAGCACCAAAATGTACACAGATCTTGATATATAATTATCCAAGAATCAGGAAATGATGCACTGAAGTCTCTGAAGAGCTGCAATAACAAGATGATCTATATCACTAGAAGTGAGTAATTAGCACGAGCAGCAATAACCGCATGTTGAGAGTTGATCAGAAAAAGAAACGAGCTCGGCATGCAGAAACCCAAACTTAACCACCAGGAACTCGAACGAGAAGGCCTCGTGACACTCTCAAAGTGACCTCTGGGCAGAGCTTTTTAAAGAATAACACCGCAGCAATGATTGATTATCACGAAAATAAGCATATCTTCTATCGTCACGTCAAACTCATTTAGAACATTAGCTAATATACGAAAAATGTGCACAGTCAACAAACCACTTTAAAGCCACAAGTAGCCGCAGCCCTATCCTGACGATCACTATCACAACAAGGCTTCGCCCACAAATCTGTACACGGCCAGGATTAATCACGGACAATCAGAGAGTTTTACAAGGACTCCTCAGCCAAGCCACATCCTCTGACTTGACAGAAAAGCCAAAGAAACTGTAAAGGCCAAACTGCGCACGGAGAAACGGCGAGTCCCACGGATCGGCCTGATAGGGGCAGCCGACGGACAAGACGTGATGCACTTGCATGGCGGAGAGGTGACGGGGGCGTCTGGTTTAGTGACAGACACCTTTATAGGGCTGGTGAGCAACACAGCTCCAGCTTCAGCGCCAAGGGTGCTGAGACCTCGGCAAGGGATCCGGAGGTGCTTCAAAGTCAGACAAGAGGCTGCTCTGTTTAGGGAGACGGCAGTAAATACTGGCAGAGTGATGTAGCCAGCACAGTTCTGGGACTGAGGAGCAGTCGCAGCACCACACCCTCAGAGAAAGTGCTAAGGTGAGACTGGAACACTTCTCAACTGAATCAAGTTATTTCCTGCAATAACTGAACATAAATAGTGTCACAAAGAACTTGAAAACTTTTTTAAATCAGTGTTTATTTGAAAGGTTTTCAGATCCTGAATCTGGGCATACAAATGCTACTTTGAGAGCTGGTGTTTGTATCTGTGTGTGTGTGTCTTCACTCATAAGAATAACCAGTGTATATAAATCTCCTATAAAAAATAAACACGGCGATTTAGCGCAGAAGCTGTGTTTTGTCCGTGTGCCCGCTCAAGCTGTATCAAAACACAGTCGAGGTCCCTCTGCAACTGCTGTGAAATCAGATCCGTTTGTCAAACATCAGTATGACCTGCCATTTGTCAAAATTACTATAATAGCACAATAAATCTGTTAAGAACGGCTCGGTTAGGAAAATAACTTCTGTCAAATAGGGGTCATTTGTAATGATGGCTTTATTCTTCTTGTTGAATTCTATTCCACGTGACACAGCGGCAATAAAAAGAGAGACCCGTGATAGTAAAGTCTTATTTCTCCTATATATTTTTTTAATGCAAATGCATAAAAATGGTGTGGGGAAAACTGTTTTAGCTTGTAGTTAGCTCATAAGTTAAAAGATTCTGTGATGAATCTAGAAGTTAAATATTGGAAACTGAAAAACTCAAAATTATCTGTAAATGTTAAAAAAATTATGTTTGTCACAACATACTTATTTTTGTATAATTTTGTCACTTGTATCGTATTATTATGATTGAATTGTTTATTACATTGTTGTTACACATTTGAATGTTTGGTTATGTTTATGGACGTTTCTTATGTCAGGAATGACTTGTGAATTATTGTGCATATGGTTAGGGTTTGTAGTATGCATCTATCTTTTTGATTGGACTGTAAAACTGCACTGATAAATGTAAATGATTGTGGGCGTTGGTTGGTCTACAGTGCTAATGTGCTAATGCTAGCATGGCAAAACACTCTCCATGACAATGCAAACTGATGTTTAGTCGTGTTCACCAGCTTTGTTTAGCTAATTAGTGGGCAAATTAGAACAAAAAACACACAAAAAATGTTGATCAAATGGCTTGAAATGAACTTGAGGGTTATTGCAGTTCATCCTGCGGGGTGCAGGAATGTGTGCACCAGATTTCATAGTTATTCATCCAATAGTTGTTGTGGAAGCTGCAATAATCAGTGCAAAGGATCACCTCATTAGTAATCTCAGGCATGGAAGCATTGTCTATCCAGAGTTGCCAGATAGTACGCTGTCAGGCCTTAACTGCTGTCATTAATAAGACTTTTGTTAGCCTGGCTCATCCCTGCACCAGTGTCCATATTTCTGTCTGATGTGCTACTCACGGCACTCCTTCAGACCTCTGCAGCCAGCACCCAATATTTACAAGCAAGCCCAAATTTGTGAGAGAATTCGATTGAACACAGATGGCAGGAAATTCCTCGGAAATGACAGTGGCCAAACTCAACCACAGAACATGAGAGTATCTCCATGTAGCAGATTCATCAAGGTCCACTTGACAGATAGGCTCTTCGTCTTCGTCTCGCCCGGCACCGCCTCCTGCCATCGATCACACACGAGCGGAGAGAGAGAGACCTCTAAGAACCTTCAGTAAAACAAGTGATCAATTTGCAGCAATCACTGTATATTTCTAATGGTTTGGAGGCAGCAGTGGGGGAGAATTAAATGAATAGTTAGGAAAACGTCTGGAGGAAAATTCCCTTGATGGTCGGTGGTCCAACTGCGAGGTTGAGTTTAAGTGTTTAATTAGATCACATTTGAATGGAACAACATTTGAAAATGATTATTTTGTTACCTACACACAGTACACATAACCTTCTGTTATTCTCAGAGGGGATGCTCGTTGTTTAAAACAAGGGCCAAACCAGATGTTTTGGGAACTAAAAGAGGAATCCAATTTCACTTCCTATTTCTTGGGTTCTTTTTTGTTGTTTTAGTGCAGGAAGAATAAAGGAATGCTACTTTGTGAAAAGGATCTGTTCAAAGCATGCATAGTAATTGCTTTGGCTATTGCAGTTTCCGCTCAGAGTTCAGGCCAGTGTTTCTCCACAGCGAGCATTAGCTGCTCGGGATGATTAGGAGTTAACTCACCTCCAACATGCAGCTCTATGAGGGAAAATTACTTTTTCAAAAGGCCCACAATTTGCTTTGACAGTAGAGGCACAGAGGGGAGAGTCTTTATTTCTTATTAGATTATTGGTGTTGTTTCATGTCACTAGTTTGTAGAAGTCCACATTTCAGTGTACAGAGTAAACTGATCTGCCTTTTGTTTCCTCATAACAAAATGTTATATTAAACACAGGAACCATGACATAACAATAGCCATTACAGCAATGCCCAGCTATGTGACAGAGCCCCAACTGTGGCACAGTAAGCACGCAGCGATGCAGCGTCAACAAATGTTTGGTTTGCCCATGAATTCAGATTATATCAGTGTTGTTTCTCTTGTTTGAGAATATCTTGAATCCTGAAATGAGGATGCTCAAAAATAATTACAACAAATATGATTTATTTAGTGCAGTTAAGATCCAACAGCACACATAGTGAACATCTGCAACCAAAGGGCATTAACACAGCTGTAAAATGGCGATAACCCCGGGGCTGGAGAGGGACCTCCTCTTTCACTCACGGGGGCACCACATGATTCTGGGCTTTTCATAAATATACAGAATAAATAAGAGCGGGCCCCAGGTTTTCCACTGAGCAAACCTGTGTTGAGTTTCAAACCACACATACCTAAGGAAGTCAGCAATACCATTTCTTTATTGTGAAGGGAGTCCTCATTAACCAGAGGCTTTGACACTGAGGAACAACCCCCCCCTCCCCACCACCACCACCCCGCACACACATACATACACTCACAATCACAGATCATACAACGTACTGTATGAATATGATCTCTAGGTAACTTGAGACAGACAGTCCCCACCAGACATTATAAATCACGTCACATCACACGGAGCTCAATATTGCTGGAGGAAGAGCCCGCTGCTGGCCACCGCTTCAGCCAACGATGGTATGACTCCTGAGCCCCCGCGGTTACAGGGACTAAGGCACAGTGGGGCCTGTAAAAACCAAAAATGGAACCAAATGACACCTATGGAAACACATTCAATCTTGTGCGGTGGGAGGTCAACGCACAGCTATTTACACAGACAGCAGCGCTGTGTGTTGGAACGGACAGGGCCACCATCAAAGAGCTTTATGAGTAAATATATTCTCACTGCGTAAGCATTTTAGATGTCCTGGCGTTTAAGTCCTCCCGTGTTTTCCCTTCTCTTGTTTAATGGCTGTAATAAGATTCCTTTTATTATGATTTCTGCTCGAGCTGCTGTCGGTTATGGCCAAAGCGAGACGTGAGTTTTGTCTCAGGAATGAATCTATTTTGGAGTCAGAACCGGTCGCTATGTGTTTGACTGTGGGTCTGCCCCTGCACATTCACTTATACTGTATATATCGATCGCGATAACTCAGAACAATACCAACGTTTTACTGACATGTGCGGGACGAAGACACGGAGGAACTGTCTGCAAGAAAAACACTCCATCAGCAAAAGTGAGCTTACACGGAGAATGGATAAATAAATAAAATTTCACTAGTCACACCAGTGTGGAGTATATGCCATTCATGTCATATACAAACACATCCAGTCCAATCAACTCCAACATATATATAACGTTGAATGACAACTTAACGTACCCTAACCCCCTACATATAAATACATACACTGCCCATAGATGTATACCATGTACAGTGATTGCAACATTCTGGCAGGAGACCATTGTTGCATTCATCCCTGCGATATCTAACCTGACTTATGTCCGTGGCCCGAAATCAAACACCGTGCAAACAGGAACGGCTCTGTGAGTGCTGAGCTGATTCACATCAACCTGAGTGTGATAAACCCAGAATGAAAAAGTGAAGGTTGTTGGTTGATAGATTTTTGGATGTGGTCTGTAGCGAGAAGAAGCCTAATCAGACGATAACAAGCAGAAATAAAGAAATCATTCTTCCTATGGATCTTGGCCTCTGCCATGTGTGTTGTTTGGCTGTTCTTGGCCCGGGAGTGTAAGGGCTGAATAAAGAGGGAATCTCGAAGGGCTCTGGCCTCTACCATGTGTCAAGCCTTTCACATAACCTGGCATTCATTGTGAAGCTCTTTTACGAACCATAAAAAATATTCATTTCGCCCCTGACCTGTTTTCCAATATAGTCTCCAAACCCATAAAAGGGTTTGCTTTTCATTTATTTTTATTTGGAGAACTTTGAAATGCAAATGTTTGTTTCCTTGCGAGTAAAAATTAAGAGAAGCCATCTTAAAAGAGAAATTTGATGTGAAATATGAATTCTAGCCATTTTACATCATCCCTAACATAAACATGCGGGTTCTCAGTGCAAGTCTTTTTGTGCTGTTAAATGAGTGTACTTTGGCAGGCTGCAGTGTACATACACTGATGCTTTGCCTCTCTCGCTGGAGTCCTTCATGGCCCAGAGCTCTCGAGGCTTGTAGAAGACTGGCATCTTTACAGTGGCCTAGATTGGCCATATTTTTGTGTCAAATGACAAGTCTGGCCCAGTAAAAGTGGGCGCTGTGGTAAACTATGCATTTATATTTACAGCTAAAGCTATCAAGGACATGGCTAACAAGTCCTGTTGACTTTTGTTGAGTTGCGGTTGTAGGGGCTATACTGTACTTGTAGCATTTCTTAAACTACAACCATTTCCAGCCATTTAAATGAAAGCACATCCTTGCTAAGCTTCATATTCGAAATTCATTATATTCAGTTTATAGTTACTTTTGACCTTCCAATTTTATATTTGGAATAAAAAAAACCTGCATTCTTTAAAACAATAATGACTGTATTATTGAAAAAAAATTGTTGACGATTTATTAATCCCAGAGCACCAAACTGTTTTCAAAAATTTCCCCCGAAAAAAAAAAAAATTAATAATAAAACAGCTTGTGCTGGCCGCTGGTATACACTTCCATTTCCATGCAACCAGATATGATTGCCATTGACAATCAAAGCACCACAGATGCATAAAAATGACTCAAAAATAAACCTGAATTATTCATCGCTTGCAGTGAAGCCATACATACATACATAGCTGAATTTCACAACACAGGCCATATCAATGTCATTTTGAATACCTCCAATACACTTGAAGCATTGAGACATTTCTCATAGACGACACGTTATAGCGCAAGTAGTGATGTTTAATTCAACATGTTCAGCGTTATCATGCATGTGCGGCGGACTGCCTCCGTGCCTGAGCTCAGCAAGAGGCCTGGTGTTTGTTTGAAAGCATGGCCCGGCCCACGTAAACAGTGACTGTGCATGCGAAGACGAGGCAGATTTTTTTTTTTTGTGCAATAATTGCTGACGGTATTGTTGTGATCGAGTGGACTAGGAATGTGCTTGGCAGTAAAACCAAAGGGCTTTCTTGGGAAAATAGGGAGTGAGAGGGGTTGGGTCTGATTAAGAACAGGACAGCAATGAAATCTGAAACTGGAGGAGACGACGGCCGTCTTTCATCGTTTTACCTGCTGAAAATGCTTTGCTTTTACCCGTCATGTGATGATGTCATCTTGTCATTTTAACCTGCTATCGTCTTCATCCTAAAATAACCAAATACCATCAGAGTCTCCTCAGCGTGACTTGTTACCTGATGCTTTTCACATTGAATGTAATGTTGGATTGTGATAATTTCTTACAGTGAGAAAATTTAACATGTCAATGATTTTTTTAATCTTTCTCATTTCGTTTGCGTCCCACTACTTCTTCTTATTATATACAGTAGCTATTTTCCAGCTCAGATAACAAAGCACTTCCCGTGAAAGCTATAATAAAAGATTAAACAATCAAACTCTTTTCATTCAGCGTAGTATTTCTATGCCTCTGCCCACTACGCAAGTGAGAATATCATTTTACCAAGAAACCCTGAAAGGCCTGTAACACAGTAGGCCAGTGTGTTCCCCTACAGGAAAGCAAGCGCACTGTCAAACTCCATGGAGCGCTGCAGAAGGCACCGGCCTGTGTAATGCCGTGGAACAAGCAGCAGGTATTTGTTAGTTAATCAGCGTTTGAATTAAGCTAGAGGCTGAGGTTGTGTTCGGGAGCAGCAGGGCTGTTTTGACTAAGCCATCTCAGCGAGGGCCTGGTCATGGAGACTCCCAGCATTTGTAAAAGATTAGGGGCCTGGTCCTGATGTACTGAGTTCAGGTCAGGCAGAGTGCAGGGCTCGGACGCGAGGCGGGTTTCACCCTATCTCTCCCATCTGCAGCTCTCACACAGCATATCTACAAGTCCCGGTACATGAGACACTGAATAATGTGATTAAAGGTTTTGGAGCGGGGTTTAGAGTTCGCAGAGGGGAGATTGTACAGAAGTTGCTCTTTCAGGAAGCAGCGTTACCCGGTTTGACTGACAGTCGCTAAGGTCATGCCACAGAGCCACTTACGCCATATCAAGATTGTCCCTCTTGAGCTACGTAAACATACGTTTCCTAGTCTGCGTATCATCTGTGTGCATTTGTATACCTTCTGTGTGTCATGTTTTGGTTAGTGTTGCATGGGGGTGTTCTATCACATGTGAACACTTCCAGTCGAGAGTATCTTTGCTGAATAGAGGAATAACAATAGCCCACATGCTCTCAGCCTATCATTAGCCAAGAGGCTAAATGAAAACCAACTGTGTGGGAACAATAAAATAATTTGTCAAGGGAGAAGGGTGCAGATAAATTCTGCAAAGCATTTTCCAATTGGCTGAGGCTCCGGTTCGCTGGGCCAAGTGCTCAGCACCTGGCTGTCACGGCTCTGACGCTGCCTAACTCATTTCAACTTTCAAACACATGCCTATTAGATCACTGTCGAGCTGAAAGACCCTGATTAGGCTTTTTATCGGTATTAGTCAACATGTGCTGTGAACTGACTTTTTAAGGGCAAAAGTTAGATAAACACAAAAAGGAGAGGAGGGAGAATTGCGGCTCTCCTTTCCTTTTGCTCGCTACCTCTACGATATGTCCACTAAATCTGTGACTCAGCTTCAGTGAGGACATACTGGGGAGACAGCCAGGTACTCATCCTAAATGTTCTTGTCAAAAACTCCCAGTGATATATACGAGACATTTCCTGCTACGGGAAGGTTTATTGGTTATTGAAGCTGTGTGAACCCATGTGTCCTGTCTGTGCGGATCCCAGAACCTCAACGAATCGGTTTTTAAGGTGAGTGAAGCTCCTCTTGATGGGTTTTGGCTTCGTCGTAAAAGGCTGGACTCCGAGCCAAGGGCAGACGCCGTAAATGTCAAGCCAGTCAGGACCGCTATGCGCTGGTTCCCATTAGGCCCAAATTTTTCAACTTCCACTTTTAACTGGAACACGCCCACCATCTCTATTAGATATATGAAAGAAAGAGTCCCAACAGGTTTGGATCCGAGGCAAATGTTTCATTATCTGCATGTGTACACCCATAAACAATCACACATACGGACCTCATATGTCCAAATAAAACCATCCAACGGCATTAAATCACCATTATATGTCTTTGGTGATTGATTTGGTCGTTGACAAATATCGGTGGCTCACCAAGTGTTCTTGCTTTCAAAAACAAAACAAAAAAAATGTGTGGTCATTTTATGGAAACACGCAACAAGTGTCTGACCAGTGTTGCAACAGATTTCATCAGCCAAAAATAATAAGAAAGTACAAACAAAAACAGAGTACAGTGTACTCTGCTCTAATTAACTGGCAAAGGGGAATCTTTTAATAACTCATCCATCACGTCCTTTCACTTTGACCCAAATATTAGCACATACAAGCACAAACACACACAGACACACACTCACCAGTATATATACAGTACACACACGCAAACGTACTCACTACTAAAACTGCTAACAATGAGCCCCATAAGAAATCCTAAGTGTCCAACATGATGTTTGTGTTAAGCAATGTGTTATAGAAGCCGACTTCTGGGTCTTGGGGGGAATGTTAAGCATGTTAATGAAGAGTGCATACTGAGGTTATTACTCAGTGTAATGTGGATCCATTTAACACACTTATTGCACAGCCCATAGGAGCCTTCGTTCAAATAGAGAAAAGGAGTACTATACTTAATCTTGGCAACGGTAAATCAAAGAAGAACAGAACTGATTGTCTTCAACAAAAGTGCTTCCAGCCAAATTATTTGCTCCTTTGGGATTACAGGAGGAGACTGCCAACAGAATGAAAACTGCGCAGCCTTCTTTCAAATGCAATTTGATGCAGCAGAGAATGTAAATCAGACAGATACTACGGGAGCCAGCAGATAACAGATGTCTCTACTGTTTCCAGAGGAGAACCTCTGGACACGGCAAACAGCTCATCAGTGTGAGATGTGGTTTTCAGCTCCAGAGGGTGAAATCAAGCCGACGTCTCGAGCAGACAGCGACATCAGTACGGCAGCTACGAGCCAAAGTCATCTTAGAATCCCTCAACTCCCTGTTTGGCCACCGGTCTGTCAAAGACCATTAAACACAGACGCTGACGTGAGATGGACAATAGTGGGAGAATAAATAGACAATTCTAGGATAAGAAGATGAAAAAAAAGGAAAGGGAATATGAATCAGCAATGCTCTCTTCTTCTTTCCTCATTGAAAATGTTGCTGAAACACCCTGAAGGCATCCATCTGTCGGTGGTTGTTGTTCGACAACTACCATGTGTTAGGGTGTGTGGCTAAGTTGAAGGAGACCATGCTTGGGAAAAACCGCTCACTTTACTGGAATAATATAAGTACTATTGTCTATTTGCTGTTCCAGTGCTACATAGGGAGTTCTCATACACAAGATATTCCCACACGATGAAAAAAAGCATCCAGGCACTTCACAGCGTCACATCATGGGAAATTGCATCTTCTTATCACATACACCATCTCCTTGCTCTGATATTAGCCCACTGAAAAACAGCCTTGCCTTTCAAATATAATTGTCTGTAAAAAGTCTGTAAAAATAACCCTAAGCTTTACAGATCACAGTGCTGGCATGCAGCCTCTAAACTTTATTAACATCCAGAGTCGGCCTGGCAGGGCTCCCAGCTCCCTGCAACTTTGAGTTACAAGCATTAACCTGAACAGGGCACCAGCATCACTTTCCCAAAATCCTCCACTTCCTCCCATCGTGCCGCAACCGAGGCCGTCCAGATTTTCTACTGGAACAAAACAAAACAAAGAAACATAAAAAAGAAACATTTTGACAAAGCACCAGTCCACCTGTGCCCCTGCGCTTGCCTGTGTGATGAACAGGACGATATCAATCTCTGCACTGATGAAACCTTAGAGGTCTTGACTCCGAGCCATGCATACGCTATAATACATTTTGACTGATAAATTTGGTTTGCCAGTGCTTTAAAATACCTCGAAAAGAATAATCCAATAGATACTGTGTGATGAAACTTGGCTCTCCGTCTGTACAATAATGCACACAGATCTGTATCTGCCAAGACATAATGCACATGTGAATATCTGAGTCAGAAGTGCAAGTTGTCACGATCTGAGTTCGTGATTGATGTCAACCCACATCACTCACAGACAAGCGAGAGTAAAGTGTTTTTTTTTTTCTCTCCACGCAGCCTTTATTCTATCGCTCCTTTGTGTACTTATTAGTCCTGGTAAGCAAGTTAATACAGCACAGGGGCTGGACTGCATTTGCACATGACTAGAGAATAAGTAATTCTTCCAGAACGCTGGGCTTCTATTAACGAGCACTAATAAAGTATATAAACTGCACTATTAGACTTTATAATGTCTTTCATAGTCCTCTGGGGCGGCGCCAGCCAATGGTGCGGTGAGCTGTCTGGGCACTGCCCCATAGAAGCTTCCTGGCAGAGACGGAGAGAGAACAAGAGAGAGGATAAAACTCAATCTTTTTGGCTGCCCTCTCCTCCGCTCTAATGAAGGCATTAAAACAGCCTCCACTCGCATCATGTTTGCCCATTTGTTTTTGACCACTCGGATGAAGCCAGTGCTTGACCGGCTGGCTGGCTGATTAATCACCATCATGACCAGCGCTGTTAAAAAGGCCACTTCAGACGCTGGTTAAGTCGTTGGAGTCGTCTGAAACTGCGTCTGTGGCAGTTTTATACGGTGATGCTGTTCACGAAGCTCTGATGCACACTTAGCCACTACCTATGTGTTGTTTGTGTGTCACATCTTCATCATGCTCATGATGAGATAAAGTGCTGATAGGATCCTGCTCTCTGGTGGGAAAGATGAACCAGCAGCTTCCTTGTGAGTGACTCAAATGAGCAAAACTTGCACAATCTGTTTTCTTATTGCCTGTTTATGTGGGTCAGTAAAGCCCTAATCCTTATGGTCACATCTCCCTCCCTTCCTCTGCCTCTCTCTCTCTCTCTGTCTCTCTCCAGCTGACAGCTGTGAGGGCCCCATCAGCTCTCGGCCCCGCTCTGGCAGAGGCAGCGCAGCGGCGGACGGCCGCCTTAAACTGCCACAGTCAGAGTGGAGCGGATTTTTCTTTGATGAAACACAGCAGCGTCTGAGCCAAGAACAGCAAGTGGCACAGCTGAGATGTAAATCAAAAACCCACCCGTGTGCTAAGTCATACACGGAGAGGTCTGCGAGAGGAGTCGCTGCCGTCTGAAAATGCATGAGTAATGCAGACACTAAAGACATGCGGTCAGCTGTGGCATGCCTGTCCAGGAGAAAATAATCAAGAGATGAGAAGCCTTTCTATCTTTGTTGCAAATAGTTAAAAGAAAAAAAAAAAAAAGAGGCAAAAACAAATCTGTTTTAATTCACAAGACCTGGCAGCGTAATCCCCTCATCAGCAAAAACTTGCAGTGCGTGGAACTCTGAGTACTTCTCAAGGCAAGGTGAGCTTCTAAAAATACATTTTTATGATGATCTATCTGAGCCAACTCTGCAGCTTTCTCTTGATTAAACCGAGACCCGGAGCAAATTTCTTCTGGTATTCCAGAGATATTTCGACACTTACTCAAACCAGATCATATTTTTTGCTGTGTGACTGTTTGGATTTCTCTGGCAGCATGAATGTCAGAATGCCTTTGGTTACAGCGAGATGCCACAGTCATACCACACTGGTCACATAAGAATGAGAACATCTGACCCGACTGACACCGAGTATATATCGAGGGAGAAGGGGCAGCGGAGAGAGACTGCAGCGCTTCAATTCTCATGTTCATTTTGTTCCTTCAGAGGACTACTTCAAAAAGAAGACAGTCACCGACGACGTCTCATTCATCTCTCCGTCTCTTTCTTTGAATCCCACCGCATTCGGGACAACACGGCGCTCGCTCGTCTCTTCCTCTGCCACTTATCTCCTGTTTCCACACACGTCATGTGCAGTATCCCCAGCCAACTTTGATTGAGGTGATTCAGCCAAGCAGATGCCAGACCAGGGGTGTTCTCTCACTCTCCCTCTCTAGTGGCTGTGACTCAGGAAGCGCTCTCATTCCATTACCCAGCATTCCCTCCTCGCCTTCTCAGCCAGACAGAGGGTTTTACGGGAATACCGCTGCAGAATCATCACCGGGGCCTCGGCTTTATGAATCAATGGAACATGCTGCAAACATTACACCCTGCAACACCCTTCCCAGGCAGCACCCTCGCATATGCCCATAACTCAGTGCTGAGCTCATACGAGAGGCAGAAAAAAAAGACGTGGGCTGAGGCTCATGGGAATGTACTGACTGGTGAGAAACCTTGTGAGAAGAATGCTACTATTACTGTACTACTGCGATATGAATAAACATGCCCACATGTGTAGGTCCGCATGATTTAAAGGCTGGGTTGTCTCTAGGTTTCCCCCCCCCTGTTAAACGCGGCTGTCAACAAACTGTGAAAGTAACACAAAACTTTTTCACGATCTGGTGTAAAAACAAGATCTTGGTCAAGTTCTTGGTCAACCGCGATAGTGAAACTAAGTGAAGCGCTAGTTCAAAAAGAGGTCAAGTCTGTTTTAGCTGCAGTGACAGCGAAATGTTTTCTCTGAGGGGTTGATCGCTCTTTCACAACATCTGGGTGGGAGAGCTGCCATATAACCTGGCCCCCGCTACTACGTCCTTTTGGCACGTTGACCCGCCATTAATGCTGAAATCCTCCAAATTCAAAATGAACTACTTTTCCTTAATAGAAGAAGAAAGAGCTCCGCCGAGGTGGCGGTGATTCAGTCTCTGGCTGACAAATCAGCTAAGAAGAAATTATTTGTTTCAGAACAGAAGTGTTTCATTATCAGATTTGCATGACATGATAATTGTGACCCAAAGAATTCACAGAAATGATATTATCACAATATTTATAGGAAGCTTTTCGATACAAATAATACTGCAATCAGCCAAATTTACTTCAACATATTCACAAATGAATTGAGTGAGTGTAGGGAGAATATGAACACAATATCAATTATTTTAAGTCTTCATATTTCATCATGATCATTGATGGTGGACAAATGCAAATGTGACTCACACACACGACTACATGCAGCATGACACATAAATTCACAATATAGAAACTGCAACAAAACAAGAAAAATAAATACGAATAGATCAACTGTGTACACTAAACCCCTACCGTTGAGCAACAGAACGATGGGAGCTTAAACCTTCTGTAACAAAAGCTCTTACTCATACATAAACAGAAAGGGGTCAGCCATATTGGCTTGTTCAACTGTTTCTTCCTCAGATATTCCCTGTAAAGACAAAAGAGCATTTCCTCTGCTCTTCTCATCACATTCTGGACTTGAAATTTTAATTTCACAGTAAGACTGCCAAACCAGACAATAACACCGTGGAGAATTAGGAGAGAACCGTGGTCAGTAGTCGCCCTGGAAAAGATCATGATCATAATGCTCATATCTAATCCACACAGACTTAATCTGCATAAAGTTACAGATTCAAGACCGATTTTACACCGTGGTCACAATTCTCACTGAAATATTTGCACTGTGTCACCTGCTCGATCATTTCCCCCTGGTGACTGATGATCCAACCGCTGGGGGTTTTCTACAGATCTGGTACCATTTTTTTTTTGGTCTTTTCAAGAATAAACCATTTAGTAAAGAAGCTCTTTGATTTAGAGACACTCTCGTCACACCCCTGATTCAGGAAAATTGCTATAATAATTTCACAATGAGTCAAGTCAAAACCAAAAAAAATGAATGAAATCCAAGATGAATAAACAATATGATCCGTGCGTACATCAAAACCAAACTTAAAGCAATTATAAGCCTCAAGTCCAAGGTAATTTAAGAAATTCAAAACCCCATGAAACAGCTGAAGCTAACATTTTCCCAGAATTATAGCTGTACAAACATTTTACATGACACAAATCGGAGGATTTATTTCAAGGGAACTATCCAAAAAATGCTGATAATTTAAACCTGAACACCAGCTTCCTCGTAGTTACGGCCGAGCATCATATTTTGCTGGTTTCAATGAGATGTTGAAGGCAAGAATGATATGTATATTTTCAGAACATTTATGACAATTACCACATCACTTAGTCTTCTATATTGGAAATATCCCAAGGTTTTTAACGCAACAGCGAAATCTATACCATGCAATTTTTCTTTCTATAAAAAAAATAATAATACACCACATGGTCTGATTGGAATAACCGACTTCACCAAAAGCACTTAATGTTTTCCTTTGTGCACTTGAGCAGAACTCTTCACAGGCTACTGGGAAGCTGTCATTAAGTGTCTGACACAGCAGCGGCTCAGAGTGAAGCTGTAATGGTCGGTTGTTTCTCATAACAGTCAGATTATCGCCCTGCAGGCTGACGTCGACAAATGCTGCCGCGAAAAAAAACACAGGAAACTAAGTCAGTTAGTGGGAATTCAGCATTGGTGCCAGTGCCACTTCACGTCAGATACGCGTGTGTGTGAATATATACAGTAGGTACATACTGTAGATGCGTGTGTGGGGGTATGTCAGTATGTGCATAGGGTTTGTGTTTAGCATATGCTGGCATATTGTCAACATGGGTGCTGGTAACTTTGTGTCCTTGTGGGTGAGACCTCTGGAAAAAATGCCACACGATCAGATCACAGTCAAAGAAATGAAAAAAAAAAAAAAAGTACCAACAATGACCAAATCCAAAAAGTCCATTACTCATCTGTTTAGGGGCTGAATCAACAGACAGACCTCTGCATTTATCTGTGAGAGGGAGTGTGAGACTGCAGCAGCCTCCTCTAACTCAAACATTTTCCTCAAATAAGCTCACAGGCTTGGCAGCATCGTCCCGCGCCAGGAGAAACGTTAGTAAGGTATCAAATGATGCTAGGGTACACACTTCATTCATCCCTGATATTCTTTTTTCTAGAGGGTCGTGTTTTTCTTTGCAAGCTAAATATTTTCTTTGCTGGTGGGCACTAATATTCATAGCAACATCTACGCGCTTCGCAGTGTTAGGATGATCAGTGGCCTGTTCCCCTCGCGAGGAGGAGCGGCACACATGGTTTCCGAAGCCACGCACCTGGTGTGACATAAGCTACTGTGATTTGTGCGTCATTCGGCTCTTTGCAAAGAAAAATAGAGAGCAATTTTCCTTGAATTCGACCTGGGAACGGCTTTTAAAATGCAACAGGGAGCGACCGAGAGGTCGGAACGCATGAAAAACAGAATCCTAGTCTGAACAGAAATGACAGAGCACAACGGCACCTCAGCCCCTACTCTCTGTAACTCACTCATCCATCCCAAATCTGTCTGCCACTCAGCTATTCACTGCTTCATTTGAACACTTGCAAACAAACACTACATTAAATAAATTATCTATTCAATAAAAATAAAAAACAGCAAAGCAGCTCTGAATGCAAATGTCTCGGTACTTTTTGCAGCTTCTCTGGAAAAAAACCTTAATGCGAAGATAAGATGAAACATCAGCAGAGCACAATTTTTTATCACTTAGTAATCGTTCACATTTTGCAATCACAGCGAACATGTTCGAGGTCAGAAAATCTCCCGTCTGAGGTAAGTTCTTCTCCCTACTGTCTCACTTCCCCCAGGATAAATATTACCGTCTGTGTTTGTTCAGAGATTCTTCTCGGTATAAATCTAAAGTAATGGTTGAGAATGCAGTTTAAACTCCAGCTCTGTCCCCAAATGGGAGTGTGTAATACGATCAGCCTGAAATGAGGCATGATACAAAAGACTGATGAGTACTGAGATCACTTTCATACTCCATGCTCAGCAAAAGAGACGATAAAACAACATGGAAATGCCTGGAAGGCGGCGCGGATTCATATAGGACACAGACAGCAACAATAGCAGAACAAATCAAGTCCAATGAAACTTTTTATTACTCAAATATAACTCCAAAAATATGTGACAATAAAGTCCTGCCAAATCATGAAACACATTTCGCTGAATCAATAAGGGCTTTTTTTTTTGTTTGCTCTCCAGAAAACTATTTTAATTCACAAAACCCACAAGATACTGAAGCTATTAAAAATATCACTCAGCTGCCTCACTGAGTCAGAGCAAAACAAACGGACATGTATGCGTCTGCTTCAGCATTAATCTGCACAACATAATCCACAAACACATAACACATCTTGCATTCCCACAATTTACGGGAAGCGAGTTCAAAAGCGCTGCCGAGACAATGAGACGATTCATTCTGGTACGAGGATGCTGGGGATGGAGGGCTGAGGGCACAACTGTGCTCCAAGAGAACTCATAAATGCTGAGAGACACATTCGGCAGACATATGGTTTGTGTTTAGCAAGAAGAAACAATAATCAAATCCGTTGATCCTCTTCTTGCTGCAAGGATGATTGCTAATATAAAAGTCTGTTCCGTCTAATCATAATTTAGGATGGGGCTGTAATTACCTCCGCCCTCTCACAACAACACTCTGTCTAAACAGGATGGAGCAGGCTTCCACAGAGACCCAAGAGCCCAGTTTCCACTCTGGATGCTATCTGTATATGACACTGCTCATTTCATCTATGTAATTGTTGTTGTAAAGTTTTCGCTTTCACTGATGAGCCCATGTCAAAGTTTATTCTACTTTTTCTTTTTTCTTTTTTTTCCTAAAGGCACTGACGGAGATTTAAGAGAGTAAACTAGAGCACAGCAATTTGAAATGTCACTTTAGTATTATTTTTAATTAAGAGCTAAATTGGAGGATAAATATTTGCCAATTCATTCATGACAGTATTGTTTCAGACTGTCAAAAGCTTTCCATGGTCTAACCTAAATGAGCCAATATCACACTAATCCTCCCATGAAGGAAAGGCTGTCATGCCTTGTTAACATTCGCAGGAAATGCACATTTGCTCAGCAGTTCCTCCGCATACTGCACATCACTGCCTTCATGTGCAATAGACACTTTGATTGTGGTGGTAATTTATGAATTGGCGGAGGATCCAAGTGAGTTCTGGGTTTAATTAACGAGACCTAATCCACAACTGCAAAACAGGGCTCTCAGCACAAATGCACTATAGCTGCATCAAAGGATGCTCAGAGAGGAACCATGTGGAAGCAGAAGAATTTCATCATGATGATGGCTTATCATTAGCTACATCTCAAATAACCTGGAAAATGATAATTGGCAAGAGTGAGACAGCTGCTGTTTGACTGGATGTGCTGTTGTTCTCCTCATGGTTTGATTTTATAGCTAAGGACAATACAATGACTACATCAAATGTTATGGTAATTAATCCGGAGATTTGACCACTTCGATAGCGTCAATTACTCTCACATTAGGAAACATAAACACACACACGGCCTACCTTGCATGGGTTGGATAGAGAAGCAGGAGCGCGGGGTCTTGGCTGACAGATGCGCAGCTTTCTGCTCGGACGCGCCGAGCCGCTTGGGGCTGGAGCAGGTCATGTGAGTCGCGGTGTCACTGGGGCTCCGGCAAAGCTGAGATCCAAAACCTCCGCTCCCGGCTCGTCGCGCACAGATGTCCGCCTTGCTGCCGTACACGGAGAGAGTCATGCCGGTGAAGTCCGCGAAAGTTGGGGTCTGACAGTGGCTGACCATCCCGAACAGCGCTGAGGAGTTCTGCATTGATGCCTCGGCTTGCCCATGCAAGTGTGTGTAGCCTATAGGCGACGCTCACATTACCTGCGCACAAGAGGAAGAGTTGGGGAGGGGGTTAAGGAATCATATCGACAACGCCACAGAGACGGTGATGACGACGTGTTGAACAGGAAGAATGAACATAAACAAAAATAAATAAATAAACTTTGATTGGATTTGGCAGCACCTACCTCGCCCGAGGAGCTTGAACGGGACAAGAGACGTCTAATTGCGCACATCAGCATGTTTATCAAATTGGAGGTGGAAACACTGGCGAGTCTGATCGATAGCATCCTCTCAGTGAGGATCAGTCATCAGCATCCCATGCGTCTCCCTCCTCTTCTCTCTCTCTCTTTCTCTCTCTCTCTCTTTCTCTCTCTCCGAGATTGACACCCGATAGCTCCGCTGCTCCGCAGGACTCGGGAGCACCAATGAAGACCGTGTCCGTGTCTCTGTGGGAGGATAAAGATCTGGATCAAGCCGCCTGTAAATCTGAGCTTGGATGTAAAGTTTGCGAGGTGCTGCCTGCATGTGCGTAGTAGATATAACCCATGCAGTGTGCTCGTCTCAGCCACTAGTGCAGCCGGTCACGGGTGACATGTAGATTAATGTACGAGTCGTCGCCTACACAGAGTTGATGTCAAAGTGGAGAACAGGTCACTGGACATCGGTGGTGTTCAAACTTTGGTACAGTGAGTTATCAAACTGATATCGCTCATAAATGATCGCGAGATTATAACGCCACAACAATGCAATGTAGCTAATCAAACGACAGTGATGTTAATTTTAAGTTTTGTTTTTTGTTTGTTTAATGTTAGGGTTAGTGGTTTGCTATGTAGCCTATCATTTTAACCACTTAGAAAAAACATGGGTTTATTTTGGCTATTTTTCTTTTACATTTTACCCCCATAGTTCTTCCAAAAACCTGAATGAAAACGTGTAATGAGTCGCTTAGTAAAAAAAAATAAAAAAATTAAAACAAGAAATGTGGTACTGTGTTCATTCTGATAAGTTATGGGGTTTGACTGACTTTGTCTGTAAAGAGTGGGAAAAAAACGGTGCATGATGATGGTGATCAATAAATTTATACAAAATCTTGTGAAGGTCATCTCTTGGGACAGATCAAAGTATTGGATACCCCAAAATGAAGTTGGAAATACATTTTAAAAAGAGAGTAAATAAATAACCTAAATAAACAAATAATTAAAAATAAATAAATAAACAAACAGTTACCTAAAATCCACAACCCTGCAGGCTACTTTTTTTTTCCTGACCCAGTCCTCAGAGAAGAGTTGGTCATGATCGAGGAGCAGAGTTTGTATTTGGGAAACGCTGTTCCACAGCGCCATCGTGTGGCTGTTACCGTGAACGCCCCCCAAGTCCTAACTGGGTCACAGTTGAAACAGGGGGCGACGGCGGGTCCGCTCGGTTGTTAGTATGCGTCAACAATGACCGAGTGGAGCAACCTGTCGAGTGAGTTTATCAGCTCTGTGGGAAGAGTGGGACCGGTCTGCCTGTCGGTTCAATCGTACATGTGGCTGTACGAAAGCGGAAATGCGTGACAAGAATTACTGGAGCTGGTGTTGCATTTACGTGCTGTTGGAAATGAGATGGATGATCAGATTTCCCCAGATATGAAGAGAGAGAGAGAGAACTGAAGTTGGTACTTGTTGAAGGGTATATTAGGTAAATAAATGTTCTCTCATTGGAACCTTTTGATCAATACACCCAACTATTAAAAACAACAAAAACAAGAACCAAAGCCAACCCCTGCTCTGGACTTCAGTCAAGTATTTCTCTAATGCAAATACACAGTCCTGATTATTTGTAATGATGATGACAGTGAGTGAAGTAACTGATAAAGACAGTTTTAGTAAAACGGCCTCCACAAGTTAAAATGTAGGCGTGCAGCATCACCAGGTGCAAACATGATGGCCTCACATAGTCCTACAGGGAATTTCAGTTAACATCTTTTCAACAGGCCCTCTGATTCATAAAACATTATTTTAAAAAAATGTCTCACTTCTCTTTTCCTGCATGTTGCATTTTCCCTTACCCATCACCTACCTGTCTGCTAGAAAGCCGTCTGCAAGCTGTGACGTAGGCTACATGAACAAAACCGTAGAACTACCTGAGCTAACTTCAGCGTCGTAGCTAACTGCTAGCTAACGCCGCTCGTGCTAACTGCTAGCTAGTCTGCTCTCTTACTCTTACTCTACACTCAAACATACTTAGAAACCTAGCTGTCCTACTACTGTAACAATTGTATGTCTCAAATCTTACTATAAATTTTTGCACCGACATCATAGAAATCCATGGAAATTGCCCTCAGACTGGAACTGGACCACTTTCTCCTGCCTGCACATTTTTAACGTAGTTCCCAACTTTCCACACAGCTGCTCGCGCCACACCATCAGCCGAGTCAAGGACAGTTGACCAGTGCACTTTGCCTATCACTAATCACCATGGAGCAGTGGATTGGTTACAACCTCAGGAAATCAAGCTAGCTTCAAGGGACAACACCCTGCTGCCACCACAGGTAGGCAGTATACACACTAAACAAGACAAGATACAACAACACATCCTTATGATTTATGGGGCATAAAGCTGCTCTGAGACAGAGAATTTCTAATATTGAGGGTAGACTGGCTCTAGAGATCAGGAGAGATATCGCTCCCACTTCGATGTCATCTTAATTAATGTCTAATTTTAACTTTTGATTGCCTGTATGCCACTACTTGGTGTAACTTTATTGTTCTTCATTTCTGCTAGACATAATGTTGTTGCTGCTACTAGTTAAGTTTTTGTTCGTTTGTTTGCAGTTGATACGCTTCAGGTGCATCCTCAGTCAAATTTGCATTATCGGGTCAGGTCAACATTTAGAAATGTCACAACGTGAAAAGGACAGAGTGTAAACAACAACAGAACTCCCATGGTTTCAAGGTCCTAAAGGAATAATTCACCCCAGAATGATACTTCACTTATTATCTACTCACTTTCATGTCGACTAAGGGCTGGGCGAATTTTCAGAGTCCTCCGTGGCTTCTCTGAGTTACAGGGGGTCTCGGCGTAGTGCAGTACAGGTTGCAAATGGACACCGGCGGTCTTCGTCACACACAAAAAAACACACCGAAAAACATCCAAATACCTCCATGCTGCTCGTTTGTAATGCCCGTCTTGTATTGAAGCCCCAACATGAGAAACTGTCCCGAAAAAAATTAAGTCCATATTTCAAGCTTGTTTACAGCAGAAGCTCCTCCGTCCAAACGAAAACGCGAGATCGCCGCAAATCTCGCGAGACGTAGGCGGACCAGGAAGAGGAACTTCTGCTGCAAACAAGCTTGACATGAGGGTGAGTAGATAATGAGTGAAATATCATTCTGGGGTGAACTATTCTTTAAAGGATTTCATAGCAACAATAACAGGTAATTAATAACAGTAATAACGACTGCTCTCAATCTATGCAGAAATGGGTCCTGATATTGTGTACAGCTGCCCATTTCAGAGCCGCCCTTTTCTTATCAAATTGGTAACACCTTTCCTGTCAACTGTGAGAGACAGTTACTTGCTATTGAGGACCAGAAGTGAGGAAAGCATGGAAACCACCTAAAATAAAAAATTATGAATGGCTGTTGGCTCAAGGTATTCTTTAATATCAATCACATATAAAGCAGCCTGAAATGCAGAAATGTTATTTAGCCTAAATCTTCTCTTTTCTTTGGTTTTTGAATTTGAAAAAGCCCAACACCTTAATCAACTTAAATCAACTTAAAGCATAAGTTAGCGATCCGGTCGTTTTGGCTAATGCTGTGTTCCAGGCAGGCTTTTGAAACTGTAAGTTACGTTTTCAAGTCACGAATTACAACTTTGTAGTGCTCCAGGCAACCTGTAACTGGTGTTTTTCCGACCTGTTGCCTGTGAAAGTGCACTATAACGGCCACTGGTAATTTCCGACCCGTGAACTCGTACCAGATCGAACTGGTACGACTTCACAGGTCGGAAAAACACGAGTTACGGGTTACCTTGAACGCACCATGAGTTAGCAGCCCCCGCCCTCGTCAGGCATCTATTGGTCCTCATCCCTACGTCCCTTGGCTGCACACACAGCCCTTCATGCCGTTCTCTCTCCTCATTGGATAACACTTGTATCCCACAAGGAAAGTTTTCTCCTCCGTTTACAGCAGAGCAGAGTGACTGAGAGACCCGTGTTTCGGCCCAAACACTCGTGATTGCTGACGGAAAATAGGATTATTTAGAACTTACATTAACAAAAACATTCCGCTGACTTATGCTTTAACACAAAACTTAAAAAACTTAATCAAAAAAACTTAAAAACTTAATCAGGAACTCATGCTTATTCATGCAATTATCCAATCAGCCAATCATGTGGTTGCAGTGAAATGCATAAAATCATGATACAGCAGATCAGGTCAGGAGCTTTAGTTTATGTTCATATCAAATATCAAAGTGGAAACTAAAATGGGATTTCAGCCACTTTGACCATGGCTGGTTTGAATATTTCTGATACTGTTGACCTGGGACTTTCATGTGCAGCAGTCTCCACTCAACAACAGAGAGGCTATGGTAACTCAGATAATATCTCTCTTGCAGCTGCTGCAGAGGCATGCAGAAGATAGGGTCAGTTGTCAACAGCATGGGGTTGTTGGGGTCATTTACACCAATCAATCATGCTTTGAACGCCACAGTCAATTTGAATATAGTTATTAACCATGTGCATAATAATGCACTATGTCACAAAGTATAGTCATCTCAAATTGGTTTCATGATCATGACAGTGAGCTCAGTTCAGTGTACCTCACTGACCTTCGCTGTCATCAGATTTGAATCTGGTGACTGAGGATATTTATGCTGCCAATCTGTAGATTGGCAGCATAAATAACTGTGCAGCTGACAAAAATTTGCACCTCCAGGCAGATTCTGGTTTGTGTGAACATGAACAACAAACCTTAAAGAAATGTTTTCACCATACTAGTAAAGGTAAGCCCTACCCATGCACTACCTTCAGAGCTCAGTAAGTTTATATATTTAACATTTCTTGATTTCAGAGAATAAATCTCATTCAGGAGGCAAAATGCATTAACTGCATCATGAATAGCATTTTAATGTAAAATGTAGAACGTGTTCACAAATTTCTACAAAATGATTCATTAATAATTGAATCATAATGGAGTTAAGTAATTTATGAGAAATCAGCTGCAAAGCACGGTGTTAAACTTGAGACTGTACAACAGCCGGCACTGCAGGAGTTCCTGGTAAAAGGAGGGGGTAGGAACTTCTACAGGAACCATCCATTATTTCATTAGCGTTGAATAGTCACTACAACATTATGTGTGGTCTATGACTTGAATATGGAATAAATTCCAGCCTTTTGTTCTCAACTGGTAATGAGAAGTGAAGAAACACGTGACAGCCAACGAGCATACAACAAAGTAAACAGTCATTCAGCACAAACCACAAAACCTAGACTCAGCCCACAATGTTAGTTTCGTCCAGAAGAAATTGTCAGAATCCCCAGACTCTTGTATCAATCAGCAACCAACTTTTACAATGGGGTCATTTAAGTTTTTACTACATTTACAACCTAAACACTCAACAGTTACTGCCACATCATTATAAGTACTCATCAGCACTCATGCACTCGCTCTCCGTACGCCCATAGAACTAGGCTATGTGTTCATTTTCACTTTAATTGCTGTTTTGTGGAGGTTGATGGTTAGGATGCCGTGCTGACAAAATCTGCCCAGACCTTGGAAAATGCAACAAGGTAGCCTATGGAAGAGGAACAAAAAAAGAGTTATGGCACTCCCAAAGTTTGTCTTGGAATAAAGTGTTTGGATTTTGTTAACCCTCTACACACACCTGGCCTTAAGCATTTTTCATGCCCAACTACTGCAGTGTAAATAAATGCACTAGATTTTCCCACGACAACAAATGGTACTGTTTTTTTGTTGTTGTTTTTTTTACATGGAAATAAAATCCCATTTTACCGTTGCCAGAGAAACTTGTATCTCTATTCAGTGAAACAAACATCCTCACTTTCTTTCACAACCTTTCCCGACCGAAGTATTTCGCGGTTTCAGAAAGCACGAGCTCACCGAGGGGCCGTGAAGGCAGCTTTTATCAAACACGAGCCGAGTGGGCGGTAACCGACATGTTCAACAATCTAATGACAGTCTGCAGAAAGGGACTGCTGAGAGTAACGGGACTTCACCATCAAGGAGCAAGCATGTTTGTGCAAAAAGTGCTGCTGTACTTCTCGACAGCATGCATGTTTTGTTACATGCTTGCACTCTACATCATAATCACGATTATGCATTTTGTCTCACCAAGCTTCACTAAGAAGCAACTCCTCAAAATGGGTGAAAAAACCACCATGACTCAGAATCCCAACTTTAAGTATGAAGACTGGGGACCGACTTTTAAGTCACTCAAGTTCATCAGAACCGCCTCCCTGAACATGTGGCTGGCTCTGGGTCAGGAGGCATTTGTGGGAGAAGCAGCTCCAGACTCACCTCTGGTCACCATGGACGGAGATAAAACCAGTGTCTGCAAATACTTGAAAGGTGCGTTGTGCAGATTCATGCTTTTCATTCTTTGCAATTGTGTCTCTCGATCTTAATTATGTCTAAACCTCGTTTATTTGTTTGTCTGTTATTTGCAGGGAACAGACCTCTGGTGTTGAGTTTTGGAAGTTGCACCTGACCTCCGTTTATGTACAAACTTGATGAGTTCAAGCAACTCGTCAAGGACTTCGCAGATGTGGCTGACTTTCTCGTGGTCTACGTCGCCGAGGCGCATTCAACAGGTGAGTGGAAGCGGCCAAGTGAATTTCATCCTGAAATGGAGAGTCACTGCTTCCTATACAGTGAGAGGAAAAGAAAACAAACATTATTTACATAGACTTTCCCTGGAGTGCACAACTATATGGAACATTTTTAAAATGAATGTTAAAAATACTTTTTTCTTTTCCCCTTAATTTATAATGGATATGTATCATGACGCTTTTGGCACTCAAGATGTTTAAGTGCTGTAATTGAATATTTAACGGGATAGTTCACCCAAAATTCAAATTTCACTCATTATCTACTCACCCTCATGTCGACTAAGATCTGTGAAAATTTTCAGAGTCCTCCGTTCCTTCTCTGAGTTACAGGGGGGTCCACGCAGCAGTATTTGTCCATATAATGGTTGTCAATGGACACCAGGCTTCTTCGTCTAAAAAGACACACCAAAAAACATCAAAATACCTCCATACTGCTCGTCTGTAATGTCCCTCTTGTATTGAAGCCGCAACATGAATTCTCACAGCTCTTAGTCGACATGAGGGTGAGTAGATAATGAGTGAAATTTGAATTTTGGGTGAACTATCCCTTTAAATGCATCTGGGTAATTTGACACCCCAAGAATAAATAACTAGTTTCCTCTTGACGTATATCACAGCCTTTAACTAATTAATGTTGAATTTCTGAGTTCAAAATTGAAATTAACTATAGATCTGTGACCAGGTAGTTGTGCCATAGTCTGGGCTGCATTCACCGTTGGAAAACTGCTTTAACTTTGAATGCAGTAATGTAGCCTACTTATGCAACAATTATTAAAAATGATTTATTGCTGCCTTCAGTGTTATCCTAGTGTAATCACACTCTGTATCTCTCTCTAAGATGGTTGGGCCTTTACCAACAACATTGACATCAACCGCCACCGGAGCTTGGAGGACAGGCTGTCTGCAGCACATATCCTGGTTCAGAAGGATCCCCTGTGTCCGGTGGTTGTGGATGAAATGAATGATGTCACTGCCATAAAGTACGGCGCTTTTCCTGAGAGGCTTTATGTGCTACAGGCTGGGAAAGTCATCTACAAGGTGAGATTTGACACCGTGCACCAATCAAATACCTGCACATTGATTTTTATGGGATCCTGATTGATTGGCTTCCAGCAACAAAAAAAACAAAAACAAACACTCTTTCACTCTTCACATGCAAGAAGTGGGAGCAGTGTTGCCTACTCACGCTATGGTGTAGGGTGTTGAGCAATAACAGGAAGAGACCCTGCATTCAAACTGGTTGGCGTGGAGCCAGGCTCATGCTAGATCTGCTAGAGATGTCGAACCACATGGTCTTGCATCATGACAAAAACACTGACATCTTATCTTGATTTGTTCTTCCTGATTCTAACAAAAATGATGAGAATGATCTCTAACATTACTCGCTCTGTGTTCCCTATAGGGTCAGATGGGCCCTTGGGGTTACGACCCAATGGAAGTGCGTTCGTTCCTGGAGAAGATGAAATAAGAAGATTGTCGATTCAAGTCAAGGCACGTGGTTGTCAATAATGCAATGTAGTCATCATCTAGAAGAAAAAGAGGATCTCTGAGTTCAGTGGGGTACAGAATGGAATGGGAGAAGAAAGAGGGGGATTAACATTTAAACATTTAAGCAACACATATTGCTGATACTTACCCACGGATTTTGCTTAATCGGACACCAATCAGTGTCTTTAAGTAGATAAATATTGCAACCCCTCTAAATTTGAACTAATAATGACTCCAGACTCTCCTGCACTCTGAAAGATGATCTCAGTTGTCGACCTCTGAGCTTGAACTCATGTCTCAGTGTTTCTTAGTGACGACTACAGACTAAACCCCAGGCCTCTGTAGTCAGATGAAACGAAGCAGAGAGATTGGTTCACTCAGAGTTTGTGGTTGAGGTATCATCATGTACAGGAGATGTTGTTGTGTTTCTATGTCTGTGTTTTTCCACTGAAGTTGTCTTAATTCTCAAATTTGCTTGAAGTTGAGGGACAAATTTAAGTGAGTGGAGGACTTGTTTTCCACTTTGTCTGTAAATGCTCCTGGGTAATTCAACAGAAAGCTGCTTTTTACATGATGATTACAGTGCAAACCTCGGGTCACTGTAATTGGATGAAAGATGACTTTCAAGTAGCTTTTCTCTGAACGATGTGGCAGCATTTATTATGACTGGACCCATTAATGTACAATAAGCGCTCTTGCTCTTGAAAACAAGTATTTTATCAGAATAAAATTTGCCTTTCATTGTGGTTTAATTCAGAAATGTTTGAATTTTAACATCTAGTGTTTGTGCTTTTAAGTTTGCTGTCATGAGGAATTATCAAAGGGAGAAGCATCAAAATAGTGTGTAAGCCATAGTCATGGACACATTCACACAAGAATAGGCTGCAGAGATCCTCATGTGTAGATCATGGTTCCTCACAGAAACACGGTGCAGTGAGGATCTGACTGGTGTTTACTGTCTGGTCTGGATGTGATAGAGGGTAAACACACTGCACTGTATGTCAGTTGTACAAGTTCAATGATTCCTCTGTGCACACAAACATGCGTGCGAGTGGTGGCACGGGGCATCCAGATCCCGATGCAAGTTAATGCTTAACTATCTCACCTTTGAACTGATTTTGGCTCAGATTGTGTTTGGAGGAATCGCCCGTCTCGCTTATTAAACTGTCTTTGTATTGTTTTAATCCTCCAACATAACACCAAAAAGTCTAATAATGCAAGTTTTGTGGCTTTCCTGCGTCTATTGATCAAAGTTTGTGGTGAACAAGCACTAAATGGCTTCTCACTGTTTTGATAATAGAAAACACTGCTGATGAAATACTCGGATTAATTTCTCGAATTTGCCTTGAGGGAAAACTAATTAGACTCCCAAGTGCTTGACAGTGTTTTTGTAATCTGATTTATCTGCTTTTTTCACGCCTTTTAATTTCTTTTTTTTTTGCTGCGTCTCCTCCACATTAACAACTTGCTCATGTATTTGTGTACATTTGAATGGTAGTCCAGCTTTAATATTATTTTTATGATCCAAGCAATAAAACAGCAGCATTGACACCAATGTGTGCCTTGGCTTTTCTGATATGTGTAAAAACCGACTATAAAAGTAAAACCCCGCTGGAAAAAATTAAGTCATATGTTAATACCATACCTCACCATTACAAGTTTACTACACGGATATGGCAGTGAACAAAGCAGTTTTCTGTTTTTCTACGGCTTTCACGACATTAAGTGTGTGGATCTGAAGTTGGAGAGGAGGTTTGGCTCCTGCCCAGCCAGGCCACATCCTGTGGAGACGAGCCAGCAGCAGCTCAGCCTCATTTCCTATTGTTAGACAGGAACCAGAACACAGCGAGTTCCTCCCCGACCGTCTACTTTGGGTAAGATTTACGCCTGGATCATAAAGTAAAAACCCAAGACTTGATGTACAGTGAGTTCGGGGAGTGTAGTCTGGTGTGATCCACTGAAGCCCAGCAGAGGGCAATGTGAAGCCATTTTTTTTCTCCAGAAGGAGAACAGACTAAAACAAAAACCATGGAACTGTTTTTCATCCCGACTCCTAGACTTTGGAGTGACCCTTCATATAATCTTCAAAACCATTTATTTTGATCGAGACTTGTCTTTTCATTTTTATCTATTTTTGAATGTATTGGCTGCACTGTGTTGGGACGAGCACTTGCATCAAGACAAGAGGCTCATTATCTAAAGGAAGTGGACCTTTTATTGTAAAATTCAGCTTCTTTAAAGGCTGATTTCAGTCAGAGTACGGATACTTGACTGAACAGGACGTGACCAAAGACAAAAGGGGGGAAGTGGCACAATGATAGAAGCACATTATTGGGGCTGTACATTTAGTAGTTTGATTTTGTCTTTTGTGTTTTAACCATTTTGGTTATGTTTGTCAACTTTCAAAGATCTCAATTTGATGCAACAACAAAAAAAAGAAACATTAATACATAAATAAATAATTGTCCCTAGAAAAAGGTGAGAAATCTAAACTGAACTTTTTCACCTTAATCAGCTTGCAACCCCTCAGATGTAGCTGGTGGCCCACTGGAGTGGTCCCAACCTACAGCCTGGGAGCCAGCGTCCCTTTCTCTGTCCTTGGCAGGCTCGGCCCCAGTGTGTAGAGGGGTTGTCCTCTGCCAAACACTGCACTCATGCTCCAGGATTTCCTCTTACTGGTCTGCCGGCTGTGGACTACAGCTCCCCCTGGCTCCCCCACAGGGATCACTGAGTGAAGACATACAGTAAGTGATCTGATGAGGCCGGCACTTCCTGCCTGCTACGAGCTAGCCTGTGTTTGTGTGTGTGGTGCCACTAGAGCAGTATCAGGCGAAGAAAAGACTGAATATGATGTTAACTGCTGGCTCCATGTGGATAGTCTCAGTCTCTACCCATTCATACCATGACTCCTCCCTTCTGCAGTCAAATAAATGGTTTGTATGTGTGCTAATTAAATGTTGATTTAACACTTGTCATACTTACAGCTTCAATAACAAACCTCTGACGTGTGATGTGGCATGAACAACGCTGAGTCAAAATAACACAACCCACACGGTGAAATAAGTTATTGTAAAATTATATTAACAAGCAATCTTTCCTCAATTTGAAATAAAAAAATATCAGCAAATAAAGGCAACATAGGACAGATGTGTATAATGCGTAATGTTCACAGGAAAAAAGAAACAAAAAAAAAAAGAAACAAAAATTCTCATCACATTTACAAGACTGCTGCTAAGTTTATAATGATGCCTACTAGAATCAATTTAGAAAGCTTTGACTAACTGAATAACTGGGGCAATATACATAGTCAAAGATTGTATCAAAATATAAAAAAATGTGTGGGTCGGCAAAGGGGCAAGGGTGAAGGGGGGATGGGGGGGCAAGTAGACGACCATTGATACAGGAGGGGAAGTATGAACAACCAATATGCATGAGATTAAAATGGGCAGCTCATTCATAGCCATTTCATCATAATCAACCAAACTGGAAATAACACAGAAGGCTACGACGATGAAGAGCACAGAGTGTTAAGCACAGGCAGGTAAAGAGATATACACCACATCTTAAAGCAGGTGTCCACATAGAGAAGAGCAGCACTAGGTAGTATGTTGTACACAGATTCTCAGCATTCATGCACTCACTTCTCATGCCGAAGTCTGGTTTCCCTTGACAGAGAGCGCAACGGCAGCACGGCTGTTTTTTAAACGGAAAACAGCGAGGAGCGCCGGGGTGGGTGGCACGGCAGTCAACCGTAAAAGAGACCGAAAACAGATCGAGGGTGATCGATTTTGACGTTGCAGGAAGGAACCATCTGAGCACTTTCATACCGTGAAAGGTGGTCGCAATAAAAGCCGTCGTCTTTCACATCTTTTTTTTTTTTTTTCCCCCTTAAAAACCTCTTTAAATAGAAGAGTGGGCATCGGGAAGAATAGTACATTATTCTGAAAGGTGGCCACAGAGTAAAAGGCAAAATTCTGAGTCCTGTGTCAACTGACTGTTTGTGACACAGTATGCATGGCAATAAGTAAAATGACGAGACAAAGACTTTCCAAGCACACAATGCATATGCACACTCTCCAGTGTTTTAAGTGACAAAAGCGGAGACATTTCCTGCACATCTTGCACCACAAAGCAATAATTAAAAAGTACAAGAGGTAAACTTCAACCATTTTTTTCTCTTCGCTCTGGGGCTGAGGAGATCGAGGGGACTGAAAGGGGTTGGTGAGAGATAAGGGGGGAGGGAGGGGGGGGGCTCTGCAAAGAACATAAAACGTGTCATGTATGCATTTCAGTAGCTGGTTTTTGTCACACTTGGGGCTGTGGTAAATGGAGAAATTGTCCTTCATTTTGAGCAAGGAGCAGTAGTCGCCAGCCATTTTGATTTTTTTTTTTTCTCCGATCAGCATTCTGGCGATAGTGCGGAACCAAAGTGGCGCCTGTCCCTGATTCGGTGCTGATGTGTTTGGCCGTGTCCTATAGTGAGTTCAGATCCTTGGAATGATGGCAAATAATGTTGGGCGGGGGGGGGGCGGATGGAGGTCACACACTCATCGTCATGGTTGGAGAGTACTACAGAGGCACAGAGAGGAGAGGATTAAAAACTCACATCCACAAACACTTTTTTTTCTTCCCCTGGCGAGCGCTCCTTGGGTTTAACGCACAGCTTGCTCTTCACAGCGCTACTGTGGTCGGTGACGTTAATACGCTGTGACTGTGACTTTATTGTGCGGTCAACAGTGCTCTACCTCTGGCGTCCGCACAGTACACCTCTACGGTCGCCAAAAGCCCAGCGATATTAGCTGAGGAGGAGAGGGGAACTGGAAAAGAAGTGGCGACTTACGTTCTCGCTCTGAAAGGAGTGGAGGAAGTTTCCACTCAGCTCCCCGTCATCCCTTGGGGTCCCAGGAGGATTGCTAATGCCACTTAAATTATTTGGGGAATTCTGGAAACAAAAGGCATGAACAGTTCTTAAAATATATAAAACATTCAACTTTTTCCACAGATTGAGGTTTAAACGTTTAAACTGTTCTTTGTGTGGTTTTAATATTTACCTTGTTCATTCCATCCATATCGCCAGAGCCTGAGAATCACACAATATGAAAAACAGTTAAAGGGATAGTAGCATTTTTTTTTTAAGTGGGGTTGTATGATCTACAAATAGCCCCTAAGTACTTTAATTGCAGTAGAAGACTCTCTGCACTCCTCCCGTTAGCAACGCCAGCCCATAATAGCCCTGCTCAGAGATTTACAACATACATTTTTGTGAATGGACCCAAAGAAACGGCCTATTTTCACAGCCTAAAAGAGGTTTTACCTGGAAAAAAAAAAAAAACAGTTCCATTGTCCGCTATAATATAATTTTTTCCAGTCCTTCAAAGTGCAGGAAAAACACGGTTTTTATTTGGACCTAACCAACTCACGTATCCCTCCGCCCAGGGTTAGCGCCCGCCAATCAGCAGTTGGTTAGCTCCAAATAAAAACTGTGTTTTTCCTGCACTTTGAAGGGCTGGAAAAAATTATATTATAGTGAACAATGGAACTGTGTTTTTTTTTTCCAGGTAAAACCTCTTTTAGGCCACGAAAATAGGCCGTTTCTTTGGGTCCATTCACAACAATGTATGTTGTAAATCTCTGGGCAGGGCTATTATGGGCTGGCGTTGCTAACGGGAGGAGTGTAGAGAGTCTTCTACTGCAATTAAAGTACTTAGGGGCTATTTGTAGATCATACAACCCCACTTAAAAAAAAATGCTACTATCCCTTTAAATACAAAGGGGGTGAAAAGTGAACTAATTTATATGTGTAAGAATGCACCTCCAACTTCTGCATTGTGTTGATTTGATGTGATGTGATGTGGTGTTACCTAGTGACCCGTTCATGTGGTGTGGTTCCATCCCAGCCATGGCTCCCAGGGGTCCGTCAGAGCCGGGGCCCATAGGGAACTGGAGGAGAAACAAGACAGGACAGGACTCACTTATCACACGTCCGCAGCGCAGTTCACACACAGCTGACAAGTTCTACGCAACATGTCACAAAAGGAAACCTGTACTACAGTTTCTGTGCAGTAATGGATCCACTTAATTCTGCTGCTGTGAACTTAAGTCCTTCCTTTGAGTGAAAACAAAAAACAGGTTCTGATTATTTCAGCTCCGATACACTGATACAGTAGCCCATGGTGTCGCATCACACACAAACACACACAACCGGTACAAGCATTTTGTTTTGTTTCCCAGAGAACTCTCTCTTGTGCATTGCTGGGTGAAGAGGGCAACACGGGGAGAGTGGAAGTGTGATTTTTAGGACAGCGAGGATGACTAGAGTTGAAGGAAAGTGTTTTTCAACCAGGGCAGCTCCATTTACAAAGAAGTGGAATTCCCCGTTCTTGGTCTTTCCCTTCAGCAGCAATATGCAGAGGTGGTGTGTGTGTGTGCTGAGATCTTACGGCCTATGCCTCACTGTGAGACAGACACAAAACAAATCATATAATGGTGTCGGTGTTGGACATAATCATGTGGTTGGCACCAAAATCCAAGTAAAATTCTTGCACTTACACATAGATTTAAGATCAGAATAATTTTTAGTCCAAGATGAATTTGCCCATCATGGATACAGACCTAGGGATGGAAATCCTCACTTTCCACCGGCTACTTGCAGCCATTAGACAAACAAGTGTATTGATCGGAGGAGGTCAGGTGTTTGTGTGTGTATGGTAGAGGCTTTTCAAAACAATCAGTTAAGATCACAACACATTGTGAGCCTCAGCCACTTAAACTGCAGTCCTCTGTCAACCGCATCTCTATTAAAGCTGTCCCTCATTGTAATTACAGCTTTATTTGAAATTAGTGGGACTGGGGTTTGGTACAAAAAGGGATACAAGTTGTTAGGAAGCAGTAAAATCGTGGTCATCAAACTGTGGTAAATCTCAAAATAAATACATTTTCACATTTAATGAAGATTGAAGACTGCACTTACATTATTTCGGTTGCCTGGTCCAGTGTTGATCATGGTGTATAAATTGTCACCAGAGTTGTTAGAGTCTGAAAATACAATATATTGTTATCAGACACTGCATGAAAAGGAGAATGATTAACATATTAGGAATCAGGAAAGCACTAACCTGCAGGGCTGGGCATGATGGGAGTTCCCGGGGGTCCTCCTCCTCCAGATGCCCCCTTGGGAGAAGGAGTCGAAAATTAAATAATCGTTACAGATGTGCATTTTTTAAGAAAAATAATTCAAATTCTATTGTGCTATTACGTCAAAGATTCTGTAGGATGGAGGAGTTAAGACGTCAGGATGTGGACTCACCCCATATGCACCGGGAGAGGGTGATGAGTAAGGCATCTGAAACCAAAAGCGCAAACATTACAGACCAGAAATTAGAGTGCAAACCATTTTCTATACCTCAAAATGTCATCATTCATCATTTGATCAACCTAACACCATTATGGCCGTCTGTGGAAACCGTGACACATAATACTACAATTACACCCCGACTAAAAACCTTGGAGCACATTAAACCTCTGCCGCTCTGAGAGGAGATCTGCCTGCAATTTGAACCACCATTTCTTGGGGTGTATGTGTTGTTTGTGTGTATTTGTGTGTGTGATTAGTACTCACAGAGTTGGCATTGTTAGGATTGGGCCATGGCCGACCGGTCCCTGGGCCCCTAGATGGTAAGACAGACAGAGACCTTAGTAAGATATTGTATTTGGGTTGAAATACTTGAGAGGGAATATATAGACAAGGCTCACATGTTCACTCCTGGCATACCAGGACCCATGGTGTTGTGTGGAGGCCGCATCCCCCCACCGAAGTTCTGAGAACAAAGCAAAGAATCATAGTATGAGATTGTGCCACAAAACAAAACAAACAAAACCTTTTACAAACAGGGCTCTCCTCACCACCAGAACCAGCTGAGTAAAACAATGAGGAGTCGGTCTTCAACACTTATTCTATGCGAGTAGAGTTGCAGCCTACCTGTGGACCAGGCCCCATGGGTCCCATGCCTCGGGGGCCGCCCATTCTCTGCATTGGCCCCAGGTTAGGATGGCCTGTGGGGATAAAAAGAAGAGAGACACCAGGAAGTCATTTCTCTGCTGCAGATAGAGAGAGAGTGAAGTTAAAGCGTGCTCAGTGCTGATTCAGACCTTGTGGTCGTGTGGGATCCATATTCGGCAACATGGGGTGAGGACCTGGTCCTCCGCCTGGTGGCTATGGGGATAAAACACAAAAATCAGATTAAACTTAAGTTTCCAAGACATGCTGTGCATTGTGCATAAATGGTGTGTGTGAGAGGTCTACCTGGTTGGCCATCCTGATGGGGGGGCCTCTTGGGCCTCCAGCAAAGCGAGGCGACATAAAGGACTAGAACAGACACACAATTGCTCCATGAGATTTCCACACAGCGGTGATATACATCTCCTTAAATGTAGCACTATTCTAATGTCTCCACAGCACGGTTGTTTGTGTGAATATAGACAGCAGCATAAAGCAATAAGCTGAGACAAATGCCAAAGCATGAAGCATCAGCACTGAGAACCGGCGTTCCCAAATGACTGCGGACAGCAAAAACAGAGAGAAAGAGGGAGAGGGAGCATTACCTGACTGTGAGGTCCCATCATACTGTTAGGGGGAGGAGGTTGAGGGTGAGGAGAGCCCTGGGGACCAGGAGGACCCTGTGGCATTGCACAAAATGAAGAGGCACAGGAGGGAGAGAGGGGAGGATGAGACGAATAAAGAAGGTGGGAGCGAGGAACAGAAGTGACAACAGAGGGGGCAGAGAGAGAAGCAGGGTTACTGCAGGGCAGAGGACAGTCGGAAGGCAAGAACCAAAGTGTTGCGCGCAAAAAAAAAAGAAGTAAAAATGTACAAAAACAAGATGCTCATTTTCATGTCCCAAACACAGTGAGAGAGAGAGACAGAAAGAGAGAGCAGAGAAGAGCAAGCGAATGATTTAGCCTTGAATGAAAGAGAAGAGACAGAGAGATGGAGAGGGTGTGTGCTCTTTTGCCTGTCAGTCAAGACATTAAGAAGCCTGCTGCATGCAGCATGTTATCAGTGCTAATTTCCCTGAATTAACAGCATCAATTAAGCTCTATGCAATTAGCTCTACAACAACACTAAACACCGGCACAGTGTTGCTAATGTTGCTGATCTGACAAGAGAGTGAGAGGTCTAATTGAGTCTCCTCCTCAATTCTGGTATAGAGGGCATAAGTGTGTGGGTGTTCATTTATCACTGTCAAAATGTCGTTCCTGATATTAACATGATCGCATAATAAGTCACGGCTTTGTGGCTTCTGTTTTTGTAATGGAGCGGATAGTTTGGTCTAGTGGTGGCGGGGCCGCACTGCAATTTCTATGTCACCTCTTGGAGGTAGTTCCACGCAGTTGCCTGCCAAGAGTTTGTCCTCATGAGATATTGATTTACAGTAGGTGCTGCACCTTTCGATTTCTCCATTAGGGAAAATGGCCACGCCTGCCCTGTTTACAGCGCTGGTGGGGCCCAAGGCAGACAGAACGTCTATGATGTTTACTACAAGTTCACTGAGCCGAGTGGAGCAAAACAAAAAAGGACCCGAAACCAGGGCCGACGCCGATGTGAGCGTCTGCAGCTCCACAAGATAAACGATATGATACGAGTGCAGCTAGGAATATGATCAATCCATCAATTCATTTGTCCGTCCAGGGGAGGTTAGGTTATGACAATTCTGATAATTGATAGCAGAGATTAAAAGCCAATTAGTGTAGTGACTGGGGACTGACCTGGAAAAAGCCGGGTGGCATGGGTCCTCCTGGCATGCCCTCACCGGGGGGCATCCCCCCCATCACAGGACTGGGGGCTGCTGCTGCACTCTAAGATGGAGAGACAGACAGAGCAGCAACATTACAGACTCTCCACTCTGACTGTGCTGCACAATACAAGCTACCTGCGAACGCAGCACACTGTTCAACATTTATTTTGCCCCTTCTTGAACACGATACTTCTTGGCACAGCTCGTCCCAGGAGGAGTGCATGCAAGGAATCCAATATGCATTTGGATTAACTCAAAAAGACAGAAGGAAAGAAAACAGAACAGAAAGTGCCAAAAACACAGCATCATCAGACATCATTTGTGGGTCATCTGCATGACAGAGAATTAACAGGGTCTTCCTTATCGAGGGTCCGGGGCCCGTGCTGATCCAGGATCCAGTGGGTCAGATATGGATCAACGGGATTCACTGAGTCAGTGGCTCCAAAGTGCTGCTGCACAGCAGGGGCTCGCTGGGCCGATTTCCTGCTCAAACCGCAGCCCTAATTCACTAATGTGCCATTTGCTTCGGTCACACGCTCCTAATTGACTGAGTTTTTCTTCCCCTGTAGCTGAAGCAATCTGAGATGAGCTAATGTCTTCAGAGCTGCGGGGTTTAGAGCGGCTGCAGACGGAGACGAGCTCCTTCTGTCCAGTTGTTAATGCCTAGCTCACTTGCATTGCAGAGCAGATACCAGATGTAGGTAAAACAGGTATTACAGGATTACTACATTGATAGATGTAGATGCAGCACCACCACCCTCCTTACACACACACACACACACGTTATCTCTGTCCAAAGCCCAAAAGACATTATTGGTTAATAGCCAACACACTCCCTGGTATCGACTGCACCTTCCCTAATTATATCTGCCCAGGCCGCCGCTACAGGGCCACTGTGAAATACCTCAGCAGGGAGAGAAGTGAGGCCACAGGGAGAAGTCACGTCTCAACGGGCCCTGCCACCACCGACACACACACACACACACACACACACACACACACACACACACACACACACACACACACACACACACACACACACACACACACACACACACACACACACACACACACACACACACACACACACACACACACACCACACACCCCACACACACACACACAAACCATCTTCAGGAGGTGAATCCAAAGGGGAAGAAATCCTAAACTTTGCAAACCACCGGAGGTTTTCATCCATAAGTGTTGAAAACATGGAGTTCTCTGTGGCTTTCTAGACTCTAGTTGCATCCAATTCCTCTCCCATCTCGACCTGTTAGCCCACTCCAGTAAAAAGGGTTGCTTTCTGAATTGATGGCCAAACTTACAAAGAGTACCTCTAAGGTAAATAAATATCAACATCATCAAGAGTTAGAGTCCTCTAAAGCTCCTACTTTGCTAAATGCTGAGAAGAAAAGGTGTTGCTTCAAAATGTTGTGCAGATGTTGTGTGTGGTCACAATAGCCTTTGTGATGTGGTGAAGGTGCGACACTTTGAAAGGGAAGAAGGCATGTATTTGTTAAAGAATTAAGAGGAAACCTTGTTAGTGTCACAGATAGTCTTATTGTACACAACATTCACTTCTATTAGTTTTGCCGTTTTGTACCTTTTCCAGTTTGCACACGAGTACATTTAATCACCAGGCTACCATCGAGACAATATCAACAGTGGACAGTGTCTCAATCATTCATTCACATAATTGCACCTTATTCGACTTGATTTAATTCATACTTGTAATACTTTAGGAGCACCTCCACTTCAGTAAAAATTATGGAAATATGATTTTGTTTTTGGCATTTAATCTGATGCCAGAATTAGCGCCATTTGGGAGTTTGTGTACACTTAACAGCAGCTCCACATCAGCACTGCAAGAAGGAAATGTGACCAAATCAACTTCATAGGAAACCCAACCTGTTTTGCAAGAATTAAACTGCCCACACAACTTGTCCATATGCAAATTAGACAAACAGCAAAGTTAAGAAACCCTCCTTCCTGAAGCAATCACTGGCTTGGAAGTAGTCGTCCACCAAGTGCTCTATCAAACCTTCATGGCCTGACAGATAAGACAAAGTGAGTAAATGTTTACACTGCCCCTCTAACAGTAATATTTTATTAATATCTTTTGTCTGAATCGATTTGATCAGAGGCTTCAGAAGCATCTCAGGAGCATCAACGTCAGTGATGTTAACTGGTGATCATTTATGGACACCGTCTCTGTCATACTTGGCTATCACGACAATTTGGCTAACTTTATCTTTTGGGACAGGAACTAGCAGCACCGAGACCGCAGAGTCAAGGACAACACAGTGAACTAGGAAGCAAGTAAAGGTTTTAAGAAGAAGAGGAACAAGTGTTTGATGAGCATATTTAGAGTATTGTGGTCAGTTCCATGTATCCTATATATATATCTAGCTTCCTTGAGGTACGGTAAAGTCAACTCCATTAACAGTAACAGTTTCTACATAACCTTAAAAAGTCATGTGAGTCACTTGCACCATTAGCAGTGGATGGCGAGAGGGTTATACAGTTATTCATAGTTGTGACCTCTTTTCAAATTTCAAGGTAACTAACACTTGTCAGTTTCCTGGCAAACCCGACAGTGATCTAATTCATATTACTGAGGCAGATGATGCATCTAAACGTATCGTTCGCTACAACCAACATAAAGGCTAACAACATTAATCATCAATTTCTGCATGTATTAAAAAAAAAATCATGGTATAATATGTTAAAGTGTCAGGCGCTGCCGTTCTTCACTTTTTTTTTTTTTCCAAATCGAAAGTACATTTGCCTGGCTAGCAGCACATTTAATTATTTACATTTTTATTGACATGAAAGTGTTAAGCAATCGCACGTCGCAGTTCTCTTCTGTCCTCGTAATTTGCTATCAGTCGATGAGGGAATTAAGTTCTTTAACTTAACAAACATAGCAACAACTATTAGGCTTCCTGTAACAGAGCTCAATGTTAACCACAAAACACATGTCAGATGTACAGACGCAGCAATGAAGCTTGTTTCTGGAGGTTTTGCCTTCACCCAATTTTGTTTATTCATTTGTTTTTCCGTCAGCAGGATTACGCAAAAGTACTGAACCGATTAGCACCCAACTCGATGGAGGGATGTGGCACAAACCAGGGAACAACCCGTTAAATTTTAGGGTATAGAGCTCGACTTAATTAGAATTTCTCTCTGTTTCTGGGCACTGACAGATGTCTGCGCTCTCCGAGTGTCCTTCTAGTGTAAGTAAAACTTTATGGGAATAGTTTAAAATGATTATAGCTTCAAGCTGTGGAACTTGTCTTTCAAATATTTTCCAAAATACATTGATTGTCTGGTGACAAGGGTGGACTGTGGTGTTACCGTCTATGATCGATAACGCTCATCGACAGTGACTTTCAGGCTAAGAGGACAGGAATGGTATTTAAATTTCATCTCACTTCATTACTTTAATTCGATTTAAGCCTCCACAAGATCAGTATTTTATACTCCAATTCTGGGAAATTTGTTTTGTAAAGAGATGTGTATCTCAACCCAAAGTCTACTTCTTCGGCGTACAGTAATTGTAAGCAGATGTTCGTCTGTCTATCATGATCTCAGCAGAGATAAAGTCTATAGTTTATAGCTGGTTTCATTGTAGAGTGGTATATGCTCACACAGTCACTCTGTCTGGCCCCTTTGTAGTGAAACAGCGACGGCTGTTTGTTTTGTTCCTCTACTCTTAAGTAGCCCGTTCCTGGAATGAGGCCTAAAAAGAAATGAAGAAGTAAAACAAAGCCGTACTTAAAAGGTATTGCCCACCAAGTCATAAAACGGTGTCAACCATCTACACGCGCGCCGTGGACATCGGAAACGGTTAGTAGCAACATGCGTGGTGGTGGTGGTGGTGGTGGGTTCCCGGTCATGCTATGTTAGATCTCTATCATGTCGCTCTGAAGCTCACAGCTGTGCTCGCTGGAACAGACTGATGCTGCTGCTGCTGCTTTTGGTCTAAACGAGCCACGTCTCCCCGCAGACTCTGTGGTACAGGAAGGGGACAGATGTCTCAGCGCTGCCTCGGGCTATGAGGCTCTTGTCCAGGGCCTTCCTTACAACTTCCCAGGGGACCGCCTTTAATACAGACTGCCCCCCTGCCCTGCCCCCCTTGCCCCCCCCCCTCCTCAAAACCCATAATGATTCAGCATGGACATGCGTGTACTTAAGAGCATACAAGCAATTCAAGCCAAACAAATTTTCCCCGAATCCCTGAAATCTCTGCAAGAGGTTACTAAAGGCCAGAGTGGCAGCGGATGTGCTTGTGCTGCCTTTATAAAAACAAAAGAGAGGAGGGGTGGGGGGGGGGACACACGGGGGGAGAGAGAAAAGGAGGGTGAGGATGAAGAGGTTGACTGAGGTAACTGAAAAAGCAAGGGAAGACACAGACAGAGAGACAGAGACGCGGACATCTAGAGGAAGAAAAAAAGCTGAAGGATTGGAAAGGGGGATGAAGGAGACATGATGAAGGGGGTTGGGCTGCAGCACAGACCACCCAACTGCCGGCTCCCGACCTAGCGTGCTCTTAACAGCCTCACTTCTTCCACTGGAACCAATGCTCAAAAGAAACCAGGCCCTATGTTTAGCTTGTAAATGTTTAACCATCAATCAACATCATAAAACCCAGGCTGGATCCTCACTGGATGTTCACTCCCTCTCTAGTTACTTGTAGCAGGTCCCTTCCACTTCTCATCCCCCCCTTATTCCCTCTGCTCCTCCGCGGTGGTGGATTGGATGCTGGGCATATGCCACGGTGCCACTCCCCTTTTTCTTTTTTTTTTCCTCCAATCTGCCCCTCAGCTCCATGACAGCCATCAATCAGCCGCTGACGCCATGGCGACGGGCCCCCTCGGGGAGCGTTTGTCAGGCCCAGTGTGAATACGCCGGGGCTTTACGAGCGCTGCCGCCGGCTAACAGAGGAGCACTCACCTCCCCCACACCTAGACAAAGGCTAGGGTCCAAGGACTAGTACTGTCCACACACACACACACACACACACACAGACACACACTTCCCTGACCCCCCCAGCATCCACAAATGAACCAACATCAGAGCAAAAGGGCAACCACAAGATGTCGAGGAGAGCCAACCACACAGAAACTCTCAAAAAGCTCCGCACCACAGTAGCACCCGCCCGGCCCGGACTGACGTTTCACTGTTCCCTCATTTGCTTAATGTTTTCCATGTTATGAAAATGGTCTCAAGTCAAACCGCGGGCCCTGACGGTGTAACAGCTTATATTGTGTTGTTTATTCTTTCAAAACTGATCTCACAAAGCTTCCTCATTTTAACACAAGGATAACTGTGTCCTGAGTTTCTGTCCTTCTTATACATCAAACATCAGAGCATTTCTCCGACACAGATGTAGAATCCTTGAATTTATCAGAAATGTGCCCCCCGTTAAAGTTAAAATCACATATTGCACATCTTACACAAGCAATCAAAAACAACAACAACAAAAAAAATCGAAGGAATTGCAGCCAGTTACCATGAAGCTGGGTGAGTAAAGGCTGGTTTCAGACTAAAACGCGCTCCTCTTTTGTCTGTTTGAGTATGAATAATAAGGAATGTAGTTATTGAAAGGGCAGAGCCACGCTGTAGCCTCTCTTCTGGCTCCCAGGTCACCTGCCAGATCAGGAGGCCGGTTACCCTGACAACCCTATCTGCCACAAGCAGCAGGACCAACATCTCCGTTTTAACCCCTTCCTGCCAGACGCATCACCGACCTCCTCCGCAAACTGGGCCGTATCAGTCAACCCTTCAAACAGCATCACTTAACCTGTGACGTCTCGGCTTTGCTGACGCAGCAAAAGCCCGTTTAGCACTTTTATTGTATTTACATCACTTACATGATTCTTCATACTTCCTTTCAGATATGGCCATAGAAAACACATGGATGGGAAAAACCGAAGACATTGACGAACTGTTTTCGTTTTCTTTGATCATCACGAGGCGCCTTTTGATGTCGATTTTGAATGCTGACTCAAAGCAGGAAACAATGCCGAACATGAAAACAGCCCTATCTCCAAAACAGCATAATTATCAAGATGCAAAACGCCCCATAACTTGCTAATATAGCCGTGCTTTCATAAATAGGAGTGTTGCACTACAGGATGAGGCACTTGCCACAATTCAGTTATTCAGTCTTGAAAGTTGTGCCGTAACACACAGAAGATTCTTTTTTTAGTCTTTACAACCGAGACCGGGTGCTCGAGCCTGGTGTGGACGAGGGGGAGAGCACTCGACAGGTCTGACTCAGGACCTGCTGACATCAGCATCATCTTCCCAGAAGCCCATAAAGCTCATTGTTGGGCACATCATTCGACACACCAACGGGGCAAGATGACCGCTCGTAAATTCAAAAGAAAGAAAGAAGAAAAAAAAAGTACTGTACAAAACTGCACTTGGTAGTTAAATAAAAAGGTGGGAGATGAGTTACATCTCTAAAACAGTGCGCAAACTATAGTTAAGACTAGAGAGCAGACAGGCATTGTTTGAGGATGAGTCATTATAAAATTCTTCAAGCTAAAAGGGAATCACAATAACCTGAAGAATGGCAGCTGTATTGCTCTTGAGGGGGAATGTGGGAGATGTTGTAACATCTTGAGTATTGACAGAGATTAGGAGCACTTTTCTCATAAAAAAAAAAGAAAACCTCTGACTCACAGCCTGATCTGGAGGAACATTATTTACACCATTTCTGAGACAGCAAAGTTGTTGCTGTCTTCTTCAGAAGAGAGATATGTGCAACAGTTCCCCATGTAAGCACAGTACTCACGTAATCATGGAAGGCTTTCGCTTCGCTGGAGTGGTCACATGTCTCTCTCCTCTCCGGTGCAGCACAATACAAGTCCCAGAATACGCTGTGGACAAGACAGGTCATGAAGCAAACAAAACCACACAAACAACCCCTGGACATGTTTATGTGGAGATCAGGAGAATACCACCACTTACCACCACCAGGAATGGAGGAATCCAGGGGGTTCTCCGAGTGTTATGTTTTTCTCCCATCGAATCTTGGAGAGTGGGATTGATATAATCGCTCAATTTAAATGCATTTTACAAGAGATCATACAGTACATTTTTAAAAGGCAGATTATAGCATGGCTAAACTTTTGACCAAAAGCTCACTCACCTCTGATAAAAAGGTCTGTGCAGACTTCTGTGCCCCTATGTGTAACAAATACTCATAGACGTATAGAGCCAACCTGTGTGGAGAAAAAAAAAGATCATCTTAGGTGTAATTTAAAAATATATATATACACAAACAGACAGTAAATAGTTAAGTAAACATCAGGTTAATTCTTCTATGGGCACCATGAGTGACTATAGAGTCGGGCACAGGCCCTCTGAACAATGGCTGCCAAATAGCCTATGCCAAAAAAAATTAAATGGGGACTGTGCAACCAAGCCAAGCCTGGTGAAGATCCACAACAATGAGAATGATAAAAGAAAGTAGCAAAGCGGCAGTATAATTTAACATCGTGCTGTGAAAACATATAAAAACATAGCACCAGCCCGCTGTGTATTGGCTAGGAGCAGTATCCTGGTGGCACTGATGGGGCTGAGGGAAATAAAAACGGAGCCTATCCAGAGAGAGAGCGCAACAGAGAAAACAATGTACTGTGTTGCAAAGCGATGTGTTATTGTTTTCTGCTTTCAAGAGCTCGCGGCTTAAGAAGAAAAACGACAAAAAATACGAGACAACTGTGGCTTAAAACACAGCCAAAACTGCCACACAGGACCGTGTTAAAAGAGGCAGCGTTGAGCCGGAGGCAGCAGAAACACGGCTGAGAGCAGGAATGGCGAGCAGACAAGGCGGTTCATTCAATTGCAGCCTCGGTAGGAGGAAATCGCCTCTCGCTAGCCCTGTCCAGCGAACAACAGAAGGAGCGAGAGCGAACAACTTGCGAGGCAGAAAATACACAATAATAAACGTTTTCTGAGCTTACTTTTCTCGTGCTTGGCCGTCAGACGGTACCGGGGTGCCTTTGCCTTTGGGGAACATTGTTTTGTGTGGGAGGACGCCGCCTTCTCTGTCTTTTTTTTCGCTATTTCATCTGTCAGATCATCGCGGCCGCGACCCTCTCGCACTCCAACCGCACTCCTCCTCCTCAACCCGACGACTCAACCGAGCCTGGTCCGGAGGGGGAAGAGGTGGGCCCGGGCCTGACTGACGCTCCCCGCAGCCAATCAGAGCGCGTCTTTCCGCCTTAAGGTCTGCCCACTGCTGCTTTCAGTTTGCTGTTTTGACGTTGATAGCTGCGATATCAGCGAGCTTAATTTAATGAAGAAATTAGTTCCCTTGAAAATGCACCCCCACCCCCTCCCCCCCGCCTCTTTCTTTGCAATGTAGCCTTAAATGTGCTTTCTTGCTTTCTATTCCCTAAATCCATCCAAATAATTATTTAAAATATTAGAAATATTACTCACAAAAAGAATAACTTACACCATCTCTAAAAGATGCAGCCCTGAAGATAAAATAAATTATCTCATGTATCAACTGAGGTTACAGAGCATTACTGACTAAGACAAAAAGGCAATTTTCCTCGACAAATCAATAATAATCACGTGTACAGGGTATAAAAGACTTTAAAAGTGGGCCTCGCAGGTCGGTTTAAATATAAAACTGAAACAGTTTAGTCTGAAGGAGTAAAGTAGGCTACTTAAGTGACGAAATAGATTAATAGGGAAGTAAGACAAACTAAAGTTAAAAAAGAAGATTAGTCATTTTTGTAGTTTAGACTGAAATTATATTTCTATATTAATTTTCTATAAAATGTGTGGTCCACACTCCAACACTGTTCATAATAATGAATATAAGTGAACTAAATAGAAATGTATGAGGTGACTTGAGCTCCACCTTAAAAATGTGAACATAACTGTAAGCAGTCCTGGGGATGGTCTCTCTCCCTCCCTCCCCTCCTTCTCTCCCACCCGCCCGTGGCGTGTATGTGTGTGCGCGCGCGCGCGTGTGTGTTTGTGAAGTTGTTGTGTAGGACCGGGTGAAATGAAAGGGGGTTCAGTCCGGTGGGTCTCAGCTAGGCTGCCCTCTTTCAGCCGGTGCTTGTATTTTGTAGCCGACACCTCCAGACTGTAACTCGACTTCACCCTCAGCATAAACTCCGGTAAGACATTTTCAAGTCGTTGGATTTTAACTTTGAAACACATCGACCGCGTGTTTACTCGTGACGGTTTGTTTGGTTTTGTGTTTTTTAGGATAAATAGCATAGCAGACAGTGTCCGCCTGATATTTCCCTGCTACGTTGTTACAGCAGAGGTTCGCGGTGAATGTTGTGGTATGTGTCATTTCTGCTGAAGTGTATTTAAAGGTCACTTCAGCGCCTGTCATCGGTTACAGGAAGGACAGGTGACCACTGCACGCGCGTCCCACTGGAGTTATGTCCAAACGCTTCAATCCCAACAAATAGTTTCCAGGAACATCTCAATAGCGACATGCCTTGATATGGCTTCTTTATGTGCGTCCTAAAATAGTTTCTGTCCACAACTCCACAAAGACAAGCCTCAGCCTGTAGTTTGAAAAACACTGCATTTAAATGTGAATTAGGTGGAGGTGCAGTATCTTTTTTTTTTTAAATGCTCGAAGTAGGCTACATAAAAAGGTATTTCACGTTTTTCCTGATCCTTGACTTAAGGGAGAAATGTTGGGCAATTCCTCAGACTTGCAGATTATTTAAAGCTCTTTTGTTGCAGCACTGGATCAGACTGACTGTGCAGTTTTCAGATTTGGTCCTGAAGAAAGTCAAAGGATGCTGACTTATCGATATCTGTCGTTTGAGTGAGATGCTTCCAATACTTTTATTTTCACACTTTAACCACAAAATTGACTCAGAATGTCAGAAGTTATGATGATTAGTCTTGATCAGGGATATTTTTTCTCTGTCTATTTGTTGAACATCATAGTGATAGAATATGGACAAAGTAACTAATATTAGCCTACTTATTATAGAATTACTTGATATTTCAAGTGATTATACTTATTAATGTTTCATGGGAGGATTCAATTAATATGTTCTGTTATATTTCAGGAGACAGCATTTTACAAAATACTCTTTGCTTCATTATTTATAGTCTGTTTTTTACATTTAGCAGAGTTGAGTTATCTGGAGAATTTTGCTGAATCACATTTTCAGTGGGTGTCTTTACCTCTGCCCATATTTTAGATGTGAGGCACATGCGCAGACGATTTTATAAAACTGAGACTGCTGTTTTTATAGTACTGGATTTTAGACAGAAACATCTAGGTTTAGTCAAGACAGTGGATTAAATGACAAATGTAGAGCAATGCGGGTTGTGATCATATATTTTAAACTTAGGAGGTGTGGCAGTTGTTTTGTTTACATTTGAATGACAGACGTTGCTTCATCACGTGGAATAAATGAAATGGACTGAAATGGCAGTATTGGTTCTGCAGTAAGTCATTCCTCTGTGTTTCCCATCAGCGCATCTCTGAGTTATGACATCGGAGGTGGATGGAGATGTCGACACAATGCTCGACCCCCTGTTCATTCAGGAGAATGAGGAGGCATACAGGAATCCGACGGAAGTGAAGATGAGTCAGATAGTGCTGCCCTGTCATGCCAACCACTGTGGGGAACTGAGCGTAGGACAGCTGCTGAAGTGGATGGACTCTACAGCCTGTTTGTCTGGTAGAAGATCAGGAAATCTCTCACAAATACACATAATAGTTTTTTCTTCCATCTCAGCCATCTCTCACTGAACTGAGCTGAATCTTCAACAACAAATGACTCTAACCTGCGTCACCGTCGTGCCATAACCAAGGCAGGAAGTAGCTGCACAGTTTGATGCCCTTCCTGCTCTATTAAATTGTAGTTACTTGTAGTTTCGATGGGATTATGGTTTGTCTTTTACAGACAGTTTTTAAACATGGGCTCTTTATTTTCCCACTGCTGCATATTCACACATACGCATGCGCTCCTTGAAGTCATTCAGTGCAACTACAAGTCAGCTGTTCTGCTCAAGTGCACCTGAGTCAACAGTGGTGATAAGAGAGGGTCTCCCCAACAAGCACTCTTTACTCTAGTGCCAAAATCAGAACATCCTCACCCACTGACTTCCCATGAATCAACAATGTGAGCCGTGTTGATCAAACCAGGGGCCCCACAGCCAGGAGTTCAGCTCACTAGAGTGGTGTGACATTTCTACACTAAATGTTTACATGTGTGTGTGTTAACATACACAGTTTTAACACTCATCACAAAATTCACTCATATAACACTTGAATGCACCAATGCACTATTTGAGTTATTGTATTAGTTGTTAATCTGCTTTAGTCTCAGGCTTTGTCAGGATTTACAGTGAGTTCATTGTGATGTTTTTTTATAAGTCTTTTCAGAAAAACTCTGAATGTGACAATTAGTCGTTGAGATTTCATTGTATCTGCTGCTGAAGGTCAAGAATGAACTTTGAAGCTATACAGAATAAATTCTTATAAAAATGACAGACACAACAATAGATAATGTTCATGCCTTAATGTATTTTACTGCAGTTAAACGGGTCTGAGTACACTTATTCTGAGTGCCTTTACAGTTGCACATATTTACAGATCATAAGCTTTAAATATGCCTGAGCTGTGGCTTTGTGCTGCACTAAATATTTGTGTAATCCCTCCTCCTCTCCCAGCTGAGAGACACGCAGGTTGTTCCTGTATCACTGCCTCTGTGGACGACATCCATTTTGAACATACCATAGGGTAAGGTATTAAGCTTAATGCTGTTACGAAAAAAAAAGTATCTTCTACTGAGAATTAGTTGCAGGGACCGAAGGGATTGAATGCACAGACACGGGAAAACAAAAAAGGGACAAAAGCTGTTTTTGGAAAAATAAACTTGTAGGCCCAAAACAGTGACACTGGTGTTGGCAAAACCTTAATGGATTTATCAAAACTTTAGATTTTGTATTTTTAAAGAAGAACGCTGGGGTGTTAAAGGAGCTATTTGTAACTTTTGCTATTGCTACATAGGCAGTTTCAGCAAGCCGATGTTAGCATTCACAGGTGTTTACCTTTGCAGTCTAAAAGCAGTTGATTTGAGCATCGAGCTCCATGACCTGTCTGCAATTGTGCAAAAACAACCCTCTTGTTTTTGCCTCTATTCCCATCACTTCTTTTAAACTACTGAAGTTAACCAGCTAGCTCAGTCTGTCCAGCCCATCTTGTGATACCTAGTCCCTGCAGTGTCATCTTCAGTGAGGAAGAAGTGCTGCTCAGAGGAGTTATTATAGTAAACCCCCTTTACTGTGAATACAACAACGGCTGCATTTCTTGGCAAGACTAAAAATAAACCAGTTCTTATTGCTCATACTGGATATGTTAGCAGTGACGAAATTTACAAATAGTCTAGCTCATTTTTAAGTAAGCACATTGTTTAAAAAACCCTGTGCATTGATGCTTCTTCAGATAATAATGTTTCTCACTAGAGCTTGTGTAACTTTACAGTACAATAACATGTTGATAGTAAAGAGAAGCATTTGTGTCTGTCTGCCCCAGGGTGGGAAATGTTGTCAACATCATTGCAAAGGTCAACAGAGCCTTCACGTCTAGTATGGAGGTTGGTGGATGTAGGTTTTGGTTGCAGTGCAGTGAATATATGAGATTTTTGACAAATAAAAATTAAAGTGTGCTTTTTTTTCCTTTTTAGGTGGGAATAATAGTGACCTGTGAAGACCTTTTCACTGACAGACTGTGGAAAGTTTGCCATGCCTTCGGGACCTTTGTTGCCAGACGGACCGAAGCTGGAAAAGTAAGAGGCAAAAATAAAACATGGGGACATAAGGGCACTTTTCTAGCTCTTGTTCAACATCCCCACCGGAGCTTTATGTGGTGTTATGTGCACATAGGTACAGCTGAAGCAGGTAGTTCCTTACACACAAATGGAGCAGATGGAGTATAGCCTGGCAGCAGAGCGGAGGAGGATGAGGCTCATCCACGCTGAGATCATTACAGATCTACTTAGCAGCAGCACAGCTCAACTGGGTACAGCCTGCAGACTCAAAGGTTCATACCAGATTCATGCCAGATGTCTGTGGCATTTAAAATCTGATCGATCAAGCCCGCTTGTTTAATTTCTATCTCACCAGGAGAATGCCAGGAGTATCAGGACGCCGTGGCAGCGGAGCGGACACGAGTAGAGAGTGTAGAGCTGGTGTTACCCCCACATGCCAATCACCAAGTCAGCACCTTTGGGGGCCAGATCATGGCCTGGATGGAGAATGTGGCTACAATTGCAGCAAGGTATGCATCGATAGTGTTTACAGTTTTTGTTTTGCTTCAAGAAGGGATCGAGCTTGCTTTAGTGGAAGTTTCTTGGCAGGAATTTGAAATGAAAGTTTATACCAATCATGACTTCATTGTAAAAGATTAAGACACAGCTGGTTAGCGTAGCTTAACACAAACACTGGAAAGCAGGGGAAAAGTTAGCCTGGTCTTGGCGTGTTTTCACCTTCATCCAGTCTTTAGGCTAAGCTAAGCTAAGTGGCTGCATGTTTTCCTGCATGATAAGAGAGTAGTAAAGATCTTCTCATCTAACTCTCAGCAAGAAAATGCATTAATGACTTTTCAAAAGATAACTATCCGATCATTTCCTGTCTGTCTTGTGTAGCTTCACTGCAAAAGGTCTCTCGACAAAGACCAAACACCTTCTTGTTTATTCTCTACATTTTGATGCAGTCGCTTGTGTAATGCCCACCCAACCTTGAGGACCATAGACATGTTCCATTTCCGTGGCCCGTCTCACATTGGTGACCGGCTGGTACTAAAAGCCATTGTTAACAATGCGTTCAAGCACAGGTGAGTCTCCACACAGTGATGGACTCTAATCACACAGAGGGCAGACTGATCTAATCAAATACATGTTTAAATATTTACTGAGTGTATTTTTACAGTGTGTCTGTGAGCAAGAATTTCTTTTTGCAAACTCATTTCTCCGTGTGCATGGTGTTGCTCTAGTATGGAGGTGGGAGTATGCGCTGAGGCCTACCAGGGTGGAGAACCTCTGCGTCACATAAATAGTGCTTTTATGACCTTTGAGGTGCTGGACAGTGACAGGAAACCACGCACGCTGCCACGGATACGACCTGAGCCTGTGGTGAGTTTTCTTTGCGTACTGTTGCTGCCTCAGCAAGACCATTATACATAATGCATATACTGACTAGGATATTGGAATAAGTTCATATGCACAAGCATCATCACTGTGTCCTGAGTTTTGCATTGTGATCTCACATGTTTCACAGGATGGAAAAAGACGTTATCAAGAAGCTATTGCAAGAAAGAAAATTCGTCTTGATAGGTTGGTTGGTATCTTCATTTTATACCAACATATTCTTTTCTTTGTAGAGAGAGATGGATGTACCAGCCGGTCACAGTGGTTTATTGGAGATATCTGTTGCCAGTGCAATTTTGGCTCAAATGTGAAAATATGTTTTCTATTTAAAAAATCTTCTATTAAATTAAGAAAAGTTTGGTTCAGGCCAACAGATAATAAATCTAACTGCAGTACTCCCTCCTGTAGGTGTGGCCACAACTATCATCTATCAAGTCTACTGTAAATACTGTGATACCAATAGAACATCTGACCAAAACAACATTGTCTATAAAGAACTGTGAAAAACACATTATAAAAGCAACAGATATATGCAAAAAGAAAACTATTGTGGGTGACGATACAGGATAAAGCAATGGAAATAGTAGATAAACAGTGTCATCAATACTTAGTTTGCCCAGTGTCGTGCAACAGAATCCATTGTTTACACTACTCTGCAGTAGCACATGACTTGGCAGAGCCGCATATCACAGCTGAGCAGACTTTGGTGCAGAGTCTGTCAAGCATAATAAGTTCATTGTTCAACTGTAAAACACTCTCCCTCCAGTATAATCTTTATTTGACTATTAGATAACCAAATGTGTGGGCTCATGCTGTAGCTATGATAAATAGGTTGATATTGGTCAAGTTCTTGGTCTTTGTTTTTGTTTTGGTTTTTTTGCCTTGTTCCTACGTCATTGCTGCCCTTTGTGTTTATAGGAAATACATTATCTCCTGTAAGCAAACTGAAGTGCCCTTGTCTGTACCCTGGGATTCAAGTAACCAGGTATTGTAATTTCTAAAAAACAACAACACGAAAAACAAAGGTACACATGCTTAGTAATACTGCCCAGATATTGCCACTGTATTCTGGCATATGAGTTCAGACGGTCCCTTTGTTTTTACAGATGTACTTGAGCTACAACAATGTATCAGCACTGAAACTAATGGATGCCAGAAACAACTGGGTATTAACCTCTGAGAAAAATAAGGTGAGTTTTGTTTGTATGGCTGTCCAGGATATGCCCTGTTAAATGGTGACAGCTGTTGTGACTCCACTATGAATTCTGATGTATATTGTTTTGAACTACAAAATGCACAGTCACAGTGGCTGTGCTCAAAATGCTGTTTTTGCTATTAAGCTGTAGGATAATGCAGGTAAATCAGGTTATTTTCAAAAGATGTCTTTTATACTTTTTCATTAAGCCACAGATTAATGTAACAGTTTTGATAAAATCAAATCTGCACGTGTGAATCCCAGATGTAGACACTGATCCCACCGCCTCTTTGTGGATGTGCTCTTTTCCTCAGGTCAGACTGTACACACTGGAGGAAAACCACATGCTGTGTTTCAAGGTGGAGATGCACGTCAGTGTGGCAGCAGAGCAGACTTTCCACCTACTGTCAGACCTGAGGAGGAGAAAACAGTGGGACCGACATTATGAGTCAGTATTGTGTGCACATAGTTGGCATTTTGCATCATCTGACGCAGAGCAACTTACAGTCAGAGCAGCAGCAGCAGAACGAGCTTAAAGGATACGTCTGGTGTTTATCTTTTATTTTCTTACTGTCAACAAATCACATAAAGAGGCTAAAACCAGTGTTGGGTTTATCTGTCGCCACCTCCTGTCTTCCCTCCTCCGCTCTCAGTCCCAGGTCCATTTGTTTCTACTGACGACAAAAATGGTTTAAAACACCACACAAATATATAGTTTAAAATAAAAAGTTTAATTCTATTTAAAGGCCCAGTAATATCCCAACCATCAAAGTTTTTAGCCAACATGACTCATACTGGAGGGAACGGGACATTTATTGTGCATTTATTGAGTACTAGATCAGTAATGGATAAACATGGGCTCATAATCTGAAGAATTTGTTGACAATAGAGGGAATGAATATCACCAGGCATCCTTCAATTCCTAAGGTCAAAGCTAGTTTCCATGTAAAGGTAATGACTTATAGATGATGCATAATAAATACAGAACAGAAGTTGTGTAGTTAAATTTCAAAAATCAAAATATTCAAATGAAAATTCAGACTCTGAAGTTCTGAGACGTCTCGCCTACGACTCCAATATGTCTGGAGACGGCCTTGCCTCAGCTATGTTATAACAAGTAGGTGATAATGACAGGAGTGTGAGACATATAGCTCATTGCTGATGCTGATAATTGTGTGTCAACTGCAGAGCGTGTGAGGTGATCAACCAGGCGGACGAGGATGACACCCTTTATCGTGTGGCTACGCCCTGTATCAGTAAAGGGGGCAAAGGACAGGACTTTATCTTACTGGCATCAAGGAGGAAGCCATGTGATGCCAGGTGTTGTAATACTGTATACGACATAAACACATTTTTCTTGTCATTTCACTACTTTGTTCATTCTTGATTTCCTACTTCTCCATATGGTCTTTTTATGCAACTATTGTGTTACTGTCTCCCGCTTGCTCTTTCATAAAGTCTCATGATGCTATCCTCTTTTTGTCCCTCTCAGGGACCCTTATCTAATTGCTCTGCGCTCTGTCACTTTGCCCACTCACCCTCCCACGGAGGACTACACCAGGGGAGAGGTGCTCTGCGCTGGCTTCACGATCTGGGAGGAGTCCAGCTCCGTCACCAAGGTTGGCCAAATGAGAGGGTCACTCTGATCAGCACGCACGCATGTCCGGCCGAACCACTGTACAGCACCACACATTGTAGCTCAAAACAACACAACTGCACCAAAAGAGAAAAAAAAAAAGTCATAACAAGTTGTAAAGAGTTAATGTACCACAGCTTTGCTTTCGTTTCAGATCACGTACTACAACCAGGCTACACCAGGCGTCCTCCCCTACATCTCCACAGACATCGCTGGCCTGTCGTCCAGCTTTTACAGCGCCTTCTCCGCCTGCAGCCTCTACCTGGAGGCCAATAAGGACAGTCTGGCTGCTCAGCCGCCCTCTGCACTTCACCAGAACAGCAATGCCACAGTCTTGCAACAACAGGAACAGTAGCATCGGTGCCACTCTGACATTTCAAACATCCCGCGGCCACATGGATGTATAGTTGTTTTTAACTTGCTACTTTTTTATGAGCAAGATTAATAGGTATGAATTAAGAACGCACAATGTTCCTGAGTCTCTCTTGATTGTAATCCTCTCAAGTTTTACAGTTAAGCAATTGTGCAATACTAATTTTTAGGTCAGTGAATAATATATTGGTTCCTAGTTAACACTATCTCACTGATCGATTGTCTTGTTTTTAATGACACATTCAGGCACTAACTAAAGCGGATAAATCCAGTTTGTTATAGATCCTTTTCTACCTCCTTGAAAAAAAATATTTGATTAAACCTTTAATTTAAAATTTAAGTTAAGATGTACATTTAGTGTATTATAATGCTGTTTCCATTTTGAGACCCATGTATAGTTGTCGAGCAGTGTACTTTCACCGATTGTATAAAGTGTATTTCACGTGACAAGCTGTCTTGATTGAGCTGAAACAATAAACACGTTAGACCAGTGGACTCTGCTCGTGTGAGCTGTTGTTGTGTTGGTGTTCACCTCCCTCCTCCCTGCATTCCTTCCATTCCAAAACCTTTTTTTAATGAAAAAAAAAAGAGAAAAACAAACACAGCTTGCAGTTGTATCCCACTGTAACTTGTGATGCTGGTGTTGCAATAGGTGCTCAAGGCCGGCCGGTCGGCAGTAGAGGAGTGGGATGGAGGAGTTGTCGGTGAAACATTCATGTGTAAGCCTCTTCTGGCCGCCTCTGACTGGGGGCTTATAGGAGTTGGTGGCTCTGCATGTTTTCCAGGTATTGTGTTTGTTCCATTATCATCCTGTTATGCTCCCACTGCTTCCTGGACAGCAAAACGAGGAGAACAAGAGTGAATGAGAAAACATGATCTGAATTTTTTTTATTTTATTTTAAATCAACAGTATGTAGGCACCACAGTAAAGTGTGATATGTCGGATAAAATGATGAAATTCTGTCAGATACACGCCAGTCAGTAATCCTGTAAAAATAAATAGTCCAAAGCATGGTCTGAATCAGTGTCTTGTGTGGTTTGGCCTGCTGCTCAGCACACTCCCTGCCAGTTCGCACTGCTCTGCGGGTCACTGAGCAGCGTCTGATGTGTGCTATTCTCGCCTCAGTCAGTGAGGCAAGCTGCCACCTGAGGGTTGTCTTCGGTGCCCACTCTCGAGCCATTCTCCTCTTCCTCCACCTCCTCCTCCTCCTCCTCATCCCTCCCTCCGCCTGGCGCCTGCAACCTGTTGGCTGTCGTGCTGTGAGGCAGGATTGTTGATGGAGCTTTGGCTGTACGGGCGTCAATATTACTGGATGTACAATGTGGTTGGAAGTGGCAGAAAGCTTCTCCCTGACTGCACCAGAATAGCAACATAACTAAATCAAAGATACCTTATATAAAGACAGAAATACATGCAAAATCGAGATTGATACATGTCTCATTTTGAAGGCAGTGTTAATGAAGGCATGTCTTAGTCACCCTGTTAATGCCACTGAGAGGTGTTTTTTGGAAACCATTCGCTCCTTAGATGTATCCTTATGGTGTAGTTGTCATGGAGATCTGTGGAGAACTGTAGCATCTGCTTTTCCCAAAACAGCATCAGAAATGTGGGTTTTGTGAAATACAGTTTGGACCTGAGGCTAATTGTACATTCGACAGATGAACACATTATGTTTTAGATTCAACATTCATTTATTTACAGGATGAAAATGGAATAAAAATATGAATTCCAAAAAATTGATTTTAATTTCTATATCTCCTCCTGACATTATTTAGAGTGTGACCTATAACAGAAATCTTTAGTGCATCACTAAATGATTTAATTTGATTTGGATCCCCATTGATGTAGTTTACATCAACTAGTCTTCCTGGGGTCCGATCAGTATAACAATAAAAACAACAACATACGTATGAATGAAATATGTGAACATTTTATATAAAATTTGTTATGTGATTTTTTTCGTCAAGAGTTTTTATATTCCTATTGAACAGGAAGGTACTCTTGGAAAAAAAACAGCAACACAGAAAACTGTTGGCTATATATTTATATCAGATATCTTTCTCAAAAAAAAAAAAACTTACAATGACAAATGCAGATTATGACATTGGCTAATAACAAATAAAAACTGAGTCCATCAGGAAAATAATTTTCTTTTGCAGGATGGAAGGAAGTTGTATGTTTGATTCATCACAATTATTTTTATTTTATTTTATCAAACCTTTTTTTGTGCTTTATTGATTTGAGATAAGCATTATCTAAGCACATAACATAGAATATATGACATTATGCAGCATTACAGAAACAGAAAGATAGAGGTGGACAAAGCAGACCCGGGGATATCAAACCTTACACTGGTTGGTTGCAGAGTCACCACGTGCTGCGCTTCACATTGCGCCCCGCCCACCTTGTGAACACAGCCAGTCACGTGACTGAACCCGGATATGGGAGAGATACATCCATGCTCACAACACAGTTGTAGTTTTGCCACTTGTTCGATCTTTTATTGGACATTTCAATGGACACTGTCGGTGACATTATGAGCCGGGAGTGTGTCCGGAAGCTGCAACTCGCCCCGAGAGAAAAGCTGAGAAAGTTTAACGCTCTGCGGGGTGAGTTTTATATTTAGCTTTTGGCTTCAGTGTCAATGTTCAGCTACAAATCAATGTGTCTGCATTTAATTCACCGCTGTCCCTGAACTGTCTCTGCTGTTTTTTTTCCCCACCTTTCTTTTCTTTTTCCTTTCTTGTGAAGGTCGGGAGGTGCAGGGTGGTGAGTTTTGGGACGCGGTGGTTGTGACCGCTGTGGACGGGAGCCAGAGAGAAGCCTATGAGCTGCAGATCAGAGAGAAGGTGGACAGAGGAGAGCTGCCCCTCGGGATCCACTACAAGGTCTTCTCAGATCCTCCTGGATCTAAAATAGGTGAGTGAGGCAGCGCTCTCCAGTTTCATCTGGAGGTGGCAGAGATGAACCAGCTAAAGTAAACATCAGAAACACTGCATCATTCTCATAATGAAATTAAATGTTATATTGTCTTAAAGGGAATGGGGGCTCCACCTTGTACGCCCTGCAGGAGCTGGATGATGTCTATGGGAAGTCTCTGGAAAAAATGAAAGTCATCCTCATCCATGCAGGTCTGACATTTCTCACAGATATTTTATTATGTTCCCCTTTTCTTCCATATATCTTTAAACATTTTACTGCAGAAAAAGGCAAATGGACAAATTATTATTGCAAGCTTATATAGCCTAATGTAAAAATGATACGGTTTTTGCATCCCTGGGTTGCTCATTTAACAACAAAATAATGAACATAACATTTAGGACATATAATCAAAAATAACAAAGGCCCAATTACAAAGACAAATGCAACATATAACATATACCACCTCCTACTGACACACCACATTGTACAAAAGTACACTGTTCTCCATGACATACAACATTAAACACAGGTAAACAAGTACAAATCACACATTCTCTTTCATACACGTCAGACTTCACACATTACAGGTCATGACCCTGGATTCATATTGCAGTTAATTTTAGCTAAGTTGGTTCAGCAGCAGTAAGATGATCTACAAAAGAATGTTTGAATTTATTTATTTATAAAAAGCAGAGAGTATACATGTGTATATGTGTGTATGTTGCAATTAAAAATAAACTCCTTTAAACCAAGATGAGAAAAGTTAGGTGAAAAGTGACTTCAGATAGTTGTCAAACATTTTTTCCTGGCTACATGTGACTTTTCACTATTTAACTTTCCGTCCAGGGGGCTTCAGTCAACGTCTGCCCAGCGCCAGCGCTCTGGGGAAGATCTTCACCGCCGTGCCGCTGGGTGAGCCTCTCTACCAGATGCTGGAGCTCAAACTGGCCATGTACGTGGAGTTCCCATCTCGCATGAAGCCTGGCGTGCTGGTGACCTGCGCGGATGACATAGAGCTCTACAGCACTGCAGAGGACGAGCACGTTACATTTAATAAACCTGGCTTCACGGCCTTGGCCCACCCCTCCCCGCTGTCCACTGGAACCACCCACGGGGTGTTTGTGTTGGATTCGTGTGAAACTACATCCTCCGGTTTAGAAATGGAGAACAGATCCTGCCTGCGCTTCCTGCACAAACCGAGCATCGAAAAAATGCACGACTGCGGCGCTGTGTGCAAGAGACGGACGAGCGGTTGTGTTTCTGAGTTTGTTTACACAGACAGCACCTATTATGTTGACTTTGACACCGCGAGGACTCTTCTCAATCTGCTGAAAGAGTTGGGACACCTGCAGTGTGAAATAGACGCGTACGGAGACTTTCTTCAAGCGCTGGGCCCAAAAGCTACGATAGAGTACACCAGAAACACTGCCAACGTCACCAAAGAGGAGAGAGGACTGGTTGAAATCCGCCAAAAGATCTTCCACCGTCTCCAAGGAACCGATCTGAACGTTATCCTCCTCAATAACTCAAAGTTTTATCACATCGGCACCACGTCAGAATACATCTATCACCTCACTGAGGACGTGGCGTTGAGGAGCGAGCTGGGCCTCCTGTCGTCGGCCTTCAGCGTCCACGTGAATGAAAACTCTGGTTGCTGTGTGATGTGCAGCGTCCTTGAGCCCAGCTGCGCCGTGGGAGCTGGGTCGGTGGTGGAGTACTGCAGGCTGGGAGCGGGGGCGTCCGTAGGCGAGGGCTCCATCGTCAGCAGCTGCTGGGTCGGTCCGGGCCTCTCGGTGCCCGGCGCCGTCTTCATGCACTCGCTGTGCGTGAACCACCGGGGCAGGACCGGGTTTGTAACGGTCGCCTTTGGGATCGACGACGACCTGAAGCGCAGCGTGGAAGCCCCCGGTCACATGGAGAGGCTGACGCTGTTGGATCGCAGCCTGGCGGAGTGTCTGTCCCACTGGGGGGTGGAGGACGAAACACTGAGGTTCTCCGATGACGCTCCCAGCTGTAGCCTGTGGAACGCCTGTCTGTTTCCTGTTTGCTCCGATCAGCAAAGCTCGTTTGCGACGTCCCTGGAGATGCTGCGGGCCGTCCTGAGCGGCTCCACGGTCGTCCTGCCCAGGGACACGAAGCTGATGTCCATGCAGGAGAGTTTACAGAGTAAGAACCTGGAGGAGATGCTCAAGTTCAGGATGGGACTATACAAAGACATCACACAGAGAAGACTGGACAGTTAGAGCTGCTGCATTTAACCTGATTGTGTTTTGAATTCTGTGCTTTATTTGTTAACGTTTGTTTATGAGGATCTAATTATTTTTGAGCTGTGATGTATCAAAGGTCAAAGGTCAAAGGTCTTTATTTATCAATTTGCTTCATTCCAGAGGATGTAACAAAATGAGACAACGTTTCTCAGGGACTCAGTACAACACATATACACCCCCCCCCCCTCCCACCTCCATTTCCCCCACACATACTCGCTCACTTATAAAATATAAAAATAGATTTTGTATTAAAATAGAGTACGAATGAATAAATAGGAGATTGTTTAACTGTTTAATTGTTTAACATCTGATTTATTGTGGCGTAAAATTTCATAAAACTGATCCATGTTTTAAAAAAAATGTGCATTTGGGATAAATTCTCATCTTTTCCTGTGTGCTGCATTCACGTTTAATTCTTTTAACCTCCAGATAAGAAGATGAGTAACTTCAGTACGTCAGCAAACGTCCAAAACCAGTTTGAGTCATAGTTGGTATTTGGAGCACCTGCTGCTCTACATAGACATTTCTATTGTCCCCGACCAGAGGGAGGAGGAGGAGGAGGGCAGGTTCATCTCGTCAGTCCTGGTATTCCTGGCATTTTTTCTTGTTAAGTGCAGTTGTCATTAATTAGTTTTACTCCTGCTAATGCTGCCGTTACTGCTATTACAGGCCAACATGTCTGCTGTGAACGAGACATGGGAAGTTTGGGAACCACTGAATGTGTCGATAGTGAAATATGAAGTGCTTCGCTTTTAATCCAGACTGCCCACGTCATACAAAAATAGCTTCGGCACAGTGTGGGATACTAATCACTTGCTTTGCTTTGTTCTTATATACTGTATGCGTATGTGTGTATATATACACACAGAGTCACACTGATACATGCTCACTTGTGTTTGGAGGGAGATCAGTTGTCGTAGTTGTTGGCCGTTCCACTCAGAGGTGTTTATTTTTAGCCCTCGGACACGATCCCCCTTTATCTGGACCTGTGCGATTGTGGCACAGTGAGCGATTGTGTTACTGCTTTACTCTAGCTCACCAAACTATAGAGCACTTTATTACAAGAGAAGAAGCCTTTCAATGGGAAATTACAAATCAAGACCATCTCAGACGTGTACAGGTAATGGCACAGTGTCTTTAGTGATAGCGTGGAGTGTTTTATTTTAATGAAGGTTGTCAACAAACTTTGGGCCCAGTGTGGGCGTCACTTACTTGTGATATGTGTGCATATGTGAATTATATAGAAGTGTATATACATGTGTATTGATTCTGCTTATAAGCAGTACTGATGATATTAATTTGTCACTATGTTTGATGTTGTGAAGACGAGTGGAAGAAGAAGGTGGGCGAGTCGTACTCTGTGATCGTCGAGAAGTTGGAAGATGATCTCAAACTCAAAGACAGCGAGGTCGCAGACCTCCATCTGGCGTTCGGGTGACAACATTTCTTTGTGTTTTTAAAACTGTTGCTCAGTCTTTGTTTTTAATTGAACAAGTGGTACCTTTTATGCCTGGCACGCCTGGATTTTCTTTAATGTTTCTGTGTCTGAGCGGCTTCAGTCGTCACAATCGGGTGATGTTGCTTTTTCCTGTTGCTCAGCTCCGAGGAGGCTTTTCAGAAGGTGAACTTGAGCTACCGAACAGAGAAGGGGCTGTCGCTGCTGCATCTCTGCTGCGTGTGTGGAGGTATGCATGACTACTAGGGTCTATAAATAACGCCTCGACAAAATGTGATGTGCGAAGGAGGATTACTGTGGACTGACAGGCGTTATTGTCTGAAGATGACCCTGCTGGTGTTGTTTACAAGTAAACAGTATATTTAAAATGCACCATATGTAAAGGTTGAATAACAGAAGTTAAAGTGAAATACATTTAAAAGTTGCATCAGCAGTTTACCTGACAATCCTGAACTTGTTTGCTCATTCACAGTCAACCAGATCTGCTGCTGAATTGAAGCTTTTTTTCTCTTGTTTGTCACCAGGGAACAAGTCCCACATCCGCACCTTGATGCACAAAGGCCTGCGTCCCTCCAGGCTGTCCAGGAACGGCTTCACTGCGCTCCACCTGGCTGCTTACAAGGTGATTTCAGATGCCAAAAAATCTATGTATATACTGTAACTCTAATCACAGGCTTTCACTCACTCGTCTCATTTGTTATCTTATAAAGGGTTTTCAGTGTTTTACCACATGGTGGAGTGCAAGTACTGTCAAAGCCGGTGTGCTTACAGCTGCACGTCTGAGTTATTTAACAATCATTACCTGTCCACTCTGTTTCCATGCTGCAGGACAATGCTGAGCTGGTGACCGCCCTTCTTCACGGAGGGTCGGATGTCCAGCAGGTGGGGTACGGTGCCCTCACCGCCCTGCACGTGGCTACACTGGCTGGGCACCAGGAGGTGAGAGCTGAACCCTGGATGTCTTCTTCCACTGAATAGAGACACGTCAATGCTTTTGTGTGCTGATTACTTTCCCACCAGGCTGCAGATATTCTCCTACAACATGGAGCGTATGTGAGCGTCCAGGACGCCGTCTTCTTCACCCCTCTGCATATCGCTTGCTACAATGGCAACGAGCAGGTAAACAAGTCCATAAACCACATCTGCATTCTTTTTTTTTTAAACTTTATTTTTCAAGGTTTTTTTGCACAAAACATAGGTAGCATCAGCGTGATAGACAAATGTAAATATGGGTACAATATGCTGTGGCTAGACAGTACAAATGCTTGCCAAGTTGTGCACAGAAGAAACATAGGAAAGAAAAAACAGAAGAGAAAAAAAACAAAAAACAGGAGCATATGCACATAATTATGTCCATGCACGTGGTATTTCAAGTGTACAAGTTTGTTTGCACCCTTATGGGGAAATGATCATCTACATAAATCTAGGATTATATACTGTATATGAATGCACATATACATATGAACACTCATGAACACAACATGGGGGAACAGAAGGGTTGCGAGCAGGTCATGTATCACATACGTTAAGCACATCTGCATTCTGAAGTGATAGAAACTCATCTCTCTAAATGTTTCTCCATGTGAATATATACGGTACATTTCCCCAGCTGGCAAAGTTGCTGCTGAAGTTCGGTGCAGATGTGAACGCGAGTGGCGAGGTGGGGGACCAGCCGCTGCATCTGGCTGCAGCCAAGGGTTTCCTCAGCATCGTCAAACTGCTGATGGGGGAAGGCAGCAAAGCTAATGGTGACTACTCAGTCAGAGGTCTAAATTAAATATATAAAGCTAACACAGACTCCTCGTCCACTTGCTAAAGCCGCCAGTCTTCCTCTTCAAACTTCTGCAGTCGGAGTTGACTGCAGGAGCCTTCTCTCTCTTCTTTTCTGTTCCTCTTTCCAGTCAACGCTCAGGACAACGAAGATCACGTTCCTCTCCACTTCTGCGCTCGCTTTGGCCATCATGAGATCGTGCATTTCCTTCTGCAGGGCAACTTTGACGTTCAGCCTCACTCCGTCAACATCTACGGGGACACACCTTTACACTTGTAAATAGTTGTCAGTGTGTGTGTGTGTGTGTCCTTCTGTGGGTTTTTAATAGATCATATAGAGTGGATGTGACATGTGTTGAATGTGGTGTCTCATCAGGGCCTGCTACAATGGCAAATTTGCAGCGGTGAAAGAGATTGTACAACTCTCTGGTACAGAAAGTCTGACAAAGGAGAACATATTCAGTGAGACAGCGCTTCACAGGTATTGTGTATCTTTCTGTCTTTATTTATAGTCTGTATGCACAGAGATAGACACTCACGGTGTCACCATAAAACATATCCTGCGTCTTAACAGTGCATGCACCTATGGTAAAGACCTGGACATGGTGAAGTTCTTGTTGAGTCACAACGCTACGAGCATCAACCACCAGGGCAGAGATGGACACACAGGTGACTCATCACATCCTGTGCAGCTAATTTAAGTGCAGAAGCAGTTGTTTCATTATTACTGCGTGTGTCAGCTCTGCACAGCGCCTGTTTCCACGGCCATATCCGTCTGGTGCAGCTCCTGCTGGACAGCGGGGCAGACATGAACCTGGTGGCCTGCGACCCCAGCAGGTCCAGTGGGGAGAAGGACGAGCAGACCTGCCTGATGTGGGCCTATGAAAAAGGTTTGTTAGGGCGACGACGATGAGCTCAGCTTGTCAGGGAACATCAAATAAAAACCACTATTACCATTTTATCTTTGTGTCCTCCAGGTCACGATGCCATCGTCACCTTACTGAAACACTACAAACGCCCAGATGACTCCCCCTGCAATGAGTACTCCCAGCCAGGAGGGGGTGAGTCACCCCTCTAAAAAGTAACGATCTGCAATAAAATCCACACAGACCCTCCCATTAATTCGCCGGAACATGCTCTCTCTCTCTCCCTCACTTCCAGATGGCTCCTATGTTTCTGTCCCGTCTCCTCTGGGAAAGATCAAAAGCATGACTAAAGGTAGCGAAGCGCAGCAGGTTTTACCCGCTCCTCGCATCACTGTCAGCTGACATGAAATCACACACTACCTGTTGCCAAGACAAAGGGGTCCCAGCTGCAGATGATGACACTGTTCTGATATGAAGTCAGAGCTGCATGGTCTCTCCCTCGTGTGTGAGAAACAATTGATCTGAATTTGGTGGCAGGCCATAAAAAATCAAGGGTTTAGCTTAAGGTTTCCAAATGTTATAACTGGAGTCCTCTACCAGCATCAGTAAAGTGAAGCATCAGTGGGTGAGGACAGGAATACCACAGAAATCATCTCTTTGACCTGCTTGCCTCATGCTTGTTTCTCAAGAACCAATGATCATGCGTTTAAACATATTTTTTCACATCAAAGTACACTAATAGGTTCAGTTGTGAAATCAGAACATGCAGAAAACACTTTATAAACATGCAGCATCCTCACACACTGAATTGAAAGGAACAACAAGGTGATTCTTCTGAAATAAACTAATAAAAGCTCTGTCTTTCCAGAGAAAGCTGAGGTTCTCCTGCTCAGGGCCAGCCTCCCGTCTCATTTCCACCTCCAGCTGTCTGAGCTGGAGTTTAATGAGATTATTGGATCAGGTACCGTAACTCTGTTCATAACTTCTCTGTTTCCAGCGGATTTGAAAAATGTTATTAATAATCATATCGCTTTCACACTCAGGCTCCTTTGGGAGAGTCTACCGAGGCAAATGCCGGAACAAAATTGTCGCCATCAAACGGTACTCGTCCGTTTGAAACACAAGTGTAGATGCCTCGTTTCCATCCCTTTCCTGTTTCAACACATTCAGTCTCCGCTCTCCTCTGCAGCTATCGAGCCAACACCTACTGCTCCAAGTCAGACGTCGACATGTTCTGCAGAGAGGTGTCCATCCTCTGTCGCCTCAATCACCCCTGTATCATCCATTTTGTCGGGGCTTGTCTGGATGACCCCAGCCAGTTTGCCATCGTCACCCAGTACGTCTCTGGGGGCTCGCTCTTCTCCCTGCTGCACGAGCAGAAGAGGTGAGGACATGACATAATGTGAGAAGATGAAAAAAATGCTTGTGTGTGTCAGTGCCCAAAATGGAAAACTTCCCCATTATGTAACCTTCTTCTCTTCATATCACTTAGCTTATGCATTGGAAATACTAATAACAACTTAACTCATAACATAATAATAACATAACTTGGCACTTTTGTCAACGTTATACAGTATGTATGTGTTGTATGTCTAACTAATTGTTGTATTGTGTCTGAAACGGGTCTCTCTAGGAAATGAGATCCTGTATCTCAATGAGATTACCTGTATAAATAAAGGTTAAATAAAAAATAGATTAAATAACAGTTTTACACACATAAAACCACAGAATGACCACCAATATTTAGGCTAGTGATGAAGTTATAGAAAATTTGGTAATAATAAGGTGTCAAATTTTGATTTTAACTTAGTGGTAAGAGTTAATCAAGCATTTTAGTGAACATTGATTGAATATTGAAGTTTCAGCTCTGTAATAAAACACCATCTTTTTTATTATTTTATTATTATTATTTTTTAAAGGAATTCATTTTTAACTGTTGAGTGAAGCTAGAAATGTCTAATTCCTACTATAATGTTTGTTCCTTCACGTAAGTAAAAGAAGCTGGCACAAAAATCAAGCAAATATCAACCTTGGGTTGAAATTGGGAAACAACTCACAGAAACAACTTTTTTGTAATGTAAAGTTTTTACTTTATCTTAATTGTACTTTGTTTAACTTTGATCAAATTAAAGAAACAAAACAAAGTCAAAGTTCTTGTGAGTCCTGTGCAGTAAGCACCAGAGTTTATTGATGTTACACTTTGACTGTGACTAAATCCTGGTGTTGAGATCTTACAAGAGGTCAAACTACCCCGACACCCCCTCGCCCCCCCTCGGCCGGGATCATCATTGATCCAGATGAAGTGTTCTGCTAACTGTGAGGCCAGGTGCTGTCTTTATAGACTGTCCTATTGATCTGTGTAAAAGTGGTGTGTGTGATTGGCAGCGGCTCATTGATCCGGGACTAAGTGGCTGCTGCTTTAATGATGTGTCAATGGACAGGCTCATCGACCTGCAGTCCAAGCTCATCATCGCCATCGACGTGGCCAAGGGCATGGAGTACCTGCACAACCTCACCCAGCCTATCATCCACAGGGACCTCAACAGGTGGGTGCCACAGTAATAACATGTGTGGTGGGGTGGTATTGGCAGTCTGAAATAACTGTTTTCATTGTAAATAATACATGTGTTCCTTCCAGTCATAATATTCTGCTGTATGAGGACGGACATGCTGTGGTGGCTGATTTTGGGGGTAAGGCCAAGAGACCTATTGGAGTTGAATTTAAACTGTTTTCAGACACTTTTTTATACATTGAATGAATATCAGCATTATGTTCATGTGCCTTTTAAAAGAAGAACTATGTCACATTGTCAGAGGAAGAATTTGTTGATTAAAGGGATAGTAGCATTTTTAAAAAAAAGTGAGGTTGTATGATCTACAAATAGCCCCTAAGTACTTTTATTGCAGTAGAAGACTCTCTGCACTCCTCCCGTTAGCAACGCCAGCCCATAATAGCCCTGCCCAGAGATTTACAACATACATTGTTGTGAGGTTTTACATGAAAAAAATACACAGTTCCATTGTTTGCTATATAATTTTTTGCAGCCCTTCAAAGTGCAGGAAAAACACAGTTTTTATTTGGACCTAACCAACTCACATATCCCTCCACCCAGGGTTAGCGCCCGCCGATCAGCAGTTGGTTAGCTCCAAATAAAAACTGTGTTTTTCCTGCACTTTGAAGGACTGGAAAAAATTATATTATAGCGAACAATGGAACTGTGTATTTTTTTCAGGTAAAACCTCTTTTAAGCCGTGAAAATAGGCCGTTTCTTTGGGTCCATTCACAACAATGTATGTTGTAAATCTCTGGGCAGGGCTATTATGGGCTGGCGTTGCTAACGGGAGGAGTGCAGAGAGTCTTCTACTGCAATTAAAGTACTTACGGGCTATTTGTAGATCATACAACCCAACTTTAAAAAAATGATACTATCCCTTTAATCAGAAGTAAAACTTACTTCTGCTTAATTTAATTGACTGAATTGATCAAATACTGTATGACTAGTAGCTTATTCTAGTAAACTCTCAGAAGATAGTTTTGAAATAATTAACATTATTAAGAGAGTTTAGTTACATTCTCTGCTTGTGCTACCAGATTACATTTTCAGATGTACCTCTATCCTCTTTCATATCCTCACTCTAATGCAGCTTTAAAGTCATGGGGCAGAGTTGTTCACCAAAGCTTAGAATAAAAAGGAACATAAGAAAAAGTAATGTTGTGATTTCTTTTTGGTAAATGTGCACAGTGATGTGACATTAATATAAAACTGAAATCTAGTAGGATTACATTGATGAAAATAATTTATTAATATTCCAATAGTTTCTTAAATTAATGATAGAAGATGCATTTTCAATGCGATGTTACCAGTTCAAAAAAAATAGAGTAGCATCATCTAGTTTAATTTTTCATTATTTGGAGCTAATGTTGTGATACACTTGAAAAATGATCAGTGAAGTAGAATATCATCCCTCTTTACACTCAGGGGAAATATTTAGAGTTGCTGGCGGCCATGTTTCTGTTGGTTACCCTTCTGTTAGTTTCCTGTGATGCTGGCACTCAGCAGCCTTAATTTACTGGCACTGCTGAGAAAAGTTCAGCTGAATAACTTCACTGCCAGTGGATGTGCTTTTTTTGTTTTTGTCATGGTCACCGTATGTCCCTCCCTTTGTCCACAGAATCGAGATTTCTACAATCTGTGGAGGAGGATAACATGACCAAGCAGCCAGGGGTCAGTGCTGCCTACTTTTTTTTTCTCCTTATCTTTTTTTTTAATAAGACACATACACATTGCACTGTGGAAGAACAAGACATTTTGGAAAATGTATATGTTTTTTTTTGTTGTTGTTGTTGTTTTTTTGCGGAGCTCAAACTAGAGCCTCTGTTGGCACCTGTCATCAATTATCCAATTACCCACCAGCTAAAAAAAAAAAAAAACTGCCTCCATGCAGATCCTGTCTCAATGTGCTGACTCATCGACACACAAAGTGCTTCGCCTGCAGTTTGGTGTTGAGTGTGTTGCATCTCTTGGGAGCTGCCTGTTGTGAGGAACTACTTGCCCTTGCTGGGACGCAGTGTTTATGTCAGTAATTGGGTCTCATTTTGCCTGAGTGTGTGTACGTGTGCCATGGCCTAATTTATTATGTTGAACTTAAATCTCACTATATTATCTCCTTTTAAACAGGCCATGCTTTTTTTTATCTCAAGCAATTTGCCTCGTAAAATAAAGGTTAAATAAAAACAGTTTGCATATACGTATATACATATACACACAGTATATATAATCAATCTGATGAATCAATCTCTTTTTTATTCACACACAAATCATTATTGACTTAGTATATATATATATCTGTATTTATTTGCAGAACCTGCGCTGGATGGCTCCAGAGGTGTTCACCCAGTGCACTCGCTACTCAGTGAAGGCAGACATGTTCAGCTACGCCCTCTGTCTGTGGGAGCTGCTCACTGGAGAAATTCCCTTCGCTCACTTGAAACCTGGTAATGGTGACACAAAGTTGGCACAAGAAGATAAACTTAAAACTGGAGGCGCCGCAAAACACGTTGTTAAAACTCTCCCAAAAGGCTCAGTGAATTTAACTTTGGCCTGATGGTGACGCTGGAGGAAAATCAGTGCAGCAGGGGGAGAGTGAGTGCACCTGAATTCATGGTAATGCATCCAATAGCTGTCAAAGCCACATGGTGGCATGTAAGAGGAGCAGTCGGAGTCACCAGAATAAACAGAAAGAATTATTCTGTGGTCCAGGACAAAATTTTAATAACAATGAATATCACAGTTGGTAACATATCTGACAGACTGACAATAACTAGATGAGAGCTAATATTGCTACAATTATTTCACCCTGTTTTTGATTTTATGGTGACGTTAGATCATTTGAAAACTAAATGTAAAATTTTTTGACCACCCTCAGCCGCCGCAGCAGCAGACATGGCCTACCATCACATCCGACCTCCTATTGGCTACTCCATCCCCAAACCCATCTCTGCTCTTCTGATGAGAGGCTGGAACGCATGCCCAGAGGTAAACCACCTGAAACCATGCACCTAACTTGTTCTTGATTAACATATATACACATCATACTATTGTTCATAATGCAGTTTACATCCACAGTGCTTTCATGTCTATGCAGCTATTATTATTATCATTAGCTCTGTGGACATACTGAAGCTCTGAGAGGCAAATAATGCTGAGTCATTAGTCAGCACTAATGAGTGGGACTGCTGTAGTCCCGTGCGATACATTAACGCATGCCTGTTCATATTTAGGATCACACATAACCTGGATGCTGATGATGATGATGATGATGATGATGATGATGATGATGATGATGATGATGATGATGATGCTGATGCTGATGCTGATGCTGATGATGATGATGCTGCCTCCTCAGTGGTGTTGTGTTTACAATTAGACAGGCCTTATTATTGCCCAGCCCAACACGCTCGCTCACTTCTCCCTCTCTGTGGTCCATCTCCTTCCTGTTTTCCTTGTCTCCCTTGACGATCACTCTGTCCTCAAGACGTTTTCTTTCTCCCTCTTTTTTTTTTTTTTTGTCGTAAACAAGAACGTGATTGTACTAGGCCATCACAAGGTTGCGTGTGCACACAATTCTCATGGTGCCTCACTTGTGCAGTACACCAGCCACCATGGGGTTTGGAAGTAGGACACGCTGCACTGTGTTCACTTTGTTTGTGCAAAAAAAAACACTTTGTCCAAACTTGCAATATACATGATTATATAAACTCTTAACACCAAAACAATGCTGTGAAGTACCTTTTCTATAGAGCAGTAATTACTCGATCACTGTGAAATGCAAAAAGAAAGTGCACTTAGTAAAAAAATCAGGATGAAGGGACTTGAAAACATTATGTTGTTTCCGTCCTCATGCACTGTTCTTAATCTTTTCCTGTTTCTCTTTTTCTGTCTTGGCCCTCATTCACTGAAAAGAGAACGCATTGCACACAGACTTTGAGCACAGTTCTGTGGACGTCATGTATAATTGAACAGCTCCGTCGTGGCAGTGTTTGTTCTTTTCTAGCGAGGCTAGAGATCTAAGGACGGCAGAGTTCCCCCTTTTGCGTCATGTGTGGGCGGACTAAAATCAGGCCGCTGTTGGAGAGGATGCACGTGTGTGTGTCTGTTTTGGGTTGTACCTCCTACATCTGATTGTTCAACCTTGTAACAGGAAATTAAAAATAACAGTAATGGTTTGATGTCTCTGCCTCAGGACAGGCCTGAGTTCTCTGAAGTAGTTTCCAATCTGGAGGAATGTCTGTGCAACGTCGAGGTATATAAAGTCATGTTCTTACATCTTACACTGTTATTACGCTGTAATAATTCAGTTTTCCCTGTCATGAATATATTTTTGCTTCTGTCGCAGCTGATGTCTCCGGCCTCCAGCAACAGCAGCGGCTCCCTGTCGCCCTCCTCCTCCTCGGACTGTCTGTTCGGGCGAGGAGGACCCGGCCGAAGCCACGTGGCCGCCCTCCGTTCTCGTTTTGAGCTCGAGTACGCTCTCAACACTCGCGCCTACGCCTCCTGGACACAAAGGTAAGAGAAGTGAAGTGTGTCCTCAGACCGGCGAGGGTTAAGAGGGTAAGAATAATTTACAGTGGCGCAGAATGGCAACGTTCACATGCACCCAGTAGAATAAACAGCCTTAAGGTTTGAGTAAGGTTTCAGACTGTATTAATCTGTCAGATTTAAATCTAAACCACTTGAGGAGTGAATCAGACATTCACTGAATCACAATGAACAACAACGCTGATGCTGAAATCCTCCTTAACTTCACTGTTACAATTTAAACACTATACGTTAAACCATCCAGCCATTTGCTATAACGTCTTTTCCCTAAAGTGTTGTCGGGTGCTGTAGCCATTTTTGTTGTCTGTTAGTTTGGCCAAGTTGCAGTCCTCACTGCAGGTGGCCCTGGTTCGAATCCCGCATCAGGCAGCCCTTTCCTGCATGTCAATCCCCCTCTCTGCCTCCCCATTTCCCCTCTCTCTCTCTCTCTCTCTCAACTGTGCTATCAATTAAAGGCAATAAAAGCCCCCAAAATATACAAAAAAATAAATAAATTACAGGTTCCAAAGATTTTTGCTTGACAAGACAAACGCTCGGTCAAGTGGTGTCAGTGGCGTTGTGCCTGGAGAGACTTGAGTGCTTTCCCTAAATAAGTGCAGCACTCACTACACTGATTAACAGACATAGAGGCATCAAGAGTAACAACAGTCAGAGGTAAGTTTTAGTTTGTTATTACATCAAAATCATATTTGAGACAAATGTGAATAGAGTATGTGGTGTGTGATAGTTGAAACATTTGTTTCAGGTGGACTACTTCATTTAACAACTTGGATGTTGCGTTTTCTGAGCTTAGATGTTCAAATTTCTTATAATCATATATCATATGGTTCCTATTTTGTACAGTTACCATATGGATGAGATGTAAAACTGGCTTTAAAAAGTAGCTGTAAAAGGTTTAATCAAGAATTCTGTTGTTATTAACTGACCCGAATAAAATGTTAATAAATGAAAATTTGGTTGAAGAATCTACCAACAGGAACTCCACAAACATCATGTGTGGGTGTGTAGAGACAACTTGGTGTCGACTATTGTTTTGCCAGCAACATGTGAACTAGTTAAGATACTCACTGCAACAGTGAGGAGACGAGTTGCTCAGATACCGAACAGGAAACAAAAGGAAAGCAAATCCAATAAAACATGCATGGCATTCTGACCGAGGAGGAAGGCCTGTATTAGACGGCCGGCTTTGACCCTCCCAAGTGTGTGTGTGTGTGTGTGTGTATGTGTGTATGTGTGCCTGGTAACGGTCACTATGAACCTAGTAACCGGAGGTGGGGTTAGCGTGATGTGGCGATGGCTTTCCAGTAATCTCCAGGCACTCTGTCAAAGGTTAGGTCGGTGAGGCCTCTCCTGGTGCTGCTTACAGTGCTGTTCAAACACATGCAGACCAACTCCAGTATCAATAATATCTACTGATCATCACTCATTAATAATTTTATCCTTCATGACTTGGTGCACTACTGTAGTTTAGTCTAACGGAGAGCAGCCTGGTATTAGGTTGAACATTTGATACTGGATTTTCTCCACTTGTATCTAAGCTTTGATTGATTTTGATTTATTTGAAATTCTTTATTCAGTCACATCACACTACAAACATTATCGACACAAAGCATAGTGCTTATATTAATGCCTGTCCTACAGACCAAAATAAGCTACCCAGCATTCATACAATATAAAAAACAAACAAGCTTGCACTGAGAAAGAAAAAAAAAACAATAACAAAACAACAACTAACAAACAAACTAAACCAAACCAAACCAGAAAGAAAAAAACAGGAAATAAAAAAGAAACCCATAAGGTTACCAGTATTTAAATATATTGTAATAAATACATTTTCAAATAGCAGAACAAAAACAAACAAACTAAACAAACAAGCAAACAAAACAACAAAAAGTAAAGCTACCCAACATTGTTACAATACTGTATGGAAAAAAAAAACATAATAACAAAACTAAACCAGAAAAGGACCTGAACCAATAAGGTTAACAGCCTTTAAATATATAGTAGTATAAGCTGTCTCTCATCTTTACCTCTCCATGTAAACAAAGCAGTATATACAGTATTTCTGATTTATTAATGAGTTCTTTTCATTTTCAGCGAGCAGCGGCGAGCGTCTGGAGGCCTTTCACTGGAGGAACTGAGAAGGAACATGCAGTTCTCCCCCATCGATCGAAATGGTCTGTGTGCAGAGAACATGTGTCGTACTGCGTAGTGATGTAATTGTGTTCAAGTGGAGGTGTAGCAGTTTAACACTAAGGACCGGATCCATTCAGATTATCAATAACATGTTATATTTTGTGGCAAGTTAAGACTTCATATTAGACGTATTGTAAATAATTATAATGTATGAAAGGTGATTGAGTCACTGTGGACTTGTGTGTTTTGCAGGGTATGTGTCTGATCCCATGAGCACCATGAGGTTCTGCTCCTCCCTCAGCAGCAGCGGCAGCTTCGAGGACGGTAACTAACTCTGCTGAGGACAACCAGCCAGCGCGCGTTATTGGGAACATATTCATTCAGACAGTTGTTTTCTCTTTCTAACACAAACTGTATAAACCCACGTAGACCCACGTAACATAATGTACCTCCAGTCCTGTGTCATATTTTAATACGTGTTATTTGAACATTTGTTGACTCGAGTTTTTGTAAATAATTTTGGTTTTGTGTACATGTTTTCCATGAATCTGAAATAAAATGTTTGAAAACTGTGCAATCATCACAACTGTGCGTTATATTTTTAAAGGGAAGAAAAAGCAGAACAGTAACTTTCCTGATTTTATTTGCTGAATGGCCAAATCACACAAGCAATCAGTCACTGACAGGTATTATCAAATGAAAAGATTAAGCCTCACAAACACACACTAGCCATAAAAACCAGCTGGTAAGTCAATACAAATACACTATTAAGTATATATCTTTTTTTTAAAAGAGGTAGGATTAGCAGCAATAATGACACCAGTCTGTGCCTTGATTTTACATTTCACAATGTTATCTCCTTTCACTAATTATCAGAGTAATAATGAGGATTGTTAACTAACTCAGTATTCCTGCTCTGCTGCATTTATGTCTAGATATATTATGTCAAAGCACAAACTAACATTGTCATTACCTTAGATATTATAGAGTAATGAAATATCTTTGATCAGCTGTAAAATCATGCTTGTGCCCAGCTGGTGGAAATATAAAGTGGAGGCTAACTAAACTGTGGGGAGTCCAACAACGATAAATTATTCAGTCATTTGTGAGCGTGAGTGGTGTCTGTTTACAGGTAACAGGTGATTGAGGCTGTACTTGATACCTCGCAAAAACTATGCCTCTTTGCCACCAACAATAGGAAGAGAGACGGTCTACTGTAAACATTTTCCGCAGCAGTCAAAACTCGTGTGGCTTCCTTCTTTTTGGTGACTGAAGGATGAAGACTTTCTACGAAGTCACACTGCTGTGTAAACAACCGAAACCACGAGACGCTCGACTCGAGGGCTTCTGAATTTCCTGATCACTACAAATATTCAGTGATTGTCTAAAAGCTTGCAAAAGTGCTTTCTCTAGGATCATTGCAAGTTTTACAGTTTTTAAAATAAATAACTTTATTAACTGAATTGCCTCCAGCTTAGTACCGGTGTCTCAGGTGTGCAGCTCTAATGTCCACTCTCTGTCCTTGCAGCAGTCAGCAAAGGATATGAAGTGCGACCAAACAATGTTTCGTCCACTGAGAAAGTGCTGAGCCTGTCTTTGCTCAGAGTGTGTTTGATGTCTTGGATCAGCTGCACGCCTCTTCTCTCTCCGTTGATGCTCCCATCAGAAGGCTTGGGTTGGATCTCTCCGTTGTGGTGGGACTCCTCTTGGCTTCCATCATCATCAGACTTGGACGTTGTAAAATCAGTTATTTCCGTAACTTCTCCACTTTGTTCGTTAGTTTTATCCTGCGTTTCCTCTCTGTCTCTAAGTCCATCTGGACTTGCTGAACGCTCACCATGTTCTTCCGTTTTGGACAAGGATAAGAGATCTGTAATCTCTTCAGCTTCTGTTCGTTTTTCAGTCAAGTCTGGGCCATTATCGGTTGTTTGTTTCTCTTTGACGCTCTCAGGTTTTCCACTGGCGACCGAATGATTCGTACCTGCGATACTGTCCACTTCAGTTTTGTAAATCTCAGTTTGCGTCAGAGTTGGTCCGTCTTGAAGTTGGTCCTCTAGTTTGTTTGCAGACTCTTTATCGTTGTCTTCAGCGTCTGCTTTTGGTATTAGCTCCTGCACCACAGTCTCCTCCTCCTCCTCTGTCCTTTGTCTGCTCTCAATGTCCGACTCTACAGCTCCCACTTTGTTTTCTCCCATCGTCTCACTTTCATCTTTTTGCACTGGTTCTTCTTCACCAGACATCGTCACCATCTTAGGAGGACTCTCTGATCTCAGCAGCTCTGTTGTTGTTGTTGTTGCTGTTGTTGTTGCTTCCTGACTGGAGACTGACTCTCGAGCGTGTGAAGCCTCTTCCTTTAAGTCTTCCAAAGGTTCGACAAACGTCTGGAAAAACTTGGACGTTTGATGCATGGTTATCCAGTTTGTGACCAGATCTGCGCTGTCTTCGGCTGCTAGGGCCTCTGGGGTTTGTTTACCCAAGGATGCTGCTGCTTCATCAGCCTCATTGCTTTGTGCTTGAGGTTTGAGCAGGACACTCGCCCCTTCCTCTGAGGCCTTGCTCGCCTCCTCCGTGTCCGCTCCGTTTTCTCCATCGGCCACAGAAAGATCTGCATTTTCATCAGACTGTGGAGGTTTGTGAGAAGACTCATGTAATACGTGGGATGTATCATCTAAGCCTAAATCTATAGGTGTAGATTCTGCCTCGACAGCTGAGGAGGCAACCAGTGCCACGTGGACATTGTCATCCTTATCTTTGGTGGAGTCTGAATCTCTCTTTTCAGTATCCAGGTCAGATTTGTTGCCGTTTTCATTTTTAGTTTCCTCATGCTCTTCAGTCTCCGTCACAGCTGTCTCTTGCTCTGAATCTTTTTGATCAGATTCCTCTTGTTTTTCAATTGCGTCCTCCGCTTCCTTATGCTCACTTTCTACCACATCAGGCCCCCGATCCACCTTGTCGTCTCCAGACTTCACAGATTCTTCTTTTACCTCTGTGCTTTCATCTTCAGTGGGTTCCTCCTCGTTTTTTCTTTCATCTTCAACGTGCTCTGCTGCTTTCACATCATTATTGTTCTCAGTCGAAGCCTCTGGTTCATCTATGTGAGTTTTGCTCTCTGCTCTTGCAGAAATCTCCCCACTTTCTGCATCTATTTCTCCCTTTTCACTGTCGGTAACTGCTCCATCGGTTTCTTTCTTAACATCTCCAGACTCCGTTATATCGTTGAGCACCTCTTCACTCGTGTTGGTCTCATCTGCTGCTTCACGGTCACCGACCTCCTGTGACTCAGCAGGATTTTCATTAGATATTTTCACATCGTCTGCATTTTGCTCAGGTTCCTCAGTGTTTGCAGATATTTCCTCTCCGGTCTCACAGGCCACTTCTTTCTCTTCAGTTTCTTCCTCAGCTTTATTTTTTTCAGATTCAATTTGTTCAGCTTTATTCTCACCCTTTTCTGTTTCATCACCCTTTTCTTCATCGACATCCATCTTTGTCTCTTTTATTTCTTCACCATCTTCATCAGTTTTATCATTTATAGCTCCCTTTGCTTCAGGTTCTTCCTCATCATTTTTATTCTCCTGACATTCTCTCTCCTTATCTTTCTCTGTCACTTCTGATTCATTATCTGTCTCTGCATTTGCAGCTTTATCTTCAATGTCGAGGGTTTTCTCAGCTGGTTCTTCATTAGTCTCTCCTGCAGCGTTTGAGTCACTTTTAGGATCCTCAGCGATGCTTTCCTCATTTTCTATCCTTTCTTCTGTCTTATTTCCATCACTCCCTTCTTCTTTGGTTTCAACAGTTTCATTATTTTCTTTTTCCTCACTATTTTCACATTCTGGTGTTTCATCTGAGTTCATTTGTTTTTCTTCCTCTTCACTTTTCTCCTTCTCTACCTCCTCATCTAATTCCACAGGGTTTTCCGTTTGCTCTTCCTCCATCTTTTCCTGTTGATCAGCATCCTTACTTGCCTCTGCTGCTAACACCTCCTCTGCCTCTTCCTCTTTAATAATATCATCTTTATTTCCCTCATCTTTTACATCTTCCTCACTAATGTCAGCAGATTTTTCATTTACATCTGCTGTGACTTCTGTCTCTGATGCTTCATTTCCGTCCGTGCCGTCTTCCTGCTGCCGCTCCTCTGTGTCGGTTACAGGTGCCTCTTCACAGCTGAGGGCCTCTTGCTCCTCTGAGGGCTCTGCTTTCATCTCCATTGTCTCGCTCGCTGTCATTGCCTCCACCGCCTCTGCATTATCTGACACTGCTGTCTCATCAGTCTTTTTATCCAGCTCTGATACCGATGATTCACCCTCCTCGCTGCTTTTTGCCCCTTGCCCCGTCTCATCGGGCTGCACTTCATCGACTGCAGCACTAGTCTCCCCGTTTTCTTCATCTTTTTGTGCTGCATCTGCTTCAGTGGGTTCAGCTGCTGCACCTTCCTGAGGCTCTGAAGTTTTGTTGTCTTCTGTCACGCTCTCTTCAGACACAGGATGTAGATCTGCACCTGTGTCCTCTGACTTCTCTTTTTCTGCTGCTGCTGCTTCTTCTTCTTCACAGTTTTCATCACCTTCATCTATTTTAACCATCTCATCTTTAAAACTATTCTCTTCAGGATCTTTTTCAGTTTCATCCTCCTGTTCTCTTGGCTCAGATCTCTCCGCCAAATCCTGAACCACTTCAGCTTCTCTGAATGTCTGTTGCTCCTCTGTTGCTGCCAATAGTTTCTCTGGAGCTACATCTGTAAAAAAAACAAAAACAAAACAACAACAAACAAACAAGAAAATAATTGAGAGCTTGCCAGGGAAAATGGATTTTCTCAAACTGTTGTTTTGAATAGCTTGCAAAATCACTTATAGGAAATTGTTAAATCTTGTACCGTTGTTGCTCTGTTTGCGTCCTTTATCTGTGGCATCTTCCTCCTCCTCAGTGGTGGTGTCGCTCAGTTCTGGCTCAGAGGTGAAGTGGGACTCGGTCAACATGGCTTCTGCCAGCCTCTCCTGCACAGATTTAGCTTTGGATAGAAAAGATAAAGACATACAAGTATATGATTTCACATTTCTACACCAAAATGACAAGTGGTGACCACATGTTAAACAGCACAAGGCAATATTTTGAATAATGAAAAAGCAATGAGAACACAGAGCCAATGAAGAAACACATAGCCATGAACAACAAAACATTACTTTAATCTTTTCAGGTGCAAATATAAATGAGAAACACAACATGCAAAATGAAAAAAAGTAATCTTGTAGTACACAACACAACAAAAGGGTAAACACAATGCAAAAAAAAATGCAAAAGAAAATCACTCAACTTTGGCAACTCAAGTGTTTTTTGCAAACTGATCCTATGTGTTTGAATAGAAGTCCACCAAGAATCTAGTTTCCTTAATGGAAGACTTATAAGTTAAATATTCATGGGCAATAGGAAAGGGAAGAAAGGAAGTGGATTGTGTTTGTTTGTTTGCTCTATACATGAATATTCAGTAGCTCTTCAAAATTTTATACATCGTGCTTTCTGAAATGCCGGGATTGCACACTATGCAAATACAGGACATGTATTTTTACATCAACAGCTTTCTGTTCTGATTGCAATTTTTCCTCCCAAGGGATTTTCATTGTTTTCTGAGCGATATTTTGAATTGCTTATTTATTTCACTGCACTTTTTTTTTTATTTTTATTTTTTAATTTGATCCCAGAAATGCTGCACTTAACTGTGTAAAAAGCAAACACAAACTCTTCCCTAAAAATACTGTGAAATACAATCAAAATACAGTCATATTATGCGAGAAGCTCCTATTAATATCTAAAAATCTTGAAATTTGTTTCCAACTAAATTAATCAGTGGATCAGACAAAAACACGCCATAGAAACATACTGTAGCACACACATACAAAAAAACAAGAAACAGCAAAAAATGCAATGACAGACAGGCATGCAATTTTTCCACTACTGAAATGTAAAAACATCATAAACGACAGTTTAAATATCACAAACTGACAATACTGTAGTAGTGATACTGTACGTTTTAACCTATACACAACTGACTACAGCTCTGATCAAAGATATTTCATTACTCTATATCTGTGGTAATGACAATGTTAGTTTGTGCTTTGACATAATTATTACTATCTAGACATAAATGTAGCAGAGCAGGAATACTGAGTTACTACACTGACTTGGTTGGTTGTGATAATAGTGGAAAAACTTCCAAACAAGATGGACAGATCCACTCCTCACTCAGGTGGAAGCTCCACAGCCTCTGTTGGTTCGTACTCACCCCTCTCCTGCTCCTGACCCTCCTTCTCTTTGCCTTCATCTACCATTTTCTCAGCCTTCTTGTCTCCCGTTGTGTCGTCACTCTGTTTATTCTCTGTCCCCGAGGGGACGCTGGAGTCAGAGATGTCGATCTCTGTACTGTCCCCTGCACTGTCCTGTAACTCTGAGTCATTAGCCACAGCAGACTCAGCCTCAGCCGCAGCAACTGCTTCCTCTGGTTTTGGTTCGTCTTTTTCTTCTGGTGGAGCGAGGGATTCTTCTTGATCAACCTCCTCGGGTCGCTCTGGTTGCTCCAGTTGCTCTGGTTTCTCGTCCTCTCTGGAGTCTTTCGTGACCTCAGCATCACTTGCCTCCCGGTCGCTGCCGGAACAGCTGGAGCCTGACCGAGACTTTATATCTTCTGCTCAAGAAAGACAAAACATTTTGAATTATTTAACCAAATAATCATTCTCAACTCTTCCAGTATGATTCATATTCACATTCATGGTGTAAAATATACAAGTTAAAGATATAAGTTTGTTATTGTACAATAATAGAAAAAAACCTGAGCATTTTCAATCATCATTCTGTTTGGCTGTGCTAAAAGCAGTTTTCTGGCATAATAACACCTTACTCTCACTTATTCTCCTCTCAGACGTCACTCCAAACAATGAGTTCACCCACCATCCCTCTCATCGTCTTCTGTCTCAGAAGCGTCCCTCTCTTTAACCTGCTGCGTCTCAGCTTGCTCATCTATTGGAGACGGAGATTTCTTTTCTTTATCCTCCTCTGCAGGGCCTTCGTCGTCTGCTTCAAAGTCCTCTTCATAATCTGAGGGTAAGGACAAAGAATATTTACAGAGATGCTCGACAGAGAAAAATCTGTAATATTATTGTATTATTGAGGCAGTTCTGTTTTGCTCTCTGTTCACCATCTCTGACTTTGCCCTCCTCAGCTGCTGTTTCTTCTTCTTCGACCTGAGTCTCCATCTCCTGTTGCTGGCTTCTTTCATAGTCAGAGCCAGTGTCCCCTCCTGTCCTTTCTGCTTCCATCTCAGGAGCATCTTTTGGGCTGGTGATTGATTCCTCTCTTCCTCCCTCTTCTTTGACTCTCTTCGGTGGAGGTGTGGGCTTTTTGTCCAGTCCCATTGCTATGATGCACCTGGAAAATGTTCAGAAAGCAAAAGAAAGCACTGTTTTCATATCTGCACATTTAGCGGCATTAGTGTCATGTACCGATCTAACCCTGAAAAGAGCTGCTCTGGTCCTGTAACGACAATACTCTTCACAGAGGCGGGACGTCAACAGATCAGCTCATTTCTTTGCAACTGTTGCTTCTTGATGCTTAATGCTCAAGTTTAGACTCTCCACACATGTCTGCTGCATATAATGCTGCTGCTGTATCATAATTTATCTCAGAAGTTCAGTTAAAGACAGCACCAATCCTCAATAGGAAAAGGTCACAGGAAATGGATGGAAACTATTGATACAAAATTTCATTTGAAATAAAATTTTTGAAAATGACTAATAAGTTTAAACTTGTTTTATCTGAGTTTTTATTTCATCTGCTGAAAGTGATCAATTTATCTGAAATAAAATATATTTACATAGACTAACATTTACACTTACCTATTTTTATCTTACAGATAAATACATATGGTAACACTTTACTTGAATAGGTATTCATAAGACTGACATAACACTGTCATAAACATCAATGAATACTAATGACAGCTGTGGTTAAGTGTCATTCGGTAAGTTATGTCACTTTTGATGCAAAGTTGACATTATTTGAGATGTCCTTGTTATGGGAACTTGACATAATTTGGCAATTAGGTCTGCTATGACAGTTTAAATTGTCTTTATGTCAAGTTGTCAGAACAAAAACATATAATGTCAACTTTGCATTAAAAAAGACATAATTTACCGAATGACACTTAACGACAGCTAAGTATTCATTGATGTTTATGACAGCTGTTATGTCATGGTTATGACAGTGTTATGTCAGTCTTATGAATACCTATTCAAGTAAAGTGTTATCATACATACAAACGTGATACGAAATTGCATCTTAAAATATGTTTGTATTACCAAAGGCTAAATGACTTCACCTCTAAAATGAAGAAATTCCTGGTCTCATTACAACTGCTTGAAGCTGGATCCAGGAAACACAATGAATGGTCAGATAAGAGACTGGGATTGATATTCACTACTCATCTAATTCTTGTCTGTTTATCTCAAAATCTAAAAATAAATGGAGGACTCACAACAATCCCCCTTCTTTTGTTGTCATTTTTAATATCTCATTTGTTTATAATAGATCCCTTGTGATAGAGACAAAAGGGATCTATTATACTGTATATCTATTATATAGAGGGAAACCTTACTTGTAGCAGGGCGAGGCCCCATCTACACTGGAGAAGCCAAAGTGTCCGTGCCTGCCACCGAGTCTGGAGCCTTTCCTGTGTTTGAACTCACAACAGGAGCTCAGCCTCTCCACCTGCAGCCCGTTCAGGAAGAAGGTCAAGCTGAAGGGGAAGCCCCTGTGTCGCCTCGAAATGAACCGGAAAGACTCTGAGGGAAAGATCGGGCACGCAGATTAAAACCAATTATTTAAATCTGTGATTTGTTGTTGCAGGACTGCTTTCCTCCATCCTGTCGTGTACTATTTCACTCATGGTTGATCGTAATGTGCACACACACACACACACACAAAACACAGTCACAGCTGGCGAAGCACTGACCTCCCTCGCAGAGCTTGCCTTTGTACACACACAGGTTCTCTCCTCCGCAGTGCTGCTGAAACACTTTGACCTCGTCCCTCAGGTCAGTCAGGTCGTTGGAGAGATGCACTGTTTTACCAAAGTACACCATGTTCACACACACTCTGCTCTGGTGCACAGAGCTCCTCAGCATGGGGGGTTCCTGGATGGAAAAAAGAAGTGAGGTGGTGTCATTTAAATTCATCTGGTTCAGGAAATGACATTATCATTTATAATGATAAATGTACTGATATTTTGTGCTGATAATTGGCAGAGTAAATTTACACCATCAAGAGATGCATAATGTGGATAAACTTATTTATTTACTTATTCAAGTTTGTCTGATTTTTTTTATTGTCCAGTTGTAGTGTATGTGCAAATTATGTGCATTTAAAAATGATCTGGTGGTACAGATGAACAAATAGAAAATGTTTGGAGTTTTTATGCAGTCCTGTATATGCATTTAAAGTTAGAAACACTCAGACTGTGCATTTTTCAATGCATCTTGTTGAAATTTCAATCATCTTTTCCAATTAATATAAAGAGACCGAAGCTTGTGAGTTTGTTGTGAAAGGTTTTGTTGCCAAAGACCTCAGTGATGTCAAGTCCACTGGAGGCGGTGGTAGGACGCAGCCTGCGGCCCCTGAGCGTGCTGCGTTGAGTGACCTTTGCCCCCCTCTCTTTCCTCTTTGTGGCTGGAGGCACTGGGGTAACAAAATTGTTGATGACTGGGAGGCAGTAAGGCGAGATGCCGTGGGAGGCCTCCATCGTGGTCAGACGTCTCCGGCACTCCTTGTCCATCTGAGAGAGATGTCGATGAAGTCACATTTCAACAAAAATAGTTTTAGGTAGTATAACGAGAAGAGTAGATTTTAAGATTTTTAAAAAGAAGAAATTGATTTTTCTTTGTATAGAAATACATGGTTGTGTTCTCACAGTGCAGTTGAAAGGCGAGTCGTTCTCATTGGAGGACTCGTGGTGTCTGTAAGGGGAGCTGCGTCTGAGTGAGGCCGTGGTGCTGTTGCTGTGGATCGGCTTCAGACGCACCGGCCTCTGCATCTTCCCTGGAGCCGTGTTGGGTCGAGACGATCCAGGCTATGACACACACACACAAAACACATGAAACTGTGTATCACCATGGAGACCTCTGTGTTTTCCTTGGGGTCTCTGTGGTCAACTTTTGTTTTTTGCATGCTCATTTATGCATGCAATAATTAATGAAAGTTATATGCAGTTGTGTTGTTTTAATTTAACTGAACTGCTGTTTGTTTGATACTATTATGAAGTATTTTTCTTGCAGTGTCAAAGTTTTCAGTTCGGGATCATTAAATGTCAGCCTGCTTTTATTGATATTAGACTCAATGAATTGATGATGAATGACATGATAGATTTTTGCAAAATGCACGTTTTGCAAAATGCAAAACGTTAATAGTCTTCCCAGAAGTGCCCTGATGTTTTTCCAAAGCTACTACTGCTGCTGTTTTTTCAACAAGGCTCAACCTGCTGACGTGAGGCGCTTGCAGAAGAAGAGATTTCACTGAGTAAACACAGAGATCAAGGCCAGGATTACTGGCTCTATTTATTCTGGCATCAAGGTCTGTGACTTTTTATGTTTTAAAGATAACATGAATCTAATCCGTCTACTTCACTTTAAACGCTCTTGTCTGCGCGCACACACCAGATGAGTTGACTGCAGCAGAGACTCTTCACTCGTTAAGTGTCAGTATAAACATGGCAGCTGTCAGTGTGCACAGCAATGATTTACATTGCAGACAGACATTCATCATCTGAAGGAATGTCTTGGACTGAGTCTGAGTGTTTGAGTGATTTTGATGTTTTTGGCCAGTGAAGTGAAATTGTGGGTGTTTGGCTGCAAATCAAACTATCTGTCTGTCCATCAAATTATGTCAGTTGATCTAAATTTTCACACCCATGCATTATAGAATAGAAAATTATCTCTTGCTCTTTCTTCCCAACTCCCCTGTCTGTACAGTTAGCTTAGCTTTGCATAGAGACTAGACACAGGGGGGGAAACTACTGATCTGGCTGTGTTTAAATGAAAGCAGTTGCCCAGCAACAGTCAACAAAAAACCCTGGAAGTCAGCATCCAGCACATAGATATATACACGTAGATGCCGCATCTGACGCTGCTGCCCATTGGAACGGACTGCCGCCGCCGCCGCCATCTTTTGCAGGGACCTCAATGTTAGAATGCAATGATAATATAACGTGGGTGATCTAGAAAAGTCCTTAAATTATTGTAAATACCGCACTTGCTCATTCACCAACAATGCAGAGATGTCAGTTCTTCTGGAGAAGGAGGTGTGTAACTTTTACTTACTGTAGTACAGAGGCAGAGGTCTAGCCTACACTAGGTAGCGTCTACAGTGGTTTACACTCACTCGCCGGCCTCATCACCATAGCAACCACACACTCGCTACTACCACAGCCGGGGATAACAGCTGATAAGCCGATAGCCTACACATACAGGCAACAAAATAACAATTAACTAACTACCGGTATATGCACTAAACGTAACACCTATCTCACCCTATCATACGTTACCTTAGTTTCATTTATATCAGATATCTTATCTACATCAAATTCAACAAGTTCATAACAAATATAAAATAACTTATTACTTGAGAAAAGTTATTCCATGTCTCTTCGTTTTGGCGTTTACTTCATGGGAACATCCGTTCGCGGCACAAAAGTTTGGCATTTTGCCAGATTCACAGCTGTCAAACCCGGTCTGAGCGATTGCTTGTCAGATGGAACCCCTGCACAAGATGGCGGCCGTGAGGCAGTCCAAACAAGCCCGAATGCGGCATCTACGTGTATATATCTATGATCCAGCACATAACCCTTTCTTTAACAGTAGGGCTTGTCGTTACGTTCCTTTGGTTTTGGTGACGACACCTTTTGTGACCTTTGGACAGAGCTGTTTGCTGTTTCACCCTCACTCTCTTGCTGAGATGACTGACTGCTGACTATAGCTTCATATTTACTGTATAGACAAACAGGTATAACTGATCTAGAAACTCTCTTTAACTACGGTTAACATTTTTAACATTTCTTTTGTAAACTGTGACAATTAAAATATAACTCTTGTTTGCATGATGGAGAGGAAATAAGGACACTAGAGGGAGTTTGTCTGAGTGTTTTCTTGTAGATATAATTTGGCCAGCAGTATTGAAAAAATTATAGGCCTACACGTAGTAGTCTGCAACATATTAAATGCAATATTATAACAGTCACATGACTTGACTCAAGTAGGAAGTCACAAGTTTGAGGACTTGCCACAAAAGGATTAAAAACTTAACTTTGACTTGGTTTTCAGGACTTGAGACAAGGTGACTCAGAACGACTTGATGATGTGATGCCAGCAAATCAGCTATCAAAACTACTAAGATTCGGATAGTAGGGGAACATAGCAATATAGAGATGTTTAAAAGTTATCACCAGAGGAATACATGCACCTGCCAAGGCCAAACAGTTAAGGAAAGTGGCAAAAAAACAGACATGGGTGAAATGGCGAAAGGTGAAGGTTAAAAACTGAGACATGCATGTGACACATACTGGACTCAGTCTCTCCTTTAAAACAACGTCCTCAAAATATACTAGTGCACTGAGGCAGGTGTTGGACTCACAGACTCAGAGGATTCAGAGTTACATTCTGGCCCAGAGTGCTGCTTTCGAATGCCCCTTGCACCAGTGGGTGGGCGTGGAGACAGGATGCGGATGATGTCTTCTTCATATCTTTTAGAGCGCTCCACCTTTCAAACAAGATCGGCAATTATTATCACGCTGCTCTATGTAAAAGCCTTGGTTCGAATTTAGACATGTTAGTTCATAAAAACGTGACTCATACAGGTTGGATCCTCTGTATGGAAACACTGATGCTGACTCAATTAATACATCAACTCTTTGCAGATGAACTCCTAACAACACATGCTGACCGTTTTTTTGCGTCACATCATTTAAGAATCATTAGTTTACAAATCAGGCAGCAAAGCAGTGTTTAAATGTAAATGATGTACCTTGATCTTATGCACTCTTTCCCTCCTTGCAAACTCCTCCAGTTTCTTTTTGATCTCTATTTGATGGAGACGCTGCAAGGGAGGGGTACAGAACAAATTAGCATCACCTTCATTATACGAGGAGACGCAAAAATTAGCTGACAGTGCTTTTTTTTCACAACTGTTCTGTGTTCACCCCACCTCCATCTCCAGCACCTTGTGGAAAATGGCCTGGGCCAGACATTCACGAACATATCTCTGATGGGTTCTCTGGATTAGCTTGTGTCTGTACTCTTTGTCTGGAACAATACGCCCACTCCTGGTGATCTAATAACAACAACAACAGTCTCAGTGTTCAGTCAATGAGTATATAAGTATTTCAAACCAGCAGCTGATACTTTGTGCAGCACTGCAATGCCAGATAGGTTAAATATCCTTACAGCTTTCACACATTGTTTTCTGCAAGTTTCATGACAGTAAATGCAACTGTGCAACAGCCAATACTCAGTAATGATCTGTATTAGATTGTAATGTGAACAGGCTGTAAAATTTGTGAGAATGATGAGTGTTTGACAAAAATGAAGGTTATAGTGGTTTTCAATTTTTTTTCTTGGCTGGTTTGGTGCCCTTAACAACGTTCTGAACGTCCTTTTCTTTAATATCTACAATCATACAGAGCTTTGGCTAAATTATATCTTCAAGGAAGATCCATTTGAATATGAGAGATTAAAAGGTTTTAGTGAACCTCATCCATCTTGATGAAATGAAAATGTTCATTTCTTCTTTGGATGTAACTTTATAGGGAGTGGGAGACAGACATTTTGAGCCACTGATCCATCATTATCATTATCGTCATCGTCATCATGTTGACATACCAGTCCTGCTCTCTGCAAGTGTCTTCTGATCCGAGTGTTGCTGAAGTATCCAGTAAGATGTTTGTCCGTCAGACTGTTGTAGGCTGAAATGAGCCTGCAGACACATGGTTGATAAAAACACAGAGGTAATAAATTAATCAAAGCTGAGGAATTTTCTTTAAGGACTCACTTCATGAAGGTTATTTAAGCTTTATTGTAGTAGGCAACAGAAAAAGTTACAGGTCAGAGCAGACAGAGAACCAGAATCTTAATCAAATGGTTTAGTGGGGCACGGGAACACCGTGCTTGTTTGTTGGCAGTCGTTCCTTGTCCTCATTAACAAGACATCAAGTCTTCTACAGTCCGGCCAGTCCGAAAGCTGTTTTTTTTTCCCAACACAGGTTTGATTTCCTCCAGCATTTGTATACAAGACAACAGGATCGTACCACTATAGGGTCTGTTACCGGTGTCTGATTACACACAGGAATTAGAGAGGATGGCACACTTAACCCTGTCTGCCTCCTGTTTGTGTGGCTGCCCTGGTTAATTTGTCTCTGAGGCTCCTCAGCTTTGGCAGAAGATTTCTCTCAGGAACAATCACATTTATACAGTCTTTCTTTGACCCAGTGACACAGGAAGCACAGATATAAACCATGCCAATGTGTCAAAGCAGTAAAGTCCAAAAGACTGCAAACTACCTGTGTTTCTTCTTCTTTTCTTAACACATCTTGTTTTGTGTCCTCAGTTCAGGGCTTTATCTTCTAAAACTGCTATGTTTTGGATTTAAATCAACATGTCATTGATTTTTTGATTAAAGAATTCATTCCAGGGTTATTTTTAAAAGAAAAAAAAAGAAAGAAAAAAAGTAGAGAAAAAAAATCAAATGGACTTATGGGAGATACTACAATAAGTAAAAGACCTCTCAATTATAACTGCCTCTGTGATTGTGTAAATTATATTTGCATTATAGTTTTGATATTTTTTACATGAATACATCTATTTTCCTCATCAGCTGTTCTCATTCCCTGCCTTTATTTATTCTTTCTCCTGAGGTCATTTGTTATTTACAGTGAAGCACATTAGTACAGTAGTAGCCCTAAAGCAGCATTGGTTTATTGACTCAACCACAGTAGAGTTAGTTATACCTCAGTGGTGACTATTGATACACTGCACCAGCTTACTGATAGTGTGCTAGTCACTGCACTATACTGGACATAAAAGTTAATTTCAAGGTGATAAGAAACAAAACAAACAGGTATTACTCTAAATGTACAAATACAGCAGGTCTACGAAATGAAAACACACATCTTCGTCTACAGTTTAACCAAACATCCAGCTGAACTGATGAACAAGAGACAAACCACCTGCACCTACCCCGGGTTAAGGTGACTCATGGCTTCCAGTTTGCACTCTTTTCTGTGCCCCCTTTGCCCACCACAAATATACTAGATATTTCAGGTAACACGGGGCTGTGGACTGCGCTCGGTCTGCGCCGACGGAAAGGACGTCTAGGCCGATGTGGAGTCAAATGAAGCCGAGGAGGAGTTGAGAAGTGTGGCAGGACATTTTAAGCTGAGCCGGACTGAGGCAGCAGCAGCAGCAGCAGCAGCAGCAGCACCTCTCCCACCGCGGAACTGATGACACCCGCCGGTTGCCATGGGAGATCACGTGACGATGCTGCCAATGAGACTGGTTTCCACTTACAGAGACACTTTCAGTCCCACTGACACCTAAACCAGGACACACATAACCTACGCTACGCACACGCGCTCACACACGCACGCGCAGAAATTGTGATCAGATGTTGTTTGTTTGCATTTAAATCCCACAATATGAAAACTTTATTTTATCAGTAGCTAATAACACAAGTAAAAGCATTCAAAATCAAAAATTCAAAAGTATGAAACCATCTAAATTCAGTCGGCTACCTGGTGGTGCTAAGAAATGTCCCTATGAATGATGTAGGACTACACTATATTATTTTACATTATAGCCTATAGCGTAATTCTCATAATATTTTCACTGATGTCTGTGCAGATGTCTGGTCAAGGAGATTTGCAGCACCTATCAATTCTTTTGCAAAAACATTTGAATTTATCACTTTAGAATAGTACTAGATTGAATGTACTATTAAAGGCTAGGTAGGCAGCTTTTTTTGACAGTATTAGGCAAAAACTACCCATCTTGGGGATTTTTGAATGATGTGCAAAAACATTCCCCTAGGCTCTGGTTTCAGCCTGCAAAGAATTCACGGTAGATTTTGACCAATCACAGAGCAGCAGCCCTTATTCATTATTTGGACGTTTTAAATAGTACTAGGTTGAATCTACTATAAATGAACTAATTTATCCTAGATTTCTGCCTCCCTTGCCTTTAAATGAACTAATTTATCCTAGGGTTCCTTCATATCCATTATCATTTTGATTAGAAGGTCATGGTCAAGATCAAGGTCACGTTTACTTATAAAGCACCTTTAAAACAACCTTAAGTTGACCAAAGTACTTTACAGAAATAAATAGCAATAAAATACAAAAGTACATATAATAAACAACAAAGCAGAGATAAAAGTATAACAAAAAGTACAAAAGCATCAATATAATCATCAATATGTGTGGGGGAAAAAAGTGAACTGAGTCCCTGAGAAACGTTGTCTCATTTTGTTACATCCTTTGGTATGAAGCAAATTGATAAATAAAGACCTTTGACCTTTGACCTTTGAATATGTTCATGATGCCCAAACACTGTAACCTCTGTCAGGTTGAGGAACCCTCGGCTCATCCAAGCATGTAGAGTTTTTGCACATCTGAACAACATTGAAAAGACGCAACATTATGTTTGTGGAGAATGGACCCCAACTGCAACATATACAATGAAAATAATAGAGGGCCTAGAATAGACCCTTGAGGCACCCCGCAAGTAAGAGGGGCCACACCAGAAAACTCCTGTATGAACTGAGAAACTCCTGTCAGCCAGACTGGAGCGGCACGAGGGCCATGGCCTTGATACCAACATACTGCTCTGTACATGACAACATTGACTCACACTGACAATGACCCAACTGAATTAAAAACCTTTTTGAAGACTATCTGAGAGGCAGTTTGTGGGACAGCACTACATCCATGTGATATTGGTTGAAGTGGGTCAAAGACAGCCGAGCACATACAGTATAGTGGAGGCCAGAGGGGTCAGAGGCAACGGGAGGTGGTACTGGAATTTTGTTAACAAAGAAGTTATGAAAATCATTATAAAGAGCAGATGAAAGTACAACAGGATCAGTATTGCATGGGTTAACTTGGGCCTATCAATGATGTTTGAGACAAGGTTGGAGAAACGGTCAGCTTTAGCAGCTTTTACAGCATCGTGATATTCAAGTAAACAGTCATCCCAAATGATGCTTGTCTTTCTCCCCCTTCCTCTCAGCGTGCCTACAGGAGCACCTGAGACCCCGGATAAAGTCATTTACCCATGGTTCAGAAGGAGTCTTGGAGGATTTGTTCATATAGGAGCCAACTGCTAATGCATTTAGAGCCAAAAAGAGCTTCAAGCTCCCTAGGACACAGAGTACTAAACTAATCCATGGATGAATTTTCAAACCCATCCAAAACCATGGAAAACAGTTTATAACATGGAAACAACAAACTGCAGGATGAGTTGCAACAACAGAGCAGGAGACACTGTTTGCAATTCACTGTTTAGAGTTCAATGAGGGTAAACTGCTGGCAAAGAAGTGCAAAGAAACAACCATCTGGTATCAAACTCACATGCACACACATCATCCTGCACAGTGAAGCTCAAACATCCATCCATTAAAGTAACAGTGAACATAACAGGTGGAGGCGGGCTTGAAATTAATGTCATCCTAACTGGTATAAACGGTAAAAATTAAAGCCGGCAAAGTAATGGAGCTGCTAATATCCCTGGAGAACCGCACGGTTCTGCTGACTAATGAATCATTAGAGTGTGTGTGCGAGTGTGCAGTTAACAGTGTAGGAGTGATCACAGCATATGTTGCTCCTGCATCATCATGTGTTAATACAAAACTGTCATTAAAACTGATAAGATCTTATAACAATTCTACTTAAAAACAATTCTCCAAACCTTTTCATGCTCTATACATCATTAATATTCACCTTAAGTAGCTGCAAGACCATACACAATCACATCAAATCACTCTTCTCGCCACTGATTTTAAAGAGGCTAAAATATGTGAGCTATAGTCCAGCCAGTGCAATCACCGAGTCACTGAGCCGGTTGCAAAAACCACAGTTTCCACATTAGAAAATACACCAACATCTGAGCAGGATGGATGACGGCAGACAGCAGGTCCTCTGTGGCCCTCTTGTGGAGAAGTAAGAAATTGTTCTTACTAGTACAGCATCTTTTTCTTTTTCCATTACAGACACTACACAAACCTCTTGAAACTAATTCTATATGATGTGTAGCCTATATTCTATATTTATGAGACATTTAAGTGGATTAGCATACTGCTGCCTCAGATCCTTCAGTGCCTCACAGCTTTGATATCGTAGAGGATTGTCAAAGTATCAAACAATACGCCACACATTTGAATTTTAGCTCATGACCTTGACTCATTTTCATAGGCACGTTAAGTGTTTTGCCCGTACCAGAGCTGACCAGTAAGGGGAGCCATGTTTCTGTCCCAAGATGTGACAAGGCCTCAGTCTTTCTCCTTGAGGATCATTGATAAAAACATGAGAATTTGTTCCGCTATCCAACAGGAGATTCAATCATGCAAGTGTGAAATTTTACATCATGTTCAAATGTTACCTAACATTACATACTATGAAACTTTATACAGAAAGCTCAGATGTGTATAGAGTATTTTTCTCGAGAAAAACCTCAGCCTGATGCTGAACAAAGGAGGTTAAATCCAGGATGTTTTTAATTAAGTGAGCATGGCACAGATCTGTGTGTCTATGCACTAAAAGAAGTAGTGTCTAAATACAAGAGGCACAACACAACTGTGTTTATGTGTTTTTTAGATGCAACCAAAGCTTTTGACCGTATTAACCACGGCAAGCTGTTCACAATGTTATATGACCGAGGGGTCCCCCCCTATTTGATTCGCATTTTGTACTATTGGTACACTAAACAAACAATGAAGGTCAGATGGGGCAAGGCGGTGTCTCCCAGCTTTCCTGTCACCAATGGGGTTAGACAGGGGGGGATATTGTCACCGGTCCTTTTTAATCTGTATATGGATGGTCTGTCACAGAGACTACAAAAATGCAAGACTGGATGTATGGTGGGGAACCGGCTCATCAATCATATGATGTATGCAGATGATTTAGTTGTTCTGTCACCCTATAGTGCTGGTCTACAAATGCTGTTGAGAGTGTGTACTGAGTATGGTGTGCAATATGATATCAAATTTAATCCTAAAAAGAGTGTGGTTATGATAGCTAGAACTAAGGAGGACCAAAAGCGTAAGTTTCCCTCTTTTCTTCTGTCTGAGCAAACACTCAGTGTTGTCTCCAAAGTTAAATACCTGGGGCATATTATTAGAGATGATCTTTGTGATGATGATGATGTACAACGGCAATGCTGTAAACTGTTTTAGCAAACATGATTGCTCGCAAATTTCACATGTGCTCTAAGGATGTTAAAATTGCACTTTTTAGAGCCTATTGTACACCATTATATACAGCACAACTCTGGTGCAATTACAGTAAAGGTAAGATGAATAAGATCAAGGTTGCGTATAATGACGCCCTTCGTATCTTACTTAAATATCCACGATGGGAAAGTGCAAGTTATTTGTTTGTGTCCAGTAATGTCCCCACATTCAATGCCTTGATAAGAAATTTTATTTATAAATTTATATGCAGACTGTACAGATCAAAAAATGGAATTATAACATCACTGGTTGACCCAACCCAGAGTGACACAAAATACACGTCCATGTTTTGGAAAGAATGGTCTGAAAAACTTTACTGTTTTTAGCTTGTGTGTAGACAGACTGTGTACTGTCCTGTTTGTCTGTCTTTATCTGTTTTTATATGTATATTTGTTTGTCTGTTGTCAAATTTTGGACCTGGAGTCTGCAATAAAGAAATATATATATTAGACCTTAAATTGAGTTGGTACAGTCTGTGCTTCCCCACAAATTCTCCAATGAGTAGATCCCACCAGCACAATTAGACACAATGCATTCTGTCATTAAAGCAAGTGAAATTTATTATAGATGTGAGACATTATGGTCAGAAATCCAAATTGGTCAATTTTTAAACAAAATTCATTTGACTTAAACCAAAATCCCCAAATAAGATATGAAATATGAAAACAAAATAAGAGCACACGTTAAATATTTTTGATATATCATTGGTGCATTTGCCAAGTGAAATTGAAATAATCCAGAGGTGTATAGCACATAACCTCAAGACATTTGGTAGCTCACATTTCTCAGTCAAATCAAGTCATTGGGTATTCATGTGGAACTGAATGCATATAGTAAATGATTGCTCACTGGTGTATAAGGATTCACATCCCTTCAAATTCTTCACTCTGCATGCAGCTTCATATTTAAAATATATTTTCCCCTCATCAATCAATATGCCTTCTACAATGCAACACAATGGACCTGCAAATTTAGAAAACATTTAGGAAAAACAAAAATGATATTGATATACAATATACATTACATATTCATACCTTTTGCTTGTGTTTTTTACTCTGACCTATGATTATTTTAGCAGATTGGGTATGATTTGAAAGGACGGACACACACGCACGCAAGCACACCTGTATAAGGTCTCACAGTTGACAATGAGCGTCAGAGCAAAAATCAAAACCAGGGGAGGAAGTATACCTGCAGAGCTCAGAGCCAGGATCGTGTTGAGGCTCAGATCTGGGACAGGTCCTCAAAAATATCTGATTTTTTTTTCCATTTGGAGCAACGAGGCCTCCTCCTCGGTCTGGCTGCCTCACCAAACTAAACAAGGCCACAGTAAGAGAACTGACTGGAGCTGGAGGTCACTTTTGGTGCTTTTTTTCTTTCTTATAAACGTTCTCTGAGGTTGTTTCAATCTGGTCACAGGATCTCTACACCTCCACCAATGACCACCATGGCCTTGGCCAACTCTTGTCTGATTTCAAATTAAAGTGTCATGATAATGTGATATTTCAGTTTCCTTTTTGATAGATTGATTAAAAGTCATACAATTCTGTTTCTATTGAGTGATGAGAATGTTGTTGTTTTTTAATTTGGCATACGGCTGCATCATCCAAAATGTATAAAAGTCCTTTGTCCCAGAAGCCGTCAACGCAATAAATAAGATCAGAGTGCGTTAGCTATAGGTACCCGACACTGTTTTACTGCTGTTTTTTCCTTTGCTGAGGGTTTTTTCCTGCACAGCAGGTTCGTACAGTGGTGTGCTTTATGAAATTATGTACTTGAATGTGTGATGTGTGAAGTATAGTTACTGCCGTAGGCTATTTTATATATTTTTCTATCCTTGAAATGCTTTTTACTGTGTCATTGTGTTCTGTTGTTGTGAGACATGTCTATGAACCAAAGAGGAATTTCCATATAAAGTTTTTTAAATTGAAATTGAAAATAAACACAAAATTGACCAGAAGATTTTATGAATGCACTTCAGTGTTTAATTAACATCTGCAAACATCCTGATGAACATATTTCACTTGGTGAAGATTTAGAAAAATGAAACACAATAGAATTACATGGTTCATCAAGTGCAGAAAAGCAAAGCATTTTTTTGTTGAACTTGACAATCAACAGTGATTTTAATTGTGATAGTTAACAACATGTAAACAGCAACACTGCAAGCTGATGCAAGATTTTTATTTGTTTATTGTTTTGTTTGTTTATTGTATCATAATTACAATTACCCCCCCACACACAGTTTCTTTGTTCTCTCTTGGTTTTGCATTCTGGACTCACCCGGGCTGAAGTGTGCTTGTTGCACATTTGCACCCATCGGCGTCCCTGCACTGTTTCACACCAGGAAGCCAACACACACCCGTGGATGTCTGAGGCAACCAGGTTGCACAACCCAGACCCAGAGAAGAAAAAATGAAGCTGGGATAGGAAGGTAGAGGAGGGATGATAAGTAAGAAAAAACATTGTGAACCCAGATGTCTGCATGTGTGCTTGAAATGTCTTGTAGCATTTACAGTATATACACTTTTCTTTTTCAAGAATCTTATAAAACATTGTTTAGATGTTTATTTTACATTAACTGTTGTTGTGTATGACTATTAGCCAAATAACAGCCAAAGTCAGTAGGCTAGGCTATCATTGTGAAGTAGAAAAGTACAGAATGCAAAACAGTAACTGAAAATTCCTGATTAAAAAAAACAAAACACAAACACCAAACAAAACAAAGACATGAAAAGAGTAACAGCAGGTTGATGCTGACGCTGGAAGCGAACAGTAACAATAATTATTCCCATATAATTTTCCTCTATTCAACGGTTTTCCTCTATGGGTAATTCATGTTTGATATAATGGATGTCCGTGTGTAGAATGGCACCACAGGAAAAACAGGAAATCAGTCCTCAAGGTTTTTATTTGTTAACTAAACTGTATGTTGTCAGGTTTCAAATGTGTGAAACGCTGTGTCCTTTTTAAAAAAAATAAAGATTTATTTCATTTAAAAACATTTTTCATGTGGTCTGTTCGGTTTTCATTTGGGAGCAAAAATCGGCCTTTAAAATTCAACGATATCATGATTTGACATTTATCTTCATTATTTTGGCCACATGGCCCAACAGTAGTTGATATGGCACTTTCAAACTCCTGTTAAATGCCCAGCCGAGTTTTAAAATCCTGAGTAAAATTATGTTCTTTAGCTATCTAGGGCCTGAGACTGATATAACTATATTAGCTGTTGATTTAATTAATAATCAGGCCTGCTTCATTAGTCACAAATGTGCACGGCTGCAGCAGGACATTCTCGAAGTGGACAGCCAGGTCACCTGTTTAAACAGTCACTTCCTGTCAACGTGGTGGAGGTGAGATGGCTATGCCGTCAATACCGGCAATAAACACAGTAATCAAGGCAGACATTTCACCGTCATTAAATGCATAATACACAATGTAAGTCTTAAAATAACAATTAGTGTAGACATAGAGGAGGGGTAATTATACATTCCATTCAGGAGCAGGTCTTAGCTGTAAGCTGGGAGGTTGGAGGGAGATCTTGGGGGAGTCATGCGGCTCTGAGATGGGGAGGGGACGGGGGTGGAGGGGGGCAGCAGTTTTTGCAATCAGCGTTAAATAGAGCAGTTTTGTGCCTGTGTGATTGTCAAGTGGGCCATTACTGGTTGATAAGAGCACTTTTTCCTTATGCCGCTCTGATTGGGCTGAACATGCTGCTCCCTCTCGCTCACTGTCCCAATGCAATCAGGCCCCTCTTTCACCACACTGCCATTTTCACTGCTGTGATTTCCACCCCAATCCCCCGTCGGCCCCCAGCCTCCTTCTCACCCCTCCTTCCTCCCTTCTTCCCTCCTTCCCTCCCTCCCTCACCCTCGCCCTCACCGTCCCTCCTCCAGCAACCCACCTCCCCCTTCAGATTCAATGAGTACCAATTTACAGCAAGGAGAAAAGGTCATGCCAAACTCGTTGTGTCAATTGTAAACCACCCCAATTCAGACTGATTTCAATGAAATAAATGAGTAGTTGCAGCCCCAAAGAAAGCAAAGGTCCATGTGGAAGTAGCAAATTAGGACATTTTCTCAGAGGCTCACAGGGGCCAAAGGCCTGACGCATCTCTTAGTGAAATGTCCCACATTCCTTGTTCTTACTGTAAAACTTCTACACAATAAGACACTTTGCATGTAGAAAAATGTGGGATGTTTTCCATTAAAGATGACAAACTCCTCTTAGATCACTCTGATTACAGTCAAAGAACCAAGAGATTCCTAACAGATTTAGCTATGCAATGAAGCACTGATGAAACTATGTAAACCTATCATGTTTTCTTGACACTGTCTTTGTTTCCTCATTGATAAGGCCCCACACATGTGAAAATAGCATTAATAGCAGGATTCTTTTTTTGTTTTTACTTTTAGTACATCTTTTCTTTTTTTCCCCTTGGAAATGTCCACTGTATGCCAATCAAGGAAAATTATATATGGATTACATCACATTCTATATGGGTAATGTTGAACCAAACAAAACAGCATATACTTTTTGTTTACCACAAAAAGAAAATGATCATACATGTTCATCTTTGGGTTCAGTTCAAGTAAAAGAAGCAAACCTTTCTGACCTTTGACCTATAATGAACAAACATTTGTTCAATGACAGTAATCTTTTTCTAGCCACAAATTGCCAAGAAAAATAGTGTCAACACCAATCACAGATTTGTTTGTTTGTTTAGGATCCCCATTGGCTGCAGCATAGCAACAATATTCTTCCTGGGGTCCAACAATCTTTACATTGCAGCACAACACAACATGATTTTTGTATTTAACATGTTTTACAGCTGTAGTGGATTTCAAAGTCAATTTCTATTTATTTATTTTAGTATTTATTGAGTATTTGCATCATAAATGTATCTTCCAGTAACCCTTACCCATCTGTGCAGTGGTTGATGTTTTTTTTTCAATTCATCACAAAATGAAGAAAAAGTCAATAAATCTCAAACCAAACAATATAATAATATATTTTCTTATATTGTACTGTATACAAGGCACACAGGAGATAAACTATTGTAAATATTAATCATTATTTATTATATATCATACTGAATAAAAGGTGTGTGCACATTCTAATAAAGGGGAAAATGATAATACATTGTAACACTTGTCACAGCATATCAGTTGCATACCCAAAACTATGTTGTTATTCTCCTCTCCTCCTAATTGTGATCACTGACCATCATTCTGCCACTCAGATCATAAAACCGCCAGATGTAAAGCCGCAGAGCTGTCGAACAAGTTACAGTATGTTGACAGATGAGACATTGTTTGTGTCTGGTCCACATCACCAGAAAAACATTTATGAATTCAGCCGTACAAGCGCTGAAACTGAAAACATACAAACTGTAACAAACTCAGATATACATCTTCCCCAACATCTGTGCTCATATCAGGGATTTTATAGATAGGTGCATTTGAGCGTTGGAAGACTCACATCTGTGAATTAATTTGCCTTTTTGATTATAAAACCTCCAATAGGTTCTGCTTCATGCTTATGATTTCAGGTTATTGTTCTATAGCAGCAAACACTGTCCCGCTGGCTGGCGTCACAGTGCTCCTCTCACCTGTGACCTTTCCTCATGAACTCATCACTGGGAGCAAAATAAAGTAACTTTTTCTTACTTTGAAGTGTTACAGTGACTCACATCTACACGGAATCGCATGTTGCTTGAGTGAATCGTCTGCGCTGCAGTATGCAATGTTTGAGACGAGTTATCTGATAAAGAACATTCATCTCCACCAGGCGGAACAGAACACATCTCGATGCAGGCACGCTAACTCCTTTATCCCTCTGTGATGGGGCGATACGGACGCAGACTCATGCTGGTGCAGGTCCGACTGTTATCCCATCAGAACAGTCAAGGACAGAAAATAGCCCTTTTTTTTTTAAAAGCCCCCCCCCCCCCTCTCTCTCTTTCACTGTGTGTGCATGTGCGTGTATGTGTGTGTGGCGGTTTGGGTGGAAGGGTTTTGTGTGGGGGTGATGATGGGTGGGATTGCGTGAGCGTCTGGGTTGAATGAGTGAGTGAAAAAAGATAAAGAGAGAGAAAGCAACTGTGTGTTTGCTTTCAGCTAACCCATGTAGTTTGTTTGTGAGACCCTTGTCATCTTGTCGTATGCGATCATGTCAAAATATCTGAATGAGCTCTTAAAGGAGAATATAGAGTCTCCTGCTCGGCACGGCTAGGATGCAGATTGGTAGTTGATCTCATTTGCATACAACAATCAGGTGGGCTGCCTTATTTTTCTACAGTGAGCTGAGGCTGCGTGAACAACCAGATGAACACTTACTCAAGTGGCTTTTCTATTTATCTATGATTTGAAACACGCCACTCCACTATTAAACTCCACTATGTACGTTCATCGGCCATATAGAGGAGCTATACGGGTCAAACAGGTCATCTGATGAGTCAGCTGATGATTAACGTTTGATGCTGGTGATCTTGGATGAGATGATGATGGCTCGATGCTTGCTCTGGTGTGCATGATTATATGAGCTCATTAAATTTAGTTCATAAATGAGTAAAATACCTGTTGTTCAGGTCTCTGGGGGCACTGTGTCTTCACTGCAGTTCCTGTTAGGTTAAATTTGAAATATTTAGTTATGCTACCCAATTTGCATACAAAGCATATCATCAGTTAATGTGTAGCTTACATGTTCTGCATTGGTAACACTGAATGTCACTGTATATAATCTTCTTGAGGTGTGAAGTATCCAGCAAGTGCAGATTGTAGTGTCCTTACTGTCAGAGTGAGTAACCTCTTCTTGGTTATGAACAGAACTTAATTGGTAGCAAAGCAAATACAAGTGTATAGGCTACTGGTAATTAAAATTGTATTATAAAGAAATACCTGGAAATTGGGTGTACAGTACAGCCAATAGTAAATGAGTACTAGGCATATAAAGAAGGCTTCGTTCCCAAGTGGAAAGACAGCACACAGAGCCCCAGTGTCACTGCATCGTTTTTCTCATTGAATTTACTGCTGACCTATTAGTTGATAGACATTACAAAAGTATTGTTAAGTTGTGTACACAAAAATAAAGTAATTATTACTACTAGTTGAATTTACTGTACTACAACCTGAATTTAATGTAAATTCAGATGCATCAGGACACACAGGCAGTGCACTGGAGGCAGCAGGTGGTGTCAGCGGGAGCTCTGCAGAAAACACCTGAAGTAACAGTAAGGCACCTGCTCTTCAAAAAAGCCTTTGTATTTTCAGATTTAGCAGGAATCTTTACTTTTTGTTGCAAGTAAAATGTAGGCATGAGAACCATTCATCAAATTGAAAATTGAAAATGAAATAAATATCTCAATTTGTCTCTTTCAATACTGATGAAAATACCTATTCACACCTATCAGCCCCATTCAAAATTAAGTGAAAATGCAGTGGTATTTGCAGCAAAATGCTTAAAATCCCTCATTAACACTATCACTTATTAATGAGGCAGTTCAGAGTGTTATAGCAATAAATATTATAATTTTATCAATAATGATGGTGTATTGTCTTGTAATTCAGCTTTATATGGAGTTAAAGATTGATAAAAAAAATCACATTTTATTAGATATTATATAACAGATTTGTGTTAAACGTGAGATAAGAATCATTGCCCTCAACGAAGAACAGTGTAAGTGTAAGGTATGTCTGTAAATTATATCCAGTTAAATGAATATAGTGGGGCTAATTAAGTACAGCAGACTAAAATACATATTCTCATCACTGGACATTTAGGCCTAAATGAAAATGCAACATGCATCAGTGCCATTGCAGGAGGTGTGTGTTGGCACATTTCACATCAAAGGTGCCTTTATAACAACAACAACAAGAGCATGACAGTGACAGACTTTTCTTCCTTCTCCCTTCATAGCTCACATAGAAACCACACAAGAAGCTCACGCGGGAGGCGCGGCCAACATGGCCAACATTTATGATCCGCCCGCTAGACACACACACACACACACACACACACACACACACACACACACACACACACACACACACACACACACACACACACACACACACACACACACACACACACACACACACACACACACACTGACTGACGCACAGAGGAATCCTGGAGGAGACTTTTTTACTTTGAAACTGGAGAAAGCGCTCTCCTTTCCTCCTGCAGCCTGGACGCAGACATGCGCTGGAAAAGTGAAGTCAAAGTAGAGTGCTGCGTTGTTAACGACAACCAGAACGAGTCTGTGTTGTCCAACCATGAGGTGAGTGCGTGTGCGTGTGTGTGTGGGTGGGGGGGAGTTAAGACAGGTTTTGTTTCTTTGGTGTGAGTCAGATAAAGCAGGGACCGGATCGCAGATTAAATATTAGGATGAAATTGCTTCAGCCAATTAAATCAGAGTGTCATTAGAGCCGGCCTTCCACAGTATTTTCACAATTTGAAGAAATGCCGAAGGAAATTACCCCTCCCTGAATTCTGCAATTAAAACTCAAGTAGTTAATGAGACCTCTTCACCTTTTGGTTACCCTGGGTAGACGTTTGTGGCGAACTTCAGTCTTTTAATTGCTGTTATTAAATAAATCAGTGCCCTTTTCCTCGAGACATCGCGCTGGCTTTTTGATTGACACCTGAAAGTGGCGTGTTTGGCAGTCGCAACCGCAACAGCGCGCGCGCACGCACGCAGAGAGCGCAGCGGCTGCATCACAAATGGGCAGATCTCAAGAACATAATGCGCATAGGATAAGTATTAAGTTGGAGTGTTGTCTGTTTTTGTAAGTAATGACTATCCTCCCTCTTTTTTTTCTTTCTTAAATGTCATTGTGGTAATCGGTCGGCGTTGTCATGGTGAACAGTGAAAGGCAATGATATTTATGGGGGAAGGAGCGGGGGCCATTTAAGGCAGCTGCGGCAAAAGTCTGACAGAGCGACGTGGTCCTCCCGCCGCAACTTCTCGTCATGTGTGAGGATTGCAAAGGAGAGGAAGAGCTGCTAGGCAAATGCACTGAGGACAGGAGGACCATGGTAGGAATTAAACATTGTAGCTAAAGCTTTTTGTTATTATTATCATTACATGAAGTTTTATTCTCTGAAACAGGCAATGAAGTCACAAAAGGCCATTGGATAATAGCAAATTTGTGAATTTCAGCAAAAATATCACAAATACTTAATCATAAGCATTTTTTTTAATTTTAAATAAGCTTTGAGTCAGGAGGTTGCTCTTTAAGTTATTTTTCTCTTTGGTTAGCTTATAATAAAACTTTTTGGGCAATATCCAACAAAAGAACTTGTACATTTTCTTTTTAGAATTATTATTATAAATAATAATGGATGCTAACTCTATGAATTGACATATTGTGTCACTTTATCTATAGAAAAAACACGAAAACAAGTGAGTTTGACCTGGAAAGGTGCGCAAAGCTTTTTTTTTTTTTTTTTTTAAGTGCTCCATCGTTGGCATCCGAGGCAGTGACAAGTGGATCGGGTTCAGACTTATACTGTGCCGTGCTGTTCGCCTTTACCTGTGGGGTGTGTGCGTTCCGTGTGTGTGTAATTTACTAACCGCAGGTCCGATCCCCTCAGGGCGCGTCGGTGGAAGTTTTGGATGAAGACGCGTCGTCGCTGCAGGCGATGGCATCTGCACCTCTGCTGGGCAGAACCGTGTGCGCGAGCTGCAGTGAGGAAATTGTGGATAAATATTTATTAAAGGTAAACAAAGCAGTTTTTTTTTTTTAATTCTCGCGTGGACTGTCTTTCACTTCACGTTGGATGATGTTTTTATGTTCTCGCATGCGTTTTGGATTTCTGTGGTTTGAAGCTTCGAGCTTGGTATTTAAGCGCAGGTAGATGTTCAACAGACCTGCAAACTGGCTGACTTAAATGTATCCTTTATCTTTGCTTTAGGTTAACGACTTGTGCTGGCATGTGCGCTGTCTGTCATGCAGCGTGTGCCAGACCTCCCTTGGCAGCCACACGAGCTGTTACATCAAAGACAAAGAAGTTTTCTGCAAACTGGATTATTTTCGGTACGTGCGTCGATCTCCGCTAGTGCTGATCTAACGAAAATCAAAGCTACTCAAACGAAATTATTGCAGAAATTAAACCTATAACCACCACATGAACCGCTTAATAATGACATGTTCTTTCGTAAAATTGATAATAATGATAATAATAATAACAGACCAATAATAATATCAACAGTAGCTGCATTTGTTAAGTATTATTTGTTCATTATTTTCAGTTATGGCCAATTAATCAATCGATCGAGCTACAGTAGTTTTGCGTACAACAACTTAAAAAAATGCATTTAGTCATTATTGCCATTATTCCATCATCATATAAGAAGAAAGATTGAGATCGATTGATTCTATGGAAGGTTTTGGTGATACTGGATCACTGGATTGGAGACCTGAGAGTGAAATGTCAGGGAGTTTTATTTTATTTTAATTTTCTGAATTAAAGACAGTGTGTTATTTTTCCAAAATGGTATCGCCCTTTCACGTGTAGAAAAGACGTCCCTCTCAAGCGTTAAAGCATGCCACAATGCCCTCAGGCATCAATCAGCCATCAATGTGGGTGTCTGATGTGCTCACCATGACCTTCACCTGCAGAAGATACGGCACCTGGTGCGCGTGCTGCGGCAGAAACATCCACTCCACAGACTGGGTGCGCCGGGCCAAAGGCAACGTCTACCACCTGGCCTGCTTCGCCTGCTTCTCCTGCAAGAGGCAGCTGTCCACCGGGGAGGAGTTCGCCCTGGTGGAGGAGAAGGTGCTCTGCAGGGTCCACTACGACTGCATGCTCGATAACCTCAAGCGGGCCGTGGAGAAAGGTAAGCCGGCCCGGACATTTACATGCATTAGTGTCTGTCTGAATATAACAGATAACAGATTTTCTTACATTTATAAGTAAAAAAACAACACACACACTAAATGAAATTGATTTGTGGCTTGATTGAAATTGTTGCGAACATACAAATAAATGTAAAATTTCTCCTTTTCTACAAATTGAAATAAATTGTTAGGGCTGTGGAAATTACCTGTAGATCTGATCTTAACGTAGGCTGTATGCATGATTGGGAAATTCAAGAATAAGAAAAAGAAAAAAAAGAGTTCTTTTTATTGGCTTGGTTTTATTCTGTTTTGTTTTTTTTGTCTTTTAAATATAGTCTGCAATGCTACAAACCTGTTCTGCTTCTGTGTGCTATTATAACCAAAAATATTGCTCTTTGCTACAGGAAACAGTGTGAACATGGAGGGGGCTGTGCCCACCGAGCAGGAGATTAACCAGCCAAAACCCTCCAAGAGAGCTCGGACCAGCTTCACTGCCGACCAGCTGCAGGTTAACACCCTTCTCCACACGACACTCAGAGACTGAGTGGCAAAAAAAAAAAAGCACAAATATTAAATCACTGTGATTTCTATTGTGAACTGTTGTGAGGGAGAAAACAAACAATATTTAATTCTAATTTAAACTAAATCCGGACTTTTCTCATATTTAAACAAAAAAAGTGACTGAATCTGGCTTGACACACATTACAATTTAATTCATGACCTAAAAATCTAATTTAAAAGATAAACCTGCCTGAAAACACTGGCCTTCACTTTTAAAATGTCTTTAACTTGCAAATTTGTTTAACAGACACAACTAACAGAACAGCAATATGCACTCAATGGACATTCACATTTGAAACCAACATTTAGAAACATCTAGAACCTAAATTAGCCTGAATTTATCATAATGTCATTCACAAAATAACTCCTTTTGAAATGAGTGTATTCTCATTTCACAATCAAAAACATGCTTGGTGAATGTTGAATGATAAAAACAAACAAACAAAAACAAAACAACAATACCCAAACACCAGCGCCTGTTGTTCCGCAGATGAATAAATTGGACTATTTCTCACAGGACAGAGTCAGCCTGCAGATGCTGACCTGATATTCTTCTACATGGGCTTTTTGCAGGTGATGCAGGCCCAGTTCGCTCAGGACAACAACCCAGACGCCCAAACCCTGCAGAAACTGGCAGAGCAGACGGGCCTCAGTCGAAGAGTCATACAGGTCAGTGAGGGGGGACGGAGGGTGGGATATACAGTGCATGATGCTGCTTGTTGAGTCCTAAACCACTATTGAGGTATATGTACAATATGTACCTGCTATGTTTAAAATGTACATGTGACTAACCAGCTCTGTCTTCTTCTGAATCATCCATAATATCCATAGCACATTATGATAGTGACTTGTGATTATTGATGTTATCGTGTTAAAAAGGCCGAGGTAAGGCCGGTTTAACTTACCTGGTATTCTAAATAAGCAGATTAAAAATACTAAATTATAAAATCAAAATACTGAATTATAAAGTATGTAGTGACAACAGCTGATGTGTAAATGTAATGGAAAAAGTACAGTATTTTCCTCTGTAGAAATAAAATGTAAAGCATCCCATATACAACAGGGATTCAGGACACAGAGAGACAGTCACATGATTTTTATATTTATTCATTAGATAAAAAACAAACAAACCAAAAAAAAGCATTTTCTACCAAAGACAGATACAGATGTGTATGTTAGTGTAAAAATGTGATACAGGTGTGTTGAAAGCCACAAAGGGTTGTGAGTAGACTTTATTGTGGTTCACACAGTCACACAGTTTTACAGTCGTGGTCGTGAGGCTTTAACCACAGTTTCCTGCTAACAGTGGTACAGTACATCCACAACAAATAGGTTGGAAATGACACTTTGGCACACAAATACACATCAGTGCAAATGTGTCTGTATGGGAACACTGCATCATATGCACATGTTGATAATTGCTAAAGGCTGGTTTTACTCACCAGAGGAAAGTGACTCCTCAGCTGCAACACCATGACAAATTGATAAAGAGAGTTTGTTTTGGCAGAGAGATAAAGGCCTGTACAATTTACAACCCGCAATAACAACTATTACTACCTTCTGACAGTGTGTGTTTCTTTCATGCCATGTTGCGTTAAAAAAAGATGCCCTACAAACACTCTTTGTCCTGTCAACTCAGGTCTGGTTCCAGAACTGCAGAGCTCGCCACAAGAAGCACGTGAGCCCAAACCACACCTCCAGCGCCCCGATGACCTCACTGCAGCCCAGTCGCATGTCCCAGCCCACCCCGACCCCCGAGGAGCTGCAGTACACAGCCTACGGAGGCCCGGAGGGGTCAATGCTCTCTGCACTACACTCCTTCATAGACAGTGAGAACCAGACTTTTTATGAATTATTATCTGAACGATTCTGAGCGATTTCTCCGTACTTGTCAAACTGTGATGATCTTGTCTGACAAGACTGTTTTAAAGATTTTGCTGTTACCACAAAAAGAAGAAAATAAGTTATTATTTATGCATTTTATTGTTTCTTTTTTTAAATGAAAATTGTCCAAAACTCACATGCCGTATTGAATATACCGGGAGAAATTATCAAAAAAGCACGAGCCATATTGATGTTTTCACGGAGGATACCTTAAATTTTACACATGAATCTGTTAAAGATTAGAGCTGTTGGAATATTTACAATGATGAAGTTGATTGATACATCAGCAGCTGCACAGGTTTATCTATAGGTAACATTTTCTGAAGCACTCATTGCCTCCTTTGTATGTGTTCAGCAACTGACCCGAGGAAAATATCTGATAAGTTTATATGCTGATGATTTGATGTTATATTTAACACCACATCTTTGAAAATGATTGATGAAAAAAAGACAAAAAACTTTTTGCTAGAAGTCTGACCAGTCACCAGGAGGAAATATGAGAGGAAATGAAAAAGCTTTTACCAGCTAGTCATAACAACTATGTGCCCTCCACTAGAAAATGGTCATTTATTTTTGTAAACACAATGGGCCATACTGATAGAGACTGATTTTCATATTGCTGAAAGAAAACTATAGAACTATTTTTCAGATAATTTACCTAAGACAAACAAAGCTTAAGGACAGCTGGAAAACGTTTGACTACATTCATTTAACTGATAGAAAACAGATGTTGAATTGAAATAAAAATGTCACTTCTTAGTTAACGTGTGAATCATTGTAATGACTGGTGCTCTGTGTGTGCCCGCAGTACACCCCCCTCCATCCATGTTTCAACCGCTGCTGCCAGCCCACGCCATGACCTCCCTGCCTGTGTCTCACGCCTGAGCAGCTAACACACACACACACACAGACACACACACCCCAGACTTCACCAGCGATCGCTCATTATTAGCTGCCGCATTATTCAGGTCTCCTTGGTAAATATAATTCAGTTTTCAGTGAACCCGGAAACCCTTTCTTTTCTTGAACCTCCAGTAGTTCATCACATGTTTATATTCTTTGAGAACCCTTCATTGACTGCTGAACATTATCATGGATGAGTATAATTTACAGTCCTAAATGTACTGTATAATGTGGCAATGGAAATTTTTCAGTGTACCTCATAGGATTGTGACATATGACATTATAGATTTCTATTTGTTTGTGTTGTTGGTGACACAGTTTGACCGTGCTACTCTAAGTGAAAGCCACCACACCCCGAACATCAACTCCTTCTGAAGATGAACTTGAAATTGTTTGTATAGCAGTGTTTGAATATTGCAATTTAATTTATTTATTGTATGTGAAGTCTGTTTTGAAAATAAATGTCTAATTTCACAAACCTGGGAAATGTGTGAATGACTGAAAACATCACATGACACAGCGAGGACTCAGTAACAGCTGACTTGATGCAGTGTTTATATCTCAACATGCAAGTATACAATTTTGGGGAAAAAAGTAGAGCTATAACAAAGGTCTATGTAGTAGAAAAACAATTTATTCATAAAAAGTAACAAGTAACAAATCACATCTATATTATGACAAATATAGACAGACAATATATTATGTTAAAAAAAATACATGCATCTTTAACTGTATAAATAGATATATGACAAAGGCATTCATACTGATGGCTGTCTGCACAAATGAGACAGAATAAATAAAGAACAGTGAGAAGAGCTCACGTTTCTGTCGATCAACAGCTCAGAGCACTGCATGTTCACTATGACTTCTACAGTAAGAAAACTGGCGCCCATTCTAACAGAAAGAGAGGTTTTACTTGTGTGTACTTGTTGACTGTGGTTGACCAAAAGAATCTAATTTCCAGACATGGGAGGGAGGGGGAAGCATATAAAAACACAGTTTTTACTTCACTTATCAGATCTTAGGTATTTACCCTCATGGGAATGAAACTAAACCTGAGCTGCATGCACATAAAGATACAAAATCTGAGAGAAGAGTACATTTTTCACCATATGTATATAAAAAAAAGAATAACATGCTGTATGTTGAATATGCCACAGTGAGCACTACATGCATCGTTTGTCTCCTTTCAGATGCACAAGGAGAGTTGTTTTGCTTTTATTGAATGGTTAATGTTGTACGTGTCCTGGCGTGTTCAGCTCAAACGGGGGCAGAAGGTGTGTAAGTCTAGCAGTGCTGTCACTCTGAGGCACCATGAGGGCAGCTTCTCAGGTCTGACAAACACCACACAAAGACTCACAAACACGGGCTGCCTCTGAAAGATCTAAAGGTCAGTATCACACGGAGCGATGCATAACGTCTGCAGAATACAAGGACGCAGTGTGTACATCTGCTGAGAGCTGTACTGTGCGAACAGCCACACAAGCTGCGCAAAGAAATACATTGAGAGAGGATGAAACAAAAAAATAAACAAGATCAGCTTCAGCTGCCACAAGTAATGTTACATTAAACACCCAAATTGAACTAATGCTGGACTTGACATCAACTGTGTCAAACAAATGCAGAAGCTCATTTGCTGATCCTTCATCTGAGCTTGTAAAATAAAAAACAAACAAAACAAAACAAAACAAAAAATTATCAATGAAATACGTTCTGTTTGGCTAAGATGCTAATGCTATGTAGGACCAGTCCCATTTTGGCTCAATAAGATCACCCATACAGTTTGTTTGCATGTTGTTGTGGTTGTTGTCATCTGACACAGGCGAGTAAGCAAAGTGATAAACAACAGACTCATATTTATCCATCCGGACAAATAGTGGTCAAAACATTCAGACCATAAAGACAAGAAGCTATGAGGACGGTTTGTGATCATTTTGAAAACTTACTAGTGTTGAAGAAGTGTAAGGGTCACTGATTACAGCTGACCAGTAAATGAAATCCGATTTAACAGCCACCTCTAAAACTTATATGAGGTAACTTTCTGAAACTATCAGGACACATTTATGGGGAGTATCACTTTAAGAGCCAATCACCACATTATACACATCGTGACAGTTATAATTATTGGTTTCATGCTCTGAGTCAGCAGGTAAAAAAAGCAAATAAACTGCTCATGTGTAACAGGTATAGGTTCTGTGTTTTTTGCTGCTTGTACACACTTCCAAGAACAAACCCTATTTTCACTTCATGTGATGTTCTTAAAAAAAAAAAAACTATGAAAAAACATCTTCAAATGTAAAATATGTAGCTGCAACATGTAATTATACACTAGTGTAGCAATTCTAAGAAAAAAGGCACTTAAGAATGAAGCAGCACTTCGAATTGCTATGCCATTATGTCCTTGACACTTACTTAAATATGAAAACAGTGGACTTTAAGCGCTAAATATTTCTCTCAATGTGAGACAGTCTGTGGCCAGAAACTCAGAAACTGTGTTAACAATACACAGATGAGCTGACATTAAAACAATCCCTTAGAAAAAATGTTCAAGTGCATGCAGCATGAATAAAAACACACACAATGCCACTTGCAGTGTTCAGCACCACCAAGTGGTGAAAACTGTCACCTACAAGAGTTTACCACAGTCTCAATATAGAAAGAAATCAATTATTCCAAAAGGAACATGTTATATAGTATGACTGTAGCCATGTGTATATTTGACAGTGTAAAAGTTATTCTCTAAACAACATTTCATTTAAACATTAGAAATATAAATATTTACAGAAACCTCTAAGACTTTGTCTTATCCAATGTAATACCAATACTCTTTTTAGACTCATGGAATTAGCTTTGAGTGTGAAGGAATCAGTTCATTAGATCTGCTTACTTTTTAGTAAGCATATCTAGTAGTTACTTTTTAGAGTTTGTCCATTACAGTGTACGGGTGCAACTTCTGTACACTTAACTTACATTTGGTTAAATGTTGATTGCCATGTGGTCTGATAAATGACTTCCAGTCTTCCTTCTCCTCTCACTTTATCCCTTGCTTCTTAACAGGGACGTTCTTCTTGTTGAGGATCCTCCGCAAGTTTTTGTTCATGTGAAAGGGACGCTCAGGAGTGCCGTCGCTCACCTCCAGATCCCACACTAGGAGGCAGCAGCAGCAGTAATGAGTTAAAACATCACAGTTGGGGAAAATCACTTAGCACATTATACTTCAGATCATCTTCAACTGTTAAATTAACACCAAAAGTAAGGTACTTTGAAAATGCACTGGACAATACTTCAACCATTTATGTTTATTCGAAAAAAATGATTCACATTTTTATTGGATTTCATTGATAAAAAAACTCTCCTATACAAAAAGAACACGGAATAACCTCCAGACAGATGTGTGTAGTATACTTAGTATTAAAACAGCACTACATCTGAACCATCCAATAAAAAATTTACCAAAAATGGCTTTGACATCCTTTTATAAACTGTATCGCAAAAGTTCCTGGTGTTAGGTCTAAAACCACAGAATAAGAGGAACATTTTCTTTTTTTTCACAACTAGGCACATAAACTAGTGGCTGCATTCAGAAGTTTCCTGAAAACGGTCAGGTTCTGTTCAAATTTTAAGCAAAAACCATAAAATGTTTTTTGAAGTCTTGACCTCCCACAAAGTCTCTGTCTGGTTTACAGTACATCTATGAGCATAATGGAAACTTTGAAATGATTGTGACCTTTTTTTTTTTTTTTTTTTAAATGATGTAAAAGAAGAGTAACCTGTTTTGCCAAGTGCAGTATACACACCATTTTTGGACTTTGTGTGTCTGTGTTAGTATAAATACAGTGGATCAAAGCAATCTTTAAAACCAATGGTAAACATCAACAGCCAGCAAAATTAATCATGCTAGGCAGAAGAAATAAATCACATGGTTCTTTTCCCACATGTGAAAGTGCATACAAAACATGATTTTACACTAGAAGACCAAAGTGCGACAAGAGGGTGCCCCAGAAACCACCATGTTTTTTTTTGTTTGTTTTTTTTGAATGGTGATACCTTATGCCATAGTCCATCAGTGGCATCTGTACATTTTTAAGGTCCTCATGTTTGTTTGGGTAAAATGCTTTTATCATTTTTATCTCAGTCTGTGCATCCGTCCTGCGAGTTGACAAGTATCCTCTCAGTAAGGCAGAGGTCAGCAGAAAATACAGAAAAGAAAAAAGAACAAAAAGCATGACAGAAAAAAATGCAAGTATCTGAGTTGGCTCAAGAGAGGAAGTGTACAGAGGTCTTTTTATAGTCCCCCATGCCTTTTCTGTGAGGAACTGAAAGAGAAGCATGTCCTTTCATGTCCACATCATCCCAACCCAAGCTGGGATGCATCCAGTTTTGATGTTTAGCCCTACAGTACTCGCTCTCAAACGTCCAGACTCCCACGCATACAGTAGATATGGAGAAGTAAGTAAGAGAGTCAGAGGTTTAGTATAATGGCTGCACATCGCTCAGGAGGCAGCGCTTGATTTGGCACCCTCCTCTGCTTTGCGCAGGATCTTGTGCAGGCCAGGAGACATGTAGTAGGGCCTGGAGGAAGAACCATCATTCCTCTCCAGGTCTTCACCTGAGACCAGGCCCCAGCACAGGAAAGAGGGAGCAGGAATAGAAGGCAGCACAGAGAGACAGCCAGGAAGAGAAAGAAAAGCAAAAGCTTAGTAGAGAGAAATCCACACGGACATGCAGGAATGAAAGAGTGCAGACAGTAAACGAGTAGAAATCAGCAACAGTTATGATTAACCCAGCTTCAAAGAGTGAAAGAGTTACATTTGGCTGCTGGCAGGTTACTGTATGTGACATTCAACTTTTAACCATGCTCAGTAAGTAGTGAGTATCCTCACTCTGTGTAATGTGAAGCGCTGAAAACCCAGCATACTTACAAAAGCACAGGAACAGCGTGTCCACACACATGGCATAGACGTTAAAGAAGCCATGTGCAACAAGGTACGACCCTATTATCACCGTCTGTAAGAATCAACAGGTAACAGTCAGTACACAGTGTATTGTCAGCATCATGATGAAATCATAATCATGATACACAAAACTAATTAGCTTCTGCAGCGCCATAAAAACTGGAGTATTGTAGCAGTGTTCGACAGCTTAGCAAAATCACAGATAAAGATGAAACTCTGGTATATGCTTGACAAATGTTAAGACATAAAATAAGCTCAGGAGAAATAGCAGTCACTAAACACATTTCAATAACATTTTCAGTATCTTCACTGCTTCTCTCTCTCTCTCTTTAATTTCACATCCAACTACATTTTAATCTTTCTCTCTAGGTAATAAAAATGCAATCAGCATAGCTATCTATTTAAAAGGCAGTGAGATAAAATAGGGGGAAATCAATGGAATCTTTTCAACTGCTTGAAAAAAGACTTTGAATACAACTAAGCTCGATAAAATCCTGTGTGTGCACAGTGATCAAGGCTGAGTCTGAATACAAATACAGTATATCTCAAATTTGCTAAAGGAACCTGACACAGTCTCAGTTGTATAACCCAGCACAAATAGGTAATACTTAAAGCTTAATTCCTCACCAGAAGGGGCACCCAGTAGTAATTTAGGGATGGAACCTCTTCTTGAATAATTGGTATTTTATGTGTGAAGAGGAAAAATGCGAGGACACCTAAAAAAAAACAAAAAACAAAAGTCAGAATTACAAATGAAGATATACAAAACTACACAATTTTATGTACAGCCCATACAGCCTGGTGCAACTTTCCTATGACATATTGTTGATTTATGTGTGTGTGAAATACAGCAACACCAACTGAATACCTCAATATATACGTATGTCAGTATTTTTGAACTAATGAGCTGGGTAGTTGACACCGTTTACACAGGTGTTTCCAGAGAACCTATAATTTGTTGAAAGGGAGGAAATGAGGCGTTTGCGAACATAATTATAACTACATTCAGATCCATATATCACACATTAGTGAAACATAAAGACAAGTAGTATGTGGTTGTAAGTGCTTCGGTAGGGCGATAGATAAACTATCGAGAGAGGTTCTTTAAGGTGACTTTAAGTCGTGAATGTGAACTGACACGCATAAAAATAATTAGATGAGATGATAATTAATGACTCTTCTCATCCTGTTTCCTCTGCAGTTTTTCCACCTCTTCCACTTCTTATATCACTTCATACAGAACATCCAAGCTACTTGAAACTCACCAACACTCCCTGTAATTAGCAGTTTTCCCAAGAAGAGCAGAAAGTCTGTCACTTTATCCAGGACAGCCACCCTACGGAGTGACAGAAAAATGGAGGACAGACACAGACCCCAGAGACATGGAGAAGACACCATCATATATTGAGACACTGACTAAAGGGAAGTCTGTGCATACATAACACATTCGGCGAAATGTGAAGTTGCATTGGAATCTAATATTTTGTTTAAAGCAGAAGTCAGCGGAATGTTTTTGTTAATATAAGTCCTAAATAGTCCTATTTTCCAAGACACAGGTCGAAACACGGGTCTCTCAGTCACTCTGCTCTGCTGTAAACCCAGGAGAAAACTTTCCTTGTGGGATACAAGCGTTATCCGATGAGAGTTAACAGCATGAAGGGCTGTGTGTGCAGCCAAGGGATGCGCGTCAATGTGGTGACGTAGGGACGAGGACCAATAGATCCATGACGAGGGCGGGGGTTGCTAACTCCATCGTCTGACAAGAAGTTATAGTGCGTTCAAGGCAACCCGTAACTCGTGTTTTTCCGACCTGTGAAGTCGTACCAGTTCGATCTGGTACGAGTTCACGGTTTGAAAGTTACGAGTGGCTGTTATAGTGCACTTTCACAGGCAACAGGTCGGAAAAACACGAGTTACGGGTTGCCTGGAATGCTACTAAGTCATAAGTCGTGACTTGAAGCCATAACTTACGGTTTCAAAAGCCTGCCTGGAACGCAGCATTAGCCAAAACGACCGGATCGCTTACTTCTGCTTTAAATTGTACAGTATGTCTCAGTATCATGGTCTGTATTGGGATTCTTGATATGTGGTGCTAACACAGGAATATAACAAAAGTCTTACCGGATAACATTCCTCATCAAGAGGAAGAAAGCTTCCTTGGAAGAGCTGCAGAAGTTCTTCCCATATATTGCTATCTGTAGGGGAAAAAGGCAGAGGGGCGTAATTAAACACTGAGGTAAGAAACCAATAAAAAAAATACTTGCAATATATCAGTCCAAACTATTGCCAAAAAAGATGTTGTATTGCTCACCATAATGTATGCATTTCTGTTTATAAACTTGAGGAAGTTTTCCAGGCACCAGAAGCAGCATTTGAGGCAGCAGAGCAGGTATCGAGCACCGGCATTTTGGGAACCTGGAGAAATACAAATCATTAACATCACCCTTGAAATAATGAATGAATTGTGTGAATATCGATGTCTCGCAGCTTACCTTTCAGTTTGTGATCCAGATACTCGAGAACAATTCGGATCATCTGCACCACGGCGATGATCAGAGAACCGAAGGCGAGGGAACCTGTGTGATAACTGTGACACGAGACGGAGTGGAATAATATAGACACATATACATACAAACTACAGAAAGCCCTGTAAACGTCTTAATAGATTAATGTGATGCTAGTGTTGGGAGAACCCCTTCTAGATAAGAACCAAAATAACTTTTGCCTGTTCCTATCTTCTCAGGGGTATGAGAAATATTTATACAACACAAATATGGCTAAAATTGACAGTAAATCTAACACATTGTAAAATAATCCCTGTCCATGCTGCTCCCTACCATATAGCTCTGCTAAATGAGGAGTAAACAGGGCAGGCAGGGATGTCATTTGGCTTCTTCAGGGCCCAGTAGTAGGAAGCGAAGGCCCCAGCCAGAGTACATTGTCCCAAGGCAATGGTAAAGTTGATCAGCCAGAGGGCCACAAACAGGTTACACAGATGGAGGACTAGGATGTAGCGGTGGTACACACTCTCCCCACCATAGAAGGCGAACAGGCATTGTGATCCGGGGCACACTTTGGTGATGTTGGTTTGACTGAAGGTCTGAAAGAAAGTGACAGATTAAATGTGGATGGATGGACAGTAGTGTAATATCAGCTTCAAAATATTTCTACTACACTTAATTTACGACAAGTAGTGTTTGGCTACGATTTGAAAAACACTCGTTTTACTGCTCTCGGTTTTCCTCTTCAGCATGCATGAAACATTTCTCAATGTATGCCTCTGAGGTAATCCCGCATTTATTTAACACTGTGTGACCGCATAGCGTATCAATCCTTTTAAAGGATAACTTTCGTTTTTTACAACCTGGACCTTATTTCTAGCATCAAATACGATCATTTAATCACCCTGACAAGTTTGGTGTCATTTGGAGTCGTTTTGATGAAATTAGCCCCAATCGAGCGGCGCGTATATCCGTATAATGCGAGAACACGGGGCAGCCAATGCAGCCTCTAAATAACACATTATCCGCCGCAAAATTTGTTCATTTCGCCAATATTTTGTGATGATACACTAGTGTTATTCCCCTCCGAGCCCGTGGTGGCATGTTATCAACATCCGGCTCCTCCAGGCTGACCTACTAACCTCTGATCTGGATGATGTCATCTCCGACCGGTGCCCGGCTCGTTCTGATAATAATCATTACGCTTCGGCATTCGGGTCCTTTTTAGCTCAACTAGTCAGAGCTGCAGTGAGGATCCAGGCTGAGGAGAGGAAGCCTGTGGAAGCTGACCGAAGCTGAACATCATCCACTTGCTCATTTTGTTCTGACGAGTCAGAAACATGCAGAAACGGACCATAGCATTAGCGATAGCAAGGCGTCGGAGATGACATCATCCAGATCAGCTGTTAGTAGGTCAACCTAGAGGAGCAGGATGTTGATAACATGCCACCACGGGCTCGGAGGGGAATAACACTAGTGTATCATCACAAAATATTGGCGAAATGAACGAGTTTTGCGGCGGATAATGTGTTATTTAGAGGCTGCATTGGGTGCCCCGTGTTCTCGCATTATACGGATATACGCACCGCTCGATTGGGGCTAATTTCGTCAAAACGACTCCAAATGACACCAAACTTGTCAGGGTGATTAAATGATCGTATTTGATGCTAGAAATAAGGTCCAGGTTGTAAAAAACGAAAGTTATCCTTTAAAAGCTCACATTACTATGCCAAAGCCAGGGAGGCCATGCAGGCATTTAATTACCATACTGTCAAATGGGCTTTCATAGCTGTCAGCCACTAATATAAACTCTATTTACATTTGAGAATGTTAATTGTAATGGTGCTAATGGTTCTCACCAGATTTTACTTTGGCAATAAAAAGGCTATTACACTTGCTTTCAGTGATTACAGTGGAATGTGAAAAAAAAGCTTTAACAGAGCAAGGAGTGACAGAGAAATTATTCAGATGCAAACACAGAGAATCAGTGACACTGGTATTTTCCTGAAAACAACAGAGCAAAGTGTATTGATGACAGATAAAGTGCTGGATTTCTTCAGTCAACCTCAGTGTTTAAGTGTGTGAGACTAACCTTTGGATTGCAAGTGAGGTTCTCGTACATGCATTTATCATCAGCAGGTGTGACCTTATAGACTGCATGACCAGATGATGCTAAGAAGCTGAGGGTAGTCTAGTCAAGGGTAATACAAAGGGACATTTCCAACACACAACAATCACAACAATTGCTACTTACAGAAGCACAGTGCATTACACAGTTACATGAATGTCTGAGTCATCCTCACAGTTTGCAGCCCACTGAGTTGTATAACATTAGACATGATAACACCACCGTTTGTTCTTTAAAAAAACAATACCCCCAACACAATCCATTTTCTACAACTTTATCTGCTACAGTTGTACTTCATGATGCATTTACTTAACCCTACACTAAAACTGTCACTTGCTTAATGCAAGTAGCATAGAACAGTTCATTAGTGTTCCAGCTGAAAGGATACATTGCTGTAAAGGCCCAATAAGCGATGCAAATGGCCAGAAGAAAAAAGGTGATGATAGGGAAGAAGAGTGTGGACATGATGTAGCCAATAGCCCTAGAAAGAAGAAAGAGTAATATCATATACAGTACATAAGAAAGAGTTAAACACAGTGTTTATTTTCCAAGGAGTCAGCTAATTCTATACATTCTTACTTGCTTCCCTCTTTCAGCAATGCGACAGCAATGCGCAGCCTTGTCCTCAGAAATATCAGCATAATCACAATTATGGCCTCAATCACCGACAGTGAGATCACTACAAAAAAAAGCAAATGTTAAATCTTGTTCAGTGAACTAACATCATCTTAACATTTAATTTCAGTACCTTTACCCAAATTTGTAAAAAAAAATAAAATAAATAAAATCCCTGTGCAAGCCACACTAAAGTTACACCTGTTGTGTAACATGAAGCTCACATAATAAAATAGACAAGTGTGAAGTACAGTGAAGAATGACCACATACTGAAGATGAGCCAGGTCTCGCTGATCTTAAGGTAAATGATGAAGTCCGTATGAAAGCCGATGTCAGAGATGGTGACGTTAGCACCTGGCTTCCCGCTCAGGAGACTGTACTGCCAGTAACAGTGCCAGATACCTGACACACACACACAGAAAAGGGAAATCTAAATATGCAACTATTTCCCATGACAACAGGGTTGCTCACAGCAAAATAGGTGGGCAAGTGCTATGTATGTAATGGCCACTGGCAAATGTGGGTAAGTCTATATGATGCTTACTCACCGTAGCCAATACCAGCGATGGCACCAAAGACAATGAGCCAGAGGAGTACACCAGCAGTGTAGCGCAGCAGCAGGATAAATAGCAGACTGACTACCATGGTTATCACTAGACTACTGCAACAACACAAACAGATACAAACACATAAACACTAGGAAGTGACCAGCATTTTCTGTGAGAAATTAATATACATTTCAGATATAGTGTCCTATGAATAGGCAGGCTCCCATGAATTCAGGTAGACTTTTGTAACCTATTTAGTACGATGTCTGTCAATACACTAGCAGTTTATCAAATATTATTTCAATTGCCTGCTGTTGTAACTTCCACCAGTTTGAGGTCAAGCAGGTGGGACAGCAGGGAGTATTTGCATATAAAAGTTACAGGGTGAACATTTTCATTAGTTTCATCATCACTTTCACTGATGGGTCAGGGAATTTTCTCCACCTGCTGAGGAGCACATAATCCATAAAGAGCAGGGAAAACATGAAAATCAGCAGAAGCCACAGTCATTCTTACGTGAGGATCCACATCCAGGAATTTGCATAATCCTCATAGATCTTCATGCCAACCTCTTTGGCATTTAGCAGACTGGCAAGTCCTCTGTGACAGAGTAACAAGGTGAGATGGGAAAAGGTGGGAGAGGGAAGAAGGGGATGATGGAAAAGGAATTTAATAAGATGACAGAGAGGAACTGTGACAGGTTTGTGTTATTAAGTTTACAAGGGCTGCTCAAAAACATTTTGACATTTGATTTATCTTTAAAGCTCTCACTACGAAACAAAGATGAATACAGTTTCAAAATGCTTTTGATAATCTCAGCTCTATGAGCCACTTACTGGGTTATGAGGGTCTGGAAAAAAAATAGTTTCATATCCAAGAGGCACAGAACAGCATTTTAGTGTTGCTGAAGCAGTATTGAGCAGTAACTCCTTTAGTAAGGTGGAGAATGCTATTGCAGAGTGTTACTAAACACGATACAGATGAGCATCTAGTGATGGATATGAGCATCAAGAACCTAGAATCTATTTCTGTTTACAGTACACGACTCAGTCTTTACCTTTCCTTGGTGGTGGGCAAAGGCGAAATTAGAAAAGACAAATGACTCTGCATTAAACAAAATCAAATCAAATTGTATCAGTTAATTAAAAGAACTCTTGTGAGTGACAGAAATGAGAAAAAATTAGACCTTTACATCAAAAACTACGGACTTGTGTGAAATAAACTGAATGTTAATGTCATCATTAGTTGGCACAGGATAGCTATAAAGTTCAGCTCCTCTTTTCAGATAAAAAGCTTAATTTGCCTTGACAGCAACGGAGGGGAATCTACAAGACAGGTAACAAAGTCAGGACATTGTTACAGCAAGGTTTGACTGCAGAGACACTGCCCTATGACTCAGATAAATCTGTATAGTGCAGACAGAGGAGGCATAGAGGACAGGCTGACATTTCTGTGGGACAAACACAGCGGTACAAAAAAAAAAGTTCTGACAACAACCTTATGATGAGGAGCTCCAATTCAGCTGCCTAAAGGTCAATGAAACCCTGTCAATGTCCAGGAGTTTGGCTCATATCCAGCACTGTTATGCAAACTTGCATTCATATCAAGTTTACAGTAGCTGATGTAGTGACCACCAGGGGGCACTACATTACTTTATCTGTCAAAGGCTGTGCAGAGGAATTCAGCAAGTATACTGGCTGTTGTTACCAGGTAGATAAAAAGCCGTTTTATTAATCTGCCCTAATTCTTCTCCACCGTTGCAGGTGGAGAGATACGGGAGCAGATTGTTCATGATGAACAGCAGAGGTAGGAGGGTTAGTCTCTACAAAGCTAGTGATTACAGCAAAGGGAACGTTAAAAAGCTGAAATAAATCATTTTTGAGACCTTTCCACTCCTTGTTGCATGGTGGTTACTCGGCTACAAGAAGAAAAGCATTAAAGCACATTACATTTCCGGGTCATTCAGAGCAAACAGAAGCTGATCACAGCGAACACAACACAGAATCGTGTAATTTAAATTATCAGCTCACTGGGTTTACTACATGATTTCTCTGCTTATCCAACCTTTGCTCAGTGCATTAACATGTCGACAGCGTTGATTTTCAAAGCAATTGTTATGGGCTTGTAGGTGTTTTTGAAGTTCTAACTCCTGTAGGTAAGCTGCGTTGTCATGCAATACACATGCAAATGACTTTGAATGTGGCTGGACACATTCCTGGGCATGAATGACATGCCCACTTGTCCTACCCTGTAAAATCTGTCCAGAACTCTTTGGGTGCAGAGTTGGCAGCCCTATTGACAGTATAAAAGTTTAAAACACTTTATTTTTGTACATGATCATGCATGTTATTTTACCATAGCAGGAAAGCCAATTCTCAGTGTCATGCACTGTGTGTGACTTTCCTACTTGTACAACTTATCTGGTTCAACATCAAGAGTAGAGGTTCACGTCGGAAGGAAGCAGCACTTACTTGGCAGCAGCTTTGAGGTCACTGACACTTCTCTCCTTGTTTTCACCATCCCTGAAGTTGGTCTGATTGGCTACGGTTAAAAGTCCATTTCTTGTTATGAAATCAGGGAAGCACCGCTGGAGGACTGAAAGACATTATAAAAATGTTTTAAAAAAAGTTTGTTCCTTTTAGTGGCTTGTCAAATAAATAATGAGCTACTGTGTGTCATTGTGTTGACTGGGCTTCAGTCTCTTACAAGGTCTGCTTGGCACAATCATAGATGGGCATTCTTCATCTCGAATGACTTCTGTTACTGACTGAAAGGGAAATAAAGAAGATGACTCAACCAACTTTATTATTACCAACTGTTCACCTAACACTAATGTTTTCATTCTCTAGCATGTTTTACAAAAATGGTTGTGATTCATGTTTTGAGAATAATAATATTAACTTACTAATAATAACATCTTACTTTATCATAATGTATCATTATTATCACTATATTCTTGAGCAAGATGAATAAGTCCCATGACACAGAGTTGAACAGAATCCTGTCTGATACAACACTGTTGTACTTGTGAAGATCTGGGAATTGATGATTCAGTTTAAACTGTATGACTGAGCTGTTAGGTGCTCCCACACAACAGCTCACTTTCTGATCGTTACACACCGTCATAGCAACGCTGTGAACGCAATCACTAAACTGCTGCCAGCCAACACAACAGGCCTGTGATGTGCATCAGTGGATGCAAACTCACATCCGCCTGTCTCTCAGTGGACATTCGAATTAGCTTGTCATTATAAAGGCTATGCAGATAAAGCTAAAAAAATGTTTGTGTTTATGGGTTTTATCAAGTCTTTCCACAACAGAAGATAAAGGTCTAAATTCAGCTTCTCACCTTACTGGTACCATCAAAGCCCGGTTTGCAGAATTGCTTGTAATAGTCCCAGCTTTTGGTATTCCACGTATCCAGGAGAGTGGCAAATCTGTCAGGGCACTTGGAGACACAGAGCTGGGGGAAGGGGGGGGATAACACATGCTCTTAATGAGAAAGCCCATCAATCTTGCATAATCAAGCCTGAAGATACAGTTGGAAGAAAAACATGAGAAACTGCACCGCCAGAAGGGGCTTCATTCAGTCTCTTACCTGGGTTGTAGGGCACTGAAGGTTAATTAAAACTGCAGGATTGGCACATTTCAACATGTTGAAGTAGAATAATATGGCTTTGTTTCTGTGGAGACAAATGAGGATGAGGACAAGGAGAGGAGTCATAGATTAGACAGATTCAGAACGGTGAGAAATCAGTCCACTGTGCAGTGTTTTATCAGCAGGCATTTCAGCACATGCACACACGCTTTTGCAGTGAGTTTGCCATAATTAAACACAAATCATCTCCATGTATTGTGGTCAAAGCTTTTTTCAAAGTGTAAAGATAACAATGGGAACCTAAGAGACAAACAGAAGAACACAATTACTTACAATCACTGTGCAATTACTCAGGAAGCAGATATTTTTCCACTTACGCATTGGGGCTGTTCTTCTGGCCACAGAAGTGGCCGTAGCTGTCGGTTGGATAGACAACCTTCCTGGGGTCGCCATGGATCCAGGCTGAAAACATATAGTCAGTTTTTTTTGGGTTTGTTTCAACTGCATGAAGCAACATGTGAAGCCACTCAAGTCATGTACCTCCTCTGGTCCTACTCAAGCCCGGTACTGACATGTGTCTGTCTGCTCTAATCACAAGTACAGTAGACTGCTGTTGGAACATGTGTGGCAATTGCACCCAAGACAATTTCAGGACACATGTAGATCAGACTGCATTCAGAGGGCGGTATGGGCTGCATGTAACCACAATCTTTTAGCAGTGTGAACTCAAATGTGTCCTTAGTAGCCCCTACATAGTTTCATATCAAAATATTTCACTGTCATATGGTTAAAACTTAAGGTCACCAGAGCCGTCTGTGGTGCAATGATTTACTCAGTCCATCCTTATCATCATGTCTTTCTCTCTCTGTCTCTTAAACATGTTGACATGGACCTGTCTGTCACAGTCTGACTGGTTCACAATCATACATGTTTATTTGCATATAGAGCAGGGTGGGGAGAACCAGTCACCATGAGTGGTAAACAGATGCACATGGCGACCCATTTTATGTGTCCAATGGTGATCTGACCATCTGAGATGCATGTTAATGCCATGTCCGAACAGGATCTCTGTAATCCTAAATGACACATGCTAATAGTCTGGGAGTGTGCAAACCAGACAGCTTGTCTTGTATTTTATGTTACTGAGAAAATGATCGGCCACCTAAGGACACACATTGCATGACTACTTAGGTTTAGCTGGGTCAAAGAGGGTCCTGGTTAAATCAATACCATTCCTGAATTCTGTGCGAGCGCATCAGGCCAAAGTCATGTGCGTCTCTCTGAGCACAAACCAAGGACAAAAAAATAAGCAACACAATTAACAAGACAAGAGAAATTTATTTGGAGGACTGCATGAATGCATATTAATTGAGAAGAAACATCTATGCACAAAAAAAACAAACAAACCAAAATCAATCCAGTTTAATTTGTTCTCTTCTGTTTCTCTAGATAGGAATAGCAGTAACCCTGAAGTTCAATTTACTAAGCAATTGTAGTGTTTCGTTTGTTTGCCCAACCTGAACAACACAGTATTAAGACTTTTCACCTTGCCAGTCAATGAAGGAATGTGCACAATGTGAGGCAGCACAACAAAGGCACTGTACCAGTCTCTGACACAACGCGGTTGATGAAACTGAAAAATGATGCAGAAAGAACAGCAAATTCTTCATCTGATTGTAGATGTGCCAGAGTCTATTTGAAGTCACATCCATTGTCATGGCTTCTGCTCTTTTTAAATGATTGGAAAACATGTAACTCCTTCCCTTGCCAAGATTGAGATGTGCTTCCAATGACAACAAGCTGGCAAGGTAGCACTTTGATAACAGTAGTGGGACATCATTTATCGCTTGTTTGTGATGTATGCCATGCATGTACGTAAAACGGAGAGATAAGATGTGTGGCCAGGCATGTTGGATATTAATCCAAATGTGTTTTTATATGAGAGATAGGTTAGAAAAAGGGAGAGAGAAAGATGAGAAGAAAGAGACAGAAAGAGGGAGAAAAGGGAAAAGGACCAGAAAGGTAGTAAAGGAGAGCTGATGGGGTGATACAACTAGAGTGAGCCCAAGCAGCTGCATGCTGTAGTGAGACTCCTACTTATTAAAATAATAGCCCATTCTCTGGGGGAGCCGCATTTCTCAACTCCCCCACACTTATAACAATCAGCCATTTTGTTGAATAAACTGGAATGAAATTATGTGAAGTCAGACCAACCAACTCACAAAAAACAGCTTGCAGTCCCTTTAAGTGTTCATACATTCTTGAAGAGGAACAGGCCCATTTAGTTTTCCGTAAACAAAGATTAAATGATGAACACTAACACGTAGAGTGCGTTCTTTCAATTCTGCTCGAGATCCTGAATTGTGCAACCAGACAAAACAGGATGAATGAGCAATTCTCACTTTCAGACTACACCCTGACCAGAACATATCACCCTTGTTGTGTAAGTCCATGTTTGTGTGTGTGTGTTTGTGGTTATGAAACTTTGTGTGATCAGCAGGAATGTGTCAAACTCACCCACGGTTCCCAGAGCGATGTAGCCGAGGATGACAATGACGAAGATAACACAACAAACCACATCAGTGCAGCTCCTGAAAAAGAAAATAATTGAGAGAGCAGATGCGAGATGAACATTACAAGAGAAAAACAAGGTGATTTAATAATGTTGGCTGTGGTTTTTTTTCTTTGACCAAAACTGAACATTTTGCAAACTCATTTATCAATATATCTGCAAGGAGAACTGCTACAGTAATTCCCCTCAACTGCATTAGTAAAAATATTGTGTGTGTGTGTGTATTATATAATGTTTCACAATTTCTTTGTGGGTAATCATGACACAGCTGCTCTATGGCAAGTGAGTCTGAGATCTATATCTGGGTGCTGGGTTTGCAACCAAGCATGACAAGGTGTCATATGTATACTTTTTTTAAAGAGAAACTGTAGTGGAGCTCTTCTGACTTTCTAATGAGACTCTGAATCCCTCCAGGATTCTGTCCCACAGGCACATAGACAGCTTTTTGAACATTGCCTCTCCACAGCAGTCTTAGTCGGCTGGTTTAAAGCAGCCTCTCTCTCTCTCTCTCTCTGAGTCTTTCTCTTCACTGTCTCTCTCATAACAAGCTTTCTTCCCCTCCTTTCCACCCTGAGAGAAGCTGTCAGTCCAGCCCCTTCTTAGCCCTCTTTCAAAACTATTCAGGCTATAAGCAGTGAGCCCAGCCTTGAATAAAGCCAAGTTCAATCCCTTGTGCAAAATGGACATGTGTAGAAGGGAAATGCGTACCCTCCTCTCAACTCTATGTGCTACACAAATTAAATTGACACCCTCATTTCCTTCAGCTTTCAACCCTTCTCCTCTTTCATCGAGAGAAGCAAAGCCAAGGTCAAGCAGAGATGTATCAGTGTTTTCTTTGTGTAGTTCTTTGAAGAGTGGATTGTCCTTGTTTTGTATGCAGCATTGTTCCGTTGTTTGATGCAGACATCACATATGCATTTTGCTTTCAAGCCTCTAAATATCATTTTGTGATTAAGCAGCAGGCAGTCAAAAGAGCACTGATGCACACAGAGGGTATCAGCTCAGCTGAAGGATCAACCCTTACTAAGAGGGATAAAAAAAAGTGCTTATACAAGCACTAATACATTTATATTAAGATGCAAACACATTTGTTTTAAATGCACTCTCATAAACAAGTATAACTGTATTTTCAGTGTTGCCTCTTAGAATTAGGCTCAGCTGTTTAACTCAAGCTTGCACTTCAAATTATCACTGTTCTGTCTGTTTACAAGTACAGCTGCAATTAAGACTTATTTTCATGGTCCTGCACTAATAACTGCAGTAAAGCTTGCAGTGGAATCTATGTTAACAGGCTGCTCTGGTAGATTGATTTCCTGGACGTAGCAATATGGAGGATTGGGAGTTTTTCCTATCCCAGCAGGACTATTAAGGCTCCTCTTTTCTCATTTCAGAATAAGATGATTCCGCTATCACCACCCTTATCAGAATTACATTAACACTTTATACCAGCAAATTCAAAATGCGATATTCACCCATAACCTGGGTTACATCATGTTTGGTGCCGAGGCTAATGGAGCCATACACCATCAGCTCTGTATCTTCAGGCAAATAGTGAACACCAGCTGAAAACTCTTAATAGACAAGATTGGATGACAAAAGACTTGAAGAGCTGATTGGACTGGTTGTAGTGGGGAAGAAAACGAAAGACAAGAAAACGCTTCAGGGAAAAATTTGGGAGACAAATCAAGAAGAAAACCATTTATTTGAGACCAAAGCCATTATTTCTTCAGAGATAACCGAGAAACAAAGACAGCCTAAGTGGCCACAGCTCGGCTTGATGATGATGAAGACAGCTAGCACACTTTTACACCGGCGGTGTTCAGACGACGTGCTGCACGACTAACAATACTGTTGCTCTCGTGCATACTATTTGCAAAGGGAGACGAAGGAGTACCATTTCATTTCATTCAAAAAGAGCAAGGGGAAGAGCTGTCTGGGGTTGCCATGGCAATGGCTGCGTTCCTTGTCTTCAAATCCCTCTCTATACTAGATAGAAGATAAGTTAGCTATCACTCAGCCTCACATCCTAGGTAATTAGAGGAGAATATCTGAGGGGTGGGAGCGCCAAGCAGACCTTGCCACTCCTCGTCTGTAATGAGAGCGTTGCTGTCTTGTTTCACATCGGCCTCAAATAGATGGCTGCATTATTAAGACAAAGTGCAAACACAACACCACAGCGCTAATAAAAGTCACCTTCGAGCCATGCAAAGGTGAGTGTGGCAAGGAATGCTGACAAAGTGAGGGGAGTGAAAACAATTGTTCTGTTCTCTTATCTCTGGAAAGCAGGTCACATGGACTAGAGGGCAGATCCAAAATATAGGCAGCCAACAAAAATCTATGTGGACTCCCTCCTGGCTTCACTCCCAAAACTCAGAACTCCTCAGTTGTCACTTAGACACATAAACAGGTACCAAAGCATTGCCCTGTTTGTGAACTGTGCTGGCAGCCAATATCGCCTCTAAGGGAGAAGATAAAAAAAATAAATAAAAAATCAGCACAGAAAGCTTTGTCAGTGCAATGAGAAACTTTTGTGGCAGTGTTATATTTGCAAGGCTGATCCTCTGCAGGAGCCAAGGTGACACAGATGGCAGCAGTGCCACAGAATAAGCGTGGGTGCCATTGTGGTGTGAATCTGCCAGACTGTCCCTGCTTTGTAACAAGACATGAACAGGAAGGGATATTTGTAGGGCCAGATTTGCACACAAAGGGTTTTTCTCACGGCCTCAAGAGTCAAGAGGGAAATCAGCTCAAAGAGCAGCTTTCCTGACAAGCCTCTTTAAGGTTAGCTGACACACTGTGAACACAGAGAACACCTGACTTATAGGTTGATTTGTCTGTCAGTGTGCAATTATAATGAGCTTGCCTCTGACTGAGCACTATAGGAGGCATTACATTACGATGTGAAAGTGCAGTTATAGTATAGGCTACTATTGTATTGTATAATATTGTAGTATATATTTTTGACATTGCTTCTGTGTATTAGCTATATTGTTTATAGCTGAAACCAGTTTGAATTAAATGCTGCGCTGTGTCCACTTCTGTTTGGCCTTGAGAGGACTGCTTAATAACAGATACTGTTACTTCATTTAGGAACTGAGCGTGGATGAAAACAAGACGACCACAGAGTCAGTTCTCTCCCAGTTCTCATTAAGAAAAAGCCTCTGAGCTACAGAAACATGAAAGTATCCTTGGTGCCTTCACCCAGCTGTAGCAGTGAAATGGACTAGAGAGGGTGGGATAAAGAGACGCAGGAGGACTGAAACATGCCTCCACAGCAGCCTGCCAATCTGACACTGAACATAAAAGAGATAAGAGCTTGTGTTACCTCAAAAAAATGACTAAATCATCAAAAAATGCCTGTGGCGAGCCCCTCGAGGCATTTTGCTTTATTGCAAACTTTTGCTCTTCACTCTACTAAATCAAGGTGGTTAAAATGGTTAAATGAAATACAAAATTCCAGCATAAGGCCTGTCTGTTTCTAAATATAGTCCACATCATTAATTTTTTTTTTCCACTTAAATATTCTCATCATCTTTTTAGTCATTTGTCCTAATTTTAATAATAAAATGTATATGACATCCTTTGAATTGTATTTTTTTTATCTATAAATTCATGTATGGTCCTCAAGACTATAAACAAAAATCAGTATTTGAATATGTTTAAAACCCTTGATTGTGTTTCAGTTTGTTTCAATCAATCATTTTATTCAGCTACAGCCTTTTGAACACTGTTTTCAAACAGGCATTTCAAATCAAATCAAACCAAATGGTAAATAGCTGTGATGTATAAAGAGCTGGAGCTCTTCTGAGGCAGATAACAGACTGCAGTGCTTCTGTGCTGCTCATTGACAAACAGGAGACATTTCACTATCTCCCAGTAATAGGCCCTGTGATGTGGGGAGTGGGGACTACATCTGTTTTTGGTGCATCTGGCTGGTTAATAATGTGTGTCATTGGGGTAAATCCAGCCACCAGCTTGACTTATGGCCATTGATCTGTGTGGTGGAGTGGAGAGAGCTGCCAGCGCTTGGCCTCAATCTTTATTAACATGACAAGTGATCGATCTATCAGCGGCCTGACAGGGGTGTACCAAAAAGATTATACAATGGGTGAAATCAATACACATCTAAGAATCCGATTTTTGGAAGGTAATGACCAGTAATTGAAGGGTCAGTTCACACAAATGACCATAAAAAAAGGATTTTCTTACAATGTACTTCCAGTTCGATACAATTCAAGTGAATTGTCAGTGTGTGCTGACAAAATGTCTTTGACCTATGGTGTAAAGGGTGGTTATGTTGAGTGTATGTGGTACCTGTTATGGACAGGCCCTCTGAAGTTTGGGTCGAACTTGCGTGGCTCACCTGTAAGACAAGACGAGGATGGACATTATTAACTGACATGAGCATGGAATATGTACAGTTCCCTGACAGACACAGTATACAACACACAACATAACAGCAAACTGCTTTGACTTATACCTGGTTCAATGACAAAGTAAGATTGTGTTTATAGCAAACATAGGTGTAATAACATGCCTAAACATTAATTTAAATACACTGACAACATGTTCAAGTTAATCAAATTCGCTGTGCCATACAACTCACAAGCTAACTAGGTTATTTCACTGTGCAGGTCTCCTCGCAGGACTGAGGGATGATCATGCTAAGCTAGAGCAATAAAAGCCAGGACAATGTACCTAACATGGAAACATAATAAATCATTTTAACGACTTTTAAGCCAAACAGCTTATCTAGGTCACAGTGAGGATTCCCCATTTGACCCAGCAGAGTAAATACTGAACCGCAGTTGCAAGCATCATCATTCACCCAAGGGGCTAACTACGACTGTGCTAACTACGTGAGCTTGCTGGTGTGACAGAGCGCATGCATTAACATTCATCATCGGCTGCTTATTTGGTACCCAAGTAATATCTACCTCAGTTGAAACTAAGCACAATGTGTTCCTGAGGAGCAATAAATCATCACACATGGAGTGTAATATCGCCAAGCAGCTGGGGCAGACTTAGGGGGCAGCATGAGTGGGCCTTTCTCCCATCTGCCCGTTTCCTAAACTGATCCTGTTGAAAGATGTGCGAGCCACCCTCGCCTGTAAAAGTGTCAGGCATGAGAACATTGTACTACGCACATGCCAATCTGGCAAGTCTGTTCTGAATGAAGTATAAAATTGAATCATTTATGAACTTAAAGAAATAGTATGTAACTTTTGCTGAGCAGAAGCAATTTCAGCTACTGCAGCCACAACTGGTGAACGTAAATCTGGGAATTTAAGGGTCCTGGAAGCACAAAACAGTTTCCCAGCAATCCAGAAATCAGACACATAGTCCAGTGAAGTGTTCTGTGCTTCTTGCAGGAGATTGCACCCCCCTAAACCTAATACAAGAACAGATTCAGGATGCAGCGAGGAAATGTCGGCGTGTAATCAAAAATGATAATGAACTCATAAGGTAGGACAGTTGAATAAGCACAAAACTCTCATTTATCCTAACGATAAGTATTGTTCATGCCTGATTTAGAACTTTTTTTCCACCGGGATCCACAATTATCCAAAAACTATTAAAAACACATTAAAAACCCATATTGTTGGAGTGGGCGATGCAATCTTTTATTATCACAAAAAAGCCAATGTGGTTATTCTGGAATAACTCCATAGAGTTGGAGAGAACAGTAGCTCTTTGTTGTAGATATTAGTGAGCGTGTCTACCAACAGATTTCTTTGTGTTCACTGCTGAGGGTAATAAAAAAAACAAACCCTCCCTGTTAAGTTCATTAACAACCAGTATTGTATGCCTTAGACAGCAATGAAGTGATTAGATTTCTAAACCAGCAGTGACAACTCAAAAGAAAAAAGGTGGTTAATGGTGAATACTGATTAATACTGAACTTATTGTGATGCTAATGTGAGTATCTGTCTGCAGTATCTGTGTGAAACAGCAAGCAAGTGGTTAAATCTAGTAATTTGACATGAAAAACATTAAAATCACAACAATATTAACATCATAACATTATAAATTCACTTAGTTACACAGTACTTGTAGGAGTAGTACAATGATAGAGACATTATAAACAGCGTTGTGAAACAAGACTGATTCTCACCAATGAAAATGAAGGAATTGTGGTCAGTCCAAATAGAAAGAATACTAAAGTCTGCTTTTCAGTTGACAATCTAAAAATCTCGATGAGTCATTTTTATGTTTAAATATTTATTATAGCACAGTGATCTTCAGTCTGTAATGCCTGAATGCAGTTAGTGTAGTTAGATGTCAATTGGCAGGAACTGCAATATCAGAAATTCTGTAGTACAGTACGACAAATACACCCCCCCAAAAAATCTCCCCTCTCTACCCAGAAATGTAACTGATTCAGCACAGTAAACCCTGGCAAGTGCTTTTCACACACTGCCAGCAATGCATACTTGAGTGAACAAGTGAGTTCCTACAGTGTACATCTGGCAATCGTCTGGCCATGCACAAATGTGTTTGTGCTGTGCTTCATAAAAAGGTTTCAACAAGGAGTCAACAAGTCTGCATGAAGATAACGAACTAAAAATTCAGCATTACTCACATTTACTCCCAAACATAAGTATGCATGTGTGCAGTATATATTCATGGAGAAAGAACTTCTCAGGGAACAGTACTTTAACAAGGTCGACAGACACTCTAAACATGTGCGGCGTACTGTACTTGTGCAATAAAACTGTTACCAGGAAAAATCAGTTTTACTGTTCCACTCATCACCTTCATGTGTATACCTTCCCCCTGCTGTTGTTCCTGTACTGCAGCAGTAGTGGTCTGAAGGATAGAGATGGCAAATCTCTGGGCCAACTGCCAAATAACGTCTGAGAAAGCAGCTCACCGATGAGGTGTCCTTAAGCTGCACAGTCAGCAGCAAAAAACAAAACAAAAAACAAAAAAAGAAATGTACTTAAATTGGAGTGAGTGGGTATTGTCACAGCTCTCCGTTTCTGTTCACTCTTTCAAACTGTGTATGGGTCAAGAACTGAGGGAGATAAAGAGCTGAATGAGTCAACAACTAGCTGGTCTCATGACTACATGGGACCATGTGAACCTGCAGAATCATGAGGACATTCCTTACATGCTCTGCAGGTGTAGTTTCAATATGATATGACCACTTGTGTGAGCTACTATCCCTTTTTTCTTTTAAAGGCATTTGATATGATATGACTCCATGTCCCCTTTTCTTTTGTCCTTGCTGTTTAAAATCCTTATTTCACAGCCATCTGTTTGCTTGTCACTGAAAGTCACTCACTCGTGTTGTGTTTCAGGCCTTAAAGTGGGAGATGTTTTGGGTTAAGTGTGTGTACTCCTCAGCCAAGGACACAGTGTCACCAGACCAGGTGCTCACTGCAGCATTTGCAGGGCACTGGCATTGAATATAAGAGGATGCTACTCTGTATCACACCTGAGTTGAGGACAGAGCTTATACATAAATGCAAAAGTATAGTTATACGCATAATCTGGTATAATAATACAGCATAAGATATTCAGAACTGATAAATAATGGTGTATGGACAAAAAGAGGGGTGATAATTCATACTGTTAACTAACCAACTCCAACTTAAAACATGTGGATTGAAGACAGCCCCATGACCTTCAGATTCTACTTTGGGCCTCCAAAGTCAGCAACTACTGCACGCTGACAAGTCAAACAACTCGTCTATGTTGTGGCTTAAGTTACCTCCAATTGCTTTAATATCCCTCTGGTTGTTGCTACGGCTTCATGGCCAGCAGGCTACATCACATTAACTCATATCAGAGCTAATTAGAGGTACAGCTGCTGGGGGTGAGCGAGATACATAGCTTGCTACTTGACTGCGCTCAGTGCAAGCTGAATATACATAGACTTTAAAGAAATCCTCTCATTGATCTTTCTAGGTTGTGTGAATATTCAGAATGCATGCGGGTCTCCACGGAGCAGGAACAGTTGTGGTAAAAACCAGGTTAGTCCATATGGCGCGTGCAAGCTGAATCACACTGAGATCAAGGGGAGCCCGTGGCAAGAGGACAGATTGTGGTGCAGTGAGTGTCACGGAGCACAGGCTTTTTTTCAGACTCATCTCTGTGGTTTCTTGATCATCAGCCTACTGTTTGTGGCTCTGCTGCGTGCCAGAATGTTCAGCAAAGGACCAACAGGCAACATCGTCTGCCACCAACCAACAAACCAACCAACCAACAAAAAATGAGGGCAGTCTTTATGTTGGTTAAAACCCAGAATCCAGAGTATAACAGTCGACAGTATGACAGCAAACAGCAACAATGACACTCTCTAATATCCAATAGCGAAACTTAGAATGTATCGCATACTAAAATATTCTGGGAGGATTACGAACCTCTTCAGTCTAACACAATAATTGTGACAGAACATGTGCGTATTCAGCTAAAATAAATTTAGCTTTAGCTGCTGTTTCTACTCACTTCATCAGTCTTACAACTTTCACTAGGCTGTGCTACTTTTCTCTGCTCCACAAAGCACACTTCAATGAAGGGTTAAAGCAGAGTGGTGAAAATCATCAGTGATGCCGGGCCACCAGCAGACTCTGCATTAGATGACGGCTGTTTAGACCGCACTGCAGTCTGCCAGTGCAGGAGATGAAGCTGGTGGACTGGATGTGAGCTGCTGGCTGTAGTCAGGCTGAATGAGGGTCTGTAGTCAACAACAATTGGAAAAAGCCTGGCAGGCATGCTACACTGGGACAGCTAGAGTCACTGTTAACTCCACTAACTGTTAGTCTCCTCTATTGACATAGTGTTGGATAATGCTACCGTGTCCCTGCTGTGCCAAAGACTTACGAATAACACACAACAATCACCGTGGTAATCAAAGGCTCTGGAGCAGTGAGGCTGGGCAAGGTGAGGACTTTACACATGAGGATCACACGTAGGTTTTGCCAGTAACCTTTACTCCTCAAGTCCATGTGCATTCGCAGCTACAGTCTGGTATTGCAACAAGATCAATGCATCAATTTACAGTGATGAGGATCCAAACTTCATATATCAAGTCTCTGACGCATATTAAAAATAATGTGTTGAAATTTATGCTTTTGACAGATGTTACTAAAAAGCTTGAAAGGCACCGTGACAGTGCCTGAATTTGAAGCACATACAGATTCTGAAGTGCGTGCTGAGATTGACTGCTGATCATCTTCAGAGTACCTGTGCTAGATGGGAGCCATTTGGAACAAGCAGCCGGAGGCAGTTCATCGCCTTGTATTTCACAGTTTGGGAGGAAACTAAATTGCACACTTATCTTCTGTGGGTCATTCACAGCGTTAGTCTGCTCAGGGATTATTTCCTGCATCTCTGTGATTTATAAAGTATTCACCCTTTTTCAAACATTTTGTCATGTTGCAGTCCTCCTTATTGTAAAATTGTGTCCTTCATCAACCTACACTCAGTACCTCATAGCAATTAGATTATACAGTATACAGTAAGCGTGTGTGTGTTTTGTGAGAACAAAGATAAAATCTTCGTTGAGGAATTACAAACGAAGAGTGTTCTGTCAAATGGAATATGAGTCATACAGTGGTTTTCCAGAGTAAAACTTTTTCCTCACACTCCCCTCTCCCTTTCTACACCCCCCCTTCTCCACGTTTCTTAGCTCGTCTCCATACATCCAGTACACAAACACATCAACACAGCCAGACACAGGCACCACTGTCTCCAGGCTCCACTGTTCAACACAGGCCTCTTTCATACCATGGTCAGGCAAACAGCTCGAACACTGCAGGTGCTCTACATGGGTTGGGTCAGAGGGGCCATTTGGAAGAGAACTTTTTTTTTTTTTAGTAGTTTTTACTCTCTTGATTCATAAAAATTTCCAAGGCCTAGGGAGAGCGAAGTGCTGTGAGACTGCACTTCTGCTATGCTGTGCTTTGAGAGCTCTACAATCCAGCTACAAGTAAACAACAAAGAGAAAAGAGAAATGTTAAAAATTCAGAATAATGATGCTGCTCAGCAGGGTAGACGCGGCCTGTAAAGTCTCAATTCTGTGTACAGTATAGTCATTCATATTTGATGAAAACACTGGCTTCTGCCGATCCACGGAGGGAAGCGGCATCAGTAACATGGCTTTGGGGCTTTACATTTCCTCAAGTTTGTATTTAACAGCTAGTTGTGGTCAGGTTTCTCTTGCAACATTAGTGTTGGGCACAAAGCTGGATTACTGCTATAAAGATAAAGAGGCCAGTAAAGCTGCGATAGGATAAGAGACTGGAAGGAGGTCACGGGTACTGGGGATTCGCTGTCAAGGTGTCACTGCTGAATCAGAAAAATACACGTACGCAGACACTGGGAGGACTCGGGAGGGTCATGGTGGGGCAGATATTTACTGGCAAGGCTTCATTTTGAGTCATGCAGCACTCACACATCCCACTAACCCTAGCACCTCTACCACACACACAGAAAAATAATGCACACATTCACAACAGATGAATAGGGAACAGCATCATGATCACGTAACTCTCCCACACTCCCCAGAAAAGGAAAAAAAAAACAAGAAGAGAGATTTGGAGTCTGTCTCAGGAAGAATCAAAGCAGTTAACAAGCTCCAGATGGCTCACTTTTTTCATTATATTAAAAGAGATAGAGGGAGAAAGAGATAATACAGGCAAACGCACTCCATGTATAGCACCATCACTCTCCCTTTCTCTGCCTTTCTTCTGTTGCCCCTCTGCATCCATGAACATCTTCTCTGCTTTGCTCTTATTTTCCCTCTCCAGAGAACGACACAACCTTTAAAGTGCTTGTCTCCTTATTGAAACAAGACAACAACATCCAGATCTCTGGTTTAGGTTTACTTAGAAGAGACCCTTGGGATCCTCTGAAACTATTAGCAGACGCTTGATGACTGTGTACTTGGCATATCTGGCTTGGTAGCCCACTGGGTTAACTCCTATCAGTGCATGAACAGTATTTACTGAGCATATTTTCAGAGGGTAGCAAAGACACAGTGCTAGCTGACATTCCCTAAAATGCAGAGAATAGCCGGATCCAGGCTGGGATTCGACCCCCAAGAGGGGAGTTAGCATCTGACAGTGTCAGACACTGACAGCTAGCCTGCTGCTCAGAGTAGGGAAGTTGCAGTATTGTGGCTGGAGCTTTGTGACCTTGGTTACTTCTGTGGGGGCCTCAAGGCATGTCAGTGGCAGCCCTGTGCTCCAGTGAAGCCAGACTTGCTACTGCTACCGTGGATCAGTGACGGCTCAACTGGCTTTGGCCTGGATTTATTAAGATTTAAAAAACAAAGTAGAAATGCCACATCTTGATAATACAGTACGCAGAATGAGGCGAATAAACACTTATTAACATATACACATACACACCTTCACAGATGCACTCACACTATCTATCTATCAGTCTATCTCCAGTATTCAAGACTTGCTTTCCCCTAAGACAAGATTCGACGCCCACAGTTCATTTTAAATTCCTTGCATACAGCTTCCCCTTTGTCAGGTTTCATGAAGAAATGTGTGTTGATATCTTGAAATTTACCAAGAGAAAATAATCATTCAGTTAATGAGCACAGGAAACATGTTACAGTAAATAATCTAATAAAATAATGTTTAAGACTCCATAATGGTCTAAACTACTGATTGGGATTGTTGTTGTTTTTCCTATACAATCCAAGTGTGTCCAATTTCCTAATTGCACAGTCTGAAGAATGAACTTTAGTATCATAAATTTAAATTGATCTGGATTAAATGTTTCAACTAGACAGCTCTATGTTTTTTAAGCCACTTAAATTCATGAAAGGCACACAGATATGATATGACACCAATTAAATTCATATTCTATGTGTTTATGAAAGGGATTGCATGGACTATTCAAACAGTCATCTTGATGCCTTTAGTATTTTACAATAATGCTTTAAGCTTAACCTGGCTACAATCTCCCATTACAGCACACTGTGGATTGCTATTAAACACCAATATGAGTATGATATGAGATCTCTGATGCTCAAACAGGCAAAGTGGTGATGGCAATCCAACGCCAGGCATTGTTTTGGGAACCGTGGCCGTTGGGGGCAGCACTGGAATCAGCTGTTTCACCTGTTCCCACAGTGATGCTCTAATGGCAACTGACCTGTGGACATCTCTACCATGACGTCCTATATTACGGTAACAGTAGACCAACTCATCATTACATCACCAATACATGGAAGTTAATGACCCGAGTGCTGTGTACATATGATGCCAGAGAGACACACTGCTGCCAACACTGCAAATGGTCTGTCTGAGATAATAAAAGAATGTGGCAAACTGGTATTTTGCACAGTTGCCAACAAAATGAACTTGGAGCCATGGGGCTGTGTAAAATGTTTCCCAAAGCATATTCTACTGCTGACAATAAGGATTGGTTTAATCCTGGTTTAAGTGGTGAGGGCTATCGAGGTGTCAGCCACTTCCACCACTCGGAAGGGGCCACTCACACCCTGAATAAATTGCAGGAACAGCTTGGCATAAGAGCATACTACAAAACAGACTGTGAGATGGAACGGTGTAATAAGGATAGTCACCATGCTCCACTGGTTGTTTAACCAAAGGACAAAACAGTCACCAAACCAAGCATCCAAAAGCCATTAGAGCATCACAGTGGGAGCAGGTGGAACAGCTGATTCCAGTGCTGGATCTACCTCTGGCCATGGTTCCCAAAATAATGCCTGGGATTGGATTGCCATGATCACAACTTTGCCTGTTTAAGCATTTGCTTCAAGAACATAGTTGCACAGCAGTTGGAAAAATGGTTCAAATCTGAGACATGTCCATGATCTGACGGAATCTACCGGTATCGCCATTCTCGCTCGTCTGTATGATCCCCAGATCAAACGTCTTCAGTTCATCCTGTTAAGTAAGAGAAAGCACCCAGAGCCACCTAAACAGCCTGCTACAAGGAAAGCCACTTGCAGCATAACTCTAGTTGAGGACTTGAAAAGTGTAGGTATCATTGGTAATGTTGCAAACCAGCACATGGGACAGGCCAGATCAGTGTTTTGTCAGCATACAATACACACTGCCCTTTGTTGCAAAGCATTACATTCTTTGTGATTTTCTGTAATTTCTTGTGTCAACGGTGCTTTGTCAACTCATCGTTCAGTACAAAACTGTGTCACAGTGCATTCCAGACTTCAAGACTTGTTTTAGCTACATTAATTTTTCTTATGATTTAGTGACTCTAGTGTGTTCTTTTGCCACAAGTTAAACAAATTAGATTTTCTAAATTCCCTGTGAACATGTATTAGGTATACAGTTTATCTCAATTTATCAACATTTTAGAGGTCAAAATATAATTGTCAGTGTCGGCCAACAAATAGTCCACCACAACACAAACCGTAAAATACTATGTTTGCCAATCGGCAAGGTCACAACATCAGATCTTCATGCGTCTTATATTTTTTGCATAATGATTGATAAGCTTTGATAAATCTTGTTGTAGTTTAGTATGTTTGATCTATCAAGAGTAGCATGAATGTAGCTGCATTTACCACTGTATCTTTGGACTGTTTCACTTAGCCTTATAGTTCTGAACACAAACTATATTTGTACTACAAACAGGAAACTTACTAAGTCTCCCTCCTCTTTCTTCACAACTACATACTGTTTTCACAGACATGAATAAACAACCATGTGGTGCTTGCCTCCGTGAGAAGTGAGTTTGTGAAATCATTTACAGACTTACCCTGTCATTAGTGTGAATAATATACTTCAAACCTGCAGGTACTGACACAGCTATCTCTTGAGAAACGACACATGAAATTAGTTTCAAAATACATAACCTTGTTAAAAATAATAAGCAGAAAGTGCAGATACACTAGTCTGCCATACAGACTAATAAAACGTGAAGCACTACAGAGCCAGCACTGGTCTTCATTTAAAGGGAGTATTTGCAGAGGACAGTGACACTTACAAAGCCCATAATAGCACCGAGTCTTGGGTGCAAAATGGGCCATTTGAGCCACAACCTTGTCTGACTGCAATTTCACAGGAAGAGGCTGTGAATGTTTGATTCGAAACCTCAGCTCCAGCTTTCTGTCGAGACTCTGCATTGACTCAGTATAAAAATGCAGCGTTAAGGGAAGCTGCCCATGCGAGAAATTTGTTAATTAACAGTGTGCCCGACTCAACACTTTCTATGGTGAATGGAATTCATATCTAAATTGTTACTTACAAACCTGTCACAGAATGATTATGAGCTATTTTTCTACTTTTCTGACTGACTGAACATTTCTGCAGTACAGTGTAAGCCCACTGAACACTTGCTACATGGTTAGAAATGTTATAATAACATACCAGCCTTAAGTGCACACTTGAATCTAGAATGTCGAGTGTATCCGAGTGATGGGATGGCAGCTAGGTGGGCTACGTACCAACAAATTGTTCATTTATACTTTAGTGTTAGTGGTTTGTATTGGTGGGATCCCCCCATTTCACAGGTACAGTGACAACTTTCATGGGAAGGTTTTTGTTGAGAAAAAAAGTGAGAACACTAGCACTTCCTCTGCAAATTATGCCTTCTGGCTTGGATTGCAGAAGAAGCTGGCAAACCAAACCCGTATTCCTGTGAAAAAGATTTATTTTTCTGCAATATGGTGAGTTCAGAGAGAAACCCTTTTCATATTCAGAGTAACTGACATCATTCAAGGTAGTGGAACTGGAAATAATAGATTGGACAACATCGAATCATAAGTCACTAACAGAATTTAGACAGGCAGAGATTCACAGTGCATTATCAGCAAAAAAAGTGATTTTCTTCAATGCACAGTACACTCTACATTTAGTCTGCATTTAAACAATAGCAGGGTGTGAAACATAAGCTGCCAACACTACTGCAGGTAGGCGATTCTGATGTACAATTTGTCTTCTTGTTCTGTGCTCAGTTGTGAGACCAAAATACTCTAAACGGCTCTTCAGCCAAGCTAGCTGATGGAACGAAAGCAACAGTGAGCCAATAACATAAAGCAGCTGACCTTAACACAGGGAGGCACCATAACTCTACCCTACGCTTCACTAGCCCAGTCATTGGACTCAAAATTATGCTCCTTTATTAAATTGTGTCACTATATTCTATGCAATTATTTGGGGAGAAGCACATTAGCTGAAGCAATAGAGGGTAGGCTAATGCATGTACTTTTGTAGTGCGTGTATATATTAAAGAATGACGCACAGGGTTGGCATTGTGTTCAATAGGCTGTTTACACTCTACTCATTATCTCTAACATCAGGTTTATGGCATACTGTAAAGCACCAGCCTGAACTTGTGAACAGCTAGTGATATGGTTTGAAGGCCCCCGTGGTGTGCTGGATGTCTGCAGAGAGCAGTAGGAATCGATGCCATCTGACATGTTGCAGTTATGATTGGCAGACTGCTGGAGTCATGAGGTCTGAGGGACACATGGGGCGAGCATGTGGGGAAATAGCAGGAAGACACAATTTTACTCATCAAGGGCTTGACAATGCATGTGTCAGAGCTACTGTACCTTACCGACATCTTAGGCATTATTATCATTTACAACTTAGACAGAGCTTTGTGATACGATGCACTTGTCACTGATATTATCAATGCGGAAGACTTAACTAACTCATACTGCAGGTGTGCTTGACCTAATTACCTCATAAATGCTAATGGTCGACCTCTGCCTTTGGGTGATTATGAAATACTGGATATCGACTGTATGCCTGAAGTTACTCTTTGACCATTGCATGAGACCAAACAGTAAAATCTAAAATGACACTTCTTTTCTTGTGATACATAATCTGTTAGGATTTATGAGTTGCCCTGTCAGTGCGGTGCATCACATAGTCTTGGCTTCAATGGCAACAGTTCAAGATCATTTTTCAAATTAAAGTGTCTGAACACTAATAGTTCAATGAATAAATGACAAAAATTACTATACAGAATGAAATATTATTAGTTGGGTGTATTACTGGCATCAAAGCTCAAAATGCCACCAGTCTGTAGAAAAGCACCACCAGGGTAACTGACTCTTTGTTTCAGAAGGAAGACACTGCTGTATGTAAGGCATCTGATGGTGACAAAGGATTATACTGCTTTGATGACAAAACAACATGATTACAAACACGGGCTAATGGACAGAAAATCTGCCCGACATGGATTAAACATGTTCGCCTGGAGCAGCAAAAATGCCACTTTAAGACAATAAATCCTTTTCCGATTAAAACTAGCAGAGGACATTGACCGCAATACCTAGATTGTAGCTGTTACAACACTGTAATTATTCTTATTGTGTGCAAGACGAGTGGAGAGGGGAGTACGGTTAAGACTTGCTGTTAATAGACTCTCATTGTAAGCAGCAGGTGAACAATATATCCATGGTGCTTACAATGAGAGAATGATGATGATGATGCAATGAATGCAATGATGCAAAGAAATTTGCATCACAAGAGTTGACCAAGGATATCATCAGATGTCATTTTAAAGCCAGTTTAGGATGACAAACATTCAAAGAAAAAGAAAGTGCTCTTATATTATAAATTTGAAATAACTCTATCCTTCATCAGTGCTGCATATTTGATGTCAATTAAGCTAAATGTACCAAATCACAGCAAGGGGTCAAACAGCACTCAGGCTAAAGAAGATGAAAGGATTAATTGATTCATGAGCGACAATCAGGAAAGTTTTTTCTGGTAAGTGGTAAACGATACAAGCTCATAGTTAAACATTGTCTCCAGCAAAAATGCTGCAATTGTCTCATTGGAGCATCTCTTTGTCTCACATGGTTTTTAGCGGATGTGGTAATTTGATGGCATCAGCCTGAAGGTTAGCTCAGTCTGATGGACATTTGACTATTTTCTACCATTTTAAAATTAGCCAAATGATAATCCTTTTCAAATAATAGACATCCATTGATGGTCATTTGAATGTTTTTGTATCATTTTGTCAGACAGTAGCCAGACAGTAGCTTAGCTCCACAGGAAAAACAACTTAACAACAAAGAGGAGAATGGTGACAAATGGAGAATGATATACCAGGTGGCCCAAGAGTACATAGGGATCATTATTAAAGCAGTGTAATAAAAACATTGAGGGTGGGGGTGGGGAGTACTGAGTTAACTATTCAAAAAATGTGCCTAACGTCTGTTTGGAGATGCAATTGTTTCATGACGACACTTAAATAGCCTCTAAATAACGTAACATGTCAACAACTGCTCTGGTCAAGTAGCCTAGCTATTCATTGCTGGACGAAACGATTTATCGATTAAAATATTCGACATATCCATCGATTTTCATGGTCATATGAAACTCCAACGGATGTTTGCGGTTGTTTTTGACTGGCCATATGAGACAGAAAAAACAAACGTCTCGGCTTTTAGGCTACAACAGGATGAGAGGAAAAGATGAGGAGGAAAGTGGACATTGATACACCAGGTAAACAATACAAAGCAAATACAGGAGTTGTCTTCAACTGGGGACACGGATATTTTTTTTTTACACAATGTGACAAAAACACTCGGAGGTGGGGGCACCGTTAGGCTACTTCACTGTTCCAACGTCAGTAACGTTTATTACCGTTATTTTGCCGTTACTGCGTATTTGATGCCAACCGTTAAACATATAGCCTCTGTAGCCCAGTGGCTAACTGGGCAAGCTAACGTTACCGAAAATCACAGTGAGTTGGTCAAAAATCATCCTGCCAAATGAATACACCGTTTTATCCCGCTGTCATCATGTTACAGGGGGAAAATATCTCAGCGTTAACAACAAAGACGAATCGACTCACCATAGTAAGAGGAGGGTATGTCCGTCTTTCTAGCCATGGCACTTCGTAGGACAAATGCAGCACCGCCGTCTTGGTTTTGGAGACCGCATATGACAGTCGAGGTGAACCGCAGTTGTTTTAATGCCTTTCAGCGGTCCCGTCGAGAGATAAACACCTGGGAAACTGGAGAGGTCTGGAGCTCTTGGTCTGAGGATGCTTCGGCCACGCAGCTGAGCGTCAGTCGTGTTTACAGCCCGACGTCATTAATTATTCCAAAACGGTCTTAAAGGGGCCGCACTGTTACTTAGCTGCTGCTGTTGTTTCCCTTTGTTAGGAAGTGATTTCAAAAACATGTCCACACCGTTGTTTGTGCAGATTCCAGGCTGACACGAATAGTTGTACGGTTAATATAGTAGAGAATAAAGAGATTAGACAGCTGTTTATATCTACAGAAAACGACGAAAGTGATTTCCCAGATGCTCATCGGTTAATTAATAATAACCCAGCCAATGTTATTACCAATTTTAAGTAGCAGTGACGGTTTCTGTCCACACTATAGTGGAGGAACACTGACCTCAGCTGGGTTTTCAGTGACATTGCACAGCTTTCTCCTTTTCTGCCTCCTCCACTTTGCACAGTGGCTTGGTAAAGACTGCTCTATCTCCTTATATGCTGATGCTGTTTCTGCTGTGGAGCCAGCATGAAACGTGAGGCACAAGAAAGTCACTGTGTTACTAATTCTGAATTTATTTCTGTCTCATGCAAATCCATACAATCTGGCCTAGTTAATACATTTGCGAAACACTTAATTTAGGCCTAAGCAGGGGTCTAATAGGCTATGCTCAAATTACATTAGGTCAACAAAACAACAACAACAACAAAACCAACAAAGGATTGTCAGCCACTAGTGAAAACGCCTACTATAGGTCAGTGAAGTGCATGCAAGTGCATGCAAGCCTACATTCAGCTGCAGTTGGGCATAAAGTGTCTGGTGAAGGTGTTTTGCAGATAAAGCAGCAGGAACAGTTGTTGTTATAGTGAAAAATATAGCAGTAATGAAAGACGCACCAATTGATTAACAATACTAGGCTACTATAATTTATGATAATAATAGCAATAGTAGTGCAGAATAATTATATCACATCTGGTTCCTGCAGCTCCAGAGTCAGATACATAGCGAGAGAGACAGAGAGAGAGAGAGAAGAGGAAGAAGTGGCTTCTCAGTGCAAATGTGGCAGATGGAAAAAAATATAACACTACATCACCCATTAGTGAAGAAGCAAAGATACCAAGTCCCCACTAATAAAATATTCACATGAGAACAAAACTACACTTAAATACGGTAATTGAATGTAAAGTTATAACATTTGTGTTGGCACACAGAGACCTGGATTTTGAGAATAGCCTAGGTTGTGGTCACAGCACATTGTCAAACATTATCCCTTTTTAATGACAGAATATTTAAAGGTCCCATATTATGCTATTTTTCATCTATTTCATATGGTTTTAAGTTGTCCAAGCATATTGTATTCATAGTGTATTGTCCCCAAATCAATCTGCAGCTCTAGATCTCAGTAATCTAAAAGTGTCTCTCCAGAGCTCTCCTGAGAACAGCTGTTTTTGTCTGCACCTTGAAATGCAAATGATTATGTGTAAACCACGTCCACTCCACAGCTGTCACGGGGAGAGGGTGTGGTTTTCACTACAGGTACATGTGCCAATGTTGACATTGAGACAGCAGGGGTCAGGTATTGATTTCCGAAAAAAAAAAAAAAAAGTTTATGAGACTCGCATCTTGTCTGAAAAAATACTAATGTTTTACTGTGACAGAAGGAGATCGCTGTCAAATAAAAAAAACGAGTGAAACTGAGGAGCAGCACAAACTGTAGGCTACACTGTTATGGACTGATGAGAAGTTACCGGAGAATATGGTTTTGCGCCGGGAGAGGAGACTTCCTCGTTCAGATCAGATCATGTTTCACCGTGATGAGGAAACAGGTGATGGAGAAGGCCAATATGGGTTTCATTTTTAATGACGGGCAGCTGGGTCAGTGATTCAAAATGATCATCTAAGTTGTGACGTTACCGACCGATGCTGTAACGTTTCATTGAAATGACAAAAGCCTGCGGACGAGGGGGTGGAGGTGCAGCATCGCTGACCAGGAAATGGCTCACCGGGCGGACCACTTTTTTCAGACTTGCCCAGGGGGAGGATTGAATGTACCGGGAGGTGGAGTTAACATTTGTGTTCAACACATCCTGAGAGTCTGGATTTTGAGAATCGCCCGTTTGGAGACACGATCTCAAAAAAGTGTAAAAATCAATTGAGGGAGTGAACAAACATAGAAAGGCCCCGGGAACACATAGGACCACTACAAAACCTATAGAAAGTGGATTTTCATAATAGGACCCCTTTAAAATGTTAATATTTCGTGCCTTTAATGTACTATTAGGTTAAAAATGGGACAGGTAATTTGCATTAAACACTGAGATGAAATAAGCGATGTCTTTCTCTTAGTGCTCTGTGGATGAAAAGTATAAGACCTCAGGTTGCCAAGAGTCGGTCATTAAGAAGGGACTGACTTCACTGGGACATGTTGATGTGATAAGATCACTGCCAGTAGTGTACAAGGAGAATCTAAATAACATTATTGCTAAGTAAAAACATAATGTTGAACGATTTATCATGGTGACAGTCAATTTCAACCTAAAACAGCCTTAAACTGTGTAAAACAGAGAACAGCCCATCTGCTTGTCATTCAGCAAAAAATGATGGATGCCAACAGCTTGCTAATTACATAATTGAGAGGGTGTTACAAGAGACACAGGCACATTTTGTGGGGGTTTGGTTTTCAGACTTCTTCCACTCCCTCAAACACAAGGTAATTTACTTCATCTGTGACAGTTATCCCGTTGCAGTTTGAACATGAATATTTATTTAATTTTTGTCTTCATTTTTTTTGGGATAGCTGACACAGAAGGAAATGTGCTTCAGAAAATTGCCCTTTTTGCTTTTTATTCAGTGGGTACAATGCCTGGAGTTGCAATCAGCCCTGCGGCTAAAAACTGAAATCCCCAAAGTTCCTCCATAAAATAAAAGTGATTCAGTAACATCGTACTGCAGTACCATTAAATGTGCAACAGAGAAACAGAATGCACTTGGGTGATTCTGGTAGATTTTTTTTCGTCAATCAATTGGATAAATACAGCAATTCTAAGAGACATACTGTATATTGTATGCTGGGTGATAGGAAATTGCATCTGTGATTGGTGAGAATGCCAGACAATGAGTCAATGATCCATCTGTAAGAGAGGACAATTTGCAAAGGGAATGAAGATTTTATATCTCCAGGGACTGAAAATGCAGGGTGTATAAAGCTTGTAGCTGCCTTCAGATGCTCTCTTTTTTAACCTACAAAGCCAAAGTGAACAGTTATAGACTGGAGAAAAACAACAACATTTCAGTCACTACCACCTGCACCTTATTCTCCATGTCTTAAAGCTTCACATTGGTATTATAGCTGCAATAGTTTTCCGTCTTTTGCTGAGATTAAGCGTTTACAAACTTTCAAATAAAATCTATCATATTATGTACCAAACAAGCCTCCTAAAATGCATTCATATTCACAGTGCAAGAACCGTGCATTCGTCTAAATTGTTTTTGACATTTATACTCTGCCAACAAGAGATTTCTGGTGAAATAATTTATTCATCGCCATTTAAACGCACAGTGAGATTAAGGGAGTTAATGTCTTCAGCACAGTCTTCATCTTGTCTGAGCTTGGTTCTCTTCACTGTTAGTTTTGCAGATTATCAAACAGTTCCAGTAATTTTAACCATAAAAAACACACAATACAGCAGTTTTATGTTCAAGTCAGTTTTGCTAACTCTTTCATGTGGACACCAGATGTCAGAGAAGGGTTGAGAGCTGAGTTTGATTGTTTCTCTAATGCTGATTTATCTGCAGAGATGACCTCTCCGCACCAAACAGACCAGGGAATTTAAACCAGTAAAACCCAGATAAGGCAATTTCATTTTAAAAAATCAGTGATGCAGGGCACCCTGGTGACTTATGTGGTAGAGCATTTATCACAAAGGCTTAGTGCTGCCTGCAGTGGCTGGGGTCCCAGTCCAGCCTGTTCCCCTCCCTGTATCTCTCCATGACTTGTCTGTCACTTTCACTACAGCTTTTCGGTGGACAATTGAAGTCTCAGAGTAGCTAGTTACTGAGGCTGCTTACCTTTTTTTCTTTAATAACTTATGAACCACACACTCAATGGGTTCTTTCTGACAGCCGAATTACCCACTGGTGTCCACCTCTCCATAACAAATGGCAAGCAGTTTGAATTTAGTTTAAAATTCTCTATTAATCTATTAATTCTCTATTAATCAAATCTTAGTCCACCTCTCCATAACAAATGGCAAGCAGTTTAAATTTAGTTTAAAATTCTCTATTAATCAAATCTTATTAAAGGGACAACGAGGAGTTTTGGGAAAGCGAAGTGTTTTCACGCTGCCTCCGCGCGCACCGTAGAATTCCTCCACCGGCGCAAGACGGACTCATGTTTTCATTCATTAATAATTAAAGTCAAGGTTCAAATGTCGTAGTTCAGACCATAACGCCGCCCATCGCCGTTATTCTCATTTTTAAATTTCGACCAGCATTTTAATAATAACAAAATAGCGATAGAGACAAAACGATATATTGATCGAAAATGGAGCCATTAACAAGCGTGGGTAGTGTAGATTCATCCACATTAACGTGAGACTGTTTTATAACTGAATAGAAACTCCTCGTTGGCCCTTTAAGTTTGTAGACCAACAAAAATGAACCCACTTTTCTCTGTGGGATTTGATAGAATGTTATTAAATATACAATAGCACTATATCATAATCAGCTTTGTTAGTGTGGAAGAGAATTGCAGTGCCTTGACTTTTAGTGATAGATTAGTTTTTTGAATGGCACCCAGAAGCATCAAATCTTCAAGTTAGGGGTAATATAATGAGGAACAACAAAGAGCTTTTGGCATAGTAAACAGGTGCAAACCAAGCAGATATTTCACACTTATATTGTATTTGGCTCAACACAGGCAGACAGCCGTCTGGCACCTCGCTGGATAGGAGGTTGGAGTTAATTAAAAAAGATTTTGTTCCACAGACATTTGCCTTGCTCTTGTCAGTGTGCACACTCCCTGGAGCTCGGTTTTGAGATGCATTTGAGACCTCAGGGACACCTCTAATCAAAGCACGCGGACTGCCAGCCACCTAATCCCTTGAATTCACAATGACAAAGTGCATTATGAGGCACTGTTCCTCAATGATACAGATAATTTGGTGATTAAGATTATTCAGCTAATTATATGGCCATATGGTGTCCGAAAACAAACAACCAAACAATAAAAGGCCAAAAGAAAGGGAACAGTGTCCTTTTCTAAGTGTGAATGTTATGGAAATAATTTGTGCTCCTAAGAATGCAGGGAGGTTTTCAATGAGACATTGTCACAATTTTTCAAATATACTACAGTAATGCATAAAATCTAAATCCTGGGAGCTGACTTTTAACATATCATTTTAGAAAATTGAAAAGATAATATTATTTCACTTTCAGCAACCTCACACAGATGTCCATTTACAACCTTATGGGCTGAATTTGAACTCATATTGATCGCTGTCAAACGAACAAATGACTTGGCGCTGTAATAGGTTCTGTTTCAGAGCTGTTGTCCTCAGAAGGTTGAATCAGTAAATAACGGCTCCTGACTGCTAAACCTCAGAACAATTATGTTTAGAGCTGCAGGTCTGTCTGTTTAGAGCAGAAAGAAGGTTGGGTTTTAAGTCCACATGCATTAAAATTATGCTGTATTTCTTATGTCGGTTTCCCCACTCGGATTTTAGCCTAATGTTGTTTTTTTGTGTATTTTATTTCAGGTAACTGTCGCAGTATGGGTGTGTTGTGTAAATATTCACTTTTATCTTATGCACCCTGCATAAGAATAATGCAAAGAAAAAAATGCAGAAGCACAAACTTCATTATTTAGTCCACTCACATAGCTTGATGATTTCTTACAGGTCTCCAACCTTTTTAGCCAAGGATGGACCCTTCATAACCAAGCACCTCTGTGTGCCACAGGTTGTAGGAGCTTTGTGAATTTCAACCCAAGACAAATGTTCTCTCCTATTTGGATCTAAAATGCTCTATGGCATCCTGAACTAGTATGTTTCATAAAGGCTGGGTTTTTATAACCTGCTTGTGGGGTCCTGAACCCCATGTTAGAAACCACATTTATAGGTTAATTTGGATGGGGATCATCTAACATTCACCAATTAGCCTATCTTTAGTCTCAAAATTCCAATGTAAAGATGGAACATGAATTAATCTTTCTAAACTTTGTTTTTCTCTTGTTTAACATGGTGTAGCCTCATATTGTTTCATACTGTTATTTGTAATATGCCTCTTTTTCTTCTTGAGTTACATCATATTCTATATGGATCCCTAGATATGGAGCTAATTAGTGTATGAGGCAATTGTTCAGATGTGAGTAAATCCGGGACAAAATAAAAGGGAAGACGTGCTGTTCCCTCTGTGGCTGTTAGGCTATCCTGATTTTACTTACAGCCAACTTCCCACCAAGTGCAAGCATATCAGTTTGTGAAGTAAGGCTATATCCACAATAACTAGAACATGAAAGACACATTAGAAAATGAAAACGGTTAGCCTACATCAGTGCAGAGGGCGTCTATAAAAAGACCCTTTCCTCATTTCCCAGCACCTCCTGACTTACAGCTTCTAGCAAATCTGTCTCCCATGAGAAGCTTTAGAAGCTCAGATTGCTGTGACAAATGAGTAAGAGTTTCCCTTAAATGGGATGTCCCAAAATCTACTTGAATGACAAAAAAATGATGATGGACTGTTCCCAGAAAATGCATTCTGTATACCACTAACACCATTTGAAGGTCTTTATAAATGTTAGTGTCAAGAAAAGCCTCAAACTGAAAAGATAAATGGACAATATAGACATTTTCAAGACTAGAAGCACATTTCAACAGAAAAACACGGTTAGGGTTAGGGTTAGCACAATCACATTAGTTTATACTGTGCAGCCTAAGTTCAGCGCCCACTCAAAACAATCAATTCTTGACACCAAATAGAAAACCTTTACCTAACTGTTACCACTGTTGGTTAAAACTGTAGTCTGCAACTTCGAGGGAAGGCAGAAATCTGCAACACCAAGGGCTGGAATCAATTTTTGGCAAGGAAAAAACTCCAAATTGTGCATTGAAATAGCCCTCTACTCAATTTTCAATTGATAAAAAGTTGTTATGGTCAAATCTTTAAAATCTAATTCTGGTGAGTGACAGTAAGTCATCTTGAGGCAGAAAACTCCTTTCACAGCAACATCAGGAGCTGAATCAATTTTTGGCACCTGTCTCAATGTAGCCGATGTCATATCTGGCCCTCTGCGTTGTGTTTCTCACGGCCTGCCCTAGGTGGGGAACAGCCTACAAACTACCGCTCTGCCAAGGGAAAACCGCTTGGCTGGTTGCTATTGGCACTGCTAGTTACATCAACAGCCTACAAACTATAGGGAAAATAGGCTATTGGCACTGCTAGTGCAAGGGATAAATGGTAGAAATAGAGAACTCTGTGAAAAGTTTTCTATCATTAAGTACAGAAAAGAAAATTGAATTTGAGCCCACTGTGGGTCCTATTAGTGTAATAACTCATGTATCAGACGACGTAGCCCAAACTTTGTGCAAAATTATATTTTCGAGTAAATCCGGGATGAAAGTGGGTTTTTTTTTTTTTATCGCATTGAATTTTCACGATTCATCAGCCACTGCATTGGATCCGTCATCCGTCAATCAAACATCAACACAGCCTCCGGAGCTTGGTCTCGCCCGCATTGAATATCCCGCCCGCTCGATAACGACCAATCAAATTCGTTTTCTTTACTGTTTCACGAAAAACGATTATTTCGTTCAAAAGTACGTTTTTCAGTCATCAATAATTACCCGCATCAACTGTCTGAAGTGTTCCGGTAAGCTCCGAATTTGCCAAGCTCGGTGCTGGCTGGCATGTCGTGTCGCCCTGTTTTTACCTTCAGTGGCCGCATGGCTGAAGGAGACGAAGGGAACTCACCTGAGACACCGGAGCGTCTGTGAAAAGTCTCCGTGGTGGAGCAGCTGCAGGACTGCACGTGAATGCTGCATTCAGGTACAGTCGGAAAAACAGCGGTCGGTAAAAACAAACAAACATTTAGTCACAGAAGTCCAGAGAAAGCTGGTAAAACGTGCTTCAGGTCGATACGACATCGCCATGACAATATATTGTCACATGTATTGTTTTGCCTCGTGCTGACAGGCTTCTTGTTTAAGCCGTCAGCAGCTGTTGTCTGTCTGCCATCTTACCGATTTCACGTGAATGCAGCATGAACCGCTCCACTAGATGGGAGTAATTCTTACACAATATAGCCTACCTTTAAAAATGCAATGCAATTTTATGTGATGAAATTTCAAGAATTGCAAGAAAATTGCGGTAAGTTCAGGAACTGGCAATTTTTGCTTAAGTGAAACAGAGTCAGCTTGACGTAAATTTGTGAATATTAGCCTAGCTATCACTTTCTTTTTTATGTGGCTGGTGTAGTGCTACTTAGCTACAGAAGCATATTCGCTGCAATAGATGTAACGGCGACTTCAGAATCACCGGTAGTAGGTATGTTTGTAGTCTGGCCTGTCTGAAGTGCGTTGCTGCGATTAGCCTCTGATAGCAAATAGTCACTCCTAGCCTAGCTTGTGCGAATTAGCACCAGTAGACAGCTACTAGCTTGCCCTACCTGTCACACTGGCTAATGCTCATGGATGTATTATGCTAATGCTTCAGTGGTGCTCTAGGTGCAGTGGACATTGAGTTCAACCAGACATTTAAAACAATCTGTTTTTATTTTGTTTCTTGTTTTTTTTTACCCAAGGGGTCACATTGAGCTTCACAGATTTTGCCTATAGCCTATTTAAAGCAGGATTTTAGTGGAATCCTTTTATTAGAGATTGAAACAAAAATATTTTTAGAACTTAATAATTTGTCACACACTTTGCTAATTGAAATACGAAATCGTAGCCTATACTTGCTAAGATGTGCTATAGGGTAAATTAAAAATCTTAAAATGGTGTCAATCGATGCTTTCACATTGGATTGATGTAGCCTACATCAACTTACTAGCCTATCTTCTTCATGTCTGTCTAACACAGACATTGGCTATTGTGTAGTGATGAGGTTGATAGTCAAACACAGTTAGTCCTCAACTGAAAAGATCAATGGAAGACACAGTAAAGCCTAAATGAAACCTGCACAAACTGATTAATTCAACAGTTTACTAATTATAATTAAACTGTTTGTTTTTCTCCATGAAACAGTAGCCTGCGAATGTTTTAAATGTCACAACATTTGAATATGTTATGATGATTAACATTATTCATTAATTACCCCAGGGATGATAATTGCCAATACTGTATAACAACAGTGAAGAAAATGTGTCATTTCAAACTGTTTTTATAATATTGATTGGCAATTTGACTGAAGTCTTAGGAGCTGAATGTGATTCATACAAATGTGAATTCAAGTCACTAAAACGGCAGGTGATCCACAGGAGGACCATTGCTGATTGTTGTAATGGCACATGCCAACCATCTCATGAAGCACCCAGCAAGCCCTGAACAGCGAGGTAGTGCCGGGAAATTATTTAGGACCATGAGGAGCGCGATGCTGAGTGAGGGCGTCTCTGTAGGGGAGAGCATGGGAGAAGAGTAGTGGAGCGTCATTTTCTTTATCTGCGCGGCTGCTGATCCCAGTGATGCTGCCGCTGAAGTGTTGCATGCTGAAGAGTCCCGACGCTCCGTCTGTGCGCGTCTGCGCGCGTGTGTGAACGAGAGAGAGCGAGAGAGATTGGGAGAGAAAGCCTTGGCCCCATTAGGATGAAGGCTCGATCTGCGAAAGGAAACGAGGGGAAATGAAAATGAAGATAAGAGTGGTAAATATCCAGCTAAAGTTAGTTTTTTTTTTCAACAAAAGGAGGAGGAGGTGGTGGAGCAGCCTAATGCTATTTTTTGCAGCACTCTTTAAAAACATGTTGTCCTGTTGATGGAGCACGTTGAGTGGCACAGCTGACATTTCATTTGCAGCCTTGCATGAAGAGAGCTCAGCTGGGATTGTTGTGTTGCTTCTGCTTTGAAAGCTGACATTTAATTAACACCGCTTCCTTTGCCACCCTACATGTCCTGTCGCTTGTGGACGCAGTTTTTTGAACATGATCTGTGAGAAATCCCATAAATCATCTGCTTTGATCAGATAGTTGTTTTATCTTCACCGTATTTCATTGTGTCTTTTTTAGTGCCAAGGGGTTAGTGGCATCATCATCGTCACCATGGTTACCAGCTTGATGTTGGTGTACAACAGTGGCTCTGGTGACAGATCCTCCTCCTCATCAGCATCATCAGCAACATCACCTTCTCGCCGTCTAGATGCTCCCGTTCCGTCCACGAAAAAGCCGGAGAAACCACAGAGACCCCCTGTATCGGTGCTTGAGGGGTACTCAGGTGTGATGGATCATAAGGTAAACATGCACCATCTGTACACTGTGAGACAGACAGACAGACAGACAGTTTCTCACACAGTTTTTGCTGGTTCTATGACACATTTTAACATTCTGCATGTTATTCAGTCCACACCTCCAAACCAAGTCATGAAAATAGCTGCTAATGGTGTGAGAAGGAGGCAGAAAATTTGTATTTTGAGTTTTTATTTAGATGGGTTTATCCCGGTTTTTCTTTTCTGTAAGATAAAAAATTAAACGCTCTTCAGCTGCTTGCACAAACCCACTACCTCACAAGCCTTGGATTGGTTTTGTGTTATAAAAAAACAACAATGGGCAGTGTTTGGGGGGGTGAAGGATCAGGATCCTGTCAGTGCATTAGATGTCTGTTCAGGAAGAGGACTGGGATTGATGCTGGCAGGTGAGCGGTGGGACATGATGTCTAAAATGTTATGGAGGACGCACAATGGAGACAAGCAATGGACATAGCTAACTTAAAATAATTTGTATGGCTTGGACACAATTTACTCGTGAGGAATCATAATTGACTCTCAGTCATATCTGTAACCAGTTGGGAGATATGAGAGCCATCATCATAGAGCAGTGATTGCACTTGGCACTTTTGCACATATGTAATGCAAACTGCAATTAATCTGTATTCTGGTGTCATCCAGGTGAAGCACAGAGCCCTGCATGAAAATGTGGAGTTCAGGTATGCATGTAAAATGTATTTTTGAAGCTTCAGGTGCTGGGCTGGATTCAAGCTGAACTGAAAAATCTGTCTCCGTCTGTCTTCTGTACTTGATCTGTCCTTAGATGTCTCTGGAGTTTTAAATGATGCCCAGTTTTTTTGGGTTTTTTTTCTTCAAGTTTGTGCATTATACAGCTCTTTTGGCACAGGAAGCAGCCATTGTGTAAAATATTGCATTTATTTTTCTCATTTTTAAAGCAGCTGACTGTCCTCAGTTGTAAGAGTGAAGTTCTCTGCATGTGATTATTGAATTTTTTGGGAATCAGAGTAAAATGTGATCATATTGCATTGCATCTTTATTCTCCTATGACTCTTCTAATGCCAAGTAATCCCAGTGAACTCAAACGCTGAACTTGCTGTGGTAGTCCCATCTCTAAATTCTCTCTGTAGTTTATTCAGTTTCTTAATTCATAATTAATGTGTCCACTATGAAATATTTAGAGATAAAAGCATTTAAAACAGAATGAATATCCACTCAGGACATCTGCTGCTACAATGTTTTGGTCCTATAAACACCAGGAATCATAGTACACTGTAAGGCACAGGGCCATCCCTCACACCCAGCGTGGTGTTACAGGCATCTCATTCTGATAGACAGATCATTCAGGCAGCCCTCAGTGAAAAAGATATGCAGTGAAGCACAGCAGAGTGGAAAGGACATTGCTTTGCTCAGGCAGCACTGGGCAGGGAGGGATAAGGAGAGGAGGGGAGAAAAAAAATGTTGGTTACAGTTCACCTTTCGCTGCCTGATGATGAGTGACATTGGTTTGCAGAGAGAGGTTCAAAGCGGCTGAGTCTTCCCGTATAGTACACATTACGTTCAGGGATCCTGAGAGATGTTGTAACTCCCCATCAGATCCCTTTCAAACTCAATGAAAAGGAAACATTCATCTGCAGCTCTTAAGAGAAGTGAGAGGCAGCTGCTGCAAATTTTGAGTTTTTCGGCGGTGTGGGCACTTTATTGTTCACAGTCAGTCTCTCCTGGCTTGTCCAACTCCTCCTGGTTGACGGCTGATTCATGACGGATTCACACTGCGACATTTTAATACTGTTTCGTGTCACTCAAGTCCTGCTGTAGGATCTGTGGAGTGGGTGGATCAGTCTGTGCACTTTCCTTCAGGGGTCATCTGAGGTCTGCTGCTGCTACTGCTTGCTGTTGATATTCTTGCTGCTGTTGGACTGAATCTTGGCTCCAAGTTTAGTATACGCACGCACACACACACATAGGCACTATAATTCAAGCAGCACCGGTGCACGCTCATGCAGATAAGCCCAAGCAAGTTCCCAGACACGTTAAAATTTTATGGCCTATCACAGCCAGGGATGCTTGAAAATTTGAGGAGACCACTATCTAATGTGCCTGCTGGACCCTGCTAATGGTCTATTTCAACTTCTGTGCATTTCTTGTTTGCACAGGCTATAACTTCACTCAAGGTGGGCGGCGGTCTGTAGCTGCTTGGCTCATTTATGTCTCATCCAGGAGGTCATGAAACACCTAGCACGCATTAATCATTAAGACCGTCTTATGTGGCTGATGGTCAGAGGCTTAACATTTGGCTTTTTCCTTCAGTCCATTCCGTACTTAAAGGTGAAATGAAGAAAACACTGATGAATGCCACCAAAGACTGTAAAAAGAATGGACGTAGCACCCGTGACGTCACCCATTGGTTTGGGGGAGGCTGTTTTGTGATCCTATCCACCTTATTTTCAAACATGGAAGGTGAATACGAACTTCCGGATTTTTGTGCGGCACCTCCGGTCAGCCGCATTCCTTTACCGGAGGAGGACACGAAGGAGGCTCAACATAGCCAGGCTTTGTGTTCATAATGCAGCTGAACAAAACCTAAAGCCCCGGTCCGAGTTAATCACTGTACTACAAAGCTGGTTTGCTAATTTTAAAGCTCTGAAGCAACGTGTTGCAAGAGAGGATGCTGCTTAAAAAAATCATGACAGCTCTACATTGCGCTACTTTTAAATATGAAGCTTAAAGGGATAGTTCAACATTTTGGCAAAATAAATAGAGCAACAACCACTGTCATTGTTAAATTGTGTTTTATTGTTTTCATATTCTCATGGACACTATTATGGAATGACGGAACGATAACGGAGCCGTTTAATATTATGCAAAACCGCTGATCGCGAGCCTTGATGGACAGTTTTTCAGCAAGCTGTCTCCGCATTTACCCAAAAACCCCGGCCTCCATGATTCCGTGAAAAATAAGGATGAGTTTGGATACGGGCATTTGAACTAAAGGGAACGCCATGACTATAGCGATTATGGCAATGGGCCAATTTGCCAAAATGTTGAACTATCCCTTTAAATAAATAGAGCAACAACCACTGTCATTGTTAAATTGTGTTTTATTGTTTTCATATTCTCATCGCTATTATGGAATGCGATAATAATATTATAGCATCAAGAGTGCTGGACCGGAAGTGTCGCACAAAAACCCCAGCCTCCATGATTCCGTGAAAAATAAGGTGGATACGGGCATTTGAACTTGTGTGTGTGTACTTTCCATAACACCTGTGTTACTTTCCATATTTGGAGGACATGTGGCAGTTTGCCGGCTGAGAACCGGGTTGCCTGGAACGCCTGGAACGCTACAAAGTCGTACGTCGTGACTTGAAGCCGTAATTTACGGCTTCAAGTCGCCCCCCCCCCCCCACGGAGGTGGAAACTATTGGTAGAGACCAAAAAGATAAAACGTACCAGGCTGTAAATATATGTTTTTTTAAGCTGTAAAGTTGTCTATTTTATTATGGGGGTCAATGGCGAATTGCTTACTTCTGGTCCCAGCCCCCAGTGGCCGCCGCAGAACTGCAGCTTTTTGAACGCGGTGGTGGTATTCACTCGTAGAACCCACAACTCCCCCCTTGAATGCCACAAATCTACATACTGAGAGTCTCAGTGTTTATTCTCTTTCTCTCTGTCTGCCTCCTGCAATGTTGGCAGGTTTTTTCTTTTTGAGATGTCCTCTAGTGTGTTTTTCTTTTCTTTGACAAGCTACAGTAATTAGAGCCGCATAGTTGAATAGATGCTTTGAAACACACACATCCACAAACACACACGCACACACATTCATGGGAGTTCGAACACTGCAAGCAAACAGTGGCATCCATTCTTTTACCCTCGCTCTTCCTCTTCCTTCTCTCCCCCTCCGATGTTTTGCCAATTCCTGTTAAAGAGATGTTGACCTTTGAGGAGCTGTCAGAAGAATCAATCTACATTGGCCTTTCTGCGCTCTAATCACAAAGCCAGCGTGAGAGCATGAATGTGGATCGTGTGCCTGCGCCAGTTTATGATGTACCTACTTATTATGGGCAATACCTTTCTGCTCTCTGACAGCAAGTTATGCAGTCAGCCTCAGAGAAATAGGTGTCATTAGACAGTCACTTATGCAAAACATTTTCCTACCTTCGCCTACCATCCTCGTGCAAGAGCTTACTTAATGGATGAATTCCCAGGATATGCAAATGTTTAATTCCACTCAAAGCGCACCTGGCGGAGGGGATTATATTATCAGGTGTCATCCTCAGAGTGATGTTACATGGCCCAATTTGTAGTGATGCAAAAAGCACCTGAGGAAACACTATGTTTTCTTGTTAATTCATAACATCTTCACCGCTGGATGGATTAGTCGGATTGCAGGAACCAGATGTTAGGAACATCATGTTTAATTCAGTCGACGTGGAAACCGTCCAGACTTTATTTTCACATATCTCCATCGGCTCACTGCTAACAAGGCCACGTCCTCTGAGGAGCAGCCTCCCCTCACGTTCTCTTCGTCTGAGGTCACCTGGCTGAAGAAGAAGGGAAGGACAGCCGCCCTGATTATCTCGCCTTTATTCCCTTCAAATTGAAAGCGGAGCAAGTTTGAGACTGCGACTTGAATGTGTGTCACCGGGAGGAGCTTAATGAGATGTCAGCTGTTGCTGGATGGTCTGGGTGTAATTAATTGGCCTCTGAGAAAAGGATGCAGCGCTGATCGTTAAGCCCACAGCACAGGTGCCACTTAATCCACCTCTGCTCTCAATTGAGCCATTACCCTAATTCTACACACTTTCAGAAGTGTACAGTTTCTGCAATGATAACGATCAGCATCTAAATCATTTATGCCTTTGTAAGCAAGACACCACTGACGCTTTATGTTCGGCCATCGCTGCTTATATCAGACGATGTCTGACATTAAAGGATAGAAAAGAAGAACATCCCACACTCTGCTGTTTCTTAGCGTCTCGATTCATTGATCATCATCATTTTGGTCTCTCTAGACCTTTGTCAGAGGTATTTCAAACAGTTCTTACACATCAATGATTTTAAATAAATAAACCTCCTTCCTCCACCCATCTTGTTGTGTGCCCATAGATGTGGGGTCTTTATTTTCCCAGGAGAGTGCCTTTCAGTCATTTACAGTGATTTGTGTGTTCTCTGTCCTGTCGTGTGCTTGTTATGTCCTCCTATACATATATTTCATCACTGAAAAGGAAAACGTGACTTGTTCTGTGTGTATAACCGGAACTGCTGCAACACTCTATGTTTTAATGAACGTTTTAGAAACAAGAGACAAAATGTTAAGATGATAAATAAATTGTGAAGCCAAGCAGCTGCAGTGTGTGGGATGTTCTTTTAAAAACTAAAGTGACACTTTCCACTTTTCACCTGCATCTGAAATGTTAATGTAATAATAGCTTAATTGAGAAAATTGACATTAAATGGCAAAATATTCTATACTTATCTTTTCATGAATCGATTGATCTTACTAGTGAATAATTCTATAGCTTACACCTATATATGTGACATAGAGCTCCATTCTTGCCTCAGCACTTCAATGAGTCACGCTGAACAAAACAAATCTGTGTCTTGAGTCAATCCTGCATTCACCATTCTCGTAGAGAAAAATGGTTGGTAGCAAATCTGAGGCTGGAAATAGTCCCTAAAAAAGTGTCTTTTATTTACATTTGTGATTTATTTCTAAAGATTTGTGTCTTTGATAGAGACTGGTGTGCTCTGGCTGAAAAGCTACAGACAGGAAAAAATATTGAAATATTTTAGATTGTTGCTTTTGGGTTATTCCACTTCCCTCATTCATGACGTGCTATAATAGAGACTCAACTTTTAGAGTTTTTATCCTGGTTGTTGCTTCAGTTGTACCACTTTGTGTTGCTGTGTTGTAATAATGTGAAGTGCACCATGTGCAGGACAGTTCATGCCAGCCAATTTCAACACATTGCATGGTGAGGTTGTTCCAGATACCAGGGACACACGTGTGCACTGTGTTGTGCATAGATTTCACTGTCAGACTTCTGACACTCAAAATCACAAAACAGTGCATTAGATATTAGATAGAAATGACATGTAAATCTCTCTCTATAGTATTTGTTGATAGTTACACCAGCCCTATCCTTAGAGTCCAAGATTGATAATGATTATGGTGAGATTAGGGGTGTTTCTGTCTTCTTGATTTGTGCTTATGACTCCTCCCTGACCTCTACGTCTGTTGACCCTGTGAGTCTTTTTCTTTTTCTTTACTCTACCCTTCTTAAACTGAAAGGAGGACAGGCAGGAGACTGGGGGATTTGAGGCACACTGGAAACCCTAGTGCAAAATTAGAGGCTGACTGATGGGGTTTGCTCCGAAAGCAATTATGATCCCGGGTTCCCCCGGGAATTGTATAAACAGGATCATACTGATGAGTTTGGAGCCAGTGTGTGGGCGGTAATTGACTGGGACTGGAACCAGAGCCATGCTCCTAACTGCTACTTCTTCTTCTGCTGCCCCTCTTAATGTGCTGTTTGCTGCATTGACATCACTGACTTACCTCCTAATGTTGAACCCCTTCCCTTTTTTTAGATCCAGGAAAGTTAATTGCTTACGAGGTTAGGCGCTATTGATCACGACCCTCAGTCAACATGATCAGGTGCAGACCGGGAATGTGCGTGGGAGTCCGCATGTGTTCAAGTGCTGTAGCTGGTTCAAAATCAAATGAGCTCTGGGTCAGTTGAAGGATGGTTTTGAGCTGCATGAAATATAGATATTAATACTCACTCATTCATTTATTCATTCATTCAACAGTTGATTTTTCAGCTGTCTGCCATCTGAAATATTCTCCATAAACACCCCTCTCACTGTGGTATAAGTGGCCATTTCCCTGCATCATCAAGCTGCCAGAAACTTGGTGAGCTTCAGAATCACTGTCAAGGACACTTTAATTGTTTCACTGGCACTTAAAACCCCAACACTGCCCGGGCAACCTTCAATTGCCTTTTACTAGTTTAATGCATTATTTAAATGATTAAAACTTGTGTGGGTGTGATTTTTTTTGGACGTTGCTGAGGGGGAAATGCGCTCTATCTGTTGCATGTGAAAAAAGAAACAGGTACAAGGACTGGGATTTTTTCCAAGCTGAGGCAGGGAAGGTGTGTTTGTGCAGTGAAGCATGTAATTCACTCCAGCCTGCCCATTATTGAGGGAAGGGGTCTGCGCGGTGTGCAAACACACACCTACAGGAAATGGCAGTGTGTTGTGGAATGAAAATACCTTCTCTTCAATGCATAGAAACTGTGACTGTGTGTGTGTGTGTGTTTCTGAGGGGATTACACCTGGTTTTGGATCTAGACACATTTCAGACCGTTCTGACTCTCGCCAGAGAAACGTGATAGTGTTGCATATCTGGATAAAGTTAAGACTATCCAGTGTCCATTGAATTCCAGCAGAAGCAAAGTTCATTCTACTTAACGAGGCATTTAGTGAGTGATCACCTGAACCAAATCATATTTCATGAGAAAGAGTATAAAAACCACTGCTGTGATTAAAAACTGGGGGTTATTCCACCAATGTTGATTTGTGAACTCCAAAAAATAGTGTTGTGATATATGAATGAATATAAAGTTGTTTTCTTTGCATTATTTGAGGTCTGCATCTTTTTTGTTATTTTGACCAGACGTCAGATTCTGCAAATAGGAGCTCTAAATGACAATATACTGTATATTTTTTCCAGTTTGGGAGAAACGTTGTCAGTAGAGAATAAAACAAAAGTGTTCATTTTACTCAAACACCTACCTATGAATAGTAAAACCTGAGATCTTGAAGTGATCTTTTTCCAGAGCTGTAGGCTTAATGATACATACATGCATATCAACATACACAATATATACAGTAATTTCCTTAATACATTCTTGAGAGACAATCATTTGGACCACACAGATATTGTAAAACAATCCATCTAACACACACACACACAAACACACACACTGCAATCATTCAGCAGTGGGTCACAGAGATAGTGGGAGAGTATTATAAATATAGCTGTGGAAGCAGCCTGTGGCGATAGTAATATCACCTGTACACACACACACACACCTCGGAACCTGATGGAGTGTGGAGCTCGGAGCACAGTTCAGAATGCCAATGTAGCTCTCTATTAAGGTCGGGAATAATTCATGTGAACAGTCTCTGGGGTTTTGCTGTTGGATCAGTCAATCCAAACTCTCCTTTTTCAACTTGGAAAACCTGGTTGGACATCACTAGACGAGTACCTGTTCAAGCCAATGATACAGCTCTGCAGTATACAGAAGACGACCTTACACATTGTATAGCACTCTCCATTCATCAGGATATAGAGCATACTCTGACAACTACATGCATTTCTTGTTTTCTCAAAGTGAACATTGTGCTGAGACTGTGTTTGACTGAATAAATATACAGGCTTATGTGTATTCATGGTGTTCCTGCAAAATGAAAATGCTGCATAGAATTGCCTCTGCTCCTCTGTCAACCATGATAATGTGCAGTGCATTTGAATAATAGGATACCTGACAGAACAGACCAGAACGAGTGGAGCTGCTCGATCCTCTGCCAGTCACACTTTATTCATGTCCTGTTTGTATGCAGATGACAGAATAATCACGGTATTAAAGGGCAGGTTATCAACTTTAATTTAGTACTGTTCTAGTCTGAAGTAACCATAGTGTGCGTGTTTGACAAAAAGCTATATTAACCAAGGGGGCAGTTGTCGGTCTGAGAAGTGAAGCTCACTTCCACGTTCAAAAAACTGCAATCCCCGCGGCTTCCTCTGGGGGCTGGTGTCAGAAAGCAGCATGTCTCCATAGACCCCCATGTTAAAACTTTACATCCTCAATAAACATGATCAAAGCCTGATGTCAGGACGTTTTTTGGTCTCAGTCGATAATTTCTACCCCCGGTCACACTCTGAGGGGGGTGACTTTTTTTTCAACTCCACCGTTTTACTGTTATTAGGTTAAGATTCTGTTCCATTAGGGCGCGGAAACGTTGAGTGACAGGTTAGGCCAATCCAACATGGCGCTGTCCAGGCCGCCATATTTGAGTCACAAATACAACTCCCCAAAACAAACGGGTGACGTCACGGATGCTACGTCCATTCTTTTTACGGCCTATGATATTAACCTATGAATATAAATCAAAAAATTAAACTCAAAACTTTTGGTTGCCTTATCAGAGATGCTTTGTGTCAAGCTTGTGGAAAAAGTGACCTTGATGTAGCCGTCGTCGTGGCTATATTTGCTGTTAGACAAACTCTTTCAGGGTCATTTGCTTTTCTTTTGGCAGCTCTGCATCTCAGGGAGTAAGTTATGACCTTGATGCTTAGAGGTTACATATTTATTAGATCTGAAGGCATGACTAGAGACAGACATAATGTTATTATTTATAGAAATAGTGATGAAGTGGAAATTTAGCTTTGGCTTCACAGGCGGTTTAAACACACCACTAAGAGTGAAAACAGACAAACATGCAGTGTGTGAATGATGTTATTGCATTTGATACAAAGGATGTCCTGCATATATCCACGGTTGCTATAGCATTCTCTTCCCGAGGACAGTTTGGTGAATTCTTTTAGAAGGGATGAACAGGATCAGACGCTGTTTTTCTCTGAGCTGTCTGTTTCACCTGCATCCTCGTTGTTTCTGCTCACTCCCAATCATTGTGCTGCCTGTGTTTGCAATGTGTTGTTACTGTAGCTGATTCCCCCACTTTGGCTCAGACCGAAATACATGAGCAACTGTTGGATGTATTGTTTAGACATTCATGGTCCTCAGAAAACAAATCCTACTGACTTTGTGACATTTCTCTGACATTTTCCCTCAAGCAGCACCATGAAGTTGACCTCTCTGGTTTTGAGAGAGAGAAATGATGCATCCAGTTGAAAATATTGATCCGGATACGGATTTGGCGAATTTTTCTTATCTCTCATCAATATACTTTATGCTAGTCCCACTTCTGCTATTCGTACTAATGGCAATAGATCATCATCCTTCAAACTGGGACGTGGGACTAGACAGGGTTGTTGTATTAGTCCGCGACTGTTTAACTTTGCACTTGAACCCCTGGCTATTTGTATAAGACAGCTCAACACCAGTAAAGGTATCACAATTGGTAACACTGAATGTAAAATATCTCTGTACGCGGATGATTGCTTGATTTATTTTGTCCGACCCCTGTTCATCCATCCCTCCACTTCTCTCATTAATTAATTATTTCGGCAAAGGAAAAGTTCATTTACGCCTCTGACTTCCAATCAGGATCCTCTTTATCTTAAATCCCTTCCCTTTGAAATTGCCAAAGACGAGTTCTCTTACCTGCGCCTGTCTATTCTGGTAAATTCTAACCATTTAATCAAAAACAATTTTGACGTCCAGGTTGATAAGCTTAAGAGAAATATTGATTATTGGAGGTCTTTGCCACTTTCTCTCATAGGGCGGGTTAACGCTATTAAAATGGTGTCGCTCCCAAGGTTTATGTATTTGTTTCAGAATATTCCCATTTTTCTTTCATCGTCATCCTTCAAAAAACTTGACTCTATAATTTTGCCTTTTATATGGGGATGGAAGACTCGTTGTATTTCCAAAGCGCATTTACAGAAGCCCAAGAAACAAAACAAGGTGGTTTTGCCCTACCTAATTTTCAACATTATTATTGGGCAACCAACAAGCTTTAGTTTTCTGGCAGGATCAGCTCCCTCAACATAGGGAGCATTGCGATAACACCTAAATGGTTACAGCTTGAATCGCATGCTGCAAGCAATAGCTCCCTTTCAGCTCTTTTGTTTTGCACGAAAGATTATCCTTTGTCTTCGGTTGAGGATAGTTTTGTGCTGTATAATTCAATTAAAATTTTAAAACAAATTAGGAAGGTACTTCAACTACCTGATTTTTCTAAATATTCTCCTATTTGTTTTAACCATAATTGTGTTCCCGCTCAGTCTGATCAAGCCTTTGTTTCCTGGAGACAAAGGGGTCTGGTTACCTTCTCAGACTTGTACACGCATAATTATTTCATTCAGGAACACTCTCGTCATGATTAAAACCATTTATAGCCACAAATGGAATACAGTTCGGCTTGGCGCTGAAGCTCCACTCTGGGAGCTCCCTGGATGGACAAGCGCATGCTATGTCGCTCCAGGGAGACAATTTAAACCCCCCAGAGTGGAAGAAAGCACTGAGACACTGAGAAGGTGGAGGCTGGGGTGGAGGAGGCAAGCTTTTCCAGCGCAGCAATCCGATCAGAGCCGTGTCGAAGGGGAAATCAGTGTGACAGCCTACATTTAAATAGACCGCCTATGGTAGGAGCATGAATGTGATTGGACAGAGACTAATGGGCTGGCTGTCAGCTGACTACAGCTGGGGCTGGCACTTCCGTGTCCTGCATGAATTTACGCAGGCTTCATTTCATTCAGGAACACTCTCGTCATGATTAAAACCATTTATAGCCACAAATGGAATACAGTTCGGCTTGGCGCTGAAGCTCCACTCTGGGAGCTCCCTGGATGGACAAGCGCATGCTATGTCGCTCCAGGGAGACAATTTAAACCCCCCAAAAACAATGGAGCCCAACGCCAGCCTACATCCATGATAAGCCCATGCGGAGCATCAGCCACTGCTATTGTTGCCGCAGACCTCAGAAATTATGTTTTAAACGGGTGCAGCATTGTCATACTACCTTTTGCCTAATATGTGTCACAGAGGCTCTCTGCAGACCTTAAATTATATGTTTTCATTGGGCGCAAGCACATCCCGCGAAAGGTCATCCTACCTGAGTGTGCCTAAATATGTGTTGCAAGGCTCTCTGCAGACCATGAATTATGTTTTAATTGGGGCAAGAGGCAAAAAGGTCATTCTATCTGGGTGTGCCTATATATGTGTGGCAGCCGCTGGCTGCTGACCTCTGACCCTCTCACCTCTGAATTGCTAAATGAGAGCAGCATGCTATTCAGAAGAGGTCATACTACCTTAGTGAGCCTGTGAGATGCAGCGCCTGCTGCAGAAGCAGACCTCTGAATGCGCAACAAACGAGGTCATGACTTTAACAAATACAACTATCCCAGCCATCTCCTCAGAACAGCGTTATTTTATAAGCAGCATGTTAGAGTTTGCAGACTCTAATTAATTTGCTCATTGCTCATAAGAAAATAGCCAAAGAACCCCCCAAACCCACGAACGAAAGCTGCAACTGTGATAATTCAATGCCAAACATGATTCTGCATTATTGCTATGGAGGTTAAAACGCGAATAAGAATAAAGCAAACCGTTCCTTGTGTGACGCTCCGACCGCGTGGCAGCATGGCTGGCAACAGAACCTCCACAGCCCGGAACCAGACCGGCCGCCGTCAATCAATGGAACAGCTGAGACGCCGCGCACCTGCCAGGTGTGCCCCGCTGGAGAGAAGCAGCCCCGCCGTCGTCGCAGATGGCGTCCTCCGTTCGAGAGCTTCGCAGCGGCCCCATGACACGTGTCCGCATCGACACAAGCAGCAGCGGGGCGAGCACGAACACGAGCAGTAATCCTTCCCTCACGCGGAAGCCCGTCTCGCAAAACCGGCGGCGGAAGCAGCAGCAAGAGCCGTGTACACTAACCATGATACTTAATGCTATAGTGCGTAACTTCAACGTTTCTAACGTGTCCAAGCTTTTCCAGCGCAGCAATGCGCAGCGATCAGAGCCGTGTCGAGGGGGAAATCAGTGTGACAGCCTACATTTAAATAGACCGCCTATGGTAGGAGCATGAATGTGATTGGACAGAGACTAATGGGCTGGCTGTCAGCTGACTACAGCTGGGGCTGGCACTTCCGTGTCCTGCATGAATTTACGCAGGCTTCATTTAGCTTCGTTTAATGAGTTGAAGGAAAGCTTTTGCCTTCCTCAATCCCATTTTTTCCCCCGCTATTTACAAGTAAGGGAATTTTGTTAAAGAAAATTGTAAATAACTACACAAATCCTAGCATGGAGCACTCATTTTTTGCTATAATGAAACAAAAGCCAGGATCTAAACACCTTGTTTCAAAATTTGTTTCTTTTTGGCAACAGATCCTCTCATGGTGTAGTAATGTCTATGATGTGCAGCTGAATCCAGATGTAGTATTTGTATTGTTATAGTATTGTTGTAGTATTTTATTGTTGAAAAACAATAAATAAAATATATAACGAAAATATTGATCCCAATGCAGTGTTGTGCAGATGTGCTTACCAGAAATGCTGGTTCTGTCTATTTCTATCCTGACTCTCTCCTTTTTTTCCTATGTGCATGAAGCAGATTCTGAAGCAAAATAATCTGTGTCCTCACACGTTGGAACATTTTCAGCTTACACAGATGCATCAATTTGCACCAGCCCATGCTAATTTGCATCTACTTGCATCTTTCCCTTGACTGCAAATTTGATGTTGATGGTGTTGCTGATTTTCTGTCTGAACATTTTGTTTCTTTTAGACACACTGAGCTTCTTGTGGTTGTTGTCAATGTCAAACTATAAACTTTAAAAAGGTTTTTACTGAAACTCTAAATGCCTGGTTGTACTTCCCCTACTTTCTCAATCTCTCCGAATTGTCTCTATTGTGATGTCTGACCTGTGACCTTTGACCTCCACAGTCCCTGAAGATGCACTGCAGCACCTGTGCCCTGGTGACCAGCTCTGGTCAGCTGACTGGGAGCAAGAGGGGTCAGGAAATCGATCGCTCCGAGTGTGTGATCCGCATGAACGACGCTCCCAGCTTGGGCTACCAGCAGGACGTCGGCAGACGCACCAGCCTGCGCGTTGTCGCTCACTCCAGCCTGCAGAGGGTGCTGCGGAGCCGACAGGAGCTGCTCAATGCCAGCCAGGACACGGTGTTCATCTTCTGGGGACCAAGCAGCTGCATGAGACGGGACGGGAGAGGACACGTCTACAACAACCTCAGGCTGTTAAACCAGCTGCTGCCCAAACTGAAAGTTTACATTATTTCTCGGCTCAAGATGCTCAAGTTTGATGAACTGTTTAAAAAGGAAACAGGCATGGACAGGTAAGTGCTCACAGGATTTGCCTTGTCTTTGTCTTGAGGGGACCTAACTGAGACAAACAGCAGGTGTAAAAAATGCAAATGCAAAAAGAGAGGGGCCAACTCACACATAGACACAAGAGATGCCATCACTTTGAACCACTTGAAATTTGCACTCAGCTGCGGAGAGGATTTTATGGGGTTTGATATCACACGCTCACTGCCATCCCACTAATGCCAGGTCTAGGCAGAGTGCTGCAAAGTATTTTCTCGTGCAGCGCGACCAGGACTGCATTTACAGATCGTATTTTGATTTCATTTGTACCCTTTCAAAAGCACTGCATTTCCAAAGTCATTACAAGCACCAAACAACATGGTGAGTAAGCTCTATCATCAGTGTGATGGAGGGTGAATTGAGTGCTCTTTTTTTTCTTTAAGTGGTATCGATGGGGAGTGGTTGGCCACTCTGCGTGGCAGCATCATGATCTTTAGGCAAGGAAGCGCAGCTGCCATCGGCTGCACTTTAATTTTATGTGTCGCAATTTGTTTGGCAGGCTGGTACACACACTACACAGATGTACACTACTACATATACACACAGGAAGCTTTACAATTTACATTTTCTGAGGTAAATTTAGTGCTGACATTGGAGCAAACTGAATATATTTTATTAATTTAACGGGAATTCCTGAAATTTCATGTATTCTATCTTATAGGACATGATGTTATTGTCATATGTGGTACAGGTGTGTTCACTGTAGCAGAATGGTAAATGAAGAAATTAATGGATAAAATCAGTTTTTCATATAAACTCATCTGCATGTGAACAGTAAAACCCATGGGATAATAACTGGATGTTGCATGCATTTGAAAGAAAAGGCTTTTATTTAAGCATAGTCAGTGCGGGAATAAACATCTGACTCTGATATTTCCCCTATTGTTGCGTGCCAGACACAGAAAGAAAGAAAGTCTCTCAGTAAATCTTTTTTTGCCTTCATCTGTACTGAGGATGAGTCATAAGGTAAAAATCTAAAAATAAGGCTTTGCAGGTTTAATTTTGTCTCGTCTGCTTATTCATTTTCTTTAAAGGAGCCATTCACTCCCAGTATTTACATTTCACCGGTATGGATTTTCCTGACATGATGATGATCCTCTCTTGTCTTCCAGGAAGAGCTCCAATTCCTGGCTGAGTACCGGCTGGTTCACCATGGCCATAGCCCTGGAGCTGTGTGACCGGATCAACGTGTATGGCATGGTGCCCCCTGACTTCTGCAGGTAAAAGAAGATCCAAGGTTTTTAGCTGCTCAGGGAGCTTCCTTTCACCAGTACTGCCAGGTGGATGGTTGACAGAAGTTTGGAAACCACTGAATCTGGCCCCTTTACTCAGAGGCTACAAATAGAAAAATAAAATACCGATGTCTACATGTGCTACTTAATCTTTATTATCACCATAAGGAAATGTGTTCGTTAATTAGATTAAAGATGATCACACACCACCTTGAATATTAGCTATAGAGCCGTTTAATTAAAGAGTTGTGATGTTTGTTTGCAATGAGGCTGATGAAAGCTTCTTTTTTCTATAACCATTTTTTCATTAATCAATTATGATTGGCATTGAAATGCAGAAAACAAAATCAACGCCTTTGAAAAGGAAATAAGGCAACGTCCATTTTGACAGTCAGTTTCCTAGCAACAGTATACTTAAACCACCTGAATGCCAAGATTATTGCGTCCTTGACTTTTTCAAAGACATGTCTTGAATTTCAATGAAATTAAAGATTATGATCTCGCCGTGTTAATTGTCTTCGTGTGGAAATGCCACAGCACAAACAAAACAAAACAAATACTATTAGCCATAACAAAAATGTTAAGATATCGTCAACACACTTGAACAGTCTTTGTGCAACATCCTGTTTCGTCTACTAAATTAAACATCTATTGAAATGCCTTCCCCTCCAGACTGTCTTCAGTCTTCAGACTGTCACTTCCTGTTTGAGCGGGCGGCACAAAACAACGCTGCAGTTTCACTGTGTGATTTACTGTGCGCTGACAACATCCCTGTTCCTTGACATTAAAATCTTGTCTAGTGCATCTTTAACGACGTCTCCAACTTGTAATGACAATGCTACATCTACTCCCTGCAGTGACCAATTCAAGAGCCCTTTATTGCCACCCAGCCAGGCTGGAAAATGACTGTGATTTTAGCACTGTTGAAAAGCATCCAGTTTCACATTTTATAACAAAAATGACACATTTTCACTGAAAGGGCTGAAAACACAAAATGTGCCTTTGCTGCATTCACTGGATTGACTGGATACAGGAGAATAATTTGGCTGATAATGTTCTCACATGAATGTAGATTGGCTCAAAGGACTGTCTGACACATTGGGAAACGCAGAGAGAAATGCAGGCCAGACTGAAAGTAATTCCCGTGTGACTGAGTCTTCCACTGAGCTTAGTGCATCTGGAAGCATCAGAGGAACAAGAAGGTGCATAATGAACACAACTGCAAACCGAGATTCTTCTGATCTTTCTCTTTTTTTCCCGCTTTGTTCCTGTCTCCATCTTCTCCACCGTGGGTCCCTTCCTTTCCTCCCACCTCATCTCACAACCCCATCTGTGCTATTTCCACACCCCTCCCTCACACTTTGACTTTCATGCCTCCTCACGCTTTGCTCTTCTCCATGAAGATCCCCCTCCCACCCCTCTGTGCCATATCATTACTACGAGCCCTCGGGGCCTGACGAGTGCTCCATGTATCTCTCCCACGAGAGGAGTAGACGAGGGAGCCACCACCGCTTCATCACGGAGAAGACGGTGTTTGCAAACTGGGCTCTAACCCTCAACATCCACTTTTACCAGCCAGACTGGGAGCCCGCTGCTGTCACCACCAGTATGAACGACTCCTACACTGCGGCTCCAGCTGGATCCTGATACTCACTTCAGATATGAGGAGTTGGATACGTGCGTGGACGGTTTCCAGCGTGCAGATTTCCTTTATGGCCAATCTGAGTGCATGAGACAGCACGAGGACAGAGCAAGCTGCTGTTGTGGCTGTTCGCCGACTGCCTAAGCAGCTTGGCAGAATGGGATCATTGCATAATAGCAGCACAAAGACTCAACAATGTTTTGGAAGTGTAACTATAATAGGATGAATTTCATACAGGAATCAAAGCTATGGAGAATGGCTAAGTGTGTGTGTGTGTGTGTGTGTGTGTTTACTCTGTTACTGTGCAGAGCTGCTTTAATAACACTGGAGCTGTCAGAGAGAGAACAGACAATGAGACAGCACACCGCTGCAAAAACTGCAGTGAAAATGAAAATGACTAATTCGTTTTCATCAATTAAAAACTGAACATAGACTCGCTGAGTATGATGAGGTCATTTCTGTGTGTTGTTTCTGGGATTGTAGGCTTTTAGTAACGCAAGGAAGAATATCATACTGTACTCAACAGTTACACACAAATAGTTCACTGTGTTTATCATGCAGCCTATGTTTTATTATATTATTATATTATATTTTAATCCTTAATTTGTATATTCATCCATTTTCAATAAGGCAATATGAATAATGATGACAGTACAGCATCATTCAGGTTAAATAAAGGCTAAATGACTAAATAAAAGTCATCAGTGGCAGAACAAGGCTATTGTGTCGCAGTGAGTCGCTTATTCACAGGTGGAGGGGTAGTCTGTAAGGATTAAAGGAAAAATTTGTTCAACTAAAACAATACAGTGAAACAAAAGAGGAGTAGTAGGAGTATTGTTTACTGTGCAGGTCAGTGTGATGATGTTCTGTAGATAATCAGTGTCAATGAAGACAAACTGGATTTTATCATGTTTATTTAATGTGATGGTGTTAAAGTGTAGCCCACCCACATGATAATGCAATTGCAGCTCTCCAAGCTACCTGTGAAGCAAACAGTGTGACATTCAAATGCTCTATACTCTGACTATCTATTGATTTGTGTAGGACTGCAACTAGTGATTATTTCCATTAGGCTATTGATGTGCGATGACGGTCCGAAACTGGAGACATTTTTTAAATTGATGATTTCAACAATCATTTTAAAATATATATAAATCCTTAAAATGGTTGCCAATTAATGTTCTATTTATCATTTAATACACTATTTGTTTATATGACAAGATTGTTATTAAAAATGATTTTATAGATAAATAAATAAGAACATTAAGTCCAGAATTGACTTGAAGAAATGCATTATCAGAGCATTATTATCCATTATTACTGATGATTGTTGTTAAGAATAGATAAAAGGCACCAGAGGCACTATTCGTCCTGATAAAAGTTTTAACCACTTAAAGAAACTGGGTCATTTCAAGTTGACATCAGTATTTCTGAAATTCTACCTACAGCCCTGGAAGTTATGTGCATCTTGGCTGCTTTTTTAAAATTTATCTGCAGTAAAATATCAACAGTTCCAGTGATGACTTGAACCAGGTCAAAAATATATTTGACAAGCTCAAAAATGTTTTAAAGAAGTGAATCTTTAAACCACCACTAGCAAAACGCTGTAGCCCAGAACAGATGGCCCTTCAGAAATGCCCTGCCAGCCATGTGTCTGACACTTGCGGCCATGATTTGTCCTGTAATTAAAGCCAAATGTCAGAACAAGCCCTCAAAGGCATTTCTCCTGACTACTGAGCAAGTCTGCCTCTGTAATACTGATACAAATGATTACATCGAAGTGTCCCAAGCAGCCTCTTCAATCCTGACCCACAGGCTTCTGGTCTGAGCCTCTTCAGCATACAGAGCGGAGCTGGTTGTTAGCAAGGGATTATGCTGCGCTATCCAACCGTATCTCCAGGGTGAGGGGAGCAGCATGGCTACTGCAGAATCCAAGATGTGCTGAAAAAGGCTTTGACTGCTGCCCGTTCCTGTGTTAATTCAGGTTTTAGCACCACAGCCTGCACTCAGGTGGAATCTTAATCTTGTGAAGCTCTCAGGTGCTCTGGGAGAAGCCCATGCAGAGCTGCGGCGTCATGCTAAGTGCACTGGCTGCTCCTCAGATCTGTGTTGTGTGCTCTGCACACCAAGTATAGTGGCCCTTCAGGTAGAAAGGTTGGATTTTAAAGGCTTCAAAGGACAAGCCGGCTGCAAATGAGACAGTTGTCGCTGTCTGAAACGCATGCTGAGGGCAACATCATTATTTTCATTGACCTTGGAAGCATTAGGAGATAATTAAGCAGTAACCAGAAGGGTAACACAGGCATTGGTGCTTTAATTGAAATCCATTTAGACACATCACAGCTCCTACATTCCCCATATGTTACCTAAAATGTGTAACTGTTCCTTTAAGTTTTTCTGGTTTTACAAAACTATGGAAAATATGCCAAGGTATTGAAGTGTTATCACTCATAAAATTACATTTAGTTTTAAAATCAAATAGTGGCGTCATGATTGTGTTTCTGTACAGAAATCAGTAGATGGTGCCTTACTGTGTTATAGATGACAAATATGAATTGGTGTTTATACTGTAATACAACAGCATACAAGAACAATCAGATGTGATGATCAAAAATGCAAAAAAAATAAATACAAAAATTCAAAAAAGAAAAGAAAAAAGAGAAAAAAATGGTTAACTTTTGAGTCTGCACTGAAACGTATTTTATAATCAGACTTGATTTATGCTGTAACTTGGATTGGTTGGCATATAGTGACATTTCAGACTTAGAACAGTTTAAGTCGTAATTCCTATATAATTGGAAACTGCAAGACAAAGTAAATCTTTGTATTTTACTTCAAAACTACACCTCAACTTAATCTGCAAATTCTTCATTTCCATTTCTGATGTTCCAGTGTCATTTCTCTGTGACATTGGTTCACAGCAGAATTATAAAGTCACAATTTCATCTCCTCTGTGGCAATTTTCAGTGTGACACATATCACACATACCTGCTGCTGATAAGCACTGTCTGACTCACAGATCTGCCTTGTTCATCACAGCTGCGCTTTATCAGCACGGCTGAAAAATACCACCATGCTATAGCACCATATCATCCCAGAGATAAGAATTCATGAATGAGTTCTCTCATGTCCACTCATCAAGGCTCATCATCGCCAACTTTTACAAAGTCAAGTCTCTGTCATAGTCAGCATCCATTAAAATAAGTGGTTAAAATGAACTATTTTTTATTTATTTAAATAGCCAACAAGACTGTGTGTTGTGAGCCTTTGGTGACACCTGGTGGCCGAACCTGCACCTAGCAATCTGTCCAGTCTCCACAACCTGAAACCACACAGGAAAACGTGTCTTTGATTATGTAAAAAAAAAAAATCATGTTTATAAAACAGATGTAAATATAGACACATAACAAAGGATTATGTGTGTGACGTGTAATGAGTGTGAGAGCTAGTGAGAAATTAGTTTAATAATCCAGTGTATGGTTTAGACACAGGGTGACAGTGGCTGTCTCTTGGCTTCATAGTTCTGCTGCTTTCTTTAATCTTTATTCAAAAGGTGAATTGTGTTTTTTAATCAGTCACATGGTCTTTTGAAAGATCTCACCCCCACATGATTGAAAAAAAAATTACTGTAATCAACTTTAGAGGGCCTACTTTTTATTTGACTTCAATTGACCCAGTAAAACGAAGATATGATCATTTTTAATTAAATAAAATTTGATTACATTTAATTTTACAAAACGGAAAAAATGAATCTGCTGATACTAATCTAAGTGATCAATTGGACACGTCAAGTGTCAAGCTGGGAGACAGGAGTTGAGGAGTGATTTACTAGGAGGAATACAGAGTGTTTGAAAGTTGGAAAAAACAAGGGGACAGAGTGTTTCGAGACGAAAACGAGGTGTTTAGTGAATATCCATCAAGCTCTCAGATTGACCTTTTCATCTTTTCTGAAGAGGAGAGTGGAGTTGAAGAGGAGGGGGAGAGACGGAAGTTTCTAATGAACTTTGTTTGTTTAATAAATTTGATATTTTATATATAAAAGAGAAGTTAACTGAAAAGGCTCCAGAGATGAATAAATGTTCAGTATTTTTTTTTGCCTCTCACTCATTTCCAAAAGTTTTGATTTTCATAGGGTTTATTCAGTGTTACAGTTTTATTATTGTTTATTATTATTAGCCTATTATTATTATTTATGCACTATTTATTCAAGGTTTTCTTTTGTATTCACATATGTTGTAAAACCAGTCATTTGAAATTTATCATGACATGTGCATGTGAACACTAATCTGAACAGTCTCTCATTACTGTCCTGTATGTATGAGGATAATGGACCCTACACTGAGGCCAACCAGAGAGGACATGGGAGGAGGAGGAGGAGACAGATGAGGTCCAGATCTCCACAGTCAAGCCACACCATCAGAGCCCTGGAAAACTTGAACAATCTTACTGTATAAAGATTTGCATGAACATCCCACTTATGTTACATTTTTACTATTTTATTGAACACAAAGCACTGGTCAGTTACAGTTTTTTGCAAGGTAAAAAACCTGCTTTTTATGGACACTAATGATTCAGAATATTTGCTTTTTCAAGTTCCAAAAAATTGAGCATGTTTGGGAAATAATTTTTGTCGGATTTAGTCATTTTTGTGTATTTTGGGCTCAATGTGTTAAGAAAGTAAGGTTCAAGTGAAAAATTAATCATCAGGTCAAATAGATGAAGTTGTGCTGAAAAAAAAGATACCAAGCATGGGCATGTTAAACATTTTTTTATGTGGTATATAAAGGCAAAATCAAAAGTATTCAAAAACGGCCAAAATAGGCTTGGACCCCTAAGGGTTAATTACTGTTACAATAGAGGGCCCCTTATTACCTGCTACAGCTTAATTAAATAAAATTTGATTACATTTAATTAAATGTCGCTGTTGGACACAAGTGTCAAGCTGAAGTGATTTTCTCTCCTTTTTTTTGGCAGATTGACCTTTTACTTTCTGTGAAGTTTCTTGAACTTTGAATAAATTTGATATTTTATAGAAAAAAGAGGTTAACTAAGCAAGTATTTTTGAAGTTTTGATTTTCTTGCTAATGATGCACTTCAAGGCTTGAAAAACCAGTCTTGAAGGGCGTTCTCATCTCTGGTGTGTGTTACTAATTGGCCGATGACAGTCAGCTGTTTGATCTCCTAAAGAGCATGAACTCCACTGCTGGATTGCACCACAGTTACAGTTTTGCACCTGTAGGACACTGACAGAATATGAAAAAGGGGGATAATGTCACAGAAGACTGAAGCAGCACAGACAAGAAGGTGGATACAAACACTAAAGCAGGCTGATGTGATGTTGCTTTTGATATAAGAATAAGAATTAATGATTTAATTAAAGAAAATTTATTCATCGGCAGCTCATCTGCCATTTTCAAAGAATTAAACAAAGGATTTTCCTGATGTCACCGCCATTTTTTGATCCATCAAAGTGTAATAAAGTGGGTGATCCGAGTTGTTCAGAATGGCCTCTAGCATCTTCAGTGTGCACCTCACCACACCCCCCAATCCCAGTGAATCTAACCTGTCTCCAGTCACAGAGCCAGATTGTTACATTAGGTTATCCAACCGCCTTACATCCTTATGTCTAAAACTGCCTCCACAGACTGATAAAACACCTGCAGCATCTTAGACTAATGATGTCAAGAGGGTCTCTGGCTCTGCCCCTTTTTGTAGAGTGTGTCTGTGTTTAGGAACCAGTCCAACTTGTTATCCAGATGTACACCTACACTGTGGATATTTATAGTTTGACACCACCTCGATGTCCAGTTCACAAGTGTTCACAGGCTAAGAAGGCAGCTTGGACCTGCAGAAATCTATTGTCATGTCTTTATAGTCTTTGGGATTATCAACCGAGGACAGTTTTTGTGACTCCAGCCACTGAAGGCTTTAATCAGATTCCTATATTCAGATTCCTGTCCACTCCTGATACAGTATAGACACCACAATAGCAGTGTCCTCCAAATATCTGTGGACGTGGCAGGACTTATAGGGCTGTATTTGAAGTCTGCTGTATACAGTGCAAACAGAAATGGAGCCAGGACAGTACACACGACTTTACGACTTTGCATCCGTCCAGTCCGGAAGACTCCACAAGGACAGTCAGCCACGACTCTGCAACAACACACTCCAGCCTAATCCTCAAAAATAACCACTCATCTGTGTTCCCTTAATACCTGCGCCTCACACATCTCCAGTACTCACCGTATATGGCACAGTTATTTATTTATTCATTACATTTTAAACTAATTGTATATAATTTGTAGCTTTACTACCTCTCATTCAATTTACAAATACATTTCTTCTCATTTGGAAATACTTTTGTACTCAAAATTGTTTCCATTTTATTCTCCTCTTATCTTTCTATCTGCACTGTGTTAATTCTTGCTATTGTGACAGAATAATTTCCAAACCTGGGATAAACAAAGTACATCATAATCTTAAAGTGATAGTTCACCCAAAATTCAAATTTCACTCATTATCTACTCACCCTCATGTCGACTAAGAGCTGTGAGAATTTTCAGAGTCCTCCGTCCCTTCTCTGAGTTACGGGGGGTCCGCGCAGCAGTATTTGTCCATATAATGGTTGTCAATGGACACCAACTTTCTTCGTCCAAAAAGACACACCAAAAAACATTCAAATACCTCCATACTGCTCGTCTGTAATGTCCCTCTTGTATTGAAGCCCCGACATGAGAAATTGTTCCACCGGTCAGTACAAATCATGTGAGAATTGCACTGACACAGGAAGAGCAGTGAACCAAGACACTGGGAGCTTCTGCTACAAACAAGCTTAAAATATAGACTCATTTAATTTTGTTCGGAACAATTTCTCATGTCGGGGCTTCAATACAAGAGGGACATGGAGCAGTATGGAGGTATTTGAATGTTTTTTGGTGTGTCTTTTTGGACAAAGAAAGTTGGTGTCCATTGACAACCATTATATGGACAAATACTGCTGCGTGGACCCCCCGTAACTCAGAGAAGGAACGGAGGACTCTGAAAATTCTCACAGCTCTTAGTCGACATGAGGGTGAGTAGATAATGAGTGAAATTTGAATTTTGGGTGAACTATCCCTTTAATCTTAATCCTAGCACTTAATCCTAACACACTGCACTTTTTACCTTCGATGCACAGTAAATTAGAGAAACTGCAGGTGTGTTTCCTTTTGGAGCGAGCTGTGAGATGAATCGTAGCACCAACCTTGTTGAACCTCACAGAAACCTCCTGAAATACCTCTTTTGGCCCAGCTGCAGTTTTTATCAGAGCTTGTCGCCTTCATTATTACATTATAGGTTCAGCATGACAATCTCTGTGGGACTATGAATTAATCACACACACACACATGGCAACAAAACACCGCTCCCTCTACTTTCCCCGATGTCTGTTTTGATGCTATGTGACTCGTTCATCTGGGAGAAAAGCCAGGAACTGACAGCTGTCCTCTAATTGTCAGTTGTTACTGTCAGATAATTCGATTGCCACTCATGTGTCACAACCTTAAACAGTTTGATCAAATTGTGTTGTGTCTGAACACCAGGGACGTGTGAGTTGTTTGACCTGCTAAAGGTGGGGATAATAAAGGGAAACCAACCCACCACCAGGGAGGTTGATTAAAAGCTTCTTCTTCTTCTTTTTTTTTGTGACACGTTTTGCAGTTTCTTCCCATGTCACCAACTCTCCTCCATTACTGATTTTCAAAAATGGGGGTAAATTGTTTTGGTCACAGACTAGGTGGCAGAAAAGAAATGATGGGACGGACAAGACGAGTGAGAACAGAACTTTTCTTACCTGTGAATCTTGGCACAGAAGTATTTTTGTGATTAGATGGAGATGTGAAGAAGGAAGTGGTGGTAGTGCTGCTGCTGCTGCTGCCAAAAAGCCTGTATTATGGGTTATTTTCCCATCTCCTTCAATCTGCTCTCACCTCCGTCTGCACCATTCTGAGGCAGTCAGTCTATTATAGCAGCCCCCATTTGATGCAGTCAACAAAAGAATGTGATTGCGCTCCCATGCCTGCGCTTGCCTTGCATTGTGACCATCCGCTCCGCCGCCGGTCATTACGGCGTACAGCAGATAAGTGTGTGACACCACACTTGAAGGTGTAATGTCACCTTGGAGAAGTTCTCATCAGGAGTCACCTTGTTGGATGATTTGTGACCATTAGGCCACATGAGAAAACTTTAAAGGGAGGTTTCACGAGCACAGTGAGAGGACGAGGCATCCTGTTTTCACAGTGACCAGACAGACTCAGAAGTTCCTGAGAATAGGAGAGAAAGGCTGTTTAATTTGAGAGGGGACTCATTAACTGCGGCAGGAACGCTATTACTGTAATTCTAACATTAGGTTTTATTACAAGAGCCATAAGACATGAGACCAAGGCAGTTTATCATTTTACATGTGCACATATGGATTCATGACAGCTTAACTTGACCATTTCTTTTTCTTATTCAACAAAAATTAAAGTTGACTGAAGTTAATTTGTTTGTTGACATTTTTTTGTTTTTGTGGAAACAGAAAACATTACGGGGAATGATCATTCAAAATAATAGGAAAGAAAATACAAGAATGGGGTTTTGATTGCATAACAAAAAGAAAAGCAAAGTTTTATCCAAACATTGGTAATACTTTCCCAAGATCATATTTCGCCAGAGAAAAACGACGTAGTTTCTGACAGAAATATTAGAGGTTGTCTGGTCATCTTATGAGCAAACAGTGGTAACATAATATATACTTCAAAATCATATTTGCACAATATGCATTCCAGTATTTTGCATAAGCGATACAGCACAATAGATTGACCTTGCCCCTGACTCCTCTCACTTTTCGCTCCACTTTGCTGTAATTGCTGAGGGAAAAAGGCAGCAGAGTGAAGAGGACACTTGACACAACATCTGCTGAGCAAGAAATTACAGAGGAAATTACCTTTTTGGAGAATGGAAATAAGTCAGCATTGCTTCAGGCTTCTGACATGATGAAGCATTTAAGTCCCCTAGGTTGGGGGAGTGGGAAAAAAAAACAACAACAACATGGCAGTGTGTCCTCAAAATGAACTTTCATTCTTAGGGAAATGCCACACAAGGTGAATAGAGGTGTAATATGATGTAATAAAGAAGTTTGAAATATACTGATAAACAGAATGACTGACAGCAACAGGTGAACTAAACGCCACCCCTCAGTTTGGTTTCTTGATAATAGTTGATGATAGACTCTATTCAGAATGACAAGACACATTTAGATAATGATGAGTCATTTTCTTTTAACCTTAAAGGGATAGTTCACCCAAAATTCAAATTTCTCATGTTGAGCTGTGAGAATTTTCAGAGTCCTCCGTTCCTTCTCTGAGTTACGGGGGGGTCCGCGCAGCAGTATTTGTCCATATAATGGTTGTCAATGGACATCAGGTTTCTTTGTCCAAAAAGACACACCAAAAAACAGATTGAGATTTGCACTAACACAGGAAGAGCAGTGAAACAAGAAACTGGGAGCTTCCGCTACAAACAAGCTTAAAATATAGACTTATTTCTTTTTTTTCCGGAACAATTTCTCATATCGGGGCTTCAATACAAGAGGGACATTACAGACGAGCAGTATGGAGGTATTTGAATGTTTTTTGGTGTGTCTTTTTGGACAAAGAAACCTGGTGTCCATTGACAACCATTATATGGACAAATACTGCTGCGTGGACCCCCCTGTAACTCAGAGAAGGAACGGAGGACTCTGAAAATTCTCACAGCTCTTAGTCGACATGAGGGTGAGGAGATAATGAGTGAAATTTGAATTTTGGGTGAACTATCCCTTTATGCCTGATCTGACTCAGATTCCTGATACCCCTCAGCACTGATCTTATAGGAGGCGGCCCTCAGTGACCCTGGAATCCATGGGAGTGCTCAGCTTATTAGGGATGTGTTTTTTCTTTTTAACCGTGAGGACATTGACTTACTTTCTAAATTGCATGACTGCAACCAGTTCATTCTTTCCGCTGATTTTTTTTCTCTCCAGAAAATGTTTTTCTTTCAGTCGACATCTGCTCCTAGTTGTGATTGAGGAGACTCTGAGAATGTGGAGTATGAAGGCATCTTAACTTCCCCATCACAGAACTGCACATCCATCTTCTAACAGCTCGAACTTACCTCCCTGTTAGGACACAACATCACTCAGACATTTCCTGGATTGTAAATTATTTCCCAAAGCCAGGGCAGGTTTATAACAACTGGATCCTTTAGAGAGGGTAAACAACTGCTGCAAAAATGATGGTTATTTTTTTTGTCTGAAGAGAGAATCTCCAAAGTAAAAGTTGAGTTTGTCTTAGAATGAAAATTGGACAAAATACACTTAAGGATGAAATGTGGGCAATGTGAGTGGCTGTAGTGCAAAAAATGAGAAAATACCAGTCCGGCAAATCAACTTCAGCTCACCTAGACTTTGTTTTAACATTTCCTGTGTCCCTAATAGATCAAAAGTATCAACACGCAGGTGCTGATGAGTGTCAGATCTCTATAAAGTAGCAGCTGGAGACAGCTTCACCTCCGGGAATGATGATAAACTCTGAAAGACACTCTGAGTGTCAAATACCATTACATTAGAGATGGATGGAAGAAGAAAGTCTGTGAGGAGGACAAAGACACTCACAGCAAATTGTCATATGCCTTTTACTCAAAGTGACCTCTTGTGCAGCCACGTCAGTATAGAAGCCTGATTGATGGGGTGCTGCTGAGGTGATCGTCCTTCAGGCTGGTTCCCCCTTTTCTGCAGATAACTTCTGACTGTTTGACAGTTGAGCTCCTCTTGTCCTTTTGCTCGCTGACACATTTTAGCCGGATGGCCAGCTCTAGGATCAAGCCTGTGTCACATCCTCCATGTTTTCCCCTGTTACAGAAAGTTGAGTTGTTATTTTGAAGTTCAGTGTCCTGCCATGTGCTCCCTGCTGTTATTACCTCATGTGTCTGACTGCACCAAATGTGTCTCGTTTCCTCGTGTGGCTACCTCAGTGTCCTCTCATTGTCTGTGTCAGATCGTCTGTTTGTCTGATGTTCTAGTGGTTTCCCTTTGTGTTCATGAGCTCCTAGAAGTCCAATTAAGTATTTTTGTTCCTTGTACCAGTTTTTGTCTGCAGTCTGCATTTTTGGGTCCAGTCGTCTGCTAATCATGACAGCCTGGTTTATAACTTTGTTTTTCAGACCCTTACGCTATTTTTGCCTCAGCAGCATGCATGGCTAAATGAAGGACCTTGAATGCCAGCCAACACCATTCATGCTGAAATGATGTGAATCATGGAGCCAGAGCAAAGCATTTTCATAAGATAAAGATTGGGTAGCCTTTTGATTTAATGGTTGCTAATTATGTTGTAATGTCAAACAAAAAATAGCCAAGAAATAACAAGTAATTGCATCATTATGTCTAGAAATAGCCCAGAAATAATGGTCAATTCCAAGGAATTGGTGGAGAAAAATTCTGGCCTTTCCCATGTGGTATATTGATGTGTAGCCTACTACACCCCAAAAAGCATGAAAAGCATGTGTCATCTTTTTCCTTTATGAAAAACACGACATTACAATGAAATCGACCATTATTTCTAGGCTATTTCATTACATTACTACTTATTATTTATTTACATTATCACATAGTTAGTGGTCTGCATTTTTACATATTTTGGTAAATTAGAGGTTTGATTATTAAGTGTAGACTCCTCATCCTTTTATTCATCTCGAAAACCCAAAGTGACCAAACATGGTGGTCAATGATGATTATATATGGAGGGATAGGGCCAAACCTCCAAAGAAGAAGGCTTAAATGATGCTACCAATTAATGCTCCACTTAGACCTTTCTGATGTGTTAGACGTTCACGAAATCCGTGAAGGTTTTAAAGGGAAGTCATGCAGGCCACAGTTCTCAGAGGAAGCTGATTGTAGGTCAACTGGACTTGGTTGTAGATTGATTGTAGATTCTTGAAGACCAAGAAGCTTCTTGAGTTCTGGATGAGAGATGAAACATCTTCAACATCTTCAATAATCTACAACCAAGTCCACTTGACCTAGATTCAGTTTCTCAGAGATTAGATGCCCATGCATAAGCATAACCCTGGACCTGGGGCCTTTCTGGGTGGAGTTAGTATGTTCTCCCTGTGCCTTCGTGGGTCTTTCTCAGGGTTCTCCGGCTTCCTTCCACAACCCAAGGACAAACACACTAGGTGGTTTGGTGACTCTAAATGGGTGTTTCCCGTAAAGCAATGGCCACAATCCTTTTAAAAGTGCCTGTAGGTGTTAAGTTGTTTGTCTCTGCGTGTCAGCCCCTGTGACCTGCAGGATGTATCCCCCTCCTCTCAAGCACAGGAGAAAATGTGTAATGTAAACCTTCCATGCACAATATTATTCATAAGTCATTTGTTTGGACATCAGGATCGCTGGACAGAGGCCACCGATGCTTAAATATAAAGTGTGAATGCTGTTTGTTGATTACTGTAAGAGTGAGCAGAAGTGCTGGTCTCCAAAGAGAAACGTGCACATCACAGTTAATATCAAAAGCTTTTTATTCATCTTTCTGAAATAAAAAAAGAAAGAAAAACAAAACAGACACAGCTGATACAAAAGGGGGTCAAACAAACAGGTAAAAATCTGCATTTGTTTTTGAAGTAAAGCATCACCTCTCTCTTTTATCACAGTGGCTGTGTAGCCTGAGGTTATTTGAAAAAGAAACTGCCATTAGAAGAAAAGTAAAGATTGACTGTTAGGATAATTCTTTAAAATGTAGCCCAATATTCAAACCATCAAAATAAAAAATAAAAAATGAAATCTTTATGTTACATAGAAACAATACATTTTAATAATAGGCTATATCAAACTCAAACTTGGTGGTGAAATGTTCAATTACATAATAAATGTAGCCTATATCACAAATCCTGAGTCTATATTTTTGTCTGGGGATAACAAAGTCTAATTTTGATTTTTCCATATTGCTCAGCAAAAAGAAAATAACACGAGCAGTGACTCTTATGCTGCTGTCACTCATACAGTGTGTAACCTGTTGCAGTGCAAACAAAAACAGCAGGATTATCAAACAGCAGGTCAATGACAGAAAACAAACACGGCAGTGATGGGAAAGATAGTAGAGTAGCCTACAGGGCGTTATTGTGGTTATTATGATATATTTTGGCACTCCATGCGTAATTTCATGGACTGATGCTATGTCTGACAAGTTTATCAGTCCATTCATTTGCGCGCACAGCCAGAGTGTCGCTGCAGGATGTGACAACTGCTGTGCAGCAGCCTCCGAGGTAGCTTTGAGTTTGAACTGATGCATCACAGACTGAAGCGCTCTCACTGAAACTTGGCATCAGTTGAGCGCACACGGAGCGAGGAGGCTCAAACAGCAGCGGCGGCAGGAGGACGGAGGGGAGCGCCCGGACTTTAAGGAACAACTAACTACACCGAAGAGACGCAACTTTGTTTTTATCGTCTTTCAAAAAAAAAAGCGAATAAGAAAGAAGAGGGTTTCTGACTTGTGCCGAGTAGAGTGAGAGAGGACCAAGCCTGAGGTAAGAACCTGCATCATGCTACATGCAACATGTTCTCGTTCCTCAACGTGAAGTGAGTGGCCGAAGAGAAATGTTGAAGAAAGTGGTTTCACTTTGAGGCTCAGGTAGTGATGGAAAAGATTAGTGACGCAAAGAAAGTCAAACTGAAAACAAAAGCCGAGTCTGTTACAAATCTATCACCTCTGGTTAAAGTGATGTCTGAAGTGGACTTCATTTAAAAAGAAGTAGAAAACTGCCGCAAATGGATATTTAAGCTATATATTGTGTATACATTTACACATTCATTTCATACAATGGTGTGTACACATAATAACATTTATGTACACAAACTTTGTGCAATACTGGACACACATCTGCATGTGCAATCGTGTGCTATGGGATAGTGCAATTTAAGTCAGTTCTGCACTTTATTGGGGCATTGTGCAATTAAATTTAATTCAATCTTGCACTTATGCACTTGTCACTTTAGCAAACAGCACTTTAGCACATAGCACCTTAACTAGAACTGATAGCACTTTATAACTTCTCAGTTATCTCTTGGTCCTCTCACCCACTCTCTTAACTGTCTCTGGTCAGTTAACTGGTAGTCTATGTATGTGTTCATATACTGTATGTTTTGTCTAAGATGTCAATGTGTTTTATTGTCCTAGTTCTGCCTCTTGTTCTTTTTACCCTCTGTACTTTTATCGTCATTGTTTTTATGTAACATCAACCTGCCAATGGGACTAGGGATGGAAATTAGCCACGTGGCTATAATCCCACATATTTACATATCAATGTCCATTAATATGTGCTATTCCCATTTAAAAAAATAAAGTAAATCTGAAATAAATCTGAAAATCTGAAGCTCATCCTCTATTCATCCTCTTCTTTAGGTTTTGTTTCCACCATGTCAGCCAATGAGAGCTCAGTGTCAGACTGCAGGTCAGAGGTCAGACCCAACAACAGCACCTGCAGTCAGAGGGAACTGTCCATCACAGCCTCTGCCATCTCCATGACCGTGGGCATCCTCTCCAACAGCCTCGCCCTCTTTATCCTGGTCAAATCCTACAACCGCCACCGGATCAAGTCCAGGGCGTCTTTCCTGCTGTTTGCCAGCAGCCTGGTAGTCACCGACCTGCTCGGCCACCTCATCAACGGCTCCTTGGTGATTTTTGTTTACAGCGCTCATAAGAAATGGGAGATGTTTGACCCTCACCGCATCGTGTGCTGCATCTTTGGGGCGTGCTTGGTTTTCTTTGGCCTGAGCCCCTTGTTCCTGGGATGTGCCATGGCAGTGGAGCGCTGCCTCGGGGTCACCAGACCCATCTTTCACTCCACTGTGTTAGCGCCCCACCACATGAAAAGGCTGCTGGGATTCACCTGGCTGCTGGCTGCCCTGGTGGCTTTCCTGCCTGTGCTGGTGTGGAGGCCCTACAGGGTTCAGAAATCCAAGAGCTTCTGCTTCTTCCCCATGGAGGAACCTAAAGACTGGCTGGATGTGTTCCTGCCTCTGCTGTTCTCTTTGCTGGGGCTCCTGGCCCTGCTGATCTCCATTGTGTGCAACACTGTGACAAGCTGCGCTCTGGTGCAGGTCAGGCTGCGCCGCAGTCTCCACTGCAGAAGTACATCTTACCACATAGAGATGATCTGTCAGCTCCTGGCTATCATGTTGGTGTCCTGCGTTTGCTGGGGCCCCTTACTGGTAAGAGTTTTTATCTTCAGTACAATTTACTTTGCCACATGACATGAAAAATGACAGAGTGCATGCTGACACTGCAGGAGCTGTTAGGTCAGTTCAGAGCGGCTTGTTTCCTACTACCTCACACAGCATAAAAATGAGCTGAAACTTAAAAGAAAAAAATCTCTTTACTCTCTTAAATCAGTTTATCAACTATTCAGACATACATCCCATTGCTCTTATGATCTTTACGCTTTATAAGCTGGTTGCTAGTGTTGATGCTCTGATCAAGTCCAACGTGACTGTCAGAGACGGTGAAATGGGTTTTGAAATAAGACAGGGAACTGGATGGTCCCAGTAATTGTGATGTGCGATGGCTCAGATGGTTGTTAAAAAATACTGCTGCTTTTCCTTTGCAATCTGCCACTCTGGAGCTCTTATCTGCTTGTTTATCACAGCAAGACTCAAACACTTGCCATAAATAGTTTGCTGTGCAGCTTTTCCCGTAAATTTACATTACATGCTGCAGCATTACGTGCCGACCTCTGGACCACACCCTTCAAAAATATCCACTTTCCTTTGACTGAACAAGACGTGCATTTCAAGCTCCCCTACAGACGAGCTCTCTGTACCGTGGCCCCTCCATGTGCCTTATTGCTGCTCCCAAGAGGACACTCTCGCCAGCTTAATACACCCCTAACAACCCTGCAGTGAAATGGCAGAAACTATGATCATATTTTTGACATCACAATCTGCAAATGAGGTTTCGGTGATTTAACAGCAGGTTTTCCCCATGCTGTTTTCTTTGATGACAAAAACATGTTGTAGTGCTCACAGTGCGAAGCAGCTTGAAAACAGGAATTAATTCTAGCTGTTTTTATTTTGAAGCCATAAAGTAAAAGATGCCTGTTGAATCACTGAATATCTGCATAACATAATGACTGAGATAAGAAGATGCCTAATGACATATAATGGCTGCTTAAAAGTGTAGTTCACCCCAGAATGACATTTCACTCATTATCTACTCAGTCTTGTGAGGTTTGCGGCGGCGTTTGTTAATCGCAATGACGTCAACGGAGCGGGAAGAGGAGCCTCTCCTGCAAACAAGCTTGAAATATGGACTTATTTAATTTTTTTCGGGACAATTTCTCATGTCGGGGCTTCAATACAAGACAGACATTACAGACGAGCAGTATGGAGGTACTTGGGTGTTTTTGGTGTGTTTTTTTGTGACGAAGACCGCCGGTGTCCATTTGCAACCGTTGCATGGACATGCACTGCTACGTCGAGACCCCCTGTAACTCTGAGAATCCACAGAGGACTCTGAAAATTCTCCCAGCCCTTAGTCGACATGAGAGTGAAATATCATTCTGGGGTGAACTATTCCTTTAAAGGTTCTTGTGCATAGCAATGACTGAAATATTATTCCAATGAAGCATTTTGCAATAAAAAAGAAATCCCAGGGCAATGCAAGGGGGGGGCTTTCAATTACTCATTACTCATTCTAACATGAAGAATTACATGCCTCAGTTATTTGAAATAATTCACGGAAGTTGAATTGTTGCCTTTAATTTATCCAGATTCATGATTCCGAATTATTTATTTGCGTGATTATCTTGGTGTCCTCCATCATGGCATGTTGTTCTATGACCCCTCCACCAGGTTCATGTCACCATTCTTAATACTGGCGCCAAAGACCAGCCCGCAGCTGTCACTCTGCTGTTGGTGGTACGCATGGCCACATGGAACCAGATCCTGGACCCCTGGGTCTACATTCTGCTGAGGAGGGCTGTTCTGAGGAGACTCTTCATGCTGCTCCAGTGCTGCTGGCCCTCAAAGTCCCATCAGCTACACAGTTGGCACTGCAGCACGGTCCGCAGCTCAGCGGAGGCAAGCAACCATGACGTGGCTCCGCAAGACTGCAGCTTGCTTGGTAGAGTGCGTCCCCCAGATACCGCCATCAAGTCCATCACCTGAACCCTGGTCTGAGTGGTTTTGATGCTGTGGAGAACTCTGAACCTTTTGTTCTTCCAGATGTTTTGTGCATCCGCAGCATCTGTCTAAAGTGTTCGCAGTGTTAGGGTGGTCTAGTTATTCCTTCATTGTGTTGTAAGAAGTTGCATGTCTTTGTTATTACTGTAATCCTGCAGATATGTCCATTATAGCTGCTTCAACTGTGCCCTTAGCCTCATACTGAATGTGTGTGATTATCTTTGTGTTATTATATCACAGCTGGTATTGGCAGTAGCTCTGCTCATGTAGGTCTGCATTATTATATTATTTTGTCCGTTTTAGAAAAATGAAAAATGTGCAGATTAACATGTTGTTAAATGAATCATCAAGTACTGAAGTAGGTTTAAAGTATTTGCCATTATTTATTTGAGTGTTAATTATTGTAACATACAGATATTGGGTTATCACAGTCTATTCATGTTTTAATGAACGTAATAGATGTACATCTATCTATCTATCTATCTATCTATCTATCTATCTATCTATCTATCTATCTATCTATCTATCTATCTATCTATCTATCTATCTATCTATCTATCTATCTATCTATCTATCTATCTATCTATCTATCTAATGCAGTATTTCACTTTCCCCACTGTCCCCTTTTCAATTCCAGATCTCTGGGTCTGACTATGACGGTGATATAGCAAAATAAATAAAAAATATTACTAAATTGAATGCTGTTAAATATGTTTTTATTAAAATAAGAAGGAGACAGTGTAATGCGTAGTTGAGGGACTAATTTACAGTACTGTATGCCCAGCACATCCTTAGAAGCGAGTGTCTTGTTTGGCATCATTAGAGATCTATGTAGTGTTTACTTACAGCTTTTCTCAATCGCTTTGGTAGGTCTACATTTCTCAGATCAGAATTGAAATTCTCAAAACTACTTGTTCAATCCTCACATCACTGTGTCACTCGTGCACATCAAAAAAACATTTTTTCCCATTTCTTTGAACAAGTTGCAAATGCTTTGTTAGGCTTCATCCATGCAAATGAGCACAACGCAGTGTTACAATGTCTGACAATGGAAGGACAAGGAATTGGACTTCAGCACTGCATGTGCAGTTTTCCTTAAGGAGATTGTGCTATGCCTGTCCTATGTAAAGCTTGATATTACAGTACACTGGTGGCGCTTATTTCTGAGCGTTTGTCAGTGTGGCTCATAAAGTGTCCTGTAGGTGGCAGCACGGCCCCTTGTAGTCCTCCAGGTAGTCGCCAACGAAGACCAAGACGACGACGAAGAAGAAAAGCGTCCATATGGTGCGTGACGTCATCTCTTCCTCATACCCACCATCTTTCGGCGGCGCATGTGTGAGTCTGTGTGTGGACGTCCGAGCAGGTTTGTGATGATAACCGTCGATTTGTGCAGAACGCGCGCGCGCGTGTGTGGTGTTGGTGGAGCGAGCGGTTGTTGGTGTGTGGTCGGATCGGAGCTGTCGGACCGTATGTCGTGTGTCTCTCTCTGTGTATGTGTGTGTGCAGTCTGTCAGGCCCCCGTGTTGTGTTTTCATCTCTGCAGCAGCTAAACAGCACAGACACACACACACACACACACGCGCGCGCGCATACACAGAATGTTTTGATCAGACAAGTTGCAACAGGTCAGACAGATATTAGGCTACTGCAGATCTCTCACTCTCTTCGTCTCTGGTAAAAGAGTTTTTCTTGTTGCTCTACACTTCATCAGATGTGTGTGTGTGTGTGTGTGTCCTGCTCAGCTCATATTGCAGCTCTCAGCAGACAGAGATAACTGCAGCATGCCTGTTATATCTCAGCATCCTCCTGTTCTCATTATTTGCATCCCTGTCTCGCTGCAGGTGAGAACATGAATCAAGAGAAACTGGCAAAACTTCAGGCCCAGGTCCGGATAGGAGGAAAGGTGAGTTAGTTGACACCCAGAAAGTGAGCCACAGGGGTTGAAAGCACTGACACTGTTAACCTATGTATTGTTTATTGTGCATGCTTTACAATGTTGACAGCATTAACTGAGACGTGTAATTGGGTTAACATGGTGTCATGATCCATTTACAGTCCATCAAACTGAATACACAGTGTCTGAGAGTGTGGATCACACACTCCCTGATGTTCAAAGTAAATAAAAAGTTCTGCTCACCGTCAAACTGTTAAAACAATTAGTCTTTTGAGACTATTGCAATTGTCGATTCATTCTGTGAGTCATGTATCATCATGCAAATGCACGATGTAATAACAGTTTCTATAGATGAGGAAGTTTTGCATACTTTATCATTCTGCAGAGTTCTTGTATAGACCGTTGTGATGAGTGCTGCTCCATTATTTTCTGATATTTCACAGACCAAACTATTAGTGCAGAATCAGATGAATTAAATTGAAAATACGTTTAGACAACTTGTAGAGCAAATTCTGAGTCAGACTCTGGATGGGTGGATCAGTTTCCTTCCCCTATGCTCTCCTGTCTCTCTCTTCTGGTTCTTTTTTTTTAATATATGTCTTTATTGAAGAAATTACAAAGCATGTGACATCTGAAGATATAAATGGAGAAAGGCTTCCTTATACCTTTCCACAGAAACAAATAGGAATAGATAAGGGGATGAGATTGAGGGAGAAAGACAAAGGAGGTAGGTTAACAACAATAATAAGAATGATTTTTTCACTCTTCTGGTTCTATAAAACAACCACAAGTATGAATTGGTATAAATTTGTATTTTGGTGGGGAGATAAAACAATTACATGTGTGGTGTTGGAAATAAAGAAATGACAAACTAGTCTGAGAAATCTCTTTCCAGTAAGTAATGAAAATGCTTCTTACACAGACCACACTGTCATAGCAGAATACAGCTGAACGCTGAAGTGTGACAGAGAGACCATGAACCTGCTTTTGGAGGAACATTTGACATCATAGTTGTTTCTATCAGCACTATGTACTTTTTTTTATTGTCCGCACACCTCAACCTTAATAAACAAATCACATCAGAGGCTTTGTTGTGAATGAAAAGTGTTGTCCTCCTGCAGCTGCCGTACATCTGACAGGCCACCGTCCGCCACAGGAAACACACAGAGTTTACAACTAGTCTGTTAGACACTGTCACTGACACTGTCAAAGCAAGAGTTTGAATATTCCCCTCTCATCTGTGATCAAACCAGCCATGGCGTGGAGGTTTACCTGACCGTGGGCAGAGTCAGGCGGCTCTTCACACATTACGGGATGCAGCTCGGATGATGCTGCATTCAAGACAACTGAGAAATACAGGACAAACCCCGTCCCTGTCCCAGATTAATCACATGCGTTGGTTAATTTTGACAGCCCTAGAAATGTTACGGTGGCATTGAGATGCATTTTTATTTACAACAGCAGTAGATGACTGAAATGTTAAGAATGAGCTTTACATTACCACTTTCAAATGATTTGAGCTCTTACGAAGATTTTTAATTATAATATTTGAGGTGTAGCAGTGAAACAACAGTTATTATTCACATATGTAAGACAAAACAATAAATCTGTAAGTTAGATTTATGCCAAGTCAGCTCAGAGACAACATTAACAACTTATTCAACAGGTTTTGAACAGAATATACAATATATCAAGAACCTTGTGTTGTTGTCGCTATTAGCTCTTTTTCTTCTCCTGGTTCTGTCTGAGTCCTCTGTCCACGTTGGTTTCAGGGCTCTGCACGCAGGAAGAAGAAGGTGGTTCACAGAACCGCAACAGCCGATGACAAGAAGCTTCAGAGTTCATTAAAGAAACTGGCTGTCAACAACATTGCAGGAATTGAGGAGGTAAATTGGTATGGATCTAACTGTACGAGGAAATCATACACATTAACACACCTTTCTTTGTGTGCATACATTTGATCGTGTCTGTGTGTGTGTACACTAAGCGCTCATCATCTCTCAGGTGAATATGATCAAGGACGATGGGACCGTGATCCACTTCAACAACCCCAAAGTCCAGGCCTCTCTGTCCGCCAACACCTTCGCCATCACGGGGCACGCCGAGACCAAGCAGCTGACGGAGATGCTCCCGGGCATCCTCAGTCAGCTGGGAGCAGACAGCCTCAGCAGCCTGCGCAAACTGGCAGAACAGTTCCCTCGGCAAGGTGGGTAGGCCTCTCGAGACCTGTGACATTTCACAGTTGGTATAAAAAGAGGAGGGTGAGAAGTTGTGCAACAGCTGTGGAAGGCTGACACATAAAAAAAAAAAAAGAATCGCACTATTTGGATGTCATTTTTGCATCAACACATGAGTGTTAGAAAGTCCTGTTTCCACTGCTGCAAAGGAGATTGTTTATATTTTGACTTTTAGTAAAGGATTAGTGATCCGGTGAGCTTTAGCAGCTGGTTAGGATGATTTGGATGGTGCGTACTATCTATATATTTACATATTTGTAGGAATGCCCCGATACGATACCGATACTGGTATCGATATCGGTCCGATACTGTTGTAATATACTTGTATCAGTGTCTGTGAACTTTACCGATACCAAGAACCGATACCAGTGCATGCAATTGCTCTGCATGAAGACCACGATCAGAGGGTGGCTTTGCATCATAAATATAAAATTTGTCTTCCAATTCATTGCATTTTGCCTAATCGTTGGTTTTTTGTCGTGGTAGAAGGATCGGCATCGGTACTCGGTATCGGCAAGTACTCAGATCCAAGTATCGCTATCGTATCGGTTTGAAAAAAAGTGGTATCGGGGCATCCCTACATATTTGTCTTGTGTAGTGCAGCTTGGATACGACACTGCAGGGTTGGGATAGACCCACTTAGTTTGCAGTTTTTGTATAAAACATCTATTGCAACTTTAGGTTGACGTCCTCGTGGGTGAGATGTTGAGCCGTAGCGAACAGCAGTACTGAGTGACAGACAGATTGGACCTTCTGGTGTCAACATGAAGGAACCAATTAGTGACCAAATATTACTTAACACATAACATGGACTTTTTTCCTTTTCGTATTGTTTTACATAGAGGCTGCGGTGTGTTTGTGAAGACAGTTTATAAAAACAGATTTGAGAGGTCAGGCTGTGTAAACGGATGACTCTGCTCTGCTTGTATGCAGTCAGATCAGATGATCACTGACTAATAGAATCACTGTCATCTGTAAACTAAGTTGTTCCTTTATTGGTTTTGGTGTTACGGTGAATCACATTAGTTGTTATCTTCATGGGCAGGATTATCTCTGTTAATAAAAGGATAAGGCTTATCTCATTCTATCTATTCCTTGTTGCCATTAAACCCCATGAAGATTCAAAAGAACAATGTGTTAATTCATGCAGTATGAATAATGTCCTGACAAATTTGGACACTAGTTTATAGCAAACATGAAGCAAACAGGGATAAATAGTGTTTTTATTAGGGACTATTTTCAGCTGCAGACTAATGCACATTAGCTGAATGTGTTCAAATAAACCACATGGCCAGTGTTTGTCACAATTAAATGGAAAATGTCACTGAAGAAAAATGCTGTTGCTACACAGATGATGCTTTTTTTCTTTTGAATGTGGTCTTCTCATGGGATTTGTTGACAGTCAGAAAAATATACTAGTCTGTCAGACATGCTACTGTGTGTTACTACTGTTTCCTAGTAGTCAATAAGTAAAAAATAAAACTATAAATGTTTTTTATTTTTTATATTTCATCTCAGCTCTTGACAGCAAGGCTCCAAAGGCAGAGGACATTGAGGAGGAGGATGACGATGTTCCAGGTACGGACCATTAGTTACTGTATATAAAAGTCAGACTTTTATATACACGTTTTGTCTGCTTCACAAATTTCTCATAAGGCCATCCACAAATTCAGTTAAATGCATTTGATATCATTGGTAAGGTACATACAGCATCATTCACAGCTTGTTTCTTTTTTCTTTTCAGATCTGGTGGAGAACTTCGATGAAGCTTCGAAGAACGAGGCAAACTGACACACGTGAGCTTCGAACGCTGCTGCAGGTGGACTGGATTGGACTGGACTGCAAAGAAAGTGACACCTGCTCCGGTGTTTTTAAGTCTAGTTAACCAGACATATCAAACACTACCCCCACAAAAAAAACAGACTTTTATACTTTACAATGACCCGACCCAGGACGTGCTCCTCAAGACTGGCTTGTGCACTTAAAAAAAAAAAGAAAAAAATCCTCCTGGTAAATGGTTAAAGCCCTTCACCACATTGTCAGTCATGGTCAGGATTACAGTGGTCATTAAAACTAGTCTTAAGATTTTTTTGTTTTTTGTTTATGAAACAAAATAAAAGGGATTTAACATTTTTTAGATGGTGCTGTGGTCATTGAGAAGATTCACTGCAGCTTTGCATGAAGACAATCAACCACAATGATGGTGAGATGCTGGAATCTGACATAATTTTTTTTTTTTTTCAGTATGTGACCAGTTGTGCTTTTATTTTTTTTCATATCAAGCATCATATAGCTGTGTTGTGCTGTGCTGTGGTGTTGTGTTGGCTGGCTCGCTGCTTGGCTGGCTGTGTGTAGCCAGCAAACTGGGGAGGGACATTTCTGCACACCTCTTGAGTTTCCTCAAAGAGCTGCAGAGAGGCACAGGGGAGGAGGGAGATCACACAGAAGAGGGTGTGAGGGGGGAGTGGGAGAGAAGCAAAATCATCCCATCCTCCGATTGTCAGCAAGAAACTGCTGCTGGAATCCGCTTTCTTCTTCCTCCTCTTCCTCTTCTTCTTCTTCTTCCTCGGCACTCAGATGTAACGGGATAAAAAAAAAAAAATGCTGAAGTTCTTCTCTGCGCGGGACGACGAGAATGAAAGCCTGCTGGGGGGAATAACAGAGGGTAAGAGATGCGTGGACTGCACCGGGGTGGAGATGCTTCAGTCTATAGTCCCAATCATTCGTCCGTGTGTGTGTGTGTTACGGGATGATGATACTGCGCGTCTGTGTTTGTCACAGAAAAACGCTGATACAGCATTTAGCAGCGCGTATAGTCCGCATCACCTGAAACGTATCTGTGTGTGTTGCGCACATTCCCGTGTGAGGACAGGCTGCGTACATGCCACACGCTGTCCGCAGACCTCTCGGATGCTTCTATAAACATCAACTCGGTGTGTCCTGCGTGGTTGCGCTGATGTAACGTGGATGCGGGGGTTTTTTGAGTGTCGCATTGCCGCCGGCCTCGGTTCCCCGCGAGCGCATTAAACATTTTGCACGTGTGTTGCGCTCGGTTGAATGCGTCACTGTCCCGGGAAACGAGCGAGCGCGAGCTGCTCAGAGAGTCGCCACGGTGTCGGTGCAGCCACCCGCCACCACCACCACCGTCTCGGGCAAATCTTTGAGTGTGTGGTCCGCAGCATCAACGACCACGACCCGCCTTCTCGTTTTCTTGTTTTTTCCGCCTCAATACAATGGTGAGGGAGCTGCAATGCAGTTTAACCTGGAAAAGTTATCTCACCCGATTTCACATATGGGATCAGATTCTCTCCATCAGATATTCTTTCTGCTAATTTGTACCAAACCTCCAAATCCAACAATTGCTGAAAATATGTTTTGTGTAAAATGTGGCTGTGTGTTTATGTAGGCTATTACATGACACCTTTACTGCTTGTTTTAGTCCTCCTCGGTCATAACTATTCATGAATCACCGAGCTCAATGAAACAGCAGCTCTGGATGCATTAAATCCCTTTGCGCTGCGTGCCGGTAATGTGCAGTAATGGTTATAATGTGGTCATCATGTTATGGAAGTGCAGCTGAAGCAGTAATTTACCTTTCTGTTGAATGTGCTGTTGATATTATGAATGGGGAAGTTACAGAATGGACTAGTGCCTGTAGCTACTATTTACCATGAAATACGCACACAGTCCTTTACATGGAGGGCAGTCTCATGTCAGTGGAGGATTTTAATCCTAAGCATTTTATTATCTTGCATACTAACGTGTTTGGTCTATTAACAAAGGCATATCGATTAAAAAAAGACCAGTGTAAAAAAAATAAAATAAAGTCTGAACACCTGCAACTTAAAACCATCTGTAAACCCTCAAGGTATTGTAAAGGTGTTCAATATAAGATGCTACAGAGAGCCAATTAAACACAAAACCAATACTGAACCCCTCTAGGGAACCAGCAGCTATGTGGTGTCATCAATCGACTCTACAACAATTATTGGTTCTACATCAAAAGTCCCCATAGCTCCACATTCTTTGCTCCGTCTCCCTGTGATCAGCTCTCAAGGACGACCACAGGCTGGTGCCACCTTTAGTGATGATTGAAAGCCGTGAGGTGTGTAAGAGGTGATGGTCTAAATTAGCACATGCTGTTAAATGGCCACTTAGCACATGTGAACACAGCTTTACCCACCCACCCAGTCGTTATTAATGAGTGCGCATGCATGCATGGTATGCCTAAGTGTGCGTGTGCTTGACAGGAAGAGCGATAGAGCAATCGAGTGTTCATGATATCATCGTGTTCCCTCTCGAAACAGATGAAGGAGACAATCCGTCTCTTGAGGACACCAAGCATCACTGGCTGAACAGACCCTGCCTGCTGGTGCTCAAAGATGGGGACGTGTCAAAACCCAGACTGGGCTGCGGACAGATCAGACCAGAATCTCCCTCTAAAGCCGCTTCAGATGCAACAGTCAGAACCACTTTTGCGCCAGATGGTGAGCAGAAGCCATCTGAGCATCCTGCCAAATTCGCTTCACCCTCCCAGCTGGAGGAGGGCAGCTGTACTGTGACAGCCATCTCCTCGTGGAGAGAGGGCTGTTTTGGGGAGTCATCCAGCCCCCTGGTGCTGAGCCCTGCCGAGGCCGCGTGGCCGGAGGACGAGGAGGAGGCGGAGGGGGAAGAGAAGAAACCCCAAGCTCTCCCATCGAAGGAGGACTCTGTGATCGAGGAGAAGGAGCTGGAGGAGAGCGGGCTGGAGCAGCAGCAGCAGCATCATCAAGAGCAGCCCTGCAGCTCAGAGGCAACTGCGGTACCTTCCGCTCGTTTGCATGAGGAGGCGTATGGCAGGGCGTCCAGGGAGCTCCCTGGTCAGTTAAAGACGGCCAAAGCCAACGGAAGAGATGACACAAACAGCAGCAAGGCCCAGGCAGCATGTGGGGAGGGAGCGGTGGGAGAGGGTGCAGCCTCCCCTGAGGATCCTGATAATGAGTGCCTGCAGAGCCCTGCTGGTATCCTGTCCAAGGATCGGGGCAGTGTCCTCGGAGAGGTGGCGCCGGTGTGGGTCCCTGATGCTCAGGCGCAGGTCTGCATGAAGTGTGGGGTGAAGTTTACTTTCACTAAGAGGAGGCACCACTGCCGCGCTTGTGGGAAGGTGAGGAAAAATGTTGTGCGAAGGAAGCATTTCAAGTAAATAATAATTAGAAGTCCCCTTGCAGAAAGTGACTTGATAGTCCGTGTGTGTCTGTGTGTGCATGTTTGTCCTCATGTGGTGTGTGCATGTGTGTACCATCAGGTATTTTGTGCACTTTGCTCCAGTCTGAAGTTCAGACTTACACATCTGGATGGCAAGGAGGGACGAGTTTGTGTCTCCTGTCACTCGACTCTCATCAAAAGTGAGGACTCTGTTGTTATTTCCTGTTAAAGTTAAACAGACGCCAAATGAAAAAGCTTGCATAAGTGATTCTGACATCTTCTCCTCAGGGACGCCTCCGAGGGGGAAAAGGAGGGTGTGGTTCGCCGATGAAATCCTCACCAACAAGCAGTCAGAGTCTGCTCCGACCACGCCGCTCAGAGGGCCGACGTTCTCGCCGCTCATGAGACAAGCGCTGGGTGGGCTGGTTAAAAGTCCTGTGGGTTCACCACAGATCAGGAGAAGCCTTCGGCCACATGGGACATCTATCAACGTAGGATCAGCCGAAAACATGACAGACAAAACAGTGGAGAACATGATTCTTGTTTAAGGGAAATCATAAATCTTTGTGTTTGGAGTTTTCCATGTGAGAACAAACCTGCATCTGTCTCTCTGTTCCTCTAGGAGGCCTGTGGTCCTTACGGCTGGGGCACCACAGCTTTAGTGAGCAGCTCTGCCAACCTCATCCCCCTGGAGGGCCTGCCCCCAATCCTCACCTCCACAGGAGTCAAAGGAGGTGAGTCAAAGATTCAGCAAAAAAAAAAGACAAGTTTGCCTGTTTGTTCATGGTAGCCTTGGACCGCCTTCATGCCTTGCTCGGTGTGCGTGGACATGAGGCACGAGGAGATGGGAGTTCAATGCAAATTAGCGCAGCACAAGGCGAGGTGAAGGACAGTTTGGTGATGACAAAAGAAAGGGTCGATGTTGTGTGAAGTTACAGCGGCAATTGCAGCGGAATAACCTGGATGAACACTCTTAAGCCTATCAGCACTGAATGAAAGATTAATCAGCTGTTCCTGCCAGCGCCTGTCATCCACAACTGCTTTTAAGCTGTATCAAGGATTCCTCTTAGGCCATTAAATCCCTGCATCCACCTGAAGGCAGCAGGACACACACACATACCATGTTACATCTGCAGCCTCAGATTTAAAGTGTCTAAATATAGTGTTATTAACGTTTTTACATAAATAAATAAAATCATATACTTATTTTTGTCTAAATCCATCCCATCCCATGTGCTTGTATTATAAAAATATGTTTCTTCTTACTTAATAGTCATGGCTACTCCCTATTGCTGTTACTGTAAATAAATAACGTGGGCCCATCCTGCCTGGTTAAACACAGGCGTTTTAAATGATGACATTAATAAAAGCTGCTTGTCCTTGCATCTTATTTAGAGCCAAGTGTAGACAATGGTTATTAATCTTTACACAGCTTTATGTAATTAAGTTTCCCCCATGAATCTTTTATGAGGCTACTTTCTTTCTTTAAAAAAAAAAAAAAAAAAAAAGGCTACCGCAAGCTCAAAGCAGGAGTGTATGCCAAAGATACTGTAGTCTAATGGCTTTTATTGTGTTTTGTCCCCTTCAGATTACACTGTGGAGGAGCAGCCGTCTGAGATGCTGCTCATCCAGGAGCTGGAGAGTGGCAGACCCAAACCCCTGGTGTTTGTTCTCAATGCCAACCTACTTGCTATGGTCAAACTTGTTAACTGTACGTCTTTTTATTTTATTCTCACGGATGAATGTGTTACATGACCAATACAGTATGGATAACAAGTGATTTTACAGTTTTTCCTCAATCCCTTTTGCTAATTTTAAAAACATTTTCTGAACCTTAAAGGCGACATATTATTATATATCACTTTTTGAAGGCTGTTTAACATATATTTGGGTGTTTGTCTTGCCTCCCAGCCCCCAAAATATGAGAAATTACAAAAGAATCTGTGATGTGCAGGCTCCCCAGGTTGAAGTACATGTGGTTTTACAAACTGTTCCCTCAGTTTTCTTCTAGTGATGTAACTACCTGCGACCGGTAGAAGGGGTGGGGCGAGGCAAGCAGTGGTTCATTTTCACTTAAAGGGACAGGCACTGAAACCAGCTGTTCTGAACACAACTGTTTAGAGAGGATTTGTGATGTTTGCTCCTTGGGGTATTTTGACCAAAGCATGTCACAGATATGTCTTTAAGACACCTGGGAACTATTTTAATTTGTGGAAAGGAGGCATAATACAGTATGTCTCCTTTAAGTGCAGTTTCATGGTACATCAAAACGTGCATGTTTACAAAAGATATTAAGCCATCCATTCATTTACATTTAAAAACCTAGTTTCGCTGTCAGTTAACTGGCCAGTGTCACTGAAATCAAAAGTAGTTTTGTTGTTATTTGAGCCATACTGGTCAAAAAGTACAGACAGTCTTTCACCGTGACAGTCACAAATTTCAGTGTTTAAATGATGAAAGAATATGTATTAGCTGTAAAGAAATTGACAATTTCACTGAGATTCCACAAATTAGTTTTGATCTACAAGTGATTTTTGTGCAGATTTGTAGCAAAATGCTACTCTTTTACACACATGCCCCAAAACAGTGCAATTTGCTAACAGCGATGAGAAATTCTTATCTGTTTGGAGTGAGTGCCTCCACCTGTTTGAATTACAAAGTAATAGTTCAGAGATCTGAGATGAATATTTTTGAAAAATGCTTGTCTTGTTTGATAATCAAGCCAAAGCCGATGATAAAAACTGCAGAATGAATTATTGGGCTACTACAGAAAATTATTTACACTCAAAAACAATTTTTCACCCTTTATTGCTCACTGTCATTTTCACTGCATTGTACCTCTGAAGTTTGGAATTCAAAATGTCTCTGTCGTTGTGCCTTGATTGTGTGACAGATGTGAACAGGAAGTGCTGGTGTGTGACGACCAAGGGCATGCATGCCGTGGGCCAGGTGGAGGTGGTGGTGCTGCTGCAGTGTGTGCCCGAAGAGAAAAGCTTCCCCAAAGACATTTTCAGTCACTTCATCCAGCTGTACAGGGACACCCTCACAGGTCTGGAGCCGCTCATGCTCATGCAACGTACATGCTGTTGTTTTCAACATGTTATTTGACTGTCCACATCTATACACATCTGTTCTTTTGTCTCCTACAGGGAAGGTTGTGAAACACCTCTCGCTCTCCCTGTTTGGCAGCACTTTCCTAGGCACTGAGGAGCACGCAGGCTTCCTGTACGTCCAAGCCACCCTCCAGTCCCTCCAAGGTCTACCTCTGCCAAACCAGCCCTACCTCTTCGGCCTGCTGGTCCACAGAGCAGAGGTGGCCTGGGCTAAAACCTTTCCCTTGCGTCTCATGCTGCGACTTGGGGCAGAGTACAGATGTGAGCCAGTTGTTGGTATGAAATCTTGCGTCCGTGAAGCTAACAGGTCTCCTCTCAGGTTACCCACTGTTTTTCCTCTATTTCCAGTTTACCCGTGTCCTTTGTACAGCGTACGCTTTAGGAAGCCCTTGTTTGGGGAAATAGGTCACACTATAATGAGACTACTAGTGGTGAGTTTGACCTTTTGTGATGCAAAACCATATTTGGCATCATGAATCGGAGGTTTAGTGTTGTAATAGATCTTGACCTGTTTGTGACCTTGCTGTTCCAGGACTTTAGGAATTATCGCTACAGCCTCCCAATGGTTCCGGGGCTCACTGTGGATCTAGAGGCTCAGAGGACCTGCATAAAGATACCGACCACTGGGTATAATGAGGTAACACTAAGCCTCAAAATGCTTCACAGTTATTTGCCACGGTTGTGTCCTTTTTTACGTCACCTCCCTCTCCTCCCCTCCCCTCTCCTCCCGTCCTTCCCTCCCCTGCTCACTTGTCTGGCTATCAGCTAATGAAGGCTCTGAGTAAGTCCAACGAGCATGTGCTGGCCATAGGGGCGTGCTTCAACGAGAGTGCAGACTCCCATCTCATCTGTGTGCAAGGAGACGGCGGCCAGTACCAGACCCAAGCCATCAGCATTCACAATCAGCCACGCAAAGGTGGGATGTCACAATATCAGATCCAGTAAAGGAGGAGATTCACTGTAGTCACAAACTGAAGTCCTGACATACTGAGTTAAGAAAATAACACTTTCTGCACCAGACCAAATTATCTATTAATCTTTTTAAATTCTATTTTGAATATGCATGATTTTAAGTTAAAGCTGTTTAAATAGACCTAAGCGAGGTGAGCATTTCCAACATAAATACAAATGCATGTTGTGGATCCAATGAATGAATTCACAACATTGTCAAGGATATTGAATGTGTTATAATGTGCACATAAAATAATGTTAAGCATGTTTCAATTTTCTGTAATAGTGCAGCCATAAAAAAAATGCAATCGTGTATTTCCCACCACGATGAATTTCAGCTTCACAGAGACAAGCAGGTACAGATTAAAACATGACTTTGAACATAAGGTCAGCAGTTCAGTGAGTCTGCCCAAGGGCAAATGTAAAAACAGCAGTTAATTGCATCCAGTCAGTTGCACTTCCCCTGGTTTAACACTAGATGGTGCTATATTATGTTTTTTTCCTCTCTTACTAACTGGATTGAAAACACTAGAGTTAAAGCTTGTATCTAAATGCTTTCTTTCTTTCTTTCTTTCTTTCTTTCTTTCTTTCTTTCTTTCTTTCTTTCTTTCTTTCTTTCTTTCTTTCTTTCTTTCTTTCTTTCTTTCTTTCTTTCAGTAACTGGATCATGCTTTTTTATATTTAGTAGTGCTCTGAAAGCGTCTGCAGGCTACCTGGCCAAGTCCAGCATAGTAGAAGGTAGGATGTCCACTCAGAGCGGAGTGTCAGCTTCACCTTGTCCTTGTTTTGAGTAGTGCATGATAACGTCCCTGCCTTCAAGCTGGTTCATTCAGAATGTGTTGATTTTTGTATGTGTGTGTCTGTGTACACTTTAACAGACTGTTTGTCAAGGCGTGTGTACATGTTGATGTGTGTGAGTGTGTTTGTGTCTCCCCGTTGGTGTCTGTATGTGTGTTTCTCCTGTATCGCTGTCCCTTCTCCCCAGATGGGCTAATGGTGCAGATCACCGTGGAAACCATGGCCGAGCTCCGCCGGTCGCTACGGGAGATGAAAGACTACACCGTCACCTGCGGACGGCTTGACCAATCAGACAGCCAGGAGCTTGTTTGTGTACAGTGGGTGGAGGAAAAATGCACTGTGAATAAGGGGTGAGTGCCCTCACCTGTTTGAAGCTTTTGTGCTCAAAGGAAACAGCATGGAGACCACACACAAACACAGATCAATGAAAATCAATGTATTTACAGTGTCTATAGTTCACACCTGTCCAGTGATAGTAATTAGTATCTGAGGTGTTGGTACATGTCGTCATTTAAATGACTGTCTCCCCCCAAGAGTTATAAGCCCCATTGATGGGAAATCCATGGAGTCCATCAGCAGCACCAAGATGTTCCAGAAGTCAGAGTACAAAGAAAATGGAAAGATCATCCGCTGGACAGAAGTACATATGAAGATCTTTGTGATACATATATATATGAATCTCATATAAAGATAAATCCACCTGATTCTACCACCTCCTTTTTTACATTTGTTTGTGAATGTCTTGTGCCAGGTGTTCTTTCTGCAGAGGGGGGATCATCCCAAAGGAGGGGTGACTGACTCTGCGGAGCACAACCGGCTAACGGAGCGGATCGCTCGGGCGTTTTGCTTGGCTCTGTGTCCGCACCTCAAACTGCTCAAAGAGGACGGGATGGCCAAGCTGGGGCTGCGTGTCACGTTTGATTCTCAAGAGGTCAGAGAAGAAGTTTTATGTGTTCTCATCATAACAACACACAAATAAATCTAGAAAAAAAAGAAATGTAATTCTAATACTCTACAATTCTTTGTTATTTAGTTGTAAAACAATTAGTTTCTTGGCTTTAGAATAGGAGGTGTTCGAGGTGCTCCAGGGTGTGACTCTATTTAAATTAATTAGTGGTTTGTTGTGTAATTTCAGGTGGGATTTGTGGCTGGGAGCAACGGGCAGCCCCTCCCCGCGCAGTATCTCAATGCCCTGGATAGCGTGATGATTCCTGTCATACACAGCAGGGGGCGCAAGAGGGGAGACGAGCCCATTGTGATGGAGCTCATCTTTTACATCCTGGAGAACATCACTTAGAGCGTGTGCACACACCCACACACCCACACACTACACACAGACAAACACACCATAACACTGTTTCATCTTTTTAACCCTGACCACAACTCTGTCTCCAGCACGTTTCATCCGTGCTGCCATCGGTTCCAGGGCAATAAAAAGCATTCAAAAGGGCGAACCAGACCACATCCAAGGTCTGCATCCATCTCATCCACTCACGAGTAGAGAGACGTGGTCTGACTCTTTAGTGGTTTTCTGATCTCACTCTACCCTGCAGAAGACAATCTGGGTACGCATGAAACCTATGATGGACCATCAGATCAGGGTGCTGTACTTGCACTGTAGTAGCAACTTCATAGCTTGATTATCATTCATGTCGCAATCTTCAATACAATTTCCAACACGGAAAAATACCTTTAAAGTGGGAGCTGGTTTCGGCCCCATGACCCTAAAAGCAAACAGAAAAAGAGAATGACTTGAAATACTGTATGTAGTAGCTCTGTAGAGATTTGATGCACACTGAATGAATGCCTGGAGAATGTTTTCATACTGGATGTATTTTAACTGACTGCTAATGAAATGTAATGTCAGCCTGGAATTAAACGTGCAACGACGACTGAATGAGTGTCAGTTTATTGAGGACCCTCTGCACAACACTGCACTAGAGGTACAATTTGAAGAACTTGTACTTGAGAGAAGTGTTGCCATCTTAAACTCCTTTATACCTCTTTATCACACATACAACTGCTTTAATGCAAATAAAAATTTCACACATACATACATACATAATGCTGTACACCCTTTGACTTGAACCACCCTGTCACAGGTTTAACATGCCAAGTATTAAGTTCCAATGTTTTTCTTCAAGGCATGTTTCAAATTCTTTGCTACCTCATTAGTTATCTCGTGACCAGGTCTCCCGTCTAACCACTGTTAGACGGAACAATATATAAGGTATTTTAATTGGTCCAGCTGAAATGGTATTTGATAATTGGTGGATCGTTTCAGAACTTCAGTTTAAAAGACTGTTTTTTGCAATTTAAGTACTACAGCCAAAAATATTTTATATAGACACTTGGTTACATCATGTTCACACCACTTTAAGATAAAGTTGTTTCCTACAATATCACTTTCAACCACTAAGGATGATTTATTTACAGCTGAGGCAGGTTGAAGCGAAGATACAGTTGTCTGTACTTTCACTGCAAAAACTCAAAATCTTTCCAAGAACATTTGTCTTATTTCTTGTCAAAATGTCTAATTTCTAGTCAAAACTAATCTCTTTCCACTTAAAATCAGACTCATCACCTAAAAATTAACTTCTTTTCAGATAATTTTCACTTGAAATAAGTAGAAAAATCTGCCAATGGAGCAAGTTTTTCATTACAAGCACAAAAAACTTGGCAGATTTTTCTACGTATTTCAAGTGAAAATGATCTGAAAACAAGTTAATTTTTAGGTGATGAGTCTTATTTTAAGTGGAAAGAGTTTAGTTTTGACTAGAAATGGGACATTTTGACAAGAAATAAGACAAATTTCTTGAATAGATTTTGAGTTTTTGCAGTGTTGACCAGAATTGTCACATTACATCCTGCGTCATGGTTTATTAAGTTTATACCATTAGCATGTTGAGTGGATATTAGAATACACCCTTTTACAGTGTAACAGAATATTTATGTCCCCGATGAACCAGCCGTGCAGCTTGGTGGGTGTAGATGCAGTATGCAGGGATGCCTTCCTCTGCCTCTTACGATGCGTCTTTTCAAACAAAGCAGAATGGGTCTCTTGTTAACCGCCTACTTGCGCTAAATACTTGGGATAGTCAAGACAAGGGGCACAAGCATGCAGCGCAAATACTTTCATTCTTCACTGCTACACAGCAGAATATCAGTCTTCCCCATGAACTGACAACTAAATCCCACATACAGCGCACGCTTATACTCCACAAGTGAAAATTCTCACACACAAAGTGTAAAACGAGACAATTAAAAATGGAATTTATTGGCATTTTAAATTTAAATACACAACGTAACAACATTTAGAAAGTCTAAAGCATACCAATACAATTAGTTATTTTTTGGTTTATTGTAAAACTATTTACAAAAAGTATTTTCAAGTTGATAGAAACTGTACAGTCATCTGTCCACAGGGGGTGGTGGCGAGGGAGGGAGTGAGGGAGGTGAGGGTGTCAGGAGGTGAGATAAGTAGTGAAGGCGAGTGGGGGTGAAAAGCCACCGGTGTGACACTGAACTAGGAGGTTGTTTGCAATATCAGTGAAGATAACATTTAGGTCAGAAACATCTTCTCTTCATACATTGTGTTCCATAGATAGTTTCCCCCAAGTCAAACGAACCAACCAACCAACCAACTAAAATGTGGGACCCCAACTGTGGAAATCATTGACCAAATTATTTCCCCATGTTTTGCATATAAAACTAAAAACAGGAAAAGAAACACAGCCAAATTATCTTTGGAATCCGTAGTAGTTTTAACAGGTTCGCGGGGGTCATGCTTCTTCCAAAGATCCTAGGCCTTCTTCATCTTGCCCATGTGAGCGCTGCCGTTCTCGTGGTGGGCAGAGCCGTTGCTGGTGCCGTTGGTGATGCCGTTGCTGGTGCCGTTCTCGTGGTGTTTGCCGTTCTCGTGGCATTTATCTTTGGTGTACGCAGCTGTGCCATTGTGACTCTGCTTATTAACGTCCTGCTTGGGCAACCGCTTACCCTTCACGTACGCCTGGATCCAGAAGTTGGAGAAAAGCACGAAGAAGAAGGTTCCGTACATCCAGATCAGGTGGAGGATCATGGGGAACTGGTAGTCGCAGCTGTCCATGAAGTAATATTGGGTTGCGTGGAGAGATACTAGCACAAACTGGGTCTGTTGGGAAGAAATCACCAGAGTCAGCCAAATACTCACTATACCTAAAGTGTACATCAATGCATCTTGGTGCCTTGAGGCTGCACATACCAGCTGAATAGCAGTCATGTATTTCTTCCACCACAGGAACTTCTGGAAGCGGGGTCCAGCAGCAGCAAGGCCATAGTAGAAATACATGATGACGTGGACGGAAGAATTCACCATGGCGTGGAAGGATCCCATTCCACCTGGAGTAATTATCACAACACACATTAGACCGACTCCACCTTTATAGCCAGATAACCTCTGACCTCGTGAGGAAATCAAGAAATGTTAAGGTCCGTGGTTAATCATTTTCTCCTGACTAAACAGCATTCAGTACTTTACAGGTAGCCAGCGTGTGGTTTCTTGACCGTACAGGTTTAGAGATGAAAGTGATTAAGTGACTGTGCTACGCCTCCTTTTGTCACTGTATCAATCAGTTTCTAACTAGTTAATGTGTACTCACCAGGAGCATAGCCAACTCCCCACCACCAGGTCCAGGGCATGAAGGAGTGGTGAAAGATGTGCAGGAAGGTGATCTGGCCGTGCTTTTTCCTCAACACAAAGAACATCTGATCGAAGAGAGGATATTGATTAGTCTAAGCCGATACGCTCAGTCACCATCATGACTCTTCCATTTTTTGAGGCTGCCACCGACCGAACACTAAGATGTTCATTCACAAAGGGTGTCAGGTTAAACAGACTGGACTTACCGTGTCCATTAGCTCAATAATCTTGGAGAACCAGAACAACCAGGCCACTCGGACCATCTGTAAAGAGGAATACAGACTCAAGTTAACAGGAAATCATTAGCCAACAAGTACATTACTAGTTGATTTCATCTTATTTCAGTCAATAATGATCGTCATAAGACTTACTCGTAATGCCTGAGGACTGTCGGAGGTATCAACTGCATCACATCGCCAGGTATATGTTGTGAGCCAACCAGACATCAGGAACTGAACAAAACAAGAAATTATATTTATTTGGGGACAAAACGGTAAATTAAAGGTTGTAGAGATTAGCTAATAACAAGCAAATTTTCAATCCAGAGCCCTAAAAACATTAATTCAACCAAACTACACTAATTTGGCAACACTTTGTGTGTGATTTACAAAATATTCAGGATGTGCCCAAGAGCGTCTTACTTCATAGACAATGAATATTGACAGTGCCACTAGCAGGAAGTTGTAGGCTATCATGGCTTCCTTCAGCTGGAAGGGCTTGCGATTGGCCATTATTCGAGGTCCCAGGTACAGTACAAAGAATAAGTAGCACAGCAATATCGTGGTCATGGGAACGGGACTCTGCATCAGCGGATAGTCCTTCAGTCGTGGATCTAGAGGAAGAGAAATAAGAAAAAAAAACATAATTTAAGAAATTAAAAAACACACACAAAAAAACGTGTTTTTTCCAGGTCAGTCACTTACCAATTCCTGCCAAGAGGTAGTCATATATATCCATAGTGTGTGAGCCGATCTCCTGAATCTCCTGAAGCATTTTGACTGCCTTGTATTGTTATGACCCAATTATCTGCAGAAAAGAAAGACCACTGTTAGTTTTTTCATCTGATGAAGTCGAACACAGGAGCAACCAGTCCCATGACCGCAATTCAATGTCACTCAGTTAAAAAAAAAAACACGGATGCATGTCAAAGAGATGCACTTCCTGGACATTGGGTCACATGTAGGTTAAAAAAAAAAAAAGGAACTGAAAATGGCACCAATTCCCTTCCCCATTCATTTTTATTCACTTTCTGGTGAAACTCATTGTGAAACTTCTTTCTACACATCAAAACTTCCAGAGACATTGCAAAATTAAATTCAGCACCGTCCTTCTTTAACAATGAATAACATTAATTTGCTGCAAATAGAATTGAAATCTTAAAATGCACTGCCTGTGTGTTGCTGTCATCACCTGGGACATATAAATGCCTCAAATGCCTTCAAGACGAAGAATATTATGATATTTCCTGATTCAGCGAGACCGGAATGAAATTACTAGGACGGAGAAGTTCAGCCCTCACTGAACAAACACTCCCACCTATAAATCCCAGGATGCTTTGCTCCAGCTCCAGCCACTCATCAGACATGGCCTGATATCAGAGAGGAGGTGCTACAGGAAACTGAGAAGGACATCCCACATCCCAAAGCGAGGCGGCACTCTACCAGCCGCTCATGTGCAGGAGTTGTTCCAGAGGTCAAGACACAATATCCCAGCTGCTCTCCTCACATGAACCCAGCTGCCAGCAGAGACGGGAAAGTTGCTGCTAGCAAGCTGCTGAACTCAGACACATACAACCCCTGGCAAAAGTTAATTTAGTTGTTTAATTTTGTAGAAAAAAGGGCAAATCACAGACATGCAAGAAAGCATTTTTTATTCAAAATGCCAACCTTCTGGCTTTAAGAAACACTAGAAGGGAAATTGTTGTTTGTTTTATGATCAAGTAGAGAGGAAGAAAATATGGAATCACTCAATTCTGAGGAAAGTATTATGGAATAACACTGATAGCGTCAAGTGATACGTTTTGATAACAGAAAATTCACAAGAAAACAAATGAGGAACAAATGGGTGGAAACTGGAGTCAGCGTCTGCGACCAAACTGTAACCGTAACTGCCTAAAGGAAAGGGGATTTACATACAGAAAAGACAAACAAAGACCGTCATTAACACCTAAACAGAAAAAAACAAGGTCACAGTGGGCTAATGAAAAGCAATCGTGGACTGTGGATGACTGGATGAAAGTGATATCCAGTGATGAATCGCAAATCTGCATTGGGCAAGGTGATGATGCTGGATGCTGAAGATGACTGCCTGAAGAAAACATGCAAATTTTCACAGTCATTGATGATATTGGGGCTGCATGTCAGGTTAAGGCACAGGGGAAATGGCAGCCATCTTTAATAAATGCACAAGTTTACATAGAACATGTGGACACTTTTCTGATTCTATCAAGTTTGGCAATGATGATATTATTTGATGATAGATGGATCTTGCCATAGAGTATAACCGTGAAAACTTTCCTTCAAAAAAATTAATCACTGAATATCACTTTCATCCAGTCATCCACAGTCCAAGATTGTTTTTTTTTTAGCGTTTCTTAAAGCCAGAAGGTTTGCATTTTGAATAAAAAATGTTTTGTGGCATGTCTGTGATTTGACCTTTTCTTACAAAATGAAACAACTAAATGAAAACCTTCCAAGAGTGGTGGCGATTCCATCATTTTTTCCAGGGGTTGTATTCCAGTTCCTCGAAGCGAGCAACAGCTCTTCCTGCTCGTAATGTTTCAACTACATACTGGAAGAACACCACTGAAAACTCAATCTGACTGCTCAACAACAAATATATGGAGCGGTATTTTGCTGATGGGAAACTGCCGTGGCATGCAGCGCTGCTCACGACACGGGACTGTTTAGACCTGCAGATTTCTGTTGACAAAGACTAAACCATATCAAGTGGAAAACTGTGTGGTTACAAAGTAGAGGACACGCAGGGTGTGGCCTCCTCTCGACACTGGACGCAAAGGGAGCCATTGTTTGATGTACAATCTACAATACTGAGTTTTCACAGACCAAGGACTAAAGTCCAGCCCTCCTTGAGCCAATATAATTAAAAGCTAATAATTTCAGGCTGGGGAATGGCGGGCAGAGAGCCGAGCTCACGCAGGTGCTGCTCAGAGAATGGTGAGAGAGGAATGAAGTGCAAAAAAAAAATACTTGTGAAGGACATTTATGCAGTTTGTGCCAATAATTCCCTTGGTGTGAGTGTAAAGATGCCAACTTGCTATTGGTTGCAGTTTTGTAACACTCACAAGACGTGTAAACAGGAAATGTGATTTGCAAGGAAATGTAGGAAATCGGATACGGGACATTCATTTTCCAGCCTATTTTCAGCCTTCAACTGACCGAGTGCTTCAAATGAATGAATGAAAAACATCATTTGAAACAAGATGAACACCAACGTTAGGAAACAAAATGACACTTGCAGAGTTTCCTTGTTGCACAGCTGGCTCAAAATACATAAATCCAGTTTGGTTTCTTTGTTATTAGACTTTTCATGGTATTGTATCTTAACGTAAAGCTGCAGTTACTATGTTGTGGATTCACTGTGGTGGATTATCTCTGGCAGAGTGGACATTCCTTTTCTTTTTGTAGACGCCCCCTGCAGTTTTGTTCACCTCAGGGCTTTTTCAATAGTTAACCACGGGACTGTGTGTCAACACTGCTGTATCTTTCTGGTCGATCTTCTTGTCAAGCTTCCAAGGTGAATCAGTCTGACATTCCAGACCAAGTCCTGACAGATGCACTTGACACCACTAAACTTCCCTTCCGCTGACATGATGATATTGAAACGGTGTTGTAAAAACAGATCAGACATATTACATTTCAGAAAACTCTTACGCAAAAAGTTGTGGTTGTTTTTGAACCGATGATGAGGCATTTGGTCAGGCACCTCACATTTCAACAAGAGTACCATCATGTCTGTAGTGTAGAGTCTTGTTCTGAGGAAAAATGCTGAACAGTTAAATAGATCAGATCATACTCGGAGGCTGCACAATCCAAGGCCACTGTGTTACTTCAACCTAGACGTTATCACCAACCTGATCCATTGGACTTAGATAATTTGGTTTCAGTGGAAAATTTTTGAAGTTTTGAAGTTCTCCTTTCATTACCAATCATGATGTGAGGCACTGAATCTCAATATTTTAGTGTGTTAACAGATTTGAGAACAGGTCTGGGTTCAGTTTGCAGTGTACAAAATGTGAATTCAAAGATGTTGTTACACTATAGTGTTTTAAATAAAAGTTATCTTTCACATTATTTCATGTTCAAACTACTTTATGAACATGCAACATGTGACTCTTGGTCCACAGTAATAAAATTGATTGTGTGAGTCAGGGAGATGGTCTTGTGATCATGACAACGCTTACAAGAAATAGGAACAATATGTCTGTATGCTGAGACCCAGATGAAGACAGAAGCTCCAGGGGAAAAAAATGAAAATGAGGCCCCTACCAGTCCAGCTCAGTGAAACCACGACACCCATTTGCAAGAATGACCAGCAGCAGTTGCTACACGTCACTGCTCTTTACATTTCAGTTCACCAATAACCACATACAATGAAAAAAAACATGTTAAGACACCTCAGTGCACCTAATTGTCACCATTTTAAAAAGTTTGTGCATTCCCACAGAAGTGGATTGGTGGTAAAAACTGATCTCAGTGATCTTCAGTGGTCACTGATGTTTAGTTATAGCAGCGATACTGGTAGTAATTCCACATGTGGACAGCAACTTCCTCATAAATGTGAGAGGGGTCCAAAAAGTGTCTCTTGCAGTGCTCCCCATGATGGAGTGATGCAATTTAGCTGCAGACATATGACCACTGAAGCCCCAGGTTGCATGATCCACTGCGACCAAGCTTTAAAACAAAAAAGTTCTACACAAAACAGGGTCACCACCTCTGTAAATCCCACCACAACCACCCATTCAATAGTAAGCAACCTTCAGGACAAGAAGGCTGGTTTACATCTACCAAGGAGACACAGTGCAGTGGAGAGGGAGGGAGGGAAGGAGGGAGGGAGGGGGGAACTTTTCCTATGAGAGCCATGTCAATGAATCATAGGGATGGAAAAAGGGAGCTCACACTCACAAGGTAGGAGTTAATGATGAACAAACTGGAGCCGACATGAAGAAATAAAAAAAAAAATCAGGAAGCTGTAGCCAGGAAGCCACTGCTCAAACACAATGCTAAAAAGAGGCTTTGTAAAACCGAAAAGTCTAAGATCCTCAAACACCAAAAGAACAGAAACCTACTGGGGTAAACTGAGGAGGAGGGGAGGGTAAAAAAACAAACAAACAAAAACAAAAAAAACACCCTGAGCTGCTCAACATGTGGGCAAACTCCACACAAGAGTTAGTTCACCTTCTAGGCAACGGTGAGCAACTTACCTGAGACAAGGATTTTCCCGTTAGATCAAAAGCGATGGCGACTCCTGTCTCACAGCACGGCAAAGCTTCTTTATGCACTACAGGGCCAGGCAGGCAGGCATGCAGGCAGGCAGGCGGGCAGACAGACGGGCAGGCGGGCAGGAAGGCTGGTAGGAGGGCAGGGGTGACAGCAGCAAAAAGAAACACAGCAGCACAGGCAGAGGAAGACAGACACAAAGACACAGAGGGAGAGAGAGAGAGAGAGATAGGGAATGAGAAAGTAAACTGATAAAGTGTGACTGGTACAGCAGTCTTCTAAATCCCCACCCTCCCTGACTCACAGTGGATGAATAACCAGCTCACAGAAGGAGAGGGAGGGAAAGAGGCAGAGCCAGAGAGGAGAGAGGGAGCGCACTGTGTGAGCCGGCGGACAACTGGGGTGAGAGAGAGATGGCCCCTATTTAAACCCCGACCACAACAAACACCCCAACAACAACAAAAAAGAAACTGGCTACTCTTTTTGGCCGACGCCCGGCCTGACTCCCATAAGTGAGAGAACCCCCCTCCGACCCCCCCCTTTTTTCTTCTCTTTCTTTTTTTTTGACTCTCCTGGTTACACCCTCCACCCGCTGAAACACAAACACAACTCTGGAGTCGCCCTGTAACTTCTCTCTCAGGGGTGGGCTGATAATATTATTCACAGGCAGCGGGCGAGAAATCAGTGGAGACTCTGTTATCATGAAGGGGGCCATTGTTACGCCGTTACTGGCTCTCTACCCGGCCAACACCCATACAGCAAAACTAGCTTCCATTTCTTTTTCTGTGTTGTGGGACAAATCAATTATGAGTAAAAAAAATAAAAAATGCCTGCAACAAGTCAAGAGTAGTTGTAAAATTGTGCATTTCCTCGAACCAAGTGGGAAAACAAACATTTAAAATTGATTTTTTTTTCATTATTATTTCATATTGTCCATTTACAATTATAATTGTACCTAATTGCTCCAAGTTTGCTTCATAAACTTCAAATACAAAGCATGTACGTCCAGTTTACTGACAACTGCATGAGCACAACGTAATGGCCGTAAACAGAGAATCCAAACACACTCGAGCTGCTGCACAGCTATGAAGCATCATAAAACCTTGATGTTTACTCAGGGTTGGATAGTGTGGCAAATGGCAGACTTAAACTATTGCTGCAGAGGCAAGAGAATAGATGACTCATACGATAATGCTTTAAATTCTTCCGTGTTGTGTAAGGAGGTTTCGTCCTCTGATAGGAAATCACTTACTCTGATCTCACTGTCACGCCCAAGAACTTCACAATGGAATAAAACACTTATTGGAAATAATACTTAAGAGTATTACATGCTCTGCTCGTGGGTTATTACAGAGAGGGATGTACTGTACTGGGGAACCCCTGCAGTTTCTTCCGATCTGTGAAGGACAAATATAGTCTCTGCTGTGGGCCTCAAAGCTGTAGGCCTACACAATGGCTTTAACACTGAAAGATCAAACATTTGTTTTTAGCGTTTCATCTTGTGTACAGACAAAAGAGGAAAATCAGCCCAGACAGAGGCCATTGTCTAAAATTTTGATTTGGAGGGCGAGTGAGAAAAACTCATTACCAACCAAAACCCTCAGCCTGTACAATCTGAAAGTGACTGTTGATTTAGAAAAATGTTATATCTGTGAGAGACCCCACACATGAAGATATAAAATCATTGATTGAACAGTTTTGATCATATTGTGTGTTGTGTGCTCCTATTTTCCCAATACAGCACACCACATAAAGATGTCTCTTACAGCACTAGAGTCTCATCCCCCAAGCCAGAAATCTTGTCTTGTCTTGACGTAGTACCCTGACTGTCCTGTAGGAGGCTGTCAGGGCCCGATCGGTACCCGGAACAAGGTTGGCTCCAGACCGCTTTTGCGCATGCGCCAACATTTTTCCCTTTTTTCCTACCACAAAGGGCGTGAACGGAACACTTTACGTAAGATGTGTAAATTTAATGTAGACCGATCTGTTCAGTGTAAATGATTTATTCATTCTTGTAAATGAAACCATAAATTAATCGGCTCACTTTCTACCCCAGGGTTAAGACACAGATTGACCTGTCGATCATCTCAGGTCCTGGTCTGGTCGGCTGCTCCCACAGGCTTCACTTCTCTGAAAACATCAGAGCAAACTTCCAAACAGGCCTTATTTGGAAAAAACTGACCACAGATAGGGATCTAAACAGTTATTTTCTCACATGAAATTTTTTTTAAACGTAAAAAAGGTGACACATTAGCAGCTCAAAACAGCTTCTAGCTGCTTTACACTATGAAAATCACATTCAGTACAGTACATAGCGGTATGTGTGTCGTAAAATATAATATGGCGCATGCGCAGAAGCGTTCCGGAACCGATCTTGTTGCTGGTACCAAAATCAGCCAGATTATCTTTATGTGTGTACCAGGCTTTAGTCGAGCTATGCTCATGTCTCGAGCGGGGCATCTCATTAGAATTCTGTCCTTGTACCAGTTTACATGCAACGGGGTAAAATCGAATAGTTGACGGAAACATGTCTACCCCCTCAACATACTGTAGGTGGTGATGCGTCATTTCAGCAGGTTAATACGACTCCTTTCTGGTTGACCTACACTATTCCATCACCTGTAATAACTGAGAGTTCTCGATGGGCTGGGCCGGTTCGACCAACACGACTTGACGCGCTGGTCCCGGCTGGGTTCAGCTATTACTCGGGTTTCCTTTTTTCAATTTTTTTTCTTCCCTTTTTTCTATTTTTTTATTTTTATGTTTATAAAAGTACATCTTCCTGCTGGTTGTACTCTGTGTTGTTTATTGTGGAAGGCACTGAATCGGAGCTGACACGTTCTTTTTCAGGCAGGTTCAGCCATTATGCTACACTTTGAGCCATATTTACTGTTGTGAAGCATGCACACATATTGTCACTGGCCATTTTAATCATGTCTGGAGAAGTCCAGTCTTAGTCAGACCAACGTGTTTACATGCAACCACTTTACATCCACTTTAGTTGTCCAGTTATAGATGGATTAAGATCATAATTCTTTTTCCTTTAAAAAAAAAAAAAAAGTGTCATGTATTGAGTGTCACTGTATCTTACTGGGCTGGTTTTACCTGTCACATGGGCCCTGGAGGACGGTGGGTGGGGGTGGAAGTATGTATGTGTGTTGGGAGAGGAGGGGGAGGGGGCACCAGAGGAGAACTCCTGTTCATTTTAGCCCCTCCTCCAAATACCAAACAGAACAGAGTCGTAGTAGCTACTCTTCTGTAGTCGCTGAGAGAGCTATCACAAATATGATAATCATCTTGTCCCGTGAAACCAACACCTTGCAGGGTAAGCACCAGCAAGAAGGCGGAAGGATGTGGGAATGTCAATTATGGTGGTTTACAAACATGGCCGTTTAACCTCTCACCCCGATATACTGTAGTTGACTTCTGAAATGTGATAGTTATCAAAAAAGCCAATGTGCGACTCACAGAGGGTCCATTAAATCACCACAATCACACATGGTAAACCCTCGAGATAAAATGTAGCCATTTGTCGCAAATGTATTCAGTCCAAATTTTTAATCACAAACCACATATGACATAATATTTATAACCTGTAGGGCATTTAGAGCTATAATGAAATTCAACTCACTATACTTTCAAAGCTCAGTTCTGACATGCTGAACCGTGGTAAATTGAAACAGTATGTACACCAGATGATCTGTTGAATAGAAGTGAAAATGCATGACTGTGTGCAGCAGATGCATTATAGCACTGGGCACAGGAATTTTTACCAGCATGTGAGACATTGGCGTGAGGAGTGTGACTTTGCCGTAATGGTTGGTCTTGTCAATGTACAAAATCTTAGGTGAAGCTATGCAAGTTGAAAAAAAACAAAACAATCTCCAGAGCAGTGTACGTAAATGAGCCAGGATTAAATCTGTTCTGAAAAGTCAAGATATTTAGATAGATAGCTAAAGGTTCAGGAGTTCATACAAGAATCTACTGTATGTTACGATTACAAACCAAACCACCAACACCAAAGCACCAACAAAATGTGGTTTGGCTCATAACCAACAACAGTACTTTCTTTCCCTTTGTCAAATTTATTTTTGTGCCTCTATGAGCTCATAACTTAAAAAAAAAAAAAAAAACACAGGTCAGCACAAATTCTTGAAAGGCAACTCCAGCTACGCTGAGACTGATATTGCCCAGATAAATGAATGCCAATCTCTAGTAGCTAAACAACAACATACATTCCAGCAAAGCCAGCATGATGACACTCAAGAGAAAACAAAGGCATCAGTCATTGTCTTCTTCCTGTCCCCCAGAGACAGCAGTGTCACCAGGAGACCAAGTCTCTCTCTTCAGCCCAGATACGTCTGACAAACTGGGTCTCGAGAGGTGACAACTGAGATAACACGACTACTGCTCAACCTCATCAGGGCTCATTCTGCCATTATGGCATGCAAACACCTGAGGGGTGGGGCGGGGTGGGGGGCTACGATTGTGCAATAAAGAGAGTTACGTTAAAAAGGGGGTCAAATGTCAAACTACAAATCTGGGACATAAACAAAGAAACACAAACATGGACTTGAACCATTAACGATGTGTTCTTCAGCAGGTTGTAGCTAAGTGTGTGCAGAATAAATCTTAATAATCTGACCAATCTTGTTTAATAGTTCTCTAAAACTTTTAGTTTGTATCTCATATATTTACAAATACAGTAGCTTTATACATACATTACATTGAATAATTTAACTCCATCTATAATTACCAAAATATTAAAATGAATATTTTTTAAAAAAAACTCAGATTTGAAGTGATATTTTGTTGCAGATATGAATACTGTACATGCTTTTTAAATTGACATAATAAATGGTTAATTGCTATACATTGAAATAATGAAAAAAGAAAATAATCTAATGAAGCAATTTCAAACTTGACTGCATTTAGGGATCAAATTTGTATCGGGTCGTTGTGTATCTCTCCGTCACATCTGTATATACATGGCCTGGTGACAGTGTATTGTAAGTATCAAGATTTTATTATGGCTGACGAATGTCCTGTCTTTAAGATGTGGGTTGCTCTCAGATTGTATTGATTTGTGGTATGATAAACACCTGTGACTCCATGCGACCATTATTACTACACACTTCATTAAAAAAAAAACCCAAAAAACCACACAAAAAAACCATAAACATTCAAATGCTTAAGACATTGACCCTTAATCCCCCGCCCTTCAAAACATAAGAATGTTGCTGAACTTGATCCGGGACCGACATGTCTACACCATCTCGTTTTCATTGTGTTTAGGGGTGTAAGTGTAGGTGTAGGTGGGGGTGGGGGAGTAGAATCGCCCCTACCTACAACTATTGAGAGAAGAACGACCATTCAGCACCAGTCCTCCCTCCCTCCTTCCCTCCCTCTCCCACTCACCCACCAAGGACTCAGATTTCTGGAACTTTCCACACAAAACAATAGTGCACTGCGTCGTTATGAGGGAGCTAATGCTAATGCTGATGCAGAAACGACTGCACCTCGGCAGGTTCAGGGGGGAGTAGGGAGAGTGAGTTTGCACGGTGGCAGCCAGTTGGTCTGTTTGCACAAAGTGAGGCATTCATTACAAGAGGGTTTGCAGAAACATAGTAGTTACTACAACTGGTTTGGTTTGATGTTTCAGATAATTATGCTCATGAACAAGACTAGGAACACAAATTAACATGTCGTGACTACTAAAGAAAGTATTAATTACACACCACTTCCTGTTCGACTCACATGATCCATTTTTTGTCTGTAGGTCAGGCGATTACACAGTAAAATGAGGCAAAACCACAGGTGAGCATATTTTCTGCAGTAATCCCTGACTGCAAAGAAAACTGTGTGCTCTATTGCAGGTCAAACTTGAACAAAGAAGCCTCTCTGTTAAAAGTAATAGTGTGCGATGGGCAGTTTGGATAGTAACACTACCAAATCATCTCTTCTAAAAAGAAACAGAGAAGCCATTTCAAACTTGTATGTTCATCTAGCCACACACGTCAGTGCTGACTGTGACTCCTTTAGAGTTGTATCACTGCTCTGAGATCCCAGCAATCGACCTTGGGCGGCACAAAGTTAAACCAACAACTTCAAACAAACCTGTGCAAAAATGGGCAAGTTTTGACTGGAGCTGTCTGTGTAGTGTCTTTCCATCCTAATCTGGGAGATTTCCAACTAAACACATAAATGCAGAGTAAGAATTTACAGGGATTTACAAATGAGGGTCCTGCACAAAAACAAGCCATCACTCGAAACACTTTGCTGCACCAGCCACCACTCTGGACACAACCTATGAGTAAATGTCAAGGTTGAGTCAACACCTTAATTAGACTCACCGCTGCAAATCACAATGGCCAACGTGCTACACTAAGTTCAGTTAAGCAACATCACCTCAAGAGATAAAAATTAGAGCTAAAGCTATTGAGATGCTAAAGTCAAACTGTGACCAGCACCACCCACCTTCAACAAATGGTGTGTCTATACATGTTACATTTGATGAGCACGCTAAAACTCAAACAACTTCAGACTTGACAGATGAGGAAATGGTGACACACACCTGTGTAGTTGTATTATGCAAGTCTTCCACTACGACTGGAATGACACTTTCCGTGTCTGTCAAGAATACCTCACTACTATGACAACAACGTCCACTACAGTTTAAAACATGCAAACATACACAACATAAATAGGGTTACAATAAATAAATAAAACTAATCACGTGTGATTTCCCTTTAACGAAAGAGGGAAAACACACAGTTGCCAATGTCTCTTCAGGTGAGTCTTTTAAATGGTGTTTTAACAACTTGACCTTTGGTCCAATTCCCCAAAACACAGATGTCAGTTGTCTTTGAAATAGTGCGACCCCCCCCACCACCACCACATAATATGCGTACTTTGGTTGGCTGGTTGATTATGTGTTGCATTAGCCTATGTGATCGCATATTTGTGCAGAATTATGCTTTACAATAAATGCTGAAATATTGAATTGTGATGGAAATGGCATGTAAGGTTATGGTGACAGATGTGTTTGTGTGTGCAAACTCATTAAATTGCTTGAAGTTTTTGCAAGTTCCTGCAATTTTTGCAAATTCCCACAATTTCATCGCATAAATTGCCCACAACGATCACAAAAGAATCCTGTATTACGTAATATTTTTAAAAAGGTAGAGAATTGAACTGAAAATAAAAATTAGGTCCAACTAAAAAAATAACTTACGGATAAAATAAAGAAACAAAACACCACACCTAGAACTGTAGTCACCTTTACGAGTATGCTGGTCAAAATACACAACAACCATCTGACGTGACTGACATATTCAAAAGGCATAACAAGGCCAATCCTCACATCTGGTGGCTTAAATCAACGTCTGTCCTTGTACTGTTTAAACACGAACAAGTTAAGCCACATTCCAGCTATTTAGTAATTTAATTGTACCAAATCGAACTGTGCTAAGCTAAGCATTCCTGTGCTAAGTAGCCAGTTTGATCTCTAGCCCCTAATTTCTTGAATTGTTTTATTTGATACACAGATTTGACAGTTAACATACATAGATCATTGTTGTCAGAACCTTAAACTAACTCTCACAGCCACTACAAAGCAGTCTTTAAAGAGTTAATTCACACTTTGCCATGAGCTGTAGTAGTAAGAAACTGCTGCTGCATTTGTTCAGGTGGGTTCAGACCGGATTATGTTGAAATTCAGGCCACACCCCAATGAAGCCAAAGGGTTTTTTTTTGCAAAGGGTTGGGTGGGTTTGAAGGTTGCTCAAGCACTTAAAAAAATCATAATGTGGCAGTAGCAGATAACCACATCCTTAACTGACCCTTTAAATGTCATATGCACTGGCACATGAAACACTGAATGTCAGATACAGAGGCTTCTCCACCCACAGGAAGAACACTTCCTAAAACAAATAGTATGCCAAAAAAAAATAAAAATCATCGAAGGAGCTTTTCATTCAAAGAGCTCAGATTGTTGGCTGCAGCTTTCACCTCTTTCTTTCATGCAACATGTCAGAGTAACTTAAAGCAGCTTATGCGCAAAAACAATGGGAACATAAACATTTGCCTTGCAGAAAAAAACAGGATTTAAATAATTTATTTACCTTACAAAGTCAACATGGGCCCCGGGTCAACTGACACCACCTAAAGCAAAGAGCAACAGTTTTACAGTTTGCCAGAGACTCGTTGTAAAAGCCTCTGACCCCCATCTACAGCACGAAATGATGTACAAACAGCCTGGAGACCTCTGAGGTAGCCGTTGTAGCAAGTCAGAATCACAAACTGTCAGCTATCTGTGACACTACTGAGGCCCAGTGAATTACGTCACTGAGGAGTAAACAGTGTTTTGACAAGGATCCCTTGCACAGCCGGTTGGTTGGTAATATGTGGTAAGGGAAAAAGTGAATGACTAACATTTTCCTCCACATTGCAAAGCACTTTCCTGCAGCTGTGTGAGTGACCGGCAAGAGAAAACTGCACAGCTAATCTAGCTTTCTTTCCTGGTTTAAAGTAGATTGTTTCTTCTGGCTGAAGCTTTTAATAATATCTCGTCCCCTCCCATACTTCAGAGAGGGGAGGGTTGTTGACACTGGAGCCTGATGAAGTGATAACCATCTGCAACCCTGGGGCGTTTAATATCACAATGCTAGTGTTTACACATTACTTTCAGAGATACACCTGGGCTGGTTGACCTTGAGGCCCTTTGTCTCCATCCCACAGCCGTTAGTTACAGCCAGTGTTTACATGTCTACATAGTTGGTGATCCATACTCTCCTTTAAGAGATCATCACCTGGAAACAAAACAGTCAGTGGGGATATAGGTTTAGAGCCAAGTGGCTCATATTTTGTAAATTATGTCCTCTCAGTACGCAAGTAGCTACAAAAAAAAAAAAATGCTGAGCCACGTGCAGTTTAACGCTGCATGAGTCAGTTCAAACAAAAGTGTGACACAATGCTACCTTATCTTAATCATACTTACGGCCCTGGCAGTTACTTTTGTAGTAAAGACCTACACCTTCAGCCTTAACACTATCTGTTCCTCCATTGTGCATCGCAAAAGTCTTATGACAGAATGATAAATTTAAACTTACTGTTGAGCTTGGCATGACTGTGTTATTCAGCAGGAGTGAGTGACAAAATCTTTATCAGTATTTATCAAGAACATTATAATGATTTGATGACTTTGAATCCATTTAAGGCATGGCTGGTGGATTTTCTTTTTTATCAGGCCTTGTAAAGGTGACCTCACTGATATCTTGTTGCTGTGCATGTACAATAAGTTAATAATGTTTCTCTACCTGCCCCCATACATATTCTTTGTATTATTTCTCATTCCTTTGTTTACAACATCCACTTTTTTTGTTTTTGACATAACTGACTTCACTTGAGGGCAAATCAAGGTCAAGATGAGTTACAACTGAACTCAACACAGTAACTGAACAGATAGTAGCCTAACTAGCCATGACTTAAAAAGGAGATAATGTGCCTTTAAAGCTGTGTTGGGCCTCTTCGTGTATAAACCAAACTAGGCATACACAACCAAGCATGGGAGGTGGCTGGGACCGTTATGACATCTGATCAACAGGTAGCTACATTTTCCTCCCAGTGATCCACTGGAGTGACCTCACATCTGTAATAATTGACATATTGATAATTGTGTCCCCCTCACCTCGTCCGCAGACATGTTTGACAACTACTCCAACCTATACAAACAGACCACAGACAACAATACCACCTGTCTTCAAAGGACAGAGCAACAAAATAGCCACTGTGAGCGCGAGGCTGTCAATGGGGCCCTTTGTCTGCAGCGCAGGTGCAGATGATGAGAAGCGGACTCGGAGCACAGGACCATCAATAGCCCACATATCGAAGGTGATTGTTGTGCAAATTCACGGACCAATCATCAGTTTTTAAACGAATAGGCTGCACACCATGGTGCAGCACTGAACACGTTGTAAAAACAAAAACAAAAAACAAAACCCGAGTATTTTTCAAATATAGGCTATTTCTCCTGAATGAAGACAAACTACACCTGCATAGGGACTATATGACGTTATATAAATGCGCGCGCCCCCCAAGCGCCCACCGCCCTGGGACAGAAAACGCACCTGAAAGTTAGGTAAGAGCTCGCTGGTTGTCTCAGGAAGTGAGTATTTAGCTACTTGTTGGTAAAAGCAGTGTCAAAAGCCTCGGCTACTCACTTGCTCTGGGCGAAACCTGTGAAGTTTGTCGAATGCAATGTCTGAAGAAGTCAACTAGGTCTGCTTCCTCTTCCTCTCCGCTTAAATCTTCCTCCTCCTGACCCAGCCCTTTGATGGAGCTGGGAAAAGGGTGGAGTCATCTCCTAACTCTGCTGCTGCTGCTGCTGCTGCTGCTGCTGCTTGACTTGGTCGCCTAATATGGACGTAATCGACTGTATCAACAGCCAGTCATGACCATAGACTGTAAATAAAAGAGTTCATGACCGATCCAAAATCAGTCGCTGACAGCTTTTAAGGGTTTTAATTATAGCGATTGGGTAAATTCTTCAAAGTGCTGAGGAAGTGATGGTTAAAGCAGAAGTAAGTGATATATTTGTGTTAATATAAGTCTTAAATAGTTATATCTTCCGACAGCAATCACTTACATAGAGTGTTTGGACCAAAACACGGGTCTGTCAGTCACTCTGCTCTGCTCTGAGCCGAGGAGAAAACATTTATCGTATCCTACAGTTTTTATCCAATGAGGAGAGAGAACGGCATGCAGGGCTGTGTGTGCAGCCAAGGAACGCCGTGAATGTGGCGACGTAGGGACGAGGACTGTTATGGTGCGTTCAAGGAAACTCGTATTTTTCCGACCGTGAAGTGGTACCAGTTCGATCTGGTACGAGTTCACCGGTCGGAAGTTACGAGTGGCTGTTATAGTGACTTTCACCGGTAAAACAGGTCGGAGAAACACGAGTGGGTTGCCTGGAACGCTACAAAGTCGTAAGTTGTGACTTGAAGCTGTAATTTACGATTTCAAAAGCCTGCCTGGAACGCAGCATTAGCGAAAACGACCGGACCACTTACTTCTTCTTTAAGTTTGACCTTTTGAGAAGCAGAGCACAAAAACTCGAGTATCAGATCAAATAATTTTGATTATTATTTGGTCAATCAAATTATTTTGATTATTGATATAGCATAGGCTAAACAGAACCCAGACTTGGTGTCATCATAGTACTGTACCTTTTAGAAAAATAATGTGATTAATATTCATCACAATGAAACCATCTCCTTTCTGACACAGCTTTTATTAAAGTTTGCATCCTCCACTTTTCATACATGGTAGATGAAAGTGTGACATTATTTACATACCACTGTTACCATTGGTTTTTCAGGCTTCACATCAATGAATGACAGACTCTGATCTGTAGTAATGATAACGCTTGTAAATGTCTGTAAAGAAGCAGCAGCAGGAAAATGTTTTACATACATACACACAGGCTACATTGTGTAAACTGTACCACAGCTCAGGTATGTGTCAGTTTATGTAACGTTCTCTGAATTTTTTATTCCTTGAAAGAAAGCTGCCAAACTTGTAAAATGAGATGGATGGATACTCACATCTTGTGTCATAGTTACACCGTCTTGATGGTGAGCATCACCCACAACGAGAAGCACCCGAGCCTGCAGCAAAGTTTTGACATAATATGTCAGACACCTGTTCTAAGCGTTTGATCATAAATCATGCACCTGTAAGGTAGTGAACTGCCCACCTGCAGCTTTAAGTGCAGGGTCATTTCTTATCCGGGGCCACTAGAAGAACTTTTGAACCAGAGAGGACCACTCATCCCACAACGCCATTAATCACTGTAACCAGTTACATATACAGAAATTCACAAAAACTCCTCTTGTGTAAAGGCAAGCCCAGACACAATAATAGGCTACATACATATATAAAGCCTAAATGTACCTTCAGAAATACCTCAAATATCATTTCCTAATTTTACCTTTATATATAGACTGAGAACAAATTGTAGAGAAACACACACTGAAGTTCAAATAATAGTCACGTCACCTTCTCCATATGATCAGGTTCTGAACACTGTGCTTATTTTGAAGCTTTTCCTGGAATCAGTGTGACCGGTTTTGGGCTCAGTTTGACAGGCAGCGTGGGTCTGATAACTCTGATGAGTGACGATTGCAGGTCAAAGAAGGCCTGACTGGTTCCACTTCCTCCTGTTTCGCATTTCTGGTCGATGACAGTAACACTGAAAGCAAAATTAGAGCAGGTTCAGTCTGTACATATATATTTCCTGTATATGTCATCGCTGTTTTTGTTTGTTTTTACTTTATTTTATTTTAAGGCTTTTACCTTTTTAAATCTCAAAATATAGCAAGATATTACACACAGGCAGAAAGTGTAATATCACTTCTTTTTTTATCATCTATTTCTCTGCTGTCTTGTTGTTAGTGTTTTTACTTTCTGAATGTCTGAATCAACCTGCTAAGGAACACATCAAAATTAACCTGGAGTTACATTGACCGAAATTGCACATTACATTCAAATGTCCATAAATATGCATTGTCCCTTCTTTCCTAAATAGATATCTAAATATTAGAGGAAGACACAGGTTCTCCTTGCAGATCACTCAGTGATACCTTAAAGATAAATACTGTGGGGTTACAACAATACAAGAATATTGTCATGGTGACCTCAAGTGGACGTAGTGTATTACTGCAAGTCAGAATGTCTTTCTTTCTTTCTTTCTTTCTTTCTTTCTTTCTTTCTTTCTTTCTTTCTTTCTTTCTTTCTTTCTTTCTTTCTTTCTTTCTTTCTTTCTTTCTTTCTTTCTTTCTTTCTTTCTTTCTTTCTTTCTTTCTTTCTTTCACCACTTTATCTTTGTAACCCTTTTAAAGACATCTTAAACTTAGCAAGTTTGGGATATGGGGGGTTCAGACTCCTTCCAGTTTAGCAATAATAAACATTGTGTATATTGTGATAAAGGTCAAAATAGCAATAAAATTTTATATCTTGCTGTCCTGGCTATGAACCCAGAATTGGAAATCTCAAAGCCTCTGCTCAACTAATAACTCGGAGGGCAAAACTAAATGTCACTATCTATTTCAAGTGGCCTGAACATTTGTCTCTATAGCTGCTTTATACAGTTATATATCATCTAAAACCACACAACCAAAATCTGTCCCCATTTTTAAAATACAAAATCTTATCAAAAAGTCACCCGGCAAGCATGAACATTATAACTAGAAACTTGATATCATTCATCCTTTTCCTTTGTGCAGCTGTTTTCTCCCTCCCTGGAGGGAGTCATTTCACAAAGACCATAGTCATCTTCTTTCTGCAGGTTGTGTTTCGCTGCACAGTAGAGAAACAGACACCTTCTGCATTTTAGTGGCAGCCATTCACCTTCAAGACAATGGGAACAGTCATAGCAGCCATCACTCAGCCCTCACGAGCTCGGGGGAAATGGCAAACATGCCTGTGTTTGTTGAATGCAGATTCTTGTCACTGTTTTCGAAAAGCATTTTTTTGGTGAATAGCTCTTTCTCTATTTAAGAGTAAGCTCTGAGTTCAACTACAATATCTTTAAAAGGCCAAGAATTTAAATGATATGTTATTGAGACTCTGCAAAAAAAGGAGCAACATGGTCTGCCAAACATCCAGAAATATTTGTGGGATCATTCTGCTCCTTCTGTCCTATATGTGGCTCAAAAGGACGGGTTGTTTTCTCAGGACCTTTACCAGAGGGCCGGGCTCTGCCTCCAGGACAAGAAGAAAGAGGGGGAAAAAAAAGGAAAAGAGGGAGGGCTGAGTCGGGGTTTGGAAAGACCTTTTCCAGCCCTTCTTCTCTTTCAATTTATAGGTCCTCCATACACACACCCACATACACGCACACGCACACACACACACACTCAGATATAGACACCAACAGCAGAGCCCAGCAGACAAAGTCAGGATGTGACATCATCAACAGGAAGAGAAGCCAAACAACTTTTTCTCTCTTTACTGTGTTGTCTCCGCTGCCGAGTGAAGTTGGAGCCTCACGGTCTGTTAGTTAGTGGCCGGCAGGGAGGGAGACGATCCAGAGGGGGGCAGAGCAGCTGGAGCTAACCTCCACAAGGAGTTTAAAAGTCAGGAGATCCGACGCCCAAATTCTCCCTGAACTTCCCACGACTTTCCACCCAGTCCCAGACCCTCCACTGTAGGATTTAATGCAGGTACAGTGCAGACAGCTTTTTCCATTCATCTCCTGTTTTTAATCTCTGTCTTTCTACGTCCTCTGCTCTGTCTGGTTTCTGCGACATGCAGCGTTTTATATGTAGTTTGCTTTTTTTGTGTGTCAGGGTTTTTCTAAGTTTTGCAGTGTCAGAAAAACAACCTATAAAATCAGTGTAGACTATATGCAGGGAGAGCAAGCCAAGCTCAGTACGTGATCAGACACGCTTCAGACATGTTGAGGCTGTTCAGGCATCCAGACGGACGTCAAGTGATCAAAATTAAAGTCTGTCTCATGTGCTGGATAAAAGTCCTCATTGTCTTCAGTATCCAAGTTAAACGTTTGGATGAAAATGTGTTCTCCCCGAGTTTGAGGAGGGAATGAAGCATTTGAAACTCTGAGCTTTTCTCACAAGCCCTTTTGTTATGGACTAATTCAAAGTTATCTCATGACCACGTATTCATTCTCCCCCAGTGGTGAGTTTTGAGCTGAGATCAGGCTGCCTGTGGAAGCTGGTGGAAAGTAAAAGTACCCCTCTCATATATCAAAATGCTGCCTGCAGTTTAAATCTTCACCGTTTATTCAAATGAACTCATAGGGTGAAGAGAAACCAGCGAAACTATGAGTTCAGCAGACACGTGATAGGTCAGGATAGGAACAAATAGCCATATCAGTGTTTGGTCTAGCACAGATATGATGGTGCAGAGACAGAAACTTAACTGTGCCACAGAAAAGCAAAACACAGGAAATGTTAAAACTGGCAGTTCACAAAGAGACTCGGGACACAAATGCGGATATTGTATCATGTTGCAACCACAGTCACTTGAATGTGACTTCAGTATCAAATCTCTGGGGGCATAAAGCTTTAATCCTGCAAAAATCCTGAATGGAAACAGGCAAGGCAATGGAGAGTTGCCAGTGTTACTCAATGAAATCCAACCCTTCTAATTCAATAACGTGCCTACCTTTATTTCTTAAACACACCGCTATCTCTCAACAATAACCTACTCAGTTAATATTCAAATGCTAACATTTAGGTTTTATTATCATAACAATGAAGGCATGGGCTTGTACTCAGGGAGGTCCCACCCCTAATCAGTGTATCTGCCAAAGAGTTAATAGCCAGCACTAATCTATTGGTTGTGTGTCATATCCCAAGACTCATTTCCCAAGGGAGGGGCTGGTGATCTGTTTCCCATCAGTTGTCATGTTCAGTGTCAGCTTCTTTTCTTTCATCTATAAACCACAGTGCTCTCAAAGGGAATCAAAGTGGCATTTCTGAGCAATAGAGACCGTTGGACATTTTTCTCTCAGGTTGCTTCCAAAATCCACTTTCGTTTTTTAGTGAGTCACAGCATGCCATTCATTTTCTGAATTATGCTCGACTGTAGTGGCCTGATTTTTGCCACAACTGACTGAAACTGTTGCTATTTTTATCACTGGATGCCACTGAAAATCTTGTGATAAGGTCACTGTGGTCACGCAGAGCAGCAGATGCAATAATTGCACATTTGAGATGAACTCTCTGGTTTGTTTTGCAGGGGTAATAAATACCTTGGCCTACATGAGTCACTTTAATTACCTTTTTCTTTGAAGATGTTTCACTTGTGAATTTTGATTCATTTCCGAGGGCATTCTTTGTTGATAATTTGACAATGGGATGGGTGGTTTTGTAGCTATAGTAGTTCTGATGTTTTGGTGACTGATAAGGCGGTGAATTGACAGGAAAAGAATTAGCAGACTTCTCTTGTTTTTCTGTCTCACAGGAACATCCCACCATCTGAAAACAAGAGCTCCTGGCTATCTTTGCATGACAGATGCTGACCCCTGTCTGACCTAATTTCAGAGCTGAAACCAGCCTGGTTCCCTCTCTCAGGAAGGTCACACGCTATCACACTCAAAACTAATTATTATTCTGGAGAGCTCATTCCCCGCTTATCTCAGGGGAAACGACCAAGTCAATGGCGTTGTGTCTTGGACAAGTGTTCAGCAAAGACAGAACATTCAGGCCAAGGAAGCGGTTTGAGCCAGGCACCCAGCGATTTGAACTCTACAAGAAGGCCCAGGCCTCACTCAAGTCCGGTTTGGACCTCAGGAAAGTGGTTCAGCTCCCGGAGGGAGAGAATATCAACGATTGGATTGCCGTTCATGTGGTGGATTTCTTTAACAGGATCAACCTGATCTATGGCACGGTGAGCGAGTACTGCACCGAGCGCACGTGTCCCATTATGTCCGGGGGGCTGAGGTACGAGTACAGGTGGCAGGACGGCGACGACTACAAGAAACCCACCAAACTGCCGGCTCTCAAGTACATGAACCTGCTGATGGACTGGATAGAGTCGCTCATCAACAATGAAGACATCTTCCCCACCAGAGTAGGTGTGTGTGAGATGTCTATAAATGAAGGCATCAGTACTGAATGTGTAATGGAAGAGCTGCACTCCTCTTCTTCATCAACAAATGGGATGATGAAGTTCAAGCAGAGGTTAATTAAACAGGAAGGTTGACATTTAGAGGTACATAAGCGGTTGACTGTTGTGTTATTTTATCTCAGAGCCAAATTGGACAATCAACATTTAATAGAGGTGAGAATTTCATCCATAAAGGAGGAGTGAGCTCACAGGACCATTAGCAGTTAGCAAAATGACTCTGTGGTTCTGGATAAATTAAGGCCTTCTTTGTGGACTTAAACACAGACGTGCAGGCAATTTAAATAATAACTTTCCCACAGTTGTGAACAGGTTTTAGTAGCTATTTGTCCTGGGTGTTTCCCTGCTGCTGTTTGTCCAATATGTGCACAATCCTCCCATGGCCTTGAGCAGGAGTAAACAGAACGTGTAACAAGAAGATGTGATGCTTGTGTACAGAGGTTCTCAAACGTCTTTCTTTGGCACAGCCCTTATTGATATGACTTTAATGCTACCAAATCATGCTGCCAATGTTCAGGTTTAGCCAATTTTATATTTGTATCGCAAGAATTAGACACTTATTTTATTACTTTTAGATATTAGTTTGAACTCTCTGATAGCTTATTCATTACTTTTACAATTATTTACTTTTTTTTTTTCAATCTGGATGTTAAGTTTCATAATTTCTGTTTTTCCAAATGAGATGATGATATGAAACCTTCCACCATTGTCAGTTCTTCAACACGAAACTGTTTCACTGAGTTTGCCTCACTATTTTTCAACTCTATCGACAGACACTTCATTTTATTTTAATATATTTCGTATGTATAACGGAAGGTCCGCGGTGCACTAACTCACCCATAAAGGACATGCAAACCAGACTGCCCTGCGCTCATTGACCTCTTGCCAAACGGTTTGCATCGTCGCCCACAGAGCGGGAGAGCAGGGTTCGAATCCCACCTGGGGTAGTCTGTACCAAACACAACGCAGAGGGCCAGATAACATTGGCTACAAATGCATATCAGATTAGTTAAGAGTGTTGTGTCTGCTGAATGATTGGTTTCAATCGAAAAAAAATGAAAGGTCTTGTCTCAGATCTACAATCAAAAGGTTTTTCAGGTGAAAGCCTTCACATTTCTGTAACACTCATCTACCTTCTCTGCTCCAGGTGTACCTTTCCCCAAGAACTTCCAGCAGGTGTGCAAGAAGATCCTGAGCCGTCTCTTCAGAGTCTTTGTGCATGTTTACATCCATCACTTTGACAGCGTCTGCAGCATGGGTGCAGAGGCCCACATCAATACCTGCTACAAGCACTACTACTACTTCATCTCGGAGTTCAACCTCATTGATCACTCTGAACTGGAGCCCCTGGTGAGATGATGGTGTGACCTCAAATGTGTCAGGGTGAAGCGAGAGGGAGCAGATAGATGCTTTCTAATGGGAGAGCTGTCAGTGTCACTTTCATGACTGTCAATCTGGCAGAAAATATCAGCCATCTTGTCGTCTAATAACCTCGCTGTGATGCAGCATGCCTGATGAAGTTGACTTTTATCTGTATCTCATTGTGTTTTCCCTGTGAGTGCACGTGCAGTGTGGAAATTTCCTCCTGAAGGTGCATGTGCCACATGATTGTTCAGTCTATTCGTGAACATATGAATTGTGTTCTCTCGAATATAATATTCATTTTCCACCACACAAGTTTCCTATTATGAAAGAAACTCGTAACTGCTCTCTAGAAATGTATTTGGTTTGAAGCAATAGCCCACATAAGAGAAGTTTCTGACATTGTGTAGTCATAGCATTTTTATAGTGGCTGCTTTTTTCCAACAAAGGGACCATCATCACATATGAGCTAATAGAGATTGGCTTCTATGGCTATCATTATGTTGCTCGAGCTGTGCAATTCTCCCTAATACCCCTTTCCCACTGGCCAAAAAACCCGTTTAAACCCGCTAACAATCGGCTTTTGGTGGCATCATCGGGTTAAAACGGCTCGGCTTAGTGGGAAAGCCAGACCCGGGTCAACCCGCTAATTTACTGACGACATTGAATGTTACATGACGCCACGTCATCGCCCTGGTCACGTCTCATAGCACGTACCAAAACAAAGCTCTGCTGATACATGCTCTGCTCGCATCCGAGACTGGGATTAAATAACAACACTGACTGAAAACAATTGAAACAAAAGAAATGAAACTACAATGTGTTTAACTGACGTGCTGTGCCGCGGACGAACCGTCATATGACCGCAGCGCCAGACTCGCTCTCCTCCGCGGTCCAGGTGCTCTGCAGGCCGGGCTGACGTCTCGTCCGCCCGGCCTGCAGAGCTCCGCTATGCATGACTGCACCGCGGATGAGAGATGGCTGCTCTGCCTTCGGGGGTATGGCTTATTTTGGTCATTATGTTGCTCGAGCTGTGCAATTCTCCCTAAGAGACATTTATGTCAACACATCAGAGAAAAGATAAACTTTGTAAACAGGATATGTAGGCAGGATATGCTTCTTTCTCACAATAAGACAATTACATTCCTGATTTTGAAATTGTAGATTACATTTCATCAACAATCATTCATTGCATGTCATAAGAACTCAATGTGACATGTCCTTTGTTTTCTTCTCCTGCAGAAAGAGATGACAGAGAAGATATGCAATTAAACAAAACATGGACAAAGGAGTTTACATTCTGACGTTACCTGAGCCCCGTGAGAAAACACCAGCATCAAAACAATCAAAACGAAGAGCAATCTTACAAAAAGTGGACAGGTCCAAATACGTGCCACACTTCTTCCGATTGGTGGCACTGTACCTTCCCAGATGTTTCTAGTCGTTCTGGTGCTGTGATGCCATCATTGTAGGACTTTGTATTGCTTTATAATAATACATCTGTACGTATAATTTTTCTTTACTCCTGCATGTATATGTTTATGTCTGACCTTTTATATATGTTTTGATATACAGTGTTGAGTCTTATTTTGATGAATGGAAGTATGGATGTTATTTGATATGTTTTTCTTGTTCAAAATTGTTCCAAGCATGGAAAAGTATGAAGAAATGGTCTAAAAATTACTAATGACTGCATGATGTGTGTTTTTTTCATAGACTGTAAAAATTTCTAATGTTATGTCATGAATTACACAAAAATACTCAGTCACACTATCATTATTTTGTTTTAATACTGGGTATTAACTCTTTATGGCAAAAAAGAGGAAAAAAAGAAAAAACATAATATTAAGGCAAATTACACAACATAAATGTAAAGTGAAATGAAATGAAAATGATGAAATAGCCTACTGCAGGACAGGTATGTGACGTCAGCTATACTTCATTCAGCCAGTGCTGATGTGCCAGAACTCAGAGCCCTGACACACATGTGTAAATAAAACCTCACACACACAGAAAAATCCCCTCTACGTGGAGTGGGGTGTGGCCATGTGGCAGGGAGCAGCAGAGCCGAGTGACGTAGGGTGGTAGTCTCATTCCCGACCAATAGGAGAAGGAGGAATGGACGATGGGGCGGAGCTAGCGTCTGTTTATGTGTTTTCCCGCCCTGCGCGTCACCGGCTGTCTGGCTGATGGATCTCAGCTAGCAATGGATGCTTACATCAGCTGGCGGAGGCTTTGACAGACGGGACCTGGCTGGTTTGGACACAGAGTCCAGGTTAGGATACTTTTTTTTGCATGTAAACCTTTAAACACTACCTTATATTTCTTACGGGTATCCACACCATAGACTGTGGCGAACGGACGTTTAACGGTAACGTTACACCGAGCTAGCTCCCGTTAGCTACCTGTGGCTAACGACAACAATAACGTCGGGTTGCTCCATTAACCCTAACTAACTTTTTTTTTTTACCTAAATAGCCTGGTTAATCTTTTATCTATTGTCCTATCTCGGTGACAAACCCTTGGATGTGTGTAACTAATTACAACCGTTGAGTAACGACGTGGCTATTTTTGGCTGCAGTCGTGGATGGTTGTAATTAACCACCGACATTAACACGGAGCTAAATATATAACGTCAGTATCACCTTGAGCTGTTATATCGTCATATAGTGTTTTAACAGTAGTTCAGTGCAAACTCCTACTTTAGCACAACGTCAGCTAACGTGAAAAGACAGGACACGAAGGCTCTTTCATAGTAAAAACCGCAACCAAAGTGAGATAAAAATGTGTCACTCGAGAGTAAGAGAAAGAGGAAATATGTGTTTTCCTGTACTCGCCATGTCAACTCAGGGTAATTGATGGACCTGTGTGTGTGTGTGTGTGTATTTCATTTATGAATATTTATGCCTGTGCTGACGCAGTTTGTTCCAGACTAGCTGAATATTTGTTATGTGCTCCCAGTTGGCAGATATGGTGAGGCACAGCGTGATGGCGGAGCTGCAAGCCTTCCAGCACTCTCTCCAGGTAGGAGCTCAACTATTATCACTGGGGATTTCAAAACCTCTAACTTCCTGAAACACGTCGTGTCAGATAGACCATCAAGTTGCCAGAAAACGGCAAACACACACTGATGGTCATCTACACTGAAACAGAAGTTTCATCACTCTCTCTGTGAGTCATGCACTGTGACTACCGGTAGTTGTGTGACTGCTTCTGGTAATATCCAGGGAGAGATAAGGGCGGCAGTTGTGTTTTACTGTATTATCATCAGCCCACTGTTTTGGCAGGCTGCCAAAGGAAAGGATAGATAGTAAGGCTGTAGTAGTCTTGTGACCATCATGTTTACAGTGGTTCCTTTTTCTTTTCTTTTCTTTTTTATCAGTTACATGTGTGTCCACCTGCTGGATTGTAAACATTGTCAACAAAGTGGCAGGATTATGTAGCTCTTCTCGTGCTTACTCTACCACACAACCACCAGATCTCTCTGACTAAACTTTCCCTCCCTCTGTGCCCCCTCGGCTGTGTCTGTTACAGGGTAACTCCCTGGCTCTTGGCCAAGTAGGGCAGAGCTGTGGAGCAACTCAGGAGAATGGTATCTCCACAGAGGAAAGACAGCACCTTCCCCAAGGCCAAGCAGGTATAATGATTTAATTACAGAGAACAGCCTTTTGTGGTGTCACAGCGTACGTGCTGTGAATGCTCATGATCTGCTTCCTGCTTTTGATTCCTCTATTTTGCAACAGATTTTGAGAAAAGCCAGCCAGTGAACATCCCAGACGCAGCTAAAAGAAAGAAGAAGAAGAGAACAAGGGCAACAGACAGCTCCACCGGCACTTTTGATGGTAATCAGATTATTGTGGGACTTTAATAGAGAAAAAAGGAAAACGTCTACCATCTGCTACCTGGTAAGCACTTGCTCCATGCTCATATCTAATTTTCTCCCCAGACCTGTACAAGCTGACAGATGAGGTGCTCGGTCAGGGAGCATATGCTAAAGTCCAAGGATGCATTAGCCTGCAAAATGGGCAGGAGTTTGCTGTGAAGGTGAGTTGGGATGTTTTTTCTTCTGTCAGATTGCACACTTGTTTACACTCCTCTGTTTGCAGTTAACTAAACATATTCAGGGGATAAGGATAAATAATAAAGTATCATCAACTTGTCTGTTTTTGTTGATAAAGATCATAGAAAAAAGTGCCGGACACAGCCGCAGCCGGGTCTTTCGAGAGGTGGAGACACTCTACCAATGTCAAGGGAACAAGTGAGTACATTTAGTCAGAGACTTTTTAAAATAAAATCAAATTGTAATGACACAGGGGAAAACTGATTCTAATCAGCTGGAAAATATCTTGTTCCAGGAATATTTTGGAACTGATCCAGTTTTTTGAGGACAGCTCATGCTTTTATCTGGTCTTTGAGAAGCTGCGTGGAGGTAGGTTTATTTGACTATCCCACCAGTTTGTGATGTCCTTGTACTCAAAGCTGTTTGTGTTCATGAAGCAATTTGAGATGACTCATACTCTTCTCTTCTGTCAGGCTCCATTCTCACACACATCCAGAACCGAAAGCACTTTGATGAGCTGGAGGCCAGTAAGGTGGTCAGGGATATTGCTCAAGCGCTTGACTTCTTACACACTAAAGGTAGGTCACAGAAGTCAACAGGTATTCTACTAAAGTCCGAAACGAAAGATTTTGTTTTTGATAAATGTGCTTTTCTACAGGCATTGCCCACAGAGACCTTAAGCTGGAGAACATCCTTTGTGAGTACACTGACCAGGTGAGTGGGTGATGCAAAAGACAGGAAGCTCTCAGAAAGACATTAGTTACTCATAAAGCTATTGATATAAACAGTGTGATGGTGTTTTTCCTCCGTCGTCCTGCTCAGGTGTCGCCAGTAAAGATCTGTGATTTTGACTTGGGAAGCGGAGTGAAGCTCAGCAGTGCCTGTACACCCATAACAACTCCAGAGCTGACCACGCCGGTAACAGTCTACGCTTTAATTCATCATAGACACACAAACATAAGTAATCTGATGGAGAACAGTTCCGTCATGACTCAGTTTGTTTTTTCTCTCAGTGTGGCTCAGCCGAGTACATGGCTCCAGAAGTAGTCGAGGTGTTCACGGATGAAGCCTCCTTCTATGACAAGCGCTGTGACCTTTGGAGCCTCGGGGTAATTCTGTACATCCTGCTGAGCGGCAGCCCCCCTTTCATCGGCCACTGTGGCACCGACTGTGGATGGGATCGAGGAGAAACCTGCAGAACCTGCCAGGTACCCCTTACCTTATCAGCCCCTTGGCACGGACTCGCTGTCCTTATCACTTCACACAGCCATAAATGTTCTTACCACAGTGTTCCCAGAACAAAGGGACAGTGTGCTTCCTCTCTCGTCACTCTCTTAACACAAAGATACAATTTGGACCGACAACATGAAAGTGTTTTGCAGCAGCAAATGATGTGTACTGTCAAATCTCCCCTTAAGCCCCTTTTCCACTAGTTTAAAAACTTGCCATTAACATCTGGCCTCTGTCAGCAATACAGGTTACATGCATTCACACCCTAGTCAAATGACCCATTTATGGCCTCTGCTCGGATCTGATGTAAACACACACAAGTAAACACCCTCTTTTTCCTGTTGTGATACAAAGACACTGTAGTCATGCCTGTCCTTTGTCCGGCACAGTGCTGTTAAACCAGAAACACTGCTGTTAGACTGTACACACACACAATCACCAGCTAAAGCGTCACACATGGAGGCTCTGACACTTTTACAGGTCACATGACATGTGACCGATCTGTTTGGCCAGTTTGCATGGTGGCTAGCAGATCTCTCCTCCCCGCTGTGATGACATTGCTCCCTACGGTTGTGTCAGAACAGTTCGTCGCTGGTATTACTATCTGGTCACTTTGGTATCTTAACTGATGTGTGCTCTGTTTTTTAAATAGCCTTCACCTACAGGCACCACATTTTTTGGGCGGAGAATGTTTACGTTTTTTCCCACTAGAAATGACTAACAAACGCACACTGACGTCTGAACAGTCTGACAGGACGTTGTGTAATCCTCTCTCCTCCAGAGTAACCTGTTTGAGAGCATCCAGCAGGGCAAGTATGAGTTTGCAGACAAGGACTGGGCTCACATCACAGCAGGGGCCAAGGATCTCATATCCAAGCTGTTGGTCCGGGATGCCACGCTGCGCCTCAGTGCTGCTCAGGTCCTCAAGCACCCTTGGGTGCAGGGGGTGGGTATCATTACATCTATACACTGCAATAGCTCATTTGGTGTTCTAATCTTGTCTGATACAAGACCATAATGATTCTTCAACTGTTCTGTTTTATTTCAGTGTGCAATTTAGGTAAATTATTCCCTTCCTTTTTCCTTTTTTTCCCTTTTTTTACAGAACGCTCCAGAGAGAGGTCTTCCAACTCCTCATGTCCTACAGAGGTATGACAGAGTTTAGAAAGTCAAGTCAAAAGTATTATGAAGTTAATAAGGTGCTTCAAAAAAAAGGAATGTTAAGATAAGTAAATTCACATTAAAGCAAAAAGCACATTTTGGTATCTGTGCACCTTGGCGCCCCGGTGGCACTTGTGGAAACGAGACAGAATATATTATCATACGTTATAGGATTTAGAGGTAGTTTCAATCATGGCCAATCACATTCACTACTTTCATCCCCTTAAAACATGGTTTCTACTGACAATTTGTGAAAACTACGTAGAGTTTTTTTCTTGGAGGAATTTTAATTTAGTAAAAGTTTCTTTTGTGATTTATTTAGTTTTTAATTCATTTTGATCACTTCCTTGTGAGGTTTATTTGTCATCACATTGATTTATAACCATATTCAATTCAATACTACTGCATGAACACAGTATTTTATATTTCTTAAATTTTACTTTGTTTCGTTCATACAAACAAAAATCAGACAGAATCAACTGAAGCTTTTCTGGTTAACATTTATATTGTGATTTAAACATTATCCAGGGAATGATTAACAAACCCTCGGGATTGTTTAAACTCTTGGATTTTGAAAGCACAAAGGTTGCTGCACTAGTTACTGTTCTTATACAGTGCTCAAACTATCACAGATCACAAAACGTGCCTATTGGCCTCAGAATCTTTTTTCATTTTTTAAATGACATAAACCCAATGATTTAATTTTCTGTATTGCTAGGAGCGCCCAGTTTTATCAAATTAAAAAATTGTAATTTTTAAATCCAGCCATCAATGTTTAGAGGCTACAATTATAAACAGAGAGAGTCCATTTCTCTGCTGCAGAGTAGCAGAGTCTTCACATGTGACCACAGGAGAGTTGAGTGATGAGGCAAATGCAGTAAAGTTCGTGTCCAGGCCAAAAAGCGGATGTACCTATTTGACTGAGTATTTTGGATTTAAACCCAACAGAGAAACTAAACTGAGCATTTGATAATAAATCCTCAATAATAAAAGTCATTTATGGCACCAAGATAGCAGTGCGTCATTAGATGAGCATCACCACACCCCGTGGTGCTGTGCCTCTCCTCTCAGCGGGGTGCACAGCGAGTCACCAAGATGCTAAACTGTTGATGGTTGAGGAAATGGTCTGCAGAAGAATACCAGCGCACAGAAAATGAAGAATTAAAAAAAATGTACGCAACACAGTTTTAAAGACAGTTGGCTTTGTCTCAAATCCTTCTTCGTCTCCTTTACTCTTACAGGAACAGCAGCACCAAAGACCTGACCCAGTTTGCAGCAGAAGCCATCGCCTTTAACCGGCAGCTATCCCAGCACGACGAGCAGCAGGAGGACATCGGAGCGGTCGTTTGCTCCATGAGGCTCTCTCCTCCTTCCAACTCCAGGCTGGCGCGTCGACGGGCGCAGTCCAACGCTCTGCGCACCAGGGACTTCACACCTGCTTCAGACGACCTTGCAGCCTGAGGGACTAGTGCAAGCCCCCTTCGTCATGTTCTCTGACAGATTTTTAATCTCTACCCATTCTTTCTGTGTGTGTGTGTGTGTGTGTGTGTATTGTTTGGACAGGGAGCTTTGTAGGATCAGCCACACATTATCAGAAATGACCAACTGTTCCTGGTGTTAAAGCTCTTTCCCATGGCCAGTAATCTTATCACACAGACAGAGTTTGAGCACCAAGGGGATGGTTAATCCTTGGCTACCACCTACTAATTGAAAAAGTCGTTGAAACTCCTGAGATTTGTCCAGGCGTTGTTTTATGCTGCCTCGCTTTTAAACAAAGACTTTTACATTCGAGAAACGCTTTGAGTTACACAGTATAAATTCACACGTAGTGTATTAATAACCACCCCAAAATGGCAATGACCGCTCTCAGTGCCAGCAGTTTATATTACGATATCGGTACATATGTCAGTACATATCATTATCAACACAGCATTACATAGGAACCAGCGCAGGTTTTGCAGCTGTTGCTGCCCTAATGCAATATTATGTAATTTTTTTGAGCTTTTTTCTCATCGTCCAACTGTGAATTGATATTTTATTTAAATGCTTATTATTGCTTCCTTGTCACAGAAGGAAAGGACTGGTCTGTGTAAGTATTTTAAGTGTGTATGTGATTTGATGCGTGTGTGGATGTATGTGGTTGAGATGATAAATATGGACTACACTTAGAGCAGGCTTGGGCTTTTGTCCCATTTACCTGCACACTTAAGTCATCCTCGTCTTGTCTGGTGTTTTTTAGGCAGAGCTTAGAGAAAGTGCAGGAATCTGAATGGATACATAATTAGTTTAGAGAAAGACCCTCTGTCATTTCTTTTCATTTCTAGCTTTCAGAGCAACACAAGCTACCTGTAGCACGGATGTACTTTAAAATAAGTCACTTATTTATTTTAAAGGGAAAATATAGATTTTTTTAAAAATTCCTTTCGTCCAACAATGTGAATTTGACAGCTAAATATTTCCTTTCAAAGAGGCTTTAACAACTTTTTTTTATCCTCATTCGAGTCCATGTTACCTCAAGCTTTTATTTTCCCAAATGTTTGCACGTTTGTACTGTAAAAAAAAAAAAAAAAGGGAGGGAGATAAAGGAACACCAACCCAAAAAGAGTTTCTTAATAGGTGTCTTATTAATTTGATATTACTGAGTGTTTTCGGTCAGAATGACTTGATGTGAGAATTTGAATTGTTTAGAGATGATATGTATAGCTAGTAGGTGAAGAGAGTGAGAGGGGTTTATGAATATAGTTAATGTTACACTTGACAGTGAGATATAGGAGATTGAATACTGGTGTTGAAGGGATTTATTTTTATACAAGTAGAGTATATTGTTCAGTTTTGTATTTTTGGTTCTGTGAATGTGCCTATTGAAACAATGATGGACGTACTAAGCTCAAACTTCTGTCATTGATTTTCTGGTCCATCAATTTGCTGTTATACACTTTGTGATTTTGATCCCTTTTTTTTTTCTATATTATGAAAGAAATAGTTTTACTTTTTTTTATTTGTTTCATTCACTGAGGACCCACAACCTATTTCCCCCTAACTGTTAATTTTATGTGTTACCCGCTAAAAAGCATGTCCCCTTATTTCACACTGTTGCCATGGACACCCCATCCCTATAGCAACTAAGGGACTTCATAGGCTGGCAGGAACTGACAGGGATCTGCTCAGAGCGTACACACCCATTAGGAAACAACCACTTTCTATGGTACAGCCCCCTCACTCCCATTAGGAATCATAAAAGCACTTGTTTGTTTCCCCCCATCAACTTGTAATAGCATCAAATGAGATGCAGTAATTGGTATGCAATTATCGAAGTCTATTGAAATTAGACTCTTATGGGGTCTTATGTGTGCACTCAATCTGGAGCATATTTTCACTGGTATGCTGTGTTCTCAATAAAAAGATCCTTAACATCCTGCCACGTGTGATCTGTGTGATACAACTCAAAACTGTCCGCCGCTGATTCACCGCAGGTTTTATTCAGGGGTTAATGTGGTTCAGTTCTGAAGGTCCTTTGTGTGTGAGGACTGCCGTGACAGGAAGAGGGTGTGATGATGAACCTGCCCACACACTGACCAGATAGCTATAGAAGCCGTGTCCTTGTTGCTTGAAAAGCAGAAGTGTGGTGGAGTGTGTGCTTTTTTTTTTTTTGGTAATCTCTTTTTAAAAAAAGAAGTCGAAGAGAAAGAGGAGGAAGCAGAAGTAACGCTGACTCAGACCCTGGATCCTCCTCAAATACCCACTGATTTCTGAGATCATCTCCATGTGTCACATGTTGATGACAAAACTTCAGATCAGAAGCTGCCTTGATTGGACCAGGAGTTTAAAACAGCTCCACAGCGCCCCCCGTGGCCCATCCTCATTATAACCTGTAGTGTTTGAGCGGCAGCAGCAGCAGCAGCAGCAGCGCGGCAGCAGCAGTCCACTGTGTCGTTCACCTGCTGGAGAGAGGAGGACCACGAGCAACTCCACAGACGGTGCAAAGACGGGAGAAAGACTAAACTGGATTATGCGTCTGATCTAATGTAAGTGACACTGAGAACAGATCATGAACATGTCAGGTTTTCTGTGCTGGCAGCAGGAAAATGTGATTTTACTGTAGATCTGCTTCAGTTTTGCTACTCAATCAAGAGGAATAGTTGTAAAATCTTCTGTTTTTGCTGTAAACATGTGTTGGAAATGAATTGATAAAGACATAATAATCATAAGTTTTATTAATTTCTAGGTTATTTTGTTTATTTTCTCCCCGTCTTGCTACTTCTCACAGGTGATGAGTTCAGTGATCAGCAGGTCATCTGATCTCCATCTCCATGAGACATGGTGCTGCCTGAGAAACCCTCCAGACCGTCTGCTCACAAGAAGGTCCACAAGCAGCGCGCGCTGTGGCAGCAGAGCCTGCCCTCCCCGGCCCTGTGCTGCGCCTGCGGCCTGTGCATCATGCTGGCCGGCATCAACATCACCCTCGTGGGGGCGTTCGCCTTCGGCACCTTGATGCCCACCGGGAACCCCCCAATCGTCATAGGTCCTCTCCTCCTGTTGATAGCCCTGGCGTTCTTCACGGCCTGCTGCGTGGTCAGTAGGAGACCCCCGGCCCACATGGCCCGTAAGGCCAAAGGGGGAGAGAAGTGGGGGCTGATGCGGATGGGCACGGCGGCGTTTGAGATGGAGACGAGTGAGCACACGCTGCAGGACACTACGGCCGTTCAGCTCAGCCCCACCAGCTCCCCCGGCTCCTCTCACAAGTCCAGCTCCAGCCACGGGGCCGACCCCCGGCCCGCCTGCCAGCAGGACGGAGGAGGCGGTGAGCTGCAACTATCAGAGATGTGTGGGCGAGGAGGAGACGACCCCACCTTGACCTCTGACAGGAAGGAGAGCGACCCCGCAGAGATGCTGCCTCCTCCCCACAAGACTTCCTCGACATAGCGTGGCCCGTTCTCCTCCTGTTTCAGTGTCTGGATGTTCTGTGCTGTTAAAGGGATAGTTCATCCAAAATTCAAATTTCACTCATTATCTACTCGCCCTCATGTCGACTAAGAGCTGTGAGAATTTTCAGAGTCCTCTGTTCCTTCTCTGAGTTACGGGGTGGTCCACGCAGCAGTATTTGTCCATATAATGGTTGTCAATGGACACCAACTTTCTTCGTCCAAAAAGACACACCAAAAAACATCCAAATACCTCCATACTGCTCGTCTGTAATGTCCCTCTTGTATTGAAGAAAGAGTTCCGCCAGTGATTTGCACTGACGCAGGAAGCAGTGAACTGAGACACTGGGAGCTTCTGCTACAAACAAGCTTAAAATATAGACTTATTTAATTTTTTTCAGAACAATTTCTCATGTCGGGGCTAGTGATGGGCAATCGAGGCTTCGTTGAGGCTTCAACACCTTGTTTCGAGTAATGAGCCATTACTCGAGGCTTCAATGACACAGCTGCTCCAGTACGACATCTAGTGTTCAATAAAATGAAGTGTAACTGAGACGTGTCATTCATTGGTTCGCTGATTGTTTGAGATTTCATTTGCCATGCTCACTCTGTTCAGCTAACGTTATAGCCTACATGGTTGTATGGTTTCAAGCTGACATAATAAAATATAACAATGTAAAATAAACATGAAGTTTCTCTTGGCATATTGTGGCATATTGTGATATCGTTATAGGCTACCTGATATATTAGCCTCTGCTATGAATCACATTCTGCTCTGAAAAAGTTCACCCAAAATTCAAATTTCAAGTCTAAACAGTCTATGGCTTAAACAATGTGACATGGTGTAGAGTAGATGGCCAATGTGATATAATTTCAAAACGGAAAGAATGTGGTTCAAGTTTCGGGCGGGATTCGATCCCACGCCAAGAATGAATAAGGAGCAGCAGCCTCATATAATCCAGGTGCGCCACAGCTCATGAAAAGTTGTACACGGGATGTGCTAAATGTTTCTGGAGCTCATATGGTCGTTGACACTTCAATCTTCATAAATATGCGTGATACAACGCATAAATAAACTGTTTTCCTCTGCTCCACATATCACGGTTTAGTAATGTTATAGAATTCCTGGTACTGAATACTACACTTTGCAACCAAATCTCTGCCGCCTCAGTTTCTATGTGCTTCAAAGGCTCAGCTCGGCTCTCACAGAGCGCCGAGACAACCAAAACATTGACGGTGCTTCATGAGTGACTGAAGCAGTGAAGTGGTTCATACGTCATCCAAGTGGTTCATTCGTCACAAGTCACGTGACCAAACCACGCTCCGGCACAGTGGTTCGATACCAAATGCTTCATGAGCTACGGCGCATGTGTCGGAGCCTCGGTGTCAAAGGACCATCACTAGTCGGGGCTTCAATACAAGAGGGACATTACAGACGAGCAGTACGGAGGTATTTGGATGTTTTTTGGTTTGTCTTTTTGGACCAAGAAACCTGGTGTCCATAGACAACCATTATATGGACAAATACTGCTGCGTGGACCCCCCCCCCATGAGTGAAATTTGAATTTTGGGTGAACTATCCCTTTAAATGGAAGTGTCTTTTTATGATTGACAGGACTGGTTGGCATTTTCAAAATCTAAACCTGCAGACAAAATATCCTAACAAAAGCATGTAGTTGAAAATGTGTTGTGCAGAAGCCACCTGCATGGAGTAACTTATTCAGTGTGTTGTTGTGGAATTGCCTCATCCCTTAGGATGTATATTAATTTGCCAGGAATAGAAACAGGAACAGGAGATGATACCTTAATCCAAGTGCCTGTTTGTGTGTTTCTTTTTTGCATAAAACATCCAGTTAAGGCCGATTATCCTGCATTCACGTCGTATGGATCAGCTGTGGTTAGTGCTTGTCATCGTATACGTTGGGGAAAGAAGACGAGTGTGTCCTGCCAAGCTTCTCCTCTGAGTCATGAGATGCTCCTTTTGACAGAAGTGCTGTTATTTATTTTTTCTCTCTTTTCAATGCTTGTGTCAGCTGTGGCGCCTGAGTGTGTGTAACCTTGAGCTGTGTTAAGATGGATATTCATGAACAAATTAGTGTTTTACCTGCAGTGGATTTGTTTGTCATGTTGCAGTGACCATGGGTGTACGACTTATTGTCTGTCTATACATTTTCTTAATAAAGACGAGAGTTTGCTTGATTGTGGTGTGTTTCTGTTGATGGCAAACACAGCAAATGAATAACTTGGGGGTTGTTGAGGATTCCCTTTGTGTATTATCCATAAAAGCAAAGCCATAAAAGATACAACAGTACACATTTGCTGGCTGGGGGAAGAAAAAAAAAAGAAGGTGTGCAGCAGGTTGTGAAGATAATTCGACCGTTATCTGAGAAGAGCCGGCGGCTGCAGTGCAAACAGCTCCTCCCTAACATGTTGCCCATCACTTGGCATCTGACCCAACAGCTGCTGGCAGAGGCGACAGCCCTGTTTACTCATCATTATACATCTGCTGTCCACAAACACAGCGAGACGCGGTGTGATCAGATCCCCGCACACAACTCAACCACTGGAAAAGATAACAGAACAGCCACCGCCTGCAGTTGTTAACATCTTCTTATTGTGTGTGTGTGGATCGAGCTTTATGAATGGCAAGAGGCGTGGGTGTCTGTATTCACAAATACAACCGCTAGTGTTTCTATAAAGAGGATGACATGTCTTGGCAACCTGTAGTCATCTTACTAAACTAGTAATGAGGTCATGTTGCTCTGGGCGCGTGCAGGATGGCACAGAGAAATAGATTTGGAGCTGAGTTGCTTCAACTGTGAGGAGGTTCCTGTAAATGAGCAGGTTTTATACAAACAATAAGCCAACACTGTTTCCCTTGAGTGTAAATTGCACATAAGGATACATGAATAAGAAATGGTTTGAGAGCTAAAACTGTAACTCAGGATTTCACCTCCCATTACTGATACATATTCAACTAATGAAACCAAACTATCTACCAATATATCTAATCTTTCTTGTATGAAATGATACATGAATGCATATTCATAGTGTCATATTTGTTGATATTATTGATAGAGAGAAAAGCTGTGCATCTATACCTGCTTTTTTGTTGTTGTTGTTGTTGTTGTTGTTGTTAAGTTTTATTTATTTGATATGGACATCACAAATACAGTACATTGAGACTGTTCCAGAGGACAGACCAGATGCTTTGCTTGGGTGTGTATAGCACTTGTGCTAATTTTCAACATCAGTCCATAGGCGGCTAATCTAAAAGTACAGAACATATTATCCCTATAAGATAAAATCAAGTGCATAAACAACAGTAATTTTTTTTGTTTTACAGACTACTATTCCTTATACAATGTGTATTATTCAAGCATTGTTTCTATTTCATTCTTTCTCCCTTTGTTCCTGCCTTGTTCCCTTTGTATTGTATTAATAGCTGCTATCTATCTATCTATCTATCTATTTATCTATCTATCTATCTATCTATCTATCTATCTATCTATCTATCTATCTATCTATCTATCTATCTATCTATCTATCTATCTATCTATCTATCTATCTATCTATCTATGCAAATGTTCAGTAAATTATCATTTTGAAGTAACTTTACAGTAAAAACTAAATTGTCCCACAAGATTCCAGCTCCATGGACAGATGGAGCCCAACACTCAGTCTTATGACTCCACCTTGTGGAGAGAAGACAGGAGCTTCATTAGAGGCCATGAAGAGCAACACAGCTGACGAAGAATCCCTGTAGAGTAGTAGGATTGATTTTGTATGTAACCCCCCCAACATTCTCCGTGTTGTCCGCTCCTTCAAAACAAGAAACCATTTCACAACTTTCCTCTTCCATCAACCCTGAATTTCTTCTCATTTGTCCTTTGATTATTAACATTTTTCAAACAGCAACTGTTGAGTTATAGTCATAAATAAATATGTTGTTGTTAGAATCCAATTATTAAAGATACTGCTATTACTGTAAAAAGTCAATTGACAGAGTGGCATTACAGTAAAAAAAACATAGGTGGTGATGACGCGCTGCTTTTCGTCACTAGAGGGCAGTGTCGGCGTTCACACCGCCTATGCTCTGAGCCAGCGGAAAGACCGTCACGTCCATTTCTCTGGTAAGTAAATTTGTTTGGATTCAGTGTTTCTGCTTTGATGAGATGTTGAATTAGACTAGAGTCACTGCAAACAGCAAACTGCTACTGACTGCAGAATATACTGTAGACTATAAAATGAGTTTTGCTCATTGTTGCTTTATTCGGATGTCTGGTCTTCACTCTAGAGTTTGACGCTATCAGCTTTTTTTTCTGAGGAGAGAAAGTGTCTGTGCTCACCTTAAAAGGGTGACCATGCACCATCACAACCAGTTTGCCCGGTGTGCAGCTTAAACATGTGTATTGTGAAGGCTTGAATCATCCAGCAGCACAGCGACCTGACTTTTTATAGACTTGAACAATTCATGTTTGAAATCCAAAGGTTTTAGTTTTTTTCAATTAGGGAGAAAAAAGGGGTTAAAATGAAAAAATAAACATAACACTGAAATTATTATTAAATGGAATTATTTTTATGTTTTATTAACATCTCAAAGGCCTCTTTAAAAAATCTGTTTTTGTCCAACTAATAGCCTATCTACTTGTATCATCAATCATAGTTCAAATTCAATGAAACAAAAACAAAAAACGAATACATTTTTTATTTGCAATGGACTAAAATGACCAACTTCACTGATCAGCATCATTTCAAGTTTTTTCTTTTTACCTGCTAAATGGCCATGTTTCTTGATGTACTGTAGATCTCCCCAAACTTTTTGAAACAGAGGAAGTTTAATTATTCCCTTATGTTTCGTTTTTTGAGTGAGTCACAGTTTCTGCTTTCTCCTATTCAAAGTGTGTTGGCCTTGAATGCCTCATGGCCTATAGCCGCACTTGTTCAAAGTGCCCGCCTGCGCTGCTTCGTCCTTGGGCCTTGTCCAGCCTCGAGCTCGTCGTGTATCCGAAGAACACATGCAGGCAGCGATCCTCCTGCGGCCCTGAGCCACGGCAGGTCATCTCTGAACCTCCGCCTGCAAAACACATTTCCCTCAGGTAATACACCACGCTCCCAGATAACTAGAAGATAGAACAATAGCAAGGTTGCTGTGTCTTTGACCTCGTCTGCGAACATAATCATCGCCAAGGGGAGTGACCCCCCCTTCCCACCACCCACCCAACCCTGTGTTTCATACACACTGAACTTCCTTGGGCATGCATACAGCTTCTGCCCCTGCATCTCTGAAGCTATTTGTCTTTCCATCCCTTTCTCAGTTGTTGGGTAGAACAGGCATTTTTACTGTATAATATCCCACCTCCTGAAATGAAGCACCATTAATTTTATCCTTCTTTCCAGTTTGCAAAGTGTCCCTCCAAACAGCAGCCGCCTCGATCTAATTCCTAATGACTGTTGTGAGTGCTGACTCGGCTATTGTAAAACAAATGATATCTGTGTCTTGTTGGAATAATCCTAATCTATTTCAATGGAAGGGGCCGTATTAAAATGACAAAAAAAAAAGGAGGAGGGGGGTGTGTATGTGTGTATGTGTGCGTATTTCCATCTCATGATAAATGTGCAAATGTCCACCAAAGCTGAATCAGACACCATATTCTAATGGCCTGATTGCTCGTTCATTTCTCGCCTCATTCTCTAGCAGCCCTGCTCCCTCCTTTTTAATGCGGAGCTGGTCATATTTTGTCCCAGATTAGTATAGACGCCGTCTGACAGTTGCCTCTGCTCAAGGTATTTAGCAGACATAATTCATTCATAGATCTAGAAGTGCTCCTATTTGTCATCCCCATTTTTTATGCTCAGCCTCTCCACCGTCGCTCATTCCTCTGGGTGCTGGTGATGTGTGTGCATGTGTGTGTGCGTGCATGTGTGTCAGGGGAGATGAGGGCAGGGGCAGTTTTCAGCTGATGCATTAGCTGGCATATGCAAGCAATGAATTATCAAGGAGGTAAAGGAGTCAATTATCCACTCTTAAAGAGGGGCTGGGCCTGTGTGGCCTAGGGGCCCCTTTCCATATTTACCAAATCATTTCACAAAAAGGTACGTTGGGAGACCGAGGGAGGAGACACACACACACACGCACACACGCATACATGCATGGACACACACTTCCATTTATGACCCTTCTCCAGCTCAACCTTGCACCTTCCCGTCACTTTCCCCTCCCGCACATGCTCAGTGCGGCCTCCTCTGTTAACAAGGACAAGCGGTGACGTTTCAGATCCGTATGGTAATAATAATCCATTTTATACACACCAACTCCTCAAACTGATTTGGGCTGAGCTGGAATAGCCACGCCATGACCGTCAGCCATTTTGCCGTGTCCCAATTCTCTCCCCTGACTCCTCTCGAATCAAAATGGGGCCCTGATTGACTGTGCCGCTCTGACTAATAGAGTGGATATGGTAAATGAAATACCCGGCACTTTCATTCCAAAGTCTCTTACCCCCTGTGTCCCCAGTCACTTTGCCGTGACATATTTTCAGAGATTGAGCGGTCTATCCTGTTTTTGATGAGGACAGGCTGAGGCGAGGTGCACGCGGGCGGCGGTGACGGCGATGCCTCAGAGCAGCCGGGGACCCTCGGACATGGACGGCCGACGAGCTGACGGGGGCCTCTCTGCTGACTGACGGGGCTGACACTTAGGGAAATGAGGTCGTTAGACAGCATTATGAGTGGGCTGATAGCTCGGTAATGGGTTTTAACTTTGGAATTTAACACAGAAGCCCGTCGGGGATGGGTTTGACGTGCAGGCAGACAGGTGGGCTCCTCCAGAATAGAAGAAGACAACTCTCAGGAGCATCGGGAAGGGGAACGGGCTCGGGTGAGAGGGTGAGAAAAGGGAGACAATGTGGGTAAGAGCATGGGAATCGCTCTAAAAATAAAGCACAGTGGACAGTGATGCGAGGAAACCAAGAACAGCAGAGGAGTGACTTCACTTTCGAAGTGCGATTCCTTTGGTTGTGAAACTTAAAAATAGCCTCCTCCGTCCAGATTGCTCTTCTTCTTTCAAACTGTTTTAATCTGTTGGCACTCAAACTACAAAAAGTACCAAATTCTAAAACAATGAAGATTTTCACACCCTTTGTTATGTTTCGGAAAGGTTTATAATTTTGCACGCTGTATGCACACAGCTTCCAAGCTGCCTTGAGTCTTAAGAAAGGGCGTCTAAATTTAGCACATAATGATAAACTCTTAAGTTATAAGACATAGGCTAATGCGTAAGGGTGTTAAAACCAGTGGGATAGTTTAGTGGAGATTAAGGGACGTATCAAAGACTTGTGTAAAGCTCCATCAAGAGCTGTGCGGTTGTTTGGTGGGCATCTGCACATGCTTTAAAAAAAAAAAAAAGATGAAGAAGAAGAAGAAGGGGGGGCAGGAGCGGCTCACAGAGCTGCCAGTGAGTGACTGATAATGTCTCAACATCACTCCCATTACTCCTTTTGGCTGTGCTGTGAAAACGAATGGTCCACTTTACGGCTGCCGTGGACCTCGCAGGTTCCCGTTCAGGAGGAAGATTTAGGGGGGCATTATGGTCATCCAGCGCAGGGCAGGACAACTCACAGGAGAGGATGAAATGGATGAGGTGGGGTAGAATGATGGCAGCAGTTTCATTCATACCTCTTGACTTTGGTTTGGGGAGGGATGAATCACGCTTGGCCTCTGCAAGAGGGTTACGGAGGGGGGAACAAGAAGGTCAGGTTCCTACGGCGGGATTTTTCATCGGAGCAGATGAGGAGGAGGGTTGGCATCGGCAATACTGGCTCCGTGTCCTGCAGGCATCTCTTTCACGGCCCTCTGGAGAGTACACACCTAATTCACCCTCATCAGAACAGTCCGACTGGTCAAGAAGTGATTTCTGGTTTATTAGTTGTAGACTCTTGTGTGTGTGTATATACACTAGTGGCAATCCCATTTCTTTTCATGTCGAAAGTGTTAAGTATCTTTCAGAAACCGCCACCGCTTTAATCAGCATCTGTCAGGGAATTCATTATGCCACTTTCATTGGCTTGAGCGAACATAAAGCCTTTCTTCGGAGTTGTGAAAAAAGCTCGAAAAAATAACAGCCCCTTTCATTACCGAGAGGTGTGGATGATCGCTGCAGCGGGTTTAAGTGACAGGTAAATTGCAGGTTAAGTGGAGAACACAGTCTTTTAACAAGAGACTCCAGGCTCCTGCAAATCCTCCTTAGTCTTTAATCTGAATACAAAAGGCAGGGGCGGGGGGATTAAATCTGACCCCTCAATGTTCTGTTTGTTCCAGATTCCACTCGAGGGCCTGCTGTAGCCAGCAGAAGAGTCCCGCCGTTTGCATTTCCCTTCATGCCATGTGGCGGCATTTAAAAACAACACCAGCGTCCACAATGCCGCCTCTTCACCGGCTAACTTCTCCAACACAAAGGAGAGTCAGGGGTCACCAGCCTCCTCTCCTCATATCCACGCTTTTTCGACCTTTTAGCGCAAAGATGTAGTTTGAAATTTCTTAAAAAGGGACTGTTTATTTAATTGTGTATGAAACGCCGTAACGCGGCATCATTACAGTTCTGTGATGTGGAGTAAAAAAACAAATCCGTCTTTATTTAGCAGCGACGATGGTTAGAAAGAGGAAAAAGGGGCCGGGGTGAGGCAGGCGGTTAGGGCTTGCCGAGAGAAAGGCGCTTTGGGTTGTCAACGTTTTAGAGGCTTAGAGTCAAACCTATCCGGGCTCAGGAGAGAGGAGTCTGGGTGTTAGGCAGGCAGAATGACTCCTGATAGAAGGAGTTTGCGGCTCAAGTCGAGAGGAATCGTCTTGGCTCCCGGATGAGGCGAGGACTAATTGATTCTCTGAAGTTTCCTGTCGCAGAGCCCGATTACAGGTATGACCGGATTAAAAAAGGAGAGGGGAAAAAAACAAGGGATCTGGAGGAGGGAAATGGTAAAAATCAAAGAGAAAAGAAGATGAGGGCTGCCATAGACGGATCAGCATCGCTTATACGCATTGATGTGCTCGCTTTTGTGTGTGTTTTGTTTGTGTGTGTGTGTGTGTGTGGGTATGTTCATGTGTACACACGCCGGTGCAGCTGTGTTTGATCTCTATACTCAGTGGCAATCATCAGGTCACATTGCAAGGCCCCTTTCTCCAGCGTGTTGCACAGGAGCACATTGTGTTGTAGCAGCATGCTTCCCCTAATCACTCACTTCTGGTTAACACGTCTCAAAGCCAGAGGCATGTGTCTCGCCTGCCCATAACAGTCCATGACAAGATTGAGTACTGAGGCATGTGGGAGCCATAGTGAGGCGGGCTCGAAGAGAGAAGCCTCCAGGAGAAGGAGAGTTAGGGCGCATATCTAGACCTAAGCTGTCATGCGTGCGGCTGTAATGGCTTGTTTAGTGGCAAAGTCCAATCTAGGGCCCCAGAGAGCCATTATTCCTGGACTATCGATCGGGCCCTACGGCCACCGCAGCTCGGGCCCCTGTCCCTGATCCTGTTCAGTAATAAGCGTACTCATGTCAAGGTGGTAATTATCATTGATCTGTAGCTGCTGTGACAGGGCGGCGGCCCCTTGCTGTGATTCATACCCGGCGTGGGGCTACTGGACTTGAGGCACAAAATCACCAAGTTGCATGCAGCTTCTGGTGGCACTGCCATGCCCGCTGCTGGAAACAAAGGAGTCAGGAGAGGGATTTCTGTTTTTTTGGGTTGTTTTTTTCTGCTGATACTTTCTTGGTGGCAGACTTACTTACCAGCATGATGTCTTGCTTGGCATATTGTCCAAGAGATCTGAAAGTTATAAGACTAACACAGTTCTATTCTTAATGAAATATCCTGAAGAAAGTTGGGTGAACTTTCTCTCCATACATTTTCTCTCCTCTTGCTGGTCCTTGCTGTGTGACCCCCCCCCCTCACACACACACATCTCACCTCTCCCCAGGTTACTAATGGTGAGATCTGTCCCTGCTAATCTGCCTCTGCGGCCGACTGAGAAGCACAGTGTGCATGCAGGGACAAAATGTAACTGTACAAGCTTCATTAATATCTTAACTTTGTGTAACTATTCACAAAGTGTGTTTACTTCTTTCAAGCTTCAACTTCAACTTCAGCTTTATTGTCCCCAAGGGGAAATTCATGTTGCAGAAAGAAACACACAGAACATATAGAGCACATTCACACAACATTGAAATGACAAGTATCTCAGAGGCCAAACTGGGAGCAGGGAAGTTACATAGTGCAGTTTCATTCACCATTTTTCTGGAAACATTATTTTAAGGCCGAAAAACTCCGCAATGTTACTTTAATATCTGTGCGCTCAGTTTTTAGTCATGTTACGTGCATGGATCTGGGAAAGGAAGACTTTTTTTCCTGAAATGTCTACAAATATTTGACTTTGCATCTTAATGAAGACTTTTTTGGTCAATTCTTAATGACTAATGACTTTGTTGATCTCCTTTCTTTCCCTCTAGCACCTTCAGTTTGATCAAAATATCTCAACAAAAGTTGAGATAGTTTAGGAAGCTGCAGACACAGGTGACCACCTTGAAGTTAAATAACTTTCAAAACTTTCACATGTTCATAACTCCGATTAAAGACTAAAGTCCTGAAAACTTAATACGTATAATAATAATTATATTATATTATAATTTTTATTTCTATACCGTAGCACTTCTCAAGCAAATGCACAAAGTTCTTTACAAATAAAACACCACAGAAAAAGAACAAAAGAGGAAGAGGAAGAAACCCATGCAAAACGATGTTTTTTTGCCGGTTGATGTTAGCATGCTAGCACCCGCAACTAGATGGTGAGCAATGTAAACTCTACACCTGTTAAAAGTTGTAATGTTAGCATTGATTTTGGAAGTGTGTTAGGAAGTGTGCCTTTGCATTTAACTCAAAGCACTGTTCTGAGAGTCTCACAGTGACTGTTGTTGTTAATTCAGGTGGTTTCCTTGTCGTTGAGATGTAGTCGCTCACAGACTCTGCAGACCTGTACAACCGCTGTTACATTAGAGCTCAGCAGCAACGTTTTCACAGGCTATCTCTGATTGAATCTAATTGAACTCCATGCTCGTGGTAAACCCCCCTCCACCTCTTGTAGTGGAGTGATAGAGACGGGAGACGACAGAAAAGCAGAGAGTCAGGTAGGAAGCGGAGAGACGGGCAGTTACACAGAAGTAGAGAGATGGTGGGGGTTTCGAGGCAGGCAATCAGTTTTCTTTTTGTGAGCGCTGGAGCGGGACTCGTGTCACCTGCAGACCAAACCCCATCTCCTCTGATTAAGTCCTTTGAAATATTCCATTTGTCAGTGTCACGGCCCTGGCGTGTTGCCGTGGCGAGCAACCAGCCGTGTCTGTTGACACTGTCATTCTCAAATTTACATCAGACACTGACAACATCATCATGTTCCTAATGTCCCCTTGGCTTGCTCTTGCTCAACCTTTTGCTCGCGCTCCTTTTTTCCCCCGTCTTTCTCTGATGCACCATCAGCCCGTCTGCGTCCTCTGGATCGCACGCTGCACGAGAACCATTAGTTGTTGCGTGGATTCACCTGTGCAGACGAATCTGAGGTCCGCAGCCTATCACTCCATGTCCACACCTCAAGGGACTTTTCCTGTTCGAAGTGTCTGTGTGTTTTTTTGTTGTTGTTTTTTTCAATCTGGAGTATCAACAGCTAACATCACTCAGGCCTCAAACTCTCATGCGTGTGATCTAACCCCATTAGCAGCCAATGTCTTTTCAGGAGCAGAGCCGGCATGGTTCAGAGAGGATGGAAATTTCAATCTCCCCTCTATCATTTTCCCTATCATTACTCCATTCATCGCCATTTCTCTCCGTCCCTGAGTCCCGAGAGGGAGTGGAGCGGCTGAAAAGGAGGGCATCGTGCACTCTGTGGCCAACTTTAATATGAGTGGAGCAAAAAAAAAAAAAAGAGAGAGAGGGGGTGTTTATACATTATTAGGGGTCTATTATAAAGCAGCTATCACATTCTCCCTCTTCTCTCCCTCTTGCTTTCATTCCCTCACTCTCCTGACAGGTAGCGGGCGGGCCGCCTTGATGACTAGACTCAATCACCTGTGACAGTTTTGATTTGATGTCACTCTCTGGGTCGCTCTATTTGTTTGAGCATTTAAGAGGTAATTGTGTGACATTGGCGGTGGAAGACGTGCTTTGGCGGCGCACCCGCTGAACCGAGGGGGACGAGACGAGGGAGTGTGGCAATAATAAATGAGGGCTATTTTCCCCCAGCACTCCCAGACTCTGTGTATGTGTCAGTGTGTGTATTGCAGGGATGTGTGTGTGTGTGTGCGTGCGCTTGTGGCTGATGGGGGGAACAAGACGGGGCGATGAGCCTCTCTTCCCTGGGGGAATTCAACTGTGAGATGCACATTGAGGGCGCCTGCACCCACTCTTATCATCACTTTCTGTGATCTGAACAGAATTGTTTCTCCGCATGTTTGCTTCCTTTTTTGTCTTTCAAAAATGAGTCTCGGTGTCACTCAGAGGAACTTCTGCACCTTCAAACAAGTGATCGTTGTGACTGAATTCAACAGGATGCCTTTAAGGCACGAGTTGAACTAAGATGATTTGACTTCATGCACATTTAAAGTGAATTAGACAAAGTGATGACAACAAATAAGAATTCAACAAATGTCTTTCTCAGGCTGTCATGAGAGGTGGACAAAGTAGCTGTATAACTTTATTCTCATAGATCATCCTGGTCAAATATTATGAAACTTTTTAAAGTCATTTTTTTGTTCTATTGTTCTACATTATCAGATGAATGGGCTTTCCTTTACAATAAATATCTCGTAAGTTTTAAAGTGTACAGAAATGGGCATAAAAACAGAATTTAAATCAACAAAAGGACATCTATTGTTTTTTTTATTTGTCTGGTTTGACCAAAAGGAATCTTCCATTATTTCTAAAACTTCAAATACAGAGTTGAGAAGATGGTGGTGAAGAATCGTCTCTCTTGTCTTTATCTAACGTCTCCATTGTTTGGCCTCTGCCAAGTTCAAGCTGAGCTGTTCAAACATGACGGATGGTGCAGGAGTTGATTGTGGTTGTGTTTTTCTCTTGTGAAGAAAACAGTATGTCACATTTTTCAAACAAATAATATTAATTCCACTGACTTAAAGCTCTGAGTATAGTTACTCTGAGTTAAAAAATGTTTTAAAAGAAAATAATAATACACTAGTGCGGTGCAGATGCTTGAAAATATACTGCAGTACAGGGTAAATGCTTGATTACTACCTGCCCCTGAATATCTTACGTCAACACTTAACATGTCAGGCTTTAAAAGTAACTTGATGATTATCATATTTTGTTCAAAATACATATGTTTTTGGAAATGTCGATATTCACTTACTTGTCTTTTGAAAAGAGGCAGCAGTGCCAGAAAACAACTAATCTGTAACAAACGTTGACAGACTGTTTCCCTTTGATGATGTTGCATCATAATGTATCATAACAGTGAGGTATATGGATAGACTCAGCAAGCGTTGCTGCAAAAAGTCCTATTAGGGTGGAAAGGGTTAAACTTATGTCTGGATGTAAACAAAGGCAATGAACTGGAAATGAAGACAATGAACCTCAGAGCAACAGAATCAGTGGTTTCAGACCTCCTTTAGTGTAACAGCAGGGAAACATACATTTTTTTAAAATGCACTTTAATTCACATATATAGGTCCTGGTGGTCAAATCATATATGCAAACCATATTCTTAGAAACTCCCAAAAAACTAAATCTGATAGCGACTGTTTCTATTGTACAACCACGTTGGCAGTAAAGTCCTTCCTGTATTCAGAGAGTCTTCAACTCTCCTTGGCTTTGAATGCCCGAGATAATCTGGAATCCTCCTTTTCTTGTGTTGGAGAAGCAGAGAGAAATTGTGGCTGAAGATTGCAAATCTGTGAGCTCCAGCTTTACCTCCCCCCTCCCCTAACCACCCCACCCTATCCTCTCTCCACGGGTCCATCCCCTTAGAGGAGGTATAGGAGATACTTTTAGGAGAAACTGGAGGACGGTCCAGTCCGTTGACAAAAAAACCTAAAGATTCTGACCCAGTTGCGTCGTCCGACCTGACCACTGTGATCAGGAGAGTGTCTGGTTTTTGAGGTGCCAGCAAAAAGGCTTTCTCACTCTGCACGTTGAGCTCATCCATTTGTTTGTTATCTCAATCCAGGATTTGGAGAGATACAAAGCTGATTAAACAACAAAAGCATATGGGAAGATAAAGAACACTTAGGTAATGGGTTTAGCCCGCCTGTTTAGCACGCCAGATTCATCCCCTTTTCTCTCTGCTCAAAGTGTGTTTGTTATTCTTCTCTCAGTCTTGATCCAGATGGGAGAAAAGGAACAAGAAAAAGAAGGAAACACAATTAAAAAACAGAGAGAAAGAGGGGAGAAGTGAAGGATTTCTGCTGAGGAGAACAGCAGAGGCAAAGTGCAGCGAAAGATGGTTGTTGTTGCTGCAGTTTTGATTTTATCAATGTAAAGAGTTGTGTTATATAAAAAGAGGAACAGTATCAATGAAAATCTGTTCAAACTTGGAAACAAATCAGTATTTATGTGATGTGGTTGTTGACATAGTTTACAGTAAATCTTTATAACTTGGTTCATTTCAAGCTGAAGTGTTTCTGCTATATTGTTCTCAATGCTTTTTTCTTTTCCTGAATATATTATATATGAGTATACATTAAAGTAGACTGAGTATTTATTTTGTTAATCATTACCACTGATCTGTTTAATACTATAAGTAGCCCCCCTTAATGTGTTTCATTGGGTGGCATGTAAACCAATACGGAGTCCTTTAAGCCATTCCTGCTCTCCCCTGGTGAACCTGGCTAAAAGCAATCTCAGAGCTTTGCAGTCACTCTGATAATAACACCTCACGGAGGTCAGCGAGCAATGTGGAGGGATGGGGCAAAACATATTTATGCTCCTCCTGCTGCTTCCCCCTCATGGAAAGGAGCCATGAGAAAGGTGCTTACTTAGCCGAGATAAAGAGCAAGATGAGAGGCAGCGGACTTGGATTAGAGAAGGGAGACGATCACGGCCAGAAAAGGCAGGGGGAAGGGGGGGGGTGAGGGGGGACAGCGAGGCCGGGAGCCGGTGTCTGGGCTGGTTGGATATGGGGGGAATATTAATCTGGGTTTAGTGTGAGCAGGACCCCACAAACGGCTCAAGCAAACAGAGCTTAGACGAGGCCAAGCCTCGGAGAAAGTCCTAAATCTTCACATTAGCTCCCCGCGTTTCTTCTGCTGAACCCGTAAGCTCTTTTTCTAAAGGACAGCACAAACAAACCACAACCCCCCCAATAGTACCTCTTGCCAGTCCTACACTTCCTCTCTCACAAGCAGACACATACACACTCTCAAAAATCGAGACAGCTTTGAGAATTGCAGGAAATTTATAAATCCAGGGCCTGAGTGGATAGGGAGAGATTAGATGGGTCCCCCTCTTAAAGCGACAGGATGCCTCCCAATTGTGTTGCTCATTCAACGTTGTGCCCTACTTCTGTGTCAGCGAAGAATGAGAGAGCAAGGAGAAACACTTTGAGGGTTTGGGGGGAGCTGGTGTCACGATAACCTTGGCAATCCTTAGAAAAACCTTAACTGAATTTTGTGTGTTTAAAGAAAGCTTTTCATTGGTGGGGATTTCTGCCTGAAAGTCCGTAGTGTTCAACCCACTGAGAGGGAAAAGTTTTCTCTTCTTAATGCATTCATTCTCAAGTTGGCTGTTTTGTTTAGTGGAAAGGTGTCACTGTAGCTCTGTAAACCATGCAGCCAAGCAGAAAAAAATATTAAAATTTATACTTTTCCATCCACAAACAAAACCCAACCCATTATCTCATCAGTGGAGGAGACGTGGAGTGGGTAAATAAGAGCAGGGCATGATAGAGAAGTAGGAGTAATACATCTCAACAGCTTCGGAGTCTACAGAGGGTATCAGACTGTCCCGTTGGTGGAGAAAGGGGGGGGCGGGGGCACTGAGGGAGCGAGGTGCTGAACCTCATCCCATCACCCGCAGCTTCTTGGCGGGGAGGGAACCAGAAAAAAGTGCCTTCTCACTGAGTTTCATTAACCTGACCACATGTGCCAAAAGCCCTGGTATTAGAGTTAATCAAACTGACACTGACACACTTGCTGCAGTCTTCTGGGTCACCTGGGAGGCACATCCAGAGGCCTGCTGCTTCGGATGTTCAGCACACATAAAGTATGCATGCGTTCGCTCACGTGCAGTCGCACACACTCACATACGCGCACACTCGCCAGCTGATATACTCATTGCAACGCTCCTCAGTCGCCGTAACTACATGAAATATCATTTATGGAGTTCCAATTAACTGTGGAGGAGCGTTTGATGTGAGGGGAGTGTGTCCGGTGCTGTAAGCCTCGTGGCCGACTGTAACCACTGCATGAATGTGATTTAAACATCAAATGGGACCTTGAAGGGCCTATAGGTCTTATTTAGAGATGCAATTTGAATCATTAGAGTCAAGTGGAAAAATAGATCCCCCCCTCCCCCGCACATGTGACAAAAAATAAATTCTGTAAAAGATTTTTTTCCCCGGCACAACTAGAGTTTATCAAATAAGTTTTATTCAAAACCACAAAATAGTTCATCTTATAAATCTGTTCAGTTAGAGCAACGTTAGAAAAAAGTGGAAACACTCTAACATAACAATATAATATATAAATTACTGTTAATAGAATAAGACAAACAAGTTATTTGATATGCATAATCATAGAAAAATAGAAATATTTTTGAAGTCTGATTAATCATTTTACCTGCCTCGCACCTCCACTGAAAAGCTGATCTCTCTGCTCGGCTGTATATTATATATTTACTTCACGATTAGCCTAATACTCCACATACAGGAAAAAGTAGCGGTTTAAACTTGACAGTGAGTAAAAATCCATTTCTGTGGACAAGAATTACTAATGGAAAAGAGTAAAATGGGGTCTTAGATATGTACAGTAGGAGGACTGGTTGTGTTTAAGCTCCCTGCAAAGTCTCCCACTGGCAGCATTATCCGGCCTGTGCACCTGTCAGACAACAGAACATGACGAAAAATGTACCTTCATCAAAAGGAGCCTAGCAAACATTAGACAATCTTCAAAACATTAGCGACAGGACGGCTCCATCCCTCCACCTGCTCACATTTATTCACAGGAATCAAGGAAAATTACGCTCTCATTCCGACTCCGTTACAGATTTTTAAATATATTTAAGACGTTTTGAATGTGCTCTCTCAGGCACACACACACACACACATACATACATGTGCACGCGCGGTCTGACAGGTTGCTCTGCAGGCTTCAGATGAGGCCCCTGGGGCGTTGCACGGGGTAACCAGGTGTCCACTGAGGCGCCCACTCAGTAGAACAACCTTCATCAAGGCAACGCCCTCAGCAGATCAATCTTCCTGTGACACTTCATTTAGACTGCATTAATGTGGAATTAGGGCCCATTACGGCTATTGGCAGGACCTGACAGTCCCACAGCACAGTGATCCTCGCTTCCCAGAAAAGACTGCTGCTGAATAGAGCAGATAAGGCTTTTTCGCCACTGCTACAAAGCTGAAGAAGTCATTAGATTTTTTTTTTTTTTTTACACCCCCACCCCCGCCCCCTTTCATTCAACACCCGTCATCAGTATTGCTAATCAACTAAGGGATGTGTAAGGGTTTTCTCCTCTCTGCCTTTGCGCTCCAGCCATTTTTGATTCAAAGCAAAGAATCAAAGGCTTTTGAAGGGTAGATTTCAACTTCATTCACTTCATCGGTCAGAATTTGCAATACTTATAAATCTGCCTTTTCAATGGCGACTTAATAATCTAACTTCAGGAGCGATATTACCGCTATTGACCTAAGCCCAAACCACTGATTCACATGAGAAGTCATTTTATATCTATAGGTATCTTTGCCTTTAGCTTGAGCTGTGTATGTGTTTACACTCCTATAGGGAGGAGGATCACAGAGAAAGACGTTGTGTTTTTGCTTCTAGTGTCAAATTTGACAAATTTGAACCCTAATTTCAAACTCTTGAGTATGACACTCTATCTGCCTCACACACTCCAAAGCACATATGCACGGTCATGCTTACGATCCCTCTGAGACACACTTTCAAATGACATTATATGAGACAAACAAAAGCAAAATCCCCGAAGTTGATACCACCCATTTCCATTATTTATCAGGGGATTCTTGCTGCAAGCAGCCAAAGCTCTGAATCTGATTTGATATTTGACACTTGAGCTGGTAACCATGGCCGGGGTGGATCCAGTCATGGGTTGGCAGTCAGGTCAGCCTCCCCTGCGTGCGATCCCCCCACCTCCCATTTGTCACCCCACCCTAGTGTCTCAGTGGAGTTCATGGCGAGGCCCCCCTCACGCATCCCTCACTGACCAGGCGGCTGAGAGGCACACAGATACCCCCTTAAGGAGCTTTGCTCTCTGGAGGAAACTTAATCTCCTTTTTTAACGCCATCCCAAGGCTCCTCGCAGGCCCTGAATAGAGCGGGGGAGGAGCCGGCTGCAGAGTATCTCCGAGCCCACATGGCAGCCCAGCCCAAATCTGAATATCTGAGCTATGGCGGAGCTGAGGAGCTCCAACGCCAGCACAGGAATTAGCCCTCCGACAGGCCACGCTAAACCCCCCCCCCTCCCACCTCCCATTCCCCCACCAGCGCACCTCCTCTCTCCTGCAGCGGCTCCCCCATTTCACCCACCGCCACACGTGCATGACGGGCTGTGACAGAAACTGTTCATCTTCATAAAAAAAGAAAAGAAAAGAAAGATACCTCTGTTCACTTAGAGAATAATGACACTTAAGACTTTTAAGGAATTCAGAAAATACCATACCAGGCATTCTCATTCTGTATTTTGCTCAAGTCAAACAGTTCAATTATCTTAGCATAATGATTGTCCAAATGGCCAGACTGTTTATGGGGTGGTTAGATTTGGCACTGTTTCTTGGCTGGGATCAGTGACTTCCTTTAGGCTTGTTGTCGCTGGTCTGCACCTGCCAGGAAACCAACACAGTGCCCATGAGTCTTTACTCCTAGCCAAGAGATAGTCTGGCACATAACCTCCTGTATAAAAGCAATGTATCATTTTTCAACATTTTGGTTTTAGTATGGATTACACAAATGAGATATAACATGTTAAATAGTGAGCTTTACAGGTGCTGATATGCAGATTTTGTTACCTTTGGACAGAGCCGGTCCAGCTGCGACCCCTCACGTTCAGTCTTTATGCTAAGCTGAGCTAACTCACTTTGTCCCAGCTTCTTATTTAAGGTACAGACATGAAAGGTGAGAGCATATTTAAAAAAATATTAAACTCTTGCTATGAATTTATATGCAATGCTCTTGTCAACACAACCGTTCTGACCTCTCAGACCTTTTCTAAGTGGTGGTAAGCATCTACTGAAAACAAACATGGCTGATAAAATGTGTTGTCTGTCAGTATTTTATCACCTTGTCAGGTCTGGCTGTGAGGACACGCTGATGACTCCCTGCTTCATAACCCCCCCCCCCCCTCTCACTTTCTCTCCCTCCCTCTGCTTGCCTCTCTGGCTCTTGACCAAAGGGCAGGGGTAAATATTAACCCTGACAGACTTGTGTGAAAATCTCTGAGCCTTTTTTATTTGGAAGAAGGTGTGACAGATTACCGAAGAAGGGCGGATTCCTCAGTGGCAAGAGGTAGCGGCGCTCTTTACCCAAACACTCTGGGACCCGTGCTCTGACATGCTCCTTTAGCGCCCTGTCAGGAGACTATTCCCAAAGCAAACACAGTCAAGGCTTTCTCTCCACGAGGCGGGCCCTCATAAACTCCCTGAAAAGGACTTAGAGTGCTGAAGAGCAACAAGAAAACAAGATGTGGGGAAACCAAACAGACCTTACAAAGCCCTGGACATGGTGTCTTTAGTCAACTTAACAGGAGTACGGTGTTCACTCGGGGGGAGTGAAAGGAAAGGCAAATTTCAGCCCCATTTTATCTCAGCAGGTCCAAACACAGACCAGTGCTGTATTTCATGTTGAAAACTGTCCAAGTGGTGCCAGCAGGGAATAGAGGGAAAATCTGTGGAGAACAGCCTGTTGAACCAGTTTTCTGTCTGATCTACAATATTTATTTAAAAATGTGTTCATTCTTTCAGGTTTTACTTTGGTCCCGGTGAAAAAATAACGTATAGTACTAATAGTTGTCTCAGCTTTTCATATCAAACCCCCCTTTTTTTAAAATAAAAAAGTGGAATTACGGTTTAAGTTCAGGTTGTGGTATATCTTGAATATAAAAGATGAAGTTTATTGCACTCAACAGTTATCGGTGACTGGTGACGTGTTGGTAATGCTGAGTCTGACCAAGCACAGACTTGAGAACAGCAGCGTGATCTACGATTGGACCTGGCAGAGTCATTTATGGTCACAGTGTGAGATTCTGTCACGGCCATGATAATACAGTCCACACACTGGCTTAAGAGAGACACGAAGTATATGAGGAATTTAAAACTTGAACAGCTGTTGGACTGTAAAGAAGATACATGCAGGCACCTTGTAACATAAGAAACATGTTAAATCTATTTATTTTTTTAAAATTAAAAGTAGACAAGATTTCAACCACCCTCTGTCTGGTTTGGGTCTCAACCTACTTCAAAGGGAAATAACCGACTCATAAACCTATAAAACATGCTTCTGCTCAGTGGGAATACGTTTATATACAGTATCTTCAACCAAGGATGCTTCTAAAAAGTGAACCTAAAATAGTAAAAATACAAGTTTAAAAGTCTTCAATGAGCTAAAAGATGCTTTAAAACTTAAAATAACTTAAAACAGAGTTTGGAGGCCAGGTTGTGTACAGGCTCTTAGTGTGTGTTTCTTTTTCTTTTTTTTTCTTTTTTTTTGCGTTATCTTCTTTTGCATTGGAAGTGTATGTTTTCAGATTTGGCACATTAATTTCAGACACTCTGGTCATACTTTTCTCCAAGTTTCATATCTGTCCCTCAAGTGCGTTGAAGTGGGTCAAAGTTAGAGGTAACCCTAACCCATGCCAAATTTTCAAAAATGCAATGCATCAAATTTATTGTATTAATTCAAGTTTGATTCATTTTCAGCTACATTTGTCACTACAACCAACTTTATTTTCAAATTAAACATTGTCATTTAAGTCATTATTTGCATAGAAAATATGAATTAGATCATCTCAAAAGTCTTTCATTTGATTCAGAAAAAAAAACAAACAGAAAAATAAGTGTATGATCACCAAAAATGGAAAAACTAAAACCTCTGACATGACAACTCTGGTTCATGCAGCCAGGTCAGTCAAACATTACTTCTTCACACTTGTTGAACACTTGGCTAGTTACCTAACAGAGCTTACATGTGAGTAAACGTGTGTGTATGTGTGTGTGTGTGTGTAACTGGCTCCCCTGTCATTTTCTGTTAGTCCTGTATAAGCCTCAGCCTGCAAATGCACAGAGGGACAAACCTATATTACCTCCAGAGCAAAAAAAACTGGGTCAGATGGTGGAACAAAGAATTAATTTACAGGCGGTGGTGGTATGGAGCATTACAGAAGTTCACTCTATTGTGCAGGCAGGGTGGTGGTGGTGGTGGTGGTGACGGGCAGGAGGGCAAATGGAGTTCTTAATTCAGAAATGGACCCTAATGAGTGGATTCCTCTGAGGGGGTAAAGAGGGATCAGTAATTCACAGTTTCTTCAATTGAAAAAATGAGGCAAGTGGATCATCCATTTATTCATCATCTGAGGAATCATCTTAATTGGAATTCAATTTAGCAGTGTGTGTGTGTGTGTGTGTGTGTGTGTACAAGCGCAGAGGGCACATTGCAGCCTCTTTTTAAATTTTCTGTGCCTGATGCCTGTGCTCTGAAATACATTTCTCTTGAGCCCCAAGCAGACTTAGATACACTTGTCACATAATCAAATGTGAAATACAAAGTACTGTATGGTGAAAGGGCCAGGACTTTATTCCAGGGGAAATAATTTACTTTTTTTCCCACTCTTCTCTCCAGCCGGGTTGCTTTCATGTCATTTAGATGAGTGGTTAATAAGGCAGAGCGTTAAGAGGATTATGATCTGGTTGGGCCATAGCATAGTAGGGCTGGTGGTGGTGGTGGAGAATAGAGGGGGGGAGGGGGAGTCAGAGCATCTAAGGCAGCGAGATGTGGGGGGGCATAGTCGGCTGGTACAATACTGGGCAGGAGGAGAGCATCCTCCTCACTGTCAAGATTCATTTAGTCAGAACTAAGCACTCCAATAGGCCTGAGCTCTCCAATAGGCCATATCTTCGTCTTCTTCCTGTTCTTTCGGGCTGGGGGGGATTTTCTTTAAAGACTCGCTCCATCTCGCTCTCTGTGCTAATGAAGACCCTCAAAGTGGTCCGACGGGAGGAGCTGCAGGTATCGGTATAAGCCAATGAGGAGGTGAGAGCCCGACTCCCGACTGGCGTTTGGGGCTCAGTGTAGAAAAGGGGGCAGATGAGGAATGGAGCGAGCGAGAGGGGGGGGATTTGTATTTCAGCCCTGGCCCTGTGAAGATTTTAGGGTCCTGTGTGGTGGGAATCCAAAGACAGAGCTTAAGGTAAAAGGTTTTTAAGAAACGTAGACTTTTTTTGGGTAAAGTCTTTTACAGGTGGACTTCACCTGGGAATCATCTTCTTGATGTGTTCTTAGAGGAACTCTTATAGGACTTGACTCGGTTCCTGGGCTATAGGGGAAGTAAATGTGATGAGAGCGACCTCTTTACCAACACAGACACATTCTGGTCCGCCGTTGTTGGCTTGTGTCCTCCGATGCCTCCTCTGAGCGAAGCACTTTATGAGAGCCCATTTTAAAAAATCTCCATGAATCAGCCTCAGCTCTAGCTCCTCTCGCCCCACTGAGAAGACACAAGCCTCCTCCCTCCTCCTCCTCCTCCACCACCACCACCACCATTCCCAAACTCCCTCTGCCATCGTCTCCCCCAACACAACCTCCCACCCCACCCCGCGACTCACAGCGCCTGGCACCAGGCTTCTTAAATGCATCTTTAATTCAGCAACTTTGAAGTGGCACTCCGGCAAATGCACTCAATCAATTATAAATGAAATAATCTCCTTATAATATTAGAGATTTTTAAAGTCTAAGAAATACTGGAAGATTAGGGAGCCCAAATCAGTTTTAGCGGTATCTAAAGTGACAGCAGGAGAATCATTGGAAGGAGCGGGTAGAAACTTAAAATGATTATGTAGATCTGTGTCACTGCCGAATGTTTCTGCAAATCCCTGCTGGATCTACCGCAACGAAGGAAACAGATTATTCCTGGCCTTATTTAAAGGGTTGGAGTTCTTAAGTGGCTTTTTTAAAGGGAAACATTTATATATATTTACACATATATTTACAGCTACTCTCTCTCCCTCTCCACAGCTGCTCTTGAGGCTCCGTCACCAGCATCTTGATGCCTGTGGGTCAGCCGGCGTTGCCACACGTAGGCTATATGAGCCTTCCTATTGTACAGTGGATAACGCCGATGCTGACGTCTCGCTCACGGCAACTAATAAGTTATTCCTAAAAGACAAGGATGACTATATAGATACATAGTTATTACACATTTCTGCCTCATGGTGCTGTTGTATGTTGAGATTTAATGAAGTTTTATAGGACGCCTCAGGAAAATGAAGCTGCTACTTTTGATAAACTTTTATCTTTATATGCTTTTATTTTATGTCATATTGCAAAAAAAGTAAAAGAAAAATAAGAAAAGAAAAAAGTTTGTATTTAAAGCCTGTGTTTTGTTTAAACTGCCACACATGCATGCTGGCTGGATACAGACAAACCTTGTGTTTATTTCTACTGCAGCAACTGTTGTGTTTATTCCCTCCTATACCACTACTGACAGTGGTAAAAATTATGACCCAGCGCACATTTCTATCACGCTGGGGTTCATTCATCTTTGATTACACCTTTCAGATGATATAAATTAGGCCTATCCCACACTGTTAGCATGATGGATTACAGGGGCCGATATGAAACACACTGATCAATATCATGGATTAGTTTCTGTGTTTCAAGGCTATGCGTCTCTGTGAGAGCAGCTCTCTCGCAGACGCCTTTTGCTATAGCCGGCTCAGCGCTAAAACAAAAAACAAAGAACCCACCTCTGCCATATAACTTTTGATGCTGCATTTTGATTTAAAAACAGAAGAAATCATCTACTGTATGTAAATTTTATTTCGAAAAGTGTGTCCTTTTCTTATTCTCCTAGTCTACATCCTTGTTTTCAATGGAAATACACTGCATGTCTAACTATCTCTGCAGGAATTGTCTCTTTTCTGTCTCTTCCTTAAGCTTCCCAGCGGACCACTTACACTATCAAACCAGGAAAATAGTGTTTATTATAGCGGGCACTTGGCTGAAGACAGGATGAAGCAGAAATCAATGTAGGGCTAACTGCCTCAGAGGGCAGATGTCATAGAGGTCCTGGACTCACAATGCCAGAGGCTCTTGCATCTGTAGCCCCTGCAGAGATTAGAGAGTGTGTCACTGACCTCCATGGTTGTCCACTGAGGGCTTTATTGTTGAGAGACTATCACAGCATACCCACACATGGAGCATGCAATATTTTTCTCCATCTTATTAAAGGTGACTTATCAATATTTTTATAGTGACAGCAACAGATCAAATGATGAAGTAAACAGAATTATCATCTGAGTCTGTAGTTCCCTAAAATGCTTCTGAACATACTGAGCATCTTTAAGCAAATTGCGTTGGTTGTAAGACTTGCGACTGTTCAGTTTAGTTTTGAAAAGCACTCATAAACATACAGCATATATACAGTATGCTACCTGTTCAGCAGCCAAACAGCAGACAGGCATCGTTAGTGACCAGCTGGTGAACACAGCTGAAGAGCTTCCCTCAGGAGTGGGTGAAAACCACATCAGCACTAAGAGGACAGGGGGTATCGGGATCACATTTGCCTGAAAATGGATGCTGGATTTGATATTAACAAGTTTTTAAGGTCTTAAAATGGCATTTTGTTCACATTTAACTGCCTATAACATGATTTTTTCCCCTCTAGAAACTGTTATTAGACTTTACTATACACTGTTCCTCATACAGTTGGAATAAAAATAAAATAAAATACAAATAACTTTATTGATCATACCTTCCAAATGTATCACTTTGAAATTAAACTACCAAGAATGTACCTGAAAACATAATTATTCCAACTTTATGGACAACAATGCACTTTACGTTTTACTATTTTATTATTTACTATTTTGTTTGTTACATTTGAAAGCCATAGTGTGAGAAATTCAAAAAGGGAATTTTTCTTTTTCTGAATAAGTATTACGTTTTTTTTTTTAAATTGTCTTTAACGCTTTGATAATTAAGGCGAGCACAAGTAACACACCACCTTGGTTTTTAGTCATAAATTACCCAATGAATGTTCGATCAATATTATCACTTATCAGGACACATCTGCCTATTAATTAAAGTGTATCTTTTTTTATCTGTATTCATGTGCTTTTTGTAAAGCTTTGAGGCTGACAGTTAAAAAAGTGTTTAACATGTGCACAAGTAAATGCCTGTAAGTGCAGGTGACAGGTGTTCGACTGTTGTTGTTTTTTTGTAAATTATTATTTTTTAAAAACAGCTGATTGTGAGGATTGCGTTTCATTTCACGAAAATGGAGGGAGATGTTGTCAGGAAGAGAAAAAAAAATCAAAAAGGGACCGAGACTATTATAAATCTCACCGACGCATTTATCAAGCTTAAAGAAAAGGCTCCATATGAACAAGGTGCAGGTCAAACGAATAAGCTTTTTAAAAATCAATCTGACCAATTACTGTCCGTCTCGCTTCGGAGTGAGTCACGCTCGACTCAAACAATCAAAAGGGGGCAGATGCAGAGAGGAGCTGAGGACTGACAACTTCATGTTTAGGTAATTATCACCACTTCTGGCATGAGCTGAGGGGCCTCTTAACAGCCTCATTGTTGTTGTTAAACAGTTTGCTCTGTTGATTGATGATGAAAAGGGAACATGCACCCACACCTCTTTGGGGACTGTGACATAATGTGTGTGCATCCCCTGTGACCCTGCCAGCTGGGCAGGCTAAACACAACACAACACAACACACACACAGATGAGATTGTATAGACTACCACAGGGTGGAGGGGGGGAGGGTTGGCTATCAATACATTATTCATATCCATCAGATGGGACACACACTGGGAATAGGCACACCCTCAGACACGCACACACACACACACACACACACAGATATTCTAATTCAGCCACTTCATCATAGCACTGGCAGGTCTGGGAAGTCATACATCCCCGTAGATGCTCTGGTCTTTTCCTGCACCGTCATCAGATTCCCCGGCTCTCCCCAGTGTGTTACCCCCTCATTCATATTCATGTATAGAGTCAGATCTCTGCCAAAGGGGCTTCTCTGCAGGGTGGGTGGGTGGGGGTCTGTGCAGGAGGACCCTGTGGCAAAGAAAACACTAAAAACACACATACAACCACATAAACCATCAGTCAATCTCAGCTAGTTCTTATAGGAAACATGAAAAATGTGTGATTTTCAGGATATTAAAAACAACATCATGGGAGGAATAAAATCTGAGAAATTATAATCTAGTCTCACCATTTCACATCTCGGTGAATTACTATATCAAAACATTCAAGTCTTTTCCACCTGTATTTGGTTTCCTCGTGCTGGCGTTCCACCTCGGTGGGCCGCTAATCAGCGCTCATTAAGATCAGATAGATATCCATCGCCACTGTCTCTCTTTAACAGGCTCTTGCTGCTCCCGCCCCTGCCCCTGCTGTGTGCTGGAGGGATTATCAATCCAGAAGACAACAGATCTCACTCCTGGGTTCCTCCAGCCAGTCGCCATCTGACAGGCAGGACAGGCCGACTCTTTACATGGCCAGTTGGGCCCAGCAAGACTCCTTTTCTACCCACTCTCAAGGCCTCTCTTTCTCTGTTATCACCATTATCTGATGGTTGAGGAAGTTTTTTTGTACTCAGTACTTTTATTGTCCTTTAGTTACCCAGCCTAACTGCTCACCTGATCTACTTTTTCTTACTCCAACTCTGCAGTGAGCGCTTCTCATTTGTCCCTGATTGGTGGGATCTGTGCGAGCAGGTATCCAGGTTAAGTGGCCAACCGCGACGTCTCCTCGGAGAGCCTTGTGCCTTCAGGCCATCTCGCACAGTAATTTCTTAAGCACTGTTTTCCACACTGGCTTGTGTTCTCTGCAGAGGCCTCGACCACACTGTAATTAGAGCCAAATGGCTGCGAGCAGACGTGCTGATCTCCAGGTATAACCCAATAAAATATGATCTCAATTTTGCTTTTGCCTTTTGTTGCCACACAATAATTAAGGGTAGTGTGGTTTGTCTGGGGTCTGAGGAGGCACACCACGTTACACACACGCTATGAATAAACATAGAAGCCAGTGGACGAATAAAACTGAAAGGTTTCTATCAAAAAGATTTAATAGAGTTGGTTTAATAAAATGTAAGAGGTTATAATAACATAATGAAGACACTTACTTTGTTACTTACACCTGAAATGACTGACGTAACTCAGTCTGTATTTTTGTTTTATGTTTTATAGCAAGACTCAAAAATATTGTAGGCTATAAGATAAGATAAAGAGCAAGGGGATAACACCTCCTCCATATCTTTTGTTTAATCCATACAAATGCCAGATGATTTATTATGTGACATCATTATCAGTTGAAATATTTCTCCTCCGCAAACCACATACTTTGGACGACTGCCTCTTCGTCTCAAATAGTTTCTGGCTCCTTTTTTAAAACGCTCATGTTGGATTGGTGTCCCTGCGGTCAGCCCGTGGGTTAATGCTGGATGTGGCTCTGCCCCGACAACCAGCCAAAGCCTTTTTAAGAAGGCTTTCTGCAGAACAAGGCATAAAACCAGATTATGAAACAACAATAAATCAATCCCTTATGCTCATTTCATAAAACACTGTATATGAAGCTTATGGGGGAAGAGCTGGGTTTAACTGGCCCAGTGTGTCGTGTTCGCATCGGGATGCGGGCCCACAAGCAGATGAGTTAGGGAGGACAATTGGATGAAAGGAAGTTTAACCGACAATCAGGAGTGATTTGTGAGCTCATGCTGTAGATATGGTTGGGTTTGACTTGACTGGAGCTCGCTGATCAGACACGAAGCAGGAGAAGCTGTCAGAGGTGTTGGAAACTGAGCCCCCATTCATTCATTATTCTGATTAAAGAGGAGAGGAAGAGCAACTCTACAGTGACTTAAGCCGAAAGGATGAGCCTCAATTCTCCAAATGTTAGAATCCAGATGACCCACAGATGCTTTAAAGCTGATTTCACAACAACAGACAGATGTTGAGAGGTAGCTAGTGGTGCAGGGGTGGGGGCAGCTATCACACCGGCTGAGGTTCTTTCCTGTCCCTTTAATCGAGAAAAGACTCAGAGCTGTTTCTAAGTGCTCCTAAATCAGATAAAACAGACAGAGAAAATCAACTTCTCTGTGTAAGTGTGTGCTGCTTTGTGAGGCTGATATGGACCAGAGAGGATTACTCTTGGATGGGAGGCTGGCTTTGGGAGGACTATGAAGATGGGAATATAGACTTTCCTGGACTACTTTATAGGATCATGACAGCCAAAGAGTGGATGGAAGCCATTCGTGTGCAGCAAGCAATGATTCAAGGGGAATACAACTAAATTTCACAGTTTAACATTTTATTTCTCTGTCTTTGACTTAGTTTTTACTAAAAACATTTCACACACATTTGTGTTTTACTGATTATGCAACTATATCACTCAAAGAACCATCAATGAGGTAGAATGGTGACTGGGCTCAACAAAGGGCTGGACAACTTATTGCTGCTTTAAATGCTCAAATTAATGATGTAAGAGTTTGAGCTATAAAACTTAAAGCCCATTTAGCGGAATTGAAACTTTTCGGTTTTGTGATCTTCAGAGATCAAAAAGAAAAGAAAAATCAGACCTAAAACTTAAGGGAAAAACAGAGTTTTCAACAGTGTACTGTACATGCAGCTCTGCACCTGTTGCTCACTGTGCATTGCTCTCTATCAACACTATGCAGATCTGTATGAACATGCTGAAATTTTGCTTGCATTTATTTACAACAAGCTCCATTTTAACCACGTAAAATGTCAGTGCACTTGGTTGGTGTCTGGTGTTGAAGACCAGAGAAATCTATCATAGAGACACCAATCTCTGCACTGATGGAAATATCAAAAGCAGCGTATCCTCGTTCCAGCACATTTGGAAAGTTGTGACATAACTTGTGACGTTTTTCTTTCTTTCTGTAGCACTAAAAATTGTAAATAGCCTACAATTAGATGTGACGTAATCCCACATGTCAAAAAAATATAAATTAAGATAATATTTTGCAAGGAAAACCAGACTCACTGTGTGTGTGTGTGTGCGACTCTACTGTAGGTTACTTACTGGTGGTCCCAGTCCTAGTCCTTTCCCTGGGTGATAGTTAATTACCCTGGATAAATCCATTGGCAATTTGTCAGGCTGTTCCAGTATGCCCCCCAGTCGAACCCCACACCCCAAAAAAACCCACTTCCCTCCTCTCTTCTTCCTCGTTCTAAGCTCATGTAATGAATCACTAATCACTCCTTCCCTGACGAGCATCCCCAGCCTATTATCTCTTAATTACCCCATTCAAGAAGGCATCGGCACAGGCCAGCAGGGGGCGTGCCATCGAACAAAAATACAACAAATATGACGCAAGTGAGCCAGATCAGTTTGTGCTCCATGATGTATAGTAAATGAACAATGCCCGAACTTTATTGTGTGTGGATCAGGAGAGTGTATTTACCGTCAGGTGGTGAATTATGTATGTCACCGTGTTTCTGTTCGTGTACCTGAGAGGGCAGGCGAGCCACTGCAGGCCCCCCTGGCTGTGGTGGTGGTTTATGTACGCAGAGCCAGAACGAACTGGCTTGTTCTCAATCTCTGCTCGGCTCTCTGACCGCCGGGCTCCAAATGGTCCTCTTGTGGAGCATTTGGACTGTGGCAGAAAATGGAGCCTCTAACTCACAGAGTCATTTGCAGATGCAACACTTGGGATTTGAGGCGAGTTGCCACAGATCTGAGATAGAAATTGGAATTGGCAGCAGACATGAAATGGGGTCAGGGGATTTGTCCCACACATACACACACACACACTATGACTCACGCACGAGTTTTAGGGTCCTCTGATTTACAAGGAGATGGGGCTGTTCAAACAATGCTGAGATGAGCTGTAGTTTAGAGCGTCAGAAAACAGACTAAAAAGCATTATTTGTACCGTCTTTTGCAGAATTCCCACACATGAAATTAAATAAATCCTTCACTGAATTGCATTGGAAGTAAGTGCGGTATATGGACGCAGGTCGGGGTCACCCAGTATGTGTGATAGAGCAGATTTTCTAGGATGTGTGTGCGGCAGGAAAGACAAATTCCCATACTCCCTTTCCCAAGTCTGAGAAAAGAGCAAAGAAAAGGTTCGAGATCACACGGTTGTCGCTTGTTTACATCAACTGCGTAAACCAAGAACAGTTTTTTTTGTTTTTTTTCATAGCTTCCAAAACTGATGGGTGCCCCCTGCCAAGTCCTCTTAATAGTTAAGGTTTTTGAATTTAATCTCACTAATTTCGACATATCCCTCTAAGGATCTTTAAGCTTAACTTTAGAAAAGAAAAAAGACCCTGTACACCCCTTTCTGGAATCCCGGTGTCCGTTTTTTGTCAACCCTTTAGTGAAAGCCTGTCAAAAGTGGTTAGCTTCTCCAGTGAAACTACTTCTTTGCATCCTAGCTCCCGGTCTTGCCCTGTGTCTGCACAATTTCTCTCTATCCTCTTGTTTCTCTCCTTTTGTTTAGATAAAGCGAGGGATTAGGAAAGATTTGCCCCCATAAAGTAGTGGTTTGATGGGCTTTTATCCCACCATGTTGCTAAAGCTGTGTAGCCCCTGGATTAGGCCCTGACAATAGGAACCCTTGTGCTGGGCCGCAGCCTGAGGGCCACAACCAAAGACGAGCTCTGAGAAAGAGGGAGGAAACAAACCTGCCAACCTCGATATGTCAAGTCTGCCAGAGAAACCGTTCATAGGAGCAGCCCTGGCTGCAGCATGGTGCGCTGCGTCCACAGGATCATACAAGGATAAACAATAGTGAGAGGGAACAACGTGTGGTCAGCCTCACAAATGGAGAATTACTGTGTCTCTGTCCCAATTACTAAATTCTCTCAACCAAAATGCTCAGTCTGAAAGGTTTACCAAACTTAGAGGAGATTTCATACATCAAAAGTCTATTTGTAGCCAGGTCTTGGGAGTAGCTTTTACCTCAGAAGTGAAAGAATGCCTAAAACATTTCATGGCCCCAGAAGCAGTTACATGAAGTCTGATAAATTACATCAACTGAATGACATAAACCTGGTGGTGTGGAGTTACTCTGCATCCCCACTAATCATTCATCTGTACCGACAGCTAGCTGCATTAAGCTACAGTACATTAGCCGGTTAACACGCTCAAAACTGTTGGCTGTAGAGTGGCGTTGTATATGAGAGGTGCAGCAAAGGAAGAGGAAGTTTAATAATAAATCAATGAAACACTCAATTTTAAAACTTCCCTCAGATTCAATAGATTCAGTATTGTTATAGCATCCTTCTCCTGATTGTTTTGATTTATCTGTAACTTTGAAGATGTGCTTTATTCTCACTGTTCTCATTGTAGCATTACTTTTGGGCCACAACAGGCGTCTGTTTTCTATATGAGCAGCATCAACCAGATGGACACAGTTAGCAACCAGCTGCACTAAGCAGCTTAATAGCTGAACATTTTCTCAGGAACTGGTGGAGACCAAAGCAGAGGTAAAATAAGGAGAAATGTTGGACGTAGTTCCATGTCTGCTGAATATTTTGTGACAGAATTGCTTGATGTTCAATGTAACAAATAAGGTGATATAATTCACTCTCTGCTTCCCCACTTGTAACTCTGGTAAAGCGAATGCCAATAAGTTGCTTCACAGGTCGAAGTATCAAAAACAAGTGCTCATTGGATACAAGGGCACATCATGAAATAAAAAAAATGGTAAGACTTGCAGTAAGCGTATTGCTCTCTAAGTCATAACCAAGAAAATCTCAAGGCACTCTGTTTTGCAAAAAAAATAGAAAGCATTTAATAAACTAAAAAAAAGCTTTTAAAAAAAGAAAAAAAAGAGAGTGATTTGTCTGTTTAGATCAGGTGTCCAGCAGAGTCAGGGAAGTCTTAAAGGTGAATGCCAGCTAATACGCAGCTAGAGGATTGCTAATGGCAAGTTGCTTTGTTGCTGCAGTCACACGAGTCCCATGGAAGCAGTCAATCCTATACCATACATCAAAATGATTAATTTTACCCAAATGAGCACAAGCTAACCTTGACTAAGAGCATGTGCTGGCCAGAGCAGTTGGATTGAAACCTAATGTATTCATGAAGTTAAGGAAAACCTAATGATAAAAGTTAATGGGCTCTGAAGGCTGAAGGCATCAACTTTCTCCTCGAGTTGATGTAAAATGCCACATGGAAATATAGGGAGCCATTTGAGGGGTAAAATTACAAACGCTCATGCGTTATAAACCTGATTAAAAACTGAACATGATTTATAAATCGCTGCAGCTTCCGAGGCTGAGCTTCGATTCAGGCAGCCAAAGTCCTGATGCAGGGATAAAGTTTTGATATTCAGGAAGCAGGCGGGAGGATGATTGAGAGCAAAGACGATAACTCAGATCTGGAGAGAGGCTCTAACATGATAAAGCTTGAATGCAGCCAGAGTGCAGAGAACAATGAGTGCGCCAATGAAATCCACAGAAATCTGAGATGAATTTGGGGTTTAGAAAGTTAGCCTGGAGTGAGCATCACTGAGATCCTGATGGTTGATCAGGATGAGAAGCGGGGTGTGAGGATGGTAAATAAAGAGATGGGTAAACTAGAGCCTGCATTCAGGATAATCATTAGGATTAGGACTCCGAGCCACCAATACTGAGCTGCAAAAGAAAACATTTGGAGTTACTGTTTGTGTCTCTGGAAGCCAAGAAAACAACAAAACTGTGTTGTTTAATTAACAGAAAATGGTTTTGATAATCTATTAATGGTTAAAGTCATTGTTCATCCTCTCTGATGTGTTGATTGATTTATCATCCTTTGTTTTTCAACTGTTGATTTCTTACAAAAATATAACTGATGACATGTCATCAGTTGCTTTTCACTATTTATTGATCTGACACTGATCAATAATTCAAAACAAGGGTGCGATTGTGAAAACACACTTAGATTTAAGCTAAACCAAACACTGCATGCCTTGACTTCAAACAAAAACTGTCAGGAAATAAGCAGATATTCAGATTTTTTTTGCCTAAACACTTTAATGCATTGATTTAGAAATCTGGTCTGGAGTTATGTGGAAATAAAAAAAGAGAGTGAGAATGATAAATTGGACACAGCTAGACAATACTCGTTAATGTATGGATTTTGATAAAAGTTTTCATATAAGACAGTTTTACTCTATAAAAATCTGGAAAATATATACATGGCCCACAAGAGCTGTGTAAACAGAGACTGTGTGAGTTCAATGTCCACTGTGACCCTGCATGGTCAGGAGGGGCTGCTGCTGCTGCTGCTGCTGCTGCTCAACTGGCCTAATATCGCTCTAATAGCAGGCCCTCTTGACACTTGCATTAAAGCCTTCAGCCATGCTGGACATTAGCCGGCATTAAGGTCCGTAAAAAAGCTGATTTGAGGAAGAGCAGCTGAGAGGAATTCCTTCTCGCTTTAATTGCTTTAGAAACGGTTCCCACAAAGAGACACTGGCCAGATTTACCTCCAGTTTAAGTTCTTATTTCCATCGGTTCACAAGTTAATCCGATTTTTTTTCTCTTCTAGGCCCAAATGCTCTGCAGCTACTGACAAAGAAGGGACGAAAAAAAACATAAGGTCGGAATTATAAAAAATAATAATGAATAAAAAAAACACACGAGCATCAGAAAATTATTATTAATGTTTGTTTGTTTTTCGTTCTTTTACGAGCCACTTGTTGCGTGAAAACGTGGGACCAACTTATTAATTCATGTTGTTGCTCTCACATTTTGGACTTTCCCAGCTATAGGCTACATAAACAACCTGCTCCCTGCGTGAAATGGGACAATGGCTGATCATGTATTGTAAAGTAAAGTTAAAGGCGCTGAGCAAACCTATAAGCAGCACATTCAGCCTGTTGTCAGGAGTCCGCAACTTCTGCGAATGAATGTGGCCAAAGATCAAATTGAGTTTAGGACCCCCGCCCCTCCTCCCTCCACCCCTCCAGCCCACCTTCTCCTCTTTTCTCTTCTCTCTCGGAGGAAATTCAACAAAATATGCAAGCTTTACATTAAAAGGCTACTTTTTTTTGCTGCCCTTAATTCCACCCTAAACGGGTTTTCTTCGGGAGAAGAAATCTTTTCTAAAAAACCTTGAAGAAGAGAGGGGCATTATTGTTTTAATCCTCTTACCAGCAGTCATTTTAAGACATTTTTTTGGAGGGTGAAATGGCGTCTTGTCTACCCAATCCTAACCTAAATCCCTCGGGGGGCCGGGGAGCTGCTGGAGGCAGTGCAGCCCAGCCCGCATCTCTCCATCTCAGCTGCTTTCCCACCAAAACACGCAGTCACACCGAGGCAGCAGGAAAATGAAATTAAAGCGCGGAATTAACCTGAGAGTCACCGTGCTGGAGGAAATACAGGCCATTACTTACCATTTGCATATCATTTAATTAAGAGCTCTGTTGGAGAGGATTTTGTCATTTATTTATTTGGCTCAATTCAAACATTCAAGACTGATTTAGAAAATATAAGGAAATATTTACATTGACAAACTCAGTCAAAATGTAGTTTTTTTTCTCAGGTTTGTGATGGTTTGGCTAATAATAATAATAATAATAATAATAATAAAAATCTACACCAATGGCTATTAATATTAACAAGAATAAAGCAATTTTAATGATTAAAGGGGGTCAATTTAGAAAGGGACCTGAGTGAAATCCTTGTTAAAAATACATTTAGCCTACAGTATAAATAATAAAGTGCAGCCGTTTGACCTCGGCTTTAGCTCCCATTCAGGAACACATGTTAAAGTGAGATAAGAATAAAGAAGAGATAACAATTAAGCACAAGAGGGTAAGGTAATGGGAATTATTTTTTTAAATACATCTTAGGTCAGTTTTATAGTAGCCTATAGGCTATTAAGTATTAAGATATTTTTCTCATTAGTTTCTTATTAGTCCTCGATAAAATCAAAACTTAAATGTTATTATAACTAATTTTATCAGAACCCCAAATAATTACCCTAAATATCTATCCAAAAATAACTATATATATAAAATAAAAAGTAAAAAAATAAGTAGGATGTAAGCTATCTTTTTTTTCCTGAAGAGAAATAGCGGCAGCAGAAAAGTCGGCAGCCCGGACGCGCACATCATCCATGAGGTGAGAAGCGCTGTGAGGGAGCGAGAGGAGGGGGCGGTGTCTGAGAGCCGAGCAGCGACGTGATTGGTTGAAAGAGGGAGCGTCGGAGCGTCCCGGTGACCCCGCCCGGGGTCGCTTTAAAGGCCGAGAGATGGCAGCTCAGCATCCTCCCACATCCACCGGAAGGCGAAAGCGCGGAGAGAGCGAGTGGACCGAGCGGGACTCTGTTACCTACCCGAGGATACCCGAGTGAAGGAGCACACAGGAGGGAGCGGAGGACATGAACACCTGCGGATTTTAGAGAAGAACATCTGACAGGACAATACTCGGCTGCTCCGCGGTGGTGGAGATATTTCACTTTGGACGCACTGAAAGGAGAGAGGTGAGAAGTTTGCGCAAGTAGAAGTTGGATCGACGTCCTGTTGTAACATGTTGTAGCCCGTAGTGTAGCCAGCTTTGTGAATGACTGACGCTTTCTACGCGTTGTAGGCTGCTCTGTTGTTGTTATTATTATCAGAACATTTAAACTAATTGGACAAAACTTTAGGAAAAACGGTCACAGCAACTGAACAATAAAGTGTCATGACCTTAATTTCTCTCAGTGTAACTATTTAAATAAGTTTACTGTCACATGTCTTATTCCTATAGCTTACAGTACAATAATAAGGGTGTACATCCATATTCCAATAGCCAACTGTTGGTTAATAGTTGTTTTGTTTTTTTATGACAGATGTCTACACTTTGTCTTCCCATAAATTGACAGGGTGGTTAGTTTTATTATTCCCATTCCATATCCTTTGTGGTTGTAGTTTGTGGATGCTGCTGAATCCACTGCATGTATAGCCTACTACATTGGCCCAGTCAGTAGGCAGAGCTCCGGCCCCGAGGCGATCCTCACTAAATGCTGTATAACTCATAAATCCACGGCAATTAGCATAATGAGGCTTAAATCAAAGCCCGAGGCTCTGTGACATTGTCCTGGGAGAGGAGCATTATGTCGAGTTTTTAAGCTGCTGATTTAAAAAAAAACAAAAAAAAAGGAGAAAAGAAAAAATCAGAGACAGATTTAGTAAGAATAATGCAATAAAACAGTGACGTGACAAAAAGACGAATTTCCTTATTTACACATTTTGATCTTTCTTTTTCTTACACACATAGCCTATAGTACACACACGCGCACGCGCACACACCAAAACACACACGCCGGGCCACCCTTCACGTGTCAGGCCTGATGATAAATTAATAGCCTTGTATAGTGGAAACCTATTTGCACCCATATTAGACAGGAGCCCAACTGGGGGTCCTCGTGCATATTTCAACTGAGGACCTGCCACACAGCTCCGTCAGCCTCCAGGCGTCTCAAACTGACCTGGGACCCGACACAGATTGAAATAAACTAACCCCCCGCATCCCCTCCACCCCTACCTCTCCCCATCCACGGGTCAAACTGCTGGAGAAGAGTAAATATTTTTTTTTCTATTTTTCTTTTGCACCTCCAGCCTGCGGAGGTTTAAATTCAAGAGATCGCAAAACATAAAAACTCTTCAGGGTTGACTGTCGCCTATCTAAAGAAGATAATAATTCTTTACATTTACCTATTTTGTTTTGTGTCGCCGGATAAAATGGCATGTCTTTAATTGCCCGCGCAGTGATAATAATATTAGCTATGTTATTTAAACTATAGCCTACATTGCAAACTAACAGATAATTAAATAAGAACATGTTAAATAGCCTATACCCTATATTGGATTATAAAGCAAATGTCACAACACAAAGTGATAGATATTGGGGGGGATATTATGTTTGCATTTTACAATAAATTAAAATGTATTGTCCTTATAAACTTGGAATTTAGGCAGAACTTGGTCCCTTTATGTTGTTTTAAAACGAAGCCTTTGTAAACTTGTTCTGTTGCCACAGAAGTTAAAAATCCACTTTGTTTTTGTCAGCTTCAAAATAGTAGGAAAATAAAAGTGATATTAACCTTTAAAAATGTTTATTTTTTCGAAACAGTTATGAGGAAAAATATGGACAGACCCATTTCTCAGACAATTCTCAGACCCTAATTTCTTTAATAAAAAAAATCCGTCTGGTGTCTTCATACCTCTACAATGACACTTAAAATTTGTGGTAAATTTCTGAGTCTCAACAATTCACCTGTTGTAATTCCTCGATAAAATGAAGGAACTATTTCTCTGCAAGAATACGCGGCCTTTAATGCTCATAGGCTATTTCACCTGTTGCCATTTCACCTTTTGGGGCCCACTATTAATCCATATATTAAACGTTTTCTTTTCCAAACCCCCACAGTAGATCAGACAGAAACCGTTGTTTGGTTGGATTTTGGTGTTGATACTCATCGCAGCTTGTTTTCTTCCTCTGCAGACAGCACTTCGGGCATGCAGCACTACGGAGTGAACGGCTACTCTCTCCACGCCATGAACTCGCTGAGCGCCATGTACAACCTCCACCAGCAGGCGGCGCAACAGGCCCAGCATGCACCCGACTACAGGCCATCGGTGCATGCACTCACTCTTGCAGAGAGACTGGCTGGTAAGAAACAGTTGCTCCCTTTTTTCTTTCCACTTCCTACATGCACCGCTCTGTTTTTGATATGCATTTGATCTATCTTTGATCCGTCCCTCAATTAAACTGGTCGTGTTTCTTGTTTCTCAACGGCTGCACATTTCAAGACATTATCCTTGAGGCCCGGTATGGCTCCCAGCACCGAAAGCAGCGGCGCAGTCGGACGGCCTTCACTGCCCAGCAGCTGGAGGCCCTGGAGAAAACTTTCCAGAAGACCCACTACCCAGATGTGGTGATGCGCGAACGTCTGGCCATGTGCACCAACCTGCCTGAGGCTCGTGTGCAGGTAGGCTAAAACCCTCCTCCCCAGAATGCATTTCACCTGTGCCCTGTTTGCCTAGTTGCATGCTCATTTATTCAGGTAAGGTGCAGCTCTTTACCTTCCTGTTCATCCGTCTACCAGGTCTGGTTCAAGAATCGTCGTGCCAAGTTCCGTAAGAAGCAGCGCAGCCTCCAGAAGGAGCAGCTCCAAAAACAGAAGGAGGCATCAGGAGCAGCGGAGGGCTCCACAGAAGACTCCAAGACCGACCTCAACACCAGCACCAACACCAACACCTCCGCCACCACGACCACCGCCACCAGCAACACCACCCTGGTTCCCGAGGCCCGCACTCCACCCCCTCCCTCCTCTCTTTCATCCTGTCACCCTGAGACGGAGAGGCTGGCGGCAGCACGGCCCCAGCCTGGCGAGATGAGCGTGGAAGTCAACGTCACCTCCCCTGAGCCGTCGGACAGCGAGTCAGCAGCGGAGGATAATGCTGACAGAGAGGAGGATGAAATGAGAGGGGAGACGAGGGGGAAGATCAGGGAGGAGATGCAGGGCGAGGGGGGAGCTCAGGCGGGGAGCAGCTCGCCGTCCTGCAAACGACTCAGCCCCACATCAGGTAAGAATATTGAAGTCTATTGAGTGTATTTACTTGAACTAAAAAGAAAAAAAAAAGATCTACATAGGCGTGTGTTAAAATTGACTCATGTCGTCCTCCTCCTCTCCCTCAGATTCCCCCCTGGGCTCCCCCACCTTGCCGTCCTCAAGCAGCGTGACCGGCGGTTTGGCTCAGAGCAACTCCTACGCCTCGTCCCCCCTCAGCCTCTTCCGGTTGCAGGAGCAATTTCGCCAGCACATGGCCGCCACCAACAACTTGGTGCACTACCCGTCCTTCGACATGAGCACGCCGTCCTCCCTGCCCTACCTGGGCATGAACGTCAACATGCCGTCCCCGCTGAGCTCGCTGCCCTGCCAGTCCTACTACCAAACTCTGTCGCAGGCCCAGCAGGTGTGGAACAGCCCGCTGCTGCAGGCGGCGCCAGGCAGCCTGCCGGGAAGCCTCAACAGCAAGACCACCAGCATCGAGAACCTCCGTCTGAGGGCCAAGCAGCACGCAGCCTCGCTGGGATTGGACACGCTCCCCAACTGAAGCTCGCTCCCTGCTCCCTCCACACGTTCGGGCCTCTGCTCCGAGGCTTAGCTATGAATGATGGGCCCCCTGCAAGAGGTGACTCTGGCTCCCTCACACTTTGCTCTCAACCTCACAACAACTGCAGCAACTTTATCCAAAAAAAAAGAAAGAAATGCATCAAAAATATGTCACATTTAAACTAAAAGCCTTTTTGACAGCTACCCAATCAGCTGTCATAGAGATACATAGAAAATCCCACAATTCAAAACATGTCCAAATTTCACACAATTCAACAAAACATTCACTGAGGATGATTTGGTTTATAGTTTTCAAGATTTCAGCTGAATCAGAGCAGCGTGACAAACAGTAGAAACAACATATTTTTAGGTGCACAGGAAGACAACATGTGTGTGTGAGAGCAGGCACTTTAGGGGCCCCTCCCTCCCTCCCTCCTTCTCCTTCAACCTCATCCTCTTTATATGGGCATGCAGCTCACTGCTGAGAGCGCACCACGATGTGAAGAAACATCTCTGCTGGACAGACTCGACAGAAAATAGGAGCTCAATGGACAAAAGAAAAGAAAAGAAAAGAAAACCGGACTGAACAAGACTCTGCCCACGTGGATCTTGTTTGTATTTGACTCCTCCCGATCAACAGCTTAAGCGACGTCTGCTGACACTAGCCGCTCTGTATGATTCAAGCCCTGAAACACAGAGCTGTCAGTCTCATACCTGGACAGACACCAGATATTCAAAAGCTCTATAATCACACCTGAACGTGAACTATGCATGCACGCACCTCTCTGAAGCATGGCTTACCGCCGCACAACACAGAATGAAGTCACATCAGATCTGATATTAGGAATAAAGCTCAGATCAGTCACTATAATCCCCAAGACAGATGCTTTTTTCTTTTTTAGTTTTTCTCCCTCCCTTTAAAGTTACAGCTCTGCCTGCAAGAATCTATTGAGCGTTGTATGTAAATATCCCTCAGTGTTTGGCTCCGTCTGCTTGGTTAAAGAGTATCTCCATGTCTCTTTTTATGTGAAGGATTTGACAAGAACATGACATTTATTTCGCAATTGTGGCTTTAAGCAAAGGACCTACAGCTGAAATGTAAAGAAGGGGAGAATCTGAAGAGGAAGCGCTGTCACAATTTAAAAAAAACAAAAAACAACAACCTAATACCCACATAACAGTATATTTTTGAAATGAACCCACCACTTTTATTTCTGCATCAGTGGCTTCAGCAGAAAGACGCACAGGCCCACTCTCTGTGTATTATATCAATGTAGATTCCAGACATGTATTTCTCAATTGTTTTAAATGTAAGTAATTTATCTGTTTAATTCAAGGGAATAAATCACACTTAAGAATGACTCCTGTTCTCAGTGTTTATTCTAGAAGAACAAACACCTGTTACTGGAAATGAAAGAAAACAACAAATTGTGTATGAATCACGGATAGAAACACTATGGCTGTAATCTAGAAAAGTTCCTGATTGTGGTGTGTATTTTCTGCAGACAGGAGCTTGCTCAGCTATGAGTTGAGTCAGAAGGAGACCAGAGAGAAGTTAACATTACATGGTTGAATGTTCACAGACATGCACTCACATTCAAGCACATCTCAATATATCAGAATACCACAGTGCAGCTACTGAACCAGACTACGAGACCATTTAAAGGCTCAGGAAACCTTTGCAGGTGTTTTGAGTGAATGGGCTCTATGCACAGCTCCACCACTTCCTGAATTTAAGGCAGCTCCTTTATTTCCTGTCTTACATTATTGGACAAACTGATTAATCCAGGTGTGTCTGACCATTGTGACAACTCAGACACACCTGGATTAATCAGTTTGTCCAATAATGTAAGACAGGAAATAAAGGAGCTGCCTTAAATTCAGGAAGTGGTGGAGCTGTGCAAAGAGCCCATTAGCTGGTTACAGTGACACCATAAGGTTACAGTAATGACTTTTCCACTATATTCTAACTTTTTGAGTTTTAATTGTGTTGTAATTAAATATAAATCATCATCATTACAGTTAAAAGAAATGAAAAGATGAAATATTTCAGTCTGTATGTAATGAATCTATATTATATGAGCTTCACTATTATAATTGAACTATTGAAATAAATTAACTTTTCCATGACTCTAATATACTGAGATTCAAAAACCAAAACATGTTTTTTTTTGTTGTTGTTGTTTTCTTATTTCCTTTTACAAAGTTTCTCAAGTGAGAGGAAGTTGGGAACAAGGGGGGGATTAGTTTAGGACGAATCAGGCTCCTCTGTGGCTGCGTGATGGCACCGAGTGGGACTGACAGAAAACTGAATCTTTCCACACACATTACCTTCAAAACCTTTTATATTAAAAAAAATGGAAGTTTGGTTAATATGTTCCACCGACGACAGCTTGATGATCCGTAAATAATTTAGACACAGGAGGTCTACCATCCTCGACGGTGAGGTTTACACGCCACATAGGGGAGAGCCTGCCACTTGTTCACCCGCTGCAGAATAACTAATCCTAAATGAAATGACTGAAGCACAGTGTCAGGCTCTAAAGAGTCCCCAATCCACCACCCACCCATCCATCCACCCGCCCCCCTCTTCCACTGCTCCCCTCTTCCCCCACCCTGTCAATCGAGGTTTGGCTGCACCGAAACAGAATGCTTTGCCATAAGAAGATTACCTTTGGTTGGGATATCGATGGATTAAGTAAGAATAGAATGAGATAAAATAGAACTGAAAGGGTTCCCGGAGTCAGCAAAGTTCAGACACCTGTTTTTTTTTTTTTTTTCCCTGCTCCTTCCCAGTTCCTCACTGCATGACCATAAAGATTATATCACTTTCTAACTACAGAAGGGGAGACGAGGGGGGGTGGGTGGTTGCGGTGCATAAAAAACAAGCCTGGGGCTGACAAGACTTTTTTTTTAATTTTTTTTTAACAAATGCCCTTTGGTTTATGTTCAGGTGTTCTCTTTAAATTTATGTGGTCAATTTGTCATGAACGTCTGGGTTTTGTGTGTTTGGAAACATCACATGGGTGTAAATTAACCAGAATGCTGTCTTTGCCTCTGTGTGTGTGTGTGTGTGCGTGAGTGTGTACGAGTGTGTCTATGGCAGCTAAGCCGCTGAAGGTTTCCAGGAGCTCTTTGATGTGTATCTGGGCAATGCGCTATTAGAGGGATTTTCCTAGTTGACAGCTCAGAGAATGTGTGGAGGAATTGCGATGCCAGCGGGCTAAAAGAATGCTGGAAACAGGATTAGGATCATATTCTGGCAGCTCCTGTCACTTCATCAATGGGCTAAGGTTTCCTCAGTGACAGCCCTCCTTCTCTGCCCAGCTAAAACCTTTAGTGGGACCATAAAAGGGGTGAGAGAGGGGAAAAAACAATGATTGAATGGTGTGCTATGATTTCTGTGCTGGGTTTGCTCTGAGGGCTTTGTGTTGGGAGGTCTGAGGGGGGACGGTGTTGATTTGGAGGGAGGGGTAGGTCGTGGGGATGAGAAAAGGGGGCTTTTTTGGGGTGGGGTGGAGGGGGAACTGTGGTCTTTTTTTTTTCTTTTTTTTTGGGAAGTTTTACACCCAAATCCCCATGGCAGAGCATGTGGAGGGGCTTTACAATGATGCTAGCAGACAGGGACAGCAGCTTGGTGTCCCCCAGGGGACGACAGCAGCAGAAGCAGCAGCAGGTGGGAAGGGAGAATGCTGCTTCCTGAATCTTCAGGATCCACTGTGTGTGTGTGTGTGTGTGTGCACGCGTGTGTAAGCTCTGTCTGTCTTCACCAAGTGAGACCTCTTTCACCTTGAGATGAGGTGTAGTCTTGAAGACTCCTCTGAGACCATTGGCCTTATGTTGTGATCATTTAAGGACCTTAGTAGTAGTAGTAGTAGACTTAGTTGTAGTAATAGTATTTATACATTTATTGTAAAAAGATAATTAAGTTGGCGAAGTAAATTCAGTGTAGCCAAACTATGCACTTGTACCAAAAACTATATATGCTATGCACTGGGTAACCTGTCCCTCAATTACAATGAACACAGTCACTAAATTGCATTTTTTAATTGATATGTAAACCGTCCTTTCAGTGCTCACTAAACATCAAATGTGTATGAATCTGCAGCTGAAAACACTACATACAGTAACAAACAAACTATTTATCATATTCATCGTAGATATCAATTGGCTTTTCAAACATTAAATGATATAAACTCTTAACCTATCCGTGGAAGTGAGACCAGGCCTTTTCATGGGATTTAAGCTATTTGTTCAGGGACGTCTAAATAATATTTTAACCTCAAGCAAATACTATATCAAGAAACTAACTTCCATTTTATATTTCAATCTTGAGCACGCTACATTACATTTCAATGGCGCACAACCAAAAAGTTGGAATTCCATCAAATGTGAGAGAGAACAGTAGAGCTGCTGTCGTTTACTTATAATACATTTATGTTAACATGAACATGTGGCTTTTGGGATATTTTATAAATAGAACACCATATGGGAAAACTACAATTTGAAACAAAGGCATGCGGTTTCTAGACATTTCACGTGTGAAAACATTAATTTTATGTTTGCTTTTGCGTAAATGCAATTAGTAATCCCATTAGAAGCAGCTTAAAATAACTCACGAGCTGTAAAGGGAGCTTAACACCTGCATCTCTGGAAATACAGATGTTTATTTTTCTTCCCATTGCTGAAGCAGCCTGGATCAGCCTCTCACTCACACACTATGTTCAGGTGAGTCATTTATGCCCCGAGTTGAATATCTGAGGGGGTTTTGAGTTGCACCTTCTCTAGTTGGGTCTGAAGTGCTGCAGGACCATTTTTCTTGACTGGGCTTATGGGGTGGTCTCTGCTGTGCATCTTGGACCAGCTGTCTCAATGCTGCCACCACAAACCCCTTCCCCAAGAGTGTAACTCCACACTTTGCTCACCCATGTGAAACAATACTTTCACAATACCACAGGAGTTTGATTGTTGGCGACAAGTTATATAATGCCAGGAATTACAGACTAGCATGCAAATGCTAAATCCTCTCTTTCTCCTGAGAAGTGGATGAGACGGACTATATCTGCAGGCTTCACTCTGGCTCCCCAGCTTTGTGCTACAGAGACGCTCTCCTTTCTCCCCCTGACTTGGGTGATAATCCTGACACGCACTGTCTGCATTTTTTACTGTACGTGTTTAAGCGCATTTGCAGAGCATTTATCTCTCCAATGTAAACCAATTTGGCTATAAGGGCCTTGGGCCAAGCAAGGCGCTGGTGGGAAGAAAGGAAAACTCAAACCTAGCAGATGTGCAGAGAAGGGAGGATGGGAGAGCTGGCGAGGACGCGGGGGTTGATGAACAACTGAATGCAGCAAAAAAAAAAAAAAAAAAAGAGGCAAAGCGGAACCGTAGTGGAGAAAAAGAGTGTCCCTTGTCCGAAGGGTAAGCTTTTCAAACTTGGGATAGGGGCCTTTAAAGCCGATAGAACGTGGATCACTGAATTGTTGAGTCACAGAATCTGAGAAAATCATACGGAGCTCCCAGTTAATCCTGTCATAGTGAAATCGGTGGGCATACTTCAGGGATCCCAGCCCCTTCTGAAGAAATTTGGAGCCTGCTGTATTGACAGAGCTGCTGTTTGATACCGCCTATACACCTGTATCAGCTGTCTGTTAATCTGCCTTCCCCTCCTCCCACTCGTCCTCCACAGCATGCTGCCTCTGCTGGTAGTAATGGCTGATGAAATGGACCAAAGACCTAAAAGCTGCCAATCTTGCTGCTTCTTGATGTCTCCTGTAAGTGGCTCTGGTTGCAGGCTGAACTTGTCACTTTGATCATCTGAAAGGCAGGAGCCCTGCTGTGTCAAACATTACTACTTGCAATTCTGTGGGGCCATAAAGACTATGGGCTCCTTGGTCCCTGAAATGGGACATTAAGACAGAATCATCCTAGTTTAGTTGTGGCGATATCAAGGTGTTTTATTTGCCGGCACACAGGCAGGGTCTGAATGTGTTTGGATGGCTTTTAAAGTACCTGATCTTAGAGCCTAAGGTTCCTGTAAATGAGGTGTTTGCTGCTCTTATCAATGAGACGTTACATGAGAAGAGCACCTCGGCCCGCCAGGACCGCTGAACCGTTCTGCTGTACAATTACTACAGGACTGAGCTTTGGCCAGGTGCTCTCTCCCTCCACATTTAACTTACCAAAACTATTTCAACTATTTTCCTCACTTTCTTCCTCAAGTTCTGACATTAGGTCACGATTCAGTATCACATATAATGGCATCTAGAAAGTTTTCTTATACTGTACGTGTGCATCCTATGTATTTCATTTCTTATCTTATAGATTCCACATGCTGACAATTTTTACTTTATTTTATTTCACATATGTGGTGGAAAATGTGTTCAAAACCTACAGCAGTACTCCGATAGAGGTGTGGCTGTTCGTTCTCCAGACATTAGTGCAATTACAGCTCCTGACAGCTGCATGACGTTGTCGATCATCAGTGGGATCAAAAGTATTAGAGACACTTTCAAGCCAGTTGATTTGATATTAAAACTGCACTTAATGGAACTTTTTACATTCGTGACGCAATGGCTGCCATAACTACTATTTCTTGTTTTATCACACATACCATTAAAGTGTAGATATGGCAAACTTCAACGGATTATCCATGTGGTCTCTTTGACAGGGGACATATCGGCTTCCCAGCATTTGCAATCAGTGTTTTTCCTAATGGTGACACACCAAAAAAGTCTTCACTGAAAAAATCACGAGTGGTACTAAGGGAGATTTTGGTTCGTGCTTTTATGAAAGTATCTGGTCAAAGTGAGCTGATATGTCCAAAATTGGTGGCTTAATTGGTGCAATTAGTTATTTTTATTAGTTATATTTCAACAAGGCCAGCTTTATATCTGTTAAAATGTAAATACTTTGTGTTAGCCAATATAGTTTGTGTTGTTTTTTTACTTGCAGCCTCTGGTATGAACTGCAAAACAGTCTGACATACTGTACTTGCAACATGTTTTTGAAAGATGACACATGTGCATGCATTGTGTTAATAATAGAACAAGATAATATTATTTTACACAATATATAATAATATAATATATATTAATATGGGTATTTTGTTTAAACTGCTTCTTTGATATTTGATATGTAATAAATATACTGTATATTGCATTATATATCTTGTGCTTTCTTCTTCTTTGGTTTTAAAATGCCACAGTATAGAAATCATATTTAAATTGATTGTAATTAGTTTAATTCAGTATTATACACTATTGCCAAACTGTAAGTATTTAATGGGCAGATTTGAAGGCTGAGTTTGTGTGTGTGTGTGTGTGCATGCGTGTGTGTGTGGATGTCACTGCTTCTGTCTCAGATCCTGAGGGATTTATGAACAATGTCAAGTTCCCTCTGAAGACCTGAGTCTCTTCACTGCCTCTTAAAGCTTAATGCTCCCTGACTGAGTGGCACAGCGAGAGCCACACACTCTCTCTCTATGTGCCACAGATAATGCTAAGAACAACCTCTCAATTCCAGCTCTCCTCCAAGCCTAATGTGCCCTCCTTCCTCTACCGCACGCACACGGTCATTTCCATTCAATGAGACACCAGTGCAAACATGGGCGATTGTAATGGAAAACACTAACATTGTCCCTAATGGTTTCCCCATCCCAGGAGAGTTTTTTAAAACATATGTAAATTTATGTAAACCCAACAGAAACACATATTTACAATAGCACAGGGTAATCACAACATGACGACATGGTGCGCTGGCCTCGTATATGGAGGCGCCATGTGTCATTAGTCTTCTTTATCTCTTTTCTGTTTCCTGGTGTAGCATCAGTGCGACAATCACTCACAAAAAAAGAATGAAAATGATCTGCGCTCATCTGTGGCACAGTGATGGAGAGGCAGAGGTGGAGGGGTAAAGGAGAAGGTACCCTCACAGCCACTGGGTGCAGCACATTATATGAAGTTAGTTCATTAAATATTAAATGAGACAAAATGATTTGCAGGTGGCGGCAGATGAGCAGTGGAAGGAACAGTGGATCATATCTCACCTGCATAGTACGTTATTACTTATTTCCAACGTCTGAAAACTAATGTCAACATTTCTGGAGTGCAAACAAATAAGAGTGGTGGCTGTTATTACAGAGGTTAGTTTTTATTCTCATACATCATATCATCACAGGTTTTCATTTTGTGTAAAAAGAATCAGACCCATGAGAAAATATTACTTTCCATTGTCAGGATAAAATCTAATTTTACAACTCTTCTAATGAGGTCACAGTGCCTCTTTGCCCCACCTTCCCATCTAACATAAGGAATCAAGAAATTGTAAAAGAAAAAACAGACCATGTAATTATATTAATAATTATTTGTTATGAGATGAAATGTGATGAGGTTTATCAGCAGCAAAGTTAAACAAAAATGATCATTTATGTACCTGATTACTGTTTTTAACCGTATAGTTTACCAGTTTTTGTCAATACCTGAGAAGCAAGACTATAAATGATTCTAAAATTCTTTCATGTACAATATCAACTATTAACTTTCACCCATCGTTTGTTTTAATGTGTGTTTGAGTACCGTAGTTAGAATTCACTACTTCAGGGAGTGCTTTCACATACTGGCTCATTTTATGTGTTTTCATAAACAATACACTCACTGCACTAAAAGAGAACTTAACCTGAAGCCAGTGTAGTATGTCGCTCTTCCCAGGATTCACAGCTTCACTCTCTGCTCTGTTTGACCAGCTGTTCCACCTCCTTCATGAAGCGCAGGCAGAGCTCATCCTGCCACGGCAGGGCGACACACTGCACCGCCACGGGCAGACCCTGGCCTCCAGACACAGCCTGAACACAGACACAGACTCCAGTCACACAACAGTTAGCCAAACCACCACAGTCTGTTGTCTCCACCTACTGACCAACTGTGGAACTGCAGTTTGTGATTCACTACTACTGCTTTAGTTTGGGGCAACAAACAGGGATAAAACATGCAGGAGGTTTGCCTGCCACCCCTGTAGCCAATCCTACAAGATTTTCTTGAAGTGATTTGATGATGAAGTGATAAATCTTATTGAAAATTTAACCCCAGAACAATCAAATAACAAAGAGACTGATATCAGCAACAGAGTGATGTAATCATTTTGGTCTTGCTTTTACGCAGTGAGTGTGGGGTCTTTTACATTTCAGTATAAAAGAGCTCATTGTCTTTAATTAATCTCATTAAAATAAACTGTGGGCTGTTTGTTGATAATTTGTATATTCTTTATAATATGTTAAATTGTTCATTTGGCATCTTAGTTAAAATTAAATTTAACTTGTGTTTTAATCTAAACTTTACAACTGCAACTATGTTTATTAATTCATACCTATTTATTGTATTATTCACTGTATTTGTATCATTCCTTTTTAAAAAGAAATTGTATTCAGTATATTTTATTCTATTCTAAAGCCTGACCAGGGACAAAGACTGCAAATTAGCTGAAGTTAGACATCTTATATGCATCACATTTTCCCATCTTCTGTGGCAATGTTGTATGTATTGTTCCTGTTAAATAAACAATAAATAAAAAAATCTAGCTATTGTGTTGAGTCTTCTCAGAGTTGATCAACTGTATTAGATAATTTGGCATCAGTCACCTCTGGACGGGGTTTCCTACCTGTTTGAAGATCTTGTCCCAAGGGTCCTGATAAATGCCTTTATAGTGCTTGAGTTCCTCCTCATCCTCAGCTGTCACCGTGGATACTTGAACTGCACCAGCGGGAAAGTTGAGGAGGTTGTAAATCATCGTGTATGTAAGAATGGCTGAAAGGACAGAGAATAGAAATACAGGATTACTCACTGCTACACCAGTTATAGTCATTTTAACAAACATGAGTTCAGTATAGCGTACTGGTAACTCTGCCGCAGTAAAGGAAGTTGTAGGCCGGTCCGATCATAGGGCACAGCATCACGTCTATGTTGCATCTTTTCCAATCTGCTATCGTTTCATGAATGTAGTCCTGATGAAAACACATAAGTTCAGTTTCTCCTTTTTCAGTTTCCCATTATTGGACAAGCATGACACTCTTTCATGACAGTACCTCCACAGCAGCATGGTGCTTCCACAGATCTGCAACGGATCTGAAATGAAGGCAGAGAAAGAGTCAGTGCGTCATTTTACCCATCACATGTAAAATATGACTGTGTAGCAGACTGCAACCTTTAAAACTAGTCTCTCACCCAACTCCAGAGATGGCATCGCAGACTGAAGATGCACGAGGATACTGCAAAACATGAAAGTAAACAAACTATAAGACCAGTTTTAGTCATTTAATTAAATGGTTAATAGCCTAAGTGATTTTCTAATGCCCCCTCCCCTCCAACACATTGTCCCTTAGGTAGATTTCTATGGTCTCTGACTCACCAGGGGCTTCAGGAGGAATGAGAGGGTCTTCTTCAACCACTTTGGAAGACAGTAGGGAAGAATCTGTGCTCTGATACAGGGGTCCACGGGTCCTCCCTCCCTAAAGCACAATCAGATCATTGTTACAAAAAATGGCCGATGATATGTTTAAAGGAGCTTTACCGCAAATCCGCGGCCACTAGATGGAGCATCAGATATAAACAACTGCAGTCACAGAGAGAGCAGCCTCGTTTGGTGTTCTGTAGTGTAGGACGTGAGGAGAAAAAACATGCAGCCCCCCTCACCCTCCTCCTTCTCCTCACCGTGCGATTGGGGAAATGATAGAAAAAAACCTCCCTAGTCGAAGCAGCAGCTCTACGTCGCGCACAACCACAACAACAGCTACAACTTCCTCCTACAATGCAGGCCACAGTGGACGGCTCCTCAGTCCATGAGTTTCATGTCTCAGACCGGATCATGTAAAGACACAGAAATATCCGGCGGATAATAGTAACGCACACAGTCGCATACACATGATCTGGAGAGAAGCAGCCTCTCTGTTTTCCAAAACTACAGAGTGGCTTGCATTAAAATCCTTTTTGAGAGGACAACTGAAGAAAGACACACGGGCATGGAGAGAAGTGTTGTACCGAGCGAGTCAGTGACTGTTAGCAGCCTAGCACTAGCTACATTACAATTTACTATTGCATTTTTCTGATTCGGAGGTCGGTTTTCCCTGTTCCGAGTGCAATTGAACGCAGCAAGCGCCGGGCCGGCTTGGATCAAAACAACAACAGATTCAGCATTTGCCCCACGGAAACTACACTGGTGGCTAATTTTTGGATAAATTTAATTATGGCTCCCCCCGACCCATCTTTTGCATATTTCAGCTTATTTTATGCTATTACTGCTGTATTTGCGATAATGCACCTTTAACATAATTATTTTTATGTCATAATAATTGAGCTCAAACTGAAATAACAGTGGTAGCAGTGGTTTCACAGGTACGATGTTTGTCATGTTCAATATTTGGGTTTAGTGTGTTAAACAGCTTATATTTGCTTATCAGCACTTAACACAAAGCACCGTTCTCCAGATACTCAGTCATAAATGAAGGTTTTGAATTCAATTTCAATTTTGACCTGGGAGTACTGAACCAAATTTTATGACAATCCACCTAATGTAGTATTTTAGTGCCTAGAAAAGTATTGGAGTGCCCGACTGATCTGAACATTTGGATTGTAAACTTTAATTGTGCAACCAATCATGTTAAAGTACTTCAAATAATGTTTGCTGTTGTAATGTGCTAAACTAAGGAATTATTAAAAAGAAAAAAAAAATCCAACAACAATTGATTAAAAAGGCTAAAAAAAAAGAAGAAATACTCAGTTCTTCCAGTCGTCAGTTATGCAGCTAAATTATTATTCCTTTTAACAATGACCACACTGATCTTCAAGTGAAATTCAACTCACAGTTTTTGCAGCAGGGTGCTTACTCCATCTGCGAAGATACCCTTTACCATCAGTTCAGAGGCAACATAATCGATCCTTTGAGGAGTGTAGGGCACCAGCTACAGCAACAAATGTCCAGAAGTTAAAACACAACATCATTAAAACTATACATCACATCACCACACATTTTAGATTGACATGAATCATGCAGTGTGTGCCAGCATGCATTTTGGTCTTACAGTGTGACCTGCTTGCTCCAACAGTGCTTTGACTTCCCGGACGCCTCGGGCCATGCTCGGAGACGGCACCATGTATCCGTCGCTTTCAAAGTAACCGATCCTCAGAGGTTTGGAGCTCTGGTATATCTGTGGAGAAGCCATTTGAATGGAAATGCACACAAACAGATTCATTTTTGGTGTATAATTAATTGTCTGCTGTAACGCTTGAAATAAAGCAGAGAGATGGATTTACTCAACTTACAATGACCTATGGATATAAGTTAACGTGTGGGTTTTAATATGTCTGAGCTTTATCTGCTAGTATTTTTTTAAAAACATTTTCTGCTCTTAGGGGGTCTCTCAACAAAGACAATAATAAAAGATGCAGCTTGGTGATAAAACATTTCTGTGAGATCATGGGAGTTGCAGTTTTCACTACTACTGTCGTTATTACAGTGAGCTGCATCCAGTTACAGTAGGATTCCTCTGGTGTCAGTGTCACCGTGTCAGTTCTGCAAATAGACCAGGCCACAATAACTGGTGAAATGAATAAACTACGCCATTTCAAGTTGACAGTTAACATAAGTATTTATTTGGCTTGTTTCTGTGATAACTTAAGGTCGCAATCGCTAAAAAAAATCCTGGTCATCAAGATAAATGCAGGCATTTGTGCCTTCATGTTTCGACATTTCTACTGTACCTTGTAGACAATCATACAGCCTGTGTAGTAGATGAATTCAACTCATTACTATCACAGCAAAGCACAGACCCCCAGAGAAAACTTCCATGGTGAGAAAAACAAGCAGAAAACCACTTGAGAGTTTTCATCACCATGAGAGACTCACACCAGCATGTTCCCTTTCTAGACCTTAAAAGGAGCCAGTATTTTTAAACACAATTACACAAAGAAAATTTGAATTACGTTGGAATATCTGGAAATATTTTTTTCTGACATAAAATGTGTACAAAACTAGATCCCAGATTTTCACAGCTATCAAAGGAAATGCATCTAGGATGCGTGTCAGGCATGGAAATGTGTTTCACAAGACTCTTGAGCCTGGCTGCAGAGATTTTTAGGAATTTTTAAGGCTGATCACCAATAAGATGACCTGATTATGACTTTCTCGCTGGGAGTTGATGAGATTGATACCACATTCAGTGTTTTGCTAAAGCTCACTAATAAACGTATCATACCTTATTTGTTCAGTCTGAAACCCAAAATGTGAAAATGACAATTTATTACTAAACTGTTTTTTCGTTTGAAGCAAATTTTGAGTTACGTGATAAAAATAGATGATTCAACAAACCTGCATGTTAAAAGGTAAGGGTGGAACAGTGGGGTCCAGGGTAAACATGTGGTCACAAAGAAGAGCCCGCATACACAGAGCCAGACTCTCCACATCCTTCGCCAAGGGTCCAGAAGAAGAAAGCACTACGTTTATGAGAAATAGAAAAAACAATGGCCAAATCTAACAAAGCACACATATTATAAAGTAACCACTATGTAACTCTGTAAATCTGAATGTGGATTTTCTCCTAACCTGACATTTGGCCCCGGTAAATGGGCTTCACACCCTGTGAACTGAACAAGAAACAAAGAAATATGCCAAAAGAAACGCCATTACAAAATCATCATGACTGCATAATGTTTACTCATAAAACTGGCAGCGGCAGACAGACTCACCTCAGCCGACCTGGTGTCGGCTTAAAACCACAGATCCCACAGAAGGAGGCGGGAATACGGATGCTGCCCCCTATATCACTACCTATACCAAGCACAGAGCCGCCTCCCCCAACCAGAGCCCCCTCCCCACCGGACGAGCCCCCAGAGGTCTTCTGGAGGTTATGGGGGTTCAGAGTCTGCCCATAAATGGGATTACTGCAGTCATAACTGGAGATAAGAAAATAAAAAGAGTAAGGCAATTAAAAAGGGCATTGCACATCTAAAAATTAGATATTGCCCTCAGTGTTAGAAGTATACAATGACAGAAAAGAACAGTTTTACATTAGTAAAGCTTGTGACACAGTGTCCCAGCTTGACTTTATGGTATGTTGATCTATAAATGATTTACTTTAACAAGCCTTGGGGTATGTTGGTGTGCACAAAGGGAATTGCTCCTTGTCTCTTCAGGACCTCAACAAGGACACTGTCCTTCTGGGCAGGCTCGTCCAGATTAATGACCACGCCACAGGTAGAGTCATGATTCTTGTGTTATAAAATGAAAACAAGGAGAGCAGATTTTTAAAAAAAAATAGCACATCAAAAATATAAACCTGAACTAAGACGACCATAACAGGTGTGCATACATATTTGAAAAAACCCTGACAGTGTAACTGTTATTGAGTTTATTATGACATTATATCCCAACAAATTACCTTATATGCAATGTTGTCTTTGATGCTAACTGGAACTCCATACAAGAGACCATCCTTGTTGGAGTCAACAGTTTTAAGTTGGTCAAAACTCTCCAGCAAAATTTCTGTGCAGCAGTTCAGTTTTTTGTGGACATCCAGAGTCTGTGACAACAGAAAAGACAAAGAGCTCACATGGGATTATGTTTTAAAAAACATTTAAACCTACAGCAAATAAAAAGTAGTTAAATTCATGTTTGCTGGCACTCTAACATTATTCTGTTATTTTATATCTTTTTTTTACTATGTTTTAGTTGTTCTGTCTCCCTTTCTGTTTTACTTCTTTTTATATCTGTTTTAATTCTTTTTCTTGTCTGTTTTTAAATAATGTTTGCTTTTATGTTCTTATTTTGCCAATATGTAAAGCACTTTGAGTTGATCTTGTTGTGGAAATGTGCCATACAAATAAACTTGTCTTGCCTTGCCTTAAATATTTAATCACGGATATGACTTCAGGCAAAGGAAAGGCAAAGCCAATTTACTTTTATAGTGTGCACAGAGAGAAGGCTTGAGAGAAAATAAAACCATAAAAAACACAAAATGGAAGCTGTATGAGGGCAATATCAAAATAAAAATTTTACGCCAATGGACTGGAAGAATGACTTTGGATATAGCGCTGGTGCACAGTCAAGATTCTTTTTTTTTTTTTGGTCATTTGAATTCCAAAAAATAGGAAATGTGCTCATACACAAGTTTATACAGTTTAAAAAGCTGCAGAAATGTTAGCCCTTGGAGTATGTCTGCCTCTAAATTTGATCCTTGCAGAGATTGAAATAAATATATGGATGATGGATGAATACTGAGATAAGTCAGTGGAAATTAATTCCCATGAACGCATTTCTCTACTTTCATAACAAACCTTTTCCATGTAAGAGTAAAACACATCCTCGGGGCTGAGCAAGCCTTCCTGCAGCTGCTTTGTCAACTCAGACAGGGACAGTGTCAGGATAGTAGCAGAGTCAGTGGTTGGATGCTGGAAGACACACAACATACAGTCAACAACCCTGCAGGAACACAATATCATGTGAATGTGAATACATCAGCTCTCTCGCTCTCTTGTTGTGTTGACAGAAGAAGTTGGTTAACCGTTCATCTTTAGTGGTCAATACTCCAGGGCATGATAACCTCAGAAAACTCATTGTATAACTAGTTTTGTTAAATGTTAACCAAATGAGCGAGATGAACCTGTGTCTGTCCTCATTTACAGCAGTGAGTTCTTTTCTGTCTGTGTAAACAACACTTACGACATCTGTAAAACACACTGTGCTGCAAGTTTCATCTGACACTCTAATGTAGGCTACAATGTTTTTGTTTAGACACACAGTATGTTACTGCAGTGTTGTCATGCCATGATAGGTCGTTACCGTTAAACTGTCCTTTATAAAAACAAAAGGAAACGAGAGATTCGCGTGCGTGTTAACGTCAAATTGTGCAAAGCAATCATGCTAATCAACTCAGTTATGCAGAAAAGTTCATTAAAAGCCGGTGTGTTTGAAGTTTCTTCCCGTACGTGGGACATGGCCATATAGCTTTAGCTAACTCTTACCGACTCCTTGAACCGCAGCACCGCCTGCTCCGCCCGCTGCAAGCTCTCATCCCTCTTGTCTCGAGCTCGCTGGATCTTCTCCTTTGCCTCTCGTTGGCTGGTCACTGTTCGGCGCAGCAGCACCAGAGCTCCCACACCGCAGGCAGCAGCCGCCAGCAGTGCTACCCCTGCCCGGCTGTCCACCTCCACCTCCCGGAGAAACTGCTCCACTTTCTCCATGGTTGTCCTGCTGCTCGTCTAATCGCTCCAAGCGTGAGGGCATAAACGTCGGCTAACGCTGGCTAACACACACACAAACACGGTTTCGAAGTTACTTGTGAAGTAACTTGTCCAGTCGGAGTTGTAAAGTCAACAGGTGGGTGTGGTTTGTCCGCTAGTCATCAGTGTGCAGCACCTTTAGCTCGAGCAGCTTTTGCAGTAGTTGGTCGTGTATTCCAAATTGTACCGCCCGCGTGCCCACCTCACTTCAACTACACGCAGAGTATCATTACACACGATAGAGGGCGCGCGCCTCTACTCTACCTCTATCATTTCATAATATGGAACCTTCAACAGCATGAAAATATCGAATACAGCCCATGCACACCACAGGTCTGTAATACGAAATAACACTTCTTTCTTGTGTTTAATGTTTTCAGTACGAATCTACATTCTATAACAGTAAAGAAAAAACATTGAATTTAAAAAGGTGTGTCCAAACTTCTGGTAGTAGTGTGTCAGTTCAACAGTAGTAGGCTAAATTGGGTTGGATGTTGCAATAGTGCACACAGCATCGTTGCCTCAGGGTGAAACTCTGGGGTAAAACTATTAAGGCAAAACAAAAGTGTTATCGTTCACCTGAACTAAACCCAACAAAGATGGTTTGGGATGAGTTGGAGTGCAGAGTCAAGGCGAAACAGCCAACAAGTGCTCAGCACCTCTAGGACACTACTTCAAGACTGTTGGAAAAGCATTTTAGGTGATAACGACCTTGTGAAGCAGATGAGAGAATCAAAAGTGTGCAAAGCTGTTATCGAAGCAAAAGGTGGCTACTTAGAAAAATCTAAAAACAAAAAACACATTCTGCTTTAACACTTTTTTGTTGACTACTTAACAAACTTTTGACTGGTGTAAATCTAAATCTAAATGCAGATGTCTCTTCTATAACAGGCAGTTGAGCAGTCCTTGTGTATGAAGCTCCTGATCCAAGGTAATCTAGATCTTTTATCACATTGAGATAAAATGAAAATCTTCAGTGTGTTCAACTTACTATGGTTGGTGGAAAATGAATAGCAGTACCACTCAGTTTACCTATGCAAAAAAAACCTGCATTTGTTCTTTCTCCACTCATTTATTCAGGTCAGTTTGCCACCCATCCGTGTGTAGTCATGCAATAAACCTGTAACACAGGGTAAGGTTTTCAAGCCAGCCACTTTAATGAAATGTTGACTCATAGTACCTTGTTAAATACGTCAAGTTTCTTCATAAGATCAGATAGATTATAGTATACATTTAATGTTACAACATACAGCAGATCCACAAATGGATGAATTTAAAACCATGTTCTCCTCATAATACAATATTTGAAGAACGTCATCAGCCAGCGGTGCAACAATCAGGAGGGATTTTATTTGACAGAATGGAACAGTTTGTGTGCCACCTAGAGGGAGGACATAAGAGATAATTATTTAACATACTACACAGTTGCAAGATAAATATAGTTTTGAAGAAAAATAAATGTTATATAGGGTGCAGATCATGGATATGCCCCAGCTGACATCAGTAAAGAAAATAATGGATTGCTCTATGTGAAGGTCATGTGTCTAATGTTATTACAATGCACAATTTCAGTGGTCTTACAGTGAAACATCGATGTTTTTGTGCTGTGGGAATGTACTGTCAAAGAAAGGGGAAACAGAAATGGATCAAGTTGCTTGAAATACAATACAACCTTTTTGTTTTCAGGGGAAAATGAGCTCACTGCTGCTGCATGTGGAAGTTAATGTCTTCTACATAAGCTATCTGTTTGCTTGCAGTGTTGAACAAATTAGTGAATACCATTTATATTTCTATGACAGAGAGAGCTGATTTATCCTGAAATCTGCGAGGATCCATCCTTTACAGCAAAAGCACTTGTAAAAGCAGTGCATGCATGCATTTAAGCTGCGGAAAATTCTGTAATCACTAGGCCTATAAAATAACCTGGGTATTGAATTTGTAAAATGGTGATCATCACACTTACGCAGTGGTCCCGAGCATGCAGGAAGTCAAACAACTCCTCAGTGCAATCCTCTTCTGTCGCAGACCGAGACCCAACCCTAGACTCGCACTCCTCCAGACGTGCCTGGGTGTGGACGCAGTGCTCTGTTTCGATACACTTCTGTCGCACCTCTTCAATAGGATCCTGGCACAGAGGGAACACAGCACACACAGGATCTAAATCAAAGGGTGTCCTTCACTAGGTGACACATATTCAGGATATATTCGGACAGCACACACACAACATAATGTAGCAAAATGGTGTTGAGTTTGGAGACAAGCAGTGGAAGAAGCGAGGGTGCAATGGGTTTGACTTTTGAGGTGTGTTTCAATGGAGAAAACACCATTTGTATTTATAGATGACCCTTGGCCTTGAAGTGGAAAAAGCCTGAAATGACCCCACCTCTGGTTGACCGGCCATGTGAGTGCACTTCTAGTCACTAGGTGGTATCACTGTATGTTGTTGTCCAACTCAATCAAATCAAAGTCAAATACCAAAAATGACAAATCAAAATGTCCAATAAACAGTGTGTTGATGAACATACCACCATGTCTTCCTCCTCCTCTTCTTCTTCCTCCTGGAGACAGAGCAATAAGACAAAATTAATTACATCATCATACTACTCCATTCATAGACGGATGCGAGCTAACTTTCTTCTAAAAAAAATACCACAACCGACAGCTGGTAACCAAGTGTTACACCCTATGCATAAGTGTGTCATTTTAAATCAATTACATGTCTAAACTTATACATATTGCCAAGTAACGATGAGAACATAAACGTCGGGCTAATGCTAACACAAGCTAGGTACATGTAGCTTAGTTAGCCGTGTTGTGCTAGCTATTTTAGCTAAAATAACCAACAGATACGAGCACCACAGCAGTCGCTTGGATCTGTAAAAGCTACTTACATCCTCGGGCTCTCCGTTCATGATCATCTTCTCTTCGAAAACCATTTTTAGGGTGCTCTTGTCCTTAGATGACCGGCTCTACTCTGTTGGAGGACACCACAGGTCACACGAGCAGCTGACAAGTGAGCAGGAGCTAACCGCCACACCGCTTCCGGTTGTTACAACGGAACCTTCACATTAAAACCCCCCGTGCGTGAACTCGGTTTCCAATACATTGAATACATCGTAATTGAACACCCTCGTTAAAACACACTATCTTCATTCATCTTTTTTTTTTTAACGATACTCTTCTTTCTTTTTTTTAAGATTAAGGCTTGGGGACACCGAAATGGCTTATAAAACTACTTTGTTACCTTACCTGACCCTTGACAAAACAGACCCATTACAGATTTTGTTTCTTTATACTGTTATTCCTCAGTTCCTTGGTTTTCCAAGTTACTACCCTTTATTATTGTTGTCTATCGTCGAAGACTGAAGAAGTATTTTATTTTAAAGTCACGATCGTCTACTTCCTCTAAGTCAGAAGTCATGATTTTTTTTTTATATACTGCCACTATGTGTTAAAAAGTAGTACTGCACCAGAATGAATAAACAAGCTTAGGCCTCAGGTCTAGTTTTCTGTCCTTTTAGAAACCAGATGTGGCTAAACAGGCAGAGTGCTGGAATGAGCTGTGGTTCACACGTCGAGATGTCGATGGACAAAACAAAACATGAAACTGAAATGATTTGAAATAGCCTAGCCCCCTTGTGTGAGCCTGATTTCTTTGATGTTTGTTGGGCTGTTTTGGACAATATCCCATCAAGAACGTGTCAAAATCGTGTCAAAAGCATTTTCAGAGCGGTATCATCATTTTTGGAAGATTATAATCAACCAACATGCAGTGTTGGGAAGATTACTTTGGAAATGTAGTTGGTTACAATTACAAGTTACCCTGTTGAAAATGTAATTGTAGTGTAACTATTTCAATTACTTTCCCAAAGTAATGTAACTAATTACATTTGATTACATTTTAATTACTTTTCTTAGTTTTGAATGAATGCTCTCACATTTTAACCATTTTCACACTTTCAGACCTAACAGTTAACATAAAGACAATAGCTATAATAGGCTGATAGGCTCCACAAGATAGGCTACATCTTTTTACTGTGAGAACAGCTGTATTATAGGCCTACTTTACATTAGGCCTATATACACATAAGGTAAGGGTATAGCTGTAACTCTTCAGATCTGACATAGACAGTTTAGATGTCAACAACGTCTTAAAGGGATAGTTCACCCAAAATTCAAATTTCACTAATTATCTACTCACCCTCATGTCGACTCTGTGAGAATTTTCAAATACTGCTGCGTGGACCCCCCGTAACTCAGAGAAGGAACGGAGGACTCTGAGAATTCTCACAGCTCTTAGTCGACATGAGGGTGAGTAGATAATGAGTGAAACTTGAATTTTGGGTGAACTACCCCCTTTAACCGCTGGCAAACACTCTTTGCACCACACCAGTGTTCCCTATGATATTCACAGCAACAAGCAATTAGCCTACTAACAGTACAGCAAGAGGCACATCCGTACCATTGGTGCAGATTTTGCAAAATGTCCACAAATATACAGCAGCATCTGTAACCCTTCAGCCAGCGGTCACATACGTAAACAAAGAGAGAGAGAGAGAGAGAGAGAGAGAGAGAGCGTCAGCTGTCACTCTGTCACTCTCCGCGTCGGCATGGTCCGGGAAAATAAAACAAAACTCATCCGTCCAGTTACTTTGCCACCTTTTGGTGTGGGGCATATCTGACTTTCTTACTTTGATATTTCACTCAGATGACCGGCGGATCATCTGGTGCGCGCGCGGAAGCCTACCATATTCCTTTTTTACTTCTCCATGCGCGGCACATCTTAACATTTACGCGCTCTCTACACAAGCGTAGCCTATTATTAGTCTCTCATGTTGCCCACTTACAGTAGGAAAGGTGCAACAGTGCCGGTGGATCATCGCGGGTCAGACAACTGGCTCTTCCCTGTCAGTAGCCTATCTAACTTGCGGCTTTGGACCCGAGTTTTTCCGATGATTTTTCAAATGTAACTAAAACTGTAATCATGGAAATTTATAAAAGAAACTGTAATTTAATTACACATTTTCCCAGAGTAATGTAACGGATTACAATTACGTAGATTTTGTAATTAAATTACGTAACGACGTTACATGTAATTCGTTACTCCCCAACACTGCCAACATGTAGGTAGTATAGATACAGTAGGCTATTATAATTACACTCTTTGATAAGGCCAAAAGTGCAGAGTCATTCTTAGGCTACATAAGGAATAACATTTGCTGTTGATATGCTGGTACATTGTTTGGATGTAGAGGGAATGATATCAAACATTATAAGTTTATTTGGTCACACTTGTAGGCTATACCTGTATTTACACAAGAAATTTTGTTTACTACTTCACTCACTGATTAACAGTGTTTGATATTCCTGTATAAAGAGGTCAGAGTCCAGTAGTACAACCAGAGTTGCCAAGAGCTAAAGAGGAGAGAGAGAGGTGAAATTATATAGGCTACCCACGGACAACTTAACACAAGCCTTTTATCTCACAGGACGTGAAAGCAAGGACGGAAATTACAGTTCGACAGTTTCAAGCTCTTGTTTGCAGAATGGATTCAATCTTTTCTGTAATTGGATCCTATATTAACTTGGATTTCAAAAGTTTGCTGCTCTTCACGGCAGTTTTCATCCTCACTGCAGATTATATTAAGAACCGTCGGCCGGCCAACTTCCCTCCTGGACCGTGGGCACTGCCTCTTGTGGGAAGCTTGTTCAGTGTTGATCACGAAAAGGCCCATGAGGTCCTGACAGAGGTAGAACTACCAGTGTAATGCATCATATAATGCATCAGGTCAGATTCCTCTTTCTTTTTCACTTATTTCTAGCATCATGCTCTGTCTTGTTTTTCGAACCTTGTCACAGCTAGCAGGGAAATATGGAGATGTGTACAGCCTGAGAATGGGCCAGTCATGGATGGTGGTGTTAAACGAGTTTGGGGTGTTGAAAGAAGCTCTAGTAACGCAGGGAGAGAGCTTGACTGACCGGCCAGTCATGCCCCTGCAGGATGAGGTATCCCAGGGGCAAGGTGAGACCCAAGGATTGCTAAAAATGAGGAGGCAATTTCTTAATTCTGAAACATTTGTCTGACACTTTTCTATTTGTTTGTTTCCTACCAGGTATAATTTTCAGTAGTGGGAGCATCTGGAAGCAGCAGAGACGATTTGCTCTTTTAACTCTCAAATATTTTGGACTTGGCAAGAGGTCCCTTGAACCTGTCATTTTGGAAGAATTCACACACTGCGCAAAGGACTTCAGAGACAATGAAGGTAAATGGTGAACACACAGAGCACATCAGTGTGTTTATGATAAATAAATGCATAGCCTACTTCACATAATATTCCCTGTTAAATGTTGAAGGCAAACCATTCAGTCCACACCTCACCATGAACAATGCCGTCTCCAACATCATCTGCTCCCTGGTTTTTGGTCATCGTTTTGAGTACGGTAATGAGAACTTCCTGAAACTGATGAGCTGGTTTGATGAATCTCTCTACCTGGAAGCTTCTGTTTGGACACAGGTATTCTGCTAATTTCAGCGTATTTTTGCTGTGCAAGAATCCCTCATTCTTCATACAAAAGAAAGAAAATCACTGGAATATCTTTTTAGTAAGTCACTGCTCTAACTATATCCACTCTGCAGATCTACAACTCATTCCCTCAGCTGATGAAACGTTTGCCAGGGCCACACCAGACACTATTTCAAATCTGGAAGGATGTAAAAGATTTCATAAGAGCTGAGCTTGAAGAGCACAAACAGAGCTGGGATCCCTCTGACCCGAGAGACTACATAGACTGCTTTCTTAAGGAGATTCAGGTGGCGAATGGCACTAGACACAGACTTGCACTGTAGCGTATAAAGCTTTTATGTATTTGCTTCTTGACCCCATATGTCACAATTATTCATGGTGTTTCACTCTGGTACCAGTTCTGGCTGGCATTGTGTGACAAGTACAAAGACCACTTGTTCTCTATTGCCATGGCCTCTGCCTTACATGGCTATCTAGGCTCTTATCTTCAACAGAGCACACCCCTATTTAATTGAGTAAAAAAAAAATTATTAAGTTTCAATAGCTGTGTATGTATTTGCAGAGTAGTGGGCAAACTGATACCTTTAATGAGGAAGGCCTAGTTATAAGTGTCCTGGATCTGTTTGTGGCTGGCTCAGAGACCACATCAACTACCCTGCGCTGGGCATTTCTCTACATGGCAAAGTACCCAGAGATCCAAGGTATGAGCTCAGACCAATGTTGGGAACCAATGCTCTAGTGCACACCCAGTGTACATCATGTTACTATTCCCAGCTGACATACTGTAGACTGTGTTGTGCCGTGGCCTGTGTCTTTCACAAATGCTGCAATTAATACCAACAACAACACATAGAAAAAACTACATTACCTTATCTTTCCCTATATGCACAGAAAAAGTCCAGGCTGAGATAGACAGAGTGATTGGACAGTCCAGACAGCCATCGATGGAGGACCGTGCTAACCTGCCCTACACTGATGCTGTCCTCCATGAGATCCAGAGGATGGGCAACATTGTCCCTCTCAGCCTGCCTCATGCCACCAGCAGAGAGATCCAGCTGAGAGGCTACACAATCCCAAAGGTAATTTCTCTTCTAGTACAGTAAAAAGGAAAAAATATAGTTTTTTCTTATATTTCATATTGTATATTCATGAATTATCACCAGGGTGTCACAATAATTCCCAATTTGACATCGGTGCTGTTCGACAAGAACGAGTGGGAGACGCCCAACACCTTCAATCCAGGACACTTTCTAAACAAAGAGGGCAAGTTTGTGAAGAACCCTGCTTTCATTCCTTTCTCTGCAGGTGAGGAGCAGTGTTTTATTACTGTCCTTACTATACTTTGTTAGCACCACTGATTCGATTTTTTCACTCAACCCCAATGAAGGGGTGAGTAAGCAGAAAAGATGATGAATGCTGATCATTATTTCTGTCACTGGTGATGTTTCCTGCTAAGGCCCTAAAGTATAGGCTATATGACAATGACTGATACTGTTGTCACTAATTATCCAAAGACAGAATATGTTTGACTGGACTTGTTTTACTGTTACAGGTAAACGTGTGTGTCTTGGCGAGAACCTGGCCAGGATGGAGCTTTTCCTCTTCTTCACTTCTTTCATGCAGCAGTTCACCTTCTCCATGCCTGCGGGGGTGAAGCCTGTGATGGACTACCGTCTTGGCATCACCCTGGCACCGCAGCAATATGAAATCTGTGCAAAATCACGTTAGCACTTTGACACATAAAAAAAGAAATACATTTTTTTCCTTACCATTTCTGATTGTATTACTGTTCCTGGGTTTAGAGAATTCATCAAACCGCACTCTAAAAAGTCTTTCAGGGCAGCTTTTACCATTTCCTTACTAAATAAAGAAAAGTAAATGAGGTTGCTCCTCAACATATCTCCGAGTTTAAATAAAGGTTATGGAATGAAATGAAATGAAAAGGCATTGTTGTGGTGGGACCGTTTTTGAATCACAAACACAATTTGAATTAGTTTGGGTGACGCAGCTCAACATAACTCCAATTTTTATGTTCATGGAAAAAAGATGAAATTCAGCCTGACAATATCCCATCAAGAACGTGTCAAAATCTTATCAAAAGCCTTTTCAGGGGGAGTGGAGTATGTTATAACAGCATATGGGTCATCATTTTGGAAGAAGATGATAATCAACCACTAGACTATAGGTTACAATACAACATGTAGTAAAGATATAATTCCACTCTTTTATAAGGCTGAAAGTGCAGAGTCATTCTTACATATTGGAATAACATTGCAGTTAGGATTGTGTGTGTATGGGGGAAGGGGGGTATTTGCTCTTACTGAGGGGGGGTGTGTGGGGGGGGGGTGTGTGTATGATGTAAACATATATATATTGTGCATTTTCAATAAAAACGTTTTGGTCACACTTGTAGGCCTACCTGTATTTATACAACAAATTATGTTTACTACTTCTTTAAAAATTTTATGGGCACTGATTAACAGTGTTTGACACTGGTTTCCTATAAAGAGGTCAGAGTCCAGTAGTACAACCAGAGTTGCCAAGAACCAATAAGAGCAAGTGTCTTACTCAGAAGAGAGGGAGAGGTGAAATTACTACCCACGTACAGCACAACACAAGCCTTTTATCTCACAGGACGTGAAAGCAAGGACGGAAATTACAGTTCGACAGTTTCGAGCTCTTGTTTGCAGAATGGATTCAATCTTTTCTGTAATTGGATCCTTGGATTTCAAAAGTTTGCTGCTCTTCACGGCAGTTTTCATCCTCACTGCAGATTATATTAAGAACCGTCGGCCGGCCAACTTCCCTCCTGGACCATGGGCACTGCCTCTTGTGGGAAGCTTGTTCAGTGTTGATCATGAAAAGGCCCATGAGGTCCTGACAGAGGTAGAACTACCAGTGTAATGCATCATATAATGCATCAGGTCAGATTCCTCTTTCTTTTTTCACTTATATCTAGCATCATGCTCTGTTTTGTTTTTCGAACCTTCTCACAGCTAGCAGGGAAATACGGAGATGTGTACAGCCTGAGAATGGGCCAGAAATGGATGGTGGTGTTAAACAGGTTTGGGGTTGTGAAAGAAGCTCTAGTAACGCAGGGAGAGAGCATGACTGACCGGCCAGCCATGGCCATGCAGGATGAAATATGCCAGGGGCAAGGTGAGACCCAAGGATTGTAATCACAATTATAAACTTAGAAGAACAATTGTGAATTCTGAACAACAAAGTGAATTTCATGTAGTCATCATAAGTTGTCCCAAGCTCATCATGAACTCTTGTCCCTTTACATCAATTTGTTATAGTTTTGAGAAACTGTCTTTTCAATCCAGTCATCTTTAAACTATAGCTACAAAGTGCTAAAAATGAGGAGGCAATTTCTTAATTCTTAAACATTTGTCGCACACTTTTTATTTCCAACCAGGTGTTTTTTTCAGTCGTGGGAACATCTGGAAGGAGCAGAGACGATTTGCTCTTATAACTCTCAAATATTTTGGACTCGGCAAGAGGTCCCTTGAACCTGTCATTTTGGAAGAATTTACACACTGTGCAAAGGACTTCAGAGACAATGAAGGTAAACGGTGAACACACAGAGCACACACTGCAAAAACTCAATATCTTTCCAAGAATATTTCTTGTCAAAACTTATCTCTTTCCACTTAATATAAGACTCATCACCTAAAAAAACATCAACTTGTTTTTAGATAATTTTCACTTGTTTCAAACAAATTTTCATTTGAAATAAAGACAAATCTGCCAGTGAAAGCAAGTTTTTTGAGCTTGTAATAACTAACTATCACCATTATCAAATTGCTCTACTTATTTCAAGTGAAAATATGTGTGCAAGAAGTAAAAAAAAGTTTTTGCAGTGCATCAGTGTGTTTATGATGAATAAATGCACACAACACGTAATATTCCCTGTTAAATGTTGAAGGCAAACCATTCAGTCCACACCTCACCATGAACAATGCCGTCTCCAACATCATCTGCTCCCTGGTTTTTGGTCATCGTTTTGAGTACGGTAATGAGAACTTCCTGAAACTGATGAGCTGGTTTGATGAATCTCTCTACCTGGAAGCTTCTGTTTGGACACAGGTATTCTGCTAATTTCAGCGTATTTTTGCTGTGCAAGAATTCCTCATTCTTCATACAAAAGAGAGAAAATCACTGGAATATCTTTTTAGTAAGTCACTGCTCTAACTATATCCACTCTGCAGATCTACAACTCATTCCCTCAGCTGATGAAACGTTTGCCAGGGCCACACCAGAGAATATTTCAAATCTGGAAGGATGTAAAAGATTTCGTAAGAGCTGAGCTTGAAGAGCACAGACAGAGCTGGGATCCCTCTGACCCGAGAGACTACATAGACTGCTTTCTTAAGGAGATTCAGGTGGCGAATGGCACTAGACACAGACTTCAATTGCTATTGTGTAGCTTGTTAAAGGGATAGTATCATTTTTTGTTGGGGGTTGTATGATCTACAAATAGCCCTTAAGTACTTTAATTGCAGTAGAAGACTCTCTGCACCCCTCCCGTTAGCAACGCCAGCCCATAATAGCCCTGCCCAGAGATTTACAACATACATTGTTGGGAATGGACCCAAAGAAACGGCCTATTTTCACAGCCTAAAAGAGGTTTTATGTGAAAAAAATACACAGTTCCATTGTTCGCTATAATATAATTTTTTCCAGCCCTTCACACAGACTTGCACTGCTATTGTGTAGCGTGTTAAGTTTTTGTGTATTTCCTTCTTGACCCCAGATACGTCACAATTATTCATGATGTTTCACTCCGGTACCAGTTCTGGCTGGCATTGTGTGACAAGTACAAAGACCACTTGTTCTCTATTGCCATGGCCTCTGCCTTACATGACTATCTAGGCTCTTATCTTCAACAGAGCACACCCCTATTTAATTGAGTAAACATTTTTTTAAAGTTTCAATAGCTGTCTAGTCCAGATTTAAGAGTTTTATCCCTCAATTATGTTGAGTTAGTGAGTTATGTTTTAATGCTTGCACTGTGTATGTATTTGCAGAGTAGTGGGCAAACTGATACCTTTAATGAGGAAGGCCTAGTTATGGGTGTCCTGGATCTGTTTGTGGCTGGCTCAGAGACCACATCAACTACCCTGCGCTGGGCATTTCTCTACATGGCAAAGTACCCAGAGATCCAAGGTATGAGCTCAGACCAATGTTGGGAACCAATGCTCTAGTGCACACCCAGTGTACATCATGTTACTATTCCCAGCTGACATACTGTAGACTGTGTTGTGCCATGGCCTGTGTCTTTCACAAATGCTGCAATTACCAACAACAAAAAACTAGATCCCCTTATCTTTCCCTATATGCACAGAAAAGGTCCAGGCTGAGATAGACAGAGTGATTGGACAGTCCAGACAGCCATCGATGGAGGACCGTGCTAACCTGCCCTACACTGATGCTGTCCTCCATGAGATCCAGAGGATGGGCAACATTGTCCCTCTCAGCGTGCCTCATGCCACCAGCAGAGAGATCCAGCTGAGAGGCTACACAATCCCAAAGGTAATTTCTCTTCTAGTACACTAAAAAGGAAAAAATATAGCTTTTTCTTATATTTCACATTGTATATTTATGAATTATCACCAGGGTGTCACAATAATTCCCAATTTGACATCGGTGCTGTTCGACAAGAACGAGTGGGAGACGCCCAACACCTTCAATCCAGGACACTTTCTAAACAAAGAGGGCAAGTTTGTGAAGAACCCTGCTTTCATTCCTTTCTCTGCAGGTGAGGAGCAGTGTTTTATTACTGTCCTTACTTTGTTATTCAGGAACCTCTGGCTTCACACAGAATAGGCTATAGTGAGGTCTGACGGACTAGGTCATACAGGCTGGGAAGAGCCCAGAGATCTTAACTAGTCCCTTTTTGTGATGAGTGCCACTGATTACGCATTCAACTTTTTCACTCCTCAACCCCAATACAAGGGGTGAGTAGCTGAATGATGAATGCTGATCATTATTTCTGTTACTGGTGATGTTTCCTGCTAAGGCCCTAAATAGGCTATATGACAATGACTGATACTGTTGTCACTAATTATCCAAAGACAGAATATGTTTGACTGGACTTGTTTTACTGTTACAGGTAAACGTGTGTGTCTTGGCGAGAACCTGGCCAGGATGGAGCTTTTCCTCTTCTTCACTTCTTTCATGCAGCAGTTCACCTTCTCCATGCCTGCGGGGGTGAAGCCTGTGCTGGACTACCGTCTTGGCGTCACCCTGGCACCGCAGCAATATGAAATCTGTGCAAAATCACGATAGCACTTTGACACATAAAAACAATTTTTTCCTTACCATTTCTGATTGTATTACTGTTCCTGGGTTTAGAGAATTAATCAAACTGCACTCTAAAAAGTCTTTCAGGGCAGCTTTTACCATTTCCCTATCAAAGGCATTGTTGTGGTGGGGCCGTTTTTTTAGACTGCTTGAATCACAAACACAATTTGAATTAGTTTGGGTGACGCAGCTCAACATAACTCCAATTTTTATGTTAATGGGGAAAAAAAGATGAAATTCAGCCTGTGGGATATAAATGAAATTTAGTTGAGTTATTATCGCTAAGTTTATTGCTTTTCTGTCAGAGTGAAAACCTTCTGGAGATCTCTTTGTTTTGTTATTGAATAAAATGTTCCAAATGGAAACTTGCTTTGTGTCTTTGATGTTGAATCTCACATTATCGTTGTTTGGGGCAATCAGTTCTGTTCTTATCGCTATACTCAAATTTAAGAAAGTCGTTCTCGGACTGAGCTGCCTAACATAGGCTTAGTTGATCCAGCTTGAAATAATTTGCAATGCTGATAAAAAAGAATGATGCAAAGACTGAACTTTGTTAGATTTAATGTCATTCACAGTTTCATGAATCACAAGCAACTATGAATTGTGTGAGAGAGGTGTTAAATTAAATTCCACAGCATTAAAACAACAGGAAAAACAATCAACATATACATTTTAAATCTTAATTATTAGGCATTGTACATATTAACTTACTTTGTAAACAAAATGCCACTTCTAGAGCAGCCTTTTTCAGGTTAATCAGTTACAATAAACATTTTAACACCAAACTAACACTGATTTCTCAGATTTTTAGAACTTTGACCTCTGGACAGTTTTGCATCTTCAGTAACATTTTTACTTTATCACTGTTACTGACAGTATCCTCAAGCCTTTAAACTGTTGTGTGTTAAACCTTCACTTATGAAACTGCACCTTGATCCAGGTTTGATATTTGGCTTAGATTATGAATAGCATTCTACATGCCATGTGCTTTTTAACAATCAGGTTGTAAATGTGATAAAGATAGGTAGGCTAGTTTAGCTTAGCCTGGATCACTTGTTTATGGTTTTTCTCAGTTAGTTTTAATGCTGTGGAATTTAATAAACACCTCTCTCACACAATTCATAGTTGCTTGTGATTCATTAAACTGTGAATGACATTAACAAAGTTCAGTCTTTGCATCATTCTTTTTTACTAGAGAATTAGATTTGAATACTTTAAGTGACCTATGATTTTCTTTTCTTTTGAAGTAGGCCAAAGAATAAAGCTGTTCTCATGCAAAGACCTTGCAACTAATGTGGGTAAATACACTGTTAATGATTATATAACTGTTAGATAACAATTTTAATGTGGACATGAAAACACGACATGCTGGACCTTGTGAACTCAACTCACACGTGCAGTTGGAGTCAGTCTGTGATCAAACTTGTTTCTGAAGTTATAATTTTGTAGACACTGCTGTTTCACCACACCATGACCCCACCCTCACTTTCACCGGTATTGCATACTCCTCTTTGAACAGCCACCTATTAACTCTACTCTAGATTAGAGAGTTTACTGAAGGCAGCAGTTTGACAGGATGGACCTACCTGTGTGGCTGTGGCCGGACAGCCGCAGTCTGATCGTCTTCACTCTGGTCTTCTTGGTGATAGCAGACTATCTAAGGAACCGTCGACCCAGCAACTTTCCTCCAGGACCAACAACTTTTCCTTTTGTGGGAAACTTGTTCTCCGTGAATTTAAGCAATGCCCACACAGAGCTGACTAAGGTAAGATTCAGATTATGCATACATGTACAGTATCTAAATATTGGATGTCTGTGGTTATAACACTGCTAAGGGTCACACCATTGGTTGAAAATGCACTATACTTGATTAAATAAAAGTACAGCATAAAATGATTTAAAATGACTAAAAACCAAATTTTAAAGGCAATGACAAAAACACACACATGCATTTAAAAAGAAATCTCACTTGTGTTGTTCTTATGGCAGTTAACAGAGAAGTATGGAGATGTGTTCAGCCTTAAAATTGGCCGCTCGTGGACAGTGGTGTTGAACGGCCTAAACGCGCTGCAGGAAGGTCTACTCACCAAAGGAGATGTCCTGGTTGACCGCCCAATATTTCCAATCCATGTTGATGTGCTCCCTGAATTGGGTATTGATTTATTTCCAGCTGTAGTGTGTAGAATATGCTCCAATCACAAGGGCTATAGCAGAACATATGGTCAAATACTGTAAAAGGGTCTGTAATCTGAATAGATACTACAGTAATATACTTTTTTTTTAAATTAAGGGTTTTGAACTGACGTTATACATCACAGCCTGAGTCTAAATTACATTTTCTCATCAGGTATTATATTTACTAATGGACACATGTGGAGACAGCAAAGGCAATTTGCCCTCTACACCCTCAAATACTTTGGAGTTGGCAAGAAATCCCTGGAATCTTCTATACTGGATGAATTTATTTTCTTGACCAAGGAAATCGCAAAGCATAAGGGTAGGAATGGAAATCCCCAGATTCTGAGATGCAGTAAAATAAAATTCAAAAATTCTGAGTTTGTTATATTTGACATTATGTGATCACTTACCCAGGCAAACCCTTCAATCCACACTTCTTCATCAACAAAGCTGTTTCCAACATCATCTGTTCCCTGGTGTTTGGTCATCGCTTTGAGTACAATGATGAGAAATTTCTGAATATGATGAACTTGCTTAACAAAGGGAGTAAAACTGAAGGCTCCATTTGGGCACAGGTACAGCATCAAAACATTTATGCACTTTTTGGCTGATCCAGTGAGTGATACAGTTTTGCTTCTAGAAATGAATTTGTATAAGTGATCTGATTTAGTCTTCTTGTCGATATTGACAGCTGTACAATGCATTCCCCGTGCTGATGAGGCGTGTACCAGGCCCACACCGCACTCTGCAAAAAATTTACTGTGAAATAATAGAGTTGATAAGAACAGAAATCGATCAGCACAAGACAGACTGGGACCCCTCTGAGCCCAGAGACTACATCGACTGTTACCTGAATGAGATTCAGAGGGTGAGTGGAAAAACCAGAAGCAAAACAAAAAACTTTGTAGAATTGAATGTAGATTCAAACATTAGCAATAGACCAATGTCCTTTTTGGAAATGTTCCCCATTAGATGAAGAAGATCAACAATATGGATGCTGGTTTTGATGAAGAAAACTTGGTGATGTGTTCTTTTGATCTGTTTGGGGCTGGTACTGAGACCACATCCACCACCCTGCGCTGGGCTTTGCTCTACATGGCTGATTCGCTTTTACTAAGTCTACTTTCTGGGCTTTTTGCTCTATAGCGCGTCCTCGCCACTAAAGAGGCCACTTAATGTTTTGGCTCCTAGATGGCAAAGAAAATGACAAGAGTGAGCCCAGCGTTCTAAAAAGATTCTATAATGTTGTTAGAAGGTAAGACAAGAAAACATCTTAAAAAGTTTTGTTATAACCTTCTTAGAATGTTGAAAACATTGCTATAACATTATCCAACTACTGAAACTAATGTAAAATTGTTCCATTCACTAATGTTCTGCTGGTTGAACATTTTCTAAAAACATCCTTCATTCATTCATTCATTCATTCATTCATTCATTTAAACATTGAAAAAGTGTCATGAGGCTGAGATAGGGGACAGAGTGATTGTATTGTTCCATTCACCCGCTGTTGTATCTTATAGAAAAGGTCCAGGCTGAGATAGACAGAGTGATTGGACAGTCCAGGCAGCCTTCGATGGAGGACCGCGCCAACCTGCCCTACACCGACGCCGTCATCCACGAGGTCCAGAGGATAAGCAACATAGTCCCTCTAAGCCTGCCTCATGTTGTCACCAGAGACGTACAACTTGGAGGCTACACAATCCCAAAGGTCCGTTTACCATTTATGTTTTGTCTTGTTTCGTCACAGTCACACTTTGTTTCTCATTAAACTAAGGTATTACAATTCAATTTTGCAGGGTGTCACAATAATTCCCAATTTGACATCGGTGCTGTACGACAAGAAGGAGTGGCAGACGCCCAACACCTTCAATCCAGGACACTTTTTGAGCGCAGAGGGCAAGTTTGTGAAGAAAGCTGCTTTCATGCCTTTCTCTGCTGGCAAGTATTACAGTTGTACAATTGATTGACTTTATTTCCCTTCCTCAAAAGAGAACATAATAGACTTTTTTCAAATGTAACCAGGTGAATATTGGGTAGAACTGGTTTCACAAATACTCTTTAAACCCTATGGTAGTTGAAATGATACTTCAGTAAAGTAGGCTATGTCCTTGAAGCCAATTACATTTTCTAGGATACTCAATTTTGCATTGACAGATTATCTTTTCTATTCCATATTTTCTTCTTCCCAGCACACAACCACAAGGCAACTAGACTGCAAAAAGTTGATATATAAATTTTGTTGTGTTTTTTCCTCCAGGTAAACGTGTGTGTCTTGGGGAGAATCTGGCCAGGATGGAGCTTTTCCTCTTCTATACGTCCTTAATGCAGCACTTCACCTTCTCCATGCCTGCCGGGGTACAACCTGTGCTACAGCCCCATGTCAGCGTCGTTCTGTCACCCAAGGAATACGACATCTGTGCCACACTACGCGAATAGTGCTACTCCCCCTTCAAGATGAAGCCACTCAGGTACATTAAACTGAGTAAAGTGACATGGTTTCATTTGTGGCCCTAGTGTTGGCAAAACATAAAGCTGCAGCAATATTTTTGGCCACTTGGGGGTAGTAGAGATTGACAGCAAGCTGACAGATAGCTTGACACAGTCTCACCTTTTCCAAAAATGTGTTATAGCTAACAGATGCCTTGATATACATAGATACAGTATGTGACAGCTGCTTCAATATTGTCTCCTAGGGCTGTTTTAGTCTCCACTTACAACCATCATTGCCATTTGGTGCTAGGATTAGGGTTAAACAATCATCTACAGGATGAAGCACTGGGGTCAATATTAAAGCATGTCACAGAATCCCTTTTACCTAACTCTAAATCTGTACTGTATCAAGGTCATGAGCCTCTGTACAGAGTAAGAGGGCTGATATCAGCACCACATGGTGATAAGAACATGATGAAGCCACAGTTCTTTTATATGAACAAAAGTCAACACAATAGGCCAACTGCTAATGTGACTTCTTCTGAGATGGTTTCCCTGGCTGTCATTCACTCAGAAATTCCACTTTAAAGGGATAGTTCAACATTTTGGCAAATTGGCCCATTGCCATAATCGCTATAGTCATAGCAGTAGGTTTGTTACTTTTAATTGTCGGTGTAAGCTATTTTTAGTACGGCGGCGCAGAGCAACAGGCTGCTCAGGGCTATGCTATGGAGGCTAAGGGAATTTCTTGTTTTCCCTCATCAAACTAATCAAATACACAATCCAACAACTCAAAAACGCTGTCATGGACACGTTGTGAGCTGCACAACCACCACGCTATGAGATAATAACGGAACGTTACGAGACGGAGCTGTTTTAGAGGTAAATTCATGCAAAACCGCTGATGCACGTTGCATTCAGGGACAGTTTTTCAGCAAGCAGTCTCTGTATTTACCTGGAAAATGGCTCAGTTTCGTAAGGTTCCATTATTATCTCATAGCGTGGTGGTTGTGCAGGTCACAACTTGTCCACGAAAGCGTTTTGGAGTTTTGGGATTTTGTATTTGATGAGTTTGATGAGGGAAACCAAGAAATTCCCTTAGCCTCCACAGCGTAGCTCTGAGCAGCCTGCTGCTCCGCTCCGCTGTTCTAAAAATAGCTTACACCGACAAATAAAGGTAATGAACCTACTGCTATGACTATAGTGATTATGGCAATGGGCCAATTTGCCAAAATGTTGAACTATTCCTTTAACATCCAAGATAAGTCAATGTCTAGATAACTTCAAAACTGTGGAAGTGTGTTTGTGTGTCAGTCTATCTTTATGGATGTGTCCTTAAAGTGAACTCGTACAGTACGACCTTTCGCTGTCATATTTATTTGACACTGGCAAAAGTCCACAGGCTGTAAAACTCAACAATATTGATGCCAGTTTGTAAAAAGACAAACAACATTCAGCTTCCATACACAAACAAAACAAATACTGAATCCAATGTACGTTTTATACACTGACAAACTTTTCTTATGTAACCTGAATAATTGTGTACAAGACCAATGTGAAGATCATTGTCCAAAATACATCACAAACCAAATAAACATCCTTTATGATACAAGTCCACTTTTCATTTCAACACAGAGGCTTGACTCAATGGTGAAACTGCTCTCAGACCGGTGTCATCAACCGTGAACTGACCTGGTTTCCTCCAGTTTTCCAGTTAACAGACTAATTTTACAGTCTTACTTTGCCTCTTGTCTGTTGCCCAAAATGTCTTCTGGTGGCTGGCGGTTCCTCGTTCATCTGCCCGTCCTCTGTGGGCACTGGATTTTGTAGCCCACCCTGTAGGCCTGCAGGTACACACGTGCCTGGTTTATCCTAGAAACACAACCACCAAGCAGGCACACCTCTGTCAGCTTCTTCAAACGGTTCACAAACGCTACTCTAACACACATCTTGCCTTTGCTGATGCCACAGTTATTCAAAACCGTGAAAACAACACTACTAATAAAGTTGCACTTCAGTAGGGAGAGAGTTAACCTGTATTTGGTGCAAAGCTTGACTCCCAGGGGTCCACAGCGGTCGACATAACTCTCCTTAAATGCCTTTCTCACTGCTCGAGCCATACTGACCACAGTGGTGACGACAGGGCACGTTCTAGGACACAAACACAGTTCCATGAGAATAAGGTGAAGCATTGTAATTAATTAACATCTGTATCTGCAGGTTGAAAACTTGATAAAATCATTGTAATGATGAAAAGAGTCATTTTCTACCACACTGCTGTTTTATAACAGTTTTCTTTGCTCCGATCTACACTCAACATCAACAAAGATGTTCTGAAGGATATTTTCTCGAGACATAAACAGAGATTACAAAGCAGAATAACATTTTTTTTTACTTACAGTAATAATACACAATTGCCCACTGAAAATGTATGGTGTTTGTTCTTTTTAAGCAAGTTATTTGCCACTACTGTAGCATTGCCATTTGTAACAGCTCAGTAGAAGAACATCACATTACCACTAATTGCATGCTGCTATTAAGTGTAACTATGGGTCTCATTAAGGGAAACAATGGATGTGCTCCAATGCAAAGCAGCAAGCTACATCTGTTCTCAGAGCGTGAAGAATAGATCAGTTAACACAAACTGAAGTTCACATGGGTGTTATTTGTGTCTCTGTGCTTTGCTGTTGTTGTTTTTCCATACTCACAGTCTCTCGCAGCGCAGACCCGCAGTGCCCTCTGGACAAGTGCAGGTGTTGTGAGGACTGCAGGTGGCGCCGTGTTGGCACGGTGGGACGCAGGGGGTGGTCACCGCTACGGACGCAGCGCACAGCGAGAGTCTTAATTCAAAGTGAAGGCAAAGGTCTCTTACATGCAGAGACGACACACAGATAACACACAAACCAACCTGTTTCGCAGAGGCTTCCAGTAAATCCTTTGGCACAGCGGCACCTGTTGAGGCCCACACACACTCCACCGTTCTTACAAGGTTTCTGACACAGCACAGGCTCTGAGGGAGACAGAGAGCAGGGATGTAGCAGTGATCCATCTCATCTCTACGGTGCATGGTTGAAATTCACAGAGCACCCATTGTAGATATTTCAACCGTTAGCATTTAATCTCAAAGTTACAATACAGCTGTTTTGTAGGTAATAGAGCCATCATCTGGGTGCATGTTGAACTGCATATCAGTGGCAGTAAATCTCTGACTTTGAAAAAAGAAGGTGTCTGCTGTGCTGCTTGGGCTGTACTGTATGTCAATTTAAAGGGCAGAAGGTGTCTGCTGGGCCGGACGCGGCCCGTGGACCAAATCAATCCGGCCCGGGACTGAAAATCCTCCATCATTTTATGTAAAGGCGTACAATGACTTGCAACTGCTATATCAACTAATTGATGCGCATTAATCAGCTGTTTTTAGGGTATAAAAGTTTGTTTTTCCACAGCTGAATATACTCTGTCATGTTACAGACAGTTATACAATGGACAGATGCCATCACGGCACCTAATTATAACTTCACAAACACTGAAATTTAGCAAACTGTGATTAAAAGAGCATTTTATGAGATCGCTGGCGACCTGAGCCACTCCAGTCACCGTGGTGCTGTGAGGACTGCATGTGAATGCTGCATTCAGGTGCAGTTTGTAACAAACCAGATGTCATTTTAGTCATCTGCCTTGAGTCCATAATACATTATGTTTCTTTAGTGACCTATGATGGATATTTGAAAATGCAATTACATCAATTGTGTTGCGTCAAATATATAACACAATATGTCCACCAAATATGTAAAATCTGGCAATAAATATTATGTTTCAATTTGATTTCGAATCATGTGGCCCTTCACTCACTTTATCGGAGTCAATGTGGCCCTCTGGAAAAAATAATTGCCCACCCCTGCTTTAGGGTATAAAACGTTTGCTTACTGAATATACTTATGTTACAGACAGTTATACAATGGACAGATGTGCTGGTAATGAGTATGTGGAATCTCACCTATCTGGCAACGAGCTCCTTTCCATCCACCAACACATGTGCATTTGTTGACATCCACACATCTTCCCCCGTTTTGACAGGCAGGAGTGCACAAGGCTAAAAAACACACACACATACAGAGATACCAGTGGGTCGATGTAGGAGGGAACATACTGTAGTTGTACACTACATTACTTCTACATTTTGCCAGACAGAGCTGCTGGACAGGACACTGTCATCTTTCTTCAGGGTAACTGATGCAAGATTAGTTTAGTTACTCACGCAAAAGGCACTGGGGCCCGGTGTAGTCAGAGGGACACTGGCAGGTATTGGGCCCCACACAGCGACCACCATTAGCACAGGGAAACTCACACACCGCTGACAGAGAGATGAACAAAAGCCAAAGCAGGATAAATAGAGAAGAAAATGAAAAAAGTAATACAGCTTAATTTAATTATCACAATGTGCAAAAAATGCTTCTATAAAAAAAAGGATACAATAAAAAAGGAACAAAGAGAGGTGGCATTATTAAAAAAAGTAAAAGAGAAATTTGTTAAACTCATAGTTCCAAAGCACATGGCTCTACAGAGGACAGGTATGAGTCCACAAACCCACAAAATAAGACTCATAAGCTTAGCAGAGTGAAGAAAGTCTGTTTTTGTCTGAGCATCCTCTTGCATTACTTTCTAATGTACCAGTGTTTACTTGTAGCACGTTCTGCTTGGTCTCCTCATTATCATAATCATAATGATGATACCTAATGTCTCTACAGTGGAGCCAAGTTCATTAACCTTCACATCAGAGGTAATTTACCCGTGTGACAGCCGTGTCCGGTCCAGCCAGGGGGACACAGGCACATATTCCAGCGCATACACGTTCCCCCATGGGCACAAGGCGGGGAGCACATAGCTGAGACACACAAACCAACATAGATTTTATTCAGTTTCATTTATGAATTATGTTTTTCTTACAGCAATGTATGTTTTTTTTGCATTTGCACCATACTGTCTGCATACCAAGATCCTATAATCAGTGTTTCAGCCTAAATATGACATTCAATGAACATAATGCAGTTCATATTTACAAACTTACATGTAAGAAATGTAGCCATTGATTGAAGTATTGCCTTTTCTTCCTTCTTACAACATCTCCCTGCCCTTTCGTCTCAAACCTGCTACTAATACCATGTGATATCTCTCCTTATCATGGGCAAGGGTTAAACTGCTATTCTGGTGATAGTTTTCTATCATATTGATGGCTGTCAGTAGTTACTGTGCACTGCAGACCGCTTAGCTAATCCACCCAGAATGTAAAGAGTGCAGGTTTGTACCTGAGCAGCCCACACCAGGATAGCCTGGAGGACAGTCACAGCTGTTTGGGGCCACACACACTCCATAGTTCTGACAGGGAGGGTCACACACAGCTGGAAGAGTGGAGAGGTTATTCAGCATAATTTCATGTTTTTGTTTTAAACATTTTTTTATGAAGAGTTCCCATTTTCCCAGCATCATGATGACAATGTTGTTTGACTCACGCTGACACTTGGTGAAGTCATCAGTCCGAACTTCGTACCCCTCCCTGCAGGAGCAGTTAAACCCACCAGGATGGTTCAGGCAGAGCTGCTCACAGCCTCCGTTTGTGAAGTCGCCGCACTCATTGGCATCTGACATCAAAGAGACGAGAGAGACGCTCAAACAAGCCGACAGACATTTGAACGAAAGCAATCTAAGGAAGTCAGTCTGTTGATTTCCTCTCTGTGCTGAGCCACCAGAGAAACTTGGACGTTAGCTCAGGCAACACTGGTTATCATCCAAAAAAAAAAAAGTGGCTACTGCTAAACTGTTTAGAGTCATCAGTCGTTAGCAAATCAAATTTCTGCACTTCCTTTTTCTTGCAACTGAAATGTATGTTTATGTTTATGTTTACAAACGCTTTCAGCTTGGCAAGTGTAGACTGGTTGCACAGTTGAATAGATCTATGTGTGCCTTTCCAGCTCTTTACTGATTTTATCTGAAATGCCGCAACAAAAAATGTTTTTAAAATGACAGCCTGAGAAGCTTTGTATGGTTGTTTCAAAAAAAAAAAAAGTCTGAAAAGTCTGAAAAGTCTGAAGGAATTTAATTTAAAAGTAATAATGTACAGGCCAATCAAACTCCACTGCATAGCATTACATTAAGTAACATAAGCTGCTTCCAAAAATCCCTTTCAAAAAAGGCAACTGAAGCAGAAATAAACAGCTTAATTTCTTGGACAAACCTTTGCATGTCTAATTAGAGCTCAGGGTGTCATCAGAATGGAAAATGAAATCAACAAAGGCAGTGTGAGGCGTGAAAATAAGGTCTCACCCACGCAGCTCCTCAGGTCCTCGCCCAGCTTCCATCCTGCACGGCAGCTGCACTGGACGTGGCCCTCCGCCGTCACAGCGCACGTGTGGTCGCAGCCGCCGTTCCTCAGCTTACAAGATGTCACATCTTTAAGTGAAAAGGAATTATATGAGTATTTACAGACAATAACAATGTTTTAGATTCAGCTGAAGGTCAGCGGGAGGGTCTACCAGTTAGTTGATTGACTTGCAACTATATTGATCATTGGTTGTTATTGTTATTTATCAGGGAACATTCTTCAATCTAGATTCATCCATTCAATTGTGAGATTTGTTATTTATTTAGGTATCACCAAGACTCAGTCTATTCTGTGTTGTTGGACCAATTTAGACATCAATACATCGTTATTACGATTATGTCACATCCACTGTGAAATTTTTAAGAAGTTCAACTCCTATAATAAATAATAAATAAAATATGGCAGAGATAAACTGCTTATATTGATGTGATAACAAAAACACTGTAATGTAGGAACCTACTGCTGCAGGTGAGGTTGTCTGTGTCTAACAGCAGGGGAGGAGGGCAGTGGCAAGTGTGTCCTCCTGGAGAGTTGGTGCAGGTGTGGGAGCAGCCACCGCTCTGAAGTTTACATTCATCAATGTCTGAGTACGCACACATACAGATAAACAAGATAAACATCTTTATCTCTCCTGTGCAACACATCTCCAACTGGTCTGGCCTGACTGGTCATCTAATCCACCAAAATGTGCCCTTAGGAGACACACTTCAAGATGCACAAACACCCAGAAGGAGACAGTGAGATAACACATGGTTGGCAGCCTCAGCCTCTTATACACGCTGATAAACAACTGACAACCACTGGATGAAAAGCGGTGCGAGGTGAATGAGTGCGAGCGGGTGACTGACTGACCCACACAGGTGTGGCCATCGATGTGCAGCTGGTAGCCGGGCCGGCAGGAGCACTGGAACGATCCCAGAATGTTGACACAAATGTGCTCACAGGTCCCATTCAGTGTTAAGCACTCATCCACATCTGAGGGGATCAGAAACATTTATTTAACTTTTTTTTTTTTTAACATCACTCGACACAGCAGCATGTAAGGGCCTCAGCCAAACACTAAATGCAGTTCATTTTAGCACTTGTTTCAACAAGGATAGAGAACCAGGTGAGTGTTTGCAATAGTGGGGCTGGTTATAACAGAGGTGCTGTGTTTGGATCAAGGAACTGAAAGAGGCTCTGGTGATTAGGATGATGCACTGCTCCCAGGAGATCCAATCCCTGCACTGACCCCTATTTATGAGCTGCAGGGTGATGTGATCCTGAGCTCCACTTTTAACCGGGGAGTAGGGCTCATCTTGTAAGCAGGAAGACCGACCATAAATTCTTTCACAGACTGTAAAAGTAATTTAAGTAATGTGTCAAGACCTGGTTATGATGTCTCTGCTCTGCTCTCCAGGTGTGTGGGAGTCTGGGCCTGTTACTGCCGTCAACTGGCGGAGATTAGAAGCCATTAACGATATTTTACTGACAACGTGAAAGGGGTGGCTAAGTGATTCATGGTAATATCAGTAACTTAACTTTGCTCGTGTCATTCTCATAATGCTGTTTTCAGCTGCAGCCAGAAGAATAAGACCAGATAGCGCTTAACAGCAGATGGGCACGGCTGAAGCCGTTAGCAACAAAGGAGTCAGAGATTTTTCTCAGAGTTAAAGGGATAGTTCAACATTTTGGCAAATTGGCCCATTGCCATAATCGCTATAGCCATAGCAGTAGGTTCGTTACCTTTAAATGTCGGTGTAAGCTATCTTTAGAACAGCGGAGCAGAGCCGTGAGCTGCTCAGGGCTATGCTATGGAGGCTAAGGGAATTTCTTGGTTTCCCTCATCAAACTCATCAAATACACAACCCAACAACTCAAAAGCGCTGTTGTGGACACGTTGTGAGCTGCACAACCATCACGCTATGAGATAATAACGGAACCTTATGAGACGGAGCTGTTTTAGAGGTAAAGTCATGCAAAACCGCTGGTGCACGTTGAGTTCAGGGACAGTTTTTCAGCAAGCAGTCTCCGCATTTACGCATTCCGTTATTATCTCAGCGTGGTGGTTGTGCAGGTCACAACTTGTCCACGAAAGCGTTTTGGAGTTTTGGGATTTTGTATGAGTTTGACGAGGGAAACCAGGAAATTCCCTTAGCCTCCAGAGCATAGCCCTGAGCAGCCTGCTGCTCTGCTCCGCCGTACTAAAAATAGCTTACACTGACAATTAAAGGTAACGAACCTACTGCTATGACTATAGCGATTATGGCAATGGGCCAATTTGCCAAAATGTTATCCCTTTAAAAAAGAGAGAATATTGGATTACATTCATGTGGTGACCAGAAAGATGACTGCAAGTAAATGATAATGTTGCTCTGTATTTGCTAGTTGTATAAATAAGGCACAGTTTGCTTGAAATTTGCTTTGTCAGCTTGATGTGATGATATATTACAGATATATGCTGTGTTCACTTCCTGCTCCTGACCCGTGTTTTACCTGTGCAGTTGTGTCCAGCCTGGTCCAGCTGGTATCCAGAGGCGCACTGGCAGCTGTACCCTCCAGCCTCGTTGGTGCAGTTGTGTTCACAGTGGCCGTTGTTCACAGCGCACTCGTCTATGTCTGTAAACAGCAGCAATCCGTGAGGACTGGTTGTCGGCCGTGTGCTCAAGTGCTGCTGGCACACGGTGGGTTTCATTTGTATGTCACAAGTATCACTGGCGGACACTTCATGAGCATACACATATGATGAAAATACACACTTACACAGGCACTGCTTACCCACCAAAACAAGAGTGTCCGTCTCCATTGAAGCCCTGGTAGCACTGGCAGAAATACGAACCAATGATGTTGCCACACCGCGCGTTGGTGTCACACCCGTGACCGCCCGACACACACTCATTATCATCTGGAAACAGACGAGACACATCTTTTTTTTTCTTTCTTTCTTTAAATCCAAAACTGATCTCATTTCTGTTCAAGTGTTGCTCAGCTACTCAGCATGATTTTAATAACAGCGAGCATTAAAACACACGCACACACGAAATCTGGCCCCGCGTCCACAGGAAAACACAGTTTTCCCATGGAGCGACGTCAGCGCTAATTGCTTACCTTCGCAGTGTGTGCCGTTTCCCCGGTAACCTGGGCGACAAACGCACTTAAAGCTCCCGAGTGTGTTCTCGCACACACCCTGACCATCACACGCCGCACGACTCTCCGCACATTCATCCACATCTGGGGCAGTGGGACAGAGACACACAGTGGTGCATGTAGTTAAGGACTTTGTCGCTAACTTGTTGCTGTGATCATTTGTGATAAAACAGATTGTTGTGGTTTCAAACTATCATCTGTGTAATGCACCCCTCTTGATTAGATTAGAAGTATTCTCATATCAGAAAACCTCAATCAAGTCCTTATTAGGTATAAGTGGTGTAAAAAAATGCAAAATAAATGATAAGCTTGTATTTCCTTTTCCCATTTCTTTTATTTCTAGACGAGACAGGAAAAGTAATACAGCATTTCCTTATTTTCACATCTGCATAAAAGGCATAAAAATAGAAATTGTAAAAATAAGTGATAAATCGATATTTATTCATTAATAAATGATCATGTAAAATTATACAAAATATATTGATCAATTCATGAATGAAAAATATAATTTGAAAAATAATTTCAAATGTTTTAAAAATAACACTACATCTTCTTTTTCCAGCTGCATTTCCTTTTCCTACCAGCTCATTGATTTGCTTACACTGCAAAAACTCAAAATCTTTCCAAGAATATTTGTCTCATTTCTAATCAAAATCTAATCTAATCTCATCACCTAGAAATTAACTTGTTTTCAGATAATTTTGTTGTTTCAAACTATTTTTTCACTTTAAATAATAGAAAAATCTGCCAATGGAGCAAGTTTTTTGTGCTTGTAATAAGAAAGAAAATTTTGCTCCACTGGCAGATTTTTCTACTGATTTCAAGTGAAAATTAGTTTGAAACAAGTGAAAATTATCTGAAAACAAGTTAATTTTTAGGTGATGAGATTAGTTTTGACGAAAAATGAGACATTTTGACAAGAAATAAGACTGGAAAAGTGAGATTTTGAGTTTTTGCAGTGTAGTTGTTCAGCTCCTCCAGGCTAAAGCATCCTGGGGAGTGGGACGTAACAAGCTCTCTGATTACCAGAGAGTTTCATTAAAAGTAAAATGTGTATAAAAAGTAACAATATACTGTATAATACAAATCTTATGAAGATGACCTTCACCAAAGACTTAGCTTCTGATAGGGCAGGCAGCATGAGTTAAGCAAGGAAAGCACATCATACCTTGACACACGGTGTAGTCTGGACACACAGGACCTACAGACAACCAGAGACCAAAAGTGTAGAGGAGTCACGAAGAAAACAGATGGAAGAAAAGATTCACGAGTGTAAAAGATTAAATTATTCCTCAAAGGAAAGGTGAAAGAGGGGTTGGGAAACAAAAACAAAGAGGAACAAAGCGGGCAAGCGGCGAGGCAGCAGGTTAAAGCTCACTAGTCCTGCCAAAGACTTCCTCCCTGTCAGCACAAGTTATGGACTGTGTAAAACTCACCGACACAGGCGGGGGCCTCGGCTCTGAAGCCCGGTTGGCACTGGCATAAAAAGCTGCCGGGGGTATTCACACACACATTTCCCAGCTCTCGGCGACATTGCTCCTCATAACTGCATTCATCTACATCTGCAGTGGAGAAAAAACAAACAAATAAGAAATGTTTATTTGTTTGTCTTGTGCCAATATTGCTCTTTTTATAATGGGTAAATGAGTTTAATGTAGGCTGAGGTAGAGTCTTGTGTGCTCTGATCATAGTCCGCCTGCTATTCTTTGAATCAGGGATTTCCAACAGATGGCTCATTCAGCACAACTCCAGACATAACTATATCAGATACATTTTGAAAAGTTCCTGTTTGTTATGCGTGACTGGATCAACTAAAAACTATCACTACATTATTTATGAAGAACACTTCATTTCTCTCGGATTTGTTAGCAGATTGATGGATGTTTATTTGCAAAGGTGTCATGATGTCTGTGTCCAGGTTTGGCTGATTCGTGACTCCTAATTTTCAACACTTACTGTAACTTGACAGTGATGCGGCGCCGTCTGTGAGTTTTGGATGTTTTTAGGACAAAATGTTATCCAAAATGTTTCAGACATTGATATTTGATGACTGGTAAAACTATTCGAGTTGGTTTGTTTGGTTTTGAGTTCAGTTTGAATCCTCCCATACAATACGTGAATGTAATCAGTAATAAAAGACATGAGGAGGTTGGAGGGCTGTTTAAAATGTATTTTCAAATGCTTATGTTGTTTGAGAGACCCCCATTCATGCTACAACTCAGTGTCAGTGTTCTGAATATACAGAACACTTTACATCCAAATGACACAGTTATACACAACAGATGTCAACGTCGGCCTCACCTACACAGCTTTGTCCATTTAGGGCCATTACATATCCCACAGGACACGAGCATGTGAAGGAACCGTACGTGTTCCTGCACAAAGCATCACCCTGACAGGCCTGCAGGCCCGTCACTGCAGCCAGAGCGCACTCGTCTATATCTGTAACACCCATAAAGCACACGTGAATTATTACAACACTACGTAGGCTGAGAGGGACAGACACACATTTCGGAAACTCGTCTTCCAATATAGCTCTCGCAAACACACAATTCATCCTCTCAGCCACACAAACACACACATACTGACGAACCCTGGCACCCTTCAGCGCCCATCAGGTAACCACGGAGACAGCTACATGAGTAAGAGCCGAGGGTATTAGTGCAGCTGGCATGGGGACCACACGGTCCTGGCCCCTCTCCTTCACACTCATCAACATCTGTCGAGCAGAGTAAAAATAATAATAAATAAATAATAAACTGAGACCACCATATTCACATAACCATAGACACATGTTGATGCATGTAATCGTTATACTGATGGGTAAAATTTTATGTAGCATCATCATATTAAGTCTTTATGGAAAGAAGTGGTAGTTGAGTGTTGCATTGCTTTCTGCAAATTGAAATCACATTGATAGTAATATTTTTCTTTCCTGTTGTTGCTAAACATGTTTTTTGTAATTTCTCATTTGCCCTTTCACTAATTGCATCATATCTAATTACTGGAAAAAGAAAAAGAAAAAATAAATTGCTCTGTGGCTGCCTACCATTCTTCACTCACCTAATTTGTATCAAGTAATTACACTAATTTCTAAGAACTGAATGCAGTGATGATTTCATTGGTGTTCTGCTGCTACACACGCACACAGTGGTTAAAGCAGTGGTTTCTGCTGCTGCTATACCTGCTCACCTTTACACTCTGAGGCCCCCTCCTGAGTGAAGCCTGCAGGGCAGGTACAGTTGTCGCCGGCATTCACCATGCCAGATGGACAGCCACAACCGGCGCTGCTGTTCTCCAACCTGACCTGGTTTCCTGGACACTGAGGAACAAGAGTGGAGCTTGGAGAACCTGTGGTAGTCAACTGAGCTGCTAACACACAGAGGGAAACAAAAGGGGGGGAAATTTTAGGCAAACTGGGGCAAAAATCAGAAGAGATTGTACAAAAGAAAAAAAAAACACTCACGTGTGGTGGGTGTAGGTTCACTGAGATTACTGATTGCATTCTCAATCACCTGATTGTTAAGGATAGAGTAACAAATTGAGTTTACATCCTGCAATCACACCCAGTGATGACAATTGTGGTGTTGCAAGCTGAAAAACCAGCAGAATCTCTGCAGCGTAGGTCGAGGGGCCTTTCCACTGACCTGGCTCTTGGTGAACTCTGCCTCTGTATTCTTCAAGACTTCATTTTCATTTTCCTCGGGGCTGCTCATCAGAGGCTGAGCCGCTGAAAAAAACAGCAGCAGAGCTGACAGGAGGGTCCAGACGTGAGTCATCACCTGAGTCTGTGCAGACAGGAACAGCAGGAGGTGTGTTAATGTTGACTGAGCTACCACCAAGACACAGAAAAACACCAACTGATAATGTAATAGTTTAAATTAAGAGAGAAATGACAGCCTGTGACAAGTAGTGGTTCGTAGAAGCATGGTGTGCAGCAGTAACTCAAGCCACACAGTGCATGTCTGGGCAGGCAAAACAACAGAGGTGTAAGGGAACCCTGTTATTAAGTTAACATCAACCCTGTGGGCTGTTGTGCACAGAACAAAAGAGACCTACTGCAGATGATAAAACTGAATTTTCTCTGATGTCAAGTAATTGCAGGCTAATTCATGAAAACACTGTCACACTAGCGATGTTACTGGAAAACGATAGCGACAAGAAAGTCTAAAAAGCGTCTGATCTGCTGTTGGACTGTGACTTTCAGAGTCCCACACACAAGCTGTGTAGAAGTATAACACGCTTCATTTTAGCCAACTTACCCGGATTCGATGCACTCGCGCGGGTCACGAGATAGGCGGAGACAAATAGATTTCCAGATGTTTCTAAAAAATAAAAGCGTTTTCTATCTTCTCCAGATGCGAATTCATCCAGCGGCAAACCAACTGTGTAGTGTAGCAGTGCGGAGGGGGTGGTGGTGGGGGGCTGTACGCTGCAGCAGTGATTCAACATCCTGTTGGGGAACTCTGAACTTCCCATTCCTCAAATCCCAGACCACCGCAGAGCAGCAGCAGCAGCAGCAGACAGGCCTGCAGGCTGCTGGGAGATGCCCCTGATATGAACCCCGATAGAGCTACAGGTGAAAATCCAGTCAGCGGGCTTGTAACTACACGGTCGAAAACTAATCACTTGTTAAAGTTTACTTGGCTCCGAAGTGCACGTGGTGGCAGCAAGTGACAACTCCTTTAAGTTTGACTCTGTTTTGTACAGGTTATTCAGTCCTAGGCCTTATAAAGTTAAGTGTGTATCCTGCCCGTAAAACACCAAGGAGCTCGTTTTACACTCTCTGGTGGATTTTCAGGGCCATTTCACCATCCCTCCTGATGGGAAAAACCTGAGTGACAGCATTCATGATCATCATCTGTGGCTGTATGGAGCCATAATCTAGAAGGTCTTCTTCAATTTGGTCTTCCTTATTGAATTTTTCATTAATGTAAAATAGGATAAATAGTTGGCAGGTCATCTTTGACCAAAGCATTAGTTACTGTAGCTTTTATTTACAGAACATCAAACATCTAGTGCTCATCTTAGAATCATTATTTTGAGACTTAGCCTACTGGACATAGGAAAAAATAAAAGAAAAAGGGAAAAAAAATAAAGAAGCAAAACAGGGATGCTGAGATGTTGTAAAATCAAACACTAAAGTGATGAGGTAATATTTTAGAAATATTGTTACACCCATCATGTAGACCTATAAATGTTCACCAAAATTGTGCCAATCTGGCATTACATATTTTGGCATTTCCAGGACATACTGTATGTAGAGAGATGTTACTGTAAATAAACAGCAGTGGATAGTTGATGTTACTAGTTAGGGAATAAAGTCCACAAAAAGCAGCACAAGTGTGGTGTAGACTAATGCCTTTATTCTTCCATAACCAGCCCTTTGTATGCTATAATGATAATAATCGAAACATGTGATTCAGAGGGTAATTTTAAGGATCTAATGGGTAATGGTGATTTCAATTGTTCCTTCCCCTGGAAAATAATGGAATCTTTCAATGTGATCTGACACATATAATAAATCTGAAAATAGACATTTGTGCTTTTGTCCAGAATGTGTGTTTAAATGAAGCACACAAGATGTTGACTGTTTTCATCAAATTCTTTTTTTTTTTTTTTTTATTAAATAGAGCTTTCAAATATTTCATGAAAAAACAGAATCAGCACATGTACCAAGACTGTATCTGCGTCAGTTGTTGCCACAAAAACATCCCTAACTTTTATCACTGATTCAACATGTTATAGCTGCCTGCTGGTGTTATCTTCTGCGGAGGAGGCAGATGCAGAAAGACATAATGTAGCTGAGTGAAACCTGTTATTTCACAAGGCATTGAAACTTCACAGAAAGAGGCACAAGAAAAGCAGCAAAACACTAATGCTACATGACATTTAAGACGAATATTTCATTTACATAAAAAATACATAATTGGAACAAGATGATAATGGGTGGACTGCAGGTTATTTGTAACCTTAAATCTTGATGGAATAGCTACAATATTACAAAAACAAGCTGTTTATTTCACATAATTTGGCAATTTCCAGTTTATATTACCATGCAGCTTACTGCTCTGTACAATACGCAAAAAATGTATTACAATCAATTCAAATTATTACTGAACTTCACAGTAGCTTTCATTCATAATTCATGATTTTTCAGTTCTGTGCTTTTTCTGGGATGACAGTAGGTAGTGCAGAACTTTATTTTACATTAGTGCGGTCGACCACATGACATGACAGAAGACAACACAAGTGCAATGGCTTTAACCTTTAAAATATACAGTAAAGTGGCTTTCAAAAATATGCCATCCAAGCTCAGCACACACACAGACAATGATAAGAATAGATTGAACTGTACCGCACAACACCATCATCAACTTTAGAAGTATTTCATTCATATCTTGATCTTGATAATTAATTAATTTCATAATAATAAACATTATACAAAAAACAGTAAAATATCACAAGAAAGCATTTACTTATGGTACAGCTCCTTTTGTGCTGAACTAGTTTTAACTGTCAGTCTGTCAGTGCTTCCCACAGTCTCCAGATAGCACGTAACACAATGTCCGAAAAAATAATATAGTTCATTTTAATTGTCCTGTGAGTCAGCTGGATGGTTAATCGCTTGTGCGTCACTTTACTGCAGACTGCAGCCGTCAAGTGCAAGACAAAGTCTAACTTGAATGCTTACATGTCCGAACACAAATGAAATGAATTAAAATGACTGTGCTGTATCTTCATAGTCTGCATTGATATGTGCACAATAGAAGATAACAGTAGCCATATTGATTAAAACCAATATCCTATTCTTCAGTTTGACCAGTATAGATGACCGCTTACAAAATATTCCAAACGCTGCTCTCTCTAAAATGTGTTGCCGCTATGCCTTTTGGGGAAATATAGATGAAATTGGCTGGAGCTGTCTTGACATGTGTATATTTTCGCAAACACTCCTCTCTGGAAAGTTCACCTCAATTTTCTGGCTCTAGCGGAAGGAGTGCTGCCAGTGAAACACTCACTCAAGAGTTGGGAATGAAAAGTCACACACTCTCAAGATTTGATGGTATACAGTACGGTCCACAACTGCTGTTACTGTGCGTAATGCAAAGCCTAGATGATGACATGCACAGAGACAATCCTCTGCCAAAGGACTGTCAGGTCTGACAGAGAGAAGGTAAAGGCATATCAGGACTTTTCTAGAAAGGTGTGTCCATCTGGCTGCACTTAGCAGCAGGCGGCACCACGCCATAGCTCCTCTCCTGCCACCTCAGCCACTGCATGTGGACCTCTTTCTGGACCTGTCACACACACACAAAAACAGCATTTGACTGTTTGCAAACTAGTAAGATGATACCGTCACAACTCACAAGCAATTTCGTTTTGTAATTGGTATGTTTGTGCAATATTGCTACATTATACAGTTAAAGCAAAAGTTTGAGAAATATGGTTTCCTGAGAACAATTCAAATAACAATTTCCTGTTTGATTATTGACAGTGAGCTCTATGATTGCTCTGAGTTCTGTCAAGAGCAGTCACTTAATATACTCAATATTTAACAGCGGGATTGACAAGATAACAAGTAGTTTAATTTCCAGTATGTTCAACAGTTTTTATGAACTTAAAAAACATTACTCTTAGGTTCAATGTCGAAACAGAAGTCCATCACTTGTTCTCCTTGCAAAGATAAAGCTTTTTCATTTGCCGTAGGGTGTGACTCATGGAAATATGAGAAATCACACAATAATAACTTATAAACGACAGTTTTAAACGTATGTTTTCATCACTGAGTTTAGGAGCTTGGTTATGGATAGCTGTGTGTCTGGTTGTTACTGTTTTAAGACCGATTGTTTTTCCTGTTTCTTGTTAAATGTATGTCTTGTACCTTGGCTTGTAACTCGACAGCATTGAAAATGAGGGTAACCTCAATGTCTTTCGAGAATAAATAAAGGTTAATAATAATAATCTATAAGAGGATAGGTTTAGATCAGAGGAACTAATCTATTATTGGATAATTCAGTGGCTTACAAGTATTAACCAAGTGGGTCTAAAGCACCAACAGATGAACATGGGTTTTAAATTATTCTGTAGTGAATATAAAACATCAAGACTGGTGTTGCCCTGAGACTGACTGGTTGGGCACACATTAATTTTGGTGGTTACATAATATGGGCTCAGGGTCCTTCATTTATGTGATGAGAAGAGGAGAAGTGGCCACATATTCTGTGTCTTGAGCACTGACATTCCCCCTTGCTGACATATGATCCGGCTGTACAGGTTTATTGTGCAAGAGAGAGCTGTAAATTATCAGAGTGATTTGTTCAATGTGTGTTCCTTGCACTGACCTCTTGATTGAGAAAGCAGTAGAGAATTGCGACAAGGAGCCCCTGTAAGAGAGATGGTTTTAATCATTAACATTAACATTAACAGAAAATGTTGCTTGTGTAAGGACAGATTAAATGTCAGAGAGAAACAAGACCTGACCTGACCAACGAATGAGAGTTAAAAACAGGTCGGCAGAATCTGTTCAGTTTCTCTAACCCAGAGTGGATTTAGATCTCTGTAATGAACTGCATAACCTCCATAACTGTAAACTCTGTTGCCTTTACTTTCATCATGTCAAAACATGACGAATAAAATTGGTCTTAGCAGGTTCACCTCTTCGAAAAACAATGGCTATATCAAAGCTAAATGGGCAGTTTGTGACTTGTAGCTTTGGGACTCTGTGGCGAAGCAGTAGAGGAACAAAATCCAATTTAGGAAGATGGCTTCCAACCCAGTTTGTGCCAGATGTGCCATCAGAGCACTGCTGAACATAATGCACGGTCTTTTTTCATTAATTCTCTGGAGAGAAGTTTAAAGTTTACATTCCTAAGCCTTCCCACTGATCAGCATCCATAATTACTACTACATGTACATGGCATATTAATTAATGCACAGAATATGTATAAAAGTGCAGAAAGTAAAGCAAATCCAAACCTGAGTAACTTTCAAATTTAGATAAGTAATTGCAAATGATGAATTCATTCAGGATATTGTCTAATTTAGATGCACTGTTGATAGATTAGATTTACAACAGCATACAATCCATGCGTGTACCTGGAAGGATCCCATGCAGAGCTCGATACAGAGGCGCAGGTTAACGTTGAAGTAGTCAGGCAGAAAATTGAAGAACACGTAGTGAGTGCCAAACAAAGGGATGAGGAGGAGGGTGGATTTGGTCAGGCGTCTGTTGCACACAGCAAAGAAACAAGATGCAGGAGTTGAAGCCACTTGAAGGAGCTATTTATTGTATCTCTTATCTGAATGCTGCTCTGGATGGCATCGTGCATACAGTCACGCTAATCATGTCAGTCAAGAGGATACTTGTGTGTGCATCAATTTGAACATCGCTTTCTGTCTGTGAGTGGAAAGGTAGTGGCAGGTGCAAGATTCAAAGTGAGGAGATTAAAATGTGAATGCAGAGATGATATTGTGGGGGAATGTTAATCTAGCTGCTGTAACCATCTCTAAACTTACCTTTTGTATGTTTTTAAGATCCAGATGCATGATGCAGCTGAACACTTCCAGTCAATTAGTAAGCCTATTTCAATTAGAAATACTGATAAGCCACTTGGGAAGTGGAAAGGTAGACGTGGCCAGACTAGGCTGTGGTTCAGTGGGTGTTCAATACACCGCTGTGGTCTATCAACAGTCTTGACACAACTCACATTGTTTCTACCATCAAAGTGACAGAGAGAATGGAAAAAATGTTTCATATTTTCTGAAGAACAGGCTTAAAAAGCTTGACAGTCAAAGATAAACAACTCAAACGGACAGAACTTTGTAAATGCAAGATTGTGTCAGGAAAAGATTGAGGCTTCCTCTGATAAAATCTCATCTCAAACCGGTCTCAAATTGGTAAATACAGGATAGAAATGTTGCTTTTTCTTGTCTTTCTGTAATTAAAACACACCGCCTGAAGCTGATTATCAAGTTCAGTCACTCATATTGTGCTTACAACTGTGTCTGCAGCTAAAGGATTACCTGTACTGAGATGAGTTATTGAACTGAATCAGCCGCGGATTGAGCTTCTGTATCAGGATTCTGATGATGTTCATGAAGAGCATAAAATTGACCTGTTGGTATAGAAAGCAAGGATGCAAAATTAATTAAAAAAAACAACAACATTGTTCAGCCATAACAAGTTCTTCACAGTTATTGAATGTCAGGGAAATAATTTGAGCTGATGTGTGTAATTAGCCATGACTGATGTGAAGGTATTTTTTTTGGGTTGCCCTCCTAATTTACACTCTCAAAAAAGAGAGTAAACAAATCATCTGCATAACAATTTGTAATCTGCTAGGTGCAAAATAAAAGGTCCATCAGTTTGTTCATTTCTGCACAATGGGGGCATTTACCGCTATAGACACAACAATTGGTCCCTTGATGATCCACCAATAGGGCGAGTGCTCAGTGATGTCCCAACATCTGTGTGGACAGACATTTTGAAAGGTGCACTTTAATCAGTCTGAGCAAGGTTCTCTTCTAGGTTGATGGACAATGACTTCATCTGACTGCAGAATAAAAACATTCACCTAGCAAGCAACAATGGTGAGTACAAAATGAGTGCAGCTATAAATGCATTAACAAGGTAAACTATGTAAATTAAAGCATAAGTCAGCGTAATGTTTTTGTTAATATAAGTCCTAAATTGTCCTGTTTTCCGTCAGCAATCACTTACATAGAGTGTTTGGGCGAAACACGGGTTTCTCAGTCACTCTGCTCTGCTGTAACCCGAGGAGAAAACTTTCCTTGTGGGATACAAGCGTTATCCAATGAGGAGAGAGAACAGCATGAAGGGCTGTGTGTGCAGCCAAGGGATGCGCGTGAATGTGGTGACGTAGGGACGAGGACCAATAGATCCATGACGAGGGCGGGGGCTGCTAACTCATGGTGCGTTCAAGGCAACCTCAAGGTGTTTTTTCCACCTGTGAAAGCGTACCAGGTCGATCTGGTACGAGTTCACGGGTCGGAAGTTACGAGTGTCCGTTATAGTGCACTTTCAGAGGCAACAGGTTGGAAAAACACGAGTTAAAGGTTACCTGGAACGCTACAAAGTGAGTCGTGACTTGAAGCCGTAACATACGGTTTCAAAAGCCTGCCTGGAACGCAGCATTAGCCAAAACGACCGGATCGCTGACTTATGCTTTAAGTATACTTCCACATCAAAAACCCATGCATGTTATCAACTCATTTCAATAGCATGCTCTAGTGCTTTACTTTGGTTTAAACTGTTGCACTTACTCCGCACTTTAAATCTCGGACACTGAAACATCTGTTGCAGTGTCCTAGAAATGTAAACAAGAAATAAATGAGCTTGTGGAGATGGAAATGAGAGTGGAAGTTTATACAAACTCTGTGTCCTCAAAATACACCCTGGAGCCAATCCACAGGATGATGAAGAGCATGGGTACACCTGCGGAACAAAAACAGATTGTTATGATGGATCATACTGTAAGTTACCAATGTGTGCATGCCTTTTCTAATACCTGCACTGATCTGTGTAGCAAGAACTCAATAATTAAGCGGCTATAACAGTGTACATGTACAATATGTGGCAGTTCTCATCTGTTTGTTGTCTCATTGCCGCTGAAACATTCATTGTACTCGCCAAGTAAAGCTGTGGTGAGTGTCGGTGCCACTGACCCCTTTCATTTAATCACCGTTTTTGAGAGCATTTTTGAACAAACATTCAACCCACAAACATAATCAAATAAAATGTTAGCTCCTACCACAGAGATATAAACTTTAATTCAGTTTGTTTGGTAATTACAGTTGATGCCACTGAGCCAAGAGAGTTTCTGGCCGTATGAAAATAATAAGCTGTGGATGTTGGCTGACGGCCGCCTGTCTGCCTTTTGTTGTCCCCGCAGACTGTTGTGAGAGCTCTTTAAAAACACAGAACTATTATGAGCCTCAAATGGAAGCAAGCAATTTTGACAATTTATCTCACTATGTCAATATGAAATTAATAACCTCTAAAGTTGATACAGTATGCGCTCTTTGGATTATCATTTTAGATTATTTGGTTTATAAAGTTTCACTGTGTATGGCCCCTTAGCATTATTATACTAATAAGAAATGGTAGGTAGCTTGGTATAGAATTTCAATGTACACATAGCTGGTAGTAAATAAAGGTCAAATATTCAAATTCCTCAGTGAGTGGCCCTATGGAGATGTAATGTAAATGTCAAAACATTAAACTTTGAAACTGCAAAGCTCTTGGTCTGATATTTAAATAAGCCCACTCAAGATGTAGCAGCATCACCGGGGGGAATATTGTATTACATATTAACAAAAAATCATGATTTAATTCAGCGTGCTACACTTATTTCTAAATTGAGGCCGTGACATGAAGTATAGCAGGACTGTGTGGAGAGCCGTCTGAAAAATCTCACTTTTGCATTTTTGTAATCCTTGCATCTACTACCAACCAAGTATCACCTCTCTCACTCAGCATAAGAAAATGAGAATCTGCACGTCAAGGCTTCTCACCCCATCCCAACAGGCTGAAGCCCCACAGGCATCGACGGCTGTGATAGAAGGAGGAGAGCAGCAGGGAATTCAGATACAGCGCCTCCACCAGGAGCCAGAAGAAATTAGCCATTACACAATAGTGACAGAAGACCACGGAGCTCTTGCAGGCAAACTGGAATGACAAAAAAAAAACAAAAACAGAAAGGAAAAGGAGAGAGAAGTGGTGGTGAGGAAGGAATTAGTGTGAGAAAATGCAAACTACACGGCATTTGCTTACTGTGGAGAGGGTACAGTGATTGATCTCGTCACTTGAAAACAGAGTTGCATCCTTTATGAACACCGCCACAGCTTTGAGGATAAATGTAATGAACAGCTGGATGTGAATGAAGTTCCTGGCACAACGTAGTCTCCTGTGGAAAAACAAAAGAGGACAAGATTTCAGTTTTGACTCTAAAATGTATAAAAGAACAGAAAAATCCAAATTAGGATAACCGATGGCAAACAGATTTAGATTTATAAAACAATACACCGCCTGGACAGATAGGAAAAAAAGAAAAAAAAAACTTTAATTAAGAGGATTTGCGCTTCTACATGTTCCGTGTTCAATTAACCCATTGAACCCAAGAGCTGAGTGGGTGAGTGTGAAGAGACCCTTGACACTATGACTGTCACTGGCTAAATGGACTGTAGCACCTGTTATTATGTCCACTCTGTGTCAAAGAAGGCCAAGCTCCAGGATGGACAATATTGAAACTGGAAGGTGTGAAGGAGTGGGGAACAGTATGCAAACTATTATCAAGGGAGGGAAAATGATCTTTCCTTTGCACCATAGCATTGATGGCAGTTTAGATTTCTATTTAGCTTTGTGGGTTGTTCTGAGTCATTGGCTGTAAAATAAGATGAATGCATAATACAAAACATCAGATTTCTTCCCTGACATTTTTAGGAAATGTTCAGAAAATGACACATAAATACAAAGTGAGAGCCACTTCTTTGTAGCTATTACTGCAAAATTTCTGTTTGTCTATGAGCACAGTTCGGTGTCATGGTTTTTGTTTACAGTCCAACTATATATTGTTGTCATTACTATTGTTTGGTGTTCTCTGATAAATGATCATACCTGAAAACTGTCTCATTCATTTTTCAACTTTGATCTCGACTTATTTCAATGATCTGTTCCTACCTGAAGAGCAACAGGATCAACACAGCAACAACCAGCACCATGAGTGAAACGCTGTAGCCGATGGTATATATCAGCTTCACAGTGGCAAAGTAGGACTCTTCTGTCTGAAAGCAAGATGAGAAAGAACATTTTGTATAAAAAGGTGTTATACTCAAATATCAAAGCTTTTCAAAATGCTGTCAGGTTTCAAAATGAATATAATGTCTCAAAATGAGACAAAATTGCAGACTAGATCGAGACTCGGCTGTACCGAAGACATGACTGCAGAATCACTGCAAGAAAGCTTTCTCGGTATTTTGAGGCTGGGCCTAATGGACTCCTGAATCAACTCAAAAAAGTACAAATGAGTAAGCTACTCAATTAGAATAACATCAAAACTGATATATGACCTTACAATCTTGCTTCAACTCAAGACAGAAGATCCTCTGTAGCTGCAGCACATAAGTAGCTTTCTCTTAAACGCCATTCTAATAACGTCAGCCATCAACCTGATGGGTGACATTTGATTCACTTGTGGCCTTGGAAAAGTAGTTTCACATTATAAACTTTTATGTTTGACCATATTGTCTTTTCTACTCAAGGGGCCAGTGCAATATTTTCACCTCAGCGCAGTCTGACAAGCTACATGAAGACCACTTGAAACGTGATAGTTTTTTTTTTCCCTCTTCAAATCCAGCTTGTTTGGCGTGTTGATTTTCTAATAGTTGGTCTAGTTGTCTCCTTGCTCCTGCTGCTTCTGATTTTCACCCTGATCTCAGTCTGGACTCAGTCACTCACTCTCCAGTCCGACTTCTGTATCTCACCTCGGGAATGTCATCATCCACACTGCAAGCAATGTGGTACGGTGGGAAAGGCCTGGACCAACCTCCACTGGTGCAGTTAAGGCTCACTGAACCTGAGGTGAATGGTATAGAGATCCATTATCAGCCATCAAGAGTACCACCATCAAGTCAGCCACACCAAATATACCTACAATACTAATTTGAAATGTACATATTTAATGTAGATAAGAAAGCGTTGCTGAGATAAGATAAGGATAAAGAGCCTATAACTGCACGTTTATGATTTATAAATAGCCTTCACATAATCATCCAAGAAGTAATTATTCCAGGATAAGATTTTTCTGAGAGCTGTGATATCTTTGTCACATTATGGAAAACCCTGCAACACAAGCACAATATGATAATCAATGTCAAAACAAATGAATGAATAAATGACTGAATAAATAAGTAGATGAATTCATCAGAATTAAAAACACTCCTTGCTTTAATTACTTCAATTTAGTTTCATTTTGCCTCACTGGCTGTATCTCAGGCTGAAACCTTGCACCTGTGTCTCTCCACTTCCACCATGCGATCTAATTGTTCACCTGTGTTGTTTTTGAAGAGGGAGAAGACAGCAGGACAACCTCTGTGGACCGTTTCTCCAACGACTGCATGAGGCCAACAGACCAAGTCATCCCACCACGGTTGACAACCTTTTCAGAGGAGAGAGAGGGTTGAAAAAAAAAATATGACAGGACAGTCCATAAAAGACTAATTTATACACACTGTCATACACTACGTACCACCAGAAATCCATGCAGTTGAAATATAAACTCATGGAGATACAGCAGAGGTAAATGGGGCGTATCATGCGCAGTACTTTCACCATCTCTCAAAGCCATAACATCCACCTCTGTGTAAACTGATTAAGACAAGAATGAGGGAGTACTCCAGATCTCTGAGCAAGACCTTTATCTATCCATAAATCCTTATAACTAGCCTTAATGGACTACCCCTCCACAGATGCAACAGTGATAGATCACCCAGTTTGTTTCTCATTCTGCAGCTGTGATGCCATCGAGAATCTGCCGCGACAGCTGATGATACTTGAGTCCAGCCTATAGACTCTTGTATTAAATGTGACAACATTTGCTACCAGTGCGGAGTAATTTGAAAATGGCGAACACACCTTCATGGCTTCTGTTGGCTTGCGCGGCAATAAACTGAAGGCAGCGACGCTCTTCTTTCTTCAGCTGAAATATGTACTCACATTCAGGATGCAGGCTCGATAAAGCCTGAAGCCGGGGCAGGGTGGAAGGAAGAAGAGAAGGAAGGGATGCTCTATTAGATACATACAGACATTTAGACACTTAAGCTTAAATCAAATGGAATGGCATTTCATCTGAAAAGAAAAAAAAGCCCATGACATTTTGTGGCGATAGGATGCCTTGAATTTAACTAGAATCCTAACCTTTTGGTAAAATGCAACTATATCCATTGGTGGCATTAAGAGAAACAATCCATATCTCTCTATATAGTGCACAGAGAGCAGAGGCTCAGAAAGTTAATGAAATGAGTTTGCCTCCGAGGACAGAGATGATTGCCTCAACTCTGCATTCCATCCATTTAATACTGTCTGTCTACCCTTGTTCACTCAAATAAAAAAAAAAAGAGTAACTGGATTTGCACTGGACTCCGACATGACATTTATGTTGGACTAAAACAAATAAGAACATTTTGTTTCTGAGACAGAATCGGTTTGGTGTGTGGTAGATGTTGTTGGAGAGAGGGTGGATGGAGGAAAAACAGCATAGAGGACCACTGTGTCATGACTCTGTAGTAATTATCCTTTTAGCTGTACCTGGAAAACTGTGAGTGAATGTGTAGTTCAGTGCATTAAACTGAGTCTGTGCCACTTCTAGTTATTTATAGAACATTTACAAAAAGTGTACAGGAGGTCATATCATTCATCGCTTGTGAAAATGTATAAACATTCATGTATTGCATTAGACATAATGAGAGTTAAGTGCTTTTGAACATTGCAGCTAATACACTAAATACTGATGTTGACAATGAGATCTGTAGAGAAGGGACAGTTTTGAGACAGGGTTGTGTATTTATCATAGTGTGAAGGAAGCATTTCTGAATTGGTTGCATCCATTACTACAGAAGGGTTTCCAGATGACAGAAATGCTTAAGGTAAAGGGTCACAGAGGCAAGACAGGCCAGCATTGAGTTCACAGTACACACCATGGCTTTGTGGTCTGGGGTTAGATTCTCAGATTGGCTCCACACGCTCCATTTTCATTCCATTTTCTTGCTACTACTCGCTGCTCCTGTATTTCATATGCTATAAATGAGCTGAGGTATCAAATCATTGTCGTGCTGCCTTCAGGTGCCGGAAGGAAATGTGAGGTGAGCATGCAAGCTGAGGCAATTGTTGGCGCGTCGTTTAACTCAGTTGGTAGAGCAGGTGCCCCATACTGTATGCAGAGGTGGCCCTTTGCTGCATGTCCCCCTCTCTCTGCCTCCAATATTCTGTCTCTCTCTAGACTTTACTATTGATTAAAGGCAAACAAAAAATAATAATAAAAAAAAAAACATGGGGCTGAAATTGTGTAATTCATTCTTTTCCCACTAAAAATCAGGAACTTCAATACGACAGAGAATAAGGGCCACATTGAAAAAAAAAAACAGACTTTGAGAATAAAGTCATAAATTTATGAGAATAAAGTCGTAAATTTATGAGAAAAAAGTGGCCCATGTAAATTGCCCTAATTAGGGATGCATGTCCCCCTCACTCTGCCTCCAATATTCTGTCAGGGTTCCCTCTCGATTTTACTATTGATTAAAGGCAAACAAAGCAAATATTTAAAAAAACTGTTATAATAACTGCTGACTTCCAATCAGCTGTTGTTGTTGATGTTTAGCGCTCCACAAAAACAACGGTCACTGCAGCTTCTAATGGGCTGAAATTGCACGTGAGACAGACACACGGAACCGCACGGCGGCCGCGCGATGGAGCGGACATCGTTAAACTTCTCACACTGTTGAAAACCTACCGTTGTGTGATGGCAGATACAGAAAGGTATTTATTTAAAGTTAGAGAGGGAGAAGGAGCGAGTGAACTGGGTGAGGGAGGGAGAATAAGGGGCCACATTGGGATCAAGGCTGGTGAAAAACTATTTTACTTTTGTTCCTGTTGACTTTGGATAATGGAATTAATAAATGGAGCTACTGTGCTAATATCATAAATTTATGCAATAAAGAATAAAGATATTGTTACATAGTAGAGCACAAAAATTTATGAGCTTTACTGCATTGCCAAAGTAAACTCGGAATCGCAGATCAAAATTGACATGTAAATGATCGGGACATCCCTAGCCCTAATACTCTGTCGTACTTCAAACATAAAAACATTATTATTATTATTATGAAGAAGTCCTTATATCTCTGTACCTACTGAGACAGCTGGTGGTGAGTGGAGTATCTTGTTTGCATGGGTGGAATTCAAGTGGCATTTATTTTTTATTTCGTGCTGCCGGTGAACTTAAGTGGTCTGAATTTAAAGGTCAGAGCAGCAGGCTGGGTCCTGTTTTGTTACAATATATTGTAATAGTGTATTTCCTGATGAAATGTCTCGCATGATATTGAGACTGGAATATCTATCTGCTCCTTTTAATGTACTTTATACATTCGATAATATGTGTTTACATGTGAATTTTATTTTCTAGGCATTTAGTCTATTCCACTTTTACTGGCATTTTGGGAAGGGTTCATTACGGTCCATCATTCCACCCCTCTGCTCCGTGTATTATTTAATGACTTTACTTAAGCTGTAGAAAAAAAAATACTATGGTGTAAAGAAAAAATACAATAATGTTTTCAAAAAATGTCATAGATGGAACATAATACCCCCTATACCCTCGGTTAAGCATACAGTGTAAGCCTTTTCTCTGCATGGGCCTTGAAGACATCTTTGTTCAGTGATGTTGGTGAGGATGTGTGAAGTTAGAATGAATATGAGCAGCGCGTTTGTGCAAGTGTTAGAAAGAATCAGAGGGAAGTCCCTAGAATGAAAAAAAACTGGTCCAAAGTAGTCAAAAGAAGAAAATGGAGGACCTACTAGAGGGACACACAAGTAATTACAACAACCCTCAATTTCAGAAATTACTCCAAATTTTAGGAGACTTACAGTATTTTGAGGTTGTTATGAGCTGTGCTTTTTGAGACACAACAGCAGATCACAGACAAAGCCTTAACTAGATACCAGCAGCCACATGTTGAGATTCTGCCCCATGCGTACTTAATAGTCATTACTACATTATTACATACTTAGTATTCATGTGTCAAACATCTATTTTCAAACTCTGCCTTCATTTTGTTCTCAGCGTCTTGGAGGTTGTTGGAGGTTGCCATCGTGGTGATAAAAAAAAAACACAGAGAGACAGGCAGATATAAAAACAGCTGCCAAAGCCCTGAAAGCTCCCTCAGTGGTCGTTCCTGCTACAGTAAGGCTCTCCAGGACCACATTTTGCCATGATGGCACAACTGCAGAGTACTAGTCACGTAGATGCAGTTATAATAAAGTCATTTGTGTTATATACTGGCATATTGCACAGACATTTGTCCTTGTTTCTGCTCAGTTCCATCTCATTTGGAAAGACCAGAGGGAAAATAAGTCTCTTTGTGTCATGATGCAAGCAAACTCTTAATGAAACAAAGCCTCTGAAGCTAAACTCCTCTGGGAACACGAGCTCTCCCTCGGGAGAACGCTGACTTCCACAGCTCGGCAGCTCTCTGAGTGCCGTCAATAGGACGAACTGGGTGTGTGGTATCAACATTTCCATTAAAAAGATCTATGAGTTTCTCTGAGGGGGAAACAGCAACATCTGCACCCGCACAAAAACACCTGGAGCTGTTTCATGAAATTACGCAAGTGAACACCACCTTGCATAAACATCGCTTTTTAATGTTGTAATGCAGTGCGTTCAGGTTCAAGCTGTAAAAGGGTTATTGATGTTATTGGGGAGGGGTGGGGGGGGGGGTTGTTTTTGCTTGTTTTTGACTATCAGGGTTTTTGACTCCAAATTGATTTGACTCCAAATTGCTTTGGAAGCATAAGTAAAATGCTGCCAAATTAGCGGCAGCACACAAACAGTCAGCTTCTGATCGTTAAAATACAGTTAAAGAAAATAACGAGGGGCATTTGGGAGATTTACTTACAAAACCATGGATAAAGCTAAATCTCCAATAAGTGTCAGCCATACATGCGGATAAGAAAGACACAGCCTGCCTTTGAGATATCACACTGATGCAAATCAAGAATTATGTAGCTTGAAATTCATCTGAGAAACTAGATCAAGCCACAAATCTCAATTTCTGTGTCTCCAGTGCAATCACACACAAACACGCACACACACACACACAGACACAATAATGATATTGTGAGAAAAAATCCAAGCTTGTGTTTACGCAGAATAACAAACTGCTCTAGGAACTATGATAATAACATTTACAGAATAAACATAATAGAGAAAACTAGTTGAAACTGAACAAAACTCTCCTGACAGAACAATGTTGTCCCCCCATCATCTTTAAGAAATACAGTACCAACAACATGCAAGCTCTCATAGTACCGTCAGTGAATGGACGTGTTGGAAGAAGCCTGAGCAAAACTGCTACCAGTGAGTCCTCTTTGCTCCTAATGCGATGCTAATACTCTAATGAGAGGTGTTATTGTGCAATTTACTCTGCAATTACAGCTCTTCATGTTCAAAAGGAAAGGGACACATGAAAAAAATTGATACTTTGGCTCCTGCAAAGAAACTGAATTCAGGCAGTCGGGGTTAGCAGTATACAGTATCAAAGTGGAACATATGCAGATATAGAGGTATATTATTTTCTGCTAAACGGTGATTGTACAGTTATAACTCACTGTTTGGGCACCGATTTACCTGAGAAATAGGGCACTTGTATTCAAAGCAGAAAGATGTACATGTATGCACTTAACAAAAGCGTCAGCTGAATGGCACGCCATATGTCCAGTGGGGGTCATGTACCGCACATGGCTTCCCTGTTTATATGCAAAAGAGATGCTGTGAAGACATTTTACTCTACATAAGAATCGCGAATGGTATCCAGTCGGGAGGAAGCAAGCAAAGCTTTGAATGGCAGGGGGTGAGGCATAAAGCGGGAGTCGAGAATCGGTGGTTACAAGCCCTGAGGGTGCGTGGCGTGCATTTCGGCTGCACAATGGGATAAAGTGAGACACTACGCTGCATTTAAGAGACAGAAACAGAGATGGGGAGATCGAGGGATGGCGGGGTACGTGCGGTATGTCTGGGCAATATGAGCCATGAAACTAAATGCAAAGCCAAAGTCCCCTTCACATTGACGGGGCTCTTGTGCAGTCTGCTGTAAAAATGTTCCCTGAGAGGTGAGGCCCATTATCCACTAACTACCCAGAAAGGGGCCATCGGATTGGGCTCTCTTTGCAGATGTTGCCGTCTATTTTAAACAGTGAACGAGGTGTACTTTCGCACAGCAGCTATGGCACTCTGGCACAGTATAAAAATATAAAACATGTTCAGTCAATCGGAAAGACGGTACAAACAAGGTTGGACCCTGAAGTTTTGATACTGAGCAAAATGTTCGACATTTTGGGAAATGAGCTTATTTGCTTTCTAGTTGAGATGTACATGGAAGGTATGATAAATAAAATACTAAATAAATAAATTATAGAGCTGGTGTGTGCTTAATGAATGCCAACTTAGCTTAGCATCATTTTTTTGAAAGGAGGAGGAGCCTGGCGCTGTGCAAAGCTAACAAAATCTACCTCCCTGTATCCCTTCCCTTTTAGTCACATACCCCGCCCTAAAAATCAATGTATGTCAATATTATTTTCACATTAGGTAGTTTCTAAAGAAGCTAAGTTTGGTTTTAAATATCCGATGCAATAAAATGGAAGTAACATCATGATTGGCAGCTGCAATTGACACAATTGGGTCAACTGGGACTTTTATCTGTGATATTTTGGCTTTGTACAGTATTTATTCAATGGGAAGAAGTGCAGACACATGATCCATCTTTATATTCAGTTATTGGATAGAATTAGAGATGCGAGCAAGCAGCCATTTAGCCATAAAGCCACATAACACCTTGTTTGTTCTTTTTTTTTATCTTAAATTTGTATGCTTGTCATCTAGCTAGCTTTAGCTAAGTGGTAGGCTACTTTAACAAAAAACCATCTGCTGCCCGCATGTTGAGTGAATCTAATTCACACAAGACAAATATGATGCATGTTTGGACTTTATGAAGCTGAAAATATTGATCTTTCTCTCTCTATTTTTTTTGATTTGGTTATATTGACATTCGGAAGACTAGAAACCTGCCATAAACTACTGCTCTTGTTTTCTTTTGAAACGTGTGTGTGTGCGTGCCGTGTGTTTTATGGATCGTAGTTCATTATAATTCTCTGCAGTCCTGAGCAGTGAAAGAGAAGAGAATGAAGTGGAACATGGTGATGAGTGTCTGCCCTGTTCCTATTCTCTCTCTGCCTCGCTGATCATCACGCCACCCGTTCACCTGCCTCTCATATTTCTATTCTGTTATGGAAATTAGTGAGGTGGCCATGTGATAATACTCCCATAAAGATGTTGATTAAAAGAAAATCTGTTGTAAGAGTCGGCGTGTGATTGTGCATGTGTACCGTTTCTTCCCTTGTCTTGATTCCTCTCACAGTTGATTGGCCACGACAAATTGTGCAAACTAAACAGTAGATAGATTGATAGTATCAGCAAACAAACCTCATCCCGTTCCATACAAATGGTTTTTACTTTCCTCAACGAGATAAAGTGAATTAAGCGTATTCCAGTGTGTGTGTCTGTGTGTGTTGATCTCAGTCAAAGTCTTAACAGAAGACTCCAAATTTCATGGCTAACCTCAATAATTTGTTAGATTTTTGCATAAATGATTTAGATGTGAACACATGAACTTAACTTACATTAATAGCCACACACACAGACACATGTAAGTAAATGAGGACAACACTGTGGTAAATAACAGCAGCAGTGGATGTTTTCTGGCATCTGCCCTATTCTCAGATGCAATACCTCCTCATCTGAACATTTTGCAGAAATGTTAAAGGGGAATTGCCGTTTTTTTACATTCTGGAAGTTATTTGTACTGTAGCATGATCATTTACTCACCCAGATAACTTTGGTGTCATTACAAGTCGTAGGTCCACCTGCAGACTCCGGATGTTGAAAACAAATAACCCTGGACTCAGAAGGGAATAGCACTAGCGTATGATAACAAAATATTGGTGAAATGAACGAGTTTCGCGGCAGATAATGTGTTATTTAGAGGCTGCATTGCGCTGCCCCATGTACTCGCTCTCGGCTGGATCTACTGTAATTTCGTTGGAACGACTTGTAATGGCACTAAAGTTATCTGGGTGTATTTTATGCTAGAAATAAGGTCCAGATTGTAAAAATGGCAATTACCCTTTAAGTTGGACTGAAAAACCAACCAACTGGATTATGGGGGTCAAAGGTCAAAGATGAAGGTCACAACAACCTCATTTTCTTGTGAACAAGATTTATCAAGGATGCCTGTAGGGTGCCTTTTTTTTCTTCTTTTTTTTTTTTTTTTTTTACAATAAACATTCCCTGAGACCCAAGGATGACCTGGTTAGAATGTGGTTGTCAGAGGTCAAAGGTCAAGGTGAACATACTGTGAGCTAACATGCAAACATATTCTTGGTGATTTGATAATTATCATAAAATTTAACAAACTGGATAAAAATAGGCTTTATCAGTCCAAACCCCAAAGTTTCACCTTACAGCCCCAGCAAACACTTTAGTTCTATCTTGTTTACACTATGCAGTACACACACAGAGACACACACTCATAGAGATCCACACAATTTGTCCCTTTAACCAGTATAAATCTAGAGGTTTAACCACACATTGATCAGTCATATCTTTTATGTCATCATATCATCAATAAGATGTGCCTTTATTTTAAAATGACCATGGCAAGTCTGAGTAATGAGTAGCTACCTACAGTAATTTCTTCTAAAACATTTTGTTTGAGTCTCTACAGTACAGTAATGTTTACATTTGTCAAATTTATTAAAAAAGAAAAAATACATATTGTTTTTCATTGAAATGTGTGGTTGAGCTCAGAAACAAACGTTATTTTAGTTTTTTTGGGTGTAATTTTGAATGGTTGTGGAATTTATGGTCTTAAATCAGCAGATGCTATCATCTCATAAAGATCACCAGTGTCTGAATCGAATCAAATCGTGTCATGTTGTATTATTATGGCACACTTTGAGATTCTGATTCAATGTGATATCCTATCAAGATTTAACTTGTGTGATTTATACCTATAGTCGCTATCTGCTTCAAACTGATTTTGATTGAAAGTGAAAGATGTTAAATCCCTTCATAGAAAGGTCACGATTAGCCGTGGCCACACACACACACACAGAGTAGAGAGAGGGAGAGAGGGGGGCTGGACTGCTAACACACTTACAGAAACACACTCACTCTCATACTTCACGTTCATTCACAGTAAAAATGAAACGTCTTTCTCCTCAGTCAGCTGATAACTCTGTGCTTCATGTTATCATATAGACAGTGGCTAGTTTGGCATCACTAGAACCAGTGCTGCAGACACAGGTGCCTGCAGACAGACAGACGCAGGGCGCGAGCACTGATACACATGATGGACAAATGAAAGTGAATGACTGAACCTGTTATTTTACATCGAAATAAATTCATACACAAGTTAAGTGGTGTTATCTCAGAAACAAAGCCGTTTTTCAGTTTTCAGGCGAAACTCTAAACTCTAATTCCTTAGCCCAAGTTTCAAATGTGCTAAAGGTCCTCCCTTTTTTCTTCCACACATGAAGTAAATGTAAATCACTCACAGTTGGAGCCAGACACAAAGTGAAGAAAATCCCTCTGATGATGTGCAGACAGGTCATGTTGACGGTGCAGTGTCCAACGAGCCGCTCGCCCTCAGAGACTGACACGCGCTCCAGCAGGACGGGATGATGCTGAGCCCCTCTCTCTCACCAGGTGCGAAAAAAGCAGCTCATCAAGCTCTCAGCTACAGCGGTGGATTCTCTGGAGGTATTTTCAGAATAAAAGCCTCACCCCTGCAGAATTTGGGATTAATAAGATAAGAAATAATTGTGGAGATATAATTTTCCGCAGTCATCTGAAGAAGTGCCATTAACAGTGAGATAGGTAGGGTAAGGTCTGGTCAAACAAACAGTTTTGAGGAAGATATGTTTCTCTTTTATTTTGAAAGGGAAAGCCAACTCTCACTTTAACCTGTACGCTTTACGGCTGAGTGGACGTTTGCGTGTACACCAGCTGTGAATGGTGTAACGATTTTTTATTTTTACTGTACAAATTCATCCCTCTGCCTCCCTGTGTCGCCAAATACACACACAACATTTAAACTTGTGTTATATGAAGGGACTTATGTGCCACCAAATCATAACAAGAGTAGCAGATTCAGCACAGGACTTTGTTTTAGACTCAGGACTTGTGGAATAATACCAACGTCTCTGATAATACATACACTTCTACATCTTTTATTTCCCATAGACTGTTGTTATCAGCTGCCATTAACTATTTATGTTTTTGTTTTTGTCCTTTTGTACTATCAAAATCATAAAACAACAACAACCCAGCCTCCACCCCCTTCGGGTGTAAATTTAGAAAAGAGGTTTTTTAAATAGGGAAACACAACAGCTTGTGTGCTGTGTTTTTGTGTTGATATCTTTGTTGTTGTCAGCGAGGTGAAACACAGACATAATGTGCTGATCTTTTTCTGACACTCTGAGTTGTCAGACACAAATTCAAACGCAGTCATGTTAGTGGATGTCAGAGGCATCACCACTCTCTCATTTTATTCATGTTTACTGGGTGTTTGACTTGTCTGTTACACTGAGTACTCATAGTGATAATCTGCGCACATTTTATTCCACTAGAAATATTTGTTCAAAAAGAGCAAGTAGAAAAATCTATCCCTGTGTGAATTCTTTGACAAAGATCATGTAAACTTAACAGGATTTATATTGTTTTTTAACAATGTATAAAATAATTATCACAAAGTGCAGCTCTGTAGAGTAGAGAAAATATGAGGCTTTGCATACAAATTGCATCAAATTACACCCATCACAAATATAAGAGATCTGACTGTGGAACAAACAGATCTCCACAAAAGCAGCATAGAGATAAGCCCTTGCTTCATTAACGAGAAGGTCGTGTCCAAAGCTTGGTTTTTGTTTTCTTATTGCTTTCAGATAAAAACAAAAAACAAAAAGCAATAAACCGCAAACAATATTCCAACCCATTTCATCACTGAGGGTAAGAGAAGCAGGAGCGTTACCTAAGCATGTGACAAAATGATTACAGTGTTTTTTTAAAATGAAAACCAAGGAGATAAATCATTTCAACGTATGTAACTGAAATAGACTTGTGCATTTTAGATTGTATTTTTAAATGTCTATGAAATTAAGTTTCTACAGATTAGTGCTAAATCATGCCATGAATCCTGTTCAGGAAAAAATTATACTGCTACAAATGAAAGCTAATTCCTGACAATTGGAGTTAATAGGCACTTTAAAGTACAGAAACTCATTAGGTTACAGTCAGTAATATATTTTAAGTAAATGTCAGGACAACCTGTTTACATTAAGTACAGGCACACTGCTTCATTGGGTCCTATGAACTGGATGGAGAAAGCAGGATGTGCAGGTATCCTGACACAGGAAGTAAGACGGCAGTTTTTCTTCTGTAATTTTTTGTTTGTTTGTTTTTTCTTGTATTTTGTTTTCCAAAAAGAATAATTTAGGACATGCTACCAGTGAAGGACAGTTTTTTGTCCCACTCCTGAGGTTTGTACAAAGTGCATAGGCAAGGACTATATTTTTCAAGGCCAGATATTAGTCACCTCTTAATAACCAACCAACAAACTACTTCTCTGCACTTCTTCTTCATTCTCTAGCAATTTTAACGTAAGGATTACACAACAGCTGAAACGTTTTAAACTGGCCGAGTGTTTAAAAAAAATGCTTCTTTGACAACTTTTTGATATTTGAAAACAGTCGTATATCAAATTTCATATTGCTAGTGTTACCTGCAGTGATCTGCATTCCCTAAAGTGACAGCATTGGGAAAAGAGAGGTCAAACCAAAGGATCAACAAAAAACGACAGCAAGAAACAACACAATTACACAATTTCTTTAAATGAACCACTCATTAATTTAAATCTAGCTAAAATAGAGGTACGTATTTTACTTGGTATATTTTTCAAAAAATATATATGATAAAATTTGCATAAAGTTTTGTCTTGGTAAAACCTCTTTGATTTCGTTGACCACTCTTCACTTTTGCTACAGTTAAAAACATGAGCACACCTCAAAACATAAAAACCACAGAGTTAAATAATACAGAAACATTTCTGAAAACACAAAATACTTGACGTGTTTGGGGTAAAATTCAAATCAATTCAAAACAGTCAATGAATTGCCTTCATCTGCAGTCTCTCTGAAGCCAGAGTGACATCACAGAGTGCCTCGGTGTTATCTCTCTTCAGGGAAAGTCACTACCGTCATAGATTACGGGTTTCTCCATGGTCAGATGGTAGAAGACTTTCTTGGAGATAAACCTGTTAGAAGAGGGTTTCTGATCAAAGGAGTGCAATCCAATTATGGGAAGCTGAGGTACAACAGAGCTGGTTTAAAGGACAAATGCATGCACCCATGCAGACACACGCATATGCACACACACACAAATGTCCACTAGTGGCAGTAATGATCAAGAAAATGACAGTTTAAATATCTCAGTTATCACAAGCTTCTCTCGCTCTGAGAGAAAAATAAGTAGAAAGAGGCTATACTGTGTCAGGGTTTCGTACCGTGAGAATGAGTTGTCAAAGATGAGTGTGTAGAGGCCGGGGTGACGGACTTTCAGCTGGCCCTGAATTGTCTCTTTATGGGAATTGCAGCGGGTCAGCGGAATCAGGACCTGAGAGCAGAGCAGGGACATTGGTCTGAAATGAAACTCAGAACAGTAAAGAAGTTTCCAGAGGTTGTCTGATAAATCACCTGACTATTTCATCTAAAATATCATCTCTAATTCTTTTTTTTTTCTCTTTTTTTATGGCATTTACCTTCAGGCATCAAGTATAAAATCATCATATGAAACATAATCGTAACATAAAACCATCAGAAGTATAATACGATGTCCACACAAAGAGATAATAGAGATAATATCAGAGGAGGGAGGGCATGGGAATCAAAAGATCAAAACATGTTTAAATACCCTGACATTTTAAGTGCAGGCTGTGAACCTCACCCTGCTGAGCAACGCTGCCAACCTGCAGTGTTTTTCCACAGTCCACAATAGGGCCGCCCATTAAAGCCAGTGTTGGTGATAACTCCTTATTATGGTTTTTGAGTCATCTCCTATCACAGCAATTTCCAACCAGTAAAAAGCCTTTCCTTCAACCTTGTTTGCAACCTTTAATTTGAAATGACGTAACATTACCTTTGGTATTCACCTCCCTGGTCTCTTCTGGCAGCAGATGTACCAGAAGCTAATGAGGTCAAGGTTTCCCCACATGCCTCCATACTGTTTACTCCAATGAGCCCCATCAAGTTAAACAGGGTTGGCAGTCGTTCTTACTGTGTAAACGTAAAAAAACAGACACAATGAAAGCCTCTACCTTTGCTTGTTCCACCTGAGTGTCCACGGACTCCCGGTAAACCACGCTGAAGGAGATGCTTTTAGGCTCAGAGGAAAACATCCAACTGATGGTTGGCCCACAGTCGCCCATAGCAACGGTTATCACGCTATAACAGCTGGACTTGATGAAGAGTTCCCTGGAACCGTCGCCAAACTGGGAGATATCATCAATGCTGAGGGGAACAGCCATCCTAGAATGAAAACACATACACTTTAAGATGCATTAAATTGGCATTAATTCAACAAACACCAAGGAGTGAGTTAAAAATAGCACATGTGAGAAATGTATCGAAGTAAACGCTTACGTGACTTCTCCTGATTTGAGAAGGTTGATCTCTGAATCCTGAACGGTGGGGACGTGCTCCTCAGGGTCATCAGGGGTCACATCTCCTGTGCCGCTGCAAAAAAAAAATCAATACAAGAAGCATCTTATTTTCAAGTTATGAGAATCTTAATTGGCCACAATGATGTAATGACTCTGAACAAAACTCAAAACATTTCAGTGATCTGCAGAGACCATGCAGCCATCCGATTAACATACTTATCAGGAGACACTCCTCTGATGACAACGTTGGGGAAATGAGGACGAAACGGATGAAGAAGTTTACCTGATGATTACCGCCCGTGCATTTTAATTGGCAACACAAGCAAGTTTGAAAAAGTTTGGCCCCATTCACTTGATTTCAATTAATCAGTATCTGAGCTTCCTCACTGAGCTACATCTTTGTAGTTCCACATATACATACGAGTCAAGATGACAGTCTAGGAAACCTGCTTTTCACAAATTAAATATTTCTGCATGGATGTAACAAAGCCCATGGAGTTCTGCGGTGCTGTTTTTAGTTCATCAGTAAAACAACAAAAACATTTAAATCCCTAATTGCAATTTACCACCTGCAAAGGCATCTGACAGGACCCTCTGAGGCTTGAGGTGCACTGTGAATATGACGGAGGGTTGACACAAAGAAAACAAACAACTCAAACTGCATCTAATTTTCTGCAATCAAATGAAACGTAGCGGGCAGTTACTTCCAAACTTTGAGAGGCTGTGGATTTTAAAGATGCACTCAAGACCTCAGGACAAACTCTGGGGCTTTTAGTTGAATTTTTTAGTTAATAAATGTTCATATTTTCAGCTGTTTTAGTGGCATGACCTGTGATTTTCATTTACCGGTTTATTTTTCTAATAAAACCTACTTTTTGTTTCTGGTTTTCTTTACACATTGTCTCTCGTTTAACATTCTATTATTTTATGTTTAATAATTTATCTTTATCTACTTTTTATGTCTTGTGTCTTTCTCAAATTTATGAGATTCACAATAGTGTTTCTCACCTCCTGTTGTTATTGTTTTGTTTTTGTTTTTTTATAACATTGTCATTTATTGTTCTGTGCATGGATGGGGAATTTTTTTTTTATTGCTTTTGTTCTGTAAGGAATATAGTGTTACTTTCTTTGGATGAAAAGTCCTATTCAAATTAAGTCTCAAGTCAAAACAACAGGGAAATCCAGACAAACACCTAAATGTTTGGCTGCTTTAAAAACAGGACACAATTTATACATGTATGCACTCCTCATAAACCCAATTCCTATTTGATTTTAATCATCCAGCAATATATAAATAGTACAGAATGTATGTTTTCTTCTTATGATGTCCTCTGATGATTGTGCTCTAGGTGGTTGACACTTTTCTTGGTGCAAATGCTTGACCACAAAGGCCTGACACTGTATCAACATGAAAGTTCAACACTTGTATGACCTCTCTGGATTCACCTAATGGGTCCGAGGAATTTAGTCACATACCAGGACACACTGGCATTCATCAATACAAATTGCTTATAATTTAGACTTAGTTTGAATTTAATATTTGCAAAAATATGACAACAGTTTGTTTATCCTTCAGTCCTCTGGGATATGCGCTTCACTCACATATCCAGTGCTCCCGGAGGTCGTCGGTCCTGTTCGCCCTCCATTGAGCCTCCTGTTGTCTGAGAGGTGGTGTCACTGTCGTAGACACCGTTCACTTCCTCTTCTGTGATGATGTCGAAAGCTCCATCCTCAGATCGGTTGCTGGGGTCAGAGACTGGGAAGAATCGATGGGTGTAACTGATTGCACGACTGAAACACGGTACAGAAAACATCTACAACCATCTTATTCTCATGTTGCATTGTGGGAAGTACAAAGTATGTTTGTTTGGGTGTGTGCGTGTGTATATAAACTTACAGCACTAAATGTCCATGATGCTCTTCAACATGCTGATGCTCAGACAGTTTGGTACTAAGTTGTTATCACTACAAACGTACTCATTACACACTGCACTGCACTGTAAAATTTAATCTGTATCACACACCCACACTCTCAAACTGTGTAAGCAGAAGCCATACAGTTGTAACAGGTGTGTACGCGGCTTCTTCCTCTGAATGAAATGTCAACCTCTTCCCTTTTTGTGTACTGTATAAAAGGTTTGTAGTTTCTGTCCCTGTTCCTCAACCTGACAAAGATGGTCTTTTCACTTCTGCTTTCCTGATAACATAACAAGAAAAAATGATTGAGGCTTAAAAAACGACAGCGATAACCTTTTGTGCCAGATGGTTGATTTAGCTTATCGTGTTTGGTTATGTGTTGTTCTTCCGATCGCGCCTCTCACCTGTTACCCTGGGAGTGGGTTTGTATGGGGCAGGTGCAGGAGGTGGTAGAGGTCCCATTACGGGTGGAGGAGGCTGGATATCTGAAGGACTCAGCTCTGCCTCTGTGAACCTCTCCACCACTGCACTGCTTTGGGTGTAACAGTCCTTGCAGCAGCGCTCCTTCTTCCCACTGTGCTTCGTCATCACAAAGTTGTTGCTGCAGTAGTAGCAGAAGATGCGACCACAGAGCCTAGAAAATATAATGTTAACATGACATATACTCCTTGAATGTTGAGTGTGCACAAGTAATGCTTGTCTGAAATAGTCTGAAAATCAAAGTAGAGTACTATAGTATTTATGGACTTGTGAAAGACAGACAGTACAGTAAGGCTCCAATGCCAACTGAAAACCCACCTGCAGTGATGTCGGCGCAGCCACCAGGTGAACTGGCCCTGGCAGTCAAGACAGTGAGTGGCTTCTTTATCCACCAACCACCAGCGCTCCTCTGCTCGCAGTTTCTGCTCAAATTCCAGAGCATCTGACTTCTGCCACAGAGCGTCTTTGTCCCTAAAGGAATTAACAAAAAAGACATAAGCGTGGAAGTTTAATTCTGTTCTGTGCAATCTGTATAGTTTTGATTTTTCATTCGCTTGAATGAATTCAGCTTCATTACTGTTAATAAATTGAACTGTGAAAACACTGATGCTCAGTATTTCATAGCAGCTACTACATAGAAGGGAGCTATAATAACTATAGAGAAACTGCTCATGATATCTGATATGATTATCTGTGTATATTTCCACCTTCAGTATCCACCCACTTGTCCTGGACTGTGAGTTTGTATATACCATATACTGACTTTGATGTTATTCTCTGCACCCTGTTGAAAATTAGCAGCTGAGAAAAACTATGAAAGCACACACTGTACAAGAGCACAAAAGACTGAAATGATGTGGGAACCTCCCGAGGGAGTTGACTGACTTGTATTTGTGTTTCATCCCTTACAGAGTATGAAAGCTTTGTGAACCAAGGAGGAAACAGTGTACTGGCTGAATCCAGTGAAGAATGTAACATGAAAGGTGTCATTCTCTTCAGTCTTGTCTCTGTAGCACAGGTGTTGGGCTCTCCGCATTACTTTTCCTGCTCTCTTTTTGTGTCAAAGTCTTTTATTCAGACCTGTTCCTACGTAGTCTACTATGCAGCATTCACAGAAGCCTTTTTACCCTCTTCCTGCTCCTCAGACCTCGTTTTCCAATATCACTGTCAAGAGTAACAGCATCAAAGAATTCTTGCTCTCGCTGGAAGAATCAATTCAAAAGAGCAAGCAGCAACCAAACATCGACAAACAAAGAAAACATGAACTTTAACCTCGTTCTTCATTAAGAATCTCTTCGCCTGTTGCACTGACAGAGCCAAACCTCACCGGATAAGCTCAATGAGCCGCTCTTCAAGGTTGGTTTTGGTTCTGTTGAGGTCATCGATCTCTGCAGTCATCCTCAAGTACTGGTTTTGCTTGTCAGACTCTGTTGTGTCAAGTTTCTGCTTCAGTTCCTCACACATAGTTTGCACAGCCAGGTGCGCTGCTTCAGCACTGAAGAGAACAGAGCATGAGCATCTTTCTTTTTTTTTTCATAAGATATTGTTGAAATGTGTAAGTGGTCATGAACGCACCTGCTTGCTGCATCTTTAAATTGCTGTATCTCGCTTTCACTCTCACGGAGGGTTGCTTCGGTCTTTGTGATGTGAGCATCCTTCTCGCCAGTTAGCTGCAAGTACTGCTCATTCACAGCCTTCAAGCATGCACAAAAATATCTGTCAGTGTCTGTCAGTTTGACACTTGAATTTCATTTGCTTCTGTTTTGAAAGTTCCTGTTGAACGCCGATTGCAATGTAAAATCAGTATCTCAAGTGGTCCAACAAAATTCTAATTTCAGAGGTAATATGTATTTCTCGATGAAGAACCTTCCCTTTTAGAGTAATACATAATGTTTCATATGCATCTTTCAACAGACAGCATACAGAAACACGCTATTCACAAATATCAAACAGAAAGTCCTCACTCAAATCCAAAAAAACAACATTTGTAGAAATAAAATCATATTATAATCAACTACATATGTCAAACACTGGAGGGCATACTGTATGAATGATCAAAGCAATTTCCTATTAATTCTATTGGTGATTTTAAACCTATTTTGCATCTATACCTGTATTGGTAATCTAATATATTCCACCATAAAAGACAAATGTCCAAGCAATCAAGGAGTCTCATGCAATCATCATCAACTAATCAACTGGTTGTTACAGTATGTTGCATATAGTAAGTAGTTTCCTACTTGTTTCCTGCAAATAGCAATGAATTTGTTAGGGTCTGTTTCAGGTTATGTTTACATGTTTTGTTTACAATCTTGCACTACTGACATCTATCTATCCACAGTCTTGCCTTAATCATTTATGGTTAGACTTGAAAAAGTGCGTACATCACAGGTACAGCACAGATTTATTTTTTCTGATGGCAATGTATTTTTATATACAGTACACTCCAGAGACCAAATAACCCATTCTTCCACCACCATGTGTATGATACAACTATGAACTATGAAAGACACACACACCTCTAGCTCAGACACTCTGGCCTGCAAGCTGGAAACGTTCTTCAGCTCCTCTTGCAGCTGCGCTTTCACCTTGTCCAACTGTTCATTCACATTCTGAAATGGGATAATAACATAGTAAAATGAGAGAATGGAAAAGAAGATATAAACATGTGTACCATACTTCATGGCTTTCCAGTCCTGTATTATTGTGATATTGAGCTGACAGGACACAGATCAAAATTGCCATTAGCAAAAGCTAGGATGCTACCCTTGGTGTGAATATCTTGATCTAATAAACTATTATAAAAGGTAATAGGGAATAGAAATTATTTGAAACGACTGTAATAAAAGGCATAATTAAAATTTCTGCAAATCTTAATTCGGCTGCCTGACTCACCTTCATCTGGGTCTGATGATTCATGTTTTCAGAGCTGATCTGGAACTTGACAGCATCCATCTCCTCTCTGCTGGAGTCCTTGATGCTCTGCACTTGGGTCTTGGCTTTTTCCAGCTGCTCCTGGAGCTCTGTGATAGTCCCTGGAAGTGTCTGCTTCTGTGTCAGCTCCTCTTTTAATTTGTTATTCTCCAGCCGTAGTTCTGTCATGCAGTCTTCTACGTGCTCCACCACTTTCTCCAGCTCTTCAATCCTGGCAGTGTCGCCCGCCCAGTGCTCTCTGGCCTCTTCTTTCTCTGCACTCAGTTTGCAGATGGTCATCCCCAGCTCTGCCATCTCGGTGTTGGCCCTGTGCAGACCCTCACGTGTCTCATTGTTTTCTAGGACCAGCCTGTCATTTTCTGCCTTGAGTGTGGACAGCTCTTCTCGAATGGCAGCTGCAGAGATAGCCAGCTCTGCATGGGCAGCTACTTCACTGTCACGCTGTTCAATAAGAGCCTCTTCTTTCTTTTTGCACTCCATCAGCTCTGCTATGTGCTTCTGGTTTAGTTCCTCTGTCTGAGCTTTAAGCTGCTCAGTCAGAATCCTGAGCTCATCTCTTTGGGCTTGTGTCACTTCCAGCTGTGCCTGAGATTTCAGCTTTTCCTCCCCAGACCTCTGTACCTGCACCCTGAGGTCCAGGATGTCTGCCTGGAGCCTGGACACTTCTTTCATGTTCACCTCCAACTGGCCCTCAACCACAGCCAGTTTGCCTGTCACTTCTTGGTTCTCCTTTACTTGGACAGCGCTCCTCTCCAGCTGAGATTTCTCCATCGTTTGCTTCTCAGAGGTCACCCTTTCGATCACTTCTGTCTGTCTTGCGCAGGTTGCTTCTGCATCAGCTTTGGCGGTCTCAAGTTCCTTCTCCCTGGTCTCCAGAGCTTTTAACTTGGACTGCAGCTCAACAAGCTTATTCTCTTTACTCTCTAGCTGGGCCTCCTTGCTTTGGAGCTGTTCTTGAAGATTGGCTTCATTCTTACGTGAAGCTCCTAAATTCTTCTCCAACTCTCCGATCTGACCGTGGACGCTCTTCAGGTCTGCCTGCATGCGGCTAAGAGCTGCTTTCACGGTATCTTGCTCATCTCTCAGACTCTGATTCTCCTGCTCGAGCCGCTTCGACGTGGTGTCTGAGAGTTTTGCAGCCATGGTTGCCCGCTGCAGACCTTCGTCCAGCTTGCGGTTCTCCTCACGCAACCGCTTTTCTTTCTCATCCACTGTCACCTTGGTATCATCCAGTTGGCCCCGGAGCTGTTTCTCAGAAGCCCTTAGAGACGCTAATTCAGCTTCAAGCACTGCTCTGTTGTCTGCCATCTCCTTCTTCAACTCCTCGTTTCTCTTCACAGTCACCAGCAGCTTCTCATTCAGTTCCATCAAGTTGGCACACTGTGTCTTGTAGTCTTCTATCTTTGTCGTGTGTTCTTTGACGTTACCCTCCAGCTCAGACAGTCTTGATGTCAGTTTTTCCCTTTCTGTGTTCAGGCCTTGGTTCTTGGTTTCTAGTTGTTGTAGTGTCTCACAATTGGAGGTCAACTCTGTCTCTTTCTTTTCCACTTGCTCTTTGAGGGTTTTAACTTCTGCTTCTAAAGTTTCCTTCAAGCCACTAATGTTCTTTTGCATTTCATCTTTATCTTCTTGCGCCATCCTCTTCACCACCTGCATCTCTTTCTCATTCTCTTCTAGACATCTTTGGAGGTCCTGCAGCTGCCTTTGCAAGTTGTTTGCTTCCTTCTCTCTCAATGACAAGGCTCCCTGCAGCTTGTCAAGGGCACTACACTGCTCTTCCACCTTCACCTCCAACTTGGCTTTCTCCTCAGACAGAGACGTCACTAATGCTCCAACTTTTGCTTCGCTATCCTTTGCAGCTGCCTCTTTGACTCTCAGGTCTTCTTCCAGCCTTTCTGCCTGCCTCTTCTTCTCTTCTGCCTCCGCCACAGCTTCCATCTTCCCTTTTTCCGCTTCTTTCAACCTGTCCAACAACTCATGGATCTTTTGTGCAGAATCAAAGTAGCTGGCTGCCTGCTGCCCCTTCTCACTCAGAACCCCGTCCAACTTGGCCATGAGTTCTATGTTCTTCCCCTCAGCAGCTAACAACTTGTCTTGGAGCAGGTGGTGCTCAGCCTCTGTGGCTTTTTCCCTTGTTTTGATTGCTTCCAGCTCTCTGGACATGGCTGCTTCTCTCCCTTGCAAGGCCTTGAGTTCTCCTTGCAAGCCCCTCTGCTCCTCCTGGGCAGCAAGTGACACATCCAGCTGCCTCTGGAGCTCCACTACTACACGCCTGAGCTCAGAAGCCTCCTCGCCTAACTGCTGCACCTTATCATTGAGTTCCCGCTGCTTCAGCTCTGACTGATCCAGCTCTAGGCGAAGGTCTTCAACTGTGCTGGCATCTTCAGTGCAGGCAGGCAGGGACTCATTAAGGTCATTCAGCAGACTCTGGCCATAGTCAGGGCTACCGGGGAACTCAGGTGCTTGCTAGACAGTTGTAAGAGGAACCAGAGGAAGAGAAGGAAGGAAAGAACGTCATGTAATAATAATTTTCAAATCATGGTGAAATGAAAGGACATCTTTAGAACCACAGGCCCGTTACCTGAGAGTAGGTACTGGCAAGACTGTTAATGCTGGAACTGCGACTGGGTGGTTTCCACATGTGGCCGGGTGAGTTTGCACTTCCCAGTGTTCGCCTGTTGATTTAAAAAAAGAAAAGCGACACTGAAAACACTGGCATATACAGTACAGTATCACACATCCTGACTAAACCCTAGAGCCAGTACAAAACAAAGGCTATACAAGACAGTTCTTCATGGTAACCAGGTATTAATGATTTAGATATCTGCAAGACTTAATCATAGTTTTCATTTGCTTTATGTTTCTTTTCAAGATTTCTCAAGTTAATCACCTCGCAAAAGTGGGCCAGGAGGCATCAAGGTCATGTCCTCTGGAGGCCACATCAAACTGGACCTCATTGAGTTCATACAGGTGGTTGATGATATCAACACTGAGGTGGGGCTTCAGGAAGGGGCTTCTTACATAGTACCAGTCACTGTGGGAAAGGAGAAGAGGAAGTGGTCGATTTAACACATGCATATAGTGGAAGTAGTAGTAGTAGAGAGAAGTTCAGTCTCACACACTGTGGCCCTTGGCCCATTCAGCTCAAAGGGGGGAACTGGTTACTCAACCAAAAGGTTTAGAGATTTGTCAGTGATATGGAAATAATCTTTGACTCCAAATAACAGTAACGACCCCTTTTTAAGTTAAGATTCCTCTCCATGCAGTCCGAGGCGTATCTACAACACACCTGTTTTGACTTCTGGTAAATCATTGAAAATGTAATGCTTCTTAATATTTAAATCACTGTTTATATTCCACCACTGTCTCCATTAGTCTGTGACCGTTTTACCTGGTGACTCTCTGGTTCATCAGGCACTGCTGTAGCGTGTCAGCCAGTCGCTGATGCACAAGGGAGTAGCGAATAAATGCTCTTCCCTTCCCTAGAGATGTCTTCAGCTGTCAAAGCAGAGGAAGACGTTGTTTAATACATTGTTTACATCACAGTCACACTCCAGAGATATTTCAGACACAAAAAACTATCATGTAAACCCTTACTAATTATTTCATTATTTACTGCTTAATTGTTGGAACAAACAAATGACACATTCAACCTAAACTACAACAGAAATGTTCATAAAGCGATGCTGAACACATCCAATCAACCACTAGATATTCAAATCAAACATAGGGATGCAACACATCAGTACCAGGATTTAGAAGTAATTTCTTGTGTTTTAAGTGTTTTAAAAAGCAACACTTTGTGTTATGTCTCTACAATAAGAAATGAGAAAGAAAATGAAATGCAATGAAGGAGGAAATACATAATAGAGGAAATAGATTCTTTCTACTTTCTGGTGATTTGAGGGGTTATCTAATATTAATGCAACAAAAATCTTCATACTTCAGTGATGGATTTGACAAAGCGGATCCCATCATTGGCCCCTTTTATTTTAGCCAGACAGTCAGTGAAGTATTCCCAGTAGTCCTTCTTTGTACCAAGAAACGTGGTTTTCTCCTTCTGGTCAAACTGAGAGAAAGACACATGTGGTTAATTATGGATTCTTATTTGAGGCAGGAGATAGATACTCTTTAAGGATAACATTTTAAGAAAAGCAAGAATGTTGAGTTTCCTCTTAAAATGTCTTTCATCTACAGTAGCATCTCAAAAATGTGTAATAATCAAATGACAAAATAACTGATGATGCTAGACCCTATTTTGAGAGCATTTATATTGTTCTCATATCTTGATGAAGACTGTTTAGTCAAAATGCGTTGATCCCAGCACAATAAAGCACTTTTACTCCATCCCAGAGTGCCTCTGACCTTTCAGTTCTGGACTGCCTGTATTTCTTGACAACTTACCTGTACCAGGACAGTCTCCATGCTGTTTGTTTATCTTTGATCCTACTCATCCTTTGTCCTCAAAAGGCAGTGGTTTATTGACCTCATTCCTACCCAGGGCAGCACTCATTTTCATTTATATTGTTTCTTTTATTTCAAACTAGGGTTGTCTCACTTGAAAACACATAACCTTTTCACACTCTAAGTGAAGAATTGAGATTCCTACCTGTAGCAGGTACTCAAGCTTGTAGGAGAATTTGTGCAAATTGGTACTGTCATCTGTGATTGGCTCTCCACTTTCCCTGTACTCCTTCGCAAGCTCTGCAACGGCCTCTGAAATTCACAGACATGAGTTCAAGAAAGAGTCAATATTTCTGAAATAACAAGTAACACCAATATTAACCTTAGAAAAACATTCAAACTGTATTTTAACATATAGAGGTGATGTAGTTCATACTCTAGTACTGTCATCAGGGACACAGGAAACAGGAAAACAGGAAACAATATTACATTAGAAAGATCCACTGGGAAAAGGAATAGGTAGAAATTCTTGATGTATTTCCAGTGCACCTAGATCTCTCTGGTGCCTAAATGTCCAACTTTTCTCAATTTTTTTTCCAGTGACACCCTCTTCATGCACAGCCACACATCAAAAACTTGCCTCGTATCCATCGTAAAAACTGGAAGGACACCCGTGAGGGGTGCAACCTTAGCACGCACTCTCTGTCTCGCTGCATGCTGACAGATGCTTCCACCACACCCTTACTAGACAAACATGAGGTCAGATGTATGTTTTCCCAAATTATTTGATGACCATCGGAGGTAAAATAGTTCCAAGCTTGAAAATTGTACTCTCAGACTTGACGAAGAGACTGAGGTCATGACATCACGGTAAACCTCCCTGACTCCTCTTTTTCTGCTCTTCAGTCACACCATGTCAGCCAACAACTGCCTGTTGCCGGTCTATTCAACACACGCGCTCGCACACAGACACACACACATAAAGCTGGCGTACCATGCAGATCTCGGATAATCCTCTGGAGTTGGCTCTCCCCAACGGTAGCCCCAGTAGCCATGGCCCCACCGCTCTCTCCCTGGCAACCAGGGGTCACAGGGTCACATACAGTCTGCTGAATCAGAGAATCAGAATCAGACAGGAACAAAAGACTGACATGAATAGTCAAACATACTCTCTCTCATGCATGGGCAAACTTATACACTAAAATGTGTTAAACATTGATGAGGGTTTTTTGACAACTATGTTGACAAGTTCTGTGCAGAGAATGCACAAGTCTCTTGTACATGAAAGCCGATCTGCCAGAGGTAAATTGGTCTCATACAGTTTGACCTCCATGACCTACATGTAAAATGTCACTCTACACATTCTGATCTTCTGTCTACCACCTATTGTTCAACTGTAACCCTTTATTCCTATCTGCCATTTGATGGATCTTTGTTTCTGTATAACATTCAATCAGTACATTTTGACATAACTGCAACAGATGAACGTTTCTGAACTGATAATTTACTTAAGAGTTAGATGGGTTTCTTTGATTTGTTTTTTGCCAAGTAATTTTATCACTGTAGGAACAACAAGTCAAATATCCTGCTTCTACCTAGGTCAACCTCCCATACTTGCAAACAGAGTTATTCTTCACTGAAATCTACCTTCATGTTGTATCACAGAATTTCCTCTGAAAAGTCGTAAAATAGTAAAACTGTGCTGTTTCCACTGCGTTCATAAAATACCAAAGTATTACAGCTAAGACTACCATGGAGTGAGGTCACCACACTTCACAAGTAAAATATAAAATTATATCACAGTGTGTTTATAGCCGATATCACAGAATATTGTGTCGGCGTTAGCGTTAACTCCTGTAACCCCTTGTAAATGAGGAAGTAAACAAAGCAGTATCAACAGGCCTGTGGTTGTGTATCACCTAAAAACAACGGTGTCAATATGGCTTTGCTGTGACAGTGGTAGGCTGACACTCTCAATAAACACACAAGCATTCACACTGTGGTTAAAGTTAAACTTCGTTTGACGTTGGATTGGTTAAGTCAAGCTAACAGCTAACAGGCTATTTAACAAGGAGTTGTGAAAACCTCAATAACGGTTATAAAACGCTAACTATCATCTCTGGCAGTCGTAATATTACTTTTGATACGTCTACGAAACACAAATAAACAGACGACCTGTCAGTTTACATTTTAACAGACGACAGTTGTGTCTTCTTAAGTTTAGACCTTGATACTGACCACTGGACAAATACTTTTTGAAAACAACCGTGACAACAGCGTGGCAAAACATCTTAGAGAACATTAACTGTTTCTAGGTAGCTGAAGGTATAAAACGAAGAAAATAACAACTTTGACATACTTTTAGTGGTATAATTCAAGCCCATAACAACCCAGGACGTTTGTGCGTGCAGACGCACTTGTTGTGTCTTTGTTGAGTGATTGACGTGGTCTCATCCACTCACAGAGCGACTCGTAGCCCTCGGACCAATGGCTGCGGGGTTGGTAGGCGGGACCAAGTGACTGTAGTTTGGTTGCCGTAGCAGAGTAAACAGAGGTGTCATGTGATCTATGACAAATGTACTAAATGCATGTCCCAGTTTTTGTGGTGGATTTGTTCCCCTCACAGCTGTGCGAATCTGGATCTTATGATTCGTAAGGCGGTTTCTGTAGCTATTTTATGGTAATATTGTAAGGATTATAGAACGACATGACCTTCACCATAGCCAACCATATGTTACATGATAATAATAGTGTTAATAATTATGTTACTAGTTTAAGTTTAAGGCCTACTTGGCCTCTGGAAACAGTTGGAGGCCAAGAGTTTTCAGTGGGTCCGGTTTCTTCAATCAATCAATCAATCAATCAATCAATCAATCAATCAATCAATCAATCAATCAATCAATCAATCAATCAATCAATCAATCAATCAATCAATCAATCAATCAATCAATCAGTCTGTTGAGAAGCCTGCTTGTTGAATTTCTGTCCTGAATCAGTCTATCCAGGAGCCTATAGTTTTTATGTAAGCTGACAGCTGCAATTTCGACCGTGCTAGAGGTGTGGGCAGTCATACAACCAGGAACCGAAAACAGAACCTGAAATAATTAAAAACACTCTGTGGAGTTCTGTACTGTATGAAAGAGAGGAAGCAATGCATCTAACAACATATCAGTCAGAAGGTAAGTTGTTTTTGGGTTTTGTTTATTTTGCTTTGTCAGTGTTTTATCTTTTTCTTTAGGATAGGCTACTATTTCCAAAGAAATTTGACATAGGCCTATGATTTTTTTTTTTTTTTGACAGACACTTTATACAAAGCATTTAGCACATGAGGGCTCATCAACAGAGTTCACTGAAGAAGAAGACTTTGGCACTAATCTATTCAATAAGTGCAGGGAAATCAGACAAAATTGCGCTGAGAGCACAGTAAGTGATAATTAAATGTGTTAAGGATGTTAGAAAGAAAGATCTCCCAGGAGATGAGTCTTCAAGAGATTCCTGAGGATAAAGAGAGATGTCGCTGCTCTGACGGTGTTCAGTAGCTAGTTGTTCCACCATCAGGGAACTACAGAGGACAGTCTGTGATTTTGTGCGTGGTTGGCAAGGTTCAATGTTCAAGGTTTCTTTATTAATACCAGCTGGTAAATTTGTTGTGCAGACTGGCACTCGGCAATCCCTCAGTTGCTCTGTCATTGGAAATTAATCACATATATGGCCAAAAGGCCCCCTATAAAGCTACTTCTGCAATGCCATACAACCCTCAGTTGCTCTGTCATTGCAAAGCTGAAATTAATCACATATATGGCCAAAAGGCCCCCTACATGAATACACATACTAATGCTATATTTATTTTCTAGGCCCCAGATCAACAGCAATGAATGACAGTCTTTACGACGACTATGACTACAACATCACTGATGAAGTCTGTGAAAAAGGTGATCTGGTCAAATTCGGATCCATCGCCATCCCCATTTTCTTCTCTGTTGTGATTTTGCTGAGCCTCACAGGGAACATCCTTGTTCTTGTAATCCTGGCTTTGTACGAAAACCTGAAGTCTCTCACCAACATTTTCATCCTCAACCTGGCCATCTCTGACCTCGTCTTCACCTCTGGTCTCCCTTTCTGGGTCATTTACCACATCCAAGAATGGGCGTTTCCAGAGATTCTATGCAAAATTATTAGTTTTGTCTTCTTCACTGGGTTTTATAGCAGCATCCTCTTCTTGACCATCATGACCATCTACAGGTATCTACTTGTGGTCCACCCTCTCTCTGACCTGAGCACACCAAAAGTCAGCACTGTCATTTTTCTGTCTATCCTAATGTGGTGCATCAGCATTGGAGTAGCTATGCCCTCTTTGCTCTTCAGCACTCTCACCCCAATCTACCACAAGCATTACGAATCTGTGGGCTGTGAATATGAAACCATCTTGTGGAATAAAGTTGCTGTCTCCCAACAGAATGGTTTCTTCTTGGTCGCTTTCGTGGTGATTGGTTTCTGCTACACACAAATACTCTGGCGAATCACAAGAGCAAGATCCCGCACAAAGGACAGAGCAGTGAAGTTAGTCTTCTGTATTGTTGCTGTGTTCTTCATTGGCTGGATGCCATACAACGTGGTCATCTTTCTGAGGGTTTTGGCTGACAATTTGGTGCCAGCGTTTGTTGACTGTGAGTTGAGCAAGCAGCTGGATTATGCGTATTATGTTTGCCGACTCGTTGCTTTCTTCCACTGCTGCCTGAACCCTGTCCTTTATGCTTTTGTTGGTGTGAAGTTTAGGACTCATTTGAAGTCTATGTTCAGTCGGCCAAAGCCAGTGGAGGAACAGCAGGTTAGAACGCAGAACCTCATTTCACTTGGAACAATGTTATAATAATGATTAACAAAAGGAAAAAAAAGCATCCTGTTTATGTTGGTTAAGATCCACTTGGTTCATTATTGCAAAGTAAAATGTGACTCTTATGTCATGTTTTTCATGATGATGTGGAAATATTAAATATTTACTGTAGAAGCGGAACCCTATGTTCACATTGGTAATGATGTTTAATTAAAATTCAAAATGACTTTCACTCATTAATTTATTCCTTGCTTTTATTTTTGTTTTGTAAATTCCATAGGATGTTTCATCACACAGAATAACAAAATGCAGTTTGGTTACTTATGTTTTCATGTTTGTAAATAGTCAGATTTTCAAGATTCAAAACAATCGTGTCAAGTTGTCACAGTGGGTGATCTGCATTTCTTAGTCTCTTTATGCAATAAAATCAACAAATTCTGACAGTCAAGAGCCTTGACATATGTCCATAAACAGCAACTACTGTATGTATTACCAGCAATCTGCATGGATCAGGATATGTTAAAATAAAATAAAATGTATTTTTTATGTCATCTTCATGTTCATATGTGTCTTTGCTGATTTTAGCATCAAAAAGGAAACCCCCTACACACACACACACACACACACACGCACACACACGCACGCACACACACACAAGCACAAACTGAAAATAATCTTTCTTGAGAAAGACTGGAAATAAGGAAGCAATACTGTTGAAAACCAACAAACTGGGCACACAATTAAAGGCAATAAAAGCCCCAAAGATAAAAAAGAAAACATGTGACAGATCTTTGATCAGAGGTAAAGGTAAAAAGTTTTGTTAATCATTTCACTAAAGAGTGTAGATTCAGGTTCGGCTCCGTCTGACTTCCTCATTCAGCAAGGAGTTGTTCTCTAGTGCACATTACAGACCTAACTGTCCTGGAAGGAGGGGTCCTATCTGCTGAGAGAGTCACAGGATTTCACAAAAAACTGAGAAACAGAAATTCTTCCTTGTTTTCATTGAGAGTTCAAGTTTCTGGACGTTGTAAAAAAGTATTTTGAGGTAAGAGTAGAGTCATTCCTATCTTTGTATACTTGATCATTTGCCACTTAAGTCTTAAAGAGTTTATTTGAATGAAACTGTTGGATGGATCTCTAAAAATTTTATCAGGGTGTGGATTTTAATTGTGTTTTGATGCCTTTTGGAGACAGTTGTAATCACAAATTTCTGTGGTGCCAATTAGCTCAGTAGCGCAGGTTGTTGTTCAGTTGTTGTTTCTATTATACAACAGAAATACAAACGTTTCACATTTTGATTGACTTCTGAAGTCAGTCTATGTGGAAACTCAGATTATCACTGTGTTTCAAGCTAAAATCTTCTGATGATATCACACCCTTGTTTCTAGATGTGGTTGTGGATTCTGATTGGCCTGAAGCTTATCACAAAGGTGCATGGATACTCAGAGGCATCCTTCCCAACGGCATGTGAATCAATGTTACCCGAGCATCACGCCTCTGGAGGTAGTCTTGTTTTTCCCCAAACCTCCCAGTCTCACTTTGAGATCACTTTAAAACGTGGGAAACCGACAGAGCCAGTTACAGGTAAAGACACACCCTCATTTTAGCAAAGGTTTCATTATTCTGTTCCTCCATCTTCTCCCTAACAAACCTTCCAACCATTTTTCAGTCACTCTTAGAGGCAAACAAAGAACATTCCGTGGGTTCATGTTGGAGGCTCGAGAAGGAGGCACTGGTCCTCGTGTTGGAAGATTTATCTTGACTGATCCGGAGACTACTAAGTTCCAGGAATGCAGTGGTTCACCAGTGAGTGTCTATCCCTTTCATCATCGTTAAAGCCATTGAAGTAAAAGCATTGGATTCAATTTTCCAATTGAGTGTGAATTCATAGTCAAAGCGTCATGACACTTGAGTGTTGTTGTGTTTTTTTTTGTGTGTGTCTCCTTAGCATTCAGTTGTCCGTCAAGTAAATAAATGGCGGAAGGAATTAGTGCAGGTTAACTGGACGGCACCAGCAGGGATTGAAGAGATGGACATCACTTTCAGGTTTGTTTTCAAGTATTTGTACACTTTGACTTATGTCTAAAGCTGAAGGAACAGAGCGAGCAGCTTCAGTTTTACCTTTAGGATTTCCATTCACATCTGTTCCTGTTTGATTTGTTTCAGAGCCACATTTGTTATGACTCGTGTTAGCTTCTGGGTGGGAGTGACTCAGGAGCTCCCTCCCATAACAACTACTACTGAGTCCACTAACTACTACAGAGCCCGCTACTAAAACTAGGACAGAGTCCACTACTACAGTTTGGTTAAGATCCACTTTGTTCATTATTGCAAAGTAAAATGTGACTCTTATGTCATGTCGTGTTTTTCATGATGATGTGAAAATATGAATGATTTACTGTAAAAGCAGAGCCATATATGCTCACATTGGTAATGATGTTTAATGATGACTTTTCACTTAATTTATCACTTGCTTTCATTTTTGTTCTGTAAATCCCAAAGGATGTTTCATCACACAGAATAACTAAATACAGTTTGCTTACTTATAATTATATTATGTATGGTGTTAATAGTCAGATTCTCATGTTTACATTATGCTCAGTTCTGAAATTCAGTTGGTGTATAAGTAGATTCAAAACAATCATGTCAAGTTGTCACAGTGGATGAGCTGCATTTCTTAGTCTCTTTATGCAATAAAATCAACTAATTCTGACAGTCAAGAGCCTTGACATATGTCCATAAACAGCAATATGTATTACCAGCAATCTGCATGGATCAGGATATGTTAAAATAAAATAAAATGTATTTTTAATGTCATCTTTATGTTCATATGTGTCTTTGCTGATTTTAGCACACACACAAGCACAAACGGAAAATAATCTTTCTTGAGAAAGACTGGAAATAAGGAAGCAATACTGTTGAAAACCAACCAACTGGGTGGCGTTTAGCCCACCTGGTAGAGCTGCCCCAGTTTGAATCCTGCATCGGGCACTCCGCCTCTCTGCCTCCCCATTCCTCTCTCTCTCCACTGCTATCAATTAAAGGCAATAAAAGCCCAAAATATAAAAAAGAAAACAAACAAACTATGTGATAGATCTTTAATCAGAGGTCAAGGGAAACAGTTTTGTTAATCATTTCACTGAGGCGTATCAATAGGTTCGGCTCCGTCTGACTTCCTCATTCAGCAAGGAGTTGTTCTCTAGTGCACATTACAGACCTAACTGTCCTGGAAGGAGGGTCCTATCTGCTGAGAGAGTCACAGGATTTCTTGAGACAGAAATCACAAAAAAACTGAGAAACAGAAATTTTTCCTTGTTTTCATCGAGAGTTCAAGTTTCTGGACGTTGTAAAAAAGTATTTTGAGGTAAGAGTAGAGTCATACCTATCTTTGTTTACTTGATCATTTGCCACTTAAGTCTTAAAGAGTTTATTTGAATGAAACTGTTGGATGGATCTCTAAAAATTATATCAGGGTGTGGATTTTAATTGTGTTTTAATGCCTTTTGGAGACAGTTGTAATGACAAATTTCTGTGGTGCCAATTAGCTCAGTAGCGCAGGAGCCCAATGTGCAGAAACAGCCATCTCTGCGGCCGGCCCCAGTTCGAATCCCGCATTGGGTGGCCCTTTGCTGTGTGTCATTTTCCCTCTCTCTGCTTCCATTTTCTGTCTCTCTCAATGTATCTGTCAATTAAAGGCAAAAAGTCCCACAAATATAGTTACATATGTTTCTGTTTTTTTCTTGTTGTTGTTGTTGTTTCTATTATACAACAGAAATATTCACAAACATTTCACATTTTGATTGACTTCTGAAGTCAGTCTACTGTATGTGGCAACTCAGATTATCACTGTGTTTATTTATCTTCTGATGATATCACACCCGTTTCTAGATGTGGTTGTGGATTTTGATTGGCCTGAAGCTTATCACAAAGGTGCATGGATATGCAGAGGCACCCTTCCCAGAGGCATGTGAATCAATGTTACCCGTGCATCACATCTCTGGAGGTAGTCTTGCTTTTCCCCAATCCTCCCCGTCTCCCTTTGAGATCATTTTAAAACGTGGGAAACCAACAGAGCCAGTTACAGGTAAAGACACACCCTCATTTTAGCAAAGGTTTCATTATTCTGTTCCTCCATCTTCTCCCTAACAAACCTTCCAACCATTTTTCAGTCACTCTTGGAAGCACAGGCAGTGTATTCCGTGGGTTCATGTTGGAGGCTCGAGCAGGAGACACTGGTCCTCCTGTTGGAAGATTTATCTTGACTGAGCCGGAGACTACTAAATTCCAGGAATGCAGTGGTTCACCAGTGAGTACCTATCTCTTTCATCATCATTAAAGCCATTGAAGTAAAAGCATTGGATTCAATTTTCCAATTGAGTGTGAATTCATAGTCAAAGCGTCATGACACTTGAGTGTTGTTGTGTTTTTTTTGTGTGTGTCTCCTTAGGATTCAGTTGTCCGTCAAGTAAATAATTGGCTGAAGAATTCTGTGCAGGTTAACTGGACGGCACCAGCAGGGATTGAAGAGATGGACATCACTTTCAGGTTTGTTTTCAAGTATTTGTACACTTTGACTTATGTCTAAAGCTGAAGGAACACAGCGAGCAGCTTCAGTTTTACCTTTAGGATTTCCATTCACATCTGTTCCTGTTTGATTTGTTTCAGAGCCACATTTGTTCAGTCTCGTGTTATCTTCTGGGTGGGAGTGACTCAGGAGCTCCCTCCCATAACAACTACTACTAAGCCCACTACTACAACTACAGAGTCCACTACTACTGAACCCATTACTACAACTAGGACAGTGCCCACTACTAAAACTACTACAGAGTCCACTACTGCAACTACTACAGAGCCCGCTACTAGGACAAGTACTACAGGGTCCACTACAACTACTACTGAGCCCACGACTAAAACTACTACAGAGCCCACTACTACAACGACTACAGAGTCCACTACTGCAACTACTACAGGGTCCACTACTACAGTCCACAACTACAGCGTTCACTACTACAGTTTATGTTGGTTAGGATCCACTTGGTTCATTATTGCAAAGTAAAATGTGACTCTTATGTCATGTTGTGTTTTTCATGATGATGTGGAAATATTAATTATTCACTGTAAAAGTGGAGCCATATATGTTCACATTGGTAATGATGTTTAATGATGACTTTTCACTTAATTTATCACTTGCTTTCATTTTTGTTCTGTAAATCCCAAAGGATGTTTCATCACACAGAATAACTAAATACAGTTTGCTTACTTATAATAATTATATTATGTGTGTTGTTAATAGTCAGATTCTCATGTTTACTTTATGCTCAGTTCTGAAATTCAGCTGGTGTATAAGTAGATTCAAAACAATCATGTCAAGTTGTCACAGTGGATGAGCTGCATTTCTTAGTCTCTTTATGCAATAAAATCAACTAATTCTGACAGTCAAGAGCCTTGACATATGTCCATAAACAGCAATATGTATTACCAGCAATCTGCATGGATCAGGATATGTTGAAATAAAATAAAATGTATTTTTAATGTCATCTTTATGTTAATATGTGTCTTTGCTGATTTTAGCACACACACAAGCACAAACGGAAAATAATCTTTCTTGAGAAAGACTGGAAATAAGGAAGCAATACTGTTGAAAACCAACCAACTGGGTGGCGTTTAGCCCACCTGGTAGAGCTGCCCCAGTTTGAATCCTGCATCGGGCACTCCCCCTCTCTGCCTCCCCATTCCTCTCTCTCTCCACTGCTATCAATTAAAGGCAATAAAAGCCCAAAATATAAAAAAGAAAACATGTGACAGATCTTTAATCAGAGGTCAAGGGAAACAGTTTTGTTAATCATTTCACTGAGGCGTATCGATAGGTTCGACTCCGTCTGATTTCCTCATTCAGCAAGGAGTTGTTCTCTAGTGCACATTACAGACCTAACTGTCCTGGAAGGAGGGGTCCTATCTGCTGGGAGAGTCACAGGATTTCTGAAGACAGAAATCACAACAAACTGAGAAACAGAAATTCTTCCTTGTTTTCATCGAGAGTTCAAGTTTCTGGACGTTGTAAAAAAAGTATTTTGAGGTAAGAGTACAGTCATTCCTATCTTTGTATACTTGATCATTTGCCACTTAAGTCTTAAAGAGTTTATTTGAATGAAACTGTTGGATGGATCTCTAAAAAATTGTATCAAGGTGTGGATTTTAATTGTGTATTGATGCCTTTTGGAGACAGTTGTAATCACAAATCTCTGTGGTGCCAATTAGCTCAGTAGTGCAGGTTGTTGTTGTTGTTTCTATTATAGGCTACAACAGAAATAATCACAAACATTTCACATTTTGATTGACTTCTGAAGTCAGTCTATGTGGCCACTCAGATTATCACTGTGTTTCAAGCTAAGTTTATTTATCTTCTGATGATATCACACCCTTGTTTCTAGATGTGGTTGTGGATTTTGATTGGCCTGAAGCTTATCACAAAGGTGCATGGATATTCAGAGGCATCCTTCCCAACGGCATGTGAATCAATGTCACCCGTGCATCACATGTCTGGAGGTAGTCTTGCTTTTCCCCAAACCTCCCCGTCTCCCTTTGAGATCACTTTAAAACGTGGGAAACCGACAGAGCCAGTTACAGGTAAAGACACACCCTCATTTTAGCAAAGGTTTCATTATTCTGTTCCTCCATCTTCTCCCTAACAAACCTTCCAACCATTTTTCAGTCACTCTTGGAGGCACAAACAGACGATTCCGTGGGTTTATGTTGGAGGCTCGAGAAGGAGACGCTGGTCCTCGTGTTGGAAGATTTATCTTGACTGATCCGGAGAATACTAAATTCCAGGAATGCAGTGGTTCACCAGTGAGTACCTATCTCTTTCATCATCGTTAAAGCCATTGAAGTAAAAGCATTGGATTCAATTTTCCAATTGAGTGTGAATTCATAGTCAAAGCGTCATGACACTTGAGTGTTGTTGTGTTTTTTTGTGTGTGTCTCGTTAGCATTCAGCTGTCCGTCAAGTAAATAATTGGCAGAAGACATCTGTGCAGGTTAACTGGACGGCACCAGCAGGGATTGAAGAGGTGGACATCACTTTCAGGTTTCTTTTCAAGTATTTGTACACTTTGACTTATGTCTAAAGCTGAAGGAACAGAGCGAGCAGCTTCAGTTTTACCTTTAGGATTTCCATTCACATCTGTTCCTGTTTGATTTGTTTCAGAGCCACATTTGTTCAGTCTCGTGCTACCTTCTGGGTGGGAGTGACTCAGGAGCTCCCTCCCATAACAACTACTACAGAGCCCACTACTACAACTACTACAGAGCCCACTACTACAACTACTACTGAGCCCACTACTACAACTACTACAGAGTCCACTACTACAACTACTACAGAGTCCACTACTACAACTACTACAAAGTCCACTACTACAACTACTACAGGGTTCACTACTACAACTACAGAGTCCACTACTACAACTACTACAGGGTCCACTACTACAACTACTACAAAGTCCACTACTACAACTACATTGTCCAATGTTGGTTAGGATCCACTTGGTTCATTATTGCAAAGTAAAATGTGACTCTTATGTCATGTTGTATTTTTCATGATGATGTGAAAATATTAATTATTTACTGTAAAAGCGGAGCCATATATGCTCACATTGGTAATGATGTTTAATGATGACTTTTCACTTATTAATTTATCACTTGCTTTCATTTTTGTTCCGTAAATCCCAAAGGATGTTTCATCACAAAGAATAACAAAATACAGTTTGCCATTATATGTATGTTGTTTGTTAATAGTCAGATTCTTATGTTCAGTTCTGAAATTCAGCTGGTGTATAAGTAGATTCAAAACAATCATGCCAAGTTGTCACAGTGGGTGACCTGCATTTCTTAGTCTCTTTATGCAATAAAATCAACTAATTCTGACAGTCAGCACAGAGAAAAATAGCGGTACAGAAGGGGGACATTTCTGTGCTTAAAGGTACAGTTCTGTCCTACTGTTGTCCATAGGGCCAATTATTGTACTCTATAATATGTGTAGTCTACCTTTTGGGGGTAGAAAAGGCACATACATGTTCCAGAATGGCAAAAGGTAGGCTATATGTACTCCTAAGGTACATGTATTTACCCCCTAAAGGTACATTATCAGAGACAGTGTGTTAGAAAAAATTGGTAGGCTAGCCTAAGTAAATAAGTCTGGTAACCTATGAGGCGACTATTCATATGATTTAACATATAGGGATAATAATTAAACGTTCAGCTAGTAATTATCTTTTAAATATATGTAACGGAGGTCCGCGGGTGTGCCACAGTCACAAGGTACCAAGGAGAAGTGACAAGTTGTGGCGGTAGTGGTACTGGAAGTAAACTCACTCACCCATAAAAGACATGCTAACCAAGTTATCAAGCAGTTGTCAACGTCTTGGTGAAGCAGTTAGCATCGTCGCCTCTGATGCGGGAGGTCGTGGGATCGATCCTTGCTCAGGACAGGTCACAGAGCAAACACATACACCAGTTACACCCTTAAGATGCTACTTAATCTAGTTCATTTTGAAAAGGTACAAAAATGTACTGGCACCAAATTGTCTCTAAAAAAAATAGGTACACCTGGAGCGACAACAGTTTGTACCCTTTTGAGTACATTTCCATACTTCTATTATTCTCTGTGATGAGCCTTATGTCCATAAACAGCATGTATTACCAGCAATTCGCATGGATCAGGATATGTTAGAATGAAATAAAATATTTTATGTGATCCTTATGTTCATATGTATCTTTGTTGATTTTAGTATTTGTACATTTGTCTCTGTCTTCTAGATATTTTGCCACACATTTGTCAAGTTACTAACAAGTCAATTTCATTACAACTTAGATTATGAAAATGTAATGCAAATGTGAAACTGTTTCCCTGGTGCCTCCTGAGCTGCTGTAAATACACATGTTAATTCAAAAATAATAATAACATCACCAAATCAGATACAAGTACAACATGTTAGGTGAACAGTCTTACTGTGTTTTTCATGTTCCAAAGAAGTTCATATCAACGCTTATCAGAGTGAAACAAAGCAAAGCAAATACAGTATTTGCAGGCTGAGTTATTTTATTGACCCAGGCACAGAAAATAGAATTGAATAGACTAGAATAGAGTGGCAGTGGCTAGCACTTTTACCCTCAGCAAGAAGCTTCTGGGTTTGATTCCTAGGTGAGCATAACAAGTCCATACAAATGTCTGTCTACCTGTAATTTACATGTGTACAAATCTGGAGTGAACCACAAAGGTGCATGACATCACTCGTTGTTACTGCAACCTTTCTTCAATTGTATCATTTATCTAAACTGTGTGAACAAGTTTATTTTATTTATTTATTTATTTATTTTTTAACTATTGCGCCAGCTCACCGCCCCGAACAAGTTGATTTTTGATGTCTCTCTTAAGTCGCTGTTACAGACCCTTTACACTAAACCAGACTCGATAGGTCAACCGCAGCAACATTTGCAAAGGACATGGGCACAGTTCCTGCAGCAACAAATATGTTTTATGAATTAAAAAAGAATGCCAAATGCTGTAAACCAGACACATCAACAAGGTTAAACAAAAGGGATAAACAAAAATGATAATTGGATTGGATTATTTAACTACTAAAGGCAACTAGAGGCAACTGGACTTCTTTCATAAGAAATCATATGTGCCAGAAAATGTGACTCAGGCAAATCACACAGACATAAATAAATAAAAAGATAAAAGGTGTTCGTGTTGACATATTGTTGAAAACCAACACACTATGTGACAGATCTTTGATCAGAGGTAAAGGGAAACAGTTTTGTTAATCATTTCACTGAGGCGTGTAGATTCAGGTTCAGCTCCGTCTGACTTCCTCATTCAGCAAGGAGTTGTTCTCTAGTGCACATTACAGACCTAACTATCCTGGAAGGAGGGGTCCTATCTGCTGAGAGAGTCACAGGATTTCTTAAGACAGAAATCACAAAAAACTGAGAAACAGAAATTCTTCCTTGTTTTCATCGAGAGTTCAAGTTTCTGGACGTTGTAAAAAAGTATTTTGAGGTAAGAGTAGAGTCATTCCTATCTTTGTATACTTGATCATTTGCCACTGCCAGTCTTAAAGAGTTTATTTGAATGAAACTGTTGGATGGATCTCTAAAAAATTCATCAGGGCAATCAGGGTGTGGATTTTAATTGAGTTTTGATGCCTTTTGGAGACAGTTGTAATGACAAATCTCTGTGGTGCCGATTAGCTCAGTACCGCAGGTTGTTGTTGTGTAGTTGTTGTTGTTTCTATTATACAACAGAAATAATCACAAACATTTCACATTTTGATTGACTTCTGAAGTCAGTCAGATTATCACTGTGTTTCAAGTTAAGTTTATTTATCTTCTGATGATATCACACCCGTTTCTAGATGTGGTTGTGGATTTTGATTGGCCTTAAGCTTATAACAAAGGTGCATGGATATGCAGAGGCACCCTTCCCAACGGCATGTGAATCAATGTTACCCGTGCATCACAAGTCTGGAGGTAGTCTTGCTTTTCCCCAAACCTCCCGGTCTCCCTTTGCAATCACTTTAACACGTGGGAAACCGACAGAGCCAGTTACAGGTAAAGACACACCCTCATTTTAGCAAAGGTTTCATTATTCTGTCCCTCCATCTTCTCCCTAACAAACCTTCCAACCATTTTTCAGTCACTCTTGACGGCAGAGGCAAAGCATTCCGTGGGTTTATGTTGGAGGCTCGAGAAGGAGGCACTGGTCCTCGTGTTGGAAGATTTAACTTGACTGCGCCGGAGACTACTAAATTCCAGGAATGCAGTGGTTCACCAGTGAGTACCTATCCCTTTCATCATCGTTAAAGCCATTGAAGTAAAAGCATTGGATTCAATTTTCCAATTGAGTGTGAATTCATAGTCAAAGCGTCATGACACTTGAGTGTTGTTGTGTTTTTTTGTGTGTGTGTCTCCTTAGCATTCAGTTGTCCGTCAAGTAAATAATTGGTGGAAGAATTCTGTGCAGGTTAACTGGACGGCACCAGCAGGGATTGAAGAGATGGACATCACTTTCAGGTTTGTTTTCAAGTATTTGTACACTTTGACTTATGTCTAAAGCTGAAGGAACAGAGTGAGCAGCTTCAGTTTGACCTTTAGGATTTCCATTCACATCTGTTCCTGTTTGATTTGTTTCAGAGCCACATTTGTTCAGTCTCGTATTACCTTCTGGGTGGGAGTGACTCAGGAGCTCCCTCCCATAACAACTACTACTGAGCCTACTACTACAACTACTACAGAGCCCACTACAACTACTACAGAGCCCACTACTACAACTACTACAGAGCCCACTACTACAACTACAGAGCCCACTACAACTACTACAGAGCCCACTACAACTACTACAGAGCCCACTACAACTACTACAGAGCCCACTACAACTACTACAGAGCCCACTACAACTACCACAGAGCCCACTACAACTACTACAGAGCCCACTACTACAACTACTACAGAGCCCACTACAACTACTACAGAGCTCACTACAACTACTACAGAGCCCACTACTACAACTACTACAGAGCCCACTACTACAACTACTAGTTGTAGTAGTGGGCACTGTTGTAGTGGTGGGCACTGTAGTACAGAGCCCACTACTACAACTACTACAGAGCCTGCTACTGCAAGTACTACAGAGCCCATTACTACAATTACAGAGCCCGCTACTACAAGTACTACAGAGCCCACTACTAGAAATACTACCAAGCCCAGTTCTACAAATACTACAGAACCTACTCCTACTCCTCAGCCGTGCGAGGTAAGTATGACCAAATTACATTCAGTAACGCTTCTAACATAATGTGAGTAACTGCTTGTCTTTGTTTTACAGTATTCACAGACATCCCTTAGTTTGACAAGTGCGGGCAGTGGTATTAAGACATTGGTATGGTATTGTATTTATAAACTTGTAATATGGTAAGAAAAAATCTACATGATTATAATGAATCACTCTCTGACCCTTTCTCTTATCAGCAACTGTTAGGTACTGTCGCCATCAAAAACAACCTTCCTTGTCATCTAAATAAGGTAAAGTAAAGGTTGTGGGGTTAATACTGTGGGGTTATTGTGATTACAATGTTTTTGGATGTGGTCATGCATCCTTGCGTAAATTGAACTGCAAAGATGTTGAAATGGTGAAAGCTCATGCTTACAATAAAAACCACGGTATAGATCATTACCAAATTATGTGCATGATGTTCTTCATTTCCTAGGTTACATTCTGTGTACAAACATTTTTCTCAATTTTTTTTCCCGATATCTTTTTGCAATGGAATAGTTTATAAATGCTACAAGTACTATTTTGTATGCTCAGTCAGTAGTTTTGTGCTTAATTCATCGATTAATCTTTAAAAACATTAAATTGACTTTAATCATTCAAGATAATTCAACTATTTTAAAGTGTGTGTTATTTCTTTTGCTGTAGGGGTTGAGGATATCGTGCTGTGTGCTTTGTGCAACAATTGAAATATCGGCTGAGATTCTATTTTATGTGCGGCATTGCGAAGTGAGTACTAAATAACGGTAGGCTATAAAATTTTCAAAATGTTCTTTCTAATTTGTGTGTATATGTCTACTATATGGATATCTTCTTCTCTCTGTGTGCATGTAAAGGTTAAGCTTGCAGCCCACATGTTGGTGGTGATGATAGTCTTTGACTTCATACAGCTGCTAATCAATGCTCTGCCATTTGGACTTTCTCATGAACTGTAAGTTCAACACCACTTCTGTCTGAAGACTTGCTTTGACCCTTAACTCACACTTCTGTTTTGTTTCTCTTTTTCTATTCAAGAAGAGACATCTGTGACCTTGCTGACGACGTGTGTTTTGTCATTCATGAGATTTTTGCAGGTAAGGAAATTGCCTGACTTTAAACTTTAGTTCATACACTTTGCTCTATAAGAAGACTTGTTGTTAAGTGCATTTTAAGCAATAGTGGGGTATTTTTGTGAGATCTGAATTTCCACCCTTGCTGGGGGTTTTATGAGAAGGAGATGGGATTCTAGTTTTAGTATACGGTAACTAAATCACTACGGCCTCCATCTAATTCACCGAGATGAGAGCAAAGACTGGTTTTTAAATGTTCCAGTCAAAACACAATCACTGCAACCTGATATACTGTTTGGTGTTGATTAAACAAATGAGATTTCATTGCAGCCCATGTTTTCTCATTTCCCCCATTTTTATTCCAATGCTAATCTAACTGGCTGCTGTGCATGACTGTATGTTTACCATACAGATGTGGGAGTGGTGGACATGGACATCCTCTCATCTCACTCTTGGAAAAAAGCTCAGTTCCCCACTTGTGGTGCTATTGTTATCAAACATCAGAAGCAGAGTAACCAGTGTCCCTGTTCACACCATCTCTTCTCCTTTTCCTGTTTGTTTCTCTAATTTTTATTTCCATATCTGTTTTACACACAGTTGCCATCATCTTTGTTGGTATTTCGGAGATGCATGGTCTCAGAAGGACAGTGACAGAGCCTTGGTTTCAGATAGTACTGATCTCTTATGCTATTTGGATTCTCCTGTTTGTCATCTGGGTTTTCGTAAGCCATTATCTCAGAAAAATCATACATAATGCAAAATGGAGCCGTCAGAGACGAAAGGTGAGAGTCTGTTTGCATCATGGCAATATAACATGTTTTGATTTTAATTGATCATGACTACCATAAGATGTCCAGCAATTTACTAAAAATGTCAATGTCTGTTTTTCAGCACTGCATCTGTGGATTTCAGAACAAGCTCAGCACAGCAGAATTACGGAGTGCTCTCATTACTGTTTCCATCATCGTCAGTATTGTAGCCACATCTTTCACTGTGGCCATCGCTGTTGGGATATATAGGAATTATTAGAAATTGTCAGCTAGTGCACCCAGATTCATCAAAATGTGATGGTACAGTACTTTGTTACAATGTGTTTCATAGTTGTTTCTCTCCCTTGTAGACATTTGATCAATTACATTTGATCATTACAAACTGTAGCTTTTCTGTAGGTTGTAAAAATGTAAAATAACCCTGTCTCTAATCAGTGACTGTAAGGTACTATCACGCCCATCAGCCACCTTCCTCTTCTTATAGAAAGTAAAGGTCGTGGGGGGGTTGATATCATACAGTAGGCCTAGTTAATGCTCTTGGATGTGGTCGTCTTGGATCTTTGCATAAATTGAACTGCAAAAAGCTCATGAGCTGTTTAAAAATAGTACTGTGTTTGTTTTTCATGTTCCAAGGAAGTTCTTATAAACTCTTATCAGAGTGAAACAAAGCAAAGAAAATACAGTGTTTGCAGTAGGATGTTCTTGTTACATATTAGAGTTGTGTTTTTCTTGTCCAGGTACAGAAAATAGAAATTGAATGGAAAAGAATAGAATAGAAAAGGGTGCCATAGCGATGCTATGGTTAGGACACTTGCCCCTCAGAAAAAAAAAAGTCTGGATTTGATTCCTGGGTGAGCAAATGTAAGTGCCCCACATGAAGCTACAGTCTATACAAATAATTGTCTATGTGTAATTTATTAATTTATTAAATCTTGAGTGAATCACACAAGTGCTTGATGTCGCTTAACTCGCTGTTGCAACCTTTTATTCTAATTCCTCTTGATGTAATCCTGATTTTTTATCAGATAAACAATACAAGGAGTCAAAGACCGACTATATGTGAACTTTATACTCTGAGATCTTAGTGTTCACTGTGATATCTTGGAGTGCCGTGGATGGAGGATTTTTCCCAACATTTGAGACCTTTTTTGGGGGGGGCTACTACAAATCCAAGAAATATCCATATACAAGACAAATATATATGAACAATGAATATATTAATGTTGTGTTCATTCACAAGATAATCCCACGCTCTTTGTGTTAACAAGTATTGACATACTGTAACCTTCAATTTGGTTTTGAATCGTTATAGTCTTGCTATCGTGTGGATATTTGTTAATCATTCTTATGTTTTATGATTCTTTTGAAATGGACTGATGACTCACCCTGCCATTAAACCTTTGCTGAAATGAGGACAACATGAATTTGTTGGCTCCTAGCGATATGTTCTGCTAGTCAACAACATTTTATTACACAGCTGAGCTCAGACCAGCTTTAAAATATCATGAAGCCAAGCTGTAAAGTTAGAGGGTTTCAGTAGAAAACTATCATGAAATGATGCTTAATTACACAGAGAAAAATTCAGGTGTTAATGTATCACAAGTAGAAGACATTTGTATTTTGTAAGATATAGAGACACTTAATTCTTATAGGTATCAAAATAATTTTTATTGAAAATATTTAGGTCTTCATATTAGCAACACAAATTCATCTTGGAATAATAATAAAGGAACGAATGATATCACAAAAGAACACTTTATAAAATCAAAATTTTCTTGCTGTCAAAACACAATACAATTCGGTAGTTTTCAACTTCCTCGTGTGTTTGAAGGCACATTTTGTGATAACATTTAGTAAAAATATTGTATGAACTCAAATCACTTAATGAGAACCTGTGTGTTTTTAAGTTGACAGCATCGTAAATAAATTTCAGTCATTAGATAAACAAACCTCTTCATATCCAAAATATATACACAGATATCAAAATATATTCCAGTCCAGGAAAAGACAACATATCACAAATATACACATTCTGAAAAGAATATAAAATATTTATCATTTAAAAAGCCAGTCCTCTTGATAAGATGACTGGTAAAGGAAAAATCTAACATTTTTTAGTGCAAAATCCAATTCAATTGTGTACACAAAATAACAAATTTGAATGACAGGTGGGGACAATATACAGAAGAATAACGCAAGCTATCAGTGGTCTCAGAAATTTGGAACATGGCTAGGTTTTACAGGAAACATGGAAACATTACTGTACTTTAATATTTAGTTTCAAAGAAGGACCCAGTGTAAACCATGCTCATCATTAAGCAAGAACTTTTTCCATATCCATTAAAACTCAGCTGAACACAGCGCTCTCAATCTCATTTTTTTTTTAAATGTTGAATCTGCATAAGAATATAATTGAATATCCTTCTTGGGAAGTGAAATGATGATGCAACACTATTTTAATATCCACATGCACAGCCTTTACATGTATATGTGTTTAAAAAATGAACAACTTTAGTAGTTAAACTGAATCAGACATTGGACTGCAGCTTGAGAATCATCCCTGACAGAGTGAAATTAATACAATTTCCAAACATTTGAATTGAAATCAAGTCTATATGTGAAATATCACAGCACACACATTACTTTCATATTACTTCGCTGTTTTGTAGGTCCTGCACATGACAAAAAGGCTCAGTCCAAAGTGGTATCCTCACTAATTATGGGATGACAAAATTGTTCATTAGCATCCTCTCTGCTCTATTTCCTTCTCAGACACCACGGGCAAGGTAAGGTGGGAGATGCGGCTCCACAGCCCTCCAAACTTGTCAACGTCCATCTCATTGAAGGAGGTCTGGCTGCGGGAGTCCACAAACTTCTCTTTAAGATAGTCTTGTACCATTTCCTCCACATCCTTGAGAGACTTGTCACCACTGATCTCATCTTGAGGCAGCAGCACAGTAAACAACAAGAACACCCTCTTGTATGCAGCGCTCTCGTGGTCACAGTAGCGATAAAAAATTAGAGTAGAGCCTGGAGGCAGCTCCTCTAAGCGATGAATAACTGCCACGGGCTTATCGCCTTCAAAAGCTTCCTTCAGTTGGCCGTCAATGTCCAGCTTCACGGCATCGCTGTCCTGGCCGGCTTTGCTGGCTCCGTCGATGTGGAGGACAGAGCCATTCAGGGCAGACGAGAAGGTGGAGGCCAGGCCCTGAGCCAGGCAGCGCAGCGTCTTGTCAGCCTGGCTGCCAGCAGTGAAGATCAGACTCACCGGCTCTGTGGGCTGGTTGGTTCTGAGGTGCCTCTCCAGGTGTATCTGGCATCTCCTCCGCAACTCAGGCCGCTGACTGGGGAACTGAGCCATTAGAACGGACAACCCATCTAAAAACTTTTCTGGCTTCCCAGAACTGGAAACCTGCTCCCCACCATCTATGATCCTTTGGAGTTCCGGGATTTCTTTGTATACCATGACACCAGCAAAGCCGAGCATCCCCAGGAGAGCCAAGTACAATAAGACTTTTATGAATCCTGAAAGGACACAAGTCAAATGTAATCCAGCAAATAATGTAGAACAACTATCTTCTAGTGTAAAGGTAATTTAGTTAAAATGCTTGAAGCTTACCTTTGAAATATCCAGAGCTTTTCTTGACGCTGGTAGTTTCCTTCATTCCTTTGTCTACAAGAGGAAATCAACTTATTAAAATAATGTTGAAAATGTTATTATTAGTGGTTTCTCTTGGAAAAATTCAACTGAAGTTGTAATACCTTGTTTTTTTTTAACTCTTTCTTTTGGAATGTTATTAACATATTGCTTTGGGTCGACTTTCTCTGTGGATCTCTTTGTGTCAACTCTTGAGACATGTACATGCTGGGGGGATGAGCATATCCTGGTGGAGGTGGAGTAGTTAGCTCTTTCTGCTGCGGAAGAAACACAATTTATACACTGATAATTAGAAGAATTATCACTTTTAGGAGGTGCTTCAAGCTAAATCTGTCTGAATAAAAATTGTCTACAGTACCTGGACTCTTAATTTTGGCCTCCATCTTCCTCTTGTACTCAGCCATGTCGTTCTTGATCACATGCATCTTTGCAGGTCCTTCACTTTGCATGGTGGACTTGGTGGGGGTTGTAGGCTCTTTGGCTGATTGTTTTACTGGAAAGGTAGAGACCACATTATGGTAATTATGTATCCTCTTTCAATGTTATCATTACCATACAGAATCAATGAGCAGAAATATCATACCTGTCTTTGTTTTTCTACAATCTGCATCTTCATTTACAGCATGTCCAGATTTGCAGCGTTCCCGGAGCATGACATAGGGGCTTAAATTCACATCTCCACTGGCAGCTGGTTTAAACAGAGGGAAAAGTCATTGAAATAAAAACCGCTTAACTGCCTCCGACTAGGTCAGATGCTTGTGGGTCTAATGACAGTGAAAGGAAAACAGTATCCAACCTGAATCACCACACATGAAATGTAACCTCCTAGTCATTTATCAAGCAAAAGAGTCAAATATTAGCTAATTGCTCTTTAAGAAACTTTTACCTCAAGTTTACCACTTACATAATATAAGTCCTAACCACTTTTTTAAGCAGTGATTACAACAGTAACACACAACCCTAACCTGGTAATGGTCTATGATGAGAAGTGATATGAAAGGGCTCCATATGTCTCTCCATATGTATTTCCTGCTCTTGATTGTCCTCCTCATCTTCAGCTGACTCCAGGTCATCCATCTCAATTTCTTTATCACTGCCGTCTGACGCTTCTCCAGTCTCCAGGCGTCTCTTCTTGTCAGGCGACTCTGAAGTAGGAAATAAAAATTCTTAAACGATCACATCACTCTGAATGCAACAGATCGAGAGTTAACTGTTATAATTAGAGAAAATATTGTAATGTGACGCATCCCACCTTCATCCTCAGAGCCATTCTCCTTATCTTTAGCGCCATTCACAGCTGCAGCTGCTGCAGCAGGAGGTGGTTTTGGGAAGCTCCTTTTGGTCCTCCTCAGAGGGCTCCTGCGGGTCACCTCATAGCTGCTCACTGCTACAGATTAAATAAATGTCAAATATCCATAAGTGGTCCAACTCTGCAGCAATAAAGTCAGCCAAAAAACCCAGAAATCTTATTATTTAAAAAATCCAATTATCACTTAAAGCCCACCAAATGACATTGGTGAGGACATTTGTAGAACATTTGTAGCACACCAAGTACAGGCAGGCATACCAGATAAAACCACGCTCTGAGGCTTGTATGAGTTTTTGCAGAAAAGCATGTGACTACTTTGTTTTGAATGCTTGTTTCTGGATAAAACCATACTGTATCTAAACCATGTGCAGGACAGCTTGTCTTGCACTGTCAGAGTTTGTTCTGAAGTTTAGCAGAGGATTGTATAATAAATAGTACTGTGTGCAGCTGCATTAACACTGCACTGTGTCACTGCTAGACTCAAGTTATGCACCGTGACGAAACTTTTGATTTTAAAACAAAAAACAAAACCAGCAACTAGGCTATCCAACATGTCACTCGATCATTCATTTATCAACCTCCCTTCATAAATTTTTGATGATTGTTGGTTTAATGATTTACATCAACATTAATCCTTCTGGCACGTAGACTGCCACACCCACAGTTCCATGATTACAGAACAAGAACAAACATTTGTGTTTCCAGTTACTTCATGAGGTATCGTGTTGGTCATGAGTAACAACGATACAGCCTTGTTTACTACCATCTAAAATATATCCAGCATTTTCTGACCCGCAGGTTATGATTAGGTGTCATGGCTCTTGCATCAAGACTGCTGTATTCTGTTTAATAGTGTTGAATATAACAATCTTGCTGTTATATTCATCTTCCTTCAGTGTTTTTTCGAAATGTACATTTTTCTCTAATTCTGTCTTCAAATAAAATCTATTAATTTTCTTTTTTCATAATTCCTCCTTTAAAATCCTCTCTGTGTGATTAAACCAACTCAGACTGCTGATGCCTCATTTTATCTTACCTTATCTTATCTTATCTTATCTTATCTTATCTTATCTTATCTACCTGAAGTCAAGTGATCGTTATTTTTTAGACAGACTTAAGTTGATTGAGCTGTTGTGGAAGTTAAACTATTGTTACTCAATCACCCTAAGGAGTCAGCAGGTCATACTGTTCATAATCTGATTAAGACTGCAAACTATCTGGCTGCATAACTTCAGCAGTAGATGTCGCCCTTGGATCCAGTTGAATAATGGACCCTATCTCCTTCCTCTCTCCCTCAGAGGGACCTAAATGACCTAAATGACCATCAATAACAAGCAGACAAGTTAAGTTACATGGGTAACATCATCAGCATTTAATACCGGTATTTATCCTCTGTGGGATCATCTCTACCACATTACAAGCTTGAGTCTTGTGGGGTTTTTTAAGGACCTGATATTTAAAAAACATAGGGGTGTAATGTTCCTTTTTGCATTTTTGAAGGTTTTACAAATCAGAATTTGTGTTGTAAAGTATCTCTCCTTTATCTTATCTGGAAAAACGTTAGTCTTTCTTTGAATGTTTCACAGTCTGTCTGTGGGCATGTCCTGTAGTTATTCTCATAGATATAGATATTTATATCTATGGTTATTCTGGCCTGGGTCACTGCTGGTTACCGGAAATAATCTCTACTATTAACAAGGGAAGGACTGACCATCCTGATCAGATGCACTTTGGATGTTACGCATAACCTCAGAAAAGTTAGTGAAACGGCACTGGATCATTTAACACGAAACGAACGTTTGTATTGCCTTGGTAACCGGCGGCTTGTCTGTCAGCCAACCAACTGACTAAATTTGGTATGGCGCTCGATACGATAAAAACCAGGAAATGAGAAATGAAAGTAACACGAACCACCGTAGATAACAATAAAATGCAAAAGAGTTCCAAGCCTACACCAATACAGTGAGCTAACGTTATGCCTTTGGTTATGCGAAGCAAAAACCGAATGAATATTGTTGTGAAACTTTGTGTGGGGTAAAGTCAGCTAGCTCTGAGAGCTAACGTTAACTACCTGTCATTATCACGGCCTAACGTCACTCACCTTTCCCGGTCGACTGCCTTGTCGATCGCCTCAGGGGGGCGGACTCCTTATCTTTAGATGCCCTGCGATCCATTTTATAATAACACCTCAACCAAACGAAAAACAAAAAAAACCCTCAGTTGCACAAACGCGGACAAAATGTGTTTCGTTCGATTGTTAAGAGGGACATTTTTTAAGAGCGTGCGCCGCCGTGTTCCCGGAAATGATGTCCCCGGAAACAAACACTGTTGGGCTGATAGGTTCCGCTCGCCACACAGTCCATGGTGCTCTCAAGATAAGAAAACATTACAAGGGTCGTTTCAATTACGATGTGATCGCCGAAACATCTGGTAAGAATGAGAGTTCATATAAAAGTTTCTTCTTTTAAAAGGGCACAGTAAAAGTTGAACGAAGGCTGTTACCGCTGACTGGAGCCGTGCATTGGTGGCTAACTGGTTTGCTAACTGGTTTGCGGAACTGTCAGTTAACCTGCTAGCCGATTAGCTCACCGTTCAGATATTACCTATGATCATCATTTCGGTTATTGATAGGCAGGGCTTCCCATAAACTAACAACTTTCTTGTTCAGAGTATTTTCTGGCTCCTCGCAAAGCTAATTCAGTCGTAAATAACTCTCCAAAACAACGCACAGAAGACACCAAAACAGTGATATCACCTTCGAGCCTGAGAATGAATTATTCTGTAAGTTTGCAGGCTTTAATGTTTATGTTTCTTTATTAGTCGTTTCGTTGATAACTTTGGGAATTTAGACGGTGTTTAAAAAAACAAAAATGTCATAACGTTATGAAACTGTTTCTCAGCCCTTACCAGTTCACGCTAAACATTAAGTTTTACAACATCAATTTGGACTCTGATCATATGACGAGACTCAAATAGAAAGTTAAAGCTAATAGGCCTATGTCGTGATGTAAAATCAAGTTTGCGTTTGTTTTATGCAGCTTTCAAGACTCCCGAGATCCACCTTGATTGAAACACAGGTATCACCCAAAGGCACACATCTTCTGAAAAATGTCTTCATCTGAATCCACGAAAAATACTGAAACCATGGAGCTTGCTAAAGGTAAGTAATGTCAAACTCACCTCACAAAATGTTTTTGGCTTCTTGGCTGTGGTGTCCTTGTGATCATGACATTATCAGGAACACCTGTGAGAATTGCATTAAATCTAGCACAACTGCTCACTAAGGTCCCAAGGAAATTATGATACAACTCAAAGCAAATTATTACCATTAAATATTCAATGAATTCAATACTGACAATGATAACATCAGGATATTCTACAAAAACACTAGCTGATATTCATCACATTTAGCTAATAATGGAATGTAATGAAAGTAGTCTAATGATGGAAGCAAGCCTCAATGTGGTGAAAGTCCTGCAGCTCTTGAGCAGGACATTAAGGTCTTAGAATAGCTCTAAGCCAACAGCACTGTAATCTTGTCTGAAAATTTCTAAATGTGCCAAGTTGGGATCACTGTAGGCTGTTTTACACCAACCCCAATTCAAATGTGGGAGTATTGTAGACACTAAGAGTTGTGGAAGTTTAATTCTTCTTACTTTATCAGGGGAGGACCAGTCTGGGAAGGATCAGGAAGAACCTGAAACAACCTCTGCATCAACCCAGGAAGGCAAAAAAGATGAAACAAAAGCAGAATCTGTTGAATCCTCTCACACCGGGGCAGGAGATGGTGAGTCTGATCTGTCTGTTCTGAAGTTTCAGTCGGTGCCTCCTTTTTAACTGTTGAGCTGTGATCCTATTCTGTGATACAGTGAAATTTAATTGTTCATATTTTATCAGGGGAGGACCAGTCTGGGAAGGATCAGGAAGAACATGAAACAACCTCTGCATCAACCCAGGAAGGTAAAAAAGATGAAACAAAAGCAGAATCTGTTGAATCCTCTCAACACACAAACACCGGAGCAGGAGGTGGTGAGTCTGATCTGTCTGTTCTGTGAACTTTAAGTGTGTTCTCTAATACTGTGAGATTGATAAAAAAAAACTTTTGTTGCCCTAGTAATTTTAAACCCCATTTAAAATATGTTAAGATACTGATGAGTGAGCTATTTTGGAAGATTAATTGTTCTTATTTTATCAGGAGAGGACCACGCTGAGAAGAATCAGAAAGTACCTGAAACAATCTGTGCATCAACCCAGGAAGACGAAAAGGACGGATCCAGCACTGAATCTGATGGATCCTCTCAACACACAAACACCGGAGCAGGAGGTGGTGAGTCTGATTTGTATGTTTTGAAGTTTCAGTCGCTGCCTCCTTTTTCACCGTTGAGCTGTGATCCTGTTCTGATACTGTACAGTGAAATTTGAAACTGCAAGTCTTTTTATGCCAGCCGTTTTTAAACCCCACTAATTGTTCATATTTTATTAGGGGAGGAACGGTTGGGGAAGGATCAGGAAGAACCTAAAACAACCTCTGCATCAACCCAGGAAGACAAAAAAGTTGAAACAAAAGCTGAATCTGTTGAATCCTCTCAACACACAAAAACTGGAGAAGGACATGGTGAGTTTGATCTGTCTGTCCTGTAAATGTTCCCTGTGTTCTCCAATGGGCTCTATGCACAGCTCCACCACTTCCTGAATTTAAGGCAGGTCCCTCATTTCCTGTCTTACATTATTGGACAAACTGATTAATCCAGGTGTGTCAGACCATTGTGACTACTCAGACACACGGATTAATCAGTTTGTTCAATAATCTACAATAGGAAATGAGGTACCTGCCTTAAATTCAGGAAGTAGTGGAGCTGTGCATAGAGCCCATACTGTGAGATTGATAAAGGAACTTTTGTTGCCCTAGTAATTAAAATATGTTAACATACTGATGAGTGAGTTTTGGAAGATTCATTGTTCATATTTTATCAGGAGAGGACCATGCTGAAAAGAATCAGAATGAACCTGAAATAATCTCTGCATCAACCCTGAAAGACAAAAAAGATAAAACCAATGAGGAAGCTGTTGGATCCTCTCAACACACAAACACCAGAGCACGAGATGGTGAGTCTGATCTGTCTGTTCTGTGAACTTTCCCTGTGTTCTCCAATACTGCTAGATTTATGGAACTTTTGTTGCCCGGGCAATTTTAAACCCCATTTAAAATATGTTAAAATAGGCAAGGCAATTTTATTTGTATAGCCCGTTTTTACAAACGGGGAGAGCTGGCCAGCTCACTGGGAGGACTGGACGGCAGACTGGTTCCTGAGAAGGGAGGGCAGGCCGGTCTAACAGCAGGGGAAAGGGGGGGTGGGGGGCGATACTGATGAGTGAGCAATTGTGGACGTTTAATTGTATTTTGGAAGATTCACTGTTCTTATTTTATCAGGGGAGCACCACGCTGACAAGAATCAGAGAGAATCTGAAACAACCTCTGCATTGGCCCAGGAAGACAAAAAAGATGAAACAAAAGCAGAATCTGTTGAATCCTCTCAACACACAAACACCGAAGCAGGAGATGGTGAGTCTGATCTGAACCTGTTCTCTGATAATGTGAGATTAATAGTGGAACTCTTGAAGCAGCAGCAGCAGTTTGAAACCATATTCAAGAAGTGTTATTTTTCCTACTTTATCAGGGGCGGACTCCACTCATGGGAATCAGGAAAAGTTAGAAACAACCGATGGACCGTGCCTGGGTATGAAAAAGGATGTCAAACGTGAAGCTGACGTTAGAGCTGGACAGAGTGAGTCTGGCCAAAAAGATGAATTCAATGCTGGAACTGTTGGATCCTCTCAACACGCAAACACCGGGGCAGGAGACGGTGAGTCTGATCTGTCTGTTTTGAGATTTCAGTGACTGCCTCCTTTTTACTGTAACTTTATGCTGTGAACCTGTCCTTTGATTGTTAATTGTTCATATTTTATCAGAGGAGCATCACGCATGGAATCAGGAAGAACCTGAAGCAACCTCTGCATCGGCCCAGGAAGACAAAAAGGACGAATCCAAAGCGGAATCTGTTGGATTCTCTGAACGTAAACACACTGGAGCAGGAGATGGTGAGTCTGATGTTTCTTCATTTAAATGTTTATTCATTCCTTTTATGTTATTGCCTTTTTTATTAAATGGGACATTGATGAGGAATGAAACGTATAGTATCATCACGGTCCGGATCTGATTTTGAACCAGTGATCAGTGCTTTGGGCAGCGCCAACATGCGTTGTGCTCTAACCACTTATTATGGACTTATTATTTTTTCATGTTTTAGAGGTTTATGTTTATCTGTTTGTTCCTCCACTGTCTAGCTGACCATGTCCGCCAACGTAAACCGAAAAATGATGAAGAGCAAAAGATTGAAAACATTGCCCATACAACAAAGGAGACTACTGAATCCACAGTGCAACAGAGTACTAGTCACAAAGGTAAACTTCTTACTTTTTCCTTGTGTTGTTTTTAGAGTTGTGGTGTTTACAATCCTACCTCAGTGATGATCAAAAAATATATATAGTTTTCTGACATTGTATCCTATGTTTTACTTGATACACAGTGATCATACCAAAACTTAAGAATTACTTGTTTATGTTCCAGGTTTTTCTTTCTCCATAGGAGCTGTAATAATGCTGTTCATGGTGGGCGTGTTTCTAGCAGTAGCCTACAAATATATTGTATCCCACCAGTCTGATTCTCCACCTGAGAGAGACGATGTAAGCATCAAATTCTCCAGACAGATGGATAAAGTGGAGAATCGGTTCCGCAACCAGGAGCCTGAGTTTTGGAGAAGGACCAGGATCCACCTGCAGAGGCACCTCCAAACGGCCCAGCCCACGGAGCCAGTGAGCGTCATTTTGACCGCCGGCCTCAGAGCTGAGAAGACGCTGGATTGCCTGGCTCGGGGCCTCGCCACCGCCTTCTCCTCCGCCTTCAATTCTTCCTCCCTCCACATTGATGGAGCCAGCAAAGCCAGCCAGGACAGCGACCAAGTCAAACTGGACATCGACAGAAAGTTGCAAAGAGCTTTCGAGGGAGGCAAACGCACGGCTGTCATTCACCGATTCGAGGAGCTGCCTCCAGGCTCCACGCTCATTTTCTATCGCTACTGTGACCATGAGAACGCAGCCTACAAGGAGACTTTTCTGATCTTCACGGTGCTGCTGGAGGAAGAAGAGGAGATCACTGCCAACATCCGTCTGAGCGCGCTGGAGGAGATGGTGGATGACTACCTTAAGAAGAAGTTCCTCTCTGATAGCAGCCCCGTGTCTTACGACAGAATGGATCTTGACAAGTATGGTGGCCTTTGGAGCCGTATTTCTCACCTCATCCTTCCTGTGGCAGCAGATGAAAGGATAGAACATGCAGGGTGCCAGGGCACATAGATATCCATCACTCTCGCTTGAACTTTCTGTTTAATTACTGAACTACCACCTTTTTTATCAAATCTCTCACTGGATGATTGCTGATAATTCTGGGACAATTCTGGGAGAGATTTTAAAGACCCAAATGTTTCTTAATATATTGAAGCTCACCGCAGATGAAGGCATCAAATAAAAATAAGAACTTAAGATAACTATATTATGGAATATTTTTTTCAATTACAAGAAAAATGTTTGACAGAAAGTCTGTGGCACTTACTTAATTTCAGAATATTGTTCTGTTATGGGGAATAATCAGAAGGATGTTACTATGTATATTTGTTCTTTTGGCTTCACAACACACAGTTTATTCATTTTTATGATATTTCTTTGTGGTTCTCAAACTTGCATAAGCACTATTCTTTAATTACCTAAACTCAGCATCTCATGTACCATTTTCTATATACATACTGACAGAAGTTTGATGGAGGGAAATAAGTACACAATGATATGTGCCTTACATTGCAAATAAACGTCCATGTTGAAATTTGTAGTTTCACCTTTTGTTGCACCATGTTGCAGATAGAGGGCAGCACAACCTCAGCTGAGACTGAGCTGCAGAGGCAGCAGAGCAGAATCAATTCAATGCAACAGGTTGTTTCTTTTTTATTATTATCTTGGAGAAGAAAGTCTCAGCATACCTGAAAATGCAGGTGCATAGGAGGGGGGCATAACCCAGGACGCAAAGTTTTTTTGGGGAAAAAATATTTTTTCCAAAAAAATTATTCATTATCATGAAATATGCATTTCAACTGTAAGGTAACTATGAGACAGATTAAGATTATATTTAAAGTTGCAGTGCTACTCCTGTTTACGATAACTATTAATAAGCTGCTGCTGGCCCTGTGACATGTCTTGTGGAGCAGTTCAGCTCCTCCTTGCCAATCTGAGCAGGTCCGCCTCTTGTCAGCGCACTGCCGGCTGTTCTCTCTCAGAGTGCATGCTCTCTCTGGACTCATCGTCCCGCATTCACTGCGACTATGAAGAAGATGACATGGCGCTGTAATGCGTAAAGCCCCAGACCTGATGACGTTTTGGATGCACCTCTGAATCCGGAGCCAGACGTAGGCTATGAAGTTTTCTTAGGATCTACATGAACTGGTGACAGGCTGTGCCTGTTGAGGATACATTCATTCTACCCTCGGTGCTGTGAGCTTCACAATATGTATAAATTATGCATTTTCATCGTAACGTGCTGTGCGTTTTATCCGCGGGGCTTTGCAGCGCCTATGGCCCTGGGTGCAGATTCCAAGGCACAACTTGTGAGCAATGCAGAGCAAAACGACAGGCTGCAGGAGGAGGTGGATGGCCAGGAGAGCATCCTCTCTAAGGTAGGAGGACATGCCCACCTTCTTTACACAATGTCCTTTATGGACATTTCAACATTCATTCAAATTCAAACGTTTCTTATTAAGCATGGTGGAAACTACATCCGTCCTCTTCTCTTTGTAGCTGCTGGGTGATTATGACAAAGTGAAAGCCCTCTCGGAAGGCTCTGACTGTCGGTGTAAATGTGTTGTCAGACCCCTGAGCAGGAGCGCCTGTCGGCGGATAGAAGAAGGCAGCGCCACAGCACAGGACTTCTACACTGTGGAGACTATCACATCTGGACCCGAGTGCAAGTGCGCCTGCATCGCTCCCCCGTCCGCGGTCAACCCCTGCGAGGGAGAGTTCAGGCTGAAAAAACTTAGGGAAGCTGGAGAAGAGAATGTCAAGGTGAAGTGTCATCCTGTCCATTTTTTCACATGCACCAGGGCCCAGAAAGCCTTGGATCGCTGGAGGCGTGGATATCACGATTTATCACATTCAATGAAGGATAAACCCTCATTTAATTCATAACAGACTCAGAGTTGGGATGGGCCTATTTTACGCATGGTAGGCTATGTCTTGGTAAACCCCTTTTTGATGGAATCCACTTGATCATTTTAGCTGTCCACCATCCTTGAGCTGCTGGAGGGCTCCTTCTATGGCATGGATCTACTGAAGCTGCACTCCATCACCAGTAAACTCCTGGATCGCGTGGATCACATTGAGAAGGTACAGTATCAGTGCAGGAGGAAGCAAATATGTTGGCATGACATGCACAAACTTGGTGGTGGTGGCTGTACTGGGTCCACTGTGTAGTAAAACAATCCAACAATAATCAGTTTTCAGATTTGTTATGGACAGGACCTGCAGTAAGAAGTGCCCATTTCCCAATGAAACAATGGCTGCTGTAATGGAACAAATTGTCTCTGTTTTCTTTTCCATAGTTACATATATTACTTTTGACAGATCAGATCCCCTCAGGTGGATTTGTGATGCAGATTTTCTAGTGTAACCTGGCCCGTATACACAAATAAAGTTGTCCTGCCCAAACAAGTTACCTCCCCACACAGAGAAGTGTATGCCATGGGCTCACTGTTCATCAGTGAATTATAAAACCATGTTCTTAAACCTCCAGACCAAAATCAAGCCAATCATTTGATTTTAAGACATAATTACAATGGTCCTTAGCATTTACAGCAACTCGCTCCATCATACTGAGTCCAATCATCTGTGACTTCCAAAACCAGCTCAGAACAAAAAAAACAAACATCTGTGTGCATTTTGATTGGATTAAAAATACTGATTGGTTTCCAGCAAAGAAATCTGTGATTTACTGAACTGTAGGGTGGAGCAATTTCCAAATGACCAAATGAAATGCATCCATTATTTATGTCATTGACTTTAGCTGTGCCTATTGAAGGGGGTATATGTGGGGAAAAGGGAAGTGAGAACCAAAGATGGTGAACTCTGGTTGTTGAGTGCAGCAGAGATCCTGTGCATCCAAACAGACTTTATCACAGAGGACGTTCTGACATGACACAGGAGGGAAAGCACAGGTGTTTACAATTAAGTCAATGACGACTGAATTCCGTTCAGCTGCTTCAGTGTCAGTGTCCTGGTGTTGTGCACGCTGGCCCACTGTCATGGTTTAGGAGGACACTTGAAGAGAGCACGGTGATTGTCCATGTTATTGGTTACATATCTTTTCCTGCTAAAAGAAAAGAGTCCACTTGACTTTTCTCCCTTCTGTTTGTGATTATTACTGTGGATGAATGCAGCCATAGTTTCCATTAAACACGTGCACAATGTCTTGATTTGCCCACGGCTGCATGAAGGTGGTGTCTCTGAACAGCACCACAAATGAGGTGAAGCCCCAGGACAGCCCTCCTATTCAGGCTGAGGTGACTGAGAGCCCACCCACCACTCAGCCCCTCCGATATCCGGACCAGAAGAGGATCAGTGAGATCAGCGGGGCAGCAGTTTATCAGAACCCGGATGTAAGTGTGACTTATATTTCTGGGTTTACTAACAGGGTTAGTACAGAGGGAAAGATGGGTGGTAAGGTATAAAGTCTGTGATACCAGTAAGCCTCGAGTTTACTCCTTTATAATAACATACAAGTAATAACTTAACTAAAACAGGCCTACTGTACTTAGCCTACAGTAATTACATGTCAGCAGTTAGGACTTGATGACACATAACTTAAATTGTTCCAAGTAACACCAATAACTATCCTATAGCCCTTGTATAAAAAGTTAATGACCACCTAAAAATGAATGTAGGCTATATTATGATCTCAGACCAGACTATTATTATATTATTGCTACATAGTGAAGTTCTACCACCTTATTTTACGTCAGTTGCTTTATAAACAATTATTCACGCCAGTATGTTATTGTAATGTAATCCTTGAAGAGATTTTTGTCAGGTTTAACTTATTGAAGTCAGACAATGGCTGAATGAATTAAATTTAGGAAAGGAACAAGTAAAGTGATTGAATTCGCATGTTGCTGTTCAGGCCGGTAAAACATTTCGTTGTGCCTTTTTTTCCTTCAAAACAAAAGGAACAATTATGTGTTCTTTCCACCACCTACTTCATAAAAATCACTGTCTCTGTGATTAAGGACCAAGAATGTGTGAAAGAGTTGCTGAGGTAATTGTAAAGTTTGGCAGTGCCAGTGGACAATAGCAGATCTCAGACCAGTAACTGGACCACTGGGCGCTGATCCATGGCAACTGAAGTATAAAATGGAGAGCATGTCCAGCAGCGTTGGGTGGACCTTTGCTTCTCATGCAAGTGATTCACGAGGTTAATATGTTTCTCAAGAGAGCCTGTGAAGCATAAAAAAATGCCATTAATCAAAACTTGAACTAAAATGAATGTTTTTTTGTTAAAGGATTATTCAGGTTTATTCCAACTTAGGATGCACTTTGTTTTACATGAATGACACACAAACAATCAGATGATCCAACGTGTTTTAAACACCATGTTAAACAAACTCATTTGAAGGAATAAAAGTGTGACCCAATATGTCAAATGTAAACAGTTTGCAGACCAGCTGCTAATTGCAATCCGACAATTATGTAATAATTGAAGTATAGTGAGTTAGTTTGTTTACTGTCCATCTGAATGTCTAACATTAGCTTCTTTCTTTTCATTAATGCAGTGATGTCATAGCTTATCCAGAAGCTCACTAACCAAGACAATAAATTCATATCTCCTCTGAAACAAAACATTTTACTTTGATAGGTTTCTCTTAAATTAGTGTTCCAGAGTCAAAGACGGATGCCAGTGAAGTAGTTGTATAATTTTGTGCTGCTGGTATCAGCCTAGTTTGTGATATATGTATATTTTTTTTGTTTCCATCTGTCCACAAACAGGGAAAATACGAGGAGAAGTTTATAGGGGAAAATTTGTCCTTCCTGCAAACCGATGTGTCTACCGAGACCACAGAGGGCAAACCTCATTTGCCCGAAAACACGGCTAACAAGCAGACTTCTCAGGTGCCAAAGACCGGCCCCAACGGCATGATCATCAGAGGAATGACTTTTTATAAATCTGAGCCAGATCCGATGGTAGCAGACGACGGCGAGCCTGGAGAAAACTGTAAGACCAAGCACTGTCTCAAGAAGATTCAACAAAATGTTTTAAAGTTATAGTGTATTCCACTCACCAAGACAAGTGGTTTTATTGTTGAAAGTGAAAGCTGCATCTGTGAGCTGCCGTGAGCTGCGGTGGCAACTTTAATAGTGTCTTTACAAAGCCATTTGTAACAACACTTCCTGCCCTGTAATTTGCATGGTCAGAGATGACTAACTCCACACATGTTATGTTACTGCACTGTCTGTAATCACATTAACTCACTATAGCCCATTTCACATGACCTGACAAAATGTTTTTCTTTGTCTGTTCAGTTTTTGAGTATCATGGATTCAGTGGTGATGGCCCGATCAACCTCTTCATTGAGGAGAATCTTCTCCAGCACAGAGTCCCTCGTCCCAGGACAAGGGCGGGGCCGAGATCTTTTCGACCAAAGACGACAACTCTGTTGCGCAGTTTCAAGAAAACCGGCCAATCAACAAAACTGAAAGAAACTCAGTCCGCCTCAGAAACTCATCATGGATCCATCAGTGCCGTTGAGACCACTTTGGCTGATGTGTCTACAGATGCACAGAGTGACACATCCATAATGGGAAATGTCACCTTTGAAACAACCACTGCTACACAAAAAAACAGGACCACAGACTCTGCATCTCACGCTAGAGTCACCGTTGGAATCACTGAGTTGCCGATCCCCTTAATGGATCAACCAGTCAGTGCCCCGTCAACTGTCACTACCAAGGAGGAAGCAACCAAAAATACAATGAACACAACCCACCCCCCTGAATTTACAGAGACATTTCCGACGGCATTCACAGTAAGAAGCACACCAACCATTATGATGGAAACATCAACTCCTATGCAAACCACACTAGGCAGTACTGCAGCCGATCAAAGCACACTTGCACCAAATCCAATCACGGAGGCTTCAACTACCAGCTCAGCTTCCACTGTGCCCATCACAACCCCTGCTGCCGTGACCTCAGCACCAGTAAACCCCACCACAGCTTCCACAGCAGCCACCACTACACAGGCTGCTGCCACCACTACACAGGCTGCTGCCACAACTCCAGAGGAAGAAACCGAGTCCATCGTATCTTCAGCTTCAACTTTGCCTCCTACCACGCAGAGACCGACCACTTTGCCGTTCACCACACCAGAGATTACCTCTTCTACAGACGCCGCCACCCCCACCACCACCACCACTACTACTACCACTACTACTACTACTACTACTACCAGGCAACCAGCCCAGGTCAAAAAGAAATACAAAATCAGCTTCGAAGAGGATGAGGGGGAGGAAGAACACCTGGAATTGGACGAGCCAATGCAAAGACAGGAAGAAACTACTTCACAAAAACCAGGTAAATGACAGACGATAAATTGTCTGTTTTGCTATCCATAGGAAATGTATTGGCACTTCTAAATTTGCAGCTCTTTCCCTTCGATTGGACGACTTTCTGCTGAATTCTACCGTTAGCATGTTGGCATACCATCAACAGGTTAACCTGCTGGCAATGACAAGAATTTCTATAATTTACTGTAGTCACACTCATAGTTTGGTGTTAGCATGCCAACATTTAAATAAAAAAAAATAAATAAAAAGAATAAGGCCTACAGTGGCTAATAATGAGGACATAGTTGTAGCCTACAGATAATTTAACCCAATTCGTCAGCCGGATGTCTCAACTGTTAGTGGTTGTTATCTATCCAATAAACCAAATAGTTGACAAGCTGAAATTTTCATCACTAGCAACACTGATACCAAAGTACAAGAGCTTATAGCAACATGGATAGTGCCAAGACAGAACCTGTGATTTGCTGAATCATACCTTCACAGTTTTCAAAGTGTCATTTTAGAGTAATCAAGAAATTGTTCTGTGTACAGTAAATCTTCCGTTTGAAAGTCAGTGCTATGTGGCAACCTACAGTACTTTCCGTGATTCAAGCTGGTTACAACAAAAGCCTCTAATTATTTTCAGACTCCTTGACGTGGGTCTGGATGATGTTAAACTGCTGCTAAAGCTTCACTCACAGCTCTCTGTGTCTTTTTTTTTTTTTACAGGGGAGTGTAAGGACACTTTGGCAACAATCTCTGAGCCAGTAACTCACAACACCTACGGCAGGAACGAAGGGGCGTGGATGAAGGATCCAAAGTCTGATAATGACAAAATTTATGTCACAAACTCTTATTATGGAAACAACCTGCTTGAGTTTCGCAACCTAGAAGTTTTCAAACAAGGTAAGAACCAGTAGTCTGAGTTTTCCCTCAGTTATATTCTGTTTTCCTTTGATGAATCTCATGCTTCTCCATTCGTCTTTATCTTCTCCAGGCCGTTTTACTAACTCCTACAAGCTGCCTTACAACTGGATTGGCACAGGCCATGTGGTCTACAATGGGGCCTTCTACTACAACCGTGCTTTCTCCCGCGATATCATCAAGTTTGACCTCCGCCAGCGCTACGTGGCCTCGTGGACAATGCTGCACGACGCCCTCTTCGAAGAGTCATCGTCTCCATGGGAGTGGCGCAGTCACTCCGACATCGACTTTGCCGTGGATGAGAGCGGCCTGTGGATCATCTACCCAGCGCTGGATGATGAAGGCTTCTTACAGGAAGTGATTGTTCTGAGTCGCCTAGACCCCTCGGACCTGAGCATGCAGCGCGAGACCACCTGGAGAACTGGGCTCAGGAGGAACCACTACGGAAACTGCTTTATCGTGTGCGGTGTCCTTTACGCTGTTGACAGCAACAACCAAAGGGATGCCAACCTGGAATACGCTTTTGACACACACACAAACACTCAGATGATTCCCAGAATGCCCTTCACCAACAACTACACCTACACTACGCAGATTGATTACAATCCCAGGGAGGGAGTGTTGTATGCGTGGGACAATGGACACCAAGTCACATACAACGTTAAGTTTGCCTATGTAGACCCTAAGTAAAGATCTGACAGTAGTAATTTTAAAAGCTATTTCTATGATTTTGAATGGATTGTAGATCAGTCCACATATGGCCGTCAGTATGGAGACTAATGGGGGCCAAATGTACATATAAACTTCAGTATATTGTGATTAAAATGCTTTGTTGTTATTATCGAAAATGTTTTAGGTTTAACCTGAAATAAGTGAAAAAATGAGCCTGATTCCTCAGTCAACACATCAAGTTGTACTGTATATATTGTAATACTGTGTAAAAAAAAAAAAAAGCCTTATGAGATAACTGAATGTAGAGAGAATGAATCAGTGGTTTGGGACAAAGCAATTCACAGCAAAAAAAAAGAATTCATAAAAGCTCTCTTTGAATAAATTTGAAAAATTCAATTTTTCTGTTTTATACACTTTTTTTTTTATATTACATTTTTCTTTGCATCATATACCACAGGTCTTTTGTCTTGTGAAAGCACTTACTCCCTCCATATCAGACTGCTTTGAGGAGACCACAATAAACTTTGGAAATACTAATGGAAAATGTGTTCTTTGTTTGGGGAGCCATCGTTGACGTTAAAGTGGCTTTAATTATAGCTTGTGAGTGTTAATCCAACTGGAAGACTGAGGATAGACTCAGGGAGACCAGGCAGGAAAAAAAGACAGTAGTATAAAAACCTGTAATTTACTGTTGCAACTGAGTAACAGTGGAAAAAATACATAGGAACAGTTCATCTATTGTACTTGCTGAACAAAAAATACAAAAGTGCAATCATAGGATTTCTCCCAAAAGGATGCACACAAAGAGGCACAGTTAGAGAAAATCCAGTGTTTATTTTGGTTTATGCATATAACAGGACACAAATACAAAAAAACCTCACAAGTTTTTAATTGTACTCTTGTCTTGTCCCGGCTACAGTTGGGATGTAGTGAACATGATGAGTAGAATGAAATATATCTCTAAAACCAAAAGGGGAAAAAGTTACACACAGAAACCCTGGGTTCAAACAATACAATACACATTTTTCTTTTCTGAATGTTTTATGGGCATGTGTTGCGTTAAAACATAACCATATGTACACTCACGTAGACAGCAAATAGAAAAGTTTATCCACATGTACAACAAGTGACCAGTTACAAGGAAAAAGTTGCTAATCCTGATGATGTATAATTTCTTTTTTAATATTAATTTTACCCCAAATCATAGGTTTAGCAACACATCAAAATAAGGCATTTAAAGCCAGAACTTCCCAGATTCTGCATTTATAGTGCAAATGTTCACTAAAATCTACCTATTAAAGTAAGAATTTCCAGTAGTTTGCAATCCTAATAACTGGTTCAGTGCACCAAATAAAAGTGCAATTCAACCCTTGGAGGTTTTTCACTAGTGGTTTTCTGGACATTTCTTATTTGAGATTCTTTCAAAATAAAAATTCTACAAGTTCACCCACTGACACTTAAGACAAGTTATGTTCTACAAATGATATGTTTTTTAGTTTTCTGTGGTTAATTGGAATAAAAACCCACCAAATATACTCAGAAGAAAATAAAAATCAATAAATTGTGGCAGAAGAAGTAGAAATGAGCAAATTGCACCACATTACACAAATTTCCATAGCTGTAAAAGAAATAAATATGTACAGAATTTAAACCTGTTCATAAGTGAAGCAGAGTGCAAAGACCCCAAAATTAGAAACTGAAATTCTTCATCAATACCAATGCTGACTGAAATTCTTCATCAATGCTTAAAAAAAGAGAGGACCTACGTGAAACCGACCAAAAACATATAGTGTGTAGCCTGTTAGCTTTCACAGATCACCTGACTTCCTGAGTTTACTGAATGTCTCATGTAATTAACCTCGCATCTCTTACTGTTTCACTAATAAATACATTAGCTTTATTTAGAGAGTCAAGACTGAGAATGAGAAACAATTATAGCACTCCCATTTTTGAGCTAAGGTACAAACACAGAAATTGTTGTCATTCTAAACATTGATAACACTAATGTATTTTGTCTGTATTTAACTGAAGTGGTAAATCTTGGGTTTAAAGTTATTTGTTTTCATAGCTCTGCCCAGGAAATAATAGGGAATAAAAGAGCAGGCTTGAGGAGAGCTGCTACGGGGTAAAAGTATTTGTGTTATGACGGGGTGACTCAGGGTTCAATGCTCTGCCCCCCTGCCGCGAAGCAATTACCCTTATGTGGGGCGTCTGGGGTCACAGGGAGAAGTCAGTTTTGCCACACAAGGAGCATACGTCTGCTCGGACCCTGGATTTCAGCCCTGATGCAGAACGCGGCTGACGAGTGCTGACACCCTTTGAGAGCGACCTCTGTGTAAGGATTTCTACGGAGCACATCAATTCACATCTAAACATAAAGTAAGAGGGAGGCACAGTTGCTTTAAAATTCATGAACCAAAAATAAAAGTGGCCGAAGCTGAGATGTTATCCTGTGTTTGCCTTCATGTGTTCTTTTGAAGACTTATAAATAACACAGGTGCTGATGGTGATCTTAGGCAGACCCCATTAACACGCCGACAGGAGGCACGGCCTGGCTGTCGGTCGCGGCGTGCTGGTAAAACGTGTCCGTGCGGTTGACTCTGAGCAAAGGTGGGATGGTGGAAGACCTGATGTGGAGGATCCTGGTGTCTGTTACTTCACAGTCGATCTGCATCATCACCTCAAACTCTTTGCCTCTGATGACGCTGTCTGTAAGGGCAGGAGAGGAAGGAGAGGGGTTATTACTCACTGACGCTGCAATCAGTGGAGGTATTCCAGTTTAATCTGCATTGTACACACGCTCCATCAACTGAGGATCTGCAGCACGGCACAAACTTCAATGCAAAGCAAAAAACAGCACTTGGCAAACACGATTCCACATCATCATTATTACTGGCAAGTTTCTTTGGCCGTGCTCGCTGCAGAGAGATGTGATAAGAGTATTTTGGGAGTATAAAGGAGTATTGTTCGAGGCAGTTTTAGGGTGGACAGAGAACGGCAGTGAGTAAAGGCGAAGACTTGGTTACAGATGGGAGTCCAGAGGTGAGGTCACATGCTGGAGTTCTCCTACATGGAGATAAACAAAACAGCTCTAAACAAGAGCAGGACATTCACATCAGAGAGAAGAGAGCCTGGCAAGAGGGGTGGGAGGGAAAGAAAGACAGAGACGGAGACGGATGATGAGTCAGGATCCTTTAGGCGTCTTGTTCGGCTCACAGAAGAAAAGCGAAAACTGTAAGAGATTGATGTTGATGAGTCAGACTATTGTGTTTGAAGAAACCCCAGAGAGTGTCGGATGATAAACACAAAGATTGTTGTCACTGATGAAATACATCTTTGTTTTCAAGGTCACCCTGTGGTTTGACCTACCGATGAGCAATCACCGCACTCCGGCTTTATCTTGGGAACTTCGACTTTGGGAAAAGATGCTGAACTTGAGACAACTACATGGTCAGTGGTTTGCGGTTTCCCACAGACCTAACTTTACTCAGCCCTCGAGGAAGAAGATCCTTTATAGAGGACACACTTGACGAATCATTTAAAGGAAAAGCTATTAACAGGATGCTGATGGTTCCCTCGTGTATTTACATTAGCTGTCGACTTGAAAACTCGTGGCTTCTTTAGTAACCCAGAATTAGCAACATTCTCCATGTGGTGCACAGACAAGCCAAACACACCTAAGTCAGTTTTAGTGCACTGTTATATGACCCAGATATGGAGCTGTAGGCGTCTTTAAAAATGCCTGAGAGCACTGGAAGTTGTTTTAAAGCTGCACTTTTTTTTCCGGAGACACCTGTGCAAGACATCAGCTACGTCTGCCTTTTCCGCGGTGTTTCCATGGTGGACAGAGAGAGTTTATCAGATTGTACAGAGACTATACAATGGCTCTTTCCGCAGCCAGGAAGATTCCACCGGTGTTCATATCATCAAGACGGCTGGGGGACGTAATGCTGAGCATGACTTCATCTACGGCTCAGCTTCCTTCTTTGCATCTTCTCAGCAGACGTCTCTGCAAATCCTCCTCTGGGTTTAGATTTAACTCTTTGTCATGCTACGTCGACGTTAAATCAGGCTTTTGTCTGAAGACGAGCTGGAAAAGTTATTCCCTGTGTATCTCCGTATGGCTTTATGAGAACACAACAGATTTACTTCTTCCTCAGTTGAAAGGCTGTTATTGCTGCACTGTTCACCCTGTGCAGATTCTATTCACTGCTGAACAAGCTGCTCTGACAATCCCACCACTTTAATAATTCAACTTATATAGGAAGTGCAGAGCATTAGCCACATGTATTGATGCAAAAAAAAAAAAAAAGCACAAAACAACAAAATTCTTTGTCTTTGAATAAACGTTAAATTAAATGATGATGAAATAGCCTACTTTATCATTAAGGTACTTTTAAAAACATATTTTAAAATTCCATAGGTATAAATAGCCTACTTTATCAAAAGATAAGTGTGAAACTTGTGGGATTTTAAAAACATTTTATTTTCAAATAAACAGCAGAAATTCCTTAATGAAATAAAATATTTTAAAGGGATCACCCGGGCAATTTCTCTTGACATATTTGTTTGACCTCAGTTGAAACTTGCCTGAAAAGCTGGACTTTGAAACATGCTCCCTCTTTTTCCGAACAAAAGAAATAGTGTTGAATTTTGATTCTGACGGTGACCTCACTGGCGGAGGCTTTCTTTGGGATTTCCATGGAGTCTGTAAATTGCTGTTTTGTCCTATCCAGTCAAAATAAAAAGCAGAAAGAACAAGCTCAATGTTTGATTAAAATTATTTTATTTTTTTCTAATAAGTTTTACGAATTGATCCCTAATGAAATAAAACATTTTAAATAAAACAAATCCATCTTTTTCTAACTTGACCCTCATTCTACTTCTATGCTTATAATTACTATGACTAAAACAGTCAAACAATCACAACTATATTTGACCAATACAAGAGCATAAAAAGGTGCAATATCTGCAAATCAGGCACAATGTTGTGAAGTGAATGCTGGACCTCAATTACTGCAGCTTGACATTAACTCTGTTCTGAAACTTAGTGAGATAACACCTCAGAGTGGTTGCTGCGCTCCAAAATCATTTGGAAGCGCACAAAAATGACAAAATAAGCACATTGTAAATTCTGGGCCTCAATCCAACTATTATCTAAGACTCAGATTTAATTCCCCGCACTGTTTACATCCATCTTTCACCAAATTACCAGACTGTCTAACTTCTCTTCATCTAACTGCTTGAGAGGTCTGAACACTGGAAGAGGAAGCACACAAACACAGAGCCACGAGGCCCGACTTCAAACAGCAGCTCTTTGAAGAGGCTGCCAAATCTACCGTCCTGCTCTGCATGGTCTCCTTCCCCCCTTTTACTGGTGCCATCTGGAGAAGTTCCAGAAAGTTTCAGCGACACAGTGAGCTGGTGTGTGCTGATAAAGGCCCGATGTCTGGCAGAGATGCATCTACGGAAATCTGAGAGCGCATCTAGGGAGGATGGTGGATGCCAGACTGGCACAGACTGTGAGGACACACGAGGAAATCTTTTTTTTTTCCCCTTAAATGAGAAAGGAGGCAGTTCATCACCAAATATAATTACAAAATTACAAGACATGATTTGGTTCAATAAAAATACACTGAGGTCTAATAAGATGCCAATTTGATGATTTAGACGTTTTCAAACCCAACTCCATCAAATTTCCTGAACATTTTTCTTCGGAAAATTCCTCTAATATACTCATTTCTATTTACAAGATGTCAGGATACTTTTTTATATGAATGATAAATGAGTGGAATATTTTACAATTAACAACCACACAAGGAAACCACTAAAAATGTAGTCCAGAGTCTCATTATCAATCGCTTGCACTTGAGTCTAGTTTCTTTGCCCCAGATAAATGGAATAAACTTCAGGACTCGCTAAAACTGAAACAGTTCATTTCTGTGGAGTTCTTCAGGAGTGTTTTGGACCTTGTCTTTCATATTGAATGCACTTGAAGCACTTTCCTGAAGCTGAGATCATAAGTTGTTTTTCCTTGTGTCTGCCTGATGTATCTTGAAATCTGACACTTGATGATTATACTGTGTACGGTTTATAATTGTGTTTCATTTTTGCTTTTATGCTTGATGCTTAATTTGTGTTGCTGTTGTGTGTGTTGTTCTATCTTTGATCAGGGTGTCATTGTAAAAGAGAGCTTTTAAAAAACACACTTCAACTGGCAGGTAGTTGACCCTGAATAAATAAATGGTTTGAAATGAAATGTCAAAAAAATGAAATCTGCACTAAACATGTCATCTCAAATAAAAAGCTGAGTACCTTGGTAATTCCACAAATTCAAACATCAAAGCTTTGGGCTAACAGAGAGCTTGCTCTCAATTGGCTTCCCTGAATAAATAAAGGTTTGAAATGAAATGAAATGAAATCAATGTCCCAAATAAAAGAGTACCTTGGCACATCAAAGCTTTGGGCTAAGTGCTAATGCTAATGCTAATATCTACATCATACATCTGAGCATACTAATTTATGTGTTGGCAAAGAACACAAAGCACAGCTAAGGTTGATGGGAATGCCATCTGGTTTGGAGGTAGCTGGCCATAACTTGAAAATGGGAAAAAATTACATACTGCAGAGTAAGTTGCACAAACTGTTATCTTATTTAGGGATGGCAAGGGGTTAAACATTTGCATTGGTGAGTGCACAGTCTGGACTGGTGTGATTTTCTGTTTAGATTAGAGGAGTAGGAAAATCTGATCCCCAGCTCCTTCAGTGGTGTGGAGCTCTACCTTGAACCCCCGGTGAAAGCTGCCTGTTAGCTGCACATGCACATGCACAATCTCAGAGCAGCGCAAATAGACTGCAGACCCGCCGTCGATCCACCTGTAAATGATGTCATCTGCAAAACATTCCTCTCCTCCAAACATGTCACTTCCACTTGATTGAGCTACTTTCAAACTCAGAGAATCATTAAATAAACACACCCTTCGGCCCTTATAAGGAGCCACCGCTCAGCCAGATACGTTTTCCAGAGAGAATCAAGGAGGTCAAGGTCAAGTAACTTTAACAGAGCCCCTGAACCGTGGACACGCAGCTAGACAGAAACAGACGACGGCTTACATCAAAGTCTCAATCTTCGACGTTCGATTATTGACCGAGACAGACCGAGTGATCACTTCGGATTAGCGGAGTCTGTTCACCTCCTCCAGATGAAAACCATTTAGTGACTGGAGAAGGAAGGCATTCCTAAAGGAGCGCAGCGAGAAGGAAGCTGGAAAGAATTATCCTCCGCTCTCGAGCATTCATGCTCCAGAAAGAGGACGATGTTTCTGCTTTCCTGAGGGTCTCATCCATCTGAATAAGCACATTTGCATTTAATCACTTCACAGCTTCAAACAAAGACAACATACATCTAAAATGCTACTTGAAGGCTGTCATCTGGGTGACACATGGGGAGGGGGGAATGCTACTGCAGAATCACCAATATCCTTTGTCACTCTTTGTCACTGTTTGTCAGCTTGTGTGGGTTTTTTTTAAATTAAAACTCCAGTCCTCTCCATCAGGTCAATGAGGATATATGCAGAGGAGAAGATGTGGCATCTGAAACATAAGCTACTGAACATTTGCATGTGTGCTAATATAAAACTGGTGTCTGGGTTCTCTCAAAGACACGACCACATGATCTCGCCAGCATATTAGACACAAACACACTAATGCATAAAACAAGCAGAAAAAGACATGAAATGAAAGCACAAAGGAAGAAAATGTTTTTGAAATTGTGGCAAATGGTATGCATCAGTGACAGATCATGCAAATCCAAGACCTCTTTTCTTTGAGATTCTTTCCAGACCTGATATCACTCGCTGAATGCCACCTTTGTTTGGCCATTTCAACAATTAGCTGAAGGGCAGGTCTTGGATTTCACTATTTGCTGCTGTTTCAATGGGCCATCTGACCGGCACAGACCTTAACATTCCTCCCTGACAAGACCAACCAAGAACAATGTTTACCTTCATCAATCTTCATCTCTAACACACCCCTCAACCTCCCAGAAAAAAAAAAAAAAAAGTTATTACACAATGGCCATGTCTTCCATGCTGAGTAAGAGGCTCATATTCCACTGACTCACTCCACTGCAGAGTTGGTTTGGTTGAAACACTAATCAAATCTGCTGCTGGTGCTTTGCCAAGCGGACAAAGGAAATATCAGAGGAACAAGAGGATTTCTGATAAAAGCCAGTTAAATAGCCAACAACAACTGGCTGTTCTCCTAATTGCTCACACCCTACATAAACGGTTCCTCTTGGATGTGTTTCCTTTGAGTTCGCTGTCCTGCAGGCATTGTGAAAATGAAGCCACCTGATAATTAACTGCAGCGTTTGGACATATAAGTCTTTCTTTCCACTGTAACCTCTGATGACCTGACTCTGAAACGCTGCATTGATAATCTGTGCAGATCTGAGGGGCCATGGAGACGAGTTATGATGAGCTCATTCTAATCGAGAACATGTGTACAACTTTGATGATTCATAGAAAACAATTTGGCATCAAAGGCGCCAATGGCGGTCCAGGATTTTCTGCTGATCAAGTGTTGAGATACTGCCACAGGCTTCATCTATGGTGGTGTTAAAATGTTTGGGTTTGTTTTTGAGGGCGGACGGTCAAATAAATGGGTGATTGCTTTTCAAATGGGCCAGTCTAAACTCCCCCCCCCCCCACTAAGGAACACTGATTGCCACCCACGCTGACTAGCTGTGGACAGCACTAGTGCTCTTTAAAAGGAAGCGAACCAGTCTTGATGAGCAATGTCTCTGCTCTACGATCTAAAATGGGGTCCTGTATTTACTCCAAGGTAATCTGACTTCTTAATCGCCAGCAGGCAGCTGTTGTGTGCAACAATGACAGTGAATGGTCTGTCTGGTCTGCTCAAAACTGAACTGCTTAGATTTTCTGTCATGTTTGCATGTGGTGGATGTGTGGCAGCTGCATGAGCCATGCCTTTCCTCACCTGTAGGTGGCACAGTTTGGACTAAACAGCAGGTTTGGATTTGTTTTTCATGTGGTTTGTACTAATAGAATTTGTTGTCCTTGTAAATAAATACTGGTGATTAGAGGAGGGTTTCAGGCTAGCATGAGAGCATTTTTTCCAACAAACACTCCATTTTTTAAATTATAATAAATATATATTTCACACGTTTTTATAGCAGCACATCTAACGGAATTCAAGTTGCTGTCTTAACCTCAATTTCATTATTGTAAGCCCAAAATCAAGGAAAAACAGGAAATTACCACATTTTTATGGTTTTTTGGTTCAGTCAGTGGCTGTGCAGACACTTTACAGCGCTGCTAAATAAAGCAGAGATATAGTAAGGGGATGAAGGACATAACAGACACCACAAAGGCTTGCTGAGGGAGGGAAGGAGAAAACATTGTCTACTACCGAGGCGCCAGATGTCAAAGTAACTTTTTGGCAAAGAAAATTTAATTTAAGTTAAAAAGGCAACATTAACTCCAGTTCGTGGAAGGTGGAGTCCACGAACTGGAGTCCACCGAAACCTAAACACTATTAAAGAAGAAAAGGGATCAGTACCACCTTAATAGGCTCAAAAAGCAAAAGTGCTCTATTTTGGTCCTCAAGGTTTTTCCTTACAAGTGTCTTAGGCCACAAGTAATGCATTCTTGTGTGGAGACGTGTTTCTGACTCTGCTCCCCGCTTGCCTTTCATCTGTTCCACTTTGTTGACTGACTAAACTCCCCAACTGTTGTGTCTGTGCTGCAGAACTTACCATTTATGTTCATGGCTGGCAGCACCACAGACATCTTGGGTCGGCTTCTGTTATTGTGGTTGGTGGCAGGAAGTAGAAGATGGTCCTGAGAGGAAACAGGAGAAGGTCATCAAGAGGAAAATACAACTAATCTGGAAGCAAATTAAACGGTTGGCTGTGTCTGTCTGCAAATTGTAGATAATGATTTGGTGTCGAAGTTAGAACTCTTTACAGCAGACCTACTGTAGTGAAGAGGTTGTACGAACAAATGCAGTTTATCAAAGCTGCAACGGTCAACTGGAAAGGTTAAAAGGTCTCTCTCATCACATAACACTTTTTTCACGCTTCCTCACATCACCAAAAATAATTAGAACCACTCTAGTTCCACTGCCTTCACCCTGGGCCATTTTGAAGAACTTATTGTCTTGTTAATCCCCTACAAGGCAGAGATCAAAATGGAATTTACCAGCAAAGTACTTCAAGTTACTGGCGCTATTAAAAATAGCTTTGTGCAACTTATGAGACCATGGGAGGAAAACTTTTACCGAGACACATCCTCTCGGAGGAAGAGGAAAACTAATGTGACCCACATACACCAACGGTAAGACTATAAGATCAGTGAATGAAATCCCGCTGTATCGGAAAATGAAGGAGTGGATTAATTGCACGTTTCGAGGCAACACAACAGGCGAACAAAACTAGTAAAAACAAAGCATCTTAAAAAAGGCCCATATACTTTACCACGACCAATTAATGAACCCAGCATGAGGAGAATTTCTGCACGAAATCCCAGGACTGATGAAGCTGAGTTGCAGCTTCATCACTGAATGAGATTTAGAAGAGATGGGACATCGGAAGATACTGTTCTCTGGGTGTGAAGTGCAAGAATTTTTGGGTTTTCTAACTCCCAAGAGGACATCTGCAAACTGGTTAACCCTATCACACTTAGCCGACAGGGTGGGAGTATGAACTGAGGTTGAGAAAGAGACTACAGTGAAAGGATAGTTTACTGAGAACGGCTCATGGCACTCGAAGGCTTTATGTAAAAGCTATATGCCACCAAAGGTAAAAGTATAACGCTAAAACTTCATGACAGGGTGCCACGACTGCGCCTGGAGAGAAGTGGGGGGTAGGAAAACACAGACCGCATTACTTCTCATCATCAGGAGACACATGAGCTTGTCAAGTGAATGTAACAGCTTTAGCTGCCATGACAACAGGTGAATTTTCCTTGATCCTTAATGGACACAGGCCACAGTGAAAGAAACCACTATTTCCACAACCACCACCCCTCAGTGCACACTTACATAAATCCACAGGTGCTAAAATAGCACAAGAAGTGAAGCAAGACCGCAAAATGACTGCAGAGTGAGAGCAGTTCCCCAGTTTTCCATCACCTCACCTCATTTCACACTTAAACAAAGCCACAGGTGGTAATGTATCTGCAGAGGGCTTAGAGTAACCCTGACCTAAGCATGACCATGCCTGAGTGAGCAACGTCCTGCGGAGACAAACGTCAACTCCTGGTCAGTGCACAACAGACCATGATGAACTTTAATAAAATATAATATTAAAAAAAAAACTCCTAAAGGGACACAAGTCAAAATTGGCAGCAATTGGCTTTAAAATCTAAACAAATTCCAAATTTAATCCAGAGATTTGGCAGTCTTGTAATAATATACGACTGGAACAAAAAAAGACACGCACGTTCGATTTTGTGCAGACACACACACACACACACACACACATCCTGAAACCCAGGAAACAAAACACAAGCAAATAAAGTTAACGAACGTCTGTAAGAATCAGTAAGTAACAAGTCTGAAATCTACAGTCTTCACATGCACTGTGTCTTTTACTGTAAATGTTTAGGTCATGCCCAGTAATACATGTGATTACTCTAAGTCTTTCCTGTTTACTAAAGTAAGGATAAATCCACTTAGGGATTTATTTACTGTAAAAAAAATCCACATCCAGAAAAGGCTGGCTCGCATTAGAGAGAGACAGAACGATGCAGATCAGTATATCTTCATATATAGAACTCAGGACAATTGATAATCGAATCAACTGAAGAAAAATAAAGAAAAGAAAATTACTTCCTTACAGTAATATACATTTTATGTAATTTGACAAACATTGTGTGGTTGCAGTTGTGTTCTCAGTTGTGACAAATTTAAGTTGGTGTAAACTGAATAACTTTGGGTTTTCTGGCCACAGTGAAGATTATAACTTTGGCTTTGTAATTATCAATTAATTAAGAAAAAGACTGGTAGATAAAGTAATAAATATGGGTGCATGATAATTATCGGGGAATCAGGAAAGTATGACGTCATTCTGATAAGTCAGATATCATAACGAATAGCCCCGATAATATATATTATATATTTCTGTCAGCACTGCGGTGTGAGTCATTTTTTTTGATCAAGCACCTCCACTCCTAAATGATACCTGAACAGCCTGCAGTGAATGGTGTCGGTATTTAAAAAGTATTTGGATCAGTTCAAGATATTTATACCAATAAGTAATGCACCTTATTTAAATAGATGTTCAAATAGCAGCAGCCGCACCTTGTTAAATTCTCTTAAAACCGACCGTGTGCTCCAGTGTCCTCCCTCTGTCTGTTCAAATAGTTTTGTTTGATATCTTTTAGCAAATGTTTCAAAGGCTTCCTAATAGAATATCTTCGTTTAAAGAGTCTATACTGTTTTTAGTTTTGTTTATCGTACTGATGTCATGATATATCTTTGGTCAACTGTTGTTGCTCACTAGTCTTTCTTATCTCCAGGTACAGTATGTTATAGGTTATCGATATCGGCCTTGGAAGCAGAAAGTTATCGGTCATCTGTATCTAATCGAAAATTGTTTGTTAACAGGTTCAGTAAGAACAACATTTAATGTGAGTGTTATGATTGTTGAATTAAGTGTCAATGGTCCACATTTTTCACTCACTCCACTAAATACAAAGTTTAATCCTACTTTTATTTTGGTTAAACCTAATTTTCCTCCACAACAACACAAAGCTGCTAGAAACTGAAGGACAGCTACTTGACCTGGAGAGGCCCTCGGATCGGGTACACCATTGCTCCCATTGTCCCTGCTGTCACCATGCCGACTCAGACCTAAGACCTTTGTCACTTGCTTGGTGACAAGGGGTCTTGATCTTTGACCACATGCTTGAAAAACTCCCACCCCACTGAGTAATCCTGAGGATTAAAAAGCTTAACATCACCCAGAGTATCCAGAGAGTCTAAATGTGGTATAAAACACAATGCACGTCTTTTAAACAATGACCACAGGCATTTTCAATAGGAAACACATCTTATGTATTATCAACAACATGAAACACATCTTTACGAGGCTGTTTGTCAGCTAATGCTTTCTGGATAACTTTGGCAGTAAATGTGTGTTTTTTGGCACAACAGAAGGAATGGATGCAGCAACAAGTTCATTCAATGATGAAAAACATACTAAAACAGACTGAAAGGGAAAAGTTTCCCCTTGCAAAGTTGTTTTCTTTTCGTTCGGTTAGCATTTGAGAACAACAGGACGCAAGCAGGAGAACTCCTAAAAAAAGACATATTGAAGAACGTAAACAAGCCAAAAGTAATCAAATATCTCTTTCTGAATGAGATGTCTGTGAATTAATTATATCAAGAGACATAATTTAAAACAGATTTGTGGTTTCAAATATGGAAAAATGAATAAAGATCCAGCAGATTAACAGTGACAAATGGTCATGCCCCAAAAACCTAAAATGTGGTTTTGATGATTGCACATTGGACTGGAAAAGGGGTCGTTACACCCTTTGGGCATGTGCATTTCACCCCCCCCACCCCACACACACACACTTCCTTCTCAAATCAACCTACGCCATTGAGGAAAAGACCTATTATGAATGATATATGATTCATAAGTTGCTTTCACCATAATTAATTGCACACGTTTTATTGTCTGTTTGGGGAAAGGGAAAACTCATGACAGAGATAAATGGAGAAATGTGATGAGTGTGTTAAGCTGTGAAAACTTCCCCTGAAATCTCCTCTAATTTAGCTCCATGTGATCAATCAAGCACTTGGACTTAGTTGTGAGACAAGCGGCTGTTTTTTCTCTTCTCAAATCAGTGTCACGCCCCTGGACGGGTTCAAACTTACTCTGCGGAAAGAGACCACGTAGAAGGTGTCGCCGCGACGGTTGAGCTCATCAAAGAAGTTGCTGTAGGTATGATGAGGGGCGTAGTACACTTGTAGCTCACTGCCAGGATTCCTGTGGAAAGATGAAGAATTACAGAAGAATCATTTTATACCTCTGTCCATTAAACCCTATTCCAGACATAACATTTATTTTCTACACACTAAAACTCTGTCATGCTATAAATTGTAATTTCATTCTAGCAAACTGGTGGCCACACAAGAGGTCAATCATTCAATGTGATTTTTTTGGGGAGGTATCATCGTGTTGGTCTGGATGTTTCAGAGCAAGAATTAACAACTAGGACAAAAAACAGTAGGTGGCCATAAAAAACAAATGACTCCATCCATCTGATCTAAACCACACAGAGTAGTCCAACAGAAGAGGTTCTCATCGGCTGCCAAATGTTTATAGCTATGTACATGGGTCATCCACACAAAAAAAAAAAAACGAAAGAAAAAAAAATCCACTTTATCATAAATTCTAAAACCACAAGTGGATAAGCTCCAAAAAATGTGGAAATAAAACCAGAAATGTTTCATTTGAAAGAGCCGCTGATGTCATGTTCAACTTTAAAACAATGAAACATACCAGTTTGTTATGTCTGCAGTTGCTCGACATAATGGATGGGCAAAAACACAAGTCCTGTACTGCAGTCATCTGCTCCGGCCTATACCGCTAACAATAAACATGCCTGTCTGCAACTCAGGTTTCAACTCACTGTTTTAGTTTACCGCACAGAGATGGTTTACCACACAAGTAGTCATTACTGTGTATTGGTTCCTTTATCTACCCAGTTGTAGTCAGAAACTGTTTGATGCAGCTTTAAAAACAAATGAGAACTGTTCATTAAAGAAAGAAAAATGACTTAAGTATTTGAATGTGACATAAAATGCACTGTAATGGGATTTCACTCACTTTTCTTGAGTGGTTTCAGTGTATTGGACAGGTAAAATCTGAGCAGCGCCTTTCTCCTCTGTTTTCTGCAAGGAGAAAAAGAGAGAGCATTAACTATAATCTCTTTATAATCACATCAAGTAACTATTAGAGGGAGGGAGCAGGATAAGATGTTGGCAACACTCTATAACACATAAACACAAGCTCCACTCAAAACATTACAAGTGACCATCATTATGTCAAAACAACACACAAAATCTGGCTCCAAGCGTCCAAGCCTTAACCTATTACATTGCATGTAGTTCACAAATATTAAGGTTTAACTTTCCCTGTTCACATTACGTCAACTTTATTTGTGAAAACTGGCCAAACTGGGGTATGAAGAGTCAGTCGAATGAGCAGGAATACAATTTAAAACAGATTTATCAATCGCCTGGTTTGTATAGTTTCATATGCTAAGATATGTTTTTAAAGTAAAAGTGAGGTGCTAAAAAAAAAAGAAGCTAAATACAGGTGAGGAACTAACATAGTAATGTAAAGAATGGCTGTATACTAACTGAGCAGCTCTTGATAGATTGGATTTACTGTGACAGAGGTTGAAAGGGAAAAAAAATCATGGAAAAAAAAGAGCAGGGGGCACTAATCCTACAGCTCCCCTCCAAGTGTTGTGTTTACTTTCTCAGGGCTGCCGGATTAAACTCAGCCCAATAGACAGAAATGAGAGGCAGAAAAAGGGAAGGTGTGAGGAGAGGTGAATCAGTGGTGAAGGAGAAGTTTTTTTGGCCAAAATCCCCCCAATTTAGACTGAAACGTAAAGTAGTAGTGTCGTTTGGTTTGTAAGCTTTAATGCCAATATGAGCATTGTGTACATTTTCTGCATGTACTGTTAGATATGTTTTCCCAGTAAATGCTGCTGTGACTTACCAGAATGGTCCTGGTGGGCTTATGATTGCTGTTAGTCATGCGCCTGGATTTGGTCTGCTGCACTTCATGACGGTGGACCCAGCCCCTCAACTCATGGGCCAACCTGCCATTCAAAGTTAACACAGTGCATTTTCATATATTAACATCAAGTCTGGGTGGATTTTGTGTGTGTTTAAAAAAAAGGAGGGGGAGGGGCTACACCTAGGAAACACATTAAAGAGTTCATAGCTTACTCTATGCACTTGGTTGTGTTAACAGGAGGCTGGCAGGGGGGAGGGGGTCTGAGGAAGATGGGATCCTTCACCACCATCAGGGCCTTGTCCTCGGAGCTAAGACATAGAACAACTGGAGTTAACGACATGTTATTAACCTCTGTCATTAAGGTAAACTTGAAAGAATATGGAAACTATCTTTAAATTCTGGCCACAAATACATTTTGTGTGGTGACGTGATTTTCATCTTTGACCTTTGATTACAATAATCTTCTGAGTTATACCTTTGTGAAGGTTTGTGCCATATTTGCCCTGCAGGCATTACTGAGATTTCACATTCAGCAGATTGCTGAGTTATTACATTTACAAGGATGTTTGGATGATCTGAAATCAATGTAACAATTTTAAATAAACTTCAAAATAGCCAACAGTGAATTTGCTAATGGATAATGCCACAAAGAAAACAAGCATAGCTTCAAAGTGTGGGCAATCATATGTCTACTGCATTTAACTGGATACTAATGACTTTTATTTTTACTTGACATGTGCTACTGTGGCACAGCATCACTCACTGAATGTACAAAGCTGTGTGTGGTATGTCCACATGCTGCTATAAATACTGCTCAGAGTGATCATAACCACATGACGGAGAACCGAGCAGGTCCGTTCGGGCTGATTTTGCAGAGCGATCCATCAAAAGCCTCCGTTGGTGAGGTTGGTTTAAATACATTATGGGTTAGCAGCATTTCACGTGACATTTCTGCTCGGATATCACTCTGACTGTAATTGCAACTGTTACACCTCTCTGCAAGTGAATGATTATGCTGCTTGAGGTGCTGATGTAGACTGTCCACAGCCCGTGCCCACCTGCAGGGGGCTTGTTAAGAAAAATGTCTGCCCCCCCCAGCCGCCCCCAAGGGCCTCCCTGATCTGCACCAACACATCGACTCCTCCGCCTCACGTTCCCCTCTCTAAGCATCCTGGAAATGGTTCTGCGAGACAACATGTCAGACCACGGCGGGTTGATCATAACTCTCATAACTCTAACTGAGGGGGCCATATTAACCTCCTCTCTCTCTCACACACACACACCTTCCTGTTCAGTGAAACCCCAAGATTAGGTTGCATATCTCCCCCATCCTCCTCCTCTGTATTTGGTGCTGTCACCCCTTTTGTAAAAGCTAATGTGTTCCTTCCTGACTGCACAGCCGGGGAACCTGATACCGCAGATGAATGGTTTGTATTAACATGTGACATACCCTACGCAGAGATCTGATGCTACACAGGCTAGCAATGCCATGCCATGCAGACATCAGATGCTCTGACCACCTTGCAAAACATCAGTTTTCAGGAGATGGGGGTGCAGGTAACGCACCCAACAAGAATGTTATTTATGCAATTTACAAATGAGACTGCTGGGGCCTCTAGTGCATTTAAAAAAAGAAAGAAAAACATATAACCCTTTACAAAAATAAACTGTTACCAGCAATATAAAGCTGGATGTCAAACAAGGTCTGACCCCAATTTCCCACCTTGTTACTCAAAGCCCGGGGCCTGGAGGCATTTTAAAGGCATTCGTTTGGACAGAGTTGGTAATCTGCTGGCGCATGTGTTTACACGTGCCGTAATGAGCTGTACCAGCCCAGACTGAGCACAGGCACAGGTGCATCCTGGCGCACTGAAAGGATGGTTAAATACGGTGTTGTGAAAAGGAGCGGTGGGTCGAGCTCATTACCTGCCGGCGACGTCAGAGGGGCCGCTGCCGAGGGGCTCGGGGCCCATCTCCACCTGAATTTCTCCCTCTGCGGAGAAGCCCAGCAGGTGTCTGCCGCCGTGCTGCGAGGAAACGACTTCCAGCTTGGAACCGGGGCCGCCCTGAAAAAGACTGATGACACACAAGACGGGTGAGGCGAGCGCATGGAGGCTGGTGAGATTAAAAAAAAAAATCAGGAGGAAACAAACTGAAGAAGTTGGTACTGGACTGAAATGACCAGCGAATTCCATGTGGCCCACATCCTGCGCACAGGAGGGCTTTTTTGGGTTTTTTAGCCAAGCAGCAGAATATGAACTCTGATCTAGACTGCACAACCCAGAGCACGCCGCGGCACACACACAAGCAAAAATACACACAGTCTCTTTCAACAGTGTTGCTGCGCTGGGTGGCATTTTCATTTCAAAAGGATCTGACCTCAAAAGCGGACATATTTTACATTCCAAAGGAGCGCCTGAACACAAAACACAAGGATGTGATCACAGGTACTGACACACACACACACACACACACAGAGTTTAGCTACTGTGATTTCCGCTCAAGTCACAAAACCAACTCATTCAAGAACCTTTTTTAATGTTTCAGCTCTAGTAAAGAACTAAAAGAGCTCGTTCGCAGCACAGAGTGCACTTCTTGTTGTCAAGTCTAACAAGTAGATGTGTGCGTCCTTGCAGAGAAACTTACTCGCAGGAGAAAACAAACATTTTTACAACATGAGAACAGAGAATCAGTGGTTGCAGTTGGAGGTGGAACTGCCAGCTTGAGTCTCAGGCCTTACACAATCCCTCCATCTGCGAGCTGGGTGGACTCGAGCTCTCCCTCCCCAGTGTAGTTTTATATAACTCATCTTAATTTGTCAAGATTGGAAATATTTCAAGATGAGATAAGAAAAACTGCCACATACAAATGTTTTATACTTCTTTTGTAGTCTGAAATTGTTTTCTTCCTGCATTCGGAGGTGGTAAATGTTTACAACCCCCCTCCCTCCACCCCTCCACCCCACATCGCAGCAGGTTGTTTCCAGATTTATTCACCCATTAGTCACCAAGTCCTCTAAACTCTGGCAGCAACATCAGAGGACTGCAGTATACGCACATGAGCAATATGGCAGGGATGAGCTATTCATTATGGGTTGTTTTAACAGTTGCATCACTCTCAGTGCAGATTGAGGACTTGTGCATGTGCATTACAGCTACAGTAATATGGATTGTACCAAAGGGAACAGAGTACTGTACACATAATAATAATAATCATAACATTAACAAGCCAGTTGGTGGGGAAAAGAAATGGAGCGTTATTTGTCAACCTTTATGCTCAGGGCCAACATGGTAATAAGCATGTCAACAGTGTTATGGATGAAGTAGGTTCTGATGATAAAACGAACATATTGCCTCAATGGGAAACGTTCGGCGCTGTTTTCAATTAACTTTTTTGTGCAATGTCTTACATGAGAGGCGTGTTTCCCCCACAATGAGTCATGGGGGCTTCCCATTTGTTTTCCTCCAGCAATCAAATACTTGTGCTTTCACAATTACAGCCACAGTGCTCGCCTTTTATATTATCTTCTTTTGGTTTGAACTGGATTAAATCTAGTATGGCTCACCTCATTGGTCCAACGTTAAGCACCAGGAACACCAAAACCGCCATGAGACACACGGCTCTCCTCTTGGGTGCTGTCGTTTTGAGTACTGTGTTCTGCAGGGAAAATGAACCAAATTAAACCAGAAAATACAACTCGCAGGTATACATCTGTTATGAATGGATGCATAGACTCTCTTTGTTCCAGTCTTTCCTGTGTTACTTTTAGTGTTTCGACCGCGCACAGGCAGCATTGTCTGTGCACAAGTGTAGACTGTGCGGAAGAGTTTGCAAAAGCTGCAGCTTCGAGCTTCTCACCTGGTTCAGCAGGCCCTCCAGCTGTCTCTTGAGGTTGCCATTCTCACACTTGAGCACCTCATTCTCAGACAACGCCAATTGCAGGCGAGCCTCCAGCGAGAGCAGATACTCTTTCTTCTTCTTCCGCGACAGGGATGCTGACTCGCGGTTCTTTATCATGCGCTGCTGCCTCTGGGACAGCTTCGACTGGAGGGAGAGGGAGACAGAAACAGAAACAAGAACAGCATTTTGCAAAGGTTATTGCTCATGTCAGGACATCCATTGCATCTTTCATCCGCTGGACACCTATCCAAACAGGAAAGGGGGCGGTTATTGTGAGAATGCAGTGAAACGACTGAGCCACCTGTTGGGCCATAGATCACAGGTTCCTCTCACTGCTGTGACATAATGTTTATCTATGCACTCAAGAGAATTTGGTTAAAACTGCTTTTCATTCATGTGAACTCAATCTCTCTATGAAAGCATCTATTTAAGAGTCACGAGGATCGTTGGGGAAAAATTGACATGTGCACATGTGGCATGTGAAACAACACATTACAGTCAATCTGAGGTATGTTCGTAACATATGCTGCTGATTCCATACAAGGGCTTTAACATCACCGTGTCATGCCTCCTCAGGATGCAGTTCCCTGAACAAACTACTTAAAACAAGAAGTGAAAGAAGACATGAGACGTCTGCGATGGGGACGCTTGCATGAGAGAGAAACAACCTATAAAAAGACAGATGGCATAGTGAGAAAGTAAATGGAAGAAAGGAAGGGGAGCGTGACATAAAAGCCAGGGGTGGCGTTGTTATTCTCACCGGGAGAACTCCCCGGCTGCTGATGCCCCAGTTTACTACGGTGACAGAATAATAAATAGACATGTTCAAGATGCGTCGCGAGGTTAATGACACCTCTGCAACAAATCATGGCTTTAACATCGCTCCGAGGAGCCTTTAAGTGCATGCGATCAAGCTTCTGCTTGAAAATATTTACACTCACATCCTCCGGGAGGTCAAGAGGTCTCATGCAATACCTCTGTTCTATATGTGAAGAGGGATGTGTTTACGGAGAGTGTCACTCTTTGAGAAATGGGTTCACGTTGGAAACACGTAAACACTGGGGCAGTATGCTATGGGACTGGATGCATTAAAGAAAACTAAAAAAAAAAAAAGGCCCACTATAGTCAGCCTTAATTGCTATAATTAGACTTACATGCTCAAGTTGAACTGCAAATAAACGGATGGTATTTTTTTCTGTTTAGATTCCCTGGATGTGTCTATGTAAGGCTTCCTGTCAAATCAGCACTGTCTAAACCAAAAAAATATGAATGTGAAAATAAACAAATTAATGATTATATAAATAAATAAGAGCAGTTTGAAGTTTGCTTCCAGGGAGCACAAGCAGTGGGATTAATTTCCACCAGAGGTCAGTGAGCTGGGACGTGAGATCACACGCTAACACAAACAGCGCATCCCGACACGACCTGTCGCAAATTAACACAACCGATCGCTGTGATCACCTGGACGCCTTCATTGTCCCCCGCTACCTCTCTGCTGCCCTTCTCCAAACACAAACACCCTCCCTGGGGTAAGCCCCTAAGATCCTGGGCCTAATAGCCCCGCTGGTGATTAAGTTATTTGGATCCCTGTATTTGTGTTCTGTCTCCTGAGAAACCCCTCTGTCTCCCAGCCGAGATCTGGGAGCTGTGCCACTAGCCTGAGCCTGGGAACGCAGCAAGTAAGCAGTTACCAGGGAGTGGAGAGCAAGGGGGACTTCACATCGGCACCACAATGAGGCTGAGGAGGGAGACGTGTGGCATTTCTCAATAAAAGCCAAGTGAATGGGGGTGGGAGGGTAACTCTAATTCTGCGTATAACTCAAAAGCACTTAACAGTTGGTGGGAAAAGTCGGTGAGAAAACACAAATCACTAAGAGATGCCCATTAGGACGGCACATCAGCCCAGCTGCTCCTATAGAACTGCATGGTGCCCAGCTGCAGACAGCTGTTGGAACGATGAGCAGCCCTGGGTGTTAATATGTTATTTGATGATTGTGTTGCAGGGTGAGAGGAAGAATCTCTGCTGATCTTTCCTTCTTTTCTATTCAGCATTGAAAGGGTTAGCTCCTCCAAGGGGAAGGACTTTCATTTAACAAGTCGGGGTGAAAATGTCACCCAATTTTTTACTGTAGGTCATAAAGCACCAAGACCTGAGGCATCCGCTCCACAGGCGGAATAACTGTCAACCTGTGAGATTTGGTTCTTTCTTAGAGCTATTTTACATTACAATTCATTTTTTATGTACTCAATTCAATACAGCCTGCATCTGCATCAATTATAATATTAATAGATATGTTACAAATACAGAGTGATACTGAGGTTTTTTGTTATTTACACCGTGATACAGTATTCACATGTAAAGAAATAGTTTTTTAGATGAAAGAATTAATACAATTCTTATTATATTCTGAAAGAGGGGACTTCCTTCTTGCACTGCCCATAAACATACAACTCAAATTTGGTGAAAGCTTAGTATCCACAAAATCAGGCTTTTACACATGAAAACATGAACAGATGTGGCGACGAACTCAAAATCCTTTGAGCTTAAATATTCAACATATTTTCAACCAATTGAATTGCAATTGAATACTGGGTGATCAACAATAAGATGTAATGCCGTTACGCCCCTGGCAGCTATGAGAAATCTGTTTCTGTATTCGTGTTGGATCGAGTGAAAATTCAGAGAAGAATCCAGAACAGTCTGATGTAACCTTTTCGATAGTTGCAATGTTTCTAATCAACCTCACTTGTGGCGGTCCAGAAAATACTTCAAGGTGACTATTTTTTTCCTCTGACTCAACTGTGAACTCTAATTTGAAAACACACTGTGGTAAAACAAAATGAAAGGAATAACAGCATCAACTTCTGAGCTGAATGTAGGAGTAGGATTCACAGCATGCCTTCCTGGGGTCCCCCCCTCCTGGAAATCTCTCTCATTCCAACTGATGGGACGATTTGTTGAGGCCTGCAATTCCAGAGTGGACTGTTTTTCAACACACACACACACACACACACACAGACAAAGGTAAATCTCCGGGTGTGTAGGAGCCCATTACTTTACAGTGGCTCGATCCCTGATGGCTGTTTACAGCTGTCGCAAAAAGCTTGGGTCCTGCACAACACCTGTCTGGAGCATGTAATCGTTTGCAGCCGTTTAACACCCAGGCTTAACTATAGGCCAAAATACAGTACCATGAGTAACCAATGACACACACACACACACAGATATACTGTACATACAGCAACACAGCAACACCTGGCACAAGCAGGCCATCTTTAACAGCCATTTTACACATCCCCCCCGCTCACCAAGTGCACCACTGTGCAGCAGCTAAACCACAGTGAGGTTATAAAGTGAACACAGCTGTGGCAGACACACACAGCATGACACGGCTCAAGAGCTCGTCTGTGGGCCGCGGAAACAACTCTGAGGTCCGTTTTATTCACTGCCCAACTGTTTTCTAAAATGTATATACAGCACTGTACATGAAAAAATCCTTTATTTGTCCTTTAGGATGCACTGACTATACCATCCTTTCATTGCTCTGCAGTCTCCTATACCCTCTCGTCCCTCCCTCTTTATCACCTATTGTAAACTTTATTGACTTGGTTTGCTTTACAAATGGCTCAGAGACATATTTGTTTTGGCCTCTGGGATTTGGAATTCCTTGACGTTCCTCTCGAGGTCTGGCACAAAAAGAGCTCCTCCAGACTTAATTGTGCCCATGATAATTGGACAAGCTCCTCTGAGGAGGTGACTGTTTTTACAGCCAGAGGTCAACCATTACCATTCATAAAACAACAACCACTTGTGAAATTTCATTTGTGGCTAATCATTAAAAAAAAAAGCCAGATGGAAAACATCATTAATGTCAAGATAAATTAAGCATATTTGTACGACAGAGCATTTTGACTTTAAGTTATGACTAATGTTTTTGGGGGATCATGAGTAATGCATCGGGGCCACACAGTGACCTATAGGATAATAGCTAAACGCTGGATCCATTTTCTGCCCCGCCACCCACCCCCTGTCATCACAGAAATAACTACAGATGATTTAGGTGACACAAATGCCACACAACTGGTTCTCCATAATTAAAAAATCCCAATGATGCTTCCTTGCAGCCTCACTGCCTGCGACACCAGCATGAGTTAAGATGGCAAACAGGAAACACTGTGAATGTGGAAGTCCAGCTCCACCCCCCACGCCCCCTCCCAGAAAAAGACCAAGACAAACAGAAGTGAAAGGGAGAACATGTTTCTCAACTCACTAAAAGGTCAGACAAGAGCAAGCCATCAGGAACGGTTGCGCTGGAGACCGGAGCCTGAAACAACACAGAAGTTGCCGAAAGTCACGACATCTCCCTGCCTGCTTCGCGGCGGAGGCTGACAGCTCGGACAAGAAGAAGAAGAGGCATTTACAGTTTACTCAAGCAACAAAGAGAAGGAAATCAGAAGAACAAACCAACCTCAAGCCTTTAAAAGAATATGACAGACTCTCCCACCCACAATAAGACCAGTGCGCACAAAAGATGGGAGCTTTTATTGACAGACCGCAAGTTTGAACCATAAACAAAATATACTATAATTGAGTTGTCTTTTTTAACTTTTTAAATCTCTGGGGCGGTCCCTGCTGCATTTAATAGCACCTTATACAATTCCCTGAAAGCTCCGCACCGCCCTGTGCTGTCATTATGCAGACCTACAAGAGATGAATGTGTGAGGAGACCGACTGAAGGTCAGGAGACCGTGTTGTGTGTGTGTTTTTGTGAGTTTATTCTGTCCACTGCAGCTGTCCTGACATCACCCCTGAATGCAACACACAACGGGATCTGTCATCCACACGGAGAGTAATGTCCTGCTGTGACACTGTTCACACTGTCTGAACTGAAATTGCGTAACATGTCTATCTTTCCAATAAATCCCACAGGTGCAAACAATGCCGAGGCCAATAATGATCATCTATCGGGGGGGGCGCTGGTTGCTCCGTGGTTGGGTTCAGGATTCACTCCGATAACAATCATAATCGTTATAAAAGATCAGATGTGATAGGATTGTTTTTTTTTATCGAAAGCAGCTGGTCAGTAGAAGAAGCCTCTTTTCTAAAAGTCATAACAAATAAAAGAAAACCTAATTTACAACAAACATCTTGTTTTTTTTCTTTTTGCATGTTTAAAACCTAGAATGACATCATCTGAACACGTTGCTGTTTTTCTTACCAAGTTATGAGGAGCTATCTGTCAATTGCTGAGTGAATCATTCACTGTGGCGTGTCATTTCTGCTACAGTATTTGTTCACTTTCGACACGTCACATGTTTGTCTCAGGTTGACATGGTCCGTGCAATGTTATGATTTTTCCTTCAATGTGGAAAAATAAATTCATCAACATATAAAAAAGGGTATAAAGTTTTTACTTCAGCATTTTATTTTCGTATTAGTGCCAGAAATGAAAGTTAATGGCTTGTGAAATTAAAATAAATACTAAAAATAGTTAACATGAGAGCGTTTACGTTGGATAAGATCCAGCTCATGTGTGAACATGGCAACCACGCCATCATAGTTACATGGGCAAGTACATACACGCCCATGTAGCTTGTTATTAGCATGCAGCTGCATGCAAGTGCCTGTGGGCAAGTCTTTGCATGTCCATGCATACATAAACACAACTGCTGAAGGCGCTATTTATTCCAGTGAGAATGCTCTGTGTAATAAATTTAGTGCACAAATTTAGTTAGGTGGCAAATTATCAGGTTTGAGCTTCAGAGTTTATGAACCAAAAATTCAACAGATTGGTCAGTGACAAATAAAGGGAGAGAAAGACACCTAGAGAGCACACCTATCACTGTGGTGGTGTGGTGGTGGTATGCGTGCTGCTAGAAAGTTTGACATCTTTGTCAAACAGTGGTTGACAGTTTGTTTGGGTAATCAGATGTCCATGACGCCACTTCACTTCACGTAAACTGTATTTAATCTGACCGTCTGGATTTCACAGCATTTTGTAACCATGAAGTAAACAGTCTCAGCAGAAACAGTGTTGCACCAAACTGACCCAGACTCACAGCCATTTGAGATCAAATTTGTATTTGTATCAATATACAAAGCGGTGCTTGTTAAGTGTGTTGTTTGGTCGGCAGTTACCATCAACCAATCAAGACAAAGTGGACAATGAGGATATAACTGTATTTGTCTATAACTTTTCCTATGAAATATTATGTTAATAATTGAAAAAAACATAAGTGACTCACGTCATCATCTGAGGAAGGGGTACGGAGTGCGACAGACACCACAGATGGAGCAGCAACGGGGACAGGCCTGTCCTGGTTGAGTGTTGGCATGGTGACCACATTGCCGGTGATGGTCTGTGCTGTCTGGATCTGCAGCACCTGGCTCGCCTGAGACAGCACTATAGGACGTCCTGAGAGAAAGAAAGAGACACACAACACACCGGCACTCTTTAATTACAGGGTTTAGCTGTACTCTGTCATATCTCTACTGTATAATCAATATTGATTAACACTTGCTGTGATTATTATTGTGCAGTTGTATGTGTACATGTTCTGTTTTCCTTCTTCATGACAAAAACGTTCATGCTCGTATTTTATACAGGCCGTTTCCTGTTTAAATGGCCTCCTCTGGCAGATGGTACAGTCCAGTTCCTTGGAGCCCCTCACCTATTGTGACCTACATTAACCTCTTGTCTTTAATGAGGCTCTATGCTTTTAAAGTACAGGTGGAGAGGATGTTTACCATCTTGACCTGTGGTCTTTAACTCTAACATTCCTAGCCAAAAGCTGCGTGAAATTTATGTGCATGAACACACATAGACATGCATGTGCAACCACACTTAATGCATTATGGCCTTAAAAGACAAAAAACAGCAAAAACTGTGGGAGACTCCCGCAATTCAGCCCACTCCTCCCAGTGTGGCTGTGCCAGGAGCCATTCCTCAAAACCAACCCAACAACCTTCATCTCTCTCACTAAACAACCTGTCAGTGCTAATAGTGCAGAAGTGTTAGCCGGCCCTGCTAATGAACGTGCATGGTGCCAGCACTCTGCCTTGTGCCTAACTTCACCATCTGTAAAAGCAATTCAAGAAGCTGAAAGTTAAGGGAAATTTAAAAAAGCCTTGGGAACCAGTCAAGCCTGTTTGTTCTTTGAACATAGTGTACACAACTGTAGTAAATCAGTAAATACCTCTAACTTCCTTCTTTCACTGTGATGCAGTGCTCTCTGCAGACTTGACTTCTATCTGAGGTCCCAAATTAGGATGTCATGACCTTAGCCGTCAGCCATCTTGGCTATTACCAGACAGCCAGAAGTGCCAAGTTCAAATTCAAGTCGAGAGAGGTCAGATACTCCACCCACAAGGGTCCAAGGCAATGACATAAGTATTTACATTGGCTTAGGTGCTGTTGATGTAACACACACATGCATGCATGCACAAAAATAACACACACACGGAACACCCGATTGGTAAACCAGGAGGTCTGGATCACAAAACAAGAGCAATAATGGCTTAAATGCACGAAACACACAGCAGCTCATGAACAGACCTCAGTCCTTTAGTTTACATGTGATCTCTAAAACAAAACTTTTGTGTTTCATTTATAATGGCTGATTGTCAAAGTTGGAGTTTCAAGTCCAAATTTGAACATGTTTCCATTACAAAGAAAATCAACATATATCATCTTAATGACTGTTTACTTATTGTTATAACTTATTTGACCATCAAGTGGAATATTTTGGTATGAATTCACCAGTGAGTGAAAACTTGGACTAAAGCGCCCTCTGCTGGCCAATAAAATAACTGATCTCAACAAGAACATCAACCAAATTCATTACAAACAACAAACACTGGTAATATTGTATTATGCAAACTGATAAAATATGATGATGGGGAAAAAACATCATACTGTGAAGTGCAATGGTTTGAGGCAAGTGATTGTAATGTATATTCATGTAATGCATTTTGCACTCTGACCTGGGGGGGGCGCTGGTTGAATGTTGACCGGAGATTGTTTGACCACAGGCAGCACAGTGGTCTGCAGGGGCTGGATGATGATCGTCTTGGCCTGCAGGGGAGCTGCTGCAGCGGCCAACGGCACAGCTGTAATCAGCGGCTTGGGCTGGATGGAAACTTTAGGGCCGATCTGAATTGGCCTCTTGATTGGCTGAGCTGGTTTGGCTGATGCGTGTGGATGCGTGTCATGGGATTGGGATGGAAAGAGTGAGATAAGAAAACAGGATTTACATTCATACAAAGACAGGTTGATTCTGCATTCCAGTAAAGAAATTCTTTCTTTTTTTAAAGACATGTTTTCAACAAATACACCCACTGATTTTCAGATGAAAGCCCACTTTTATCTCTGTTTGTTTTCCTAATCCTATAATCCTGCAAACCCAGACTGTGGTGCAGAATTTCCCCAGGTTTCTGAACAAAGAGAACAAATATAGATGACAGCTGACAGAGCAGATGTGTGGTGGCGGATGCTGCCTTACCTCGTGTGGTCTGGTTGGTCCTTTTTGGAGCCGTCTTAACCGGGGAAGAGATTTCAGAAAAGCCACTGGACTCTGAGCAGACTGAAACGGGAGAGGGCTGCGACTGTGGCGACAGGGCTTCATCCTGGACAGGGAGGCAGAGAAGACTTATAGTTTTTGTATCTAGAGCCTGTAGTCGCGCAGTGATACCTATTCTTTACTCCTGCTGCTAAACATACCAGCCATTAAGAAGCCCTTCTGTAATGCACGTATACTTCAGTTCAGACACATCCGGTCAAATATGAATCAAGTGTCCTTAAGTATAAATATTCAAAGACTTTAGTAAACAAATGTGTCCTTGGATTAAAACAAGGTGATTTCAGTGAGTGGACAAATACGTGCAGATTGTGTTGGGGCCAGACAAGAATCTAACCCTTGTCCTTGTTTTGACACGCTGTGAAAACATCTGTCTGCTAAATTATGCTAATGTGGCTGAAGTTGTCAGCACCTTTTATCTAACGAGGGGGCGGGGCACAGCTCACCCTGACAGCAAATTATTAGTTTGACAAGGTGTTTAAGGCTTTTGTTAATAAGTGTCTCAAGTGTGTGTATGTGTGTGTGTGTCTATCCAAAAAGCAGAGAGCATCTGTCAGTTTTTGGACACCATCTGGATGAAGATTTTATTATTTCCAACCATGCACCGAGATGGGCGCATATGTAAATACTCACGACCAAGAACAAAGGTAAAATTTGCATTGGAAATGCAAGTCAAATCCCCCAAAAAACCTGAGAAGGACAAAGAGTTGAAGGCAGTGACTTACTTGTATGGAATAAGGGGAGAGCGCTTCCTCGGAGGCAGGAGAGGGGACGGAGCTCAGAGTGTGGGCAGGTGACAGAGAGTCCACACTCACCTCACCATCTGGATACACAAGGACAAAGAAACAGTACTATCACTATCACACATTAACTCAAGACAAAACAGCCTTTATATAGCCTTTTTCTAATTCAGGAAAATCCAGCTGTGGACCTAATCAATAAACTACATCCACTGATTGATATTTTAAATCAGAAAGTAACCATGCAAATAAATGAGGTGAAGTTTTTTTTGAAAGAATATTGTGAACACATTGAACATGCTTCACAGGAAGGAAAAACACAAAGTAAGTTTCCTTGAAGCACCCAATGTTTCTATTGGACTGGTGGGAGACTTCAAAAACATGCTGGCAATTTAAATTTAACAAAAACCTGATATCTGCACTGTCTAAAGAAACATTGCACCACTACAACAGCCAAAGCAAACATGGATTATATTGTACAAATGAACACAAATGGTTTCTCTTTTAGTTCAGCTGAGATTTCTGTCATTTCCCAGACATATCAGCCTGCGTTGTTGTATGTTGTACCTGTGCAGGTGCTGCTTGTGTCCACTCCGTTCCATGCGGGTATGTCAATATCAAAGTCCAGATCTGGACCGACACTGGCCTGAGAATTCAAACACATGGTCAGTGAACGTTATCATCAGCACACATATTTGAAGCAGTGCAAGCAATAGACACACACAGTAGTTATATCATCCTTTTGTTTAAGGTGTTTCTGCGACTGTGGGTGTACAGGAAACTGCTGATTTGTCAAATACAGTCTGCAGAAAAACGTAGCAGTCAATAAAACTCTTTATTACCTGACACCTACTGTATGTATGGTATGGCCTCTCCTTAGATAATGATACACTATTATGCTGCACCTGTACCAGTAGCAGATTGCTTTGCTTTCATATTGTGTGTTCTTTCTCTTTCACCTTAAACAACATTTCAGTTGACAATTTGCATAACTGAGAGTATGAGTTACTCACATAACAAGAATTCCCCAGGGCCTGAAGCAGCTCATCTGCATCTCCCAGGCTTTCCAGCTCATCGAACAGGCTTATGTCTGTGTAACGACAGGAAACAAGCCACAAAAAGAATGTAATTGCTCTTAGTCAGTTGCAGTGTATTCAAGAGAGATGACAAATATGTCTGTAAGAGCAATAATGGAAGAATAATTAAATAAATACATTAGTACATCTTTCAGTAAACAGTCATGTGCAGCTGTAAAGTGATATTGAAATCATGGAGGACATTTTTTTTCTTTTTACATTTCATGGACTAATCATCTGATAATTACAATAATCAACAGCTTAATCAAAAATAAAAAATGCTGTTAGCTGCCACCTTATACAATGGTGGAGGACATATTCGCATCATGTTATTATGATAGCTGCTGGGAGTGGAGCTAGTTTGACATACACTTTCATGAACAAGAACACCTGATAAATCTGAGAGGTTGTGAGATATTTATTGGGAGAGGATAGAAGCAAAAGCAAAGTGATGAATATAAAGCATTAATCTATGTTCAGTTTTTGTACTTTTTCACTCATTGTAATATTAGACTTTTTTTTATTGAAATCATGTGCAGTGTTAGGGGAAATAGACTGAATGCAACCCGAGCTACACATTGACACACTTCATGTAATATGTCAGAAGCCATATTTAACAGTGTGAAGTCATTTAAAACCTTAGCATAGCTATAGGCCTAATTCATTGTCTAAAATCTCTGTCTTAGTAACTAACTATTACTGTAGATCAAATAAAAATGGTATCACTTAAAACTGTAAAAGAAAATGGACATTTTATAAATAAGAATTTGAGTATGGATACTTCAAAACTGTGCTCGTGCTGAAAATTGGTGTTTAATCACTATTCACTTTGTATAAAATGTGCCCTACTCTAAGAGACCACGCAAACAATGTAGGGGAGACCGGGGTTGGTTGTCTCACGGGTTGGTTGTCACAGTGCTTATTACAGCCACACTAGGGGGCGCTGTGACATGATGTTGATATTAAATTTGAGCCCTGACTTCCTGTTCATTTTGCATTAGTCATTGTGTCAAATACCCACTTAGCATTGAGGTGAGGATATATTTTATAATTTTTATGGGTCAGAGTAATTTTTCATGTTTGTGTTATTTTTGTAATAACAGCTTATATGTTACTAGTCATTTGACAATAAAACATTCATTAACAAAACAAAAGTGGTAGTTTTTGTTGTAGTCATATTTTAGCTAGCAAGCTAAAGCTAAAGCTAGCTTAACATGTTTGTTAAATGGTCAGTTGGGGATGGTTGTCTCACTGCTCTGGGGGTTGGTTGTCACATGTGTGACAACCAACCCCAACCAAAGTTTAAGAAATGATTGGTAACACTTTACAATAAGGATTCCTTTAATTAACATTTAGTACATTATTAAGCATTAATTAACTGTTTACAGATATATTAACAATCATTATTATGTATTACTTAAGATTAGGAAACACATTAATTAATGTAGCCTATTAGTAAGCAGTTAATTAATGTGTACTACTCAAAGTTAGTTAATACATTTAAAAGTTGAATAATGTAATTAGTTATCACTCTATGCATTACTCAGCATTAATTAACACATTAGTTCATATATTGATGCTTAATAATGTTGTAACTAACGTTAATTAAGGGACCCTTATTGTAAAGTGTTACCAAATGATTTCAGGGGCACTGATGATAATAACAAAAGTTATTTGGTGTGTCTAGCTCAAAAAACAAGAAAACATCTTCTTTTAAAATCCTAATATATCACTGAAACCCTATTGAACCTCCATAGGGACAAAACATCAACCCCGTGATGGGGTTGGTTGTCAGACTTGATTCAGAGTGTCTTTCATGGTGAATTACTTCTTGTTGCAATATGTTCTAAAAACAAAAAGGATACCAGTTTCAAGCCAAGACCTTAAGCTTTCATTTAATGTAAGAATTACTGTTCAAAGTTTTTTTGAAGATGAGCAATTCATACATGAGTAAAAAGTGTGACAACCAACCCCGGTCTCCCCTACCATGTGTGTTGTCTACGTAAACAACAACAACAACACAGGAAAATACTGCCACAGCATCTTGATTCAGCGGGAACAGCCAGGGGCAAAAGTTGTAACTGGTGATGATGTTGTTGTTTGTGTGATTTGTTGTTGTTGTTGTTGCTGCTACTGTTGTTGAGTCGTTCCCTCAGCTTCTTCCTACATGAATGTTGTAGCTACTCATAAACAGTAGCCTATATAAAAAGAGTTATTCTCCAACTTCAGCGGCACTTTTCATACACTTCTCACTTTATGGAGACCACCACGTTGCCATATAACTGAGACATAATGATTTACATATTACACGCAGGTTACATCACCCAAAGCCAACTGACTGCTAACTCACAATATCGATCCCAGACTTCCCGAAAACAACAATATTGTCACAATGTGTATTTTGAGGTTAAATTTCATTAGTTAGGCCAAGTTATACACAATTAGACAGTACCTGTCTCCACTGAACTTCCCTGTGTGTGTGATTTCTAGAAAGTGCAGTTAGCCGACACTCACCCCACTCTCCTCCGTGGTCGATGGAGATGATGCCAGCCTCACTATCCATCACTGGAGATAGTTGATGATTTTCGAAGTCTAACGTTAATGCGGATGACATCCTCGTTTGAATTCATCAGTAGATAATCCCACTGTAACAAGTATGAACGAAGCGGTGTCTCACACGGCTGTTCATGTTCTGCTTGTTTGGGTAGTAGGACAGTAGGACTTCCGCTTGACGCAAAGATACACGTCTGACTTACGGTAAATCTACGGGTGCCGCCGAGGGACAAATGTGTCAAACAGCGGAAACAGCATACTACGCAGCTGGTGCTCGTGCTGCTCAAACAGACCGCGAGGCGGAGTGATAGGCTAGTACTGCAGTCTATGGTGAGTGTGCGCTCCACAGACTTGACCTTTTTGTACTGAGTTCATGACAGATAGAGGAAGTCTCTCTGTGAAAATATAATGATTTAAATGATTATTTGGGGATTTGTTCACATTTTATAACAGTTTCATTTTGCCTTCTTAAATACGGTCACTCTTGGTTTGTGTCTTCCACATAGCCTACTACACTACACAGTTCAATTTTGGTATCCACTGGCTCATACCCATGGGTGAGTGTGTAGGCCTGTTTGGGGATGGAGTCACCACTGACATAATCAAGCCCCCACAAAGAGAAAACAGAGGACCTTACCTGACAGTCTTTGATATTCTTTTATTTAGATAGTGAAACCTTAAGTTGGAATTGTTTTTAATGATTATGGTGGACAAGAGGTAGCAAAGTGCAAATAGGTTTATGTGCTGGTTTAATCAAATAATTAAGGATATAATCAGCCTAATTAAGGATTACACAATCAGTCACAGAACTGATACACTCACAGTCAAAGTGTAGGCTACACTGTTTAGTGTGGTTGCTGAATGTATTCCTGTCTTTGATCTGGAGTGAAAATTGTCATGTCAAAATGAAATCATCCAATGGATCGCAGCCTACTTATAGAGATACTGACACTCACCCAAGAGCCCTTGCCAGCTTCACTGACTCTTTGGGAGCCCCAAGCATTCAAACACTCCTTGGGTCATTCACACTATAATGTCACACGAGTCATTAAAGCCTCATGGCAGTCATGTGAGAGCTGTCAGAGTCACATAAATCAATGTGTGAAATGATATTCAACCATCTGGGAATAGGTGTCAGTGTGTCTGATCTAGGTCTAGGCTACCTGTTTAGAGGGGACTAAAACTGGATACCCACAGAAAGGTGGCGTTCCTATAATAATTGATGTTCGGTCCATAGGCTTGGTTGGCGCACGTCCTTCAAATTTCCACTGGTGCTGCCCATCTGTCATGTGTTTTTTAAACATATAGGCCTACTAAATTATCTGTTTGTTAATCAGTTTCACTATCAGCATTAAACATTTTGTTGGGAAACAAATAAATAGCCTATACTTATGTCTAATGTATTGTGATTAAAAATCAAATAGTCTAAATTGTTTGGAATATTTGTTTTGTTTTTTGTTTTTTTTCTTAGTCAGCCTAATGAAGATAATATAACTGCAGTGCTGAAAAAAGTGAGCAGTGACAGCAGTCATCCGGACTTGGTGATGGATGTTTCCATAGGACTTAAGTTCCGCTGATGTGTCCCTTCCACTGCTGTACTTTAGTGTCACGCCAGGGAGGGTAAGCATCTGGCTTTGGACCCATTTAAGCCTATACAGAGCCTGTCACAGGCTGGAGGCTCTGCTATGAGGTCTAGGAGTAAACAAGTATAGATTTACTTTAATAGGATAATTACAAAGCTGTTCAAAAGAAGGGGAGGAAAAAGACAGGACAAAAAAAATATATTTTAGGCTAAGACGAAATATGAATAATGTTGTGTGTAATGCAATGTTGTTTGTGGCACAGGTTATGCTCTATCCACAAAAAAAAAGTAATACATCTAATTATCATTATTTAACACATTGGAGATCTGCATGTAACATTCATCAAAACAAGTGATGATTTGTTTTTCATGTTTGGTGAACCACTCCTAATAAACTAAATCGGTTCATGGAGCACTTCATTTACAAATGTCAGTGCACCTACAATCTGGTCTGGTTCTGTATGAAGAGAATATGAACCACTGTGACTAATAGTCAGATGTGGAAATCTTTCACTGTAAACAACAAAAACATAGTCATGACATATGCATTACACATCTGTACCAAAGCTGTTCCAAAAAGCTGTGTGCAGACCCTCCTCACAGAGTAATGTTATGAATGTAAGGAAATAAGCCTGGTCTTATTCCCCTACTCCTGTTTGTGATTTTGAAATGGCACGGTCACAGTAGTAAGCAGAGACATTGTGTGCTAAAAATCAGTAGCAGGTGTACACTGGGCCTAATCCTTCATGGACATTTCAGGTCAGTGAGATTAACCTGAGGTGGTCTGGTTGATTCCCTGCTGGATTGGTTTAGCTCTGTTGTGAGAGAACAAGCCCCCAGTCTGTTTTAACTTATTATAGCAAGCCAAAGACTAACAGAGGTCAACCATCTGCCAAAAGTCTCCAGTCCACCTGTAATATAAAACCTAATCAACTAATGTAAGCAATCTTATTTCATGAATCACTGGTGAGTGTGGTATATTGTTTATATTGCCTTTATCCCTAATGCGACTGTGTGACTGTCTGATGTTACCGTTACCTTTAAAGTGTCAAACGCTTCTCCACAGGTCTGAAAAATGTGAGCCACGTGTCTGCCTTACATCATGTGTCCTGGCAGTAATGATAATGCAAGCATGTCTGATTGGAGTGGTGTGGTAATGGCATGGATGGTGTCTTCAGGGCTCATCATATTGATTGTGTGTAAAGCTCCTCAGACCTAGATGCAGACAGCAGATTAACAGGTTAACCTGATATGTTTGCAGAATGCTTCAACCCAACATTTGCGTGAAATAGATTAGGGGCTTTTGTCACGTAGCTTTTGTGGAAATCGCTACAATAGTTTCCTCTTTTGTCTGGAGGATTATGTCCATGTGAATGGTTAATGTTTTTTCTTCCCCCAACATAATTATTTTAACATTTAGATTAGGATTTTCTCATCAACTGAGAATGGATTTGACTCACCTTGAAAAATCTAAACTTGGATAATGAAGCAGAATTAAAGCAATTAACAAATCATAATATGATAATACTTTTGAATTAATACTGCTAAATTGAATAATAATAGAATAATTTTGCACCATTAATGCTTTTACTCTTAGCCACAATGTGGAAAATGTAAAATCAGTCAGATATATTAAAACTGGCCCCTTTTCCAGATTTCATTCAAACCATGTGACAATGTTATAATGAGAAAAATCCAAGATTTTAGTGTATTATAAAACTTTGTGTATTCATGAGATGGTTGTTAGCTGACAAGTCGTCAGATCACTAACAATGAAGGCTCATTAAATTTTAACCCATCCCACAGCATTTAACACAAGGGGAGCTATTATCTACCTATCGTTACCTGCAGTCATGATGGCTGAAGATGATAAAACTTTACCTGCACATTAGAGAGTCAAGAAGTGTTGAGACAAAACAGAAAAACATCATCCACTAGAATCTAATTATGGTAGCCTCTAAACAAATCTGCATTTGCTCACAAAAACGGCAAAAAGTTAACTGGGGCTGGTTTGCAGGATGTAGAGCAGCAAGTGCCTATAATAACTTTACTGTAATATTGCATTTGTTAAAACAGTACAAATGGCAGCTGCATCATAACACCAGAGTGGCTGATGATCAAAGGGTCTTAAAACTGTCATGCATCTTAGTAATCACCATTTTTATGACTTTTATTTTATGTCTAAGAGGATCGAGGGAATTGTCTGTAACTTAGATGTTTTTGGCGTTTCATAAGGCAGTTTTCATCTCAGTGGCCTATCTTGTTGTGAATGTGTTGTTGAAAGAAAATGTGCCAATAAAATGAAAAACTTAAACAGAGACAATGTTGTCACAGATAATGACCAAAGACAAAAAGGCCCACACTTGTGACCAGACAATGTGAACCCAATTAAGCAGAGAGGAGGAGAAACAAAAGGTGGATGGGGTTATTTATGTGACAAAGGGCTTTTAATTAGTATTTACCTCACAAAAAAATCATGGAAATCTGGCAGAGGCCCGTTAATATGCCATTTGAAGATACTTTGGTGGATCCAGAAACTGTTTTCAATCAGGTTTGTCTTTGTCTAAAAGACTTTAGACGTGATTTCTCACTGTAAATGTTGAAATAATGTCTGGATTTGTTTTACTTTTGTGCAACAGCAAATTGATGTCATTAAGAAATACTTAAAATAGCTGGACTTGCATTGAGCACTTTTCCTCCCACGTGGCCATGTAAAAGAGAAGAATTTGCTGGTGAACCACTAACCCAGCGTTGAAAAGGAGCAACAGAGGTGGAGGACGAGCTTCTAAGCAAAGAGAAACCCCCTTTTGCAAGGGAGAGTTCGAGCTACATTTCATCTTTTGTGTGCCAGATTGATGACCGATGAGATGGATGATGTTCTGTAGTGCTGTGTGGCATTGTCTTATCCTGGCCGACACAAAGAGGGAGAACACTTATCATCTCAGGCTTATGTATAGAGCAGGGGGCAGGGGTTGTCAGAATGGTGAAGAGGGTCCAGGAGGGTGGTGGGGAGGTGGGGTCCCCCCCCCCTCTTCCTCGATAAAGCCTGATGGAGATGGGTTAATGACAGCAGAGGCAGATGGAGAGAGCCATCTCCCTTGACGACGCAGCCAGAACCTCCATCCTGAAGCCAGAGTGGGACGGACAGAGAGAGAAGGAGAGGAATCAAGGAAGGGGGCCAACAAGAGAGAGAAAGAGTGAAAAAGAGAAGATTAGTTGTGTGTGTTGGGATGCATGTATCTGTCAGTCCATGCAAATGCTTGTATTCACTTCATGCATTTGAAGTGATGTCTCAAAGTGACTTAAAACAGAAGGTTTGTTGCTCAGTTTTGTGCTGCTCTGTTAGTTGCACTGTGGCTTGTCAGCAGGGGGCTCAGGTTTGTTGAGCTTGGTTTGGGATTAGGCTTTAGGACATTGTTTGGTGGGAATAGTGCTGTGAATATAAAGGGATTAGTGTGAAGTGTTGCTTCATTGGCTGAGAGTTTGTATGTATATGTTGGAGGGTGGGGTGGGGTGTAGTGAGAGGGGGTGGAAATCTGAAGTTGATGGACGCATTGGATAGAAAACCAAAATAAAACATTTGCTATAATTATGCAAATTAATTAAATTGGCCAATTAGATGAAAAAAGAAAACAATTTAAGAGACTAAAGCACAAAATAACATGGTTTTAGGCAACAATGATCCGTGACTCTGAGCCTCTATTTTTTAAAAAGAAAACATTAAAACAGACTAATCAACAAATTGCCCTATGCTGAATTTAGAGAAATCAAAGAGCTTCCATTCATAAAAAACAGAAAAACACACAAGTCTTTCCCAGTTCCCACGTTCCTCTCCTAATGCTCCGGAGAGAAAAAGCCCTACCAAAATCATCTCAATGCCTCGAACCATGTGCCACCATTAGGGACACACAAAGAGAGATCTGACAAATGACCATTTTAATGTCCCTCTTTGACTTTAATGAATTTATACGTTATCTGGCCCTAATGGAGGCTGTGGTGGAGGGGCTGGCGCAAGGCCATAACAAATGAAAAGCTCTGATTAGTGTAGAATGAGCTGAGAAAAAAATGCCATTCATCTTGGTTAGCATCCTCCTGTGCTCTTTTATGGGTCGCTGTTACAAGTACGGTGGAGCCCGGGGGTGCTTGTCCCATTAGCGGGGCCGCCCAGAGGCTCGCTGAGTGGTCAGCAGGCCGGCGTTGACGGAGCGTCTGCCCGCTCCGCAGTTCAAGACTCTGAATGCCACAGTGCGGCTTGACTCCTGAATAACCTTCTGAGGTACCGCGAGCTTCACCCCTACATGACCCCGCACTCTGAACAGGGGCGTGGGGGGACTCCGGGGGGTACCCAGACCAGGACTCACACTATAGGCCATAGGTAAACACTAGAGATCCCCTCTGCAGGAGATTAAAAACAATGTTTTGCATTTGAAATTGTAAACACAACTTTATTGATTAAATAGATGTTGAGCAACATATAGGCCTAATTTAAGTAGGCTATGGATTTAAATTAACAGGGACTATCTGGGAGCTGGATTTCTTTATATTTGTTAAACTGCAAAACATTTACAATATCACAGAGAAGACTGTGTAGTGGGTCATCTGTCAGTGTAAAGTATGCACAGCCCTGTAAACATTTCCACAAATAAAAATAAAAAATAAAAATAAAATGCTTATTTTGGTTACCAGTTTAATCTCAACTAAAACTGATAGCCATGTGCTATCATCATCTCCTAGTATCACTAATATGTTGTTAACGTAATTGGCTGCAGTTATTAGCAGTATTAGGAGAGATTGTGTGGAAAGGGGCGACCAGGGGGGAAAAAGGGGGGCAGACTGTGATGAAAGATGTTTTCTTTCTGTTATTAAAGTAACATTTTACTGTGGATAATATTGCAACACGGTGTCACTGAGGGGGGAGACGTTTCGTCATGATCGTGTTGGATCCTGTTATCGACCACGGCTGTCATTGGGAGAAGCCCTGTTTTGCCGCCCCCCCTCCCTCGCTGGGCCCCCGCGTAGAGCCGCCTTGCAGAGTTCAGTCGCGCTGGGAGAGGAATGCGCTGGGATGTGGAGCGGCACCGACTGTAGGAAATCGACGCAACAACTCGCACAGTATGGACAGTAATGATCCGTATTTGCACCTCAGTAAGTACGCCTCACCGATCTGTCTAGAGCCCGCTGTGACTGTAGTGATCCACACGAAGCTGCTGCGTTTCGTTTTGACTTAGAGGGGGTGCGTTTGTTTCATGGCGTCTTCTTTCCAGCCTGCGAGCTGTGCGCGAAAAGCGTCCGCGGACTTTAAACGACCCACTCCCGATTATGAATCTGGCTGCTCTGCTACTCTCTTTGTTAATAATCGTTTTTTTCTGCAAGAGAGGCAACTGAAACGAAAGCCGCGACCACTGCAAAAGTCAGGTGATCGCGGTTGCGCCGGTCAGGCAAGGTCAGAGGTTGGCACTTTAATTGCGCTTATGTAATTTATGGCGCTTGTCGCGCGTCTCTTGCTAAACTGTTTGAGACAGAAACACAATTTATTGGTCTGGGATGGTCGTCAGATCTACAGAGAAATGCATGTAACAGTGTCGAAGGAGCGGCAGATTTCTCCCGATAAACAAACTTCTACTTCTGTGGTAAACAGGAGTGCAGCTCAGTAGTGGAAGACGCGCCCTGGTCAGCGCTGTGGCTTTATTCAGCTGAATGACAGCGTGTTGTGATTTTGCACCGTAAAGCTGAACTCTGATCTCACCCTGTGACTTTGCCCTTGACCCAGCTGTTGGCTCTTTTTCTATTATCAGGACTTTCTTGCGACAACCTAAAATCCACAGAGACAAGGAAATGGGATTGGCTCTGTTTCTACTTTGGAGTTTGCAACATATGGAGCGCATACACACAGCCTAGTCTACTTACAGTATACGGCGAATAAGTGTTACATCTGTGTTTTTATCATCTGAACATATTCAGATTAGACTCCATGTTGAGAGAGAAAGAGAGAGAGAATCTCAGGCTTTTTAACCTTCACTGAGTTACACACTAGGCTACATGCATCATTTATCATGTGATGTTTTTTTCTCCCTGAATGACACACTCACTGTCAAACCACTGCAGCAGTAGAAATATGGCATGTGCCTTCGAAACCTTTGTCCATTGTGTGGGGGGTTTAAAATTAAAGATAATAATGTGGCATTACAAGGAAACAAATACAAGCGGTCTTTGAAGACGAAAATCAGGCAGCCCCTTTATGTTATCACAGATATCTCGGCACCATTTGGAGGGGCTGAAAATTGTTTCCATAATGAATGTGGCTCCCAGGGGAATGAGTGAGACATCTGGATGGGAGAGCATGTAGAGGGAAGCCCAAAGTGTACAGAAGTAACAGAGCAGCCCCCCCTGGGCCATGCAGTCTTTGTTGTCTGTCTTTTAAGACTTCACTTTGATCAGAGAGTGGAGGCATCCCAAGATTTATGCAGATTAGGACACCAGTGCGGTTTAGTGCAGATATGTTCATCTGTTATTGATCTTATATTGGTCAGCCATGTTTTCCCCCCTTATTATCCCCTAGTTTTTCTTTATCTCTGTAGCGCCATAAAACTGTCTTTAAATTGTAAATATAATTTTTTGGCACATTTTACAGTACGTGAACCTCTAATGATAACCACTGGTTATGACCGACATATTTCTCATTGAAAGGTCCGATCTGCCATATAAACACAAGAATGTCATAGATCACAGCTTCAGTGGAGTTTTTCTACTTAGTTGTTGCACCCGTTATCCCGCAGAAGTTTTAGTATAGAGAAAGTATGACCACATAACTTAAGAGTACTGGCCACCAGTCAATAATGGAGCCCGAGATGAGGATGGTTCATAGTGTTAGTGTAATTAACATAATAAAAAGTTGTCAGAAAGATACTTATCTGTTCCTCAGTGAAACCCACAACCACTGAAAGATCATTCCAAGTCTTGTTTTGTCACTGATTTGGCTCACAACTATGATTTATCGTGCATTTTTGTACAAAACAGCCCACCCCCAAACAGATATGAAAACAGGGCCATAAACAGTAGTCATTTCTTGAATGAGGGATGATCCCCCTTTGGAATCTGTCGGGAGTGTGAAGCGAAGGCAAAGCAGTGTGAAGTAAAAAAAAAAAAACAGTCTGGTGATTATGTGCAGATTGTTTCGCGATCCACTCAGCCTTTCCCAGACATGTTGTGTTTCAGCAGGTTTGATGCAGGCATGGCCCCGGGCTTTAAGTAAAGTCAGCATTTTTTCGCGCTCAGCATTTTTTATTTTTCCGTCAGTGGAAGTGATTCTAGACACGCTGACAAGCACCCACTCCCAAGTTTTGACAGTGAGAACTTAATTTAGCTCAATCAGGGAAGTGGAGGCAGAAAGAAGAACGGGATGGGAGAGTGAATGGAGCAAAAATAAAAGGGGAAGTGAAGGGTAGAGGGGGGGTTGGGGAGGTGTAGAAAGAGGTCACCCCAGTTGATGTGAACTCTCATCACTTGCCAGAGGTCAATGATTCACCTCCCAGGACACACACACACACACACAGACACACAAATGCAGGCAGAAAGAGAAACACACGCTCATACTTAGACTTCCATGGCTGCAAACATGCAGAACTTCCTATATGCACAGCTTATTGTGCAGCAAAATGTGACCATGATATCATGTGACTTAAAGAATGTGGGTGTTGGTATCTGACTGTGGAGTCCTGGAAGCATTAAAACCTGCTCTGAGACAGCCGATCCCTGCACAGAGCATTACCCACCCACTCCCTCAGAGTTAAATGAACCACACAGGTGGAGAGGGTGGGGCAATCTGCAGGTATTTGCTCAAGGATTCAATAGCCAGAGACCTGCAATGCTTCAGTGCTGTCACATTCATTAGCACACAATGCACACCATGGGCTTATTCCTGGGCACTTTTGATTGAGTGTGTGTATTTATGTGGCAGCGTAAAAGACTCTGCTTGCCTTCGGTGTGTGTGAGTGGGTGCTAATTGTGAGAACAGGATGAAGGGAAAAGAAGGGGCGTAAGGAGGCCATTCTCTGGGCTAATTGCCATTAATTAGTCATTAGTGAAGAAGGTCAAAGCCTTGATTTAATTCCATCTTTAATCAAGCAGAGAACCTTGAAAGGCCTGCGGGCTGCAGCAGTGTTTGGTTATGAGATGTAGTAAGCTATTTCTTTCCTAATTATGCAATAACAACATACCTATCACACATGGACGCACACCAACTGTAGTTTTTTTTTTCATGCACTGAACATATACTCGTGTATTACTCATCCCTCTGACTCTAATCATCTGATCCGTGGAACATTTGCTTTAAATTAATTCAGCAAATGCAAAGCGTAACAGCTGAGGATGGGCTGCATTTTACATAAAATACTGAAAACATCAGTTTATCTGAGTGCAGACATAGTAAAGGCGATAGTTTGTACCTGCACCCACACATGGTGCTGATGTGTAAAACCAAGATTACCAGCCATCACCGCTGCAAATTTTTGATTGGAAAAGACAACATTGGTTGTTTGTTAAGAGTATGGTCTTTGATTGAGTTTACACGGTTACCCATAAAGTTGGAATCATTTTGTTTCAGACACATGCCTCTCTTTATTCTTATTATAAAGGTTAATTGTGGTTTAATATTCACATTGATATGTTAGAAGAGATTGATCAGTAAAGTTTTGAGAAGACATACACTGTATCTATCAAGAATAAATCACGTTGTCAAGAGAAGAGGTAAATTTTATTCCAACGTTATGGGCAACCTTGTATTTATACAACTGTCAAATGTAGAGTACAGCAGCAGAAACAATTCTAAGTTGAGCTTTAGCTCAATAAGTAAATGTGATAGTATAAACTATAATTTCAAGTTTTAGTTAGCTTTACACAACCATTTATAGTTAAATAGTGGTCTCTGACCTATGCTGAGATGATGGTGGTTTGATCTCATAAATCAATATTTTTTCTTATTGATTAATAATTATCTATAACAGGAGGAAAGTTCAACAAATATTCTCAGGTTTATCATTCATCTCCTCTCTCTTCTTGTTCATGCTTCTCTGCATTTCTCTGTTTTTCATCAGTTTAAATTAGAGTATGTTTGTGTTGTAATTGTTGGCCAGACAAGAAACACAATTTGAAGACATCGCATGTGCTCAGGGATCTTGTGATGGGTATTTTTCACTATTTTCTGACATAGACTAAACCATTAGCCACTTCTTCATAAAACTAATCAATTGATTTATCAATAAGGGAAACATTTGTTGCAGCCCCTGTACCCCAGAGTCAGCCCCAACCCAACTTTATGATTAGAAAGTTTAAGCTCCACTGAGCTCATTATTACCATTAACCGGCCTGGGATTGATGAGGGGAAATTTATGACTCCGTTGAAGTTGATTTGACTGACCAGACAAAGTGTTCTTCATGGCACCGTGTGCCCCACAGGAGCACAAATGGCAGCAACAGGTAATAGCTAAGCACATTAGATCTCATTAAACCTCTCCATTGAGAGACACAAATAACATGCTGCAAACCTCACTAAGCTATTTTGAGTGCTCAAAATGCCATTTTGGTGCACAAGTCCCATCTCACAGGCACAAAAGCATTTACTAACACATACACACACTCACTCAGATTGTGGTTTGTTTTTAAAGATTTACTATTTGTAGACGCAGGTATACTTTTTTTAAAAGTTCAGTATTAAACAATAAGGAGTGTCCTCTAAATTGAGGGTTAACCGTCACCCCCCACCCCAGTCTTGATACAGTCTGTGATACATCTATGAATGCTAATTATGGCTCTCAGGGTTAATTCGACAGTTGTTATGTGGGCCACGATGCACTATTATAACAGCATGCATTCAAGAAGGACTGTATTATTTTAGCTTCTCCCTTTGGGATTTGTTAAGTCTGAAAGAGAAGCAAGTGTCTCTTCTCCTTGTCTGCTTTTTCTTATGTCCAAACAAGTCAGAGTCTCTAGCCAGGTCAATGTCACGGAGGGGATCTGGTTACCAGTGGCTATCCTTCGAGCACTGACTGTATAGACATTTGATCCAGTCATATGCAGGTGCACTGCTCAAGCAAACTCTCTTAAGTCATGCAAGTAAAATAGCCACACTCACAGACTGGCAAGAGGCCTCCACAAAGTTTTCAATGCTGTCTCTCAGCGCTAATGTTTGAAACAAGGCAGGGTGAACATTTGATAGGATGGCAGGATAAATGAAAAGGAGCAGCTGCAGACTTAAATCAGTGCCAATGTCACATTTATTGGCAAGGGCTACTTTCTGGTGATCATGATATGGCATGGTTCTATGGTCAAGAATGTGCGCTGTCTCAGTTTTTGATGAACAAGCTTAACTCCTACTGCGTGCAGGCTCATCTGGTTCTGTTTGATTCATTAAAACTATTCTATTACTGTAGTCTAACAACGATCAGATTTAAGATTGCAACTGTCCCGGCATGCATTTCGCAGTTTATTTGGATTCCCTGAGGGTTTGTCATGTATTGTTCCTCGCTGCTTTTAAGGTATATTTTTGGCCTGTGTTTCCATCTGGGTGTTCGCTTTGCTGTGTGTGTTTTTGCTTGACCATCATAGAGCATTGAGAAAGACAATTCCTGGCTTCCTGGAATGCTATAACACTTGTTAAACACACAAACTCACTGACAATGAGCACACAAGCACAAGTCCACATGTCAGAACGATACCATTAAACATGCATGCTGGCACAGCTATTTCTTGGCATTGGGCCAAATTATAGAGGTTTCATGGAGATACAAAAGAGAATTCTTTAGCCTCCAGTCACTTCTTGTCACTTCCTTTCTCACCACTCTCAACCCACTTGTGCCACCAACATATTATACATAGTCCATGACTAATATTCAGGAAAAAAAAAAGGGGAACAAAATGAAGAAATGTTAATGACACTTAACAACCTCTGTGGACAAGAGCAACATCAGTGTCGCCCTGTCTTCATGTGCTCGAAGTCTCGATCCTTTTTAGGCGGAGTAATTGGAAACTTCTGGTTATACTGTACTCTTGAGTGTGACTCCCTCGCTGTGCCAGTCACCCTGTTCTGCCACTACAACAGGTGTCTCTGCACAGATAATTTTACCGACAGTCAGAGGGAGAGAGACACGAGATGAGTGGGCGGTAGGAGAGCTGATTTGTGCGACAGTCAGGCAGCAAACAGTTCCTGTGGGATTGATCTCTGGGGAAGGATAATCTGGGTAATCCTATAACCGGCGCTGGTGGACTCCGCCTCTTTTGCTCTTCACTGATGCTCCCCCCACCACCACCACCACCACCACCACCCTTCTCCACGCCGACCCTTCCGTTCGCTGACTGTACTTGTCATTTTTCAGCTTGTCACCGAGCCAACACTCGAGTCTGAGTCCTGGTCCTGAGTGACTGGCACCCTGCCAGGGCCACACTTGCACCTCAAGGCATGTGGCACCCGGTGGCATCACCTGCAACTGGAGGAAGCCCAGGGAGGGAGATAGGTTATGGTCACTGTGAGTAGTTTTGTTTGTAGCTTCTGTATGTGTGAGTGTTTGTATGTGTGTGTGTGTGTGTGGCTATTGTTGGAAACACACTATTCAGAATCAGGGATTGCTATCGGTGCAAGATGTTACCTGTGTGCACCACTGTTGCTCCACAGTTTTTCACAAGCGAGGCGGGCGCACTAAAAGCTAACACTGCACAGATGCATTACAGTAATGCCTCTAATCCCAGTGTACTCTTTGAACAAGTTATTTTATTTAATTTGTCGGCACGAGCCGGACAAAGTCATCCGTGGAACTTATTTTTGCATTTACACTTCCATTTAATAATATACAGTTTGATGTAGATTGTTATGGAATTCTTACAGCGCTTTGAGGACTTTACTTTGGCAGGGATTGTGCGACGTAAATTCAGATTTCATGATCTTATTGTCCTCCCCAGCGGCTCGGTTTCTATCTTTGAAATGATTGGGTTATTTTAACCAGTTGTGTCAGGTACCAGGCCATGCTGTTGCGGGTTACAATCGAGACCTTGTGTCTCAGTTGAGGTTTCAGATGTTGTCAGCGGGGATGCCACTCAACTTAAAAGGATGCCTCCAGCTCTCTTTGCCTCGTCCTTCACTATCTGTTTATCCCTCAACACTTGTCCCTTCCTATTAGCCCCCTCCGTTCTCCCTTCTCTCTCTGTTTGTGTCTGCTGTCTGTCACCCTGCATCCTTCCATCAACGCTCGCTCTGATGAGTTATTTTTCTTGTCCCTCCTTCCTGTGTAAGAGGAGACGTGGGAGGTGTTGATATGCGCTCGCATACGTGCCGTAGTTGGGCCTATTAACTGTGTACTGTATACGTGTGTATGGATAATGTGTGGGTAGTACAGCACCAATTCTTTTCTCTAGTGTCCTTGAAAGAAGCATGTGACACTGCCGCTTGTAGTTCCTCCTCAGTGAAAAGAATGAATGTGGTCATGCAGCCATTTAGTACACATTGGGTACAATTTACACAAAGCTCATTCTCAAAGCGAAGCCAGGTCATACCAGTACTTGCAGTTCAAAGCTAAAAAAACAAGCAATTAATGCAATTTTGCATTCGTTTCAAGCAAATCTTGATTCGCTGTGGTTTGATTTTCACATGTTGTGAATAACCAGTTTTGAACAATAACATGCATTAGGAAATTATGTTGAGCTACAGTATTTAGACCTATATACAGTTTAATGTTAAAAAGGTTTAAACATGTGGAATTGCTACAACCTTCAGCCCCATTACTACAATGCATTAGTCCCATTTCTACTGTAGGCATTGTCGCTTAGTCCTTAGCCTACCATCCCCTGGTTAACTGTTTTCTAACATCTGTCATCTACATCTGGCCATGTAGAACTTTATTTATTTATTTATTTTTTCTTTTTGAGATGCTCTGTGAGTCCGTGTCTAACCTCAAGTTAAGTGTTGCCAACAAGTGGGATGTGGAGTCTGGCTGTCTTTCCAGGATCTGGTCACAAGACCAGAGGTCAGGTCGCCCTGGTCACACTCACTGGGTCACAGTAAGAGATCAGTGGTTTAGTCTGTATTATCTGTGTCCATTGACACTATATACACAACTCCGCATAGTCCTTTAAAGCTGCAAGAGACTTCCAGGAATTACAAGCGCATCTCAGTGAATTAGTCTATTTCCAGTAGTTCAACTCAAATAGCTCCCACCAAGTATTGAGTGCATATACATGGACATACTTTTCAGAATGTCAACATTTCCATATTAAAAATGCTTTTTTTTTTAAAAAAATTGATCTTTTATGATATTAAAATGTTTTAATGTTAAAATGCCATTACAATTAAAAGACATTAAAGACTTGAAATGCTTCATGGATTATTAGTTTCAGTTTTGAATTGAATTACTAACATAAATAAACTTTTCCATGATATTCTAATGAACTGATAATTTAAGTAACTTCACCAAACGGAGCCACAATGGTGGATGCTCCTATTTGCATAGGGCCTGTGTGTGTGTGTGTGTTGGTTCACTTGTGTGTTTATTTACTGCTTGTTCAGCCTGCTCTGTTCTGCTCTTCGTAAGCAGACCTGTGTTAGCTCTTCTTGTTTAGGTTCTGAACTTTTTTTTTTCATCACTTGCAAAACAATCTTTGTCCCTGTCCCTGTCTCAGTCCTGGCCTCCTCATCGATCCTCTCTGCCTCTGTGTAAAATAAAAAAGTTGTTAGACTGGCAGGTTTGTGGATAGCAACCTGGCAGCTACATGTATGGCCTACATATGTGAAACACAGTATGTTATGTTTGTTCATTATCTTGACTGACAGGTTATTTTGCTTATTAATGCTACGCTAGCGGGGAAACTAGAGTTTAATGGGGGGAGAAAGAAAGGAAGCAGAGTTCACTTCTCTTCTTTTGAGGGATAGTGTGTTTGAGTTCAACAGGGAGTTCACTACAGGGCAGAATTTAGGGTCAGAGAACTTCACTAGCTGAAGTGGTTATGTTGTCACAGCCGTATGGCTTAATGGGGAAAACATTTTTTCTGTTTCCTGAAGATTTCAACATGAGAGCAGTGATACAGACCTGCTATTCTCGTAGCATTGATATTTTGGGCTTTACACCTTTATTTTAGACGTTTGTCTCCGAGAAAGTATTCAGAAAATGGAACAGGTGTCCCTATGGCAGCTAAGGATAGTTTACTGCTTATGTAACAGTAACAGAATACCTTCATTTTCTCTCGCCATTAACTATTTCTATTTCCTAAATCTCTGTGTCTGTGCAGAGAAAAAAAAAGGGGGCTTTTTTTTTTTCAACTGATGATCTAAATGTTCTCAGCCAGGCGGAGAGATTAGGTGTATGTGGTGGTGGGATCATGTGAGCGTTGGTGAGGCATCCTGCCAGCGCCACGGTGCCCTCCCCCATCCATCCTCCCATCCATCCGTCTATCCATCCATCCATTGCTCCCTTCCTTCCAATCTGGCTCTGTCCCCTCCTCCTCGGCCTCCCACCTTCTTGACAGCTGGCCTGCTGAGCTGTAGATACTTACCAGGGATAAGAGGATTTACTGACACAATTGATCAGACATCAACCTCATTTAGCGATGAAATGAATGTTTAAAGGGTGGCGATTTTGTGGCGAGTGTGCGTGGAAAATTTTGCATGCTTTTTCTCTCTTAATGCAACGAACGTGTGTGCAATGCAAAGATGTGTGTTTGCGGCTGTGTGTGTGTGTGTGTGTCAGGGTTCATGGCCAGCACTAGTGAGCCGGATTGGCAGTGAAGAGATTTCTTAATTACATGTGCGCTGTATCTAATGAGCTCCGCAGGCTGTCCGTCTGATTACTTTAGGATGCGTTCTGCTCTCTGTCATTTGGTCACAGCACTGTCAGCCACAGACACGAGCACGGAGCCGTGCTGTACAGTATACGCACACACACACAAGCGAGACACATGCAGGCATATACAAAAAAAGGCATTAAAGGCATTTAACAGATCACTGCACACGCTGAGGATCCTTCTTCGTCGGAGCTAATCTTGTAGACATTGAGGCTTGTGTTGTTGTTCAGGAGTGGATCTGCTGCTTCAACCACTCCCCCCCCCCCTTATCCCTCGCTGCCCACTCCCCTCCTCCACTACACACACACACACCCAGGGCTGGTCTGCTCTTCGGACAGGAGATATTATTAGTTAGTGGGCCATGGGCTTATTGAATTACCACACAGTGGAGTGCTCCATCCAGCCACTACCCAGTAATTAACAGTGAGGGATTTAGAGGGTTTGTGGTCTGTGATGTTTCTTTAAACCTGTTGATCATTAGATCAGTGTTGATACATCTGTGGCTATATTTGTGGCTTTGGCTATTCTCTTCTAGACTACAAATAAATAATCATGTGAAGCGATACAGCAGCTGATTGATGACGATGATGATGATGATGATGATGTTGATGTTGATGTTTGAAATAGTTTAACTGTAGCTCTGTTTCAAATGACCTGTTCACACTGTGGTATAAAAACACACTGATCCGGTGTGATTCCAGTGTCATGTATATGAACTGCCTTTTGAATGCACATGGTGGTAAATATGAGCCGTTTATATCAGGAGTTGTAAGCTGCATTATAGTATGGCCTTATAGCAACAGAGAAGATGATTATCTGAACAGTCTGTAGTTTGATTAAGAAAATACTTAAACAATCAATCATCTATATTTGACAAGGTTTCCTGTGTTTAAGGAAGAAAACATGTTTTATGCTAATTGCTACATTTATTGTTATTGAAATGACAGCTTGTCACAGTGTGAGGTCATTATGACCATTTCTAATTCAGATGTATAATTCTGAAAGCTTTGTGTGTCCATTTATCGCTGTCATTTCTGGGAATGATCAGTGCGACTGTGCTGGAAACTCTTTTAAACTTGGTTCAGAAGTTTGGCAACAGGCGACCTTTGATTTGCGACGCCAGCGGTCAAAGGTGCCCTTCGCTGCTCTTTCTGTTTGTTTGCTCTCAAACAGATGCTCTTAAACAGAGACTGACAGGAAGCACTGGAGCTAAATCCAGTGTGAATCCAGCTTGGTTCTTATTATATGGCGAACGTTGCCTTCATGAGCAACTCCGCGGCGCCTGGCTGTGTCCCTCTTTCTGCTCCATGTGTAACATGTGATAGCAGATAGCGACGCACATTCCAGAAGCTTCTTTGTATGGAGGTGATTTACATAGAATGGAGATGGAACAGCCGGCGGAGTTGGGTCATTCGAGGATAGGCCCCTTTGAGCCGCTCTGGGCCGATTTATGCTTCCTCTGCTGCACATTTTGGCCTCATTCCACATACACACACACAAACATACTCCCCTGTGTCAAAAACTCTTTAAGCTCAAGGTGATGTTGTCAAGTTGCTTGCTTTGTGCAACCAACATTTTAAACCCAAATGTGTTCACTTTACAGTAACAGAAAGCAGCCGTAAGTTGTCACATTTGGAAGCCTGAAAACAAAGCCAGGTCGAGATTTTTTTTTGCTTGAGAAATAATTTTAACACTAATCAATCCATGCTGCTAGTATCTTGAAATAAATACAGGTAACAGAACGATTTCTGGCCGTTTCAGCATCCCTAAATCTAACACCTCTACTGTATATTTATGATGTGTGCACAATATTGATTAGAAACATAGATGTGACTTTCTGATTTCACACTTATCGGCCATTCAGGCATTTTCTTGGTGTGGGCTTTGACATGATGACCCAAGCTGGGAAAATCCATGTTGTAAATAATGTAAAAATAACCCTGAAGTTGCTTTGCTGTTCCAACACCCATAGAGCACCCTCTGTCCTGTCATGTTTTACATCTGGATACTTGTTGGTGTGGTGTCTGTGAGGCCATGTTGGCTGAAGCGACGGTCGCCCTGTTACTATATCTCGTACTCAGCACTTCTAGAATAGAATAGAACTTTATGAGCCACGAAGGGAATTTGCCATGCACATAAAGAGAGGGGTCAGTGCACAAACTGAGACAGTACATGCTGTACTCATCCTGTGCTCATCCATTACATAAGCTTGTTGATTAGATGAAAATGCACTTCAAAAAGTTGGGAATACACGCCCGCCGCTGTAGTATTTAAACGTAGGTAGTTCATTACATTGCATTGTAGGCCGCGGCATACGCTACAAAGAGTTCACTGCTTGTAAAGTGTGCGGCACTGCAGTTTATCTCTTGCATCCAGTTAGCTCCGTGGGAGAGAGAGGGAGGCCCCAATACATATTTGCCTGCCAGGGATCACTCATGGAGGGCTGGAGAAAGTGGGCGAGTGAAAAAGGGGGTGGAGGCTATAGTCTCACTGCTAAACAGGAAGTTGCACAACATCTGTTCCTTGGCATACAGAGAGGGACTGAATGGCCAGCTGTGTGTTGCAGAGTGTGTCTTCATGCACAACGTGCTACATCCAGGCAGACAATGTGACATTCCTCTCTATTTCCCAAATCCTTGACATCTGAAAGCAACTGTCTTACATTACTCAGAGTTTCCACTTCTTTTAACTTGAGTTTATTCTTCGCGCATCCAGTGGAGAAGAAACTAATGTGCATTTAATCGCTGCCAGAGGTCAAGTATCAGAGCAATATTTCAAAAGCGTTGCAAAGTATTTAGCAAGTAGTTCTGTTTAACTTTCAAAAAGCCTGCAAACTAAAGGCACGTCAGCAAACTTGACAGGTAGGAACAGTCCAAACATTGTGAACATAAGCAATTATATCTCAGAACTAGGCAAAAAAATCCCAAAACAGTAGCACATACTTGTGTACACAGGAGCTGAAATCTGCTGCCTGAGAGCAACAAGAACTGTTAAATTTTTTAGCAATCTTTCTCATGGTGTCAGCACTAAGCGTTTCCCTTAGATGAAATGAGACAATGTAGTCTTTTGTATCTTCAACTGTAAAATCTTTATTCATTTGTGACTGACACAGTCACACAGTGGGAAACAGCAGTTCCAGAGAAAAGGACTGATAGCTGATACCTGCTTCATTAATTTGTTAAACATTGCAGCTCTCTGGGGGTTCTTCTGTGCAAAGCAAGGCTGCCACACAAAGCTGGAGAGTCTCCCTTTTACATTTACTCTGGTGCAGAAATAGGGAAGCTCAGTCTTTGGCTGTGAGAAGCCACAAAGACTCTTTGCTAATATTTTCAAGGGACAAGAGATTGCATTAGTGCCTACTGGAAAATGTTTTTTCCTGACAAATTGAACTGTCTTACAAAATCATCTTTGGAAATGTGAAAATTAAACTAAAGTTGATGAGGTCAGGATGATGGAGTAGATGTATTAAACGGAACTGGGACTCTTGTGATGCCCAAAAAGTAGAAACAAACCAAAACACAGGTGCTCTGCATCGTGTGTTGGTGTATCACACCCACGCCCACCTTTACACACATGCACATAATCGCACACGAACAAAGGAATGTGACATTTAACTAAGAACAGTGGCATTGGGCCCAGTATCACACTGTGTGTGTGTGTGTGTGTGTGTAAAGGTGGAAGGGGGGGATGGTGCACTGACAAGAAGTAGCGTATGCGTTTTCTGGCCATTCACATTAATCTAAACATCCACGTGTGCTTAGGGTGGTACTGTATGTCACTCTTCATCAGTAACATTTTCCTTCAAAAAAATCAACAACCCTCACTTATTAGCCCAGAAGGCTCCTGTTTATTGTTTACCCGCCTGTACCAGAACAAGCTTTGACAGCCTGTACAATATACTCATTTTTTCAATGTATTACATAATTATTAATTATGGTTAGAACACATGTTGGTCTCTTCTATGTACATACTGTATGTGTATGTTGGTTGGTCCACACCACACCCTGCTACCCAGTTGACTGACAGCTTTTCTAAGTAGGTCATCTATGTAAATGCCAGCCTGTCAGTTTACATCAACGGATGCAAAGCAAAATCAGCACGCGGTGACCAAAATCAGACGGAGTTCATTCTGCATAGCCGTATTTACACATCACTGGCTGCATGAAGACATATTGCACTGTCGGTCAACAATATTCTAAAGCGTTTGATCCTTTCATGTGTACATGAACATAGCAATGTGTGTATCTACGGTCCTGTCATTTCCCCCATGCACAGTCTGTTTTATGCTTGTAGGATAATCATTGAGGTGAAATTTGCAATAGCTTTTGTCAGCTGCTGCTCCAAACATATTAAAGGCTGATTTTGTGTTGTATTTACTCCCGTGGGATCTTAAAGCTGTCATAGTTAATTAGTTTATTTCAGTAATGAATCAAATAATCATGTGTAATGTGAAAGGTGTTGCCCGTAGTAAGAAGCCTACTGAGAGCCATCGTCCAACTCTGCAGTTTCCCAAAGAGCTCTACAGGGAGTTTTTGTATCTTCCAACTCATTGTTTTGGTTTTGGTTTAATGCCCCTGGTTCACTCCCATCACTCTCATTAGTGTTGTTTGCACTCAGAGTACTGCAGGCAGCTGTTTTAGGCAGGAGGGGGGTAATACCTACTCAGTATCAAACCTCAGGCAGCAAAAGCACTATTTTACACTTATTCTTAAACGCACCTTTTTTTTTCTCCCCAAGACTCCACAGGGCCAATGAGCGCAGCCCACACCCATGCGCCTCCCATGGGTGGCATGGTGGGCCACCCGTCAGTCATCAGCACTTCCAGACCCCTGCCGTCCCCCATGTCCACCTTGGGCTCCCCGATGAACGGTCTGGCCTCACCCTACCCCGTCATAACATCATCGCTGGGCTCACCCTCTATATCGCTGCCGTCCACGCCCAACATGAACTTTGGACCACTCAGCAGTCCCCAGGTGAGAAAACGTGCGGCTGATTTGATGGTAGTCAGACACAGTAGCAATGGACATGGGCTTTCAGAGAGGCTTCTGTAAATACAACCTTTCTTCTTAGAATTAAAAGGATTTATAGACAATACATTCAGTCTAGTGCATTCCAGATGTAATATTGTTATTCATCCTCTTGGGTTGACAAGGACTTCTATTCATCACTGTGTTCTTATCAACAGAGGTTTATATTCTTCAAATGACTTTTTTTTTTTAGCAAGCTTTGTCTGCATGAAACTAGCTTGTTCCTTGGTTGATCATGTGGCTCTGCTTCTTGGAATCCCCGACAGCGGTAAGGAGGTTGAAGGTTAGCCATATCCAATGTGTTTGGCTGGCCCACTTTGGCTTTTCCTTCTCTCCCCTACCCTTCTACTGACCTTTAAACGTCTCGCCCCCCAAAAGGTCACCACTGGGTTCTGTGTTACCTCTGTCATGCGAGGGGACTTAAGACCCAGTCCAACTATTAGCCCTTTAATGGATTACAGGGAGAAAGGGAGAAGACACAGAGAGAGAGCAGCCTCAATATTTCCTGGTTTTCTTTTTTCTTTCCGGGTATTCTGTGTTTTTCTAACTTGTCTCTCGTTGGCTTTCGTCTCATTTTGCAGTTCAATTTTCATTGATATATCAGAGGTTTTATGATGCAGCTCCCTTCTGTGTGAAGTGCATCAAACCTAACCCTAACCTTATACAGCAAGACTCCTCTTTTTACTCTCTGGCATAAGAGCTAATGCTGGTACGTTCTTTCACTGGTCCTTTGAATGAACTACAAATCCCACAAGGTCCAGAGCTTTGATTGTCAACCGCACATGCATAAACACATGCATACACGCACATTGTGCTTCAGAGGCTGGATTGAGGCCAGTGCTGCAGGGTGCAGCATTCAATAGTATACGTTGCTTCAATCAGAGTATGGGTCTGTGCCTTTAGGGACAGTCAGGGGTTAATACGATTGTATGGTGTACTGTACCCATCTTTCCACTGCTCGCCAACAGCCACTGACCAAGCCACTGTCAGGTCATTGTGTCATGTAACATCTCATACTGTTTTCATGGGTGAACTGGAGTTCAAGAGCAGTTCAGGGTTGGTAGCATTTAGCACAAGAAAATTCAATATGATGCTTGTACATCTATTTTCACATTTTCTGCTGTCACATTATTTTGTGATGATATAAAATGCAGTTCTTTGTACATAGATAATCAAAGAGTGTAACCTATAAATACCTGTCAATCAGGTAGGTGGTATTATTTTAATGGCTGCAACTAAAAATCTTCCTTTTTTTCTTCTTTTTTTCTCAATTAGCGGATAAATGATTTGGTGTGTGATTCATGACATCCTCCCAAAACTAACTGCTTTTAAAAGCAGATGTCTTGAACTACAGCATTGCCTGTTTAGTTTAATATCATGGAAGACTCAGAAAATAAGTAAATGTCCCGGTTTACAAGGTAGGCCCAACTTAAACAATTATTTGGGACTTGACAGACTAATTATCTATCGATCCATTTATTGATAAATTGACTAGAGGTTTAATTTCTATTAGCATTTTTATCACTGTTTGAGCCTTTAAAACTGAATGGAAAAGATGAATGTGCACGGTTGCCATTTGAAAATGAATCAGTTTTCTTTGATTTCAGAGGTTTATTCTAGATATTAATGATTTTCGGTGAAAAGTGTATACACGTCTGGCCCATTAAAGGTCCAAGTAAAACTTACATGTATGATGCAGTATGTTCTTCATACCATGTGTTTTATAAAGAATGTATGATGAATCAATAATCCATGGGCAGCGCTTGTAGCCCTTTTTTGCACCAATATGTTGTCTGTCTGTAACGGCATGTGCATCTGAACAACTGTTTGAATACACCGCAAGGCTTCTTTTTTCAAACCACACGTGTGTAAAAATTAATTATTTGTGAACAGTGCGTGGAAGGGTGCGCCGAATGAGGAATATCTGTGTACCACTGACTCACCGATGACCGTATACATGGGGGGGGGGGCTGAATGCTCATTTAAGTGTGACTGTGTGCCTGTGGGGCATCTACAGTCGAGGGGGTAGCGACGGTGTAGAGAACCAGTGTGCTTCGGGAAAACTGAAGGACAGAGAGAAGATCTCTCGTACACTCTCTCTGCTGTGAGGTCCCAGTTGTAGAGTTTATTCGGATGAAAGTGCAGCTCGTAAATAAGTGATAGGAAGAGCCTGAGGTGACTGTGAGGAGGCTGTCCTATATGTCATACTGCATCAAAGATATAGGACAGGAGGGCATATGTAGGTCAACCTTGTTGTTTCCAGTTGGATTACAGATGTTTGCGGATAAACAACTAAACAAACAGAAAAGTGCAGCACATGCATCCTACCTGGCTCTCGTCAGCAGGAGAGGATCAAAGGGCAAAGAGACGATAAGAGAAAGAGAGGGAGATAGATGAAATTCAGACTTGTTGCATTGCCTCATCACTTATCTGTCGTGTTGTGGACACCAAAAGCCTCCCGTCTTTTAACTTCAATGCGCTTCTTAAGGTCACATTAGGCCTCTCGTTGCAGTGAGAATCCCCAGTCTCATTGAGTAAGGTTTGCATTTTTGTGAAACCACATGGGGTACCATAATAAAAAAGCTTTTAACTCTCCAAAATTAAAAATTTGACCCGAAGAAACAAATTGTGCAGAGATTAGAGGCATCAACATCATAAGACTAATCATAAAATTTCACTCATTCCAAGAAATTTGAAGACCCTGCGCAGGAGCGCCCTCTGCTGTTTAAGATTGAGAACTGCAGCGTCTGTACACGTGACTCCTACGCCTCTCCCTGTCAACAAAGTAAAAAAAAAAAAAAGAAAACCTGTATGACAAGCCTCTGACAGAAGCCTCTGCTCCTCCCAGTGACAGAGCATGTGATCGCACCCTGAGACACTTTCACAATAAAGTGTGTGGGTGGAGAGAAAGTAATAATATGGGTGAACGGAAAACAAAGTAAAAAAAAAAAAAAAAGAGGAAGAGAGAAAGTGTCATGAGACTGGCGAACACTTTTAACTCTTGTTTCTCCTCTGCTTCCTCCTTAGCTCTGTTTTAATCAGTCTTTGCCACCTAACCTTTGACTCGCTGTCTCTGTTCTCTCTTCTGTCTTCCTGTCATCCTCAGATGAACTCTATGAACAGTGTTAGCAGCTCGGAGGACATCAAGCCTCCGCCAGGCCTGCAGAACCTGGGGAACATCAACTACCAGTGTACAAGCCCCGGGGGAATGTCAAAGCACATCTGTGCCATTTGTGGGGACCGCTCCTCAGGTAATGTTAGGGGGAGAGAAACGTACACTCCCACTTCCCACAAACATTGCCACAAAGATAACTGGAGGAAAGGTAGCAGAGACAGATGGGTTTTTTTAAGATGACATGTTGGTATCTTGTCAGAACAGTTTGTTTTTCCCACTGCTAAGATGTTTATTTGTACTATAAATGTAGTAGTTAACTATTTAGTAAATGGCAGCATACTTCCTATCTTGATTCCAAACATGTCCATAGTGAGTTTTACAGTCCATCTTGTTATAGTGGTGTGATGATGTGGGTTTTGCTTCCACAGGAAAGCACTACGGTGTGTACAGCTGTGAAGGATGCAAAGGCTTCTTCAAGAGAACCGTCCGAAAAGACCTCACATACACATGTCGAGATAACAAGGAGTGCCTGATTGACAAGCGCCAGCGAAACCGCTGCCAATACTGTCGCTACCAGAAGTGCCTGGCCATGGGCATGAAGAGAGAAGGTGTGTGTACGTATGTGTAAGATGAACAGGGATGGGTTTTTGACCTGTGTTCTTTAATCTTTAATCTTAATCAAACTCTGGAGATAACATCACTACAGCTGCATGTTGTGCAAACATGAATTGTTCAACCCTGCAGAACTGTATTTCAAGGTCCACATCAGACTGAAATGCAAAAAAAAAGAAGTAGTATGTTGTTATTTGCACGGTATATCGTGTCATCAATGACAATGTATATGCGTGTGTATGTTGTAGCGGTACAGGAAGAGAGGCAGCGGGGAAAGGAGCGAGGGGAGAATGAGGTGGAATCTACCAGCAGTTTCAATGAGGAGATGCCCGTGGACAAGATCCTGGACGCTGAGCTCGCCGTAGAACCCAAAACAGAGACGTACAGCGACGGCAGCCCCGGAAACTCTGTAAGAGTCACACACAGTGAGCAGGACTTGCAGCTCTGACTGTTTACCATGTGGCCGATGTTGCCCTTATGGTGTGATGGTCGGTCAAAATGTACATATTTGTGATCTTGAAGTTGAAGTGATGGAATATGATCAGTCCAAGTGGAAATAAACCCAGCAAGGGATCACCAAAACACTGATACAGCAGTTCATGATCCACAACGCAAATGTTCTCATAAACACAAGATGAGCCGTTTATGGTGTTAAACTATAACTCCATTCTTCAGACGAGCTGCTGACAGATACTTTGAAGTCTGTTGTGCTCTGAGAAGTCAGCAAATTAACAGTAATGTAGACACTGACACTGTACAATCTCATGCAGCCCTGCAGTAAATCCTACCACCCAAATCTAATAATGTTGAACTCCGGTGACGGTGTGCCGTTGGTAACTCAACTCTGTGATCATTTCAAAGACCATCCTCTTAAACTTTCACAAGTCTTGGGAGGAATTTGTTGGTTTAGAAAGCACCCAATATAGCTGCAGCTACACCTGCTCTAACTGCTGTTAGACAAATATAGCAGGAAGCTCATCAGCAACGTTATTGACTTTATTGCTTTTTTTTTTTTTTTTGCAATTTTGCACTTGTTCTTCTGCAGACCAACGACCCTGTCACCAATATCTGCCAAGCAGCAGACAAGCAGCTCTTCACACTAGTTGAATGGGCCAAAAGGATCCCGCACTTCTCCGAACTCCCGCTCGATGATCAGGTCATCCTACTACGAGCAGGTAGGCACGCATGCAGCCCCATGCAGTCGTAAACATGCATGTGAAGAGACGCAAAGGTACCTCTCCAAACAGCAAACAATCTTTTCTACACACCAGGAGTTATTCATCTCTAGGCAGAAGGTCTATTTAAGTCTTCCACATTTGCTGAGCACAAATTTGCCATCTAGTTTAATGGAGCAGTGAAACCAAATATAACTGGACTATTTGCCAAGTCCCAGCAGTGCAGATTGCAGCTGTACCAGGGCTGACCTCTGCTGGTGACAGGTTTCACACACAGGTCTGAATGAGAGAGTCAAGAAGTCTAAAAACAGACATACTAAGAATTATTTTAGCTTAAAGAAAAGGGATGACAGAGAGATGGGGAAAGTCACAGCTGCTTTCTTTTTGCATCCAGGCTGGAATGAGCTGCTTATCGCCTCATTTTCGCATCGCTCAGTCACGGTAAAAGATGGCATCCTGTTGGCGACGGGCCTCCACGTCCACAGAAGCAGCGCCCACAGTGCTGGAGTGGGCTCCATCTTTGATAGGTAGGTAGTGCAATCGGTCACGATGGGCCTGACAACATTAGATCAAATATTACAGTAGCCTTGTATTGCTAATTGCTGGCAGTACAAAGCCCTATTAGTAAGAACCTTCACCTTATGTAGCATCCTGGACTGGAGCACAGGACCTTAGCAAACATGCTCTGCTAACAGTCTTAGGCCTCAAGTCCCATGCGTTTATTCTAGACAAGTGTAACAGGGTTAATATATAATTATATACGTTTTTTTTTAATCTTTACCTAGTTTTTGTTCACTTACACTGCTTTATTACCTGACATAGCTTCTTTTCCGGGCTGTGTTCTTTTTTTGGAGGGGGCTCCCTGCCCCTGCGTTTCTCCCTGGGCGAGCCCACGTCAGTATAAAATGGCGGTGTTAAGTTTGTTTCTTTCTCTTTCTTCCTGTCGTTTTATTGGAGAGGGCTTGGAAAGAGTCAGAGGCCCGGAAATTAATTATTTATCTTTTTTATTTTGTCTCGTCAGAGAATAAAGGTCATCTGTCAAGGAGCACTGTTGTTAGTTGGTGGTTCACTGAAATTTAACACAACACAACACAACGCAGAGCGTAACTGGTTAAAGATCTGCTTTTAGATTCTGCGCATCAACCGCATGGAATTACTTTCAAAACATACTCAAGATTGATGCTCTCACTTCTCCTGGACTTTTCAGGAATTGGCTCTCAAACCACCTCACTTATTTACTGAGCAACGAGTATTGTCTTGTTTGACTCCTTTTTTAATTTCTTGTTTGATTTGTATATTTCTCTGTATCTCGACATCATTGCAAATGAGGGAAAGCTCAATGATTTTCGAGGCTTTAATAAAAGTTTGATGAAGAAGGAAGTGCAACTGAAATACACTTCCACTCCGATTAAGTAAATGTTGAGGCAATTGTTTTAACCAACAGCCCCCGTCAAACAACTCCAGATGGCAAAATCTATATTGGGTTATCAACTGATTTACAGCCCATGTGGTAACTTTCTAATATTACTTTCTCTTTATCCCTGACAGAGTCCTCACAGAGCTGGTATCTAAAATGAAAGATATGCAGATGGATAAGACAGAGCTTGGCTGCCTGCGAGCCATCGTCCTGTTTAACCCAGGTCAGTTACATCACATGCTAGACAGCAACACAAGCCGTGATGCAGGTCAAACCTAATGCCAGGCATTAGAATGTGTTAAATGACTTCACTTTGTATTTTTTATCCAGGACAAGCCATAGTGACACATTGGCTTCAATTTGTGTGTTCTCAGTATGCAGGTGGATCTTTTTTTGGTTTTGTGTGACTGTAACTTTGTACTGGTTTCAGATGCAAAAGGTCTTTCAAACCCACCGGAGGTTGAGGGGCTGAGGGAAAAAGTGTACGCTTCGTTGGAATCATACACGAAACAGAAATACCCAGACCAGCCCGGCAGGTAGGAAACGCATTACAATACAGGATCGATCAATACAATATAAAACACCATTGTTATACAGTAATTGCTGCTTGGGTTTGCTTGGAGCAATTAAGATTGTAGATTACATTACTGCACAGTTCATTCATAACTAAAACACTTTGATGTGACTGCTGCATTCAATTGAGAAGGATATAGGTTGGCTGGTGGTGGTGATGATGATGGTTCCAATTGATTGTTTTCATTCTGCTGTTGGGAGCTGTTGGTGCTGGGAAATAAAAGCCCATGTTGACAGTGAATGTAAGATGAAGATTAAGGCTTTGAATGATGAAGATATTTTTCCTCTTACCCAGGTTTGCCAAACTGTTGCTCCGCCTGCCCGCCCTGCGCTCCATTGGCCTCAAGTGTCTGGAGCATCTGTTCTTCTTCAAGCTGATCGGGGACACGCCTATCGACACCTTCCTGATGGAGATGCTGGAGGCTCCACATCAGATCACATGACACCAGTCCCCTCTCCTTCCCCTTGTATATACTCCCACATTGTCAGCGATATGAAGATGGAATTAAAAAGAAAAGACTTGATTTTAATTGTAAAACAGCATATTTTGTACCAAGCAAAACATTGTAATTAAAAATTTTAAAAAAGTATTTTGAGGGTGCTGGGAGGGTGAGATGGAGGATTGAGTTCACTGTCAGAATGAATTCTAATGCAAATGTTAACAGATTTCTTTTGTAAATAGATAATTTCTGGTGTCCATTTTAAAAACAACCCAATGCAATTTAAAAAAAAAAAAAGAATATTATTTTATTCAAAGAGGAACTGAATAAAAATATCCCTACATTTCTTAAAACACAAGAATTCTTACTGAATAAAGTTATTTAAAAACTAGTCTAAGTTTTCAATCTGTGTTTCTTTTGTCATATTTTGTTGTTGTATATAATATATTTTTTAACTGCACAGCAGCACCAACAATATTTTCAAACATGTGGGTTGTTACTTTACCCATTGTGGGAAAAAAAACAAAAAAACAATTCCTTTATATTTCTTATTTTTCCATGCTCTAACCACTAGATGGCATCCATGAGGCGTAAACATGATGATGTGCAGCCAAACACCATTTCTTGTTTACAGTAATGCTGTGAGGATGCTGCTTGACATAGCCTACTGTTTCCTGTTGCCTCTTTACCCTTAGCCATTATAAATAAACCAACTTAAATATAACAATATGGCCAAGTGCAATATCCAAATGTGTCAAAGGTAACGGTAAAATGTGCTGCAAGTGCAACATACCATAACTATAACATTGTGCAGCAGACAATCTGGCCTACATTATATTTCTGTGAATATGAAATGCAAAAAATAATATTTCCAATTGAAATCTTAACTGATTGCAGTCACAGTATCTGCAAAAACAATCCAAGTTTAAAATCTGAATTCTTCCCCACAACCTTAGAAAGGAATATACTGTACATGCACAGCACACACTCACAATCACACATTATCTCTCAGTAAAGTATCAGTTGATACAAAGTTACTCCGAGCCCGTCTTTGGTTTACATCCTGCTCCAATACATTGATGATGTCAACATTTTAAGCCATCTAATATGGAGGCTAACAGCGTTTTCGTGTTTTGACTCAGAACACACTGCAGTTCAATCTTCCAAGGCTTCCTCTCCACACTGAATCCAGTCACTTCATGATATTCCAAAAGCGGAATGATTATTACAAGGAGTGCCTGATTGGAGATGACATCCAGGTCAGAACAGGCAGGCCTGGATGCGGATGTTGTTACATGTTGGTGGAGGTAGCAACATATTCCTCTTCAATTATTGAATCGGGTATCAGGAAGCGACAAAATGCTTGACCCACATGTTGCCCAACAAACTTTACCACTTGGGTGAGTAATTGATCGTATTTGATGAAACTGGCCCACAGCCTCCGGTTATCACTCCTCAGGGGCAGTATCTGCAAAAACAATCCAAGTTTAAAATCTGAATTCTTCCCCCCCTGAAAAAATACTGAAGTAGGCCCCTCCTCTGATTTTCAGTTGTAAAAGCCACTTTTTTCATTTCTGTTATTAACATGTAGCCATTATATGGAATTTAATATGGATGACAGTCTTTTGAAAGACAACTGCACAATAATTGAATTCAGTCACTTCTGATATTACAACTACCTACCTATCTCAATGTTGCACCCTTCTTAGGGGAAAAAAGCTCTTATATTCTGTGCTCCTTGTCTCCTGGCTCTGCTCCTGGCCTCTCTTTCTCCGTTCCTGTCTGGTAACCAGATTTATGTTTGGACATTCTCTGTTCCTTCAGCTAGCACTAGTAACCTGTCTGTGCTATCATTCAGGGCGTTTAGTGATGTTGCCCCAAAAATACTAAGAGCCCATCCATTTTCACGAACTTTTCATTTCAGATTTAATGAATCTGCATAAGTGAGTTTTGGTTTCTGATTCTGATCAGTCCACAACAGACCTATTTCAATGTTGTCATATCTGGTGACCAGATTTATGTTTGGGCATTTTCTGTTCCTTCAGCTAGCACTAGTGTTCAAAATTGATCTTTTGCTTCAACGGATGATGTCCACACGAATACCCATAAGAATTTTATGGACGTAACATCACAGACAGATATATGTTTTCGGGGAGTGAAAACGGTAATTTTTGGAAAATCTGAAAACAGAATCTTGCCCGTTAAATTATCACCGATTGTCATTGCATTGACACAACTCTCATTCAGCATTTAATCGACTTATACTGTGTTGAATTTGAATAGAGCGGGGGAGCTTTCAGTCTTCTCTGTTTTTGGTGTTTATGTTTGGCAGCGCTACAGCGCTACACACGCTCCACACAGGCCTGGAGTATGTACTACAGTGTTTGAGAAGTTTTCAGTGGCTCCGTGTGTACACAGTTACTGTATTTCTTGATGCTGTATTTATGGAGATTTTCTTTCAAAATGAAATAGAAAAAGATCGTTTTGGGTGAAGCTCCTTTTTTCTTGTGGACAAGGTCTAAACCAGGGATGTCCCAGCCCGCCAGAGGGCCAATCCACTTCTTGAAATTGCACATATTTTTCTCAAGAAATTTCAGGTTGTTCATAATGTTTTGTAAAAGGATAGTTTATTAACTGTTTATTAACGTCTTATAAGGTAGGCTACTTTACTGGTCTGGTCCTCTTGAGATCAAATGTGGCCCCTGAACTAAAATAAATTTGACACCCCTGGACTAAACCATTTAAAGGGTTATTGCTTAGAAAATAAAACATATTTCATGCATACAGTATTGCATGTTTTGTGGCTTTGTTTTGATGGCATTAGTATGATTATTAGTTAGGGTTATACAGTATGTAGAGTAATAGAAAAATTAGCCTACCAGGGTTTTTGGCGTCCAGGCCTTCCTTTTTCGACCATTTGACATCAGTAGTGTCCCCCACCTGCATGGTGGACACCTCCTGCACAGGCTACAACCAATTAAAACAAAGCCCAGGAAGAAGGAAAAAGAAACTTGAAGTCAAACACAAAGAAGAAGAAAAAGAAATTTCTGAGCTAAGTGTGGCAGTAAATCATGGAGAGACTGAGGTTAATTCAAATCAGAAATGGTAATGGCAAGATGAATGCAACATGAAACAAAATGAGAGTTGAGAGACAAACTACTGTAGCATGAAAGGAGAAGAATTTTACAAATGAATTCAGGGAATGTGGGAAACAGAGCTATGGCTATACGTTATTTTAGAGGGTGGCAGTAATACAACTAAAATACAATGGTCAAGGAGGTACAAATTATCACCTTGTGTCTCTAAAATGGCTGCTGGCTCACAAACTTTAATTATTAAGTTCAAAAGAAAATTACTGAATTAAAAGTATAACCAGCACTGTAAATCAGGCATGCAACTCCCTACCTTTCAAGTGTTTCAGAAGAGAGATTGACAATCAGTACCCAGTTATTTGTATTCCTTTAGTCCATAAGTGTCCACAAATCAAAAAAGGTCTTTTCATAAAATATGTCCAAAGCCATGGATATTCAAAGTCCACTGCAAACTGCTGAGCGGCTTTATTCTCAGCACTTCTGTCCTTTTGACCAACTGCCTGGCAGTGGATACGTTTGCTCTCCTGCAACAGTCTCGCTTGAAACAGGAAAATGTCCATCATCTTCTTTCCACGCAGACTCACACTGGACCAGGCTGCTGTAACAGCCATCACCACATGTTTACAGAAGGGAGAAAGCTAAACATAATGGGCTGAACCAAAGTGAAGTGCCTCAGAACGTGGTGCTCTGATTGGTCAGGTTCAGAGAGTCAGAAGGCTTTTAAAGAGCCCTCTGACATAAGTCAATAGAGTACAGACTCTCCTTCTGTACAATTTAAGCAAAATGTTTTTAACTGACCAAATGTGACCTTTTAGGTTTTGATTAATTGCCTTATTGCTTTTCTACTTCCACCATCTCGTCCTCCATTTCTGGGATGGGGCACTCGTTAGGATCAGTACATATTTTTCTCTTGAAACAGACTAGCTTTCTCCTCCTCATTCTTTTGTTTCATAGTAAAAGGCACTGACCTTGGTTTGTCAAAATAACAACATTGTGACATTACTACTTTTGCTTTGAAGTCTTTCAACATTGCTCACCAATGGACACCTGTGCTGGGCATCCATCCATCCATCCATCCACCCATCCACCCAAGAAACGTCATCAAGACCTTTGTCATGACTGATGAGTGGCAGCAAGCCTGAAAACTGTGGCCTGACTAATCAGAGCCCTATAACCGTAGACCTACAGTGAGGATGAATACGACCCTTTAACCTGCACTTTATTTCTTGAACACTATCATTGTTCTCTAAAGGGAAGAAAGAAAAATCCTTTCATGTGTGCGTCTGTGGTAACTCTGGCATTCAGCGTGGGGAGGGGAGGGAGAGACAGAGACAGACAGAGAGAGAGTGACAGAGGGAGGAGGGGGGAAAGAGAGGTAACCTGCACCTGCACATGGAGGAAGTCTCTCTCTCTCTCTCTCTCTCTCTCTCTCTCTCTCTCCCTCTCTCCTTCCCGTCCACTCCTAATAGGATAATTGATAGATAGCCCTAAATAGTCAATAACTCTGGACTGGAGCGAGGTCGTCGGAAGCTCTGAGGAGAAACTTTGATGCGCTGCTCTCTGAGTCTCGGAGCAGCAAGTTGCAGCGGGACTTTGAACGCCGGAGATGCTCTGAGAGCAACTGGAAGTTAAAATCTAAAACACGTTGCTGCCGTCAGGAAACTCGGATTTTACAGGTGGGATTTTATTTATTTATTTATTTATTTACTTATTTTAAACTTGGGTTTAATTTCATGTTTGAACAGGATTATGTTTATTTTTACATGAGCTAACTTAAAATCACTGTCTCCTCAGAGTGCAGCGGTTATTTGATGTAAATTGATGACATGATTATATCACCCTTAAACATTTATTTTTTAACTTTAAATCTCGCTGAGATGTTTTATTTTTCGCGGCATTTCTGGGGTGACCACACATATTCAATATTTGATTAGTTTAAATCACGATTAAAATAATTGATTCAGTATGTAACACTCTTCAGAAATGCCATTTAAATATTTTAAAGAGGTGGAGTCGTGTTTTGACGAGCCTTCATCAAACTTTTCATTCAGTTTGTCACGGCCCAAATTAGCCTGCACTGTATTTCGTCCGCATCCTGCTGATTGGAAAAGTGTTGTAATGAGAGGATTTCCCATCACTGCAGATATGGATCAGAGGGCAGTGTGCGCCGGATGCCACCGACTGATCACAGACAGATTCCTGCTCAGAGTCACTGACGGCCTCTGGCACGAGGGCTGTGTGCGGTGCGCAGCGTGCGGGGACGCGCTCAGGAACTCCTGTTTTCTGCGGGACCGCAAACTTTACTGCAAACGGGACTATGCTGAGTGAGTGCTCACCTCCAACTCTGAATTATTGTTTGGTTTGTGTTCATGTGAAAGCATATCATCACATACATACAGCTGCGTTTCAGCCCAGAAATACCTTTAAAGGTCAAAAACTTTAGTGGTTTTAATGCGCATTCACCAAAGTCATGAAGTTGTAGCTATATTGCAAGTGATGAAGACATTTTAATACAATTAATTTGATCTATATATACCGTATAGATTTTTTTTTATTATCATAGTTTGTGACAATTTTGCATGTATTCAATATCCACAATATGTCACAATAATCCCATGTCCTCTTTCAAGCTCGAGGCTCATAAATTGCAGATATAGGCTACCAGGATTTGGTGCAATTAGGCATAATACTATATTACACAGGTATAAACATCTAATGGTAGAAAAAGCAATAAAAGCAGCACATCCTCCACTTACATTTTACCATTTACACATTAAAAGTCCATTTGAAGTTATATAAATGTTCCACCACAGTGACTATAGGACAATATATTGTTTTATGGTCCAATTTATAGGAATAACAGCTCATTGTTATATTGTTGCTTTTCATTTTGTTCAGGCTGGATTTTCCATTTTGCTTCGTCTTGTGTTATTCGTTTCATTTTATTTTTTGGCCTCCTGTCCAAAATGATTCTGTGATTCTGTGATATTAAGGCAGTTTTCACAACAGAACCCTTGTCCACATCTGACCTTGACTAAGAATGTGTGTGTGTGTGTGTAGGTGTGTGTGTGTGTGTGTGTGAGAGAGAGAGAGAGAGAGCGATAGTGAGGCAGAGAGAGAGAACAGAGCGACAGAGTTGAGTGATTTCTCTTATTAGCTTTATGTGTATATTCTGCATTGCGTTGCATACTGTTTATGGCTACATCTTGTAGTTGTGTACTTGTTGTGTACAAAGGGATTATTGTGTCATATAATGTATGTGTGCCTGCGTAGTGCGTATATTATGAGCTGACTTCCAGGGAAGTTGGCACCGTGCGCTAAGAACAAGGTGACTGTAGGAGGAAGGGGTGGCGAGGGAGCTGGAATGTGAGAACACTATTGCATACTGTACATCCATACACACACACACGCACACACACACTTGCTCACAAAACAACACAATCACACCTTCACACACACATACAGCACACAACTAGGGGTAGAGCTCAACTGACACATTGTCAAAATGTGTTAAAATTTCGAGACCCACTGGCGTGGCAACTGCAAGCTGGGGACAACATATGGTCTCGTCCACGAGGTTGCCCCCCCCCCCCCCCACCCCCCCCCCCACACACACACACACACACACACACACCCTCCCACCCCTCCAAAACTCCAACCATCACCCATTGCCTCACTCCCTCATGCCCATCACCTCATCCCCTCATTCTTCTTCCAAAACATGCTCTCACCTAAACAAGAGCCAAGACAAAAACTGTACAACCTAAAAGGTAGCAGCTCACGCTCTGTCTGAGCAATTTAGTGATGGTGGTTCTGCCAAACAGGCACGGGAACTAGAAGTTTGTTAGTACACTCGCTGTTCCAAAAAGTGCCCCCACTGTCACATTCTTAGTTAAATACAATTACATTGCATGTGTTTCTGCAAATTCAGTATTTGTTGGCAGACCGGTTGAGTTTTGTCAGTTTTTAGTCTCTTATTCTTTTGCTATGACTTTGTTTATTGCATGATCAGATAATAACTCTTGGCCAAAGTGCAGAAAGATAAGCAGGACTGAAAGGTAATTAGGAGAGTAGAAGAGCCATATGTCAGAAGGTCTGGCGCATCTTTACAAAGGGAGATAGCGGGGATGGTGTGAACTTATTTTGGGGGACGGTGCGCTCCATGAGCCCTGGCGTTATGTGCCGTGGCATCTGGAAAGCTCCGCTCACAGCAGCCCCTGTGTCGAGCAATGGGACGACGCCCAACCGACCGTGAGATATCTGACCTGACCAATTAGCAGGAGGCCGGGTGCCAAAGCTCCACCTCTGTGGTCTCACGTCTCCATCACCCCAACCCCGCTCCTCACTGCCCCCGCCTGAGGTTATGGCACCCTACAACACACTACTGTACTTCTGGCCACAGTTTTTTTTTAAGCATCACTGTGTTTTTCTCTCACTTTTATAAACTGCTCCTCCCAAAACTGATGATTATTCCATACTGTGACAACATTTGTCTCTTAACACCACGCTGCATCTTCTCTATGAATCGTTGTTTGTTCCCGTCCGGTGCCAGACGGACCTTCAGGTTTTGTTTCCTCATGGAGGCAAAAGACAGTACTTCCTTTGAGAATGTGTTAATTTTTACCAGAACAAAAAGATATGGTCAACGCAGGAAGGAAACAAACTTACTCCAAATTAGTTGACGTGTTAAAAGATAAACACCAACAACTGTAAAGCAAAAGATAGAATAAATACAGGTATTCAAAGAAAATGTTTTTCTTGACCACATCACAATGCAGAAATTAGATTTTCTTGTAATCTTATTTTATGATCTTATATTATGATTTATTGACATCTGATGAATGTCATGATATTTGTGGATAACTGGATACTGGAGCAAATGTATTTTCTAGTGACTAAATACAAAGTCTTTCAGTATTTGTGTTTGGAGAGTGATGGTGATTGCTGATTATTCTAATTAACTGCTGGCCCCATTTTCCTCTTGACATCATTGTGTCGTACATATAATGGTTATTTAGTCTGACCTGTAGCAGCCCACAGGACACATAATATGTACCGTACACAAGCCATTACTGTAATTTAATGAAGCGGTATGCAAATTCCTGTCCGACAATGTGATGTTTAGGTTGGTTAGACTGTCAGTGGGTCGAGATTGGCTGAACGGTTCAGTGGACAGGTGCGCTGGACAGCAGTTTGGTCGTCTTGATCAGTGGTGTGACTGGCGGTGCACTTGACCCGCGGATCTGTATCTGATACACGGCTTCTGTCGGCGTGTGTGCTCAGCAAAGGATCCAGGTTAACCTGATCCAGAAACAGGATCTGTTGCTCTGCTTGTCCAGCAGACCAGCAGTCTGTGTGCCTGACTGCCAAAGGTCAGCGCTGAAGTCAAGGCAGGAACAATGAGAGAGGAGCCTTTTGAGGATATGTGTCTGTGTGTGTGTATTTCTGCGAAAACACTCATCATGTTGCAAAGTGCATATACCTTGAGAGCGACTGTGTCAGTATGGAGGAGCACAGGATTTTGCTGACTTCTTTGTAATGATCTTGTCACTAATTGCCGTGTCTAAATCCAGCGTGACTGAGTGTTCCCGCTCTGCTGGCAGGGCCTCTGGCCCAATCATGTCGGCGGAAACTCTGAAATATTAAACACCTTGAGCTGCTCCATAAGTATTGGAGGTACTCTTACCTTTGCATTAACAACGCTTAAAAGTTCGAGGGATAATAAGACAAACTGGTCAAGGAGTATAATGGAAAAGCGATTCTCGAAACACCAATGATCTCACAACATTAATGCCCGTAGCTTCTTCTTCGCTCGCTGACATCCCACCATTAGCGTCATATTGAGGAATTAAATCAAGTACTTTGCTGTGTCACTCAGAAATATTCTGAGTGTTTCCTCTGCCACGCTTCCTTTTACAAAATATTTCCTTGCATCTTTTGTTGCCACAGGCATCCACATACCTCAGACGGTATGTTGGCCATATTAAAGTGCATACCATTGAGGCCGTGGGGCAGACGGCTCGGATGGGTCAAGTAGCCCGACTGACCCTCCTGAGCTTCTGGGAATGGGCTTTACCGTTTCCCTAGCGACCCCACAGCAACAGTAAGAGGTCCCAGCAATGTTTGGCTTCAGGATGTTGCAGCTCCTGAGCTTTTGACAGGGATGTCTCAACCTGGGCGTTGAGTCTTTGTTTTCTCACTGAATTCCAGTTTTAGATAAAAGACGGCCAAATGCCATATTTGTTTTATTTAACGTGAAACTGTTTCGCTAATATGTTTATTTCAAAGTTTTTCTTTTACTTGAATATTTTCACTCACAATAACTGTGGTTCGTTGTATCTAAAGTGGATCATAGCTGGCTTTTAAAAGAGATACTAATAGGCCAATATTACTGTATTCCATATATTTGCATGATGAAGTTGGGCTTTTTTTTAACTTTACCCTACACCAATCACCTCTGCTGCAAGTTTTTTTCCCCAATACACAGTAGCAAGAAAAAACTTGAATTCAGTATTTTCATCTGAAAACAAAAACATGCAGAAAAAAAAGCTGTCACTTTCTCATGCCTCTGTGCTGACTGGTCTGGTGACCCAGTCAGGTCTGGAGACAAACGCCAGCTCCAGAATGATGACGCATCATCCTGCGTGACAGACCCAAAATGCGGCGGTGCCAGCCAGAGGACAATGGTCCTGCTGCTTGGGGGCTGGCTCTGTCTTTGTCCCGCTCTGGTTAAGCAGACTTAGGGATAATTCCGCAGATAATTCCTGGGACCGGCGGCTCAGCCTCTCCCACCAGGAGAGCTGATTCCCCCCCTCAGCCTGGAGCCATGGCCTGCCGAGTGCTTTTCTCTCGCCTCCCCAGGAGCACAGCCTCGGACATGGCAGCCGGAGCCACGGCAACAGTCTCTGAGGCTAAGCTCACTGGTCCTGGTTGCCAGGCGCTAAGATGCACACCCGCCATGCTAAGGGTATGTGTCTGAGTGTCCGGGGCAGGGGGGGAGGAAGGGGAGAGGGGAGAAGTCAGCCTGGCAGTTGTTTTGAGTGACAGCTCGACTCAGCAACATTCCCCAAGTCAACCAAGCATGTTTTTTTTCTCATGGAGTCCCTTCTTACCGAGGTGTGAAGGGTCTTCAAGTGTCCCGGCTTTACTTCAACTCTAGCCGGCGAAACAAAAGCATCACTCTCTCTTATTTACCAAGCTCTCACAGTTCTCTCTGTTTCCTCCAATAGTTACACCCCCACTCTCGCCCCCTTTCCTGTCTCTCCAGACTGTTTGCAGTGCGTTGTGGGGGCTGCGCCGAGGCCATCTCGCCTGCAGAGCTGGTGATGCGCGCAGGGGCCGCTGTGTTCCACCTGCGCTGCTTCACCTGCAGCGTTTGTTCCTGTCGCCTGCAGACAGGAGACCACTGCGTCCTCAGGGAGGGACAGTTACTGTGTGCCAGAGAGGACTACCACCAGTGTCTGGCCAGCCCAACCTCCTCCGACACAGGTACTGGCAGTATGTGTGTGTGTGTGTGTGTGTATGCGTGCGTACGTACAAAAGAAAACAGTGTGTCAGAGCAAACTCAGTGCCAATACAATATTGAAGACTTGCAAGACCATGGCTTTCATTGCAGCAGTCTCAGTATGTGTGTTTTTGGACTATAGTGTTTTAATAATACTTTATACTGTATTGTATCTATTTATTTAAAATGCAATTTGTTTAAGGATATTCAAGGTTATTGAATTTATTCCTGGAAATGTAGGAAAGTGGTTTATGTGCTACTGATGTATTGATCATCTTATATTTCCTTTAAACCTTTCTCATTATTTGTAATTTTTAATGTGACTTACTTGAAAATCATTTTATGTGATTTCTTTATCATGTGATTCCATTAGGTAAAAGTGAGGATGAGGAGGAAGAAGAGGAAGAGGAGGAGGAGGCTGGGAGAGTTACTGGCAGACGAATTAGATCAGAAGACCTGGAAAGCAAACGTCCTAAAAGACCTCGCACTATCTTGACCACTCAACAAAGACGGACGTTTAAAGCCTCTTTTGAGGTGTCATCTAAGCCTTGCCGAAAGGTGAGGTTATTACTCTGTGTTTATCTAGTGCATCTAGAGCTGCTGTGGCTTCAAAGAGAAGTTAGTGATTTTAGTGCAAAATGTGGACAAATCTTAGAAATGAGCTTTCTTTCTTTCTTTCTTTCTTTCTTTCTTTCTTTCTTTCTTTCTTTCTTTCTTTCTTTCTTTCTTTCTTTCTTTCTTTTTAGTTAAACAAGAATTATTGATTTATCTATTTTTATGAAGTTCAGAAATTGCACAAGTTACCCCATTTTGTTTTCAAACAATACATTTCCTTAAATGTTTTATCCTTGTTTACGGTTGACAGGTGAGGTCATAGTGATGTTTATAACCTTCAACTGACCTCCTTTCCCTTTCTTTTTCTCTTTTCCTTTTTTTTTAAATCTTCTCTTCCTTTCTCTCTCCCTCAATCTTAATCCAAGGTAAGGGAGACCTTGGCAGCAGAGACCGGCCTGAGTGTCCGGGTTGTGCAGGTCTGGTTCCAGAACCAAAGAGCCAAAGTAATACAAAGTACACACACACACACACACACACACACACACACACACACACACACACACACACACACACACACACACGCACGCACAGACACACACACACGGTCATATGCGCTACTAATAAAAGGACTCTTTCTGCACTGTATTTGTATGCCAGAGTGGAAATCAGCCTGGTTATCTCCTCATACAGGAAACTGATGACATCTCACTGCGAGATTGCTGTAGATTAAACCCCATATTTCCTCACAAAGTGGGCTCATGTGTGGTTTCCCTCCTTCACTGAAAGATGTCTCTTACCTCGCTGTTAATACTTTGCAATTGCGCGAACACAGTCGTATGCCTGGGTGGCAGAGGGACTGCAGAGATAGAGAGAGAAGGAGTTTTACGATAGACCTGTTTGCACAGTTAGCTGTAATGTCTGGTGATGCATGTTTTTAGATGAAGAAACTGGCCAGACGACAGCAGCAGCAACAGGAGCAGCAGCTGACTCAGGAACACCGCGACCACCCATCACATCATACAGGTATTATATTGCTGAAATATGTGTCTTAGTAAGAAAAAAACAATTACAAATAATAAGGACAGATGACACCAATTGAGATACTATATGTCTCAGGAGGAAATGTGGGTTTTTAGCTGATTTTTAAATGAGTGCATTGAGTTATGGATGTTTAGAGGGAGGGCCTTCCAGAGGGTTAGGGCAGCAACGACAAAGGCTCCGTTTGTAACTAAATCAGTATTATAAGCTGTAAAAGATTTCCGACAGACATCTGACAAGTACCTCTTAAAGCCACAAAAGTCCATTAATAGTGACAGGAAAAGCTCATCAAAAGTCATAGACATACAAACAGTGAACTACAGTAGGCCTATGTTCGCCTGTGTGTCCCACAGCACCCTCCCGTGGTGGTTTGACCTCTGAGATGGAGCGGCTGGGCTCCTCTTATTCCCACATTCAGCAGCAGCAGCAGCAGCAGCAGCAGATGGGTCTCACCACACTGGAGCAGCAGGATTATGACATGGACCCCTTCAGACAGGGTCTGACCCCACCTCAGATGCCAGGGGATCACATGCACCCCTACGGTAAAGACCTCAGTGTTGCCGTCAGATGAGAGCTACATTCACAGCATTGATAAATGAGATAAGAGAAACTAAGAAAAAAAAAACCTGCATGGTTTTATTGTAATAGTCTGACTGAGGTCATAAGATTTTTTATTTTAAAAATGCATAATAGTCCCTTTATTTTTTATAATAATTTTAAAGAAAGATTGGATCCCAGTCAGTTTCAGCATTGCGGCAATAGGTGCTGCTCTTCATCCTCATACTGCTACTTTTAGGCCAGTGTTTTACCCGATTTAATTTTGCTGAGTGGCGGCAGCAAACATTCCTAAAAAATATTTTACAACTTTAAGATTTGTAATATAGCAGATATTTCATATTAATACATTTGTCAGGCAAATTTGAAAAAAACGGTTCAAAATAATTGTGAAGGGAACTCCCCTCCAATCCTGAGAAAAACTAAAAAAGACTAATAAATGATTAGATTATACAAATTGTTTATTAAAAAAAAGTGTTGTTGTCTCTTTTTTAGGCTTTAAGGGCCTGTATGGTGACGTGGACAGAGACCCTCTGTGTCATGTGGCTGACACCGACTGTCTCTCCCTGGGTGATTCCTCTTTACTTACTCCCATTGATCGCCTCTACTCCATGCAGGACTCTTACTTCACCTCCTGAGAGTGAAGATTGGACTCAGTAAAGAATAGTTTGTCTCCCTCACCCTGCATTGCTCTCTGGTCTCATCATTTATCTCACTGGACAAATGCACAGGAAGGTGGCCGTAAAAAATACTGCGAATGGGACGTGGGTACACTGTGACACCATGCAATATACTCTAAGTCAGTGGTTATCAGGCCATTAGAGAGTGGATGCAGTATCGTATACACCTCCATATAAACATAATTCCACAACTGCCTCGTATGCTTTACAATCCCACTGTACAAAACAGGCTCTTTTCTGTGTATGCATGACACTGTCAGACCTCTCTCTTGCTATGTTTGAATGTTAGATTATGAGATTATAACTGCATCTACTAATGTAAATAGCTCTTTGGGTGTGTATTTGTATTTATTCTCACAATGTCTGTATGCTGTTCAACTTGAATGGACCAACAATGATCAATAAATAATGTTCAAATACTGTGCAAATTGTGGCGCAGTGAGGATAAAGCACAGGCTCGTCTGTTTGGAGGAAGATGGGGGTATTCATGCTGAGGGTTACAGCCGGGTCAGTCCATCCTCAGTGCTTATCGGTCCGATCTAGGTGACAGGTCAGCGAGGCATCTTCCCCTGGCTGTTAGGTGGATCATCAGATTGTAAAATACTGGGCTATGACAGCAGCATGGGTCAGTGGCAGGTAAGCATCACATCCACGCCGCCGTCATCAACGCTCACATTGTGCTCCTCACGGTCAAAGGCCCTCGCTGCATTTTTCTGCCTTTTCCTTCCTCCAGTCAAAGCGGACTGGAAGGGGAAAGGGTGGAGGGGGAGGCGACCACCCAGGCACTGTGCCCAGCTGGAATGCACCAATCCTGGGGAAAGAGAGGTTGAGAAAACCCAGGGAGGGGGTTCCAGACAACGGAGGGGCTGAAAGCTGTGTCAGGGGAGAATGCCCAGGGTGACACAGAGATATGAAGCCCCACTGTATGGAGTGCCTCCTTGCCCCAGCCGTGAACCCGCTCCTGGACCCATCTCATATATCCCACTATGAAATCAGACCTTGCAGAGCAGAGAGCGCAAGTCAATGGTCAGGAACAATCTAACTGTCTGTCACCGCGGTATGCTACTGCCAACCAGAGCTAAAGAAGTGTGCAGCAGACTATACTGTGTGTGTGTTTCTTTGAGTCTGTCTTTGTATCTGTGTCTGTATCTGTTCTAAGTGTCCACTGGCATGTGCATGTGTGCGTGCTCATGTGTTAGGAGGACTACAACACTCTTTGTTGGAGGGACCCAAGTATCATAATGCATTTCCTTGTTTCTGCAGAGGTAGATGAGGAGAGAAAAGCCAGACTTGAATATCAGGGAATGAAGCCAACGTGGTCACCTGCAGGGCCTTTTCCCGTCTTGTGCGCGAGTCTGTGCACAGTTGGCATGTATATATATGGCTGCCAGCAGCAGTGGGTGGGATGAGAAAAATAATCAAAATGTGATCATACAGTCGCAGCGGGTAGCAATAACCTCATTATTATTCTGACGGTAGCCAAACAGTTTCCTGTCAACAGTTTGGTTATTTATTGCACCCCTAATGCCAGCCATAGGCCACAAACCCTCTGTCTTTTAACCGCTATAATTGGCTTCATGCTGTTGCAGCGCCAAGACAGATGCACACGCTTTGCTGAAGATGCTCATTTGCTGCACATGTTTCTGCTGCAATTTTGGCACAGCAGCAGCTACTTAAATGTATACAATTAACATCATACAATACATATAATTAATTTAGGACTAAATGTGTAGGAGAATATATCGTCCCATATATATTACATCATGTCAGTCTCAGATAAAGACAGTTCAGTATTCTACTCTGATTGCAGTAAGTTGCCCCACAATGTTGGATCCATTCCCAGTGTGACACATTGAGCTGCGACTGATAATAGATCACCTCTTTGCCACTTAGTGACAGGAGCTTTCTGGCCATTAAATGTGCTAAATTGACACTTTGAGCCAGTTTGGCAACCTCATAGGTCCTCCACCACCTGACCCCACATTATTGGATCCTATGGAGGAGGTCAAATGTGGGTAAACCAGGCTGCAAAGGAGGGAAATGTACCACATCACGGTGGACATTGCTATGCCAGTGCTGATCAAATGCTTGATGTGACGGAGTGGATGAGTCAGCTAAGAAAATGAATAAATAACTGCAACATTTTAAGGATCTTTAAAATTTATTGGCAATTTAAGTGACAAGATGCACAGGCAGGCAATTAAAAAAAAGCTGCACACAAACTCTGTGATGTATGGCACTTGCAAATTTAAAGCACACTTGAAAGAAGTTATCAGTATCAAATTATCAAGCTTCAGATAATAATATCATTAATAACAGAAAGCATCAGTTTGTTTCAGTATTTTGAAATGTGTTGCTTCAAAAATCAAAAGCGTCAAAAGAGAACAAAGAACAAAAAGATCAAGACTCAAATGCTGGATTCTCTCTTTCTTCCCATGATGAAACATCCGATATAATCGCTTTTCCTGTAAAAATCAAGAGATGGGATCTGTGTGTCACAACAAAATGTTTTCAAATTGCATGTGTATGATGTGTGTAAGCAGGATCATTGTTGTAGCTTTCACCTCGATTTTTAGGTCGTTTCAAAAGAAAGAAAGCCAAACCGGCCAGTCCTATCAGGGCAAGTGGCGTAACAACAGTGGCCACCCCGGCTGGGCTATTCATCAGCATGGCAAACCCACTTGGAAGAGCTTGTACAGGAAACACAGAGTTCATTATTAATATGAGTCTTGTTCTCACTTTACCTTTCATTATTTTATGATGTCTATGATGCCGTCAGTCTTTCAGTTAATAAAGGACTACCAAGCAAACACTGGCAATACACTCCTATCCCAGAGAATCAGTTTTCATGAAAAATTTACCTGTGCAGTTTGGCAGACTATCACTCCAAAGCCCAGAGGAGGAGCATAGCAGTATCTCAGTGCCATTCAAGGAGAATCCACCTGTACATGTAAAAAGACACTTCGATCCAAAGCTGAAATTCCCCAGAGGGTGGGAGCAGTTCACAGAGAGGGGCAGAGACAAGGCAGGGACGGCCTCACACTGTACCGCTGGAAAGCACAGAAACTGTAATTAGACCAGCTGTTTGAAAACCATGAACAGCAAGACCAAAGTGGTGCATTTAAGGTAATGCTGAGCACTCACGCTGGCAAGTGGGTAGATCCTGACTCCAGTCGCCTGAGTGGTTGCATGTCACAGTCGGTGTTCCCCTCAGCCAGAAACCCTCATTACATTCAAAACCACAGCGGGAGTTATAGCTGAATGGAGAGTGTGGATGGATACAGCTCATTCTTCCTTGTTGTGGAGCTTCGGCCAGTAGGGGGCATGGACGTGCTGCAGATAAAATTAAACCATAACCACCAGCCACTGAACAAACCGCCTTGTCTCAAACAAAGGATATTTTACAGACCTAACCACTAATTCCACATAATGGAAGTTAATGACATAACTTTTCTGTTGCAACATGTAATGCATTTATAAATCCACATAGGAACCCACATCCTAAAACACAAGCATGCAGCAGGGAATAAATGCCAAGTGTTCAGAATTTGATTTATTACCCAGACAGTGGGCTGTTTCTCTGCTCCATGTGCCTGCAGAGGTGCATTCAGTGTCACCTGTACCATTCAGGACAAAACCGTCCGCACAGGTAAACGTGCACTGAGAACCGAAACTGAACTCTCCATGAGGGCCAGAACAGGATACATAGCCGTGAGGGAGAGAGCTCGGAGAAGGACATCTCTTGGCTGCAACAGACAGAAGGAGAGATCAACAAGATATATTAGGGCTTTATTGGACACACAGGAATGCAGAATCTATGTCGTGATCTTACTGTAAGAGCTCTAATATTGTTTCCTAATCGACAAATAATAAAACTGAGATCTATGTTTTCTTTTGTGTTTTTTTTACCCAGGCACTGTGGGCTGTCAGTGCTCCATGTGGCCTGAGAGGTGCACTCTGAGTCAGCTTGGCCCTTCAGGAAAAAACCCTCTTTACAGGTTGATGTGCACCGAGAGCCAAAAGTGAAGTTTCCATGAGGACCGTGGCAGGATGAATAACCATGAGGGGGAGAGTTCCGGGTAGGACATCTCTTAGCTGGAATAGAGATGAAGGACAGACATTTTAGAGCCGCATGTGGCCAAAATAAACTAGAAGAGGAAATTACAAGGCCTCTCAGTTACATTTGCTTGATTATATCCTAGACCTCGACCTTTTTTTTTCTTTTTTATCCAAACAATGTGGGATGTCTGCACTCCACATGTCCCCAGAGGTGCAGTCAATGTCACCTGTACCATTCAGGAGAAAAGAAAACCCTCTTGACAGGCTGACGTGCACCGGGAATGTGGATCAACACAAAATAAAGAGCCATGGGCAGCAGAGTTCAGAGTCCACCTAGATATTCTTATGTTACTGTATATGATTAAGTGGTGCCAGCATCTAATAACAACAACACAGTTAACAGCTCGGGAAATTCCAGTGAGGTGCACATTTTATATACACAATTGTTGAAAAACAAAAGTGTTGATTTCAGAGAAATTGTGAGTAATGAGAACAGAATGTATGGTATACAATTTAGTCATCAGTGACCCTACCCTGGCAGACAGGAAGTGCATGACTCCAGTTGCCATGTGAAGAACATTTTGTCATGTTTGTGCCGATCAGATCAAATCCTTCTTCACATTGCACAGTGCATATTGAGCCATAGTTGTCCTCTCCCAAAGGTCCTTGGCATTTCACAGAGGCATGGGGTGGGGCCTCTAGACGGTTGCATTGTACCACTGAAGTAAGAAGAAACACTATTACTCACCAGAGCAGTGGAAAGTTTTGTCTTTTTTTGTGTTGCATTCAAGGGAACAAATGAATTCTCCGTCACCATGAGAATCACAAATAAATCCCAAACCTGTGCATGTAGGTGAAGGTTTGCTCCAGTTCCCTGAAGCCAGACAGGTGAGCGTACTGTCCCCAGTCAGGTAGAAGCCGTCCTGACAGGTGAAGTCACACCAGGAGCCAAAGGAGAACGGCTCCACGGTGTCCACACATGTCACGTTGCCGGCATCAAGAAAGAGAATGGGGGCGCACTTTTTCACTGTGGTGCCAGACAGATATCACACAGTCACACTCAATGCAAATCAACATCCTTGTGTAACGTATCAGTCTGAACCACTGAGCATTGTGCCTACTTTCAAACACATAGCATGTGGTGGTGTGAATAATAACGCTGACATAATTTATAGTCAGAGAAAACAGGAACTGCAACCTACATTAAAACATGATATTGTTTCTCCGACGCGGACATAAATAGGTGTTAAGTAAAGTGGTGACAGGTGTGACCTGCCTCTGATCTGCTGTACTGTCTGGACAGGATGTACTGTAGCTGCACCCTGAGTTCAGTAAATTATGAGCAAAAGGTAGCAGTGACAATCTATTACCAGGCGTCAAGTGATATACAAAAAAAATGAATGTTCAATATTTTACATTTCTAATCAGGTTTTTTTGGTCAAAAATTCTATTTCGAGGTAAAGATATTGCTACTATGCCTCATGCTGCTGACCTTTTTGGCCAGGTCACCCTTGCGAAAGAGATCCTGATCTCAATGGGCTTTTATCTGGTACCCAAAATTCAAATTTCACTCATTATCTACTCAACCTTAAGTCGCCTAAGAGCTGTGAGAATTTTCAGAGTCCTCCGTTCCTTCTCTGAGTTACCGGGGGGTCCGCGCAGCAGTATTTGTCCATATAATGGTTGTCAATGGACACCAGACGAAACCAAAAAACATCCAAATACCTCCACTGTCTGTAATGTCCCTCTTGTATTGAAGCCCCGACATGAGAAATTGTTCCGCCAGTCAGTATAAAATCATGTGAGAATTGACACAGGAAGAGCAGTGATCTGAGACACTGGGAGCTTCCGCTACAAACAAGCTTCAAATATAGACTTATTAAATTTTTTTTGGAACAATTTCTCATGTCAGGGCTTCAATATGTGGCAAGGTGAAGAGGGACCCGGGCGGGCTTCGAACCCCAGACTCCCGAGTCGGAGTCATGCGCGCTAACCAGTCGGCCAAAGAGACATCCCTTTGGCCAAGTAGCCAGGGCCCATGATCAACTGGAGGCACACAGTGACAGGACCACCACTGTCACAAATACAAGAGGGACATTACATTACAGTATGGAGGTATTTGGATGTTTTTTGGTGTGTCTTTTTGGACGATGAAAACTGGTGTCCATTGACAACCATTATATGGACAAATACTGCTGTGCGGACCCCCGTAACTCAGAGAAGGAACGGAGGACTCGGAGGAATGGAGAATTCTCACAGCTCTTAGTTGACATGAGGGTGAGTAGATAATGAGTGAAATTTGAATTTTGGGTGAACTATCCCTTTAAATAAAGGTTAAAAAAAAGATGATCACTTACATGTACATGCTGGGACGCTAGCAGTCCACTGCCCAGTGTGGTCACAACGCATCTGGCTCTCTCCACTCAGCTCATATCCTTCATCACACCTGATCTCACAGGTGGAGCTGTAGCTGTAAGGTGCGATGGGGTGGCTGCAGTTCATTGCACCTCCACTGATGTTAGCGTGCTTCAGAGCTGGACACTGTTCAACTACAAGAGGAATAATACATTTTTTAAAAAGAATGTTTTCCTTTTAACTTTGTCACCTGAAATAACAATTACTTTCACATTGTTGTTATACAGTGGCCATACCTTGACACAGAGGGACTGGGTGGTCCCAGTGCCCACTGCTTTGGCACAACAGTTGGGGCGAGCCTAACAAGCGAAAGCCAAGTTCACAGTGGAAACCACAGGAAGAGTTGAAACGATAGGGCCCATAGGGATGGGAACAGTCGTGAGAACCTTTCTCTGGTTCTGGCAAGGGACTGCATGTGATTGCTAAAGAGAAATAACACAAAAATCATGTTTTGTTTTGTTTTTTAATCTCATTTCAGAGGTCATGGCTGGTCTTAACAAAATGATGACTGTTTCACTCACCCTCCTCACAGCGCTGTCCAAAGAAACCAGGATGACACTGACAAGCATAGCTCCCCACGGTTTCCACACAGTCTGCATGGACACTGCAGGAATCCTTTGTGCAAGTGTCTACATACATACAAACAGAGATTTTAAATTCTATAATAAGACTACATGACTCAGTATGTATGTCCAAACAAAACAGAAATGAAGAGTGCTTTACCAGAGTAGCATATTGTTCCCTTTTTACTTTGGCATTTCTCATTGTTCCACTTGGCTGTGTCTTCGTCCCTCTTAATGTAAATCTCCACACAGTCCCGATCTTGTAAGTCATCTGGCTCGCCTGTCGCCCAGTTTTGAAAGTCGTTAGGCACGACCTTATTAGCTCCTTCCCAGGTCCACACTCCAGCCGCTCTGTGGAAACCTATCCAGTAATATTTTGAATAACGTGGCAGCAGGTTGTTGATGAAGTCATTCTCCTCCTGGGTCTGGATGGTCACTATGTCTTTGAAGTTCTCCTGGCACCATTTACGGGCATCACACCATTCTCGTCTTGGGCTGGTGCTGTGGTGGTAGGTCCATGCCTTTGCTCCTCCACCACAGTTCAGGTCTTAGATGAAATGTAAGGACAATGAGTTTAAAGTGAACTTGTGAAGCATGAGCTGTTCATGGATTAAGAAGACTTACCTTGAGTAAAAACAATCAGGGCAACTATCAGCACCCTGCGATGCAAACTTGATTCATGAGACATCTGAAATGAAAAATGTATTTTTATTCATTTATTTTTAACATCATTTTATAGGGATGTGAACTCAAAGATTTTACACTCAAAGTTTACAGCTTACCATTTGGTCTGTCTTCAGCCACTCACTGATGATGAATGGCAAAAACCGCATAACACGTCCTCCAATGGGTAACAGCCAATAGCCAATGACTCAAGTAATATCACTTACCAAAACTTCCTTTCAGGAAGGGCACCACTATACCACACACACACACACACACACACACACACACACACACACACACTGGCATAATTCCATGACATATTTTATTAAATTCTGTAGAAGGAGCAGAATTACTGGAAAGGCGTGTTTTGAGGTTACGCACATGTTCTAATAATAATACAATAATAATACATAATAACATAGACACACTGTAATATTATTAGAGGAAATGATTACTGTAACTGTCATCTTGGCATATGCACTGTGCAGGCGGTGATAAAGGTTTATTTGTGGACTGTGAACTACAAATAATATGAATAACTACATTTGGATAAATATAGATCTATTCTAATAAGTCATAAATTAGGCTCCAGTCCTCCTTTATCCGTTCACCTCACTGGAGGGACTCGTCACGACTTCTTCAGGCTCCCTGTGAAAGACAAGCATTTTGAAACACACATTTTGACTCCACATATTTTTAATAAGTCAACATCATTAAAACTTGAAGATCCCTTGTGCTGCATAAATGGGTGGAGGTGCTTTGGGCAAGCAATTTCAACACTGACCTTGCTTGTGTAACTTTTTTTCCTGTGAGAAATGAACGGACAAACAGATCACTTGTGTTGCAATAAGATTGCACTGTATATTACGGTTCTGTGGAGCGTAATTGAGAAATAGTTACTTTTTCTACGTTTCATCCAGCAAAAACAGATGCAGCAGAAGGCCGACAAGGCCCCACACCCAGCCATGGCCAGCAGAGCCTGTTTGTAGCCTGAGAAAAAAGGAAAAAGCAGTCCCTCCGATTATCATTTCGTTTTTTCCCCCTTTGCTCTTGTCTCTCCTGTCTAATCTGAATGTATGATTGGACTGGCTCTTCTTTTATCTTTTGTATTTTCTTTTTTTTTCAGAGGTCTTCTTTGTTATAATGGCAATACATTCTAATCTAATTTTATCTAATCTAACATTTTACTGTTGGGTTTCATAAAGACAAAAAGTAAGGTCTTACCCTGTAAAGTGCCCTGGGATAATGTGTATTATAATTTTGGCCCTGTACAAATCAAATTGAATTGGAATAATATTCTTTCTAAAACAACTCAGTACCAGTGCTACTACCGTTGCCCATTTTAGCAGCAAGCAGCAATACCAGTGCAATGGTTACCTTTAAAAAAAGCATGAAACAAACTTTCAAACAACTTTAAATGTTTACTTGTACAAGTGGGTCTTGGGCCGCTCCAGTCCCCAGTGGGACCACAGGTAACGCTCCGTGAGCCTGTCAGCAGGAAGCCTTGGTGGCATTTCAGTTGGCAGGTTGAGTTAAACGCCAATTTTCTTGCAGAGCTGCAGCTAAAGTTTCCATTATCAGGCGGAGGCAGATGGGGGCATTCCACAGCTGTGGGTATAAACAGTTAAGAGGTTAACAGGGGTGCAGTTATGTAATGTCTTACATGTATTTTCTATTGTGAAAAGGACACATTTTCTAGACCACGTAAAAGCTGAGGTAAGTAATTTTGATCAGTATTCCAAACATGATCTTCATCCTGGCCTCGGGATACAAAGGAAACAGATGGAGTTGCTTATGACTGTGCTAAAAACACTTTTTTTCCCTTTTTTTTACCCAAGCAGTGTGGGGGGCCTGCACTCCATGTGCCCTGAGAGGTGCACTCTGTGTCAGCCGTCCCTTTCAGCAGAAAACCCTCCTCGCACATTGACGTGCAGCGAGAACCAACACTGAAGTCTCCATGTGGATGAATGCAAGATAAGGAGCCATGGGTAGTAGAGTTCAGAGTGGGGCATCTTTTAGCTGGGGGGTGAAGGGAGAGTGGGAGAGTCCAAATAAGTCACAAAGTAATGAGAAGTACTGTAGTGAAGATGAGCAGTGTGAGTCAGAGTGAGCGAGGCCACAGGGGGCAGAGGCAGCGGAGTATCAGACCCAGGCAGACAATTAACTTTCAAAATGAAAAAAGCAGGAACAGACCAGTCCAGAAACTCACATGAGTGTAATAACAAGAACAACGTCAACAATTAGGAGCTGAGATTAACTAATTAAACTGTAGACTTGAGAGGATTTGCTGAGCTGGGAGAAAATTGACCATTTGCTCATTGTTCAATATATACGGTTCAATATGTTAGCACTGGTACTGTTGTATAAGATGAAGAATTTGACAGGTACATTTTCCATTATTATTATTATTATTATCAATTGTTAAGAAAGCTTGACAAGTAGTAGCAGTAAGATTATTCTATAGATTTTTTTAGAAGATCGTCTTAGAGCATTTTTTATATGCATATACATTGAAAGAGTTATGTACTCTGAAATAATTGTATTTTAAAATGGCATCTAGAAAGGACAAACAGTCGCAGCCAGCAAAAGCTTTTTCATTTTTTGTCTCACCCATTTGGCATCTGTCTCCGGAGAAGCCATCTTCACAGTCACATGTTATGTTATTTATGATCTCCTTGCATGTTCCTCTGCCACATGATGTTGCATTACATTGGGCTGTCAAGAGAAAGTATAGTACTGAAATCACTATTGTTTATGAAACTCCAACAAGTTTGAAAACAGCTTAACTTACCTTCATAACAAACAGGGTATTTGTCATTGGAGCATTTCTCATCATTCCACTTCCCTCTGTCTTTTCCTGCTTTGACATAGATTTCCACACAAAACTCTGTGATGTGGTTGTTATTCGGCTCCTTTTCTGCCCATGACTGATTACCAACCCATGTGCTGTTATTCCCAACCCAGGTCCATGTTTCGTTCTTTTGTTTTTTGGTGATTCCAATCCAATAATAGGGTGATCTGTCTCTCTCCGGCAGGAAGTCGACCAGTAAGTCATTCTCGTTCTGGCTCTGGATTACCACCATGTCTGTGTGATTGTCCTGGCAAAACTGCCTGGCCTTGGCCCAGTTCATAGTTGTATTTGAGTAATGAAATGTCCAGCACATAGTAGTTCCAACCAGTGAGCTACCTGCGAGGGGAACAAGAGGACAATTCACCATCAGATGCAACTCTATATTCTGCCATAGTATTAAAATTTAAACTCACCAATTAGGAGGAATAGTGTCCACTTCATTTCAGTGACCTACAGATACCAGTTGTTTGCTTGAAGAAAAGAGAAAAAAGAATGAATACCACAATGTAAAAAATATTGAATAAGAAATATTTACAAACACAGGGTTGATATTGTAGCCTGATATGTTAACAAAATGTTACTAAACATATATCATAATCTTTCTCATTAGAAAGAAAATCACTACACCACTGTGGTACAAAAAGTGAGTGTTAGTGGTGCGACCAGGGATCAATGTCAGGCTTTTATATTTCTGTTCTGGCAGTACAATCCCACATTATCATACAATCCCTGGATGTTTACTGTACAGAGTGAATGTATGTGATGAAGGACTGGTTTAATGAGTTATTATACAGAAACCACCTTTTTTTTTAGGGGAAATGCTACTTTCTTTTGGTAAAGCTGGGATCTGGGAAAGATTACTCACTCAAAAAAAAAAAATCTATGAATGGGAATATGAACCAAAAAACCCAGAGAGCTATTTCGATGGAACTTATTTTATTCTTGTTCATTTGAAAAATACCTGGAAAATCCTGAAATCGTAATTGTGTGAATGAACTGAAATACTGTATATCTATGGAAAGACCCCCTTAAATGTATGACATGAAGGGCTGCTTTACACACACAAGAACAGCTAAAATAGTAGAGAGCAAAAAATCGAGGCTTCAACCCGTTGCTCGGTCGCTACAGGATCAAATTCAAGTCCTTCAGGTCAAGACTCACAATTGTGCAGACAAATGATTATATGAAATAATCAAGCATAAGGTTTTGATATGTTTTGATCGTACAAAGAATGGATGTATTGAGTTAGACTCTGAAAGAGTAAGATGTCCGAATGATGAAAAAGAAGAATTAAGTTTCAATTAGTGTGTTGAATGCCTCCAGCAACGAATTATCTCACCTTGGCCTCAGTCACTCCTCACTCAGCTGAACTCCAAGCACTCGTAGCAGACAGCTGTCCAGAATAGCCTACGTAGGTCTGATTGGAGTCAGTCGCCACGTCAAGAATATGAAGGTAGATGTGCAAAATCACCCAAATTCACGATATATATAATTGCCACTTCACGGATTGGGGAGGGGAGACTATTTTTGGTAGTGGGGAAAAACACTTAGGCAGCATGCCAAAGTCTTTTAATGATGTTGAAAACCCCCGAAATTAGCATTTTCAGTGTCCTACACAGATGTTTTTTAGTGATACAGCTACTTTGCATCCGGACCGGTGATGAATCCAAGTTAACATAGAAACAGAAGGCTCACACTGTCGCCTCCAGTCTGATGTAAGATATCAGATTTATTTATGTTCTCACTTAAGTGCTGACACAGAAGTCTCTAAACTCAAACAATGGTGATGATCTGACGCCTTGCATATCTGGCACTATTCTGTTCTGTCCTGGGCCCTATAATGGTATGACAAGAGGTCATGTTGTATTTGTAAAAGGGTCTTCCTGGTCTCCTGAAAAAACACATGATGCCCTGCATTATCAGGGTTAATGTCACTGCTCAAAGTGTGAGAACATAGTTTGAATTGTGTGTAGACTTCATAGCTTGACCTTTGTGAACCGGCAGTGTTACACAGAAATAACCTATATCTTAAATATATCTTTCTGAACAGGATTTATAGGTCATCACACTGGAAGATGCATGAAACAACCAAAAGCGAATGTTGGTTTGATGTTTTATTATGAATAAATGTCAGTACTGCCTTAAACATACATAAATACCAGTGAACATTTCAAATGCATTAAACATCAAGTAAATAAATAGCATATAAATACAGAAATTAATACATTGAACATTTTCACAGTTCTGCAATAACATGGCTTCCACCCATAATATTATGCAGTATTTACAGTGGATAGAGCCATGCACCTTTCCAGCATTTTCATAAACCTGTTGAACAATATGTTCCATATCAAACTCCCTCAGGGAGGAAATACATGTTTGAACAACATTAAAGAGCAAATAAATGATATTGTTTGAGAATTCAACAAAAGCATGATGCCGTCAGTAAATGCAAAGGTCTGAAAGAAAACATTTTCTTACATCATTGACATTGCTGACATAGGCTAGTGGGTTTTCCTATGAACAAGAATTACTGTAATTGTCTATCCTCTTATGTTTTAGATATACTATATATAGTTGCTTGTGGAGATTATCACTCTATGAGGCTGTCAGTGCTGTTTTTGTAGACCTGTGGTGGAGCCTCTATGTCAGAGTTGCTGTAAGGAAAGAAAAAGAAGAGGATGAGCACTCAAATTCAAAATGTTTTTTCAAACTAACCTATGATTGAAGAAAAGTGAAAGCTTATCTCACCTGTTCAGCTCAAACTTGTTTGCCTTGTTCTTCAGTTTTCTCAGGACCCACATGGCAACGGACAGACCACTCAACAAAGCGCCTCCTGTGGCCACACCGGACACGATGGCAGTAGCCTGAGACGGGGAAACTGTGGAAACATAATTAAATGTGAATTATTTGACACTTAAAAGGCAAAGTTGCATTTAAATATTTGAATCATCCACATTTCTTATAACATGTCTTGTTTTCTTGGTTTTACCTTGGCAGGTGGGTCTGTCTCCCGTCCAGTTGCCGTGATGATCACAAGTCAGCAGCTCATGCCCATCTAATGAGTAATCTTGACTACATGTGAAGGAGCACTGAGAGCTGAATTCTGGTTGATTGTCGGAGCAGTTGATGTGACCGTTTTCAGGAGCCTCAAGCAACGGGCAACGTACAGCTGAAAAGAGAGCAAGAATGTAGATGTTAAACATCACATATAAATCACAAGAAACAAAATCAGAGCTTGAATAAGCTATTACTTGGTTTTGTATTTACAGATTTGTGAGAATGTGGTATTATCACAAAAGCACAGAATGAGAAAATCTTACAAGCATTAAGATGGTTTCCATTATATTTAAAGTTCGCCCTCACCTTCACAGCGTGGCATTCTCCCACTCCACTCAGCTGCTGATGTGCACGTCACATCGCTCTCCCCCACCAGCTCGTAGCCTAAGGCACATCTGAAACTGCAGGTGTTTCCGTAGATGAACCTCATAGCTGCATCTCCGCAGTTGACGGAACCATGTTCTAGTTCCTCAATAGGAGCGCACTGGACAGCTGCAAAACAGAGGGGGGACAGTAGAGGTCAGCAGCTGCACTGAAATGTAGACTTTAAATGCTACAAGGTAAAAACATAAAACATTTGTGCGTACCAACACAAGTTGGCTGTGGGGCATTCCAGCTTCCTGATGCTTCACATTGCAGAGTGTCAGATGGGGACCCAGTTAGTTCAAAGCCTTCATCACAAGTAAATACACGCGTGGAATGGTAGCTGGAAGGACCCAGAGGATCCGAGGACTTCATGGATCCTCTTGCTGGATGTGACAACTCTGGACACTGAACCACTGTGGATGAAAGGACCATCAAAAACACATTACAGTATGTCCCATCACTGAGAACAGAAAACTGTTCCTCTGAATTTAGCTACTTGAATTCAAACCATTGGAATACATGTGATATGCTTGCATACCTTTGCAGGTAGGGATGGCTGTATTCCACTGCCCATCCTCAGAGCACTGAATGGTGTGCTCTCCCTGCAGTTCAAAACCTGCTTCACAGCTGAAGCTGCAGGTGGAGCCTGGGCTATGATCAGTAGAAGATGTGCTGCACTCGGAGATCAGGTAAGCATTTCCCTTTGGATTTTGGCAAGTGATGGCTATCACAGGGGGGAGAAAACACAAAACAAGTTACATTTAGCATGTTTGTCAGAGGCACAGAATGAGAAAATCTTGTAAGGATAAAGATGGTTTCCATTATATTTAAAGTTCGCCCTCACCTTCACAGCGTGGCATTCTCCCACTCCACTCAGCTGCTGATGTGCACGTCACATCGCTCTCCCCCACCAGCCGGTAGCCCGAGGCACAGCTGAAGCTGCAGGTGTTTCCGTAGATGAACCTCATAGCTGCATCTCCGCAGTTGACGGAACCATGTTCTAGTTCCTCAATAGGAGCGCACTGGACAGCTGCAAAACAGAGGGGGGACAGTAGAGGTCAGCAGCTGCAGTAGAATGTGGGCTATAAATACTGCAAAGTAAAGACATAAAACATTTGTGCGTACCGACACAAGTTGGCTGTGGGGCATTCCAGCTTCCTGATGCTTCACATTGCAGAGTGTTAGATGGGGACCCAGTTAGTTCAAAGCCTTCCTCACAAGTAAATACACAGGTGGACTGGTAGCTGGAGGGACCCAGAGGATTGGAGCACTCTATGGATCCTCTTGCTGGATGTGACAACTCTGGACACTGAACCACTGTGGGTGAAAGGACCATCAAAAACACGTTACAATATGTCCCATCACTGAGAACAGAAAACTGTTCCTCTGATTTTAGCTACTTGAAATTAAAGTTTCTCAGTTTGTCTCAACTCACGTTCACATGTGGGAGGCTGCGCTGACCACTCTTCTGAGGCAGTGCATCTCAGGGGTGCTGGCTCACTCAGCTCGTATCCTTTCTCACATGAATACTTGCACGAAGAGTTGTAGGAAAAATCACCATACTCATGAGTGCAAGTGAAGTTTCCATTAACTGGCTCAGTCACCTTATTTTTGTCACACTTAACAACTGTAAGTAAAGAAAACAAGAGAATTAGACGTCTTGTCCTGTCTGTAAGTGACTTATACAGTGAGGTGAACAAGTACAACATCACAGCCTTTCTCACCATGCTCACACCTCTCTCCATAAAAGCCTTCAAAACAAGAACACATGTGGCTGTTGATGGTTTCGACACATTCTCCATAGACGCACGAGTCGCTCTTACAGGCAGCTGTGGGAGAGAGAAAGAGATTCTTTCTTCAATAACACCATCAGAACATGATTTGAAACAATTTAATCCCTGGATTTCCTCATTCTGAGCAGGAATTAAAACGAAAAGCTGCTGAAACTTTGGCTCACCTGTGTAGCAGAGAGCTGTCTTCTTCTTCTGGCACCTCTCATCGTTCCACTTGCCGGCCTGGTACTGCCTTTGGATGTACATCTCCACACAGTCTTCACTGTCTCCTGTTATTTGTCCATTCTTGCCATTGTTTGGTTCACCCTTTGCCCAGTTGGTTGCTTCTGCTGTCAGAGCCTTGTTGGTGCCGACCCAGGTCCAGATGTCATTGATCTTGCGGATTCCGATCCAGTAGTAGCCGTCTCTCTTTGGTAGCCAGCTGTTGAGATGCTGAATCTCATCCTGGTTCTGGATGGCAACCATGTCGGTGTAGTGCTCCTGGCACCAGGCTCTAGCATCTGGCCAGTTCATCGTGTTGTTAGAGTAGTAGTAAGACCAGCACTCTACACTGGTCCACATGCACAGCACTGAGGATAGAGGAGAGATCAAATATATAAGAGGAAGGAAGAGTTTTGGAAAAGTAACATTTTACAAAGAAAATCTTTAAAGTGGGATGCTAAAGGCTTGTTGCAGTCACATACTTGAGAAAAGAAGCGTCAAGCTGATCCGTGAGTTCTTAGATCCACAGGTCTGAGGTAATCCAGAGCAGAACTCCTACAAAAAATGAAGTGAAAAGGGACAAATTGATACACAGATCATCATGGACTAAAACTAAAGAATACAGTATGTTACATAAAATGCAACTGCATTTACAGCGATGCCTTCATACTCACCATTTTTAGTTGTTCGTGTTATAACCTAGAGAAGAATCTTAGTATAGTCTGTGTGTATCAGAGGAGAAACCGTTGTGAGCTTGGTGAGCTGAGGGAGGCCAGTTTTAAAGCATCTCAGAGAGGAGGGGAAGCTCACATCACAATAGGGTTTTTCTTTGGAAATTCCCACAGCCGCTTCATTACAACTACTCCCACCGCAGGGGGGCTTGGACACTTTCCCTCTTTGGTTTTGATGTCCTTACTATAAGGCCAATAATCCTTTGTTTTAGATGGAATTTCCTGTTTATAAACTAGTATCATCATCACCACTGTCTCTTGTGGAAAACGAGTGCTGCATTTAAATAAACTTTGAGTTTTACTTAAGAACTTCATTACTGGCTACTGCTAATACAGTACTTTCACTTGTAATGTATTTACAATTACTTTTTCCGTGTAGTTATAATTAATCTCTTTACTCAGGCAAAAAATATACTAAATATGGCAATGTGCTGACAGTCTACTTCTGCAAAACTTAAATAAGCACATGAAGCAAAGACAAAATAATAAATGCCCAATTTTCTGGGAAATATGATATCTGAAAAGTGACTACGAGGGGGAAGTTGCTTGGAAACTGTGAATTTCTGATAAAGAAGTGCTTGAGAAGGACCTCCAGAATTATTCACACTGTGTCTGTCATTTAGATTTGAATCTTACAGAGTGTTTTCTTTTTCACAGCTAATGGGACTCTATTGTGTCTATAAACACTACAAATATATAATTTGGAGTGTGATTCAGAGAGAATGACTCGGTCTGGATGTTGTTCCAACAGACAATGAAAAGGCTGGAACTTGCTTTTAACAGTTCTGAAAAATAAATTGACATGTCGTGTCAAGGGATGTGCTCATCAAAAGACGAAAGGTAGGAAAAACACAATGCTGTGGCTGCAGACAATAATTTTTACTGGTCTTTTTTACGGGTGTCCAGAGACAGGAAATGTGTGAATGAGCAGAGGCGCCTGCCGGCTGCATCAGTTTCTAGAAGTGATAGTTCATATCCTTCCTTTTTGACCTGCACAAGCACAAGACACAACTGCTGTGTGACACCTCTTAACCCTTTCCCTGAAAAATAATGCAAACTCTATAATTAACTCAAGACTCAAGGGAAAGGTTTAGTTCCTGGTTTAACAGGAATTTCACCTTCCTCCTAACGCTAATTAAGCGATCTGCAGAAGTAGTATGGATGATCAGCAATGACACTATAAGAAGTATTTGTGTAGGCTACAGAATAAAAAAGAGGGGGTAATCCACTTTTGCATGACAGCACATTGTTTCCATTTACAATCATAAACCATTCATTAATTCTGTCCACTGTCTTATTTGCCATGTTAGAGGAAGAAACTCTTTCCTGTGGAGTGGTTTGTGACAATCCAGTGAACTTTGGAGGGGATTTTTTTTTATGTTTTTTGGCTCCACATTAAAGGCTGCAGGAAGGATTACAGGCTACAGAGATCATTAAGCGACTAGGGGTTCAAGCACTTACGGCAAAACATCCATCTGGCTGTCTTCTGAAGTAGTGTTGGACTAAAAACTATAGCCTACCTCAGACCTCAACTCTGACCTCTGAAGACGGTAGGCCTATGCCTGCATGTCAAATCAAATAGAAGAATAAAAAAAGACTCTGAAAGTTGAAGAAAATGATAGGCCCATGGCGACATTGCTGGTCTCTTCTCTTTTGCATAAACTGGGTATAAGCTACAGTGCAATCAACTGCTTGATTTCAGGGTTTGAGGACACATTTAAACAGTTTCGTGTTGCTGCCACTAGGAGACGCGAGCGTGCGAACAAGCTGCAAATGATCTGTCCCTTTAAGACAGGAAATAGACTTGCTGATCGCACCATGTTGTTGTCTGTCGTCGGTCTAGCCCGTGGTCTAGTAGTCAGACGGACGGTCTCCGGTGTGCTGACTAAAGCTACAGTCGCAATGGCAGACGCTCTGGCCAAAATCCCCGACGTGGAGATTGATCCAGAGGGAACATTTAAGTACATACTGGTCAGAGTGAAAGTGAAAGATGGCGATGCCCACAAAGATATTGTCCGAGGCACAAAAAGTGCAGAGTATCACAGTAAGTTTGTAACTGCAGTTTGCTACTGAGTAGCGTCAGGTGCGTAGTGTGCAAACCAGAACTTATTTGCGCAGTCTGCAGCACTGTGGGTTGATTTGACACAACCATTTGCAATGCGCTCCTTGCAAATATCCATAAGTGCTGCACAGACCAGGCAGATGTAAGACCTGCTAATCTTCATGTCTTCCTTGATCTGCCCATTGCATTAAACAAACAAACAACCCTGATGACAAAGTAACTTTTAACTTTGAACAAAACTGTCCCACTGAAAATAAACAAGATTGTATCTTCTGACTTTATTTCTTTATACTTTATTTTATTATCTACAGATCACATATTTGAGAAAGTCGGCCCAGCTGTGGAGGCCTTGGGGATGGAGTGTAAATGTCTTGGAGGTGGGAAGATAGAGCACAACAGCCAAGAGAAAAAACTGAGGGTGTTTGGAGAGTCAACTGTAAGTGCATTTCTTTTCTGGCAGGACATTAAAAGACAAATGAAAATAGTGATAAAAGTTTAAGTGTGATGATTATACTGCTCATGATTTCTACCTCATTTTCAGGGCTTTGGCAAAGCAGACCACTCTGTGTCTGTAGAGAAGCTGAAGAGTGCCTACAGCAACTATGAAATCACCTGGTCTGATGACAAAAAATAGAGTTTTAAGCTGCATTATGTCTGCTGTTATTTATCACTTATATAAAAGAACAATAAGAAAAACACAGTAATGTTTTGACCCATTTGACTCAACCTCTGTAAAACCATTCAAATACACCAGTCAGCATTTAATTTTTTGTGTTTGGATTCCTTGAATTTGAGACTGAATGAGTCACTTTTACTTTTAGTTTTATCAGAATTAGCGGCCGAATGCCGCGTAAAGTCCATACCGGAACGGGTGAGTCACTTGGAAATGAACATTTCCTGTTAACAACAGGGAAGTCTCACTGATAAGGACTTTCACTTGTTCCAGACTGATAAACTTCTTGAAATCAAAGACAATATAATAAAAACAATAACAGAATGAAATCAAAGACAATATAACAAAAACAATATTGGAAACAATCCTACAGGCTGTTTAAACAAACTTTCGATTAAAATCCCCTGGAACTTGAGATGTAGCGCAAAAAAGAAAGAAAGAAAATGCTGAACTTTCACTATCTCATGAAAAAACAAGTCAAAGCCACTATTGTGGCTTTATGTGACTGCACTTGGGTGCTTTGACCATGAAAACATGTGTATTTAGACATTTGAGTGTAAGTGTCTCTAAAATTATTAAGAACAAGACAAAGCAACAAATCTCTGTAGGATTTATCTATAGGCAACATTAATATTTATCTGTAATTTAATACCATAACAGCTGTTGGGAAGTGAATGGAATATGCATATTTTCAATAGTTGATAATCACAAATCAGAAAGGCTGCACTGTGTTGTCGGTATGCTGATACCCCAGACAGTGATTTGCTTCGTTTTATAAGAGTCATCCTGGGACATCGTGGCCGTCTAAATCCACAGAGGAACTGAGGCTAAATGAACTGCATGAATTAAATTCCTTTAAGTGGAGAAATGGTGCTGTTAGAAATTAGCAGGGTGGTGACAACAACTTGATTTTGTTCTTTATTTTTACTGCACTTTGTATGAAGTTGGATGATTAAGAAAACCCTAACCCTAAACTCGGACATTATCCTTGAAATCCTCACTTTACATTTACGTTGCGTTATAGTATTCCCATGAAATCAGAAGATCTATATCCTTTTCCTATGGGTTTTCCCGCTTGAGGCTGACTAGGTCTTTAAATAAACTTTCTCTTACTTTCATTTCATCTTTTCTTGACTCACCATCCTGATGAGTTAGAGGAAGACTGGCACACATCATTGTGAACACAATTAGCTGTAGCCGTTGGCATACAGAGGACATCTGTTTGCCTTGACCTCCAGTAGACTTTACATAGACACTGTTGCCGACTGAAAACTTGGCAAGTTACTCTGTAGCTGCAAAAAATAGGAATCAGTTTCCCTCCTCCAAGTTCAGAGCCGGTTTCCTGATAACAGATAACCTTTCATTATCTGTAATCAGGGAGGTCAGCATGGAGGGGGAGAAGTGTTAAACTGTATTAGACTCAACCCACTTCTTGTAATGTGCATCATTTACAGTTAGTGCTTATAATGATGTCTATTCTTTTTGATTAGAAACATTAGACGCGCCCATGATGACCGAACCTTCGTCTGTTTCATAATGAGGCCTTCACTGCAAACTACAGTCCCTCCGATCAAATAACTTAGTCTTTAATTTGTACAAAACTTTACTCCAAAATTTAAATAGAGATGTATACAGCGTGGTGTGTATTTTTTGTCAAGTACAAATATTTAAAGATCTAAAAAGAGATAAGTATCAGTGTGGAGTCCTGTATTCTAAACAAGAAGTCGGTCGTTTCCTGCAGCGGCAGCAGCTAACACCTAAAGCTGTTGGGAAACAAAGGCACAGGAGCAGAAGCATGATGCTGCTTCACTTCAGTACACAAGATCTTATCAGTTAAACAATACTGAATAGACTCAGACACTTTATGGAGTAGGTCGGGTCAGTTAATAGAAACTGCATTTATTCCCCTTCCTTTAACCGCTCTATTTACAATCTAAACATTCCCGACATCTAAGGTATGCAATCAGACGTTAACATAAAGACAGAAGCTTTTTTTTCTCCATGTCTGACAGTAAAATTGAGAAAACATTTCCTGTTTTAGGTCAGTTGCAATACACTTTTCTTTGTAAAATGTTGTAATTATAGCTATTTCAAAGTATTCCTTTCAAACACAATTTCCAGATGCCTGAAGGTCCCACATTCCTCGTTCAAACAACAATATGTAAACATCATGGGAGCACACCGCCATCACTTCTCAGGAAGGAGTTTTTGTGTCCCAGGATTAAACCTTAGTGCGAAATGTGCAAATGAACCCCAGCATCATATTGTGGGGCTGTTTTGCTGCTGGATGAACTGGTGCACTGGTGCAATAGATGGCATTATGAGGAAAGAAAATTTGAATTTTCATTTTCTATACCGCTAATCAGGGTCATGGGTGAGCTGGATCTCACCTGACTTTAGGCGAGAGGCGGGGTAGGCCACCCTGGACAGGCTGCCAGTCTATCGCATGGCTAACATAAAAATGATGTGGCTATATTTAAGAAACATCTTAAGACATCAAGAAAAGTTTCCTCAACTTCATTGACAGAAATGGAGGAAAAAATAGTTTTTTTGTATGTGGATGGATGCAATAGCCTATAAGTTTCATATGTCTGATCAACTTAAAGGGCCAACGAGGAGTTTCTATTCGGTTATAAAACAGTCTCACGTTAATGTGGATGAATCTACGCTACCCGCACTTGTTCATGGCTCCATTTTCGATCAATATATCGTTTTGTCTCTATCATTATTTTGTTATTAGTGGGGAAATTCGAGCCGACCAGCACTTATCCATTTGAGAATAACACTTCGTTATTATCAATTTGAACCTCTGACTTTAATCCTTGATGAATGAGTCATCTGGAATTCAGAGTGGATGAGCATCTCCAAAACTCCTCGTTGTCCCTTTAAGTGAATATGCTTGATTTACTTCAAGCAACTGTACAAAACTGGGAAATTATGATCCATTTCATCACTTCATATCAATTTAAGACAGCGTGAGTCATCTGATTAGAGTGGATGAGCATCTTCGTGTGGAATTTCGCAGTGGCTAAATGACGTGCTTTTCTCACCAAGGAGGAACATGAGCTGAAAAAAGCTTAAACACTTCCGACTGCAGAACTTTGTAATAAGGCTATTAATCTCAGCCTCATATTAATGTTATTATATAGAATTGTATTTATTTTAGTAAATGTAATATTTTTGTAACCAGAATTTTCCCTCTTCAACCCCCATGATTAAATCTCTTTGTTTATGAAACTGTATATGCTCCAGACACATTGGAGGCTAATTACTGCATATAACATCATTGGAGTTAAAAAATATACATATTCTGACTGCAACATAATATATTGTGATTTTGGCCTGTAGTTTAATTGTTTCCTCATCATCATTATCATATTTGTTATGTGAATTAGCCTATGAGAGTAATCACAATTAAATGCAGTGTTTAATTTGATGTTCAATAAATGAGCATGGATAAATATAAACCCTAATTTCACCGGTAAACTAAAATGTCCCAAAAAATAGTCCAAACCACTGGAGGCTTCATACTGCAGCCTAGTTCTTTAGCCTGTCCATTTTTCATTGACTCCAACTTTTCCAGTGCTCTAGCGCCCAGTAGCCTGTCAGTTGTTATTTTCAGCGCTTTGTAACCAATACATTCTCCTATTGGTTCAATCCCGAAGACTTTAACATTTCAACCAATCAGAGTGAAGACTGATGAGACGTTTGGTTTCAACGTCACATCCGACTCAAACAACGGCGCGCGGTATGTTTTCCACAGTTAGGTAAACTCTCCGCTGTCCTTCCTACATTTTAGTAATTTCCAAGTGAATATTGGTGAATTTTGGACAAACTAACGCGTGAAGACGTTGTGGTATGTTTTGTGTGCCGTCTTGCATTTATGGTAAGAAGATATTCAAAACTAAACTACCATGTTAGCGCTAAATGTTGTAGCAAAACGTAATGTAGCAAACAAACACAAGCTAACGGCAGTCTCAGCTCCCGGGGCTCGAAACTGGAAGAGACTCTTTAATTGTGAAGCTATCGCATTAACGTTGACGGAAATGTTGTGTTTGTGAAACTTTCAGTCGTTTAGACAGCAGTCCTGACCTCCTCCGCCTCCGGCTGATGCTGTCATCATGTCCCAGACCAACACTTCTCTCCTGGACGAGGTGGTGCATTGGAGTCAGGAAACGTGTCGCCAGGAGCTGAAGTCTGTCCTGCCCAAACTCACTATATCCGCCCAGACTTTGTTGTCTTCATTCCTGTCTGATGGTTCATAGCTTCATACAAAACATCTTAATGAGGAAAGTCCAGAGATATCCCGTTCTTGTGAAATTTTTGAATTAAGAAAGATTGGGAATACGCGGACAAATGATATGGTCATAGCGAGTAGTTAAATTAATTAAACGGTGTATTATCTGTACAGTTTAATATTTAATTAGGGAAGTGCTAGCAGTGTGCTATTTATTTATTTATTTATTTATTTATTTGTTGACCACCAAAATGCTGAAACTTTATATAATCTAAAGTTTCTTAAACATTAAATATTTGTTGATGAAAAGTGGGCAAAACTTTCTGCTGTCACGCTCATCTTTCCTATTTTTTTTTTTTTCATCATTGTGGCCTCCAATTGTGGACAGTTGAAAATGAGTTTACTGTGAAAGAGTTTTCCTTGACAGTTGGTACTCTCTGCAGCATCAGTCTGAGAGCTGGGATGATCATATACGTAAGTTTCATGATTGCACAGTTTGTCATTGCAAACTAAATTCTTTGAGATAAAGTCTGACATGTCTCAAAAACAACAACGTAATATGCCTACAGGTGTACTGAAGATAATTACAGACATGTTCCTTCCTCACATTGGTGTGTCAGAGCTGGAAGATGAGTGCTTCTCCAAGATCTTGCCAAAGGTAAACAAATGGATGATTGCTTTTCTTTAGGATCTATGATGTGAATTCCTTCCCTAGTATTTATCAGACAGCGGCTTCCCTGCAGAGTAAGTCACACTAAATCTGCCCCTTTTCTTTTCCTAAGATTGTTGATAGGCATTACTGTTGGGAATTACTATTTAATTTGATTACTTTTGTTTAATATCTGACTGTAGATCTGTCTTTGTTAATATTCCTGCCTCTTGCTTAAACATTCGCAGGCTGTGACGGTGTTTGAAAGCATGATGAAAGAAATCTCAGACCAAGTTGGAGGGCTGTCTAGTCAAAACACAGAACTGCGTGCCTTAATAAGGAAAATTCTGCAGGTGACTATTATCATTATTGTAAATTTTTGGAGGTGTATTTCAGAATGATACAATTAGTACCTTAAAGGTTTAATCTAAGTATGACACTCAGTATGCTGTCTAAAAAAAGACTGGTGTTGTTGTCTGCTCATAACCAATATTTTGACCTCTGCCTTCAGGCAATGATGCAGATTATTGATGCACTTTCCACTTGTGTGCGTCACGCTGGCTCATTCGATGAAGCTCCTGACCTCGTTGCCATCCGCTCAATACCTACTTGTATCCTGAAAATCCTGAGGGAAACCTTTCAGCACTGCAAGGTCAGTCTGTTCACTTCAGTGGTGGCTGTAATGTTTGTGTATGTCATGCAGTAGCCTAATTTTTGTAATTATGGGTGAATGGTTTGATTGATATTGTTATTTGATTTGACGATAATGTTTATTTTTCAGAATAAATTCAAAAGATACCCAGAATATTCACACATGCCTAGATAAACAGCTATGATATATAAAATGAACGGTTTATTTTTTGTGATCATTTACACCATTTGATTAAATTCAAAGGTACATGCAGTAGCTACAGTATGACCTTAAATGATGAGGTGTTTTTGGACACTCATAATTTTGAGAAGTGATTCAAAACAATATCTGGTAATATATAAACATTTCTGACTGCTAAAAAGTAATTACAAAGTGATGATACAGTTTTTTTGTTTTACCTTTCTTGTCTTTTCCATATTAAAAAACTGCGGTCCAAGCTATCCAGAATAAAACAAGACGTCACTGACTGGAAGCTAGTGTGATAAGCATCTTAATGCAGCAGGAAACGACCACTTAGGGATGCAAAGGAACCAGAAAATTCATTCAAAATGCAGTTTAAACAGATCTGCATCTCTAGTGAAAACCAAAACAATTAAAACAAGGTAAAGCAGATTCTGCTCGATGTCTACAGGAGAGTGAGGTGCTTTACTGTGGCCGTATGTCCCTGGTTGCTGACCTGCTTCAGGGACTCTTCAAGGAAGCGTATTCGCTCCAGAAGGGTCTGTTGGAGCTGTTGGACAGGATTTCCCTTGACAGCAGCGCCTCCGAGGAGGAAGTCTCCGACATCGTTACAGGTGTGTGCATGAATCCCTCCCTGTTTTATATAGCACAAAGGCCACACTTTTGTCATCAAGCCTTTCTTTTATTGCACAGTTATATCTTTCTAGCAGTTGTAAATTCACTAAATACATGTATTTTTAATGTTCCTCAGTGATTCACAGCCTACTGGATATGAGCTCTATTATCTCCAACTTGGACATAGCACTTCATGCAAACACATGGAAATTCCTCATCAAGTCAGTACACCTTATCAAGTACAGACAAAACTGTAAATGTCATGTTATTTGTGATAACAGCGTGACTAAATGGTCATTACTCACCTCAGACAGAGTCTGAAGTACCAGTCACTGGTGGAGGAACATCTACATCACAGTGATATCAGCACCAGCCTTTGTGAAAATCTGTTGACCTCCTTCCACAACTGTGTGGAGCTGACTGAACACATTAAACATGCTGGTCTTCAGGTAGGAAAGCTCTGGTTTGATAGTAAACAATCAACATGAATGATGAAACGGTGTTTGTTGCTTCTGTAACAGCAGTCAAAGGGTTTTTACCATGGATGTCCTGATTGTCATGATTACATTTCTTTTCTTTTCTTTTGCCGCAATAATCATTATGACTGATGTGATCATGCATTGCAGATTGAGTATTTAATATCAGTTGCACACACTTTGTAAAAGGTCCATGTGACCATAACATACTGGTGCATTGAAAAGGTGGGAGGTAGGACCACACTGTGCAGCACACAGTGCTTCTCTAAGCTGCAGACACAAGAGTATTAACCACAGCTGATCATATTTAAGGTGATTGGTTACTAGAAGCATGAATTCTAATCTGCCAGTCACATATTTAAATGAAAATTGGCAGATAATGATTTGCTAATGATTCGTCATGGCATGTCTAGTTTTTACAGATGAATGTGAATTACTTGCTTTGTCCTAACCCTGTTCTGCTGTCCTCAGTGTAATAATAATAATAATGATAATAATGTTATTTATAAAGCACTTATGAAAACAATGTTACAAAGTGCTTTACAAGACAATAAGATACAATAACAAATGCATGTGAATGTGATGAACTATGTACAGTACAATATATTTTTGTCTTCACTCATCAGATTCCAGCTAGTATCACTACAATGGGAGGCATTTCTGTGTTAGGATTTATTTTATCCTCTTCATAGTATGAATGGTATATATTTCCTGTGCTTTGCCCCTTTGTGCTGTACAAGTAGTGTCTAGTGTTTATCAGTGTAGGGTTAAGGACTTCATCTTTGTCACCTTTCACCTTTCGTCTCAATGTTCTTTTGTCCTTTCTTAAAGGAGGCAACACAAAGCCCCGAATACAAGTTGTTCCAGAAAACTGCAAAGATGTGCAGATTTTTTGCCAACACACTGGTTCATTACATAAAGGTACAAGTTAGGATCTCCTTGCAGCCCCTTGGGGACAAAAACACTGTGTTGTTTTAATAATCTAAAACCTCCAAACTACAAAGCAGTGTAACTTACACCTCCTTATTCTTTATTCTATTTTCAGGAATTCAAATTTTTTCTTACCAAGAATTGTAGCTGCTTTCACAAACTCTACCTCCAGGTCACCAGGTATGTGTGGTTTTGCTGTGGTTTTAGGTTACAATTTATCATTTGAGTTGATGATATTGAAAGATGATAAACTAATATCTGTTGTGCCTTTTGCCCCCCAGTAAATTCCCACCCAGCTTGTGTGCTCCGACACTGACCACAGCTCTGTCCGAGGAGTTGAATGCAGCAGCTCTGGTTCCCATGGATGCCCTGCTGCTCCAGCTGTTGCCCCTAAGGCCCTTTGCTGAAGTAGTCGTCCAGCAGGACATGCGTGAGTGTGAAGCTTGTCCTCTGTTTCCCCCTTTTCAGAGATACTGTGCCTGGGTTGATGGATAATTTCCTGTTTCCCTTGAGATGGAGATCAATTATATAAACTCAGTGGCCAGCTTTATGCGAATTCCACTCCCCGAGCTTATCCTATCAAGTATACAGTATGTAAAAACAACAAGAAATTGGTGTTTATTGTTATGCCAACAGAGAGGAATTGAGGTCATCTCATCAAACTGTGGGTTGGAAACAGCACAGTGTTAAGGTTGACTCGTATTAGAGTCACTGTGTTAAAAAAAAGGTGTCTTGGCACACAAATAGAAATTGCCAGGTAAATTCCCAACAAAGCCACATCCAAAATATGCCATTTCAAAACAGATCAGTATCATCACCATTGCATCAGAACATTTTCAATTTAATGCAGACTGACATCTGGATATTATATACTGTATATAGGAAATTGTAGTCTCTTTGGAAAAATGTTGATTGCATGTTTTTGCAAAATAGAATGTGGACAGCTGCAGACTGACATGTGTGCAACAGCATAATGCAGAACAGTCTTGAAATGACCCTTGTATTGTTCGTCTGCAGGGTTAAGTCCCGAGCATGAACTTCCTCAGTGTCTTCTGCTGGTGAGCGTTCTGGGTCAGCTCGCCAACCAACCAGAGGAGGTGCAGCAGCTTTGGCACACCGGCAGCCAGTTCTCAGAAGAGACTCCCAGGTAATAAAAGCTTTTTTGGGTTGGTGTCGCAAAATGTTTTGAATGTTTGGTGCTTCAAACCAGTTGCCAAGCTGGCAACCAGTTAAACCTTTTGTCTGATATCAGTTGATGTTGATGGATTACACTTTTTTTTTGTGTCATACACAATAAATTCATCTCCAACCTGATTTAATACTTTATTATAGCCCAACTATTTAATCATAATAATTAATCATTTTATGACTATACAGACTGAGAATATGTATTAAGATCTTTATATCATGTCAAAGCCTATTTAAGTCACGTGCAAAAAAAAAAGTTGTGTGCCAATTTTTAACTATCTTAATCTCTTGGTGTTTATCCATTCCCTTTATCTCCAGGCTCCCTCTCTACAAATCCTTGTTCGCTAGTTTCCGTCGTTGCTATACTGAGCGTACGGTGCCGGTGCGCTTGCCAGGGGTGATGATGAAGGGTCAGGCCCAAGCTCAGGTCACTCTCCACCACCACATGTGTGTGCAGCTCTGCGCCAGCGTGGCTGCGCTTCCTCCAGTGTACTTTCCTGTGTTGGTGAGGTCCACACGCACAACTGTTTAATTCTGAATAATGGCTCATTTATTGAAATCCCCCTTGAAAACGAGGTGATCCACCTCAAGGGGCTTTTCCTTTAAATAAATAAAGTTGATATATTGTTCAGTAATTTCTTCAGTTCAGTCCCTGCATTTATATATTCCATGACGTATAAATGCGATGTATGGGATAGGGCATTGTTATTATGGAAAGCACTTTGTGTATGAAAAGTGCTGTAGAACAGACAAGACATAGTAATAGTAGATAAAACTCAGCAATTATCAATTAGTGGCACATATCCTGTGGTCAGAGGAACCTGATTAGCAAGCCATCATTTAAACAATCAGGAATATTTAGATTTTCAGACACGACAACTCTTGCAACTTTTTTTGAAGCATCTAGTGATAGAGACAGTTGCCAGGTGGTGCCTTCCCTCTGTAGGCATAGCTCTTGCAAACCGAACAGCAGCTGGCATTGATGTGAACGAACTGTTAGCTAACTCTAACAGTAATTTTACCCAGTTGATGACAGAACTGATGTCTTAAATGCTGTGTCACAATGCATGTAAATCTTCTCTTTTTGGGGGAACTCAGTTGTACTGAAACACTGTACATCAGTAGCTGCAAATATGTTGAGGTCCAGCCACTATACAGTATATACTTGTGAATATACCACTATACACAGTACACTAGACTTTGCTCTAGCATTCTGGAGGATAATTTTCCAACATTCAAGGCAAGTTATTCTTTCAGTTTTGTTTTCTTTGTTTCTGTTAAATGTCTTGTTTGTAGAGACTGGTTTTCTTTGGCAACTGTACTTTCCTCTGTGTACTCTCTCCTCTCATGTATGACTTCCCATCTCTGTTATCTCTCTTTTTCAGGAGCGTTGTTTGGTTGATGCTGTCCTGCAGGCTGATACACAGACAGCTTTACTGGCAACAGACGTGTGGTGCTTCACAGCACGGTGAGACAAAGGATTCATGCAGTATTGACCATGTATAACTGGATGTGTATACTTGGCAATCATATTTTGATCAGTGCATTCTTACATGTCAGGTGCCTTTAGACTTCTTAGTACTCTTTTAGCAAAAGTATGGTTGTAAGCATTTCAACACATTTCTTTCTGTACTGTACCGAATCCCCTGCTTTATTTGTTTGTTTATTTGTTCCATCTTTTGTTTGTTTTTTTACAGATATGGATCAGCAGAACTTTGTCTACATCATGTCCTCCTCATTGCTCAGATGGTTGGTAAAATTAAAGACATACACATTGCAGATGAGAGAATGCATTTTGTGGTCTCGTTTTATTTTCAACATGAAAGAGACAGCAAATGGCACTTGACATATTTTCATATTAAATATATATGATAGGTTATATGATCAAATTCACACTGCACCTTTTTAAATCTTGGCTTCTATTCTCATTGGTAGATAGTATATGGAAAACTTGTATATTTTTCCATGTTGCTGACATCACTGTCATCGTCCTGAACACTTTCTAAACTCAAACTCTGAATCTTTAATCCCTCTCTGTAGGGTTATGGATTAGTATGGTGGCCTCACTGTCTCGTGTGGCACCCCAACAGAGGTGACAATTGGTGTTGTTGGCCCTTAGGGAATGACACCTCTCTATAACTTGTTTTCTCATAACCAGATTAACCTGGATCCCACTGTTTTCCATACACTTCCCTCTGCTTCAGATCTTCACCTTTCTTCTGTCCTGATGTCATGGTGATTTTGAGTCTTCACACTAACACACACAGTGTCCCTTATCTCCTCTGTTTCTCCCTCTTCTCCCTTAGGTGAAGACATGCAGCAATGAGAGTTACCAGTTACTCCACATGGGCCTGCTGCTCAAACGCATGGTTTTCCTTATGACACCAAACCACCAGGTTAGAAACCCCATGAACAGAAATGATTGTTTTAATGACCTCATGAATTACTCGAGGGTTTCAAAACAACACTTAGTGCATTATGTCCAAGGGGGCAGTTGTCGGTCTGAGAAGTGAACGTTCAAAAAACTGTAATCACCTCGGCTGCCTGTGAGGGCTGGTGTCAGGAAGCAACATGTCTCCATAGACCCCCATGTTAAAATCACCGACTTTACATCCTCAATAAACATGATCAAAGCCTGGTGTCAGGACGTTTTTTTGGTCTCAAACGAACTCTGAGGGGGGTGAATCTTTTTTAACTCTACCGTTTTACTATTATTAGGTTAAGATTCTGGCCAATTAGGGCGTGGAAACGTTGAGTGAGAGGTCCAAAGCAGTCCGGAGACAGGCTGCTTCGAGGCCAGTGGGCGGGTTCTCGGCCGGCCAATCCAACATGGCGCAGTCTCTGTTTATGTCACGTTAGTTTGCAGTGTTGCAGGCTATTACCAGTGACAAAACTAATGGGCACACTCTTCCAGATTTGTGATTCTTACTGTAAACTTGATTACCGTATTACAGTGCCAATTGTAGTAACTGTGCAGTCACTCATGTTTAGAGACTAGTAGTAGTAGGGGGATATGGAAGCATGACAGTAATGTTAATCTTGGGGCTTATGGTTTTTCTTGAACAAACACTTGCAATGAAAATATATGACAGTAATAGGAATAATAATTATTGGAACTAACACACTAGGGTTCCCCATCTTTGCTGTCTAAGTCCCTGGAAGAAAAACAAAAGACAAACGCAGGGCAGTAAAGATGATGAATCCCATGGGTTAATTATATTTCTCATTCATCTAATCTAAAGTCTTTATTTTACCAGATGGAGCTAGTGACACATTTCCCACCCTCTTCTGTGGAAAACCTACCAGTCTGGCGCCATGTCCTCCTCCGAGCTCTTTCTCTAGATGCCCGTCACCGTGTAGAGTCGGACATCATTGGCATTACCCAGAAAGCTCTGAGTGACTGGCAGAATGGGGGGTACAAATTGGGACAAGTGGACAAAGTGGTGAGGAATACTTCAGATATGAAATATTTATCTTCCTCTATTTTACCTCTGAATGTAAAAACAGAAGTGTAGTGACTATGACATTGAATATATGGAAGAAACAGGCAATGTAAACATCAAGTGAATGCTAGCAGTTTCTAGTGTTGTGCACTAAAGAGAAAGTGGAAAAGATGACTAATGACCACTACAAGTGATGTCAAGAGTACGATAACCTTTGCCCACGTTTAAAAGCAGATAAGATCGTTATTAGTTATTTGCTTGTCTGGACTGTCTGAGAGCCACTTTCCCACCGAGACATTTTTTGTTTACGCTTTTATGTAACAAACCTATTGCAGAGTCATCACTTCGTAATCTGTTCACCTTTTACGATTGGGCAGCAGTTCAGTGTTTACAGATAAGAAACAGTTTTGCATTGGTGTTTTGTTGTACTGTAAAGAGTAAAAATGGATGAGTGTGTAATATAAAAAGAAAAGATTAACATTGCTAATCAAGAGACATGAGTAGAAATTTGGCAATTGGAAATTAAGATATAAAATATATTCAGACACTGTGTTATTTAAATTGAGCAGCTGTAGTTTTGAGCAGGTATGTGCAGAATATGTAGTTATTATATATACGTGACAAATGATCTGAAGCTATACCCTTAAAACGCACTGGCTTGTAGGTCTCAGCTTCAGGGTGTTCAAAAAATGTTGTATTTACAAAGTCCCCCCTCTCTCCAGAATGTGGTGCTCTTATCCCTCCTAGTGGTGGTTCAAGGGCAGTCGTCTCCTGAAGAACAGTGTGTGTTGTCTGCAGCAAGGATAGTCATGCAGCTGTGGTTACGCATGAGTGCAGATCAGGTGAGCCCCCAAAACACACAGACACACACACACACACACACACACACACACACACACACACAGGAAGATGTAATGTTAATGCTGTTAAACTGATACTGATATTGCTGTCACCCTCCAGACAGTGAAGCACCCTGTGCTCCAGTGTACCCTGCAGCTGCTCCTGTCCCTATCAGCCGTATTAGTGAAAAACATGGAACCTCAAGTCATTTCCCAGGTTTGCTGCTTGTTTCTCAGTCCACATTAAAAAATGGAAAAATGGACAATACTTCTGTTGACTGATATGTGTGTGTGTTTGTCCCAGGCTCTGTTGTGTGTGGATGTGTTGGTATCTCAGAAGTGTGCAGATCAGCTACTGCTGGCTGCTTTGGAGTTCCTGGCCTCTCTGGGGAAGATATTTGTCCCTCCTGACAGCCAGGTACTGTACAGAAACCACACTTCACCAACGAGGATTTTACTGCTTAGTTCCTCTTGGAAAACTTTTCTGCTGCTTCTATTACAAGTCACTCTTACCGTTGTTATCCATCTGAAAAATAAATAATCAGGTTTCAAGAGGTAAATTTAAATGTCTCAGATTGTTCAACGTTATTTGCCATACAAAAATACCACTCTTTTGGCCTTAAATCATTTGTGTTTGTGTGCATTCCTTCATGGAGTACAGTATTCAGCTTGAAAAGCCACTTTGGGTTCAAGCATCTCGTGATGTGAATCTGTCATTCTTCACAGTTCATTGACTAGAGGATCAACTTATATGAAAAAGCCAATGATTATCACTTGCAAAAAGATTTGTACTATGAACAAGCTTATCAGAAGACTACAATGTAAATATATTTTTTTAAGTTTATCATCCATGGAAACTCTTTTGGTCCTACAGAGTCAGATTCTGCCGAGGCTGAGCAGCCTGTTTGGGGACTTGCTGGCTGATGACAGATCCTGGCTGCTACATCAACACGCCCTGGAAGCCTTCTCTCATTTTGCAGAGGTAGTAACTACGACTATTGTTTCAGACGCAGTGCTGGACACTGTCGAAGCCTTCTTTTTAATGTGTCCTTTTGGTGTTAAAGGTTACAAACCACGAGGAAGTCATTTCCCAGAGCTTGTGTGTCGAGGAAACAAAAACCAAGGTGGTCAGTTATCTCAGTAAGGTAAGTGATGATAATTGTGTTAAAAGTCTACTTGAAATAAAATGGATATATTTGAATGAGACTTATGTTTTGTTGTAGACTGTGAGTGTAAAGGAAGATGTGGAGTCACGACTACAGAGGCTCAAGATGGAGACAACAGAGATTGAGCGACACAATGACAAGCTGGAAAGTAACACAGAAAACATATCTGATGAACAGCCGACTGAAGCGGTGGCAGATTCAGAGGTTAGTCGCATCGTTAAATTAAAATGCATTCACAGGGTTTTTAAATGTGTATGCTGATGAGAAACAACTGTCAAGTATTAGTAAATAAAGCTGCTTGGCAAGTTAGTCGTGGTGAGTAGTGCACTGTTATTTTGATAGTTGACAAAACATAAGTAAAGAAGGTGGAAAGTGAAATCTGATGAAGTAGCTTCATCATGGTTACTACTGGGGTTTACATTTAAAATTGCACCGACCACTTAATGGAGGTTTCCATTTACAAGATGTGATATTTTAATGTCAGTTGATGAGATGGCTGTGTTTGCAATCCCAATGTAAAATATTTTAGTAGCTCAGTAAAAACTTTACTGTGCAATTACATTAGTACTATAAAGTAGTCATAGAATAGTGTAAAATATGCAGTTTTATGAAAAATAAAAATTATGCTGTGTGAATGAGGATTTGATTCATAAAAAGATGATATTTTCCTGCCTCTCAGCCATGTCCAAAGAGAGCTCGGCAGGAGACCAGTGCAGAGGAGGAGTACAGCCGCTACGTCCACACAGCTGAGAGTGCTTTAAAAGCCCTTCAGGCTCTCACCGAGGGCGAAGCCCACACGAAAGCACCACCACAGTGGCTGGAGTCCAGACTGCATGAGCTGCAGACCCTCATAACCAACATCTGTACGGCCAGACACTCACTCTAGTGGCCCCAGTTTGTTTTCCAGAGCCAGATTTACTTTGTCTATGAACCTATTTAATCAGTCTGGGATTGTGGAAGTCTGTAATACTCATTGCTGCTACCGAAAATAGTTTATTTTACTCCTTTTTTAACTGTCACTCTTGATTTATGCAACTGTTTATTAAACTTGTTGGAATACAAAGGATTGATTTATGTCTACTTGGAAGCAAGTTTAACTGTGTTCACTTCCTGGGAATAGGTCAGCGGGTGTTACAGCAGAATTTGGGTAGGAAATGTCTGTTTGGCACCCATACCAAGTCAGACTGCAGAGGTCCAACTACCTTGAAGGTACTACTGTACTGTAGCACTGACTGAATGAAATCGTTTTATAGCTATGAAAAATCTCAACCAATAGAACGGGGTAATTTTTGATACAGTAAAATCTTTATTTCACCAGCAACCAAAACGCTACTAATAAATTATGTCATTCCTATTCCACATTCATTCAAAGTGCAAGCCTTCGGTAAATCAAACCTAACACATTTTGGACAAGTTGTATCTCACCAAAAAGTGTCTCTTGATCTTAATGCCAGTAGTGAAGTTGGCACATCAAAAAGAAAAAAAAAACTGGAGAAGCAGATGAAAACAGGATGACATTCACCTCTGATTAAGATCCTCATTCATTTCGAGACGACTTAAATCAGTTGGCAGACGATTAAAAACAACTTCATTTATCAAAGTCTGTCACTCATAAGCAGTCAGTCCTTCCAGTTACCTGTATGAACATACTGATTAGAAGTGTGTCCATGGACCGAGAGAATGGGATTTAAAATGTTTTAGCACATCCCTGTTATTATTCGTTCTGCCTCACGTTGCAAAAATGATAACTGGAGCACCAACCAGCTGGCTGTAATGTCGAACTTTCAGAGGTGGAGATTATTTCCAGTGATCAAGTCTATTGTCCCACATGAACCAGACGGATTGGTTGTCATCACCAGGCATTCTCATCCTCCCAGTTCAGGTCATCTCCGTCTCCCCAGCCATCTGTTTCCATCTTTGAGAGAAAGAGGGGGAGTGGGGGCAAGTCAACAAAGAACAATCAGGTAAGTTCATAAATAGGGAGGAGCTCTTGGATGCCTATTCAATCATCTACAGAAGAAGTTCTCAGGACGGCGTCCTTCATGAGCATCCCATCAAAAGGGAATAATTTATTTTCATTTTAATTCCAACACAATGACGGGACATACTATTGTGGTAATGAATTTCAAACATTTTCTCTCAATATAACATCTAAAAATGAAAATCTTATCTGAAAATCTATTACACTGCACCTTTTATACTCAAAGGTATCACACTCAGACAAAGGCTGACTAAACAAACAAATGGGGTTGTAAGATTATAACTGGGCTAGGGAATAAGATGAAGGTAAAATCCACTATGCTGATGATTATCCTAGATATGTAATTGAATGTCTTTAGATTGAGCGGTTGCAAGGGGACACTGCTTCATATTTAGGGTTATTTAAGGATCTGAATGAAAGAAAAATGCTGAAACCTCTTGTTTTAGGATTCCATATACTGTATGTAAATACTTAAAGGTACATTCATTCACTCTTCTTCCACCTTCAAAATCAGATCCCACTCAATATCCCACAGAACAAAACCTGACCCCATCACGCACACTCACCTCTGGCAGGTTGGCAGCAGCGAACTTGGCAGCGAGTGTGATAGTATCGATGGATGAGTCAACCTGCAGAGATGTAGTGTTTACATCGCTCACACTGCTGTCCTCCAGTGGCAACAGAGCTGGAGAAGACAGCTTGATGTCCGGCACCATGTCAGCAAACAAATCCAGCTCTGGGTCTTGTTCTACCTTTTTCTTCACCTTAATGGTGAACTCCTCCCCTAGACCTATCCCACCGTTCTTTTGTGGCACTCTAGGTTTGGGATTGGGGTCAAATGGACTGTGTGACTTCTCAGAGTCCCTCTCCTCTTGAGCCCAGCCATTGTCCCATGAGGAGGTGACCTTGCTGTGTGTGGATTGTCGCAGTGTTGAAGTCAGTTTTAGGGGCTTGGAGGATCCCAATCTCAGCGCTTCGGGGGCATGTGTTACGGGTGAAGTAGTGACGTCCCCTCTAGGTGGTGTGTGTATAGCTCGGTCTGGTAAAGGAGCAGTAGGGGAGAGATCCGAGGTAGGTTCAGTGTCCTCAAAGTCGTCCCACGGCTCCTCCTCCATGTTCTGCTGTAGGTTTGGCCGTCTGCTGCTGACTGGATCGACTCTCTCTGAGGCCTGAATGTGGATCTGGACTGACTGTCCGTCTCTGTTCTGGTTTTCTTCAGAGTCGCTCCAATCAGGCCAGTCTTCCGTCGGCCCTTCTAGTCCGTCTGGCTGTCCTGGGCTGTATGTCAATGGGCCCATCGGACTGTCCTGATGAAGGCCGTTCAAAGGAAGAGACATCTGTCTACTCATGTCTGAAACACAACAGAGAAGACAGACATGGTCTTAGACACAATAATGCCAAACTGTTCAATTAAAAGTATGAAGGCTGTTGTCATACCTGATTTTGGTGCCACATGGTAACTTTTTGGAGTTTCCCTGCTCCCTGCTAAGCTATTCATATTACCCAGGACCAAACCCTCAGTCCCGGAGGGTCTTGGGAATAAATTCAAGATTTTGGAAGGCTGGGCCAACTGAGGGTGGGAACCTCCAACAATATGGACAGGTGAAGCTAAAAGGCAAAAACAGAATTTAAGTTTAGAGCTGATCATGTTGCTCCATTAATTAAAGAAGAAGTAAGTGGTCCGGTCGTTTTCGCTAATGCTGCGTTCCAGGCAGGCTTTTGAAATCGTAAATTACAGCTTCAAGTCACAGGATAAACAACTTTAAACAAAAGCGTTCCAGGCAAAACCCGGCGTGACAATATGTTGTCTGGTACCTGTATTTTTACCTGGTGAAAGTCACTATAACAGCCACTTAACTCGTCCGAGTGAAATAACATCCACCAGTTTCGAACTGGTACCACTTCACGGTCGGAAAAATTCAGGTGTCTGACTGCACCTGAAGCAACACCTGTGCACATTCCGTCCTTCCTTGGCTCACACACAGCCCTGCATGCGTTCAGTTTTAACTCGCTGTCATTGGAAAACTGTAGGATACGATAAATGTTTTCTCCTCGGCTCAGAGCAGAACAGAGATTCAACATGGCAGACCCGTGTTTTGGTCCAAACACTCTATGTAAGTGATTGCTGTCGGAAGATATAACTATTTAAGACTTATATTAACACAAATATATCACTTACTTCTGCTTTAATTAATTAATAAAGTCCATTAATTATGTGCCAAGTGTGCAGATCTTCTTCAGAAACACTCTTACTGTTACTCTGATTCAAATGGCTACTCAAGAGCAGCTTGATTGTACAGTAGTAAGTGTAACAAGTGTAATGTCCAATCTTTCTAATCCAGATTTTCTACTTCAGAACAGGCCACCTGGAAAACCTGTTTCTTAAAGTAGTCAGGCTATCAATGACAGATCTTACACAAACATTAAACAATACTATCAACTCTTTGTGCTTCTGCATGCTTTCGGCTTGTACAAAATATCGCTGCAATGGCTCTTTCTGCACCCAGTAGGATTGGTTTGACCATGTCTGTACTGGTGGATGACTACAGCATAGCAGAAGATTTACATAAACCTATTTACTTTAAAAGACTACTGCTATAAATAGTTGGACTACTGCCAACTTCTGTACATGGTTGAGTAGTAGTAGGCCTCTAGTTGCCAGTCTAATCTCCCTAGACCAGCTGGGAAACCATGGGTGGGGAAATTATTAAGTTATCCTCGCATCACCTCTGCAGCTGCCTCTGAACAAAACATCTGGACTATACCTTCATTGCATAAAACAGTAGCAAAGCATGTGTAAGAGCAAAAGAAAAGTGCACACATTGCTTGTAAGTGCAATATGTGCTGTGGCAGCATAACAATATGAAACAAAACATTTAAATAACACAGTTACCCACTTTCAGGCGTGACCTCTGTAGACTTGGTGAAGTTGGGTGTGGTGCGTTTAAAGACCTTGGTTCTCTCTCCTCCGACCACCACCTGAGCTCCAAGCAGAGGAACCAACACTGCCAGACTCTGCAGCGTCATGGCAACCAGTGAATCATTGGTGTCTCTCATTCCCAATAAAACCTGCAGCCACAGACCAAAAAAAAGATATTATGCAACTAGAAGAAAATACTGTGAACCCAACCTTTTATTTTTTACTGGCAAATTCCCAGATTTATACTAACCACTGATTTCTACAAATTGAAGCAATTGTGTGCTGGGCTACAGGTTTCTCCCTGATTTCAAAGTTTGTGCTTAAGTGACCTAATTTCCGTCAAGCTCACTGTTGTGTTGACAGAGCGTAGTATCGATCCTCTGTCTAATCCAAGTAAATAAAGCGAATTAACAAGTTTCCAAATGTCAAACCCCTTTAAACGAAGTGTCCGCCACTGACATCATCAAACTCATTGATGTGCTGCTTTGAAAACACTCCACCTGAGGCAGGATCTGGTTTTTGAGCTCATCATGGGAGAAGAACTCCGCATAGATGTGGATGTGAGCCAGCAGCACGATCCGCACGTGTTCCTCATTGACCTTGAAGAGCTTGAGAAGCTGAGGGGTCACATGTTTACGGTAAAGGGTCACAGGCAGCAGGCATTCTTCACCACTACCACCACCACCGCCACCATCTGTTGACACAAATAAAACAAAAAGCAACATCCACTTTCAGTTTTACGCAACACACCTCTTTCTCATTAGTAATTGTTAACATGAAGCAGAAGAGAATGAAATGTCATCATCTTACCCGTCTTTGGCCTTAGAAGATGGGGAAGAAAGCTTTTGACAGCCATGGGTTCTGCAAAAACAAGAGAGTTGAGGAGTTTGGGGACGAGGCGTGCTGCTATCAGCTCTTCAGGAAGACTCTGGACCCGGTCTAAAAGAAACCTATGAAAACAACAAACAGCATGTTAAGAGATCCTTGTCATATTTAGGCCTGGTTAGAATATGTGTAACTATATTTCTGTAACTCATTTGGCGAATAAATGACGCTGCTCACAAAAAAAATTAGGGATATTCAGCCTTTGGATGAAATTTCAGAATGCACCTAAAATGCACTATAACCATTACAGGTTTTCAACTGTGTTTTACTACTTATAAGGTAACGTGCTGTTCTCCAACACGGTGATTAACCACAAAAATCACAAGTATCTGATCCATGAATTGCCTACTTAATGTTCTGGTGCAATGACAGTTTGTATTCCTCTTCATCATGCTGTTCACATTTTGAGACTAGACGACACCTGTCAATTCATCAACAGTACCTGGCAAAGCTTCAAACGGCACGTTTAATGGAGGCGAGAGGCACTCGAGTGTCACATCAGATCATTCAAAACCGCTTACATCAGCATGGTCTATGTGCTTGACGACCAGCAAGGGCAACTGACCACACCACCAGGCACAGGCATCATCGTCTTGAAAGGGCCAGGATGCATTTGTGCTCATACTGAGCAGAGATGATGGCCACCAATGCTATTGCAGACGTCAAGGAGAACGCTATGCATCAGCCTGTTCTCACCAGATGGGCCTTTGGAGGTAGTGGTGCTACAGTCTGAGCAGGTGTACCACGTCAACACAGAACTGCCCGACACCTTGTGAATTGTACTGACAAGCTAATACTATCTGAATGACATAATCACTCCAGTCATTGTGCCTCGGCAACGCCCCAGTTCATTGAAGTGGCATCATCAGAGAATGCCACAAATGGAGTGGCCTGCACTTTCTCCAGAGCTGAATCCCGTAGAAAACCTATGGGATCAGCTGAGTCGTCGTGTAGAGGGTTGTAACCCTACACCCCAGAACCTCAATGACCTGAGGGCAGCACTTCAAGACGAGTGGAATGCCATGTCTCAGCAGACAATAAGTTGACTTGTGAACAGCATGAGACGTCATATTCAAGCTGTAATTGATGCTCAAGGATACATAAGTTATTGAGCTTTTGTTTCAATCAACTGTTTGAGATGAAGAAATGACCATTCCATAATTCTACATAAATGCCCTACTTTCATGATATAATCACTGTAGCACAAACTTTTTACATTTGCCATATATTTCACCAGAAAGTCGAATATCCCTAACTTTTTGTGAGTAGTGTATTATACCATGTTTTGCATGAAAGAACACACTAACAACAAAAGAGCACCAGATAATGAGAAAACCAAGAAGAGCAAATTGTTTCTTACTTAAAGAATTCATTCTTTTCCTCTTCTGTCTTCAATGTCAGGCTCTTGAGAAAATTCATCACTTCCAGGAAATCATTCCTGTTCAAAGAAAAACACTGTTTGAAAACAAATCATTTTTAGTATGTACCAGCAACATCAACAGTAAATATGACCACACAAACCTGAAAAAGTCATGAGTCAGCAGGGAGCTCAGTGGTGGTCGAGACAAAGGATCAGAGTTCAGCAGGCCCGCCTGCAGCGTCTTCTTCAGGCTGTCAGCCAGCTCCTGGGATACTGGAAACAATAAAGGGAAGATAATGTGAAGAATTGAGACCATGCACCAATCTGCCACAAAAAAGATGTACCTGGTTCTAAAGATGTGCCTGATGTACAGTTTCCATACACAGGCAACATTTGACAAGATGCAAATAGAGGTAATCTCTACCCACCATAGCCATTGAGGAGAGGGATAAGGGTCTCCACCATCATCCCAAAAGAGTAACAGTCCCGGGAGTGAGCGTGTTTATCCAGAAGCATCTTAAAGCCCTCAACCTATCAACAATATTTTTCATGAGTAATAAAAAGGGAAAGGGAAAAGCAATTTCATTTTTTTCACCCTGACTTCTTCTCTGCTTACCTGCTCCTCTGGAGGAACACAGCTGGTCTCTCTCACATTCTGAATGCTTGTGAGAAACTGAAAAGAAAACGTTGATATGTGGCTTAATAAAGATTGTTTGTTTTTTTCAAGCAAAAGAGGATTTTTTTTTTTTATTTATAAAAAGAGATGCTTAGCAAATGGTTTAATTTGATCTTTTACCTCTGGAGTTGCCTCAGAGAACTTGCACACAGTCTCCATCCCCCCAAGTTTCCAATGACCATCCTCACTGACATAGACAGATGAAATACAGACATTGTTGTGACTTGATTTGCCCTGGTGGAAGAGGAAGACATGTTAGAGACCACAACAGATGAATAGCACATCTGATTACATTGTTACTCTGACTCTTTATTCACTGGTTAACCATGCAGAATCATTCAGCAACCAAAGCTACTCCTTCATGCCTTTTTTTTGCTCACCCTCTCATGCAGAAAGACAAGTGCCTGCAAGAGGTCGTAGATGCCTGCACAGATCTCCTCTGGTGAGAGGCTGTGAAGCAGCAGCTCCAGGGGCTGCACACGCTCCGTCACTAGGTGGATGCCACCATCCTGCACCGAGCATGACAGGAACCGTAGCAGACAAGGGTGCCTCAAGGTCTTCAGGTGCTGCAGGAAAGGAAAGCATTTATTCATTTCATACTTGTACAGAGGCGAATGTTAGGCAGTTGGTGGAGGCTCCATGAATCCTATAAATAAACAAAGATTATTAAGCTTCAGTAACAAAGACTACTTATTGCTTAAGTCATTGTAAAGTACAAAGCTATCACTTTATGGCTTTGTTGCTATACAAATGTTTAGTGCCTCACCTCCCCTGTATTGAGTGAGATTGGCCTCTTGGTTTGCAATGTAGTGTAAGATGCTCCTTAAAAAATATGCATGATCTGATATCACCAAGTAAACAAGAGCCCAGGACCGCTGTTATAACCAACTGGTTAGGTTTAGGTTTAGCGTTAGTCCTGGGCTGTTGTTTACTTGGTGATATCAGATCGTGCAAAAAGTATTGCTTTACTTCTGGAGTGGTGTGATGTTGTCCGTTGGCACAGGGCACTAATATGAGACATATCCAATACTGCTGCTACTACCACAAAGTACTACTACTATTACTACTGTAAGGCAGCACCTGCCAGTGTGATGTGATTGTAATGGAGAGGCTTTTGCATAACTACCTTCGCAGCTTTGTTGACTTTGTCCTCATTCCCTCGCTTGTGCACAAACACAGAAGCAGGCTTTCCATCCTGGAGCATCGCTGAGTACATAGTTAGCCCGGAGGGCAAAGTAAGGAGCGGCTCCTCCAGGATGCAGCTCCGCACCGCGCTGCTCTCCGCTCCCATGGCCGCGCTTGTTCCTGGACCTGTGGGGCAGTTTGCGGGGGAGACAGGGGAGGAGGAGGGACGTGAAACACAGCCAACCGTGGTATAACGTGGTCCAAGGTCGCAAGCTGTAACACGTGCATTTGTAAGGGGTCGTTTATAACCAGTGAATACCTGTTTTGCTTGACTGGACGTGTCGCCGCCTGGAGACAAGTTAGCTGCAGCTGGAGCTGGGTGCCTGGATGGCTAACCTCGGCGCTACGTTAGCCACCTGGTCATTGCTTGGCTTGTCGCTCGCCCTTCCACCTCCAAACGCTCATGCTAATCGCACAGTGGCACAAAATGAACCCAGTGTTTAAAAAAAATGAATTTATGAAAAGGTTACTTAAGAAAAACGCACGACTTTTATGTTATTCGCTGCTCGTCAAACCAACGAAGCTAACGTGGAGCAAAAGCTGTTCTGTAAACACGGACCTTTCCGGTAAGAGACGAAACCACAGAGTAGGGGACACCATTACTTCAAAGGGGGTTAAAACCGAGCCACTGAAGCTGATGTGTTCACACGTCTGGAAAAGTATCGCTATAACATCCTATTTTAATGCACTTGAACACAATACGTTACATTAAGCGGCACCACTTTGCATTTAAAATCTTATAAACCATATCACCTCCCACCCCCCGCTCTGAAAGCTAATGGTTGCAACCAAAGTGGTGCGAGCCCAGAGCTGACTGACAGTAACTGAAATGGAAATGATAGAAACTGTCCGGATCAACCGACAGTGTGTGCTCACTGTGACAGTACAAACCACATGATAAATGGAGAAACAAACAAACACACACACACACAAAAAAGACATTTGTCCCACTGAGCCCTAAAATCTTATAATGACACTTGTAATTCTGCAATGACAAAATAATTTAGGCCTATCCCCATTATGTAAGATAGGGCAGTATTTGAGATGAAGGCATGGTTGGATTACTGAGTGGGGCACACACACGCACGCACGCACGCACACGCACACACGTCAACATTTCTCTAGGCCTACATACAAACTTACACATAACAATGCTTTAAAAAGTATTACAGAAGTCTGTATTACACAAGTAAATATGCAGAGGCACTGTTTGAGCACTTATTCTCTTTTCTTATTTTAAATCTGTTATCTGTGAAACCATCCTCCCATCTCACTCTTGATTTCCTCTTCACCATTTCCTTTGAAAAACATGTAAATGTTATTATACAGTGAGTGACAAAGCAACACAACCTTTGTCAGAGGAAGTGGCGTCTTGACAACATCAGAAATTGTTACCAACTAACCAGCGACAAAAAAAAAGAAACGCACGTACACACTGTCACTCAAGCAGGTTTTGTGCTGAGAACAGGAACCAGCATGGAAGAGCTCGGTAAGACAACTTTCTATCAATGTTTGTACACCGCTGTGTACAGTGTACAGTGTAATTTCACCAGGGCAATGTGTTACAATTTGCAGCGGACATAGAAAACTAGAAGTGAAATTGAACCGAACTGATTGTAGAATAAGATTATGATTCCTTCTGTGTTCTGTGACTCTCTTAGAGTACATTATAGTATAGAAATTATTGTAGCTATTTCATGTTGTAGATTGTTGCCAATGATTATATTCAGAAAGCAATTCATTATTATTTTTATTATCTCTTACTTTGTTTTTTCTTTACAATCTCTACTGACATTCAAGTAAAGCTTAAACAAGTTAAATCAGATAAAAGATAGGACCTTGTTGCTAAACTTGTCTTGCAAGACAAAATTGTTTTAATTTTAAAATTCTGTAGAAGGAAGTTTTTCTGAGATGTGAAGACTTGGGGGATATGATAACCCGTAAAACCCGATTTGTAAAAAGAATATTGTAGAAGTTCAGTCATACAGTACTGATTGATTCCCCAGAAAATACTTTGTTCACATAAATATCTTCCTGTTTCCTTATGGGTTCATATTGTAGGCGACTCGAATCTGGGTCCACACTTCTGAGTGTTACACCATTATTTCAAGTTTCACTTCTGCACATGTCACACCATCACTTCCTGAGGAAGCCGCTTTGCATGAAGCAACCTCAAGCCTTGATCAGTATTAAGGTGCTGGCGCACTCTGTCATAGTTAACAGGAAATATTTCACTCTGCACTGTGCTAAACATGGCCTGGTTTAACACATAAAGAGAACAATGTCTAGTGGTCATGTAAATACTTTATGTAAATTCCTGTACTGTATCTATGTTTATATGAGGGGTTGGAAGATTTATGGCCTATATCCTGTCACAGATTTGCTGTTGGAAGAGCTTGCCCTGAATCCAGCAGGTTCAGAAAGCAGCAGAGATACACCTGATGGAGAGGTGAACACAAAACCACAAACATTATAAATAAACACTGCACATTTACTATAGGCCATGAATGATTTCAGTTCCAGTTTAAACTCAAATATAATTTCAATCTTCACTTCAATCACTGAAACTGCATTTTGCCTTTGTCTACAGGCAGCAGGAGCAAGCTATGCTGGACTCATCAAGAAAGAAACAAACTCAGCCCGCTCAAATGTCTACAGGTGACCCATGGGCCATACATAAATAATGTAGAGGAAACAGAAAAATGTCAGAAATTAGCAAACAGAAAAGTCTTATGCACTCACTGTTTTTATCAAGATATTTGACAGATCTGATGTAAGAACAGCTTTAAAAACTGCTTTGGACACATCACCACTTACCAAGTTTTGTATGGCCTTTATGGTCAGAGACATGTGAATTAACACTAGGGGCAGCCACTGTTAATGCAGGCTGATTCGATGATTTGCTAATGTCTAATGTTTTTTCTGGGTTTTAGTGATCTGCCAGCTCCTGTGGCAGCTTCGTCAGACCCTGACACACCCACCAAGGAGCTGGACTCCATCTTACAAGATCTGATGGGACTGGGAGAAGGAGAAGGGGTTAGTAGGCTACATTGTCCCAAAACGACTGAAACTAGTGGTTAACTCTAATCTCACAATGATCTCTCATAAAATATCTGCATGTTATGGGATAATTCTCAGGAAATCCTGAGGAAAATGGTCATTCACAATGTTTCAAACATGAGTGACATAAACCAGCTTCAACAGCAGAGGGCACTGTTGTACTAACCTCTACATTGCAGCCTCGTGCACTACGAGTGTTGTTGTGCACCTACCTTTGAAACGCAAATTTGTCAGATAAAAACCATAACTGCTTCAGCTTATTTGTATCATTGTTTAGATTCCAGCATCGGCACCAACCCCACCGCCACTTGCCCAAAAGCAGTCTGTGAAGAAGAAAACAGAAGGAGGGCAACAGGAGAACAAGAGCAGCGGCAGCAGCACAGCTGGTTCAGATGCAAAGGCCTCAGCTACAAGCAAGAAAACAGATAGTATTGATGACCTGCTCGGAGGGCTGAGTTCTGACTTGGAGAAAATTGGCGTACGCACCACAGCCAAGGGCCACTGTGCTTCCTGCAACAAATGCATTGTGGGAAAGGTACTGTACAGTAAGTCATATAAACCAATAGGCAAGAATTTTAAACCAATGTGTTATGAATTTAGAAATCTGCTCAACAGAAAATGATGTTGCTGTTTTTGTGTTTTGTTTTTTGTAAGACCTTATCTCACTTCCTTTCATTTTTCTTCCTGTTCTCCAGATGATCACAGCACTGGGTGAGGTGTGGCACCCTGAACACTTTGTGTGTGTGGTTTGTAAGACTGAGCTGAGCACCACAGGCTTCTTTGAGAGAGAGGGCCGGCCATACTGTGACAAAGACTACCATCACCTCTTCTCCCCTCGTTGTGCTTATTGCAAGGGGCCCATTTTGCAGGTGGGAATGGAACCATTCATTTGCATCACATCATCATATCACAGACAGAACTAACATAAAAACAAAATGTTAATATCATGTTAAGTAAAATGTTTAATTGCTGAATGCTAAGGCAAATATTAGGTAAAACAAAATACCTATTTAAGAATGAACTCCTCACCAGTTGAACTTAATTTTACTTTTTGTTTTTTGCTTCATCCAGTAATTTGTTCTGTCATTTATTACCTCCATTAATTTACACAATAATCCATTGAAGATTGGATGATGACATACAGTAGTATGTAGGTCATTTTTCTAGATGTATCCTACATGTCATCCTAATAGGCTAAGTAAAACACAAAACCATACTGGAGTTCTGCAGACTGAGATTACCACATGCTGCAGAGCAAGTCATTAATCAGAAACTAATACATCTTCTCCCATGATTCACTTTTTTGCTTCCTGACATCTGAACATGTGAGATGAGAAAAACCTTACTAATCCTCAAAGCATGATGTAATATTTCTATATCTGGCTACTTTACCAGAACATTCTGTCAGCCCTGGACCAGACCTGGCACCCTGAGCACTTCTTCTGTACACACTGTGGAGGCCTGTTTGGACCAGAAGGTGACAGGCTTGTGCATTAATGTCTCTCCAGTGGAAACCACAACTTCAATTAAAAAAAAAAAAGTGCAAATTATTTAACGGTAACTTCCATTGTCTCCTCCATATCTTAGGTTTCCTGGAGAAGGATGGGAAGCCATATTGTTGCAAGGACTTCTACCACCTTTTTGCTCCAAAGTGCTCAGGCTGTGGGGAGTCAGTGAGGGAGAACTACCTGACTGCAGCCAATGGCACCTGGCATACAGAGTGCTTCGTCTGCGCAGTAAGCCTCTTACCTCAGACCACACACACTCCTCTGGCTCGCATACAAGCCTGAGTGTAAATGAGAAAGATACCCACACATTTGCTTTATTTGCAACATTTTGACCACAAGGCTGATGAAAACCGTATGCCTGATGAATACGATGCGGTTGAAATGATGCAAATAAATCAAGGAAACCATATTCCTCAGTGTGGGGATCTGTTACATTCTCTTCAAACCCACTTCTGTATGCAGCATCTGGTCAAAAATGTTTCAGTGTGCAGCTCTACTTCTGCTTTACTTGTGCAATTGTTACCATCAGATGCACTCAGACGAGATGTTCTGGTATTGGGCATCAACTTCAGTTTACCATTATGATTCCTAAAAAGTTATTTTTTTTACAGAAATAAAGTGCACATAAATCTGAAATGAAATAGATCCATGTATGACAGCCTAACACAATCATTACTGCAGTTACATGCCAAACCATTAGCACAGAACTTTAACATTGTTTTATATGGAGCAGTCATTAACAGAACCCCATTGTCCTCATCAAACTAAATCTATCTCCAAAGGTCAGGAGGTCAAACTCTCCACAAAGAAGTGAGCACTCCAAAGTGGCTTTTTAATCAGTGTCCTTCTTAAAATAAATGAGGCAGATCATACAACTCTTGCTTGTTTGATCTTCTTGGTCACTCTCTGAGCTCTTCTGTGGCCTTGTCTTGTCAACAGAAGAACCATACCGTGAAATGTTTCAATATGGTTATTCTTCTAAACCACACTTAAACCAGCATGGTTTAGAAGAGGGTCATTAGCTTCCTACAATCCCCAAATGAGATGAAGTTCCTGTGGAAGTAGTTGTTGCAGACTGCAGTGGTATTCTCATCAAACTTTTGACTTTTGAACCACTTTGACCCATCATAGTTTGAATTTAGTTAAACTTTAAGAAACAGTTGTCACCAAAATTAAACAAAACAGGCCCTAAATTCTTACTGGCAGCATTTTTGATTTGTTGAACACACTGATGTAATTAAGGGATTGTTCCATTCAGGTAATCCAAGGCTGTGGTATTAAACATGCCGGCTCACTGTCATGGCTTACAGGCTCATATGAGTGGAACAGAGCCATCACCAGTGTTAAAAGGAGAGTTACACCTGTGTTTCTGTTGCTCTGATTTCTAATCATATGCAGCTTCACGCTTTGTACAGACCCATTTAGTTTCTATTCTAGCAATTATCAATGGATTGTTAAGAGAAACACAACTTCAATTTTCTTTCAATTGTTTTCCTTTAGTTACATATTTATACAAGTCCACTTCATTATTTTAGATTATGTAACTATACTTTACATTACTAACCCTTTTGCAGGGAACAGGGTTACAGATACAACCCTGTTAAACAGGCCCACTTAAAGCCATGGTATGCTTTGGAATAATCAACAGTAATAGTGCATGTGGCTATATCATGAAAATGACTGATTTGGTCTTTTGGACACAAACTATTATACTTCCTGCTTTGTTACCATCTCTAACCTTTTTTTAAATGATTTTATCCTCTCCCTGTCCTTCGACTTTACCCATATCACACTCTCCACCTTCCTCCTCTGTCTTGATATGCAGGACTGTCTGAAGCCCTTCACTGATGGCTGTTTCATGGAGCTGGATGGTCGACCCCTCTGCTCCGTGCACTACCACTCCAGACAGGGCACTCTGTGTGGCGGCTGTGGCGAGCCCATCACGGGCCGTTGCATCTCTGCTCTCGAGCGCAAGTTCCACCCTGAGCACTTTGTGTGCGCCTTCTGTCTGCGGCAGCTCAGCCAAGGCATCTTCAAGGAGCAAAAAGGGAAGCCATACTGCTCTGCATGCTTTAATAAACTCTTTGTGTGAGACATGATGCACAAATAATGCCTAGGAAAAAGAAATCAAGTCTTGCATCACTGTCACTGTTGACCTTATCATTTCCACATAATATTAAAGCAAAATTAAGATTAAGAAAGCATTCTACCCTGAGATTACATAACAAGACTGTATTTGCATTGGTACAGAAGAGCAATAAACTTTAATTTTTTTAGTATTTCATGGCTGACTGAGATATATGACATTTGAAGTGACACGCAGTGCTGAAGCTAATTCTTTCAGAATTAGTAGACAATTTACATTATTGGAATTTGGTAATCAAGGGTCAAAATCATTCATATAACACGTAATAAGCTCCTAGACTTCACTAACCATCCAGAAGGTTGAAGTTGACCTTTTGATATAAAAGGTTATCACATCGTATGCATATGTGCTGTAAGGTTCTGCAAAAATACTTAAGTCCATTGCTCTACATTGTATCTGAACAGAAGAAGAGATTGGAATCATATTTTTTGCAAGTTGGTTGGTTTACAGAGGCCGTAATTCTATTCCTAAATAATTTATTTTCTTTTAGTTTCTAACGGTCCATCAATCAATGTTAAGTCTATTGCAAATTTTGCCATCCGTATTATGGCTGCTGTCTGACTGACAGAGTGAAGTCATTGATTGGCTTAAAAAGACAAACCCAGTGAAAGAGCTTTTGGCCTCAGCCTTTGGGAAGGTGTTTTCTGCTTCAAATCAAAAATGTTATTTGGTTGATTCTCCTGCCATTTTAAAAATGAACACATGTCATTGTGGGGTCACCAGACCTTCTGTCTCAGTTACATGTAACCCACGTGCAAGCCAGCTCACAGTGAAAGCTGATTGGATCACTATCTTTATGGTTTTAGAACAATAACCCATTTATTTCTGAAGCAAATTCAATAGAGGATGAGCCCAAAGTGATATTATGTTGAAGGGATGAATGACCCTGACAGTTCCCCACTGGATCCTTATGTGATTAACGACACATTTTAGAGTACATAATAAGTGTGATGTCAATTACCAATAAATCAAAAATCTAGGGAAAATACTGCCATTGTAACATAATTAATGACATGGGTGTAAAACACAAGGAAAATACCTATTCTCATGATAAAAATATTGAAGAAATGTTTTGCACATGTGAACTTTGGAAGGGTCTAAAAGGTGCGCTGACACTAAATTTTATGGGATTTCATACGTCGTGATCACATAAAATTTATAAACGGAGAAAGAAAAACACAGAGGTGCAAGTTTAATCCATGGTTTCCATTAAGCTCTCCTCACTTTGCTGTAAGACTTGGCAGAGCAGAGATACTCTGGCAATAGGGAGCAGTTTGTCAAGGGGCTTGTCTATGTGGCCTGATAGCTTGTATTGGCATGAAGCTGGACTGGACTGGCATCAGCATGCCAACCTGAGTCTCCTCTTACTCTGACTGACCATTTGGCCCCGTGCACTGGATCCAGACAACCTCTGGATTCTCCACACAGGCTCCTTTATTGCAGCCATGTGGAAGATTAATGGTGGTGGGGAGGTGAACAAAGGTGGTTTCAGAGGTGAGGAGTTCCTTCGCATCAGTGGATCTCTTCAGCAGCTCATGCTGACTGTTGAGGGATGAATCAACCACAAAGTACTGTAGAAAAATGATTTTTGGTGATTCCATGTCTGGGCAGGTTTTGCTTTTGCCTGACATAATTTTGTTCATTCTCACTTAACAGTGGATAATGAAGTCAGAATATGCGATACAGCAACCTATCAAACCAAAGTACACCAATACTCCAAATACAAATTACATTTTCCAAATTGCACGAATTGTGCAACAAGCTCTAAAATCCAGCTCAAGCAGATGAATGCATGGAGCTACAAAATTCAAAATCCCTTTGCATCACTACATAGATGGTCCCTTTTATGATTCTTTTTCATTACTGGTATCAGGGCGCCGTGTGGAGCAGTGGGTTGAGCAAGACCCCAGGGAGAGTACCTGCTAGAAAGTCCAGCAGCTAATGGGAGTCTTTATATAAACCCCATATGCAGAGGCTTTAGTCCTCGCTGCAGTTGGCCCCCGGTTTGAATCCTGCATCGGGCGACGCTTTACTGTCATTTCCCCTCTCTTTGTCTCCCCATTTCCTGTCTCAATAATGTCTCAAAAATATACAAAAAATAAAACAAAAAATTCTGGTATCATACAGCACATCATGATAGATAATATACAGTATTGTCGACTGATTACCTATTCTGAGAAGTTTTACATCTCTTGAAACTGAGACAAACAAAGTAGGAAATCACGACAAAGATGCGCTACAGTGGTGTAATGACAAATGGTAGATGAGCTGACAAAAATGAATTTTCCCTTTGGGGATTAATAAAGTATAATTTGTATTGGTACTGGTATATGAAATCGAATCTCCAATTGTAATAACAAGGAAATGAGGTTGATTAGTAGTGGAGCACATTAATGAAAAATCGTTCACTTTGTGGTACAAGCGCCAAATTTGGTACACAAGTGCTTTTGGACCTACTATCTCATAAAAGTACGTTGCCCACTTGAACAAACAAAGTGGCCACCATTTTTCAAGATGGCCGACATTCGAAGTGGTTCGAAACAGCGTTTGAACTATATTTTGATTGAATAGTCCTATTCTGATGGTTTATACATTGAAATATGTGTTTTTGCACATGAGAAATACAACTCTGCTTTTAGAAAATCAAAATTATTGAATATTATGATGATACAATGCGAATTAAATGAAAAAAACACTCACTAGTGTAGTTTCACTTAAAGCTTTTGGACCTGTAAGCTACTTGTAGGGGAGGCCACGTAGAGGCTGTCTTTGTCTCCCCCATTTTTTATTTTTATTTTTTTAATTTTTAGATAACGGTATAAAAACACAGAAAAGGTGTCAAAGCATAGGCTGCATGTTTTACGATCCAGAACTTGAATCAAGCTCACGTGGGCAACGACAGTGATACCTGGTGGTGTTCTGTTATTGGACTTCTGTGCTAGTCACAGTTTGTCCATAACGAACACCATGTTCGAGCATAAGGGTGTCCACCAGTGCACGTGGCACCAGGACACCTTAGGTCGGAGGTCGATGATCGACTTTGTAGTCGTATCATCTGACCTCCGACCGTATGTCTTGGACACTCGGGTGAAGAGAGGGGCTGAGCTGTCAACTGATCACCACCTGGTGGTGAGTTGGATCCGCTGGCGGGGGAGGAAGCCGGTCAGACCTGGAAGACCCAAGCGTATCGTGAGGATCTGCTGGGAACGTCTGGCAGAATCCCCTGTCAGGGAGGTCTTCAACTCCCACCTCCGGGAGAGCTTTGTCCGGATTCCGAGGGAGGTCGGAGACATTGAGTCCGAATGGACCATGTTCTCCACCTCCATTGTTGACGCGGCCAACCGGAGCTGTGGCCGTAGGGTCACCGGCGCCTGTCACGGCAGCAATCCCCGAACCCGGTGGTGGACGCTGGAAGTAAGGGATGCTGTCAAGCTGAAGAAGGAGTCCTATCGAGCTTTCTTAGTTCATGGGACTCCCAAGGCAGCTGACAGGTACCGGCAGGCCAAAAAGCGGCAGCCCGAGCGGTCACAGAAGCAAAAACTCGGGTCTGGGAAAAGTTCGGGGAGGCTATGGAGGAGGACTACCGGGCGGCCCCGAGGAAATTCTGGCAAACCATCCGACGCCTCAGGAGGGGGAAGCAGTGCTCCGCCAACACTGTTTACAGTGGAGGGGGGGAGCTGTTGACCTCGACAGGGGATATCGTCGGGCGGTGGAAGGAATACTTTGAGGATCTCCTCAATCCCACTGACACACCTTCCACCAAGGAAGCAGAGGCTGAGGATCCAGAGGTTGATGCATCCATTACCCAAGCTGAAGTCACCGAGGTAGTTAGGAAACTCCTCGGCGGCAAGGCAGCGGGGGTGGATGAGATCCGCCCTGAGTACCTCAAGTCTCTGGATGTTGTGGGGCTGTCGTGGCTGACACGCCTCTGCAACATCGCGTGGCAGCTGGGGACAGTGCCTCTGGATTGGCAGACCGGGGTGGTGGTTCCCCTCTTCAAAAGAGGTGTGTTCCAACTATCGGGGATCACATTACTCAGCCTCCCGGGGAAAGTCTATTCCAGGGTACTGGAGAGGAGAATTCGGCAGATAGTCGAACCCCGGATCCAAGAGGAACAATGCGGTTTTCGTCCTGGGCGTGGAACACTGGACCAGCTCTATACCCTCCGCAGGGTGCTCGAGGGTTCATGGGAGTTTGCCCAACCAGTCCACATGTGTTTTGTGGATCTGGAGAAATCGACCGTGTCCCACGTGGCATCCTGTGGGGGTGCTCCGGGAGTATGGGATCGGAGGCCCTCTGCTGAGGGCTGTACGGTCCCTGTACAACCGGAGCAGGAGCTTGGTTCGCATCGCCGGCAATAAGTCAGACCTGTTCCCGGTGCATGTTGGACTCCGGCAGGGCTGCCCTTTGTCACCGGTTCTGTTCATCATCTTTATGGACAGAATTTCTAGGCGCAGCCAAGGGCCGGAGGGGCTACGGTTCGGGAGCCACTTGATTTCATCTCTGCTTTTTGCGGATGATGTTGTCTTGCTGGCTCCCTCGAGCCAGGACCTGCAGCGTGCACTAGGGCGGTTTGCAGCCGAGTGTGAAGCAGCTGGGATGAGAATCAGCACCTCTAAGTCCGAGGCCATGGTTCTCGACCGGAAAAAGGTGGCATGCACCCTTCAGGTCGGGGGAGAGATCCTGCCTCAGGTGGAGGAGTTCAAGTATCTCGGGGTCCTGTTCACGAGTGAGGGAAGGATGGAGCGCGAGATCGACAGGCGGATCGGTGCAGCGGCTGCAGTTATGCGGTCATTGTATCGGTCCGTTGTGGTGAAGAGGGAGCTAAGTCGAAAGGCGAAGCTCTCAATTTACCGGTTGGTCTACGTTCCTACCCTCACCTATGGTCATGAAATCTGGGTAGTGACCGAAAGAGCAGGGTCGCGATTACAAGCGGCCGAAATGAGCTTCCTTCGCAGGGTGGCGGGGCGCTCCCTTAGAGATAGGGTGAGGAGCTCGGTCACCCGGGAGGAGCTCGGAGTAGAAACCGCTGCTCCTCCACATCGAGAGGAGTCAGTTGAGGTGGCTCGGGCACCTGTACCCCTGGCCGCCTCCCTCGTGAGGTGTTCCGGGCATGTCCCACCGGGAGGAGGCCCCGAGGAAGACCCAGGACACGCTGGAGTGACTACGTCGCTCGGCTGGCCTGGGAACGGCTCGGGGTGCCCCCGGAAAAGCTGGAGGAAGTGTCAGCGGAGAGGGAAGTTTGGGGATCCCTGCTCCGACTGCTGCCCCCGCGACCCGGCCCCGGAAGAAGCGGAAGATAATGGATGGATGAACTTGAATCAACATAACTTAAAAAATAATAATACAAATATCCAACTCAAACATTCAACTTAAACTTGGTTGTTCTATTTTCTTAGCCCTCACATGCACAGGCACACAACTGTGTGCACTTCAGCGATAGCATTTGCATCGTCTTTGGCATTCAGTCTTGCAGCCACATTTTGTCAACTGCTCAAAAGTCTGAGCAATGGGTGGAAGGGTTGTCCAGAGAACTTGCCAGATCTGACCATCTTTTTGCCAGCCCCAGTTGGCAGGACTTTCAGTTAATTCAGGTCCGGCTCTCTAACTACAATACTACAACTAACTAAACTTCTAGTTGAGTCTATACAGGGGCTTATTAGATAGCATCTAATAAGCCCCACAAAAAACACATCCCTCAGAATTCTGCATTTTTTCCACTTAAGATCATTGCAGAAAACTGAAGAAAAAACGCGAAAACGCTACTTTTTAGTCATTTAATAGCCATTATCTTGAAAATTGGTGGCCATATTGGAATTCAATTGACACCATCGAGTTATTCCAGTCATAATACATTCATTTTGATGCTTGGATCATTAACATTCTTCTGTTAATTCAAGTTCTACCTCGAAAACCTTTTTTTGGCGTTTGACGAGGCGGCCATCTTGAAAACTGGCGGCCCTCTTGGATTTTCAGCTGGGCAACGTACTTTTATTAGAAGGTATGTCCTGGACATCATTTGTACCAAATTTGGTGCTTGTACCATGAAGTGAACGATTCGGCTCAAAAATGGACTTAAGCAGCCCCACTATAGGGCATTAAGTGAGAGCAATGGTGGAAAACAACCCCCTTATTTGCTTCCTACTTCTATCACTTCTTTTGCACTGACATCAGGACACTAACCAGCTAGCAGTTTATTCAGCCGCCTGTCTTTTCACTATACAGTACAAGTCAGTGTAACACCAACTGGGGAAGTAGTCCTGCTTAGAGGACATATAATACAACCTCTTTAAATGCAACAGGCTGAAGTGCATGGCAAGACGGGTACGTAAACAACTGTGGATGCTGCTGTTGGCAATGTAGCAATAGCAAAACTTACAGTACAAATAGCTCCCTTATCATCACAGAAATAATAATAATAAAGATACCCAAACTCTGTCAAGTCAAACTGCATCTCATCAAACAGTATCTTATCATCTGATGAACATTGGCTACTTTTTGTTGGCCCTGTTGGCAGCTTTCCTCAGCTTTTCTTCAAACCACTTAGACTTGCTGTGTGAAGTTAGTGTGTAAGTGAGAACGGAGGTAGCCATTAATCACGCTGTCATCACTGTCAGACCCGGCCTTTCATGGCCTCCACAGAATATGGACCTTGCATCATGGAACAAGTGTGAATGTATTGCGTTCAGTTAAGATCCAAGATTGTAAGTGTTTAATGATCTGAGGGCCTTGTGCCCAAATTCCTACTGGACTCAAAGACATACTGTGATGTTAAATGTTAGATATGTTTAAACATGCATGAGAGATTTGCATTTTGTGTTATGAGATACAAGAGGAAGTGAACTTTCCAGCATGAACCGTTCACAGAGGAACATCGACTTGGATCTGATCTGACACCTTGGCATGTTACACAGCTGTAAAATTCCACATCATCACATGGCTCGAGGACTGATATGTTCATTCTTATATTATTGTTTTTTTCTTTCTGCACCATTCACTGTGACAACTGCATGTTATTATGAGTAGACCTGGCTGCCAAAAATGTCTTATGAGTGGAAATACTTGTTTAATACTGTCTTTCCTAGTAATGGCATCAAAGAGCCATAAACTAGCGGCTAGCCTCAACTATGACTTGTGAAAATCTTAGACGCACTCAACCTAGCTGTCCAGTGTACAGTATTCACTGAAAATTACACAAGACCAAAGCTATACGAAGCCTCAAACAAAAATGTAAAAAACAAAATTGTGACGCATGGAAAGACATTCTGGCATTCTCAGAAAAATATGAGTGCTATCGCACGGCTGAGTGAACAGGGAGGAAAAGCGTTCTCTGGCACGCAGTAAAAATGAGAAAACATGAAATGTGAGCAGGGGTCTTTTTAAAAGGGTGGCGAATAAAGGGCCGTCTGTGGAAAGCAGAGAGAGTGTAACTCAGGTGACATTTACAGCAGTGAAACAGAGTACGAACAGTCTGGGAGCGCACTGGGCCATGAGATGGCAGCTAGACCTCAACGGGGGAGGGAAAGGGAGTGAGGAGTATATTGGGACATAATGGATACTGGTGCTAAGGGAGGCAGGGTGAGGAGGGCAGGGGTTGAGAAGTGTAGTTGCAAGAGTCACCCCTGTGTGACACTGAAACCCAACACTTAGGTCCTCTCCTGTAAAAAGGCCGTGTCTGTTAGGCCACCCCTGATTGAGACCGTGGGGCGGCCTGTCCTAAGTCACACAGCCCCACTGTGGGTCACACCTGGCTGGCCCGGCTCTGCCCTGTAAACCCAGCGGCTAACATCTGCATTGAACCAATAACTGTCAGATAGGTCCTATATGCACAGACTGACCCATTAATCAGTAAATTTGCTTACACACAGACACACATTGAAATGCCAGTTGGAGACAGCCCCAGTTGCAAATCAGTCCTGACAATGTGAAATCACAGCTAAATAAAACATGGATGGATCAGGTTACTGTAACATTATTTCCATGTAGTAATGAACTTTACAGGTCTCTTCATCTGTTAGAGATATAAGTGAAAGCAGATATGTGGACAATGTATGATTCACAAACACTGAAGATATCTGATATGTACTCATCAAATAAGGCACATTTTTTGTAAAATATAACTGGTGGATCTGTAACTGGCTGGAAATTGTGGTAGATCAATCCACAAAACTTTTAAAAAGTTTGAGTCCATTTGGCTGTTGGCAGAAACATCTCTCTGGTTTGTTATTTGAATTGTTCTAATTTTGCAGTTTCATATTAAGATTGATGATTGACTTTCTAAAGGAGGTGAAATCAGTCTATAAGTAGTAATCTTTGATTTTATATAGATGTAGCAGCCACTGATTTGACGTTTTATAGAAACCTCTGTATAATGTTTCTTTATCCGTGTCATGATTACAGATTATTTGAGGATAATGTCTTTCTTTAGTAACATGGTGAGTTCATTGTCATGACTCCAATAGCAGCTGTAAGTGCTCCAATATGACTGGAAATAATGTGGGAAATGATTAATTTCAACTTGTTTTCTGAATATTTGAGCTACTTTATAACCCTTAGAGAAGCTGCCATTCCCTCTCATCATAAAGCTTAACAGCTGTCAGCTGGCAGAGGCGAGACCAGAAGTTTGCTGTGACTTGAACAACCAGAAAATTAAAACATTATGCGAAGAACCAAAGTCATCTGAACAGGGAGGAGCGTGTGTATCCATCATCAATGGCCAAAACATGTACATGCACATGTCAGTGCTCCACACATGCGAGCCGGGCAAATGCCTCTATGAAATAGAAGTGTTTCTGTGTGAGAGTTCAAATTAATGTGATTTTAAGAGCAAAGGAAAAGTGACAACTTCAACACCTCAGAAATTACTTCCACACAGAGAGAAGTTGAGCTGGTGGCTCCACTTTTGGGTGTGTTTGTTTTGGCGTTCTGCTGATGCTGAGTGCAGGTATATCACACCTGATTCATGACTGGCTCCTCTGTCCAAAAGCAACCTCTTGTTGTCCTTGGCCGAACACTGAGTGCTCCATGCTATCTCACACTCTCCAGCACAACCGTATGAATGCACACTCACAGACACACACACAGACACACAAACACCCACACACACAGAGATGCGACAAACTTGTAAATGCTATTTATGGATTTTCTATTTGTGCTGTCTTGGGTTTAGTAAACCCAATTCTGCACAAAAACACATGAATAAAAATAGCTTCACACGTGCAGATACACATATGGACACATGCATGCTGTCTGTGGTCAACATGATCTCACACACACACACACACACACACACACACACACACACACACACAAATACAGAGATGCAAAACATGTGACCACACATAAACATATAAATGCTATTTATGAGTTTCTTTTTACATTTCTCTTTTTATCCATCTCTCTCTCCCTCTTTTCTCTCTCATGCACACACGCACCATCAAGAAAACGATGCCCTTCTCGGGTTTGGTTGACACAAAGCACACAGTATCTGTTGGAGCATCACTGCCCCCTCTGTGTGCGTGCTGATCCTTAACCAAGTGAACTTGAGGTCTCCAGTTCTATCAGTTAAATGGAGTCGGTTCCCGAGGGGGACGCTATGGGAGGTTCAACTTCAAAACACTTCATCTCCTGTTCGTCCACTGCACGTCTTTGTCTCATCTCCCTTACATCTCCTGCCAGATCTCTCAGTTGGACCTCTGTGCTCAACATGGAAAAGCAATGGAGGACGTCAGGGAGAAAGAGAGCATGGTGCAGTTTATCTGGATCCTAATAACAGCACAGGCCAAACTAGTTGAGGTTATGAGAAAGATTTATAAGACAGTGAGCTCCTTCTGTATGCTAGCCTTTAGTGTCAAGAAGATAGATGGTTTCATTATGCCTCTTCATTGTGTCCATGTGTGGTTGTACGCTAGTGTGCCAGAGCGGTACAGTCTGTGAGATGTTCGGGCAACCAATTGTTGCGATCGATGGAGCTCTTTGAGAAAATTAAACCCCTCTTGTAATTGTTTGAACATGTTTCGTATGGTGGGCAAGACTGTAATGATTTGGCAGAGATCACAGGATACCGATTTTAAAAAGCCGAGCTTCAGAGTGGGTTTTCTCAAGGGTTAAGAGTGGGATATGAATGGGAATTTGACACTGGAGTGGAGGTTGAAATTGTTCAGACTTGGATGTCTGTAGGTTCATATTGTTTGCATGGTAGATGGCTGAGAGCAGTAGCTTTTGGCTGAGGCCTGGACCAGGGGTCAGACACTCAACAGAGCGCCTGGGACTGGGACGGGGCCAGTTTGGGATGTGGCTCTAAGCCAGATCCACCGCCTCTGTAGTGACCACAGCATGGATCATTATGAGATTTGTTTTAATGCGTGATGGTTAACCGCAATACAGCCCTGTTGCCTGAGAGCTGAATGGCCTCCTGGGTTTAGACAAACTCAAGGAGGGTTTGTGGAGGGCTGGGAATCCCTGAGAGGAACGGATCAGGGGAGGCCAGTTGATAAATCACAGCCCACTGCGGGGTGAGGCCACAAGGCCGGCCTCCAGTCAAATCTCCAACAGGCCTGCTGGAAAACACTGAGAAACTCTGTGGCAAAGAAGGCAACACACACACATACATACAGGCACACAGAGAGAGGGAAGGAGAGAAATGCCCATAATTGCATCGTAATGGATTTAATAGTGAAACACACTCACACACGCAAATGTCATCCTGGCGACTCCACTTAGTTTTTATAGTAATTTCATTAACAGGTGTCCATTTTCCAGCACCTCAGCTCTGGTGTGTTTGACAGAACATCCATTTAAATTGAGCTGAGAGGACTCAGGTTTGCCTCACTGAATGGTACATTAGTGGCTCGCTCCAAATCTTTGGATCAGAGGAGACATTTTTCTAATCACTAATCCCCCAGTACCTTCTGTGACACCCTGTTCCCTCTAAACCCATTAACATGCCATCATAAGCCCTTGTCTGAGCCTAGGGCTCCTCCATAGCAACGTGATGATGGAACTGGAGTTACTTCTTTGCATAAAAATGATTGGGTGTGTAATTCAAAACCACCGCATTACTTTCGTCATAAAGAATACTTCTTCATTTTTATAATCCTGCTGCCTCAGTCAGTCCTTTCCATTCATCTGTAAAGGAAGTGAAGCCTTTTATAGAAAGTTGTCTCTGAGGATATACTGCAATCCAAAAAGCATCAAGTTCTTCATGTAATATTTAATCTCAAAATCTTGCTTCCTTTGAAACTGGACAAACTGCCAATGGCCTGAATTACTTGCGTTGCATCCAAATGCAGCTAAATTAGCTTTGCAAGTTTCCATTGGTCTCTTACCTCCATTTACTGTAAAATACATAATCATTAATCAAGACAAAATGGATCTTACTCCTTAATTTACTAGTGAATAGTTCCATTTCTTGTTCTGCTAGTTTGAGAAAAGGATTTGAATTGGGCTTGAATTTTGCGACCATAATTCAATGAATAGATTTAGGTATAATCATTATAGCCTATTTCATATTTGCTTAACTTGTGAAAATGTTCATACATCTAAAATAGTGCTGTATAATTATAATAACCTGCTAGTAGAGTCATGCTCACATCCTTCCATTTTTTAATCAGTTTTTCCTTCCCCAGTATTTTAATGCTGCTAACGTAAGCATAAACAAACTCTATTTCTTTAACGCTATCATTTCCCCCTTAAATCAGAATCTCTCTCTCTCTTTCGCACAGTCACATGGCAACCAACAAAGCCAAGATAAACAGGAACTCCAGGATCATTCAGCCTTTTTTATCAATATCTTCTTCACTTTCCTTCCCCCCAGAATGATGTCTGGCTTTGGAAATGTTTCCACTAAACAGTCGAGTCTCCGTCAGGGCTTACGGCGGGATTAGAGCTCAAATTACTGACTCTGTGGCTCATTTACTCTCTGAATCCACGGTCTTCAAAACAAAAGTTGCACGTGGACATGTCCAGTGATATGATAATAGCATGAAATGAGAAACACATTTCAGGGGAGAAACTCTTTCCAGCCATGAGGCTTTTATGTGTAACGTTTGATGTAACAACACATAGAAGATGTGAAAGGCAAGAGCACAGGCAAAAGCAAAGATGTGCTGTATGTTCCACTGAATGATCCCTGAGAGAAGGAAGCAGTATAAGATACAGTAAGATAAAAAGGAAGATGTGAAATGATATTTGAAAACAATATAGTATACCAGTACAGGCAATAAATAGCTATTGTAGTAGAAGGCCAGCTGGTCGACAAAAGTCTATTTAATTACCTTCAGTTATTTTTTTTATTGGGCGGAACCGAAGACAAAACACATAACACTTTGGACTACAGAATGATTAATGATGGTGATTATATTTCCCCTTGTGAATGAGTTTTATTGTTGTTTATCCAAATGGATTTTCTGCATGTAAACGGTCTGTAACTCACAGCTGAACAGTCATCTCTAATCAGCTCCTCATTCAGGAAATTGTTCTGTAATTCCTGCTTTAGCGGAAAAAAATAAATAAGTGAAAACGCTGGAATTGAATCAGACATTGCCACAAAACAGTAATTTTACTGTAGTTACAATATCTGTCGTGGGGTTCTAACCACCGACTAAACAACACGAGGCTCATTTTGGTCACTGGTGTTGCAAAATATTTGGTTTTGGATCGGTCCGTTTGCAGAATAAGTGGTTTGCTCAAGTCTGCGTTACCCAGCTATTGTTATCTTCCTCCCCTGTCTGCAAAACCACACGGCTGACAGCATGCCATGCCCCATTTAGCATCTTCTGAGACGTTATCACTCTATGCAACTAGATGGCTGGATAACACACTGCTGGCAGACTCCAGTTATGACCTGCCTCCTCTCTACATCCAAAAACAATGTTCCATAAGACTAGGCCGGGAGATGAGGGTTGGTATCAAGACACATTGTGAGATATGGAAATCTGATCTCAGTTTCAGACTGGCAGTGAAACACCACTGCGTGTTTGTCTTGATTTCAAACCAAAATATAATATGAAAATATGATTTCAGTGTGAGTCTGAATCCATCTTACTTGTACACAAGAGCGACATCATAAAGAAGACGTCTAGTAAGTGGTCCCTCTCCATCATTACATTTTGAATACTCAGAAAAGGTTGCAGAAAAGTCACTTCATATCTAGATACATACTGTACATGCATGGGTGCATAGATGAGGGGAGTCGGAGATAAAATGGCCACAAACAGGGAGAAGGGAAGGAGAGGCTTAACTGGGGACTAAATCCAAACACCACTTCACAAGAACAGTAGACTCTGTATCCTGTGTGCTCAAATTACTTTGTAAATGGTACTCTGTCAACTTCATTTGAGAGCCTCCGATATCAAAACAGAACACAGTCATCGCTGGGCGTGTGCAGCGTGTTGAGTGAGCGGCCGCTGCATTGGCTCGGATGTGACTTTCAATCATGGTGGCGTGCCTCGACCCAGTAGACTGCGCTAGGCTCAGCTCCGGCTCATAAATCAACTGACTGTCTCACTTAGTCGACTGCAGAGATCTGAACTCCCCGGAGTGTAATGTATGCTTTAACCCTCTGCAGTCGGACCAGGCTGCTCCCGTCAGGCCTCTGCAGCCGCAGTGGTCAGAGGGGTCACCACCACAGGCCTCACGCCTGGATTGTAACGTGACTGTCTGGGTGTTTGTCAGCGGGTAAAAGATGGATCACAGCTGAGTGGAAGAACTTTAACATTCTGTACTCTTCTGTTTTCAGAAAAATAAAACATTTTTTTAATTTGATTTGCAACAAATTTTTTTAAAAGGTTCTGGAGTATTTAATAAATATACGGAAACTAAATTATCAGTGGCTGAGAAATTAACATTGTTTGACTGATTCATTGACTGAATGAACTATTGCGTCTCAAACAAACATGCCCTAAGGTGCCTTTATATAAATAAGTGGATTATTTTCTTTTTATTGCTCTGGGGATGGAAATATTGGTTAGAGACTAAAATATGTCAACAACCACTGGTTCCCAGACATTGTGTCCTACTGACTCTGCTGCTCCTGCTACTTTTTTCTTCTTTTTTCACAAGGTTCACATTTGTAGTTGAGTGAAATGTTTCAACAACTATTGGATGGATTGCTCATAGCACGCACATCAGCATATCAGTATTTTCAATGAGGTCATGTCGGCTCATTTTAACACTGAGCTCAAAGCACAATTATGCTTTTGCGCACCACGCAGAACCGCTGGAGTCACTGCTCTTGAAGAAACGATATAATACTTGAATTTAGAAGAAAAAGATTATAGATTCAGAGCTGACATTGAAGAACTACAGCAACTCCGATTGAAATGAAGAACCACTGAATCATGGCCAATTTTGTTGTCACAATTTATTCAAACTTCAGCGCTCATGTTTTGGTACTATATGTGAAAAATGTAAGGGGTAAATGCTCACAGGTTACTCTGTGTCTACTGATACAGTTTGTATATTCATCTGTATTGCTCCCCCCCATATTTTCTGGCTTCCCTGGTGCAGCATTAAGTCTCCAGTTTACCCTGAACTCAGACCGTGAGCATCAGAGCTCAGTCAGATTCAGGCTGTAATTCATCTTCTATGAGGCCAGGTGGAGACTGGAGGCTGTCATCGTGATGTTATTGATGGGTTGCACTCAAACCACAAGGAACTGAGCTGTGCTCTCAGCTTGGTATGCTAAAACAAAACACATTTACACCGGGCCAGTCCTCGCTCCATTAAATAATTACGCAAGAACCAGCCTAAGACAATGTCAAACCATGCCTGACGGACCGAAGTAGTTAATGCCAGCGTAATAGTTAGTGATATCATTATACACACGCACATGTCCCGTGGCAGCCCAAACAAGCTCCAGGCAAGAACATAAATAAATGTAGAAATGAAAGGAGCGGCGGAGTCGGTGTATTTTCTTTTCTCAGTCCCTTACAGTAGATTACAGTATAAACCCTGACACATGTTCAGGATCAGCTGAAGAAGCAGAAAATTACATCTCAGACCTTTCCTGGTGGAGTGTTTGTGTATTTGTCTCTGCGTGTGTTTGCGTGTGTTGTGTATTCAGTCATAAAGGCCATGCTGTTTAATGTGTTTTTGCTCTTTGTGCGTGTGTGAGAGAGTGCTTTACATCTCAGTCATACAAGCTGTACTGTTTAATGCGTGTCTCTTGACCTGCTATGCGTGTTTGTGTGTATTTTGTCATATAGAGGCCACGCTGTTTGACATGTCTCAACTGTGTGCGCATGGATAAATCTGTGTTTATATCAGCGTGTGTGTGCGTGTGTGTGTGTGTGCAGCGGTGTAGCGTGGTAGCACGGCCTGCTTCTTGACAGCCTCTGGGCCTGTTGACAGTTCCTCTGCTCCCTGTCAAGCACGAGAACAGCTCTATGTGTGAGTGAAGAGTAGTTGTAGGAACAATGCCCAGAGAGCTGTATGTGTGTGGGTGTATCACTGTCTTTCCCTCTGTGTTTATAAGACTCCGCAGCCAGGTTGTTATTACAGAGACAGATCCTGAGAGCGTCTACCTCTTCCTCCTGTGCCCCTTGTCTACAAACCATTAACTGTAGACACTTGAAAAACGCCCTTTAAAGCAATAAATTATGTCAGACTCACCAATCAAACCTAATCTTCCCCCTCTCTGACATTCCTATGTCTGTTCATGTCAAGTGCTTTCCCTCACCACCTTTTCCTTTTATGTTTCTTTTAATTTCCCCTCTTCTATCCTGCGCCCCCACCTCACCGCACGTCTCGTGTTTAGATGAATGTATATCCACACTGACACATGAACTCGAGTCTTTGGGTTTTGTGGGAGCAGACCAGCCAAGTGTTAGAGAACCGCACATTGATCTTGAAAATAAACAGAGCCGAAAACCGAAGGCGATGTGGAGGAAAAAGACACAGAGACTCAGAAAAGAGCAGATGATGGAGAGGAAGCATGCAATGTCATATTGTGTTACCAAAACAACAGTACATGCATAGTCGGGGGGCGAAAAAAAGGAGGCTTTCGCATTATTCAGCCCCTCTCTCTCCCACGGCTTTACACTGGTTCTGACCTCACTGCTCAAGTCCGGTTTTATTAATCTCAGAGATCGAAGAGCTTTTATCAGCGAATTCATCATATGGTTCTCTTTGACAGGCCAGCTGAGTCAAGATGTTTTGCCCTTTTGTGCCTATTTCTGTGAGTTTCAACAACAGTACTGGATTCCACTGTGACCCCAAAGGAAACCAATCAACAGGTCAGGCATCTCAAGTGTTTTCTTATACTTCTAAACACATGTTCAAGCCACATGTCTCTCCGAAAAAGCAGCTGATTTAAATCCAGAGACTGCGGCCGATTTTTAGTGGTGAAACACAGGTACACAATGTTTGGTATTTCGGACACCTGGTTCCACAGATGTGGGCGAAGCAAAGCTCAACCCGATGACTAAACGTGCCTCCTCAAACACAATTAGATCCAACAAACGCCACAGAGACTGAGGTACAACGCCGCCACAGACAAGAGATGTGCTAGACGTTCATCAAATAAACGGACAAACGCAGGATAAACACAGTTAAAGTTTCAGTGTCACCAAAGTGAACTCTACACATCCAAGCCAACAGAGTCTGGGCTGACTCAGACATGAGGCCAGACTTTGCTTTCTCTGGTCTCGTCTGTCCTACAAACTCACATTAGGCAGAGAACCAGTAGGAAAACAATGTTGCCAGACAGTGGTTAAAGCAATGCTTCCACATCTCTGTTGATCTTTAAGCATGATATCTTTTTTTTTACCAAGGCAAGCTTTGATGCCATGAATTTACTATACATGTGGCATAAAAGCCGCCACGGACAATAAGATAATCCTCAAAGAACCTCATTAGAGCAGATGACCGTCTTCAAAAGAAGGTCAAGTCCAAATCCCGATTTTTGTGGACTTAAAGAAGAGCTCATCTGATCCTTGAGGCTGGAATTCATGTGTGGTTCCTGCACACCAGTGAAGACCAGAGGCTTTGATTTAATGGTATCATAACTCATGCTGTTTTGCCGTGTTCCCCAGTCGGCGCAAAAGACCTTATTTGGCACTGTCAGTCTGTGCTGAACCCCTGCATGGATAGACCACAAACAGGAGATTGACAATGAACATCAACAGTATTATACGGACTAACATTAGGTATATATGTATCTGTTGTATCTCCATAAGATTATGCTATGATTAAATCCATTGTCCAGTGCTGAGATTTGTAACAGCACCACTATGGTTGTTGAAATGACAAGAGGGGGAAACATCATTATTTCTCAATTTCTTATTCTTTCACCATTCATAGCCAAAAAGGTAGATCTGCTTAACAGCAGGAGATGCCTTTTCATTCTTCCAGCTCTCCTGCTTTGGCTCTCAGGGGTAAATGGGGCAGAATGAGAGAGAAGATAGCAGGGGGATTCCCAATATGGATAATACAATTACTCGCAATGCCAATGATCAGTAGGAGAGAGGACGGTGTATCATGGGATGACTCTGCCAGCCAAGCCTTTGATGTGAGAGCATTATAGGCTCTAGAAAACAAACAAGATATGGCTCTCTGTGAAGAGGCTCGGTAAGTATGTGTGTATTTGGGCAAAAAGAGCTAAATAAATATGATCAAAATTGTTGCTTGACTAAAATCTCAGGACAGAAACTACATCAAAACAAAGCCCATATCAAGACTATATATATATCTGTGACTAACAAGACAAGCTTCCTGTATCTTTGAAAGAAAGTCATCTACAGGTGGCTGATATATCAAATAAATAAATAGCTCATGACGTGTGCTTCTTTCTTTTTTTCATTTGTCATCCTGTCTGGGATCTACTGTGATCACAGACAGGTGACCAATCCTTTACATTTTATATGGAACACAGCTGGATTATGAATACACTGTACTCCCTCGAGCCATCCGTGCGATTGACATTTCAACTTTGCCATAACGGTTAACAGACATGTCATGTATGCAATACACAGTAACTGGTCGGGGTATCTGGGAAAATAATGTCATTAAAATGAGAAGACTTCAGAAACCACCTGCTGCTGTTTAATTTGTTCTCAATAAAAATCTTGCAGCTGCTACTCCACAGATAAAAACATTGGCTGGATGTATTGCTGTCTTTAACTGTTTAAAATTTCCCCTTTAGAAACAATAAAGTGCATCTGATCTGATCATGATTTTATAACCACATTGCCATCTGACAAAATCAACAAAATAATGGTAAAATGATAACTCACTGAGAAGTATTTGATTTTTTTAAAGCTCAACTGCAGAACAGTAAGAGGCTTTTTCCCCCAGTGCAGCTATAGCCTAGTATTCAAGGCATCTAACACAACATGTGCTACGCTTTTATGTTGTCAATAAATTTAGCAACAATTCTCTAATTAAGCTACAGTGCAGGCTGTAAACACTCTAACAAAATCCAGCACCAATTCATTTTGAAGGAGTAAAATCAAATGGGGAAACTTCAACTCAGTCATCGTGGAAATGTGAACACTCAGTCATAATTGGACATTTAGCTGTACAGGGTTGTTTAAAAAAAACTCACCATGAGACGGTGCTTCCAGAAAAACAACCCTGACTGTTATCACTGTCACTTTATCTCTTCCTCTCATCTTTCCCCACTTGCCTTTTCTCATTCTGGATGATGAAGATAGACAGATAGCGATCCACTGCGTGTGTTGACACGCCACGGGGGACGACATCACTGTGGAGGCCACGGAGAAGAGAGAACTTAATACAGGCCTGTTGTTGTGAGTAAACACCATTTAAATCAGTGTGCGTATGTGCCTTAAAAAACACTGGCTGAAAAACTGCAGTTCCATCTGCAGTGGTTTCATGTGACTGGGTTTAACAGATTCATGTTGGCCCCCCATTCTGGCATTCTTTGACATATTCCACCTCCAATCATTATTCTCCTCCCCCTCCTCCTCCTCCTCCTCCTCCTCCTCTACCACTTCCCATACTTTCCTTTTACCTCTTTTTTCCCAGGACATCCGGAAAGGGAAACCACAATAACATTTCACCAGAGACTCAGTCAATATTATTCCTCGATATCTTCAAAGTGGGACAAAGGATATTGGAGCCTGCACAAGAGACGGGTGGAGATAGCGGAGGGAGTGTGTGTGTGTAGTCCAGCTGAGAGCAGAGACAACAGACGGAGAGAAAGGAGGAGAGCATTCAGAGTGGCCTTCGCAGTCGCTCTGTGAAGTATGGGCAGCCTGAAGCTATGAGCTACTCCTTCATATCCATCAAACTCACATTTTCTTTGAAGCATTATCTTCCTGCCCTCAAGTCAGCCATCTCAGCCTTACCTCCTGTCCACACCGTGCATCGTCTTAATTCTTCTTCACGCCACTAGGGGTCCCTGTGCACATAATAAACAAATGCACATATTGTATTCCCAGCCCCAGCCACTACCTTCCCTTGACAGTAATAGCTCAGTGGATGTATAAGAATATTTCCTTTACATGTGGTGCGGTAGCAGTGGTAATAGTTGTAATAGAAGCAGTACCTCTGTCATTACATACCGATTCACAAGTAATGATACCGGTGATACCAGCTATGAGTTAATGCTGGGGTTTTTGCGGCAGGACTTCTGCACACCCTCAGATAGACAAGCGCAAGGAGCCACAAGGACAAGTAGACACAGGATCCTCAGAGCTGCAGGGGCCACAAACATTTAACAAAGTCTCTTCATGCACTCTCTCTTTTCCATCGCCCCCTCTCTTTCTGTGCCCTTTGTCTGTCTGTATAATGGACACATTGAAACAAAAATATGCAAAGTCAGAGAAAGAGGTGAGATAGACTTTGTTTAACATTTCAAAAATACCCTCTTCTTTCAACCAAAGTCCTCTCCTATACCTACACCCCCCCCTTCTCTGTCTCTCTCCTTCTAATGCCTCCCCAGATGTGCGTTCTGCAAGTGAGCGTTTCTGTGGTCTCCTAACAGAACATTAACTTTAAAGTCTTCTTTCGTCCCCAGCTATATGTGCGCTATGCTGTAAGCGCTGGCCCCCGTCCAGGAATCTCCTGCAGCCAGCCGCTCATAAGCTGGCTTCTTACCGGCCAAGAATGTGAAAAGCTCCTTCAAAGAGAAGCCTTCTGCAAGGTGTGGTTAAAGCTGGTATACCTGAGTCCACAGGTGGCCATATTAGAGCAGATGAAACCGCTCACTGAAATCCCACACCTGTCTCAGAGCAAGCGCCACAAAGGGGAGAAACAGAGCAGCGAGGATAAAAAGATTAGATTACATCAACATGGTTCTATTGTGTTATTCCCCCTATGCCTACATGAATTAAAAAGCATCTGGGGCTGAATTGAAGTTGTGTAGATGCATGAAACAAAGAAAAATTGACTCTTCTTGATGAATGGCAGCCAGGGTCGAGGGTGAAAGGGCAGAGGTGTCAGAGTTTTACAACGTGGAACTGTGTTAAAAACACACACTGATCAAAGACACTCAGTGCAAGCTGCCCAATCTGAATGGAAAACACAATGAGCGCACAGGGACAGTGGGCCCGCTAACAGAGCTGCCCAGTAACAGAAGTGAGCGCCGAGTGGTGAGAAGAGGAGTGGAGAGGAGGGGAGAACATGACCGAGGACAAAGAGTTGCTTGTCCAAGGTCTGTCTGCCTCTGGCCTGCAGGGAGGGGCCCCGGTGCCACTTGTTTGAGGGGTCTCCATGATAAATTTCCCACTACTTGACTCTGTCACACTGTCTGCCACTTGGACAATAACTGAGGTCATAGCTGAGTAGTGGAGCGCTGACATGGCGGCCTGCACAGAGAGGGGGGCCACTTTCTCTCATCATGAGCGTTTATTTCAGATCCGCCCGCTCCACATCAGCACATCTTAAGAGGAGAGCCGAGCTGAAAATAAATAAAGCACTTCTCACAGTTGTCTTTACTCGGACTTGTTTATTTGTGACCATTAATCACGTGTGACCCCTCACACGCTCAAATACGACATACTGCTGCAGGGTGGTTAAACACAGAGAGACAGAGATAAATGTAATCCCACTGAGGAGGAAGCACATGTCAACATGTGAAGAATTGTTCATATATATCTTTGGGGAAAGACTCTGCTGAAATCCAAACAAAACAGAAGTATGACTCGCCAGAGCTGCATACGTATGCCACCTGCCCTCCAGGCTCTCTATTATTAGTGACTTTTTTTTTCTTAAAATGAACAGAGCCCAGACATGTACCCTCCATCTTTCTGTGAAAAACCATTCCCTTTGGTTACATTTTTTAAAGAAAGGTATTAATGGATGTTCACATCAAGAGTTTTGCAACACATTGAAGCTACTTTAAAGAAGTGATACCACAGATATCACTGTATTGAATACCAGCATGTTAATATCTAATAACAAATCGGTGCTTTTCAAAAATATGATACCAGAATAGTGATTGAGAATATAGAATATACTCATTATGCATCTATAGGATTCACATTCAGTATGAGTTTAAGTCCAAGCTCACACTACAGGACGTCATAAGAACATTATGAGAGTAGAGTCACTCACCACCCCGCGCTCTTTTTGGTTCAGTTTTGTGGGGCTTTACTCACGCAAATCTGTCATCCCTCCCTGAACCTGCGCTCCCTCTCTAAAAAAGAAGCAGCGCTGTGTGTTTTGTGTGTGTTTGTTGAATGTGTATGTTGAACGTTTTGGGGTGGTGGTGGAGAAGGTGGGGTGGTGGTGGTGGTGGTGGGGGAGCTGGTGGGTACTACTCATATCGTCCCACCTCCCTCTCTCCCAGTCAAGACGCTCCAAAGTTGCGGAGCGCACCGCGGAAAACTCTCCAAAAGAGTTTTCAGCTGCTGCTTCAGGACTGCGCCGAGCTGCACGGACACAGGGAAAAAAAACGTCTGAGAAAGAGGCGAACTAAGAAGAGGTGGAGAGCGTCGGCAATGGCAAAGAGGAGGAATGGTCCTCCAGCCGAGCGACACATGTGAGCCCAGAGGCCACCGGTAACGTTAACTTTTTTTTTTTTTTTAATTCCAAGAAGGAAAGACGGACAGAGGGACAGTGAGAAGAGCGCGCTGAGATAAAAGGTCTCCTGGGAGCTGAGTGTCACCAGTGTCCGCTCTCCTCGACACGATGATCTGCCTGCCGGGATTCAGCTGGGTCTTTCTGAGCGCTCTCCTGCACACTGTGACACCCTGGGGTGCAGAGCGACCGGACAGACCGAGGCAGTGCGAGGCGCCAAAGTCGGTGAGTCGCGTTGGGGGCAATTCATCAAACCAAACACACAATCCGAGCTGACATAACTGTATGCGATGTGAAACTTTCGTGCGTCTTCAGAGCTGAAGGAGGACAGTGACAACTTGTCAAAGTTTTCCAAAGTGTAATTCACCTTTACAAACACTGACTTCTAGGCTACAGCAGCTATGTCCTCGGCTTTTGGGGGGCAGAATCATCCTTTGAATTTATCATAAAAGTAAAATTTCATGATCAGGTATAAGGTCAAAGGTTACGATCTTTTCAAAGGTTGAATGTCTGTTATTATTAGATAATAAAAAGATGTGCAATGAGATAAAATGGTGATAGAAGCTGGAATTAAATTTTAAATGTAACAATATTAACCGGATTCATGTGGACTACCAATGCAGATCCTGATTAAAACCTCAGATGATAATAATAATAATAATAATAATAATAATAATAATAATAATAATAATAATAATAATAATAATAATAATGGTGATGATAATTATAAAAATAAAACATAACACACAATCATTGTTGAGGGATCTAACGTCTTTAAACGTGTTGGCTTGGTTATTTCTGAACTTGCTCTATCCGGGCCTTAGAAATCAAAGACGTAAACTATGCCAAGAGAAATCCTTACTGCTCGCCAACTTTATGGCTGTTTATGTGACAAACGCAAGTGGGGAACACCCACGGGTGACTTGACTTCATTTGGAAAGAGTTTCTGACCTTTCTGAAGTGATCGTGTTTCAGCGCAGCACTCGGCCTATTAAAGCACTTATCGGGCATATTGGTAAAATTATGGATGTGGGTTGAGGAAGTGCAGCAGCAGCGCGAAGCAGCCAGTCATACAGCCTATATACACTCCAGCTCAATTATTATAACGTGTCTGCCGGTCCGCCTGCCTCCCACTGTGAACGCACATGATGGAAAGAATGGGAGTTAATCAAAATCATGATTGCAAACGCTTCTCCCTCTGTGGAGAAGGAGAGGGAAAAAACGCAGCTAAATTAAATATATGACTGCTGCAACGGTAAGGCTTTAAAAATGACACTTGGCAGCTCTGCCCACGAGCGTGCACGATGCTGAGGTGGTCATTTAGGAGTCGTTAGGAGATCACAGGCTTATGTTTCATTAGTGCATTACGTCCTATGCGCGGATAACGGATCTGTTGTCAGAGATCACAGAGGGCTTCGTGCTCCTCCGCTTCATGTGATTTGTAATGCGTCAGTACAGTGGTCTCTGTTTTCTGTTAAGAGCTATTTTCCCCATAAAAAGGGAGTCGGGGCTCTCCAGAAAAGACCACGCAGCTTTAGCTTCAGACTCTCTCCTCGGGAGGACGCAGACAGGCACACTTTCCACGCCGAGAAGCCTCCACTCATGGGGGAGGCCTAACGCACAGTGAAGAAATGCCCGAAATGCTGCACGTTCAAAAGAAAAATATATTTTAAACCCCCCTCTCCCGCTTTTTTAGGTTTCCATGTCTCACAAATATGATGAAGAACGTAGACTACTTATGCATCTAATGCCGTCCAAACCCTCCAGGTTCCCCCGCAGTGCCGGCTGAACTCGGCCAATGTGAAAATTCAATTAGAAACTTAGGAACGGCTTAAACACGTCAGCGTATGTGCGAGAGCAGAAATTAAATATAGCACTTTTGATTTATTTTGTCTAGAAGGAGATTGTGCCAGAATATGCTGTATGTTCTCTGCAGTTAATTATGATGATAACAGAACATCCCACAAGACGACTCCACTGGCGTTTGGCAGCTATTTGAAAAGCGTTGGCAGTGTGCAATATAATTGGAACACAGCTGAGGGAAATCTTGATTGAATTTTAGAAGTAAACATTTTCTAAGAATAACTTTATTTTACAGTAATGGGCTTCATCCCTCAAATGCCTGATTACACTGTGTCTCAGAAGCCAAAAGTTTGATATTGTTTATAAAAGCTAATTCTTTTTTTTTTTTCATATTTGAATAATGCCAACATCAAAGTCAAAGCACATGCACAGCACATTTTCATAGCTCTTAACAAGAACCATATTTTAAATGCAATAGAGCCCTTATGTTCGTTTAGAGCGGATGTGATAATTTAATTTCCATTGTGACATTGTTTTGTGTAAAGATAACCGCCATAGACAAACACTTCCTGTAATATAAACCATAAAGGACAAAAACAGAGCTGTATTTGAAGCTGTCAGCACTACATCTCCCTGCCTGGTGTAAAAAAAAAAAAAAATCACAAACAAAAGTATCACAGTGGGGTCACAATGGAGAGCAGGTTTCTTTCAGCTTTTGGCTTTTATGAGCTCCAGTGCAGTATATTTGCACTGCAGCCTTCAAAATGTTTCCCAGGCCGATAGAGGCTTAGGCAACCATGGTATGCACCTCAACAATACACGGGGGTCTGTTTACAGCCCAGAAGGCCCCTCTATAAACTCCCTGCCTGCACCACAGCAGCAAGCCCTCGCAGCACAGCCCGGGCTGCCGTCATCTCAAAATGGTATTTCAATCTTTAACTTGTTGACCCGAGCCCATGAGCCAGTTAACCACAATAGAGGAAAAATGTGTCAGCATTAGTTTTAAAGCAAGTTGAGCTACTCCAACATGATGGCTCTGGTATTTTTGTTTCCTTTTGCTCTCAAAATCTTAACCTTCATCTTTTCTCATCTTTCCTCTTCCCCTTCCTCTCGCTCTGCCGCAGCAAAGTGACATGAACTCCTTCCTGTGGAGAGTAAAGCGTGCGCCTCCTCATCCACCGTCTTACTTATTTGGAACCATCCACGTTCCCTACACAAGAGTTTGGGACTTTATCCCCGACAGCTCCAAGCAGGCTTTCCACAAGAGCCCCAATGTTTTCTTTGAGCTAGACCTCACCGACCCTCTGACCATCTCCAAGCTGACGAGCTGCCAGCTGCTGCCCCACGGGGAGAACCTCCAGATGCTGCTACCTCGGGACCTGTACCGCCGCCTAAAACGCCACCTGGACTATGTTAAACACATGATGCCTTACTGGATGACCGCCGACCAGCGTGGCCGCGGCTTGTACGCTGACTACCTTTTCAATGCCATCGCCGGGAACTGGGAAAGGAAAAGGCCCGTATGGGTGATGCTGATGGTCAACTCGCTGACCGAGTGGGACGTCCGGTCAAGGGGGACGCCGGTGCTGGACCTGTTCTTGGCTCAAGAAGCAGAGAGGATGGGGAAGACAACAGGAGCAGTGGAGCGGGTGGAGGAGCAGTGCCACCCCCTCAATGGGCTCAACTTCTCTCAGGTAAGAGGACTAAACTAAGCATGCTCTTCTCATTCTAGCATCTGAGTCCTTGTGTGTACACAGCTGGAAGAGCTGGAGAAATTGCAAGGGCAAGCCAGGCCTAGAGGGGGCATGAGAAGATCCTATGATTGTGTATCCTGTATCCCTCTGTTTGTAGTAAAGTAGCTCTGAGGACAAGAAATAGGCTCTGTAATACACTGTGAAAGTTGAGTGTACGTGCACAGATTTTCGTTGTTGCACCTTCCCCAGGAGAAACAGTCAGAGAATGTGGGAGAGCACAATACGAGGAGGGGAAAAAGGCGACTAAAACTTGTCTGCGGGAGACAGCTTTACGGTTATGGATGTCCCTCCACCTCACTGAACAAACACACTCCACAGCTGAATCTGCAAAGTGAGTTTCAGGCTGAGCAGTGCACATGCAGAAGAGATAAGAGAAGGTGAGAGGAGCAGAGAGCTCTCTCTTTCATGAGTGCGGACTGTCTGTCTAACTCTCTGTGGTAACGCACTTGTATCAGAGACTGAAAGATTAATATCATTTTTGATGGGTAATAAATGTAAGGAGTGGATCCATCTTTAATTTCTTGTGTCATGATAAAGAAGCAATGGGAAACAGCATCTATTTCAGGAATTAGTCAGATGGAGGTAACCTATAAGTTGGAGGTTGGGGAGCATTTTTCAAACCCTGGGAGGTCCCGGGAAAATCTGTGATGAGCAAGAGGATGATGCTGAGTTCTAATACACCTTTGATCAATATGACAGAAGAAAAAAACATCTCAGCGGCCGTGTACTGTATGTGTGTGTGTGTGTGTGTATTCATAACCCAACACATGTGCTTTGCATGCACGGCACGCCACACACGAAGGCATACTGTAAGCATGCAAAGCTCCATACATGCACATTGGCAGCTCGGTGCAACAGAATCTGTGAAGACTTAAGCCTCCATGTGACAGGTCGGAGGGCTCCGGGGCTAATTTGAGAGTCAGTGGGCTCCTAGCCTCTCCTCTTTCATCAACACCTCCTAACTACGCTGTCAAAGTCGCACTGCTTGCCCTGCACATGCCTGAGAGCTTTTCTGCCCCTAGAAATAAGCTCAGCAAGGCACACATGCTTCACAGCAATGAAGAGGACAAGTGGTAATGCTGTTAGTGGAGCTTTGCAGCTTTCAAAGTCTGTTGTGTCTTATATATTTCTGTGTTATTAAGGCATTTATGTCTCTTGCATTTGTCACCTTTGAGGCGGCGTCAGTTTCTGAACTACTGCTGGCAGACGCTGCCTCTAAACACAACACAGTTTTAAATTACAATGTAAAACAGAGCGGCGGCAACGGTGTCCAACTCTAGAAAACAGTGTTTTTCATTTCTCGAGAGCTTCTGTTTGAGTTCCATCCGTCCATAATCGATAGTGAAAACACAGGCAGGATTGACTGAATTTACAGAGGACAGTAAAACCTTTACAAGACAGGTGCTCAGATTCAGATAAGAGTTTTATTGTCACGGAAATTCAATCAAAATTGGATCACGGATAAGCTGAATTTCACCCCAGCACAGCACGAGTACCACTGGACCTCTGAGCTTCCAACCCCCTTGTTTCCAGATATGTATGAGAACAATTCAGAGCTGAACTGAAACTGACATGGAAACCATTATTCTCAATTATAATAATTTGTGATTTAATCTGAACACTATGGTTGATTGGTTCCCTCCACGCTTGACTGTAACGGCGATGAGGTCAGAAAAGGATGGATAGACAAAGAGAAAATGCGTGGGTGGGAATCATAGGAAAGAGAAGTGATATAGTGGAGAGAGAAAGGCAGTGATAGAGACTGACCGGGGAGCAGAGAAAGTGCAAAGGCAGCCGTGGGGTTGAGAATACAGGGGAGACGGATGTGCATTGTCTCACCGCGAACGCTAATCTGAAACATGAGCAATTGTTAAAGGGAGATCTGAGTCGGGAAGTGTTCCAAACTCCGCTGGCCCACGTATTATTTATTCCCAATAAAAAAGTAGCTGCTTAGAATTTGCTGTAACTTTGCACTTAGCGTGAACACTGGTGATTCATCATCTATCGTGCAGGGGATTTGTCATAGGCACCTGGAAGGAGCTCTAGCGCTAGTGCGAGTCATTGACTGGTTTGTGTAGCTCCACGGGCTGTTGCCGGGGGGACGTGTGACCTCAGAGGACGTCATCTTTGTAGAACAAAAAGTGGACACAGCAGATACATCATCCTGTGTGGGATAGGCGAGGCCACCGTGAGCATTTCAGTGCCGTAATCTGTTTGTAGTGGTGATGTTGGTGGTAGCGTAGGAGGGGATGGAGAGACGCTGAGTGTGCCAGAGGCCTCTCTAGACTATTGCGGTCTAATAAGACCTGGCCGTCTGAGATGTCTTTATGGTCTCCGTAGTTCACTGCAACAAGAGGTGTGGACGTCACGTCTCTGCGAGAGGGAGGTTAGGGACTTCGGAAACTAAGGCGGGTCCTGATGCATGGTTCTTCTCCAATTCTGTGGAGTCCAATGGAGGTTGACAGCTGGGCGGGTCGGCTTGTACCAAGAGGGTTGAAGTGCCATGGGTCAATATCACGTATTCCTTTTCCCTCAAGGGTTGATTGCTTAATAACCATCACGACTTATCAAGTAAATGTATAAATAATGACCCGGAAGATAAAAACTCCTTTTGCTGAAATGTGCTGAGGCCTGGAGGCCTGTAGAATTATCTCAGTGGTGTCTGTATCCCATCGGTGCAGCATACCGGTGGTGCACAGTACCAAACCATAGTGGCTTGTTTCCACCTAGATACTGTATATTGTTGGAGCCAAGATGTGGAACAAGAATGGCTTTGGTGCAAGGCTACTTTTGGGAAACTCGAGGGTGGCTCCAGCCTGTGGGCCTCTCTCACACTCACCAAATAAACACGCTTATTTATTTTCACTGGGTCGCATTGCAGCCGAGGCCGCTGGCCCATGTCGGAGAGAAATTACATCACATTGGTGGCGCCTGTCTCCTGGGCAGAGGTCAAAGGTCACGGCAGGAGGTGGTGTCGGAGCCGCCGAGCAGCGGAGCGGTAAGGAGACTGGCAGTCTGCTAAGGGTCAGTCTGGGCACTGCAGAACAGGCAGGCAGCACCCAATCTGATAGAGTACCTGGCTCAACCTCTGACCAAGCTGAGTTTCCATCAGCGTGGGCTACTGTGTGTGTGTGTATGTGAGAGAGAGAGGCTGACGGTCAGTGCTGTTGCCTCAGGTTAGGGCTTTTAGGGGATGGGAGGGTGTTAGTAGGTGACAGAATCTGGTTTCGGAGCCATGTTTATAGCTTCAGTGACAGTCTGATGTATCTATTTCAACCAGGCCAGCTCCTGTGCCATCTTTCCTGCTGACAAGTCTTCTGTCGTAGCCTCACAGGTGCTAAGATCACAGCGAAGCGCAACAATGTACTTTAATTACAATATAAACATTTGATGAGATTTATTTTTCCGATTTAAAATGAAAGATAGTATGTGGTTCAGTTTGGGGCTTTGAATTAGATGAACACAGTCTGTGTTTTCCATTATTACTGTGAATTTCAGTGTGATTTGTGCTTTGTAATTCAGATTAGACCACATAAAGTATATGGTCCAAGGACAAATTGCCGATTTCAAAATGATTTTTGAAACGGTAAAAGTAAAATACAATGCATGACCAGGAGGAATGTTTTCCTCTGTGCAGATCCAAAGCTCTTTGGCTTTGCGTGGCAGTTACTTGATGAGCATTTATGGTAAGTAGAAAATGGGCCCAGGGTTGTGAATGTCTCCAAAGGCTGGGCGAAGGGTTGCTAAGAGAAATTAAATCAAAATAAGATTCTCATGCGTCGTATCAAATCATGCTGAATGCTTTGTGTTCCTTGGACCGTGTTCACCTAAACAGGACATCTTTAAAGGGAGGAATTAAGTAACATCCAACCTTACCCATATCCAAATATTTACATTCCGTGACGGGTGTGTAAGTTTGGGTTTGAAGGGATGTGCTGGCCACAGCGTCTGACTGATGGAAAAAGCGATTCTGAGTCTGCACTCTGCTCCTCTTTTTCTCTGACCTCCTCATTCCTTTTGGATTTCTACTCGGCTCTTCTTGCTCCCTATCTTTCTCACTGACATGTCCCGAGGCTCTGGTTGTCTCATTGCTAACCCATTGCTCATCTACACACATACATACACACACATCAACACACACACACACAGAGTGGAAAAAGAGGAGGAGGAAGAGGAGGAGAAGGGGAGGAGGAGATTACCTTTAAAGTGTGCTGGCGACGTGTATCCCCCTCTTTAAGCATGACATCTGAGGGTGTTTCACATCTAAGCCATAATTACCTGCACAAATATGTGGAAAACTGTGAGGCAACACGTATCAGGTCGATCATCTGGTCCTGTCGGCAGGCAGACGGCAGTCCCACTGTTGCACTAATGACTTAATAGGCCCCTTAATGACCAAATAGCCTGCTGCCATCCAGAAGCACTTAGACAATTATGTGCTGGCCAGAACACTGGAGGCTGACGGCGAGGTGAAGAGGCTAGATATGGACGCTGAGGAAACAGGGGCACTGTGCACTTGGCGACTGTATAAATTACAGCTTCTTTTATTCATTCATATTTTGCAAGAAAAAAAGGGGAGAGAAAAAAAAAAAGAAAGTTAAAGCCATGATTGACTTTGATAGCAGGCAGCAGACAGTAGTTGAGGGAAGAATGGTACAAAGTGGCTGCAAGAAATGTTCCGTTAACAGTAAGTGCCACAATTTTAGTGTTTTCTTAACTGGAAAAACTCCAGTCAACTCCACTTTCTCCACTTACCGCCACTTACTCATGTATTCAGAGTTAAAGCGGGCAAGTTTACCAGCCAGTAAGTCATGCTTGCAAGGTGCGAAACTTTGATCTTTGTTTTAAAAAACTTTGCTAATTAATGGTGATTTATTTACTTGTCTCCTCTTTCCTCCTCTATAAACTCTGCGTCGTCTCCACACAGCAAATCCAACAGAGGTCATGTCCCTTTCTCACTCTCGAGTACCTGAGAGCACGGAGGTAATGACTCCACCACATTGTCGCTGAGCTGAACGCCACTGAGTAAAGCGTGGCAGGTCGGAGCGCTCTTCCATACTTTAGTGCTCGGTGTGCCAAATCCTTCCCTTCTGTCTTCGCCCACATGCTCCCTTTGGTGGAGAAAATAAGTGATCCATCCTGCTTAAATTGTAACCGCCTCACGTCACACTGTGAATCTATCTGTACTCTCCTCTCCATCTTGCTTTTCAAATGAGGACCAAAGTTGTTAAGCGTGCACGCGCATGCGCGCACACACGCGCGCACACACGCGCGCGCTTTGCACTCTGTTTTTGTATAATTATTTTGTCATCCCAACAGTGGAAATTGCAGCAAATCGAACTGTGGTTCAAAGTGATATCCTGCAGGCAGGTACTCCCAAAGACACGCACACACAGACTATGATTCTTCATTACATATTTGCTCATCACAACAAGGGAAACTGCAGTAAATTGTACAGGGCTGGAGGTTGTTTTCTATGGGAAGGGCAGGTAGTTTCCAAGAAGGCTGAGGTTAATCTCAGGTTGTCTGGGCCAGAGGCTGATTGATCACAGACAGGAATGTGACTGACTGATTTCCTCAGAGACCCACTTGGCCCCTCTGGAATGTTGTTGTCTTTTGGGACGTTGTTGTTTTATAACCTTTGTTTAACCAGGTTAGCCCGGCGGAAACCACTAGATCAAAGTGCGTATCTGTGATGTAACATGTGCACTGCTGAAGGTTTGTAGTGACATTTTATTCAGCTTTAACTTTGAGATGGGGTTTAAATGCAGAACAACGGTTTACTGCTTATAAATACATGAAAATCATATGTTTACCTTTTTTTTAATCCTTCATCTATCAATCTAAATTACATCTCAGTGTTGTATCATGGTTAAAAGAAATCAGTGTTGACTGCTGCTTGCAGGTAACAGGAAGTAAACAAGAGACTTCCATGTCAATATTTCTTCATCGATCCATCCTACCACCCCGACCTGCTGCCACTGACGATTTTGCAACTCCCAACACAGCGTCACACTGTTTCTAACCGTGGAGGACATCTGTGGTGTGGCACTTAGCGATGGAAATCCCCTCTCTTTAGTGTGACAGATCATGTGGCTCAGCTCACCAATAAGAGCCGGCTCTTTTGGCTTCCAAAATTCTTTTAGTTTTACCACTTTTGCCTTTCATAATTCATCTGCTTTTAACCTGAAGGCATGATCTATGTCTGTCGTGATGTGATCGGTTGCACGGCGCGTACATGATTACAGTAACACAACATTAAGTCACAGTCAGTATGGGGTGCCTGCCATCATTTTGGCTTGTATTGATTTAAAAAAAAAATAAAGGTCTGTAATTTATAACCAGCCATGGTTGCTCATGGGAAAAATGAAAGAAATTGTTATGTAAAGACTGAAAAAAACACAGCTTCAAAACTTGGCTCCTCATTCAAGTCTGCACAACTCACCAATCACTGTGTAACTGAATGTTAACTCAGGTTTTTAGAAAGGTCTGACGCGATTCACAAATCCAACAAGCTGTTCTGATGAAACTGGCAGCTTTAGCCTGCTTCCAAACATTTACTGCTTTAAGTGTGTGATCACATGTTGTTCAACCACAGGAGATCTGCAGCAAGAATTTGAACAGACACAGACGATTGGGCCTAAATGGGACAAAGTATAGTGGTGGTAGAATAATAATGTTCTGATTTCTGTCCACACCATTTATATTGAAAATCACTGAGAGGAACTTGAGTTTAACAACACAACAGCCATAAATAATAACTTGTGTTAGTGCTAATCAGCATGGGTCATTGGAGAGCACCCGACAAGTAACCAGACAAGTGCGGTGCATTTATCTATATCACCCATTGTGGTGAACATGGAAAAAAAAGACTTCCAGTGCACCATGGCATGCAGATTTCCATGTTGGATGCTTGGTGGTGCGAGATGAACTCAGCGTCTTAGACTGCCTGTGACATCAGCCACACACACCCCAGGCCAGCACTCATAAATAGGTGCCAGTGAAGAACAACTGCATGCATGTATGTGTCAGTGTGTGAGTGTGTGCTTTGAGACCGGCTTGTCTGGGATTAGGTAGCATTAGCAGAGTCCTCTCACTGAACCTGGGTTTAATGTGACCCATGCGTCTCTCTGCCCCCTCGGCCCTGTCCCCATTATACACAACCCAGTGGACCACTTCAGCTCTGCTTACACCCTGCCCCTGCACCTCTCACCTCTCTATACCCTCTTTTTTCCCCCAAAAGCACACATGTTCATACTCATTTTCACTCTCACACCATTTGCATTGTCCTGCAAGTCGAATAATAATGTTTGTGTTAAGTTTTTTATGTTCTTTTATCCAGTCAGATTAGTGGGAGCACAAATGTCCCTTTTTTGCATTATTGTCTGCCACACTTATTCCAGAAAATAACATTTTGATTAGGGATGCACGATATCGGCATTAATATCGGTATCGGCCGATGTTCGTCATGTTTTAACATATCGGTATCGGTCCGATGAGTAAAATTGGGCCAATATGCACAACCGATGTATATCTGTATGCAACACCTGCAAAGTTGAGGTAATGCGAGGAGGATGGCAGCCTGTAACCTTATTATTTGGAAGTAAAATACATTCTGAAAATAAAGGAAGACATTCAGAAATTCAGTTTGCATGATTTTCAGTCTGTACAAAAATTTATCATCTCAGAAACCTAAAAAAAAAAAACAACACATATCGATATCGGTAAATATCGATTATCGGCCATAACAGAAAAATTCATATCGGATATATCGGCCAAAATTTTCATATCGGTGCATCCCTAATTTTGATTCTCCTACTGCTCTTAGAGCAAAAAGGAAGTGATTTACAAGAGGTTTTCAAAAATGACTATGTTGCCACTGAGTTGCACTCCTTTTTAACGTAGGTCATCATAAGGAACTTGCCATGGTCTGCAATAATGTAGCCTTCTCAAAATTCAGTTAAAGCTTCAGCCCAAGTTCAGATTTTATAAACTGGTCTTGTTGTTAAGTCAATTCAAAATGATTTAGTTTAAGTGAGGCTCAGATGTGTAGACACATGCTCTTTGTCAGGAAGGAGTTGATGGAGTTGTTTGGCCTTGTAAACCATTGATGTCATGCTTGTAAGAACTCAGAGGAACTAACCCCAAAGACTGCTTTTTCTTTTTTTTTTTGCTGCTACATACTGAGTGTGCATGTGCTCAACTTGGTCCCCGAGTCCCTGACTGAAGTGAAAACTGCCAGTTGTAGCTCTTGAAACAAGGCTCCACTCGTAAAATTTATTAGGGAGTGCATAAATCCTGTCATTCGTCCTAAAACCCCCCCACCCCTGCCTCCACGCACGCCCTTCACACACCTCTCCATCTAAGAGCACCTCTTATTTGTAGCAGGGGGGGGAAAAAAGAGGCAGACAGACAAACCCGCAGAGCAACAGGCAGGCAAGAAGTGAAGTAGGTAGTCATAGAGAGAGTGAAGTGTCGCACTGAGGACTGGCTGGGCAAACGGACAGGCAGACAAACAGGCAGCCAGGAATGACAGCAGGTAGAGAGACATGGAAGCAGAGGACAGGCTGTGGTACCATTAGCGAGATGTCAGACACACGTGCTCTGGTACCAGTTTTCACCATTTTACGGGGACTGAGGTAAGTGAAAGTACAAACACAGAACTTCACAGGTCAAAGTGAGCTGAGTCACCGGTTTGAAAAATGTTACCGTCTGTTCTCAGTAGGCCTCCCCTGCGCTCCGGCCTTGTTCCGCCCTATGACAAATAACAGAGGGATCTTTTTGTGGTTGCACATGTGGATCTCTCTTTATCAAATACACGATATGGTGATACATTTGGATATTTTTTAAATGCCATAACCAGTTAAGTCTCGATTAAACCAGCAAAATGTCTGACAATTAGGCCTATTCCAAAAAAAAAAAAAAAAAAGGAAAACAAACAAAAAAGAACAACAACCCAGCAGCTGACCACCTGGATCGGCATGTTACTGAAACTTTCATCAAAAATCCTGCAGCCCCCTGGTCAAGAAATTTGTTTTTACCTCAGTGTGTCCTCAGTAGCTCATGGGATTTTAGGCAATTGTGCGCTCAGGCCTCTGTTTCACCTCTCAAATCAGAGTTCCCAGAACTTTGTCTGAGCCAGAGCGACAGAGGGGGGCTGGTTGCTGTGTCCTTGCCCTCTGGATGACCCCACACCCCTGGCTAGAGCCCCAGTAGCCTCATCCACAGCCCCCCCTGCACTGCTGCTGAACATGACTTTTTCAGTTCCTTGTAATGACACAGGCCTGAGTCAATTAGTCGCTGCAAATTTAGTTTTAACAAGATAAGCGGTTTAGCGAATGCATGGACGGATGGAGATTATTTCTCTTTCTTTCTTTTTACTGCGGCAGGGCAGTGAGGGAAAGGACACCAACGTAATGTCTAAATGCCTTACTGAAGTTTTTGGCACTCTTTCTATAGTCCTATGTGAAAAAATCTTATCCATTTGGCACATAAAAGGGATAAACATACTGATAAAATTGGCTGCCCTGCTGTTGACGTGTGACCTGGTCAATCCTTACCACGAGAGAAAGGACCACAAGGAAAAAAGAAAAGAACGGGGGGATTATGAGAAAGAGAAGTGGTGGAACAGGGACAGGAGCAAAGGGAACAGGGGGAAGAAGCAGAACAGCCCCCCAACGCCGCTCTGGCAAGATGGGAAAGAGAGGAGAGGAAAATAAAATTGTTCAATTTGGTGTCACTGGAGAGAGCAGGAGCAACAATAACACAGGAAACCTTTCACTCTCTCCACTCGACAGTTTCCCCCCGTGCCAAAATAAAAAAGACAACAATGAAATAAAGGTTGCTTCTGTGAAGTTTCTCTCTCCCTTCTTTTCTTTTCGGTTGGTGTGAGTTTTTTTCCCCTGCTGCTCGCTCACATCACGGTCAATTTCACCTGTCATTCACCAGAGCAGTTTTTCCAACACAGCTTCTTCTACCTTTCCCAAGGCATACACTCTCTTGGCGTGCACGGGAACAGTTTAAATATAATGTCAAACATATGGCTGAGTTTATGGAACGTAAATGAGATGAGAAATCAAATTTACTTAGAGAGCCTTAGTGGGGCTGTGGTCTCTGAGGGGTGCCGTTGTTTAGGGAGAGCCCAGATGATGGGCAGCTGTAATTACAGCCACAAACTGAGTTGGAGAGCTGCAGATGGAGGGGAAGGGATGAGTGAGAGAGCCGGGAGGAGAGGGAGCATGAGGGAGAAGGTTCATGGGGGAGGAAAAAGAGGGGGTAAGTGGGTAGAGAAGCTGAGAAAGAGGGGCTCTCAGTGGGTGGCTCTTTTCTCTTTCTTTTTTTCCCCTCGTTCTTCTCTCTTGTGGGTGTGCATCATGTGACGATGTGTAATTGGCCTGCGGTCACACCAGAGTTGTGCAAACAGATTAGCAGGGAAACATGTCAGCCTGAGGGGCTGGTGAGGTGAGTGTGTGTGTGTGTTGTGTGAATCACAGATGTGGGATTTCGTGGGAAATGGTTTGATGGAGTAAAACCTACATTAATGGTGACCAGGTGGGGCAGTTGACTTTGTCACAGACAAATTTGTTGTCATGACATGGGCACACTGGGGGAATAACTACAGCTCACGTCTGAGTGAAGGCGGTGAATACAGCTGCATTCAGACATACTGTACATGGACTTTTCAATGCTTCATTTACATTCAAGAAATTTAATTATATTTGCACTCTGCTCACATATTCCAGAGGTTTGGTGTGGTTTGAGGACACTTGAGGATACAAATCTTGGTTTCTCCCAGAGAGCCCGGCTGCAGCGACTGCACCACCACACTGAACAGATGATGATTGTGTGATGTAGCTAAGGCACATTACAAACCAACATATGGGTTTTTACACACTGTGGGGTGGGTGCTCAGAGGTACGCTATGGAGGCTAAAGGAATTTCTTGGTTTCCCTCATCAAACGCTGTGAGATAATAATGGAACGTTACGAAACAGAGCCGTCTTCGAGGTAAATACAGAGACTGCTTGCTGAAAAACTGTCCCTGAATGCAACGCGCATCAGTGGTTTTGCATAAATTTACCTCTAAAACAACTCTGTCTGGTAACGTTCTGTTATTATCTCATAGCGTGGTGAATGTGCAGCTCACAACTTGTCCACCAGAGCGTTTTGGAGTTGTTGGATTGTGTATTTGATGAGTTTGATGAGGGAAACCAAGAAATCCCATGAGCCTCCGTAGCGTAGCTCTGAGCAGCTCACAGCTCTGCTCCACCGTTCTAAAAATAGCTTACACAGACAATTAAAGGTAACAAACCTACTGCTATGACTATAGGGATTATGGCAATGGGTCAATTTGCCTAAATGTTGAACTATCCCTTTAATAGAATTTTAAAGCAGAAGTTTGACATACTTTTTCACTTTCTCAAGAAGAATGATGCAACTTTCATGTCAGTTATACAGTTAACAGTTGGGTTGAGGGACTGGAAACAAGGGGAAATTGTTAGCGGATCCTTTAGTTTGTTTAATCCATACAAGCAGTCATGTGTAACAAAAGACAGTTTGAGGTATACAGCGGGCTGCTTGACAATTTTTGTCTGGAAGTAGTGACTTCCTGGAGTTTCTGCTGGTTTCCTGGCAACTGGTCACAAGTATGTGGATTCCCCCTTAAGCTTATTCAGAAAGAGAAAAAAAAACATCACAAAAATAATCAAATTGAATATTTATCAGTGATACAACAATAGCAATCCACAGCTTCATTGTAAAGACATCATGGTCAGTCTTTAGATGAGAGAAAGACTCTGTCTCTCTAAAATCTAGTAGCCTACTATACAGTATCACCACCACAGCTAATATTTGCCCTGAACCGACCAATGCTGCACAAGTGAACATTCCTGGAGCTGAGCTGAGGAGACAGGCAATCGGAGAGTGTCAGGAAGAATAAGAGCCAGAGAGAAATGTACATACTGTACGAGCATTCAGATATTTGAGTTTAACTTGGCTGAAGAAAGTCAGTGTGCAAGCAGACACAGTTATTGGTTTCTGATGCGCCTGTCATTCTCAGTGCCAGACCACCTGCCTTCGGGTAAGAACAGCATCCCATAATAAACCACCCAATGTGGATGGCAAATATATTTTGCCCTGAAACTTACAGTATAATCCTATTTTCTGGGTCGTCCACCGTGAAAAAGAGTCTTTCTTTCCCAGCTGACAAATGCACATTTGTGACATATTCTAGCATGGGATATTATTTAAATCACATTTGTAAAGATATTTGTCTAATAAAGCAACTACTATAAAATGTTGTAGGTCAAACTATTGAACCAAAAGATTGCCAGGTTGTGAAAAATATCTCCAAGAGAGCCCTTGCTTTGTTTTGTTTTTATTTTGCGCCACAGGAAGGCTTAACCAGTGAAACCTTATATAGCTTTAACTTATATTATTGTAAAATGATAAACACCAAACCCCTTACTATCATTTAAAATTGCAATAATCTGTTGCATTCCTAGCTGTTATGGCTCATTACTAATTAAATATTTTAAAAAAAATGATAATTATTATTAAATTGGAATTTGAACACTTTTACAAAACTGCTCTACAGCCTATAGGGGCATCATTTAGCTCAGTTGGTAGAGCAGGCGCCCCGTGTGCAGAGCCTCTAGTTCTGCTGTAGCTGGCCCCATATCGAATCCTGACTCTCTGCATCCATTTCCTGTCTCTCTCTACTACTATGCTATCAATTAAAGGCAAAAAAACCCCCAACAATATATTTAGAAAAAAAGTGCCCTATTATAGAGATGTACCTCTTTGATTATTTTTATGACCCTTTTCCACTGCACAGTTACAGCTCGGTTCTACTCGGCTCAGTTTAGGTGCTTTCCCATTACAGCTGAGTTCCTCATAGTTCCTCCTCAGCAATGGCGGGCGGGACATCTTTTTCAACACGTCAGCGGACTGCCTGGTTTTCAATTTCGCATGAAAAAACAACAGTCTCGGTACAGATCAGTGGGCACTGTTTTCGGTGTGTTTTTAAAATTAGCGGGTTTGATTCTCGTGTCAGACGCCACACTTGTGACTTTTCCAGTGACGACGCTCTGGCCAATCAGTGGAAGGCAGTCGCTTGACGTCACATTGTAGTATCGCCTCGGCCCGCTTGGAATTAAAAAACAACAACAGTCTCGGTACAGATCAGTGGGCCCTAACTGTTTTGCGCGTTGTGTTTTGTCCCAAAATTAGGGGAAGTTTGATTCTCGAAACGGAGATTTTTCAGGGGCACACTACAAACCAGGGCTATGACCGAGGGCCAACCGGCAGCTGTTTTATTTATGACTTTTCGTCATTTTGTTGACGCGAGAAAGTAGCTATTTAGACCCCCAATAAGCGGTCAGTTTATCCAAATGACGGCTGTTTAGACGTTTTTTGGGAGAAGTGAAGCTCCGCGGTGGAGCCTCCACCTGTGGAGCAGATCAGCGTCGGAGACACCACCCCGTCCGGAGGGCTTGTCAGCCGGCCACCCTCCCGACGTAACACCGGTAGAAAAGACTGTCGCTAATTAATTTACAGGTTTTTAAGCCGGGTAGTTACATTCTTTTTAAGAGATAAACCTGGTCTCATTGATGAAATGTAACAATTGTGGCAGTCGCATTAGTTTGTTTGAATTAAATGAAAGGAGGCTCTACCAGGAAATCACCACATTTACATCAATAAATAAATGTTTTACCATGAACCGGTCAGTCTTGATTAAATGTTATTTTATTTTATTAAGTTCGTGGTTTTGAATATATGATTTGTGTCAAAAGCTTGTCATGTCTGCTCGCCAGCAGAGACTACTGGAAAAGTGGTGTCCCAATTCGTATGGGTTGACTTTCTACCCCTACCCCTTGTAGCTCCGTTTAGGGAGGGTTAGGCTAGAGCCTTTGAAAAAACCTCAATTGGGCCTTAGACTAGAGCCTTTAACCTCAAGTCTAATTCCCAACAAATCTACTGTATGCTTCTTGAGTCAGGACGCTGCCAAATCTGAACACACAGCCATGATTAAATTCAGTCTAATGATTTTTTGGAGAGTCACTTGTCCATTACTGTTCATCATAATTAAGGGTTAGAAAATCTGTCAATGAAAACTGGCCCTGAAATAGATCCCACAGCTAACTATGACTCCAAAGCAACATTATACAGCACATAGGCCTACAGAGTATATACTTGGATTTGTATAAGGGGGCAGAGAGTATCAGACTCACTGGCCACAGACTTCTCTAATTAGAGAATATCAAATGATAAACTGAAGAGAGTGTTTTATATTTTCATATTAAAGATGTGTGGTCCCAAATTGAGTTCATCCTGCAAATGACTTTTTTAAGAGGGAACTTTTCCGCAGTTTTTTTTCTGGCTGTATTCATAATGGAATTTGACTTTATAGTGACTGTGTGTCCGGCTGTGAAGGGCTCCACAGAGATGTTTCCATGCCACTGGTCTGTAACGGATGTGGCCTTTTACATCCAATGGCGCGCTGCAACTTTACAGAATCTGATAATATGAAAAATATGGACTGGGCGCAGCGTGAGCCAAGTCATGTTCTGGATCGCCATGAACAAATCCTATGATTTTGATAGATTTTTCTGCTGTTGATTCTCTCAGGTAATAGTGTCAACGCCTCAGGCAGTTGACAGAGGCCTGACAGACAGACAGCGTGCGTGCCATTGTTGACAGCCAAAAGCTAGATCTTTGTGAGAAGCTCAAGGAGAGCGAGCGAGTATTGGAATGGAAACTCAAGTCTATTTTATCAGCTTGCCAAAATGCAAAGGGGAGAGTGCATGAGAGACACAGAGAAAGAGAGGGAGACAGAGAGAGAGGCCAGGCCCCCTCAAAGCCTCTGTAGTCAGCTCTGGTGACGGCCAACCCAAGCACTTGAGAGCAGTGTGAATGGCTTTTTAATGCCTGCTAACAGCCTGGGTATTTAGTGGAATCGGGGGTGGGGGTGGGGGGATGGAGGAGGGGATATGCTGAATGATGGGAGGTTTGGAGAAAGGATGAGAGTGACGACAATGTTTGGACATGAGGTCCCAGATGACCACAACTGCAACGCCGCTGCCCTCGCTACGGGAGCTATACGCGGCTGCAGGGCTGAAGTGCTGTCTCGGTTTCATGCTGTTAGTGATCGCCGTTTTAAAAGTTGCGGTCTTTTTTCTGACTCCAATCTCATTTGTCTTGGTCATGTCACAGTATTTTTCTTGAGGTCTTGTTATTTTGCCTGAGACTGACACAAATTAAGTCTCAATTATGTGGAAATAGCAGGGGTAATTGCCTTTATTGCTCTACTATCTATAGATGAATGTCCAGCTGGCTACTGATTACACACTAGCTGAGATGGGGAATTATGCTGTCGAGAAGTGCAATCCAATACAAGTATAATACAAAGTCCCACATACTATCAATAACAAGCCTGACAAATTCGCACCCTTTTGTGGCGGTGGTCAGAAAGAAGACAAGGCTTGTCTTGGCCTCGACTTGGACTTCACTCTTGTTTGGTCTTGGCCTTGATCATGACATTTTCCTACGGCTGCCTCAAGACAAAACCTATTCAGCACAGTAAAGCTGCATGAACTCTAATGAGGTTGTAAATGTGTCTGTAGGTTAAAAGAGAATAATTATTTGAAAAAAAAAATGCATTCATTATTTTGTCTGTTTAGGGTTAGATTTCTAGAAGAGTTCAAAATGAGTTCATTGAAAATCAGTCTTAGCTAAGGGTTAAAGCTGTATGTACTGTATGTGTGCAGTATAAGAGCAGACAAGTGCGGAATCTCCCCACTAGATACAGGGATTAAAAAAAGAAGATATGACCTTTGACCTCGACTATTATTTATCTAATAAAAATGGTGCAGTGGCTCTACAAATAGTACAGCACATAATATGTGAGTTCTGTCACCCGCTGCATGTAATAAATTAGTTTAGTGTTGCACTGCCAAGAGTGAGTTATGCCAAACAAAGGGAATCCATTGCCGCTGTTGAAGAAAGCAAACTAGCGTGTCCAAAAGGTTTCAATAAATGAGTACTTACTCTGACTGAACAACAAAGGGTTTTGTAAATCATTTCACTGGCCTCAGTGTCATAAAACTCAGCATATGAAATGAATAGCTATGCACTCTGTATCAGTCCAAATGGTAAAAATGAGGAGGAAAAAGAAAAGAAAAGCGAGAAAAAACAAAGAGAGCCAGAATCCATTTTTTTCATGTTTATCAGATGAGGAATACTAATGTAAGAAACTGGTCAGGTCACATTAACCATAAAAACATTGCTATCTTACCTCAGCCCGGCTGCTGTTTACACAAAACGGCCCTGGACTCAAACAAAGAGCTGGAAGGCTTCTTGGAAAGCAGGGGAACAGGAGATGAGAATGATGAGGAGAGGAAAGAGACAAAGATGTAAAACAGGAGGTGGTGAAAGCAGAGAGAGAAAACAAACAGAGAAATTAAACGACCTCCTTTGATTTTGATTTCAGAGAATCAAACAAAAGACTCCTGGATCTTCTTTTAACTGCCTACTGACTTGCTCAAATATACAGCGCCGGTCAGTGTGAGACGTCTACAGTAAATAGCTGCTTCACTCTACTTGAGTATTTTGTGAACTATTTTACTGTTATATGTTATTTTTTCAAGACTTATTTCTATTCAAATATTTTTAAAGCATTTACTTTCACTCATATGCTAGGGAGTACTACCTGGCATTTAGTAAAGCAGTCGGTCTTGGCACTGATATGAACCAATCCTCAAAGCTTGGCCAGACACTTTAATAAGTTATCATGAAATGTTTGCTGGGACCACACCACATCAGGTCATTCATTCGTTGGTGGAATTCTGCACAGACAGGTTGCCTTAAATTGAACTGAGAAAACAGAAATTTTATTCAAGTAAAACACTTGTCCTCATTCCTTCCTTCCCTTCAAATCCGGATTGGTGCGCTGCCAGAACGGAGAGACCAAGCCTTGAATCGCTCAATCCCCATGGCCCCTGAACTGCTCAACCCGATGGCACCAAATGTGCTGTTTAAGCTTGCTCCTCCTCACACTTCACCTTCACCCACACTCCGACCACACACCCCTGGGACTGACGGGGGTATTTGTCAAAACCATCAGCAGGTTTACTAAAAAAAAAAGGTTCAGAGAGTGTGAAGTCTGGTTAAAGTGCCTGGAAACCCATCCGTCTTCACTTGGCCCAACCTGGGATGGTGGAGTTTTTTGGTTGGGAGGGCACCAAGTTCGGGAGAAATTTTCAGGAATCTGTGCTAAAATGTGGGATGAAGAGACCAAACCCTGACTCCACCGAAGCAATTTCCTCACTTTTCTTATTTTAAAAAAAGAATGCTTATCTTGGATCAGTCGCTGCCGTGATTGTGGATGAATTCATTTTGAAGGATGTCTGCGTTGGGCTGAGCTTTTCTCGGGCAGCGCTGCCCACCCAGGAGGACTTGCTGATCTGGCTCTTGTAAAAAAGCAACTCCATTCCACTTTCTCTCCCGGAGAAACACAAATAAATTCCTTATAATCAGCCACGAGTTCTTTGGGGGCTCATTTGGAAGGAATGTAATTGAAACTTAAGGTAACATTATTCATAAGGTAAGTGTGCTTTGGTAAGACCGATGTCTTTCTCCCCCAGCTGGCCTTTGATATACCCAAGAGCGATCTTGCTGCGGTTTAGATGAAGACACAATTATTCAAGGCGGCACCAAGGTGGGCTTTGAAACTGTTTAGGAACACTCTGTGAATTGTAAATCTCGCACAGCACGGGAATTATTTCAACAAATGATTAGGCACCAATTCACCGACATTATGAGACGTCCTTGGCTTTCACTTCCTGTCTGTCTTCTTTCCCTCTTGTTCACTGCTTTCCTCTCTGTGTTGGCTTCTGTCGCTCCCTGGAAGTGCTGAGGGGGAAAAGGTCCTGAGTTCAGCTCCTCTGAAAGGGGATCCAAACCGCGTGCTAACGAGAATGCCAAGCCTAACAGGGACTGACAGCTCATCGCACTGAGAACTGCTGTGTGTATATACTGTATGTGTGCGTGAGGGTCGGCGGTTGGTGCCAAATATCTGTGTGCATTTATTATGAGTAGGCAAACATCCCTGGTTGAGCTTAATAACTCGCATATTCTTTCACACGCATGCATGCAGGAATGTGCCCACATGAACACACTTAAAAACTGGAGTTAACACACACTTATACACATACACTGGGGATGGGAGTCATTGTTTCTGCTGAAATAAAAAAGGTCTGTTGCCACACGATCATATCTGATTGACAATGAGCTACATGTTGTCAACATTTGCCTATAGCAGTAACGTACAGCGGGGTCCATGGCCGGGTATAGGCAGCATCAGCCAGACCTTAAAGGGACAACGAGGAGTTTCTCCGTCGGCAGAACGAATAATTACGCGCCAGAAAAGTCTCATATTAATGTGGATGAATCTACGTTACCCACACTTGTTAATGGGCCCGTTTTCGATAAATATATCGTTTTGTTTCTATCGTTATTTTGTTATTATTAGTGGTGGCGGAAATGCTGGGCGAGCCGACCAGTATTTCCTTACTTTCAGTTTTGCGGACACGAATGAGAATAACGCCGCCGAATCGCCGTTTATGGTCGGAACTATGGCGGTAACTGAACCTCTAACTTCAATTCTTGATGAATGAAAACATGAGTCTGTCTTGCGCCGGTAAAAGAATTCTACGGTGTGCGCGGAGGCTCAAAAATGTAGCTTCGCGTTTCCAAAACTTCTTGTTGTCCCTTAAATCGCTGTGCATTCATACAAAAATACTAGTAAAAATATCAATTAGGAACTCAATATTAAAATTACAAATATACACTCTTGGTGTCTTTTTCTTTCCTCCCATAAAGGATGATTTCAGTTAATCCGTTCTAAACGTGTATACTGACACTGTTTTCACACAAGGAGGATTTGTGGATCTTGTCCTGTAGTGAATTTACAGACCTGTCAATAAAGCTTTACAAAAGCTCAGACAACTCAAGCCGGCCGATCAGATGCAGCAGCAGTTATAATTTCTAAGAACCTGATCTGAAAACTGGAGGATGTGTGTGTTAACCGCTCCACCACTCCACCCTAACTCCATCACGGCCATAACCATCATCTTTCTCGGCTTGTCTGTCTGGGCTCAGATGAAAAGCAGATGGGTCAGAGGGTAGAGAAAGAGAAACATGAAGAGGAATAAAACGGGTGTAAAGTCAGATGGAGGCTAAGAGGTCAGAGTCTGACGGCAGAGATGAAAACATGATGAAAAGAAATTGTCCAGGGAGAAAGAAAAAGAGCGCCACGGAGTAAGGGTGAGAGAGAGAAGAGAGAGAAAATCACAGAAAGTGAGATGGCGATAAAGACAGCAGAGGGGTCAGACTGGGAGCGAGGGAACAGTCGGCCATTTTCAGATGAAAGGAATCCAACCAATCCCTTCAATGATAAACATGTGTCTGTGTCACCCATCCCAGGACTCTGCTCTATTTATGCATGTGTGTGCGTGTTGGTGCGAGAGAGACCGCGCGTGTGGTGGTGCGTGTTTGCGTTGTTACAGACAGACTGACTCCTGACACTGACAGTGCGGATGATGATATACACTTGGACACACCGACACCTCGTCCACCATTTTGGCAACAAGCAGGGGGGGGGGGAAACGCAGCGCATGAGTGTTTTGACGCAAGCCATCGCACTCTCAACACAGCACTGGAGCCAGATAAGAAAACACTGCATCTCCTCTGCTCCCTGCTCCTCTCTACTCCTTCAGTCCTGTCCTCACCTGCCTCCTAACCCGCCGCTCACTTACACCTCCAGGGGAAAGACAACATAACGTGAACCAACATGAAATATGAACCGCAAAGTATCTAAATCACAATGATTTACATATCGCTCTAACCCCTTATTATGTTCATACTGTAGCTACTATGCTTGTAATTATGTCATGCGTATTGTAACTGCCCCAAGGAATACATAACACACATATGCACTTTTTGAACTGACAACAGGGGATGTAATATGGTCTGACACTGCTATGTTTAACATTTGGTTAGTCTTAGGCAAAGATTGACTTGGGGGGGGGGGGGAACTCATGGCATGGGTTAAGATAAGTACTTGGTTAAGGTTAAGGAAACATTGAGGTCTGGGTAAAAATAACAACCTGGTTAAAGCCAGACAACGACTGCGGTCACGGTCAAAAGAAACCAACGTGAACTATTAGCATGTTCAAATCTGGTGTTTTAAGTTATTCCTTCCTGATGAGAGTCATAATTCATTTGAGTTTTGTCACAACAATGTAAACATGTATGTCATATTGTGCAAATACATGTGTAATATTTTGTAGGAAACTAAAATGCTGCCCAGATGCCTTTTTTCTTTTAAAACAAACAAACTGAGGATATTGAATATTTCTGTAGATTGTGCAACAGAACAATGGATGCACTGAAACTGCACGTACAGTAAATGCAAAAAGTTCACGGTCCAAGTATTTCATTGCTCTTTTGTACAATATTTCCTTCTGGCAACTAAAACTAAAACAATTAACATTGTTTGTGGTTATATTGAAGCCACTCTGAGCTGTCAAAGGTCAGGGAGACACAGTGTTGGTTAACTTGTGACAAAGTCAGCGCTGGTATGAAGGAAAGGACTATGACAGAGTTCAAGCAAAACAATGATCGCTCTCATAACCTTATACACGTGTGTTAATGTTCAATTCAGATTTTTCTTAGTCTGATTTGATGTTTTTGTGTTGATAGTTCATAGTCATGTTTTTAAATAACATGGATCAAGCTCCAGTGCAGCATGAGGTAAACATGGATGACAAGAAGACAACAAAAAATGTCTATTTTTACTGGGCCTTTGACAATGAAGTGTGATCTTTAAAAACACACAGGCAACAAATTTTGATCTAACTGTTCTGAACAGATTGGCTCTGAACCAGGACGTTTTGGTTTGTTCCTCAGTTGTTACAGTGACCTTGGGAGCTCCACAAACTGCAACTTAAGTAAACACATGCGAGGACACACGTGTGCTACAAAATCAGAAAATCACCTCATCAATTTGACCACGCATGGCTGCAAAAACTCACAACACCTGCAAACACAAAAACGCACTGCAAAAACTCACAACATGATGTGATGAAAGTGTTTCTGTGGATGCAAAGTGAAGGTGGCATGTGAGTGGTGTATAAAAACAAACACTTCTGTTGAGTTGTGAGTTTTTGCAGCATGTTTGTTGAAAAATTGATGCAGTTGTTTTCTGAATCATGTTTGTGTCTCTGTGTTTTCTCCACTTGAGCTCTCAGAGCAGAGCCAACGTATAAGTTGTCTAAACTACACACATCATCATGTAATACAACACCGGTCTCCACAATTGAAGTTCTCTGCTCTTATTGTCAGGACGTCCCCTGATTGATTGAGTGAAATTGCAAGATTTTTTTTCTGTTTCCACTGATGCACCTGTGTAGAGATCATTTGGCTGCAGCGGAGCGTTCTTCAGTTGGCTCGCACTGTTTTATAAATTCAGAATAACACAAGCCAACATCACAATAATAATATATAAAAATATCCAGATTTCTTTTATAGCTGACAGATGCAATTTGCATTCAACAATGTAGGAGTGTTTGCTTTTGGGATAAAGACCCTAAGCTTTAAATTTCTTTCTTTTTTTCTCTCTAAAGTTTACATCATTTTGTCTATCTGCTGCACATACCCTCCCTTTTCCTCCTCTCCTCATCGGTCGTCTTTATCCTCCCCTCTCCACCACTCAGTCAGCCATTCATGGGCCTCAGCAGTAAAAGTACCCCCCCACCCCCCTCCCCCCTCCCCCCTCCCCTCTCCTCTCCTCCCACCCGAGAGACAGAGGTTGAGAGAAGGGCCTCTGTGGCTCTCTGTTGACTCACCCACCTTCTTGGAGTGTTGCCATGGCCACTGCCAGCCTGGCCTGAAGTGAACCAGGTGGGGGTGGGGATGCAAAGAGAGTGAGGGAGAGGAAATGAGGTGGAGAGGAGATGGCGACCCCGAGTAGAAGAGGAAGAAAGAGGAGAAACAGAGGAGGAGTTTTGTTTTGGTGGGGGGGTAAACATTCTCGAGCTTGTTCCTGTTGTTCAAAAGGTAACTGCAAACATCAGTGTGTGCGTCTGTGGGATCTTCAACTTCCCACATGTGTTTGTATGTGCATGCGTGTTTATACCAGAGTTTATTTAATTGTGTGTTACTTCCTTTATTGTATTTTCAAAACAATGGCTGTGGTGGACAGGCTATTTACTTGTGGGAGCTGCAGAGCACAATCACTCATCTCTCCGTCCCTCTGTTGTAACCTCCAACTGTGTGAGGCGTCCGTCAGAAAGCCCCTTCACATTAACTGTGTGTGTGTGTAGGTGCGTGTGTGCGTGCGTGTGGAGCCATTAAAACCACGGCTACTCACCCATAACCACACTTTGATGACTGGGTCACTGGCACACACTCATGCATGCAGGAGAACACATAAACACTCAGACACGGAGACACACATACACACTCAGACTGTGGCACAGCTCGATGTGGCTCCATTTCTGCTCAATGGACTTTGACAGTTATTGTTTTCACTGACTCTGAAGCTGATAACATCATGTCTGAGTGCGTACATACATACATGAGTGCGTGTGCCACATAACTATTTCTGCAGTCCCTAATTAACCAATGAGAGAACTGCTGTGTAGCTGCTACTTAAAGGGATAGTTCACCCAAAATTCAAATTTCACTCATTATCTACTCACCCTCATGTCGACTAAGAGCTGGGAGAATTTTCAGAGTCCACCGTTCCTTCTCTGAGTTACGGGGGGTGTCCGCGCAGCAGTATTTGTCCATATAATGGTTGTCAATGGACACCAGGTTTCTTTGTCCAAAAAGACACACCAAAAAACATCCAAATACCTCCATACTGCTCGTCTGTAATGTCCCTCTTGTATTGAAGCCCCGACATGAGAAATTGTTCCGAAAAAAATTAAATAAGTCTATATTTTAAGCTTGTTTGTAGCGGAAGCTCCCAGTGTCTCAGTTCACTGCTCTTCCTGTGTCAGTGCAAATCTCACGTGATTTGTACTGACCGGCGGAACAATTTCTCATGTCGGGGCTTCAATACAAGAGGGACATTACAGACGGAGGTACACTATGGATGTACAGTATTTGGATGTTTTTTGGTGTGTCTTTTTGGATGAAGAAAGTTGGTGTCCATTGACAACCATTATATGGACAAATACTGCTGCGTGGACCCCCCCGTAACTCAGAGAAGGAACGGAGGACTCTGAAAATTCTCACAGCTCTTAGTCGACATGAGGGTGAGTAGATAATGAGTGAAATTTGAATTTTGGGTGAACTATCACTTTAACCAACAGTGATATAGTAAAATCCCTTGTGTTAATTACGATGGGCTTTGCTCAGCAGGGGGGGGCGGTAAATAAATGGAGAAATTGGAAGGGAAACCTCTTGTCTGTTGAAACAAAAACACCACAAATGCACATAATATTACTGTAGACAGGGGGGTAGTGAAGCAATTCTTCTGTTCAGGCCACGTTTGTGCACAAAGCGTAGGTTCATGGCAGCAGTTTGGTGAAACACTGATCTGCTTTAGAGCTCTGAACAGAGCAGGCACAGCATCTTTTACATCATAGAGCTCTGGAAACTCAAACCACTTGTGATAGGAAATTGTTTCCTCTGTGGTGAGACCTGGCCCATTACTCTGAGGTGTGTACACGTGTGTGCGCTTGATGTGAGACTGTGAGATTGTGTTTGTGTGTTTGTGCGTGTGTGGCTCCAGAGCCAGGCAGACAGTTGGTCTGCAGCAATCAAAAAAGAGATAACATAAAGGTCAAGACAGGTTCACAAAGAGGTAGTGTGTGAGTCGGAGAGTGTCTGTGTGTGTTTAGGGTAACTGTCCTCATAGGAAGTGTGTTGTTGTAGTTGTCCAATACATACCTGTACGTGCCACATGTGGAGTAAATTGCAATTCCTTTTGAGTTTCAGTGTAAAAGACTGATCTCAAACATTAAGCCCTGGTCATATATTAAAAAATTGTAGATTTGTAACAGATGTTAATATCAGTGGAAGCTAGCATACCTTATTCACTTTGCTGCACCATTCACTTTTATCTGTGCCAGAGCAGAAACAAACCCGCAAGAGGTTTACAGGCTCTTATTAAACAGGAGGCAGTGGTTTTGAATAAACTGTGTGAACTATGCAACTGAGCTGAATTACAAAGTTTGCTAACTGATCCTTAGCAAGTTTGTTAGCATTGAGAGATTTTTGTTGTTGTTGTCCCAATTAACTTGGTATTGATCTGAATTTTGTGAAATGATGAACAATATGTGACAGAAGGGGTGGGGTTAAAAGAGATAGAGCGAAAGAATAGGCCTACTATACACTCCAGGAGCTATTAACAGATGTGCATTGAAGTGTGTCCAAGTGGTGTGTCCATGTGCCACTGTTCCACTTTCTACATAAGAAATGAAATAGTTCAAAACCATCATTAAAATTTTAATACATTGAAAAAAAAAACATTTTCAAGGTGGGTGTCCCACTTACTCACATGTACTGGTACTTTCCTACTCATTTTAACCATAAAAACATAAACAAAACACCTGAATTCAACACTGATTGGTCCGTATGTGTGTCAGTGGATCAATGTATTGCCACGGTTGCTGCTATGAGTCATATGCATTGCATTAAACACTGTGATGTTGGTGGCTCTTTTGTTGGTTTGGTAACAGTTAACTCACATCATCATGTATTTCCATATTTAAACTCGCTATCTTGAGGACGCGCGCGTGTTCTCGATTAGTATGGCAGCATGAAGCGCACTGTAAGTATCCGGATGATGCACTCAAAAGGAAGGAAAAAAAGTTGAGAGTGAAATAATATACAGTTCTCACCATTAACGGTTGTCATCTTGGCTCGGTAACGGAGCGGGACGGACCACCAGCGTAATTTCAAACTTGTGAAAATGGTAACTGGGGAACACAAAGCAAACAAAACACGCAATTATACAAGACACTATTTTATGTAGTCTAGTACAGAAATTCATGCACATATAAAACTAAATACTTTACTGATCCCTGCTACTCATTGTTTTTACTGAGGTTTTTATACTTTGCCTTCCAGTTGAAGACAAACTGTGGGAGTTGTAATCTTGTTTATCCAGCACTCCTCCCGTCTGCTTCAGCATTCCTCTCCATCGGTGTATGTGGCCTGTTTGATGATTTGTGGCCCATTTAAAGCCACAATCCTGTGATCTGTAGGTCGGGGTGACCACAAACCCACAGCATGGCTGACTAAAGTCTGCCCTTGAGCCGCTGTGGGCCGCCCAAACACGCACACCAGCACACTCATTCTCTCCCACACATATACAGCAGGGACATACTGTACATAGACAGATATTAGTCCCTACATACAGTATGTACAGCTCACACCTACTGCACACACACACTCAAACATTGAATTATGGGTCTTTCCCACAGACTGATCCCCTCTGTAAGAAGCCCGCGCTGAGCTGTGGTCCAAACCCAATGTTTTCCTTAATAGAGGGTACGGGTGCTAAAACTATTAGAGGCAGCAATCATAGACTTAATCATATTGGATTTCTTCATGCCAAGCACTTTCCCTGGGAGACTACAGGGCTGCGAGCCCCTGGGTGGTTAGAGACTGGATGAATATTTATGTGAATGTCTGTGCCGCTTGCGCACAAGAGAAAAAAAGACATGGTTTACTGTGCGGTGATAAAAGTATACTGTACCATCTTTTTGCGTGTCAGGACATCTGGTACGCAAACGTCTTAATAGCACTTTATTTCATGCCAAAGGAAATACTGCGTGCTTCAAAAATGGGCAAGGACATAAACATGAACGCATATAAATGAATACTCTTAGAATAATATACATCTTTGTACAGTTTGTTTGTTGCAAACCATCAAACCATGGCTTAGTTGTGGGGATGCAAACCCATGAAAGGGCTTCGGGCCTTAAAACTGAAGTTCTTTAAATCTACAGTGACACTACCAGAGTCATAATCACACGGGTAATACAGAGATTAAAGAACAGCCAAGAATATGACAGAGCAAAATAAGAGCGGCACTATAAATATGGTGTCATAGATTCATGTGCGCACCAGACGTGCTGAAATCTTATTCCCTGTTGGCTTAGTGCTTGAATTATTTCATTAGCTGCCGTCGGATGGCCCACACAAACGCACACAAGCGCACACACATACAGTATGCATGCAGCAGCCAAACAAACAAGCAAAGAGAGAATGAGCTCAATCACTGTCGACCATACTCACACTTTCTCAATTTCTCTTTGCCACACACTCACACATTATTATGCATAACCGCACAAAAATGAATCAAGGTTGTAAATAAATTAAGAGGATTGTAAAAACATTCTCTAAGCCTCGGCCTGGGCTCAAATCAACAGAGTTAAGCATCTAAACTACAAATTTATGAAATAATGAGAGTCTTATGAGAGCAGTTAAATGCCCAGTCTCTGATGTGACGGCCAGCACCGCTCCTAGTCAAGGCCAGCGCAAGGAAGAGCTACTAATCTACAGCTAGCTTTACTGTAACCCCTCCACCACATGCCACCAGGACTCTGCACTTCCACCTCCTAACCACATGGCAGCACGGAGGGTTTATTTCCCATATTCCTCATTTTTTTTGCCGACTCACCCTCGGTGCTTCTGTAAATTGTCTTGTCTTGTTTGTTTGTCTGTTTTGCTCTGTCTCTATGTTGGCTTCATCTCGGCTTCTTCTTCCTGCAGCCGACCTCTCCCTCGCACACAGACGCGCAATTACCGGTTTCCCTTCTCTGCCTCGCCGACAAACACGAGCAAAGCGAGCTCCAGCAGTTACACAAATGCATGTTTTCTCCAAGTCTCTTTTCCTCTTGCGTTGATTAATTGCTTTGATGCTGCAGGGAGACTCATTCATAAGCCCCTTGTAAACATGATTAATTCCTCCTTAGTTCAATGTTCAGCATCGGCCTGACGTCTGCCATGGCTGTCAGCATAAACAGGGCTCATTAATTAATTTGAATATGACAAGGCCAAAACCTCTGATCCACGGTAATTAAGAGTAGTCAGCTGGCTGATGTCTGAACTTCATAAATCTCATTTTCCTCCTACACCACTACACGTGCTTTGCTCCAGTAAAGTTGCATTTATACAGTAGTAAAAGGTCAGAGGTCATCTGGTAGATGCTTAAAATCCAACTTCTGATGAGTAAAGGCTGGTTTATGCTCCAACAAAGCATCACGTCAGAGATTAACCCTCCTGTTGTCCTTCTGGGTCAAATCGACCCAATCTGTTCTGCACAATCATTTTTCCCTTCCTTCCTTGCTTCCTTCCTTTCTTCCTTCCATCTTTCCCTTCGTCCTTCCTTACTTTCTTCCTTCCTTTTTCCCTTCAGTCATTCCTTAGGTCCCTTCGTCCTTACTTCTTCCTTCCTCTTTTGATGTAATTGGCCCAATCGTTCCCTCCCTCCATCTTTCTTACCTTCCTTTTCCCTTCCTTCTTTCCATAATCATTTTTTCCTTCCTTCCTTCCTTCCTTCCTTCCTTCATGCTTCCTGCCTTACTTCCTTCTTTCCCTTTGTCCTTCCTTCCTTTTATCCCTTCGTCCTTCCTCTTTCATCCTTCCTTCCCTTTGCCCTTCCTTCCTTCTTTCCCTTCGTCCTTCCTTCCTTGACAAAGGAGGACAACAGGAGGGTTTAAAAGAGTTTTTTTCATGAGGAATGACAGAAAAACTTCTGTCAAACGAGCGCAGTGCCAACAAATCTCGGTTGTTTCTGAAAGTGACAGAGTTGATCGGGCACGACCGCCCTCATCCCAGTTCTGAAGGGGGGGTTTCTGAAGCTATTCAACCATCTGACCAGCACTGCTGAAGAAGCCTGCTGGCAGCTTCACACAAGAAATCCTTAGAATAGCACCCTCCCTAACACCTTTTTTTCCTCAGCTGTCATCTTGTGTTTCATTTGACTTTTTCCTCCTCAGCTTGGTCTCCATCACCAGCTGAGCTTTCACTTCTCTGTGAAGGCTTTTCTCCGCCGCTTGAAGGCCTGTATGTGGGAACTTTTGTGTGTTTTGTGTGAGCGTGTGATATCGCTCCTTGTGAATACGCCACACACACACACTGGAAGTGGATTAAGAAGTGTTCAACTGCACCGAGATTTCCCCCAGTCAGTCTGTCCTAGCACATGAAACCTGGTAGACCGAATCTGACTTTGTCTGCTTTTCATCTGCTTTTCATTTTTACAACCACACTTTTCACTTACACAGAAAGAGTGAAAGACAGAAAAAGAAAAAAAGAAAGATTGCTGGGAGTTTTCATGACGTCTGTGCTCAAGTCGGAGCAGGATATAAACTCATTCAGTATGGACTTGTCTGGGTGTGTGTTTGTAAATAACAGTTTACAACAGGCTTTAGAGGGAATGAGGCTCCGCAAATGTTAATTCACTATCTAATCCACAGCAGAAGTAATTAGTCACACTACACGCTGCTATACAGTGGCTTTCACTACACAGACAGTGCCCTCCAGCAACTCCAAATCTGACCATTTACATTTTTTGTACTCAACATATGGAAAAACGCGCTCAGACTCTGCAGGGTTCACACACCCTCCAACTATGAGCAAATCCGGGTGATTCCTGGATGTAGTTTTGTCAGGAGGCTGGCGAGCCAGATAAGAAGAAAGTATGTAAAAGCAACAACTTAAGAGTTTCTGGAAGATGCATTCCTCCTCTCTTGGCAGAGGCTACATAACATCTCCTGGATGGGCCTCTCTGCTGAATGCACAGAGACAAATTTACACACATGACACTTGAAATTACGATGGACTGAATGTGATATGGCAGGAGGTTTATCTTCCTCTCATTACTGTAAGAAAAGACTCAGCCAATAAATATTTTCCAACTCTAAAAATACTTTTCTGCCTGTCAAATACATCAGAGGTCTCTCCGGTGGTCCCGCAGTTGTTAAGTGCTGGCAAACCTCGGTTGGCAATAGTTTGGGAAGGTTGCACACATTTGTGTATGTTTGTGCGTCCCCTCCGCATGCTCCATCTACGGCAGCTTGTTCTCATTGGTGAGATAATCTGGACTCTGCTTCCTTGTGGATGTGCTGACATAACCTTTTGAAATGACAGAGCAGTGTGACCTTCACTCAGAGTGATTTCCAGCCCTGAAAACTATTATTTAGCACTCATAAAAATACGCCGCTTTTTCACAGTCTTTTTTTTTTGTGTGCGCCTGAAAGGTTTACATTACGATCCTTTCTCTGTCTCTGTTCTGTTTCTGCAGGCTGAATACACTTGCATGAAATTGAACATTTCTCCTGCTGATTTGCCATGAAATGGTGTGCTTGTGTGGGATTATGGCGCGTTAGCTTCAGCATCGAGGCTAATAGAGCCGTGACTGAGGGAGAGGAGAGGAGAAGAGAAGAGAGGAAAGGAGAGGACGTTTACTCCAATTCCTCCCCCTTCTGCTCTATTCTAGTAGACAGTCGGCGTACTGTGCAATTTAGACAAACTCTATAGTGAAGACAGAGACATATGCGTGCAAGCATGTGCGAGGTGGAACGACGCAGGAAGGAGGAAGGACATGAAAGCTAAATAAACAGAGATCAGTGACAGTTGTGGAAGGAGAGCCGCCATCAAATGAAAGAAGAGAGAGAACAAGAGCAAGAGGGACGGCCGGGAGAGGGATGAAGGGCTGCTGCTGAACTGTTTAATCTGGGGATTTGTCATTGAGAGCGTATAACCTGGGCGGGGGAAAAGGGAGGAAGGCTGGCGATTGAGGGTTTGAGAATTGATGGCGGATGAGGAGGCGTGAGTTGTTTTTGGAGGCACGGGGACAGACCTGAAGATGGAAGGGCTTTGGGAGGATGAAAAGGAGAGACGGAGGAGGACAAAACTGGCCAGCTGGCCTCCAGACCTGGAAGATGGGAGGAAGAGAAGGAGGAGGAGGAGGAAAAGAGGTGCACTAGGTCTGCTTCCTCCTCTCTTCTGTCTACCTCTTGTGGTTAACTGTAAACATCTGGCCTTTTGTCAGACTCTTTTACATTATACCTCCTGCTGTGTCTCTTCCAGATCTTTTCTCTTTCTCCTTCTTTTCTTCTATATGTCATCTCCTTGGCTTATTTTTTCTTCTCCTGCATTTACCTTCTGGTCCTGTGCTGAAACACACATGCTCAACATGCAGCCTTTAACTCATCCATAAAACCTCCTTAATCTTATCCCTTTCACATGAAAATATGATTCTTTTATAGCTATGACCTGCTGCATTACACCCTCCGCTACCAAAGTGTCCACCTCTCCGCAGGGGAAATCGAATATGCCCTTCACATTTTATAAACTAGAACAATTCAACTGTGGATTCTTGCTGACGTGCAGGCGCACAATAATCCTAACTGAAATAGTGATTTATTCAAGAATGAATCAGCTTGACTTGACTTGGCGTGACATCATTTGAATATCCTCTGAATGATGTGTCTTGATTGAAGGCCGCATGCGTGCTGGACTTGCACAAAGACACACAAGAATCTCTGCAAGGATTCCTCTCTTTAAAAAAAAGCATTGAGTCACCTGGACCAGCTCCTACTAACTGTTTGGACACTTGCTGTTTCTCAATCTGGATCTGCTTTTTCTTCCATTACACAATTTATGTTCATGCAGGAGATTATGTGCTGCTCTCATGTTTCAGCCGGACCTCAGATGTGGACTTTACAAAGGACAAATCATTCTTTGGGAATTATTCTGTCTAAAGCCATTAGTCGAACCAAAGCAAGCTGCAGGGAGATAAGAGAGAGTGGTCAGGCCCTGGTTTGAGGCAGAGGAGGCATGTTTTAAGCATAGACGGCTGTTTCTCACTGCTTCTTTCTCATGCCGCAGAAAGGACGCAGCTCATCTGGTTTGGATAGCATCACACATCATAATGGGAGCTGGATAAATCCAATGGAATTCAATGAGAATTTTTCCTTTAAAAAAAAAAAGAGAGCAGGCTGTGAAATGTGTTAGGATCTGTGAAGGCCATGATGTTAGTGGTGGACTACAGTACGAGCTGGTGGGTGGGGGGATAAGGTACAGTAAGAGTGGCCTGATGTGAGCTAGATCTTAGGCTTTAATCTGTTTTTCAACTGTGTGTCATGGAGGGTTAAAACAAGAGACGTGATCTGTTGGGTGAGATCATTTCATCCATGTGATAAATAAATAAATAAAAAATAGTAAGATAATATGTCTTTTTAGGATGTGTGCATTTATCTGACGGCCAAATGATCTAAGTAAAGCAATAAGGTCAGGTTAGCATTTCATTTGAAAAACAGAAAAACAAAACAAAGCTAAAAGACACTGAACCACTCAATGGAGCTGAGGGTAACAATCTTATCATACAGGGGCTGACTATTATGAGCAATTTTCACATTATACATTGTTATTTGAGACACCATTAATGTGAAAATGTCATTATTGCAATGCATATTAATTTAGTAATAGTAATAGTAATTTACCCATAATTATGTATCGAGTTCAGACAGGAACCAGAGGTAAAGAGGTGAAGTCTTCTCCACCTTTATCCACATTATTCCTGTAATATTCACCTCTGTTGTTCTGTTTGCGTATCTACACGTGCTTATCACAGCTCTTTGATTTTGAAAGAAAAACAAAAATTAGAACAATTTCCCTCTATAATTTCCAACAACTCTTTTGCTTGTGGTGCCTTCACAGCGAGGGACCAGCTGTGTGCTTTTTCACTCCGGCTCAAGTGATACTTTATTATTTTCTCTGTGTTTTCGCGAGGCAGGAAAGCTGGTATAACTGGTGCACCATCGGCACTGCCAAGTCAAACAGCGGGGTTTATTTGTGGACAAGTGTAGAGAGAGCTGGGGCAACACCCACCCTCCTGATTCACTAGAGACTCTTATTAGGGGCAGAGTCAGGAGGCTCCGGGGACTGAAGGGGTGTATACAGTGTGTGCGTATGAATGAGCGCTTACAGGTCTGGTTTTATTGGAGGATGAAAGAATAACAAGTGGAGAGGGGACAGCAGAGAGGAGTAGATGGTAGTAGAGGTTAAGAGAGTAAAGTGAGGGAGGATGAGAAAAATGCAAGGAGGGGGTGGAAGTTTGGGAGTTTTTAGAGGGATCTCTCTCGTCATTAGACTTTCACCCCCCGCCTCAGAGAGGAAATAAGAAAGGACGGAAGGAAGAAGGAGGGGGAAGAATAGGAGGCTTTCTGTGGAGGCTGGCTAGCAGCAGGCCCCTGCTACTGGGATTGTTCCTCTGGTAATCCCTGGATTTCCTAGGCTGAGACAGGAGGTAGACCAGGCAGGGAGAGAGACTTAGTGAGACAGAAGGAGAGACAGAATGAGAGAAGACAGAAAGGAAGTGGGAAGAGAAAGAGGGAGGCGAGAGCGGAGACAAAGAAGAAATGATATTCAAAACACTGGCGCCGTCGTTTGTGGGAAACATCTGACATGTCCTCTCTTTTGTTTTCTGCTATATGCTCTGTGTATGCATACAGGTAGAGGAACGTGATGTGTGTAATCACTGGCGCGTGTGCTGTATATGTGTTTTTGAGTTTTTGAGTGTGCATGCTTGTCCATTTGTGTATTGTGGATATTAACGGGGATAATGATTTGGAGAGAAAGCAAGGCTCTGGCTTGCTGCACCTCACGCCAGATGTGATGAGTTGAAAGTGCTGCTTACCTTCAAATGGGCAAATGAAACGAAAGGCGCCGAAGGGCTGTAAAACTATTTTGGCAATGCTCTGACGTTGGAGGTCACATTTGAGGCATTTTTACACTTGAATGTTGCCATTAAAGCACGTTACATGATTCCCTTGGAGTTAAAAAAAAAAGAAAAAAGAAAAGGCTTGTGGACCCTTGTTGATAAAACTGTGGGAGACAACAGTGAAGCTATCATGTGAGACTGTCCAGACAACTTTGATGTCGTCTTGTGTGACACCATCTTTCCACCCATAACGTATTCAAGGTGCTTTTTAAGGCAAGAATGGACTGAAGGATCAGACAACAGTGGGCTTTTAAAATACCAGTGCCACTCCTCCATGCACGTTCAAGCATGAAGTCATACTGAGATAGTAAAGGTTAAAAGAAAGTGGACACGAGGGTGTTTTTTTTTATGAATCCTTTTAAGCTTCTCCGCTGAGGCTACGAAAAGGAAAAAGTGTGCTCACACAAACTAGTATCCACCCTTTTTTGGGGGTCGCTCCGCGGGGAACAGGGGATGAGATATCGCACTCCTCCTATTCTTGGGTTGCCCTGGATGTTATTTCAACTCCTTACCTCCTTCCCTTCCGTCACCCCAGGGTGCTGTGAACCCAATCCCCTCTTGTCGTCTGTAGCCGGAGCCCGAGGGAGAAGCCGGCTCGGCCCAGAGGAGCCCAACAGTGCGTGTCCTGGGTCAGGGGTCTAGCTCTTCTCTTTTTCAGGCGATGAAACACAAGCAGCTCTCAGGGACACAAGAGCAGCGGAGGGGAACGCACCACTGTGAGGCTGTTTGGACAGAGCAGAGATAAAGAGTCGAGTTGTAATTCTAGATGGCTTCTTTGTGCTTACAGAGGCTACAAAAAATGTTACATGTTATTACTGATAAATTAATTAAAGAAGAACTCCTCTGGTGTTTTATCCTTCGTTATATGTCTGTTGGTGGAGAAAAAAGTGGTATTAAGCCTTTTGTGGCTCCAGAGGAAGCTACTGTACATAAATCTGACCAGTTGCCTAAATAGAGTGATTTGTCCTCCCTTACTGTGTGTATGTGTGCATTTTATTTATTTATTTATTATTAACACTGCTGACTGTGCTACATTGTGTACCTCTGGGATGATAAAGTTCATCTTGTAAGTGATGTCACTTGATCTTTGTCTGAACTGGCAGTGGGTGAATTGCACTGTGGGCAATGTAGGCACTGAGTTTTCACTAGGAAGGAACAGGTACATGTATTCTCTCTCTTTGGTAAATAAATTAATACAAGTCCAGGGGAGATAAAGAGAGTCTAAACATATAGCAAAACATACAAATTTCATGAATTTTCCACTTTTTTGACTGTCCATCATGATGCTATCAGTGTTATTGGACTTCAGTGGTCAATGCACACAGCACTAATTGATAACTTCTTTTAATCTCTGCTGTTAATGAAGACCAAACTTCCAGTAAGCCCTGGTTCCCTCAAGCACCAAGATCATATCACGACTCTATCTGTGGCGTGTGTACTCGCCCTTTGAGAAACTCAGCCTCCGAAGCTGTAAAAGTGGTTTTCAACCCAGGAGCCAGAGCTGAGATGAAAAATGAAAAAGTGTTCTGCTACCAACATTTATCTGTTAATCATCCTGACTTTCCAATGTGTGAAATATTGGATAGTTTTAACTTTACTTTGTGAGTGGAAAATGACGTATTGCACGTCTGAGCCTATTTAAAGTATTATTAAATATTGGCTAGAAGTGAGGAAAAGCAGTTCAACTTATTTACTGTTGTGGCAGCCTACAGTATGCGGTGATAAGAAATTAGATGATATGTCGACAATTCAGCATCATGTGAAACTAAAGGCTAAAAAATATTTGTTTATGCATGAGAAATAAAGCGGTATACTGAAGCCATAGAAGCCAGTAAGGCCAAACATACTAGGAAAATACAGACAGACTGAGAGAAATGCAGTGGAGCATTGAAAAAAAAGGAGAAATGTGTGAAGAAAACGTTTCAGCTCCCCTGCCTGATGCTGGCAGGCACCACCAGGGTTTCCTTCACCTGTCTGCTTGTACCCACTCATTTCCTCATGCCAGGTCTGCGCCCATACACACAACCCAAACTCTCCACCAAACAAAAACAGAAGAATCACCTCCATCTGTACAACACATGCCCCCTCTCCAGGAGAACAAGGCTTTATTTGTCTTATACCATTCTTTCACACTTTCTGCTCTCTCTGGTTTCTGTTCTCTGCTTTCTGTCTTTCTCATACCACTACTCCTCCCTTTCCTTTGTTCTTTCTTTCTGCACGTTTTGGAAAAGTGTGTCTCATTGTTTCACCACAGCTGACATGCAAGAAGTAATGAATGGCGAAATATAAAAGGACGGCTTTGGGAGAGTAGCTAGACAATGAGGGGATGACAAACGCTGAACAAGACAAGATCGGCACGCATGGGAAAGCGTTTTGCCTTTTCTTGATCTGTGCGACGGAGAATTCATTTACAGGCTTTTTAGGAAATAATAATCCCGTGTATTAGATTTTCAGAGTTTGGCCTCTACAGTTCGACACTTCCTTCTGTTGTATCGCAGCCTGGAGCCCTTTAGCTCTATCCATCACTCACTTTATCCCATTCAGAGCTAAGGAGAAATAATAGAGGGGGTGATGTAGTCGACAAAAGTGAGCTCTCTCAGTTCCAGCACCTTGTCATCGGCACCTACTCATTACATGCTTCAGACCTGTAAAACTTTCAAACAAGCTAACACTGTTGCTAGCTAACAGCCAGGATTTAATGCACTTCAAGGTCAATTGCTGCTACGCACACACATGTTGATAAATGACATTTTCACTCTCATACATAAAAGATGCCTGTGATTTTTTAAAAATGTTTTTTATGCTGTTCCCTCTCCCGCCCGACCCCGACGTCTTTCTGTTTTCCTTCCAACGCTCGCTAATGAATTTTTGGAGTGCTGGGCGCTCGGTTCGCGGGATCCAAGACCATCCGTGTGCTCTGCTCCTTCCAGCTTTGTTCTTATAAAGCTTTTTATTTAATTAAAATGGGAGTTTCTCACGCACATATTAGAGGAGACAAGAAAAAAAGAGAGAGGGGAGACCTACAGTAGTTAAACTATGTGGTGAGCAGTCTGTCAAAGTGAGTGGACCACTTCAGCATGAGAACACCCACTCTGTAAGAAGGCAACACACATATTTGCTCTTATGCATATACATGCAAGCGTTTGCACACACACACACACACACACACAGAGGGAATGTTTGCATTTTTCCCCTCTCTCGCCCTCCGCCTCTCCCGTCGTGATTGACATGCGCACTCATTTAGCCCAGTACAAACTCAGGCACCATGGTTACAGCTGCAGAGATGTACTTTCCCCGGGAGACGGACAATATTGAAATAACAACTCCCTTAACAACACAACCAACTTCTTACCCTACATCCTCACTCACTCTCCCCTCTGTCCTGTCTGCTGCAGTTAGCCATGTTAACGGAAACTACTGAAGCTGGCTGCGTTACAAAAAGCCTGGCAGGTGTGCGCGCCCTGCCAGCTCCGGACCCTGACTCTGTCCAGGCCGTGGCTCTGGTGTTTGTCTTGGAAAATCCCCTCGAGCTGTGGCAAAAAGAAGTGTATGGGTCAAGAACTTGAGGTGGTGGCAACTTACTGGCACAGAATCAGCATGTGCAGAAGCAGGAGTAGCAGGCATTTGCCTCTCTGGGCCTGGCATCACACCTCAACATTACCTGGAGTTTAGAGCAATAAAAAGAAATCCCATGTGAGATGGAAATAGAAAGTGAAATGAGGTATGGTGTCATTAGTGAAGCAGCAGGGTTGCTTCTGGGTTTGGGAAGTCTGGTGCTGAGATATGAGCTGACAAAAGCACAAAAGTCATATTTTTTTCAGAACTGAGCTGGTCGCAGGTTTGATCAAGACCTATTCCTGGGTTTACGCACCTCTCGCGGCGCGACAGCATGACGCAAAGAAACATACGGGATGAAACACGTCAAGGAGAATAAATAAGATCAAACTCAGTTCTTGGTTGTAGTGGGAGGAAGGGATCTGGATCCGGAGCTGGCATAGAGATGAGACAAGGATGGAGAGCCTTGGAGTGGAAGTAGAGAAAAAGCATGGGTAGAGAAAAATACAGACAAGAAAGAAGGATAATGAGAGACTTATATATGCCGTTAGCTCATCAGTTGTCACTTTGCATTATGAAAAGAAAAAACACTAAAGCTAAAGAGCTCACAAGACTGGTTAGCAAACATAATGACCTCAGAGAGAGAGGGAGAGAGAAAGAGAAAGAGGGAATCACGAGGTTGGGCTTAGAGCTTGGTTGTGATTATCCCAGTGCAGGGGTTACCTGGAGTTGAAGCATTCAATATGCACGATATGGGCATTTATGATTGCGAAAACATAACTTAATTGCGTGAATTACGACCCAGACATCGGCCTCAATCAGTTGCGCAGCTGTATCGGCCTTAAGCTGCTCCACAAATCATGTGGGCCAGGATGCTGACGTTCTCCCTGCAGTATTTTCCGAAGCTCTAGTCAGGTTTCTTGGTAATTAGGATCATAGGCATGGATCAGCGTGGTGTGGTTTGAAGATATGATGAGCTGAGTCACTTGTTCTAATCAAGTAAACTGAAACTGTCTCACTGGGTGCAACGGAGAACTGTGTGAAATCTGTTGTATTGGTCCACAAAGAAAGACAGGAAGGAGGGGAAAAAAACACATTTTCCTCTTCAAACACACCTCTGGTTCCAGTAAGAGAGCTTAACAGTGATTGACAACTTGGTCCCGGTTGCTAGGCCAGTCAGAGGTGGCGTGGGATTGTGCAAGGCGGGAGCTGGGAGGTTAACCCCTGGTGTCTAGGACAGCTGTGGAGTTGCTGGGCTGGCTGGCGGCTGCACACTATAAATTCTCTCTAAAGAGGGTTTACTTTTGATTTTAATGGGCGCCGTAAATTTGCGGCACCCTGGTCCTGGTGAAAGAGAAAGAAGGGCTATTTTGAAAGGGTCCCTCTCTCTTTCTTTCTTCCCCCGGTCTCTCCTTCGTTTCGGAGGGAAAGTAAGTGGAGTGTTGCCATGTCTTTTGCGGTCTGCTTTTACCTGTAGTCAGCCTGTATGGAAAGTGTATGAAAATATCCTGAAAGAAATGAAAATGCTGCAGAACAACTAATATATCTCCTACACTCAGCATATAACGGCTTCGGTCACGCTATATTTTTAAAGGGGCTGGTCATTTCTACCCCGTTTGTAGTAGAGTTTGTGAATGCAGAAACTAAAATCTCTCTCTCTCTCTCTCTCTCTAGGTGCTGTTTGCTCTGAACCAGACGCTGCTGCAGCACGAGGGCGTTCGAGCAGGCAGCCTGCAGGGCTCCTACACCACCGAGGACCTCATTACGCACTACAACTGTGGTGACCTCAGCTCCATCATCTTCAACCATGACACCTCACAGGTTGGTCTCACCCTTTAGATTCAACTAACATGTGGAGATGTTGCCTTCAAGGTTGGCTCATCTCAAAATCATTTATAATCTGACAGGTCTGAGATTGCATTGTCTGCCCTCGACTTCACGACAGATTTCATCATATCACCCACACCCCGATTTTTCCCCCCCCAGTATTTCAAATGGGTAAAATCTAATGGCGCGTTTCCACTAGCACGGTACAGCACGGTACGGCACGGCACGGCACGGCTCGGCTCGGTTTGGTTGTGTTTCCATTACAGCTGAGTTCTCTAGTGACTCCTCGGCGGGGGCGGGGGCGGCACGGGGGTGATCGCGGAGATCGCATTGTCCGATCTTCGATTCAGCTCCAAACTCAGTCTGCATTTCAGAAATGGATTTACACACAGCAACAGTTCCCTCAGGTGAAGGGATTTCAGTCTCTACAGAAGCTGGCGCTGTTGCACCAATGTTTTTGAAATTTCCGGGTTTGATTCTCATGTCCGACGTCCGCTCACGCTGACTCTCTGCCCAATGTCGGATGACGTCCTAGGCTGCACTTGGAACCAAATAAGAAAAATGGGATTCAGGTTAGGGCTTAATTTGCCGTGCCGTGCCGTTGCCTGGTTAAAGTGGAAACGCGCCATAATTTCATTCTAGAAGTACAGCACCTTGAATTGCTCAGCCCCTCCTCCTGATGCTGTACCTCCCTCAGTGCATGTGAATATTGCGAAATGTGGTGGAACAACTTTCGTTTCAAGTCCAACTTGTAGCCTTCAGTGCCTCTGCCGATACGATTCTGTGATTGTGTGCAACACAATGGTAAAAACATTATGGAGAAATATAACGGTGCAACATGAGAATGTATGTATCATTATGCAGGGCCACAATATTTCTGCAAGTTTTACTCTGATGCTTTCTTTTAGTTTACAAAGACTGAATTGTTTAATTTTGTTTTCTTGGACAAAGGTATGGTTTCCAACACAGCAAAAATATTCAAGCAAAAAATAATGGCTACATAGTAACAGCTACATCAGTCCAAAAACATCTGTAACAGTGTTCAAAAAACCCCAAATCTGTCAGACCCTCCATTTGAGTTGGCAACCACCTCATACCCACTTCATTGCCATTACACCATCGTCACCTCAAACTTTTTCGGCTTGCACATCACTTCCACAAAACTGCACATTGCCATATTAATCCCTCTCAACCTCAAGTTACTTGAGAGTCTGACACTTTAATAGCTCTGAACTCAGCTGTAAATACACCATCTGACCTCCTCCAACGCCGTGTTTCCTAACATAGCCCTGTGCTCCTTCAGTGATGGCCTGGTCATCCGTCTTCACACCCAGCTCTGCAAACTGTTGAAAGACCATTCAATATATAGTGCAAACACTCACTCACACGGACACATGTGGTATAGACACCAGCTTTCACTCCATCTCCACACTTGAATACAGAACTACTTGTAAAGCCCTCTCCATAAGTCAATTACGTTGTGTCAACCTCCCTCGCTGATCCTTAAGTCCCATTAAACCTAACACACCATGTAACCTCAACTGGCCGATCAGCGGCAGAGATTCCACATCATTCGCAGCAAAGACACACACAGTAAGAAAAACGTGTGCACAAAGTTCAGGTCGGACTTTTCAAAACTCACCATGGCCTTGACATACTGTACTGTATTCCCCGCCCTTTTTCCCCTTCTTTCTCTCTCTGTCAGCCTCTATCTGGCTCTTACTCTCTGGGGGCCATGAAGAGCTTGTTAGCCACAGACTCACCTGCAGTCGTGGCTAAGGTTGCCTCCTGCATGAACGTTTTAAATCATACCAGTTCGCCCCCGCTCCTCATGTCATAATAACATGTATTAACATTCCCCAGCACATGCTAGAGCAATCAGACACCCGACTCTGACGCCTGCTTCTGTAGCTTGGTGATGTATAGCAGGTTTGTGAGAGTGAGAGAGAGAGAGAGAGAGAGCGAGAGAGAGAGAGAGAGAGTATGAGAGTGAACTTTCAGGGCTGTAAAAGAGCAGGTGGTTTTTGATAGATAGGACGTAATCCAGGGGCCTCTGACACCCCTGACGCTCAATCTTCATCATATTAGGAATGATGGGCCCCAGAGCCGAGCTGACTAATGCAAGGCAGGTAGATGCACTTCAATGCTCAAATGGTACCAAATCCTTTAGGGACACACAAGTAAAAGTGAGATACAGAGAAACAAAATGTAAAGACAGGATAGAAGAAAAAAAAAATCATAGTCAAATGCATTAAGATTTAAAATCAAATCTGAGAAAGGGAAGGGAAGGGCAATAGACAAGAAAAAGAAACAGTGAAGAAAACAAAATTGAACAAAACAGATATAAAAGATGACAACAATGGAAAAATGTAAGTATAAAAAAGAAGAACATGAGAGAAAAAAAAGTACTTCAATCAAATCAAAGAGAAAGGAAAGAAAGAAAAGATATTTCTGGCGAGACAGAGTGAGACAGTGAGAGCAGAGCAGAACCAGTAGTGAGGAAGGGAGGAAATATCTCACTGTCACTCTACATTTCCTGTGCAGGTTGGGATAGAGAGCAGCTAATGGCCTTTCCTCTGATAACTTATCTGCATTCGCCGCTACACTCCCACCTTGACCCCTCTCCGACCGAACACTTTTGTCTCTCGTCATGACACACTCACGCTATCCTCACTCATCAGAGCCATAATGAAGTGCCGGCGCTTCCCCACCTCTCTCCCTCTGTTAACTTATTCGCTCATATTCAGCATGAAGTTCTGTCAATTTGGATGAACCGGGGTCACTCAGTCTGAAAAAGCACAGGCGGTACGAGGCTTCAGGCGACAGATGTGTGTGTGTGAATGTGGGTCTCAGTTCCTGTATGGAGAAGCAGATGAGTAATGTGGATTTTGTCATTCAAAGCATTTGGATCAGATCAAATTTTGAAATTAAAGCATATATCAGCGGAATGTTTTTGTTAATATAAGTTGTAAATAGTCCTATTTTCCGTCAGCAATCACTTACATGGAGAGTTTCAGCCGAAACACGAGTCTCTCATTCACTCTGCTCTGCTGTAAACCCAGGAGAAAACTTCACTTGTGGGATACAAGCATTATCCAATGAGGAGAGAGAACAGCATGTAGGGACGAGGACCAATAGATGCATGACGAGGGCGGGGGCTGCTAACTCATGGTGCGTTCAAGGAAACTCGTAACTTGTGTTTTTCCTTCCTGTGAAGTCGACTGGATGTTATTTTTCGATCTGAGAACGACTTCACGTGGGTCAGGTAAACGATACGACATCACTATGAGGCCGTTATAGTGACTTTCACAGGCAACAGGACGGTAAAAACACGAGTTACGTGTTACTTGGAACACTATAAGTTGTAGTCGTGACTTGAAACCATAACTTACGGTTTCAAAAGCCTGCCTTGAACGCAGCATTAGCCAAAACGACCGGATCACTGATATCTGCTTTAACAACTGCCTAAATGCGAGTAAGAAAAAGTAATTGTAATTGGAAACACCAGTGTTAAGCACCCCGCACATACAGTCCAACACCATCATCTCCAGAGTTCTCAACCAGAGTTTTCTTTTTCAACAATTTATCTTCCTTGTCAAAACACAGTACCTATGTTACCCACTGTAGATCAGAGACGAGGACTGGGATCAAGTCCGAGGTCCCTACCCAAACATAAACTTCCTGTCCTCAGTCCTGACTTCACTAACATCACTTTGTCATCATCAATTTGTCAAATTCCATGCACAAAAGGGCTTTATAGCTGTTTTATACAGTATACGCAGCAAGACTTGTAAACACTTTGACTCCTTATAATGCAGATCACAAATGAACTGAATAAATATGCACTGTGGAGCCTTTAAGCATTATATGAAACAGACGCTAGGAGCATCAGAGCGAGTGAGTGAGAGAAAATGTGTCATATTCACATGTGGTACAACAAGTGAAAGCAGCAGAGTCAAAGGAGGCAACAGGAGTCAGGGCGCGGGCAGAGGCTCCACTCAAACATTAACTGCTCAAAGGTCATTTTTTTAAATGAAGAGAGATGCCGAGAATGAAAGGAAGGGAAGCGCCCTCCTCGTAGCTGGTGAACCACCAATCCCCTCTGAAACTCTCTGTGTGTAATATTGAGCTTTTACAAATCCCAAAGATTTAACATGAATTCAAATCATGAGTTTGGAATTATGTGGTTTTTAGGGAAAGGAAATATGGATTGTATATGTTGGAGGAGATTTGGTGAAATATATGTGATTGTGGTGACAGTAATAGTGGTATTAGATTCAGTGTTTCAAAAAAATTGGTCAATTTGATCAGAGGAACTTCAGATGTCATGAATGTCAGACACTAGTCACTAAGGCAAAAAATGGGGTTAAAGCCCAACATGTGATTAAAGAACATGGAAAAGATAAGTGAATGCCTCCAGGTTTTCCAGCTGTTATTTCAGTTTTTCTGAACTCGAGTATTGAGTATTAAAATAGGGTATTGGAGATAAAACAAAAGAATAATGGGTTCTCCTTGTTGAACTGAATTAAATTTGAATTTTTGACTTCCTCAGCAGCTGAACGCACTCATGATATTGGTTCTGCAATGGAAAAAACACTTTGTCCCACTTCAACTTAAACTACATGAACTTTAAGTCTGGAGACTGATCTTCCATCTCGTTTTTCTCCTAAATGTTTTGGCTCTTTCTTCCTTTATTTCCTTCCCACTCATTACTCTGATATCAAAGTAAAGAACTACAGTATAGTCGTAATGTGAGGAAACCTTGGACACCAATTCACCAATTTCTAAATCCCCAGGAAAAAAAATGGCCCATTTGCAGGTTACTTTTTTTCTGTTTGTACCATTCAGGGTTATTCACTGGACTTGAACTGCTTAAATTTCAATAAAAACTGGAAAAATGGGGCTGTTCTAAAACCTTTGACTGGGTGTATGTCAAGAGAAAGAGCCAGAAAAGTCCAATATACGTAGGTGCGGCGATACCCTGGGAAAAAGCGAAAGAGCTGAGGACAGAGAAATAGAGACAGAGGTGTTGTGTGCTTAGTCGTGTTTGTGAATTGGACAGCTAAGACCCCGGTGCCAAACCCCCGCTACCCCACCGCCGATCTCCGCTCATCCTCACAGATTAACAGCCTGTTGAATCCGCCGACGCAGCCAAGAGTGGAACAGAGCCAGTGTGGCCTGTCTCCGCACTGTCAGACTCTTAATAAATCACATAGCAATTAAGCACACATTCACACACTCACACTCCTGGATATACTGTACTTGTGCAGCACGTGCACTTGCCTTCACATATACAAACATGTCAGTGCACACATTCACACGTGAAAAATCCCCCTGCACACACACACACACAGCTGACACTTTTCTTCTCCTTCTCTATCGCCCATTCATTGAAACTCCCTCATTTATAGACGAGCCTCGCATTGGTCATTTTCTGTCAAGCTGTCACATCACAAACGCTGCTGGTTGCCAGGTCTCACACTCTCACGGGCAACGTTCACATGCCAGTTTGCCACCAACACCCCCATTCAGTCCTCTCCTTTATTTCCATCTCCATTTTTTTCTAAACGCCCTCTCTTTCTTCTTCCTCTCAGTGTTTGATGTACACTTAAAAGGTTTTTTTTTTAAATCATAATTTTCTCTCCATCTTTCTCAGCTGCCTCACTTCATCAACAGCTCTCTGCCAGCTCACGACCGCATGACGGCCCAGCAGATTGACAGCTACTTCCGCCAGGAGCTCATCTACAAACGCAACGAGCGAATGGCTCGCCGCGTGTCCGCCCTGCTGCAGAGGAATCCTAACCAGACGTTCTTTTTCGCTTTTGGCGCAGGTAAGAGACTGAAATACACGAAGAGGGTTCAGGAGGCAGGTTCAATTTCTCGCCTTGGGAAAGGTTGAAAGGCTACATTAGCTGACCTTTGACCTCCTGGTTCGGGTATGTCTCTCTAACTCCGGGCTAAGCAACACGAGAAAGCATCAGAGCGGCGACTCTAACCTGGATCTCTATTTTGCATTTAATGAGATCTTTCCAAACACGTTCTGATTGGAGCTGAGAGCGTGTGTTTGCATGTAATTGCAAAGTGAAAGAGAGCTCAGGTTTGCTTTTATCTGGAACACTGAATCTGTCAGCGCTAATACGTGTTTATGGTGAATAATTTGCTCTCTTTTGTGTTTGAAAGCAACACTGGAGAAAAAGCAGGACAATAATCGTGTACAATGGTTCCCAGATCTCTGGCATGCACGGAACTGTGTGTCTACACAAGTGTGCACAGACACACACACACACACAGAAGTCTCAATTACAGCCAACTCCCACCTCAGAAATGAAGAAACCATGAGCTGTTTGTTTCAATTAGCATTCCTGGCTAATGCTGCTAATGTTTCCTGAATGGTGTAGTGTGTCCTGAGGGAAGTGTGCGTGTATATCAACACACGCACACACATGTAAGCGTGTTTGCCCACAAAAACAGGTGGTGGGTGGGTGTCTGTGCGTCTGTTTACTGTACGACTGTGTGTCTGTGTTTGAGCATCTGTAAATGGGTGGTACCACCTCTAGGGTGTGCGTGTGTGTGTGTATGTGTGTGAGATAGAGAAAGAGAGAGCATGCAAGTGTGTATACCACAGTGTGTGATTAATGCTGAATGCCTGGTTCCTTCCTCTGAGCATTTCTTGCTCCCTCTGCTCTTTGTGCTGTTTGGACAAGGCCACTGTTGCACCGTACAGCTTCCATGTGTGTGTCGGAACATTTGAAGTTTGCATACAGTATATACTATGACTAGTATGGAGGTATGGAGGATTCAGCAATAAAGCAAGAAAAAAAACACAGAAAGATGGTGAAGGAAGAAGTGCTGATGATAAGTCCTTCTCCTGTTACACACCGTGTTGAAACAATGAAATAATGGGAGGCTCGGAAAGCCAAAGAACCAAGTCCAACTATTTCAAGCTAAAAAAGGCATTGTGCAGTTGGAGAGGAGGAGATGAAAAAAAACAAAACAGTTTGCTATTAAAAGCTGAAGAAGGGATGTTATATTATGTTATTATGCTATATATTATTTATTTAAAAAAGTAATAACCTTAATAAAAAGACTATTTATGTCAAAAACGTACAGAAAATCAAAATATACATTATTTAAAGCATAAGTCAGCTAATGCTGCGTTCCAGGCAGGCTTTTGAAACCGCAAATTGCAGCTTCAAGTCACGACTTACGACTTTGTGGTGTTCCAGGCAAACTCGTGTTTTTCCGACCTGTTGCCTGTGAAAGTGCACTATAACAGCCTCTCGTAACTTCCAACCCGTGAACTCGTATCAGATCAAACTGGTACGACTTCACAGGTCGGAAAAACACGAGTTACGGGTTGCCTTGAACGCACCATGAGTTAGCTAGCAGCCACCGCCCTTGTCATGCATCTGTTGGTCCTCATCCCTACATCACCACATTCACGCGCATCCCTTGGCTGCACACACAGCCCTTCATGCCGTTCTCTCTCCTCATTGGATAACACTTGTATCCCACAAGGAAAGTTTTCTCCTCGGGTTGCAGCAGAGCAGAGTGACGGAGAGACTCGTGTTTCGGTCCAAACACTCTATGTAAGTGATTGCTGATGGAAAATAGGACTATTTAGGACTTATATTAACAAAAACATTCCACTGACTTATGCTTTAATATAGAAGGTGTTAAACTCATAACTGTATTGTGTTGTGATTGTATGCAGCTTTTGTATCGACACAGTACGGAGCTGCAAACTCAGTCCACAGAGGATAGCAAATATTAAAGGGCCAACGAGGAGTTTCTATTCGGTTATAAAACAGTCTCACGTTAATGTGGATGAATCTACGCTACCCACACTTGTTAATGGCTCCATTTTCGATCAATATATCGTTTTGTCTCTATTGTTATTTTGTTATTATTAGTGGTGGCGGAAATGCTGGTTTCCTTACTTTCGGTTTCGCGGACCCAAATGAAAATAACGGCGATTCGGTGGCGTTATGGTGGGAACTACGACGGTAACCGAACCTCTTCGAACCTCTGACTTTAATTATTGATGAATGAAAGTCCGTCTTGCGCCGGTGGAGGAATTCTACGGTGTGCTCGGAGGCTCATAAATGTAGTGTGAAAACACTTTGCTTTTCCAAAACTCCTCATTGTCCCTTTAAATCTAACTTGTGAGTCGCAGGGTTGAATGATTAGATGCTGTTGGATGAAGACAGTGAAACAGGGGGAAAACATTTCTTGTAACACTACTAAAGTCTGTATGCCTAAATCCCCTTACAAACAGAGGTAGTTTTAATGGGCAGATGCTGGATGTGAATATGTATACAGTGACTGTTTGAATGTGTGGAATGGCAGTGTTGAGAAAAAGAAAGGTGCTCAGCCAAGAAACCCTGAGTGGATAAACAAGTGGCTGTGTATGGCTGTGCCCCTGACTTTGCCAGATCACACTACGCAGGCTACCAACAGGATTTTTTTACTGAAGAACATAGTGATATGATGAGATGCTAAAGTGTTCAAACCTCATTCACATGAAGCTGACATTTGTCATCCTTCACTGCTAATAAAACTATCTTGTGTCGTTTAGGAAAGTGAGGTGAACCAGCAGGGATTTGTTTAGCCTAATAAGAAAGACACATTTTACCATTAAAATCTGCTCTCGTGTAGTAGCCTCATGTTTTCCAGGCTGGCCTCCTTTAAAACGTTTGCCCTTCAGTCAAGCAGCTGTGTGTTAGCTTCCCCGTGCGTCCAACCTGGCCTGGATAGAACGGGAGGTGAACACGTGTGTCGGGTCACCTACAGGCTACAGCGTTGTGTGAGAGAGAACTGACAGCTGGTGTGAAGTGATAAGAACCATTACAGTTATAGCCTGCTACGTGTACACACACACACACACACACACAGTAAACATAGAAATCTCAGCAAAGGCTTTGGGAGAGAAAAGAAGCAGATAGCAGTCGATGAGGTCCACATTCATTCACTTGAAAGAGCAAGGAAATTTGTTCTGCACCTTCATCCGACTTTACACTCACAATCTGCATGTAATTAGTCTCTGATTTACTACAGCAACAGCTAATTATACACCTAGTTATCGAGGCTGCCTTCTAAGTTCATATAAGGAGAACTTCAAGAAGCTCAAGGGGGGAAAAATCTAGTCACCTTATAATAGAAAGTCTTTTTTTTCTTCTTTTTTAAAAATTATTAAACCTGCATTTAAAGCAAAAATCAGTGATCCGGTCGTTTTGGCTAATGCTGCGTTCCAGGCAGGCTTTTGAAACCGTAAATTACAGCTTCAAGTCACGACTTACGACTTTGTAGCGTTCCAGGTAACCCGAAACTCGTGTTTTTCCGACCTGTTGCCTGTGAAAGTGCACAATAACGGCCTCTCGTAACTTCCGACCCGTGAACGACTTCACAACTCGTGAACTTGTGTCGGAAAAACACAAGTTACGAGTTTCCTTGAACGCACCATGAGTTAGCAGCCCCCGCCCTAGTCATGGATCTATTGGTCCTCGTCCCTACGTCACCACATTCACGCGCATCCCTTGGCTGCACACACAGCCCTTCATGCCGTTCTCTCTCCTCATTGGATAACACTTGTATCCCACAAGGAAAGTTTTCTCCTGGGTTTACAGCAGAGCAGAGTGACGGAGAGACTCGTGTTACGGCTGAAACACTCCATGTAAGTGATTGCTGATGGAAAATAGGACTATTTAGGACTTACATTAACAAAAACATTCCGCTGACTTCTGCTTTAACTATAAATGTTACTGATCCAATAAGGACAATTTTTAGAGTTTAAAAGCAGTGCAGTGGAAGTCATTAAACACACTTCTAAGTAAAATAGAAAGTCAGTGAAGCTATTGTCATTCTGGTACATGCACATAATAAATCAAAGTTTAAATTTAATGGCCACACAGTTATAACTTGATAATTGCAGATGTATATGGTTTATGAATTAAATCCTTTTCACCATCATTCCTCAGCATGTATGCCTACTGTACTGTGCTTTTATAGTAATAGTAAATCCTACTTCACATCTGTGTACCACACTTGTCATGTCCCCTCCCATTAGTCTCTATAATGTTGTAAAGTCAGACACATTAAGGGAGGAAATGCACTTCACTGGTTCGACTGAAGTTGTGTCACAGATGACGAACTCCAGGCTGTTGTGTCTGTTTGATAAATGCCATGCAAGTCTCTTAATCCGAATTTACCAAAAGTAAGACGCAAAAGGCTTAATAAACTGGCTTTAATAAAGTCTCTCCTATGTTTTAATCACAAAGCTTACTTCTGTCTTTAGAATGCTGACTCATGTCTTTACGGTCCTGTAACTGTCCCTGCTGGTCCCGGTTTCCCTCTGGCCGTAACCAGCCATGAAATTTTATCATCCAGTGATGCCAGGATGTATTAAGTGAAGGCTAGGACTCCCAGAAATCTGACTGTGCTTGCATGGTTCTTGAAGTTTTTTTTGGGTTTAGCTGTGGAATTGAGCTATGGCTGAACAAGTTCTGCTCATAGTGTGATTGCAATCTGACCACAATGCATAGTTTAAGTAATGAAGAGAAATAAAAAAAAAAAGGACTGGAGGTGTGAGGGTTAAGATTATCCAGACATAAATACAACCTGGGGAGATGTATAACAGCCATTTTCAGACCAAAATGTGGGCGTTTAATAATGTGATCACATAAAATCCAATCTTTATGGTCAGATCACAAAAATCACATTAACATGACGTGTGTACTGTAACTGCAGGCACAGGGATGGCTTATTCTTGTGAATTGTAAAATGGAATAATCATAACATTGGACTGGAGAGGTTTTGGACTCTGGCTCTACTGTAATGTTTCATGAACTCTTAGTTTGTGCGTCTTTTTATGTCTGTGTCAAGTGGCTGTTTTTGTGTTTATCAGGTTGCATTTCTTCCATGCAACAGATAAATGTTAATGGGCCCTCTAGCTGCTTTCGCCTTGGACCACTCACTTCCAGTCTGAACCTTGTCCAGAGCGCCGAAGGAAAACAGGACCGTCAGGGGAGAGAGCCGGGGCAGCTCTCGGGTCAAGGCCCTCTAGAGTTACCGATGTCGTAGTCTGATCCAGGGAGTTTTTTTCACGGGGTAATTAAACTATACGACGTGTGTATAAAGTGGTTCAGGCAGGAAATCAATCGCAGCTCAGCTCAGCACCTTACTTCCCAGCCTCCCCCCTTTCCACTCATTGTACACCTACACCTTCCTGTAGCATAAGCGCTTTTATGTGCAAAATGTATGCTTTTGTCCTTGCTGAGTCTTTTTCTCTACCCTCTTTCCCTCCATCCTGTGCACATCTGCATGTGCACACACGTCGTAACAGAGTTATTTTCTTCACTTTCTCCGACAGGTTTTTAATACAAATTACAGAGGTAAAAGAGCTCCAGCAGGCATAATTGAATTACTCCAAGCAGTATAAAAGCGACTGACTGAGCAGTATTACGCGCTCACTGGAACCTGCTGTTGGGCCAAGATTTTATGATATCGATGGTCTACAGCAGCAGCTCAGTCAACAGTCATATTTCACTCAGTAATTCAAAATGTATTTTGAATGGCTGAATTCATATGCACCGAGCTTGTATTACTGCAAGTTTACGATTCAGTAGTAGCTCCATATTTTCACTTCATACTTTTAGGTCCAGAAATTTAGTTTCAGTCTCACTGCTCTTGAAAAGCGCTGTGAATGCTGGCAGCATAGCGACAAATAAAAGATAGACTTAGCTATTAGCTCATGAAGAAAGCTAGTAACTAAAACCAGCTGGAGAGTGACTACTTGCTTAAAATGAAATATGTGTTTCTGTCCCAAAAAAAGGAAAGAGAGGGGGAAAAAAGGACAAAGAGAAAGTTGAGAGTGAGACAGCTTTAAATTAACAGTCTGACCTAAGCTCATTAGTTTTTTTTTTGCTAAGGGACGATTGACAGCATTCAGGTCTGTCTGCTAAAAAAAAGTCACAGCCAATAAGCTAGTGCAAGTGGAAAGACTGGAAACAAGGGGGAAAATGTCAAACCGTTTCTTTTTGAAGTCAGAAACTGTGTCACTAAGTGAATATAAAAACATTTCTATTCAGCTTTTCCCCTCCTCTTTCCCCACTGTCTCCTCGCAGTCTCTCATCCCCCTTCCTGAATGCCACTGTGGTAACTGCTGTTCACTATTACTACTAAGTATTATGTAATGGAGACCAATCAGAGACACCCACTGTAGCATGACGTAGCGTTCCTCGCGAGGCCAAGCGAATGCATCACAATTTCCCCTTGGACAGAATGACACAGCAACACCAGATGATAGCAGTAAAAGGAAAAACATGCTGGCAGCCTCTCTGTACACACATTGGACACTTGTTCTGTTGCTATTGTAAACAGATGCAATCTTCAATACGTTTTTTTCCATCGCTCACTCACCAAGCTATGGATTCTCCGTCAACCTCTCTCTCCGCAATTGCACACAGACGAATTAAAATGCAGCCATTTTTTTTTACACGCAGGGTTATCATTTTGCGTGGAGGAGCGGGGCAGCGCTGCGAGGGTAAGGCAGTATGTTGTTGCAGCTCTGTGGTGTGCTTCAGCAGGTTTTCATTTGCCAGTTTCTGGCAGCCGCTGCCTGCTCTTATTGAAAACATCCCATGGAATTTCCTGACGCTGCCATGGCCTAGACACCACTTCGCACACAGACACACTCACACGTGTGTTTGTGTATGTTTGCGACACAAAGTCATATGATCCGTAGAGATATTTATCGCCAAAAAGAGCAGTTACTGTTAAAAATACACATGTACTATTGTTTGTTTTGAAGTCTGAGCCACTACGGATCTCTTTGCTGAAAGCTGGTTTTTTTGTGCGTATGTGCTGCTGCTGCTGCACAGGCCCGATAATGGCCCATTGTGCAGGCAGAGCGGGACCATGTGTTTTGCAGTCGTTTGTGGTGTTGTGGTGTTGAAGTGATGACTGAGAGAGGCTGCCTGGCATGCATGTCACTTTGTCTTTGTGGCTCTTCCTCTCTTAGTGCATATCTGCTTTTCTCAGCCCTTTTCCTTGTCTGTCTGTCTCTCTGCCGGTCCCCCCTGTCTGCCTGTCCAGTCCAGCGCAGTCCGTCTTTAGCTCCACTCTCACTCTTTCTACCTGTCTCTCTGTCTCGCTCTCCAGTAAACTTCTACGCTCTATCTGTCCTTTCCATCTGGTGCTGTCTCGCCTTTATTAGGCTGACGCCATCCTTTGCTGCTGTCTAGCTGTGTCTCTTCGGCTTCACGCTGTCCTGCCTTTCACACACACAGAGCAGATAGACCTGCGTTTTATGAAACCACGGAGATCCCATGTATGTGCACCATGTGTCGTCCTCTGCTCAGCGGAGAAGACACATGAAGACGAAGCAATGCAAGGTGAAAATGTCTCACTCACACATAAAGTTTCATCAGGAAAAGCTGTGTATTTCTAGTTCTTGCCTCTTTTTGTATTATCAGTATATCTGCTTATAGGCCTACTGTATGGAACGATTTTCTGGACAATTTGTTGTTTACTTTTTGAAAAGTAATCTTAAACAGGTTGTGATATCTCATACCAACAAAACTGTTTCATTGTGTTAACAATAACTAACATAAGGGTTTTATTAAATATCAGGCAAGGAAACATTTAGTTTTGCAAACAAAATCGCCTAAAAGGTCTAAAATGTTTTGGTTTTTTTAAAGATTTGTTCTTCTTCATCCTTTCTTATTTACATGCCATTTTCTTTTGACTCTTGTGATCTGTTACATGGGTCTATACTCTCACTATTTGTGAAACCTTTTGAAACTATTGTTAAAAAAGAACGTCGAGTTTGTCTGCATCATGTGAGGAAAGCTGGCTTGAAATATTCCCACACGTACCTTTCAACTACACACTAGCAATGGAATTAGCACCACAAATGTGATACCCATGTAAGGTTATTTCATCCTGTAAATGTTCAGGAATGTAACTTTGTAAGATTGCGTGGAAATCGTCTTATGGTAACTCTTAGCTTTACTGGTTTGCTTCTCTGCTCTAATTAAATCAGTGCAGCTCATTAGCTTGTTCAAAGATTACACACTTCATTAGCAAGTGAAAGAACATCTCATAGCTTATTTAGAGCCAATAAGCTTAATGCTACATTTCATAAACACATGGATGCTTCAGTCTTTGCTCGCTTTGATCTTTTGAGCTTTAAAATTGGCAGACTTGCACCCAGCAGAAAGTATGTAGAGCAAAGAATACAAAAGGTTCACTTTCTTGGGAGCAACAGTCAAAGCTGGGTTTCCTAATAAGTGCTTAATTGCATTCACCTGTTGTCCCAGGTGTAAATCATGTCCTGATTAAATGGCAGGAATGAAAACCAGCTGGCCTCAGGGTCCTGAGAAACGCCTGCTTCGAAACACATACGCACGCACGCAAGCACGTGCACACTGCAGGCTAACATGCACGGTCACATGGTTGTACCTGAGCTCATGTCTGCTGGATGTGTTTGCGTCACATGCGCGCACAAAAATGCGTGCGCACACAGGAAAAAAAAGCACAAACTATCTGACATGCACGTGACGCGAGCATGGAAATCTCAACGTGCCCTCTTCTGAACTGCAAGTTTTAACTGGAGGGCGGAGGAGAGGAAATGAACTGAGGATACAAAGATGAGATGAGAAAGATAAAGACCCCCACAAGACTGAGCTCAGAGAGGATATCTGTGTGCGTGTGCATGTGTCCATAAGAAAGGAGTCTTTCTCCTCCACGGGCTGACCAGCTGCTTGTCCCCAGCGAGGACAGCTGACAGGAATACAAACACACAATGGGGTCAATTTTCACTAAATGTTGTTAGCCTCACTAGTAGCTCACCTCCTTCCGTGTCTTTATTTCTTTGTGCCTTTGAATTCCTCCTCCTCCTCCTCCTCCTTCATCACCACTTTCTCTTTCCCTCTCAGTGCCTCTGTGTTTTTCCCCTCACCTCACCCACTTTCTTCACTTTCTCCCTGCCCACCAGGAGAGTTTTACAGGCTGCAGCAGCAAAGCTCAACACAGTCTAAATATTTAAACGTGGGGAATCACTTTAAAGCTTCTAACGCTAAAACCACTGAGCCCTCCTTCCAGCCTTTCTGACATGGACCGGTGTCAGGCCCACCGCATGCAGCAGGCGGCCTCTGGATGTGATCCCCCCCCCACCCCCCTCAACTCTCTTGATCTCCGTATTTGACCGAAAAGTCAACCAGAACCTGGACAGCGAACAGCCCCGTCAACAGCTGTCACTCATAACACCTCAGTGTGGTGCAGGGAGACAGACAGACGTCGTAACGCATGCATAGGAAGTGAGGTCATTATAGAGATGAGGAGTGAGCGAGAGATGTGGGAGGGTGAGGGGGGAAAGATGCCAGATTGCCATTATTCCCCTTTCTACAAAAACCCAGAGCCGGGGCTGAGAGGAGGAATTTACCATCGTGCTTTTTTAGATTTACACATCAAGTGAAAGTGTTGCTCTGTTTTCGAGGCAGCGGTTCAACTATTTCTGAACCGCCGTGGGTAGTTGTTTCACCGGCTTCGCTCTGTTAATCCAAAGGCTGCGTGTGTGATTTATAGAGGGATCCTGGTACTGTAAAACTGTAAATGGAAATGCACAGCAAGGCGCGGGGATGCTGGGCTTATTAAAATCTTTGCTGTATTACTCATGTGTTGTTTAAGGAAAGAGACGTAGCGCTTTACAGGTCAAGTCGGAGAAATGTGCTGTAAATAGTGAAAAAGACACAAAATGGAAGACAACACACAGTAAACAGATGGTAAGCTCATAGAAAAAGCTGATAAGTGAATAAAATTGTACCAAATATGGGCCTGAGTCACTTAATGGGCTGGTCAGCATGAAAAATATGTGACATTTATCACCAGATCTCAGCCCAAATCACTCTACATGGTGCTATGTCACCCTTCAGATTTCTGTTATTACATGCCACAAACTGTATCTGTATAATGTTTACTTTAGACAAAGATAAAAATAAAAAAAATAAACACAGGAAATGTCTTATTTCCTGCCAACAACTGTGGATCCTGCTGTCCAAAAAAACTGCATGAAGGCAAATTTTAATTGCTTGTCATGTAAGCTGATGCTCATGCTAGTACAGGTTGAAATATGTTGTTTTTTTTATACATGTATACATTTATATGTTTTGCTATTATGATAGGCCTCTTAGGCTGAAGCTGCATGTACAGTAGCTGGAAGAGTTACTGTAGCATCTTCCATCAGAAAAAAAGAGAAAACTGTAAAGTGAAGGGCAGAGCTTTGTATCATTACTTGATTCTCTGATAGCTGTATCCCATTCAGTCCTGAAGAACAGTATGGTTAACTAAAAATATGCTCTTTGCCCTGTGTATGTTACAATGGTAAGCTTTGCATTGTTGCAGTTCACATTTACAGCATACACAAACCCACACCTTACACTTTTGTCCTTGTTAATTTAAGATAAAAACAACTACGGTAAATTTCCCAGCTGAGGGAGCTTTTGGAATCAGCCTTCTCCACCAGCATCATCAAAACGTCACACGAGGGAATATCTTTTGGCAGAAATATATTCATCACTCAGAGTTGAGTTCAGAGACTCGATGAATCAATGAAAACCAGCGATACTAAACGACTCCTGGTGGTCCAACACCTACATGTTGGCTTTTCCTTTAATTTGTCACCCATTTGACACCTACGGGCTTTAGTCACACACATTCACAAACACATGGCGATGAGAGAAATTTTCCGCCCATCACCTCAGCACTGCATGCGTACACGCTCTGGACTGGAACACGTTTCAAAACAAAATCTGAGGGAGGAACACGCCCTTGTCAACTATAAAATAGTGGGTTAGATTTTTATTTTTCCTCTCTCATCACTGCGTCCTCTCTCTTTCTCTCTGCTTAACCTCATATTTGCATCCCACTTTCATCTGTTGCTCGAATGGCTCGGAGGCAACAGCTTGTGTTTGTTTGCACCATGATGTAGCAACAGTGCCCAGCACGCATTCCGGCTGGGTGGAGGGTATACGTCAATGCAATCCTCCTCGCCCTCCGGTCACGCTCGCCTTCTATCCTCCCTCGCTCTTTCTCTCACTCTCTCCATCTCCAGTCGCTCCCCTCAATGAACGCTAAATGTCTGTCTCCCTCTCACTTTGTACTCACCACCATTAAATTGTCTTTTCATCCTCTCCTCCCTTTTTACATTCGCTCATCCTTTTTTTAGTGTTTGTGCAATTTTCATATGAGGTGGTCTGCTTGCAAGCCATGTGGGATTTTTTTCTCAACCACCAGTGCATATCAGTTCATCCATTGTTTACACAACGTAATTGCAAACACATTTGTTTGTACAAAAACTGAAAAATAACATAACTTTTTCATTTTGGATAAATCTCCCGAGCTGTTTCCATTTTCCTCTCTCTTCCTGCTCCGCTCCAAACTTCTCCCTTCATTTTGAATGTTGTCCACGGGGATGTAGACTGGAAAGGCAGGAGAGATGGATGTATAGAGCGCAGAGACAGAAAGGGAGTGGTGAGGAGACTGAGCCAGTGATGGAGAGATGGAAAAGGGGGCTAGAGAGATAGAAGGAGGGGGAAAGAGCCAAGGCTCAGTGTGAAAAAAGAGGTGCTGACATGGCCCAAGTCAAGCGTGGGTGGCAACCAGAGAGACGTGCAACACTTGTTTTTTGCAACACACACTAACGCGTTTGAGAACGACCTTTTGCAGAGAGAGAAGAGAGGAAAAATTGACAGACTGGGGACAAACAAAGAGAGGATAGAAGACAGAAACACAGCGAGAGCCAGACAGCCAGTGACGGTACAAGAGGCCATGACTGGTCTGTCTGGAAGAGATAAGAGGCAGCCTGGAGACATGAGGTGGCAAAAGTAAACAAGGACAGACAGAGGAAGAAGTGAAGTACATTAAGTAGCTACTGTAAGTGGGAATCAGGGATGGAAAGGTTATTAAACAGGAGTAACTGGGTCATTAACTCTGCTCTCGAGAGCTGGGGGAAGAAGAAATGGGAAACACCCTGTAAGGTAGTGTAGTGTGCACACTGCAAAAAGTCATGGTTGCTGCTCTACCACAATTATTTAACTTATTTTATTTTATTTTCTAGGCATATTAGCTTCATTAGAGCAGACTGGCACAAAAAAAACTGGCTGTTCCATGATGGTATGTGGTTTAAGGCCACAAGATGTGAGTAAGGCTGCTTCTGTTGTAGTCTGCAGGCATACATCAGTTGGTAGATAAAGCAGTAGAAATGACAATAAACAAGCTGTGCTCAGTTCGGTTATTAAAAGAAATAACCGCAAGCTGTAGTTCACACTTTTTTGTAGTTCACATTATTCAAAAATGCTTGAATTTTGTTGTAACAGATGAAGCACTGTCCAATACTGGAAATGAAACACATTTGCCAAGTAACATGACATAATACATAATAGTAGCGTGAATGTAATGGTTGCCTGGATTATTCAATAAGAAGTGGCATGAGATGATGATGATGAAGATGTGAGGAGGGTGTTGAGGTTGGGGGTGATGGGTATGCACGGCATGCACGGCTTTAAAACTGGAGACTGGGAGTCAACATCCTGAGTCCAGCGTGCGGTTAGGTTTCAGCAACACACTCTCTTAAATAAATGTTAATAAGTAAGTAAACTGTATTTCATTTATTTCTGTACTTAACCAAGACCATGATCTTTCCCTAACCCTTAACCAAAGGCTCTGAGGGCCTCAGCATAACCATAAAAGCCTTAATCGTGGAAAAAGAGGAGCTGCTCACAGCTGCAAAACATCAAAACAATTTGCAGATGGTGGTGATATAGCTCTAAGAGGATTTTGGAAAAGAAACAATAAGTATTAAATCTTTGCAATAACACTTTGCTTTCTCTATATTAAGCCTAATTGGCAGTGGCATTCCAAAGTCATGGTGTCCATTTTCTGTTGCGGTCTGTTAGTAGGAAAAGAGAAAAGCAGAATATGGTAGATTCTGTATATTGTTAACATGTAGTATATGGCATATTGACATATGTTCTATTTTTCTTTGTTTGTGAACACATGGTGCCACTTTTTTTAGATGAACCTCCAATAAAAGTCCTCATCACTTCATATGTATGAGAATATTTTGTTCGGGAAACACTGATACATATGTGAGAATAAGAAAGCTTTCAAGAAATTTGTATTTATGCCAAAAAAAAAGGGTTTTCTGCTTCTGTAATTAACTATAAACAAGAGTTTAACACAGAACAGCAGCATGTTTTACAGTGTGCTACCGGTACGTGTGCTACATGCAGCAGGGGAGCGTTTAGGAGTCAGCTGACCTCTCATTACATCTTGGCTAATGGAGCTGTTTGTTGGGCCCGCTCTCTGCTTCAGAAGCACCACACTGTTTACTGTCTGGATACTCCACAAACAAACACACTAGTCTAGCCACACACACAAACACACACACACATGTGTACGGAAAGAGCCATGTCTGTACTCGGTCATTCACCCACTCAAGGATGAACCACAAAAATACACAGAACTAAACAATACACACGCCACCGTTGTCAGATGAAAAGCCAGTGATTAAACTTTTTTTTCCAAAATACCAGATTTTGAGAAGGCAGAAAAACATCTTTGTTTGTTTGACAAATTGGGCCAAGTCATGGAGAACCACGCAATCCCGCAATTTAGGTTCAAACAGAAAAGTTACCAAAATTTGAGAATGGCTGGTTTTCCCCCCCGTGTGAAAGACAGCATGTTTGTGTGTGCCGGGATGCACGTGTGCGAAGAGTGTAGTAGGTCTGTCTGGAGGATATTCATGGCTTTTTTGGCTTTGTATCACAGACTAAAAGCACAGTAGGTTGTTTACAGAGTGGGTGCATGTTTACAGCATCCTGCAAACAACAAGTGGAGTTTATACTGAAATGAATACTCAGCAGATTGAACGTTTGAAGAACGTCAAATTTACAGCAGGTGTGTCTCAGAAATGAAAACCATGTGGCGGTCTGTCGACTGTGAAGGAAAACTGCAATTTCATCATACAAACAAACAAACACACGCATGCACATGCTGCTCTGTCTGCGTGCATTAGCCTTGACGGCAAAGCGGAGGAAATCAAGTCAGCACATCAAACAGTCAGCTTGACCTCACACTCGGCAAACACACAGGAGATGTTCTTCTCCCCGGCCCCCAGAAAATAATGAAATAGCTGCTTGACACAGATATGAGGGTGGCTGAACCTGTCAGCGTGCAGTCGCTGCGTGAGCTGACTTTGGCCCCGGCGTCTCGTGAAGAGAAAGGGATGAAAGAAAGAGAGGAAGAATGTTAGAGAAGAGGAGAGATGGTGTAAGTATACAGGCATTTGTGTAGCGGGACTTTTTGTTGTGTATTTTTGCTGTAAAAACACTTCATAAGGAGAGAAAAAAAGACATTTTAAACTGATGATGGCCCCAAATGAAAAGTGAAGGCATCATCAGCCTTTTCCAGTGCTGTCATGTACAAAATTTCCTGGCAACCTGTACAATAACTGTAGAAATATTTCACTCGTAACCAAAGTGGTGGACGGACTGACTGACTGACTGACTGACTGACTGACTGACTGACTGACCGGCAGTGACATCCAGTATTTATTAGAGTGCTATTTGGTTGCTTTTGTTGCGTGGAGAGGATAATAGTTACTCTAAAAACAAGGATAGGAAATACATAATCACTTCTGCCCATGTGAGGATATTTAGTCTGCATAAACAAAAATATGCACGCATGCACGCACGCACACACATTTTCACCAAGTTAAAACCTCACGCTCTCCCCCCTGTGTAATCCCATCTGATCTCGCCGACACTGTTGTTAGAAGCCTCCTCTCACTCCGCAGCCTATCCCAGCGCTGCCTTTGAACTCGGCTGCCAAGAAAGTGTAACACCGCGTGCCTTTTTCTTTGACTTTCAGGAATGATCAGGAACATTATAATGATAAAATTGGCAGGGGGGGTGAGGGGGGGTGAGGAGCTGAGTGGGAGCACAGGGCCCTAACAAAAAGCAAGCAAGAGGCTTGAATATTGTCAACGTGTTGTTAATAAGCTGTGGGAGAGAGCTGAGGTGTTTGAATTCCTCTGTGTGTGTGTGTGTGTGTGTGTGTGTGTGTATGTGCAGGTTTGTGTATATGTGTGAGCACAAATATGAATTCTTCTGTTGGGGGCGTGATGTCAGGGTACATTACAGCTTATTGCTGGGTTGAGTGACGCAAAGGATTATTGGCTGATGGGAGAAATAAAAAAAAAAGAAACAGCTTTCATCAGCGTGGTGCTGCGGCCCACATGTTTGATGTTAGACTGAAGGAACCGTATACAAGGTGAAGGAAAGGAAGAGAGGGGTGGAGGGCAGGTAGGAGGTTGAGTGCCCACAATATGGGGTTATTAGAGAGCAACAAGTGGGTCCAGTAGATGTGTGATGTGTGAAGATCCTCCACAATCCTCATTGTTACTTCTGTTGCTGCCACAGACTGAATGAATCTCCACGAGTGGAAAAAAAACACCCTCTTTGGTGGGGCATCAGTCTTTTTTTCTGGTGTTGTAGATCATACATCCAAAAACATAGAAAATTTTGAGTCATTTTTTGAGCATGAAAGTGTAACGACGCAAAAGAAAGATAAATATGTTAATCAAACACCAGAGTTATTGGAATGAACCCACTGATCCGTGTCGTTGTTGATATGTTCTGTAAAAAACAACAGTACACATGATGGCGATCCAGAAAAGCCGGAGGATCGCCTGGAGTTCATCCTCTGGGGAACGTGAACATGTGGACAAAATTCATTGCTTGATTGTTGAGATATGTCCGTCTGGGCTATCGCCATCCCTTGAGAAACACCTCCACCGAAAAAACTCTGTGGAAGATTGAGTTGCTGATTTTCGCATCAAAATATTTTTCTATGAAACCCAATCCAGATTGTAACTAGTCATAAAGACAAAGCCTGTTCCCACCAAAGACTTGTTTCAACTGGATCTTGCCTCTCTTTTAAATCTGCCCTGGCCTTTAATTCTTTGCGTCTTTGCTTTTGTCTACCCTCCAGGTCACTTCCTGGGGAACCACAGCGTGCTGGACATCCTCAGGCAAGAGGGCTACGAGATCGATCACATGCCCTCTGATCACCAAGAGCCAGCCGCAGAGTGAGTAAGCAGAGAGGAGACTGTGTTGCAACAGATGACCGAGCGTGTCATTCAGTTAAAGTGCTATGGTTACAAAGAAACAAAGAAAAATCTGTTATTGAAAAACAACAAAAGCCAAAAGCTGGTTAGAAGTGTTGACAATGCATATTCTATTTTGGGGGTTAAATAATTGCAGTTTAATCAAATCATCGTCAAGCGCTGGATGATTCCAGTTCTGTGGAGTAAATCAGTCACAGGTTACATTCTGAAGCTAAACCAGGAGTCTTCGAACCTGACAAGATAATGAATGGAAAAAGACAAGGAGGGTGTGATTATGTACCAGGATCAGACTGATAATGTTATGGTAATATGTACTGTGACAGATTCTTTCCAAAATGTGCTCTGCAACAAATAAAGCTAAGCTATGCAGGAATCCTTTGATAGCTCATCAACTCCCTCACCTTCCTCCCTCCCTTCCTCCCTCCCTCCCTCTCTCCGCTGCCTGCCAAGAGGAGTGCTGCCAGTGGTGTTCTGTCTGTTCTCAGCAGCCACTGGTACCACAGTCAACACAAACTGCTACGAACCCCAAACGACTAGAGGATGATGGAAGTAAAATGAAGTCAAACTACTGGGTAAAAGGAGTGATGGATGGAACACAGGAGCTGCCGGTAAAACAGAGCTTCACTCGCAAAAGAAGACCAAAACCTAAAAGACAACAACAAACACTACAAGTGATCTAAGGGCAAGTTCTCCAAAAGGGACGGACGACTCCCCGACCAAACCAACGCATGCTGTCGAAACGGCCAACTGGCGATGACTGGTCCACCTCTCTCCTTTAAAGGGATAGTTCACCCAAAATTCAAATTTCACTCATTATCTACTCACCCTCATGTCGACTAAAAGCTGTGAGAAAAAAAGAGTCCTCCGTTCCTTCTCTGAGTCCGCGCAGCAGTAAAGGTAAAGGTAAAGGTAAAGGTACTTTATTAGTCACATATACAGGTGTACAGGTGAAATTCTTTCTCTGCATTTAACCCATCCCTGAGGAGCACCCAAAATTCAAATTTCACTCATTATCTACTCACCCTCATGTCAACGAGCTGTGAGAATTTTCACAGTCCTCCGTTCCTTCTCTGAGTTACGTGCAGCAGTATTTATCCATATAATGGTTGTCAATGGACATCAGGTTTCTTCGTCCAAAAAGACACACCAAAAACATCCAAATACCTCCATACTGCTTGTCTGTAATGTCCCTCTTGTATTTAAGCCCCGACATGAGAAATTGTTACGAAAAAAAATGAAATAAGTCTATATTTTAAGCTTGTTTGTAACGGAAGCTCCCAGTGTCTCAGTTCACTGCTCTCCCTGTGCCAGTGCAAATCTCACGTAAATCTCACGTGATTTGTACTGACCGGTGGAACAATTTCTCATGTCGGGGCTTCAATACAAGAAGGACATTACAGACGAGCAGTATGGAGGTATTTGGATGTTTTTTGGTGTGTCTTTTTGGACAAAGAAACCTGGTGTCCATTGACAACCATTATATGGACAAATACTGCTGCACGTAACTCAGAGAAGGAACGGAGGACTGTGAAAATTCTCACAGCTCTTAGTCGACATGAGGGTGAGTAGATAATGAGTGAAATTTGAATTTTGGGTGAACTATCCCTTTAAACAACCTGGTGACCGCCGATAGGAGAGCAGCTCCAGAGAGGAGGGGCAGCACCTGACGCACACAAGGAACAAATACTCGAAACTACTACCTCTGGGCTGTAACACAAACACAACATACACAGACACACTAATGTGCATATGGAGGGTGAGTGGTGCGGTGCACAATGCCAAGGAGCAGGACTTACAGGGTTGCAACACATGCAAACTCGTACACCTCACACACAGACTTGGCTCGTATCCTGCAGCATTTCTTCTTCACAAAAAAACCCCTCCACAATCCCTCTTTATATCACACTGTGTGCGAGTGTGTGTGTACACTTTGGCACAGAGTGGCTCCCCGCTCACCTAGGGGGTTGATCCGTGGGCCCATAAAATAGTAACAACAGCCACTTGAATTGGGGCGAAAATGGAAAAAACAAGGCACAACAAGGGGAATCTCTTTAAAAGCAGTAACAACATCCCCAGCCCACCATCCAGCCGAGGCTTTTACAAACTTCTTGCAGCAAATTGCAGCTGTAAACGTAGCCTTCCCTATCTCCCACCGCCCTGTGTGCAGAGCTGTGGGCTTCAGCCAGTGGTTCTGGTTTTTAAAAGCTGACAAGTGGACTGACATGCTGTGGTCTCAAAGCGCTCGTGCATGCCGCGCACGCCCGTACGCACGCTATACGGCGCGACCGCACACTTAAATGTGTGCACGCCCGCACACACTCTCAGTTCCCTGATACAAGGTGATGTGACAGGCGAGGAAAAACACCGCAAGATTGCTTGCACGAGAGGTGTTTATGAAAGCTTTTAGCCTCAGAGCTGGAGGGTTTGGACACGACTGGCAAAAAGGTCTTAAAGAGTGATTATATGACTGACTGACAGAGCAGACTACAACTGGGCTTGGCTCCACAGTAGCTTGACCACAGGCCTGGAGCTATCATCACCCTAACCAAGCCATCAAGACCTGGATGGGGGTTTCTGAGGCCTGTAGTAAAAGTGCAGACCATCAAATTTATGAAGACTGCAGAATCAAAGCTAACTATGACTAAGCAGTGGAAATGCTGACTAAAATACTCCATCAAATGTTTGGTCATTTGAAAATTTGACATCAACATAGGAAATCCTGTTACTGTTTTTTTTTTTTTTTTTTACTGTACTTTCCAACACTTGTTTCAGTTTACATGACGTATGTAGTAGGTTCTTTGTGTTGTTCCACCTTGAAACACAAAGTGGAAATCAGAGAAAGTACGTGTGGAAGAAAGTGAAGCGTGGCTAAAGCTGTCAAGGAGAGGACGGAGATTCTGGGTGGTCCGCCGTGGACGCATGTCAGTTTTGACGCAGCTGTACTACGGTCACTATGAGTTACAACTTCCTCCAACGTTGCCTGTTGGGTATTTCTGCCACTCAGCGCAGCATTTATAGGGCACCGGCATCCTATGTGGTGGTCGTGTCCTTGGTGGAGTTCTCGGAAACCACAAACAATAACATTCATTTGCAGCAGTTTTGAAATATGAGAAAAGTGAAACAAGCCCTAGAAACAAAGGTTTCAGTCATACATGAAAAACACAGCTAGGATATATATTTATATAAGTGGGCATTCAGGAATATAAACTAATGATATACTTTGTGTCGTGTCTTCTACCTGCTCTAGGAATAAACCAGCTGAGGATGCTGCAGCAGGGTCCAGCGAGGAGAGCGTAGAGACTAGCACGGCAGCTCCCACCGGGTGGCAGACCAGTTCATCAGAGATAGAGCTGGAACTGGAGGACCCAGAGAACATCCCTGGGTTTGGAGATGAGGAGCTACCACATATTCTTCTCCCAGACAGCCTGAGCCAGCTGGAGGAGTTTGGGCGGCACAAACGGCCGCGGAAATCTCACCGCGGCCACGGGCGGCCACGCCTCTTCAGTGACCTGTGGGTTCGCATTGGGGATGGGTAAGATATCTGTGGTGGCCGGCTGATTTACAGACGCATGGAGTTAATTCAGAGTAAGATCTGTAGAGGTTAGAGGAAATTAAATACCATTACCTACTGTACAGTGTGTTAGAACACATTTCTGGCATCTTAACATAATGCAGTTCATAAGGTCGTAACAGGTCAACATGAACCATTTCATGTTAAAGGGATAGTTCACCCAAAATTCAAATTTCACTCATTATTTACTCACCCTCATGTCAACTAAGAGCTGGGAGAATTTTCAGAGTCCTCCATTCCTTCTCTGAGTTACGGGGGGTCCACGCAGCAGTATTTGTCCATATAATGGTTGTCAATGGACACCAACTTTCTTTGTCCAAAAAGACACACCAAAACACATCCAAATACCTCCATACTGCTCGTCTGTAATGTCCCTCTTGTATTGAAGCCCCGACATGAGAAATTGTTCCGCCGGTCAGTGCAAATCAGTGAACCAAGACACTGGGAGCTTCTGTTAAAAACAAGCTTAAAATATAGACTTATTTCATTTTTTTCTGAACAATTTCTCATGTCGGGGCTTCAATACAACAGGGACATTACAGACGAGCAGCATGGAGGTATTAGGATGTTTTTTGGTGTGTCTTTTTGGATGAAGAAACCTGGTGTCCATTGACAACCATTATATGGACAAATACTGCTGCGCGGACCCCCCCGTAACTCAGAGAAGGAACGGAGGACTCTGAAAATTCTCACAGCTCTTAGTCGACACGAGGGTGAGTAGATAATGAGTGAAATTTGAATTTTGGGTGAACTATCCCTTTAAAGGTCTAAAATGCACAAATATACTTGAAAATTATTACAATAACCTGCAGAAAACGTTTTAGACAATAATGCCTCTATAGTGTTACAGTCCAGTGGTGGTATCCTCAGGTTGCTTCTTCTCCTGCATAAAACATTTCACTGTGTTACTGACTAAATCCTGATTGTATCTCCTTTTGTCCAGCACTACCCCACCACCTAACGTGAGGATAATCAACGGCTATGTGACGGTAGAGCCTCCGCTGACTCATCAAGAGCAGCGCAGACTGACAGACACCTACGCCACAGAGCGACACCCCGCTCCACCTTCCTCCACGTCGCCTAGTCCCAGCTCGGCTCAGCCAGCCTCGGTCCACAGCACGCTCACACTGTCTTGTCTTTTAGCCTGGATCTCATCACATATGCTGTTTACCTCCTGACCACAAGACAGCGTTATCTCATAGACAAACACTCAGACACTGCTGCGTCCATACCAGAGCAATGGAATGTACCTGATAAACAAGGAATGAACATCCGCACCTGCAGACAAGAGACGGAGGAGTGTCTTCGGTCGGGACACGACATCCTGATGTGGGACAATTCTGCTGTGAGCCTCCACCACAGGGAGGGCTCAGCTCCAAGCTGCCGAAATGCCAAGTCTCAAAACGTGTGGAATAAGCTCTCAGCCATGACACAAGCAATGAACGGACTGTGTTGGACTGTACAGGGTGGAGTCTTCAAACCTCATGAAAGTATTATGATAGAATAACAAACACATAGCACAATGAAGACTGTAACTTGGAAAAGTTTGTTTGGTGGAGTCTTCTACCTAATAAAAACTGTAATACTGTATAGATAAATAAGACTGACATAAATAATGAGAATAGAATAGACTAATAACAGATATAACTCTGTGATAAATGAGTTGAATGCATACAGTCAAACAGTACTGTGTAGGAGGTGGAGCACTCAGTTGCCACTTTTGTAAATTGTGCATTTTGTTCATAAAGAAATATTGTATATTTATTATTTCTGGAAGAAAAGAGTATATTTTCTTGCTTTTTGAGGAAAAATGAAAAAATAAACTTTGAAAACCAATGAAGTGTTCAAGACGTCTTTCTTTTCAGTGGACAGATCATTTGGATTGAAGTTTATGACCAAGGCTGGAAGCAAACTAGAATAAATCAATAGAGGGAGCCAGCGGTGCTGAAAGATAGATTCCCCCTGCCTGTGGGCTCTCCATGTACATTCCTGTTATTTGTGAAATCAACACATCCCAGTTAAGTTTGCATCACCACAGTAAACTGTGCAGATGAAGTATGTGGCATCCGTTTATACAATCATTTATGTATTATTTGACAGACCCCGTGCACTTTCATGAACCCAAGGGGTAACTGTGCTGATGCTTTGTGATGTGTGTACATTTCAGGTTGGCAAATTACAAAATGTGCGTCATCATATATACAAAAATAACAGCATTATAAACTGTTGACAGGGCTAGGTCAAAGCTTGGAGCTGAAACACATATCAATGTGAAAAAAATTTGAAGATGTAGTTGAAAACTGTTGAGAAACTGCTATAAACTGCTGACGTCATTGCATCATATTTTCATTCAGCCTTGTGTCAACACATTTCAGCTACATTATTTCAAATCAGCCTAATTCCAAATATGCATTTCTTGTAAACTACATGCTTTTCTGTCCGTCTGTTCTATTGTCAGACAACGGAATACGTGTAAAATGTGAAACATAGTCTGTTAAGCTACCAAACCATTTCCAAACAGTCACCAAAACTAGTGTGCGAGTGTGTGTGAATGGGCGTCTTTTTCTCTTTATTACATGATGTTTTGTGTTCATTTTCTCTTATGAACTTGTACTACTGATGACTGAACTCTTGTTTTGTGTTTTTGTTGTTAAGGACCCCCTCGAAAATGAGATGGCATATCTCAAGGGCCTATCCTTTGAAAATAAAGTAACATAACTATATTTGACAAACTCAGGCTCTGACTCAGTCAGATGACATTCAGATGACCAATGCTGGAATCATGGTCACTCAGTTATTCAGTTATATTTGTTATGATAGGACTGGCCAGAGCTGTTGCAGCTAGACATTTTCCCAAATAAAGGGAAGGAATGAATGTGAGTAAATACCCACACCTACTGAAGACATAAGTTACCAGCAGTTGAAGTGAACATATACAGAGGGGCAGCGTCATGCAACAGGTTATGTCAATCTGCCCCCTGCTGGCCAAACCTGAGAAGAAAAAAAAACCAAGGGGAAGCAGATACAGTACCCCTCATCCTGTCACCAGTTTTAAAAGTTGTTTTTTTGGTTGCAAGGTGAAAGTGAGTGACTATAAATGTTAATGGTAATGAACTAAACAATTGAAATCATCAGACTTTAGAAAAACACAAATACGGATGAGCTGATGGAACACAAAGTTGAGGTGATCCAAATTTCTACCTAACCATTCATCTGAGGTAAATGACAGTACTATTCAGAATCAACTCAAGCTAATCTCATCAATCCAGATTTTTTGTTGTAATAAACTATCACCAACAAATGAATTAACTGTAACCATATTACCTCAATGTCTCGCGAGAATAAATAAAGGTTATAATAATATTAAAGGTTGAATATTTAAACAATGAAAACCAGAGAAAAGAAAATCAAAACCAATTTGAACACTCTGAATGAATAATGGTCTCTAATTGTAATTCTTAAACTGAAATAAATTACACAGTGTAACTTGAAATGAATTTGACTTTCTTTCCGAATGTCTGTGTACACGAGTCTAAAACATACTGTATTTTGAATCATAGTCTCCATGTTGCAGAGTCGACGCAGAGGTAGAGCAACAGTCACAGTTTATATTTTGCTAGAGGAAGAAAGATGAATGTTGTCCGGTCCTTTAACAAGTAGCCTATCATCTAGCTGCTCTTGACCTGAGATCCTCCAGCTGAATGACTGTATGGACAAAAGAAAAATAAACTGGCTATGCAGCACATGTCAGTCTGAATATGAAGTATAGTCTTCCCCTCACCTATATCACACAATTTAAATCTAGGTTTTCCTGTATTAATCTTAGACAGACACGCTGCCCTTGACGGCTGCACGGCTGTAGTTCATACTTCTACCACTAAATGGTGGTAGAGTCACACAGTAATTTCAGCTCCAACACAAACTGAAGAAAACCTGCTGCTATACTTTAAGGCCCTTAGAGCCTGAGCCTGAAATGCACAGGGGCAGGTAAAAACACTTTTGTGAATATTTCTGTTAATATTGCAAATTATACAGATGTTTGAATAAAAAATATATTATAATAAAAAAAATAAAACAACTGATCATTCATGCTGTAAATATATTTTTTGGAGCATTTGGGGTAAAAATTTACATTTTGATCCAATTCAAACTTGTAAATCTATATTTGAGTGAAAATGGTGATATAGTTGTTCTGTTGTTGTTTTTTTATATTTACAAAATGTATAGGATTTCTAGTCCTGAAAAGTGCTGTCTCTCAAACTGATTACATTTATCTTTTTGTGATGTTTCACGTCCTAATCAGGTCATGTAGTCTATCTCAGAAATAAAAACCGGATTTAATTTAATTTTATATTTATAAGAAAATTGAAACGATCTATAACAAAGTATGTTATGCCCATTCAGGTGCCATTTCTGAATACATTTAAAACAATAGTTTTTTTTATTGTGCAATAACTCGTGACATTTTAACTGTGGTCACTTTGGATCAAGATAATGTTTGTCTAAATCATCAAAACATATCAGTCTTTTCAATAAATTCATTATAAACATGTCGGCTAAAAGTTATATTTAAATAAAACTTTTATTGACCTGCAGTGTTCGTCAATAAAGTTCGGGAGTGTTGTCACAAAATATACTGAAATTATTAAAAATCAGCATCAATAATTTAAAAGAGAAGAGCAAATAAACCAAGACGAACCAATATATAAAACACACTCATTTACTGATGTGATGAAATTAATCAAATATGAAGGTTACCGTCTAATGGGTCTCTAAAGTACAGTTCATTTAATCTTCATACAGCTTTAAAGTGGCAATGATAAGATGCCTCTAAACCTCTTGAGATGATTTCACTAAATGCCTCTAATCAATACTAATTGAACGGTATTAATAATTGCAGAGCAAATTTTATCTTTACACTTATCTTTCAGGAAAGCCTTCCCCTCTTAAACGGCTGAGGAAAAAAAAAAAGTGAAGAGCAAGTTTTTTAGAGCAAACAGCTTTTTCGCCCCTTAAGCCAAGACAGGACAATATTTGCCTTAGCTAGAATACCATTTTCCCTGGGCTTTGGGGTGTTGTTTGAGGGAGTGGGGGCCTTGACAGGGCGCTCTGAGGGCTGACCCTCCCTTTGCCGGGGACAAGCCGCCAGCCGCATATAAATAAAAGATTACAGTGGAAAATCAATTTCTGAGCAAACTCATTAAAAATGCCCCTCACCTTAAATGATTCCCATTTCCTTCCATTCAACCTGTTAATGGCTAGCTGTCCCTGAGACCGACCACCCTACCCCCACATCCCCGCCACCGCCGCCACCCCATCCCTCCCACCTCCCTTCCCTTCCCCTCCATCCTTTCCTTTGCCCTGTTGCTCTCCCCTGGTGGTAATTACTTGCACAAGTCGTTTTTTGCCCTTTGATTTGCACCGTTTCACAAATGAAGGTTAAGTTTGTTTAACCGTGGTGGATTTGCCAGTCATGTTAAAGCATATAATGTGGCAGGTCCTTGGTTTCTCCATACACCTCCGGCACCCCCCTGGCCTAGCCCCCCCCACCCCCTTCCCATCTCCTTCCCTGTTGGCCTGGGTGCCTTGGGGAGAGCGAGTGAGGGAGGGGGGGGGGCTCCAAGGTTAAGGCTTACCGGGCCTGAGGAAGCCTGCAGTGGATCAGGATTCAGACCCATTGACTCGACTGAAAGAGGACCAGGAAGTTGTAAAAATAACCTCTGGTGAAAGGATTAAGAATCAAACCGCTGCGAGAGGACGTCAAGGTGATCCCAGCAAAGTCACTAAAAAAAAAGATGGGGAGGGGGAAACAGGAGCAAAGATAAGTGATCATTCATCAAGATCTCTTCGAGGCCTTGGACCTTGAAGCTTCTTCTATTGACACAAAATTCTCCTTTGCGATGTACATGACACGAGGCAGCGTGAATGGCTTACGAACAGAAGAAACGCACAAAGACGCACAAGTGTCACATTTCAGGACCGCAGCTTCATCTTTGCCTCACGGGGAGTGAGGGTCACCAGAGCCAAGGTGAACATCGATCTCAGGCAGCTGGAGCCGTTAAGAGCATTTCAAGTGTGTGTTGCTTTGATTATTGAGCTGCTGCTGCTGCTGCTGCTTGCGCACTGATCACAGCAACAGTACACACAGGAGTCGGAGGACAAAAGATGACTCGATGAAAGATGACTTCCACATTAAAAGAAACTCAGTTCATCAGATCTATTGTAGCAACACGTGCACTTTAACAAGCAGTGGTTTTGTACGGTTGTTGCTCAAAGATATTTACAAAATGTCTTCTTTTTTTTTTCTTTTAAGAAACACTGGATATGTAATTATGTGTTGCAGGGTATGTCAGTCTACCCTAACCATGTCCTGTGTGGTGAACGCTAGCCCATATTTCACAGAGAGCTTTGATAGTCTGTCTAGTCGAGGGCAGCCATAAAGCTCTTTGGAAAAACAAAAGTGTGTTTAGCCCCGGGGGCAGATTGCTCCTCTCCCTTTAGGTAATCCTGTGCTGATAGCGGCGGCCGAGCGGTGCTGTTTGGTGAGCTCTGCTAACTCGCAGCTCATCTGTGTTTGTGTTGGTTGAGACATTATTCTCTCCTATTGTCAGAGTCCCCTTGAAGATGTGTAGCTTTGAGCTACATCGCTGAGCCCCGTGGCCTTCTACGATACTGCCTTCACCGCAGGTCAGGTGCAAGTCTCCAAGGCCGAGCAGCATCTGGAGGAGGTATAGTTCAGATTCTTATTCATTAAAGTTCAATTACACACGAAACAACGATTAAATAACAATGCTGGTGTTTTTCATTTTTATCAAGCCCTAGGAGACAAATTCGACAATTCATTTCTGTCGATTATTGTACAAGGAAGAATTGTTTGTGTTGCCACAGTAAAGGTTACAACTCCCCGTGTCGCTCTGTCATCCAGAAACTAATAAAAAAATCTAAAAAGAAAAAGAAAATGTTGCACATGGCCAGTGTTGTTCGACATAAAACAAGTCAGCGACAGCATTTCCAGCGATCCCTGGCAGACGGAGTGCACTCCGGCTCCAAGTTTACACTGCTTTAGTTTAAAGAGCGAAGAGAAATAAACTGCTCTGACGGTCGTCTTTGTACCGACGGAATATGTCACTCAGTGCAACAGCATGCCTGCTTTTATGTGTTTTTAGTAGTTTATGGTTGTATGGCAGAGAGAGATAAACTACACGAGGCTGTGGATACAACACTTTTAACTAGAATATAATCATTGTTAGTTCCTCTCTTCTTCTACGCATGATTTATTGATACTTCAAAATGCAGTAATCCCAGCTTCGTCCCCAATAGTTGTTAGGACTGTTAAAGCTAATTTATGCACTGTCACAAGTCTGACAAACCTGTGCGCATATTGTGCCAGAAATAAACTTGTAATTAAAGTAAGAGAACGTAAACAAAGATATGTCGCACTATGTTTCGACATAGAGTGAAGCAAAATAGTTTGTTTTTGAGTGCAGAGGTAGAAGGAGTGAATGTGTACCAAGGAGAGTAAAGTAGGTACAAAGGAGAGAGGAATACCGCGTGTTTGTGTCTCCTCCGTGTGTGTATACGTGCGTGCATGCGTGTCCTTGTGTGCGTATTGAGGGATGGTGGTGAGAGTGTTGTGTTTCACAGTTTTTTGCCATGATGCACTGCTTTATTATTCTGCACAAGGGGCACTTCACATGCGGAATGGGTTCTCTTTGATATCGACAGCAGCTTGAGGGAGAGAGTGCACTCAAAAACAGGCGCGGGCGAATTTATTCTGGGAAAAAAACAGATAGTTGTGTACTTCCCTGGCAGTGGTTGCCGCACATGCGAAGAGCCAACCGCTTTGATGCTCCAGCGGTGACACTCCACACGCTAATGAAATATGGTAATTACAGCCACATGAAAGCCCTCCTAGACAGAGCTGGAGAAAGGGTATAAAAAACAAATATGACTTTATCCAAAGATACCCACTGTGATTAATTCTCCTTTTCATAAACATATATTTTATGCTGTTCACTTGCGACAAAGCAGCGTGGGCCATCAGTTGACCCAGGAACTGGCGAGGGGGAAAGGTCTGCTGATTAAGAACCCTATTGTTCCCTTTCAGCAGGAGACCCTGTCTGCCGGAGAACACAGGATAGAGGAGTGTGAAAAAAAAAAGACCTCCAAAGAGAGTGTTCTCTGTGCTGCTCTCACTTAGGCCCTTTTCTTTGCAGTGGAAGATTTTTTTTTTTTTTCCTGATTTGAAATTCACCCAATCTGGACTGTGAATCTAACTCCAGAGCTGGGCTCCGTCCAAACACCTCAGACGTCCCATTGGTGAGGAAAAAAAAAAAAAAAGGTGACTTGATTGTTGGAGGTAAGAGATTTCAAGGAAAGTATTATGTTTAAAGTTTACACAATGGAAATTTGAGCAAAAATGACTGATTTTCCAGTCAGGTTTCACCAGTCCAAGATATTAAACAGAGAAACAAATCAAAGTTCAAGAGGGAGAGTCCAAAAGTTAAAATGAAGTCTATTCTTTTTTTTCTTCTTTTTTTTGAAAAGAGAAATGGTTGTATGATTGTACTGGAAGCTGGTGAGCTATAGGCAGCATGGTGCATTTGGCAGTAGGCCTATTGAAAATGAATGGGATACTCCAGGTTACTCCTTGGAGAAGTATGATGGAGGAGAAGCAGAGTAATGAGGAGCACTGAGAAGAAGCAGAGCTGGTGTGGAGGAAAGATTCATCACAGGCAACGCAATATGGTGCCGTGCATTTAACCAAATAATCTGCTGCAACAAAAACCGCTTTGAAATACCTTAAACTGCAGCTCAAGTCCACTTCACATATTCATGTTATGTTTGACGCATATGTTTTGACAATTAGCTGCAGTGATGCAAATCGCTGAGGAGGAGGAGGAGGAGGAGGGAGAGGTGAAGAGAAGCCATGTGTTTGACCATCGGTGTTTGCTCACAGTCAGACAGTCAGTCAGTCCCCCATCCCACACACACACACACTTTTGCCACGCTGACCCACTCTCCCGAGGGATGGCACTTAGAGGTCAGGGAGAAGGTGGAGGTCAAATGGGCTCTGATAAGTTCTGCTAATAGGACGTGTGTGTGCTTGTGTATGCTCTGGTCCATGTCTGAATAGGGGATTGTGGGGGTCTGAGCAGCTAACTGGGGCTAAAAGCTAAGTGAACAAACATACAGAGGTGCACTGTGCTGATCCACATGAGCGCAAAATACACACACACACACACGCTCAAACTCACGCACGCTGCATGCATGCACACTCTTTAAGGTCAGAGCACGGGGTGAGAATGTTAAATGGCCGAGCCGGGGACATCAAATATTTTCCTACCCATCACTATCAGCAAATCACCTGCCTGAGCCTGGGATCTTGACCGTGTGCGTGTGTGAATAAGAGGTTGGGCCGTGCAATATATACAGGCTTAGCTGATGAAACTACTTAGACAACTTGGCTTAATTAGAGCACACACTGAGACAGACAGACACACAGACAGATAGGCAGGGTGTGTGTGTGTGTGGGCGCCAGCGGCAGACAGACAGATGGAGTTTTGGGTGCATACTGTGGCCACTCAGATAGGAGCTCACTCCCACCCCGTGTTTCTAATACTCCACAGCTCCTTTTATCGCTCTCCTCCAGGTGTATCCAGGTAACTCCAAGGCCAGGCCGCTCTTAAAACCACGACAGTCAAGGTAACGGGTAATTGCGGAATGGTACTCGTAAAACGGCCTGTTTGCTTACAGCTGAACTCCGCCCCGCTCGTCTCAGACACCAAACTTGGGGCAGACAGGAAGCGAAAGCTTATAGGATGAGGCAACATGGCGTGGTATCTCTTGCTTGTTCCACCTGCAGCTTTTTCAAATCAAATTTTATTTGTCTGAGATCGAATCCCTTCTTTTTACCCCTCTCTACTCTATATTCTTTTTAAATTCCCCGTCTTTATCTCTGGCTCTCCCCCCCTTCTGCGCCCATATTTCTCAGACTTTATGAGTAACTCTGGCTCCCTCCCTCTTTTAATGTTTGATTCCAGGTGATAAGAGAAGACAGAGAGATGAGTCTGACTGCACTGGTTGATGTGGTCAAAGGGCAGAGGCTGCGGCTGAGGGGGGGCGGGGGGGGCCCGGCTGCAGTCAGTCACTCAAGTCGAGGCCGGACTGCGCTCATGCTTTCAGGCCGCGGATTGTGGATGGTGGCCATTAGCCAAGCTGTCTGCACACGGGCCAGGAAAACATACATATTGAAGCAATTCTCCATATCTGCCTGAAGAGTCATTATCTGACAATCTATCAAGATATCGATCAAGAGTTTGTATATATCTACTGTCACATGTACTTACCCTCTGAACAGCGATAAGATTACTTCTTCTCTTTGCACAAAGGCCAATAAACACAAATAAATGCACACGCCCATACGACCGCATGCGTGTGAACCGCTGCACGTAGTAGATTCTACTGTATGTACATTTGGACAGTTCACTCAAAATGAAAAAACCCGGAGCGTGTAGAGCACACATGAATGCACGTAACCTCTCACACACTCATATTGTACAGTTTACCGTCAAACACAGTCACAGTTCATCTCCTCACTTTCAACAATCACTTGTTTGTTCCAGACCGCAAACAAACAACACACTCCCCCACATAGTGGCCATTGACACACAGACGGCGGCTGAACTCTCCTCCGGCTCTTTGCTTCGCCCTCTCTTGCTCTCCATCTTTTTTGCTCTCTTGTCCTCCGCGGCTCCCTCTCCCCCTCTTTGTCCCTCTCTTTTCTCCCTCTCCCGCTCTTGTTCTCTCGGTTTTCATCTGATTTCGCTCCTCGCTCGGCTCCGGCCATTATAAATTCATTGTATGCTGTCGTGGCTGATTGAAGTGATGGGCTGATTCCTCAGAGCTTCCTGCCTGATGGAGGGTGCTATAGCAAATAGCCCAATGGGTCTGTTTAGATAACACTGACCTCTTGCAAACCATCGCCACGTCTGCTGCGAGCGAGCTTTTGTGGGACTCGACGTCATCCCCGAGTGGAAACGAGGGAAAAAAGGTGTAAATGAAATTTTATGGATGAAATAAAAAATATGCTGATTGAGTTAAAGAAAGATGAAAAGGAAGAAAAGAGGAGGAAATGCAGGGATGCGGGGTGAGAAATTGGGAGTAAAGGGGAGATATCGGGTGGGCAATGATTTGAAGCGTATTGTAACTCCCACCTGCCCTCTCCATGAACAAAAGTGTTAGTCATCATCAGGGTGAATTGTGAGGGGAGACGAGGGGCGGCTTCGTTGGTCCCCCTGATCTGCATTCTGCCCATGGGGTTACCAGGGTAACGAGTACAGTACACCGAGGGGGCGAGGAGGGTGAGGGGGGCATGGAGAGGGCACTCACCCTTTTCCTTGGAAATGGATATTCATGCCTTTGTTCTGCAGGGGGTTACAATCGTGTTGATTAGGGAGGGAGGGGGGGGAGAAAAAAAATCTTGTTTAAACGGCCCGCCTTCGCCGCTGGCCTCAGACATCACGGGGCCGACGGGGGCTTCACCTGGCAAACAGATCAGCATTCATACGCCAGTGTTCATTAAAAGCAGGGAGATAATGGAAGGCATATTTATAAATAACCACCGAATGTAAACCATATTTATCCTGGAAAAATAACACGTAGGAGGTGACATGAGGGCAGCCCGGTTTCTTCAGTTATACACTGAAAGCCTGTCTGTGCACCCTCTGTGTCCATCTTTTTGTTTGTTTACAAAACCACAGCTTTATAATACTCAAAGATATCACATATATGTCTACAGAATTCAATAACATCCCCTTATACTGCAATGCACTTCATTATTTTCTGTGCCTATCTGGCGTGTTTGTGTGTGTGCAGCAGCGTGTATCTATGTCTGCATCTATGGCCTTGTGTTTAAGTACCCACTTTATGATCCACATCAGAACACACATAGTCCATCTTTAAGTGCGCATTGAAAATAATGGGTCCTTGGTGTTATGCAACTCTTTGCACACACGGAGTCTGTTTTGAAAGTTACGGGGGGGGGGGGCAATATGGTGGATCTTCTTTAAAAGCTGCAGGGTTGTAAAACATCATTGTAACTCCCTCATGTGACAAGATGTTTTACAATCGTACCATTAAAAGCTATTGGGAGAGTGTGGGCCGTGGAGGAGTGTAAGCAGAAGCAAATGCAGGCGACACGCTCTCTTTATTCTCCTGATGCAGCACTGAAATCAGGGCATTCCTTATTGCTGGGAGTGCAGCTGCCCTAAAATAATGTTGTTCTTTAATTAAACTATCTCTGCTGTGCGGCATAAGGGAGCGGGGGAGAAGGCACAGGGCTAATGGTAAGCTCGGGCAAACGGTTCAATGCAAATAGATGCAAACACTGCATTTGCGAGGTACCAGTGGTGTATGCGTGGATTTGGAAGAACTTGTGTAGTGCATTAATAATGTGTGTCTGCGTCCATGTGTGTGTGTGTGTGTGTGCACTTTCCAGACTGTTCGCCAATTAAAACAACCCTCCGCTCAGTCAAAACATGAAACTGAATCTGGCAATCGCAGTTATGAATCAACCATCAGAGCTCATTACAGGAATCAGGTGATCAGCCTCTGAAGCAGCTTCAACTTACAAGATTAAAAAAACCTGGAACCTAAACCGTGCACAATCCTGAGGTCTCACCACATTATGAAATAACATACACGCTGCATATGCATTATTATGCAGGGCCTGTATAGACGCCCAAGATAAGCTGCATGATTTTTTTGTTATTTCAAATAATATTTTTTCTACATAGTGTAGGCCCACTGTTTGTTTTAAACAGACTATCTACTGTTTGCATGGGTGGACATATGAGCACTGCACCCATAAGTCAACTAACAATTAGTCTAAGATTTTCCCCAGTTCTTTTATCTTCATTGAAGCAGCCTATAAAATTGTTTTATGCCAATTTCTTATGATTGATGATAATATTGTTGTTTATGTATGAACCTACAGTACACATATCACTCTTGCAGAAATCATTTGAAATCTATTTGTGAATTATGTTGATCCTTTGGATTACAGTGTTAATGCTATGCCTTCCACTACCAAATAATACCGCAAGTCAAACACAAACGAAATAAAGGGAGATTAATTTCTGTGTTGGATTCATTGGGACTTTCAGAAAGACTGGATGATCAGCTGATATAGTCTGCACTCAAGTAACTAAAGACGGCAGTTTCTGCTGTCTATAATTTCTCTCAGCTCAAGTGGCGGTAGGTCAGACCAACTCCTGCTGAGATTCAAGAGGAATAATTCCACTATCTCCGTGTTGATCCGTGTCCTGCGGTTTCATCCGCCCGGCCTCAGGCATCTGCTGCCTGACAGAAAGTTGGCGCACAGACCACAGTCCAGTTTACACGGAGGGACCAAAAAAAAAAAGAAAGGGGGCCACCGCAAGTAAAGGCAAGGCTCTACGTCACTGCGGCTCGAACAACAACAACTAACCTGTCAAGATGGCTCGCAGCCCGATATGAAACCTCGTGTTGATAGTGGACTGTGGATAATAAATCACCTAGGATCACTGCTACCGTTCATGCAGGTATAGAGGTCGACCTGCTGCTGCAGCTGATTTAAGAGGCTGCTGAGCCTGCACTTCAGCCTGCAGTCACTAGGAGGAGGTGTGAATGAAGACAGGGGAGGGAGCCGAGCAAAGTGTGAGCTCATAACACTGAAGGGTGTTCAGCCACACAACGTATGAAAGAGGGCAAGGATGGATGGATGAGCCTATAGATATTTGTATAGATGTATAGATGTATAGATGTATAGATAGATAGATAGATAGATAGATAGATAGATAGATAGATAGATAGATAGATAGATAGATAGATAGATAGATAGATAGATAGATAGATAGATAGATAGATTTTAGCCAGTGAGAAAAGAGTATGCAGAAAATAATTCAGAGTTATGAGTGTGTTTTAGCAAAAAGCACCTAGCGAAAAAATGTCATTTAGGATTCAAGATTTCCATTTGGCCGCCTGAAAGAGATTTAGCGCCAATTGTCCTGCTGGTCATCTCACTCGATAGAATGCAAATGTGGAGGTCTATAGGGCCTGGTGCGGGAAAGCCATTGATTTGAGATGAATACAGTGGCTACTCTCAGGCTCTTCACAGTTATTAGGACTAATAGAGAAACATAAAATAGTGAGAGAGAGAAGCACGGATCGGCACAAATGCTCTAAATAGCTGGCTACTCCACAGGCCTCTCGGAGAGTTTGGCTTGCAATTTGCATTCCTTTGTGTGACAACTTGTAATCCTCCCCTCAGCATGCCAAGAAACACACAACAGATTTATTGTCCCAGTCAACAAATCGTTTAGGTCATCCCAAACCTATTACTGCCTAATGCAGCGGGAGCCCCCCACTACCACCACCACCACCACCGACACCCCCCTCCCTCCAGTCTCCATGTAACGCCTCGTCTTAACCACCGGAGGCTTGCAAACACAGACCCTACACGGCCCGGGGCCCCACGGCTCCGCTGCTTTGTTGGCCCCCCAGTCTATTCAGACTCCATGCACTTCTGGAGCTTTATCCCTTCTCTCAGCAGCCTGGGAGGAACAGAAACCAATGGCTGCGGCTCAGGCAGTCTGGTGTCGGGACATGCACAGAGCTAAACGGACATGAGGTTTTCCACCGCTGCAGGCCCACACAGGCTGCCCCGCAGACTCACACAGAGTGCAAATTTGAGAAAAACGCATGTTTGTCACTGAGGAAGCAATTCACTTCACATTGAACACAGAGTTTAGAGATGAGAAATATGCTTCCTATAACACAAAACATAAATTATAGGTCAGGTGGTAATTTCCTAGTTTTTATAAAATATCTGTGGGATATTAAATATTGTCAAATATATATTTTCCATCTCTAGTTCCATATCTAGTCTAGTTGTTGTTTTTTTGCAGTAGCATGTCTTAAGAAAACCATTACAATTATTATTATTTCTGGACAATATGACTTAAGCATGACAGTTGTTTTGTCCTGTTATTATGTTTGATGGAGCGCAACCACATCCTCATGTGTGTAGGAAAACCATAACACTGTAGTTTTTGCTCGTCTGACTCACTGACTGCTTTGTTGTGGAGAAGATATTTTTACGCTTAGATAGATAGACAAGGGAGGGAGCCGAGCAAAGTGTGAGCTCATAACACTGAAGGGTGTTCAGACACACAAAGTATGAAAGAGGGCAAGGATGGATGAGCCTAGATATTTGTATAGATAGACAAAATGATAGATAGATAGATAGATAGATAGATAGATAGATAGATAGATAGATAGATAGATAGATAGATAGATAGATAGATAGATAGATAGATAGATAGATAGATAGATAGATAGATAGATAGATAGATAGATAGATAGATAGATAGATAGATAGATAGATAGATAGATAGATAGATAGATAGAGTCCCAACATCATTTAAAAAGCAGATGCTTAGACTGAGCTGAATTGAGTTATTTAGCTGAATTAAACTGAACCGAATTCATATGAACTGAACTGGGACTAAAAGACAGATAATGAAAGAGCGAGAGGAGCGACAGAAAGGGAGACCACAGCCCATCTGTGTGTCTCGGCCTCGCACCGCAGGACTCAAACGCGGGTCAGCCCAGAGAGAAAGAGTGAAGGGGGGAAGGATCTCTCCCCCACCAGTCATCTTCCCACAAACTCAACGGGCCTTTGATTCGTTTGTTTGGACACACACATTCATGTCTAATTGTTGTTTTTCTTTTTTAGTATACCCCACAAGGCGCGCATGCATCATGCAGGACAGGCCGCGCATATGGCATCGGTCCTGCTCTGAAACCACACTAAACAGCCCCGCGCGGGGCCAGCAGTTTCCCGTTGCATGCAGAGCAGCAGGCTCGGGCTTGTGGCCCAACAACCGTCATTCTCCCTCTCTCTCTCTCTCTTGTTGTCTCTCTCTGTCTCTGTCTCTCTATGAGATCAACACCGCCATAATTATAACGGAAGTCAGTGTCCGTTTTAGCATCAGTGGAGAAGAATCCTGAAAATATGACGACGACAAGTCGCACAGTCACGCGCTCATCTCTCATAATTGGAATTTTGTTTGAAATTGAAAATATCGAAGCAGCTGATTTCGTTGAAAAAGGGGGAGGGGGGTCCATTCAAGCTCTGAACATCACTCCTATACAGTCCAGACCAGGGCCTGAGAGTGAGACCAGTCTGAGTCTCCAACTGTGCAATGACAGTCATTATTCCGATACACTAATAACATGTGAGGAACTGTACTGTAGGTAAATTACAGCTATCAGGCTGCCGTTAATTGTCCGCCTGCTGCCGGCCTGCAGAGCCCCCTCCGCCCCCCTCCACCCCCCCTTCCCCTCCTCATTCATTTGTCCTATAACTTCACTCCTGCACTCAGCATCTCTCCTGCCAACAAAGGCTGATCTGACTCATTTCAGGGTCCAGCGCAGGCCGGATTTCATTCCTTTTTTCTTTAAAAAAAAATAATTCTGCCTTAATCCGTTTCTATCCTAATTTAAAACGTCAATCGTTGTATTACAGAAAAAACGACATTATGCAGGTGAGTGAAGGGGTTAAGAAAATAATTCTCCATCATTATACCAGACGCACAACGGCATGAAAGCTGAAACACATGTTCTCCATTTCAGTCACTAACACTGCTATCAATAAAGACAGATAGCCTCCGGTATAAACACACATACAACCTGCATAAATAGGACGGCATTAGCTATTATTATTATTTATTTAAAATATCTCTATTTGATCAACACTATTATTTTGAAATATGGTGGTCGAACTGATAATGAGAAGATGTAATATTATTCATATTACATCAGGCTTAATATTCAATTTATTTATCTCACAAATAAATTGAGAGTTAAATAAACGTAAAATGTATACATAAATTAATACATTTGGTATATCTCTTGTTATTGTGGTTGCCATCAAACAATCCAGTGACGTGCGCCAAAAAATTTACAGCCAGCATTTTTGTTTTTTCTTTTCTTTTTCTTTTTCTTTTTTAACAAACGTTTTCCAGCACTACATGACGGAGCAGTCGAGCTGAGTTCAAGTGACGCGGTGATATTAATTTATTTTGTCAAATTCAATTTTACATGCCGGTGAGCGTCAAGGCCGGCGAAGCCTTGCTCTGGAGGACTGTCAGAGGTTGTACTTGGCAGAGAAAGCTGCAATGTTTCATGACGGATCAGGATCTCCTGTTTCAAAAAAAAAATCAGCTCTCAGCTCCTGAGCTTGGCAGAATTTCCACAATGTGGCAAAAGTTACTATAAATAGATCAAAACCCTGCAATTATTCCAAATATTATTTGCTTTCAGGGTTTTGTTTTGTTTTTTATCAGCGAAAATACTAATAGTTTATAATACATTTGTGTTTGAGATGTTTAAAAGATAAAGTGAAAAAAAAATATGGAGAAAAAAATATTTAAAAAATAATTGAAATCATCTCAATCTGACGGGTAAGCTCGGCTAAATGAAAGAGGTCGGAAAGTAAAAGTGAAGGCCTAAATTAAATGCGTCTCCCTAAAGGCAGCAGCGAAGCCAGAATGACCTAAGCGACGTGAATTTCGTCTGAATACATTAGTCTGGCCACACGGCTCCTTGCACACATGCCCTTGGTTAGGTCGTCTCCTTCTGCGAGACTTCCCACAGATCCTCCGCGTAACTCAATCTGTCGGCAATCAATACGCTGCCCAGAGCCTATTGAATAAATACATTATTCAATTATTTGGAAAACTGCCGCATGCAGTGCGCAGCCTCTTTTTTTCAAAAGGGGAGGAAATGTAATGCAGAATTGGAGCTATCGTCTCTGTAGTGATCAAAATGTTAGAAATTATAAGATTTCTTAATGTTTATTTCAGCAGATTTTATCTATTTTTTACAGCACTATCACAAACATGGGAGGTTATACCGTAATACAACCAGAGGAGTAGGTGCAGTCTAGTGAAGCAGGTGCTGGAGGGTCCCACCATGGTCTTAAAGAACACCGTCATCGTCCCCCTCATTCTGCAGCCCTGCTTCACCTCTCCTCTCTCCTGGAAGGCCTGCTGCTGCTCCCCCCCCCCCTCCCTCTCCTCCCTCCCCTCCCTCCTCTTCTTCTTGCGCCTTTGATCAAAGCTGGCCTCTCTGCCACAGCTGCCCATCAGGGGGCTCCTCACCCTCACCTACAACAACACTGCCTGCTGGGCGTCCCTCTCTGATGCACACACATGGGTGCAAACATGCAGGGACAAACGCAGGAAGCCACACACACGCACACACATCGAGCCTCCCCACACATGAATCTCCAAGGAAACAGAAAGTGGGATGAGACCCAAGGTATTAGTTGTAAACTCCAGAAATGGGAATTATTTTTGCATGTGCATGTGTGAACTACACGGAGGAGAAACAACAAGCACATGTGAGAACGAACAAGCGGCAACAATTGTGTCAGTTTGTGCTGAGGTTTGCACACGGGTTCACAAATTCACACAGGTTCATACGTGTTTTTGCCAAGTGAAAGAGACAGGGAATATTATCCAGAGTGCATGCTAAGCCTCAACTGAGCAAACACATTATGCGCTGGGAGCTGCGTTTTCAACATACAAATAGACACCAGAACAAACAAGCACCACAGCTTGCTTACATGTGTACAACTGTACTTAGTTGCACCTGTAAGCTTTTATCTGCAGGTCTGGTGCCCAAGTTACTTCCTCTTCTGTACTTGACCTCAAAACTCCTCTCATTTGGCATGTGCACCCCCAATTACAGGCAGAAGAAACACTTTGGTCTGCCTTCCAGAGGCACCGAGAGCATTCCAGTGCAGCCGTTTTATAAACTCTTATGTTTTACTCATCGTTTCGCTCGGTGTTTGTTGACTTCTCTCCTTTGTCTTTCTCGATGGAGAGTTGTTGTTGCTCTTTGAAAATCCACTGTTCTTCTCCAGAACTGGAAGTAATCCTGATGAAACATCTGGTGATGACTCAGGCTGCATATCAGATACACATCACATGTGATTCATTATCCTGAGGTTGGCCTGTCCCGGGCAAATTGGACTTTGTATATTTTCAGACAGACCCATACATATACATGGGACCCGGCTGTGATGACACATCGGCCCCGATGAAAGTGTTTCCAGTGTTTGTGTCCCGGTTCAAAGGGCTTGATGGGTACCTCCGCTGGGTGATGTGACACAGGAAGCACCTTGGGCCAATCCTCTCCACCCTCACCTGTGCCCCTGAACCCCCATCATCCTGTAAGCCCCCCTCCCCCTCCTCCTCCCCCTCCCTTTCCTTCAACACTGGGGTCAATTAACTAATTAAGTGCCAATTAAAGCGTTAACTGCTTCCCAGAGGTTGTGAGGTAGCGCTGGGGTGGGACGTGGAGCAAGTGGCCCACGGGGGCTGAACCAGAACGAGTTCAAAAGGGTTTTATTTCCTAAAGCACAATGACAAAGCAGAAGGTTTCGCCGCTGTGTGGAGGAGAGTGGATGACTTCAGCATATTTAAAATGGCATCATCGCGTGGCGAAATGAAACACAGATCTTTTCCAATGGTGCTCTGTGTTCAGACAAATTGCAATGAGTCATGAGGTAATTATGAGTAAAAAGACATGTACCTGCTCAATCGATAAATAAAAGAATTAGGTATTGTGTTACATAGTTATATTTTAATTCATTATACTATATGACTTCAGTATGAGAATAGTTAAACCAGCATTTTTTGCATACACCTGCCACATATAGATACAAAAAAACACTGCATGGTGTTCATATAGCTGTACATGTACCGTTCGTTCCAGTCGGTGCAGGGCGGGTAGATGATACTGCGTAAGACAGGGCCAAACAGTTTAAATAAAGTTTCTCAAAGTAAATTAAGTTTAGCCTATTTCTCTTCCCGATACCATCTGAGTTATTCTGGCTTGGTAGACGTGAGGCCACCTGGCATCCACGCAGGTTAAAATATGCAGCAAGAATTATATCTGAATATTTGACCTGAGTTATCCCTCACATAGACACAACAACTGTTAACACCTCTGGCTCTTTGCTGAATACAGTGTTCTCTCTGTGCATGTGTGTGTGTTTGGAGGGAGGGAGGGGGGGGTGTTTTTCTCCCACAATCCCCTGCTGCTTGCCTGGACTGTGCTTAAACCTTCACTGGTCAAAAGTTGAAAGGCGAAACAGAGAGTCAGTGAGGTGAGAAGCATAAAAGGTGATATCAATGTCCTCTTCAGAAGGACGCACGTGCAGGATGAAGGGTATAAGCAGCGATGCATGTACATCTGAAGGTTGTAGCGCTCTGGTCAATTTGCTTTCAGTTAACATGCACTGTAATATAAAACTGCAGCTCATTAAATGACAACATGAATGTAATCCCAGATCACTTCCTTATAGATTATTGCAGCTCATTTTCAATTTACATTTCCATTAAAATCTACATCTCAGGTTTGACTTGAAGTGAAATTCACTTGCAAAGAGGACACTGCCTCCTAGAAAATGACTTCCTGCTCGATGTCCAAATCCTGTGCTGTTACCTATACGTCCCTCGGAGCAGCTGCGATCCGACTTCACTCGCGGGCCTGCTCCCAGCGAGTATGTGTGAGCGTTAGCCTTGGCCCCCGCTCGCTCCCCACAGGCCCAGTTATTGGACGTTTTTCCTCCACATTTAGGACCAACAGGCTGTGTCCCTGGCTTCCCCTCGCTCTGTGTTTACCCGGGCCAGACGCCACCTCCCTTTCAGCAGGTTCACATGGAGTTCTGCGGGGTTTCAACTGGCCGAGTGACGCCTGTGTCAAGAAATCACATCATCATGACACGGCAAGAGAGAGCGGGCAGCGAAGAAGAAGCAACATCGGCGCTGTCGTAAAAAAAAAAAAAAAAGAGCGAGGCGGCTAAAACACAGACCTTGCTCTTAACTTTCCATTCAGTGGGCAAACAGGCAGCTTCACAGGAGACGGGGTGGGAGGAATTCAGGGGGAAAAGAGGCAGCCAGCGAGAAGAGAGCAGATGAAAAGGATCGGAGAGTGAAAATATTGTCCGAGACTGTGGTAACCAAATGATGCAATTCTTGCTGAGTGAGTAGGTTAAGCTTTAAGATGTAATCTATCTCACCTTTTAGGCATTTTAGCGAGACAGAGGATAATTAATGTGAGGCAAAAGTTTTCATAAGCTCTGTGGCTTCCAAAGCATTCATGCGAGTGTTATGTGAGCCAGGAGGAGAGAGAAAGAGACACCATGGGAGTGAAGACTGTGAGGAGGAGTGACACGGAGAGGAGGAAGACAAGGAGTCGAGTGGAATGTCCAAGAAAACACCAGACAACAACCCCAACACAGGCGACTCCAACTGTTACGCGTTATCATCCCCCCCTTTTTGCGTGGCCAGAAAATCCCCGCAATGCACATAAGCATGCGCAGATCTGCACACATAAATGGACCATCCGAGGAATGCTGACAGCAACTGCTCCTTTCGCGCCTTCAGCGTTGAGGGGGAATCTGAGGAATGGTACCGTTAGGAATTTCAGATATCTAAAGCAATTTTTCACTTTCCTCCTAGTGCAGGAATTTCAGCTCTTACTGTTTTGCGAAGGCACTCAACATCTGAGGCTCATTCATCAACCAACGCCGGCTGCAAGGACAAATGGCTCGGCTCATGTACGCAGGAATACGGCAGGTTGCAGGTTAACACTAAAACCAGGAGCCTTTTATGAACTATCACACTCTTCTCTCACTCTGTCCCTTTCTCTCATTTTCTCTCTCCATCTCACATCCCCATCCCCTTCCTTTGGCTGGATGTTTCTTCTGGCACTCGGCTCCCCCGTCTGTGTGCATCAACAAACACAAGAGGAGGAACCAGCAACTGTATTAACAGATGGCCAGAGTCAATAAAACACACACAAATCAAGTTTTGGACACATCTGTTGTACGTGGAGCGGACTAATCTTTTGTGCGCGGCTCGACAGGAGTGATGGAATCGCGGCAGCTCGGGCCAGATTAGAGGGGACAGGGCCGATCACCCAGGGGACAGCAGGCGGCTTTGTAATGGATCACAGGAATGGAGATAAAGGCCGATAGAGGCCGGGGGGGGGACATGTCTTAGTCAGATAAAGCCAGTAGCATGGATAAGAGCCAGGAAAAAAATGTCCTATCATGTGTCTGTTAGCACACCGTTGAGAATTTCTTTTCTAACCAGCTACGTCATATTGCTTCTTCTTCTGCAGCTACACAGACAGTTATAAGTGACTCATTGGATATGGATATTAACTCTTCTATTAAGATGGATGTAGTTTTATGTCAGTGTGATATCAACATACATTTTTTGTGACACTGAACATTTACAAAACTCTCATAAACCCAGGAATTAATGATATCTGCCTTTGGCTAATCCAGTTAAGTACTTGGCAAATCAGGGTAGTTCATCACTTTGAAGCAACAATCACATAAATCCAGTATTTCCAGGAAGCGGCCCTGCTAATGAAATTATTTCATACTGTTCTACAACAAGAAAACCTACTGCCACAGAGAGTGCAGCGAGCTGTCCAGTGGTTCGCAAACGTCTCTTATCTCATGGTTATACATCATTATAGAAATGTAATAAAATATGAAACCAGTTTCCTGCTAATCTGACTCACTTAAGATATTTATACTGTGTTTGAACACCCCAACAAACTTAAAGTGGCAGAGCAATTAGGCTCATACAGTCCTAATGGTTATGTCAAGTTTGTTGAACTATTCGGGACAACCAGCTCACTAACTGTGTGACAGAGTGAAGCGCTCTAGCTGCCGGTTGCAGCTGATAAAATATACAGGAAAGACAGTGATTAAGAGCGGAAGGGAGGAAGAGAGAAACGTGAGGAATGAAGAAAAAGGTAGAAACGAGGAGGAAAAGTGAAACAAAGACATTGAGTATTACTGGCAGGTCCTCCAGCTGTTTAAGAGTCATTATGAGTCACCAATTCTTTGTATTTTGATTAGATTATGAGTCATTTTCTGTGTTTTACATATATTAACATCCTCTGGATTATTATTCTGTGGGAAAGCTCAAGATGTAATCTGTTAATGTGTCCTCTTTATGCAGTGCACAACCCTGGCAGCCGGTGCCGCGGACTGGAAAGTCAAACATTACCAGTGAGATTTAATTGGGAGTAAGGCATTATGGAAAGGCCAGCGCTGCAGTGGCTGCAGAGATGTGACAGTATGGAGGGTCTGCTGCTGCTGCCAGTGATTAGAGACAAGGTTAATGCTGTTCAACGTTCATCCTTACACTGGTATCACAAAAAATGTACAGCAAAAAGTGAGTACCGCTGAAAAATAATGAATAGCAAGGGGGCGGAGGGGGGGGGGGAGCACCAAACATCAAACAGATGTAATCAGGTGAGGTCGATAAGCATTCAAGCTCGGTTAATTCCCAACAAATTATCTAATCCAGATGTTGCACTCTTAGTGTAAACACAGTGCCCTGCAGAATCATAAAACAAATAAGCATGAAAAAGGTTTAAAGTTTCAAACAGAGCCTAACCCCGAACCGAGACCTTTCCACCAAAAAAAAAAAAAAAGAAAAGAAAAATCCACACCACACACTCCCCCCTTGCTGCCTTCTTGAAACAGGAAAATGTAAATATGGTAATATTTAGCACGTGTTTTAAAACAGATCAGTTTTCTCAAGCAGGGAAAAGCTCAGAAACAGAGAGAGAGGGAGAGAGAGAGAGAGAGAGGCAGCAGACGGGGAGGAAAAGAAATGAAAAAACTGGCCCACACACGATATAGAAGGCCTCCCCAGATTTGTGTGTGTGTTCCAGTCTGTGCGATGTGGACAGGCTGCGGCTTCCTCTGTTTGCACACAGCTCCACCAAGAGCTCTGGCCCCGGCGCTGATGGCCTCCACGCACTCTACAACACCAAACTGGATCTGTCACACTGTGAGTCTAGAGAGTCAACAACAACTTAACAATAGGAAAACACCACTCCGACGAGTCATATCATCCATCTGCACGCCGCGGCCATTTTTCATGGAGGAAAAATATGGGAATGGAAGATTAAGGAGGAGGGAGAGAGAGAGGGAGAGAGAGAGACAGAGAGTGTAGTGGCAGATTTAAATATTCCATTGACTTCTCCACATCCTGCCTTCTAATGTCTAGACCTTGCCATTTGCTAATTACCTTACCCAACATCCTATTTTGTCACCACCATGCTAGACTTCTAAATGCAACTTGCTAATTCAATCTCTTTTGTAATCTTAACCGACTCCTTACTGTCTCATCAACATGTTAATCTTTTAAATGCAACTGTATCGTAGACCCCTGAATTCACACTCCAGGGGGTCGGTGCCAATACCTGCAACAGACAAAAGAGCATTGAGAACACACTGTCTGAGCATTGGACCGGCCCCTACAGAACTCAAAGAGGTGTGGCATACCTGAGGGGCCATCCCTCAGCTATAACTACTTTGGTCTGTACAATTGTCTTTGTCTTTTCTTATCCATCATCCACTCTGGTATGAACTGACCTTCCATGCTTGGAATAAATTCATGGCGGCCGGCCGAGTCTCTATTTCATTATTCACCAACAGCAAACGGCTAAAATTTCCACCACAATTTGGGGGCTCGTGGCCGGGATTCTTCGTGCAGCCGTCTAGGATGGAGAGCGGGCAGCGACAGGCCATCCTGGAAGAAAAAAAGTTTTCCAGCCTCCAAACCTCAAAATTCTACTGAGTGGGAGGGCTACCGCTGTGCCATCCCAGATCGTTGCCGCTAGAATTCTATGAACTAAGTCGGAAATTCATCTGGTGAGCACTGAAATATTGACATTTAATTTATTGTACTTTAAAAATTTTGGGTTTAATTAGGCATTTTGATTTCTCATGTTATCCACAATTGGTCGGCTTTTGGATCACTTGTAGCACGAACTAAGAGATCTGCTTTTTGATTGCTTTGTAGCAGAAACAGAGCGATCGGCTTTTAAATTACTTGTAGCCTAAACTAAGTGATTTGCTTTTTGGTCAATTGTAGCATGAACAATACGATCGGTTTTAAATTACTTGTATCCTAAACTAAGTGATTTGCTTTTTGTCGCTTGTGCATTAACAAAGCGGTCAGGTACTTTTCAAATCACTTTGTAGCCTTAAAGAAAGTGATTTTACTTTTATCGTTTTTAGTATAAACAAAACGACTGGTTGTTTTTAATCACTTTGTCACCTTAAAACAAAATGATTTACTTTTATCGTTTGTAGTATAAACAAAACGATTGGTTGTTTTTTTTAATTGCTTTGTCAGCTTAAAACAAAGTAATTTGCTTTTATCACTTGTAGCATAAACGAAGTGACGTGCTTTTTATCGCTTGTGCCTGAACGAAGCGGTCTTTATAGAGACGTCTATACTGTTATTGTTGTGCACAGCCCCATATTTGGAATGGGGAATGGACCGATTGTGGATCTCATGAGAAGCAAACATGGGGACTAAAGAGTAAAATATTTAAACATCTGGTCAGCTGAGTTTGAGTTCCCAATAGGGGGACCCCTGGATTTTTAGAAGAATACTGCTTTTTAAGAAAATATGAATTGTAACAAAAGTGAAATGAAGTGTTTTACAGATGGGGAAAGCAACACAAAAAATTGCTTCTTTACAAAAAAAAAAAAAAAAAAAAAAAAAAAAAAAGAGAAAATATCTTTGAAAAAGAAAGAAAAATGCAACTCACACTTAACACTAGAGCACCGAGCTCGTAGATTTCCTTTCCTTTGTTTCACAGTTGAAAACTTTGAAGCCTGGATCCAGACCTCAAACGACCCACCCATCAATTCAGCCTTCAACCACCACAGAACTCTGTGATATTTGGAGAAACAGAATCCGTCACGCCACAACAACAACCAAGCTGAGGAGCAGCCCATTGTGATGTGCCTGCATCATCTTCTCCAACTACACACAAACTACGCCATCCCAAGCCTTCAACATGCCGACAGTTGAAGTGTCAGGACCAGAAGGTAAACAACGATTTTCTGTGTATGGATTTCTACTTCGACATCAACACAGTCCAGGAACATGGACAACCCAGTCATGGACACAAAACCAAGAGACATAACTGACCTAGGAACTCAAGAAGAAGGCCTGTCTTCATCATGGCCAACATGGACACCTGAGTATGAAACTCACAAGAACACCATCAACTCCAGCAAACAAAGACTGAGGATGATTGTGGGGGGGTCGGAGAGGAATGAATCCTTGCTGAAAAGTTCAACCAACATGTGAAATCTGAGAAAGGTAATACATACACACACACACACGCAAACACACACACACAGAGTGTACACATTGCTACAAATTGTGTTTGAACACTGACACTTGTTATGATAGAACTGAACAAAACTTTTGACTTTTGTATATGTGCTTATCAGGTCAAAACAGTTACAGATACTGAACTAAATTCAAACTTCAAACAGGCATTTGCCTCTGAAAACTGCCTGATGGGCAAACACTTAAATGTGCAAATTAGGCCTTTTGTCTGGTCTCAACCAGTCTTTTGCCTGATTTGGCACCAGATGTTTTCACACCCCTACTGCAGTACCCTGCAGTATGTATATCAATGGAAATTGCAACAACCTTTCCAAGTTGGTTACAGAAACCAGAAAAACAATCTTAAGAGCTAATACAGATTTTATGACACCAGATAACTTCAATTGAATCTCCTGTGTCACCAGGACCTGATAAGCAGAGAAAAGTTGGTGAGAGAGAGTTGATAATGCGAACACACTACCAAACACAACACAGATGTTTATCACTTTCTCTCACACCAATTCACACATTTACACTTGCAATTAGAGGGAAGATTGAGACCCATTTAAGAGAAACATGTAAGCACACAGCCAATTGACAAGAAAACATATGATCGATCTAGGCTATTCTTAAGAGTTTAACATCTGTTGTGCACATTTAAAGAAAATCCAGCTGGTACCTAAAACTTTTTAGGTTTGTTTGTTTGTCTATTTGATTGTTTGTTTGATTGAATGTTTGTTTGTTAGATTGAATGTTTGTCTGTTTGTTCATTTGTTTGTTTGTTTGTCTGTTTTTGTCTGAAACAAGTTAAAACTATTTCAGCCCTACAGAACGTCCCTAAGACACTGTGGGTTGTCAAGAAACATGATGATGGCCTCATCAAAAACCTGTGAACCTATTGTCATAACTCCAGAATCTGACTTTAAACCTTCCACATTCAATATCCACTCAAACAAGAAACCATCGATGACATAAGACCGGATTGTGAGTCTCTTAAAGCAGCAGAAGTAATTGTTCCCTGTGATGACTCTCCAGTACACACATTTTTTGTTCTTTCACCAATAAACTAAAACTTGCCTTACAGACTGCACATAGGATCTGACTCTATCACACCTTTCATTCAAATAGTTGATGTGCCAGTTGATCTTACACCCTGATTACTTGACCAAGGAAATGCCCTTTTGGGTCACTGATGATAGAAAATAACAGAACTGCATTGCTGTCCTCCAACAGGTTAACTCTCCAAGACTGGACCTTTACAAGACACATCATTCACTAACACTGATTTGATTTTTTTTTTTTTATAGATGGATCTATTTAATTTCGCTCTCACTTTGATAATGTGACACATGGGTAAAACTCATGTGTCAAAAGGGGGGATGTTAGATATGTTTTGTTTTGTTTTTTGTTGTTGTTTGTTTTGTTTTTTTTGTTTGTTTGTTTGTTTGCTTGCTTGTTTGTTTTTTACAACAGATACAGCAAGTGAAAACCAGTTTTTTCCACAACCAACGACCAGCGTCCACACTCCTCCATGATCTCCAGCTGTGAAGACCCCTGAAAGAGCAGCGTCGATGCATGCAAATCACTGCAAGAAGCCAGAGCCAAAAAAGGGACCAGCTGTGAACCAGAACACGCAAAGAGGAGCTTCATGAATTCAGCCAGAACCATCCAAGCACACAGAACCTCCATCACACCTGAAACTGCCAGAAGAACACTTGAGGAAGCAACTCAGGCTTGACGGCCCAGAAGAAGACGACAAACTTCTTTTAAGACATACACAACCACCACAGCATAAACAGATTACCCAAGGAATACACTCAAGAGGATTACATCAAAACTCTACTACACACACCAAGTTTCAAGTTTCAATACTTTACTGCCATGTCAACAACATTGCTGATTGGAATTCGTTTCAATGGACTTCACCATAGCCCTCCATCACCACAACTCCACTGTCATGTGGGCAGAAGGACTCTTACCCTTGCCATATTTCAACTCCATGAACATTCTGCACGTCCAAAACTCACCACAATTAAGACACTGAACCATGGCCAAACACTGTTCCATGTTTCTACCTTAAAGACATTTGTTCGAGGAGGAAACAGAAACAACTCTCCTTGCCCTTTTCCACTCCCTTCATCATTTCTCCGCATCTTTCTGAAGAACACCTGGATGAGATTTGTTGATGTCCTCAGACATCAAGATACAAAGCCACATAGACAATTATGAATCTTGTGACATCTACAGAAGGCATGTCCCTGCGAGCAATGCCTGCAATAAGGCTCAAGATTTTACAGAATCGTGTTGCACACAACCGACTGATCAAGAGACTTCACTATCATCAATGGAACTGAATATTACAAGTTTGTTCCAGTACAATGTAACTTGACATGAAATAACATATGTGACAACATTACAATTGATTACATGATTCACACACCATAAATTCATTTGGAAAGTTGACAGGTCAAGTGTCAGTAAACTAGAATTTTGAAATTGTACTGCTTGTTTTAATAATCACTTGTTTTGTTAGTCCGCTCTCACATCTGCATTTAAAATCTTTACATTCAAGAAACACATTTTAGATAACCTTTTACTAAAAAACTCTACCTCTTGATACGAAGAATACGTTTAGAACACATTTGGAATTGACAGTATTGTTTGTTTGAATTTTGTTGTTTATTTGTAACTGATATCTTTTTCCTTTTCTAACAACTGTAATGACATTTAAGTTGTGCCTTTTTCTGGTGTGATTAATGAATAATCAAAAGGGGGAAGTGTAGTGGCAGATTTAAATATTCCATTGACTTCTCCACATCCTGCCTTCTAATGTCTAGACCTTGCCATTTGCTAATTACCTTACCCAACATCCTATTTTGTCACCACCATGCTAGACTTCTAAATGCAACTTGCTAATTCAATCTCTTTTGTAATCTTAACCGACTCCTTACTGTCTCATCAACATGTTAATCTTTTAAATGCAACTGTATCGTAGACCCCTGAATTCACACTCCAGGGGGTCGGTGCCAATACCTGCAACAGACAAAAGAGCATTGAGAACACACTGTCTGAGCATTGGACCGGCCCCTACAGAACTCAAAGAGGTGTGGCATACCTGAGGGGCCATCCCTCAGCTATAACTACTTTGGTCTGTACAATTGTCTTTGTCTTTTCTTATCCATCATCCACTCTGGTATGAACTGACCTTCCATGCTTGGAATAAATTCATGGCGGCCGGCCGAGTCTCTATTTCATTATTCACCAACAGCAAACGGCTAAAATTTCCACCACAAGAGAGAGAGAGGGAGGAGCAGAAATGGAAACATGCTGAACATATGGATGTGTTTAAGGACCACCAGGGAAGGGAAACTTGTGCATTTTCGCATAAACCCCGATAAACTCCAAATATGTAATTACACGGGGTTTAGGGCTTGTCTGTTGCCGATTCATTCAGGAATTTCTGGTTACGTCTCTCTGAGAGTTCGGGTGTAACAGGGCTCTTTATCGTTCTCAAGTGGCGGATCTGCACAGCTTTAGTGCGGCCAAGCCTTCTCTCCACATACACACACACAGACACACTCAGCCCCGGACCTGCTCAGTGTGAGAGTGCCATTGTCCCCCCCACCCACCCCCCCACCTATTTAACAAGGCGGTACGTGAAAGAAGAAAGCAGTCAAAAGAAATACCTCCAACTATATAAAAAAAAAAGAAGTGGGACCCTCGTAAAATACCTGCAGCACGTTTAAAGGTTTCATCACGTCGCAATATTTATGGTTCCTTCGATTCCTTGTCAGTGTTTGTAGCCAATTTGTTGTGCTCCAATAAATAGACCGGCCTATTTATCAGCAGACCACATGGCAGCCATTTATGGCGCCTAACAAGAGGCAGATGTGTTTTGTATATGTTTTCACATTCAGGTTTGACGCGCTGACAGCCCGAGACAGATAGCTGAGATGTACAACCTCTGTCCTGACTGCAGGATGGGCTGTAAACATCAGCTCTGATTAGACCGTGGAGAACACAAACATGCCTCTATGGCCGTCCCTGAGCCTTATTTGCCTTCCCATGACAAAGGTCTTTGATTCATGCACACACGGGCTGCGTCGCTTCGACCGCCGAGCAAAGACGTGCTGCAACCGAGGAAGTGTGCAGCTTTTCTGCAGCTTGTGAGGCCTGCGCATGTGTTGTCTGTCCCCGAGTGTAAACACAAACTCTGCCTTATGTGTGTACACTTTTAGAAGTGTCTATTTCTTTGTACTTCCTTGTGTTGTGTGTGTGCATGTGCATGTGTGTGCAACTGTTATGTGTGTGCGTCTGAGTGTTGCCAATTATCCCAGCTATAAATACAAGATCCCCATCCGTCACTGAGTTTCTGGGTGGCTGCAGCGCCGCCATAATTGGTTTCAGATGGTCGCGCGGATCTGTCTCTCTCTCTGCTGCAGCACCATCACACACTGCCTGTGTGTGAGAGAAAGCCGCAGGGGAGAGCGAGGTGGAGAGAGAGAGAGAGACGAGAAGAAAAAAAAAGATGAGTGACAGAGGTGAATAAATACAGGGCGAGCACAGGAATAAACAAGCGCACACTTAAATGTTTCTCTTGTCCTGAAAGTCTTCTCAGGCTGCGAGTGGCGAGGGGAGGGAGAATTTAACTTGTTAACTCAATAAGTGTTCTTGGTTTTGTAGCTCGTGTTTTCATTTTGATGTGATTTATTTTAATCAGATGGGGTTTTGGAGCCTGGGTTTTTAGGGTTAGATATGACATAAATGCTGATACCCATTAAGAATGCATGTGAAAATATTTTCTGCTCATGCAAGTTTGACATTAACACAATAACGTAATTATTGTTATCGTTTATAAGATAATGGCGTGAAAATACTTAGAGGCTTTTTTGATTAGAACTATATAATTATATAATCTTAAATCACCCACTTTATTTATATCAGAGTGACTCGGCACATATAAATCTGGCCCAAATCATATTTATTTGATGGGATCGAGTCGAACAAGGCTTAAGTGATGTTTCTCTATCGGGTCCCAAAGGACTCCTGATCAATGGACATATTAACGATAAATTAGCAGACTAGGCCTATCGATCAGCGAAGCAGAGGACAGCTGTTAAGTAGCCCAGTCTGAAAAGGTTGGATCAAAGAGGAATTACAGGCAACCAAAGCCATGCATTGTGCTTCTGAATTCAAAGGACTATCGGCAAATAATATATAAATTAGGTCAAGGCAGTGGAAAATAAAAGGTGTATAGGCATCATGACCTTCAGCCGGCCATTATATCATTCATCAAAACAAATAGGAGTGAATAAGTTTTTTATGAAACCCTTACATTCTGCCCCATATTTTGATGTTTACATATTAAAAGATCATGTATGTATTATCAGTTCAGAAAATCTGCAGGTCTAATCCATGATTTATAAAATAAAGTAATTGCTTTCAACCATTTAGAAAAGGGTTCCTAATAGAGTCCTCCAGTCTCCCCTCCCTGCTGTGTGTTCATGTTTATGTTCCCATGTAAAACACTGGTGTCAATTCACAGCAGATTGTTTCCACCCTTCACCAACATCACTTTGTAGCCTATACTGCACACACACACACAAAAGAAATCTGGATGGAGGAAAAACCACATCCAGATTAAAAGTGGAAAAGAAAAAAAAAACATGAGAAAATTACCTCCATGATGACTCTTAATGTGCATACAGTAAATGTTCACATGCACATTTTCACACTATTCCCATAGTCTTCTTCAACCGTGTTGGCCTGAGCTACCTGTTTTCATCACGGCCATGGGAAAGCAGTGGAGAGGGGATGCAGTGTCCCCCACCCCGCCCCGCCCCGCATCTCCCTCTCTCTCTCTCTCTCTTTGGTTGGTGTTAATGTGAAGGCGGCTCACCAATTATTACAGACGTTTCTAGTCGGCGAAGCCAAGAGCCTGCGGACACACAGGAATTCTCCGCCACTATAAATCCATTAAATCCCTCTCATTAGAGCACGAGCCTCGTTGCTGCGAGGCGAGACGTGGAGCATGGGGCACGTGCTGTTTCTCACGTCGGGTGTCGCCCTGCTCTTCTGAGCTCGCTCTGCGCCGCAGTCATTACAGGGCTTGCTGTGGCTCTAATTGCTTCACTTTGTTGACAGCAACAACAAAAAAAATAAACAACAACATCTGCGCAACACTTGCCACGCTCATATCAAAGCCAGAGGAGGAAGTATCGCACAGGTACACTTGTTATTTCCTCTGGTGAAAGTGAAAGTAAAACCAGTGCCATCGGTTTAATGAAGGTCAATGGAACAACTCGGAAAACAGTATTATATCATAAAGTTAATATTATGTGTATTATATGTATGTATTAATAGGTGAGTTGCCTGCTATTTTACTGTTCAGTAGTTTATTAAAGTTTTATAAAAGTTTTAACCGACTTGCTGTCAGAATAATGATTGAATAAAAGTTTATATCCCGCTGAACTGCAGTACAGTAGAAGTATCAAATGAAAGTACAGCACTTACATACTTTAATACATGTACCACTGCCCTTTGCCCTCCACATATACTGCCAAACATTCATCCAGCCATCCATCAACTTTCATTTTGATTTCACCCATATATCTCAGCATGCATTTGGAGAGATAAATACAGCACTATCCAACTGTGGGCTAGATGACGCATTCAGGGGACCTATAACTAAAAGTATTTCTTTACAAGCAGCAATCTTAGTAAGGTCCAATACAGTGGAAAACTATTTTACGGTATTATTCTATTTCCTATAATATAGTGTGACATGCTCTTATTTTTTATTGTTCAATTGGAAAGCAAGTGAAAAAGGAAGCTGAAATAACAAACCCCATATTTTGGCCAGGGCAAATTTATTGCAATCCAAAACATCCAACGGGATCGGTACCCCGTTTTTAAATAGGAAAAGTAAGTTGTTTCTACAATGCAGTGTAGCCCAAAACTTGATTTATACACGGATCCATAAATCACTGTGACATTTTCAACTGTGTCAGCTGAATCCTGTTTTTCACGGTTGTACTCTACACTCTCTGTCAACAAGTGATACATCTGTGTCAGAGCGGATTAAGATATCGGAGCCGTGCAAGTTGAGTCTTGAGAGCGAATCCGTGGATTTTTTTTTTTTTTGGTTTTTAACAACTGGAAATGGAGTGAGAGTGCAGACAAGAGACAGTGGGAGTTCAAGTGGAGGAGAGCGAGAGAGGAGGAATACCGTGCAGGAGCGAGGGAGACGCTGCTGGAAGATGGAGCGGCGGTGAGCGAACGCGAAAAGAGGAAGACAGGGAGGTGAAAGAGAGGACAGCAGGCACTCATCAGTCGGGGAGCTGGAGAGGGTGCGGGGGGCCACGGCGTGGAGAGCGGGGCCCTTGTGTAAATGGAGATGCACTAAACCTTTGCTAACCTGGATCGCTCCAAGATAAAATATTTATATATGCTATTGTGTGATGGAGCGCTGGACTAGAGTAGAGCCTTAATTTGTTTTTCTCCGGGGTAAATTAATTCCCTCCCCATCATCAAGCAAGAGTGAACCTGTGGTGATTACTGCTCCGTCTCTCTCTGGCCCCTCATCCGACAACTTGAGAGATTTTAATGGTCAAAGTCCACCTTATAATTATACTTGATCTGCTCCATACATTTCCACAGATTAAAGGTGAAGCAGATACACTTGAGGGAGATGAACATTGATCCTCCGCTGCCTCGTCTCCGCTCCTTTCTATTCTGTTCTCCATCACCTCCTCCTCCCCCCCATCACTCCTTTCTTCCTTAACCCTCGTCTCGATCTCATCCTTGGCGTTGATCGTGAAAACAATTCGACACAACACACTTGCAAACGAAGCGTAACTGATTCGTCGAGTGCAGACAGTCAGTTGTTTACCCTTTAGATGTAAGCTACATTATTGTGCCAAGTAGATATTTATATGGAAAAATGTAGATGATTATTAACAGGGTATATGCGCACAGTGCGGAGAAGGATCAGCGGGGCTGGAGACAAGGCAGCGTCTGCGTATGCTAACCTTATGTAAAACATATAGTCAAAGGGCAGACGGCGTGAACAACATTTGGAGCCTAGCAGAGATTGACACTGATTGTCATGCTATTACAGGCAAATAGCAACACTTGGTCGTCGGTCGACAGGGCATAATCATGTGTGACTAACAGTGATGGAGAGGGCGCTACAAAGGAAAGGCGAGATGGTGGAGGTACAGGCTCTTTGTCTCCCCTGCCATCTTCCTCGACTCTGAGTAGCCTGGAGGGGCGAAGTGAACGGGAGATGATAAAAAGATGGAAGCCACTCAAAGTTCAAGGCAGAGATGCCCCTTTCATCTATTTCAAGACAATCATGTTGGGTTCTACATGTACATTACTGCAAACTACCAATCTTTGCTTCTTACAGAAGGGAGAGGCAGGAAGAAGTGAAGAGATGGTGGCAAAACAAACTCCTGCATGACCCCCGTTCTCTCGTTGCTTGTGGCTCCGATTTATTTTGGACTTATTGTTTCAGAGTCAAAGTCATTGTTCTCATGTTTTAGTCATGTTTTTTGAAATTATGCTAATGTGCAATTAAAGCAGATATCAGCGGTACGGCCGTTTCGGCTAATGCTGCGTTCCAGGCAGGCTTTTGAAACCGTAAATTACAGCTTCAAGTCACAACTACGACTTAGTAGCGTTCCAGGTAACCCGTAGCTCGTGTTTTTACCGTCCTGTTGCCTGTGAAAGTGCACTATAACGGCCTCTCGTAACTTTCGACCCATGAACTCATACCAGATCGAACTGGTATGACTTCACAGGAAGGAAAACCACAAAGTACGAGTTTCCTTGAACGCACCATGAGTTAGCAGCCCCCGCCCTCGTTAGGCATCTATTGGTCCTCGTGCTATGTCACCACATTTGCGCGCACCCCTTGGCTGCACACACAGCCCTTCATGCCGTTCTCTCTCCTCATTGGATAACACTTGTATCCTACAAGAAAAAATTTCTCCTCGGTTTGCAGCAGAGCAGAGTGACGGAGAGACTCGTGTCTCGGCTGAAACACTCCATGTAAGTGATTGCTGACGGAAAATAGGACTATTTAGGACTTATATTAACAAAAACATTCCGCTGATATCTGCTTTAACTTGCAACCATACAGTATATTGACAAAACCGCTATGTCTGCTTTTCCTTCCTTAGCAGTTCTCTGTTACAACCTTGGATGCCATGGCCGCTGCCAATGAGGATGAGGCAGATGTGTCAAGATGAACTATGGTCGACACATTGCAGGTATTACTGTAGGCCAACAGGAGCAGATTTCAGACACTTAGGAAGTACTTTTGACTCCATCACCCATTATGCATGTGTCACATACTTATGTAATTTACATTCTTGCACACTGGTGATTCAGCAGCATGACTAAGTCAGTCAGACGGACGGCAGGGTCAGCCAGCCGCTCCACCACAGCCAGTGTTGTCGCTGTCTTGTCCTTCGGCATATAATGTACATTTCCTCAGTACCGGTGGGCTGCCGCAGTCAGAAAATTACCAGCGCTAAGCCCAATTTCCTCTCATATGGCAAGTAAATACAGGGTCAATGTTAAGAGCTGTTTTGATGCTGCTACATGCACCAGAACCACAACTGGAACTGATGGACAATTAACCTTGACTGTAATTAAGCCCAGTCAGTGCTGCTGCTGCTCTGTCACTGGAGAAGTATGTTATCCCGATGAAAGCGGTAAAAGCCATTTAAAACCCCCGAAAAGGACATTTTATTTTTTTGTTCCATCTTTTGATCTTCCAGTCAGTCACACGGGCTCATCTGATAATCAGTCGGAAGCCAGTCAACCAGTGAGCGGGGGAGTCAATGAGACCGGCAGTCAGAGTTAAAGCACAAAGCTGGTCCTGCCACGCAGTCTGATAACGTATGCATTACACCCTACAGTGCAGCAGCAGCCCGTGGTTTAATGAAGGTAATCCGAGCTCCCTGTTAAACAAACAAGCTGAGAAAACCTTCCACATCACCCTTTTTTCATCTCTCATTAAAACGGCTCGGACCGACAGTCAAGACCAGACTCTGTGGCCGCCTTCCCTTTCTTTAATCTTTCAATTATAGTTACTGTTGCTATTCTGCATATTTTCATAAGGAAACATTAGAGGTTGTTGCTGATGGGTTTTGCCCTTAGTGAGAATGTGGATGAATGACCCGAGTGATTTATCTCGACACTGAAACGGAAGGAAAAAACTGCCAGATATAAAGATTACAGATAAATGATGTGTACTTTTTTACTTTTTTGCCTGTGAGTATCGCTACCTTACACCCGCACACCCCCACTGCTTTGACAGATACTTCAACCTGTTTACAGTGGAGAGTACTGCGGGGTTTGGGGGGCTTTTATATTTATATAGGTTTAATATACTTCTACTACAGCTTTGCTTTGCCTTTAAATTGCAGTGAGATATTTGATTTACAGTTTCACCACTACGGCTCAAATTTCTTTACCGGTTGATCACAAGTAGACAGAAAACAATTGCTAACTTCTTCGTGGTCAAACTGGGAATCTGAAAGCTCCAAAATCTCGCATTTCCACCCTCTTAATACCCAGAGAGTTTACACGTGACTTAATACTATCTGTCAGGGAAAAAAAGAAGAAAATGTTGCAGATACTGTACACTGAGGGAACGAGAAAGTCAGCCACAGACAGACCCTACAGAAAGATCATTTTTTTAGTTGAAGGAGCAGAGGAAAAGGGGAGTGACCGACCGTCTGGCTCTGTAGCCTGTAATGGGAAAAAGTAAGACTCACCCGCCCCCTTACTGTGTGCTTTGCCCCAGCTGCCTATCAAAAACTAATATCCTCAAATTTGACGCTGATGTTGTCCTTTGAAATTAGAAAGAATCTGTGTCTAATGCAATAAGCCGAACCTGGCTGCTGTGAACTCTAACCTCCTTCCCCTGATCTCCATCTCCCTCCGTCCTCCTCCTCTTTATCCTCCCATCCTCCCTAGCTCCCCAGCAATTCCCTGTCCAGTCTGTGCTGCTGAGGTGGAGAGGGGAGAACCAGGATTTAGAGACCTACAGTAAAAAACCTTCTCCTCCCCTCCCATTCCGCACAGCATAAATCCGCTCAACCCAGCCTCCATCTCTCTCTCTCTCTCTCTCTCTCTCTCCTCCAACCTCCATCCACCCCAACACCCCCATACCACTGCCACCCCTCCATTTCAATTGCCAGTCATTTTTAAATACAGTAACACAATCTTAGGGAAAGCTGATATAATCTTTTCTAAACTATAAAAGTCAGTCACCCAGAGAAACATCTGCACGGTCAAATTTAAAACAAACTGTCAGGGAGTCCGATGTCCCCATAAAGAGGGAGCGGAGCAGGAGGAGCGGTGGGGAGAGAGAAGAGAGGGGTGAACGGTGGAAAATGGAGAGAGAAGGGGAATGGATTTTAGGAGGGAGTTTTAGTGCTTTCCACTTGGCATACATTTAAACAAAAACCTTCCCGAGGCCATCCGGATGCTTGCAGGGTAAAAGCTAACTCAGCAGCAACGCTACTAGTCTTTTTTTTTATTTTATGGCTGTTAGAAGTACAAAGTGATTGTCACTGTTTTACAGTCTGCTGACACCTGAGACAAGCAAATATGTGAAAGTCCTTATGGTTGACATCAGGGCAAAACACATGTTCAGTAATAGGTGCAGCATCCATAGATTAACTCAAAATAGTGTATAAAAAGGAATGGTTTTAAATGCAATACCATTAGAATGAATGTGAATACAGCAAACAGTTAGTTTAGCTTAGCATTGAGAATATGGGCGGCATTTTGCTCAGCTCTGGGCAAAAGGTAACAAATTCCTCCTAATAGCATATTTGAAGCTTACCAAGCTCACCACTGTTCATTCGGTTTAAAAAAAAATGCAAGTTGCAGTTATAGGAGGTTATGTCCAAGTCTATGTAATGAATTCATGATTATAGCTGGGTACTAAAACCTCAAAAAACAAGACTGCAGGCAGAGGGAGAGCATTTGCCCTCGGATGTTCATTTTAGCAAATCATTTCATTTTCAGAAGATGAGTGTGTGCACGTTCAAGTGTTTTCTCTTATTCTCTCCGTCTCCCTCAGCTGTAATTTTCAGGATTTTCATGGAAGAATTCACCTACAACTCTCACTCAATCATCATTCCCACCCCCTTGGCATTTACAGTATACTGTAGGTGGGGATCTGCAGTTACTCATTTAACAAAATGCATATTGCTAAAGTCAAGAGATATACGTCATTCATGCATCTAGAAATCTGGATTTACCATGCAACTGTAAAAAATGAATAAATAAATAAAATCAGAATGGACATGTTATTCATCTCAAGACCTCAAATGTAAACGGCCCTCTACAGAAGGCATTATATCCTGAAGTGAGTATAGCTAAACAATCCAACACACTTCAGTCCAATTCCCATGGGTTTTAGGTTAGAATGCCACTGAAGTACACGTTGAACAGGGGGGCACGGCGCCTGCTCTACTCTGCCCCGTCTGTTTCGAGCTGAGTGTTGGATTGGTTTAATTGATTTAATAGGAGAGCATGGAGTCACGGTGGGAGATGGGGAACACAGGATGCTTTAGAGGAGTCAAGTGTGTTGCACTACCTCAACTCGATCTTAGACAGCCGGTGTCAGCTGGCAGAAACAGCCGATAGCGATGATACGCGATGGCAAAACCCAACAGACACAAGTACGCACGAGCGGAAAAAAGGGGGCCGCGCACACGAGTTCCTCTCTCACACATAGACGCGCACAAATTCACACGCACTTGTTCCCAGCCTCGCCGTACCACACTCCCTGCTAATGGTTTGAATAACACCCAGAGTGGCGTGATAAAGCCTTAGCGAGATGTGCACATTGGTGTGTGTATGTGTGTGTGTGTGTGTGTGTATTGGTGGGGGACACTGTGGCAGCCGCCTGTGCTAATGCCACCCTGAATAGTGTGTCTAATTACTTGGCCTAGCTTTTAGCTAAATCACCCCGCCTTCTGAAGAGCCTGTATCAACAGTGACAAGGGCCTGGACAATTACATTAGCCCTCTCCCCATCCACCGGGTCCAGCACCAACAATCAGTGTGATTTGCAGCCGCTTCATTGTTGTCATCCCCTCTCTCCATGACAATGATGTTTTCCCTGCTGGAGAGACACAGAGAGAGAAGAATGGAGAGTCGGAGAGTGACAGAGAACAAGAGAGAGATTGGAAAAAGAGGAAAAAAAAGGCAAAGAGGAAATGTGGAAAAGAGGGCAATATGAGAAGAAGAGAGAAATAGAGAGGAATAGAGTTGTCAGTAGAGGGCTTACTTATGTTAATGTTTTCCCTGCTGGTGTGTTGGCAGCAGCAGAGAATGGGTAAACCTAGGTGACAGCAGCAAGTGGAGTGAGCTGGTGACTTTAATTGATACTGGAGAGGGGTCTTGCTCAAAAGCACACTGTGTGCCACACACGCACACACTTTTCTAAGTAAGTACAGTAGCCACCCACAGAATGCACACAAGGGCCATAGCTCCAAATCACATTAGAGCCAAAGCAGAAATTCTGTGCAGCTCTGCTTAGTGGCTCTTACATTTTCCAACTATAATGTAAATACATGCAGAATAAAGCTCCCAAAGTGGCCTTTTATACCTCCGATTGCTGTGCGTTCCTGCCTTTTGTTTTTTTCTTTTCACTTCCAGTCTTCCTCAGTTACACATGACTTTGCTAACACATGAGGCACACACAAAAATCAAGTGAACGTAATAGTCGCCAGGGAGTAGCTTCATGGTGTCTGAGAAGGTGGTTTGCTGGAACACAGGAAGAAACAAAAGTTAGAGGATCTAGGGTCAAACGATGGCCTTTGAACTCCCAGCCAAGTCCAAAGTACCAGGAGCTGTGAGGGGGGGGGCGGGGGGGGGGGTTGTGGGGAATTCCACTATACCTCTGAGAGACACTAAACATCAGCAGGCAATATTTCAAATGCATCTACTGACAGAAAAAAAAGGCAGAAAATGACCGTTTGGTTGTTTTCATGATCAATATTTGTCACCGCTCACTAGGTCTGCACAATCACTTGCAAAATTGCATTTTTTTTTGTAAAGGTATAATGTATCACAACATTTTTGTGCATCGTTAGAGCAGCGGTGTGTTGCTCCAGAGACGCCCTGGCAAAAACAAAATCATATCATCATGTTTGTTTGGTACCGGACCCAACCAAAAAATCACATCATCAATTTGATACTTTTTCAAATGAAACTGACCAACCCAAGATGACCATTCCAAATGAAATTGCAATCACAATCCATCCATCTGCCCATGTTTTTTTTTTTTTTTTTTGCAATAATGTATTTTGCATAGCAACACAACACATAACAAAATAAAGACAATGCAATCCATTGTGTGGAGGCCATTTCATTCTTATCTTGGATCGACAGACTCTGCCACTAATTAAAACATAATGTAGAAGCCAGGGAAACAATCTCAGATGTACATGTCCTGTAGAAATAAGTCATATAATAATAATAATATGACATAATAAAAGTCGGTCTGAGAAGGAGAAGCCATGCAAGTTATTTGTAAGTTATTTATAAGTTTTTCTATTGCTACATAGACCAACTTTCAGCTGATTATTTACAAGTTACAAGAGCAGCTCAGCCATTGTTATACTGGAATCAGCTCCTGCACTGCAAAAACTCAAATATTTCCAAGAATGTTTGTCTTATATCTTGTCAAAATGTCTAATTTCTAGTCAAAACTAGACTCATCACCTAAAAATTAACTTGTTTTTAGATCATTTTCACTTGTTTCAAACTAATTTTCACTTGAAATAAGTAGAAAAATCTGCCAATGGAGCAAGTTTTTCTTTCTCATTTTGCTCCATTGGCAGAATACTTACAAAAAGAAAAAACAAGTGAAAATGATCTAAAAACAAGTTAATTTTTAGGTGATGAGTCTAGTTTTGACTAGAAATGAGACATTTTGACAAGAAATAAGACAAATATTCTTGGAAAGATTTTGAGTTTTTGCAGTGTGGTGAGTTAAGGAATAAAGTTTAACCCTTACTCATAGGACTTTTGCGACTTAACAGTTGTTAATGAAATGCTGGTAGTGATGTTTGCATTGCAACCCCCTTGTCAGTTATACACTTCATACATCATGGAGCAGAACCGATGTGAAACACAGTTTTAATGATCTCGTGCGGATAAAACTTCTAGGATAAAACTGAAGTGAATTGAGAAGGACCGTCAGAGGAACGAGAAGAACCCTGAGTGGGATACGGACACTATGGAGAGCAGAGTGGTGCCAAGTGGGGTTGGATCACTCGACAACAAACCTGTCCCACCCTATTACCCTCCAAGCTCCCCCACAGCCCTACCCTCTCTAACCCCTCCCCTACCCCGCCACCCTCGCCACCGCTGTGTCCCCCTCACTCTGCAGGGTCACACCACCAGTCACACTACAATGACACCATCGCTGGCTTTTACTGAGTGAATAGAGGGAGAGAGATGGAGACAGAGAGGGAGAGGGGATAGTGGGGTACTCTTCACATGGAGGGCTTTGCAATCACTGTGCATATTTTACGGGTGCACCGTGTCATTGTAGGAGATTTCTGTGGGTGTCGATCGCAAATGACAAATGAAATTTTTAAGAAAAGTCCAACATCAATAAGCATGTTTGTTCGATGCTGTAGCGGGCGCATCTGTTGCATTGCAACCCACTTTTCTCCTAGGGGGGATAATTGGCCAGCTGATAGGCAATGTAACATCGTGTTCTAGCACTGGAAAAGTGGAATTGGCAGAAGCTCTCTAAAAATCATCCGCAAACGTTAGGCTTTAGTGTCTGGCCACGGCGATCAAAAAGTAAGGGCCTCTTTAAAAAACTGACTTTTTTGCATCGACGTTCGACAATCATGCTGGGAGCAAAACCAGCGCACAAGAGGCAGAAACACCAATCTGTCTGCCATTAGTAGCCACAGTAAACCAGAATGCAATCCCAACTCTCTATGCTCACAACTTTTACTGAGACTAAATGAAAGGTAATAAAGAGAGGCCAAAATTAAGACTCAAAAATCACTGCGTAACATATAAGTCGTTTAAAAAAGCGTGAGTCGTTGATATGGGCTGGAGTTGGGACGGGGTTGGGGGTGAAGGTACGGTTGAGGAGGCTAAGAGGAAAGGAGAGAGGAGTGAAAAGTGGAGCGCTTTTGGAAGCACCTCGGTCTCCTGATGTTAAGGACGTGCTCCCAGAGGTCCGAGACAATGGTACCAGTCAACAACAGGAGCTGGCCTGCCTCCTTTTCATCTCCTGCTCTCTCTCTCTCTCTCCATCCCTCTCTCTTTCTCTCCCTCTCTCTCTCAGAGCCTCTTCTCTGCACCACACAAAAGGCTCGTTGGGGGGATAGTAGGGTAGATGGGTTGAGAGAGCAGCATGGCATTTTAATGGTGGTGGAGAGAGTGAGAGAGGAGAGGAGGTGGTGAGGTTGGAATGGGGGTAGAAGCAGAGAGGCACCCCATCCCCTCCCCTCCTCTCTTCCTCCCACACACATAGAGACACACACACACACACACACACACACACACAAATATGTACATACACAAACACGCAGGCCAGCAGCATCATTGTAGGGGGCTTTTTATCTGAATGATTGCCCTCAATTAGATCCATGCTCAGAGTAGGTGAGAACAGACAGCTATCTGGAGAGGGGAGGGTTGGAGGGGGTGAGGGGGGTTCAAACCGGCAGGAAGGGAGAGATGGGGAGTGGGATGAAGGGAGACAGTGAGCTCATGCTGCATGGGGGCAGCTGGAGCGCCGAGATGAGCCTTATTTGAGACAGTTGTGATGATGAGTCCATGGATACTCAATTGAAATTTATTGTTTTAGCCTAGTATAACACTAAATGTAAATGATGATGGACAGTCAGCGCTGAAACGAGGCAAGATAGACGGTCAGATTTTGACTTACTCCAGCATTTCAGACAAAATAAACTTTCGCCACAGGTCTCTGATGTCACAATCCTTGGGAAGGCTGTGCAATAATAGACTGGCTTCCTGACATCCAATGGTTTTGCTGCTTTCCCTTCTTCACTGCTAGTGATGGAATGACCACGTTATAAAGTTAAAAGAACAATAGACGACTGGTCCGGATGTGTTGTGCTGGGGGTAACAGTTCTGACATCACAAATGTACGGAAGTCCCAACGGCTCATTTTGCTGCTCTTGATGATAATCTCACTGGGACCTTTAAATCATGCAGAAACCAACCTGATTATCAATTTTGTGTATATTTTATAAATGGTACAGTAGGGCTGTTCGATTAATCGATTTAAAATCGTAATCGCAATTATTTGGCCAGGAAGATGTTAAAAAACAAAAAGAAAAACTTCCTGTTTGTATTAGAACATTATTGCATGTCTCAGATGCCTCTGGACTGCCAATCATTGGAAGGCAGTCACCAGATGACTAAAAAAGAAATTGACCAGGTCCATTTTGACACAAACAGCTACCAAATTCACAAGTTTGCCATTTAACCAATCGGAAATCAAGCCGAGATTTTACAAAATCGAACAGCCCTATTCATAATCAGACTTCCTGTTTGTATTAGAACATTATTGCATGTCTCAGATGCCTCTGGACTGTCCTCACCAGATGACTGTGACCTTGTTTGCCAGCTACCATTCACAACCATTTACCAATAATCAAGCCACAATTTCTTCATCAAAGCATATGTGCTGTTACTAAATTGGATTGAACCTACTTACACCTATGTGTAAAGAGAGTGTAAAGAGAGTCACACTCCATTGATATTATCCAAGTCCATTTACAAGTCTTGGTCTTCACATTGAGACAGGTAGATACTGTATGTTGGCACAGCAGAAGAGGATAGAATTTGTAATTTATGTGACATCCAAGAGGTGGAGAATTAAATTCATTTTGTGTTCTACTGTCCTTTTTATGATTCTATAAGACAACAATTGTTTCAGATCCAAATAACAAATTTGTAAAAACTTGGGCAAAACTTCTTTTTCATTTGAATGTGTTTTCTGTATTTCTCGAAAAGGCTTGGGCCTTCTGCATTATATAGTTTCTGAAACTAAATGTAAATTGTTTATGTATGTCAATACCTGTGTGGCAGGAAGGGACTAGTTTGATTTTTGTATTTTGTGTCTTATAATATTGGGATAAGTTTTGACAAGAAAATAAAATCATTCATTCATTCATAGTCTTGCGGTGATGTTCAGTCAAATAAAGGCTCCAAGTTCAAAGTTTTGAAAACTTGGGCATAACAGTGTTCTCATTACCTCTGCTTGGATTTTTGACTAAAAAGTTGGCAGTGGATTTAAATTCTGGATATTGTAAGAAATAGAGAGATAAAGAGAGCTTTTCCCCTTTTTTTGTCTTGCTCTCCATCATCAGAAAAACTTTATTTATCATATCTACCAAAATGTTGAAGAAGAGCAAGTACTCCTTAAGCATGGCATAGCATATCATCTTCCTAAATTCAACTTTGACATTTTTATAAATTACATTTTACAATATTTTCTTGCATTTGCAGTACATTGCAAAAGATGCTCTAATTCTGAGAGTCCAGCCTGTAGCAGAAATTTGATTACACCAGTTTATAGTGCATGCATACATAATAATATACTACGTTAGAAGTTTGGTCTTTTCTTTTAAATCAGTGGCAAACTTAGTCAACTAAAGAACTTTAAAGACTTTAAAGATTGATCTTAATATCTGTTAAGATTCAAACCTACTTAAAGGAACAATTGGCTGCTTCCGTAAGTGAGCTGGCCGCTTGTGCTTGTGTGATGTTTTTTTCTTCATCCCAGTCTGCAGGCTGACAGCACCAACATACACACACACGCCGCACACATGCACACAGGATACAGATCATCCAGCCGTTCCCACTGCTGCTGCCCACTAAAGTCCAGTGTTTATTCTGTTTTGTTTTTAATCACAGCGAGCCTAAACTCTCGATGTAATTTTCCACTCTGCATACACCTAAACACAAACACAGACACATAGACCGATAGGCATACACATACACACTAACACATACAGTACAGTACACTCAGCTCTGCAATTACCCCACAATTAGAGATAATAACATGACCACTTCCTGGCCAATCACCTGCAGCCTTGCTATGACTCACATAGTGTTGCTCTACACACACACACACACACACGCGCACGCACACACAGATGGTTTATAAAGTTAGTGGTGGATGTAGAAATTGTGGGTTATTTTGTCTGACCGCTGTGCTTTGTGATTTTCTCTGTATCAGGCAGGTGGAGCAAAACCTTTTCCTCAATTTATGGAGATAAATGTTAGCTTTCTGTGGTTTCCTGTATATGCTCACTGCTGTCAAGACACACACACGCGCACACAAGCACACACACATATAGATATATTTATACACTGTATATACAGACACATTTCCAGGCAAAACTGAAATAACCTCTGTCAGTCTCTCTCATGGATGAGTGAGAGAATACAGTCTTTTCCACCTCCACGTAGCAAACACTCAAGTCCTTCTCTCCCTCGGGTTGCTTTAACCTGCCTTCTTCATAGCAGCTGAGGTTGATTTTATTTTCCCGGACAAAGATGTCACAGCTTCTACAGTAAGACTTCTCCAACCCTCTGAATACTAGAGGCTGTTACAGAAAACGGTATTTAATAACTGAGCTTATTGCCAGTGCTGCAGTCATTTTCTAACTCAAGACATGCTTAGGCAGGGAAACCCGACCCAGAAGCAAAACCGACCTCGCAGATTAATGTATCACGTAGATTTACCAGTTATTACATTTTCTCGCAACGCTGGAAGTGGTAACCCATTTGTTTCTACAGTTATAATCTGATATTTTCATTAGAGGATAGTTGCAGCGAGAGATGTTTTTCCCATTTCTAATGTCAAGTTTATATTAAGTTTAAAATTTGGACATAAGGAAGCATTCTGGTAACCTGGGGATTGGGGGGTGTACTGTCCAAGGCTCGGCTTGGGACGTCATCTCCTGCTCCTGGTGTCGCCTGCATGTCATTTGCGGAATTTATATTGAAATGAGAACTAAAAAGATATTTCTTTATGCATCTTCTATTCTCTAGCTGTTTAAAAGTTAGAGAGGAAGACATTTTATAGGAGGGTTTATATATTAGACCACTAGGAACGACACATTATTTAGCCAATGTTAATTTCTCTTGGTTAATCAGGTACAACACAGACATGAAATATTGCCCTTTGATATTATTAAAGGGATAGTTCACCCAAAATTCAAATTTCACTCATTATCTACTCACCCTCATGTCGACTAAGAGCTGTGAGGATTTTCTCACTCCGTTCCTTCTCTGAGTTATGGGGGGGTCTGCAAAGCAGTATTTGTCCATATAGTGGTTGTCAATGGACACCAACTTTCTTCATCCAAAAAGACACACCAAAAAACATCCAAATACCTCCATACTGCTCGTCTGTAATGTCCCTCTTGTATTGAAGCCCCGACATGAGAGATTGTTCCGAAAAAAATTAAATAAGATATTTTAAGCTTGTTTGTAGCGGAAGCTCCAAATGTCTCAGTTCACTGCTCTTCCTGTGTCAGTGCAAATCTCACGTGATTTGCACTGACCGGCGAACAGTTTCTCATGTCGGGGCTTCAATACAAGAGGGACATTACAGACGAGCAGTATGGAATTATTTGGATGTTTTTTGGTGTGTCTTTTTGGACGAAGAAAGTTGGTGTCCATTGACAACCATTATATGGACAAATACTGCTGCGTGGACCCCCCCGTAACTCAGAGAAGGAACAGAGGACAGATGTCAGCTCTTAGTCGACATGGAGGTGAGTAGATAATGAGTGAAATTTGAATTTTGGGTGAACTATCCCTTTAAACATCATCTTGTCTTGACCATAGTGATTAATTGTGAGCAGGACCTTGTGGGCTCTGAGACCCTTCGTCACCCTTCATGTACACATCTTATAAACATGAGAGCAATGGCATTGCAATGTCCAAAGGATGCAAAACTCTAAATCCAGCTAAGGCACTTGACCCCTAAGTGACACTGACCCAGCTATGCCACGCCACCAGTCACTGTTACCATAATTAGTTATAAAAGATTATTATTTATAGTTTAAGCAATATAAAAGAATCAAAACGAACACAAGCTTAAAAAAAAAAAGCAAGACAATAATGCACAGACAGACAGACTTACACATGTAAATGCCTGCCGTGCGACAGAATATTGAAACAAATCCTCAAAGAGCCCCCTCACCCACCCCCCCTCGTGGCTCATAGGGTCATACAGTCTGCCCCATACAAAACATTAGCGGATTGACACTATCACACTGGCTATCCGGCAGAGCCCCTTTCACACATAATTACAGGCTCTCATTTCCCCCGCCAAGGGAACAGGTGCAGGGGGAAAGGGAGAATAGTTCAGGCCCACTGTCTCCTTGGGCTTAGGGCCTTTTCCTGGCTCTGAGAGGCCTGTATTGACAGAGACAGAGGGGGGACGCCAGCGCCAATAAATCACTGCGAACGTGTAAATGCCACTGCACCGCATTCCGCGAAAGAACAGGAGGCCAAACGGCTACAAGTTCCTTTCTCTTTCTGTTGTTTTAAGGCCTGCCTCCTCCTCCTAACCACACACACACACACAGACACACACACAATCCACGCCTGTTTTTCTTTTACTCTCCCCTCCATCTCTCTCTCTCTCTCTCTCCGTTATGTCTCCCTTTCTCTCTCTGGTTCTCTCTCCCCCTCTTAACTCTCTCCCTCTGCTCCCCCAAGCAGCTAATAGCATAATTTGAGGAAGAATGTTCCCGGAGTTTCCTGTGAATTCTGCCATTAGTCATCCGAATGACCTCTCTGTTCCTCCCCTTTCCCTTCCGTGTCACTAACGCAGTGCTGCTTTGGAGCAATGGCTGTCTGGGGAGGAGGGAGGTAAATAGGAACCAGAGGTGAACCGAATGTGTGTAAAGCATGTCTATGTACTGTACACACACATGCATCTCTGCATGTGTGTCTATAGACATGCACAAGCGTTGTTTGTATGTGTGTGTGTAAAAATTTCAGTGTGTGTGTGCATGTATGAGGTGGAAGCTCCCCCACTCAGCAGGGTGCAGAGGTAGGGCCCCAGTACTTACCCCCTGACACTGAGCTGTTAACTGGGAAAAGTAGAAGAGGAGATGGGCAGGGTGGAGTGGGTGAAGGGTGTGTGTGTGTATGTGTGTGTGTATGGAAATGGAGATGTGCAGCAGCAGGAGAGGGGGGAGGGGGGGGGGCAACTGAGAGAGAAAGAAAGTTTGTGTCACCACCACCATGATGGCTGAAATTACTTGTTTATGTTCCTTTCAGCTCTAATAACCACAGCAATTATTTGCTTTCACAGTGCAGTTACTACTTTGGCTGCATGTCTGTATGAGATTTATTTGGATTGATTAGACAACAAGACAGAGAGAGTATGAGACCGTTATGCTGCGCAGCTACAACAATTACATATACATAAACATCATTGTCTGGGATAAGTTGGCCTTTGCTGTGGGGAGCGTGCAATTAGCTTCGGGGGAGTGAAAGCGAGGGTTGTATTCAAAAGGCAAACAGACGTTGACAAATTTAACTCCAGATGATGCAACATTTGCTGGATCTGGAAATAGATTTGGGAATCTGAAACCAATTATTTACAAAAGGAGATTCAGAGAGACTGAGAGTTAGCTTTATAACAGATGTTTTTGTAACTTGTGATTGACTCTGGATAGGATTATTATTAGCAGCTCCGCTCAGGTTTTTCCAACTTAATCCTCCGTGGAACAGGTAATTGGCAGACCTTGTTCCATTACTCCAAAACATTTATGTTAAAATCATCGGTTCATTGGTTCCATCATGTACCAGACTGTAAAGATGTCTAAACTATGTTCATAATGACCCAGCGCGAGGGGGAGTAAACTGATATAAACGAGTGCTCGTCAGAATTCTCACACTTGAACCTTTCAGACATGTCGATGTGTGACTCGCATCACAACTGCAGAAGCCAGATACTGTGCACCAGAACCGCTGCCCCCCCCCCTCCCCACTCCTTCCCAGTGGCCCGAAACCAGGTCTTTACCTATCCATACACTCCTCCCCCCTCCACCGCCCCCGACACCCCTGCGCCTATGCACGTCCAACTGCACCCCTCCCGCCCCCGCCCCCACATCAAAGGCCATCAATCTCCCACAGTACAGGGGGAAAGGCAAATATTTAGAGAAGGACTGAGCCCCCATAAATCTGTAGTAGGAGAGAGAGAGAGAACATGATACCCACCCTACTCCTCCAAACCTCCACCCCCCCGCTCCCCCACCACCATCATCCCAGTCCCTCAGCAGTCCTACGTCTTGACGGCTGGAGGAAGCCCTGGGAGGCAACAGGAACCGGTGAGGAAGAGAGAAGGAGGTCTGTGCCAACACCAGCGAGGAAGACGATGGAGATTAAGAAAGAAAGAGAGAGAGAGAGAGAGAGAGAGAGAGAGAACACCCTCCCACACATGCAAACAAAAACACACTCCTATTAACAAAAAGAGGGCGCACACACACACACACACACACAGCATGCATGGACACAGTGGTCCTCCTCCTCCTTCTTCTTCTTGGCTTTTGATTTAGTGCAACTTTCAGTTCCACTCAAGTGAGACTCTAGAATATTAGCAAGTATTTACGTCCTTTTTCATTGGAAAACAATACGGCTTTCAGTAATAAAGAAAGGAACGCTGCACTGACAGGTCAGGGTTGGGAGGTCACTGGAGGAGTAAATTGGGGGCAGATGAGCTCCTGAACAAAAGCAGGGCAAGCTTCTACAAAAACTGCCCAGGTATAGGAGATGGAGGTTGTTGCTCCTGACCAGCGTGAAGGGAGGCAATACAGGGAGACACAACTATTAGTCTTCTGTGTGAGAGATGAGGTTTTTACAGTGAAATCCTACACTAGGCATACTGTTGTTTCTACTAGAGAAACAAACAAAGTCAAGCATTTGAAGAATTACCCCTTTGGTTCTAAAGGTTAGTCCTGCTCTGTTAAACGATTGATAATGTAAAACTGTTAAGACCTCTGATGTAGTACTGTATGTGACACATTAGAAGCAGGTTCATGTGCACCAAAGTCACTGCTTAAAGGGGTAGTTCACCCAAAATTCAAATTTTACTCATTATCTACTCACCCTCATGTCGACTAAGAGGTGTGAGAATTTTCAGAGTCCTCCGTCCATTCTCTGAGTTACGGGGGGGTCCGTGCAGCAGTATTTGTCCATATGGTTGTCAATGGACACCAACTTTCTTCGTCCAAAAAGACACACCAAAAAACATCCAAATACCTCCACACTGCTCGTCTGTAATGTCCCTCTTGTATTGAAGCCCCGACATGAGAAATTGTTCCGTCGGTCAGTACAAATCACATGAGATTTGCACTGACACAGGGAGAGCAGTGAACTGAGACACTGGGAGCTTCCGTTACAAACAAGCTTAAAATATAGACATTTCATTTTTTTCTGAACAATCTCTCATGTCGGGGCTTCAATACAAGAGGGACATTACAGACGAGCAGTATGGAGGTATTTGGATGTTTTTGGACGAAGAAAGTTGGTGTCCATTGACAACCATTATATGGACAAATACTGCTGCATGGACCCCCCTGTAACTCAGAGAAGGAACGGAGGACTCTGAAAATTCTCACAGCTTTTAGTCGACATGAGGGTGAGTAGATAATGAGTGAAATTTGAATTTTGGGTGAACTATCCCTTTAATATAACACAAACATGCAGTCACAAAACACAAAACAATGTATTCGCTCACATAACGGAAGACAATATTAAAAACAGGAAAAATGATTAATTGCAGAGTAACACTGCACCTAAAGTGTAACACTGACACACAAAGACAGACACACACAGAGAGGTGTCCCTTGCCGTCAGCTGTCAGAGCCATATGAGGGATTTAAGGAGCTTTGCAGGGCTCTGGATGCCCCTACTGACTAAGCGAGAGTCCCAGGGGTGAGGCATTGATCCATTGGGCAGAGTGTGTGTCCTGTTCCCCCGACAGACTTGTTGATTGACTTTTCCGCTCCGCTGGGAGACAGCTTGAGATAGAGACACATAAATGCCTTAACACCAGAGGCCTTGATGTAGTAATACATGCACAAGTCGTTGAGAGAGAGAGCAGATGCGTGTGGGGACTTGCATAATTTGCAGGCAAAATTACACAGGCACACGGGCAAACATTATGCAGTAAGATATAGTATACACTATGCATGCATCGCACACACTCGCTTACACCTTTACCGCTGTCAGCACCACAGCTGCCATATTCATGAGTGGGATCTGCGCTGAGCTGCATTATCATGGCCCAGACCCTGCCTTTGTTCTGGCCTTTGTTGGCTTTCCTTGCCTGCCTCTGCCTCTGTCAAATGCCACGTCTCTGCAGACCCTGTATTTTGAGCATCAATGTCAATAATCAGACATACAACGTTATGGAACCTGTGGAGACTTGGATACATTTTTTATGCCTGTGGTTTTGTGTGTGCTTCTTTCTTCCTTCTTCTTTGTATGCCTGCAACATCTAAGTATGTTGTTGAATGGATGCTTCATTCTAAAAGATTTTAAACTTTGCTGTGTCGGGATTTTAGTTTAGATTTTTTTAGTCACTTTCCTAATTTACTCTATGCTACAAAAATTAAATATTTTCTTTTTTTTTCATAAAGTCATTGAGTATTGAAGTTGTTCGACATATCATTGCAACAGTGAAGCGTTTGGTTTTCAAAGTGACCGAGTCTGGTCAAGTCACCTGTCTATTCATGATTCGTCAGCTCTGTAGCAATCTGGACTGCACTCTGTCACTGCCTTTCCGTTTTCTTTCCAATTCGTCCTTCAAACACACTCACACACACTCACACACACACACACATGCATATCGGTGCCTGGGGGAGGATAAGGGTTTGGGATGTGCTGGGAATGGGCACCTAATTGCTTCTTACTGATCCAAATAGCACATCAGAGGCAACAGCACTTCAGCGGACCTCCGAAGAGATCCACTAGGTTGGGCCTGTTCATTACCCTGCTAAACCCCCAGCTCGACCCCTCATACACACATATTTCACACACACCTCCACCCCTTCACCTACCCCGGTTTATTGTTCCTGGGGTTTAATTGGAGCGATGTTCTCCATTGTGAGCAGGCTCAATGGCAGTGGAGGGCTCCATTGTCGGGTTGAATGAGGGCAGGAGTGTTCATTAGGTGAGTCTCTGAATAAGGCCTTCTGGAGGTAGGGTACTAAGAGCCGGGGGCTGCCGGGGACCTCCGGGGTGGGTGAAACTGCTTGCTCTTCTCCTCTCCCCTGATCTCCTCTCTTTTTTTCTCTCCTCCTCTCCTCTCTTTCCTCGCTGCTTCCCTGCTCCTCTCCTGCTGTCTTCTTTCCTCAACAGCCTGACGCTTGGCCCTGAAAGGCAGCGGCTTGCATTTGTTGGGAGGGCAGGCTTTGTCCTCACCGGGAGGATGAATCGTAGGAGAAGAACAGAGACGGGGATCAAAGACCGACTACAGAAAGAGCGAGGACCACCGCCTCTGATGGAGTGAGAAAGGGAACCGATGAGCCTTGGAGCCTGGGAGAAGTTTCGTCATTCCTCAGTCTGCATTTTGGACCCGGCTCCTCTCTGGTGGTCCCACCCTAAAATGCTTGATGAAACACTACTGTAAAAAGTGATACTTCGTTGATCCCAGTTGGGAATATTCTTTACACATGCCCTCGCCCAGAGAGGTCAGGGCACTGGTTCAAGCTGCAGAGCAACACCCACCTGGGCTGGTATGGGTTCCTCCTTCCTGAATACTCTGGGCTCCAACTGCTGGGCCACCCTGCAAACACGGCAAACACTTCACAAGCAGGCGGTTTTGTGTGGAAGCCCAACTGCAGGAAAAAAACAACTTGGCAGTGGAGAGAAAAGATGACTGTCTGGGGCTGTGATTTAGATGACAGGTTGTAGAAAAGTGAGAATTTTTATCCCCCACAAAAACTGATATGTGTGTAAAATGAGCACTCATCACGGTGGTAAAAAAAAAAAAAAAAAAAAAAAAGTGAAGGAGGGGAAACAGGTGGGCATTTCCGAATGTCTCCCTGCTGGAATTGGCATAATACGCACTAGTCTGGCACACACCCATATGCATGCTGCTGCTCTGACAGAATATGTTGAAGGCTACAGGGATTTACTGCTCAAATATATTCCTGGTTTTCTTTGGTTCCCTTCTGGGAGCAGGGTTGTTTGAAATTGAATTAAACTCATTTGAAATCTATTGCAAAGAGAAACTTCCAATTAACGACATTTTAATTAACCTTAAAATGTTTAATTTAGCGTAGAAAAGAACACACCATTTACTTTCTGAACAGCCATGAAGTTGAGGTGGAAACCTTTTAACGGAGCGATCCGATGCCAACATTTGCCGTGGCTGTTACATTTCTCATTCCGGGGCCGCTGCGCTGAAACATTTAAGCTTCCACAGGGCTGACAGCTTCTGGCAGACCAACCGTCAGCCAGTCCTCAAGCCGGTGCCAGTGGCTGAGTGCTCTGCTGTTGAGCGTGGCGTGCAGTTGGACGACGTCTGTGTGACAGGCTCTACTTTCACACTGACCAGAGCCCCCTTCGCCCGCTCCCTGCCCAGCCGCTGATGTCATCATCCCTCCGCCACACACGCTCCATTCTCCCTTAGCCGCTACCTTCCGCTGTTTACATTTCTCTTACTGCCCAAAAAACAATACCAGACATCTTGTCCGCCACGCACGTATAAACACAGGCCCAACCTCACGCTTAATGCTAATCTGACATCATCAGAGAGGTGTGTAGGGTTACACAGCCTTATAGTGTGTACACATGAAGCCAAGGCTTGGAAACTGTGTTATTGCTGCCACACACAAACACATATTACTTCTCCTTAACAAGGGTGCGTTCAGGTTTCTGAAACAGGATGATTCATCTGTCTCTCAGCTCCACTCCTGCAGCTCCCTGACTTCAAACAGACTCACTTTCCTCTCCTCTCCTTCTCTGACAGTATTTATTTTTTTGTCTGAGCGGCTCGCATAAAGCCCTGCATGGACAGTGTAGCGTCTGCCTTATGCCTAGGTTGTCAAGAGCGCCGCTGACACAACAGATCCGGGAACACATCGACACGCAAACCCAGATTCTATACTGCAGGTGTGAATACAAATTCGTTTCCCGGCGGTGTGGTGACGCACACCATCTACCACCCACGGAGCTCTGGCCTGTATGTGGTCGTTTAAAGGTGTTTGGCCTATGGTAATGTTTGTGAAAATTATTTAAAGGAGCAATGGTAAACTTAATTCACACTGAGAGGGCCTGTGGACATGGGTCTGCATTTGGAGTCCCTAGTGACGGTCTCCTGTCCCTTCCTGTTTAGCCTGGGCGTCTGCCGCACATAAACACTGTAGGGGCCTCCTCTACTTCAGGATATGTGGACGTATGGAGGTGAGGGGGGGGCAAGAGTCATGGTTTCAATCCGACTGGAAAGCCACCTCAGAGAAGGCCCGCGTGCAGCCTGAGAGGGACAGGGTGGAGCAATGTGAAGGGATGATCCTTAAACTAAAACGACCGAAAACAAAACCTGCTTTTTTCCCTCCCTGCTTTATGTAAATACCTTACAAAGTTTGGGTATAAACAAACACAGGTACCCAAGTTGATGTACTGCACTGTGTGTATTCCAGTGGGTGATATTCTATATTTTGCTTGCTGTCAGCAAATCCAATGAAAACAATAACTTGATCCTTCCAACATGAAATCTGATATTCTCCTGTCTGACGGACCTCAGTCGCTCTCCAAGAATGAGACAAACTGTTGCACTCCATGATGACATTTTCCTTCATTATGATGAACGCAGGCGCTGTAGTTTATCTAGACTCAATCCAAAATATGCTTTTGTCTTTCCACAGAATTTCATTATTTATGTGTAACACTTGCTTTTGCTGTCACTTTGCCCTTTCCAGCTGACACAGTGCACCTCTGCAACTGTTATTCATCTTCAGGTTTCATTAAGTAATAAATACTGTATATGTATATCAGGACACCTGGATGCTCAAGTTGTTGCACCATTGTGCAAGTAAAGCATGCTATAAACAAAACAGGAAGCCTATTAAAGCAACATTGCGGAGTTTCAGCTCAGTGCTTCCACCATCTGGTTGAGAAGCGCTATCGTCTGGGGGGAAAAACGAAACTTAACGAAAACGAAACTTATCAGCCGGCACATCCAGCGTTTATTCCCATTAATAAACAACAGTATTTCCCACAGGAGACTGTGTGGCGGGTGGTCGGGGGAGGAGGGAAGAGAGGGGGGCGGCGGTGGCGACGACTCAGCGACGGCGACCGGAGGGGAACCATAAGTTTCGCTTTTACCCACCATGTCTCTCATCTCAGAGGTGAGGAGGTGTTTCGTACCCGTGCAGGGAAGTTACATAGTGCAGTTTCAGCCGACGCGACCCGGCTCCGGCTGCAGCGACAGCACCATTCATCCTATTCACCATTTTTCTGTCATTGCAATGAGTCTGGAAACATTATTTTAAGGCCGAAAAACTCTGCAATGTTACTTTAAACCTTTACCTATGCTTTTCACTCAAACAAAAACATCACAAGTCAAAATCAGGAAGGTCTTTCAGAAATGCCAGGTGACACCACCTTAGAGCCTGCGCATCCGTGTGCTATTGTGTGCACATGAGGGGCACGACAAACTGTAGTTTAAAAAGATGAACGGGAAGAACAACTTCCCTGAGCCGCCACTGTCCTCGCTCCTGCTCTGATCACAGGGACGGATTTGGTCAAAGATAATGAATTCAAGATCACAAACCTAGCGTCGCCGCACCCAACTCTCTCTCATCTGTGACAAGGAGGGGAACCGCTACAACACCATGTGCAGGGGCCGCAGAGGGACCACACAGCGGCAGCTCAACCATTCATCAGTGTGAACATCTAGTTATGGTCTGACAATGATAAGATGTTATGGTACACTGTCTGTTCCCAGCGTGAGCACAATAAAAGTCGAACTCGTACGGCAGCAAAGAGGAAGCCGGTTAAAAAGTGATTGTTGGTCATTCTGTCTGGGTTTGAATCCAACCACAGAAAACATTATGTCCCGGTCGTCACAGTTTCGCTGCTTCTTATGTTTCCAATATTTACTGTCAAAAAAAATGTACATAAAAAAAGAAAGGCCGCCTCGGGCACTGCGGCGCTACCGCAGCGACTACGTGATGCATGACAAGAGATGATTCTGTCATTAACTTCTGTGCATGGCAGTCGTGTAACATGTGCGGCGAGGAACACAGGCTATGGTATGCGTGGATTTGTGCACGCTTACTTTCATGTCAGCATGTCTCCATGTGGATGTGCTTGAGTTACAGCTGAGGGGACTTGGCAACACTTGTCCCCCGTAGCGCTGAGCGCTGTGAGAATGTTTCGCAGGCTGTTGCGTAAAATTCTCCAGTTTGTTTGTTTGCTCTGCCTTGGTACCATAAAAACTCTGGGACGGGCAATTGGCACCGCCCTGTTTACATGCCGAGGCTGCGACTCCACAGAGATGAAGCAGAGTCGGCCTGGGGAACAAATGTTTCCCCACGCTGCCTCACCACAGAGGGGCACTGATTAGGGCAGCCGTGGGGAGTCTGACGTGTCAACGGCTGGCTGCGGTGGGGAGTCTAGGGATCCCAGGCATGAGTGAGGCTCTGCCGTATGAAGAGACAACTTTGCCTCTCATCTTTTCCCCTCCCTCTGACTTTAGCCGCATCACACGGCCACCATACAGGAAGTAGACGCATCTTCAAACAACTGGGACAAGAGAAGAAGAAGAGAGAAAGACGAAAGTGGCAAAGGAAGAGGAAAACAAAAGGAAAAGGATACTAAGTACCTCCTCCAACGGTGAATATCCTGCCTGAAGGAGTGCCATCTGGGGCTGAACTTTGAAAAGGGGAGAGAGGAGAACAGAGAGCGGCGGGTCGAGGCTGGGGTCCGTAAGAGAGGGGAAGGTGGGAGTCCAGCTGGGTCCCATTAGGGCCGGATCACATGTGCCTGCGGGGCGTGGTGGCGGTCCGAGGGGGGGCGGGAGGGAGCGGGGAAAGGCGGTGGGGAGGAAGTGCTGAGAGCGATGGGCCCTAGACCCTGTGAAGCTTTATTAGCGCCGTCGTCTGCTCTCCTCTACGGGGCCGCTCGCACCCGCCGCCCTGCCTTAACCCCCTCCTCCCCACCCTCCCCTTGCCCTCCAGCACCGCCAGGGCAGAACAGTATAAAACTATTAGAAGGAGGGAGACGGGACTAGACCACCCAGACACACATACACACACACACACAAACACACCCATAATGGCTACCAGGAGGAGGCCCCAGCATGAGAGCTGCAGCTGGAAAAGGAGAGGGACATTCATACACACAATAACACACACACACACACAACAGTGACACACTGAAGTAGGGTGCATGTCACACACATCTGTGGGCGTTCATTTCTTTAGTTTTGTGTGTTTTACTAAGCAAGCCGGTATATTCTGGATAATCATGACATTTGCATTTGTATTAAAGGGATAGTTCACCCAAAATTAAAATTTTGTATTGACGCCCCGACATGAGAAATTGCACTGGAAGAGCAGTGAAGTGAGACACTGAGAGCTTCCTCTACAAACAAGCTTAAAATATAGACTTATTTCATTTTGTTCGGAACAATTTCTCATGTGGGGGCTTCAATACAAGAGGGACATTGCAGATGAGCAGTATGGAGGTATTTGGATGTTTTTTGGTGTGTCTTTTTGGACGAAGAAACCTGGTGTCCATCGACAACCATTATATCGATAAATACTGCTGCATGGACCCCCCCGTAACTCAGAGAAGGAACGGAGGACTCTGAAAATTCTCCCAGCTCTTAGTCGACATGAGGGTGAGTAGATGATGAGTGAAATTTGAATTTTGGGTGAACTATCCCTTTAATGTCTGCGTCTGCCATGACCACCTGTGGGTCTCTCTCCCATTGTGGCTGGGATAGGTGTAGATGCTCCAAGCTGTGTGTGTGTGGAGGGAGATGGGAGGGAGGGGGCGACAGAGATTGTTTGCATTCATACTCTGTGCTTGTCTTTATCTGTGTATAGCTTACATTTCACAGTCCCGGCATATCTGACATGCCTGCAGGTTCATCTGCCGCAACCTTCCCACCACCCATCTCTCCATTCACCCCTGGTGGTGGTAGGGAGAGGTGGGGGGGGGCATGAGAAAAGCCCGTCTGGAATCTGAGCCCTTCCTGAAATGCTGACCAGCACCATGAATGGATGCGTCGGTTTTGTTGGGACGACAGCGTTCGCGCCCTGCGCAGCACCAGACGAGTAATGAGCGAAAAACGTCGGAGAGTTTGTGGGTCTGGTATGTCAACATTAACATTCTGGGTTCAAAGTGTCTGAGTGCTGGAGGAAATCTCAGGTTTGGCAGCGTGTGCAGGCATCAGAGGAACTGATGGTGCCCCACAGTGGCTGCCCTTCAAAGCTCCTCTTGTGTTTGCCTTTCGATACAGAGGATAATTATTTTCTGTGGTGACACATGAGAACACCAGTGAGAAAATATATATTAAAAATGAATCATTACGGACAGAGTATAAATGTTGAATTGCAGCTATAAATGTCAAAGAATCTGTAAAAGCTTATCAAATGAACATTTTATTTTAAAATCTGGAAGAACGAATGAAATGAAAACGGCACTGAAGCTCGTCTAAATTCGATATTAGCCCGAATACGGCCAAGATAGATAGATAGATAAAACGGGGTCAAATTATATTTAAAAACCAAAAAGAAAATAAATATCAGTGCTTTTCTTACCTGAATAGTTTGTTGTGTTTAAAGGTACTAAAGAGTTTTCATTAAGAACTAATTATTAATCTGGGATATCCCCGCCAACGTAAAGATTTACAGAGTGACTTCTCTGCCAAAGTAAGTGTGAGAGGGTGTGACACTATATTTGCTTGTTGATATGTGTGTACAGATTTTAACCCATCAAGCTGCTGTAAAAAAAAAGACGCGTCTCTCTTCTCTTGCCCACGGTCCAGGTCAGGACACCACAGCCAAAGTTATAAGGTTTAATACTTCAGCCATTCAATCATTAAGGTGTTTTATACAGCCTGTCCCTGGACTTCTCTTGCTCGTAAAAAAAATAATATTTGTCTTTCCAACTGCACAGTGGACCACAAAGTCCTCATGTTTTATTTTAGTCAGAGCAGTAAAACCCTGTTCTTCCCCCTGCCAACCTACTTCCACCATCAGCCGTTGTTCTTGTTCTGTAATGCGAGGCTACGTGAGCGCATGTGTGTGTATGTGTGTGTCGAGCCAAAGGGGAAGGTCAAGGCTGCTTGAGATTTTGAGAGTTTTTTTTTCCTGTTCTATATTTCCCAAAAAATAAGAGAGGAGGAAGAGAAGGGAGGACATCATGTGTCAAAAGATGAGAGAGAAGAGAAATGGCTGTTTTAAATGTGTAACCTGCATCTTAAGCCTGGAATAACATTTTCAAAACAAGAGTGATGTGATTTATTGACAATTGTAGCTATATATAGGGTCAGTGAAATCTAAATGGAAGTTACAAGAACTACCTCCAGGGCGACTCAGCCACAACCGCACCTGAGTCACTGTGCTTTGTGAAGTGTTCACAGACTCAAACCAGGGCCATTCATGGTCAAACCCCATGGACACCAGGGCAGCCCAGGTCAAATGGGCGCTATGCACAGCTCCACTACTTCCTCAACTTAAAGCTGCTCCTTTATTTCCTGTCTTACATTATTGGACAAACTGATTAATCCAGGTGTGTCTGAGTAGTCACAATGACCAGACACACCTGGATTAATCAGTTTGTCGAATAATGTAAGACAGGAAATAAAAGAGCAGCCTTAAATTCAGGAAGTAGTGGAGCTGTGCATATATTCCAGTAAATGAAAGCTTCTTCTTTTTGGGTTGTGTGGTTGTAGATTACAGGTCCTGTCATTAGTGACATTTCAGAGGTCGAAGGATAATCTCCTAATTGCGGAGGACAACCCGTCTGTGACTGAACAGTCTGACACCTATTCAAACAAAGACCACACATCAATGTCAAGCTTCAACTTGTGTGCCACTAAATCCATTGAAAATAACTCAGTCAGTCAGACACTGTGGACAGCCCAGTAAAAGATCACCAAGTGAAATGTACAACATCTGTTAATAAGTGTCATGCAGCTCTCGGCTTTATTCCCTGAAGCTTTAGAGTAGAGAGGCTGCATCTCAGCTGAACTGTGTCAAGTCAGATTTTCAGTAATAGCTACTGGATGTGGTGCTGTAATGCAACAACAGCCAGGACTAAACGAGCCGAGGGACTGAGATGAACAGAGAAAGTGTCATTCAACAAGGAGTGAATGAAGACTCCCGTCGTACAGAGAGCCGAGCCACAGCTCAGATCAACGCTGCCGTAGAGAGAAAGGAGCGTCCATTCACAGATAATCATTGCTTTGAGTGACACACGGCTGAGTTGAATGACCCCACGGCTACAGCCTTGTGATTTCTTTGTCACCTACACCTGACTGTGTAGATAACACTGTGTTTTCTTTTCATTATATTGCAGCTATGACAAATGATCACAAGCACAAAAGAATGACTCACAATTATGGCAAGAATTCTTGTTAAATTGCAAAATGCTATATTTGTTGTATTTTATGCTATTTGGAATTTCTGCTGCTGGAAGTTTCTTAGTGTCACATAATCACTAAATAAACTGTATTTCCATGAACCAAAGAACTAACTGGCTTTTCCTCAGCTGCGTCTGAGTGTTTATGCATGGCACAGACTCATTAGCCCCAAGTGCATGTGTAACGCTGCCTCATTAGCTAATCAAACCAGAGTCTCAGACGTACGAGGAGAGACGTCTCATTAAGCAGGAGAGGAGAAGATTAGAGAAGAGCCATCCTCGGGATTATCTTAAACTGTTGTGCAGTTACAGCTGCAACACAAACTCCAGCTCAATGAGAGATCAGGCTCCTCGTGTATAAATCTCTCGTGTGTAAATTTGCTCGAGGTCAAAGTTCTGATTCATAACTGATTTACAGAGGCACTAATGTCTAGATCGCTGATTTGCATTAATTCCTTCCCCCCCGTGCTTAAATACAGAAAGATGCTGACCTCGTTTCAAATCGGTTTTGCTAAACTCAAAATAACTCAAATCACTGCTAATAACAGCACTGCTAGATCATTTTTTTGTGCATTTCAATGTACCTGGGAGTGATTTTAAATAGCAGAATAGAATATAGAAAAAGAGCTCATCATTATACAAGTCTGAGGGAACGGAAAAGCGGGGACAGGTTAATGGAGTATGTCAGGGGTCGGCTTTGTTATGAGTATGGATTTGAGAGGGCTGGTGCACATTAATGACCAATGTTTTATCCACTTGTGTGTTAAAGCATAAAAAGTACAGTCACATAATGGAGGGGCTCAAGTGTTTGTATCAGATTTTTAGATACTATATGAGTCATCACACTTTTTTAGGAGTAGCTGTATACTAGGGTTATTTTTAGGTGCAACCAATAGGATTGAGTAGCCTATTGACTTGGGAGAATTACAATATTGTGCATTGTGTGGAAAGGAAATGCTAAGCAGGGTGTCTGAACTGTGTGGTAGTTATCGTCTGCAGTTCCAATCATGATGCGGACATTTTCAGTTCCACATAAACTCAGACGTCTGGTTTTACCATGCAGCTTTAAAAGTACTAAAAGTAAAATCCCTTTTGTCTGTCTTTTTGATGGATGGACAGACAGGTGAAACTAAAGCTCACTTACTTTTATCTTGTCATTCATTCCATGTTTAACACCAGAAAAGATTCTCTGCCAACAGTGAGAAGCAGTATGACGGCTGCTTGGGTCAAAATGCAGGTTGAAAGCAGTAATATTTACAAAGTGTTATATTTCACACCTTATCAGATTTTGATACTGTGAAACAGCAACCTGCAGCTACTGCATAACAAGATGCCAGCCCTGCCTGTCTCTTATCAGCTGTTTACAGTACCAGTAAACACAAATCCTTGCCACCATTTCAACATTTACAACCATCATCATCATCATTATAGGCAGGCATCAGAATCCAGAGCGCCGTCCGGCAGTGTTCAGGTGTTAAACAGGGAAGTCTGATCCGAGTGTTGGTGACAGAACAGCGCCCACTGCAGCTGGTTATTCACAGACTTCTCCGGTGTCTTTTTGTCTGAATGATTAGATCTGGACTCTCTGCTCCGGTCTGCTGCCGTTTAACAGCACTGTTAGGCTGTCTGATAGTGTGTTAACTACATGAATCTCTGTGGGTGTCATATCCATGAGCCCACCTGTCTCCTCTCTCCCTCTGAGGGACAATAATTCTGTGTGGACAGGAATGGGGAGCACATGCAGTCATGGCTGTGGAGTCATATTTCCCTTTCTATTCATACTGCTATGTCAGATCCGTCTGTCCGTCTGTCTGTCTGTCTGTCTGTCTGTCTGTCTGTCTGTCACTCTGTCCGTCTGTCTGTGTCTAGCCTTTATAAATGACTCAGACCAGCTAGCAATACTGAGCAAAAGATGTGCAAATCGGCACATTGACCTTAGGGAGGCCACAGAAATTTGAGGCACTTTTCTGCCAAGAACAAATATTATGCTATGACATTTAATGATTCATTGAGTCAAGGTTATACAACATTTGTGCAGTTTTATGATGGTGAAATCTGCTGAGTGAAGCACAGTGACTACATACAGAGAACAGAGAAAGACAGGGGAAGCAAAAATTGTGCAGTCTGTACGACAAGCAGGAAGCTTGAGGTCAATTCTCCAAACAAATATGCAACAGCGCTCATAGGTGCACAACTCTTGTGGAGGGGACCTAATGGTATGTAAGTATATAAATAAACAATTTTAATTTGTTTAAACAAACTCAAAAACTGTGCTCAAACCATTTTTGAGATATTAATTATTTGATATCATTTTAAAACATAGGAAATAGAATATAATGATTTCATGCCTCAGGGAAACTACTGACTGGACTCCTTGGAGGGAAAGAAAGTAAACCACAGAAGAAAGTAGAAATAAATTACGAATTTTGACTGAGTATTCAAGTAAACACAACAGTAAGTGACAAACAAAAAGAAATAGTTTTGAGACAAAGAGACAGACAGCTATGGGTGGGGTTGATGTCTGTGAAGGGGAACATGAAGTGGCAGACGGAGTATTCAGTGTCGGGGCTGGGTTGGGTTTCCAGCTTCAGCATTGTCAACACTTTCACTCCTTCGCTCTAGCTCTACATCGCTCCGTAGCCCACCATGCGTCGGGCAGGATGGGGTTCACCCTCAGAACAGGAGCTGGCGTCGCCCCTCGTGCCAAAACTACTCCGACTTTACAACACATGGAACCTGCGAACATGACACCGGCACTCGGTGGAAAACAGCATGCAGGACCAATTCTGTCACGGCCCAGGCCATCTGAAATGAATGTTCTCGCCCCACATCGCTTGATCTTGTTGATCCATCCCTTTACTCCTGCCAGGTTTAGATTTCCCTCCTCACAAACACATTTTGTCACACATGAACTCCCTGGATCAAAGCCTAATAAATTTACAGCGCTTCACGTTTGAGTGTGTTTAACTGATGTCGGCCCACTCGCCATGTGTGCATTTGACAGAGACATCCGCTGGAGAGACAGCACGAGAAGTAGAAGAATCAGAAGATGAAAGATCTGGGGTGTGGATGACATGAGAGGCAGAGCTAGGTGGGAAGATATGAAATAAATATTTCTGAGCGCCGCACTGACGGAGCAAGAACATGTGTGCTTGTTTAATGTTGGTGTGGGGAGTCAATATGAGTGTAGTAACAGGGTAAGAGGGAATAGGGTCTGTGGCTGCTAGTGTTTAGGTTTAGCAGTGTCTGATGACAGCTAGCTCTTCTTGAATGTGGCTACGAGCTGCCCACACAGCTGCTACAGGCTGAACGAGAGGTAGCCAGAAAAACTGCATTAACATAGTATGCTAGAGCATGAGTGATGGATGGATGGATGAAAGTATAAACAAATTTGGGAAATTTACTTGCTAGCCCCAGCTTTGTTAGCTCTATAACAACATACCACCAACAACCCCTAAAAACACCCACATAAAGACACTATAGTAAAAGTTTTAATGAACATAAGGGTGAAACGATCAAGACAGTCAGGACATAAACTAAATCAAACAAGCTGAGAGGCAGGCGCCTGTCTTCTGGTGCCAGCTGCAGGGCTTTTAGCTTCAAGCCCAGGTCAGGTGGATGATGGATCTCGCTCCCTGATCAGGGCCTGGGTGGAGGAGAGAGGCAGACAAGCAAGGCCACACCCCTCCCGGCCATAACAATACTTTCATTTCTTTCTCCTCAAAATTTAAAGACCCCCTTTGATGAAAATCAAGTTTTTAACCTTGACCAAGAAATAGCATGAGTAAAATACGTGCACAACAACTCCATCAACATGACTGCACATTTCTACCTTGGAACTGCAGTGACAGATTGAAGACTGACCATATAACCTATAGGGAGCCGATGCCATCAACTCAACAGGAGGAGGAGGAGTGTGGGCAAAATAAATCAAACAAGAGTTTGCATTAGAGCAACCAGCCACTGCCAGCTGCAAGATAACAAACAACACAAACAAATACAAGATGCTAACTGTGCTAACCAACAGACTCTTCCTGTCATCTCAGTCTGGCTGAGGCCTAAGCATGATGTCCCCTTCACTAAACGTCCTGATATGCACTGTCAATCATGTTTGCAGAGGAACATTTTCAGTTTTTTAAATTAATCTTAAACAAAATATCATGTTTGCAGAGGAACATTACATGAATAATTGAATAAGCAGTCCCCAAAGTCACACCACTTTCAACAATTTGGTGTGAACGGTTCATTCGCAATATGCCAGAGTTTAATGGTGTGAGGTTTTTGGGGGTTTTTTTCCTCTCAACGCAACAAACCCACAGCCTCCCAACCTGATGGTGTAAGATATGTTTAAGGCACTTTTGTCAACCTAAGACAAGGAAGCAAAGTAAGAAAATGAACAAGTGCATTTCACAGCGTGTCAAACGGTGCCTTTAACGATACCATCCCACATCCCAAAACTTAATACAGCTCCCTTCTTGCTCTGTTTTCTTAGCAAGAGTCTATATGAAGTGAAACACTTGTGCTTTCAATGCTTGATGCCTTTTTTATTAAGCCTGGGTATTTTATGGTCAAGAGGAATGAATTATATTGGGTAAATGCAGTCTGTTGTTTTAGGACCCGTGCGGCTACTCGATTAGAGTAGTCATTTTGGTCTACACCTCATTCTGCAGCCCATAAAGAGCAAAACCTCAGAGAATGTGCATGTGTAAGCTCTGTGTGGAATAACAATGACACAAGAATAGAAGCAGCCTCGGGGAAAAGAAAACTGATTGAAAAATGAACAGACAAAGGATCAAACAGCCTTGAGGGAAATATGAGATGCTTTTGATTATTCCCACGGTTGAATACTTAGCATACGGAGCCCCTTTCTCTCTCTGACTTACTTACATGCACACACAGCCATTAACACACACATAAACACACACAGGTTGCCGATCATGCTGACCACCCAGCCAGTGCCCCCTGGCCCCCACCTCTCACCTCGCTCAGGGGCGCTATAGCTGAGAAAAACTACACCGTTCACTTCCTCCCCTGACCCCCCCCCTCTCTTTTCCTCCCTCCCTCCCTACCTAGTTCCTCAGTCGCTCCCTCCCCGTCTCAGTGCCCCCATTCATGTTGTAACAACTCGTAAAGGAAGGAGACTTTGACCCCATCAGTAAAAAAAAAAAAGTTCCCAATCTCCTTAGTTTATCTGCTGTGTGTAGGAGGGTTAGGCAAACTCAGACTGACTCTCGTGGAGATGACGGCCGTGCGCCGACTTCCTGTTCAAAGTTCCATTGTAAATGTCCAAAGTTCCATTGTAAATGTAGGACTTATTCAAACTGCCCTTCCCTTTAAAAGCAACTTTAGTAAAATAAACAATCATCACTCAGAGTGGCAATATCAAATTTTCTTTAAAATTGTTTAAAATCATTTTTAATTGACTTATTATAACTCTCTGCAAATGCGTAGGACTTATTCTAAACATGGCCCTTCCCTTTGAAGCAGAGAAATGCAAACTCGTAACTTCCGACCGGTGAACTCGTACCAGATCACTTCACGTTTCTTTTGGAGGGTACGTCGCCACATTGATGAAAAGCCCCGTCCTCATTGGAACAAAATATACCATGACAATGATCACTCATTTTTAATTGACTTATTAATTGTCTTATCAATGAAAATGCTTTTAAAAATTGCTTTTTAAAGAAACCTAACACTCACTTTCATATTTTACTAATATAATAATAACAATGACTACATTTACAGTCAATAACCCTTTTATAACAGGAATATTGGCAATAACCCGGTTGCGCACTACGTTACCTTTTTGAAAAACTCATCATATTCCGTTTTGTATCTGTCCTAACGGGACATCCCAATCGAAAGGAACATTAATTTGTGTTCTGCGCATGTTCTATTCACAAGGAATCTTTTGAGTACAGGAACTACTTGTTGTAAACATGGCGAAACGCGAGATAACACTGCACTTTTGGAGCAAGGAGGAAACAAATCAAAGTGTGAAAGACATCATATCTTTTGCAGACGGCAGAAAGGGTTAACAATATCTGCCATGCTGCTGATGTTGTAGTTATTGGATACAGGAAGAAGAAGGGAAAATGACACGCATTGCATCAAAACGTGCTCCGTGTGTCGCCGTTTTGATCGAGATATCCCAATTAATTACAATCACCATGAACACAGGAATAACTCTATTTGCTCACGCATGTAAACGGGTTATTCCAAATGTTTCAGGAACCAGAATGTTGACCTTAAACCGAATATTGACTGCATGTAGCTAAAAGTAGATTTTTTTTTTTTAGGTTTTTGCAGAGTTTAGCAGAATTGCCACCAAACCTCTTGAAAGCTGTTTTTTGGGTCTCTCATTGCACTAAATTAATGGACAACTTGGTGAACCTTGTAAATTCTAATTTAATAAGTCATCAGATTTGCAAGACGCTCTGTGGTCCTCAAGGGCTTCCCATGATCTTTGAGAGATGACCCAAGCAGGTTCTATAAGACATGTTTTGTAAGTACTTGCACAAAAATACATTATCAATCGATGAGTCCGCACATTCATGTTTTTGAGGAGTTGATCTGATACAGACCAACATTTTCATTCTGTTTGACTTGTACCTTGTAATTTTTTATTCTAATTTATGTTTTCTGTCTCTGTCTTATAAGTCATCAGATTAACTCGCTCTGGGACTGCTTTTGTTCATGCTGGCGCTCTCAGAGGCAAAGTATCCCTCAAGCTGGATGTTTTTCAATTGAGGTATTGGATACAGCAGTGTATGTTTTCAGTTTACGTCCTTGTGGTGTGCTGATGAGATGAGATTTCATTCTTCAGCCTACAGTGAATGAAGTGCCAAACCCAAAGTGCCCACCATCAGCTGCACATGAATAGAGCAGAGTTGATGAAGCACATCCAAAGCCAGCCACAACCCTGCATCCACATTCTCCCTTTTTAAGGATGTAGTACATGCCCTGAGGGGTCGCCGGGCAACGTGGATATGACAGCTCTTAACTTGATGAGTTTTTTTCTTATGCTACGTCAACTTTGATCTGTTGTTCTTCCCGTAGCTGTTTTGTTGTCTGTTTGTTTATTTCCATACTAGCACTACACTCGTAGTAAATTAAAGAGACCCCAAGAAGTTTGCTTTTGGTTATAAAAGAGTCTCATATTAATGTGGATGAATCCACATTACCCACAGTTGTTAATGGGTCCAATTTTGATAAATATATAATTTTGTTATTATTATTTAGTGGTCAATTTGCCTAGCGTTTCCTAGTTTTGGTTTCCTGGTACACTTATATTTATTAAGTTTCATGTACTTACTTAATCAAGTTTACTTAACCGGCAATAAGGTCACATTTTTTTTGAGGAATAACGCCACCGGATCACTAGCTGGCATTAATTATGGTCGGAACTTAATACTTACAGTAATAAAACTCAATAAAAACATTTTTGCACTAAAAAATTATTTTTCGATGCATCTTACTCGGGGACTGCTTGCATGCTGGCGCTCTCAGAGGCAAAGTATCCCTCAAGCTGGATCTTGCGTCCTTGTGGTGTGCTGATGAGATGGTCCAAGAATTTCACCGTGCGTGTGGAGGCTCATGGGAAATGTAGCATAAAACACTTTGCTTTCCGATACTTCTAGTAGCCCCATATGAGTTTCAATGAAATTATTTCTCTAGAAAAAATATAAGGACAATCATAACACTTTCCAAACAAATTAGGATTTTGGAAAATACAGCTGACAGACACAAACTCATTGACAGCCAGTCGGGCCAACAGACGGCCAGGTCAGACAGTAAGACAGGGAGGGAGGAGGAATAAACAAAAAACATGCATGAAGAGTCGGGCAGTCATTCAGTAGGAAAGGCAGCCAGAACCATATGTGGGAGCATTAACAGGGGAACCAAACAGAGGTCAGAGGTCAGGTGGGATTTGGGTTTCCGGCTTCTAGACCCCAGTGGAGCTCAAACATGTCCCGCCCCCACCACCACCACCACCACTACCACCTCCTCAGAAAACCATCATCTCTGCCTGGATCTGTTCTGCTCTGCATCCGCTACTACTAACACACCTGTGTTTCACAGTTTTTATTTCAATGTCATGAGGAGCTGCTACTGCACCTGGAAGAATTAACCGTTCTTATTTATTTGAGTAACACCGTCTCGATGCTGTTGCTGAGCCCAGAGGAAACGTCTAACACCTATCCTGTCTGTGGCGGATGAGGTTACTGCGGTTTGTCATTTTCTTATACTTGACCTGTTTAGTTCTTTATGTTTGGTGATTGCGTCAAAGGTTTAAGTTCACAAAATTGAAAGGGTAGCCTATAATTACACATTCACTCGCTCTAGTCGCTCCTGCCAGGTTCATACAGGCAAACACAGCCTGCCTGAAAAACTGCATTTCTGTGGAAAGACACATGCAGCCACCACGGCTACAGTATATGCTGCATGTGTGTTTTTCATACATGTCATTGTTTGCATTACTTTCGTCTGGATGCACATGTGTGTTTTTCTATGTCCTCTGCACTGTACGGGGGTGCATGTGTGTGTGTTTATGTGGGGGCTGCTCCCAATGCAGCACTCTTTATAAACATATCAGTTGGGCTGACAGTGCACAGTGGGAGGGAGAGAGCGCCTCGAGACAGCCTGGGACAGAGGCCTCATAAAAAATCACTTCTAATTTATTTCCCTCCAAATTGGAAAGTGCACGCTCACACCTGACTAAATCATCACGCGTCAACTGGAGACGGCCCCCCACTGCACGTTGACGAAACCCGATCCCAGTTTTGCCGCGCAGGCCCAAGCCAGGCCTGGCAGAGAAAACACAGTGTCATGGCGCATACATACACACTCCTTAATGGCTTTTGCAGATGTGCTGCTCCCGATAGCCCCTCCGAAGCCTTATCCCCACACCGCTCCCTCCCTCCTGTGTGCTCAATCTGGCCCCCGCTGGCCAACGGGGCTTTATCAAATTTTTCATTTCACCCCGTTTTTTTTTTGTGGTTCGCGTGGCCTCCACATGCCCTCCTGCTCTTTCCCACCAACTCGCCCTCCCTTTTCCACCCCTTTGCTCATCTTTCCTTGTCATTTCCCGTTTGATTTGCACTCCATTTCTTGATCTTCCCTCCCTTGTCTCATCTGTCACTCTGCTACCAGGCCTGAGCTTTGCATACATGTGGAACAAGTCTTTCTCTCGATCGTTCCTCCTGTGTTTCTCTCCATCTCTGTCCTATGTCCGTATGTACTCCCCTTTTGTTCTAATGTGAAACACCCATGTGATTACAAGGCATTAGACACAGCAATCAAAAGGCTAACAAATACTGCAGAGGTGATCAGTTGGAGGCCAACGAAATGTTTATGTGTGACACAGGATATGTTTCTGCATGATGCCACTCTAACACAACAGCAAAGCACAGGAGGCCTATAGAAAGCCAATCCTGACTCCATAAAATGACACACATGCTCGCTAAAGACAAACTATTTTTGAGTCTGTTCATTAAAAAAAAAAAAAAAAAAGCTTTTTGGCTCATATGTAAAAGTTGGCATAAAAAAAAAGTTCATGGAAAAGATTCTGATGGATCAAAGTCCCAAAGTGTCAACGTCATAGTGTCAGTTCCCCTATAACTCATCCAAAACAAAATACCCAAATAATAAAGAATACAAAGCAAAGGATGAAGCATCCCACAACCTCTACTGCAAGACCACAGATTTTACAAAATAAAACAAACAATGACAAAAACAAATGTACTATGTTAAACTGTGCAACAGAAAATTAAGAATTTCCTCATGGCCCGCTACATCAGAAAACATCTGCCCCATCTGAGACTAGGGGTATTTAAATGACACCCTCTGAGCTACAGCCTCATGAGAACATGAAATATTAACACAGATGACAAATGTCAACAACAATAAACTTGTTCCTCTTCAGAATAACTCTTCCCAGCTGATTCCTCCTATTCAAACAAAGCCACAAATCATTCTTGAACTACTCTTGCAGACACAAAATGCTTCCAAGTTCACCAATGTACAAACATTAAATAAAAACATCCTCTTCCTCAAACCAAAGGATAGCCATTTTAAACTTGTTTAACTTTTTTGTCCGTCTGTCCAAAGACGGCACTATACCTGATCTCGATGTATCTAAAATATCCATAAAGAATGTCTTCATAAGAGGACACCAATAAGCTCTATAGGCTTACTGTGTTGTACTGGTAAGTTTTTCCTTCTGTAGTTTTAGCTTTAACTTGCAATGATCCACAAAAACACTACAAGCCAAACAAAGTAGGCTAAGTAAAGTGTGTTCGGGCACTACAACAACAACAACAACAACAACAAAAAGCCTTGTTGGGCTCTGGGCCTTCTCCACCTGACGTCATCACGTCATCCAGCGCCATCCTCCTGCTAGTTTGGCGCGCAACACAAAATTCAAAATGGAAGTAGGGACCGTTTTTTTCTCTTTTCCTGTTGTAGCTGCATCGAAAAATACATTCTTGCAAACATTTCAATTCTTGAGTCCTGTGCTACAAGGACTGCTTCAAAACCATGCACATCATTGGATATATCATTGGATATTTTTTGGCAGACGCTCACAACCTGTAAGTAGGCTATGCTTATTACTCAAGATTTGCAACGTTTAAATGGTCGCGTGTGAACAAACTGTCAGCATCAGCATCGTAAACCAGCGAGAGGGCTAGATGGTTTCCCTACCTTTGAAGTTCACTGGTCTGTCTGTCCATTCCTGGGCTGTTGATATCCATTTAGCTAGTCCGTTGGTGTGCGCAGATTAAAATGCGGCCCATGTTCTGTCGAGTTCATTGTAGCCTCTCCAGCGGCTTAATTTCATCTTTTCCCTCCTTTCGTGCACTTCTGGTAGTACCGGTAAAACACAACCTCAACACCACAGGTGCGCGAGAAAACAAGTCACGATGACGCTGACGACTCATCAGTATGGACCGTGATTGGTCAGTTTCAGAAAGTGGGGGTTTGCCTTAAAGAGCCCTGGTCCCTATTTCTAAAAATATAGGCTAATGTGTATTTAGAACAGTGAATCTTAATCAAAGTCCTCCAGTTCAGTAGATGCTAAATCAATTGATGCCCTACTAGATTCGCTTAACTATGAATCTATTAAACATCACATGGACATAGCAATAACAATTCTTTTTAATGTGGGTATGATTCAGAATGTCCCATGTGTAGACCACAAGTCAAAAACTCTTTTTTTCTTCAGTTTTAGAGCGGTAGAAATAAATTGGTAACATAAAACCGATGTCGCCATTACCTTTATGCATTGAAGTTGTCAGCACATTGTTAAACACATATGAAGCAATTTTTTTCTATCATCTCAACTCTGGAAAAAAAAAAAAGTCAAAAAAGATAGTCTTGTAGCTTGACTCTAGCTTGTTTTGGCCTCCCTCAACATTTGAGAAAAAAATCTGTCTTTGCACCAGCTATTTACATATTATTGCCTGTGTCTTGTTTGATGCTGAGCAGGTAGCCTATTGTGCAGAAGAGTTTTTGAATGAAACCTGAAGAAAATGTCAAATTTGCGGGGTGTCGCGTGGCGTAGTGGTTAGAGCGGGTGCAGTGGCGGCCTTAGACATCTGGGGGCCCGTTTCAATATTTCATATGAGGCCCTACCCTGTTAAACATAAATTTATTTGCCAGCTATGTGCCCATGTATCGCTGATGCTTTAAACCCTGAAAGGACGTAATAAACGCACTATTCATGCATTCCAGGTTCGCGCAACACATTAAGTGTTAGCAGAAAAAACAATGACTGAAGTTGGTTTTCGTCAAAACAAAATCATTATGACATTTTCAGACATGAACAGGAATCTTAATCAAAAAATACAGGCTTTATCAATATTCTGAATTTAAATTGGCAACAAAAGTAATGAGAGCAAAGTGCTCCGCGTTATTTCAGCACCACGACCGTGGACAGACGTTGTCGGTGCTGCGGTGCTGGAGCAGCCACTGGAGGCAGACGGACAGACAGCTCTCCTCTGCCAGTCTCCTCCATTATTACAGAAAAATCTGCCAATAATATCACATTCTAGTTGTGCTCTTGCTTTTATTTCTCTGCTAAGTTAGGACGTACTCATAGATCGCCTGTTTGGAGGCGTTTTAACCCGACGGAAAAAAAAGAAAAGAGGAGGAAAGTGATTGACAGACGTCAATCATCAAGTTGCGCAACTGGGCGCAAGTCAGGAGGAAAGGAGGAAAAACAAAAGGACATTAGAAACACTAAGAGAAAAGGAATAATACTGGGAGAAGGAAAACCAGGGTCTATTGATAGTTTGCGGGCCGTTTTCAAAGGTAAGCCTACGGTGTTATTGATATTTTCTGCCGTATTATTGATTAGGAGCGATCAGTACGGTGTGGCATGATACACGCACTGGCAGCTGGGGGCCCCCCTGGGCAACACGTTCTCACTCCCAGTGCGTCAACACCCTGACGAACGGTCACTGTCCCTCATCGTCACATGCCTGACTCATTAGGTACCCGTTTTTCGTCATGAGGTGACGAGCCCGGATTTCAATTCATTCCAATGCAACCCCCTTCGCTGCGATATGTGACGCTCAGAGTAAAGTGATCCAGCCGACCGGCCGCGTCGCTGAACGACGCACTGAGCTGGATTTAATAAAAGTTAAATGTTTATTCAGCGTTTTGGCCGAAAAAACATCATTTCAACATACTTTTATGACATTTCTAACGACAAATGTGTGTTTTACTTTCAAAATCTATGTTGAACGAATTCAAATAATGTTTTATTTGGCGAATTGAATCTGTTAAAATGTGTATATTGAACGTTATATTTATTCAGCTTTCTGGCCGTAAAAACAACATTTTAGGATATATCTGGCATTGTTTGAGGACATTTCTAGCGAGAAATGTATGTTTTACTCTCTAAATATATGTTGAATGAAAGCAAATTGTGTTTTATTCATCCTGATATCCGACAATGTGCTTGTGACTGTGCTCCCCGCTTTGGGCGTCACGTTACTGCAGTCACGCCAGCCGTCTCTCGTTTTCAGGCGGTCAAGCCAGCCGCTCCAAAATTTTAAGTGCGCACTTACTACAGACTTTATGGTAAACGCACAGAAGCGAGTGGGAAAGCTAGCGCGAACTTAAAAAGCGTGTAGGAACTTCCGGTTTTCAAAATAAAACGTCAGCGTTACATTTGAAATATAGCCTAGCCTATTCAAAATTCATAAAATAAATAAATGTGTTCAAAAGCAATAAAAAGTAGTGTGTGTGATAGAGAAAGCTTAGATCTACCATCCTGCGTTGATTCTGAGCCAACTGGTCACATGACCTGGGAGTTATTAAGCAAAAATGCTCATATTTACAGTAAAAAGTATATTAAAAATTCATAAAAAATATTAATTGTGTCCAAATGCAATAAAAAGTGGTGTGTGTCATAGAGTAAGCTTAGATCTACCATCCTGCGTTGATTCTGAACCATCAGGTCACATGACCTGGGAGTTATTAAGCTATAATGCTCATATTTACAATATGACAGATTATAAAAATTCATAAAAAATATTAATTGTGTCCAAATGCAATAAAAAGTGGTGTGTGTCATAGAGCAAGCTTAGATCTACCATCCTGCGTTGATTCTGAGCCAATAAGTCACATGACCTGCGAGTTATTAAGCTATAATGCTCATATTTACAGTAAAAAGTACATTAAAAATTCATAAAAAATATTAATTGTGTCCAAATGCAATAAAAAGTGGTGTGTGTCATAGAGTAAGCTTAGATCTACCATCCTGCGTTGATTCTGAGCCAACTGGTCACATGACCTGGGAGTTATTAAGCAAAAATGCTCATATTTACAGTAAAAAGTATATTAAAAATTCATAAAAAATATTGAATGTGTCCAAATGCAATAAAAAGTGGTGTGTGTCATAGAGTAAGCTTAGATCTACCATCCTGCGTTGATTCTGAACCATCAGGTCACATGACCTGGGAGTTATTAAGCTATAATGCTCATATTTACAATATGACAGATTATAAAAATTCATAAAAAATATTAATTGTGTCCAAATGCAATAAAAAGTGGTGTGTGTCATAGAGCAAGCTTAGATCTACCATCCTTCGTTGATTCTGAGCCAATAAGTCACATGACCTGCGAGTTATTAAGCTATAATGCTCATATTTACAGTAAAAAGTACATTAAAAATTCATTAAAAATATTAATTGTTGTCGAAATGCAATAAAAAGTGGTGTGTGTCATAGAGCAAGCTTAGATCTACCATCCTGCGTTGATTCTGAACCATCAGGTCACATGACCTGGGAGTTATTAAGCTATAATGCTCATATTTACAGTAAAAAGTACATTAAAAATTCATAAAAAATATTAATTGTGTCCAAATGCAATAAAAAGTGGTGTGTGTCATAGAGCAAGCTTAGATCTACCATCCTGCGTTGATTCTGAGCCAACAGGTCACATGACCTGGGAGTTATTACGCTATTATGCTCATATTTACATTATGACAGGTATTAAAAATTCATAAAAAATATTAATTATGTCCAAATGCAATAAAAAAGTGGTGTGTGTCATAGAGCAAGCTTAGATCTACCATCCTGCATTGATTCTGAGCCAATAAGTCACATGACCTGCGAGTTATTAAGCTATAATGCTCATATTTACAATATGACAGATTATAAAAATTCATAAAAAATATTAATTGTGTCCAAATGCAATAAAAAGTCGTGTGTGTCATAGAGCAATCTTAGATCTACCATCCTGCGTTGATTCTGAGCCAATAAGTCACATGACCTGCGAGTTATTAAGCTATAATGCTCATATTTACAATATGACAGGTATTAAAAATTCATAAAAAATATTGAATGTGTCCAAATGCAATAAAAAGTGGTGTGTGTCATAGAGCAAGCTTAGATCTACCATCCTGCGTTGATTCTGAACCATCAGGTCACATGACCTGGGAGTTATTAAGCTATAATGCTCATATTTACAATATGACAGATTATAAAAATTCATAAAAAATATTAATTGTGTCCCAATGCAATAAAAAGTGGTGTGTGTCATAGAGCAAGCTTAGATCTACCATCCTGCGTTGATTCTGAGCCAATAAGTCACATGACCTGCGAGTTATTAAGCTATAATGCTCATATTTACAATATGACAGGTTATAAAAATTCATAAAAAATATTAATTGTGTCCAAATGCAATAAAAAGTGGTGTGTGTCATAGAGCAAGCTTAGATCTACCATCCTGCGTTGATTCTGAGCCAACAGGTCACATGACCTGGGAGTTATTAAGCTATTATGCTCATATTTACATTATGACAGGTATTAAAAATTCATAAAAAATATTAATTATGTCCAAATGCAATAAAAAGTGGTGTGTGTCATAGAGCAAGCTTAGATCTACCATCCTGCGTTGATTCTGAACCATCAGGTCACATGACCTGGGAGTTATTAAGCTATAATTCTCATATTTACAGTAAAAAGTACATTAAAAATTCATAAAAAATATTAATTGTGTCCAAATGCAATAAAAAGTGGTGTGTGTCATAGAGCAAGCTTAGATCTACCATCCCATGTTGATTCTGAGCCAACTGGTCACATGACCTGGGAGTTATTAAGCTATAATTCTCATATTTATTTATTTTATTGTATTTTTTATTGTAAATGTGAGCATTAGCTTAGTAACTCGCAGGTCATGTGACTTATTGGCTCAGAATCAATGCAGGATGGTAGATCTAAGCTTGCTCTATGACACACACCACTTTTTATTGCATTTGGACATAATTAATATTTTTTATGAATTTTTAATACCTGTCATAATGTAAATATGAGCATAATAGCTTAATAACTCCCAGGTCATGTGACCTGTTGGCTCAGAATCAACGCAGGATGGTAGATCTAAGCTTACTCTATGACACACACCACTTTTTATTGCATTTGTACAACAATTAATATTTTTTATGAATTTTTAATGTACTTTTTACTGTAAATATGAGCATTATAGCTTAATAACTCGCAGGTCATGTGACTTATTGGCTCAGAATCAACACAGGATGGTAGATCTAAGCTTACTCTATGACACACACCACTTTTTATTGCATTTGGACACAATTAATATTTTTTATGAATTTTTATAATCTGTCATATTGTAAATATGAGCATTATAGCTTAATAACTCGCAGGTCATGTGACTTATTGGCTCAGAATCAATGCAGGATGGTAGATCTAAGGTTGCTCTATGACACACACCACTTTTTTATTGCATTTGGACATAATTAATATTTTTTATGAATTTTTAATACCTGTCATAATGTAAATATGAGCATAATAGCGTAATAACTCCCAGGTCATGTGACCTGATGGTTCAGAATCAACGCAGGATGGTAGATCTAAGCTTACTCTATGACACACACCACTTTTTATTGCATTTGGACACAATTAATATTTTTTATTAATTTTTATAATCTGTCATATTGTAAATATGAGCATTATAGCTTAATAACTCGCAGGTCATGTAACTTATTGGCTCAGAATCAATGCAGGATGGTAGATCTAAGCTTGCTCTATGACACACACCACTTTTTATTGCATTTGGACACAATTAATATTTTTTATGAATTTTTATAATCTGTCATATTGTAAATATGAGCATTATAGCTTAATAACTCGCAGGTCATGTGACTTATTGGCTCAGAATCAACGCAGGATGGTAGATCTAAGCTTGCTCTATGACACACACTACTTTTTATTGCATTTGGACACATTCAATATTTTTTATGAATTTTTATAACCTGTCATATTGTAAATATGAGCATTATAGCTTAATAACTCCCAGGTCATGTGACCGGTTGGCTCAGAATCAACGCAGGATGGTAGATCTAAGCTTGCTCTATGACACACACCACTTTTTATTTTATTTGGACACATTCAATATTTTTTATGAATTTTTATAACCTGTCATATTGTAAATATGAGCATTATAGCTTAATAACTCCCAGGTCATGTGACCGGTTGGCTCAGAATCAACGCAGGATGGTAGATCTAAGCTTGCTCTATGACACACACCACTTTTTATTTTATTTGGACACATTCAATATTTTTTATGAATTTTTATAACCTGTCATATTGTAAATATGAGCATTATAGCTTAATAACTCGCAGGTCATGTGACCAGTTGGCTCAGAATCAACGCAGGATGGTAGATCTAAGCTTACTCTATGACACACACCACTTTTTATTGCATTTGGACACAATTAATATTTTTTTATGAATTTTTAATGTACTTTTTACTGTAAATATGAGCATTTTTGCTTAATAACTCCCAGGTCATGTGACCAGTTGGCTCACAATCAACGCAGGATGGTAGATCTAAGCTTGCTCTATCACACACACCACTTTTTATTGCTTTTGAACACATTTATTTATTTTATGAATTTTGAATACCGGTAGGCTATTTCAAATGTAACGCTGACGTTTTATTTTGAAAACCGGAAGTTCCTACACGCTTTTTAAGTTCGCGCTAGCTTTCCCACTCGCTTCAGTGCGTTTACCATAAAGTCTGTAGTAAGTGCGCACTTAAAATTTTGGAGCGGCTGGCTTGACCGCCTGAAAACGAGAGACGGCTGGCGTGACCGCAGTGTCACGTTGCCATAACAACGGCACGCCGAGACTCCGTTCCGGAGTCAGAATCATGGATGGCGATCGGCCGTGATGGCAGATGATGAACCTGCACGCTTTTCAAGCCTGCTAAGCAATGTAAAATGCAATGTGATCTAATTTTAACCATATCCATACGTAGGATTCAAAAGATTTACAGCCCGGACCGATTTCACCAGCCGACCGGCCGACAGCTTCCGCCATTCTGCCAGGATATGACGTCATGCCACGGCGCCACCGCTGAACGCCACACTGCCACCTACAGCGTCTGGAACATATTACATCCAACACAACAACACCAGTCTCACTGTCACCATGAAGAGTGGAAATTAAGCCATGTTGATTTAATTAAACAAAATGTGAATAAACAGTGAGGAATCAGAGTAGTTTGAGAGCGCTTTCTGAACAAAGTCCAAGTGATTCAGATCAAGTTCTATATTTTTTCTCTCCAGAAAACAACCTTTCTCCCCCCTTCTCCATCCTCCCTTATAGGAACCTGAGCTCATAATATAGTGTCCATAGCATGAACCCATCCACTGTAGTAATGTTTATGCACAGCTACACCACTTCCTGAACTTTAGCTTCTTTATTTCTGGTTTTACATTGGACAAACTGGCTCCATTCACAGCAATATGCCGCTGGCTGAAAATCCAGGAAGTGGTGCTACTTCCTGGTTGGTACTACCTGAATTTCAGCCAGCTCCTTTATGTCCTGTCTTACACGACTGGCAAACTGATTAATCAGGTGTGTCTGACAAAAAAAATAAATAAATAAAAAATCCGAAAATTTCTGAAATTCAGAAAGTACCAACCAGGAAGTACCACTACTTCCTGGATTTCAGCCAGTGCAGCATATAGCCTATTCTTTAATAACTTCCACATGCTGAAACGTTCAGAGGTGTATCAGAGGCCTAGGCCATTCAGAGTTTGCAATTACAGACCCGTCCGACCTTCACAGGGGTCACAGGTCAACTTTTCATGTGAAATTTGACGATTTTTGCTATTATTTCAGGCCTAAAACACCAATACTTTGAGCTGGGAAGCTGAAATTTTAGTTTCCAATCCAGACCTTGGAGCAGATTGACAGTGCCAAATATCAGAGCTCTGCTCCACTTAGAAGTGTCCAAAATGGCCATGGTAAGTGTCAAAGGTCACAGGGGTCAAACATCAAAGTGAATGCTAAAAAAACACACACACTTTAAGGCATCATCATGAATTTTTGATATGTTGTATATCAGAGAGTCCTCTATCAGTCTATTTTGGCCCCGTTGCACTGGGGGCCCCTGGGGGCCACTTGGCTTTCCCATGCTCCCACAGAGTTGGGTGTCGGGGTGATGGATAAAGGTGTTACCATGAGTCCACAGGCCAAGTTTCAAGTCATTCGGTTGGTTTCTATGGAAACAGCGGCCTCCAGGAGACAGAGGAATGCGGCTGTTTGATGCCCCGCCTCTCGAAAAGTAATGGCTCGATCAGGACCAAAAGCACATCGACGCGTTCGTCTTGGGCCCCCGAACCACTGATAAAAAAATCAGAACTCCACGACTTTTGGAAATATGTCTTGTCCATTTCAGCTTTTCTGACTCAGAGGGTCTCTCAGGCTTTATGTCTGACAGGCTCTGAATCTGAAAAGCTGAAATGGACAAGACATATTTCCAAAAGTCGTGGAGTTCTGATTTTTTTATCAGTGGTTCGGGGGCCCAAGACGAACGCGTCGATGTGCTTTTGGTCCTGATCGAGCCATTACTTTTCGAGAGGCGGGGCATCAAACAGCCGCATTCCTCTGTCTCCTGGAGGCCGCTGTTTCCATAGAAACCAACCGAATGACTTGAAACTTGGCCTGTGGACTCATGGTAACACCTTTATCCATCACCCCGACACCCAACTCTGTGGGAGCATGGGAAAGCCAAGTGGCCCCCAGGGGCCCCCAGTGCAATGGGGCCAAAATAGACTGATAGAGGACTCTCTGATATACAACATGTCAAAAATTCATGATGATGCCTTAAAGTGTGTGTGTTTTTTTAGCATTCACTTTGATGTTTGACCCCTGTGACCTTTGACACTTACCATGGCCATTTTGGACACTTCTAAGTGGAGCAGAGCTCTGATATTTGGCACTGTCAATCTGCTCCAAGGTCTGGATTGGAAACTAAAATTTCAGCTTCCCAGCTCAAAGTATTGGTGTTTTAGGCCTGAAATAATAGCAAAAATCGTCAAATTTCACATGAAAAGTTGACCTGTGACCCCTGTGAAGGTCGGACGGGTCTGTAATTGCAAACTCTGAATGGCCTAGGCCTCTGATACACCTCTGAACGTTTCAGCATGTGGAAGTTATTAAAGAATAGGCTATATGCTGCACTGGCTGAAATCCAGGAAGTAGTGGTACTTCCTGGTTGGTACTTTCTGAATTTCAGAAATTTTTGGATTTTTTATTTCTTTTTTTTTTTTTGTCAGACACACCTGATTAATCAGTTTACCAGTCGTGTAAGACAGGACATAAAGGAGCTGGCTGAAATTCAGGTAGTACCAACCAGGAAGTAGCACCACTTCCTGGATTTTCAGCCAGCGGCATATTGCTGTGAATGGAGCCAGTTTGTCCAATGTAAAACCAGAAATAAAGAAGCTAAAGTTCAGGAAGTGGTGTAGCTGTGCATAAACATTACTACAGTGGATGGGTTCATGCTATGGACACTATATTATGAGCTCAGGTTCCTATAAGGGAGGATGGAGAAGGGGGGAGAAAGGTTGTTTTCTGGAGAGAAAAAAAATATAGAACTTGATCTGAATCACTTGGACTTTGTTCAGAAAGCGCTCTCAAACTACTCTGATTCCTCACTGTTTATTCACATTTTGTTTAATTAAATCAACATGGCTTAATTTCCACTCTTCATGGTGACAGTGAGACTGGTGTTGTTGTGTTGGATGTAATATGTTCCAGACGCTGTAGGTGGCAGTGTGGCGTTCAGCGGTGGCGCCGTGGCATGACGTCATATCCTGGCAGAATGGCGGAAGCTGTCGGCCGGTCGGCTGGTGAAATCGGTCCGGGCTGTAAATCTTTTGAATCCTACGTATGGATATGGTTAAAATTAGATCACATTGCATTTTACATTGCTTAGCAGGCTTGAAAAGCGTGCAGGTTCATCATCTGCCATCACGGCCGATCGCCATCCATGATTCTGACTCCGGAACGGAGTCTCGGCGTGTCGTTGTTATGGCAACGTGACGCCCAAAGCGGGGAGCACAGTCACAAGCACATTGTCGGATATCGTTACAGGATGAATAAAACACAATTTGCTTTCATTCAACATATATTTAGAGAGTAAAACATACATTTCTCGCTAGAAATGTCCTCAAACAATGCCAGATATATCCTAAAATGTTGTTTTTACGGCCAGAAAGCTGAATAAATATAACGTTCAATATACACATTTTAACAGATTCAATTCGCCAAATAAAACATTATTTGAATTCGTTCAACATAGATTTTGAAAGTAAAACACACATTTCTCGTTAGAAATGTCATAAAAGTATGTTGAAATGATGTTTTTTCGGCCAAAACGCTGAATAAACATTTAACTTTTATTAAATCCAGCTCAGTGCGTCGCTGCAGCGACGCGGCCGGTCGGCTGGATCACTTTACTCTGAGCGTCACATATCGCAGCGAAGGGGGTTGCATTGGAATGAATTGAAATCCGGGCTCGTCACCTCATGACGAAAAACGGGTACCTAATGAGTCAGGCATGTGACGATGAGGGACAGTGACCGTTCGTCAGGGTGTTGACGCACTGGGAGTGAGAACGTGTTGCCCTGGGGGCTGGGGCCCGTTTCAATTGAAACGGTTGAAACATAGGTAAGGCCGCCTATGAGCGGGTGACCCATGTATAGAGGCATAGTCCTCGCTGCAATAGGCTCTGGTTCGAGTCCCGCGTCAGGCACCATTTACTGCGTGTCATTCCCCTCTCTCTGCCTCCCCGTTTCCTGTCTCCCTCAAATATACTATCCATAAAGGCAAAAATGCCCAAAAAAATAGGCTACTTTAAAAAAAAAAGAAAATTTCAAATTTGCTATAAAGCTCTGTATAGCTGAGATCTTGAGAGTGAAATCACAATAGGAAAAGGTGATGTATATTTCTGTTTTCAATGTCCTCTTGATTTCACAAAGGCATAGGCTATTAAATGAAGTTGGAACAGCTCATGTTAAACCGAACACAGAACAGAGACTCACATCTAGCTAGCCTTTCTTCCAGAAAACTTACACCAGTTGTTTTTGCTGACTCATCAGAGTGCATAGCCCGACACGTCTGACCGACCAGTCACACGTGTGTATTCCAAACACTGCCGTGACCTTCAACCTTCCCACCACAAATACTGTTCCCCGTCATTATCTAATGAAGACGACGGCTGAGGAGTTGCAAAGCAAACACAACAACAAATCCCAGCATGCCATGTAAAAACAAAAAGTGGTGAAAGAGACAGAGAGAGCGAGGCAGAAAAAACCACTGAACCACATCATGTGCACTCCCCGAAAAGTTCACAAGTAAATACGAGCTGATGAATGGAACAAGGACGTGCTCACATGCACCCACATACATATACTTCACAAGGACCCACACTGGTCTCCGCACCACATAAATTTAACATCAAAACTTAGTACAAACAGAGGCAGATAAGCAAACATACAAACAGCGTGATAGCATTGTGAAGACTTTTTCCCTCCGTCAAAGTGGACACTGTCAGGCTTGTTGGTCTTTTGCTGATGTGGCTGTCTGTATTTTATTGCAAGCAGGGGACAGGGTGGTCAGATGTTGAGGTCACTGGGAAACAGTTTACAAACTCACTCCAGGACTTTGAGGTCAGGAGCAGAGGGCAACGAGAGGCTGGGAGGACAGGACAGAGACACACTTTTGTTTTTGGAACTTTGTCTAGTTCTTTTGTTTTGTTTTCTCAATTTTCTTGTTTTTCTCTGTCCCTGTATTCCTCTGCAGAAGGCATTAAATCATAATCATCATCATCATGAATCATACACAAGAAGATTATAATCAACTTAGTACAGAAAATGTAACAGTGCTTTGGCTAAAGCCTGGACCATTTGCCATCCTTACATGAATAATTTCCAAAACAAGTCTTTTTTTTTTGGTTTAGGCATCTCATGTGTCTATCTCCCTATCATGCTTCTGTCTCTTGTTGTCAGGGATGAGTAACTGTATGACTGCTGTCTTGGTAAGCAGATGGTCAACTCTGTATAACCCATAGATGATCCGGGCGGTGAAGAGACTGAGTCGCTCCTTGCTGTTCAGCATTCAGGACAGAGCAGTAACAATTGAATCATGTCACCTAATCCTCTTATTTCATCTAAAACAGCATGTTCAGTTTGTCATTGTCATTATTGTCCTTTTTGAATCTTCACAACCCACGGTGCACCCATAGATGTTATCACTTTTACTTGTGAGTGTAACGCACCTCCCACTCTCAGGCCTGTGGGCAGATAAATAGTGCTGTCAATCTAAATACAGTTTACTGCTACTGCCACTGTTCACAGTCCCAGTGCCAGACCGCTTTGACAGGGGGAGCGTTAAGAGATGTTGACTGCCAGATTTCCATGCTTGTGACTGGGCGCTCCCCCTTTATGATAGCAGGCACTCTTTTAAACTGAAGCCAGGAAATCAATAGCCCATAATGTTTTTGATTTTTAAACTATACCTCCACCCTCTCATTGGAGGACAACTTCATTTATATCTAATTATCTATTCTTACATGATGGTTTATTAAAACAATAAGATATTTGAATTATTTAAATGGGATGTTACAATGTTTTTAGCAGAATTATAAGTTTTTCACACTGCCTGTGCAACTGGGAAGTCACTGTTCTCCCTGCTGTATCCTGTTTTTCATATTCAGACATAAATATTCAGAAATAAATATGTATTATTTGATGAAGAGAGCATTTGGTGAGGTATTTCCTAAAGTCATTCCCAGTGTGGGGTATTATTAATGCTGTAGCAGCTTTTAAACATTCGTCATCATACTATTTGTTCGACTTGGTCACACGTGGTGCTTCCGTGTGCACCCCCACCTTCCTTCAACCTGGACACCGGGTTTAATTTGCCTGAAAACAGCTGTGCATATGGAACGTCCAGTAAAAATTCACAGGAGTGAGTTACACCAGAGGCAGCTGCATTCAATAAGGCTCTGATTAAAATTCCCAGATCTGAGAGATTTATCCACAACAAAAAATTTGACATGTTATGGCAGGAAAAGCACAGATGTAACTAATAACATTTACAATGCCTGTATTCCATCGAGGTGCATCGGTGCCAGTGATCCAGCGTGTACTGCACCAGGGCCGTGGCTCTCTATACCAGAATTGCTTTGTTTTTATTTGCATGTCTCCAGCATATTAATGTGACAAAACAATATGTGTGGTGTGTACAATTTTATACTTGATATCAAACCTTCCTCCCCCACTGGTTGTGCTGTAAATCTCCAGAGTGGTGACCTGGCAACCCACAGACCAATTCCCTGTCCTCTCATATCCCGGTGTTTGTGCACGGAGGCCACTAGCCAGGCCAGGGCAGGTGAAGCCCAGAACCCCATTACATAACAACTGAGGAAGTCATCCGTCAGTGTAGTAGAGCGGCATGGCACTCAACTATGTCCCGTTTCTCTCTCTCTCTTTCTCTCTCTGTGTCTGTCTGAGGGGGCTGTAGTTTCCAGTGTGCGAGGAGGATGACAGCGCAGTCAGCCTGAAGTGTTTGTGTAAGCCTAAATCAGTTTGAGAAGGGTGGAAACAATCCAGGGAGCTCAAGAGTGAGTATGTGTATGTGCATCTGTCCCTAATGATTTATCGTGACAAATGATCAGCCATAAGCAAACAACAAGCAAGCCATCCATCTGTGCACACAAACAAACAAACAAACAAATACACAAACAGAGACCGACAAGCAGAGTGATGGGTGAGTTTAAGATGATCAGTCACAGTTATCAGCACAGTGTCGTTTAGCTGTAATCAACACAGCAAATCAGTGCATCTACACATGTCTGCACACCCACCTGCATTCATGAGCGTGTGAACATTTTTTGGGGGGGCTATGAATTTGTGCATGTGTGTGTGTGTGGTTGCCAGTCTGATCGACATATGTGCGTGTGTCTCCGAGCGAGCAAGTGTGTGTGTGGGATGTAACCCAACCCGGAGCGGCACAACACAGCAGCCTGTTCAAAGGCCTGTTTGTATTATTACAGCTTGTCCAGCTGCTCAGGACAGACAAACAAGACTTAGAGCTCCGAGCAGCAAAACACAGACCTCCCACCCCATCACAGAAACCCCTGTGGCCTGGCCCAACCCAGCATTGTGGCCCAGAAATGGACAAACAAACACCTACACATAGACAAACTGCCAGACATGAGAGAAGACGTTTTGTGCAAAATGGATGAGGGATGAATGCAAATTCAAGTCAGCGTCGAAGGGAACATTTTACTTACTGCAAAAAGAAAAAAAAAGAAAAGAAAAATGATCTCAGACATTTGAATTAATACCAAAGCCGACTCCATATTTCACAGGACTGCAAAGCTTTGTTTCCAAATTGATAATGTTCATTTATTTACAATAGATATGGTATACTTATGTCAACATTTGTATAGTGAGGGCCAGTGGTTCCCTCCACGCCCCGTACTCGCCCCATGACCGGTATGGAAAGTGCCTATACATTTCTACAGCACACTGTAATGAGTAACGTTACCTCCTGTCAAAATATTGGGTCTCCACTCCACATTTGCTTTTCAAATCTCACACACTACATTGAGCAATGATCCTAAAAACAAAATATTGCTTTATATACACACCGTGATCAACTTAGAGAGCCGATGAAAATGAATGCCTGTGTTTTTAGTGCCGACTTTTTTGTCGGCAATATTTCTTCTCAGTGTATACTCAGCGTGCACCCTGTTGCCCTCTTAACGGCTCTCTCCTCTGGAGCTCTCCCCCAAATGGATCTGATGGTGGTGATTAAGATCAGAGTAAGCTAACACTCGAGCTCCCTCACACCTCTCCCTCCTCCTTTACTCCTCTTGTCTCTCCTTTCCACCACATCCCATGCCCGTTCTTCCTCCCCTTTCCTCTTCTATCCTTGTCACCCATTCTCCATCCTCCTTGCCCCTTTACTCCTCATCATCCATCCCACTCCTCCTCCTCCTCCTCCTCCCTCTTCTCCACCTCCTCACTCCCTGTGCTCCTGCTCCCTCTCCCTCTCTGACTCAGGGTCCCTGTGTGCCTGTATGTAACATCAGTAAAGCTGTCAGGGAGCCAGGCCAAGGTAAACAGCCCAGCACTGGGTTCAGGGGTGATGGGGGCCAAGATGTTTTTCCTCAGGAACCCAGGGACCCCCGGGGGCTTCTGGCTGGGGCCAGTGAGGAGCAGAGGGGGGAAGACGATCCCCTCAGTTGCCCCCCACAAGAACACACACTGGCCAGTCTTTCTTCCTTTATTCTCTCTCTATCTCCATCTTCTCTTTTGCCCTTTTGTCTCTCTCCTCCTCATCGCTCTCTCCTCGTGGTTCTTTCCCTTTCCGCATCTGTGTACACAAAACTCTTCAACAGCATCTCTTTCTCACATATACAGTGATTCATCAGTGCGCTCGCACACCCCTGCACTCGCACACTCACACATTTGTCTTCCCTAAATCATTCCAGTGTTGGCACAAAGAGATATGCATGTGTCCCGTATATATACAGTGTGCAGTACATGGGAGATGCTGAAATCATAAATATCATTTTATTTCCAAACACAAGCCCCTCTTAGTAAAATGACATTTTTAAAGGGAGAGCTGGAACGGGAATTTGGCTTGATGTGCTTCTGGAGGTATTCAGCAAATCAATTATGTTACTTGAAGAAGAAAGGAGGGGGGAAAAGAAATAGGAGAAGGCAGAGGGATGTCAAGAGAAGAGAAACAGTAGACAAGAGAGGAGAGAAAGGGATATAGAGGAAAGAGAAGGAGTGAAGGGGTGAATAAGGAAAGGATAGAAGGAGATAGGTGGGGAAGTGATATACCTCACCCAGGCATGACCCCTCTCAGCCCCAGTGAGCTGCTCCCTCTGAGGGAGGCAGACGGCCCAGAGTAGGAGAGCAAGACGGGGACCATCCAGAGGTTGCAAATCAGATGCAGTACTAAAAACATAGCAACTGGGAGCAACACAGAGACAGAATGAGGGGAGAGAAAAGAGACAGAGAATGCTGGGAGTTAAAGAAGAGGCGAAAAAAAAAGAGTGAAGATGGATTTAATGGAGCAAGGAAGTCAGAGAAGAAATGCAGGAGGCAGAGAGAAAAATTGTTGAATGAAGACAGGAGCCGGTCAAGCCAAGAAAAGCATGTAGAATTGAATTAGGGGAGGGAGAGCCACCGAGCAAACCGAGAGGAGAGGACAGCAGGGGCGCAAGGAGGAAGAGGAGGACCATTACCCTTCGTACATCAGCCGTTACATCCCTTGGCGGCTGTCAGGGGGGGGAAAAAAAGAGAGAGGAAACATCACAGAGTGGATGGAGGGATTAGGATAATTGGAGAGGAGTAAGAAAGGGAGAGCAGATTCAGCGGAAAGAGAGGTTAAGACCAGACTTTATTTGGAAATACTGTTTGTTTAAACCTTCTCAGAGTAGCAGGTGGGTGGGATTTGGAGGGTTGGTGGGGTTGAAGGGTCTTGGAGTGAGTTGAGACGGACCAGAGTTTGACAGAGTCAAAGATTATGGATAGCGATTGTCTTTAGCAGACTTTAGCATTCTGGCTAAGTATTTCTTTTGTCATTAATAGTTCATGTGACTTCATCTGAGTTGAGATGTGATCTAAAGTCGGCATGCTTTTTGACTTTTTAAAGAATGATTTGTCTCGTTTCTTAGTTTAATCCTGCCCTTTATTTCTCTTGGTTAGACTAGACAGGAAGCAACAACTCTTCCACCACACGTGTTCAATGGGACACTTTATCTGGAATTTCCTGATAACACATGAGGCAAAAAGATGAGCAAGTGGGAGAGAGCCTCAGAGCAAGAGCAAAAATAATTGTATCATTTGATCAGTGTCTAGCCGACACTAATATGTAACAAAGCTGTTAACATTCCAGTCTGCAGACCTGAATCACTGACCTTTAAGTTACCTGCCGTATCATCAGTCATGTCTCCATTTTCACTACAGGCAACTTAAGCTCTCTTCCTCCTCTTCTTTCTCTTCTCATCTCCTCCTCTTCCTGTTCCTGTTTCCCAGCAGCCCCACAGACTTCCTGTTGCTGCTCCTCATCAATCGCCCACTGCTACAATGGTCTGTGACAGAGCACTGACAGGCCTATGACAGGCCTGCCACCCAGACAGCCTGTCACAGTAGCCTACAGCCAGCTCATAATATGGGAGAAGACAAACAGACATACATGCACAATTAACGTTCCCTCCTCCCTTAAAGGGATACTTCACCCAAAATCGATAATTCACCAATATTCTACAGTACTCGTCGTCATGCCAAGGAAGGGTTTGGAGAACTTTCGGAGTCGTCAAAATGCTTGTTGGAATTCCAAGGGGGATCCGGCTGGCTGGCAACAGATGTTCATATAGAGAGAGCTCAGTTTTGAATCACCCAAAACACACACTATGAAACATCCAAATACCTCCATACTTCTCGTCCGTACTGGCTCAAGTCTCCTGAAGCTGCGACATGAAAAAATTACTTGATCTCTGTTTTTAGCCTTGTAGTAGTAGTAGTAGCTCCCAGTGGCTCTGTTGATGTTTTTAGCTGTATGATGTCCGTTCATCATTGTAAACCATTGGCTGTATGATGTAAACACGGAAGAACATCTCGCAGCAAATCTTGCGCATGTGCACAAATATCAACAGAGCCACTGGGAGCTACAGTGCTACTACAACAAGGCTAAAAACAGAGATCAAATTATTTTTTTATGAACAACTTTTTCATGTCGCAGCTTCAGGACACGTGGGTCAGTACAGACGGACGGTATGGAGGTATTTGGATGTTTCATAGTGTGTGTGTTGGGGCGATTCAAAAGTGATAACTATCCGCCACTATTATATGAAAATCCGTTGCCAGCTAGCCTGACAAGCCAGACTATATCATTAAAATGTATATCAAATATTTTTGCTGCCGATAGGGGGCGTCTAGATTTCTAGGCTAGTTGCCAGCAGGACCCTCCCTGGAACTCCAAAAGCGTTTTGATAACTTGAAAGTTCTCAGTAGAAAATTGGTGAATTATCGATTTTAGGTGAAGTATCCCTTTAACTTTGGTGATGCCATCTCTGCTTTTTCTAAAGCAAAGCCAGTGCTTGCTTACTTGCACTGCTTGCTTGCAAGGATCACATCCTTCCCTGATCAAACGGTAACCTTTCAGCATGGTTCCAGTTGGTCTCTCTGTCAACTTCTTTGGTCCAGATCAAAATATTAACAGCTTAGATTAGATGGCCATTTTTGTGCATGGTCCCCAGAGCAGGACCTCCACTGACCTCATTGATCCAGTAACTTTTCCTCTTGAATGCCCATAAAGTTGACATTTGTAGTTTTGAGAGACATTTCTTAACTACATGATCGATTGTTGCGACTTTTTAATACATATAATAACTAATACAATAACTGTAATAACTTGTTCATCATTCGGTCAAAATTTGGAAACCTTTTCATTTATAAGGCACTAATTGCGTGATTATGTCAAGAAATAGTCAAGAAATAACAGTTGGGTAAAAAAGACCCTTGAAATAATGGTCAATTTCATAATGTTTTTCATAAGGCCTCAATTTTTCTCCACCAAGTTCTTGCAATTAACCGTTATTTCAGGGCTGTTTCTACGCAATCAATCGTTTTTTTCTTTATTTCTTTATTTATTCTTTCTTTTCGTTATTTCTAGACATTATCATGTAATTAGCAGCCTGTAAATTAAAGGTTTCATTTATTCCAAATTTTCAGTTTGTTGGAGACTTTGATCTCAGACAAAATGCTTGCAGAATGAACAACAATCCTACCAACCTCAGCTGTTTTTAAATAGCAAATGTTAGCATGCTTACATGGTTAACTAAGTTGTCAGCTGCGCCACTGAGGCCAAGTGCAGCCCCACAGAGCAAATAGCAAGGCTGCAGACTCAGAGTTATTGGATCATTGTATTTCGTGGTTCCAGGTTTCTGACCATGTGCCTATTTGATTGTTGACTTTCATAATATTGCATTGTATCAACAAGCTATATTAGCTTGATGGCATGTGCTTATTAAGGCTGTTTTTGCTTCTCTCTTCTCTTGTGGTGTTGAATGATGGCTGCATTTGCCCTAAACCTTGACAGCTTTGTTTCGCTGTTCAAGCCAAGAGGTTCTCGACTGTTGGTTAACTTTTAATTTTTAGTGAAGATTTAGTGAAGTCAAGTGCCAAACCATAAACCAACCATAAAGTTATCCTTTGAAAACAATGCTCTAACCTTTCATCTGACTTTATGGTTTCTTACTAGAGTTACATTTCCAAGTTACAAACGAATACATATTTCAAAATAGTGTTGATACAAAATCCAATATGTTTTGGATTAACATCATGTTCTCACACAAAACATGTAATCTTCATTTCTTTTGTGTTTTCTCAGCAGACTTAAATTTTAGGGGAATGTTTGGGATAATTGGGTTGCAGTTATCAAATCAACAGAATCAAAGTTTGTGTAATTACTTCACATTAAGCCATCAACTCCAATCATCCCAAAAAAATTATTAGTGACTGAAAAGATTTGAATAATTTCAACAGATTTTTTTTTTTTTGTCCTTCCAATTTTGCTATGGCCAGAAACAGCAATTTGCTCATAAAACAGACACCAGTGAATAACCCAGAGAGTACAGATTGGCCTTTTACAACCAGTGAGCAGGAAGAATTTACACATGCCTGACAAGATGGGTAAACAGTCACACTTTGGTCTTTCACTTCAACTGACCAGTTACTGGTTGCACGATGTCGGCTGAACACGGTCACTACAGTACGTGGAAAGCAAGAGAGAGTGGTACCACATCATCAGATAAAAAATGTTATATATATTGGTGGGAAAAGTGGGAAATATGACAAATGTAGAATATTCACACTATATCTATGTCTTCGAGCCTCTCTGAAATATAACTGCCTAATTCTGCTCTTCTGCCGCCCCTCCTTCTATCTCACTCTCTCACACACACACACACACACACACACACACACACACACTACCCCACTCTTGATCTACTTAGATGTGCAACATCTAACTGCCACTTAACCTCACTTTCTCTACTTACCCATCTGCTCACCCCTCCAGCTTCCAATCCATCATCCAGCCGTGCCTCCCGCCTTGTGAAATGACTCTACTAGTCATGAACAGCATTAACCTCCCCCCCATCCAAATGTACACACACGCACACACACACATGCACACACATGATCAGATGCCCCTTTACCTCTACTCAGAGTGCAATCTCGGGCTACTTCACCCCTGCATCAGCCTCTCACCGTGGAGGCTGTTGTTTCTCTGCTCTGCTTTCCTTTCTTTACGTGTGACATTTCTCCTCCGTGAGGGGTGTCAGAGTGGCCTTATCATCTTTGGCCTTTTTAATTCAGCTCGCCTTTCAGCTGTGGTTTTCTGTGAACTCTCTTAGACCCACTCACACGCGCACATACAGATATACTCACATATGAAAGAATACACTCCATTATAATACATCAGTACTGGATTTGAGCTTTCCATCCTCATTGAAAAGAATAGACACAAACAGGGTTAAACATTATGTCGCAGCTTTATTCATTTTTTTCTTTTGCATGAGGTGAAATTTATAACATAAAATGGAACAGAGAGAGTACAATAGCAATGTAAGAGAGATCTGAAGGAAAGCTCTTTGCAGAAGCTGCCATTCATAAGACTTATATTATGTTTTGTCTACCTGTATGCACGGCTACACTTGACCACATAAAAGCTGAGCAAGTCAAATATGAGCTGATATGAAATACCTTTATAAATTTAAACCTCCTGAGACCCACTGGCTTTAATATACATAACCCATGATATAGAGAAAAAAAAATAGCAGAGGTGAGATAATAAATGTCTGTATATTAACCCCACTGCACCAACTCCAGGGAGGTGAATTTGGGACGGAATATTTTAACATTTTTGAAATATCTGTTTTCAACTTTTTTTACTGATCTCTCTTCATCTTTATTCTCTCTACTGTGCCTTGACTCTTCCTGTACGCTCTGCCTCTCCAGCAAAGTGGCTGCTCGCAGGCCGTGACGCTGCCGACTCTATAACTGCTATTGTAGCTCCTCAGGGCTCTTATGTGCTGGAGAATCATATGGGCCTACATTGTGTGCAATTGTGCAGGCACTTTCAGTCAATAACTCGCATAGAGGAAGGTGTCCATATTTCAAAACTGCATACTCCACTAACCAAGTTTAAGCAAGAGAACCATTATTACACAATACAAGCTGAATGATTGTTTTTGTTTAAACAACACCTTTGGTTGAACCTTAAAAATCACCAGTGGCAAACACCATCATACATTAAATCATTTTAAGAACTCTTAATCAAATTGCTATTATCCTTGAGCAGGGCCGTTGTATAGGGGAGAAAGGTGATGATAATTCTAGGGGCCCAGCGCCCAGTAGGGCCCACAAAAAACCCCAGTAGTCTAATCTTTGTATGACTGAATTATTCTGCATAAGACCCTGACTAATACTAATGCATTAGCATCAAAACAGAGTAGGCTAAATAAAAAATGATTAAATATACGTAGTCTAAGAAAAAAAGTGGAAAAGTCAGGGGCCCACTTTAGTATTCTTTCAGGGGCCCCACAATTCCTAGCAACGGCCCTGTCCTTGAGAGGGATGTTATAACTAATAAATGAATGATTTGATTAAACATTTTAAAGTCTGACACATTCACGTCTTCTATAGCTCTGGAAAATAAATGAAACTAATCCTCACAAATCTCTCATAAAGAAACAAAGGGGTCCGTGTGATTAGTGCTGTCACTTGACATGAGGTCCTGTGCCTACATGTGATTTCCTGTGTATGCAAGCACGATCCTCGGGGTATATTGTGTGCACAGTGTGTGTTGCAGTCCCGTCCTCTCTGCATGTCAGATCAACGTTGGTGGCAGAGCGTGAACTGCAGAGGAGGAGAAAGTGAGGTGTTGGGGGTCCCTGGTGCGGAGCTGGGAGGGTGGGATGGATTCAAGCAAGGGTGTGTGGGGTGGGGAGGAGGGGGGGGCTAAGAGAGGAGAGATGGTAGAGATAAACATGGACGGCACGGACACAATGTCTAATGGCAGTTCCAGCTGAGAAAACAAAAATACCCGAGGAACACAAAAACCTGAGGGGTGAAAAATATGCAGGTCTGGCGAGAGGTCAGATTCCCCACCGTATCTAATTCAATTTTACAAACTGTAAGAAAACACGCTGCTGCTCTCCAAGCACTGGCTGCAGATATCTCCTACTTCACAATCAAACTATCCTCATCTTCAAATTAGTCCAAAAGTTGGGTGAGATAATGACACTTTCCTCCAATGCAGTTGTACTTGCTTGGCAAATATGACATGGAATGGCTTTGAACATTGTGCCAAAATTTGAAAGGGAGTAAATTAAGAAGATTTAGTAGCCTAGTTAGCTTTAAAAAAAAAAAAAAAGTCATTCAATAGTGTTTTTTTTTTTCAAGGAAATGAAAAGGCAGATTAAAACTCAACAAGGGGGAAAAGGATTATTGCTCAGCTTTTATCAAAATCACAAGGTGCACAGATCAAGTAGAATTTCCATAGTCTATCCAATACTGTATCAAAACAGTGTTTTTTCTGTAAGTGCATTTGATTGCATTAGGCGTTTTATAGAAAAGGCAGCTCATCCTTGTTGTACTGTAATTGGTTGTAGTGTTGGATTGTGGGGCTAGTGGGACACAGTATCTGGTGCTGAGTGTGTAGACCTGTTTGAAGAAGCCACAACAAGCTGCAGAGAGCTGCAGTCTTGCTGGTGGTCTGCACAGGCCTGGTAAAGACATTAGTGCAGCATTCTGAGAGAACGGGGAGTCCCATAGACAGCGCTCACTTCTCTAAATAAACATTAGTCTTAAAAAGTTTGGCCCCACGACCTCAGCATGATCGCATTTCACTCTGGATAGTAAACTTCAATTTTATCGCGAGGTTTTCCCCCTACTTTTCGAAAACACACTTTCACGCTGAAAAAGATTAGATGTCTACTTAAACAAAGTTTCATTTTCACCTTTCCTAAGGGACACAGGGGGCTGCTGTGTCCTTGGTATTTCTTATATCACACCCAAAACTGACTTTTGTTGAACCTTACTGACTTAGCCTACCTCCATGTTTGAAGTAGAAAGCACTGGACATGAGCGCCTATGATATGATAGAAAACATATAAATAGAAATATTTATCATCTTGCAGTGACTTTATAAAAATAGCTTTGTTCCTATAAGAAAAGTGGGAAAAAATAATATTATTAAGCAGCGATAGTTGATGGGGTAAAAAAAAAATGTATTGAATAATAAGTTTATTTTTGATAATATTTCCTCCATTGTTAAATTAAAAAAACGAAAATGCCAAGGATCAAAAAGGAGAAATCCAAAGGTTTATTACGGACATTCATTCCAAACAACATAGCATTGCCCTCCACTTTGTCAACTCATGGACTCACCCTGTAATTTAATTTAACCCATAAAAGCATGCTAACAATTTATCTGCGCACGACCTAAGAAACTGTCAAGGGAATAACATTTATTTTCTAATAAACTCAATAGGCTAATTATGGCCTATAACAAATGGGCCAGGCCGCTGCCATTACTCTCAGCAGCTCCTGGCCGTGAGTCTAATGCACTGGCATCAAAGGTCAGATGGAAGAAGCCAGTGAAAGCGCCCGCATGGCACAAGTGAGATCAGCAGCAGCTGCGCCTCTCTATCAAAGAGGCGCTGCACGCCGCCTCTCCTTCACTGCGTCCCCGGTAAAGCCAAACCGAGGACACGGCTTGACGAGCGCGAGTCATGCGGCCCAATGTGAGATCCAAGGACCACCAGGGGACGCTGAGAGGCTATTCAGCTGGACCACACGAAGAAAGACAAGGCTGCAGTTTGATTTCATTAGATAGTAGCTCTGTGAGTGGATATGGGTTATATGGTCTCAGTGGTCACATGTTGATTTTACCTCACACCAGCTATGGAAATAGGAGGAACCAGAGGCCGTCTCAGCTTCTCTAAATAAAACCACCTGAGCTCCCATCCGTGTATAATACAAAACTGACAATTAAGCTTTCATTTTTGCTCCTGCAAACATGAAAGACAATATTATTCACTGTGTTAACATTCTATCTTTCAATCTGAAATGAAATGCTCCCTGTGTCATCTTGTGCAGATCCTATGGATCAAGACATTCTGATTTATTAGTGATTATAGCTTCTGTTTGCTGGGTCTGTTATTTGATTTGTGCGTAATTTGGTGACGGGACGGGTGTGGATCACGCACAACTCCAGTCAGGGCACGAGATCGCGGTGTGAACGTCTGCACGTTTTTCGTCGCCATGTCAATCAGATGCAGCCACGGCGGCACGTGCACGTCTGTTGTGTACATGTGTGTCTGTGTTGGAAAACGCGCACCGTGCGTCATTATGTTCCAAATGTGCGCACGCGTCTGTAGATTACAGTGAGAGCACCAAAGCCAGATTTTAATCAGTGCACCCTCCACACCCCAAAATTATTTTATAAGACGTGGATTTAAAATGATATAGCCTAGGCTACTCCTTTTCCTTTTCCAGACTATACAGTAAACACACATCCTCACTCTTCGGAACGACTAAATGTAGCATCACCTGATATCATATTCTGTTGATCTTTGCAGGATAACATCTGCAGTCATTAATACCCTTGCAGCATGTGTATCCATGATACTGTGTGTGCGTGCGTGTGTGTGTGTGTGTGTGTGTGTGTGTCCAAGCACGCGTACGCCCTCATCTTTTTTTTTTTCCTCCTGCAGCAGGTGTTCGTTTAGTGTGTCAAAGTCGGCGGGGCGAAGATCTTCCAAAGTTAATATTGTGTTTCCAGAGATGATGGGGAGTTCACTGTCCTCGATTTATTTACACATTCTAAATTAATTAAGCGCAGGATTCCTCTGTCTGTTGCAAAAACACGGAGGCTGGAGGGAGACTGGGAGCAGCGAGGGGAGGCTGTGATTTATAGCCGCGGTGCAGCTAGGGCCGCGGCTCGCCTCTCCTCCAGGCCGGGGAGCCGCGGAACGGGCCAACATTCCTCTGTGGGGGCGAGGAGGCTCGTCTGCCGTGTGCAGAGACAGAGAAGAGGGGAGATATTTACCTCAATGAGAGAAGTTAAAAAAGCGTAGCAACAAATGGCTGCAGGAAAGACTCACTATGACCTACCAGTGTGTGTGGGTGTGTGTGTGTGTGTGTGTGTGTGTGTGTGTGTGTGTGTGTGGTATCCTGGACGGATGTCCCCAGTAAAATGAGAGTGGACTGTATTTTCATTATTAACATACTACAGAGTTTTCCAGTAGGCCGCAGTAGAAGCACAATGAGCAGGCTATTAGTCACTCTGTCATTGTCCCTTTGGAACAAATTCTGGAGACTATGTTTACATGCTAAACTAACTAAAACTGCTTTTGTCATTCAGTGATCATCATTAAATAGAATTAGGCCAGAGGAACCGGCCTATAAACAGAGAAGCCTATAGAAGCACCTGCCCTGCCCGCGTGCCCTGACTAAACAGCCTATATTGCCTTAAAAGTTTGTCGAATTTATTATATGAGGGGAATATTCAGATTACAGCCACAACTAGATCTCCATGTATGTCAGTGTTCCATTATATTATATTATATAAGATTTAAACACAATGAGAAGGAAAAAAAGCAATTTCTCTTAACGAGCGACCGACGTGAACACACACACACACACGGACGCACGCATGCACGCACACGTCAGCACACCCTCTGTTTTTGTGTCCTTCAAGACACAGCAGTGCGAGGTGCATCGATTACAGATATAACGTTATTGGCAAGACAGTGAAAGACTGAGGCTGAACGATTTTATTTAATCCCTGCTGCCACTATCTGTTTAGAGAATCCCAACGAAAATATAATAACAATAATAATATGATTGATAAATATTAATGATGATAATGATAATGATAATGATAATAATAGTAGTAGCGTAACAATGATGATTAGAAATGTCCTTTCTGTATTATCCCATCAGGAGAAAAAATGCTCATAAGAAATAGATCAATTTAAATGTATGTCGACATCTAACTCTTTATATCAATTATTTTGGCATGTGTTTAAAGCTGCTATAGGCTCATATGGAAACGGTTAGAAAGAAACTGGAAATGCCTTGAAATTTATAAATGTGTTTGTGGTGACTGTTGAGTCATTTGGCTGTCACTTCACATAACACTCAGTCCTCATTTAGTCTGAGAAAACGTCACGAAATATGACGAATGTCGTGGTGGTGCCTATATAAAGACCCGGTGCCGAACCTGTGGGTGGTCTGGAAGTGACATGCAGCACCATAGAGCTGCGTCTGCATGAAGTATAACGTGTCAATACGATGCGCGGCGATGATGTCCCATTAGGACTTACATGAAAAATTAAAGGGCGTCTCGCAAGATCCTCTCCGGATGTCTAATGTGCCCAGTGTTGTGGTGGTTTGAGGAAGAGCAAGGTTCCAGGTCTATTCTGGTCACAAGCCTGTAATCTCACAGCAGACACGAAGAGTGCTGCTGCGCATTTGATCCGAAAAATCCATACAAATGGGTTCAGTCTCAAGTCGTCCGTTTTCAAAGCCTATGCCTTTGGCTGAACCTCCCCATGGTAGATCCACTGCGTGTGTATGTGTGTGTGTCTCTCTCTCCGTGTGTGTTATGCTTTGTGTCTAGTGATTTTTATTGGCTTGCTTTCCGTTCCTGTCGTTACTTAAATGTTTTTTAACCACCTCTACAAACGCTTCATGTGGATTTTAATGGACTGATGCGGTGCGTAATGACTCTTTGTCGGGGCGGCCGCGCGGAGAAAACTTCAATAGTCTGCTAATGTTCTTTCCGCCTCGTTTACGGTGTAAATTTTACGCGGAGGATATCAATTAACATCATGGTGAACGGAGGGGGGCAAATTATTTCTCCAATCCCGATGCGATATTTTTCAATTGACCAATTTGCACTAACACTAACAAGAAAGAAAGAAAGAAAGAAAGAAAGAAAGAAAGAAAGAAAGAAAGAAAGAAAGAAAGAAAGAAAGGCTGGTTGTGGATAAAGAAAGTAGTCATGTGTTGGTTTTCGTTTCAAAGACTTTCAGTGAGCTGTGCTGAGGGAAAACAGAGGAGTCAGCCCTCCCAACCTTCATCCTTAATAATCATCTGTCAAAACACCCACAAACTAATTTAACCATTTGCACACAGATCTGGCGAATAAAAGAGGCTTTACACCCCCTTCTGCCTGGAAACATGTGCTCCAACAACTCTGAAAAAGACCAATGGGCCTGTTTTCTGTGGCCCGGACGAGTCCCACTGCTTCTTTTATATGGATCCCGAGACAACACAGATGACATGAAAGCGGAGCAAACCGAGGGCCTTTTGAGAAGATTGCTTTTCAGGGTCCAAATGTGTGTGTGTGCATGTGTGTGTGTGTGTGTGTGTGTGTGTGTGTGTGTGTGTGTGTGTGTATGTGTGTGTGTAGGTGCGTGTGTGTGTGTGTGTGGTTGGTCTCACAGGGGAGACCGCTCGCTGTGCGCACATTCACTCTCTTTGGGCCAGGGGTCCACACTGACAACATCAACAAACGGCCAAAAAGCCGCATTATGGTGGATTAGGAGCCTGATGAAAAATGCTGCTACAAATTAGCAACGAAAGCCCCAAAGACCGTGGGTATATCCTTGTTCACTTTCAATTACAGACCGCCGAGGCCTGCTAACGTCCCCCATTCATTTAGGGCCTTTGTAACTGGGCTAGAAAATGGTCCTTTACAAGCGAGCAAGAGCCACACAAGAGGAATTACTTGCCCACTGTTGCGTGATATTCATGACTGTTATATACATCAAATCGTGTTTTTGAAATATTTCAACTGAATTTTGTACGTTTCTCACACCTACAAAAGTCTCGAGGAAGCACGCCAAAAACGCCTGCACCTTTGTAACCGGTCAGTGTTCACACATCAGTTCATTTTAATTAGACGCTGTGTGATTTGGAGCAAGAACGAACATTGAGTTTCGGGCCTAAATTGTAAAAGATATTCAATAAAAGTTGGTTGTCATCATGTGCATCCATTCAACTGGATACAACCATGCAACATGTTTGACAAAATGATTTGAGATCTGTCAAAACAATTCATTTGCAAGATTAATTAATTAATTAAATAAGATATATATTTACATAAACAACACCGTATATAATCTGATTTACGTTGATTCTGTGCTGGTTTTTAATCCATTAACCAGTATATATATTTTTTTCTTTTTTTTTTCTTTTTGACAATTTGACGCATCAACTTTCAATGCAATAAAAAAATAACGATCTTTTTTTTTTTCAAATTCACAAACATTTATTATTCTTGTCATTACAACAAAAAAAATGACCTATGAACATTTAGGTGTCTCTCTCTCTATTGGCAACACATGACATACTGTATGCTTCACAGATTAAATTGTGAAATAGATTAACGATTAAAAAGGTCGAGAGAGGTAATGCGCTCTTTTTATATAGGATATTTATATATACCAAAAAACCACACAGCCTACATGTCCAACAACATGAAATGATATTGTCACAAATTCACCATGTAGAGGAGAATCGGAGGGTGGGGGGGGGCATGTAGGGCTGGGGAGAAGGGGCGATAGTGGGAAATGTTTTGTTTTTTTCCTCTCATAACCCACCCCTCCGAGCCCCCCAACCCCCTTCATCTCCATGTGCTTTCTAAGTAAAAACCTGAGATTGCCGTCTTCTTGTCAGCCATATGTCAACAACAGTGCCATTTTTTTCCTCATGACGCACACAATAAAAAAAAACAAAAAAACAATATAAATCATAATAAAATTCTCAGTTATATTTAATTAAAAATCGTCCCCGTAGACATGACTGACACCTTTTTAACTTATAAAATAATAGGAACCTTTTATTTGTAGTTGTCTTTCCACTGACAAATGAAGGCCACATGCCAGATTGCAGGCCAGCACAGTTAATAATAATAATAAAAAAAGATCCCTCCGAGTTTCTCTTGCTTTTTGTCTCCCAATATTATACACATATTTACAAGTCATAAATAAACCTTTCTCCCCTCTTACATTGTCAGGAGAGCCAACACACGCAAGAATGCTCAGCCTACCTTCACATGGGACGACGCCACAATTGACTTTTTTTAATAAAATATTTATCAGTGGTCCATTTTTTAAAAATTATTATTATAATTCATTTTTAGAAAGGGCAAGTGTTCATATTCGGGGTTTTGCTGGAAAATGTCTCACTCTGTGGAGCAGCGTGTAATATGCTGTCCTGTGATAGGTTCAAATGACTGGAAGCAGAGGCCAGCGCTGGGGTCAGCATGGCCAGGATCTGAGCCTGGCTGCTCGGCTGCGCACTGTAAGAAGAGGCGGTGGAGTTGGCTGCACCGATGATATTGTCAATGGAGAACGAAGGCCGACTCGGAGTGCTGGAGTCCGTCTTGAGAGGCGGCAGAGACGGGCTTAGTTGGGGGTAAAAGGGCTTTCTTAAATCAGCCCCTAAAAGAGAAGGCAGTGGATGCGGCGCCGGGAATATGGAGGCAGATGAGGGCAAGGTGCAGGGGGCATTAGGGAACGGGAATGAACCACCTGTGTGGTGTGGGTGATACGGGTTATGAGCTGCGTGGAAGTTCTGCAGCTGAAGTCCATAGTTGTATCCATACGGACCGTATCCAAACCCGGGTAGGAAGCCACCGGAGTCCCTGAGGATTTCGTTAGTTTGGTGCCTCTTGAAGCGCTTTCTCCTGCGCAAGAAGCTCCCGTTGTCGAACATGTCTGCGGAATCCGGGTCGAGGGTCCAGTAGTTGCCCTTCCCTGGGTTGCCGGGCTCCCGTGGGATTTTCACGAAGCAGTCGTTTAAGGAAAGATTGTGGCGGATGGAGTTTTGCCATGCGGGGAATTTCTCCCGGTAGTAGGGGAATCTGTTGCTGATGAACTCGCAGATCTCGCTGAGAGTGAGGCGTTTCTTGGGGCTCTGCAGGATGGCCATGGTGATCAGGGCAATGTAAGAGTAAGGTGGCTTCACAAGTGCACTTTTTCTGGGCTTGTCCCCCATCACAGTCCCGGCTTCTGCGCTGGATCCCATCTGGTCCGACGGGCAGTCGGAGCTGCTGAGACCGGGAGAGGAGCCCCTCTCGGCGGCGTTCTGGGAGTAATTATCGTCCGAGTCATTGTCCAAGTTGAACTCGTGGTGAATGTACTTTCCGTCCTTCCCAACGGATATGTCACCGCCAACCACATCGATGTCCACATCTTCGGACAATGCAGAGCTGTCGGACATATCCGTCCCTAAAGTCATCCTTGGAGACGCCGCTTCTCTTCCCCCTCTCTCCCAGATTTCCTCCTCCTGTGATCCGGTTAGGCTAATGAGCCGAGAGCGCGCACACACTCTCTCCCTCTCCCCCTTACAACCACACCAGACTTTTGCTGCAGCTTTATCTCCAACTACTGAAAGCACACATGGCTAGAATATTCAAAAGATAAATAACTCTTTGACCTGTTGCTTTGGCGACTCCTGGTCGTCCGAGGCTGGTCAAGCAGGGCCGTGCGAGGTTCTCATCGAACTTCTGGTTTTCAGCCGTAAAGAAGAAGAAGAAAAAATAAAGTCAAAGATCATCGATCTTGCAACGATACGCACTTGAAGTTGTCTTCAAATGCGATGGTTCCCGTCTGTGATCAGTTTGTGGAGCAGGGTCATTTAAAAGTCTACTTCTGGATATCCAAGTGTCTTTCCAAAATATCTTTTACGCACGGGATTGGGTAGGTATCCAGCCAGACTGTCACACTATCCTCCTTAGCTCTCAAAAGGTATTTATAGGACCACGTTGATCACGTGGTCTTTGAGTCACTGTTACCAGGAACTGGACAAGATCACCCTGCAAAAAGTAATAGCCCATCTGCACCAGCTTCACTTTTGAAATCATGTGTAGACTATAAAAATAGAAATAAAATAAAATAAATAACAAATCACATCATAGCAGACAGAAACTCAACACGGGGATATAAGTTGTTTTCATGCATATTTATTAAGAAGTTTACGTTTTTATTAACTTGGTGGACATCCCCTTTTTTCTGTTCGTACTTCATCAATATATTGATAATCTATTTCAAAATAAGAATTTGAAAAGACTGGACTGAATTAAGATATTTGTCATTTACTCATTTGAAATGGACGTTTATTCTAGACCACGAGGTTTCATATTAAAATTAAATACACAGTACATTGCAGCGTGAGATATTTATTAAAAGCCCTCATAGTGTACTATCAAACGCTACCTTTGTTTATTATTCTTTAATATTATTTTTTACCTCCATTCCTTTTCAAATATATTTGTTAACAGAATCTGTCAAATGAAAATGCAGTTAATAATTGATAACAGGATGTTGGTCATTTAAATAAAATTGGCCTATTAACACAATTTTCGTTTGACTATCAGCCTAATTGATGGGCTACTGCTAATTTTTGTTTGGAGTATAAACACGTGAATCTTTAAACTGTGTTTTTAAGACGTGTTACATGGCCACGGCCACACAAAGGCAGCTCTGCTCGGGGGGTCCATAATAAATTGGTTAATTTGTGCGTATTGAATTTTGGCCAGTAGCCTAATTCCCTGATAACTTCTCACGGGTTTTGTGTTTTCCTTGTCAAGAAGGCACAACATTTTCCATCTGCATTTTCTGCGTAATACGTAAGGGCGCACAGAGGCATCGTCAGCTGCAACCTGCTCTAATTCGTCTTCGTCAGGAGCTAAAGGCCAGCAGATGACAATGTGTAATGTGTCTGTATGTGTGTGCGGGTTTTTGTGGAGCAGGCGGACATTCCAGCTCATTACGCTGCAGAAACTCCGGCTTATAATGCGTTTATATCAGCAGCCCATTCACCGTGTGGACTGCTTCTTCTGTTTTATTCTGTTTGTGTGACTCATCAGAGAATAACCAATGCAATGCAATATATTATTATATATTTTGTGTGTGTGTGTGTGTGTGTGTGTGTGTGTGTGTGTGTGTGTGTGTGTGTGTGTGTGTGTGTGTGTGTGTGTGTGTGTGTGTGTGTGTGTGTGTGTGTGTGTGTGTGTGTGTGTATTTTGTGCGCTTTTTTATTAATTGAAGGAAACTTATGCTCCGCTGAGAAATTATCCAGCAGAAGTTTCATGTTTGCAGCACCTCCAAGACCCGCAGAAATCCTGCCAGCCGTGCCAGCCCTTTAAGATACTCACACTCGTCTGCCAACTGTCCTTCAGCTCTGACACGTTTACTACTGGATCTTAGCAACACGTAATTTAATATTTTTCTGTATCACTCTTTTTTTTTGGTGGCAGAGTTGCAGTGCAAACACCGCCCACGTTTTATTAATCCATTCATTCATTCATGCATGCATTCATTCATTCATGCATTCATTCATTTATCTATATTGACTTGTCACAGTTCCCTTTTGCACGCGGCTAGACGTAATGAGCTATGAAAAACTGTAACTATTTATGCCCAGACTTGTTGATGTATGCTGTAGGCCTATTTGAAATCAATGATGCATATTTAACAGTCAGCCAATAAAAGATGGCTTAGGTTGCCCGTTTAAAAATACATCTTTATGTGTATTTAGTCATAGCCACAAAAAAACATATATTTTTAATTAAGACAACAATTTGTAGGCCTACAAATATAATATAGTTATTACATATGGGCGAGCAGTCATTTAATCGCTTGTTGTTGTTGTTGTTGTTATTTAGACAACATTGAATACCTACAAAATGTGAGCTGCACAGTATATTTCAGCTTCTTCAAGGTGCCAAGGTTTGATGGGGATCCGTGATCTGCTTGAATGGAGCGACTCCGTGTGCTGGAGTTTGTGGTGCTGAAGCGCCCTCTGCTGTTCAGAGAATCACATCCCAGAGTCATCATGTCTAATCACTGAACATCTTCAGGAGCCTCAAGTGGCAACTGAAACACAGCTGTTCAAAAGTGCATGTGATATTAAGCAAGCACAGGAGCATCTGGGTATTTAGATTATGGACTGTTTCTCATTCACTCTGGTGATCTAACACTGAAAGCTATAGTTTTCTACTGTAGAGGGAACACACTGACTTCAAGTTGTAGGTATGCATCCCATAACTTGACAAATATGACATCAAGCTGAGACATTTACAACACACTGTGGTTTGTTCAGTAAGATTAGACATTACAATATCCTAGTTCTGAAGCCAATACAAAGCAATACGTTATAGGTTGTGCAGATGAAAAGATGATGTGATTTTCAGCTCAATTGCCTCTTTTGTCTTTGTGGGAAAAGGTTTTGTTCTCTTGGCCTTCTGCCTTTCTTTCTTCAAGTTTTTAACCTTCTTCTTTGACAGTGCATTCTTTTCTTTGTGGGAAAATGCCTTCAAGTTTTTAACCTTCTTCTTTGACAGTGCATTCTTTTTATGAAATACAAGACACATCATGTCATCATGACCATAATGAGCCACATCATGACTATTGTGCAATGAGCCTTGTATCAATGGTCGTCTTATACAATCAAAGCCTTATTAAGCCTGTTAACTTGCAATAGTTGAGATGGGGATCCTCATTTCTGCAACAAATTAGCACAGAGAGCAAGGGTTTATACACTTTACAATGTGTCAGAGCCGCCAGTTACAAATAATAATAATACATAATACAAAGATGGCAGCTGCTACTTTATCCAACCCATTCATCTTGATATGACAGTAATATGGGCACAAGGTCTGATCCAGAATTTGTTCAAAAAGAAGTAAGAGTATTTGTGCACCCTTTCTCTCTCATATAGGGTTAGGGTTAGGGTGATTTCCTATCTTTTTCATTTCAATTATGCACAATAATCCCCACAAATGAACACTCGACATTAATACATTCATATTTTTGAAGCCTAAAAAAGATAGTGATAGGCTGTGTATGAAGTCCTGCACCAAAATCACATGACACGACACATCAAAACGAATTTCTCTCATGTTCAACAAAAAACATCAGATTTGTCTTGGTCTTCAAATTTACTGTGTAATATTTGTATCGATCCAACCAGGTACAAAAAAAACATTCAAAACATTGTCACCTGCTTACTTTTGACCAAGTGATGATGACCAAAATAAACTCACAAACTATTGTCAGTGAAAACTCTTGCTTTTGCTTCCATCTAGTGGTGACTATTTCAGTTTGGAGCAACCGTTTGATTCCCTCAGTTTCATCAGCACTCAGGGTTGAATCAACATCCTTCACCTAAATTAACAGGCAGCTGCTGCAGACGATCAGACTGAGGAAATGAGCTTTAGCTGGTTATGAGCTGCATGTCCTACAGTTTAAATTTGGCCCAACGAAGGGGTTTAATACATCTAGAACACTTTCCAGGTCAAGACACATGAAGAGGTAGACTATTGAAGGTAATTGGACTCACTGTTGAGCATTGCTTTGTGCTGTCCCACCCCACTTACCCAGGACTCCTCGTGCTGACTGCTTCACCCTGTTTGATCCTGTGCATGGCTGGACTGACCCACCAGGTGGCCCTGGGGCAACTTTGTGCTATAGGTCGGCTGCAGAAAAGGTAACTTACATTATTCAATTGCCCAGATGCATCAATAATTTAAAGTTTGGCCATCTGAGAATGAATAATGAATATCAAGTAAACGTTTTTTTCCTATTAAATGAAAAAAGAAAGTCTATATTTTTCTATGTTTATAAATCACATTATGTTTCTTGGCTGTCTGCTTTAGGTGATGGAATTGACTTTTGTGTTTTCTGTATTTTGCTTCAAACTCAAATATAATCAACAATAAAATGTATCTGCAGTCTCTAAATTACCTCTCCATCATGGGAATCATCTCAGTCGAGCATTAATGATCCACTTTTTTTTAACTAGCACTTTTTTCCCCTTCATTTTGTAACTTTAATAAGGTTCAGCTGTTGTGTGAGTTATGTCCAGTTGAATTTTTTTTAATAGAAAATTGACAAAAAAAACAAATTTAAGTAATGAACAAATTCTGAATAACAAATTATTGACAAATAATTTAATTAACCACAAATAGTGTGACATTTTGTTATGTTGATCTCTAAGAAAAAGTAAATGAGCACAGAAAGGCTAATGTTTGTAAGAGCATAATATTTCAAAAGAAACATATGCCTTTTTAATATTGAGATGTTTTAAAAGAGAACTTTATAAGATGGAAAACAGCCTCCTGTTTACACTGTATGTTACTGTAGCTGATGAAGATGATTTCTAGTCACTTAGTCATTTTGATGTTGGTGGAAATTAAGTTTTGACAGAAGGCCTATATTTCAGACTCTGGATCAAGTGAACATTTAGTTTTTTGGTTTTTCACATCAACACTGTTTGAGTCGTTATAATGATAAATAGCCTAATTATAATAATAAGTAAATAATTAGCAAGTCAAATTTGTGCAAGTATTCATTATGCCACAGGAGTTGAATTTATTGAATTCCATCTAGAACGTCAGTGTTAATAATTTTATGTTTTAACTTGTGATAAGAAGGTTATTTTAAACATCTAGATTTGCTTTACAGCAGTACAGGATTTTCAGATAATGTCTGATTTATAATACAACAAATGTATGTAAAGTGTATTATCTATCTATCTATCTATCTATCTATCTATCTATCTATCTATCTATCTATCTATCTATCTATCTATCTATCTATCTATCTATCTACATCTGAATAGGAAAAATGAAAAGGCTGGTCTGGGAGGGAATTAAAGAAATGTTTTAAAATCGACATAAATAAAGACCACATTTATTTATAAAAATGAATTTATTTCAGACAATCTGACTTCACCAATATCAACACATTTCTTTTATTAATGTTTTTACATTACAGTAATAGACTATTTACATACAAAACAGCAGACTTGGATAATATAACAATTGCATGTAAACTTAAAAAAAAACTAAAACAGAGGCAATATGAACGAAATATGTCACAGTAAAATACATTAAACTCTGAGATACAGTTATGGAATGTGTCAAACGGATCTAAATGGCTTTACACCTTTTAAATAGGAATGTTTTTGCATGAGGCTCGGTCATTTTCAGTCATTTCGTTTGTAATGTTGGTAAAAACAAATCAAATTCTTACAGGAACATTTGATGGCATAATAGTGGGCCACTCTGGAAGAGTATAGGCCTTTGACGTCTCAGTGATTTTCAGGTATAGGAACCCTCTAATGTTTAAATATTGATTGATTTATTATTGGATCAATGATGCCTTTTGCTTGGGCCACTTCTGTAATTAATCTGTATTATTATTATTATTCTTTTTTCTTTTTTTTTTAGCTGACAAAGTCTCACATATACCGGTCTAATCCTGATGCAAAATTGGCTTGTCTCATGTAAGTGTTGTTGTAGGAGTTCATGGGGCTGGAGAGGCCCAGCAGCTGCTCCGTGTGCTCGGCGCAGGAGCCCGGGCGTAGAGCCGGTAATGACAGCCGGTTGCCGGAGCAATAAACTTGAGAGCTCCCCGGTGAGAACCCGGACTGGGTCATGGTGGGCAGGTTTGGAGGAGAGGCCGAAGAGGAGTACGGGTAACCCGCGGCCAGATTGGATGTGATGTTCCCGCTGTTTCTGCTCAGCATGTTCGCCGAAGGGTTGACTGTCTGGGTCTGAAAGCACGCAGACGGGTCGGTGCCGGTGACCGAGCAGCTGGAGGTCATGGTGCCCAGGTCACCCGCACCCAGACCCAGCGCTTGGGAGTTGAGCTCTCCCCCCGGGCCGCTCTGCTGGCTGATGATGTTGTCGATGCTGAACATGCGCGGCTGTCCTTGGCCGACCCCGGCGGAGGTCTGGTAATGATGCAGCATAGCGGGATGAGGGGATGTGGCTGTCAGCTGAGAGCCATAACCAGACCCTATCCCGGCGTACAGAGTGTTGGGGTACGTGGGCCTCCCCATTGGAGTTGGGGTGAAGGCGCTGGAGCTCTGCATGTACCCGGGGTACGTGCTGACATCTGTGCGTTTGAACCTTTTCCTCCTCCTCAGAAAGCTCCCGTTGTCAAACATGTCCTCAGCTGCGGGGTCTAATGTCCAGTAGTTGCCTTTACCTGGTCTGCCGGGCTCCCGGGGGATCTTCACAAAACAGTCGTTGAGGGTGAGGTTGTGGCGGATGGAGTTCTGCCACTTCTTGGAGTTCTCCCTGTAGAAAGGAAAACGCTCCATGATGAACTTATAAATGCCCCCCAGGGTGAGCTTCCTCTCGGGGGAGTTGGCGATGGCCATGGCGATTAGAGCGATGTAACTGTAGGGAGGTTTCCCCCTCTGGACGGGCCTCTTCCTCCGCCGGCTCCCGGTGGGCAGGTGCTCTTCGGTCTGGCTCAGAGCGGTTCCGTCCTCCGTGCTCGGGCTGTTTCCTCTGGGCTCAGACTTGATCAAAATATTGTCCTTTGACCGGGCCTGCAGCATCAGAGGCGGCGGAGGCAGCGGTGAGTCCAAGCTCACATTTGGAGACAGGACAACAGGACTTGCCTCCGCGGGCGAGTGCTGCGTCTCTGCGGTCATGTTGCACATGCCAGAGAAGTAAGAATAATTTGCCAGATTCATAAAAGAAACAATGTGATGATCTTCTTTTTGTCGAAATGATCAGTCTGCGAAGTCTGTTTTTTTCCAGCGACTCTGTTCCCTGCTCTGGCCCAAAATAGCCCCCGTCCTGCCCTGGTGTTTGGGTGGTGTGTGTCAGTCCAGGTGAGAGAAAGGCGTTGACAGTTTATAAGGCAGCGCAGGAATGACGCCACTGGCCATCACCAGTGACGATGGAGGCAGGAGGATTAAACCCAAATGAAAAGTTTAATATTCCTCTGATCCATAGGGACCTATGCTGTAGATATGATAGATTTAACACTAAATGGCATCATTTGCCTAAAAGTTTTATTTTCAGTGATATAGCAGCCTATGCCCACAGAAATCAGATTTTGTCTTATACTGTCAGTGTTCAAAATAGGATTTGAAGGCAATAAAAACAGGCTACTTAATTATGAAAATGCCTTTTGTCAGTTTCAGTTCATTTAGGTAAAATACAGCCCAGTAGCCTATCATTTGCCTACTGAGACAGGGGCATTAAGCTCTACATAGTCTGAGCTGACGTTGCTTATTCTTTAAGCATTGAAGTGTACAGTCTGTATGACATTTATACGGAGGCACAGCTCATTTATACTGGGTCTCATCCCCCAGTAAAAGGGGTCTGGTGACGGCCCTGGCTATGATATAGAGAGACACTATGATATATAGGCTGTGATACTTATAGCCTATAAGTCTCGCTTGGTCATTAAATAATGGTATGTTAGTAGATGTAACAAGTCTTTAATGTTTTGGACACCAACAGAGATTTAGCGGTGGCCCCCACAGTCTCTGTGCTGTTCTCTCCGTGCTTTCACTGACAGCTCTGTGTATATCCAGGGCAGAAACAACACTCACAGAGCTGCTCTGTGCTCCTCCAAACCCAACAGTCAATCCACCAATTGAAAAATAATAACAAGCCACTGAAAACAAGCAATTGAGCTATCAAAGCTTTTGGGGAAGAAAAGTAAATATCCCTTCATTTCATTTTCATTTTTGGAGAGTGATAATCAAACAGTCCCCTGGCTGGAGAGAAGAGGTGTTATCTTATGGATTTTGAAGTAAAAACACAGTTCTGCACACAATTGGTATGTAGACAACATCCTTCAAGCACAAGCATGCGATAGTGCCTCTAATTGATTATTTAGGCAGCGAGAGGCTTGAGGTTAATTACAAAGGGTAAGATACACATGGAGGTGACCTGCCGCCACCACTTTTAACTGTTGGGAGAGGTGTTGTGGGTTTTTTGTGAATGATACAAACCCAGCAGGGTAGTACCATATGAACATTTATTAACCTGATGACAAACAGATGAGTGACAGATTAGAATAACCTGACAAGGGAACTTAACAAGGACAAGAGTTGTGTTTCATTAAGCGGGTCATACACCATGGTCACAATCGATCTATTTTATTTATTATGAGAGATTTTGGATCAAATAGTTAAGTCAGTATTTTCCATAGTGAAACTGAGCTAGGGTAACAAGGAAGAATTTGTATATTGTGTATGTATAGGCCAGAGTGGTATATTGATCAAACACCTCATTTAAAACCTAGTTTCTCCTAAAATCTGTCACAGTTATATTTGTGGGTATGTTTATATTATTCTCTATAAGACAGTATGGTAGATCAGTCTTCTGACAGGGCTGATGGGAAGAAATTTGGAGGCAATAATTAAGCCGAAGTCGTTAGTCATAACCGCCCAATGTTCAGCTAGATGCCTGTTTCCCTGTCACCCTCACTCCAACAACACAAAGTGGCTGGCATCCCCTATCACCCACCACCCTCCCCCCCCTGCACCCATACAGATGACTGGACCCCTCCCGACCCAGCCGCAGCTCAGACAACACTAAGCCCAGCTAGCTACTCACAGCCAGTGGCTAACAGCTTCAGACAGGCGTGGGAGTGGAGCTGTATCCAAGCAGGATCTGCCCCCAGAGCTGTCAGGTCAGGCAGGACAAACAGGGGCTCAGGCCAGGAAACAGGCCCTCTGCCTCAGGGCCTGCGGCCTCTTGCTAATCCCCTCCCCTCCCCAACCACCCCACCAGAGGCTCCCTACATTTCTCTTCACCCTGACGCTCCCTGAATGTTTAATATTTACGACTTTTGCCATTATATTTAACACATCCTGGCACCTGTACAGTCAAAACCTCCAGTCAGTGCTGCTGTGGTTACAAAATGGCTGATGTTGCCTTATCGCACCACCCCAATATCAGGTTGACGCTGCTATACTGAGACTGCATCAGGATCTATAAAATAATTACAAACTAATATTGTTTATTAGGGAGGAACCACACAAACGTCTAACCCAGAAATGGAGGCGAGTGTCATGTCTTTGTGGATCATTGTGGAGAATTCCCTAAAGTAGGATGTGATGGGAGCCAGAGCACCACTGGTTGCCCTTGTGTTGAATATGAAAAAAACTCTGATTCATAAATTCATAATTTGCTGTACTGTGGTTACATCTCATTGTGTAGTTCAAACACTTGTCTCACCTTGGACATTGTAGCTCCAGCTATAGCTGGAATCAGTCTTGAATTTATAAATCTGGCCAAAGAATCAAAAATTCAAGACAAAACCAAATACCAATACTCTTCGGAATGAACATGTATAGAGAAAAATCTATATGAATACAGAAAAAAAAAACATTTCCTTCCTCATTTTGTCATCCTCAGAGTGATGTGTTACACCTCATCCAGATGTTACTGCAAAAAGGGATGATTTGCTTTTTGGATTCAATTCATCAAAATTTATTGGATTCCAGTTTAACCTGATGTCATACAAAAAATTAAAAAGTGAGACATTTATAGTATATGTGTGATAGAAAGCCAGCCAGTCAAACACAGCAGTTGGATGTTTACATCCCTGAAAGCATTAAAAGACACAGCTGCTTGGTTGATGGTCCTAAATCTTTGCTGTGCTTCAGACGTGCAGAATGAGTTCAACATGTGTGCAACTGAAGCTAAGGGTGTGCAATGCATTCCCTGACATATCCTCCAGTTGTCTGTCAAACGTGCACCTACAAACTCTGGTGGTGTCTCTAGAGGCCCTCTTCCTCTTTTTGATCAGATCCTGAGAAATATAGGGGGACAGAGTGACAGACGGAGTTGCTGAGTAAACACTTGGAATCCATTCATTCGCAAAGTGGCTCCAGGGGACGGGGAGGAGGAGGGGGCCATGAGAAAAAGAGGGGGAATAAAAGAGTCAGAGACAGAAAGAGAAAGAGAGGGAGAGAGAGAGAGAAATACACGAGAGAGCGCAACCTTTTTCTTGCTCAAGCTCATCAAGTACGGGCCAGGGCTCCTGAAAACGCAGGGATTACCAGGGTACTGGGGCTGCGCTGGCCCGGGCCGCCTCTGCTCACTCCTGCACTGCACGCTACACTGCCCCGCTAAAGCACTGCACATGGTTCTCACACACACACACACAGCCAGTCATGCTTGCTTATATGGTGCGGTGCTCATCTTTCATTTTCAAAAATTCACATGGAAGCTTAGCACATAGATACATAGACAGATACTCTCACATAAAGATACTGCATTATGTCCTTAAGAACACCTATAAGTCCCTTTAATTTAATTTCGCTATCATTATCTGCCACAGTTTTATGATATCTGTTCATTTTAAGACTGGCCATTGGGAAACAAAGTCTGATTTGCAGAAAAAGTACATTTTTTCCTGCAATTCTTTATTCACTCGGAACATAGACCTTTGACCTTTAATGATGTAATGAAATCCCCCAGCCTCCAGCGCTACAGGCAGGCGTGCTGCTAGGGTTCATCCACAGGAACAAACACCAAGTTGAGGTCACATCCTGCAAAGATAAGCACAGTAATTAAACTATTAGGAAGTGAGCAACACATGGATGAGGTGGTAAACAAGGCTTTCGGTGATTTGGTAGATATGGTGTTGCTTTGACCCTGCCTCCAGCTCTCTGTCGAGATGGACGCAGGTAATTTTTTCTGTGTCAATAAGCACTGACAGTCAGTCAGAATAGTTGCTTGTCAGCTCATTATAACATGTAATATACACCCAAAGTTGAACAAATTGACCAGTAGAGCCACCCAGAAAATGTGAGAGAAGGAGTAAACATCTTATACTATACTCAAATACAACAGTGAGCTAACAGTGAGAAGCTTAATGACTTAACACCACACTGGTCGCCTGGTCTGATCTGTCTTTAGCTGCTTTTGAGTTAGGGCTAAAACAACAAATGGGTGCTTCTGCACCAAGATAAGATGGAAATGCTTTGTCTTTTGAATCAAAACAACACAAAAAACAGACCCGTGCATATTTAGGTCTTAATAAAAAGGTCTTCATTAAAGGTCAAATCCAGTAAATGGTCAGATCAAATGCAGTTATAACTTTGGAAAATCCGTTATTTAATGCAGAATAAATGAATAAACACAAAGGCAGAAGCATGATAATAAAGAGTGATGTGATTTTGTTCAAATATCCATGTAAATACTGGTTGTTGGCTTTACTGTATAAGGCAGTGTTCATCCGAGGCATTCCTGTAAGGCTATGTGGACCAGACTGGCAGACTGGGTAGTGATGAGTAACAGCTTACCGCAAAGGAAAGAGGGGGCTGTTGTGTGGGCTGCACGGCTGAGTATGTGCAATCATGTGTACATGCATGTGGAGAGCTGGATACATTTTTTCTTTCACTTCATTCAGAACATAAATTACAGCTGTTTTCGTCACAGGTTTTTATCACCTGAAAATGTCTTCCATTGGCAAAGCGGAGTATCAGTGAGGTCACAGTGACATAGACAAATCCTTCATCGGACGTCAGAGTTTCGGAGCAGAGAGAGAGGCAAGAGAGGCGGGCTGTGAACGGAGACAAGGACTTTCATTCAGGGACTCCATGGCTCTTTATAGATTTGTCTTTCAACATGCACTTCTCACTCTTTCAGTTCAGCTCATCACTGAGGCTGATTGAAGCGCATTCTTCACTCCGGAGACAAGCAAAAGTATAAACTGCTATATCAATAAACATAATACTACAAAATCTTAAAACACTTCTGAATGAATCCAAGAGTGAACGCTGCTCATATCACCTTCATCAATAACTAGTTATCTACCTCAAAGCAGTTATTGGTCCAGGCATTGCTTGGTGGTGAGAGATGAACCGCCAGCATGCGGACACACAGCAGCCCGCCTCAAGACTTTATTACACTGAGAGAGAGCAGAGCAATGATAAGACCCGGCCTTTACATGGGCTAATGAAGTAGGACACACACACACACCCCCACACACACACACAATCTGACTGTATTTGTGAGAGATTTGTTTTAGTGCCAAGCCTGAATGTTCAACCTTTATCATGAAAATTCATTAAAGCAGAAAGGTCAGAATAAACTAGCTTCAATACCTGGATGTTATCCAGCAAACTCACTTCATTCAACTAATGGGTTAAAAAGTATATTTAAAAATATAGGTGATTGTAACAGGTAAATATATATTCCTCTGCACTATTCCCTTTTTATGTCTATAGATGCCCACTCACGAGCCACCATTATTTTCCATCTACCCCAGTGGTTTATCCGTTCCTGTCTGTGGAAGTGACTTAAGATAGGAGTTGCTCACCAGTGTTTACCACCCAGTCCCACACCCACTCTCTTTCTATTGTCCTTCCTGTTGTCCAAGACCAGCTCAGACAGGTGGGATCAGCACCCATTATGTTCTTTAAGACTTGAGCACACAAATGACCAGCAGACTGCAGGTAAAAGAACTTGCTAAGCAGATATCCACGCAAATAGGATGAAGACGCGCAGGTACAGCTCCAACAACAAGGTCTGAAATCGTAGTTTCAATTCAATTTTATTTATTTGCTATGCAGGACAATGTACAATATTCAGCACTCCCTCCAAGGGGGTGCGGCTGTACCCAATTGCAGCCTCAGGCTGATTTACATTGTTAGTCCCCCTGCCGGATGTTATTAGGCACAGTCCTTAGGGGAAGTCAAACAGTCATAACAATAATACATTCAAGTAAGTAAAAATCAAAATAATAACAATAATACATTCCAGTAAATTCAGCAATCTGTCGTCATCAAAACCGAATAATACAGTGTAATGCAATGTTCGCCTATGTGTCTGTATTGTACAGCATCAGGGTACCCCAATAACATGCATGCAATTTAGCATTATATCATATTGCCTGCAGTAAATCTGAGTGCATTGACAGTTCATATTGTGTTAGTCCTGTTCTAGTTACATACTCAGTGTTTACAGCTTTCCAGAAGTTCACCAGCTATATGGTAACAAAATGAATATATTGATGTACAGAACCAAAAATAATGTGTGAGTGTATATTCTGAGAATTTTTAACTTGAATAGTTACCCAATATCTGTTGACAATGAAGTCAATGTAGACCCTTACACCCATCTAGTGGTTACAAGAGGCACTGTAGGTTTCATATCCTTCTCAGTCAGTCCAGAGCAGATGGCACCTTCTCTCTCCATGCAGTTTTCACTTGTGCATCTACAAAGTGTGGCATATGCAGTCTCAGTCACTCTGGCACAGTTTCAACAAAGAGGAGGACACCATAATATGGAAACCTGTTAAATAATAAGTCTAGAAATCTAATAAGCCTATTTATTTTATTTTGTTTACGCCCCTGAGCAAGCAAGATGGTCGTTGGTATGTCATATTCTTACCCGTTTGAACCTTTGCCCTGCAATGTGGCTCTTTGTAATCTTTTAAAGAAATTATAGAAAATATGTAGAACTTCCCTGTAGAATAATTGGAAATCATCATAAACATTTGGGGCAAAATATGTTCAAAACCAGAGGCATGAATCAGTTTTTAGCAGGTGAAATAGCCTAATTTGTACACTGTAACCTAATGTCCCTTTTTCCAGAGACATATTTTTCAAGCGGTAGCCTAAAAAGTACTAGGTTGAGGCAGTCATTTTTCGGCAAGGCCTTGCCCCTGTAACTCAGGAGTGCAAAGGGTGACACTGACCAAATTCACTGTAGGCTACATACACTTGGTACCCTCTATTATCACTCCAGAAGGGGGGACAGATCACTTTTTGGCATGACCTTGCCGAAAAATGACTGCCCCTGTAACTCAGGAGTGCAAAGGGACACTGACCAAATACATACATGTTACCCTCTATTATCACTCCAGAAACTTCTGTCAATATTGCCCTTTGCACTCTTGAGTTACAGGGGCAGTCACTTTTTTGCAAGGCTTTGCCAAAAAGTGACTGCCCCCTATAAGTCAGGAGTGCAAATGGTGAGACTGACCAAATTCACTGTCCTTGATCCTTGATAGCCTAATTAGCGTATTTCTTTATCCTCCTGAAATCATTGAAACTAATTCAAGTCGGCTATAACTTCAAAACGGTGTAAATTCACACGTCACATTATGTTTTTTTTGTAGCGTATGACAGAATGACAGACATACCGCTGCTACTTCTCAATACAACCGGAGAACTTCCTCGCAGTTTTCTGGCACGACACCGGCGCTCAATAATCTCCACAGGAGAAGGGCGGAACCAAGTATCTGTACTTGTTTCTGTCGGCTCACTGAAGCGGCGTACAGGCGGGGACCTCAAACCGGACGCTTCTCATCCCTTCATTTGTGTTTACTCTCAGCTCAGAGAACTGAACGGAGCAGCAGTCTTTTCTTTTTACAGTCTATGTGTAAACACAGCGAAGAGACGAACTGCTCTCCGACTGCTCTTCACACATTATGGCGTCGAGAAGGACATCAACGGTGCCGAGTGGGCTGAAAAATCCCGCCACTGGCGCCAAAAGGTATCTCTTTCAGTTTGCTTTTGTGAAATCGGCTGCTGGCCTGTCCTTTGCTGTTTTGCGGACCGTTTACTTTTTAGGATCATTTGACTTTGGACCAAATAAATGGCCAACGAGAAGCCTAAACTGTTATGTGTGTAGGCTACAACTAAAGGTCTACTGTTGTGTAAACTGTAGCAATAAAGTAACTTAAGGCTGATAACTTACTGTTGTTTACTTTCAGCTCGAAAAGCGGAAACAATGCAAGTAAAGAGAACAGTGGAGCTCGGAAGAAAGTTGTTAAACGTAAGTTCATTTCATAAACTAATACAATAATAATGGATTTATTAGTGTGAATGCTGATTTATTGCTGTGTTATTAGTCTAACGAGCAGATCTTAGAGTGGTTATTGTGTTCATTTGTAGGGAGGATGACTTGTCTAGGGTTGAATTGCTGTTGTTCTTCTGGTGTACAATTAAAACTTGAATTTTGGCTGAGTTTCTTAAAATATTCAGCAAAAGTTTCTATAGGCTACATGCACTAAGTTGCCCGGAGCTTAATACATTCATTTGTGCATAAGCTAAGAGCTCTACGTTAATAGCTTTGCTGGAGACTTCTTGTTAAATGCTCACATGTTGATTCACTTTTTTGGACCCTGTTGGACTTCTAAAACTTATTATAAAACTTACAATATTTAATTCTTTTTGTTGTGAAATTTCAGCAAGTGGAACAGCTGTCAAGTCTCGATATATGCAGGCTGCTGAGAAGTCATCGCTTTCAAAGGTATTGCTTCTGTTTTTGAATTTCTTTGAATTGATTTTACAGTTCATGTGTTAGTTACTTGTGGTAATTAACGCACATTAGGCATTGTTACTCAGGAAGTGGACCTTGAGTTAATATTTTTCTTTCTGGCCATCTTGTAGATGCAGTTCATATGATTGAATTTTTCTTTGCGTGTTACTGTCAACCTGTTGACATTACGTACATGTTTGTATCTCATTGCTTCCTATAACCAATAACAGAGTAACTCACTTACAAATGAGTCTGTTGCTGTGCCACCGAAACCCTCCTCACCTAAACCCAGTGCGGTCAGACCAAAGGTGGGCACTCCACCAAGACGCTCAATGGCCCCACAGGCTCCATCATGTAAGCACTTCCTATGGTAGTAATTATGAGTGAACCGTTAATTGTGACCCTGTAAATTTAAGTCAAATTGATATATCAACTGTTAATTTCCCAGCAATTGAACTGCTTCAAAGGGTCTCTTATTTTAGGTAGAGAGGCTTTGTTGTTATTTGGCTTGTGTCATGGTTCAGTCAGGCATATCTCCATCTCAAGAGTCTTAACTGAACCTGTAATGTATATCTAAATGGGTCTGTTCTTGTTTTCTTCCTTACAGCAGTGTCACGTGAAGCAGAAGCATCACTGCTTGGGAAAAGTGTTCTGCAGTCTACATTCTCAGATGGACACTATTTTCGACCAGATTTTGATATTTCAGTTATTAAAGGTAAAATGACTTGAACTTCTGGATGTGAGAAGTTAATATTAATGTTATGTGACAATCTGATAACTATTGTCTTTTGAATCTCTTTAAGAAAAAACGATTTTAGAAAATGCCACTGAATCCGAGACGGACCCAGAAATTGAGAAGTTGAACGTACAAATGCAAACTTTACTACTGACATTCTTAACGGCTAAGGTGAGTTAGTCATTTGTAGCAGATGTGCTGAAAACTGCTGTTTGAAATTTTATCTCTAATATCACTAGTAGTTTTTTACTGACTTGTCCACCATGTTGTGTGAAAAATAAACAAATTCCCATGGTCCATGATCTGGTTCTGTCTTTTCATGTTTGAAGATGGAGCACAATACTACAAAGCTTAAAGCACAGGCAGAAAAGGAGATTCTGCAGGTGATGGAGGAAAAAGAGGCTCTGCGTAAAGAGGTCCATGAGAAGAAGCGTCGCTACCTGCTGGCAGAAAAGAACAGGCTTGGGAATGAGCTGCTGGATTTGCAGGTCAGAAAAACTTCTTTGTTGTGACCTTTTTTTTTTTTTTTCAGTGTTATTACATTTTCAATCCAATTTGTGATTATAATGACAGACAGGTCTTGTGTGTGTGCACCCTTCTCTTTTTAACGTTTGGTTTGTACTTCTAACTTTTTAACATTTGTTTTTATCTATATGTATTTATCTGCTTATTTATCTTGTTTAAATTTGCATTGACACTTTTACACAAATGAAGTTCCTAACGGAAAAATAAAGTTCTTTGAATTGAATTGAAAAAAAGTGTCTCATAGCTACAATCCTGCATTTTTCTTGGATATTATAGAAAATTTAAAATTAGAATTGCAACCATTGCTGGAGACATTTTTGCAGTTTTTTTTTACTCTATTGGGGCTTGTTAGGCCACACCTGTACTGATTGGATGAGGTCCAATCAAAACTGGTATAACTTCATAATTGCACAAATAAATGTACACTGTTTGTCCTTCTTTGTCCTTCTATCTACTTTTCATTTATTTATTTATTCCTCTCTGCACTAAGCACTTATGTTTTGTTTGTTTTTTTTATTTTATTTCCTCTGTATTTGGTTTTATATAAAGCGTCTTTGAGAGCTGTAAAAGCGCTGTATAAATTAAATTTATTATTATTACTGTATGTGATTCAAATCCTAATTGTCATCGTAACTGTGCACTAGATTGCTGCTCTGACTCCTGTAGTAGAAGCCGCCAAACAGTTCACACAGGACTACAAGAGTTTCGGTGCTGCTGTCGACGCCACCCGACATCAGCTGCCTGTCAAGAATTTCTACATTGATGGAGACGGAAGAGAATTTCTAGGTTTGAGATGCCATGTTTAGTTCCTGTAAAAAATCAAATGAGATTTGAGTTTTTGTGTGTTATGCCAGAACTGATGATAAATGTTGTTGTAATCATATTTACATGATATATCCACCTGCATCTACCCATTATAGATAAAGCTGAAGCTTCCCTGAAGGAGAGTGAGAAGTTGCTGATGGAGTGCACGGAGGGAGATCATAAGGACAACACCACCTCCATAGAGTGCCTTAGGAACATTAAAACTACATCAAAGGAAATCAGTCAGCAGATGTCGGGGTAGGCACATGCAGTATATAGAGAATACTGTGTATAATAGTGTTTTGATTTGTTTGTTTCTTTTCAGATTTTGCTTTATCTGATGTCAGTGATCTGTCAGAACAGTGGCCTTTAAATGGCTTAATTTTGTAAATCTGTGATTGAAAAGGGATACAAGTTGCTTGATTTTTAAAGAATCAATCCCTGGCATCACCTAAAAATCCATTTTGCTACTGATGAGGTTACTCAGACATTTGTCTTTTCCATCTTTTTTTCCAGTGCGATCTCAGACCTGCAGGAACTGTCGTCATTGGTTTCCCGCCACAAGATCTATGTCCAACAGGGCATTGAGGAGGAGTCTCTTGGCGCTGCAAGAACCCAGGAGCTCTACTGCCCCAAGCAGTGAAAGATGACACACAGCAAGGGATATGCAGGACATTGACACTTTGATAACCCACTCTCCATTTTCTACATGTGAACATGTTTGTCCCATTTGTCTTTTGTGTGTTTTAATAATAAATTTTATTTCTATTGCACATTTCAATTATTCAGTATTGTCTCGTTTCTTTGCAACTCTATTAGGAATTTGAAATGTGGAATAATGACTGATGTGCTTTTATCGATCATTACAGAGAAAGCAATAAATGGTATTCTAGTTTGATGTTTTGAGTATTGCAAAGGAAATTGAGTCTTACTGCCACTATAATGTGATCAGAGTGGTAGAGTTTGGAGGTTGAGACAAGTTTCAATGCAATGTAAATAAAAGGTAAATGAGGATGCTTAGTAAACAGCACAGTAACTAGTATTTATTCATTAATTCCATCCTAAGTGCAGAGTAAAAAAAAATGAATTAAATCAGTATTTGATGAGAACATGCTTTCGCTTTAAACATAATTTGTTTGCATTATGTGGAATCATGTATACCCCAAGAAGATTAGCTACTGCTAGACAAATTGTAATGGGGGTTTTAATAGAAACAAATGAAAACTGCATAAATCAGTAAACACCTGAGCAGAATGACAAATCAATTTACTGATCATTTTCAGAGAAGGGTGAAGTTCATGTAAACCTAATTTGTGCCATTTGTGTTACCATTATTATACTCTTATAATATTTTATTAGGAACACAATCATCCTATCATCCAATCATGGAGCAGCAGTGCAGTGCATGTAAATAAAGAATTTGCACCATGAATGAATAGTTCTGCAAAATCTGCAAAAATAATGTGAAGACGGATCTCAAAAAAGTGTTTCCAACATCTTGTGAAATCAAGACAAGTAGATTTGCGGCGGTTAGTAGATGATGTCATTCAGAAGTGCCCTTCTCCAGCTGTGACAAAAAAAAACCACAAAACACCGGACGTGACGTAAAAGCAAAACAAGCAGGACAGATTCCCATTGGCTGACGTGCTGAGGAGACCAATGAACCGCAGGAGAGCTCCTCGTCGCATGTGAGTGCAAACATGAGCATTTTCATATAAATTCAAAGTTTTATAGTCACTATATTGAAGCCAACGCTTTTATTATAGTTTTGACAACTTGCTCAGTGAGAGTAACATCTGTATGTTGACGCGGTGTCGTCCGCGCGCCATGTGTCGTCGTTAGCTAGCTAACTGTCGGTCACCGCTAATGGCTTCACATCAACATTAGCGCTACTACAACTACACAGTGACTATCAACATAATCAGTGCTGTCACCACCGATTAGACACATGGGCTGTCCTAGTGTATCACAGTTAACTAAACAGTTTGCAATTTGAGCTTAATTAAGCACTTATTGCAATGACAGTAACGTGAGCTACAACTTAGCTCGTGCAGTAGGAAGTTAAATATCCACAATAAATAAACAGACTTGAAATGTATTTGTGTTTGAGAAATGTCTGATGTAAATGCACATGTAGGGACCAGATGAAGTAGGGAACAGTCAGAGCAGGAGCCACTCATTTATTTTTCCTTTTTTCAAATTGTAAACTTAAATCCCCCTCTAACCCTAACCCATCTACTTTCTGTGTAAACTATCTCTTTTAAATGTCGACCGTCATTAAAGTTACTATATGGATTTATTTCCTCAAACAGCTCTCACTCACAGAGGAGGGGTGCTCCAACAGGAGGAGAGTGGAGGCAGAGGAACCAGGAGCAATGGCGAGGCCAAGACAAAGCACAGGTGAGACAGGTGGAGGAGAACGAGGGACTCAGTGATGCACAGGGGAAGGAGACAGTCCCCAGGGGGACCTGCCAGACTATGTGCCCCGCTCACGAGCTGCGAATCCGTGAGACCGAACAACGCCTTCATCATTTTGAGATGTTAGCAGGCACAGAAAGAGACCGGCGACCCAGGGGAGACCCCTCACGTTCGGTCAAGGAATACTCCAGACCGGCAGCTGGGAAAGACTCGACCAAACCCAGCGACCTGCGTCCACCTGCCGTGTTACTGACAACTGTGCGTTATCTCATTGATGACATCGCTGCCAACCCTAGTCTGCACCCATGGACTGAGGCTAGTATTTACACTTCTGTTTTGCACTCCTGCATCCACGCCTGTAATGACTGTTGAAACATAAGTAAAGTTTGATTCTAGCTTTATGTTTACACAACACAAAGTAGAAAGAAGTAAGATGTTATTTAGCCTATATAGCACTTCTCACAGACAAGCTATTGGTATGTGTTGCCCACCACGTGAATACTCTCTGTGATGGTACTCAGGTCAGCTAGAAAATTGTGAGTGACTGCCAGTTAAATGTGCAGGAATTAAATACATATAATAGTTTGGAACATCAAGCATTTCAAATTCAGCCTTCATAGCTCATGTGTGACTAGCAGAGGAAGGGAATTGTAGTGTTAAGGTATAATGTAACTCTGAAGAGTTAAAAGAAAAAGATAATTTAAAAAAAAATCTAACTCTAATTTCTAATGCACATATTCTTCTATTAAATGTATTCTTCTCTCATGCCTTAGGTGTACGGCTTTGTTTTTGATCGGCTGCGTGCTGTGAAGCAGGACATGATCATCCAGAGAGTGTCTGGGTTCGACTGTGTGGCCATTTTAGAGCAGACAGTACGCTTCCTCATCTATGCCTCTTACCGTCTCTGTGGCGAGCAGCTGCGGCTCTACGACCCACGCATTAACGACACGCACCTACAGGAGAATCTGAGCTGGCTGTTGGATTGCTATGCAACAGGAACAGAACTGTATCCCAACCAGGAAGAGTTTCAGGCTCTTGGTCTCCTATACAACTTGGGTTGGTTGCTTTAAATAATGATTAAAAAGATTTTTTTTTAGAGATTTGTATCTGAGTTTAAGTGTTGTATTTAAAAGTACAAAGATAAGTATGATGAATAGGTTAATTTTGAAGACAAATACTGCACTTTTCTGAGTTTTCACACCAAAAAAGAAGAGATTGTGTTACTGACTTAACTTATACAGAGGCAGGTACCTGTCAAAAGACACCTCCTCATTCAATGCCTTGTCTTTATTTCCATTACCTTTTACATTGTAGATTCCCACTTTAGACATCAAAACTATGAAGGAACACATGGACTTATGTATATAGTAAACACAAAAGTGTTAAAGCAGAATGTATTTTAGATTTTTCAAAGTAGCCACCTTTTGCTTTTATGACAGCTTTGTACACTCATCCCAAAGCACTTCAGTTGTTGGGTTTAGTGTTATGAACACTTACTTTTGTTTTTATTAGCGTTTTTGTGTTTACAACATAACTCCATATGTGTTCCTTCATTGTTTTGATGTCTTCAGTAAGAATCTACAATGAAGAAAGTAATGAAAGAAAAACCATTGAATGAGAAAGTACCTCCAAACTTTTGACTGGTAGTTTATATGTAAATGCAAATTACAGCCTCTTTTGTGCACAGCAGATTCATAACGCCTACTCTTGAAAATGTTTTTACAAGTTTGTCTCCTAAAAGTGTTTTTCTGGGATAATTTCTCCATGTTTGCTCCTGCAGGTTCAGCCCGTGCAGCTCAGCATGTCATGGAGCTCCCTGTGCGGCTGCGCAACACTCCTACCATCAAGCTCGCTCTGTCAATCAACCGGGCCTTTCTGGAGCGTAACCCTGTACGATTGCTGCGATTGGCGGAGAAGCTGACCTTCCTGCAGTGCTGTGCGCTCCACCGCCACCTGGTGACGTGTCGTCGAGATCTCTTGCTGATATTCAGCCACGGACACAGCAGCCGTAACTGCCGCTTTCCCCTCGACAGACTGGCTCAGCTCTTGTCTCTAGATGCATCACTAGCAGCGCGACTCTGTCAGGCTTACGGACAGGAGGTCAACCAGGACAACCAGGTGGTTTTCTCCAAAGCTGCTTTCACTGAGCCTGAACAAGGGAAGCTGAACTGTAAACTGTATCACAGCATAGTGGATGAGAAACAGAGAGACCTCACTGTTGTGAGTATCATTCATGGCTGTGCGTGAGACGTGTTGTGTGAGACAAACCAGTATGTGAATTATAGTCATACAAGCAGTGCTTTATAATTAAACTTTTAAACCTCTCCACAGGAAATTCACAATGCTACTGACAGGGATTTAAAGACATGTTCAAGGACACTTCAGCAGTGCAGCTGTTTTGTGATCAAGTACTTTCATTCTCTTTCACTTGTTATCTTGTTTGATTTGAGCCTCAGGGGTTCCTTTCAAGTTGCCCAAAGCCAGTATGCTTTACACATGAAATTCTACATATTCAGGGTCAGGGTTGTGTTGTTGCTGAGCCAGGGATGAATCCTAACAAAGAAAAAGTTCCCTTGTGGAAATACTTTTTCATCTTCATCATGTTAATGTTCTTTGTTTTAATATTGTTGTTCTTGCTCACAGGTCATGTTCATTTTGCTCAGTATTGCAGAAAACCTGCTGGACCTCTAACTGTGCAACAGTATTCATTTTTCTTTTTGGTGCAGTACCTCAGAAACATTTCAATAAATTTTGTTACCTGAAAGAGAAATGCTTTGGTCTGGAAATTCATTGGTAAAAGTGCATTGAAGCTCGTTTACCAGATGAGGGCAGCAGATATCTGTACAGGATGTCAGAGAACTCCAAGTGCTTCAAAAAATAAGAGACTTAACAAGAGAATCCTGCTTCAGGTGTTTTGTGTTGTGATACTATCAGAAGTTGTTTTCCATATAACAGATCTTTGATTACTTTTAACGCAAAAAGAAGCCGGTTGCATCCGTAGATCTCTTTTTCTTTTATTTAGTTTTCTTTTTTCTTTTTTTTTTTGAGATGTCAAACTGAACCAGAAGTGTGAGACGTGCAGGTATCTTGCAGTGGTCTGAATCGCAGGCTCCTTTACACTGGGGTTAGTCATGCTCTCTGCAGCAGAGACGTGAGAGGAGGTATTGAAGTGAATGAATCGCAGCCTGACGCTGATCTCCTCCTGACTCGCTGCTGTTTGTAGGAGCGGAATTAAAAGAATAAGAGGAAAAAGGAAAAATTTCGACCGTTTTGGGGGAAAAAAAAAGTTACCAGCAGGAAGAAGCGGGGAAGCGAAGAGCTGCACGGAGTTTACATGACAAACACTTCTTTACAGTGACATTTTCTGCGCGCTGGAGTGGGAGGACGCTTACAATTTGTAATGCTGAAATATGAGAGAACGGAACCGGGGCGGGTGAAGGCACATGGGAGAGGACTGTCCGTGTACTCTGGGCTCTAAAAGAAAGAAAAAAAAACACACATATACACGGTTTGCTTGGAACTGGATTTTGGCGAAGTGGGATGATTATTACAAAAAAAGTTGATCTTTGTGATCTGGACGAAGCTCTGCACACCTATCACGGCAACCAAACCTTCAATGGATAGATACATAGATAGACTGGGAGGGCTGTAGGCGCACGCAGACTGTTAAACTTTCATTTATCTTTTCATTAAGAGTCAAACGCTCCAGCCTCCTTCAGAGGAGAGAGGCGGATTTCCTTGCAGGATCTCGGTTGCTGAGGCCAAAATGTTGCGGTTGTCTTTGACAGCTTTGAGCCTTTCATGGACTTTGTTGATCTGCAACGTGAGCAGAAGTTCTGCACAAGAGAGACAGTAAGTAAAGCCAGTGTTGAATGTGCTGCAGTGCTTTGTGCTGGGGCCACTACAAGCATCGGAAATTCATTTCAGCTACACTCCTCCAGCTATGCAAGAAAAATACTGATGTGTGACCTGTCATAGCAGCGTTATCCTTTTCATTGAGCATCTTGATCATTGATCTGTGCTTGCATCTGCCCTTAGCTGTCACTGTAGTGTTTCCCATCATTGTGCTATCACACCATATTCTTAATCATGTTTTTTTCCAGATTTTTCACCCCAATAACATGCATGTTGCGATGTTGGACTTGAGAGCATAGAGGAAGCTTGCTGCTGCATTTCATGTTGTGATTGCTCATGACTTACTGAATATAGGCTACACTGAAACTGACTAATATTACAGGTAAATTAATGAGCTTTGACAATGGTAGGGTAGGTTTTATCAGGTTTATTTATGCAGAGCCAGGGGCAAAAAGGGTTAAAAAAGAACTTTTTGCCACTTCCATGCCATCAGTCAGGGTCCTGTCCACTGTTTGTTTAATCCTGACCTTGAGAATTGAGTTAATAGTGAGGAGTTGTAAACACTTCTTCCAGGATCTCCAGGGGGAGGTAAGGAATGCAGCTAAATGTAGAAAATAAACAAGAATGACCAGATTACTGACAAATGCAGGCTTGAGTTACAGAAAGTGGCGTATATCAATGTTAGGCTATGTATTGACATATTCTCAGTTGAGGGTGAATGTCGAGTGCAAAGCAAAAGGCTAAGGACACAAAACCATGTGATTGAAGTAAAAAAAAAAAAAGAGCAGACTGTTAAAGACTTCACCTACAAAGGAGAACACAAATCCTTCTCAGGCACTGACCAACTCTCAGCTGAGGACAAAAGTTGGGCAAAAACAACGAGAAGTTGAGTACATCAAGCCATGTGACTGAAATAAGCATGGTCTCCACCACCTGATCCAGGCTCATCCAAGAGCTGGTTAAACTCACTGTAGATCAAACGCACAGAGTCAATTTCCTCGTATTATCTTCCTTCTCCCGAAGCCTTATTTTCCAGGGGATTTTCTCATGACTTTCTCTCTCAGGAACTGCAGTTGCCTCCGGCTGTAATGCAGTAGTGCTGTAATGCCAACCACCTGATCTTTCTCTCAGGCATGCAATTGGGTTTGTGCTAGAGGCTTTGCTCACTCCTAATTTGTGTGATCTTCAGTTAAGTTTTCAGTGAGTGAGTAGGCCTGTTTGCCTCAAGAACTAGAGTTGGAATGACCCATTTGGTATTGGTGTTTCTCAAATCTGCACATGCTCACAAATACTAGAAGTAACTACCTTTGTTACCTGGGAGATAACCCCCCCCTGCCCCCCACCCCTATGCCAGATGATGATATTCTTTCATCCAAATAAAACTTAAATTGGCCCTTTTTTCCAGACTGTTTATAATCATCAAAGAATGACCTTTGCTCTGTGACCTCAGTGACAGGCTCCTTCCCTCAATTAAATGTCAGAGTGGCTGTGTGGAATCTCAGTCGTTATTTTTCAAAACAGACGCCAAGGCTCTGTCAGAGGTGCCAGACCACCCAAAGAAAACACTAGAACAGAAAGCTCATTGGCCGACAGGTACCGTGTCCCTGGTAACGGTTGCAATTAAACCTGATCTCGCAGCACAAATCCACGCGGAATGTCCCTGTTTGTATGTGTGACTTGTTGTGTATGCGTGCATGTGCAAGTGTGTGTGTCTACGTGTGTGGGGTTGGGGGAGCGGGAAAGAAATGTGAACTTAACACTTAATTCACCTGTGTTTTTTGCGGAAAGTAATTGTTACAATTATGCAGCTGGCAGTCAGGAGTGGTAAGTGATATTTGTGAGGATTTGCTACTAAAATGAAACCAGCGATGCAGGACATGTTCAGTCATATTCCTCTTCTTGTCACACTGTCCCTCTGTGACCTCTGACCTTTCCTTTATCTCTTGCCACCACCTCTCTCACTTCTGCTTTTACTCCTCCGTGCACTCGTATGTCCTCTGTTCTCCTTCACATTGTTCTCTGTCTTCTCTCTCTACGTCTGTCCCTCCGCTCACATCTTTCCTCTCGTTTTCAGGGGATATTTGGTTGCTGCACCCTCGGTGTTTCGAGCGGGTGTGGAGGAGAGCGTGAGCATAACCATCTTCAATGCAAAAGCAGAAACCCGCGTCCAGGTGCAGCTGTCGGTGAAAGGACAGACGGTGGCACACAGCCACGGCTCAGTGCTAGGTGAGGACACACTCTGGAGCTAAGGTTACACTGGCACAATGCATCACTTTTTGGAAAGAAAATTTGCAGTAACAAATTGAGTTACGATACGCCTCCTTTGTGTGATTATATTCGAGAGGACGTTGAGATCGTACAGAAACATGCAGATTGAGGAACACACACACAGCTTGAGCCTAATTGACCTTTGCCCTCGCTGTGTGCTCCTGACCAGCCGGGCTTTTCGTAGATACTTTTCTATGATTGGAGGCATCAGTTCAGCCCATCCCACCACCCACTTAGTATATACAGTGTGTGATTTGTTTGACAGCACTGTGAATAGATGGTGCTAGCTCTGTCTCAGAGTGGCATGGAGACAGGTTGCAGCTGGATGTCCTGCTAACCCAGGGCAAGAACCTCCAGGGGAAAGTGAACCACAGTGCAGTATCTCTACTGAATATTGATTGCATTATAATGATGATTACATGGATATGAGCGAACTCAAATAAGTGTTGTGGCAACCTCTGAGGAAATAACACAACATTAAATTAAACAATGTCATTGTTTCTATTTTAGACAAAGGCAGCGTCAAACTAAAGGTGAGTCCGTCTGTGCAACTTAGTTTGCAGTGTCCTACAGTGTTTGTGCATGCTGCTTTCCAGAAACGTTTAAAATGCACTTCGCTGTTTAGCGGTGACAGCTGCACAGTAGTGAGAACCTCTTGTCCGTTGAGTGCACATTCCTCAGGCAACATGCAAATCAACACTAACATTATTTGCAATGCAACATCTGTCTCTGCTCATTCAATGGGAATAAGGTAACAGCCTCAATATAATATGCAACAGCTGTTGACGTGCATGTATGGTCCGCCGCCCCCGAAGGCTGGAATAGATCAATCTAGTATGCACGACTCGATTCTTCCCCTCTGTCTCTCTCTCTCTCTCTTCCTTGCCTGCTCTCCCCTCCCTGTAACCTCCACCCTCATTCTCGTGAAATACAGTCATGTGTAGTGTGCAGTGTTATAGCTTGGCATCTTCCTCTGTTGTTTAAATGTAGCTCTTTTGTTATTCTGTTGCTTTTGTTCCCCTTAAAAAATATTTAAAATGTGAAATCAAGGGGAATATTTTTTTTTGTAAATGTGTGTTACTACAACAACCAAGAGTAAACATTTCAATCTGTCCCCCATTGACCTAATTTTACTTCTGGTAAATTCAGATCTGATTCGGCCTGTGTTTGCTTTTATGTTTGTGTGTGTGTGTGTGTGTGTGTGTGTATCACCAGGTTCCCTCTGGGCTGAGAGGCCAGGCCCATCTAAAGGTGTGGGGGAACCGTCACCTCACAGAGGGAGGCTACATCTTCCACAACTACACCACCGTCACAGTGGAGAGCAAGGGCACAGCTGTCTTCATCCAGACGGACAAGCCCGTCTACAAACCCAAACATAAAGGTTCCCTCATAGTGCACCTGGTAGTTAATCAGTTAATTCCTGCACAGAAAGCAGAGAATTTAGGCTCATATTTAGGGTTTTGTTACAGAAAGTCAGTTTGAAATGCTGCACTACTATCACTATTATACCATGTCTTGAATTGATTTGTTGATCTGAGGGCTGAGCAAAATACACAGCTTTCATGTTGAAATGATGTAAACCTGCTGTATTTTACAATATCGTGTTTCTTTTTCTGTATATAGTGCTGATTAATGTCTACACAGTCACCCCTGACCTGAGGCCAGTCAATGACAAGGTAAATAAAAAACTGCCTCTTGCAAATAAAATCTGCACATTCGCTACATGCGCTCCAGTACACTGCAAACATTACACACCAATCAATAGCAAACAGACACACAAACAATAAACAAATGAATACCAAACCTTACCCAAACTGCATAGCTGTACAATCGTTATCACATCTCTAGCCTTTATTAAAAAAAAAATGAATGCCCATATCTGATCGCATCACTCAGTCAATGATCCATTATCACTGTACCAACACGATATTTAGTAAAAACGCACTTTTCATCTCTAATTGCTGAAATTAAGAAGAGAAACTTCTGAGTGTGGAGAAATGTACAGTCACTTATTTACAGAAGCCGAGCCAGAGTCATTTCACTTGGAATGTTAGCAATGGCTCCAAATATACTGTGCAACTGTGCAGACAGATGGTTTATTGATGTTTGCAGCTATAAAGGTCTGCTGCTGGTAAAGGGCAGTATTCACTTTCACAGATGGATGATTGTTGGATAAGGGAAGGAGTGAAGTGAAGCATTGGGAAGAAGCATAGGGTCCTCTCTAGGCTTTACATTTCTGTTATCTAATTCATAACATTCACCCCTCTCCCCTTCTTTCTTTTCTTTCTTTTTTTTTTTGCAGATTGAAGCTTATATTTTGGTGAGTGGAGGCTGGCAGGACCACCCAGGGTTGGCAGAGCCACGTCCGGGAGGGGACAGTGGCAATTTTAGTTCCCAGTCTGGCTGGAGATTACAGAGCAGAAATCAAGGCAGCTCACCTAGATAACAGGGTGCTCTTTGGAATAGTGCAAGGATAAACAACATGAAAAGAACCTCCTCTTCTCTTCTCTTCTCTTCTCTTCTCTTCTCTTCTCTTCTCTTCTCTTCTCTTCTCTTCTCTTCTCTTCTCTTCTCTTCTCTTCTCTTCTCTTCTCTTCTCTTCTCTTCTCTTCACCCCACCACCCACATACAGGTCAAATAAAATAACAAGCTTCTGCTTCATAAGACATTTTTTAGGATGCCCATACGTGCTTTATAGTTGGCGACAAACACATTCAGCCTCTTACCTGTGTCACATGTCACATGAGGAGCAGCAATACACATATTTTGACATAGTCAGAAACAGGAGTCAAGTCTCTGCGTCAAGATCAAGATCAGTTTAAGGACTCGTACAATTCTAAATATAATGGCAATAGAAAAATGTGCAATGTCAAGTCAATTTTATTTATATAGCACCAATTTACAACATACAGGCACTTCAACAGTATTTACAGAGACCCAACAGAGCAAGTGCCCATGACAATGTGTGATCTTAATACTGTTTTTTTTTAACCCGAATTTGATCTTTCAGGATCCAAGAGGATCCAGGATGATCCAGTGGAAGAGTCTTAAATCTGTCTGCTGTGGTAAGCCACATGCTCTGCAGTATTTCATTGTATATCAGCCTGTATCTTGTGTCATTGCAGTGTTTCTCTAGGTAATCATTTTCCATTTTTTAACTTATGATTATTGTAAGGTGACAGGTAATTAGTTCATCCTGATCCTGCATAATTCATGGCTGCACAGTGATTATTACCGTCATATCGGGAGTGCTAGTCGGTACATTGTAAACGGCTATCAAGCACACAGGCACTGAATGTGTTAAATACATTTTTCTCTCTTGTAGGGGTTGTGAACATGAGTTTCCCTCTGTCTGACCAGCCAATGTTTGGAGAATGGTTTATCTTTGTGGAGGTGCAGGGCCACACCTATAACAAATCATTTGAAGTGCAGAAATACGGTGAGAACCTGCACATGGACAGCTGTTTGCATAACAAAGAACGAACGTCACCGTTTGGATGCTCATTGTCGTCACAGTTATGTTTTTTACATCTAGAGGTCAAATGTGAATGTACTATGTTTTTGTATTTAGTTCCTTTGTGCAGGCGACCTACAAAAAGTTAATATTTGATGTAAGAGGACTGCCTTGAAGAATAACATTATTTTATGCATCCAGCAAAAAGCCATTGATAAACAATACAGAGATAATGCCGGAGACATGCTTTAAAGAAAGTAGGTCATGTAACTCAAATGTAATATTCTGTTCTCCTCCTTCACAGTAATGCCAAAGTTTGAGTTGGTGATAGATCCACCACGCTACATCCGTGACCTGAACTCATGCGAGCAGGCCACTGTCAGGGCCAGGCAAGTAACTGAAACTTCACCATAGAATAGATCAAACAGGAGGAGAGACTGCTGTTTGGTTGACCATCCATAAAATGTAGCTTATCACCTGTAGCTCTGTTATATTGCATTCATTATGCTTTTTTAATGTTTCATTATCTGTTGACCTTTGCTGTCTGACATGTCAATGTTGCAGGTATACCTTTGGGAAACCAGTGACAGGGAAGTTAACAGTGAATATGACAGTGAATGGAGTGGGCTACTATCGTCATGAGATGGGCCATCCTGTGATTAAAAACATGGAGGTCAGTTTATTTATTCCCTGAACAACAGAATTGATCTGGTTATGACTTTATTAGAGATTGATATTGAAAACTTTTTTGTTGATTGGGCCCCAGGCACATTTCACAATACCAGATCACTCCTCTGCTCTTCTCAGATCAAAGGCTCTGCGAACTTCAGCATATGTGTCAAAGACATGATGCCTTTGGATGTAGCAGATCACTTCAGGGGCACAGTAAGCATTTGGGCGTCGGTGAGCAGCATAGACGGAAGCAGGCAAACCACGTTTGACGATTCAACACCCGTCCACAAACAGCTCATCGACATCAAGTACTCCAAGGACACACGCAAACAGTTCAAGCCTGGTCTGCCTTACAAAGGGAAGGTGAGACCACGGAAAAGTCTCTTTAACTTGTTTCATTTGATAAATCAGGATAAACCAGGTCATTACTTGCTGTCTGATTTGTGCCTTTCCACCACCAACCCCTTACACTATCCTTGTAGATTGAGGTGACCTACCCTGACGGGAGCCCAGCTGATGGGGTGAGGGTGCGTGTTAAGGCTGAGCTCACCCCCAAGGACAACGTCTACACCAGTGAACTAATCTCTAAGGGCGGCCAGGCCAGCTTTGAGATCCCTTCCATCCCCACTGCTGCCCAGTATGTCTGGCTAGAGGTCAGTGGTTGTAGTGGCAGTCGTTTTTACATGCATGCAATATAAACAGGGTCAAGTGAGAAGCTAATTTCAAGCAAATATTATGAAGAGTTAGAATGTTTTGTCTTTGTTTGGCATAGACCAAGGTGACATCTATCAATGGAAAGGCAGTGGGAGACCAGTACCTGCCCAGCTACCTGTCAATCAGCAGCTGGTACTCTCCAAGCAGGTGCCACATCCAAATCCAGAGCCCCAGCACGGCATTCAAGGTAAGTGTTGTCCGTTTGAATGTGGTTTGTTCTATATTACCGCCACCACCATCATCAGGTGTTTGTATTGGGTTCAAACTTTTTGATACATTGCAGTGCTACAGTATTGTCCATGAAATAGTCACAACAGTGCAATTGTATCTTTCTGTGTTCGTAGGTTGGCCAAGAGGCAGAAGTGGCTCTTAAATCTACCTGTCCCTGCAACTTCACTCTGCACTATGAGGTGACATCCAGGGGGAACATCATCGTGTCAGGCCAACAGCCAGCCAACCTGACAGCCTCGCACCGAGAAAAGAGGGCGACAGTCACCTTTGACAAAAACATTCACACCACCAACCTGCCTCCTCCTGCCTCCAGTAAGTACTTTGATCATTTCCTTGGATCATTTAACAGCTGCATGTCAGCAGAAAAATAGATGCATAGAAAACCCCAATCAACTTTCTCTACCCCTCACCTCACTCTGCCTGGTGTTGCAGGCTCCTCCTCCCAGGCCGAGATGGACAGCTGTGTGACCTATCTACATTTCCCTATTAGCCACAGCATGGCACCACTCAGCCGTCTGCTGGTCTTCTATGTGAGAGAAAATGGGGAGGGAGTCACAGACAGCCTGCAAATCCCTATCCAGCCCGACTTTGAAAACCAGGTTTGGAAAAAGAATAAAACAGATTCTCTTTTTATCTATCTCATTTATCCAGAAGCATTTCTGTATTTCCTAGGTATCTAGTTTATTAACACAAACTGAGACATTAAAGGGATAGTTCACCCCAAATTCAAATTATTTACTCACCCCCATGTCGAATAAGAGCTGTGAGAATTTTCCTCCGTGCCCTCTCTGAGTTACGGGGGGGTCCGTGCAGCAGTATTTGTCCATATAATGGTTGTCAATGGACACCAACTTTCTTCGTCCAAGAAGACACACCAAAAAACATCCAAATACCTCCATGCTGCTCGTCTGTAATGTCCCTCTTGTATTGAACCCCCGACATGAGAAAGTGTTCCGCCGGTCAGTGCAAATCACGTGAGATTTGCACTGTGAACACTGTGCACAGTGAACTGAGACACTGGGAGCTTCCACTACAAACAAGCTTAAAATATAGACTTATTTAATTTTTTTGGGAACTATTTCTCATGTCGGGGCTTCAATACAAGAGCGACATTACAGACGAGCAGTATGGAGGTATTTGGATGTTTTTTGGTGTGTCTTTTTGGACCAAGAAAGTTGGTGTCCATTGACAACCATTAGTATGGACAAATACTCCGTAACTCAGAGAAGGAACGAAGGACTCTGAAAATTCTCACAGCTCTTAGTCGACATGAGGGTGAGTAGATAATGAGTAAAACTTGAATTTTGGATGAGCTATTCCTTCAATGATAAACTAGTAACAAGTTTCAAAACATTGATGTTGTTGGATATGTAGTTAAGATTTTTTTTAAATATAAAACTTACAGCATTGTATAACATTCATTAAAAACCTACAGTATGCAGGCACTGTATACATTTTGGAGCTGAGTGCAAGTATCCATGCACCAGCTCTGTCCACAGTGTAATGTCTGTAAACAAACAGCTGTGTTGGCCTGGGAGAGATCCCCAGTTCCTGCCTGCATTAGGTGGAGTTAACTCCCTGAAGTATTTACAGCTCCCTGGTATGCCATTACAACACTGTGTGTGCGTGTGTGTCGGAGGAGGGGGTTGTGAGGGCATGATGAGACAGAGGCTATGCGGGCCGCAGGCAGATGAGTGGGGTCGTGACAGGAGAGGATGACAGGTTACGGAGTGGTGAAAGGAGGGCAGCGGAACCGATTAACGGGGCTAATTTGTGACTGCGCATTACTGAAAAACTGTTTTGAAGTGTGAAAGTTTATGGCCGACTCTCACCATCCCTCCTCTTTCATAGGCTGTAGTTTTCCACTCCCTGTCCTGTCGTTTCCCACCATATCTTACTACTCAGCAATACTGAACTGATGTTGTTCCAAGTGACACACAAATTGCCTCTTGGGCTCTGTCAGGCAACACTGCCAACTAGTGCTGAAACTATTTGGCAAATTTGAGAGACAGAAAATGAATGAGAACACTTATTAATTAATTGGTAATTCATCAAGTGCTCAGTTCAGATTTTTAAATGTAGAGCTCTGTACCTTTTTTTGTCTTTTATATCATTCTTTTGAGCAGGCTTTGTCAAATGAACAAGCCATTAAAAAAAAAAAAATCTTAGACTTTTAAGCTATGCTGTGATAGATAAAGAACAACTGATAAATCCAAATTAAAATCGTAAAATGATTTTAAAAAAAGTAGGAACCTTGGTGTCTTTGACTGGTTGAACTTCTATGTACAATTTTATGACTTAGAGAAAGTGCATGCTTGCCTTTAGACTGTTTTCTTGCACATCAGTTCAGTGTATCCTTTGTTGGCTGCATTGCAGGTGTCTGTTTCCTTGTCAACAAATGAGTCCATGCCAGGCGACCCGGTGACCCTGCATGTACGGGGAGAGAGGGGCTCCTGTGTTTGTGTGGCCACTGTGGATAAGAGTCTTTACCTGTTAAAGCCTGACTTCCAGCTCAGTCCTGACAAGGTTGGTTGTACTTTTAGTTTATGGTGATGATGCACTGTGATAATGTTCACTTTAGAAGAGTAGATTTTGTTGTACAGTATAAGTGTTAGAGCGATTTATCCGAGGGACTTGACTTTCATTTAAAAATGTATTGTTTCTGTGATGTTACGTGACCTGATATAGATTATTTTGCTATTGTGTGTGCAACTGTGTGTGCTAACATGGACATGTTTACTTTGTGCAGGTGTTCAAGGAGCTGTCAGATTTTGATGTTTCAGATGCCTTTGGCATTCCTAAAGATGACGGACACTTCTGGTGGCCTGGGCTGTCATCAAAGAGACGCAGACGCTCCTCTGTGTTTCCATGGCACTGGGACATCACCAAAGATGCACGCTTTGCTTTCACAGTGAGAAAACACACTTACCTAAAAGGCCCACAGTGATGGTACAGGGAAAAAGAATAATAATCTTAATTTGTGTGTGCGTGTGTGTTTAACACAGGAATCAGGGCTGGTTGTGATGACAGATATGGTGAGTTTAAACCACCGGCAGAGTGGAGGCATGTACACAGACGAGGCTGTTCCTGCCTTTCAGCCACACACCTCCACCTTAGTGGCGGCCATGCACTCTCGCCCCACAACCAGGTAACGGTCCTGCTACACAGATATTGTTTTAGCAAAGAATCCACATCAACATCAAAGGCAGTTTCTGCCTCCCAACTAGCAACTAAAAGTCCAAATATTGTCTTGTTCCAGCTGCCTTAGTTGTGGCTTTTCCAAAGTTTTCTTAACTGATATAAAAACCCTAAAAGGTAAAATCACAGAGGGTAAATATTTTCTTTAATCAGAAAGTTGCTAGCAAAACTTATCAGATATAACAAAGTTAACTATGTGTGATTGAACCTTAACAGAGGGTGAGCTTGGTTGGATTAAGAGGATATACAGTTATTGATGTGAAAGCACTGTGACGATCTTTGACTGGACCACACACAGTTATATGGTCATGTACTTCTCGAAAAACAATGAATTTGAAACCAAGCCCATGAGAAACCAATAATTACTTCATGATTCAAACAATTATAAATTCGTAATACACATTTCAATATGCGCCATGCTCGGGTTGAATCAGGTCTCAGAGTTGAGCAACGGACAAACGGAGAAAACATGACCAAAGAAATTAGTTTTTTCAGTTTGTGCATATTTTAGGTCTACTCTCAGCAATGCTACGAATACTTCTCATTCAAGAGATGAACATTAAACACAATAACACATAACATGATTCAGAGAATGTCAGTGTGGAATTCAGGATAATACATTTTCCAATTATGGTGTTGTTTTATTGTGAACAGCTGAAGCCTTTTATTGATGTCAGCTTGTGTTTTGGTTGCAGAGCAGAGAAGCGGAGGCGTACATTTTTCCCAGAGACTTGGGTGTGGCACTGCCTCAACGTCAGGTATTTAAATCTTCATATAAATATTTCAGCCTTATGTGTGTCACATGCCTGTGGCTACTTGGATGAGGTGCACCACACTGTCTTTAGCTGTCACAATCTAAAATATTTAGAAGAGTTGAACAAGGGAAGAGTACATGTACAATAAACTGCAGAGTAAAAGGGCAAAGTACAAGAAAAGATGGGAAGTGGGGATTAAAAAAAAGAATGCTGCAAAAGAGAAAGTGAAGATGAGATGACAGATTGTTTAGGGAAGAAAGGAATGGGAGAGAGGAGAGGAAAGGTGCTAGTAAATCTGTATGCAAGAAGACGGATGATCCATCATGTAGCAGCATCCAAGATTTCCCCCCTCTGGGTGTGAATGTGCCTCATTTAAATTGGGCGATCTTGGAACGGACTGTCACTTTCTCAACAGCTCCTTCCATTCATTTTCAGCCAATATAAATGAGTTGCCCATAGATTTCCATATGCTTGATTCCTTTGGATGGGACTCCAGCTCTGCCTAATTTCCTGTGAAGTCCAAAGCTCTGATTTCCCTTAAATGTCTATTGAAGTGGATTTTGGGCAACTTTGATCAAAAGGAATGGGCGTACATGCAGTTTTTCAACTTTATTACACCCTGTGACCCTTTGCCAAGACCAACATTAAATATGTGTTGCCAATAATGATCTCAGCTCATTCATTCAAGGAAGCAGATTGGGTCAACACCTGACTGTCCCTCACACCTATCTGTTTTTTAGAGTGTTTGCTGTAGTTACACCGGTGCAGGTGTTGGTGTTGACCCAGGTGTTGCCAACATAAAAGAAATCCACAGTGTTTCATCAAGTCCAGCTTTGTAGTCTGCACCTTTTATTGCTTAAATTAAACCACGAAAGGATGTTAAACTCTTTTTACTCCCCTGACACTCAAGTTGTATCTCAACATGTGTCACCGACAGCTCTGAAAGCGGGGAAGCTGAGCTGCGACTGGATGTGCCGGATTCAATCACCACCTGGGTGACAGAAGCCGTCGGCCTATCTGAGGAGAAGGGGCTGGGCTTAGCAAAGAGGGTGGAGCTTCGTACCTTCAAGCCCTTCTTTGTTGACTTCACGTTGCCCTACAGCTTAATCAGAGGGGAGCAGACCAAAGTGCCCCTCACCGTCTACAACTACCTGCCAACGTGTGCTGAGGTAAGATGATGAATGAGGGGCCAAATGGACAGGAAGAAAACTTGTCCGGCCTTCACAAACAAACTCAACTGAGTTGTAGGGTGGGGGCAGTTTTGGTTTACTAATGTGTCGCAGCTTAAAGGGTTTTATTTGAGATTTTACATTTAATTTAATCCATTGAAATGTCAATTAAAATTGTATTTTTCACACAAAAAATAACAGAGATGAGTTAAAGCAGAAGTCAGCGGAATGTTTTAAATGTTCTAAATAGTCCTATTTTCCGTCAGCAATCACTTACATGGAGTGTTTCAGCTGAAACACGAGTCTCTCCGTCACTCTGCTCTGCTGTAAACCCAGGAGAAAACTTTCCTTGTGGGATACAAGCGTTATCCAATGAGGAGAGAGAACGGCATGAAGGGATGCGTGTGAATGTGGTGACGTAGGGACGAGGACCAATAGATGCCTGACGAGGGCGGGGGCTGCTAACTCATGGTGCGTTCAAGGCAACCCGTAACTCATGTTTTTCCGACCTGTGAAGTCATACCAGTTCGATCTGGTACGAGTTCATGGGTCGGAAGTTACGAGTGGCCGTTATAGTGCACTTTCACAGGCAACAGGTCGGAAAAACACGAGTTACGGGTTACCTGGAACGCTACAAAGTCGTAAGTCGAGACTTGAAGCCGTGACTTACTGCCTGGAACGCAGCATTAGCCAAAACGACCGGATCGCTGACTTCTGCTTTAAGACTGTTTTGTAAAGTTGTACTGTACAGCTGCTTTTCAGTTGGAAAAATGAATATGTGCAGCTGACTCCGCTGTGAATAATCTCAGCAGGTTGTAGATGATTTTCTTGTTGTGGCAACCAATAGAAATAGATGTTATACTAACAGCACTGAAGATTTGTTGATGTCCACTAACTTTCAGTAAGTCAATTCACTTGTGACACTTGTGACACTTGTGACGCAGGGTAACATCTGGCAGGATAGTGTTAGACTGTGTGTGCGTTACAGCGGTCCTAGAGTGTTATTGGCCATTGTCAGTTGAAAGGAAACAGTTAGCAACTCCCAATGTGTCGCAGGAGACACATTCAGAGTCAACATCCTTCCTGGAGCAAGAAGCAAAGTAGTACATGGTAAACAGACCATTTGAAATTGGCAGAGAGGGTGTTGAAAATGATAAGGGAAAGGTCTTCAAGTTGGAAAAATGGGATATAGTATGTGGCATTAAGAGAGTAGACAGTAGTAGAAAAAGAATATAAAATAATATTAAATATTAAAGTAAGTTTAAGAGTTTCTTTTTCGGTTTGTTAAGTACAAAGGTATTGGAAATAAAGACTGAGCATCTTTGTAGGGGCTAAAACATCCACACCACTATTGATGTTTCTTTTTATTTATTTCATATTAAGCAAAATCAGTGTGGTCGAAACACAGTGATGAATGAAGCTAAAGGGTTGTTGATTAGATAACTGTAGGTAAGAGGTACTGGAAGCAGTGTTCAAAGGAAGCGCAGGTTTGTAATGTGAAGATGTGAGATTAGCCCAGAAGTATGTTTCAGCACTCACTTTGAAGAGCCTTCTGAGCTCTATCTTGGCCTTAAATGGGTCCATCCTGCGCTCCACACAGATGACATCATGATGTTTGCAGATGAGCCTGTTAAATGGCTTGTGCGTGTGCTGCCCTGATGTCATGTTAGGTGAATATGCAAACCAGAATAGCCCTTCTTTTGATGTCCAGCCTAACAACATGTGATTCCTATATTTTCTGCAGCGTTATTTACGACTTGTGGATAAAGAACAGTTAAAAGATCCCTCTGCTTTACTGAGCCCTCTGTGAAAATTGGACGATGAGTGGAACTTAATCCTTCAGGGAGCTTGAGAAGCATGAGTCAGTCAGCATGGAAAATTCACAATGTGATTTAAAAATTCTCCCTTGCTTTCAGAGCTTTGAGGGGAACACGCTATATGAGGGAGGGGGGTGCCTGGCAGAGATGATGTCACTGTAGCCCTGTCAGACTCTCCTCTCCTCTCCTCTCCTCTCCTCTCCTCTCCTCTCCTCTCCTCTCCTCTCCTCTCCTCTCCTCTCCTCTCCTCTCCTCTCCTCTCCTCTCCTCTCCTCTCTCCTCCTCTCTCCTCTTCTCTCTCACAGGTTCATGTTAAAGTATCAATTCCAAAGGGCATCAAGTTTGTTGGCCATCCTGGAAGGCACCACCTTACCAGGAAGAAGTGTGTCGCACCAGGAGAGGCTACTCCCACATCGATTGTTTTGTCTTTCTCTGAACTGGGATCTGCTAACATCACAGGTACCCCAGGATATTTGTCACTTTTTGTATTGTATTGTACTTCTCTGCAGCTGTGATTGCTTATTTTGTCTCTATGTTATGCAAAGAAGTAGATTATTATTTAAATTAAGCACAAACAATATGTCCCAAATTTCTTTATTTTAGAGAATGGCAAGGCTCAGTGTGAAAGAACAATTGTTCAAATTCAGATTAGTGCATTCTGCATGGCGAAAGTAGCATTATTTGAATTCCTAAGTGGTGTGGCACATTGACCAGGCTGTCGGTCCCCCCAGTGTGATGCCTTACAAAAAGCCAAGCCTTTGACTCAGGAGAGCTCTGCCGGCCAAGGAGCTGAGCTGTGTGTGATCTGGTCACCCACCCAGAGTTACAAGCAGTCCACTCCAAAGCGCATGTGAGAACAAAGCAGGCCGGCAGTGGGGGAGCAAACCAGAGCCGTGCTGTGGCACTGAGTGGCATGTTGATGAGTTTGCAGGTCACTGGCGGTCAATGGGCCCCCCATGGCCCCACTCCTAGTCCCCTGGCCCCTTGTGTTTCCCTCTCAGTACACACACACAAAGAGACGCCATTGGCACAGGGCCACATTTCCAATGTGCTCCTCAGCAAGAGAACTGGGAGTCCTCTTACAGACGTGTTTGTCCCGTGTAATGTATGTTATGAGCGATGACCACAAAGACAGTAGAGTCGAGGCCTCGTGACTTCACAATCATGTTTTAAGGAAAACCCTAAATAATTTGATGATACTTTCATCCACCTATAAAGAGTGACTTATACAGCCTGTGGATGCTCCTTGAGATTAAAATTGGCAAATATGGAAACATTAGTGCACAATCATCTCCAGCTGAAATGTAGGTTAATAATGTAGGTGATTTCCTCTAACATCAACCATAGTGTCTCAAGGAGCTAGCAAGTGGCTCGTGCTGACACTCCACAGACTCTCTACACAATTAAATTTGGTGGTACTGTTTCATGACAGAAATGAAAGAAGGGACACTGATTCTGTTCTGCGTTGCCCGATAGCTCGTGCCATTGCCTATAGTGAACCAAGCTGCTGCTCAGATGGACTCCAGGCAGGGAAAACAAGCAACGATGTGGAGGAAAGAAGGATCCCAACGGGCCTGGACTTTGTTCGCAGGACAGTCCTAGTGGAGGTATGACGGCTGGTGCTGATCAATGTCATTTGCTTTAGGTCTTTAAGATAAAGTTAGAATTTATCTCCCATATTTGTATGTCACTTGCGCTTACTTATGTCCATTCTTTCTCTTCTCCACATCCTCCCTACAGCCAGAAGGCCTGCCTAGAGAATACACATACAGTGTCTTCTTCTGTCCCAATGGTCAGTGCAGACACAGTCTTCTATCATATATTGATATATCACTGCACAGTTGGATACATTTAATAATAACCCTGTGTGCCTGAGTCTATTTTGTATTTCCATTGTCAGAGAGGATCCACATTTCCACTCCCAACAAATATGAGTATCAGTATGTGAAAAAGCCGGCCAGGATGAACCAGTTCCAGGTTGCAGTGAAGACCCACAACGATGCCCATTTTGCTCTCTCTGCCAGCCCCCACGACAGCGCAGAGATGCTAGAGATCGTACTTGGGGGAAGGCAAAACACTCGTTCCTGGATCTCCTTGGGCAAGATGGGCGAGCCCCTGGTCAGTGCTTCCACGCCAGGCATCCTTTCCTGGGACGAGTTCCGAAGTTTCTGGATCAGTTGGAAAGCAGGCGTGGTACAGGTAAGAAAATAAAGGGACTGTAGAAGAAAATATTCTCCTCAAAGTGTAGAAAAGGATTTTGCACCAATAAGTGCAACAGATTTGTGTTAGATCATGAGTGGACTCTCTGACAGAAAAAGAGGAGGGTGAAAAACACTCAGCAGGCCATGGGGTCTGTGTGTTAGGAGGACTGGCGCCACTTTTACTGGCGTGCCTTCCGGTAAGGTCACGCTTAACGGGCTGATGTCACTGAGGACACTCGTTGATCCATGGCCTGGTGCTCGCATGGCCCTCTCTGGCTGGCACGCTGCCTCCCGGCCCCAGCCCTGGCATTAGCTTTGCACCATTCACCAAAGGCAGCAATTAAAAGCCTGCAGAAGAGCAATGCACATTACAGCCCAATAGCATTCATTTATTTTCTTGGGGACGATGGCATTTTAGGGTTAATGAGCTGTGGGGCTTGGCCATGCATGGTCTTTGGTTTAATGTGATTATGAAGTTAAACTCCAGTACCAGGGAGGAAATGCTCTCTACATGGGTCTGTTTGTATGTTTGTGTTTGTGATTGTGTGTGGGAGGTGAGTGAATCACACTGGCGTCACTAACACTTGGCAGAGGGACGTTATTAGTGCTCAGTGTGAGGGAGTCCAAAAACAGCACCAGTTGCTTTCTAAAGTGGGTTCACTGATTCGTAATGTTTTCTTGTTGACTGCTGTCTGTTTGTGTACAGTTCTACTTGTGTTCTGACGGTGCAGCTGTGGCATCACAATTGAATACAACCAAAACAATGTGATGTGCTTTTAATTACAAATGTGTATATTCTCCAGAAGTGTTTTTTTTTTTTTTTGCTTTAGCCTGTCTCCATTACTCTCCTCAGGTCGGACATGGTTTACATCCATCCAATGAGTCAGTGATCCTGCACTGGGCAGGCCAGATCCCTGGACAGGTTTGACTCTTTTATGACGTTTATACACTACTTGCTGTAACATCCCTTGATATGATTGAGATGATAATGTTTGTTTGTCCATCCAGGTGCGCCACATCGGCTTCTCAACAGGTTGGGGCTCAGTCGGAGAATTTAAGATCTGGAGGAAAGAGGACTCTGATGAGAACCACAATGAGGCCTTCACTCTGGGGGTCCCTCACAACATGGTCCCGGGATCTGAGAAGGCCACTGCATTTATGATTGGTATTATTTCTATGTTCTGAGACACAATGACTAATTTATTATTCCCATCATTTGCTGTCTTTGAGTGGAACTAAACTCCAGTACATGTGTGTGTGTGTGTGTGTCTGTGCGTGTCTCTGTGCACCTGCATCAGGTGATGTCATGGGGCCAACTCTAAATAACCTAGACAAGCTGTTGCGGCTGCCCTTTGGATGCGGGGAGCAGAACATGATCCACTTTGCCCCAAATGTCTTTGTTCTCAAGTACCTACAGAAGACGAGGCAGCTCAGCCCTGAGGTTGAGAATGAGGCAACCGACTATTTACTGCAAGGTAAAGGAAATTCAGGTTTTCATATTACACTGTAACACTTAAAATGTAGGCCTACTGTTATGCAAATTTATCCTTGTGGATTACATATAATCCCCATACACACACACAAACATGCCTACTTTCTGTTGCTCTCTATATTTCTTATGTGTTTGAGACACTTAACTGATTGATCACTTGTAGTTTAAATCAATCAATCAATCAATCAATCTTTGTTTGTATAGCACTTTTCAAACAGTTTGTCTATTGTCTCTGAGTGATTTGTTTTCCTTGTTTTTCCACCATACTTTGAATATTTGAACTTGATTGCAAGATAAATAGTTGAATATTTGCTATAAATCTTGTTTATTTTAAGCTCAGTATCAGTCATGCTAATTGAGATATCAGATGACATGTTTATGCAAAGATACGCTGCATTCCCAAATCCCTGCTAATGCTTAGCTAGCAGCGGTTAGCTAGCAGCTGTTTGAGCAGAGAAACCAAGAGCGTCAATGAAACTCTCAGAGTGTGCCATGATTCTCGACGAGTCAAACCCCCTCTTAGCCCAGCTGTGCACCAAGTGGGTTCATGCTGAGAGGAAGGAATGTCTTCTAATTGCTGGCATAGTGTATACTGTTGTTGGGTTTTCTGGAAACTATTGGAGTCAAGTTTACCTTGGATAATGGATTTTGTTTGTGGAAGTGTGGATTTCTTGACAGAGGAGTCTTGGGCTGCCTGGAACTCAGTACTCCAGATCATGGATTGGAAAGAAGCTGGTTGTTTTTACTCAGTTACCCCCAGACCAAGCTTTCCCTCCACCCCCTGTGTTTTCTCCACCTATCCAATGTAAAGATGACTCACCTTCAGTACTAGACTTTTCCTAGTGTGCTATACAAGGGGCAGGCCACCCCGCGGAGTTGTGCTCATGCCTCAAATGGCAAAAGTCAAAGAGTTATTATTTATCATCCAGGTATTGGGGGAAAAAAAACTGTTTGGTTGACCTCAAGTTGACAGAATTGACTAATCCAAAACACTCATGAAGCAAAATGGAAATTCATAAAATATGGGAACAAATGCATTATTATTTCCATATTAGCCATATTGTTTTGTTTAAGTGTCTTGCGCTTGAATCACCGTCTTTGATCACAGCGTGGAGCACCTGGACACCTTTGTATAGTTAGTCTGTTATAATTGCATAATCACAATGACGAACACAAAGTGCTTCATCGTGTGCACAACAAAAACAAGGCCATGTCCAAGCACACTTAGTATTTTTAGTCATATATTTAGGTGCAGCTCAATGCAATGAAATGAGAATGGAAATGAGTCAAGTTCACTAAGCTTCTCATCATTTGCATTCAGTTTATTACATATCTGTTCCTATGTTTGCACTTTTAAAAAATACCGACCCAAAGTGTGCAGCCTTTGGGAGGTTGCCTCTTGGTTTACTCTGAGTATATCATCATTCTTCTCTTGCAGTTAGTGTATATTTATCCCATAACACACAGAGCGCACAAATTGTTTGGAATGTTTTTTTAGTCCTTTTTTTTGGTCTGTTATTTTAACCTAGTATCTGGGGTGTAGGATGAAAAAATATGTTGAGCTGAATTACCTACAGACTTTGCAGGGGCTCTTAAATCTGACAAAGTGTATAAATGATTTAGGTAATTAATTTCTCTATTCTTGCTCTGCAATCACCTCTCCTATTCATTATTCTTATCCAGGCTACCAGAGACAACTTACCTACAAACGGCAGGATGGATCCTACAGTGCCTTTGGAGAGAGGGATTCCTCTGGTAGCATGTGGTAAGTCATTGTCGGGGTAACCGTTCAGGTTTACACGACTCATACCAGCCAAACTACGTTTAGCTGTAGTCACATTCTTCAACTTTAACTAGGACATAGACTACAGGCCAAGGCAATGAAATTTTTATCAGCATCTCAGTACGCTGTGCTCAAATGAATCTATTCATGTTGGTGTGTTTAATTCACTGGTGAGTTTTTATTTCATGTTTACACTCCCTGGGGGCAGGCAGGCAGACAGAATCATCTCATAATATTTATGAAACTGAAATCAATGCTCTCAATGGGGAACTCCACTGCTTGGATTTTGAGGCCCATGCACAATGTGCATACCTTGGGTTGATTTATGAGCTGAGGTGGGTATTATGATATTTAATAGAGCTAATACTGTGAAACAGCAGGTTACATAAACGGCAGAGAATCGTAAACAAACTGCATAATTGGATCCCTGAGGTAGGAAAAGCTGTCAAGATTTATTTTCAGTTAATCAGGGTTCATATCCGTCGCACTGAGTGGACCCATGCTGTTTTGGCCCCACAGACATGCTCTTAATGCCACTATTGGAGACACTGTTGTAAGTTGTCTGGAGCCACTTCACCAAATGGCTCTCTGCTCTTTTTTTGACATGGCCTACAAAATGTGAAAAGAGGTAGTGCATGCCTCTTAATGACTCACTACCTGGGTGTAATTGGTAACATTAAACTGCCATGGAAACCTTGAACTCTTCCCCCGATGACTGTGAGAGGATATGAGGATGTAACAAGCGGTGGTTTGGAGTTTTCCTTGGCGCCCGGGGCAACAAATGTGGGTTGTGGGCACAACACAGATGGTGAACCTTCAGTAAACCTGCATCAGACACTTTATGAATCCATCAGCAACATGTTTGCATCCAAAACAAGCCCAGCTTTTGTTTTGGTTCCAGAGTTCACAAGTAGAGCAGCACATTTACTGCCTGCTTAAAAGCTCCCGTAATGCAGTGTTAATGTATTCCAGCTTGTAAAAATGTATCTGAGAGGAAATTGACAGGATGTGTCGAAAAGATTGAACATAATGACAAGGGCTGGCAGTAATTGTTCGGTGTACAGTGCTGGCCATCTCTGCTGCAAAGGCTGTTAGGAGTGCACAGAGTGGGCTGAAAGTTCACTGGCTTGATGTAATTCAGGAGCAGGGAGACACTGACATAATAGAGTAGGTCCTCGTCCCCACGCCCCCTTTTAATGTTGTTTTGAATGAAAACTGGTGGCCATTCTGCAGACTGAAGGGAACGTTGTGGCTGGGAGTGTATTTGTGCATGCAGTTCATACATAGGCTGTTGCCTTTCTTATGAAAAGCTTTTATTTACTGTGTTTGTTTCCTTATCCCCAACTGTAGCACCACAATTTACAGTAAACCTAATCCTAATTACTTAAAGTATTGATTTATCTTTGGATTAACTAGTCATTTCATCTTCTGCTATTATCCTAATAAGCTTTTTACACACAAACAGACAAAAAAGGAAAGACTGTGTATATTCTTTCATATTATCCAACAGAGAAAAATATGTTCAAAACTCAAAAAAATTAACGTTTAACAAACGTGTTAAGTTTTGCTCCTTCTTTATATGATTATCTTTAAGAGTGGGGCAGTATATCTTTTCATTTTCTCTGAAGTCTCGGTCCTTGGCTCTCTACATGTTGAGGCTGGCATGGCATTTGTGTCTGCCCAAAGACTGATCTGACAGCATTAGCGGGGTTGGGGGCTGAATACCAGAGATTGAAAGAGCTGATATCTACTGCAGTATTAGCCTAATATCTATTTCCAGTCCTGTGCCAAACTGAAAAAAGCTACTGTTCCTTCCTTTCTTTTATTCTTACATTGTTTTCTTATATCCTTCTATTAGATGCATTCATAAAACTAAAGCTCTCTTTATGTTCACTAAAAATATCATCATCACACAGCAAATTGGAAACATAAACACATCCACCAAAGGATCAGGCACAGTCGACTAGTGTCTTGATTTTATTTCCCCATTTTGGTTACAATAGTAGCAGAAGTAGCACCTGATCCATGATGTCATCCCTAACTCTAACCCCCTGTTAGTAATTCATTGTCGTAATGCACCTCTGGGTGCTTTCTGAAACACACCAGCAACATCTCGATAGTTGAATGCAAAAAAAAAGAAACAGGAGTTGGGAACACTTTCTCAAAAGTCCAACTCATAACATTCCCCTTTAAGCTTATCAACCTAGGCTTTATCATGGAGCACAAAATACTTCAGATCTCCCCTTTGAAGTGTGGAGCTGGATATGGGTGGCTCAGAGAGGGGATCTGGGAATGAAAAGTAAGAAAACGGGAGAAAGAAGAGATGGCAGGGTGTGTGTGTGTGGGTGGGTGGGTGAGGGGGGGGTCTGAAGAGCATGACCCCAGTCAGGGGCGAGTGGTGGAAGTGAGCCTGTCTATTGATTCCTTCCTTCCCCAAACTAAATCATATTTACACTTTCCAGTACCTTTCCTTGGGGCCCGACGTTTAAAGCCTGTGACACGATATTACTTAACATTATAAAAATTCCAACGGGCTTGTGGCTTCATCCCTATTTTTGTCTCTGGGGAGGAATAACATCCAGGTTTCAGCCAGGGAAGATTTAATGTTTTGCTTTATGAGAGCAAAGTTCTTTTTTTCCTACTCATCTCCCCTGGTGCTCTAGCTTGGATCGCGCACTCACTTACGAGCTGCGTTGAGAAACCAGAGCATGACCTGTTTGTTTATTTCTTCATTTCCATCTTGTGTTTCTGTCTTTTTATGGTAAGCAGCTTCGCCTCATCCTATAAGTGCATTGTAGTCAGGAGCGCTGTAATGGAATGTCTCGCTGTCACCGAGGAGTTGTTGTTCAAAGACAGCAGCCTTCGACCGCTACCAGGAGGTCTGTTGTTTATGGATGAGTGTGTGTTTATTAGCTCAGCCTCGTCCCCCAGGGCTGACCTTGGCCTTTCTCCCGTGATTCCCCTGGTCCTTCTCTACCGTGGCCCACTAAAAACCATGCCTCATAAACTTTCAGTTGCACTCCCAGGCCAGCCAGATTCACAACCTTCGTCCCTGGGATCCATGTTTGTATAAGTTGCGGAATGCTTTTGGGGGGAATCTCCAACTCACATGCAGAAACATACTTGATTGGCCCGTGTGAGATTTCACATCCTCAAGAGCACAGCTGCCGTATCCTGTAGCGGTGATCAAACCCTGCCGCACCCATCTCCTCCCCTCCTCCCTTCCTCTCTTTTTTTTTCCCATTTCATCAGTTCTGTCTATACATACCAGTGCTCTTGACAAAAACATCCCTCCATTGACAGACTGTGTTTGGTTGAAAAACCTTGTCGCTCTGTTGCTTTCAAACTCTTGATATACAAGCATTTTTCAGGATGTACCAGCACATGGTTTAAAGAATATTTTCAATTCAATTCAATTCAAGTTTATTTGACTGTCTGTCCTCTCTTATCTCCTTTACCCTCACCTGTCTTTCTCTACCTCATCCCCCGTCCCCCTACACCTCTCTTTCCTCCAGGTTGACAGCATTTGTGCTCAAGTCCTTTGCTCAGTCTCGAGGTTTCATCTTCATTGACCCGGAGGAGCTTCGAGCGGCCAAGTCCTGGCTCATCAAGCATCAGCGCGATGATGGCTCTTTCCCTGCCATGGGACGCATCCTCAACAAGGACCTGCAGGTAGGCAGGAGATCTTGTTCTTTAACTTAATTATAAGAACCTGCATATCACTGGGTATTTATGTTCCCTGTGTAGGACTGTCAGACATATACACTCAGGACAAGTGAGGGCTGAGATGTTGTTTACAAAGATGCCGTATCCGGGGAAGCCACTTTTAAACAAGCCTTGCAATTTGCATGTTTTAATTAGCTGAATGTTAATGTTTGGATGAAATATTTTAAAGACTTGTATGAATTTTACAAGATGGAAACCCGTAGCTTTTGTGACAATTGCTGAAAGCTAATGTGTGTTTTTATCCGCAGGGTGGGATCCATGGGAAGATCTCACTCACAGCCTATGTGGTCGCAGCTCTCCTGGAGACGGGGATAACCACAGAGGTAAGCACACAGACAAAAACAGTTTGTCAGCGTAGCCACAGACACTCCTTAGAGTTGAGCTTTTGATGGACCGAATAGTATTTTATTTGGCAGCAGTTAAACCCATGTAAAACAAAACAAAACAAAAGGAGAAAAAAAATCCACTCTGTCTTATTTGTCTGTGTTGTAAAAATTGATTCATGGTTTCAGTGGATTAACAGGAGGAAAGTCTTTTAAACACGCAACACAGTGCGCTGTAACCTGTCCCACTTAAACTACTCACTCCTGTACCCCATCCTCCCAGACTGGGTCATGTGTGAACATATCACTGCATTCCTGATAGTTGTGAAGATGGATGTGCTGGCAGTCAGCCTACTCATATTTGTTATGCCCCGGTGCTGCTAATCTAATATCTAATCACGTTTTGGACTACATCAAAAGATTTAGGCTGACATGTAGAGACAATTGAGTCCCCTGAGAGACACCCAGGTTACATTCCTCTCTTTATCCTCCCAGTTTTCTCCCTTGTTGATCTACTTTCCTCTCCGCTGGCTTGTTTTGTCTTTACTCTCTTACTAATCACAATCCTTAAACTATTTAACAACTTCACCATGAGAGCCGCTCAGTCGTAAAATGTTTGAGGCATTCTGCTCGGATTGTCCGCAGCTTGTGTTGGAAATCCCTGCAACATAAAAGGTGCTAAACATCTGATTGTTTTTGTCTTTGCGCTCAATTTGTCTGCATAGTTGACTCTTTATTTAGCATTTCCTCCCCCTGGCTCCTCTCCATCCATCTGTCTCTCCTTGTTTCCTCTGCTATCTATCCCAAAGGGCCTCTTCTGAGAATCTATCCTTGTACAACTGATAAAAACTGAAAAGGTATCCTTCACATCAAAGCCGAACCTCCACCCCTCCTCCCATTTCACTTAATTAAAAGATGACTGCTGCAATTACAGTGAGTGGCTCTGGAGGCCTATCATCTCATGGATGAGAGGGAAGGTCACATCTGCATGAGATGAAAGTCAACTCTCAACTTTTTAATGGCCAAAATGAATGTTTATTGAATAACTGTATCTCAGCAGAGGAGTGGGTTTGTGAGTTTGGACAGCGTAGCCTCTAAACGGCTGAACGCTGACAGAGATGATGTTGACGGTGTGTGTTGAAAATGTATGCCAAAGGTCATGCCATGTCAGAAGCATATCCACTGACCCCTGCAGGGAAATTACAGTAGATTGCTGCAGCAGATAAAAGGAGAAAGTCATCACTGTGCTGATATGAAACACACTGTATCTTTTCATTCACTTATACCATTATATTGACTGTTTAAATGTAGCAAAATCTTAAAGTCAAATTTTAAACTGCACAGGCAGCTTTGCGTGGCTGCTTTATTTCAGCTGTGTATTGCAATGCAGAACTTTATCTATCAACACCAAAAAATGACATAATATTTAACATGGGTGTTTAAAAATTCAACATTTTGTCATTTTCCCTGTATAAATACTCTCCTGTTCTCCTGTATGCACAGTAGTTTGCAAACAGGGCAAAAGGATCACAAAAATAAACCATCTTTATAGTTTTATTACTATGTAGTTTGGCACCTTCATAATAGGGCTAACTGTAAGTGAAGTTTTGAAGGATTTTTTTATTATTTTAACCAGTCAAAAATGGAGTAAATGTGAATTTCAAAAGCTTGAACAGCACTTGTGGGACAAGAAATGTACATAAATAAATTTCTCCAGGCCTGCAGGTTTGCCAACAAATAATACTATTTCCCAGAAATGTCTTTTATTTGGAACAATACCCAAACTCTGTCTCTGACATGTCGTATAAGTTGTTGATCACCACTACGACCACATCTGTGTTTGTCTTACATGCTGTCCCATTTGATCCAGGAAGAGAAGGTGGCAGTAGCCAAAGCCAAGGATTTCCTGGAGAGCAACACCTACTCTGCCGATGACCCATACACCACGGCCCTGTCTGCATACGCCTTGGCTCTGCTACGAAGCCCTTACGCCCCGCTGGCCTTGCGCCGCCTCAACCACATGGCCATCACTCAAGGTACCGACACACTCATCACTGTGAGCAACATGATTAACAAGCCACCAGAGGCTCTTTCATTCAGAGCTAAGCAGTGGACAACAGATGTATGAAAAAGGTGACAAGCAAACACCAGATGTTGAATGGAAGTGGTGTGCAACAACAAGACCGATGCACCATTAAAAAGATCAGAGTGAGAATATGCAGAAATGTTCTTCTATCAGGTCTTGACCACAACACAAAGACGGTACTGTTTTACAGTGTCATTACCGCCGTGAGGCTGCACTACACAAGATGTAGGCCACAAACTGTTGCTGCTGTAGTTCTCAGTAGTTCTCAATCCACTCCTCCCTTTTCCTTTCGTTTTCTTATCTCACTGTTGGTTTCCTTTGGCCATTTCCTCCTCTTCCTCTTGACTGAAACTTTCTGCGAGTTTTTGCTGATTTGACCGTGTTGAGAGGAATACAAAAATGTTCGTAGTTGATCATAATCATTTTATGTGCCAAGTACAATGAAGGCACAGGGCTTGGTTGCATAGTTGCTGAAAGATTCAGACAATTAGGATAATGATACAGTGAGTCATATGATACGGGATGTTCCCCTTGCACCCTCTCTGTGTTAATCTCCCTTTGTTTGTCTGGGTAGATGGACTCACCCACTGGAGTCTGACAGGCAGCACTATGACAGATGAGGACACTTTCATGGGCTTCAGCGATGGCCTCTCTCAGTCAGGTATACCGTACATCCATTATTATTACTGTACCTCTTCATTGGAAATACTTACTACCCATCTGTAATTCCCCCAAAATGAATTAAATAAGAGTTTTCATATTTTCTGTCATTACCCAGTGGTGTCAGCAGAGGTGGAGATGACAGCCTATGGTCTCCTGACCTACACCCTCCTGGGCGATGTGGCTTCTGCCTTGCCTGTGGTCAAATGGCTCTCCCAGCAAAGGAATGCCTTGGGTGGCTTCTCCTCCACACAGGTACAGTAGCCCCCTATCTCTTTTTTTGGAGCAAACACTTGTAGCGGCATCAATAAAAACTTGATTTTTCTTTCACCCACTGTGGCAGGACACGTGTGTGGCACTGCAGGCCCTGTCAGAGTACGCCATCCTGTCGTATGTGGGAGGGGTCAACCTCACCATCTCGCTGGCTTCCACCAACCTCGACTTCCAGGAGACCTTTGAACTCAACCGGGACAACAAGAAACTCCTCCAGAGTGCCAAGGTAATCACATCCATGGAAACAGTGAATAGTGTGCATACTTGGTGGTGTTGTGTTTTTTTTTTTATGGCAGGGCCGCTCCTTAGTATTTTCTATGCAGATGAGGAACACTTCGGTTTGTCGAGGCGGACAGCATTGTTTCAACATTCATTGCCAATTCTACTATTGATTGCTGTTACTTCAAAGAGGACATGTCGCTTTAGTGAATCCCTAGAACAGTAATGTAATTTAGAAACGTTTCCCTCTTGATTACAGTGATTGATGAGCAACCATGTAACAGAGCCACACTCTGGCCCTGCACATTAATATGTGTTTTCATAACCGGCTGTTTGGTTGCCAGAACCTTTTCACACTGCCAAACTAAATCAAGCTGGATTTCCCAAAAGCACCTAGTTGGTCTGTTGATTTAATGGCTATGTTTTATTGCCCTGTTTGCCCACACGTTAACAAACTTGACAGTGTGTGCACAAACCAACTTTTACCCAGGGCACTGTGGTGCTACAGTAGGTTAGCACTGCGCTGTGTGTAAAAGTGCTCCGCGAGCTGGAGTGGTTCAGGTGAGAGTGCAGTATGTTCTCTCTGCCGGGCATGTTCCTCCGCTGTGATTAGTGGTGTCAGCTTAATTGGGGGCAATTAAGCCCTGCTGGTTAGTAGCCAGGGAACCACTAGTGGCAGTGCAGCAGCCTACAGCATTCATTCACTTGATAAATGACTCACTCACCTCTCCTTGCCCCCTCTGACTCTCTTTGTTTCTTCTCTTCCTTCTGTCTCTCTCTTTTTTTTCAGATCCCCAGTATCCCCACAGGCCTTTTTGTGAGTGCTAAAGGAGAGGGCTGCTGCCTCATGCAGGTATTGTAGTGCTACACGAGCTTATACAAACAGACACATTTTCAGTCTTGCTCAAATGCTCAAAATGGAACTGTGATGTTATGCTTACTTCTCTGGTTCGCTGCAAGAATCTCCCGGCAGGGGAGAATCAGTTGCCGTCACCTCATAATGCCCAAATTCCTCCCTGTAAATTGGAGTAATCTGGTAGAGTTTAGCCAGTTGTTTTGGAATGTGTTGATCATTCCTGTTGATTCCTGTGGTCCCCCGGACAGGATGCTGTTTACTTCTACCTTGTCACTGACAAACAAAAAACCCTTTCATAAACAGTGGGAGTCATTTTTCCTCTTTGTTGGCTGACACTCCTGCCCTCTCATCCTATCACCCATGTTTAAATGTTTTCTTTAAATCTAAATAAGGCATAAATGAAAAAGCATGCCTGATTAAAGTGGGATGTTTACAATCCTGCTGTTGGAAACCAGTGTGTGAGATACGAGTTGATTCGACTGAGGCAGAGCCAAAGAGAGAGCAGCGGATGTTGTCTTGTGCGCCTGAAATGTCTTCCAAGTCGTTCTCCTCAGCGTTTCTCACTCGCAAACACACAGTTTTTTCCTTCACACCTTGCGCCCTCTCTACTTCCCCTCCATCCACACCTCTTTGTGCGTCAACACACATCTCTGACAGACCCTCGGGCCAGCAGCACCTGGGCTCTAATGAAATACAAGAGTGGGGCTATCAAAGAGACCTGTATGTGTATGTGTTTGTAGACAAACTGTACGTGATGAGTATATGTCCTGTGCCTCAGGATGATTATGGGTGATTATTATTTAGTAGCTTTGCGAAGGATTCAAATCACACAAGATGATTTATTCAGAATTTGTAGAGTTCTGGCAGTAATAATCCTCTGTGAAATTAAAAAGAGCGTCAAAGCAGCAAGTTGTCCTCAGGCTGAAATAGTAGTCTGCTGAATGCATGTCTTGTGTCCAGTGAATATGATTTGTGGTTTATGCTTTAAAGTGCTGCCTAAGTCTTTTTTTTTTTTCTTCCTGCTTTCCTCGTCTTTTCAAGGCCGGAGGTCCTAAATATTTGAACTCTAAGTAGTTTGTTGCCAATCTTTGATGCCAAAACTTGTGTCTTTCACACAACTGTCAAGAAGTTATTTAATTTTTTTTTCCTCCGTACGAAAATATTATTTTATGAAATAGCTTCTTCTAACACATACCAAATATTTGGCAAACAAATGAAAACTTGTTTTGATAGCAGACACTGTGACAAACCGTCTACACAAGGCGTTTGCTTGTTATCAGTCATATCTACGCAGGACAAAGTAGAACTAAAACCAGTGTACAGTAAATGGAATACCTTTAAAGTTTAGAGGAACTCCTTATGTCCTGCTCATAAAGAGAAAGTTAACAAGACTCGATTACACTAATTATCCTTCACCAAACACCAAACCTTGTAGCAGAAGTAGAGGGTAAATCGGTGGGATTCATTCTCTGTGGACCATGAATGTTGAGCCAGATCCTATGGTATTCTGTCCAATAGAAATATTTCGCTTAAAGCCAAAAATGTCAGCCTGCAGGTGGTGCTAAAGAAAAAAGTTGGGGACTCAGCAACGTCAGTAGGCTGGGGACCATGAATGTCTGCACAAAACTGCATGGCATTTCAGCCAATAGTTTTTGCAGTGTTTCAGTCTGCACCAAGATCAACAGACTGACCATGAGATCTCTTAAAGGGAGATTGTGTAACTTCTGCTTGCATCTATTCACGAAAATTGATTATTTCGTTCAAAAGTATGTTTTTCATTAATCAGTAATCACCTCCATCAACAAACTGAAGTGTTCGTGTTGCCATGTTTTTATGTTCATATCATTGATATAGGAAATCACGGAAACTCACCGGAGCTGTCGGCTCAGGTCGAGGTGGCGTCTGTGAAAAATCACCCCGGTGCAGAGAAGAGGAATGGAGCGTTACACTGATGCTGCATTCACGTGCAGTTGGGCAGATGGTCGTCGGTAACAAACCAGAGGTCACGTTAGTCACAGAAGTCGGGAGAAAGCTGGTAAAACGTGGGTCAGGTCAACAATACAACATCGCGATGACATCATATTGTCACGTGTATTGTTTTGCCTCGTGCTGACGGACCACTTGTTTACATAGAGGCTTGTTTATGCCGTTATCTGCAGCGACTGTCGTCCGTCTGCCGTCTGCCCAATTTCACGTGAATGCAGCATGAAAAATATGATTGAGTTGCTTGCAATATACAACCGCAACGCTAGATGGGAGTAATTCCTACACAATGTACCTTTAATCTGTGCTGCTTATCTAGCTAAAATCATTTTACCACACAAAACGACGAAGACCAAGAAATTAAACGTCAGTTCTGCCGCGATATCAATGTCCTGTCAAAGGGAGTCCAAAAAAAACAAAAAAAAAAAGAAAATCAAATTTCATAGCTAAGTATTGTGATTACAGAACCGCTTGTTGCTCTGTTTGAGAATTTTAAGTCTTGTCAAGAACATTCGTAAACACTGTGGTCCCTCTGCTCTCTGTGTGTCTGTAGATTGATGTGTCATACAACGTACCTGACCCAGTGTCTAAACCAGCCTTCCAGCTCAAAGTGGACCTGAAAGAACCATTTCAGGAGCGTCACTCGCAGCCCCCCTCCTCCTCCTCCTCATCGTCTTCCCGTCATCCTTCCTCACGTTCCAGGAGCCGTGCAGACAACCGCTCTGAGCTCAACCGAAAGCGCCGGGCACCCATCGACGACGATGATCCAGCAGCTCACCAGGACAAATTGGACTTCCATATCTCCCTTGAAGTTTGTGCCAGGTAGAACATGCTGTCGGTACAAATAAAGATGTGGGCCTGTGTGCACAGCTCTGCTGCTCACAACAACAACAACAACACTCTATCTTCATCCCAACCCCAACTCTCTTGTCTAGGTGGCTCCATTCAGGCTCATCCAACATGGCCGTCATAGAAGTACCTATGATTTCTGGTTTCCGAGCAGATGTGGAAAGTCTAGAAAGGGTAAGTAATTGCATTAATGCACACACAATGTTTAGAGACCGCTCAACATAGTGAACAAACACAATACCATAGACACCCATTTGTTATTGTTGTTGGTCATACTGGCTCAGAGACTGTTCGACCTGCAGTACATGTAGTCAGGTAGGTGGCTAAACTGAAAGAAAGGTAGAAAGAAAGACAGATGCATCCACATCTGGAGGCCATTTGATGGGAAGCAGTACGTCATGGAATTTATCTGACTCCGCCTGTTTCCTTTGGAGACCCCAGACACATGTGTACATGTTCACACCCTTACAGGATGCGTCCTTAAACAAACACACACATACTTTGGATATGAACATTATTTCTGCAGCACAGTGGAAAATGTTCTCATGTAAATATTTATCAGAGCAGGAAGCAGTCAAGTGTTTACCTGACATTCCCATCATTGTTGTTTAGAGTTGTTGTACAAAAGAGCTCCAGCAGACATCCTTCAAACGGGGACATGTCTTATCCCTCTACATTGGCAATATGAGGCTCTTTTAAATGTCTGGATGTATATGACTTCATAACATGAGAGTGGTCATTAAGATGAAGGTCCTTTTTTATGGAGGTTTTTTAGGTATGATGAGATAAAGGCCGGCCAGCTCAGGCCCTGTAGAGTTACAATGTCTCAGGGTCGGAGGTCATCGGGCCTCTCTGGGTCCACAAGACCAAACACACTCACCTCGCTGGGCCTCATGAGGTGCAGGCTTAGGTACAGTTTGCTCTAGTTTACAGAATGCAGACGAAAGAAACAGATACTGTAATGAATATGGGGCTAAATTAAAATACTAGGAATGGTAGGATATATATGTGAGTTTTAAAAGTGAGTAAAAAAAAAAAGAGGTACATTTAGGGGCTGGATCCAGGTCAGCTCCCCAGCCACCCATCAGCAGCTTGTCCCTCATTACCAGACAGTTATAGGGTCTTAGTCTGCAGGCTTCCACCTCTAAAAAAGCCACCTCTCTGGCTACCTGGGGAGATGTTAAACGTGCACACACATACATGCACACATATACTGCTGTGAGTGTGTCAGTTTAGGCTGACCTGAGATGTAGTGGCTAACAAGCTCAGTTTACACCCCTGCTGGCCTCCCTTGGAGTTTTACTGCTGCCTGCCCGACTGCCACTTACATTCCTCAATTTATGGTGGCAAGCTTGGCTTCTACAGTCATGTCTAGTTGCTCTCGCGGATGCTATAGTCATGAATGATTAGCCCAGTGACTGACTGGGAGCTACCACAGCCATGGCTTCTTATCACCCAATATAATGAGCTTTGTTTAACGACCCAGAACGCAATGTGGGTATAACATTTGAGCTATGGGAGTTCGTTGGCAATTTTTAGTTTAGCTAGATCGACAAACAATGCTTTTGTAAACAGAGACCAATTGTATAGCGTGTGTGTGTTTGAGAGAGAACGAGAGCGTGTGTGTGTGTGTGGCTCGGTGGCGCCAGCTCAGGCTGAGCACCTCATAAACCACTGGTGTCCAAAGGCTACCACCTTTGACAGAATGAGAAATCCCCCTTTGGGGGGAATTAACTCTGCTGGCTCTCTATGTACACACCCGAATTTGTAGTAAACAGCTTCCTCATTACTCATTCATACTATCATATTTACTAGAAATGGTTATGCATGTCTAATTCATACATACTTTAGAGTACAAGGTTAACAAAATACCATAACCTCACTTAGTATTTACCTTTTGGTAAGCTATGACTGGTTGTTGATTTTAGCTAACTGAAGTCCAGCATAATGCAAGTCCATGATTGGAATCATTTCATGGTAGATTTCAGTTGGTTTGCATTCCAGTCGTGGCCGACAGAGCACGTTCAAATGAAGACCATGTGGATCTGACAGGATGGTGAGGGCACTGTGTGTTTAGTTGCACCTCAGTTATGAACTGTACGTGTGGGTAAAGGGAAGTACACCAGTTGAAGGATGTATGACAGCTGGCATCCAGGACTGTGTAAAAAAAAAGGGATGCTTTTTAGAATCAGCATGTCCAAATGGCTGGTGGGACCATTAGGACATGTTAACCCAGCTCTGCTTCTATCAACTTAGGGATTTTGTTCTACTTAACATGTTAGATTTAATACTTTCGTGAATAGTAAACCCTGATTAGCATGGGGTGGAGCTGTCCAGTCTACTGTGGTGCTGATTAGTGTTCATGTGCATGTCCATGGAAGTACACTCAGGTGGCAGTTTATTAGGTACACCCAGGTAAATCTAATGCAGTGTAACTCCCCCCTTCATGAAGATATTATGTTCAGCGTTTCTTAAATTTGTTTCAGATGAATCAGCCAGTGAAGATGTGTGTTCCATATTGTCTTGAGACTTTAAAAGTGTAACTCCCACCATGAAGGAAATAAAACACAGAATACAATGTTCCAATGGTCTGTTTGTGTAGTTTTCTGCATACTGAGCCTGATGTACTGTACTTGTGTCTTCCTCAACAGCTGCTGATGGACAAGAGAGTGGGTCTAAAGAGATATGAGCTCAGTGGAAGAAAAGTCTTGTTCTACTTTGATGAGGTGAGTTCAATCACTGCTGCTGTCAGTCACAGGTTGTCTACTGTAGTGACGGTGGATGATGAAAAAATAACTCATCAATGTTTGCACAGGGTTGTGGGAGTATTTTTAAGTGCCTGTGAAAGAGTTTTAATGTCCACAATTTTATATTGTATAGATTCCCAGCCAGTGTATGACATGTGTGGCCTTCCAAGCTGTCAGGGAATACATCGTGGGCAAGACAGCACCTGTTCTGGTCAAGATCTACGACTACTACGAACCAGGTGTGCCTCTGATGAATATTTTTAAGTACTACTCTTTAAAGAGTTACAGAGTTGTTGAAATTGGAATTTTCGTTTTAAGTTTATGACCTAGTTATGGTGAGCGTCATCATTGTTTTGTGTGTGTGGATGTGTGAATGTGCCGGTGTGGGTCTCTGCTTGTCGTGCAGCCTTCGAGGCCACCAGGTTCTACAACGTCAGCGAGAGCAGTCCGCTAGCACGGGAGCTGTGTGACGGACCTACTTGCAATGAGGTGGAGAGCTCAACCAATCAGTGGATAGGTGAGATGTATTCAACACCCTCAACGATACCCAGAGCTCCTCTGTTTCCTTCAGTCTCTAATTTTTTGTTGTTTGTGTAGGTTTTGTGCAGGCAAACCAGTGCAACAATGTGTTTGGCTGTCTGGAGGAGGAGCAGTTTGAGCGTTGCACTTGCTACAGGGACTGTGGTTATGACGGGGAGCCAGTTTGTGGGTCAGACGGGCAGCTTTACCAGAACCAGTGTCAGATGGAGGTGTTTGCCTGTCGAAATGGGACACGCATCAAACAGGTTCCACTTTCCCAGTGTCCTCACTGTAAGTGCCCTCTGATCTCACACAACACCTTGACACAATCTGAATTCTGATCCTGCATCACTACTGCAGCCTAGACATCTCCTTCTTCACCCTTCTGTCTGTCTCACTCACACAGGTTCAGATAGATGATGATCTGCATGATACAATTAATCACTGTTCTTATTCAGTCTTTGTGACTGAAACTTCTGTCATCTTATCCCCAACAATGAAACCTTATTCAAAGTCTCTTTTCCTCTTTGCCATCTTGTGGTAACATCAAAAACAACTGGACCTGCTCAGCATGTTTATACCTGGCACAGATTATAATCGGATGTTAAAAGGACTTTTAGATCTATGAGAAAGACATCAGTAAACAGTCAAGTCTGGTTAGTTCTATTTAGAAATTGCCAATTCACGACATGAATAGTCAGTAGTGTCAGATGATGTGGATGACTGTCAGGCTCATGCATTAGTAGTGTACTGTAGGAAGGATGGGGGGAAAAAAAATAAGAAGCAAGTGTTCCTCAGGTGACTGAGAATGTAAATGCAGGATGTGATCACAGCGTGTCAGCAAGAACAGTCTGTCGACAATTACATAGAGAGGGATATTATAGTAGGGCTGCAAGTGCATAAACCCGTCATTACAACGATGATTGCACAGTTGAGAGTTGAGTGTTGCAAAAACCATAGACACATTGAAATGTGGAAAGAGGAAATGTGGTCAGACGATTTGCTCTTCACCATATTTTTCAAGTGAAGAGCTTGTGTGAAAGAGTCTGACGCAGCATGATAAGTCCACATGCGCAAAGAGCCATTCTTAGATCAACATAATAGTCGACTAGCTTGAATGAAATGATTTCTCGGATGTCATTCCGTTTACTTTATTGTGAAACAACCCCAAATTTCAGAGGGAATAAGTGCGTTTGGGTCTCTGTAGGAACTCGTGTGTATCTCACTGGATTTCGCATGCGTCTGTATGTACGTCTGTTTGTGTCTTTGCTCATCTGTGTGTGCCATGATCTGAGCTGTGGAAACAGCTGTTCAGGTGTTGAGCTGATTACTGGATGAGTTTTCTGAGGAGAGCCACCCCCACACCGCAACCCCCCCCCCACGCCCCCCTCCACCCACCCACCCACCCACCCCCACCCTCTCTCGCTCTCTGCTGTATTACAGGGCTCTGTCCAAATGACAGAGTGCTTTTGTCCAGCCCTTTGAAATCCTTGTCACATTCCTTTCCGACGCACAGCCCAACAACAAAGGAGCCTTCATGTTGTGGAGCAGATTGGGAAAGGACATAGACAAAACTTTGGTGGGAAAAGACCTTGGTTTGTGCCAAGTGGTTCATGCTGTGTAGATTATCAAAAGAATTGTATTTTTGTTTAGCCTTGTTTGTTTGTGTATGCTTGTGCGGGGGACATTCATGCCACCATTTCCCCGTTCTGAAAAGGAAAAAGATATAATTTGTTTCCACACATGGCCCCTGTGGCCATGGTTTGGCCCCTGCTATTTTTGGAAAGATTTTTAATGCAGGCCTCTGTTGAGACAGAGTGTACATCATTGTTTTGCCAAGAAGTGTTGCTCAGTGGGGTGGATAATGCTTCTAGGCAGTATTTAGATTATGTAATACTGAAACTCTGTTTACTTCATTACTATTTTTTTTATTTTATTTTGTAGGTACCGTGGCAGCCACATGAACGTGAATAATCAAACATGTGTGTGTTTGTATTTCCAGTGAAGACCACAGTGGAGGCGAAGGAACCGACAGCGAGCCAGGAAACTGAGCAGCCCTCAGTGCCTGTGCACACAGGTAACTCCATCCACCACACCTTTACCCCGCTTCTACTGTACACAGCGTTGCTTTACCTCCCTCCACCATGCACTCTTCTCATTGGCTTCTCCGTGTTTCCTCTCCCTGGCCGTCACTCCCTCTGCCAGCTGAGGCCAATTGTCCCCAGCAGCAGAAACAGGACTTGCTTTTACTTCTTCACATGTCTTTAATAGGTGCGAGTTACAAACAGTCTGTAGCATGTTACGTCTATCTTTGAACCCTTGATACCTTCGTCAGTTGTTTATCATGTGGAGAATGGGAATTCAGGAGGGCAGGAAGAAAAAAGAATGAGAAACAAAGAGATGAAAGGATGTGTTGGGGGGTCTAAACAAGAAAAGGGAGTCAGCTAGTGACAGAGGGATGAGTGGGAGACAGGATGAAAGAAGAAAGAGAAGAAAAGTGCAGGGAGAAGGTATGAAATGAAGAAAGTAGAGACGTAGATGGGGTGTGTGGCAGCGCATTCCCCCGCCGCCACATCATGTCTACAATCGGTGTGATAAATAGGTGGATAGGTTTCACACTGCAGGCTCAATTGTTGCCGTGCCATGAGCTTAGATCAGCTGCCACTTCCAGAGAGGCAGCCAGAGAATTCCTGATAGGATGTTTGGCTGCGTGTGGAGGGAGGATGTAGCTGTGTTACATTTGGCAATGGAAACACAAAAAGGCAATGCAAGTCGTTCAATTGTTGTGTACACTGTGCGTGCGTGCTGTGGACGGATGTGCACGGATTGCATGCGGCAGTGCTTGCGCTATTGCTGATATATAACATTAAAGTCTGCCTATGTGACTGTCTGAGTTGTGTACAAGTGTGTGTCTGTGTGTGATGTGGCACAGCCTGCACTGACTTGTTTCCCAGCCTGCAGCTCCCAGTAGCTGCAGCTCACAAAGCGGCTCTCAGTGAAGCAGCTCTCAGTTAAAGGTCTCCTTAGTACAAAAGCTAACACTCATCACAGGAATGCTCTTGTGCATGCACACGCACACATGTATATATATCCTAATATATGTATTATATTTTTATACAGTGGGGTTGAAAAGCATTAGACCACTTACCGAAAGTGCAGATCGAAGGAAATTTGGGGGCTAAGAGACTTTAGACCCCACCGTTCATATACTATATATATGTTTGTATCCATATGGTATATTTGTATGTCATGGATATTTGCAAACATGCATATACATGAATACACCCACAGACGGGTACACTTTGACCTACTATATGATAACCGCATGGGTGATTAGATTGAATAAGTGCTGTAAAAACACTGTCATTGTAAACCATTACAATGTTGACGACATGCCCGCTGAGTGCACCCAGAGTGTAATAGGTGAAGGTGGGTTGTGCCAAGGAACTGACAGTTTCCACTGAAACAGTGGAGGAAGCCGAAGCTCTGGAATTAGCTTCCATGTGCAGACTTGTCTTATTAGTGAACTTGTCATAAAGGACAACATACGGTATAATGGATACTCGCAGACTTGCAGGCTTCAGCTGAGCTGGATTCTCCCCATCTCGTGCATGCTTTTGGTCATTTCTAAATTGCCCACTTTAAGAATTACATGTTTACATAATCGTTTTGGTTGTGTGCTGGAACTTATAATAAAGTCTAATGTTTACCACAACCTTTTGAAGAAGAAAAATCGGATTGTCTGTGGTTTTTTATTAAATGCAAATCCAAAGTGAACATTTAAAGAAGCCACACATTCGTCCAACAGGGTGATTTTGAAGTAGCATGTTTTAAGTTTCTTCAGCATTTTAGGGATGGAAGGACCCCTACTGTCAGAGATGGGGTACTGCTGCTGAAGATGTTGAGATGTGCAGTCTCTATTCAGAGATTAAATCAAGTGGCTGTCATCACCTATCATATATTGCAATCAGCCTTTCAGTGGCTATGTTATCAGAGCCTTATGTCATTCTGTTTTGTATTTGTCACCTTTACAACTGATTTCCTGCATCTCCAGGCGAAGAGGAGCAGGGATCCATGGCAGAGGTGTCCTACTACTCCTATGAATACGACCCAGATTCAGAACCTTTCCTCGCCGATGCAGAGGGAAGGGACCATTTTGACCTTCCTGATGGTGGGGAGGATGTTGAGCAGAAGGTGCTCTTGCCAGCAGATACCCAGCTACCGACACTGGACACAAAAAACACCCCTGAACGATGGTACGAGTAGCGGCATCCTTGTTTTTGTTTGTCTCACTGAGTCACTGGTTTTTAGACTGGAACTCATGTAGATCAGAACATGTGAGGAATCGGATCCATGGCCCAGAGTAAGACTAAAATATAAATACACCATTGCCCATCTTCTCATGAAACAATTGTGACGATGTGATTTATTGATATATAAATTGTGTCTCCTCAAAACGTTATTGATCAATCTCTTCCAAACATATCACTGTGAAATTTAAACCCCAATTAACCTTTACAATAGGAATAAAAAGAGTAATGTGTCTGAACACAAAATTATTCCATCTTAATGGGCAACAGTGTAGCCTATATACATATATTTCTGCATAGGTTTTGATAAGTTAATTGATCATCTGAATCTCTGATTTGGTGCTCTGTTAAGTATTTATGGAATCAGGACATTGACTCTGGGACCAAATCAAAATAAACTACAGTTCAGTATTGAGTTCAAGTTGATTTTGATATGAAAAGCAGTGCAACAATGTGGCTCATTGGTATGCGGATTAGTACTTGTTGGGAAAAACTGTGGAGGTCAATGGCACAGAGCAATGACGTACACAGCAGATCACAGGGTCACAGGACACCGGACACAGGAAGTACTAAAGATATTTCCTGTATTTTAAGTATAAACCCATTGTTGGGTTTGTTCTTTTCATGGGATTAACTGGGATGTAATCTCTAAATGGTAACATAGCTGGGTTGGGGGTAGATTTATGGATCTGGTCAGGTATGACATTTGGTTATTGATAATAATCTTAAAGAAGGAGCTGTTTGCTGTTGGAATGTTAGATAATCTTTAACTGAAGGTTTGTTTGTTTTTTCCTGTCGTCCACAGAAACCCTCACAGAGTGAAGCCATACCCACCTCCAAATTGTACATTATTTGTGAATATGCTAGTGAATGGAAAGAGAAGAGAGAGACTTGGGACTTGCTCAGCCTGAGAGGGAGAGACGGTGGGGTCTGGAGAATGAGAGCGTGATTTTGTATGTGAGTGCATGTCATTAGGTTTTAGATGTTCTGAATAGTAAAGCGGATGCATTTATGTGTGCGTGTGTCTATGTGTGATTGGACATGAGTGTGTGTGTGTGCGCTTGTTATTAAGATAGTATCCTCCAGACCTTTATTTTTCTTCCTGCAGACTCCTAGTCCCAATAAGCACCATAGTGTCTTTGTTATTCACTGTACTGCCTTTATAATCACTAGAAGAAATAATCAAGTATTTATGTTTGTAATTACACCTGACTTTAAGCAAAATATTTTGTTATATTTTCTATCTGTGGTATTTATTTGTAGTTAGAGGTCATATCATTTTATTTTTTATTTTTTCTCTGTTATTACCTGCCCATACATTCGACTTTTCACCCTTGTAGTTCTTTCAGTTCAAACAAGAGATACAGTATGTGCTATCAAAGGCATTTTTTTTCTTTCATAGCAAGCTTTAACCCAATTATTGAAATGTTTGCTGAAATTCTTGTGCTGGTATCCTGCTGGAAGAAGACATATGCTAACCATATGCTTTACAGAAACATAAGCTGAAATGTTTTTCATTTTTGAGATTTTTGGGAGCTTTTCGCCTTTATTAGACAGCACAGTAGAGATTGACAGGAAACTTGCAGACACACAGAAAAAGAGGGAGGGGGGAGGACTCACATGCAACAAAGGCCTCTGGCCGACTCAAACCATGGACTTTACAGTTACAAGAGGTGCGTCTTTTGACCAACGGTGCACAGGGAGGCACCAGCTGAAATGTGTCTGAAACTATTGTATCAAGACATGAACATCATCTACTCTCAAGTCACCTTTCACCTTTACCTACCTTGAGATTTGATTGTACAGTTCATAAGCTATTGTGTTGTTGTTTTTTCTTGTTAAATTTTTATTCGTGAAGCAATCAACTAAAAAAAAAAAATCAAGAATGAAGTTCTAAATTCCTGTAAATGTACAAAATTTGATTAAATGTAGCCCCGATTCATATCATGATTGTGCTTTTTAAAACAAACGAGAATAAAATTTGTATACAACCCAGGGTTTTTATTTTTTTGGGATTCATTCCGCCGAAGACTGTTGCTGCACTTTGCTATCACACTTCCTCCTGCTGTTGTTTTCTCTTTGTGTAACTAGCAAAACAATACCTCTCCTCTGCAGATGCATGCAGCACACTTCATTCCCCTGCTCCCACTAGCACAGGAGCTCCATGCAGTTGTTTATGAAGGCTGTGTTGCTCCATTTCCTTTGAAAGGCTAGTTAAGTCTGGAGATAATTTCCTGCCAGCAGTGAGCTGTATTACAACCCCGCTGCTTCAGAAGGCCCTCTGCTTTGATATCTGACTGTCTGACTCCTGGCAAGCTCCTGTGTGAAGAGACAGAAAGCATATACATGTGCATATCAGTCTGCACTGTACACATGTCTTAAACTTGGAATGTGCATCGTGTGTGTTTGCGTTAGATTTGGGTTACCGAAGCAGCTGCTGCGAGAGAGCTCAGGCCTGTTAAAGTTTAATGTTTGTTTTCTGCACATGTCACTTGTCGACCCTCTCGGTTTCTTTGGCCTCTGGCAGCTCAGGCCTTAAAATGAGTCCTTCAAATCCCAACACAACACTACAAATTATTACTGGGATTAGAGAAGATCAAAGAGTGCTACACTGTAGTAGCATCTGGGTAATTGCTTTGACTTTTTAAGGTTGCTAGTTTAATATCCAGCGGTTTATTCCAGCTGTGTTAGCAGTTTATGACTACATCAATGAGGTCTGCTGAATGAAGGCAGTCAGCCTGTAACAGCTCCATGTGTGCTGCACTGCATCTAACCCTGGAGGAGAATGTACACAGTGTGCGGCACCAAGGCAGCACTGTGCATGCAGGAAGATAAACATGTATTCTCTCTACATTCCTACTTTCATAGATGTAAAGAAGTGAGTGTTCACCGTCTAAAAGGTCAAATTTGAGGTAAAGGTTATGGAACTTCACAACAAACACACTTCTCTGAGGGACAGTGCGGTCTACCCGTCCAGTCTGAATGGAAAAACTTTGTTGCTGTTGTGACAATGAGCCAGCAGTGCAGGGGACCTGGCAGCGGCAAGCTATCCGCAGCAGTCTCCGTAGCAACTACATGCATGGCTGAAGAGTGATACTGCATCTCCACGCTGTGATGAGCAGAAAGAGTGAAAAGAGAAAGGCGGGAGAGGAGGATCTTGGTTTCATGGTTTGCAGGGGGGTGGGAAGAGAGGAGGTTGAGGGGGGGGTAGCGTTACATGAGATTGAATCGGAGTGATGACATTGTTCCTAAGGAGCAGCCGAGTGCACCTATACATCTACCTCTGTGGAGAAAGGGCCATTCACCTGTCAGAGCCACCACGGATGGAGCGTTTTGATAAAAGGACAAACTGGCAGATGAGAAAAAAACAAACCCTGATCCAGTGTGGAGTCGACTCTGCTGCTGACACTTTGATATTTGTTATCGGTCTCAGGTTTCTTCATTGTTTCAGAGGAAATTAGGGATTGATTGTGGATCAGCCAGTGTTCTGGGTTTCACTGTTTGCCAGGGCGCAAGTGATGCTGGAAGCTGGAGCTACAAGACTGTGATGAAGTTAAAGAAGGCCCACCAAGTAGAGCATGGATGAAGGAGTGGAGGTGCTCCTCTGATGACTTTCCAAGTATGTAACCCACCTCATGTCTGGCTGAAAGAGGGAATTACCTGTGGTAAGGTGCAATAAAGATGATTCCTTTGAGTGTGTTTTAACCATATGTTTAGTACTATTCAATCATTATTTTCTTTTGCATGATTGTTTCTATAGTTTTGCCACCACTGAGCGATTCTTGAAGCATTCATCACTTCTACAGAGAATTAAATGGAGAAAAAATATCCAGCAATTGCAGGAAGAGAAAAAGGTAACTTCATCATTGAAACAACAACAAAAAACTACTTTTCCTTATTGCATATGTTCCCATGAGTAAAATTTGACACCTTGTTATAAAGACATGAATATCCAAACCCATTGTTGGTTGTTTGGTGCTAAATTCAAAGGGAAACAGCCACGTGAACAGAGTGGAGAGTTTCTCAGTGTGAAAACCTGCCACAACTCGTTTTCATTCTGTGAAAATATGCTACCACTTGCTCTTCATGTGCACATGCCACTGAGCACTTGTATGCTGATGTAATGCTTTCTCCCCAGGTTGTGTAGTGATGTTGTGTGCTGCTGCTGCCTGCAGCACCCTCCTGCTCTCTGGTAGATGTTTGTCAGACCCTGAATGCATAACATTAGCTCCAGGCTAATTGGCTGACGGGTGTCTCTGAGAGCAGAATAATGATGCAGCAGCAGCTCAGTTTTGGTGATGTAAAATGTCATAATTGTTTTTATAAATCTTGTTCTTCTACAACTGATAAAGACATTGAAACACACTGCTTACACCTCTGTAGCACATGAATCTGCAGTAGGACCACAGCTGCATACATACATTACATTATTCTCCCTTACTGTAGGTCTGTGTCATTTGTAGACAGCAAATTAAATTTATGGCATGTAATGTGTATGTAAAAATTGCAAGTGCAATATTTCCCCCTCCGTCTCTAGGGCCAGGTCCTGGTCGCTATGGGCTTCCTCCAACCATTGGATTTATTGGTCATGACTTCACCAAGCCAACAAGCCCTGCCTATTCTTTCCATGGAAGGACAAGTGACCACAGTGAGACAGCTTTTCTCTTACTCCTAGATTTGCTTCAGTGAAATAATGTTTTACTAATCCTTGATGTAATTAATACCTGTAAGAACTTTGACATCAACACTATACACTGTGGTCAGAGCTATGAAAGCTAACAAATAAAATAATTTAGTAGTAGTTCAGGTGAGAACCAGTAGGGGGAGACAACGCTACATTGTTCTATATTTATTTCTCCCTTTGGGTTTATCAAGCAATTTGGAGCCATTGCAGGATCAAACCAAACTGACAGACTTTATACTGATTTTAAAATAAATGTTTATATTCCCCAGTGTACTGTGTTGACTCCAGTCCAGGCCCTCAATACCATGTTGATGCAAAATTCACTCGCTTTGGAAAGGATGGCACACCTGCATACTCAATGTTGGGTAGAATGAAAGCACAGCGTAAGTTCCTACTCATGCAATGAAAAGCAAATATTTCATTTTACAGCATATTTCTTTACTAAATGTTTAAATAAAGCGATTCTGAATTACTGTCAGTCTACGGCTATTAGAGAATGTACCCTTGTACGAAAACCTGTTGTTTTTGACACTTCTTGAGATTCAATCAGCTGCTGCAACTGAAAGGTTTGACCTAAGTGCACTCGGCCATATGCTGTTAACCGTTTCTATCATTCAACTGCTCTCCCTTCTCCAGAGGAGTTATTCCAAACACCTGGACCTGGTGCATATAGCCCTGAGAAAGCCCCACCCAGCAACCTCCAGCGGAGACCCCCATCCTACACGATGGGCTCTCGCACACCGTACCGCACCACTGATGCTGTACCTGCTCCTAACAAGTACTGTCTTCCTCCGCTCATGGGTCCTCGAGTCCCAAACAAACCAGCCAGTGCAAGCTACACAATATCAGGTAGTTATAGCACAGGTGGGCCATCTGTGGATTTAGCCAAGACACCAGGGCCTTGCAGGTACAACAGTACAGACCCAGGTGTGTATTTACGGAGACAACCTGCATTTTCCATGCTGGGACGGCACAGCTTACCCAGAGATGCCACTGAGAAACCTGGTCCTGGAACGTACAACCCAGAGAAAGTGACAGCTCACAAGGCGCGGGCTCCTGCCTTCTCTCTGGGAATCAGACACTCTGAGTTTGTCACCCCACTTGTTGTCAATGTTTCTGACTGAACATCATTCACTTGAAGAAAATGACAAACAATCATGTAATGGTAGGGAAATATGCATGAACCCTTGAGAAGAAAGTACATTTTATTTTGTTCTTTCAGCAACAAATAGCTTGTTGAATCAACCATGACTCAAAATGTATAATATCTAGAAATAATATATGTACATAACGCAAACATAAGCATAAAGAACAGAGAATAGGAGCATCATGGGCTTAAGATAAATAAAATCCTATGCCAATATGACAACACAGTACATAAATCCAATGAAATGACATCAAAACACATTAAAAGATAATAATACGGGTTTGACCAAAAACAAACAAACATTAAAATGTACAATTGACAAAAAAAAGAAAAGAAAAAAGACAAATTTTCACCTTCATATCATTTATAATCATTCACAGTGGAATCAAGATATATGCCTCTCATTACCTCTGAAAATTGAGGGAATTTGAAAGAACAAAAACAACAATATGACTAAGGGTTTTTCTACACAATACATTAGAACAAATGTAAAGATGTATAGGAGAAATGTATGGTCCCACGACGACAATACATGTCAGCAAAGATGATAATAGGCATTTTACAGATGCTTCCCATTTAATCCTTTGGGAGAGGCCTTCTGAAAAGCAGTATATGTGGCTCTGGAGAGGGAAGCAAAGATGTATCAGCATCTAAGTTCAGTGGTTACACCTTGCACACAGCTGTGGTCCATGTCCATTTAAGTTTCAGCACAGTCTAATGGGACATGCTAAAAGCTACTGTACTGTATTAGAGGTAAAGCTCTTATATTGCTTATGCTTATCTTAATAGTATACTCAAGCTTGTAAAACAACAGTGGACTGCAATGTAAGAGATGACTGAAGTTGAACAAAAATTAGGCTCCAATTGTCTGATTTTAACCAAAATGACTGCATTTCTCCAAACTTTGTTTCCTTACTGAGCTGCATTAGGTTGGTGGTAATATAAAATGTCATTTTATAATAACAATAAAAAAGTGAAAATAGCCAACAGATTTCATAATGCAGACCAATCATATGGTGGCTTTGACACATGTATAAGACTTTTGTCCCCTGTTTTTCTTGTCCACATGCTGGAAAAAACATTTCTTCATGATATTAAACTAAAAGCATTATTACAGCCAGCATGTTTCTTATTCACTGTACATATAGGGTTTGAGGCTGTTGTTTTTGAGATGAGTTTTCAGGTCACTTACCCGGTTTGTGGATCATGTAGTGAATCCAGCCCTTGCTCTGTTGCACCCCAAGTCCCCTCCACTCGTCCTCTGTCATCAGGTGGGAGGATGGCACCAGTTTAGATAGCTGCTTTGGAAGCACTACATGCCTGCGGGAAGACAAATAACAAAAACTAAACCCTCAGGCAATACGTCTATTATAGGACGGACGGCAAAGTAGTGTAGTAGTACTTAACGTCAATTTTAGCTAATTTTAACGCAACGTTGTCGTTGACACCGAAGCCAGTTTACAGTGATAGTGAATTAGCCACTTGTTTATGCTTTCATTTCTTACACTAAACCTTCTGCAGTAGCTAACGCCGTCCGCTCAACGTTCAAGCCTAGTAGCCACCTGTTGCACGGGCAGCTGGTAAGTGGACCATGTTGTTGTTTTGATTATCATTGAGATGCTAACGCTAAGCTTAGCTAGGTTATATACTTGGCGGTGACTTATAACAAATTCCCCATACCAAGACGTCACCAACTGTAGCTTAATACAAGCAGCTACCTTATTGTAGTTTGACACAAGCTAACTAACAAGACCCTCGACAAAAAATAACGGACCCCTGAAAACGTTGACGTTATCAAATGTTAGCATTCATACATACCTGTACTCGAACTCCTCGTCGTTGTACTTGTCAGAATAGTGAATTTGCTTTTTCGACATCTTCAGGCGACGGTAGCGGTCACAGTTGGAGTCCAGAAAGCTGTTTTTCAGGTGATATTGAACAGTTTAGCTTACTTCTCCAGACGTTTACGAGCGCAACAAGCTCCTGTCATCTGCCGCTGTTTTCAGACAACGATTCAAACCCCAACGGCTCCCCGCAGTCCCCGGATTGGTCGAGGCAGGATCCCGCCCTCTCGTAGATCGTCTACGTTGAAGAAGGTGAGGCACTCTCCATTAGGCTCAGCGAAGAAGACGGAGATAAATTAGCCCACTCTGTTACAGAAGCACAACGAGGAAACATGATTCTCAATTGTGGGCGTAAATTAATTTTAGAACTTAAATTCCATGTATCATATTAAGTGGAAGATATTTAATGCATTTGAAAGAGGCTTCTGGTCTTCGCAAGAACTTTTTCGACAGCGAAGAGAGGCTGAGTGAGTGGTCTTCATCTATTTATACTCTCTGCTACGCCGCAACTCTGGCCGCCCTCTACGTTGGGGATGAGCACGTGGTGTTTAGTATGAAAGATGTAAATTTGTTTTCCTATCCGAAGAGTACTGCAATTAAGATAATGCTGATTTTCACACAGAACACAGACACCACTAAGGAAGCTTTATTACCCTTATGTGTCATGCTGCACAAGTATTGGGGCAAGATAGGGCTGTTTACCCAAACATGAACCAGGTAACTCTGAAAGGGTGTCAATTTTATTGCACTTATTGCGGTGTTTGTGATCATTATGAAATGAAATAAGTATATGAGTAAGCGTTGCCACATTTAATTGTCAGCTTAGGTCCACATTTAGAAATTTGACACTTGTAATGTTGCATTGAAAGGTCCATATAAGGTAGATAGTTTGAAATGTAAGAGAAAAAAAAAGTTGTATCTACAGCCCAGACTTGAAGTATGTGTACTGTTTCATTTTGTTTTGTTTTTCTGACTGTGTTCATTCAATTTCAGTTAATGAGTTCAAAATGAATGGACTCATACACATGAAATCAAACTTCTTTTTTGTAATCTTTTGCAATGACAGCCTGAAGTGTCCTTATCTTCCCTGGTGATGTTCTTCAAAACTTCAGTAGAGCCTGGCTTAGCTCTTGCTTGTTGTGAGGATGCAGAAGATTATGTAAGTAGCCTAAATAAAAACCTTGATGACAGTGGCAACAGTGATCATTTCTTGTTGGAGTGTCTTAAAATCACATTTTTGTCATTAATTGTGACTGATATGAGGCAAAGAAAACAAAAAAATCTCTCAGTTATGCTTCGTGATAAAAAATTTAAATCTTTGATTTTATGGATCTCTTATTCAGAGACAGGAGCGGGACATGTGTCCTCATTTTACATTTTATTAGATTGTAATTGGTCTTTATTCCTTAAAAATAGATTTGTTGACCTAGGTTTTCTAAAAATTTCAACATTATTGTTGTGACAAAGCTAACATTCAGTGAAAAACACACTAGTCATTGTTTATTTCCTCTAAACCTTACATGAATATAGATTTACTTTTCTCTGTCAATGATTTCTAAGTACAAACCCTTTTTTATATTTTAACCAGACTCTTTAGGTTGAGGTTTATGCGCTGCAAGTGACCTGTGTTGTTGCTCTAAGTTGTAATCACTGTTGTCTGGGTAACAGCTGCTAATGAGTTGTGGTGTATTCGCAGTGTGATTTGTTCCACTTGTATATGCAAAGTAGCCTATAAATCATGGGCTAACAGGTTAACTCTTAACAAGCAGAGAGAAACTGCAGTATGTGTAACATCGAGTGCAGTCGGATAACCAAAAAAAGGGGGCAATGAGGAAGGCCAGTTCCATTTGTCAACATGTATCGATTGCATCTGGTATATCAGTAACTTCTTATAATCTGTGGTAAACAAACAAGAAATGACTGGCTGTCTGGACGAAGGCGGGATGGCAGTGGTAGGACTAGTGGTGTCATAGTGTTTCTTAGTGTGGTTTATGTGAGTGAGTTTTATTTAGCTGTATTGGAGTTTCCTACATGTAATTGTCATTTTTAACTATAACTACAATAACTTTTATTACTAAAGGCATAAACAATTTATCTCCAAAAGAAGTAATTGGACATTCATTGGGCTGGATCTCATTTTCATCCTCTTCACACCCTGACATACAGGTGAGCATTGTGTCTTTTTGAAAACATCACAGTATAATTTGGTTTTGTTCTCAGTCCCGTTCTAACTGAATCATATTTTTTCAACCAAGATGTTCTTTAAACACATTTTGTTGGACAGAAAACAAGACTCTGTCCAGATTGGTTATGGGCCTAAACAAGTAGTAATGACTTGCTTGATTGAATTTAAGCTATTGACAGGAACATAATGAGCCTTTCCTTGTCTGTGTAGGTGGCGTTATTTAGTCAGTACATTACCCCCTCCTTTGCGAGTAACAGATGACCGTCTATTGGGTTATTTCACAATCATTGCAGACATTGTTTTCTCTTGTGTCCTTAATACATTTAATATAATTTTTCGCTTATTTATTTACCCAACAAGCGGAGTAACCTTTGTTGTCCTCATGGATCATCTCTAACATTGGTGTCCTTTTTTAATACCTTCTGCTCACCCTTACCTGCGTGCGTGATTTGACCACTGCAAAATGGAGGAAAAAAAAACTGTGCAGTGCAAATCCCCGCTTAACCCGCTTTGTGCTCACTCAGAACCTTGACCACTGATGCATACCTTATGTCGCCTTTGTGCAAGACGGGGAAATAAATTTGTGAGAGAAATGGAAAAAAGGAGCAAAAATGATTTGACAGGGGACTGAGGAAAAAGGCATGAGGGAGGGTGCTGTTGAGGGGCTAAAAGGATCGTGCTGGGATGGCTGATTGCTCTCTGGAGGCGCTGGTGGGAGGGAAGTTGGGAAGAGGATTCAGACAGATGGGACAGGGTGGTTGTTTTCAGACATGTCGTCCCTTATGAGTGTGGCTGCACTGTGTCTTTTGTTAAAAAATCTTGTGTGTGGCTATGACAAATGGAATTCCACACCCACTGACTCACACTTAAACTCAGTGGATGACATTCATCCCTTTATTTTTTCTGAATAAACATTATTTAACATTTACTCTTTCAATATAGCCATACTGCTGTAGTATATTGTGTTCATTTTTGTGCACATTACTATACAACCAAAATATTCATGTTGCTTTGATTGGAAAGTCAATGTAGATAAGACTCAATTACTTTTTCTTTCTTTTGGAGTCTTTACAGCTGTGTCAGTCTGAGAGATTACAGTATAATGTACACATTTTTCAAGTGATACAAGTAGACATTAATAATTCACTGAATGTCCCTTGTGCACAAAAATAGGTGCTCTGCAGTGTGTGAATGTGTGTGCGTCTGAGAGCAGGGTGGTTCAGGCAGATGTGTTTTAGCTAATAGAGTCTGAGAGCAGCTGGGCAGGGCAGGGCTAATAGACCAAATGACATCATCCAAAGAGAGCGAGAGAGAGAGACTGGGAGCATAAGAGCGAGCTTGCCTAAGGCAGTGAAAGGAGGCAGGCCAGCTCAGATAGAGAGGAGAGCGGCATGCGAGTGGGACAGTGTGTGCGCGTGAATGGGAGAGGACCAGACAGCGTTCAGTTGCCTTTACAAGGATATAGGACCCCGCCTGGAAGATTTTGCATCTAGTTTGCCTTCCTTCTTCCATCACACCTCCCCCCTACCCTCCCCTTCCCCTTTTCCCCTTTCCCCTCTTCATCCTGTGGCAGTCATCCCCCCTCTCAGGTCCTGCTTCAGGCGGCTCCTCCGGGCATGCTCCTTAAGCCAAAGTATGGCCGCTTTCGCAACGAGTCTGTGACCTCCTCCGATGACCTGATGCAGAGCCTAGTCATGAGCGGCAAAGTTGTGGCCACGCCAGTAGTCCCTTCCTCCACCCCGAGCCTTCCTCTGCCTCCCCTGCCTCCTCTGGATCCCAGTACCAGGACCTCTTCCTCTGCTGGGGCTGCAGCCCTGGCTGACTCCCCTTGCCTGGATGGGGAACAGGATGCCACCACGACCTTCTGCATGCTCATCCCTAAGATGCCCCAGTGGAAGTTCTCCAACTCCCTGCTCAGCCGGAGCCCGTCCAACTCCAGCTCCAGCTCCAGCTCCAGCAAGGACTCGGGCAAGGCAGCAGCAGCTCCTTCCCAGGCCTCCGGGTCCCCGTCTTCAACATCACACAGGCCCAGTGGAACCGCAGCCAGTGGCCCGGTGGCCAGTCTTGCAGCAGTGCTCAACTCCTGTGACCCTGTGTGTGTCACCCCCTGTTCCCTACAGGCCATCCGGGGGCAGAGAGCAGTCTCGGCAGCGAACTCTTCCAGTCCAGGGGGGCACGGATTTGGGGCCACAGAGGTCATGGCGAGCCCTGGTGGTTCCAGCAGCTCCAGGTCAGGACTGAACCGCAGGACAAGGGTGGAGGGCATGTGGCTGGGAGGAGAAGACTTCAACCAGAAGGGCAGCTTCATCCACAAACCCTCCCAGGGCTGGCTGCACCCTGACAAGAAGATTGCAGGACCAGGAGCCTCTTACATTGTTAGGGTGAGTCAATGGCCAGCTTTTATTTTTAAATGCATATTTCAATTGCAAAGGAATTTATTTCATTCATAATTGTGTTGTTTTGTATTTAAAAGAAAGAAACTGAAGAACTTTTTTTTTCCAGGTTCTCATTTATAAGCAAGTGCCTCCTCTCAGGCACCAGTGAATGCCAGATATTGATGACCCTCATTTAGGTTTCTATGTTTGGGAGGGAAACAAAAGGACGCCACAGTGCCAGGCAGTTTGTTATGCAGCTCATGTGGTGAGGGCTGGGGAATACATAATTTAATCCAGATAGATAGCCCGGTGTGGCTGGTAGGAGACTGCGTCAGGAGGATAATACACAGGCAGTGTAGTGGGGGAAAAAAAAGATAAACCACAAATTATGCGTTCGCCATAGGTTGTATACATCAAACACTATCTCAAACAATATCCATCTGTTTAGTAGGCCTACATGTAACCTGTGTCTGCTGGTAAACTCCCACCTTAAGCTTGTGGGAGTGGTGCTCTTTGTGTGGCTTTGTGATTGTTTACATTCATTCTGTGTGTGCAATGAATGAGATATTATCCCTAAAATGTGATTTACAGCCTCTCAGCAGTTGGCATCATTACAGCCAGTTTGAGTAAAGCTTGTATATATTATACTCCCTGTGTTTTGAATGAGATCAGGCTAACTAAAGAAATTGATGGTGAGTTAGTTAATCCCAACCCAAATAGATAACGCTGTGTTATTATTATCTTCATCCATGTGTGCTTTTGCTTTGTGTTTACAAAGGGGTTACCATCCCAAGCAGACCGCTTGACGTCAATGTCAATAATCTCCCCACAGCGATCCCCCTCACTCCTGCTTTTCTCCTCCGCCCACCCCCACTTACTCTCTCCCACCCCCACCCACCCAAACTAATGACCATGCTCTTGATTAGTGCAGTCTGGGGCCCGAGCACGCTTTCTAATGGCATTATACAGGCACCATTCATTCCTATATTCAATTACATTTAATCACAGTCATCTGCATCATGTGATGTAGAAGAGAACGGTCAGTTCGGTTTGGGAGGGGTCCAGTGGCGAGTGTGTATGAGTTCTCATCACCACACAGAGCTTTCCTCGATTCATGCTCATAGGTGATTGATACGCCCGTTAATTATCGGACTAATCTTTCCAGAGCTTGTTGTTGTCATCTCTGAATGTGCACTGCAGTTGTTTTAGGTGGCTAATGTTTTAGAAGCATTTTCACCACAACCACAGTGGTGCTGTATGTGCAATCCAGTGGTAAGTCTATGCAGGGAGGAGTAGTTGCTGCATATATTAGTGTCAAAGTGACAGTAGATTTCTGCTGTGCTGTGCCATTTTTAATCAGCATAGCTACCATAGCGCCAGTTCCCTCTCCCTCTATTTCTGTCCTCTCGCTCTCTCTCACTCTTTCACATACTCATCCACATCCAAACACACACACACTGCTGGGAAAGACACAAATATGATTCTTAGTATTGGTTTCCTCTTTACACTTTGTCTCTGTCCTCACGGTCATGTCAGGCTCTGTGCCTGGCCGGCATCTGCCATCTCTGACAGCCAGGACACTGCAGCAGCCATCAAACAAAGAAGTGCAGCTGCCAAAGAGCTATATTAAAACCAGACTGCTGTCCTTTTATACAGCTTCCTTACAACCTGGTGCACTTTATTTCCACATCAAATTATCTGCGGATGCAGGTGCCAAGACAGTTTAAATACGTGTTTGTGTGTGTCTGTGGTCTTCATTATCCGGCCACTGTCTTCTTATTGTACAACTGTTGTATCATTGTATAATATTCTACTGTATGTGTTTCCTATTTTGTCTTTGCCTTCATGATTGAATAGAAGGTATTTAAAAATGAAATTAGACCAGGACATTTGCTACACTAGCAAACTACTGTATGAACTGATGCTGATTTATCACATAGTAGCCAGGCATGATGCAAGAAGGTTTGAGAGAGTTTGAGATGCCAGTGTTATTAGATTTCTAATTCATGCTTCTTGGAAAGTCAGAGAAGAGGCTCTGTATCACAGGGATAGTGAGTTTGGTCCAAAAAGGATAAAAGTGCAGATATTGAGATGGAAGAGGGGATGCATTGCATCAGCAGATGGGTGAGTGACAATGAAGGCATTGGCAGAGAGCGGGAAAGAAAAAAGAGAGACAATTTTCTTGATGGAAGACATCCCCTGTCTCCAAATCTGGTTAGAAAGCTCATTAAGCTCTCAGGCTCAAAGGTTGCTCTCTCCCTCCCTCTCTCTCTCTCTGTATCTCTGGTGTGTGTGTTTGTTTGTGTGTCTGTCATGTGGTCTGTCTGCTCAGTATAGTAATAACCCAGGGAAATACAGTAAACATCACATCAACATTGATTGAGCCAACACACTGTATGGTGGACAGTATGTATGAGATGTACTTAGCACTAGTTGTTAAGCTATACATATGCATTATATAAAGCTATAATTACACATTTTGTATGATATTTTAATCATTTTTTATTACGGTAATTTATCACTGATACACAGGTAAACAGACAAATACTAATAATAATTCTACGAGCTAACTAAACTAAAAACTAATGGAACTGAACTGAAACATTGCATGTTGATAAACAGTGAACATGCCACAATAGACATTTTAGCATTAATGTATAGAAAAAGATTCACATTTACTGATTGCAATCAAACCATTTTACAAACAGAAATATTAACTTGCAAATTTCCCACACCATTAAATCTTACCATTTACACTCATCTCAAAGATCTGCAAAGCACCCCTAATGTGCAATGATTGTTTATAGTACACACACACTCACACCCTTAGCAAACCCCAAAGGACCCAAGGAGCTACAGCTTGTCCATGATTTGGAGCTCTTAGTGCTGCTAATCTAGTCAAGGTGCCATTAGCACCTCAACCTGGCTGCCATTAGGAAGCAGCTCAGCTGGCTGCTACTCACTGCATCACACTTTAATGGCCTTTAATGCTGGTTAGAGCCAGATTATTATGTTGTTGTCATGTTTGCCAACAGAAGATTTGCATTACTTCTGAAAAACAGGTTTGAAAGGTTTTGTGTTGGAGGGGCAACTGAAAACAGAATGGTGCATTTAATCCAGACGAATATCCATTTGAAAACTCTTTTTTATTTCTAACTCTTATTATTTTCCTTTGCAGTACATGGGCTGCATTGAAGTACTGAAGTCAATGCGCTCACTGGACTTCAACACGCGAACTCAGGTGACGAGGTAAGCTGGTAACCGCCTGCACTGGTAGCGATGAGTCAGGAAAACTTGATCCAAGATGTAGCCTATAGGATTAACCGAAGTACCCGCTACTATCATATCAAATTGCTGTCAGCGGTCTGTCAATGCTGGGCTCGCACAGCACTTACAGATTGAGTGCCTCTTTTAATTTGTCACTTTGACTTGATGAATGATTCTTAAGTATTAGGCTGTTGCTGTAACAAGTAAAATATAGAGTCTCACTTCCAGCTTTGATATAAAACTGTTAACAACCTATAAAGCAGGTTGTTTTATCACATCTAACACCAATGCAAAATTTAAGAAAATCAACACCACCAACTATTAAATCATATGGTTCTCCATGATAGCAACATTGCAGTGTTGTGTGTCCCTGTTAAAAGAGAGACACAATGTCATAATATGTTTATGTATAAAGCTATACCTAATATGCTGGTGTCTTTGTGTCTTTATGCCCGACACGTGATGTTATTTTTATAAAAACAGAGCTTTTTGCAATCCTCAACCACCCTCCTCTCTCTCCTCCACCATCGATCGGTAGTAACCGGAGCCCACCATGCTTCCAAGGCTTAAGTGCAGGGGGGAGGAGGTGGCAGAGATGGAGTGATAGGGAGAGAGAGAGAGAGAGAGAGAGAGAGAGAGAGAGAGAGGGAGAGATCTATTATTGATGATGTTTGCTAATGACTGTGGAAAGCTGCAGTGGTCCCCATGAACGCACCCTGCTGGATAATGTCTGCGGCTGTAACTTCTTGTGGAAGAAAGGGAGGAGGCTGTTCAAAACAAAACATTAGTGTAAGGGAGGAACCGTAGAGAGCACAAGCTGTGTGCGTCAGGTTTTGTTGTTGTTGTTGTTGTTGTGTGACTAAACGGCATGACATCATTTTAATCATGATTGTTTTCATGCATTTATAATGAATGTTCCATCTTTGCGTCCTTGTGGTTGTTGCTCTTTTTGGTCAACTTTCAATATGTTCACCTTCAGTCAAGCGCCCTATGACCTTTGTTAGTGACTCGTATAAAGCAATTAAACAAATGGAAATCTGAATTCTCTGATTTCTTAGGTAACATGTTATGGTTATGTGACTTATTGTTACTTCAGATTCAAATGAGCATTTGAAAGACAGAGTCTATATTTTTCAACAAGAGCTGATCGTACATAACTTAACTGTGTCCTGGAAAACTATAGTGCAAATCATTCAGTGGTTGTCGGACTTTAAACAACGCACTTCAGCTCCAGGATGTGAAAAGGGTGCATTCTCCCAAAAGCACACTGTGTGTCATGGTGTTAACAGCAACACCAGTGATAATGATCCTTGGCATTTTATTGCAGGGAAGATACCGAGGCTGCAGACAAAAACAACAACAACATCAGCCCATGTCTCCCTCTCTCTCTCTCTCTCCTCCTCCTTCTCCTCCCCCCTCTCTGCCCTCTCATCAGCATGAGTCATTCGAACATTGTGGTGTTTGTCAAAAATCCCTGAGAAGACCTTTACTCGAGATGGGGCCCGGGACGCTGCTTTTTAAATATTTACGAGCCACTTGATAGGGGCAGCTGGCTTCTTGACTGCTGTCCCCGCTGTCCCCTGGCAGAGAGAGCGTGTGCGCTCCAGCCTCTAATCCACATTATGGCTCACTCCCGCCCACAAGGGACAGGAGCTTTAAATGCCCATTAGACGGTCGTTCCCAGGAGTTACAGCAGCCTCACTGCAAAGTTGTTACAAATCTTCAGAAAGAATTGCACTGTGGAAACAAAATGTGAATAAATATACTGTAACAAAATAGATTAGATCAGATTATACTGATTCTTCTCTAAATCAGAGGGTTTATGAGTTTGATTACTATTCACTGATGCTGCTGATGATTGTTGTTTTTCCAAGATTCTTATAAATCAGTGGTAAAAGCTAGTCTATAGTGAATTGTGAGCAGCCCTACTTGAAACCTTTTTTTGACCTTTGAACTGTGACAGGTCTGTGACCTATGACTTTAGCCTCAAGGGAGGGAACACAAAGCTTCTGTTCATGTTTAACCTCAGGGTTTTACCAACATCATGATGCAGCAAATCTGTGAAGCCCTGAACACGAGCTGAGCATTTAAACCTTCACCGCACCAATACTCATAGAACAATCCAGCATCCATACTGTACTGTATGTGGGTGCACAACATAGTACACCATAAATCCACATGATGTGGAGATCATAAACATGTCTGAATGGTAGCCAGTGTTTCCCATCGTGTTTTGACTTTTGACCTTTCTTCATTTCGTTAATTAGGGAAGCCATCAACAGGCTCTGTGAAGCTGTGCCAGGAGGAAAGGGGCCTTGGAGGAAGAAGGTTAATAGAAAACGTTTAATCATACTGTGCATGTTTTATTTGCTGTTTGCAAAGATTTGCTGCTGTTCTTTTGCTGCTTATACTTTAAAGTGGAGCTGCTGCAGAGCTACATGTGTGGTGTTCACCATGCAGGACGCAGTGTCTATGTCAGTCACTCTGGTTCACACGACAGGTTGTGTGATGCTTTCTGAATCACTAAATTTGACAAAACAAACTTGTAACCACTGCGAAAAATGTGTGATGATGATTTCCACTGTATCGTTTCCAATGCAGGCCCTGAACAAAGCTCTCCAGTCCATTATGGGGAAGAGTAACCTGCGATTTGCAGGAATGAGTATCGCAGTCAATATTTCCATTGATGGACTTGGTCTACTCATCCCTACCACACGACAGGTTAGAGGATACTAGAACACAATATATTCAGTGTTAGTAATAAATGTGTCAAAATTTCCTTTTATTTGACCTTAAACTACATTAACCTTTGTTTTCCTTTGATTTTTCACAAGGATATATCCTTGTTTCTATAAAAATTATCCTATAAAAATGTAAGGAATTCAAAGTAATTCCTATTTAGTCGATGCCTGAGATTCATGAGCAAATGAAGGAAGTAATTTGCACTTGAGAATAAAATGTTGAGGTAAATATGGAATTAATCAAATCATGAAAAGTGTTTTGTTAGTTGGCAACTGCTTCACTTTGTCAAACCCTTAACCTTAACTTCATTAGATTTTGGCCTCTCGTGTCTCCTTGTCCATTTATGTGGCTATATATAGCCACATAAATCAATTTTAAAAAAAGAAAGAAAAAAATGGTTGGCAAGCTTCTGCCTCTGATTTATCTACTTGTCTCTTTCAGGTGATAGCACATCATCCCATGCAGTCCATCTCATTTGCCTCTGGGGGAGACACAGTGAGTGCAGCATTTTACTCCCAGCTCTCCTTCATGATGTTGTTACTGCAATGGACAGATTGGCAGACAGCACGTATTTCACTGGATTGTATTTTGCTGTTTTCCAATCTCATGATCCAAGAGTCAATGAAGGCCTGGATGTCGTAATATGCATCTAATTAATCAGATCTGATTTAATTTTCCCTCTTGTTTGTTGCAGGATACGCCTGATTATGTGGCGTATGTGGCCAAAGACCCAGTGAATCAGAGAGGTGTGTCCTGAAAAACTTCTTTTTTCACTCAAGAACAAAATAGTTAATCCATTAAGTCATTGTGGATATGAGAGCAGACCTTACTGTAACTGCAGTTCTACCAATTTAATTTGCTAGTAGTTTTGAGCAAGATATCACCCTCATTTAGAAATAAAGAAAGGCTATATTTACGTACAAAGGGTTAACATGGTGGCATTAATCTGAGGTCATGCTTTTCCCCCTGTATGTGGCAACTGGGAAAATAAAACTTCCTCTCTTTTTTCAGCCTGTCATATCCTGGAGTGCTCTGATGGTTTGGCCCAGAGTGTCATCAGCACCATTGGCCAGGCCTTCGAGCTGCAATTCAAACAGTATCTACACAGTCCTCCCAAAACTATGGCATCTGTGGAGAGGTAACACAGTCCTGCCAGTCATAACCTTTTTTTTTTTTTTTTTGTCTCTGTATGTGAGTGCTGTGATGGACTTGTGACTTGATGAGGATGTACCCCACCCTCCCAGCTATGTGATGTGGCTATAACCCCCTAAAAGCAGTATAGCGAATGGATGTCTCGCCTATTTATATACAGTAACCAGAACCAAGTTGCTAAGAAACATCTGGAAAAAAGTGCAAAGTGTAGAACTTAAATCTGTTGACATTTGCAGGAAATGGCAAATGGTAGATGTTTATGTTCTTGGTGTAATTAGTTTCTGACAATATACTGTAGATACTAGATAGATACTACCCATACTGGCCAGGCATCATGAAATTATAGTTGCAATCTTCAGCACAATAACCTGATCTACTGTAGAACTCTTGGATTCCTTTGCGATTCATTTCAGAGAGATACGATAGTTTGTTCTTGTGTTACCTCAAAAAATCCATCTTTTCATATCGATCCTCACAGATCTTCTCACCCTGTGACCAAACCTCAGGTGTTGCAGTGATGCCACTGTACTGTAGACTCAGGATGAACTCCAGACTGTCAGTCTTTCTGCTATGGTCTCATGTGAACATCAGCAGCATCTCTACTGATCTATATAAAACTCTAGCTGATTTATATGGATTACTTTCGGATGTGGAGATGTCATCTGATCTGAGTTGGTTGATATGAGAAGCCAGATTTCCTTATCGTTGTCTTTACTTATAAACATCAAGAAGTAAGAAGAAATAAAACAATAGGTCAGCATTGTTATTGTAGTACCTCAGTACTAATAATACTGCTATTATGCCCATGTATAGTGTAATACAGGACACATGTTATGTACTTACTGTCACGTCCGGATGTGTTTCTCTTCAGGTCTGTCAGGCCGGAGGAGCCACTGTGGGGGGAGGATGAGGACTTCTCTGAGCATGACTACTACAACAGTATCCCAGGGAAGGAGCCACCTGTTGGGGGTATCGTGGACTCCAGGCTCAGGCCCAGTGCAGCCCTCCTGGGTCACATCCACACCCAGCCACAGAGCAAGACGGCAGCACAGGTGAGTGGATGGATCAGACTCTGGGTTCTGGCATGGTAGCCTTAACTGTGCAATACAGCAGTGGTGGGTTATCATGAAGTTAATTTTTAGGGTGACTCTTAACATCTGTCCAAGGACAACAGATGCAAAATAGCCCTTCGGCTAATTCTGGCATGTTTACATTTTTTAAAATGTTTTTATTAATGTATAATGTCCCTGATTTTTCAACCTTTAAATAAATAAAATAAATAAACTACACAGTTTTAAGGTACTTGTACTATTTATACTACTTAATTCTTCCACTACACTACATTTCCAGGTAAAACATTATACATGCCACCAACTCTTATGTGATTTTTAGTAATTTATTATGATTTTTTCATCACAATATATATATATATTGTAATACACAATAGTTTTGTCAGTACAAAACAGTAAAGTACTGTAAGATTTTAAGATGAGTAAAGGGCAATAACTGAATATTACTGAATAAGACTGAATATCACTTTTCAAGGTGTATCTTATTTAGTCTACACTATTTTACGTCTGAGTTTCTCTACGAGTGCAGCCAAGAATCACAGGTAATGCGAAATTCCCAAATTCCCAATCTTATGTTATTACAGATATGTTATTACAAATGTATTTAAATCGACATCTGGTCTTTTTCCAAACCATGAAAGACAGATCTCCTTCACAATTTGGTGACAATTGTGTTTTGCCTCTCCTTCCCTGCATTGTTTTACCAGGGGTTAGGTAGCAGGAGCAAGAAAATATATTCCATAACCATCGTCCTGATATGCCTGCACCATAATTGCTAAAGGCAGATATGATTTCATTTAGAGCCTCTGCTCCTGTGTTGCTCAACGGGTGAGACAAGTCATGTCTCTCTCTCTGCTGCTTGTTCAAAACATGGTGACATGCTATAGCTACAGTAGCCTAATGTTTCAAATAGAGTGCTTTAAAACAACATTATGTGGGGACAACAAGATGAGACAGTTGTCCACAAAGAGACATAAATGTACTTACTGTAGGATGTGTGTATGTGTGTTTGCAGATGAGCTCACCAGCCAGGAGAGAGCAAACATCTTACCCGCCTGGTCAGTTGTGTTATGAGCTTCACTGGGACACTGAGACTTGCAGCAGCTCAGGTGAGACACCGTGTGGCCAGGAGCTGGTATAACAAGACGCACACAAAAAAAAGAAAAAGAAAATGCTTTTATTTTTTTTTACACCAGAATGTTATAAAGGGCATTGATTGTAATCTTTTATTTCTGAAATGCCATATTATATAATATTACCCTAATATGACTAATATTAGACAAGAGGAAGGGAATTAATTCAAATCAAATCTATATAAGATTTATTTTAATCAGATTGGGGGTGACAGTGTCCTTTATTCACTTGGTGATGTGACCCAGTGACCCATAGTTTAGGGATTGTTCAATGCTCTTCTAAGATATTTATGGACCTGTAATCAAATTGTCTCTCCACATAGAGGCTGTCCCTCAACTCTCTCAACTGATCATTTGTCTCTGCCCTTTGGCCTGAATAAAATTGACTTAGACTCTGGTCCAGTGTGGACTCTTCTTAGGATACCCAGGATGACCTGTCATATTATATGCTTTAACTTTAAACTGACAGACAGGTTGTCTGTCAGCTTTGATAGTACTCAGAGTGTCCTCAATATTCTCTGAATTCCTCTGAATGTGTGATGTGTGAAGTATAGTTACTGCCGTAGGCTATTTTATATATTTTTCTATCCTTGAAATGTATTTTACTGTGTCATTGTGTTCTGTTGTTGTGAGACATGTCTATGGTGAAACCAAAGAGGAATTTCCATTGAAAGCTAGCCAGCCTGTAATATTACATTTTTTTATGATGACCAACACACATACAAAGAAAAAACAAACACTAATCTAGTTAAATGTCCACTCTAAGTAATTTTATTGTGAAAATATTATTTTTTATCGACCATTCTAGTGAAGAACATACAGTTGGTCAGAATGACATTAATAATACACATCGATGTCAATACATTTGCAACTTGTCTTAATTAACTGAGGAAATATTAGATAGATACAGATTGTGATGTCTACCAATAGAGGTGGACCAAAAAACAAGAAACAAATTATTTTTACTCACACTCACAGGAATATTACACACAGACACTATTCTACATGTTCCACCATAAGTCAGAAATGTACTAAATGCACAGTCCGCCTCTCTCAGGTCTGACGTCAGATGGTTACCTGTGTGCTGATGGCCAACCACCTAACAGCAGAGACTATGAGGAGCATCAGTATGTGAACACCCAGAGTCTGGAGAACCTGGATTCACTGGCACAGGGGCCAAGTGGACACAGAGGAGGCAGGGCCCCCGACAGTCCTAAGAAAGATCTCTTTGACATGAGTAAGTCCTGAGATTTACAATGACATGTTCTGGCAGCCATAGTGAGGATAATCTCACTTTGTTATTAAATGTTGTGTAAATAATTTTCATAATAATAACCACTGTTCTTGTAGGGCCCTTTGAAGATGCCCTGAAGCTCCACGAGGCCAGTGGTGGAGCTGTTGGTTCCGGTATGTCCCACGCAGCTGGAGGTGCTCAGGCTGGAGGGGGTGGTGTGCGGATCCTGGAGGACCAGTGGCCCAGCCCTCCACGCCGCCGAGCCCCTGTGGCCCCAAATGAGGATCAGCTCCGCAGGGAGAACTGGTATCACAGTCGAATGAGCCGCCGAGATGCAGAGAAACTTCTGGTCCAAGACGGAGATTTCCTGGTCCGGGAGAGCACGACCAACCTGGGACAGTATGTGCTGACAGGCATGCACTGTGGCCTGCCCAAACACTTACTGCTAGTGGACCCCGAGGGAGTGGTAAGTCTAGTAGCATTATGGCAAACGCACTTTATAAAAGCGCCGTCATACAGTAAGCTTGGTGGTCTACATGTGTGCTTGCACCAAATATCTCTGGCTTCCCTCTCTACACATGCAGGTCCGAACCAAAGACATGTTATTCGAGAGCATCAGCCACCTTATCTCATACCACCTGAAGAACGAGCTGCCTATTGTCGCAGCAGAGAGTGAGCTCCACCTTAAACAGGTGGTCAGGAGGAAACTGTGAGCCGCCCTCCCCTGCATTGTACGGTAAGAACAAAAAAAGGGTTGGAAATGCATAAAATCGTAATGCAGAAAGATAACTAACAGTGTATTCTAAATGGTAAGAAGTGAATGTGCTTTTTACCAAGCTGCAAGACAACATATTAGTTTATTAACAGACAGTAATGCACTTATTTCCTGTCAGACTGTTTCCTGTTTCATCTCCATCACCAAACTAAGACTTATGTCATCTTTCTCCACCTTATACCAGAGCAGAACTGCTGTGTCCATGCAGCTACAGGACTAAAAAGACTGGAAAACAGTTATCCCTGATGGATATTCATCTAGAACAAAGGATTTACCACTTTGTTCTTTAAGAACTCTACCAAGGAGAGTAGGGCACCTGACTTCTTGTACTTTCTCCGCCTTGAACTACCAGGATCCACCAAACTATCCCTCCTCTGTCGTGAGTTCCTCAGCATGCAGCTATTAAGCTAACAAACCAACAAGAATCCACAGTTTGACTCAACCCTGAGCTGGAAAACTGTCAACCATTTAGACTGTTTGGAAGACAACCCCACTTCAGGAAGTCACATAAGGATTCGTTGCACAAACGAAGAAATGTCCTACAATGCCTGTAATAGTCATGTGCTTCCAGTTGACATCGGCCACAGAACAAAACTGTCATGTTAAGATCCACTCACCATGAACATAACTGTCACTGGTTATTGGGTGCAGATATTTAAAAAAAGGAAAAAGACATCAGGTTCCATATTTAGTTGGCAATTTCAGTGTAAATGCAAAAATTACAACAGGCAACTGAAGAAATATCTGTTTCACTGGGTTGTAAAGAATGTTGTTGCATTGTTCACGGGGCTGCAGTAGCTGACTCTGAGACGGCACAATGGAAATGCACTGAACATGATTCAGTGCTGCATTTATAAAACAGCCACACAGTCATTTGTCTTTTGTTTTTCCATCATAATCAAAGCAACAAATCAGAATTTCTTAAAAAGCCATGCAGTCGTGTAATATCTTAATGCAGACAGCCAAGTGAACATGAAATGTATTGTGTTGAAAACAGTTTGAACACATTTACTACAAATATCAGTCATTTGCGTTGTGTTTGTAAGGGCTGTTAAAATTTGTTAACGACAAACTGTATGTGTTGTATAGTCCTGTGGAAAGCATTTGTCAGACTTTGAGGTCAAATGAATACTACATCCCATTGTTCACAAACACACACCCACACACACACACACTCAGTATATCCTTGCCTGTACTTCCCCAGCCCCTCCAACTTCAGTGCCTTAATAACTACAGAGACAGGCCTTTGTGTCAGAGTGTATATAACGTGCATTTATGCTCCTAATGCAAAAGACTAGTTTTCTTGCCATGCCAATGAATGACTGAACATCCTTCAGGATGATTAAGCTCTTATACTTGTGAAAAGTAACCTAAGCTGCTCTTGTTTTGGGGTGAACAATGTTTAATATTGTCTTATTGTGGTCATAATTGTCTTCGTCTTTATGTGTAACCCCTTAGATCATTCCCCTGGATTCATCTTTTTGTTCTGTTTTCTTTGAAGCAAGCCATAGATGCTCAACAGTGATATTAAAGACAGGGGATTTAGACTTGAAATTAAATCCTTAATTCGTCCCGGCTCAGGGAAATACATCAGTTTATTGCTTGTCCTTATCCCATGTGTGTCTGTAGTACATTTTAATGAATTGCTGGGCTTTTTTATGTTATTTGATTACGCTGACAGCAAATTTTTTACCCTATTTTTTTGCCAATCTAATACTTTTAAATGCTACAAGAGGTAGGTTGTTTCTTTTTTCTTATTTTGCATTTCTCTCCGTCATTTGCAGCATATCTTTAATCAAATCCGCTGCTGTTCTTAGCGACATCCTCATGAATGCACATAGAAATGAGATGAGCAACACGGTTTATAGTGAGGTTCAAATAATGTCTGTCCGTTTTTCTCCCCTTTTGTGTTCTCAGGAATTTCTTGGATATTCCCTTCTTTGATTAACCTTATTGGCTTTTTGTCAAAAAAAAAATTAAAAGAGTTAATTAAAGATAAATGGTAGAAATGTGTGTGGTATCCTGTTTGTGAATCTTCCTATCTTCTAGTAGCTAATGCAGCAGCTGCATAGTGAACCCTGCTGTCCCACTTCCCATACACACATGCCACAGCCAAATTGAGACCTCAAATTTCCCTCATCCAATAATAGATGTGCGGCGCATTGTGAAAGCTGTGGCTTTCAAAAGCTATTTTGTGCTCAACCAACAGTATCTGTGCATGCAATGAATTAAAAAGAAGAATGAGAACAGGAGAACAATTTCATTAGTTTTTCTTTTTATTATATCAATGTAATATAAAATCATTCAGCTTGTCACACAATCAATGTACCCGATTCTATCTTCTAAACAAACACTCTGCATCCACATTAACTTTCCGCCACCACAAACCCCTGACATGTAATGAAGGCACTCCACAGCTCTGTTTTTTTCACTGCTTGGTCATCAGTTAGTCCATAAGGCTGTTGTTTAGATTACTGTATTGTATGCATGCAGCTACAGTACATCTGATCACAGATCTGCTGTATTTGGCTTTCTCAATGAAATCTTTATGATACGGGTTCCCACAGGTCGCTGTGCAGGATCTGCTTTGTTCTGACTTGCACTGGAACTGCAAGTGTGATGATAGACGTATAGATGTTTTAAGGTTCAGTGTCCCTGCTGTGTCATCCTCAGAATTTGGAGTAACAAACCCTGTACCTCTTCGTCCATTCGGCCCTGAAAACGATGTCAGAATGCAAAGGTACTGCAGTTTAATCCATGTTGCATAAGCACAAACAGAACCAACATGAAAAGATTCATAAGAAAGACCCATAAGCAGCACAGCTAAACTCTGCCCTCTGCAATGACAGCCTCTATCTACCGAAATCATGAAGAAGGTCAATTACATCAACAACCCTCAAAAAGAAATAGCTAATGTATACATCCTAGTGTATGATGAAACTGATAGAGGAGAGTGAGTTGGACCCCCTTTCCCTCACACCTCTTCTGAAATTTCATCCACTGTTTGGTAAGCAGAGATGGTGGACTGTGCCTGACCGCTCTTTATTGTCTGCACCACAAAGGGAGACAAATTCAGCCGTCAGTCAGTCACAGTCCAGGTCATGAGTGGCTGTTCAGCCAGTCACACATACAGTGGAAGATTGAACCAATCAAATCTCACCCAGTCTTCAGTCGTGAGTCGTGTCATGTGCACTCATATTCACACACACACACCAACATTGAAATCCTCAAAAAAAAAAAAACATTTTGCATGTGTGCTTTGTACTGACCTGTACAGCTGCCAGTAAATGGGAACGGTATACTGTCACCACCTGTTTGTGCTTTCTCTCCCAATCCTACAAAACAATGTTATGGGAACATTGAACATTTTTTATTTTTTGCAGATGATGGTGTCTTATAGAATATATATCACATATTCCTTGTGTTAAGTGTCTCCTCACCTGGAGCTGCTGGGTGAGTATAGAGATCCTGTTCTGCAGTGCCATTTGCTGCCCAGGGTTACCATGATGAGCGGAGGAGGAGGAGGAGGAGGATGTGATGCCGAGAGGAGGCGAGAGAGCTCCCAGTGCTTCCTTTAGCCGGAACACCTCCTTGGACAGCTCCGTTATCTGCACAAAGACAGACACACTATTTTTGGTTGCTTTGTAGTTTCCTCAACAGCGGTTTGTTTGATCAAACGCTAAAATCTCTCACCTTACGGTCCTTCTCCTTGACCAGGCCCTGGGATTCCTGGATGCCCTTGTGCAACTCCTGGATGTGGCTGGATTGCGCCTGTAGTTCAGCGAGCTGCTGCTGCACCGTGGTCAGCTGCGACTCTGCGACCTGCCGCTCACTCTTGTTAAAGAGCGCCTCCCTCTGCACCTGGAACACCTAGACCAGTAAAAACACCAATGGCACTTTAGAAAAACATTACCAGTTCAGAAAAGTTCTTTCTTTTTTTAAGTATATTTTTCGGGCTTTTTTGCCTTAATTTGATAGCACAGTTGAGAGAGACAGGAAATGGGTAGGCAGAGAGAGGGGGAGTGACATGCAAAGGGCCGCCCGATACGGGATTCGAACCGGGGCTGACTGCAGCAAGGACTACAGCCTCTGCATGTGGGTGTGTTTCAAAGTATATTTTTTGGCTTTTAATGCCTTTAATTGATAGCACAGCCGAGAGAGAGACAGGAAATGGGGAGGCAGAGAGGGGGAAGGACGTGCAGGAAAGGGCTGCTAAATTGTTGTTTCACATGATTAATTCATCTTCACTTTGCTTTGAATTGTTTTGGTTTTCTCTGTAAAATCTAAAATATCTCTACCCCAAAACAACTATTCCCGTACCAGTTTTTGTCTGAGCTTTTGATCACGGGAATTTCCCTTGGTAACGCTTCCCCCTTTTATCTTGGTGCACTCACGCTGGGGTTGCACTGCAGTGAACCGACAGAAAATTTGCCTCGGGTATCACATTTAATGTGTTTCTGTTTCAGGGAAGTCACATACGAGGGTGTGTCTAAGCACCAGCCAGCACTAAACCGGTTGGGTGCCAAACAGATCATGTTTCTGTGATTAAATGCCCTCTACTTTCAGCTACTTTACAATTTATCAAATTCATAAAATCCCGTTAAAGATGTCATTATCTGATTGGAAAGGCAATTATTCAGTTCGCAAAGTGAGGGTATTTCTATCTGAATGCTGCTACACAGGTGAAAGTAGAAATTGCATTTGGACATCAGGAGCCTATTGCACACATAACCCTACTTCAGCGCATCAGTAAGCACATATAGAGAGGGATCAATGAGACAGAGTAAGGTAGTGAATGGAGAAAGTAGCACACATGAATAATGTAGACGCAGGAAAGAGGACTTCATAGAACATGAGGCTTACAGTACTTAGTGGCAGACACAATAACATCTAATGTGGCTTTAAGATAGCATGAGAAGGGATTGGAGAACACACTTGCACGCACACACGCACACACACACCTCGGTGCAGGTCTTCTCATGTTTGCGTGTGAGATCGTTGAAGCGAGCGGTGATGGCGTTGATCTCAGCTTGCAAGGACAGCCGCAGGGCCTCGTGGTCCTCCTTAGAGATCAGACCCTGTTCCGCGGCCTTCTGGGACTTCAGTTCTCTCAGCTCCATCTCTTTCTCAGTCAGAGCATCCTGTGCTGCTGCTGCACTGCTCTCACTGGCCTGCAGAGAGCGCTGCAGCTCTGCCTGTGAGGTGAGAACCGCAGGTGGGATGGAGATTAGTCAACGATGTTTACTGAACCCTATTACCATCATAGTCAATTACAAATGACCTTATATGAAGTAAAGAAAAGAAACCTTGATCTTCTCATGCTCCTCTTTGGGCACAGCGTCCTGCATGAGCGTCAGTTTGGCCTCCAGTGCAGCAGCCTGCTCCTCAACCTGGCTCCGGACTGTCTTCTCCTCCTGGAGCTCCTGCAGGGTCTGAGCTAACTGTTCTGATACTGCGGACAACGCCTCCTTGTGTTTCGAGAGCGGCACGACGTCTTTCAGCTGCAGGGCCTCCTGCGCCCGGCCCTCTCGCTCTGCACACAGACAATCCAGAGCCTGGGCTGCTTCCTGTCTCGCCACCTCCAGCTCTTCTCTCACTGCCGCCAAGGTGCGTCTGCTGTGTTCTGATTGGAGAGAGGTCGATCACAGAACAGTTCAAGATGGGCAACTAAATATACATAGTATTTAATATTTTGGAGAAAAAAAAATGCTACACACCTGATATGACTGAAGGCTCTGAGCTCTCGGAGTGTTCCTCCTCTTCTTCCTCCTCCTCCTCATCACCACCACGTGGAGGAGGTCTGAGCCTCTCCAGCTCCAGGAGAGCATCGTTGAGCCTTCTAGCCACATCTGCTCGCTCTCTGGCCAGCTGCTCACACTGGAGCCCTAGAGTCACCTGCACCTCCTCCAAATCAGAGCGGGGCACGCTCTTCCTCAGCTGCCCCTCCAGCTCTGCCATGCGCTCCTGAAGGCGACGGATCTGATCTCCATCTCTTGTTGCTCCTCCCTCTTTCCCTGATATCCTGCTCTCTGCCAGCGCTGCCTCCAATTCAGCCACTTTGTCGTGGAGGCACTTCACCGTTTCCAGCTCCTCTCCTTCGCCGCCTTTCTCCTCCTCTTTATTCATAGACTCTTTCTGGGCCAGAGCGGCCTGAAGTTCCTTGACTTTCTCTGTCAGCTGTTTGACTGTGTCACTGTCCGGGCTTTGCAGACCCCCTTCTCCGCCCTCTCTTTTCGCCAGCTCCGCCTCCAACTCTTTCACCCTTGCTTTCAGCTGTTGTTGTGCCTCCTGGCTCGGACCCTCCTCCGAAGCCCGCGACCCGCCTTCTGTCCCCGCACCTGCCACGGCAGTATCCCCCTCAGCGCACTCCACAGAAAGCACCCCGAGCCGCATCTGCTCCTTCATCTCCTCCAGCTCCGACTGGGAGGAGGCCAACTGCTCTTCCAACCCACGCAGCTTCTCCTTCAAAGCCTCTGTGCTCTCTGCGCCTGCATCTCCTTCCTGATGCTTGTCATCACCACTGCAGAGTGAGATTTATCTATCACTCAAACATCTCAAAAAGCGACTGAACAAATCACATCAACGAAAAAGGAAACACATTTGTTCCATTTGAGTAGTAATACCTGTATATGGCCAGGCAATATTGACATTAGTAAAGGGTACACACCTCAGAATGAAGATGTCAGTACAGTGAAGTTCAAGTGACTGCATGCCACAGTTATTTCACTTTATGGGTGGTAACTAAATGAATGAACTGAATCAGTCTTACCATTGCTCTGCCACGCTGGAGGACTCTTCTGAGGCCTGGGCCTGAGAGAGGCGCTCCTGTAGGGCTTCAAACTCCTTCCTCAAGGTCTCATACTGAACTAAGGGGACAGTGTCCAGGCTCGAGGTCTGCATGTCTGTGTCATCCTTCTCAAACATCTCCAGCATCTGTTTAGAACACAGAGGAAGTTTTATATGGAATTATATCTTAAAATGATGGATGTTGTCACCATTCATATTGGATTCTTCATTCCCCATGATGATAACAATAATATCATTTCATTACATCCTTTCCAGCAAATTCCCACTTCTTCTTCTTGACTCCCAACCCCCAGTTTGTATTTTAAAGGTAGGGGTGATCCTATTCTGGAGCATTTTTTTACTAAATTGCTTGAAATCCTCTTCATATTTTGATTGCAACCTATTAATTGAATGCTTTCCAACAAAAATCTAAAAAGTCAGTCACCTGTGACAATCCTGTAAAAACAGTATCCATTCATCTTTAACGTCACATAAAAATCAATTGGATCGTGATGTGTCAATAAAACAAGCTGCCGTCTCCGTCCCTCCCTCCTCTGCTCGTACCGCTCTACCACACTCACACTAGTGTGCATCTTCACCTACGTCCGTGGAAAAGACAGCGATACATTGATACGATGTACCACACTCCAGTCTGGTGGGTGGCAATGTAGCTCTGAGTTTGATGCTGGGTGGTTTATTATGATGTTGGGTGTTTTCTTTCACGTGAATGAGCGATGAGAAAAAGCTGAAAGAAAGTGACACGCGGAAAGAAGCATCGCTCACATTGGTATTACACTGGGTCCATGGATGTATTATATTAATAGATCCATGATTGGGTCGCGTCATGAGGGCGACACCTTTGCGGCTTCACCTCGATGTGAACCCAAGGCTGAACAAACGGTGCCTGTTCCTGAGCTCCAGAGGTGTGGCTTCGGAGACAAGTCTGAGGACGGGGGCTGGGACTTTTGACTACATATTTTCAAAATGTGATCTGCTAGAACCATTTTTCCAGGATCTTCAACCCTACCTTTGAATGTACAACTCTAGCCTAAAGTCCATGCAAACACAATGCTCATGAGAGTATCCCATGATTTTTCTCAGGCCTGACAAAGCTCCTCCAGGGCATTTTCTCTAGTTTGATTCTAACCTTTTGCACACTCATCAGACCTTATAATTCTGGTTCTTTGTCAGTCTGCAGGGCAGAACTCAACATCTTGCCCTAGATTGCTGCCAACCACATCAGAACAGGATACTTCACACGGACTTCAGCAACATCTGAAGCAGCATGACGCAGTTATGACTACTAAAAGCCCCCATGTCTGCATCTGATGTTGTGTTGTTTTATTTATACTTGCATGAGCAACACTGCCTCGGTGCATTACTGTACCAGAGCACGGCGTCATAAAGTTAAAGTGGTCATGACTAATGTTCCATCCAGGGACACTCAAGCTACCCTTGAAGCTGCATCTTCATCCTCTGCTAGGAAGCCATCATCTGATTATCAATTTATCCTCTAAAGACGCGAGTGTGTGCGTGCAACTGTGCATTTATTATGAGACGTGCCAGTTGATTTGTATTTTTTTCTCTGCATGTGTATCAGTAGGCTAGTGTGTATTTGTGCACTCCCGGGCCTTACCTGTACTTTGAGAACAAGTTCAGAGTTCTGTGAGGCAAGTTCCTCTATTTGTTTACGCAACTCAGCAACAGTCCCTGGGTCTCCAGGGGCGGGAGAGGGGCTGGCTGAGTCAGTTTCTGCTTGAGAGGTGGCCTCGTCCTGAGCAGGCGAGGCTCTGGAGCGCTTGGAGAGCAGCTTCTCTAGAGGGAAAGTTTGAGAGAGACCACGACATAAATCAATCAGCGAACTTCCTGACACGATAGACACAGGAATACCCATGTGGTATAACAGGGGCACATGCATAGAAGTGCAGGCGTGCTCTGTGCCAGGGCCAGGGGAGCTACACATACACACAAATTGCATACCTGGGAAGTCCAGCATTTCATCCATGTCCTCAGAGTCACTGACCCCTATTGCATGGCCTCCCTTTAGCTCCTCAAGCAGCCTGTCCCTCTCTGCCTCTGCCTCCTCCAGACGCTGCTTCAGTTGGGACAACTGCAGTTAAAAAGCAAATGCACATACACACAATTTGGAAAAAAATAAACCCTTAGTCTTCATAAATATGTAATTTCTGATAAAGACAGGGGTTCCCAAACAAACCCCCAAAATAACAATGCCATAGACTGTGACTATCCCTGGAGGTGACATGTGCACAGAGCACATGCATCTAGGCGTATCCAAATATGGGCATAACGACTACACAAGAGAACACAACAGCCTTACAACAAGGATATGATTTTACATATAACTATTCAATCAGAATACCTCAGTCCAAGTAATATCCATGTAACTTGTAAGTGAACATTGTTGCTGTCATGTGCAAACTTAATTTTGACACATGACTTTAGAAGAAGAATCTCAGTCGAAGTAAACATGTGAATATTGTTGCTACTGTATGCAAACTTACATGTTGGGAATTACTTTGTTTCAGTGTTAATCTCTCCTAATGAGATGGTTTAAATTTGGAGATGGCCACTGAAGATCATCTTCCAGGTTTAGACACAATTCTGTAGGCATCTAAAGATGAGGAGGAACATGCATTTGTATTTTAAATTTTCTTTTTTTAATTATCTTCAGCTTATCTTTCAGCTAAAATGCGGAATTTCTAATCAATCAAATGTCATTTGATTTCTGGAAATCATCTTGCAACCCCAGTGTCGGTGCCTCGTGACCCCCCCCAGGGTGTCCCAACCCCCCGTTTGGGAACCCCTGGATTAAGATACAACCAAACAGAGATACAGATTCCAATACAAATGAGAAAACATTATTTTGTTGGTGACTTTGTGCTGCCTGCAGTCTGCAGTACCTCCTCCAAAGCAGAGATGGCGCTCTGCTGCTGCTGCTCCAAGGCTTTGATCTTCTGGAGCAGACGACCTCTCTCCAGACGGAGCCGTCTGATCTCCTCAAATACCTCCTCGTCCTCTGCCTTACACGGACAGCCACAAAACTCTTTGATTCACTGACAACATTTGCATTTCATGTAATATCAAAGGTGAGCACCATCTATGACTAGACAACTATCAAACGCCGACCTGAGATGATGGCTGTGCTTCTGGCTGGGGAGAAGGAGATGGAGACTGGGTCTGAGGTTTAGGGGACTGGGCAGAGGGGGCAGGACTCCGGGGTTGTGGCGAAGGTGGCAAAACCTGCATCTTTGTGATGGAAAAACAATCAAGTGCATTTATATTAGTCATTAGAGCGATTATATTTCCGATTAATTGTAGTTAAATTGTCCAAAATGAGGGTCACAAAATAATAGGTTAGAGTCAGCCCTTCTAAAATTACACCATCTGATGAAGAAAACTGACTTCGCATAATTATGCAACATGCGATGGAGCCTGACAGTTCAGTACTTGCAGACGTTGCTCCCATTGGTACAGGTTAATAATGTGATGACAATACAGTAAGGCTGTCCTCCAAATGTGGTTAAAAATGTGTTTCCCATTCACTGAAATGGTTCTTACAGTACCTGAAGAGGCGAGCGAGGTGGTGGAGGAGCTTTCCGTTTGCGGGGGGTAGTCCCCCCTTGCACTGATGAGGCGCCTGAGGGAACTTGGGGAGGCTGCGTGGGGGTTGGGGAGGGGGATCAGGGGAGGTAAAGCTCAACTTAAAATGGGAAAATGGAGCAACAAAAGGGGAATGAAAACCGAGAAAAAGAAAGAAGCACACAAAAACAATGACCTCATATTGGAAAACATGCACAATATGATCGGCCAAAGTGGGCCGTGATCTCATTGATGGAGGGAGTGATGAAGTACACAGCTATGCAACATTACCTCCTCGCCCGTGCCCTCAGAAGCTACGTATGCCGAGGGAAAAGGCACACACAGCAAAACAAGTTAACCTCTATAGCAGCAAGATTCATCAAACAGCCAGAGGCACATGAGAATACGCGCACATGCTTACACTCACTTCTTCACATGTATTTTCTAGTCGTGGCTTTCATGTTTCCACCAAAATCTCCAATTAAAGAATAAAAGTTATGTGTTGAGGCATCATATGCACACCAAATTTGCTCATTCATCTCCTTTTCCAACCAGTCACACATCTGTTTTTTATATTACAGCTACGTCTTTGTTGGGAGATAAAAATGGAACAAGCCTTTTGTCTCCTTTTTTCCCCAAACTGGCTTTGCAATCACACCCAGCTGTCCTCCTGATCCACTTAAAAATAGTTTTACAGCTCAAGAGCCAGGATCCAGAGAAGCAAAGCCACAAACCAAAGCCATACACTTGGCCTGATGGTCTGCAGGTTGCTGCTACCACATGTCAGGCTATCATGAGCTGTTTCATTTATTCAATTGAAAAAATATAATAATCCAATCCCCTCTATTTATACAAATCAAAAAAGGCCTCGAGGCCTCATACTGTACCTGGGGGTACTCCGTCCTGCAACATCTGTATGATGCGCTGGTTGCCTGTGGTCACACTGTAGTCAGCAGCTTTGTGTCCAAGGGCGTCATCCAGTTGTGTGTTAGCACCGCCTCTCAGCAGAGCTTCTACAGTTTCAGCACTGTCACTCTCACAGGCCAGCATTAATGCAGATCTGGGATTCACAAACATTATCATTAATATAGAGCAGGAAGATACTAAATCAATAACATTCAGTATGACAAATGTATAACAAATGCATAATTTTAGCATTGGGCACATCATTAGCCTGTCAATCCTTACAGTATAATAACACCTACACAACTCAGTATGTAATGTATAATGCAGTGAAAATGATTGGTTTGGTGATGTTTGGTTTCTCTGATGTGATGTTAAAGTCTGAAAAATATTTAACCTTATTAATGTTAACCTTGGTGAAATGCCAAAAATCATCTTTTCCAACAGCCAGTCTAAGTCAAATTAAAAGTTGATGCTCCCTGCCAGAGGTCATGACCTTCATCCTTCCAAATACTGGAGATCTTCTATGGGAATTATTCCTGTATCCTGATCCAGACTTCCCTACTGTTGTGAGAGTAATCCTCTCTAGGATCCTTTCTAAAATCTGCATCGAGCTCCAGTTCAACAGGCCTTCCACTGTATCTCCCTCTCAGTCATTTAGTCTGTAAACTAACTAACAAACTATAAGTGCAAAAGAGCTCTCTGACAGTCCATTACCTTCCCTGGTTGTCCTGTATGTTTGCATTGGCATCTCGTCCCAACAGGAACACACAAATCTCCACTCTGCTCATCTGGGCTGCTAAGATCAGAGCTGTGGCTCCATCCTGACAGAGACACACATAAATCCAAACATCATGAACCAACAGTACACACAGATATTTGACAGTGCTGTGAAATTGAATACATGAGAGCACAAGGAAACAACAGGTAAAACCCCCAATAGTCATTTTCATTTCACACATGAATTCAAAAGCAGCAACAGAATAGATTCAACGTACTGGAAATTTACTGTAATCATCAACTTACACTGTCTTGGATGTCCAGATTGGCTTTAAAGTCCCACAGGGTCTCAGTGCAAGACAAGCAGCCACTGACAGCTGAGGAATAAAGTCAGACCTATGACTGATATCAAAGGTTAACATAAAACATATCCTGCACTAAGGATTTTTCATCAACTCACCTATAGTCTGAAATGTTTTTAACACTAGAACAGCCAACATTCCATGTATACCTAGAACCGCCAAGAGGTCATTTTGACCTCCATTCACTCTAATGCAAAAATGCTAAATGGACTGCATTTATGTAGCCATATATATTATAAACCCAGCCAGACACACAGTTCAAAACACTTTATAGTAATGCTTCACATTCATATACATACACATATTTTACAAAAAATAACAAAAGTGGTTGCTAGGCAACCAATATAGACGACTCTTTATTTTTCTATTTTCGAACAGTGTGTGTATGTAAAAATTTTCAAAATTGTTTCAAATTTTTGAATTCATGTCCATTTCCCATGAGAGCAAGGGATTGTCATTGTTATGTTCAATGTTTATGAGTAATATTAGTTTTTTATCTGTTTGACCTGTTTTAACTGTTTGACAACTTTCTAGTATCTGAACTCGTGTTGTGTTGTGGGATGAGGTCAAAATGACAAACTAACTAAATAACTAACTATAACTAACTAACTGGCAAACTGAGTGACTAAATGGAAATTATTTAGCCCAGATTGCAATTATTGGAAAATCAATTTTATACATGTTTATATAAACACACTATTCGAACAGTAGAAAAATAAAGAGTCATCTATATTGGTTGCCTAGCAACCACTATTGTTATTTTTGGTAAAGTATGTGTGTGTATATGAATGTCAAGTATTACCATAAAGTGTTTTGAATTGTGTGTCTGGCTGGGTTTATAATATATATGGCTACATAAATGCAGTCCATTTAGCATTTTTGCATTAGAGTGAATGGAGGTCAAAATGACCTCTTGGCGGTTCTAGGTAAAACCTCTCTTTTCTTCGCTCTCTTTTATATCAGAATCACGAAAACGCATAAGATGATGTAGAACACACTTTTAGGAAAAGTCACCCACTGGGAGACCTAGGGTTTTTACGCAAACAGAGTTACGCGCATTTTAAGAAGCGAGAGAGGTCAAAATGACCTCACGGCGGTTCTAGTGTTAAATGCCTGTGTGGTCCCAGCACTTACATGAGGTTGAGTGGGATCTAAGAGAGGAGTATGTACTGTATGTAAATATTGTGGTTGCGTAACTGTTACCTGCATGATGAAGTGGTGTCCTGCCAATGCCGTCTGTACAATCTACTGCCATCCTTTCCTGTTACAGAATACACAAGACAAAATCATAAAAATTCATTTGCAAAGTCATTAATTCATGTTTGACAGTGGTGTCACTTTGTGTTTTACCTGTAAGAGTCTCTTTAAACACTCTGATTGGCCATTTTTGGCTGCAAGGTGAAGGACGTTGAAGCCTGAAGGCAGTCAGTTATACACAGAGATTTATAAACAACCTACAACACGCTGATTCAACAACCTTGGATTATGAAATTGAACTGTTATTTGGTAAATTAAGTGCCATACCAGCACCATCAAGAACGTTGAGATCTGCTCCATGAGCGATGATCGCTTCCAGACAGTCTAGCCTGCCTCTGGATCCACAGAGGTGAAGCCTGTGAGAGGAAAAGATTAGAGATGAGAAATGAAAATCTGAAAATGTCTAAGAATAGTTCAGCTCCAACTGGTTTCTGTCATCATTGTTAGTTTTAGTTGAAGATGAAGCAGGATTAAACCAAAACATTTGTCAAAAAATGGTCCATAGACAAGATTTTTGCTTGATCCAAACACTCTGTTGTTGGGTTGGTCGTGCTGCTTTCAACTTACGCTGACTTGCCCTCAGCATCCAGCTTGGTGGGACAGAGACCTTTTTTGACGATGAGAGCGGAGACCTTGTCAGGCTCATTCTGCTCCACAGCTTGGAGGAGCCTCTCATCACTCTTACTCCAGTCCTGACTCTGTGGGGGTGGGGGGTGGGGGGGTTGACAAGCCAGAGAACAGGTCATCACCCTGTACTGTTCCTTGATACCGATACCACACTGCATATCTCATAGCATACAAAACAAACCATGGAAATATGATTATAGGAGCAACAGCCAATGGTGGGCTCACAGACAGAACATACAGTTTTCTAAGTCATATAAAACCATGTTCAAGACAGACATATCATAAACAGAGGGTAAAATTGTATCAATTTTCTTTCCTACTCGGATATTTATTGGGTGTAGTGAGAGGATACCTACTGGCAGTGGCAGCAGACTGAGACAAGGACAGAACCGCTTCATCAGGCTAAAAACAGGCTGCTGTGGATCCATAGGGCTAGCAGGGCGTCACACTCTCAACTAAATACAGCTACAAGGTACTAGGCTGCCACTGCGTGTCCTGAATGACAAATACACACCGTCGCCTGGCTACAAAACAAGCCCGGACTAACAACTGATCAAGCCGAGAATTTAGCTAATCCCAAGTTTCTATCGCATACCCTTCAGAGGTCATCACAACAGAGACATTTGCTGTATGCTCACACTAAAAAAGAAATCACAAATCCTGTATCAGAGAGCAGCTCGTCTGACACACACATGCACAAACATGCAGTAAAGATACTATTCTCTCTCCTCACAACATCCCCTGACATCTGTCCACAAACAAGACAGCATCCTCTCGTCCTGTTCCAGCTGCTAGCAGTGACATAGTCAGTCCGTTCGCATCTCACACACACACTCTGCCACCTCCTTCCTTCTTTCACTGTCCTCCTTTCTCTGACCCAATAACGTCTCCGCTGCCTTCTTCTCTGTAGCAGTCTTGCTCCCTCTTTCTTTCTCTCCATTAGTTTTTGGTCAGGTCCTGCACAGCACCTCCGTGGCAGCGTCACAGATCTGTTTCTCTGCAGCTACAGAGCAGGGGCCTGTGTGATGTGAGGACTCAGCAAAAAGAGGAGGAACTGGCTGGAGAAGCTGCACTCTGCTCTGCTCATTTGGATGGTCATTTACAGAGCTGAGGGGACATTGTAATTGTAATCTATCTATCTATCTATCTATCTATCTATCTATCTATCTATCTATCTATCTATCTATCTATCTACCTATCTACCTACCTACCTACCTACCTACCTACCTATCTATATAGCCACAACATCATTAGCTATATCTACATCTTCCACTATTAAGTGAAACAACTGCTTCGTCAACAATGGTGTGTTGTGGTGATCGCTAAGTGAGCTAGAATTTCTCCTTAAGGCGACTGACAGTAACAAGCTGTAATTGTGTTAATCAGCTTCATCGGGATCCAAATACCCCGATCACATTTTGCAGCTAGCCATTGGTTTGTTTATCTGCTTGTGCCCCACTGCTGCAAGGGTGCAAGGGCTCTGACACAGGCTACATGGAGCAGGAAAGGAAAAATGCAGAACATCCAAGAGCAAGTTTAACTCCCAAAATACAACGCTTCTCAGAGTGACACGGTGATAACAGCTGTAAAGTGAAAAAGTAAGGAATTCTTCGTGTGTGTGTGTGTGTGTGTGTGTGTGCCCGTGTGAATAATTGAAGGCTACCTGAGATCCCTGGTTATAGCAGCAGTCTGGACAGCCCTGCTCCCCTGCTGCTGCTCAGTGACACTGAATCCCAGTGCTTGCCCCCCACCCCTATACGTGAGTAGCCTACCCCCCTCTGAAATGGGTATTTAATGTAGAGCACTGTAATATTAGGCTAAAACTCATCTTGTGCTGGCTTACATCTCAAAATAGCTTGTATACACACAGAAAGTAGTGCACTACTTTTAATCACACCCAACTCCAAAGCTCCACAATCCCTTCAACAGATGGCTCTTACCTCATTCTTTTTAAACTTTGCCTTCAGACTCTTCATAATGGCTTGATACCCACTGTCTCAACAGGAATCCTGAAAGAAGAAAAATGTAAATGAATTGAAAACTTGTGTTTCTGATAGGAGTTCAGTCTTCAGTGATCAAGTGGTCTCAGACACAATCCAACATTCAGGTGCACCAAAATGTTACAAATTGCATTAATGTAATCCCTAATGCAGTTAACATAGGCTACAACCAGAGACACATAGCCTACCTGTGGAGGACAATGCTGGTCCAGGTGGGTCTTTCCTCTGTCCCATCAGCTGCTGCTCCCAGTAAAAAAAAACACTGGAGTCACTGCTGCCTGGTGGCCAGCAGGACTGCACCCGCCCCCGTCGTAAATCAACCAATCAGCAATGCGCAAAACGCCGAATTAGCATTTGATTAGAAAAGATGAATGGCATTCTGTGCCTGTCGCGTGCAGCGCAGCCAACAACAATCGTGGGACAGTTTCCGCGTGACTGCAAGCTGAAATACACACACAACGAACTGTGGAAAGTGTACAGTAGCATATCCCGTCGTCGTGTAGTTTCAACGTGTTGTTGTTTTTATTGGTGCTCTCCATTTCAGCAGCCCCTCGAGTTCCTTGTTTTGCTAATTTTGGCCAATCATTTGAAACGTAAGACGGCGAATTTAACCAATTGCAACACCGGAGGAGCTGAACCCGGAAGTGCACTATTTTAAAGAAAATGTGAGGTGAGTGAAAATTGAACAATTGAAACGTAGTTATTCAGGAATTCAGCTAAAGCGTATGCTACTCCACTTTTAGGGGAATTTTTGCAGGCCTATTAAATTCTATAAACAAATGCAGTTCCTGGTTGTTGGATATATGAATGGATAGGACTAATGAGTGAAGGAATTTCACAAACTCTGAAGTTGTGCAGCCAACCCACCTCTTGTTTCTAAAGAAGACATGCAGTACACACGAGCCGTCAGATGAGGGCAGTAAATGTAAGGGAGATAAAACCATGGACATCATCACTCTCTCCTACAAGTCTGTGCAGCATCTTTCCCAGCCCATTAATTCAGTGATTATACTCAGAATGAAATTTGTGGCTTTAAAAGATAACCTTTGTTGGTGTGTCAGGCTTGTACGTGAATGTATGCAGCCACTGATCTGCAATAACAGCTTGTTTTGTATACCTTTTCATATTTCATTAACAATGGCATTGAGCCAGGGAAGGAGCAACATCTGAGTGGAGCATGAAGTTCAGAGAAAATGTCACATCCATATTTAGCCCTTTATAATGAGGGAATCTTATTAATTCTCTGAGCCACTCCACAGCATCTTCCTGTTTCTGTTTGATTCAATTAAATCTCTGGCTCCTACGCAACAGTGTTTATTTTGCATGAAAAAACACAATGGCTTTGTACCTGTCTGTCTGCTTTTGATTATCTCTCACAGTGAGAGACCCCCATTTTCCACTCTCCTCCGTGCTCTCCATGTGTCTTCCTCTATACAGCTTGCCTGTCTCTCTGCAGACTCTTATTTTCCATTTTCTTGCTCAGTTTCAATCTTTTCTTCCATATAAACTCGGCTCACTCACCTCGGGCCAGGATGGAAAGAAAAATGAAATGTATGTTCAATATGTTACTGGCATGTAGGGGGATCAGAAGAGGTGTTGGACTGAGACGCGTGTGCAGATGAAAAACAGGAACGTTTGGCTGAGAGGAGGCAGAAGAGAGGGAAGATTACCGCCACATTCAGAAATAACAACGAGGGACGAAAATGCAAAGGTATAAGAATTGCAGGAATAGAGGGAAGGGGGTAGGAGATGGTGTTTTGTTTTTTTGTCATGTGAGAAAAAAGATAGCAACTGTGTGGGAAAAGGATCACACCACATATATTGTGCAAACAAATTATCTTGAAGTATCAAGGTCCGTTTGTTGTGCCAACAAGATCTCTATCAACTTAATGAATTAATAGATCTCATTCCCAGAAGATAAGACCTTTAGACCAGAGTATTGATTGTGCTCTCACATGATAATGATGTTGAGATTTTGTTGTTCCCACAACCTTGTTCTGTGAAGATTTTTTGGAAAACCTTCGGGGGGAACAGTTGAACTGAGAACGAGACATGAAACAAAAGAGAAAAAAAATATATATACATTGGATGCTTTCATGGGATCGATCCTGTCTTCAAGGTAACTACTTCAACACAGCAACTAATTGAAACTGCACTGCCGGGACCTGAAAGATAGAGCATGCAACCGCATACACACTCAGAGGTGCTGACAGACTGTATAGCAGGGAGGAGGAGGAAGATGTGAAAGTCCTGATGGGGATACTGTTGATGGTTGTGGTGGGGTTGGATTCTAGCACGATGACCTCATCTAGTCTCCCACCCCTGGGAGAAAGTGAGCTCATGAGTGTCGTAAAGAAAGAGGCATTTACGGTCTTTTAACAGACTTAGATGGGCCTTACCCACTGTAGCACATAATCCAATTTACAAGCCTGGACCTTGGATAATGGGACATCTGTAAGAGGATGAAACACACTCAGAGAGAGCAAGGGGGATGAAACAAAGAATCTGAAGTGCTCCATTTTTTTTTGGCCAGAGTTGACAAGCTCAGTGCCATTTTTTCCCCCATAGTTTTGTGTCTCCACCTTTATCTAAACTTTACTACACCGTTCATGTGGCCTGGAGGGTGACAGGATTTCCCTATTCCACCAAATCCCCTCAGAGAGAGGGAGGGGAGCAGAAAACTGTTGTTGTGTTCCATGCTCAGGCTTTTTGCAGTTTTATGCTCTTGTAGCCTAATTTCATAATACACACGCACACACAAAAAAGCCTTCACTGGAGCTACAACATAAAAACTCTAAGTGATGTCATGACAATGAATAATGCACATCTTTGGAGCACATTCGTGAGAGCTGTTTTTTTTTTTGCTCCCTCAGTTTCTGCTCCCGGTTTGTTTTCCCCATGCTGCTACGGAGGGAGTATAGTAGATGTGATGTGCAGATATTTCAATGAATGAACGGTCGGCTGACTGCAAAAGGGAATAGGATGATATTCCCCTGGGAATGAAGCACCTCCCCTTTAATCGCTCGGTTGACTCTGTCGGAGCTCCAGTCGCTCTCTTCACTCGCGCATTTGCCGTCAGCGGGTTGAGGAACTCCGGTGGATATCAGCGCGCTTGTTTTTGTTCCAGTAAAAGCTGCTGCGCGATCCTCTTTTTTTGTGGGAGAACACAAGGTTTTGGAAGGTTTTGTCTCTTCTCTGTGCCGTTTTATCGTCATCGTCATGAAGAAGCGCGGAATAACGCATCCAAAGTGGCTGAAGGACTGAATAGAATTGGTAAGTGAGTGTGCCATCGCAGCGCAGAGCTCAGTGCTGTTTAAACCCACTGTTTTTGGTGAGAAGTTGAAGAAGAAAATTGAATTAGAGAATGCATTTAATGTCAGCAGCCTGTCTATGTTTGACTAATTCTGAACTTATTGGATGAGATGCTGTTTAACAAAGCAAGCCCGATTGAATTGAATTTAAAACATGTTAGATTTCTTTGATTCCACATTACTTTTTAATGTCTCATGCAGTTTTTCCTGTTTCCTTTTTTATCAGCGTGTTAACGTCGGACTTTTATTGCAGGGGTGTGAAATGTAATTGCAGCCTTTGGGCAAAGTCCAGATGCCAGACGTTATTGCTCCCTGCGTAAAACAAAAGGGCTGCGCAAGAGCCCAGCTGTTGGTGCCGTTTAATGTCACTTGAGTGCATGTAAACGCACAGCTATTGTGGGTCTGCGATCAGTAGTTTAAAAAAAAAAGTTGTCCAGCACAGACACAAACTAGAGTGGACCCCTCACTTAGCCACAGCCCACACAGTAGCTATCCAGAAATCAGGTCAGGCAGTAACCCTGTTGTTCTGTCCCTGTGTGCCCTCTTGCAGCCTCCCTCTCTCCACTAACACACCAGCACGTTTGGAAGCTGAGCTGTTATGGCCAAGTGGCTGAAAGACTACCTGAGCTTTGGCAGCAGGAAGGTGCCTCCACAGCCACCCACACCAGATTACACGGAGAGCGAGATCCTCAAAGCGTACCGACTCCAGAGGGACCTGGACTTTGAAGATCCCTATGAGGACTCCGAGAGCCGGTCCAGGTGCGAGTCTGCGGCTTCTGACCCCGCCACGCCGGTGTACGGCTCCCCCATGAAGTCGTCCAACGTGGATACGAAGTCTCCGAAGCACAGACTGATCAAAGTGGACTCTCAGGAGCTGGGACGCACCAAGATCCTCCTCAGTGCCATCTCTTTAGAGGACCAGCAAGAGCCTGTAAGAGCTTCAGCCTCTTCATTATCATTGCAGGTGTTCAGAGCAAAGAAGCAAGTGGTGATGGATTTAGATTTTAAGTATCTTGAAGGAGGGATGCATGGAAGGGGGGGTGTGAGTCCTCTTCACTCTCATCTCATTTCCATCACAGTGACAGCTTTATTGATCAGACTCCATAAGCAAGTGACTGGTAATGTGTGTCACAAATATGTATTGTTTACATAAATCACATTACATCCCACGCGCCACATAAATTTGCTCTACTGTAGATGGGAGAAAGAATTATTGATGGCTTGAGCGGACCATTGAGTAGGAGAGGGTCACAGTCCCCTGGGTTTATGTCCTTCCATAAATAATAAATGGGGTTTGGTTTTGCAAGCTGAGAGAGACCCCCGCATGAACACGTCAGGGGCCATATACAGTGCGCTGTATGCTGACGTGTCAAGGGCCGCGGGGAGGTATAATTTATGCTCCGGTGTTGTTTGTGTCATCGGGACTGCAGTGCCTTCCTGACTATGTAGTCTGCGTGTTGTGCTGTTGAAAACATACACGGCTACAGTGAGTGGGGGGGGAGAAAAAAAAAGGGCAAACAGATGTTGGGAGAGCGACTGGAGCAGAGGCAAATGTTTCACAAGGAAATGATCCACACATTAATTCAGATCACATATGCCGAGTAAGTTCAGGGGTATTTCAGGGTTTTCATTGCTGCAGTTAAATCCATGACTCCACTCATGGAAAATGCTACAAGTGCAAAAGGCCTGAAGTGAATTGAAGTAATAACCTTAACTGAAGTCAATAGCTCCCCCCCCCCCTCTCTCTTCCCAACTCTTCTCCTGCTCTCGTTAATTTCCCAGGGTCTGTGGGAACATCCGCACGCTAATTAACATTGCAGATTCCTGCGCATCGATAGATAACCTGTTACAGAACCAACATGGGATTAGGATGTAATTTTGTAAAGTGTGCGCGTGTTGAGCAGGAATTTGTGAAGCAAGCCTTTGCTGGAGCGATTTTCTTTGTCAGAGGGAGAGCGTGAAAGGACGAGAGCACTTTGCCGAGGGGTCTGTGCGTTTGTAGGGAATGCGCACATGTGTGTGTTTGTGTGTTTTGTATACATGTGTGTTAGGGAGAGAGAGAGAGACCATATGGCTGCCTTTGTGGCTGTCAGTGTGCCAGCTGACCACTGTTTTCCTCCTGTGCTTGCATAAAAGAACAAATGCTCCTGACTGGCCGACCAACTCCCTCTGTACTCTCTCCCTCAACGCCCCCCCTCCAAAAAAAAAAAAAAAAAAAATTGATCACCCTTATAGACAGCATGCTTTCTTGCTCTTTTGTATTGTCTTTTTTTAATGTGGCAACCAAGACAACACAATATAGTTCCTCGCTCAAGGCTGTAAAGAGGGACCGTTGTGTAGCTTCTACACAGCTCTGGTGTGTTGTTCACTAATGGTGTAATTTTACTGTCTTGGGGATGCACAGAAAGCATTTTTGTCTGTAACCAAACATATATTTAACGTGCCATGCCATTCACTGAGGACCTGATTGCTTGTTAAAAGTGCTGCGCTGCTTGGGTTGATGAGCTATTGTCTGCACAACACTTCCTATTCAGCATTTATATAGCTATCCCAACCAAATTTCTCTAATTATCAGAAAACATGCATGCCCCAGGATGTTTTTATTCAAATGTTTGATTCAAATGAGGTGCTTTTAGAAAACGCAGATAATGAAAATGCCGGATGAAATTCATTACAGCCTATGATTGGGATTGTGGCTGTCTTTGCATATTTGCCTGCAAGACAAAAACATATTTAAAGTATTTCTTATTTCTATACCAAGTGAAAGAATTCTAGGGGCATTGTTTTGCTAAGGGAACAAATTAATTCTCTGTGGTAAAAGTAAGTTTTCTGTGTGTTTTCTTCATTAGGTGGTGCCCTCTGCTCCCCTGGCTGGGGACACAGATTATTCTGACCCGTTCGACGCTCGTCTGGACCACCGACCGGAGCCAGATCACGGGCCTGTTCCCTGTGAGAACAACGGCTACATGGAGCCATACGAGGCCCAGAGAGTCATAACAGGTCAGAGGGCTCTTACTGCTCAGTATCTTATCAGTAATACAGTGTTTTCATAGGTCACTATCAAAGGAGGTGTGGTTGTCTAATTTGTTTTCTTTGTCCCGCGCCTCCTTTTGCTGCTTCTTTCTTGCGTTACAGTTTCTCATTTTTACTTATCTCTGATGGTTATCTTCACATATAGTAAAACCATATGTCGACATAAAAAATAGATCAGAACTGATATTATGAAGGCATAATATGAGTTTAAATTGACATCCTCAAAGGTTAAATTAGGTCACATCATAAAAATCAGTCAGACATCACATATAATCTGTCAGCAGTTTCAGTTGATTTCAGATGATCAGTTACATTATCAATCTTTATTAGACTTTGTCTTCCCTTTGGTAAAGTATTATAGAATAATCTGTATTTATTTTCACCTTTTCCACTTCTTTGTCCTGAAGACACTGGTGCGCCGTATTTCTCATTCACTGTAATTGCTTCATCGTTGGTGGCGGCTTGGCTATAGAGTGCTGGAACTGTCCGCTCCCCTGTGCTTTCACTTCATCTCAGATGAGTCTACCCTTTGGAGATGCCTATCCAGTCTCAAACCCTCCCACCCCCCTTCTCTATTTTCTCCCACACCGTCTAACTCCCGTCCCATCTATCGTTTTCCATTTGTCTCTCCTCCCGTAACATCTCTGTCTGCCCCTTCCCCATGCGCTCTCCCTGGTCTGTCCCAGTCATTTAGTGTAAAAGCCTCCCCCTCCTCTTTTGTCCATTTCTCTATCTCTCATCTTCTCGAGGGCTCTCCCCAGCCCCTGAGGGGAGTCTGGCTGTCCCTCTTATTTGTTCTTGAGCAAATTCTACGTCATTCTCCGTTGTCACTTGTGCTATCCCTTTTTGGTGGTCAAATGAAGATGATAATCTCACGTTTTAACTGAATGGAGCATCCTCTTCTTCTCCCCAAACGGAGGACCCTCCGCGGCAGCTGGATGATGGAGCCATTGGAGAGATTAGATTCCCGGTGGTGATGGCAGAGCGTTTGGCGAAGCATTGTCACAGCTCTTTCATTGACTTTGAATTGAGCCTGTCACTCCAGGGCTGTCTGTCTGCCTGCTTTTGTCTGTCTGTCTCCCTGTCTGCTTTTGCTCATTAAAAAACACAGCGGAGCGTCAAAGACATTGAGATCGGAATAGTAATTATCTTTCACAAAGACTGTCCTGAAAAGACACCTGTGTGCTTTTTAGGCTGTACTTTTAGGCAGAAAAAAAAAATTCTTAGATCTATACTCAAGCTGTTTGTTGTGTTTTAACTCTGTCATGATCCTTGAGTCTTGTTTACGAGGATGAAGGCAGGTCTCAGTTTCCAGGTCTGACTCAGATCTGTATGCCTAAACAGCGCCCAGCCCTCCCTGTTTTCACTCCTCTCAATCTTCTACAGTATCTTTGTCACCTTTCTGGCAAATTGCTATTGCCCCCTCCCCCCCCCCTTACCCCCCACGTGTGTTTTTTCCTCCATCATGTTACCTATGAATTTCTCATTTTATTTCCTCCATGCCTGTTTTTTATCTCTTCCCCTTCATCTTCTCCATCTCCAGGCTGCCACTGACACTGCGGGTTCCCAGCGCAGGTAGAGCAGCATTCGTCCCCGCTGCGCTTCTGTCTCAATGACTTTACATCAAACGATGACAGACATCCACCCCTCACCCGAGCCCACCTCCCTCCCTCCCCTTGTCCTTCCCTCCTGTGCTGTCGCCCTCCTCTTCCTCCTCCTCCTCCCTCTTGCTTCTCTGCTGCTTCCCCTTCCTCTTCCTTCTCCTCCTGCTCCTCACCCCGCCACATCTCCCCTCCTCCTCTTCCTCCTTCCCCAGCTTGCTCCTCCTCTCCCTCCATTTTCCCTCCACCCTCTCCTTCATAACCTCAGGGACTTTCCCCAGGGTCTCCACTCGGTTGCCATGGCGACGGCAGGGCCGCCCAAGAGCGGTGTCTTGTCGTGTGAAGGTTAAAGTTTTCTGTTTTTCTCCAGTGAATCCTTCCATTTAGTCCTTCTCATGTGAGCGCCACCCACTGCAAGGCTGTTGGCCGTGGACACAAAAGATTCCCAATTCCCATTCCTTAATTTGTCCCTGATTTTCCCCTCTCTTCTACACCACCTAGTTTTTAAAGGTCACATTTTCGAGGTCAACAAAGCACCATTGCTGATTGCTGCTGCTGTTGCTGATGCTGCTATGGCTCAGAGGCTCCTATTGAAATCAGATTTCATCCTCTGGCTTGCGTCAATAACCTTAAAGCCTTTTATCTCATGCCTATATTTGACTCCACATAGAAGCTGCAGGTACTGAGAAGCATTTCTAGGTTGGAACCCACTGAGAAAGTGATGAAAATGTTAACAAGGGGCCGTGGATGATGTTGTGAGCTGGGCTAGATTGCTGCTGGGATTCAGGATGGACAAGAGGAGGGCGGGGGGGGGGGTTTCAACCGTGTTGCAACTCAGCATCTAGCCCGAGACCTCGTTAAGCCCCCACCATATGAGATTCTGAGCCTACGGCAAGCTGTGCAAACATCATTTGTCTCCCTTCTCTAATTCTAGTCATGTCAGAGCTCAACAGGCTTTCTGTTTTACTTTAGAGTATGGAATAATATCAGTGTTGTCTTGAGGCAGACCTCATTGCTGCCGTTTCGTAATGTAATCTGTTTTTCTTGCGGAGCGGTTAAAGGCGACACAGGAGACAGATCTCTGAACCTCTGCACACATGTCCTTGCATCTGTGTTTGAATTTTATTTATTTATTGCATGCAGAGCTGCAGCGTGGCCCAGGAGGAGGTCATATGCGTGGAGGGGTGCAGCTCTACGACACCCCCTATGAAGACGAACGAGGCCAGCGCCTGGGCCTGATGTATGGAGAACCTCAGGAAGAAGGCAAAGAGAGCAGCAGGTTGCCGCAAGATGATGAGAGGCCGGCCGATGAGTATGACCAACCCTGGGAGTGGAAAAAGGACAACATCTCCAAAGCTTTTGCAGGTAACTAGAAACACGATGCTATTCTGGCAGTTAAGTTAACAAAAACAACATTGGAGCATAGTTGGACAAAGCCCATCAACAAATTTCCGTTCAGTTGTTCAGCTCAAAGGCTGTACAATAGATGTAGAATTTCTGAAAATATTTGAGACATCATTGTCTTAACAACTCCTCAGAGTTTGTTGGCCTCTCTGAATTCAAGCTGCTGGGGGCTCAATCAATACTCAGAGCTTGCCAAAAGTAAAGTTTTGGCATCCTAAACCATATTTAGGAATGACTCTTTCAACCAAATATCTAGGTTAAAGCCAGCAAACTGGGAATCTGTCCATCACCTACTGTAAAGTACATCTTGTGGAGCTTTTATGTTCCAAACATGAACAGTAAGGTATTGCACAGAATATATTGTAATCACCCTAATAGAAATTTGTGGAAATGGTTAAAGCTGTAGAAAATTTTTTGAAAGGTCATAAAACCCGAGCACACAGAGAGCCCTGCTGCTGATACCACTTCCACTGTGAAATACTTATCTAACTGTCTTGACCTTTAATGTGGTTCCTGCCCCCCCCTCATCATTACAGCTCCAAAGGCTTTCTTTGCTGCTGTGACCTTCACCATCTCTGCTCAAATGACACATGTCTTTCCATCTCTTTTACTTAAACACCTTCTGGTGACTATTGATTTCTCGCTCTCATACATGTGAAAAAACCTCGGTCACAACAAGCCCTGAGATGGTCATGAGAACTGACAGAGATGTCTTGTGTGTGTGTGTTTTGGTGTGAGGGAGATACAGTTGACATCATATAAAGAAGATTTGCAGCGGAGGAGAGCAAGGAAGACAGCATTAATTTTCTTCGACAAGGCAGTATTTTTAAATTGATACAGCACTCGTTAAGTTGGCTACATTTGATTAGTTAGTACATATCACATCCCATCCTGTTGTGTTCCATCTATTGAATATATAATAATTGAAGGGAGAGAGTGAAGTGAAAGTAAGAGAGATATAGAGAGGTGCAGGGAAACAGAGGCAGACTGATTGGTCATTTAGGAGTGGATCAGTGGAAGGCATGCCAGGCCAAGTCAGCTTAATTGAGCTGCATCTCCAAGTCACCAAGGTCAAGGTGATGGGATAATAAATCAACCTTGCCTCATGTGCACTCCCATTCCCGCTCTCCTCCTCTCTTCCCCTCTCGTGTGCCCCTCCTTTCTTCTCAGTTAATTACATGCCTACATGTGCGTGACTGATCCAGTGCTAATAAGAGAGTCATGGTCAGCAGCACACAGTTGTCTGAATATACACATGCAGGCAAATCCATTCACACCATGTTCGTTCTCTACTCGCGTTAATCAGAGGAGCAGCAGAGAGACGAAATTGGTTTATTTGAGAGTGAAGTTTCAAAAGGATGTGCGGGCTAGTTTATTCACAAGCCAGCATCACCTTTCACCTACTGTACTAAATGCTCATTCCTGCTTCATCTGTTGTTTTCAAGTTTTTCCCTCTCGGTGCCACATACAGCGTGCAGTCCTGCAGAGGAGCGCTTACAGCACCATTAGAGAGCGCAGTGGAGGAAAACGCTTGCGAGACTTGAGTTGTCTGACCCCTTGTTTTTTCCATTTGGAGTCAGCACTCTGAGCTGGCGTGCTGTCTGTCTGAGCAGACCAAAGCACTGAAGTGTAAACACACAAACAGTATTTTCCATTCTCACATTTAATCCATATTCCCAGACCCTCTCAGTGTTGCTAGGCACGGCCCACATGAGAGGAGGGGGGGTGGAGGGGGGGTAGATGGGAAGGACAAGGACAGAGCTGAAAAAGAGAGAGATGGAAAAGATGGACTGTGGAAAAAAAAAGAGATGAGGAGGTTTGAGAGAAAATGGATAGAGAGTCTGTAGAGAAAGCTAGCAGCAGGAGGAGGAACAATGGTATGTTTGGTGGCAGCTCAATGGATGTTTGTGCAAGGCCCAGTGCTTCAGAGGGGAGGGGCGTCGAGGAGAATTAATGGTCGGGGGCTGTGGCGAGGTGAGGAGAACGGAGAGGAGTGGGAGTCAGGGCCATTGTAGCCGGGGTGCAATCAGTCATCCGCTAACACAGGCACACTCTCTCACACATATACGCGCCAGCACAGCGGCAGTGACAGGGCCGTCCCCGCAGCCCTCCCTCCCTCCCTGTGGATGTGACACACTCACTCAGATAACCCGCTGCGGGGGGCAAAAGGGGGGCATCACGATCTGCCAGCAGCCCCTCATCATCACCTCCGCACAGACACCGTATGCACACACACACACATGTGGATTCTCAGATCAGGTTTTCCAGCTGTGATTATCACTAGGCTTCTAATTCAAGGGTGCGAAGGGTTTGTGTGCATGTTGGCACAAATGAGTGTGGATGTTGCAGAGTGGGGAGGGATATGGAGCACTGCTGGAGCATATTGTATCTGGATTTGCGTGCATTGCATTTACGCGAGCGCTGCTGAACAGACTCTCTCTGATTATGATTTTCACAGATTATCCACGCTTAAATGTAATCGGGTGAATGTTGCATGTGGCTATTTTGTCAAAGGGCAAAAAAATAAGGGGGCCTTTTTAAGCGTGTTTTTTTTTTTTTCCATTGGATATGGACAGTGGGTCCTCTTCGGCCAGCTGTGTTGAGGGTGCCTGAGGGTTCGGACGTGACAGGCCTCTCTCAGGCCGGTGGGTTTTAATTACAACGTTCGAAAGCTGTCACCAGTCACCACCGTCCAGCTCAAATTACAGCATTCATTAATTCCTGGAAGTCAATAGACAGTCCAGCAGTGAGAGATCGGCCCTGCAGCACATTCGGCACCAATTAGCGAGCTAATGAAAGGCACCATCTCATTACCTCTCTGATGGCCACACCTAATGAACAGATGAATGGGTGTTTCAGGTGTTTTTTTTCTGTTTTTTTTTAAAGTTTTATAGTCCACCAAAGGAGCTTTGAGCCACCTCATTTGAGTCAGATGATGGCTGAACACTGCAGGAGTGGGCACATTATGAGAGAAACTCAAATCAGCTGGAAATCTGGAAGGGGAAAGTGAATGAATAACATTGCCGCATCTAGCAATTACTATTATGGTGCCAGTGAGCAAAGCACTTATCCTCCACTTATTTCCGTACAGCTGCTCATTAGGCAACAGGAAAAGATGGGGGACTATAGAGAGAAGCTCCTCACTATACACGTGTGCCCTAAAACAACAGAGTGGTGAAGAGCTTAGTTACGTTAACTCTTTGCACCAAATAAATGTATAATATTATATTCACTATCTTTGCGTGTAGTGTATCATCAGGTCGGTGTTGCAGTTTGTCCAATGCTTTGCATTATGACCACATACCTGCATAGCTTACAGCTAGGGATGCACCGATATGAAAATTTTGGCCGATACCGATATCCGATATGAATTTTTCTGTTATGGCCGATAATCGATATTTACCGATATCGATATGTGTTGTTGTTTTTTTTTAAGTTTCTGAGATGATACATTTTTGTACAGACTGAAAATCATGCAAACTGAATTTTTGAATGTCTTCCTTTATTTTCAGAATGTATTTTACTTCCAAATAACAAGGTTACAGGTTACACATGGCCAAATCCCCCTCCCCCTCCTTCTCCCTCTCCCGAAACAGCAACTAGACGGATATACATCGGTTGTGCATATCGGCCCAATTTTACTCATCGGACCGATACCGATATGTTAAAAAATGACGAACATCGGCCGATACCGATATTAATGCCGATATATCGTGCATCCCTACTTACAGCCATATCAGTTAAGCCAATATGCTTAACTGATATGCTAAACATGGTTAATATCAAACCTGTTAAACCTGTCATTGACATTAGCATTTAGCCCAAAGAGCCGCCTTGCCTTATTAGTCTTATAGAGCCGTTAGCATGGCTGTAGTGCGTGCGTGTGTTTCAACAGCAAACAAGAACTATTTACTGAAGTCATCAAACAGTCATCAAAATAAGTCTATAGTTACCTTCGATTTTAGAACATAATGAAAAGCTATCAAGACCGTTGAATTGCTTTATTCACTCTTGGTGAACTAGCACTGTTTGCAAGACGCTGAAGGGTGCTTTAAAGTGCTAATGAATACCCAAGTAAAAGTGCAGTTTAGCAAAGCTTACAAAGACAGATGGTCAGTGTATGTTTGTGCTGTGTCTGGAAATGTGCACCAACAAGACAGGACAAGGTTTCCAGGGCTATTCTGAGCATGTGCATGTCCCTCTAGGAGGCTAGAGGTTTGTGTGTGTATGTGTGTGTACTGTACATGCAGACAAGAAAAAAGGAAAAAACATAAATGTGATTTCCATTCCTGGTGCGATTCTGCTCTCTGTTGGTCTAAGCAGACCCTGGGGGCATCTGACCAGTCTCTTCATCAATTTACTGGCACAGTGGAAGGAGACTCTTATCTTGCCCTCTCTCTCTCTTTCACTCCTGCCTCCTTTTTTGTCACACTTCCTCTCTCTTGCCCCCTCTCCTCGCTGATTTTCTTTCTCCTTCAGTGTGAACCTTTACTGACATTAATGAAAAGGCATCGCCTGCGTGATTCCGTCTCGCCGAGACGGGGAGAGAGAAGTAGAGTAGGGCAATAGGGGAGAGGAGCAGGGGGATATGGAAAGAGAGATAATGCCCCACTTAGAGATGATAGGTGAAAAGGGGGAGATGAAGAAAGAGGTATGTTCAATACAAAGAGACAGACAGCGAGGGCAGTTTGAAGCCACAGGGGAGTAAGTGTAATGAATTTCTGGAGAATGGATGCACAGTTGTGGATCTTTGATGAAAGAGGAACTTGTGTGAATGCAAAAAAAAAAAGATTTTCCCCCACACTGGCGTAAGGTGTTAATTGTCTGTCCTTATGGGGGCCATTTTTGCCCAGCAGAAGGTCTTTGTGGGAAGAGAAAAGATGTGATGCAGGGGCTGTTTGAAAAACAGATGTCTTCATTAATGGACTTAATGAAGCTGCTCTATTGTCTTTGTCGGCTCCTCCTTTATTACGCCGGACACCAAAAACAGCTGGCGTGCTCGAAAAGTCAGTTATCCATCACCTGAGGCAATGAGTGCTCTGCAACACAGAAAGGAAAACGTAAGTGTGGTCACTCCCTCCCCCTTAGATAATTTCTGGTAATTGTTAACAGGTAGTTGAGGCACCAGGCACATGAGACTGCAAATGACTGAATTGCTGTCACCTGTTTCATCCGTTGGGAAAATATGGGAGAGAGAACGGATTAAGAAGCACACTCCGTTGTTTTCACAGGCTGCATATAATGTATACAGTGTAGTAGACTTTAAGTACAAGTCACAAACAGCGCAGATGTGGCCAGGGCCTTTATTCGCACACCATTTAGTCTGTCTCATTGTCTTGTTTCAGCAAATGAACAAAGCAGAGCACTAAAAGCCTTCTATGTATGGCAGATCCACAGGTTCCTGTTGGACGTGAATGGAAGCCAGATGTTCCCTGTTAGTCAATGAGTGACATGGCGTGATAGTGTGTCTGTGTGTGTGTGAGCTTGGCATTCAACCTTTTGTTATCAGAGCGAGGAGCTCAGATGAGGTTTCTGTGTGTATGTCGGTGTGATAGAAACATAACATTCCTGGTTAGCGGTGTAGAGTCTGCACATTTAGGAAAGGCTCCTCTCAAATCAGAGGAAATATGTGATTTATGTATGTGAAAACTACGTGTTGATGCAGCTCTCCCATGTTCTCAGATATGCAGAATAATCCACAACGTTAATGAGTGAGGTCCATGAATTAAATCGCAACAACTTCACACCAACTTTCTGTTTTACATGTCTGATTAGGAGCCGATTCACAGTTGATTTGGGAAGAGACTGGGGTCTGGCACTTGCTTTGACAAGACTGTATCTAAAAGACCAGCGTTTGAAACTCCTGTAGTCAAATGACCTGATCCATTTCACTTGTATGAGTCAGTCAAGAAAATGGATTGGATGAAACAGCGTGTTCCTCAAAACATCTGTTCACATACACAGTTCATCGACAGTTTCCTTTAAACAACTCTTTGTATTATACTGAAGAGTACCAGACAATATAACTTGTTCAGAGGGACAACAGCTTCCGCCAGAGTCTTAATGGAATTTCCTCCTAAGTCTACAATACGCCACTACCTGAGCTTATCTCTCGCTCATATGCCTGAGCACATTTCTGATCTCTAATAAATTATCTTGGCTCTTTCCGCTCTGTCTCGCTCCATTCTTGTCACCCTTCACTTGTTTTTGTGTGCTGCTCATTTACACCCCTCCTTCTCTCCATGCGTCTCTTTCAGTTTTACTTGAGAATTAGAGGTGTGAATGTGATGTGGGGGAGAGCGGACAGGCAGCAGAGTGTGGCAGTGGTGGCGTCTCTAAGTGTCAGGTGTGTGCACGTGCGTACATGTATGTGTGTGTGATTGTGTGACTGTGGACCTGTGTGTTTGCGTGCATGTCCTCCATTGAGGGATGCCAGGCCACTCTTTAATCCTGGCTTCAGCGGAGGTGCGGCCTGCTCCAGATGGGGCCATTGTACTGCGCCATGCATCAATAATTCATGGAGAGCCAGAGAAAGTGGCGGAGTGTGTCTGCCTGCTCAATAATTAACCAGGGAGGGGAGAGAGGCATGTATGTACAGCCTGGGTCTCTCTCCAAACGCCCATTCAAATGGCCTTTGATGTCGCAGGGCCTGGGGGGTCTTTGGATTTGTCGGCTCATTAAGACGTCACCCCTCTTTTCCTTTTATTTGTTTTGTAATCCATTTTTGCTGTGAGCAGGAGCTGAATGTATGGTGTGAAACTGGCAAATCGCATAATGTGTAAGGCTACCACGATGATGGTTGCCTTCCATGGTAGATAATGAGCTATTTTCAGTTCATTCTCACAGTGCACCTTCTGCTGCTCTCCTGTTGTAGGTAGGAGCATTATTCTGCCCCCACACTCCTCTCCTCACGCTGTGCCGAGGGTTGCATTGCGCACGAAGTCACATTACATCTTCATTGCAGATAATTCCCCCACTGTGGATCAGTTCTGATCACTTTAAGTAATGCAGCTTCTGAACTCCTCCCGTCCGTCTGATCGTCTTTGCTTTCCTCCGTCTCATCTCACACAATAAATGACTGTAAATACAGAGTCTGAGCCACCGAGATTATGTTCTTCCACAAGTGTGATGAAGCAAGGAGGCAGGAGGTGGGGTACGTTGCCTGTCTTCACACAGGAAGTAGACCAAACCACATTTCACAACACCACATCCCTGTCATAAGCACACGCTATAGGCTTCCCTGTCTTTCACCTCTTTCACATCACGATTCTCACATACGCTCTCCACCTCATATTAAAAAAATCTCGCACCTGATTTCAGTCTCGCTTCTGTATCATCGCTGCTGCTCTCGCATATCTTCACTTTGGTTAACTTTGTTCCAACCCCATCTGCTGTTTTCTCACTCCTTTTTTCCTCTCGCCTCCTTTCCGCTTCTCCCCCCTCCCCTATTAGAAATGAGGGAGTTGTCGGAGTTGCCCTGGCCTGCCCCCGTGGGTCAGCTGGAGGAGGAGCCCCCCGTCAGAGAGCAAGGTGACCTCTCACCCTGAACACCACCAATCCCCCCCCCCTCCCTCCCCCTCCACCTCCTGCCTTGCCATCTATTATCAACCCAAACGCAAACATATGCAGTCGTGCTGACCTCCCTGACCCAAGCCGTTGTTTTACATCTGTCTCTACCTCCTCCCTCCCTCGTCTCCCAGCCACCTTCATCTGTGCCACCTGCATCTATCCGTGCCTGTTGCAGTCGTTATTTGAGTTTGGAGCTTATTATCACAACCCCCCCCTCCCTCCCACCCCCCCACTCCTTGCATCAACCATGAATAGCTCCCTGTAAATTGGAATGTCTGCCTTGTTCATATCAGCGAGCTCTGTCGAGCTGCAGCACACTTAATGCTTAATTGCAAGCACTGTGGATTGGGTTTCACGAAAACCAGACACAATAGTGGTAAATAACACTTCAGCCTGTGTGTGTAATTTGCCTCAGAATGGAGTTCATATCCTCAATATCTAGACTACTGGAAGATACACACGACGGAGCCCGGCAGAGAAGATGCCAACTTCCTGTCTCTGTCTGTCATTGGAGACTCATAAATGTGTTGATGATGGTAATTGTGATGATGCTGATGATTCTGCAGTCTGCCGGTCCCAGACCTGGTGTCCTCTAGTGCAAGAGAGGTCCTTCCTGCTGCATGCGTGGTTTCGCAATAGCCGGATGTTTGATGTTTACCCAAGTCTGGCTTTGAGGTTTAATCCCTTTTGATCACATCACTGTGTAAATACTGTGACTCACTTTTTCTGTCCCTGTCTGCCAACAGTGCAGTTTGACGGCGCAGAGTGGGATCGCTCCTCGTCGCCCACAGAGCGCTTGCGTCCCCCCGGGCCCAGGTCCAGCCCGCTGGCAGGTGGGGGGATGAAGTTTCGAATGCCGCAGGAAGGCCTTTCGATGGTGGGGGAGAGAGTGGACCCCACGCTGCCTCTGGAGAAGCAGGTGTATGTGTGAAATCCTCTGTTAAACACAGCTACGTACACATAGATCATTGGCTAGGTAACAGAGTGTAGGCCACACTAATCAGATTAAGAGGCTTACATGCTTAGATAGTTAATGATTGAGTGCCCCTGTTGCCATTAATTTAATTACCTTAAATATAATAGAGGATAAAGAAATTGCACTGTCTTAGAAGAAAAATAGCTGTATTAATAGAGGTACCACAGTTGACACTTACCAACGTCAAACTGAATATGTGCACATGGTGTAATCCAAGAGGAGTAATGAAAAAGATGTCCACATATCATTGAAATATGCGATTAAGCCAGGCACCTTGTGTAGGGCATTACTCTGAGTTATGATGTTAATGTACATCAAACCAAACGGAGTTATGCAATAATTTGTGCGTGTAAATGCAATTAGCACGCACTATTAATCTCTGTAGGTTGTAAATGTCTCGGCTCAGATGTTATTTACATGCATTTATTCATGCATACACTATTCTGATAGTGATCCTGAATATTTGTGGGACAATGGCTTTGCCCAGTCCACAAATAAAGCCAAAATCTATTTTAATGCACCGCTCTGATGGTGTGGAGAAATTAAAGCAAAACAGTTATGTCTTTCGACTAAGCTGAAAGGTTAGAAGGAGAACTAATTAAGTCAGAGCATTAAAAACACACATTTACTTTGGTCTTGTAGTTTCAGACATCATTGGTGTAATTTATGTGATGCTTCTGTGCATTAACTGGCCGTTTTACTAATGAAATCTGCGCATACGACAAACCTTAAGCACACATGCACGCACACACAAGAAATAGTATTGTACTCATACATGTGCACAAATTCACATGAGGATAGTAGTTGATTATTTTGCTCCATTACTCCCTGATGATCTCTCAAAGGGCTGTTTTGTGTGTTGAGATTTCCTACTGTTGTAAACAGAGAAACAGAATTTCTGTCAACCTGTACAGTAGCATCCAGCAGCACACTAGCTACTGTCATGTCCCAGATGTTCATTTACTGGCTGTGATGAATCTGCTGCTTCGTCCTTTAGCATCAACATGAGGTTACCAAGATCTTGTAAAGAAGATCTTCTTGAGTAGCTCTTGGGTTTCATGATGTTGTAGCTTTGTTTTGTTTGCTGTTGTGGGTGTTCCCTACGGGATGTTTTGTTTCTCCCTTTTCTACATTGTGTTTGTTTTGGAACAGTTGGTATGCCTTGGTGTCGATTTAGTTGATGTTGTCTGGAACATACAGTATATGCATACATTTTGTGTATTCCTGAAAATAAAGCAGAAAACAAAAGCATTGCTGTGCAGTGTGCATACTGCAACTTCATATACGGTATCTGCTAGCATGCTGCTATGTCTCATTACAGCTCATGTTCAAGTCTAAAGTTCACGACAGTGGCATTTAAAGTATGCATGACCGACAGCAGTGTGTACCAACACAAATGTCATACCAGATGGAATTTACTGCTTTGAAAACAGAGGAGTTCTACTGTACTCCTTCTTCCATTTGATCACCATCGAGGGTGAATCTTGGGATATATTTATATTCATCCACAAACAACATGTCATCAACCAGCAGTAAAAGATGTAAAAATATGCGGATATCAAACTGCATGTCACCACTTTTACCATATCTTGTTGTATGTGTGTGTGGCAGGTGGTACCACGGATCGCTGTCTCGCTCCGAGGCAGAGTCGCTGCTAACGCTGTGTAAAGAGTGCAGCTACCTTGTGAGGAACAGTCAGACCAATCGCTCCGACTACTCCCTATCTCTACGGTAAGACTCGGACACACACACACACACATGTGCGCAATGATGTGCCACATCAGTCGGTGAGAGACCTGAACACTTCTGATATTCAGTGCACAATGTAATTGAACACTTCTCATATTTTCTGCTGTGCAACTGCGGAGTGCGTGTGAAGTGTCTGTGAAGCCACCTGAGCTACCAATCTCATACCGCAGTCTCCCACACCTCTCCATCTGTCTCTTGCTCCTGTCTCCCTCCCTCCCTCCCTCCCCTCCCCTCCACCATCGCCCCCACTTAAGATCACTGCCATGCTGATTCCATTCCCGATACTCATTTGCAGGGCACAATACTGCTTATCTGGTCAAATCTCTCCCTTGTAATTACGACCATGATCCATCGTCCTCGCCGCACACCGCTCTCCCATCATCACTCTGCGCTCACCCCATCCTTGGCCCCTCTCTGTGGCCTTCCCCCTTGGCCCCATTGGGCCCTCTAAGTGGTAATCAGGCAGGTAGAGCACACTTCACTGCACACATCATCCTCCCCATAATCACTAATGAATATGAATTACCTTCTGTGGGCCACACAAGAAGGGAATTAGGGAGAGAAGAGGGAAAGAGAGTGGGGAGGGGGGGAGGCACAGAGTGTCACTGTGTTGTGCTGACATATAAACAAGCTCATGCATTACTCATTTACATGAGTAGAGTGGGTTTGACACACACACACACACACACGCATGCACCCACACGCACATTTGCTCAAGCAACAAGGTCACCAGTAGCACTGGTTCCCCAGCTGGTGCATGCGAGGATGGGAGACAGTAATGTCTTTCTATGAAACTACAAAACCCATCAACCTTGCATTCTTTTGCTTGTTTAGAGAAACTGACCTTCACTGAAGGCGACCTCCACTGTCTAAAACATGGTACAATCTATTATCTATGTCACGCTCTAAAAGGAGTAAGCCTAGGTTTCCACTCTGGACAATATCAGCTAACCTTTTATTATCTCGATTCCTATCAGTAATAATGTTGAGATCAGGGACACAACGTCAATAGGGGAAATACAAACAGCTGATCTATCTGATTTCGAACACAGCTTCTGATTAGTTCAATGTAACCATGTAATAATGTTAATGTAAAAAAAAGACAAAGGAAAAGGGTAAAGTCATACTCAAACACACCCACCACCCTATCACAGTTTCAAGTCTTTGGTTGTTCTTACTTTTCACAGTTGCACAGTTTTCAGTGCAATAGCATTGTTGCCTTTGTGACTGATGAGCTCACCTTTGGTTTTATCCCCAAATCTGCCTTATATTTCTCATACTGTAGCACCATTATCTATCGAGAATGAAATTGCCCTTATGTCTCAGTGTTGCCCGTTATTTAGTCTCATACATAAGTGTCCATTTTTGTGGTCCACATACAGTTGCAGATGTTTTGCATTCGAAGCTTTCTTTCTTTTTGCACCACACATTATTGTCCTGCCAGCATGGAGCAAAGCCTTTCAGCGAGGTTAGAGGTGGACACTTTAATCCTTTGGGTTTTTACCTTCAAGCACAGTGGTTTAGATAATCTGTTTTATCGCTTGATAAACACCAACTCTTTGTGTTTTCCACCCTATTGTTATCAGCACTGATAGAAAGGATAGCCAGAACTCTGAAAATGAGGTCCAAGTGGTAGAAAACAAGTGTTTTCCCCAAGTCTCTATCGACGTGTTGTGACTAGTTTTTAGATTGGGTCAGATCAGACACACTGGGAAAATGTCAGCACACCCTTTGGGAGAGGACCAAACAATTTCAGTTCTGTGGAACATTGCAGCATCTGAATGTCTTTGTCCTTATGCCAATATCATTCCTAGCCACACCTTAAGATAGCACTGAAATGCAAACAATGGCAGGAATGACAAAAAGTTGTTCAATGGAGACAAAATGAAGCACGGAAACAGACAGGCCTGCAACATTTAAACCAACATTAATATTTATGATGCAGCACTGGTAGGTTCTAATGCAGCGTGAGATACAAAGCGTCCCCATAAACAAACAGGAGTGGATGAAAGCTCACTGTCAACTCTGAGCTCTGATGTGATCACGAGTCTGGGCTCAAGTGGGATGATGGTGACCTGCCTGTTGTTTGGCTGTTTGTAGCCGCAGAGAGGGTTTTTGGTTTCACTGCTCTTCAAATTTTAATTCGGTTTACTAGAACAATGACAGTTATGGTGACCGGTTTCAGCCCTTGTCTTTCCCTCTGGTTCTATAATTAGACGTACATCACAACTGTCTGGCTCTTAAAGGGAAAGTCCTGTCGTAGCTGCCTGGATTTTAAAGGGGAGGCACTCGTGTGGTTTTCTCGTCACTTTCACAGCCCAGTGCCTTTTCTTTCTCACTCACTCTGGCTTTGTCTTTCCCACATGTACGATTATACCACGCGTTCATCCATCAAAATGTCCTTCCCTTCCTAATTTGTGACATGGTGTTAAATCTTGGTTAGGATCGTGTCCTCAAAGTGCAGCAAGAAGAAGTGAACATAAATCCAGGCTGTCATTTCCACCGTGTCATTATGTGACAAAATATGTGGAAGGCTGCGTGATGCATGACGTTTTATATGCCCCACATTTCATGTCGTCGTCCTTTTTTCCTCAATACATCTCCTTCTCCCTTTCATATTGGGTCAAGTTCACTGGCCTTTGTCTATTTTCTTCTTCCATTCACAATATGTCCTTTTCCCCTTTCTTCCCAGGAGCTGTCAGGGTTTCATGCACATGAAGTTCACTCAGTGTAAAGACGGCAAGTACGTGCTGGGACAGAACAGCCCCCCCTTCGGCACCATCCCAGAGGTGATACACTTCTACACCACACACAAACTCCCCATCCGAGGTGCTGAGCACCTGTCCCTGCTGTTCCCTGTGCTGGTGCAGACGCTCTGACTGACTCGGGCCCTTTCATGTTGCTCGGACACTTAAAACTTGAATGTTTGACGGGATCTTCCCAGCGGAGGGGCCAGCGTTCTCCTCTCGTTGGACTGGACTTACTTCTGATGACTCAACACACCATGGGGATAACGCCCTCTCACGCCACTGCTGTTGTACCTGTGCCAAGTGTCTCTAACATCCGGAGAGATCGATTCACATGAAATGCAATACCTGAACTTAAGGCCACACTTGCTGTAACTCCTCTCTCTCACATCTCCTCACTGAATCAAGCGGGTAACATCAGGGCATCTGAAACTCTCTCTTTCCTTATTCCTCTCTCATGGTCTGAAAGAAGTGCACAGTAACAGTGGAGATGGGAGGAAGTCTGTGTGTTCCTAACCAAGACCTGCAGAGGACTGAGATTATATTACTGCTGTTCCACAAAATAACACCTCATCAACACTGGTCAATATTGCTGTTGTCAGGTGAAAACCTTGCACGTTGCTTATTTTTCATGTTTATACCAGAATCAAGAAATTGAATTGTACTGTATAGGGCTCAGACGGCCCTTTTGTATATGTTCAAAAACAAAAAAACAACAAAAAAACAGCTATTTTTAATGATAAAAGGTTTTTACCAGCAACAGTGATATTTCAGATGCTTTTCTACACAAAGCCACACCTGTTCATTTTCATCCGGTCTGTCCCGTGCTGTCATGCTGCTGTATGTTGAGGACTTGCTTGACACATCTCCATGTTACTTGTTGATTGTTCATTGTAAGTAACAGAGAAGCTGTGTTGTATTGGTACTTGCTGTTGTTTTGGACCTTGCTAACCTGTGTCTCATGTTGGTTGCCTACATTGCATTTGGTAGACAATGTTGGATTTGTTTTTTTTAAAGAAAAAAGCAACCCACCTGTTGTCTGTTTTTTTTTTTCCTTGGTAGTTTGGAGCCTGAGCTGCAGGCTGCTGCGTCTGATGCTGGACGCTCTCAGACAAACTGTTAAAGTCTGTGAACGTTGGCCATGTTCTCACACTTCCTACATGCTTCATCACAGATCTTTCTCCCGGCCAAGTCCTTACATTCTGGTTGGTGAGTCCGTATTTGAGTTACATACATGCCATCTGGATTGGGTTTTCATGTCTGCTGTCTGGTTCCAGGGTTACGTGGCAAAAAAAACACATTTTAGATTAAAGCCAATTTCTACCACATACAGTATGAGCATTGGAGATGACAAATGGAGAAGAAAAAAAGAATTGAAATCATTATTTCTTAATCCAAATCCTGTATTGTCTGTGCAGCATCATTACTGCTGAGGCTATTTTCTGTTGATGGCAGGGTGCATAGTTTGCCTGCTGTGTTCTCATCTCATCTGTACTCAAAACAAATGTTCCTCTAGAGCGTTCAATACATGTGTTGATCATCATGTAGATCAGTGGTTCCTAACCTGAGGGCCAGGACCCCCACAAGCTGTTTAGAGATGAAATTTTGATTTGATTGATTTTTACCCCTCTCAGCCTCAAAAAATGAATGAAAATAAATTGGAGGAGGGACAATAACTGTTGAACTGCTCTAATCTCATAACCTCAGAACCCGAGTGCTCACAAATAGATTGGCATTGTGGAGTCATATGCAGTAGCCACTAATGTAGATGGAAAAAAATATTCCATGCTCGAAGAAAACACCCCAAAAATATTCTGATTACAAGAATTGCTGATCAAATTTCATACAATAGACTCATTTGCAGCTCAGACGGGAGAAAAAGAGGCAAAAAAGACTTGGCATGATTGCGTGCTTCACATGCTCAAACACAGACAGACACACACATTTGCTCTCCCCCATCCATTAACAGCAGGCTTGGGGGGGAGAGAGTGAGGACTGGGGGGTGAGGTGTGGCTGAGGAGGGGTGAGGCAGCCCTCATTATTTGGGCTGCGCAGCAGTGAAAAGCACTGGGATTGCTTTCATTACTGAGCCAAATGAAAAAGCAGAGGCTGATTACCCGCGTGACGGAGAGAGGAGACGAGCTGGATCACTCTCTATTGGGGGGGAAAAGAGCGAAGGAAGAGGGGGAAAAAAAGTGAAGGAAGAGAAAAAAAAACGGATGGTGGGAGATGAGGGATATGAAGGGGGTGGGGGGCAGGAGGGAGGAGGAGCAGGAGGAGGAGGAGGAGGAGGGGGAACCGCCGCCTGGCTGTACTTCCCCAACAAGGCTCCAAACAAGTGTGTATGTGTGTGCAAGTGGGTTTGTGAGTGTAAGAGAGAGGCATGATGACATGGAAGCGGGGGGCTGCAGGGGGGGGGGGGCTGCCATAGTCCCATTTTTCAAACAAAGTTCCCTGGGGAGGGATATGAATAATAACGACAGTGGCAATGCAGCATGTAAAAATCAAACAAATATCACACTCACATTTCTCTGGCTGTTGTCTGGCTCTTACCTTGTGTCTCGGCTTAAGAGAGTTTGTTGTGCGACTATTTTTCTTATACGACTAAAGGATGCTTGTTCTAACACTAAATTCTTATGAGCACATTTGTGTTAGGTTGAAAAAAAAAATGGCACCATCCTCTTAGCATCATACAATGATTTTTGGTGTGTGCGCATGTGCTCGAATGTGTATCTACGACTCGGCCCGTCGTACAACCCATGTGGGGTCGAACCGTTTTAAAGACTAAAATGCTGGACCCCTCCAGTTTAAGGTTTAGGTTAAGGCTTTGTTGATCTGGTTCTAGGTTTGAGGTGTTAGAGTTGGCATTTCAGGGTAAGGGGCTTGAGAATGCATTTTGTTAATATACGTCCCCACAAAGATAGGTGTACAAGGATTTGTGTGTGTGTGTGTGTGCAGCTGTCGTTTCGGAATCACAATGTGTGTAATATCATATCAGGGGGGTGTCGACGATAACACGGTGACGGCAGCTGTTAATCCATCAGACAGGCTCATAGGAATGAACACCTGTGATCACCATAAAGCCAAAGAACATGTTAGGAAAGCACATGCGCACGCACACACTCACACACGGCTGGGCAGTCATGATAAAGTAAATCACAGTGAAGGTGCACAATTATAGAAGACAATTTGCATTAATAATAAATGAAAAAATCACAGATTATGAATGATGGGGCGGCTGAGTTCCATTTAGCTTCTCCAGTTCAGTGTATTGGCTCACTGGGGAGCACAGAGCGGAGCCGTCGTTAGTGTTAGTAGCACCTGACCTCCTTCTCCTCTATGTCAAGTGGAGTGGAGTGGCCCTTTGATATTTTCCTCCAAACATGCTATATAATAAAACATTAGCACGTGTTGGCCATTAAAAGCTTTCAAAACCTATTTTCCAGTCAGCGTTCTTCAACATTTGAGTGAAATGATGATTTTTCAAACCCAACTATCAATCACATGAATTCGCACCACACCCACACAGTCCTGATGACTCAGATTGAGGACACTGAACTGTTTAACACTTGATGCATAACAGTACTTGCAGATGTTTCTTGTAAATCTCCACTTTTAGCTTGACTTTTTTGAGTCATTTTACAAGAACATACAGTACTTAATATTTGATGCTAAGTTTTCAGGGACTTGAACTCTTGCGTGAGATGCGCACTTGAAGTCTATGAGGACCGTCTCCTCCTCCGGTTACGCTTTCACACAACTCACACATGCACAGAAACCTCCGGGCTGCATGCATGCACAGAGGCAGGGAATCAGCCAGCTGTGCACACACGCTCAACACCACAAGTGAGAGATGAAACGCACATGTCAGACTAAGAGGCTGCCGTCCTCCCTCTCTCTTATCCCCTATCCCAGACATGCTAATCCCTACAGTTGTAGCAGGCAGGCGTGGAAGAGATGGATTGGAGGTCAGTGTGAGCAGGTGTGCGCATGGCGTCAGGCGCTGTTGGGCGACTGCAATCGGAGAAGGTTTGGAGATGTAGCAGCTGCTGCTTTGGGGGATTTTGGGTAGAGGGGGATAATTGTAGGGTAGATTTTAGAGGAGATTACCTATCCACTTCTGCCACCTATCTGTTATAAATAGACAGCACTCCTGTTTGCAGATGCTGATTATATACAAATATATATCTAATGTCACTGAGTGTAAGATCTCCTGCTATGGAGGCTTTAGTACAGCAGAAAAAATAGAACAGAGTTAAAGGGATATACTTACCCAAAATCAATAATTCACCAATTTTCTACTCATCGCAAAGGAAGGGTTTGGAGAACTTTTGGACACTTTTGGAGTTCCAGGGAGGATCCGGCTGCTGCCAATGGATTTTCATACTGTATAATGGTGACGGATAGACTTCACTTTTGAATTGTCCAAATCACACACTATGAAACATCCAAATACCTCCATACTGCTCGTCCGTACTGACCCAAGTGTCCTGAAGCCGCAATATGAGAAAGTTTTTTGGAAAAAAATAGTAGTAGTAGTAGCTCCCAGTGGCTGCATGAGATGCGCGAGATTTGCTGCGAGATGTTCTTCCATGTTTACATCATACATCCAATGGTTTACAGCATCTCGCAGCAAATCTTGTGCATGTGCACAAACATCAACAGAGCCACTGGAAGCTGCTACTACAACAAGGCTAAAAACAGAGGTAATAAACTGGTGAAATATTGATTTTGGGTGAAATATCACAAAAAAACTAAGCCAAAATACAAGTACACATAGACACTATATCTCCAACAGGCATCTTTAAAAATGTTCTATAGAAAAAGAAATCCACCCATTGAGATGACACTTTGGTCCTCTTTGAAGTTCATTTCATTAACATGGAAGGTGCTAAGGCTGTCTACCCAATTCTCCCCAGCCAGTCCTGACATCTGCTCAGTTGTAGTAGTTTGATTTATTTCACACATACACGTCATCATAAGAAATGTGACAAACACACTGACATGACTGCAGTGGCTGGGTGTGTAAAAAGGGGGTCATCCCAAGGAAGCTACTTAAAGCTCATAGTATGGGTCCCAGTTTCTCACAGCTTTGGTGTAGCTTAAGTAGGAGTACAAAACAAATTGTGCCTTTGTTTCTTTATGCTCCTTGGAGGGGCTGCATTCAGTCTTTCAGAAGAAAAACGCAAGCTGCTTCAAGTTGTTTTAAGGTGGAATGAGCAGAATGAAAGGATTGTCTCCCAGATCAAGCACCAGCATGTGGTGATTGATTGCACAAATGCTTTTCCTGTTCTCAAGAGAAAATCAAGCTTTAATCTAATACAAGTAAACTAATTTTGATGTAGAGATCATGAATGAGTTTTCATGTAGCCAGACAGACTCATTTCTGAAACAATTTATATGAATCAATGGATCAGTTGTTCACCTGAGAGAGAAAAAAGTTTGGACAAGATACCAGTCCTGTAATTTTCAGGAAAAATGATACAGTTGAAGGCTAAAGCTTCTCAAATATGAGGGTTTACTGCTTTTTCAAACTATAGTAAACTGAACATTGAAATGTGAGCAAGACAAAAAAAAATCAATCTGAAGACATCCCCTTGGGCTCTGGGACATTGGAGTGGGCATTTTCCAATATCTGACATTCTTAAAGAGTAATAAAATATGTGGAAATAGAATACAGAGATGAATCAGTCATGAAAATATGTTTCAGTGTAAGGTGCACATTTCGGATCTGGGCTTTGATATGAAAAGATACTCGAGAAGGGATGTTTTTGTTGTCGCTTTAAGAGAAAAAGATGGGGATGAAATGATGAATTTGCAATGCTAAAATGACTGTCAGATCAAAACATTCATTTTTTTCTCTAGCACTCCTGCTCTATCTCGAATAGAGTCTACTTGATCACCACTAGACGGGAGAATTAATGGCAATGGGGTGTGGAAAGGGATGCTGGGAAGAGTATCTACCAATCCAAATCTCAGCCAGCTATCCTCCTACGGAGTGACCTTTGCCTCGGCTCTCCCCAGCTTCTCCCCAGCTGCTCCCTGGATAAAGCCCTCTGATCCCGGGGAGCTTATCACCAAAGTCTGCCTGAGTCCTCACTCTCTTTGTTCCACATGTAATTGCACTGTATTGAATCGCAGAGCTGTGGAGGCGTGAGGCAGCGGAGGGGAGTCATCACACATCAGATGAATGCGCGTGTCGTCTCTGCTGAGAGTGGTACAACTAAGCCTTAGAGGAGAAGACTGGCTTCAGTTGGAGGCTCCCTGCGTGAGCGGTCGCCTCAAATGGGACCCCTTGCCGTTATGTTCCTGGCCCCACTCCACCTCCAAGCTGCTTCAAAAAGGAACTCGAGAATGACAGAAGTGTTTCATACTGGCACATTCAGCGGCTCGGACCAGATGGAGTCTTTGTTCTTTCTCTCAAACACACACATACACCTCACAAAAACTGTAACACATGCAAACGCACACACATACACACATGCATGCACATTTTCTCGCCACGTTGCAGTCTAAAGCCAGGATCACGATGACAGAGGGTGGTGTGATTCTCTTGTCCTCTGTCGTGTTCACATTAGTCATATGCAAATAAGCATTGTGCACAGAGAATGACACAAATCCACCGTGTCTAAATCCTCAAAGAGGACTGGTGACGGCTATTTAGTTAACATGATTTATTAAGGTGTTTGACCCAGATAGCTCATACAGCCATTAAATGGTGTTTGTTTCAGGTGTTTGGACAAATTGAATGTGTCATTGCTGGAATTTGAGGAAACAAAGAAGATTGGAATGTAAATTCACTTATCAATTTCACTGAACATGTTTCAGATGTTTTTTTTTCTTTAACTAGACAGATGGAAGGCAAAGATGGTGAAGCGTAGGAGTGAATCATTGTGTGATTTCTAAATGATTTTTCCTTCTTAATAACTGTAATCTCAGAGACAGAGACAGAACTGGGATATTATTGCAGTTTCGTGCTGCAGTTTTTACTTTAAATCATTATCAGTAACAGCACAGCAGGTGTTGTCATGAAACAGCTAATTAACATGCTGCAGTGACTAAGGACCAGAATATTAACACGTAGCCTTCACCCAGAGTGCTAGACATAGTGTAAAGAAAAAAGGTCTATATCTGCTCATGGCAAATGATTCATAAGAGACGTGATGCCCCAATTACTTGTTTTTGTTTTCTTTCCTGGTCCCTAGATTAAGTCTAGTCTTTTTCAGAAGTTACCTCCATCTCTTTATTTTCATTTGTCAAGTCTTTACCTCTGTAGTTAGGTACTCTTTGTTGTCATCTTGAAGGTTTTACAAATACAATTTAATCTTTCCAGGAGATCTACTGTAGGAGATTACCCTAATTTTCTTATTGATGTAAATCAGCCATCACATCACACCGGCTTTTCATCAGTTCTTCCTGCAACACCTTTTCAGAGCAATTCTACCATATTACAACATTAAGAGAACAAAAACATTTAATTAAACTAAATCTGATGAAGCTTTGAATCAGGATGATGATAATGATAGCAGTGAGCAGGAAGAAGGCCGACTACAAATAACCACACAGCTCAACGTTTTGGCATTTTCTAATGTTTCCATGTGGCACAAGGTCACGATCATCCCAGGCTAATTCAGGAAAGAGAGTGTTCAAACATTTCTGACAGGAAGCAGTCAGTGACCTTTAAGCGGGAATTGCTTGGCTGGTATTACGTACTCGCTGTCTTTTTTCATCAGAAAATGGAGGTGCAGAGCAGAGACACATCCTTTAGCAGAGGTGAGTATGAAATGCCAGTCTGTCAGCTCCTGTCTGGTCTTTGCTGTGCAACGTGGTATGAACAGCAAACTTTATCAGCTCGATCTAAGTAACCCTCACTGCAGCTTGAAAATAAACTTATACCCATTTCTGTATTCTCAAATTTACCTTTTCAGAGTTGTAACCCTCTTCGTTTATATGAGTGTGACATAATAATCCAAATACACACAGTGGACTTCCATGTAAATCAAAGAGTGATGAGACAAATTTCACAATAAGATGAGGCTATTCAATGCAAGATTCAAGACTAATACCTACCTGACCTCACCAAACCCAACCCAGCTGAAAACCTCAGAGTTAAAATACATATCAAGATTTTCAATGTATTATTCATCAGCTCCTGACCCAGGTCTGTCTAAGAATGGGAATAAGAGAGCATCAATCAGCTCCCCATTAGGACATTAAATTAGTCCAGCGGGTTAAGTCGGATGACATTTCTCTTCTCCTGTCTGAATAGGAAATGCAAAACTGACAAATCAGAGCATTTCTACATGAATATATGTATGGCTTCAGCTTGAGCCTTGACTACAAGTGAATATGAGCAAAAATCTCCTAGTCACATCAGTGTAAAACAGACATGGACAAAATCTCAGTCACCGATTTTCTTGCATTTTATCTTTGATAATTTGTGAAATTTTAGATGGGAAGCAGTGTGAAGGTGAGCCATTGATTTAATATAACACCATGAGTCATGACACATGTGAAAATCTCATAAAAGGGAATAGGATTTTATTTGCTATATAATAATATTAGGCACTACATCACCCCAGGCAGAATCGTCATTTACAGTCTACCTTAAATTATTCACATCCAACACTCTTATTCACTAGTGGTTAGTTGACGTGTGAGTGGTTTCTAGATGTGCTGATGAGAAGCAAAACTGTCCATGAGTGTAGTTATTAGCCGTACTAATTCAGCAGCTCACAGTGCAGCTCATGCAGACACAATAGAGATTAGAGTGATGAAAGATAAACCAACTGTGGTGCCACTCGTATTACATGACCAAAAATGATCACGTAATAAAACTTGAACTCAGTGATTTATCTGAAAACATCTCTTTTCCTGTAGCACCACCATCAGGACAAAACAAATGTTCTTGCCTACTGGTGATAAGGCTCTAATAATAGAAATGTCACCCATCCATCCAACGAGTTCTGCTTGCTGGTGTGTAATGAGCATCACAGCCTCATGAGGCCGCTAGTCTGACATATAGTGCATCTCAAAACATAACAAAATTAATAATACTGTCCTAGTACCATGATGGTTTTTATGCACACAAAGCAAAAAATAATAGTTTATAGTGTAAAGATGCAATGTTTTCATAGAAAATAGTATTTACCAAGTCAAACTGTGATGGAATATGCTGGTGTTAAAAAAAAAAACTTGCATGAAGCACATGCAAAAAAAAAGTGCCCCAATTTGTTTTTTTTGTTTTTGTTTTTGCATATAATGACAAAATGACATAAACATACTGACAAACACAACACTAACAAAGTTAATAATACTCTCTTACTGATGTTACATGGACTCGTTTCATTTACAGAAACTAATACTCATTTTGGGGGCTTCATCCATATCCAAGTTATTTTCATGGATTAAATGTTAAATTTGATCACTTTGTAAGACAAATTCAGTCCTTCTGTGGCTGTGAATATTGTTGAATTGTTGAAAATAGTGGTTTTAAGTGATTTTGATTGTACAGTCTGATTTTTTTTTCCGTTCAAATGGAATATTTTTACACTGGCCATAGTGCATAAACAGAAAGTGGCTGATAGCAGGACTGTGTCAGTTCTTCTTCTATGTGGCTGTAAGGCCTCATTAAGGTGCTTCCACTCAGAACTTGCTGAGCGGTGGCAGCGCCCCCGCCTTCACCAGCACAGCTGACAGCAGGTCTGCGGGCCCAGCGGGGTGGGGCAAAGCAGTGGCACAGGGATCTCCATGCTTGTTTTCAGAGTTCATAGGTGTGGGAACTTTCCCTCTATTTAGTGTCGACTTGCCAGCCCCATTGCCTCCTCCTCCACCAAAACTAGTTTTGCTGTTCTCTGCTGTTGGGATAACTGTGCCCAAGTGAGGGTTGCCCGCCACAGGAGTCCCTGTGGGCTCCATGCTGGTCTGACAGCAGCACAGTAGCCGGAAGAAAGCGGCCCTCATCTCCCTGCTGGACAGAGTGTATATCAGAGGATTGAGAGCAGAGTTGAGCACAGCCAGGGCAATAAACCAGTCCACCTGGTAGAGCACAGGGCACTTAGCCGGGCTACAGCCTACATCCAGCAGCAGCAGGAGGAAGAGGGGGGCCCAGCACATGACAAACACTCCGAGAACAATAACCACTGTCCGCAGCAGGGCCAGTGAGCGCTCTGAAGGACGACTGCTCACCCTGCGGCCACTAGAGGTCACCAGGCGATAGATCCTGATGTAGAGGATGATGATGGCCACCAACAGGGCACTGAAGACACTGATGCAGAAAGCCACATAACTCTTAGCATAGAGCGGCAGCACTGTGGAGCAGGAGGTCAGATTGTCCAGGCAGTTCCACCCCAGGCTGGGCAAGGCGCTGAGCAGCACTGACACAAACCAGCAGGCCGCCAGCAGTCCTAGCAGCCTCCCACGACCTGCCGTCTCACACGGACGCAGGCGCACCATAGTCATGTGCCTCTCAATACCAATAGCCAGAAGGCTGAACGTAGAGGCACTGAGGGCCACAAACATGCTGCCCTCCCTGGCGAGCCACTGCACCGGCGTCAGGAAGAAGGTGTTACGTCCTGAGGTAAAGATGTTTACTACATAGGCCACACCAGCCAGAAGGTCTGACAGTGCCAGGTTTCCAATGAGGAAATACATGCGGCTGTGGAAGCGCTTGTTCCTCCAGAGAGCGAGCAGGACCGTGACATTTTCCAGGACAATCAGCACACAGATGAAGAGCAGCACAGCCATCTTACATGCCCCGCCGCTGCGAGGCCGATCCCACTTTCCTGAGTGGTTGTAGTGGCTGACGATGACAGTGTTCATCCCTTCCTCCAGTATGTTCTCCGTGCTGCCTGCCATGGTTGCCCTTCCTCAGTTACACAGCAGAGGGAGCCGTGGTACTGGACACAGAGGGAGGTCAGGCTGCTCAGCCTGGTAGGGTTATGGTGGTCATTTTACCTGCCAAGGACCTGCCAATCAGAAACATTCAAATGTCACAAAAGTTATATTATGAATTCTTTAAGAAAAAGGGCAACTGGACTGTCTCAGTTTAGAAGAAGCCTCTTCGATGACAAATGAAAACGCCTTCAAGTTTCTAAAAGTTCAGTTGCCTTGACTTTTTAATTTTATTTACTTTTTTAGGCTCTACTAAATTTAAGCGAATGGGATGATGTAAATTGAAACTTGGTATTAAATCTTTTTTTTCTTCTTTAAAAAAAAAAAGAGGTGAGCATTAGACACTGTGCATCACAACGTCAGGTACAAAGATTGCAGCAGCACTTGTAAATTACACAAAACACAATGTAAAACAGAAATGTACAGACAAAATTAAAAGAAAATAAACAACAACATATAAGTTAGGACATGACAAGTCTTAGTGTTGACAACTCCTGTGCACTCATAAACACGGTGACAGCACTGTGAGTCAGAGAAAAACCTCTATAAACAGAGAGATTTAATAGCCTACTCTTGATTTACAGTAATCTGATTTAATCCTTGCACTGTGCTAATTATGAGGTTTGGCAAACAGGTTGCAAACAGGTCACATATGTGTTTGCCTTTCCCATTGAACATTATGTATATATTCCCCTCTATCAATTAAAATAAATTATGTTTAGCAACATTTAAACACAGTTTTAGTTGAATCGAGGTGGCTGCTCCTGGAGGTCTACCTCCACCCATCCTCCCCTGTTTTGGAAAAGAAGCCCAATTATATATTCATTTGGAAAGACAAGTTTCAAGACCTGTAGTAAAATAAAAGTGTCTCTGTTACAGTCTCTGCACTGTAGGTGTTTTTCTCGTCGCTAAAGCCACAGTAATTTGTCGTAGCCTACCTTTTGGAGTTATTCCCCTCATCTGCGCATCCTGGCGGTGTGATGGAGTTCGTAAGGTTATTTCCTCCCCTCCTGTATAACGACTTGTGATCGCTGATGATCAAATATAATCGACGTGTAGTCAAATGTGCTTTTATTTGTCCACAAGTTTCTTCTTCAAATATCCTCTCAACTTTTCCTCGTGCCGATCTCCGAGCTCTGCTTCTCCAACTGCCCTGCTCTCACCCCTCCCGCGGCGGGGCGGGATCTATCCTTAATTTTCCATTTGGGACCGAGGAGAGAAGTCAGAGTGTGATCCATTATCCCAGATGTTAAAAAAAATGATGTTCGTATAGGCTATGTCACGTTGTGTTCACCAGATCACTCAAAGCCATAGATCTCAACACTTTTACATGAAGATCCATACATTATTTCCTGAGGAATTCAGAAAATGTCTAATCTGGAAATGCTGCCGAAAATATCCTGGATTCGCCCCATTAATTTAATGGCTTCTTGCCTGGCCCATACCCCATCCCTCAATCAAAAATTCAAACAAACAAACAAATAAACAAACACATCAGAGGGGCATTCAGAAAGCATAGACATCCGCTGTCCGTGTCTCATCAAGTTCAGTACTTTTTGCATAAATCATTCTGACAAGCAAACAGACACAAAGCACAGCACAGCAGAGGTTGGCTTTGACTGGTCCTGGTTGATTTTCACTTGGCTATTGTGAAGAGTTTCATTTTTGTTCTCCATGGACAGAGTGCAGTTGACTGTGTCAGAGAGACACTTTGCGTGCTGAAATGTCTCATTAAATTGCTGCAGTTAACTTGTCCCAACACATGTTGCAGTTTTTTGCCCCAAGGGCTTTTTGTGTTCTGTGGAGTTGTGTCATCAAATAGCCTTTCACCTAATGTTTTGATCCTGTTGGCACCGGTTCCACTGTCGACTCAATATTTTCATTTTGGTAATTAATGAGTGTCACCCAACCCTTGTCTTTTAGTCATTTTATTGGAGCAAAATAGAGAGCAAAAATTCATTTGGAGTCATAGCCAATGTAGATTATTATTTTATAGGGGAACATAATTTGTTTATTTGCTTTGCTTAAGGAATTCATCTTCTCCACCAAGAGGCCAAGAAGTTGCAGCCCTTTTTATATCTGTGACTTGATGAGTCATTGTTTTTCATGTTCAAATAAAAGTCCCTTTGCTCCTTCGCAGTGTGAGATAGGTCAGACCTCTCTTGTTGGAGCCAAGTGTAATGGATGGGAAGGGAAAAGTCACACTTTGCGTCTCATATTTTGCACTTTTTTTCTGGTTTTATTCTGCTGCCCATGGAGGGACTTGTTTTAGTCATTGCACAAAGAACTAAAAGCAACAATCAAAGTTTCAACAACCATCATCGATAAGTCTGAGCCTAAAAAAAAAACCCTGACACCGACTACCAATAGTTGCCAAAACAGAAAGACTACAAATATACTGGATGGTGCCTTGAATGCAAGAAAAGACTGCTGTGTTGTCATATAAAACTTGTCATCTCATTCCATACATGAGCCATAGAGGTGGCATTCAGTTATAGTCCAACCACCTGACAGTGCCGTCACAAGAGAGGAAACCACAGCTGGACGTGGAAGTTTTGGGTCACACGGAGGACTGTGTCTGAGCCACGAACACCAACTCTTCAACCCTGCTAATCCACCACGCAACAACATCATCCTTCCCGTGTGGCTGGCTGCTTGTGATTTGTGCTAAAAATAAATAAATAAACAGAACAAACATTCCCTTGAAATACCCCAAAAGCCATTATTCCAGTCACTGGATGGTTTACTGTGTGTAGGAGTGGGCGCTGGTGCGTCTTATTGACTGTTTACACTGACTGTTTACATGCATTTTACGACAGTTTTCCCACATGCCGGTCACTGACTGCGAGTGCCATGGTTTCACATTCAGTCTGGGAGAGTGAAAAAGCAAGAGAGATAGAGAGGCTGGGAAAGAGTTCATCAGACAGCTGCCCAAGAGGCAGAGCAAAGCAGCTCTGCTATAGGATGGTTGACGGAAAGATTCATGTGGGAAAAATGCTGGGGAGAGAAATGAAGCTTGAATTTAGGAGGTCAGATGTAGGGGCATGGTGGGATCTCGATTAAATCCCTACTGGTACTTTTTTTCCCCAAAAATCTTTTTATTGAGATTTTCCAACAAAATGACATAGTGGTATCTTACTGTAGCTATGTCAACAAATCCCCTGAACCCAGTGCCACCAACCCACTGTAGGCCTGAACCAGACAACACACACACACAAAGAAAAAATAGATAGAAAGCGTCTGCATTAGAGCGAAGTACAAAAAAACAGAACAAGACAAAAAGAGAACCCCAACATGAATCCCAACGTGAAGACTAAATTATTACGCAACATAACAACATTGTGTACAGATCCTTAATGCTGATGATACCTTTACTATGCCAAATGTTTGTTGGGTCTGTGGTAGAGGGTCTGAAGGCATGGTTTTTAAAGAGTGGAGATAGGATGGAAGGCCCTGCAGGCCAATGTTCTTCCTGAGTTGGCTCCATATTTTCTGTGAGGCAGACACAATTGGGTTTGCTCTCAGAAGGTTTACAGGGAAAGGAAGCTTGGAACACAGGGCAGAGCGTAAAGAAAGGTGCGAGGTTTTCCTTTCCAACTGTATCCATGCAGGGAGGGAAACATCCAGTATAAGATTTTCTGCACATTAGCAGCCCAATAATATTGCCTAAGGTTAGGGAGTGCAAGGCCGCCATCACTTTTGGGAGATTGCAATAATGTCTTTTGAATTCGAGTCGGCTTTTTTCTCCATAAAAATTTGGATATTATCCCAGCTAATTTATCCAAAAAAAACTTGGTCAGATTTATCCAACAAACATGGGGAGAAACCCCCTGCAAACGCTGTGTGGCTTAAGACTGCAAATTGAGCCAGGAAGTGATTTCTGTATGGCTGGAGGGTTGTGCTGGGTGAGATTTGAAGATAGAGATAGATAGCTGCATAGATAGATGGATGGATTCAGTTAAGTAGGCTATACAGTAATCGCATGATTTTGCAAAGGCTTCAGCCACTGGACTCAGCTTTTGGTGTCACACGTGTCATCAGTTGCGTGACGTGAATAAAGCATATTCTGTGACACATTTTAAAAAAAATTATCTGACCTGCGAGAGATAGTGGTAGAGCAGATGAGCGGCCAAAGTCTCTCTCAGTCTTCTTGACCGAAGGCAAAAAGTTAGCACTAAACATATCGAACATAGATTCTGTGATGAAAAATACTTAAATGGAGTTCAGTCAGACAACTCTGGAATGAGAACAAATCATTTATTGAGCATAAGCACAGTATGGTTAACATATTCTTGAGCATGGCTGCAGCAGGTTTGGCTCCAGGCTCTGTCTCGGTTATTCCTTCCCTGGATGATCTGCTTGCCAGCATTACAGGGAGACATTACACGCGGACCCCCGCAGGGGATTATTGAGACAGGGCCCACAGGTGGATGCTGGGGAGGAGGTGGGTTTGCAAAACCCCATAAGCAGCAGGAGCAGCAGCAGCTAGGGGTCCTATTTGGATGAGGAGAGGATGTGACTGATCAGCTGATCAGGATGGGCGCATCCTGAGTCGTCTTTTCTCATTATTTAAAGTGCGCTAAAGTTGCTTAGCCAGTAAATTGATTGTGAACATTTCGCTCTTTTGCTAATTTAGTTTGTAGCCAGAATGTGCACGAAACTGTTGCAGAAAGTTAAAAATCACGGGTAGAGAGGTGTATTTGAGATGTACAGAAGCAAATCGTCCGCATATAGTGAGACCTTATATGTTGTTTCCAATCAGGTGATATCCTCAAAGCCTGACAAGGGACAGGCTTGTCACAAGAGAGAAGGGGGTCAATAGCGTATCATTTGTTTGCACTGAGTGAGGCCATAGGAGAAGAATATAAAAGCTTGACCCAGAGAATAAAGTCATTCTCAAGGCTGCGTCAAGGAATATTACTATCTCAGGGGTCTCAGAGCTCGATGAGGGAATAATGTTATGTAGTCGCCTGGTGTTGTGGGAGACTGTCGGTCTGGCATGAAACCTGTTCAATGCGATACTGTAAGTGAGGGCAACATCCACAGGGGATGGAGAGCGAGAATTTTTAAAGCAGAAGTAAGTGATATATTTGTGTTAATATAAGTCTTAAATAGTTATATCTTCCGACAGCAATCACTTACATAGAGTGTTTGGACCAAAACACGGGTCTGTCAGTCACTCTGCTCTGCTCTGAGCCGAGGAGAAAACATTTATCGTATCCTACAGTTTTTATCCAATGAGGAGAGAGAACGGCATGCAGGGCTGTGTGTGCAGCCAAGGAACGCCGTGAATGTGGCGACGTAGGGACGAGGACTGTTATGGTGCGTTCAAGGAAACTCGTATTTTTCCGACCGTGAAGTGGTACCAGTTCGATCTGGTACGAGTTCACCGGTCGGAAGTTACGAGTGGCTGTTATAGTGACTTTCACCGGTAAAACAGGTCGGAGAAACACGAGTGGGTTACCTGGAACGCTACAAAGTCGTAAGTTGTGACTTGAAGCTGTAATTTACGATTTCAAAAGCCTGCCTGGAACGCAGCATTAGCGAAAACGACCGGATCGCTTACTTCTGCTTTAAGAAAATTTTAAGAAGTGAATTGGTCTGTAGAAGTCTATTGCAGAGAAATGGATCCATCTCTCTTTTTTTTAAATTAGGAAGACAATGACCCTTGACAGAGTGTCTGGCAGCCGACCAATTAGAAATGCCTCATTGTACATGTCTCTACAGCTGGAACCAGGAGATCTGTGAAAGTTTTATAATATTCTGTGGTAAAGCCATCCGGTCCTGGTGATTTACTACTCTGTAATGATTTAGTGGCTTATTGAACCTCAGCTGTTATGAGTCCTTCCAAGCCTCTTGCCGTTTTAACGTCTATCTGAGGAAAGATAATATTGTGAAATGTATCATGTGTAACTAGGGGGTGATCAGAAGTGTAGAGGTCTGTATAAATCCCTACTGGTACGTTAGTAGAAACAAACAACCAGCTGTGGAATGTAGTACAATACATTTGTATAACACAAGTAATACTGTCTGTTTCTGCATAAAGAGAACATGTATGGTATATTTTGATGATGTACCCTTGAATGCATGGACTTTTTTTTTGAGTTAATACTTTTACTTTGACAGGATAATGGATCTGAATACTTCTCCCACCAGTTCATACAACATAACGCAACATGATAATAAACATGGCTCGATAAAGAATAAAGAAAGACAATGTTTTTCATTGTACAGCACAAACCTGCAGCTGATGGGGTTGTCAAAGAAATTGCATTGTGTTGAGTTTTTTTGACAAGTGCTTGTGAAGTCAAAAAAGAACTTTCAGTCTTACTGTAGCTTAATGCCAGTTGAAGTTCCTCCAATTGATCATGTGCCCTGGCTACTTGGTCAAGGGCATTTCCCTTTGGCCAAGTGGTTTGTGCACATGAGTCTTTCCCGGGAGGTGTGGGTTCAATCCCATATTTAAAACATATTTTAAACTACAGCAAAATACTTTGATAAAATTAATTACATTTTATTTACCATGGATTTTCTTACATAAAAAGTAACAAACAAGCACATAGTTCCTCATTAAGAGATTCTGGATCAGGCCTCATGCTCCACCCACCACCGCTGCTTGTGTTAGCCTTATGGTGAAAGACCAGTGCGTGACTAGATAGAGTCACATAGGACACACAAAGAGACTCAACAATGCATGTTTGACTCAGTCTGTTGTACACCAAAACTTTAAAAGGGGTCATTGTGGTTGGGATATGCCATCTTGGTACCCCTCACCCACATTTCTGTTGTGTTGTAGGACTAAATCTGCAGGTTGTTTATCTGCATGTATTTTGATGTTTTATGGCACACAGATTGTGAAACTGATTAAGAGCACATAATGTGTATTTGAATTTGCTGTAATTTGTTTCAGTGCATCAAGCTCTGAGGCCCATGTACATGTTAAAAAACCTTTTTTTTTGAAGGTGTCTTTAAATAGGTCAGAAATTAATGGAATTTAAAATGATGGAAATTTTAACATCTATACTATACAACTGGAACACTTTATTCCCTGAGGACGATTTTGAAGCCTCAGTGTGGTATCTTAGGTACCAATTAATTATTGCTAGAGGACATTAAAGACAAAAATTCCTATATGATATATTGTAGTAAAATCTTAGTGAGGAACACAGGACCTCTTTCCACAGGCACAGGTGTTATTATCGATTCTGCCTTGAGATCTGCACGGTAGGAAAACAATGCCCATGTAAGGAAGCAATCAATGACTGTTTTTTTTTTTTTTGCTGTAAAAAAAAAAGAAGCACAAAAACAACTGCTACTTAGTTTGTTTTCTTCTTTTTTGCCAATGTATGCTCTGTTTTTCAAACCATCCTTCTACAGTATTCTGTTTTGTTTTTGCTTTATTTGCTTTTAATGGACCAAATAGGTTAAAATAGCATCGGGCAGGCCAGAATTGAGACTGTGATGGATGACAGTACTGGCTAACAGAATCTGACAGCATAACAAATGTCGAGAGAAAAAAAAACAGAAGGGTAGATGGCGAGAGATTGAAAAATAAGAGCTAAGAAGCAGCAGAACAGACAGTTTTCTTTTATTTTATCTCTATTTCTCACAGGCCCTGTGGTATCACAGACAGTGAAAGGTTACAGGCAGTCTGGCCCCCTTGAACATGTCAACCCAGGCATTGCAGATTAATAAATGACCCCCAGAGCTGTTGACTTTACCCTGACCAGCGAGAGATGTGCAGACTCTCTGACAAACCATTTATAACCATATGAAAACACCCTGGAGGTCAGCTGGCTCCATGTTGTTGCAACACACTTCCTGGATGTTTGGTGCTGTGGTCAATAAAAAAGGAAATGTAGCTACAGGTCACCAGATCAGGAAAAATGGCATTGTTGCCAAGTCCCGTAAAGGTTGATGCCATAGAGTGTGCATCTTTGTGTGTTTGTGTGGCCTTTGTGTGCGTGTGTGTGTGTGTGTGTGTGCATGCGCAGCAGCATTGTGAGTCAGGGCACACTGACGCAGGCTGGGGTGGTGATTTAGACGTTTGGGAATGCAAAGTGGAGTGGGAAAGAAGGAGGAGTGATGGTGGTGGAAAAGGAAGGCCTCTTGGGCTGTCACCTCACTTCCCTCCATTCCTGCAGTTTACCCAGACCCGCTGAAGAATTATTGCCCAATTATTGAAATATACTGTTTCAATATGATGTAGATACGTATAGTTCATATATAGTATGTGTAATGGAAGTTCAGAACTTAAACATTTTTGGACAAGACACAACTGATGGTGATGAGGTTTTTCTGCTTCATCTTTTGCCATTGTAGCGCAACATGCTACCACTCCTACAATACCAGGTCTGTCAAGAAATTATGTTTACATTTACATTTTAAAGGAAACATGATGGTAATTGGATCAAGTTCTATCCACATCAAAGAGGGAAGATGCTCGCAACAAGTTAAAGTTAAAAACAGAATAAATGAGTGACATAACGAGTGGAAATACTCCCACGCAGGTGCACTGCATGTTGCAATTAAGCAATCAACATTTGACGGGGTATCATCATGTGACGGGTATGAACATGCTGAACAGGCCCAGTTGATCCTGATTTTATATCAAGATGTTCAGAGGAAAAGATATTATAGTCACAAAGACAAAGGAGCGGTGACTAAAGAATTAATTTTGGACCTGGAGTCTGTAATAAAGAAATATATATATATAAAGAGACATATCTATGGGAGATACTTGGGTAAATATTCAGTAAATTGTAGTAGAGTTCAGTGGTGTATATCCATATACATAAGCAAGTGTGGTGTGCATCAAGATTGCTTGACCCCTCTCCTGCAGTGAGGAGATCTGTTGGCTCTGTTTTTCTGGCATGACAGCTGTTCCTTAGAGGAATGCATCAGTGCAGATCAATACAAAGATGCTCAGAGTGATCACCTTTTTCTTATGATCATAATACTGGCATTAATAGGGCACAAGGGCTCACTGAGCAGTTTGCTGAAATATCAGGAAATTGTTCACAGACAACATGTCTGTTGTTCACCAAAATATCTTGATCTTGCAAAACTCTGCTTTTAATTCTCTTTTTATATTGTATCTGTTTTTTATGTGTTCATCCATCTTTTCTGGAGAAAACTGTAGTACTTAATTAATCTCAGCAGGATATTGCAACTCTATGCAAATCCAATTAAACTATTACTGTACAACACTGTTTGCATTGCCAGGACCATCTCCTATCTTGCACTGAACATAGGTTATGTCTCTGCAGGAAGTTGGGAGCTCTGAGGGCTGATAATAGAACGGTGGTGGTGCCGGTGGGTTATCAGTGGGGGTCTGGGGTCTTTAAGGGCACGACGTGACTGCTTGTCTGAGGACCTGCAGTGCTGCCTCTTTTAGATAACCCTTTTTATCTGCATCCAGCTCAAAATACCAACATCAAAAGATGCACAGATGGAGGCATGAATGGATGGATGGGGGACAGATGGATGTGCAGTGTATTTTCCTGGTAAGTTGGGCATATTGTTGACTGTTCTGTGCAGATAAATGATGCCATTATTCTCTGTTTCATTCACTCACTTTTATAGAGATACCCATGAGACGATCAACATCTGTAGATGAAAGGCAAAGAGATGAAAATTGATAAAGACTTCATCCTGGTTGTGAGCTGTTGGCAGGAAGAAGGAAGAAAGGGAAATTATCAGTAAGAATCATGTGGACAAGGAAACCTTTGCTTTGTATCTTCCAGTGAGGCTTTTGCAGTCCTTTGTAATTTCTCATTTTGCACATTAGGCCTATAAGAAATCTGAAAGATGAGAGTCAGATTACTTAGGTTAGAGAAATTATGGTTGAGAAGCTCTATGACCTCACCATATAACCTCATGTAATTTAGGACTTTGGTCTGTAGCAAGACACAATGGAAAAGTTCTATATCTCAAAAATAAAAGTGCTGGTAAACATGGTGCCATATCTGAGCTCTTCATCATGGCTCCCTCATCTTGAAAATGTCCCAATCTGTTCTCACATAATCACCACAGAGCATACGACGTCAAGATCTTTACGGCGTTATTTGTTTTCTTTACGACAGGGGCCTTAGACTCTAAGTAGACTTGAAGACTTTGCTTTGCCAAAATATGTTAAAAATAACTCGGACCTCAGTCATGTAAACAGTCATGCCCGATGTTCTCAGAACTGCTTCGTGATGTCTGGGAAAACTTGTATAAGAATATGTGTGTGCGTGTGTGTGTGTGTGTGTGTGTATGAGTGTATGTGAGAAAATGGTTTGACCGTGGGCATGGTGCGTGTCTGCGCCTGTTCACTTGCATGTGTTTGTGTTTGTGTGCTTTCTTATCATTTCTCCTTTACACCACAACCATGACTTTTTTACAGTATTTGCTAAACACACACACATCAAGGGGCTGACTCAAAGAAAACACACGCATCCTTTACTTGCAGGAATTATGCACCCTATTTTTGGAAGTTTGTATATCTTGGCTGTGTTTTGTCTGTCTGCCGTTCTATAAGAAAGGGTCAAAGGTACATTTCCCTTGAGATGAGTATTAATGGTCACGCAGCCCAGTCTGTGGTGTTCCACATATGTTCAAACACACTCACACCATCTACTACCCCCACTTCAGCTTCCAATCTCCGTGAGCCCAAAGACCCCCCTTTTGCCCTCGTCCAAGCCCCACACCCATAGGCTCTCCAAAGAAATGCGGCAGGAGCCTGAGAAAGAACTAACCCACTGACAGAAACAGACCAGGCTCCATCTCCAAATTCCATCGGTACAGATTTAGAATCCCTTTAACCTTTCAAAGTCATGCTCATGTCATTTTTTCTCTCTTTATATCATTTTGGTCACAGCGTTTTCTAATAAGTAATGTGGCTACAGGAACAGAGCCTCACAAACATTGGAAAAAAACAAAGAAACGAATACTTTCAGTTGACTTTTGATTTTGATTGTTCACAGAAAAAGCTCTGTCGGTTACAGTCTTTGGGCAGAGCTAGGCTAACCAGCTGCTAGTCGTCAAGCTAATCTTTTAATTTTAATATAACTTGAGAATTAGTGTTACATGTAAACAACAAGTATTTAAAAACAGTGACCAAATGAATATCTCAAACCTTTTCACCGATTCATCATGTTCCTAATCAGAATCAGGCCCCACTAGCCATAAATTGAAAATAGCTTGTATTTTCATGTTGACTCACGCTCTTGGGATGCTTGCACTATTAAAACTTCAAACTCACTAAAGCTAAATAGATCTAAAGTGGTATTATTTTCTTTTCTGTGCCAGTACAGTATGATTTGAGCTGTTATGTGGCTTGTACATTTTTCAGACATCAAACTTTTCCCAGGCAAACTTAGGCCTACTCAAATTATGGCCAGAGAGAAACTTGCTCCTACCGTACATTATAAAGTGCTCAAACAAAGAAATTAAATGGATGAATAACATTTCGGGGAAGAGAGTCATTATAGCAAAATGTTACCAAATAAACACAGTGAAGCCTTTCAGTAATCTGAGCGGTACGAGTACGTAGGCATGCTAGTGCGGAGGTATTTTCCCAGCATGTGACCCTGCCATAATGGCTGTGTCAAGTGAATGGTGTATGTTTGTGAATGAATGACTGTGTGAATGGCGATCAGTCACAGCGAGGCTAACAGACTTTCACCAACAGTGGGCTCTGTGGCCAGAGTGACGTGGCGATGCTCCACATAAAGAAAGATTCGATAGAGATCTGCAGAGGCAGTAAAGGCTGCCATGGTGACCGCTCAACCAGCAAGAACAATAAGACAGGCCGGCCATCGGGCACGGCCATCCTAAAGCTCCCTGGCTCCAGAGACAGGCTAGACAAAATAAAGGCTAAAACCACACACTTCACATCTCATTAGACAGCCCCACTGTGACAGCTGACTGGGAGTCCACAAAGTAAACCACTCCAAGTGTATATGAATGAATGAAAAACATAAATTAGAATGAAGTTTGCCCTGTTTGGCGAATTATTATCTCCTGTCAATTAAAGCATATTCTGTTTTCATTTAGTAAATAAATTAATTCGACAACAATTTACAAACAATACATATGTTCTTTTTATCAAACATGATAAACAACTGTAAAGAATATGAAAGAGTTAGGTAAGCATTAACCATGAGAGGTGGAAATGGACCTGTTGGCTTAGTCCACAGGGAAACATTTCACATTCAAGCTGACATTTAATCAATGCAGGCGCAGGCAAACATTATTAGTATCATTATTTCTTAAAAAAATAAATCAATAATTCTCCCTGTCTGGTATCACACATGCAGGCTCAGCAGCTCTGCCTCACCATCTCCATATCCTGACCAATGAGGTCTACTTTCATCAGAAGAAGGACCTGGTATAATTGCAGGGAGCCAAAAGTGATGTTCTCATGTGCTATCTCATAGGGAAATGCATCAAAAGATGTCTTTCTGTCATTTGGGGAAATGTAAGGTCCCTCGCTAACAAAATGGGCAGGCTTGGTGCACATGACAAAGGCCCTTAGGGAATATCAGGAATGTAGTAATATGCTTTTTACTGAGAGACGGCTGCAGGGACATATTCCAGACACAAACACCATCAGTACAACGACCGTAGGCAATAACGTCTCCCATATAGAATTATCAGTCATGGTTCGTCCTGTACAGTTGATATTTCAGAGAGACTCTGGGCACCTGTGGGGCATATGCGGTCGGAGTTAGTCATTGTCACACATACTCCCTGGCCCGCAGTGCTACGGTCCACCTGTGTTTATAAGTCTAATGCATCACAGTCCAGCACACTGCTGCGATCACAGCGGTCCGCTCCACCTCCCCACCGGCCAACCCCATCATTCCAACATCTGTCGGTCGGCTCCAGTCAGTGTCCTGTGGCAGCTCTGGTGGTGCGAATCGGCCCGAAGGGGTCCAACAACGGCACGCTTCAGTGGTGGGGGAGAAAGAGCGGCTGTGATGGTCATGGATTGTCTATTGATAGGGTGTGTGCAGTGAACATAGGAGCAGAGAGGGGTGAACAGGGGTTACGTGGGGCGAATGTGGTGTGAAAATAAACAAAGTGGACGTAAACAGTGGAGCCAACAATGGTGTGTCAGATCCAGGTCCCTCTAAGATTTATGTGCCTTCTGTATAAACACTAGAGAACTGTCTGCTCTCTGAGATCATCCTTTCCAACGTTTCCAGCCTTTGGATTGTCTCACCGCAAACCCAGAATCTGAACAACATCTCTCCAATACGTTTAGAGTCACACACACATGCACACATAACTGCTTCCACTATGACCTCGTCTTGGACCTCTGGACCTTTTTTCCCTGGAGCCTAAAGAAAAACAATCAAACCACTAACACAGGAAAATGCACATATGTCTCCAACAAATCTAACACTGCAGACTATAGGTCAGCAGCTGTCAGACTCACACTTAACGTGGTCCAAACTTCTAGATATTATCCTTGTTTTAAGCATGAGGTAGCCATCTTATCTTATGCATTTAGGTTTTGTATTTAGCTCTCTGGCACACATATTTAAACTTCACCCTGTTGCTCTGTGACATTCCCCAGCACCATTTGCTTCCACACCTTATCACCCGGCTGAGGTACTCCTACAGTCATATCAAGATGGAGAGAAAGAAAACATATCGAAACCCGTATTACCAAAGACTTTATGCTTTGTTAAACTTAATGTTTTCTCTGCAGCTCTCATTCTGGAGGGTTGTTTTCCATGGATGTGGACCAAAAGATAAAGACGTGACCTCTCAGTGGGCCGCCAGCTCCACAGGAACGTCACCATGAAGGCACTTGCCCGCTTGGCTTTCTTGCTGCCTTGGAAACTCTCAGAGCAAATATAGACTGACTGTCTAAGAGGGTTGAAAAAGAAACAGTATTTAAAATTAACAAAGCACTATTGTTCAAAATCACATCGACGGGGGGACCACCTGCAGAGGTTGATTTTTCCAAATGCTGTCTGTGTTCGTGAATATCAACTATTAAAATCTGTAATTAGAAGAAATTGTCAATTTGTAAACATAACTTTGTTATTCATTATTTAGTGTAATTGTTACAATGCTCTGCAATTTGGCCTCATTAACAAAACAATGAAATTAAACAAGAGTGATTAGGAAAACAAGCTGTTGCAAGGCATGTGAACAGCATGTTTCAGATTGTACTGTATGTGGTAAAAACATTTGATTTATTTTGCGCAGTGTTGAAAACCAGTGACCGTTGGGTAGTGATGTAATATTTCAAACAGCCTGTAAGTAATATGATTGTGTGGAGGTAAAAGGAGGCCGTTTATGATCACGGATTCAAACAGTGGACCGGTTGTGTGGTGTATCTATGCCACATGTGTGCACACGCACCAGCGAGTCCTCCGCGTGAAAGGCCTATGTGTCTGGGCGTCAGTGACTTAATGACAGCACTTACTGGCCTAATTCACACTCAGGTTCTTGTGCATATTTGAAAAAGAAAACAACATGCGAGGAAATCCTACAAACAGAGAATTGGTTGTGTCAGTGAGATTGAAGCTGAATGCTTTTAAGATTCATGTTTGACCTTCTTTGATCCTGGGTCTAAATATAATTATATTTATACTTTTAACTTACAGACATCATTTGGCGTGTTTTCACATCTGCTGCCCGAAAAAGGGAAACTTCTCAAAAACGAGATATTTTTCAACCCAAATCCTGAGCTATTTATGAGGTGAACTGCTGCCAGAAATGGTAAATGTAAGGAAAGGAGTGGTTTGGACCAAGAATCACAGAGAAGAGAGGGAACGAGGCAGAGATATGCAGGGGCATGAGGGTGGAGAGAGACTAAAACAGGACAGGGCAGAGCCATGCACATTTCCACACCCGTGTTTTTATTTGAGCATGTTGTGTCTCACAGGAAATGTCCTTCACTGTTTCCATGAAAACCTTTCTTCTTCTATGGTAAATATCGGACTATTAATAAGACGAGTCAACAGAACACACTGTGAGGAGATGACTAGAACTACAGTACAGTAGTTTTCCTGCTGCTTCTTTTTTCTCAGGACAGTCCCTGTAATTTTCTGTTGTCTGCAATTGTTACTGTCATTTCTAACAATGCTTGAATAACGCACCTACCTTTAATTACATGTATAGCTTCTCCCTCTGTGACTGGAAACCACCAAATTGTGATTAGATAACTCACACTTGAGTGACAATGTTTTACCATGAAACAACTTGTGCTCATGATTCAGATCCTGTGCTTTACAAACCACTGCCCAGCCAGGCATCTGATTATTAACTGTGGTGAGTTCACACGCACGGCAGCACAATACACGGAAACCCAAGTCTCCTGAGTCTAATGATATCACCTTTGAATGTGACCATCATTGTGGGCTGAATTATTAGGCACTTGCAGGCCCAGTTGCTCTTGTGTAAGAGCCTTTCCTGGCGCATCAGTGCACAAACATATCAGCGGTTGTCTTCTGTAGATAGAAATTGTGACACCGATATGTCTGGTCATTTCCTTGTCAGTGACTCATCACTGCACCACTGTACTGTACTTGTGAGGCTGAGAAGCGGTTTGAAATAAAACATAGAGTGGGGCCCGTCACTGTCAAGGCAATGGTGGCCTAAGGGAAGCATGCTGTCGGCTGCATGACCTCCTGTGTTTTGCTGTCTCTTGCGTTGTGTTGGTTTAACAGGGAATCCGAATGGAAGCCCTAAATCCCAGTTAATCTGACACAGCGCTGGGAGAGCTGGGCACTCCATAGCCACGCTATCTGATCATCAGCTTTGTACTGGCAGCCCCACTGAGATACAAACATCCTGTTTGGAGAGGGAGTGGGAGAAAGAGAGAGGGAGAGAGACAGAGAGAGAGAGAAATACCAGTCTAAATCGTCTCAAAATGCCTGTGCAAATGTGCACTGGAGGTCTCACAAGTTGATTTGTTTTTAAGTGTTCATGTTTGTTTACTCATTGTTCTTTTATGTTACATAGATTTCAATTCAGAAAAGTGTGGAGAGTGAGTCATATTAGTATGCAAACAGAAACCCAAGAGCAAAAAAGAGCAGCCAGTAGACTGAAAATTAGCCCAATTATGACTCCACAGCACTGCCAGTAATCTCTTGTCCCATCTGTGCCAGCCAGGCACAAAACATATACACCAAATATGGAGTTGCCAGAGGAAATGTCTCAGGATAAACTACTATGCGGTTAAACACAAAAGTTTGGGCACTTTACTGATTTCTTGTGCTGAACTTTGCAAAAAAAAATTGAATGGATGTAGAAAAAAATCTTGTTGCCATTTTGAAGTTTTCACAGAGCAGCATTGCCCCCTTGTGGTATGGTATTAATAGTGATACAAGATATTAAACATAGTTCAACTCAGAGTGAATAAAAAGTGTCATGTTACAGTAAAAAAAAAGAGATTTGCAATTCATATAAACCACAATTGGTTGAAAGAGTGTGAGCATGACTAAAATCACCACCAAGCATTGCTGCTTCCTAAATAACAGAGGAAATCTGAAACAATATAACCCGAGTGATGAGGAATGTGTGCAAGTCACATGGCTTTAAATAAGGATGTGGAGGCTCTTTAGCATTTTTGTCAAAGCCACAGATCCAGAGACTGTAAATGTGGCAGCGCTATTATGTGTTCAACACAAAACATGTGCTTCCGTATGACGTTCAGTGCCCACAAGGTGCAGGATGGCTGACTCACCCCAGTCACTCTGAATGGCTCTGTAGCTTGAGTGCACTGCTTTTCTTATATTGCCATGGATTTTGAACATGGAACGGCACAAAGCTTATTCTGCTCACAAAGAGGAACCAAAGATACAGGTTTTAAAGTTCATTGTACTTTTTACACAGAGTGTGATTTTTGTCATTATGGGGGAGGAAGTGGTCTGCACAGTAATTTGTGTGTTTGCTGTGGGAAAATGAAAGAGAAAGGACACTGAAAATGCAATCAGAAGTTTGTTCCAACAGTGACACAGCATACAGGTGGATATATATTTATACCACTAAATTAGCACATGTATAAGCAAAGCATCTGGTCTGTCCTCTGGAACAGTCTCAATGTATTTGTGATGTCCATATCAAATAAACAAAACTTAACTTAACTTAACACATATCACAACATCACAGAATTATGTTGAGGAGTCATTATGTGTATTAGATGATATCAGATGGTGGCATTAATAGTCATTCTTCCTTGTGACATATGGGTAATAGTTTGTGGCAGATGCCAGTGATAACAGTGGTTGGCATGGTGACTCATAGACACCTGGACATCAGCCAAGGATGGAAAAGGTCAACAGTTAGTGTGGCTGGTTTACACTGACACATTTCTTCTTCTTTTTTATTTTTTTATATTTATTTTCATTTTAATACCATTCACAAACACACACACAAGTAGCCACCCTAACCCACCATTGCTCACCACAACACCACCACCATCACACACAAATAACCAATTTCACTGCATGGCTATTATATTGTGGTTGGTATGTTTTTATGCTGGTTTGTTTTTGTGTTTGCTCTGGAACAAAACCTGAGGTCTCATGGGCTGAGGTCTGACTGCTACCCAAAAGGATCTAGCCAGGAAATCTGAGAAAAGCAGGTTTACCAAATCCTTGAGTTGAGTCTCCTGGCAATCAGGCTGAACTTTCTGTTAAGTCCTCAGGTGTCCATCCTCCTTTCAGGCAGAGAAATGACAACAGAATGAAGAGCAACTGAAAATCATGCCTTTTAAGGGAACCAGATGAACCTCTGCACTCAAATGCACACCTCAAAGTATGACTGTTTAAAGGACTCACAGTAGTTTGTATTGTCCTTTGTGCATTTTGCATTCCTTTGATTCTGCTCTCTATTCGCAAAAGAAGTCCTTGAGGCCCTGGAATGCAACTATCAGTGAGTCTATAGGTCATACACAATAGGCTGAATAATGTCAGTCATGACAGTATGTTTTATTTAAGGGGTGTCACATAATGCTCATGCAAAAAATAAAAAAAAAATCAGCACACTCTACAAGACAATATGCCACAAATAAGTAGAAATGGGGAGACCGGGGATGGTTGTAACATATGGGTCAGTTGAAACAGTTCCAATTTTGCCAATCATCTGATTCACTTTGTATATGCTCTGTTTAGTTATTTTTCTATACATAAGGAAGTATAAAGAAAAAACTAATTTAGAGGTAAGAAAGTGTTTTTGTTTGTTTCACTTCACTTATTTGTGTGACAGCATTACCTGCTTTGTAGTTAAACTCATCAAATTAAAATCACATTTATTGTAAGTCTATGTAGATTTCTTTCATGGAACTTGTTAGTGCTAATGTTTTAGTCGTTAGCTGTAAAGTAAGTAAGTTTATGGCTACAAGGGCCAGGGTTAGTTGTAACAAAAAGAGTCTGGGTTAGTTGTAACAAATGTTAACCTAATTTGTTTAACCAATATTTTAATTGCATTTTCTTTGAATGTCAAGGTCTTGATTAGAATGATGAGGGTTGGTTAATTAAAACTAACTGGTAAAAACTAAATTTTGTTGTTGCAATTTTACAATGTTGCATCTCACCCCAGGGTACTTTGCAACGAACCCAGACTATGGGATGAATTGTAACATTTGACTTCTTGTGTTTGAGACTAAACCATGCATTTTCTGTTTGTGTTGCAGAGTTACTAGCCACACCACTTAATAGCAGACGCATGTGACTAGTTTGTCTCACATTTTGGCTTAAATGAGCTCCAAGATACAGACAGAAGTGACAAAAATGTTACAACCATCCCCAGTCTCCCCTATAGTGACACAGGGCATTTAGAGATAATAAGGCAACCACAATGGCTGCCATATGTTTTGTCACTCTATGGCTGCTTCAAATCATGCTTTTCATCACTGGGAGTACAGGTGCTGCTCCCTGCCACAACACACACAGTAATGGGTTGTTGGTCTTGTGCCCAGTGTCCAGTTTTTCTCCATTATTACTACATCCAGATCATGATTATACTGCTCCCTGTGGACTGAAATCTTCACTGCACTCAGAAAATGAAGAACGGTTTTGACCAGTGAGAGATCACTGACTGCCCTGTAGTGATTTATTTCCATACTATTTTCTGTGGCTTAACAGGTGGTTTAACAAACTCTACACTTTACACTTGGCTTCTCCATGTTTTTTCTCAGTATACTGTTGATATTAAGTAGTATTCATAACAAAGCCAATTCCCAGAGTGATGGTATTCATACAACTAACTACTCTCTGCTGTGTATATGTTTGGAAACCTCCTTCCAAAATCTTCTCTGGCATCCTGACATCTATAGAAAGTTCCTGTTTTGTAACAGGAATTTCAAAGATCCATTATACTGTACACAGTTTAAGGTTATTGAAGCATGGAAATTAAAATGATCTAACTCAGGGACCAATCTGGATTTACTATTTAGTGTTTGTTTGTTTGTTTTCATCATGCTGGTGGTACAGCAACAGCAATATTGAGTGAGTGAGTGAGTGAGTGAGTGAGTGAGTGAGTGAGTGAGTGAGTGAGTGAGTGAGTGAGTGAGTGAGTGAGTGAGTGAGTGAGTGAGTGAGTGAGTGAGTGAGTGAGTGAGTGAGAAGAAATATAAAGAAAATACATAGGACTCTGAGCCAGGATTGCTGAGAGCAGTGATAAGATTTGAGGTGAAATGTAAGGAAAGCTGCTTCACTTTAGCTGACAAAAATCATTAGAGGGTGTGGTATATTGATGTGTTGATGAAAAGAAAGCTATTGAAGTAAAAAAGGTTTAGGTGGATAGGCTAATATACTACAAGAGCAGATAAAACTTGTTAATAAGATGAGAGAAAGTAAGGAAGATGACCAATTGGTAAGTGGGAGTGATTTCTGGGATTCTCCTGTGTAAGTAAGTAGTGGAGAATTTAGGGTTAGTACAGTGAAAGTATGAAGAGAATGGTTAAGAGAAAAAGGGGACTTGATAGATCTTGATACAGTTTGAAAAGACTAAACCGTGAAAGTGGATGTAATTTGGATTTAGTGTAGAAAACATTTTCCATCGTTTCATCTATGAGGTCTTTCAAGTCTCAGTAGTTTGGGTACATAGCCCAAGTGAGTCCAGATAGTCAGGGTCTGTTGGTGATCACCTTGCATCCCCAGGTGTGTTGACAGGGGCAAACAAAAGCCAAGACTGAAGGACCCCTCACCTCCACCTCCAGGTCTGGGATCAGAGGAGGGTGATACCCAAAGGAACATGAGAAGCAGAACCAAGGTGTAGTGCATAAATTTGTTTTGCACTGCCGCTGGACGACCACTGTCCTAAAGTTTCTTGTGAACTTCTTTAAAATTGGAAAACCCCATAAAATGATTTACAACTGCTTGTTGGAGGGTGCTGGCCAATCAGCGTGTCCATAAGCTGGAGCTTACAAACTATAAAATGTATTTACTAAAAACTATGATCTGGCATGTTTAAAATAGCCATGTGTGTGGGTGTGTAAATTTGAGTTTTATTGTTGCTGGCCTCCCATGTTATCTTTCAGTGTAGGAACTTTTTGAGTTGATTTAAAACGTCAAAGCAAAAATCTTGAATAAATTCTAAAGATTATTTTATATCATCAGTATTTTTACACTTTCAGCGTCTAGGGAAGGCTCAAGAGATAGAGCAGGTCATTCGAAATTTAAAGGGTCAGTGTATCAATCCCACATCCCGACAAAGCTGTTCGTTGGCAAGGTACTGAACCCCATGTTGCTGCTGTGTGGGTGAATGGGTGAGTGTGGCAAGTAAAGTGCTTCACAGTCAGTAAAACTAGAAAAGCAATAAATGTCTATTAATAAAAAAAAAAGAGTGTTTGGGTCATCAAAAGAAATATAGTATCTAGTAGGCTTCCTTACACCGTTAATAATTTGCTTCATAAATGAACCACCACCTTTCACTTTGGCAAGTCAGTGTAAATTTATAATTTCGTCACACAAAGTTACAGTGCAGGTCACCACTAGTGCCACTTGTATTATTAGATTATATCATTATTATTTAATTTGTATATAAATGTATATTGGGTATTTATCAAACAGTCTTTAAATTGCATTCATAATCTGAGATTATTTTGATTAGGTACAGTAGGCTACCCTAACCCTTTTTTTTTTGTCGTGCCCACGTCCTACGATTTTGTTGTGACTCTTCACTGATTAATATCAAAACCTGGGACAGATTACCTGAGTCATCATGACCTCCCTTAAGATATTTACACGTGACATAAGGCATTTCAATGACAGCAAACACAGTTTATCTAAAGGCAGCCTCTCCTATCACTTGAGCAGCTGAGGACAGAGTCCTATATCTTTATCTGCTGTGACCATGTCCTGCCCCCTCCCTCGTTCATATGTTTAACACATGCTGCTTCCACATATGTAACCATGGACATGTCACTGGATCAGAAACATCATTTCAGTGGTGCGTTCAGTGCCAACCTGTTGTTAAACATGGCAAAGGGATCACACGGGTGTCAGAGGACAATATTTATATAATTAGGCCTAAAATTGTAAAATAAATAAAATAAATAAATAAAAATAAAGTGAAATAAATAAATTAGCAGTTTTATTTAAATATATTTCATATGAGTTTCTGTTTTTGTTTAGGCTATATTTCACAAATGTAGTGACTTGTATCTTATTTAGAGCAGAGTTCTTCAAACGATACCGAAAGCGTGAGGTATCTTTTAAGCACTTACTCCTGACTAAGAGGACCCTCTCAAATGACAGCAGTGAAATGAGACTAAAATAACTAAATTACTTGGAAACAGTCAATCTAACTCTGCACCTAAGAGTGGCTCAGTCGCTGTTGCTGAATCGTTGAGGCAATAAACGGAGCTGTACAGAAGAGTAGACCTACAACATCCGGGCAATAGGCAGCTTGCGCAGAAACGGAATGGCGGAGGTAAGTGAGCGAAAACGAGGAATGCAATGAACCAAAATGATAGAGAAACTGGACCGATTGAGAGACTCGTGTCACTCCGTACGGTTCACACGACTGTCGACGGTTTCACCGGCTAGTGAGGGTCGGCTGAAAGGGAGCTACGGGGGCATTTATAGTGGGAAGCAGGGGAAGAAATGGAGAACCTCTCCAGCGTATCGCCTCTCTCCGCGTTCTTGGCTTTAAAGAGCCATTCCCCTCTGCCTTGATAGTAAAGCCGCAGAAAACAATAGCGAGCCCGGCGGGTCGAACACGGTGGTGCTGAACTATTTTCAGGTGCGCCGCCGCCGACACGGTGGGTGGGGGGGGAGTTAAAAAGTTGGGAGAGATGTCACGAATCGGCGGCGGCAAACTCCGTCCGTGTGTTTCGGAAATATTGAGAACTAGTTATTTCCTTGTGGCACTCGTAGTGAGCCGGGGAGAGAGGAAGAGACGTTCAGCACCAAGTCACAGGAAAGCGCCCCTGGTCAAACAGATCGCGCGCCGGTTGGGTCCGGAGAGGCACCAGAACATTTAGATGCTCACCGGACTTTTTTTTTTCTTTTCTTCTTTTTTAATAGAACTTCTTCGCCCAGTGACAGAGTGTAATTGCTGTCTGTGCTGGTACTTTCTGTGAGCTAGGGCGGGATTGTTTATCATCACACGGCCTATAGCACTCAAAAGTTTTTTCACTTCTGTAATAGTAGCCTAAATCTGGATGTTTCCACCCAAAGCCCCTGTCTTGTTGTGTCAAGAAGTTGATAGAACATAATGCTGTGCTGACACTGCACAAGAAAGCTCCTAATCAATCTAAGAGGAACAGAAATCACACCATAACCTGTGTGTAAAAAAAAAACCTGATGTAGAATTAAAAGAGGTTTCGTTGATGTTTCCATTGCCGCAGACTGTGGCCTCTCATGATGCAATCGGTGACACTTTGGTCCCAACTGCAGACTCTCAGAAGGGAAGAGTCAAGGAGTCAGCTGCCCTATAATGGGATGAAGCGGGATCAGCTACAATTTGATCCCATGTTGTTTGTGTGTACATGTGTGTGCACGTGCACCGCAGGCACACAGAGGAATGTGGTGCCTTCTTGTGATGTAGGCTGCTCATGTGCTGTTTTACATGCTTTTTGAATGCTCAACCCTGATGTGTGTTTGTGTGTTTTTGTAGGTGGACGAAAAGCCTCCGAAGATAAGAGTTGAGGTTCTGGCCTAGTGGAGAGCGGATGAGGTACAGCAATGAAGGCGCTCAGTGGGAGAAGCAGACATCTTAGCAGGCCTTAGAGGAGGAGAAGTCTCCTCGCCCCATGAAGATGGCAGCGCAATCCCACACTGTACGGTCAAGTTGAGCATCTGTATGCATCATAGCTCATAGTTTGAAATCCACAGTCTCTTGAACATATTTTTTCATATGAATACGCAAACAATAACTGATTCACTTACATTACCCATTATCTCAGTTATTTGCTGAAGAACCACAGAATCATACTGTCTGAGTGGACATATCCACTTAGATTTACATTATTTAACCACTGAATGTCATAATTGATTATAGTGCTGTAAGAGTTTCTCTTGTGTGTTCATGGTATAAAATGGTTTACAAAATATTCATATTCAATTTGCAGACAATGTATACAAACAGCACAACTTTTAATGAGGCAGTCAGAGATCCAAACTTATTGTTCAGGTTCTGTAACTGGATGCATTATTTCGGCACAAATGGACAGTGTCCTCCAAGCAGATGCAAATACAGATAGAACTTTTATTTTCACAATCACTTTTTCTGGAAGATGTACACAATACTTGGAGGTACAATGCTACACCACGGCCTTTTGTCCCATATCCCATAACTACTTCATAATATGTGTAGTCTGCAATAGTGAGAAATCTATGCTGTGAGCAATGAGCTCATTGTTACTCTCTGGCTCATTGTTAGAGAATATAATGCAGAGTAAAAATGTAACGGCTTAATATTGCGAGTTCAGACTGTGGTCCTTTTTCCTGAGTGGCATTGATCAGAACAAACATTCTTTTGAAAACTGAACTCGTATAACAGTTAATTTTCATATCTGCTTCAACCTGGGGCCTTTTCTAGAGGGGGCTTTAACTAAATTATCCACACAGCTTTGATTAGTTAACCCCCCCAAATATGGACCACCAACTGACCTGTTCTCTTCAGTTACAGCAGACTGGGTGGCCAAATAACTCCTTAAAAGATAATTACCGTTTTTTACAATCTGGACCTTATTTCTAGCATAATATGATCATTTACTCACCCAAAACTTTGGTGTCATTACAAGTCGTTCCGACGAAATTAGATCCAGCTGAGAGCCGCGTATCCGTATAATGCGAGAACACGGGGCAGCGCAATGCAGCCTCTAAATAACACATTATCTGCTGCAAAACTCGTTCATTTCACCAATATTTTGTTATGATACGCTAGTGCTATTCTCCTCTGAGTTAGCTGGTCAGCTGTTATCAACATCAGGGGTCTGTAGGTTGACCTTCTGACCTCTGACCTGGATAATGTCATCTCCAACCGTGGCCTGGCTTGTTGCGACGGCTAATGCTATGGTTCATTTCTGCATGTTTCCGACTCGTCAGAACAAAATGAGCAGCTGGATGAAGTTCAGCTTCCGCAGGCTTCCTCTCCGCAACCTGGACTCACTAAAGTTCCGGCTAGTTGCGCTAAAAATGGAATGAGCTGGGCAGCGCTCGGAGATGAGATCATCCAGGTCAGAGGTCAGTAGGTCAATTTACAGACGCCGGATGTTGATAACAAGTCATCCCGGACTCAGAGGGGAATAGCAGTAGTGTATCATCACAAAATATTGGTGAAATGAACGAGTTTCGCGGCAGATAATGTGTTATTTAGAGGCTGCATTGCGTGCCCTGCGTACTCGCATTATACGGATATACGCGGCTCTCGGCTGGATCTAATTTTGTCGGAACGACTCGTAATGACACCAAAGTTATCTGGGTGAGTAAATGATTGTATTTTATGCTAGAAATAAGGTCCAGATTGTGAAAAACTTATTATTATCCTTTAAGCAATGAGCATCCTTGACATATAACAGAACTGACAGATATCTAGAGGTCATTTTCAAGAAACCTGGGAGTGCTTCACATACTTCTGATTCTGTTTCCTTCCTTCTTTTCCCCTCAATCATCCGTCTCCACCTGTCGCCGTCTTCCTCTGTTTGCAGGCCAGTGAGCTTCCTTTGGAGGAGCTGCTGGCTCTGTATGGCTACACAGTGTCAGATCCAGAGAAAGAGACCTGTCACATGGCTGCCAGCCTGCCAGGCATGACACTGGACAAGGTGAGGCACAACCCAAGTCATACTGACACATGTAGTCCTCCTATATTGTTTTCTTGTACACATATTCTGACCATCAACACTAAAAGAAAGTACAGCAGATTGAAGTGTCAATGGATTCGTGGATGGATTAACAACATCTGTGTTGTTTTATTGCACTGCTGCATTTAGGATCAGATAACTGAGGATCTCTTTCCTGGGGAGGAGGAAGAAGAATCATCAGCTGATGATCTCACCCCCTCAGTCACCTCAAACACCTCAGATCTGCTACGCCGTCTCCAAGGTAACGTACACACAAAGACGTACATCTACACATGAATGTATAACGTTTAAACATCATCTTAGTTCAGTCATCCCAGCAGACAGAAACGTTTGGTTCAAGTGGAACAGCTTAAGGCCCACGAACACACTCAGGGGCTTTTTTCTGATTAAGCTTTGCAGAGTCGTAATGAAAGAAGGGACATTCCTCCAACCTCTGTTTGTGGTGGAATATTTTCTCCTAGTTCAATTTGAAAGCATTGCTTTTGCTGAGGCTGCAGCTTGTTACTCATAACTTCCTGCACACTTTTAATGGCATGACATGCCAGGGTTTATTATGTCAGGGTACTTCATGAAACCTTTGATTTGTTTCTGTATAATTTCATGAGACATTCCTGGTATCTGTGTGCTGGCTCTGTGTGCCTCCTGTCCATGAGACTGAATTACGTGGCATATTATAAGGCAGCCTGGTTGTGGTTTTATTTGAAATAAATGACAGTATGGTGCTGAGTCCACAGACTGGCCTGAAAAGTACAGTATATGGCATTCATGTTGCTTTTTAGATTCAATAACAAACCATAGAATAAAACAGTTCAGAATTTTCAGAAATGTTACAGTGATTTGTCAGCAGAAAGATATGGTTTTAAGCATTTTAAGCACCTTGTGGCTCTGTTTTGAAATGTGCTATACAAATAAAAACTATTATTAAAGCGATGGTTCACCCTAGAATGAAATTTCGCTCATTATCTACTCACCCTCTTGTGGACTAAGGGCTGGAAGAAGTTTTAGAGTCCTCCGTCCCTTCTCTGAGTTAAAGGGGGTCTTGGCGTAGCAGTGCATTTCAATGTAACGGTTGCAAGCGGACACCAGCGGTCTTCGTAAAAAAAAACATCCAAATACCTCCATGCTGCTCGTATTAATGTCCGTCTTGTACTGAAGCCCAGAGATGCGGAATTGTCCCGAAAAAAAAAAAAGTCCACATTTCAAGCTTGTTTGTAGCATTAGCTCCCAGTGTCTGTTGTCTGGCTCTTCCGCTGCCAGTGCACATGCGCAAGGTAGAAACTTCATTCTAGGGTGAACTATTCCTTTAAGATAGTATCAAGCTTTTTGACTGAATCTCAACATGTAACAGCTCAACAGTCTGTGAAATAACCATCTGTTCCTCTTCTCTGTTGTTTTGTTTCTTTAAGGTGGAGACAAAGACACATTAGTCAGCTCATCAGATGAGGACTCTGACAATGCCTCTATTCCCTCCAATGAAGAGCACAAGGTAGCAACTGAGGACAATAACGCATGTCTTATGGTGACTCAGTTGAGTCTGAGTCAGTTTAAATAAAAGAGACACAAAGCACACTGTACAGTATGATCCATTACACAGCACATCAGAAAACCAAATATCTTAACATCCTAGTACTAAGATAATGGATATCTCTTATATTTGATCTAATAAGAACAGGAAGTCTTGACAACCTCAAAAGCTGTACACACACCTGCTTTTTTTGCTGTGTTATACCTGTATTAGCGTCATGCATAGATCATATGCTGCAGGATTGATCTAATACTGTATGAATATAATTCCTGGGGTCACTCTGCTGGATCAACTGAACCTAAATCCAAACTAAGCCACAGGACATAGTATCTGATTTGATAACAGAACCACCAAAGCCACATGCAAGCCACTGATTTACTGGTTTTGATGTGCCAGCAAAAAAACCCAGCACTTAGAAATGTTTTCATTTTTACAAGCTCGAGGAAACACCACTGGGGATACCTCAACCACACAGCACAGATTTCTGTTGTTCAGCTGTTATTAGCTTATATGACACATCTGAGAACCGACTGTCTTTGATTTCCCTCTCAGGAGATCATGGTCGGCTCTATGTACCAGGCGAAAATCCCTCCGTTCAGTCCGTATGCCCACCAAGAGAGAGGTAAAGAAACTTCGCTTCTTGCATTAAGTCATTTCGGTTGATTCAAGCTAACATTTTTAAAATCTTCCTCCTATCCTGCTTCCTCCCATCTCTGTGTCAACTTCTTCTGCCTTGTCCGCTGCATCTCCTCCCTCTGCTGCGCTCTAGCCTACAGCAGTGAGGACCAGTTGCTGTGGACGCCAGGTGTGCTGCCGGTAAATGAAGTGGAGGAGTTCTTGCTGAGTACACAGAGACCACGTGGCCAGGAGGGGGCAGCATGCACACTGATGCAGGGGAACACTGTCCGAGACAATGAGCAGGTACAGTAACTTGGCTCTGGATCCCAGATGACACTGTCATCTATGTTAAGTGTTATCTATGCATTTCCAAACGATTTTCTCATCCTTTTTTCTTTTGACTCTCAGGCACTGTACGAACTGATAAAATGTAACTTCAATGCAGAAGAGGCACTGAGACGACTACGCTTCAATGTGAAGGTGTTCAGTGGTATGAACCGTTGTCCTACTTTTTCCAACTTTATTGTTTGTCGGGTGTATGGTTTTGATTTGGGTGTCATTTGGTTGTGAAGAAAGACCAGAGTGTATTGTACAGTATGTGAAAACATCAGCTGCTGACAGATGCCAAAATGGTTACCTTAAGCCCACGATTTCTTCAGATCTACAAAACTGTCGCGTTCAGCAAAGTCACTGTGTTTAAAAAGCAGCGTCTCTGAGCCTTTAAATTCTCAGTTCTGTGACTGCAAAGTCAACACAACACAAGTGATGGCAAAGGAATTGTTCAAAACTGTGCCGCACCTGTGCAGCTTTTTGACAAAATCAGAGACGCTGTCATCTGTTTTATCCTTCTGCAAAGACTGTTTGCATAACATGTCACCCTTTTTGATGCTGTTGATGCGAACATTGAGGTTTTCTGCAAACCTGTTACAAAGACCCTGAATATACGAAAACCATTGGCTTTGTTGGGATTTGTGCAGATGGGACCCAGATAGTCTGGTAACAAGTGGGACTAAGGCTGCTCAACAAGCAGGTGTTTCTCAAGGTGAATCCAGTGAGCACCAGTATTGAGAGTAACACATTACTAAGTAAATCATTTTAGCAGTAATTAATACTGAGACTAATTACTATTTCAAATTATGTAACATAATTGCAGTTATTATCATTTAAATGGGTTAGTTACTCTTTACTTTATGTGAATATAGCCGAATACTTCAGAAGATTATACATAGTTTGTGTGATTATTAGTTACTTGGTGAGCATGGTCACAACACTACAATGGTGGATCATTTAGGTCTGAGGTTAGAAATATAGGTGTTATGTTCCCTCTTTGAGACAAAGCACAAAACAACAGTGGTGAGCTGTCGACTGTGTACAGCTGTGTGCAGGCCTGTTGAGGCTCTAGTAAAATATAAATATAACATTTTCTATTGTGTTTTATTGTTTCACTGATAATGGACAAAATGATAGATCCACATTTTGTCACTGTTCATTAATGTGCACTGTCCTCAAACAAATAAACAAACAAATCCATTTTCTATTGTGTTTTATTGTTTCACTGATAATGGACAAAAGGATAGATCCACTTTGACGTTGCCTTGTCCTACACTGTGCCACAGGAACACTACAATAACAGCCCATGTTTACATTAATGATGGAAGAAAAAAATAATGTGAACGTTACTTTTCAGTTATTTTTATGAAACCGCCATTTGTAAAGTAATTTACTTAAATTTCAAGAGAAGTAACTGCTACTCATTACTGATTTTCAGTAACTTGCCCATCGCTGGTGAACACATGGCCTGATGCACACACAGAAGTTGATGCATTCATCCCTGCAAAATCATTTTCCAGTAGAGAATACAAGGTTAACTGTGTGTGATGCCCTCTCAGTGCAACATCAGCTGTTGACCTGAGCTCTGCGGAACAAGAAATATTCACTGATGTGACCTCATGAATGAGGCTCCAGTTTAAGTCCAAGGCCATCACCGTAGTGTGTTGTGTAGAAAAACTGCCCACCGCTGGGCCACACTGCCTTTTTCCCACATTCTGTCTGTGGGAGCTGTGGTTTCTCTGTCGACTCAAGACCAAATATAAGTGAATGCAAGACATTTAGTGTCTGTTTCACAGCAGCAGCTTGGCTTCGATCACCTGTGGCACAAAACTCAAATGGCACTTTAAAAAAAACAACAAATGTTAATCTATTATGTGTAACACTATAATCCCACTGGTGCTCTCTGCTCTCTTTAGATGAGCTCTGTGCCTGGAGTGAAGAGGAATGTAGGAACTTTGAGCACGGCTATCGAGTTTATGGAAAAAACTTCCACCTCATTCAAGCAAATAAGGTGAGTACCCAGGAGATGAGAAGTTGTCCAAACCTGCACCTGCACCCACATTCTACGTCCGAAAGCAACAAAAAAAACAACCTTTTCCACTTCCTCAGGTACGAACGCGCTCTGTGGGCGAATGCGTGGAGTATTACTACATGTGGAAGAAGTCTGACCGTCACGAGTACTTTACCCAACAGACCACCAGGCTCAGCCGCAAGAAATACAGCCTGCAATCAGGGAACATGTGAGTACCGTGGAGTCACTAATTAACAGTCACGCTCTTGATTGAATCGTTTGATCTACAGTATATGGAATATGAAAAACATGCACAAACAATCTGTGACTGGCACTGGTCAACGTACTGTCACGCTATGCTCCGTGTTAAATTCCCTGCAGTGTGACAACTGATGGGGTGTTAAGAGGGTAGTTTCTCTCGACCACAACTAATGGAAAATCACACACTTGTGTAGTTTCTGCTTTTCCTTTAGAATAAAAAAAATCTCTGAGTCTATTTCTTAGGACTCAATAAGCTTGGATTCTGTTAATTTCCTCTGTGTGCTTGTTTCATCCTCCCATTAAATCTTCAGTGTAGTAGACCTACCTGTTTCATCAGGGCTTTCTTAATCTATTAATTCATCTTTTGTAGCTCCACACAACAAAAGCAATCTAGACAGTAATCCAACTGGTATATCATAATTTAAAATTCCCTCCTTTGTCTGGTTTACTTTCTGGAAGTAAATGTTATTGGGAAACAGGACCACTGTGTTCCAAAGAAAAGGCCTGGCTGATTTAGTTTTAAATGTCATTTTTTAATTATTTGAGCATCAAAATGAGTTACTATTCTCTTGGATGGCAGCACGATTTTCAACCTGGTGGCGTCAAACATGCAAACTGCAAAAGAAATTAGGTACATAGAGGACTTTTTACTCTTGTTTCTTTGGATTCTGCACTGATAACTTCTCAATGTCTCATTCTTGGTGTTCTGTTTATATTAACTTTTTTTTTATTATGACAGGGAGTGTTGATAACGGTTAAGTTGAGTTGACTGCACCAGCCTCTAACCGTTGACACATTCCTTCCTGTGCTGACATTGGTTTTGTTTTTTGTTTTTTCAGGGAGTATGGAGACCAGGATGGTGAGCTCGGGGAGCTGGAAGGAAGAAACAATGCGTCAGGCTTGTTGTCTCACAGCTCTGTGGGCCCTGGGCAGCTGGAGTCTCCATTACCTCCACAGTCAAAATTGGACCTGGACAAACGGGGTAACTCTCTTTCCGCTTATGAAAGCTTACACTCTTCTCTGTATTAAATTGACTTCATGCCACAGTACAGTAAATTTGCCATCTAAAAAATGACCAGCCCTAAACATAATCATAAACAATGACCCGAGGATCACAGCAAAGACAGAGCTAATTGGAAGAGACACACACTTGGACTAAAAACAAAAAAAAATCTCCACTTAATTTTATCAGTTTCATTTGAAGTTAAGCTGGTCTGCCATGAATATAACATGTGATAAACAATCGCACACACAATGTGCCTGAAGGACCGAGTTTCTGTACCTACAACCATTTTTCAGTATAACTGTTTCCATGACATGTCATATGCATTCTCCAGATCATATTTTTTCAGTGCCCGTCATGTTATATTTGCAGTCCTGTGGATTTTATTTTTATTTCTTATGTTGATGACATGGTGTAGGTTTTGTGATCACATTTTCATTATCTTCTTACGTTCTTATTTTCAATGTTCTTACGTTATGAATCATTTTATGTCTCCCTGTCTTTGTTTCCCCCATGACCCCATTGTTTGCTTGCTTCTTGTGTGTTTTGTGTTGTTGTGTTGTGCATGCATGTATGCATATCCATGTGTGCGTGCGTGTGTTTATGCTGTGCATGTTGACTCGGTGCTTCAGAGGAGGAGGGCCGTCCCCGGCGCAGACGAACTCCCCGCTTTCACTTAAAGCCATGAACTCATCCACACAGGCCACAGAAAGCAGGCAGGGCCTGCAGGTAAAGAAAACAGGAAGCTCGAGAGAGACGAGAAATAATGTTGTGATGGGAATTACATGTTACTCATTTACATGTGGTGGTGTACAGTCAAGTTCAAATCAAAACCAAAATTAGCAGGACTGATAGAGACATTCATGAACCCTCCTCTGGCTATGCAGCAGATTCCACATTTGTTTATGGATAGTGTCATATTAAGTTGTTGAAGAATTATTCAACCCTTGTCCTCTTGGCTTTGTGTTTTTAAAAGCAAAAGCAAAACACGCGAGTGGTTTTCTTGCGGTTCGTGAGAAAGGGCAACTCATACGGCCTCAAGCAAATACAACAGTTGTAATATCCCATGGCACCCAGAGACAATTAAATCATGCACTGTATATTTGATACATAAACATCCCATAAATTTGTACATGAAACATGCAGCATCAGAACATTATTAGTGTTTAAAATGAAGCAGTAATAAAATATATAACTGCAGTTCCAGCCATTTTATTAACCACACTATGAATGCTTTTATATCCATTCAGATGGTGAGCTGGTGATGGGACTGTCAGAGCTGTGTGGAGATGGATGTCCTCAGCAGCTGTTTGGCTGTCCCTTTTCTCTGCCGCCCATGGACGACTTACGGGATCCTGGTTCAGATCATTGTTGTCCCTCAGCTGTGGTCCAGCTCCAGTCCCAGCCCTCTGCCTTGAGCACCCAGTGGACATGTGGGAGCCCTCCGTCCTGCAATGACGACCACTGCCTCCCAGGCTCCTGCTTCTTCCAACTACACATGCGAGGTGGACCTTTTGATTCTGAGGATCCTAACTGTGGTCCGCCTGGCAGTGGAACTGGTGCCCCACATGGGCTGCAGGTGGAATTTGCCCTCCCGTCTGCCTCACCTCCCTCATCTGCTGCCCTCTCTTCTCACTTTCAGCCATTTGGCAGCCTTCTGCACCCCTCTACGGTTAAGCATCCTCACTCACTTACACAGTGATGGAGGTACGGGAAAATCTAGACCGTGTAGTACTTTGTGGTTTGCCCTCTGTCAAACTCATTGATCGGTGTTGGTCTTACACCAGGACAAAAAGTGCATTTACCTAACTTTGTGAAAGAAGGATGGACCTACTACCTGTGCTCGGGGAGACTTGTCTGTCTATGCCCTCTTTTTTTCAACTCAAACATTTGAGTCTTCTGTCTATTGTGGAAGAGTTAATCACTACTTTCAGGTGTTGATTACGTGTTAATAGACATTGTGTTACCACAATGTGCATCGGAGCAGCGCTACTGGTTGGCTGTTGGTTGGCTACTGTACTTACTTGCAAAAGCACAGTGCAGGGGGTGAGAGCTGCAGTGACCATGCAAACAAGCCCCAGAGGCACATTGCCCTTGGTTTCCGTTTCTCTAAAAAAACATCAGTGATAGACAATGTGAAAACTGTTGCTTTGTTTTCCCATTCATCAAAAATGGAAAAGTTTGACTTTTGAAATTTTATATCCGATAACATGTCTTTGTGTTCTGCTAATTTCTGCTGCTGCAGCCATTTGAGGTCTGCCTTTGAACAGTACCACAGTGACATGGCCGCTGGAGGTTTCCTTTCAAACAATATACAATAGTTTATTTAATACTTAAATCGTCCTCTACTTAGCCTGTGATTGTCTTTCTCTGTTTTTGGTTCTTATCTATACTTCTTTGAGCCTCCTTCACTCCACCTCTGTCTGTACAAGAGTCAATTTTTCTCAAGACTTTTGTAATAATATGAAGATATGAAAATAAACAACATTTTCTATGGTTTATTTAAACAAAGAACAGTGCAGGGGCAACAAGGGGCTATTCGTTTTCTTTTTAGTCATGCTTTTACCGGTTTTCATCCTGATTTTTCCCTGAGGAATTATAAAGGTTCAGTGCTTTGTCATTATTTCTGATCACTGTCACTGCCATGTTCATTCATAAACGTGGAGAGCCTGTTATCCTAACCCAAACCCTAATAGGCTTAGAATGAAATATGTAAATGTATAATGCACATGTTAAGATTTGCAAACATTGAATCAAAACACAGTTTCTCAGGTTCTGCAGCTTTGATGATCTGTAAGACCATTCATCAAGGGCCGACCTTCAGTGATAAGTGGAACTCATTCTGGAAAGGTGTCACGTGTGTGTATATAGTTAGCAAACTATTGTTAATGGAAATTTCTTGGATGAAAACTCACCTTGTTGGTAAAAGAAAGAAACATTTGTAGTGTTGGGGTCATCTTTAGCCTCTTGATCACATTTCTTTATCATTAAATCTTAACGTTTAGCTCTTTAAACAACAGCAATAAGGAAGCAAAAAAAAGTACTAATATCCAATTCCTGCAGATGTGTAAACAAAGGAACAATAGTAATATTTAGAGTTGTGTCTCTCTTTTCCCACCTGAGGTTTCCTTTGAACATCCTGACTAACCTCCACCAGACATGATGGAATATACTGAACAATATCACACAAATATGCATTTAAGATTCTAATGAATAATACAGATTTCTTATTAACCAATATCTAACAGTTCCTCTACTCCCTCTCAGTCCCATCAATTAGACTTGTCAAACCGTCACGTGAGTTTGGGGAGTGACAAACTTTTCTACTCTTTCTGAATTCTCAAACTCGGTGCACTTTTATCATACATGCACTATCAAGTAAATTGGCACGAGTGAAATTATGGATTTTAAACCTGAAGTTTCATGCGTCAGAGAAGAAGCTGTCTAACAGAAAACTGGCTGATGTTGTCTTCAAAAGACCAAGAATTGTGACTTAGTTCAAATGTGATGGTGTAGATATGACAAATACATGAAAATGGTTAAGGTGTCACAGTAAATATTGTTTGATTATTGAATATTATGTAACACAGCAGAAATGAATGAGCTTTAAAGTCCCTCCAACAAAATTGAAATGAAAATGTTCTTCTGCATGTGAGTACATTAGGGTCACACTCTTGTCTCTAAAGAGGTAATGGAGACATTACAGGCAAGATGGCAAGAGGGTTTTGCTGCTTAATCTTACTTTCATCTGTCTGTCTATTTATTCCTTATTTCTGTCTAGAAATGTTTGAGCTCTTCCTGTGATCCCTGTTTAAAGCCAAGCCGGTGTCAGATTAATGTTTGTTTTGTCTATGACTGTTTACATGAGGGGGATTCAGGACAAGATCACGAAGGCAGGAAGCGGAGTAGAATCACTGCCTTTTGTTAATTCTTTATTTTTACTTTTATTTTTAGCAATTTATATATTGCACTGCTTCTGTTATGTTGTTTATAATTATTCTATTTTGTAAAGACGACGCAATTAAAATGAACAATGGTGAAATGTCACAGTGTATTGCTATTATTTGAGCAGGGAGACGCATTTTGTAAACTTCATGTTCACTGGTAGAAAACAGTTGATTTGAAGGTTAATCTGGGGGGAAGTGATTTTCAGATGCCTGTGCCTCATTTGCCTTTGTTTACAGTAACTGTGTTTAGAAGAACCTCTTATCTGCATGCCGTATTCAGGAAAAAAAAATCATTTGAACTAATTTCCTATGTATTATTGTCACTTAAGTGAAAAATGTTCAAATGCACAGATCACGCTACATTAATGGCTGTGAAAACACCATTAGTTGGTCTTGCACCAATGAGATCAACACAGTCTTTATTGTGTTCCATGCAGTCATGTGCTGTGTGTGTCCACTCAGATTATAGACACACAGACCAGTACTTGCACCAGACATGCTTCAATTAGACACAGCTATCTCATTAAGAAGCAGGGAAGGTAAGGAATGTTTAGGGAAAAACTGGAAACATGTCTGTTGAAATGAGGACAGAGATGAAGGTTTTTATTCTTTAATGATAAATGAACTTACAACCTCTCAAGAAACTGAAATTTGATCTGCTAACAATTATTTAAATAGTCATAATTATGAAGCTCAGTTGGCTGTACATGTGAGTTATATTAGGAGTTGTACATAAACTGCTGTGACTCCCATCAATATTTCCACCAGAATACAGTGGGTGGCGTTGTCCCTCTGCTTAAAGTGCAGTATGTAAATCATCTTTGGGAGATGATGACTGAACATGCGGGCGGTCTGCACAGAGGGGGATTGTAGTGCATTTGTTGTTTGACCAGTTTCTTTGAGTGTTGATTCTTTTTCAAACATAATCAAATCAGGATAAGAGGACACTCTCTAATTAATCATGCCCCAAACTTTGTCAACTTTACAATGTAGAAACTCAGTAGAAATGGGCACATGGTAGATTACCTGAATATGGGCAGCCATGGAATCCAAGGGCATTTAAGGAGTACTGTAAATATAGGCACAAAGCACATAAACAATAGTCACTGTGTGGCTAAACAATCTATGTTAACCTTAAAAATTTAGGACATTTGGCAAAACTAAGACAACTAAACCAACAACCAACCAAAATCACAAAGACCCAGAAAATCAAGAGCTATGCATTCACTATGGTGACACCCTAAAACAATGTAAACAGACACTGAGAACTGAGAGACCACATCAAAAACCATATCATCCTAATTGAATAATCAATAAAATCAAATACTTTTTTGGACCACTGAATGGAAGACCTTAAACCAAAACAATAACAGCAATCTGGCCATTCAAAATGCATATGGTTTAAGCACTTCAAATAAGATCAAACATAAGGATGTTCATAAGTGTTCATGGTACCAGAGCAGATCGGCTCAGTAGGCTAGGTCAATGATTGATTTTGTAATCTTATCATCTGACCCTGAGGTTGCATTTTCTGGACAAGTTACACCTGGCTTGACCGAGCCGCTGCTCCTCAGCCTGGCTCGGCGTTTGTACAACCAATAACCAAGATGCGCCGATCAGACTAGGTCAAGCTGCGCTTGCTCAGTTATCCTGGATTTCTTTATTCCACTTTTGTGGAATACTCCCCCCCAGGGAGTATGCCAATCCAGTCCACATGTGTTTTGTGGATTTGGAGAAGGCATATGATTGGTTGCCCTGGGATATTCTGTGGGAGGTGATGTAAGATGAGGTGTCCACCTCTCATCCAATCCCTGTATGCTGAAAGCAGCAGCTGTGCTCTGAATATCAACACAAAGTCATAGGTGTTCCTGGTGGGTGTTGGTCTCCGCCAAGGCTGCAGCTTATATGATCATCAATCGTGTTTGCTGTTTGTTGTTTCTTCATGAACAGGATTTCAAGGCGTAGCTAGGATGAGGATCAGCCCCTCCCAATCTGAGGTCATGGTTCTCAGGGGCCTTGTTCATGAGTGAGTGGACAGAGTGCATGAGATTGGCCTGAGAATTGATGCAGCAGGACGGGTATTGCAATTGCAGTACTGTTGTGATTAAAGGGGAGCAGCCAAAAGGCAAAGCTATTGGTCTACTGGTAAGTCTTCATACCCTCACCTATGGTCATGAGCGATGGGTCATGACCAAAGAACGAGGTTGCAATTGGCCAAAGTGGGTTTTCTCCAGAGGGTGACTGCGGTCTCCCTTGGAGAGAAGGTGAGAAGTCATTGTGGGTTATACAAATAAAATTGCCTTGCCTTGCCTCCAGGGCGCCTCCCTAGGGAAGTGTACCTGGCACGTCCAGCTGGGAGAAGAAGGCCATGGGGCAGACGAAGGACCAGGTGGGGAGACACAGTTAGTATATAATAGAATGCCTTTATTGCCATTGTACACACAGTACAACAACATTTAAAAGTGCTTCTGAGACAGTGCAACATGTAAAAAGACAGATCAAGCACATATCATTAAAAAAAAATAAGTGCACCATGAGTACTTTTGCATGAGTATGTTTAATGATTGCATGTGGGTGTGCAGGTGGTGTAATGTGTTAGTCTAGTTATATTTTTTATTTTTATTTTTTATTTGATGCCACAAAGCTTGTGTAATGTCCTTCACATCCATACAGGCCTGCCATTGATTTTTGGCTTCCAGTGCATCTGCGTCCTCAGGATCCTGCTCTTTGACTGTGTCCTTGACTGCTAAACTCCACCTGGGTGTCTGGGTTTCCTTATTCGCACCTGGTTGCTGCTGAAGTTCATCCCTGCACTGACCATTCAAATATGTGCAAACTCACACACCAGAGACTTCACAGCATAGTGCTGAATTTAAAATTTGTTTTTCATTGTTGCAGACATAGTCACACCGTCATGTCCATTTGCCTGTTTGATGCAAAATCTTATGTCTAAATAGCATTTTTAGTACATGTCTGGCCTTGTGCTCCTGTTTTCTTTCTGCCTGACACCTTATCTACTAAACCAGGACAATGACATATAACAAACTGAGCTGTTGACCTTGCAGTGTTTCTTTCACATCCATCTCTCTTTGCATCTTTGGATTTGTTTCTCCAAATTTGCTCATCATTATGTTGTTTGGCCCTAGTCGCTTCCCCACAGCTGTGGAGAACATGTTAAGCACAGACAAGTGATTCTGCTGTGGCATGTAAAAGCCCTGAGTTTAATATTTATTCTGTAATGTTTGTATTTGCATATCTGAACCCACTGACATTGAACTTATCAACAATAATATTAAGTCAGTCTTTTAAAAAGTGATAAAGTTGACATGTCATTTGGTGACCACCTAGTAATCGCTCGCTCAGTCTCTGGACAGAAGAATCAGACGGCCTGCACCATCCTGTGACAGCACAAACGGAAAACTGCCTAAGCATGACAGACACTTCCTGTCAGCTGACCCTACCCCTACTCCTCCTGTTTTTTGACCATGAACAGCTCTACTGGAAACTCCTCTTTATTGGAAAGAATGTATGGTCTGACAGACTTATGTAGTTGGTGCTTGATGTTATGCCATCTACAAAGTCACTAGAAGGCACGCATAGCATCACTGATACACACCAGTGACCCAATTCTCCATGAGATTCTAACTAAGAAAGTATCTAACTCCAAATTAAAAACATGGTAGTCTTTATTTTTGTCACTCTTTATAAAGTCAAATCGAGAGTTTTAAACTCAAGAAAAGAAAAAAACTTTCACTGAGTGGTTGTAGGACTGCTTGTTGCCTTTCCTTCACTCCCCCTTGCCTGGTCCTCTACTGCCCTCTTCTGGCCTTTGGCTGCACATAAAGGACTTTTTGCAGTTCTTCTTGAGTGGGCACCCAGGGGAGCAGTATGGTATGTATAATAAAAACTTTTGTAAATGCACTGTGTTGTGATCAAAGTGGAAACGCTGCATGACTGGTCTGTCTGGAAGTGATCAGATCTAAACAGTTCAGAGGCAGGAGAGGGTAGAGCCTCAGTTTTAACAGTGTAAATTTATCTGTCAGTTCATGCACTTATTTGATTGATTGATTTGACAGTTCAATATAAGTTACAAAGTGCAAGGAGCAAGGGAGTCATAGTGGCAGAAATGGTCAAAAGCAGAGACACCATTCAATGGGCTCTTTGCACAGCTCCACTACTTTTCTGAACTTAATGCTGCTCATTTGTTTCCTGTCTTAAATATACATATTGGACAAACTGATTAATTCAGGTGTGTCTGAGTAGTCACAATGGTCAAATACACCTGGATGAATCAGTTTGTCCAATAATGTAAGACAGGAGATAAAGGAGCAGAATTAGGTTCAGGAAGTAGTGGAGCTGTGCATAGAGCCCATTGATTTTTGTTGTCGGTCCTATAGGAAACAACATGTGAATCACATGACGAAGATTTTTTGTTTTAGCCCCAAAGAAACTGGTTTTCGTCTGAGTGGCAAAACATGAATTTGTGATAAAATATGTTTAGTTATGTCTGGATACAGCTATAGCATATTTAGCATATTTATGAGGGATATGAAAAAATAAGAAGAGCATGTGGAGAGTGGAAGAGCAAGAAATGACGTCATGTGTCATAACTGCAACTGCTTCCTCTATCTCATCTGGCCTCCTGTTCTACAGGCCAGGTTGCACAGGCTGATTAGGAGCTATAGTGTAAGCTGTGCAGGGCTATTTATATGGAGGGAATTAATGTAAAGTGGCTATGTAAGATTCAAGGTTTTTTGTTTTGTTTTTTAATAAAAGTGCAATTTACATACAGACAACAGCTGCGTCCATTTCCTGCCTAATCAGCTCTGGATGTAAATAATACATTGATTATGAGGCCGTTTGAGCGGGTTTGAAAATGTCATTGAAACCCTGAGGGCCCATGAGTAACATTTCAGTGAATTATAAAACAAACTGGTCATGGAAACAAATGTTGCGCAATGAACAATTACCCTTCAGGTTGAGAGATATACAGTATGTTGACGTTTTTCTTTGTCACATTAATGACCCTTTGAACAAAATGTAAAATATTGAACATCTTCCGACACAGAGAAAAATAGAAGTACGGAAATGTACTCAAAAGGGCTCCAGGCGTACCTTTTTTAGAGACAATTTTGTGTGGAACATTTATGTGGCTTTTTTACCAAAAAGGTACACATAGGAGACATAGGACACACTCTAGAGTGCAATAATTGGCCCTATAAGGTACAGTGGGACAGAACTGTACCTTTAAGTACAGAAATGTCCCCCAGTACCCTATATTTTTCTCTGTGAAGAATAAAACAGCCCGCAACAGCCTGAATCTCCAACTCTGAACCTCCAACTCTGAACCCAGACACAAAAAGTCCTGTTCTGACAAAATGTTACAGAAATAGTATCATTTTAAATGAAATATATGAAAATACAATAGTAAATATACTGCATAATGATTAACAGCTGGAAAAAAAAAAGCATTTGCTTGATGAACCTTTGTCTTTAACAGGCTACTGTGGCCCCTAAGGCACTTTCATCACACTGTATTGTCTCATTAAGTAAAACAATGATGCACTAATGAAAAATAGTAAAGTTAAAAGATAACTTGATCACAAATATCAAACTGTAATCTTTGTCTGAACACACCCATCTGGTCAAGAACATTGGCATTGGTTTATGGCTGTCCGAGATGTGCTGAATCAAAAACTGTATTCTTATTGCCCTTGTTGTAGTCTCGCAGACCAGAGACAATTCCCTTCCTGTCTCTGGGCATATCTGTCCATTACAACCAGAAGGGGGCAGAGAAATATCAGTTTTTAAATGTTTTCTTTGCGCTGTTATGCTAAAATCTCCATGTTGCTCCACTTTGTATGTAGATCTCCAGGTACAAATGTGCATAAAGCCAAATAAAGCTGCAGCAGCGTGTGCGCATGTTATTACCTGCTTTTTCAAGGGTGTTAAACCAACATGGTGTTTATCAAGTAAACAGAATTAATTGTTAATACACACTTGTGCTGGTATGCCGAGTCCAGACTGAGATGGCCTGGTATTAACTGCTGTGGGGGGGGCTGCCTGGAGCAAAATAGCACTCCAGCTTGGCGCCATGCTGGCATATAGTCATGTTAATTTACATAGTGACCCCTGCAGGACATATTACTGTAAAGTCTCTGCTTTTGATGAGCCAGAAGTTCTGTCCCCCTGCGTTTTTCCTGAACACCCACCAAGCATGTGCTCTCTCTGTGTGGGTTCACCTCCCAGCGACTAGGTGTTGACTAATCTGTTAGGACCTTATTTAGAGTCTGTTTGCATTTTTGCTCGCTTGCACAGAATTCTCTCTCCGGTGAGAGGCAGGAAAGTGTGGATAAGGTGAAGTAGCCCACTCAACAGAACCCAGCAGCTCAAGTGTTTGCCCTGTGGGGCTTTAATGAGAAGTGCATGATGGGATAAGATCATGTAGGGCTCTCATGTCTGATGACTTCAGAATGGGGGCAGAGCTGAGTCACAGCCTTAACAGTGCATTTGTATTCCAACCATTGATTAATTTCAGATTACCTCAAATAAGGTCAAACTACCATTTAAGACCCCCCCCCCCCCCTTTTTTTTCTTTCTTTCTTTCTTTCTTTCTTTCTTTCTTTCTTTCTTTCTTTCTTTCTTTCTTTCTTTCTTTCTTTCTTTCTTTCTTTCTTTCTTTCTTTCTTTCTTTCGTAGTCTTCTCCTTACTTATTTCTTCCCATATTTATCCTGAGTGCAATTTGAACGGATCGTTTACTGACTCTCACGCCATCTCCTCTCCTCTCTCTGGTCTTCTGCCGGGTCAATGTTTGCCTTCTGTCGACACAACAGACATTTAAAATAAAGTTGGTTTGCAAGGCAGACAGAGAGAAAAATTAAGTTAACCGCATGAAGGTTTCCTCTCCTGCGCTTTGCACGCCTGTGCTTCCCAAAAAGACACGCACAGTTTGAGCCTAGTTGTGATCAGATCAGAGCCAGAGAGGAGCCAAAGGAGGAAGTTGGAAGGAGGGACCAGTGCAGAGCAGTGTGTGTGCGTGTGTGTGTGCGTGCGCGTGTGTGTAAGTGAGTGAGGGAGCGGAGCGAGGGAAGAGTGGATCCGCCGGACGCGTCCAGCTCTGTGAAATCGGAGGATTTCTTCACTCGTGGCTTCGTATCCAGAGCAAGAATGTGCGCAAAGGAACACAAGACTACAGCGGTGCCGCTCACCTGCCCGGACAAAAGTTTTTAACAACACTGTCGTGTTAAGAAAGCTACACACCTATGCTGTCACTGTCAACACAGGTAGCGCAGAGGATCCCGGAAGGGCCACTCGTAGTGCAGGTTTCGAGGTTGTGTGCATAGCCTGTGCGTTTATTTCCAAGGCGAGGGAACGAGCGCCGATGGACTTATTTATCTTATTTAAAAATTAGTCATTCTCTTTTGTACTGCTGGGTTTTTGAAGTAGATCAACGGGAAGAAGATGAAGGAACTGAGGAAGAAAAAGTTGTACGTGTTGGTGGACGTGCTGTGCGTTTTAGTTGGTAAGTGAATGGACACACAAAGTACAAAACAGTACGTCAGCATGATCTGCCTTGAACTGCACTTTACTGTTGTCAGCACGAGCTTCTGATCCTACATAACACACTGACATAAACTTTAGAGAATCTTTTTTTTAATGGGACCAGTGCGTTGTTTTCTTAACTGCATGTAAAAAAAGAAAGGAAGACAAGAAAAAAAGGGAATGAAAGCATGTTTATTACCAGAGGAGAGTCCCCTATGAGAACACAGGAGCTGGTTTATCCCTGTATATCTTTAAAAGGGGGGAAATGAAGCCACTGCATTTCCATGCAGGAGTCCAACACCAACAGAGCAGCCCCGTCACCACGTTTATTTATGCAGATCCCAACTGGAATATTGTCCGGGCTGCTGCAATGTGATATGAACTTGTACCATATCACAATAAACAGAAGAGGAAATACATTCTCATTCTCCTCACAATGTGCTATAGTGCCACTCACCAAAAAAAAAAGAAAGAAAAAAAAAGGAAAAAAAAAAGAAAAGAAACTTTGCCTGGACTTTGAGCCTGCAGGAAGTTGAATGTTTGTTTATGGAAATTTGATATGCATGTGTGAGCCCCGCTTATTTCCCATTTTCTTCAGTATTTTGTCTGCCAGGAATCCGTTCAAAAATGTATAAACTTCCCCGCACACAGTGCATTTCTCAAGATATTACTTTCACTTGTGTCCCTCACATCATTGTTTTGCATGTAGCCTAAATACAGATAGGATTCATTTTCAAGGGACTATAACCTTAAAAATGAATCCTATAGCCTATATCATTGCCGTGGTAACTGGAGCATATCATTATTAGCTTTTGTCTCCTGCCCCCTCTGGCGAATAAAGAAAAAATGACATGATGAAAAAAGCACTGTATTAATCCATAAATAATTAGATGGCAATTTTTTTAATTACTTACTTAAATTGACAATAAAAAAGTGTATTCAAAACAAATGGATATAATAATCCATCAATAAATGGGTGTCATTAAAAGAAAGTACAATTTAAAGCAGGTTAATCTAAACTAGGATTTCAAGACCAGAAACTTTACAACCATGTGTTGTCCTCCTCAAAGTTAAGTTTTCTGATAAAAATCATAAAAACCTACAAAAGTGAGAACTTATCGCTACCCTCAAGGGTTTTTTTGCAAATGCAAACCAGTCATACTAATGTGCACATGTGGAATGTACCACTGTGGCGGCACACTGGTTTTTGTGTGTCAGTGCCACTAGCCTGCGACGGACATGTGTTGCGTAATGGTGTGTGTGTGTGGTGTTTGGTGGTGTGTTCATCCCTTGTTGTGCATCAGTTGGTGATAGTGGTGGTGGGAGGATGGAGACAGGGATGACGGCTCATGCATGTGCTAATCTGCTCCGCTGTGCAGTTTTCGGCGAGCCCCCCCCCTTCCTCGGGCTTAGAGATAATTTTTTTTCCATCTGTGTGAAGATCTACAGACTGCTGAACTTGATAAGCCTCACCATTTTGCTGTCACAAGTCTGGGATTAACGTCTGGGTTGGGTTGCGTTGGCCGGGTCTGGATGGCTGCATCCCACCCTTTTGCCTCTCCCTTTCCTTTTGCCACCCACGTCACCCACCCAAATAATCATCAAGTCAACCCCAAGCTTAGGTTGAGGTTGCCCCAGCCATATAATAACAACATGCTAGACTATGTAATTATGCTGCCCATTATCCTATATGAAAACAGACTTGACTTGAGTTTGTCTGCATTTGTCTGTATGTGAATCTACTAACACTGCGTATTATCTGCTATGCATGTTATCTAACAATGCTGCTTTTCTATCTGCAGCTTCAAGTGCGCAGTACGTCTACATCTATTCAACATATGAAATCTCAGAGTCCAAATAGAAGCAGAAGATAATCACGCAACTTTCCTTGCCATGCTTCCTGTCACCCACACCCTGCCCTGCCCAGTTTGACCTGGGCAGGGCACTGTTGTAGTCATATGACTAGATCTGCCTCCCGCTGTTTGTTTGTTTTTTAAACAATGTTCAACACGATCACTGAACCCCTCAATGGAGAAATGTGATGCTAAATGCCTGCCTAGAGCTGAGGAGTGGTCTGTTGTTTTATTGGTCTTGTTTAGGGCTAAGAAGCCTGTCACAACAGACATTTGAGCTGTTCAAATATCTGTCTTGGTCTTGACATTGTTGTTCATTTTAAGCTCTTGGCCTCCTTCTTCTGTATCTCCTCCATTATTTCTTTGCTGTATCCCTCCCTCCCGCTTTCTTCCTCTGTGTAAATCTACACTCAGAGCAAATAGAAGGTGGGTGTTGGCGCAGACACAGAGAGGAAAGACCTCTCCCTGTCTGCTGCTCGGTATAGGTTCAATACTGCAGGTGCATGACATTTTAGAGTTGGAGGAGGAGCAACACTCGTGCGCTGTGATATGAACTGTGACGTATGAGTAAGTGGTGTGACTAAATGGCCTTGGGGCAAGGCACTGGTGCCACGCACACATGTGTGTTGTTGCTGTGTGCATACATACTCTTTGTTGTGCTGTTGATTACACTGCCACAACCAGTTCTGTGAAAAGTCTATTATATGTGCAGTTATAGACGCACGCACACAAAAAAGTCTGCATGCAGAGGGAGCAGTTAAAGTTCCCATCATGTAATTATAAATTTTAATTTGTAGCAGTAGAACTGTGCTATAAAGATGACACTGGTTTATAGTAATCATTAGTTTGCTTTATGGCTCTTGTATTTCTAACCAAGAGTTTTCTTTTTATTGTGAGTTCCATGGATATAGTATCAGATACTTGCTGCTGACACAGCTTTGAGGCTGCTGGCCTCCTCCTCTCCAACTCACACCTCAAGAATAACCCAAGTGGACTCTCTGATTCTCCTCTAAAGCATGCTTATCAGATTGCTCTCAGTGTTTTATTTTGTTATTGACTGATTCATTACCTGATACAATAGAGCTTGCCTCCCAGAGCCCCACCACAGTAACACCATCAAAAGGTTATTATGTATTTTCTCTATTATTTTCACCTGATTAGTGATTATTGTGTTTCGCCATGTTCTGTTCTTTGACCTCATTGCGTATCGGTTAGAGTTTGTTAGTGACGCCGTGCCGCAGCTGTCTCCAGGGAGCCAGGCCTTCTCATGCGGTTGCGTTGGGAAGACTGATTGTCCTGAGTTCTCAGAGAGAGGCAGTGAAGCCTCTTGATGGGAATTGTTTTCCTCAGGAGAGCTGTGTCATGGAAACTGGAGCCCTTTTAACAAACAGGCACGTCTCCTTTGAGAAATACGAGCATAGTTTGTTGTGGTCTTTCTTTTTCTCATTATTGTAATTGCACATGGATTTCTGGTTAACAAGTCTTTTTATCAGTCATCCTGGATGAGGACCCTTTGTCATGGTGGTTTGATTTAAATCATGACCACATTAGCTTTCAGACATAAAAGCTGCTCTCCACAAAAGTCAGCCCAGGACACTGTCGATCTGAAAAAATTCAGTGGTGAGCTGGGAGGAATTTACTTTGAATGTGGCTGAACTGCTCAACATGACTGTGATATCAGTAAACCCACACATCTGGTACTATGTTTTTATTTTGTTATTGATGATTAGCTAAGGAAAAAAATATGACGTTACTTATCTCCAGTACATAGAATCTTCTCCAGACTGCTTTGCTCCAGCCTGCTTTTTTCACAGTCTCACAGTGCCATTTAATGGTTTTGAGTGATTGACAGGTTGGAGAGGCACCTTCTTGCATGTTTTATTCTTTCCAGTAAAGCTAGAGGGGGATCAAGAGGGAGGCCTAATTCAGGAGGAGCAAGAAGCACAGTTCATATTATGACTCAGACTATGGTTTGTCATAAAGTGTTATCCGGACAAACTAACAGAAACATTAATAAGTCCCACTTGTGTACAGTAGTTCAACTGGACTGCAGATTTGGCATTGAGATGCAGATGTTTCGAAATGAAAACGCGACTTTGCATTCAGGGAATTTTCAGAAAAGCTCCGCACTATTCAGGATAGTTGGACACTTGAACTCCTCCTGCAGGCCTTTTTATGGTTTAGGTTTAAACCTGTGTGGCCTACTTCTTTGAACTCCTCCAAACCCAGACTCTTTGATTGCCAACCCAGATTTAGCTTTCCCTCCCACCATCCTTCCAACCCTCGCCTGCCACTCTGTCTCCTTCTGCACTACTTGGAGCTAAGCATGCGTAAATGATGGACGGAGTGAAACAGCGGGATTAAGAATAAAGAATGGTCCGCAGCAGCAGCAGGATTTGGTGTGACTGGGGAAGTTGGGCGTTCCTCATGTGAATTAGAATTCCAGAGGCCAGCGCCGGCGGAGGTTGTAGGCTCAGCACATACCTTCCACATTAGTCAGTCCAGCTTGGGGTGACAGTCAGGAAGAGGGCGTGTTTTGTTGTTTTGTTACCCAAGTCATCTTTGAAGAGGTCTGTAACATCACCTGTTTTGGTCTGTTGTAGAAATTTGGTGGCATGAGTTTGTTGCACTTTTCAACAAATCATGTTTTTCAGGCAGAGGGATGAAACAGAAGAGAGGGAATGGAAAAAAAGTGGAAACGGTGACTGTAGCCGAGAGGAAAAATGTCTGCCTCTACACTCATCTATAGTGGGAGAAAAGAGAGAGCTGGAGACTGAGTCAGCAAAGGAGGCTAAGGGTGACACATAGATGAAAAATAAAGCACCGAAATGTTGTGTTAATGTGAGGATACGAGAGCCATCGAGAGAAGGAAAAGCTGGATCGGAAAAGGGAGAAAAATACACAAGAGGAAGAAGAAACTCGCTGAGTGGCCTTCATGCTGGAAAGATGAGAAATGAGAGTGGAAGAAATTAGATGGAAGGGTGTTCTGGCAAATGTTCCAGCTGTGACCCTGAGGGAAAGTTTTATACCAAGCAGGGCAGCCCTGGGGCATGAGAACACCCCTCTCACACCACATGCACACGCTTCACATGCCTTGAAAATGTGCATAATGAAAAGCCATGTGTATGTTCTACAAATGGAGGAAGGTAATTGTCCATCCATGTGGTTCTGCAGGTGCAGCAGGTTATGTCAGAGAAAGCAGGGCAAGTAGGTGTGAGGTACTCTCGAACTATGGGAGCAACTTTTAAATGAATCTGACAAGTTAAGTCAAGGCGTCGACCTGTCTGTAGTGGAAAAATAGACTACACGCAAAATGTAAAAAAGCCAGAGAATCTGAGACGCAATAACAGAAGCAGAGAGAAGACGGGCCTCGAGTCTCAGCCTCAGAGTGCTATTGTGGTCCAAATGGTCCCTGCATAATTGCACATCTGCCAGCTAAATAAAGCACCATCCCATTGAGGCCTCTATATTTACAACAGAAGGAGAAGTGTGTGGGAGGACGCTGCAAACATGAGAATGACAGACAGGAAGATGGAGCTGCAGAGAGAAGAATGAATGACTTTGAATACGAGAGAGAAAAAAACCCGAGGAGGATGTGAATCAGCAGCGGTGCAAAACTCTTCTCACACTGGCATCTTTGTTTCTCAGTAGTTTCAATTAATACTAAAATCTCCCATGATGCTTCTCTGACTGTTTTCTTCTTCTGACCCTCTTTGACACGCAGTCATGGAGGATTACTCATCTGTCTGTTACACTAATGCCCATTTCATCACGAGAAAAGCCACTGCATGTGAAGTGTGCTAATTTGCAGCCAGAGGAGTGACAACCCTTAAACTTTGCAAAATGGAAGTGAAGTCTCATAAATGGGTCTCCCTTAATCTGAAACAGGAAAGCTCCAGCTTTGCATCCTGCGTCTTCAAACAGGCTCCCATTAGGGGTTCAGGCAGGAGATTTTCGGACTGACCATCGGAGATTAACTTCCTGGCTGCATTCCAAGCTGGCAGCATTTTCTGCAACGCCATCCGTAGCAGCAGGTGCTTAGAAAAAAGGGTTCTCCCGTTTCCCAAACAAGTACCTCAACCTTTTCTCCACATATTTGTTCTTCTTTCTCCCCAGAAAAATCCAACCCAAGGTGTCCGAGTTTAGCTCAAGTCGCGGCTCGGTCTTTAAGAGGAGACGGCTCTGAAGTGAAGCAGAGTCAGTTTGGGTTGTGGGGTTGTCTTGTGGTATCCCGGAGACCTATTTTGTCTGCAGTTGGATTTATTTTTGCCTGTAAGCACTATGTGTATTTGTGTGTCGGCTTTCCAAGAGAGTGGCTGGTTTGTTGCTTTCAGATAGAAACACTGATCATAACACACACACACACACACACACACACTCCTCCTACCATTCGTTCTGCCCATTACGGCAGCCCTGAGTTTTTACATCATTTCATTTCAGCACTTTTATTTTCATCCAAACCTGTAATTTATGAGCAACAAGTTAAAGTCAGATGTCGGCTGAATTAGTGCTTCATTTATGAATACAGAAATGAAAAATTCATACCTTTTTTTTTTTTACGAGCCAGGAGAGGGTTGTTTTAAGGCGAGGTGCCCTGACTTCACTCAGTACGTGAACCGTGAGGCAAAGTGGTAAAATCCGAGTTTGGCTATGAGAATTTAGGAAGCTAAAGAAAACTATATATAAGAAACATATGGCCGAACGGATGAATACATGATACTTGAGATTTCACTGTTGCAAAAACGACTTAAACTGTCTGTGAGCATGTTGAGTGGATGAAGGTATATGCCACTTGCCGCTGGCGCTTCTCTTTGAAGCTTTTCAATTTTTCTGCCACTTCGCCGTGATTAATGGCCCCGCTCTGGCAAATGTTAAAAGCTTCATAAAACAGTTTGAAGTTACCATACTATGTGACTCCAGTGCAGAAATAATTATGTCCCTCTGCTGCTTTAAAGTGACATTTACCATGCTTTGTTGAAATAAACAAACATTCTCCTCGGTTTTGTCCAAGTCAATTTTACAGAAATCTAAAAATCTTTTTAATGTTTAATACAACATGGCATGTTGAATTGTATTTTTTTCAGACAATTGGTGGTGTATACATTTCAATTGTGTCCGCACAGCTGTTGATGTTGAAAACAATATTTTGAAGATACTTCAGGTTGATCACTGAAAGCGAGCGTGCAGAGATTTAAGAATTTCATGACTCACTCTCTCTTTGCAATTGCTCAATTTAAAAAAAAAAAAAAAGAGCTGTAAGATTCTCAGTCCTTGAGAGAATATATTAAAACCTTGAAGTATTTGTCACAGTAATATAATGAAACCCTGAGTGCAACCATTTGTCAGGAATGGTAAACCAGCAGCAGTGGGCTCTTGACATACTGCTCTGTTCTTGACAGCTGGAAGCAGGATGCAGGATACAGATGCTGAAGCTGCCACCACCGAAAGCCACATCAGTAGATCCCTATGGGGGTGCTCCCGCGAGGCCGCTGAGACAGGATGTCAGATGTTAAATACAAGAGACCCTATATACTGCTGTGGTTTTCACAAACAGGATTCTGCTGGTGCTAAGAGAAAAATATGTGGAATAAATCTTTATATCCCCTGCTTCACCATATCCTGACATGGCAGGCAGATGTGTAAACAGGGAATCAGTGGGCATCTGGTGGTTAGAGGGTAGCTACCATGGAGAGAGGTGTCAGGCAGCTGCTGTTGCAAGTTACAAAAGGAAACACCGCATGCTGACGATGCTTCTAAACAGCATGGTTGATATGAAGAGTTCATTTGCAAAAGCAGATAACTCCATTTTTAAAAAATTCCAGAATCTTCATTTTTTATTTACATAAGGTGATATCAGTCAAACCAAAGTTGAGTGACTTTGAGATGTAACAAAACAGACATATCTCAAAAAAATAAAGTTTTATTGAAAACAACACTATGCAAAGAATAATTACAAAGCCTCAGCTCATTTTTTTTCAAAATGGCACTTATCTGCTTTTGCAAATGAACTCTTCATATATAAACATAATAACTCCCCTCCAGCCATCCTGTAATCATTTTGCATTAAGTGTGTGAGCAACATTCCTGAGTTTGAATGATATTTACACGACATGTCACCTTTCAATTTTGGGCACAGTGTAGATGTGTTGAAACTTGCCGGTGGCTCCCAGTCAGACAGTTGAAGCTTTACATTTATTGTTCAAATATTGTAGTTGGGAAGTGATTCCTCCTCTCTTTTTTGTGGATACAGTGCTGAAATGAATGAGCTATATCTCTATAAGCATTCCCTTCTTCCTTGTTTAAACCCAGCTCATCCAAGGTCGGGTCACCAGGTGCTCATGCGAGATGATATGTTTATCCTTTACAGCCCTATTGTGTATTCTCTTCTAAAAACACAAAGCTTCTGTTCTGCAGCTGTACTTCCCTCACCGAGCCAATGAGTCTTTGTCTTTATAGTGTCTGTGAGGAACATGTGTGCAGTTGGCATGTCACAAAACAATGTCTGTCCTCATCTCGTGCACTGCATGACACTGCATGGCATTGTGTAGGAGTGATGTTGTATTGTTTATTGTGTGGGGGGATTTCTTGGCTTGATTTTTTTTATTAGAGGTTCATTACAAACCTATTGGACTTGTGAATATGTTTTATTCTCTCATTTAGTGCCCTACATTTAAACTTATGATGATTTTTTACCAATCTGCTCTGTGTTTAAAATATTTTTCTCCTCATACATTTACAGTAGGTTGTTGTTCCATATCTGAGAGAGAGGTTTCTGGTTGGAGTTAAACCCAGACTGTTCACCTCAGCTGAATCCTGATCCTCCATCCAGTTGTATATTTTCCCTTAGTCTCAGTCTCCAGTACATGTGGACTCTTGGTCTCACATCAGTCAGTCTCACTGGAAGTCCTCCTGGAATTATGTCAGCTGCAGACATTTTTTTTTAAAGAATGGGAGGAGTGCACTGCTCATTTACACTGAAATGTAATACTATTGGTGAGCACGGTGCTTTTCCACTACTGTTTTTCTTGCGTTTAGTATGGCATTTCCATAGTGGCCCCAAGGACGTGTGTGTATGTACTTTTTTTTTTTTCTGAGCACCAGCGTCCTTTCCAATTGTTCCCACAGTGAGGAGAAAGTGCATGCAGATGCCTGGAGGAGACAAAGGTGCTGCACCCAGCTTCAAGTTGAAAGTCTCTAGTGTCCTCTCTGTACCTCCTATAGAGGAGACGAGAGATCATTCAGTTGGGTGCGGCAAGTCACCTTGGTAACCAAGAAAATGGAGGAGAGGTTTACTTTGGCTCTTTTATCTACCAAAAGAGAGAGGGGAAAAACCCAGCAATCACATCACAGCACTTTTTTTTGTGCTTAGAAAAAAAAGGCAGTATCACAGACACACGCCCAGACTGTCTGTCTGACTGTTATAGTGGTGGTGGACGTCAGGGTGGAGGATACTACATTCCTAACAGGGGCTGCAACTCCTTATTTTTTCATCACTTCATCATTTCAACCATTAGTTATCTAGGCTATTCTGATTACTCTTAAATATCAAATAAAGACAAATTTCCATCACAAGCTACCAGATCTTAAATCCTCTGACACAAAAGTCAGAATCTACAGTGATATGTTGCCTAATGGAGAAAATCTACAGAATTTTACAATTGTGAGGCTCAAACCTGTAAATGTTTCACATTCTCGCTTAATGATATTGACAAGTCAAAAAGTGAATCCTGGTAGTTTTGCTTAAAAAAAACCCCAAGAGATTAACTAAAAACTTCTATTGTTCAATCAACTGTACTCAGTTCAGTTGAACAATCATTCAACCTATAGAGAGTAGAAATTATTTTTGCTATTTCAATCAATCATGTTAAAAGGTAATGATCGTGACTATTACTTACAGCCTAAATTGGATAATTTATTAATGAACTCACTATTTTGCCACGCTTCAACTTTTACAGCGGTCTTAGGTTGGAAGAATCACCTCTGGCTTTGCAGCTGTGTAAATTAGGTTTTTCTCCCACATCCTGTCTCTGCCTAGAGTCGCAGTCTAGCCCAAATCTCTTTATTATGAAACCGCCTCCATTTTAGCCTTGAACAGGGGAAGTGAAAGGTCAGGTTGGACTGCAAAGGGGGTTAGTACAGTAAAAAAAAATGGAAAAGAAATATGAAAAAGTCCAGTGTGACTTCTTAAACCTCTCTTCTGTTCATAGGCAGTAGGTGACTTCAAAGAGGAAGAGCAAGAGAGCATCTGAAAAATGCATTAGCTCGTGTTTATACCTAGTTCAGAATATGATTAGCTTTATTTATTGGTTTCAGAAAGTTTTACGCCCTATACACACACACACACACACTAGGGAAGGGTGTTTGTTGGTGTATTAGAGAGAGTAAGGAGGGAAAGAGTAAGTATTTCTGGGACAGAGGTTTGTAAATGTCTCAAGGACACTATTCGTGCTCTCAGGAACCTTGCATTGCTATGTTTGGTCTTATTTTTGCACATAACCACATCATTCAAAAGAGTTATGTATGTTGTGTCTGTAATAATTTGTGTATAGTGGAAGTGTTTGCGCAACCCATGTGTGATGTGTAACTTTACATATGCCTGTGCTGTGCATGCCTGTGTGTATAAATCCGATTTTCCACTGTTTATTTTTGTAATTCCTTACTGTGCATTTCTACCCTGACATTTAACTACTGAATGTTTTCTTTCTCCTTGTGGGTTGTTTCATCATTGTGATTTTAGACCTTGAGGTCCAGAGGGAGAGAGAAAACAATTTAGTTATCTCTAAATGTTATAGACATGTTTTCACTTCCCAACTTAGGAACTGATGTAATGTCTGAAAACCTGTAGAAAAAGAGACAAATGTTATTCCTCACATTTTTCTCCTCAAATATCTCAGCCCCATTAACTTGGATAATCTAGTTTCTGGTCTTGGCAGTCATCAAGCTTCAGATATTACTCTCAAACCCCCCAAAGCATTGTTTCTCCATATATAGTGAACATTCACTTAACTTCATTTCTGATCTCATCCTTTTTGTTATTTCACTACAGCGGCGCTGCCCTTCATCATTATGACCATTGTGTACAAACCGTATCAACGGGGTGTTTACTGTGACGATGAGAGCATCATGTATCCCCTCAAGCCAGACACCATCACCCACGGCATGCTGGCAGCTGTCACCATCTCCTGCACTGTCATCATTGTAAGTTTTACAAAGCTAAGTGAAGCCAAAACCATGGAAAGTTTACAAGACTTCCCTCATTTAACAACACCCTGTGCTGTTTGCTCAATTGCAATTAAATAGATTTAGAAAACAGGGTGTTGATGTCACTGCTCTTCTTCTCCCCTCAGATCTCCTCTGGAGAGGCCTATCTGGTTTACAGCAAGAGGATTTACTCTAATTCAGACTTCAACCAGTATGTAGCAGCACTCTACAAGGTGGTGGGCACCTTCTTGTTTGGAGCATCTGTCAGCCAGTCGCTGACCGACCTTGCCAAGTACACTATCGGCCGCCCAAGGCCTAATTTCATGGCTGTATGTGCCGCTAAGACCTGCACGGGATACATGCCAGTGATCAACTGTACTGGTGCCCCACTAGATGTCACAGAGTCCAGGTAGGAGGAGGAGAACTGAGTGTTATACTGGGATCATTGTGCATAGAGAGGAATATATGTTTTTAAAAAGATTTTTTTTAAATTAAATTGATAATAATAATGATACTAATTAATATGCCAGAAGAGAGAGAAAGTCAGACATTGTTTAGGAAATGAAATCTGTATAACGCAAATGAGACACCTTAGTATAAAATGTAAAGCAGTAACATTTGCTTCTTTGTCTTTTCCAGATTGTCCTTCTACTCTGGTCACTCCTCTTTTGGAATGTACTGCATGCTCTTTCTCGCAGTAAGTACAAGCCTCAATCCATCTCTGGAAGTCCTAAATTACAATGCAAATACTATTATGCCTCTCTATGTGCAGTAAATGGAAATCCAATGTGTCCATGAAAATATCTGTGTGAATCAGGCCTGGCAGGCCCCTGGTGGGCTCAGCTGAACACATGATCATTATGTTTGAATCTGTGCTGGAGAGCTAATTTTTGAGGACATGAAAAAGCTCACAACGTCACTTTATGCCCGTGGACGTAGAAAGGACAAAGCGAGAGTTCAGAGGAAGAATGTGAATATGTGAGAGGGATGATCTGGAGGCCTTTGCTGCCTTTTTCCCAGAAATGATGAAGGCAAAGCATGTGCTGTGTTCTGTCTTCCAGGTTTATCCAGTTCATTACACTTGGCCTCATCTCCTTCTGTTAAAAGCCAGGCACCAGTGCTAGACAGCAAGTTTCAAGAGGCCAAGCAAAGCAGCATTGTTCAGCTCAAAGAAAACAGAATCTCTCCAGCAAGAGTACAGCCCTGTCAGTGGTTCAGCCTGCACACCAGGCAAATACTGAAAACAAACAGAGCTAAGCTGTGATATCCAGACCGAGTCCTGCACTGCTGAAAAAAGTTTCCTGCCATGTTTAGTGGAGAGTGTGGCCGTGTGGCAGGGGGACTGTTGTGTGATGCCAAATTTTGCACCTTTGAGAGTAACCTAGCAGAAGCCGAGAGAAGCCTGAGCTGTTGCCAGGTTCATAATTTTTTGGCATCTGCTGCCTACCGGTAAAAAAGAAAGGGTGTTTCAGTCCAGAGCGGACATAAATAAGACTTGGCTAATACTCAGCACCTTTTTACACTTAAATCCAATTTGAGACATACCAGCCACCGTTTCTGACACAAACTCATGCTCCAAATAAAAGGCTTTTATTATAGGTGTATGGAGTAAGATACCATCTGCCCTGAAACCTGATAGTACAGCAGACTATGCGTTTAAGCAAATATAGAGACTCCAAAACACACTTTTGATAACTTTATGAGATCATATCACTGTGAATGTCAATGCAAATTTATGCTGAGCTCCCTCTTTTCTTCCTTCCTCTTTCCCTCCCCAAACAATCTACCACCCTCTGCTTTCCTTTTTCTCTAATCCCCACTCCAGCTTTATGTGCAGGCGAGGCTCGTGGCTAAGTGGGCCAGACTTCTTCGGCCTACCATCCAGTTCTTCCTGGTGGCCTTCGCAGTGTATGTGGGTTACACCCGAGTCTCTGATTACAAGCACCACTGGAGCGATGTGTTGGTGGGGCTGCTGCAGGGAGCACTTGTTGCTGTACTCAACGTGAGTATCCGAGACAATTTCACTGAAGGACAGCTCTGCAAAATTTGACTGTCAATGTGATACTTTCATAACATCAGGACAGTTGGTTTTGAATGTTTAAAAACATCTGTATTAGTAATGAGCCGCTGTGAACGATATGAAGACTTCATTTGTGGTCATTTAGAGCATACATTTTTATAAGAATAAACAACACCATCATCATCATACGCTTTTATCCAAAACACCAAACTCCATTTCATTTGACTTTTTTTTTTTTACTGTGATACATTTCCACTCTCGATACCTGTTTACATTTTAACTTAGCCCTGTGCTTTCAGGTTTTAGGAAAATTAAACATGGGTGGGACTAAGTGGGATACGGATCATAAGAACGACATTTAATGGACATTTTACTTTTAACACCACTCAGCTTCAAAGCAGAACAGCTCCTAATGAATCCATGTTTCAGCTCTATGTCATTCTCACAGAAAAAAAAATGTATATGGACGACAGAAAGTATGAGGAGAGTGAAGTGTGACTGCACCGGCGTGTGACTTGACACAAACCCACACACTTACACTGGCAGGTTCTCAAGCAATAAGTCCATTCTCTCCACCTCATCCAGCTGGGCTTCTTTATTGTTTGGCCCCTTCCTTGTTTTGATTGAACCACTGTCAGCACCGCCTTGTGGAAATTCTGCACTGGTGTAGTGTGTGTGTGTGTACATGTGTGTATGTGTGAGTGAATGTGTGTGTCTTCTTGTATGATTAATTGGGAAGTCAGCCCGCACTTTGGCCTTCACAGTGCTGTGTGCAATTAGAGACCCTCCTGGGCATAGTGTTTTATGGCCTTTAGGGCTTGTGCCTGCTTTCTGTGTGTTCCTCTCAGATGTGCACGAGTGTGTGTAAGTGTTAGTGTGTCACTTAGCAGCTGTGCACAGACCTGTCCAGACATATTTAATCAGAGTTTCCAGCCCTGCCCTTACCTCCTCTGTATCCCTCACATGCTGACAGTCCAATCTCTGTGGGAAAATTATCCCCTGGGTGACCAAAACTAACCTCTCCTCTCTCCTCTGCAGGTGCGCTTTGTGTCAGACTTCTTTAAGAAGCGTCCTCCACGTTGCACCAGGCAGGAAGCAGCTGATAGCGAAGAGCCAGAGAGGAAACCCAGCCTGCAGATCACAGATTCTGAGCACACCAACCATTACAACTATCACCACAATCCTGGCCCTGTGTGATAGTGGGGCTGGCACTGGGGAACAAAGGCTGCAGCCTGCAGACCCCAAAACCTGTGTGATAGGGTCTAACCCAGGGGCTTCAGCCTTGATTGTGCAGTTGATGGTGTTTAGTTTAGGGAATAACCTGCGGACTCTGTAGGCTGGTCACTGTAGGCTTCTGATGGTAAGTGAGACAGCCTGAAAAGAAATGTCAGTTTTGAGTGTCTGTATTGGTGCTGGTTTACAGCCGGCCCTTTGTATTTCTGTTTGAAAGGAGAAGGGAATTAAGTCATGTGGTCTGTAGCTTGCAGCCCCCAGCTCTCCCTCTATATGTCAACCACTCACACTCCCACCTGCTCCCCAACCACTGGACTGACTGAGGGCACTGCATCCCATTGCAAGGTCTCTGAGCCCCCTCTCAAAGACACCATGATGACCTCCTTTTCTCCTGTAAGAGAGAGAGGAGCATATTGTTTTTTGACATCGTTGTTGATGTTAAAGTGTATTTACTTAAGGCTGCATTAAGCGAAAAACTCCTAACTTTACAGCAGCAAAGGTATGAATACCTGTTGCTTTATGAAGGGCTAATGTTTTAGCAAACAAGTAGCAATGCAGAAGGGCAGGCTAATTGCAGGCCTTTTCTGTCCATTTGATGAATGTAAGTCTCATATTCACTTTTTTCTGCCTGTATTGGCCCACCAATTTGCAACTCTTTGTCTTGGTTTCACTTACTTGACAAGTCACTAATCTTTACCATAATTGCTGAAATAGCCAGAACAGCTGCCCACTTTTATATAATGTGTCAATAAGTTAGTTGGATTTTGGTGGACAGAAACGACAATCTGAAAGTGCCTGAAAAGCATAGTGATCTGTGATAGGATGATCTGGGTGTTGATTCACAAGTGGGGTTAGCAGTACTAGTGACTCGTTTTACATTACTATCAAATATATCGCTTAATGGAGCTTTAATGTGTTTTGTATGTTTTTAAGTTTTTATGTACAGTTCAATTTAGTCAATTTTTAGTGCACCTTAAGCTGGTTACATGTTTAAAAAATGGTTGAAAATCATAAAAAAAATTGAATTTTTTTTTTTCTTTTCCGTAGAGCCAGGCTGACAGGCTAAAAGTGTCATATAGGCCATCCCAAAGTTGCTTTGAAAGGAGATACATGTCAATGGGAGCAACATTCCACACTTACAAGCAATATTCAAACATAATCCTTTGATCTGTACTTAGCTGCCAACACATTCCTGTCATGTTTCCTAACTGCCACACAAACAGGTCTGGGTATCCTACCAGTACAAACAATAGGATGTTTTTCAAGTGTTCCCTCGAGTTCAGTCACTATCAAGCCTTTCATGATTAGTAACAGTGATGTTCTTGTTGTTCTTCATTCTTAGTAGGCCTATCCTTAAGTCATTAGCATGTCACCGCTCAAGTCTAGATAAGTGAGTGACTTATCTGAGACTTTCTAGGGAAAACCAGTCTGTGGGTTAGAGTGACCAGCAACAATCTTGATGCTTTACAAAATGTACAAATTTAATTGTGGAGTTTGTGATTGATTCATGTTTCCCCTGTGTATAATGGACTGCAGAAGTAGAAACCGTTGACGCAGATAACTTTAATTTCTGTTGGACTTTAATGTGTCATACCACTACATAAAACTAGACTGCTAGTCGGACATTAAGAAATTTGGCCTCTATTTTTTCCTCTTTGTTTTATGTTTTTTCTCTTTTTTTTTCAATTTATTTTTTCATTGTTCCTGTCTTATTGTGTGTGTGTCTGTTTTTGTTTCTCAAATAACAGTAATCAAAGAAGGATGAGACAACCATTTTGAAAATGGTGTTTAATTTATTTTAACTAGGAGTTCTATATTAACTCTAATAAGGTTGGAATTGCCAGCGCTGTTAAGGTTTTTGTGCAATCACCCCTGCTTGCCACTATGAGCCACAAATACTGTACTATGTACTATCTACTAATGCTATGTGACATGTTTCATGTTCTGTGAAGGATGTGAATATATATGAATACTTGTTTGGTTTTTTTTCACATGTAGGTAAGTTGTAATTTCACCTGTACAGTGTGCTTTGGCCTGTGCCTTTTGACTAGTGCCTATTTGCATTGCCACACAGACGGATCCAATTCCAGGACCAAACATAAGCCAGATGTCTTGGCAGGGCTTTTAAAGGGCTGCTGTAATGATAAAAGGTTACATACCAACTGTGTTTTTGAAGTTAGTAACACAGCTCCATTCCCACTTCAAAGAAACTCTATGTTCCCTTTCCCCTTCCTGTGTTGATAGATGGGGTTAATTTTTGAATAAGATCTCCTGTACAGTCCTTGTACAGCATGTAGACCCCTAGACAACAGATCAGACAGACCTCAAATTTGATAGGGGGGAGACAGGAAGACTGAGGGAATCTCACCTGGTATTGATTGTGAGGCCCTGGAGCTGGGTCTAGCAAGAGAGGTAGGTTAGAGGTGGGGGTGTGGGGTAGTCCATAGTGAACCTTGGTCCCTGGGGACTTCTACACATTTAAAACACAGATTTACAACGAGAAACAGCTGGAACTGGTTGCGGTGAAGTGGCGTGCAAACCCCCTTACCCTGCTCCTTGCATTTAAATCATCTGTGCGTTACTGCAGCCAGACTAATGGCCCAAATGAGGATGAGGATGTAAAAACGTCATGGCACTTGATTACCCTTCTAGTTTTGTGGAAACCAAGGTTCTCAGCTGGTAATATTGGCTTCCATGTGTCTTATGCTTGACTGGATCAGTGCTTCCGAATGGGCACTGGTCAGCCAAACTTTTGTTAATATGTCAACTTTTATTGTTTACGTTGTGTTTGCTTTTGTGCATAGATTATATCGATAGTCTCTAAATCAGAGAATTTTAAATAAAGATATAATCTGCATTCAGTTATGTTGTTTGTTTTCATAACATCGTCAGTTTCGAAGACACTATTACATAAGGTCTTCTAAACTGAAATATTTACACAGCATTTGATTCCTGAATTATTGCCACATCAAGATTTCATGATGTTCTTGGCAAGCTCACTGTAGTCTTGATTGTTGGCAATTTTTCATTAGAATGATGCAAAATAAAAATCCTTTATCTCCCGTACAAAGGTCAACACATTTCAGCCGAGTTCTGTAACAGGGTGTGGAAGGTACCATTAACTTCATTCAGTGAGAATAAGTCATAGTGAATCCAATAATGACAGAAACCTGATAACAGGTCAGTTTGCTAGTAGTGGCAAAACAAAAAGATTTTCACTTAAAGCAGATATCAGCGGCACGGCCGTTTCGGCTAATGCTGCGTTCAAGGCCTGCTTTTGAAACCGTAAGTTACAGCTTCAAGTCATTACTACGACTTTATAGCGTTCCAGGCAACCCGTAGCTCGTGTTTTTACCGTCCTGTTGCCTGTGAAAGTCACTATAATCCGACCGTGAAACAGATCAAACTGGTATGATACGAGTTTCCTTGAACGCACCATGAGTTAGCAGCCCCCGCCCTCGTCAGGCATCTATTGGTCCTCGTGCTCCGTCGCCACATTCACGCGCACCCCTTGGCTGCACACACAGCCCTTCATGCCGTTCTCTCTCCTCATTGGATAACGCTTGTATCCCACAAGGAAAATTTTCTCCTCGGGTTACAGCAGAGCAGAGTGAAGGAGAGACTCGTGTTACGGCTGAAACACTCCATGTAAGTGATTGCTGACGGAAAATAGGACTATTTAGGACTTATATTAACAAAAACATTCCACTGATATCTGCTTTAACTTACTCTTTTACCGTGTAAAAAAGACTTAAGATATGCATCTTTAAATGACTGCTTGTACTCGAGTACAATGGAAGTGAGAGGAATTACTGTAAGTTTGTGGTGCTAAAGAGACACATTAAAATTATACATGAACACAAACACAGAAACAGTGTTATAACAGAGGTACTGAACACATTTTATTTCCTCTTAACTGACCCTTTAGTTCCCTAATATTTTCAGTTTTATTTACAAATGGCGACCCTGTTCTCTTTACTCTCTGTTCAGTGATCAGGCGAAGAATGATCGTCCATTCAGGAGGGATTAATCAAGGCTTCCACAAAAACAAACTTAGATATTTTGGACAAAATAAACTGGACCCGTGGGGACATTTGTAGATGTTATGTATAAACCACTGTCATCCCTCATTGAAAACAATATCACTCACTTGTATTGAAACCTCTGGGACAACTTTTCTTTTTTTTGCTGTGCTGTCAAAACAACTGGGGATGGAAAACATTAAGATGTTTTATTTACAAGATTGTTTAGCCATTTAACTTCTTCTTCAGGCCTTATGCAGATTTACAATGTGCAAGTTCACTGCTATATAATTAATTTCTCCAGAAATGCAGTATACCCTTTCTGAATATATTATCCCTAAAGCCATATGGTAAATGTACCTTGTTACATTATGAGATGTGGTCTCTATGGTAACCAGGGCATTTGTGAACTTGCTAAACAGCATATCTGCCTGTGGTTGTAAATAGTAAAGACACTATCCATCACATTTAGTATCTACAGAGGGTTTAATGAGGCAGATGAAAGACACTCTACTAGGAATAGACAGCTGGATCCCTATGGCTTTTACATTATTTTCATATCTGAACACCAAACCACTAAAATAATATGAATAAAGTTAGAACTATGAAATAACAGCATGAAATATCTATAGTCTTTCTTTACATAAAGGGCTGCTGAGAAAACGTTCCCAAAAACACAGAAACAGCAAATAGATCCTTACTTTGAGACCATCACAAATTATGAATGGTCCAGTCCACAGGGATGGAATTCTGTGAATGGTCGTGAGTCTGGTGAGAAGTGGCTCTGGAGATGAACGGTTTTGGGAAAACCTCAGCAGTGAAAGCAGGAGAGTGTGACAGAAAAGGCAACAGTCGCCAGCATTTTAATGCTGCGGTAGACGGTTCTGGATGTTGTACACTGTTGACTGTTCAGCCCACTTTGGCCAGTGTCCCTGTGGCGGACGGCCACGTGGTTTCAAGGTGGAATTTCAGGGACCAGAAACAGTGACAAGGAACGAATACAGGAGATAATGGGATCCTTAATATCACAACTTTGCTTGCTGTGACATAAAATAAGAAAGTCTCTCACATAGGAAGAAACCCAATAAAAGAGGAGACAGAAGAAAGAAAATTAGAATTAAGGCACTGTAGCGGAAAACTGACAGAGATAGAGTGATGAACTGGTTGACAAGATGATAAGTGGATAGACGGGAGACCCAGATGTGGTCTTGTTCTTCAACTTTTATTGCATTATGTTGTTGTCTCCATTGAGCAGGAACTGTTTGCATTTCATTTTCAGTGCACAAAGGGGGAAACTGCCCCTGAGAAAGTAACTTGACGCTCCATGATCGCACACACCCACTGTGCAAGGAACTTCTGGTTGGGTCTCTGTAGGACAGACTTGCAATGATTAAATAAAGGGATAAGAGAAAATGAGTGGAATCATGGATTCTACAGGAACGGTTGGGCTCGGTGGTTTAAACACATGTCATTTCATCTTTGTTCACTGATGATTTGAGTGAGGAAGTGAAGAATTTGTAAAGATTAAACTCGATGTGCATGGTATGAGAAAGTAGATTTCTTACAACACAAACTTTAATGACAGTAAAAGTGGCGTACACATTATGTACGTACACATTATCTACTCTGCAGATACTGATTCAGAGGTGTTACAGGGAGCAACTTCTCTTACTTTCTCATGCTGGAGGCCAGTGGAGACATTTTTAGCTTGGCGCTGTATTCTAGCAATTAAAATGCCTCCAGAAATGAGCAGCTAGTCTCTCTTGTTTTTCTCTTCCTATAATAGACAGCAGCTAGTCTTTCTGCACCATAGCCAAAAGCATTTGCTTCTGCAAAGAAGCACATTAATTAACCCCCTCTCTACTCCACACACAAACATGCACAAATGCACACACACCGATATTACTAATGCAGGTTCATCAGCCAGTGTCACGGCCTTGTGTAATTTGAAATAATGGTATGAATATATTATTTTATAATTAAACCCACAAGATGCGGATGCGAGGCATAGTCTGCTTTAACCGTTATGTCCTGTGGGAAGAATTTTACATTCAGAGTTTTAGTGTTCCTGCTCTTAAAACCCCCCAAAAAGTGGTTCATCATGTTTGTTATAATTTATCAACAGATCAGAATTCTGTGGGAAGGTATGCATGTTTATGTGTATGGTATGTGTATGGGGGGGGGGGGGCATCATCCACAGTAGTGTTGTCATATAGATTGTTTGCATTCAGACTGGACCAGAGAGTTTGCTCTTATTGGAAAACACTTTATTTATCTTTTAAGGTATTACTTATTAATTTATTTTTTCAGTATTTTATATCCCAGGAGTCTTTACCAGCACATGTTCTGATTTTTCTCAGCTTTTTTTTTCTTTTTCTTTTTTCTACTTTTCCATTTGTGGATATCAGAATGATGAGCTCCTGTGACTAATCTCACCTCTTTTCCACAGCAGCAGTTGGTTGGTCACAAGTCATCTCTTGAACCCAGTTGTGGAAGACTGAGATGGAGACAGTGTGGAAATGGCATAATGGCAATTATGATGATGACAGCTATAATGTGTTTGTGCACCTGATGGGTCCGTTGATGTTGTTTCATTGAGATAAACCTGCTGCGGTGGTGGGCCCTAGGGGCAACATGGGCCTTGTTCATTGGAGGAAACTATCCAGTTCCCCAGGACTGGTGAGTGGTTATCTATTCTTCTATCTGATATTCTTGGTCTTTATTAATTCTTAAGTGTTTAGTAATCAAGAAGCTGACCTTTTTATTTTTATTCATGCCCATTCATATTATCATAAAGTTAACATAAAAATTTGCTCTATTTTCAGGAGCTTGTTTGTTGTTGGTACAGTAATCACTCTTAACTTCACTACAGGCGGTTACATTTCAGTTTGACACCTCTGATCAAATTTATTTTGTTGTGAATTCAACATTATGCCCATGATACAAATGTCCAAAGTGAATTTGTACCCAGCTGAGCTCTTCCTTGTCATATAGGGATCATCACTCCATTACAGGCTCAGGACACAACGTGTCATTCAGGTCCCACTACTGTCCTGGGAGATTGTGGTCATTACAGAGGAGGAGGGGGTTGTGGGGGAGGAAAGGACATTATCTCTGTTCATCACACACTTTGCCACCTGAGCTCTGACCAGGATAAGTGATTCAAAACACGGTTCCTGAGGGAAACATGTAAGTAAACAGCTTCTATTACAAACAGTATGATGAGGATTTATGTGATGAGTTATCTAGATTGGATTTTGTTTTTGACATTTGGATAATGCTCTTATGTCGGAGCACTGCAACAATCTCAGTTACATGTTATTGCAACCGGCTTTTACAAAGATTTTTTTTTTTATACCACAGTGGCTCACTGCCATCAGTCAGCTTGGTCATGCCTGTTGCAATTTTGCATCATCTCAAGTATGATTTCCTAGAGACCCATTGTAACTCAGGAATGCCTGCGCAGTCAGTGTATTTGCAGACGTTTCACTCATTGGCAATGACCTACTGGAAAGAAAGAAGCAGTGAGGAAAAGGTAGAGAGGCAGGAGAAGCTTTTGGCTGTAGTAGAGGTGGTCGTAAACAGTCTGAGGAGGTATCTAAAGCGCTCTACTCTCCAACTCCCAGTCTCCAGTCTCTTGGCCTTTGCATGTTGTCTTGGACAGCAGCTCTGTGCCCAGGGGCCCGGCTGTAGGGGCCTCGCTGGATAATGGCACATTTCTTTCACACAGCCTTGGGAGAGAGAGGCAGAGAGAGGTGGAGTAGAAGCAGCTTATCTGGCTGCTAGCCATCCTTACCACCACCACCAGTGACCCTGATGAGGGATTTATATATTTATATATTCACGTGCACACGCACATACACACACGCCATTCCTCTCACCTCAGTCAGGGGCTTCGTGTCGTTCCCCCTCATCCCTGCAAGTCGTGCAAAACGTTATAGATTTATGGGAGAGGGGAAAGCGTGTCCCACTGTGTAGCGACACGGAGAGGTAAACAAACCTCACGTACGTCGCTGGAGGCCATGTGTGACAGGGCCTCCATTGGGAAACCACCCGGGCTCCTGCTCGGGGCTGGAATGATGTCATACAAATGGGAACAGCACCTGGTAGTCAAGGTAACATGGATGAATTCAGACTGTGGTTATTAATGCATATGAGTGATAATCAGGAAAGGTGAAGTTTTGTTTCTCTTTCATATGTTAGCACATGAAAAATGACATATTAATACAAAGTGGCACAGTGTGAAACATGCAGAGACCACCCAGCCAGGGATGATATGTATCTCTCACACAGTTAAGTTACAGTATAGACATTTTTATGTTGTTTTTATGTTATGGTTAAGTCACCAGATTTAGATGGCAGAGAGCTGTGTATTATCCTATGGGGCCAGAGAAGAGATAGAGGCCTAGAAAAACATGTGTGTGTTGGTATAACCCACGAGCAGGTTGATCACTATGACTCACATTCTTTGCACAGTGTAAGGATCTTACTTCACAAATACTGACATATTTTTTGAAATGACACTTTAACTATCGGATCGCAGACTGACTGGTCTGATTTGTTAATAAATCAGTTAATGCTGAAGACACAGTCACTCAGCCCCAGTGTGGTATCAGGCTGTACTTGTTATTTAATACGCCTGTTTATTTTCTGCTCCAAATGTGGTCTTGTGATAATAGTGTTGAGGTGATAGTAAATCCCCCCCCAAAAAAAACATGAAATTACCATGTTTCTAAATATGCTACATTGACTCTCTACAGTAGCCAACATTATGTTATAGATATGACATCGTACCCTTGGAAATCGTACTCATTTGGATTTCAAATCACACTGAATCAATTTTTTCACATCACGTTGAATTCATCCATAACTGCACTTTAATCGTAACTATAGTCCTGTTGAAATAGACTTTTCTCTTATAGCTGTAGCTGTTGCCCATGTGGCTGCAGCAGACAGAGAAGGACCTCAAGGGGAAGTGGGAGGCCTGGGTCTGCTCAACAGCCAGCTGGCCTCTCTTGGAAAATACAACATGCCTTCCTGTGCCAGAAATCTGTGAGTAGTGAATGAAAGAAGGGAAAATGTTAGTGTAGATGCTGCCAGCCAAGAAAGAGATGGAGAAGATGGTTCATATTCCTAAAACTTCAACAATTTTCAGACGAGGGGAAAGTGCTGGCAAGAAAGATTTGGATGAGGAAATGTACTGCCAATGAGGTAGAGATTAAGGTCTCAGAGGTATTGGACCACACTATCATTGAAAAGTCCTCAATTTGACCTTATGATGCAGCACTTAGGAAGTAATTTTTAAAAGTGCAAGACTTTGAGTCGGTAAGTTCTCCCCTAATTACAGAAAGTGGCATTCACTTTTACCGTAGAGCATTTCCATGGGTGGAAAGCAACCAAATGTGTTTCCACACGCTCTGTTCAGTATGTTGAAGGACTCATAGTTTAATTGAGTTTTCAGTTTTATGCTAATGCTCTTTTGCAGTTTGGCAAATTAACACAAATAGGGTTTGTGACTCAGGCTAGAAGTTCTGCCTGGCTAACAAAAAAAACAGATTCCCACTGGGATGATCCTGTTGGTCCCTGTCTATGTCACAGTGTCAGTGATCAGATCAGTCATTCATTCTGTGAAACCCTGATTTGACAGATTTAATTGTGGAAAATAGAAGTAATGTAATGCAGCTGTGTCTTGGCCTACTTACTTATACTCAGTAACTTACTTGGAGACCCCCCCCCCCACCCCCCACCCCCCAACACACACACACATACACACAAATTGAGCGTGAGTGTGCACATGTGTGGGAGGATTCCTGATCATAATTTCTGCTTTGATTGGCGTTTTCAAATGTACAGTTAACGGTGTCGTAGCGACGCGGTGTGGTAAACATGTGTAATTGCAACCCTTTGCCTGAAAATGGCGACTATGACATTTCAGCGTCTCAGAGTGTCTCCCATTAAGGGTAGGACGTTTACCATTATAAATTAAGTACAGAGTATCTCCAAAAAATATGTCTTAGTAAAAGAAATGATCTTTAGTCTCCTAAGTGTGGGCAGGCAGTGTATTATCTGACCCCCCCATCTGAATTTATTTGGAAATGACGGTAACTGGGAACTTATTCCTGTAAAACAGATTGTAGCCTGCTGAGATGTTAAAACCAGTAGACAGAAAAGTGCACCTCGTCATTATATTAATCAGTCATACAGCTTATTAATTAAAGTCGGCTCCTGTGCCTCGGCATGGCCAGCTATAACATACGCATATCATACTAAGCTTTTCCAGTTTGATTTGGCTGCAATACTTATGTTGAACGGCAGGTGGCAGTATAATGCAGTGTTCCAGCTTTTTGACTGTACAGGTAAATCCCCCAGGAGACACTGCAACAACATAGTAGGTTATTAGTATTTATTTGTACATGATGGTTTGCCTGGAAGGCAGATATCACTTTATTGAACCATTTTATGTCAACTGTTAAATGTGTAAATGCAACAATAATAAAGTGATTCCAGTGTTTTCTTGTTTGTTCACAGGTTGTTTTTGGTGGTGCATGTCACTATCCAGTGCTTCAAGTGTGTAATGTGCCATCTGTTCACTTTTGTTGAAATTAGTGATTATTGATATTTAATAAAAGAAACAATATCCTATTCAATGATGATTGGCCTCATTTTGGAGACAAACATTGAAAACATCCACCAGATAATTTCACCCTTTACTACATCCTTTGTCCGCCTTTGCATAAAAAATGAATTTATACGTTCTCCTTCCCATTTCAAGTGCTTAAACACAAAAATTAACACCTGACCTGCTCTCTCCAGCTTGCCAGCACTCATGTAAAGTGGAAACCTGTGGCAACGACTGCGCACTTTTTGCAAGAGTGCATCACTCCGCTGTGTGAGATGAGTGACGGCACATGCGAAGTGCTGTCAGTAGCATTTGCAAGTCAATGCTCAGATTTAACCGCTTCACTCTCCACTCCATGCTGATCGACTGCCTGAATTCAAAATCAGCCTCTGAAAAGATGCTTTTTTTTCTCCCTCTCTCGCCCTTTAAAAGAGGCAGCACAATATGAGAATATGAACCACCACATTGACCTTGTATAGGAATTCCACTGGCACATGTGAAGTTATCTTTTTGCAACAAGATACCATAAGGATGCTCCAGTTTCTAAAAAAAAAAAAAAAAATCTTGTTTCATCGTCCTCTCTGTAAGGATGCAGTGCAATTTTCGATTTTCTGGCCATATTGCGCAACCTAGTACATTCACAGATATTTGGAAAGTTAAAAGGAGATCTTATTCCAGTTCACTGCAAAGAAATACAAATCACTCCATTGTTCTGGGTCATGAAGGGGGGAAAAAATCCAGTGAAAAGGAGAGGTGCACATTTCCTGCCCCTGAGGTTGCAACAGGCTATGAAGGCTGTGCCCTATTTACAAAAAGAAAAAAACTATTTAGCAAAATATCACAGCAGTAGGTAATTCGCAGTATTGATCTCCTCAGTGTTGTGTTACGCGGCCCAAAGACTGGGGGAGACTCAAGAGCAGGGAAACTATTTTACAGCACGGCACTAGAATTCCTGAGTTCCCACATACACATGCCTGTGGGCGTAAATGTGTCAGCGTCTGTTTTATGTGTGCATGTGTGTGTGCGTATGTGTGTCACAGAGGGTTTTTAATTGTATCTGCCCGCAAGGAAGTGAGAAGGTGTGTGCGTGCATGTGTGTGTGTCCATCACACTCCTGGGGTCTGTGGTGTTTCATGGGACCACTTTAAGGGCATTTTGAGGGAGCTAAGCCTTTGGTTTAAGGTTAGGGTTAGAACTGGGTTTTGGTTGAGGTTATGGTAAGGGTCTAGACAATGCATTGTGTCAATGACGTTGTCCCCACAAAGCTACACAAACGTGTGCGTGTGTGTTCGACTACATGTGTGCGTGTGCATGTGAGCATAGCTGCTGCTGATGTGGGTCATTACCCCTTCTTTCCCCCAGGGGCCATGCAGCAGGAGAGGACAGAAGGGGAGGGAATGGATGGAGGGTTGGGGGGGTGGCGGGGATGGGAAAAATGGAGGGGGGTGGAGGGAGTGCGAGGAGGAGGAGGGAGGAGGGGTTGACACGGTGTGTGTGTTTGTGTGTGTGTGTGTGTGTGTGTGTGTGTGTGTGTGTGTGTGTGGAGGGTGGTGTCCCGGAGGAGTAGAGACCAATAAATCACCGTGCCGTCTCTGTGCTGACACCCAGCTTGTCTGATGAGGGACAGGGAGAGGGTGGGGGGCAAAGTGAGGCAGCAGTGAGGGGATGAAGGAGGCGACGGAGTGGGGTGGGGGGGGTTGGGGATGGGAAGAGGTGGGGGGTAGGGCGCCACCATGACAACACTGTGGCCTTGTCTTCATGTCACTCAAGCTCACGCTGGGCATGGAGCCATTCTCAACCCCATCGAAAATGCCACTGGGGAAATTGGTAAGAGGTTCGTGGGGCTGGGAGGGGTGGGGTGGGGGGGGCAATAGGGAGACCACCAAACCTAACGTTTATGACCCCAAAACCAAAGTGCTTTCCTCCAATATCATAGTTTTTTTCCCCATGGGGTGCAATTTTTTGCAGGATGGGTTCTCCCTGCTGTTGAATTGGTCCAAGTTGAACTGATGGACAATATCCATGATATAGAAACAATCTCTTTATAAACACTGTCACAATTAGAAGTGATTGATTTGTATTAGAAGAGAGGTTATTCTTTATTTCCTAGAAACCAAAGCAACCGTGCACGGTGAAAATAGATAGAGAATAGAAAAGAAACAGTAGAACATGGGCTTTTCCACATGAGGGTAAAAAAATATTTTGTCACAGCCAGACAATTCAACAAGTCTAGCGGCGCCAATGCATTCTGGTCTGTGGAGACTATGCTGCTATAGGAGAAATTGTCTCCCCTGCTGTGACTACAGTGGGTTCCTACTGCTGTAACTGTTGAGAAATTGTGGGTCTCCAAAGTGGGCCATCCTCTTTGACTCTGTGGGACTGTCTCCACGAGCTGATGTTTTACATTGATGTTTTCCATAGCTGATTTTTCTTCTTTTTTTCTTAACTATTGAATTGTATTGTACAGGTACAACTCTGAAGTAGGGGACGGGGTCATCTACTGTAGATTTAGCTCTTTCATTGCTGGAATTTAAAAAAATAAATTGCCCAAACCACATGAAGGGCTAAAGAAATGCACTGCAATGCTGTCCATTTTGATGTTGTTTAAGTGGACTTTTCGTTCAAAGTATATACAATACCACAGCTGCCGGGGATAACGCACCAGACAGGTGGAGCGTATTGATCCAAGCAAAAACATTGTAATAACCACTCTCATCATGCTGCCTTCCAGTAAACAAAGGAAAAGTGTATAAGACACAACGGGTCACTGTCTCGACAGGATGTCTCTCCAGCAGACCTTAGCCAGTATTATTGGGGCATCGTTTACTGCAATATCACTCTCACAGTTTGACACTGATATCGCTCTTGGCAACCACAAAAGGAGTGAAGAGGTTTATGAAGTTTCGTGGGAAGTGAACTAGTTTCCATCACCTTCATTAATAACCGCTCCCTCCTGACATTTTGCCGCTTTCTGATCATTTTCTCCCTGTATGGATGAGCTCTTCTTCTTCGTTCACCTGAAGTCGTGCTGCTGCTCCTTCAGGCACATTCCGCTGTTTTGTGCCCTTTTTGAAAACAGGTGTGTGTCTGTGAGCATGTGTTTACTTACGCTCGGTGTGTACTTTTCATTTGACAGAATTACAACTTCACACGACTGAACTAAAACCAAAAAGCTCCCGTAGCGTTATGACCATTGTGTCCTCACCCTTCGTGGGGGCCACTTTGAAGTCCAGATGCTCTGAACCCACCGTGGAGGAGAGAAGGGCACAGTGGACCCGGTGTATTTAATCACTGGAGCTCAGCCAGCACACACGCACATATGCGCACACACCTTGTGCACTCCTTCATCTGACCTGCCAATAGCAATAATATGTGTCCTTCACTTATCATTTTCTATCATCTATATTATTATGCCTCCCCCCAGCGCAACGCAACACAGCCTCATACATCCTGTGCAACCCCCCCCTGCCACCTTCCCCCGCCCCGTCGCCCAGCCCAGCACACACTCTGCCTCCACACCCCCCCCCTCCAACACACACACACACACACCCCAACATGAAACATCTCCCCATGCAGCAGCAGACTGCAAAGCACTGCATTCCTCATGACTTTTTTTTTTCTAATAAATGTGATCCCAGAATCCGAGAGGGAGACCAGTGCTGTGCATTAAAATTCATGGGGAAAAAAATGGCAATAAAATCTTTCTTTCTCTCTCTCTTCTCCTCTTTCTCTCTCCTTCCCTCTCCACTTGCTCCCCTCACCCTTCTCTCTCTCTTTTTCATTCCCTCACTTGTCTGCTCAGCGCACACACATGCACAAGCCCACAAGCCACACACACACACACACACACACACACATATGCACACTTTTTTTTTCATCACCCGTGTGCACTCTCCCTCTCTTTCAATCTCTAACCCTCCTACTGGCTCCTCTTTCTCAGCATCCCCCCTGCTGTCCTTCATCCTTTATTCTCTTCCTCCTCCCTCCCTCCCCCTCTGCCTTTCCTCTCTCTGTCTCTTTCTCTCACACTCACACACACACACACACACACTCACGCTCATACACGCACACACAAACACACACCCATCTATATTTTCCAACTCCACCTCTGGCAGGTTGTGATTTCCACTGTCAGAAATTGCTTTTTCAATATCTCTCTCTCTAATTATGAGCCCCGCTAAAGGGGTCGTGCCACCAGAATACCAATTTTTTCACCATTTCTCCCTTCTTCTCCACAATAATTCTCCTTTTCCAGGTAACAACAATACGCATATTCAAAATGCACCCATGCAAGCATCACAGCATTATCACTGTTGTATTTCTGCAGGGTTCTGGTTCCTTCTTCGGGGCTCTGATTTTGATCTATTTGGTCTTTCCATGTTTGGTCAGTTCCCTGTGGTCGTGATTAATTTTTGACATACAGGAATGAAAAGGATGATGCAGATGTTAGAGAAAAGCCTACTTATTTCCACACAGACAAGGACAAAATGGGGAAATGTGAGATTTCTGAATGCATTGACGGTTTGTGGGAAGAAAAAGGAAAACCACTGAATCCTGATACATCCACCACACAACTCCTCGATCACTCCCTACTCCCAGGAAAGGGTTAACCTCACTGAGCGGTTGTAGCCTGCTTGATTGACGTGCGGAGCACTGTGCTACCTATTCCCTCCAATCAGCAACCGGTCAGCACAGCCCACGTGGGTGTTCTCGATGCTCATTGGCTCGTTTTACCAGTGTTTACTGTGCTGAGGCCGAGCCCCACGTGGAGATTTCATTCAATCACTGAACAATTCCTCTGAACCTCTACTTTCTAAAGATTTTTTTTTGTTGCACTATTTATTTTTTATTTTTTATAAAATTAAAATGTCCTAATTGCGTGGATAGATTTTCAATTACATGGCAATAAGCGGATGAAACTAATTACAATGCAACACTAACAAGAGAAGAACACCAGCAAAGGTTTCTTTGCAAATATCATCAGGGTATTTGAAGAGCAGCGTTGTGTGAATGCTGGACGTTTTTTTGATTTGCAGTGTTTATAACTTAGATGGGACAGGGATTTTTTTTTTTTATATAATAAACAATTCTAAACAGAGCTGGTTATTATTAATTTTGATAAGACAATTTGTGTGGAGGTGGGGGGCATTAAATCGTGTCTTTAGCCCCCCACCCCCTCCTTAAAGAAAGCTACTCATATGTTATGTCCCATTGAGGATCAGAGAAGGGGGGAGTGACAGAAGTGAGGGACTGGGAGTGTTGTGTGAAAAGAGTGCAGGCCAACGAGCGAGACAAAAGAGGCTGCGGCTGCATTGAATGTGCTGGTGGTGTGTCCGTCTCCGAAGCCACAGGCTAACCACATTCCCCCCTCCTCCACCACCGCCGCCGCCGCCACCACCACCACCTCCACCTCTGGCCTTTATGCTACAGACGGCGAAAATACATCGGAGAGGGAAACCAATTGCGATATTGTAATTGCTGGAAGCGCGAAGTTGAGGACTTGGAAGAAAGCTCGCGCGGACCGGGTGTTTCTCCTCTCCGCTCCCCCGTCCTTACTACACGTCGAGTGCGGTGCGGTGGTGTGGGGTTGGAGATATAACCCAGAACAAAGGAGTCTTGAAGCAAGGAATGAGCGAGCCGAGACTAGCTTTGCCATTACCTTTGAAATCGGGCCAAATGCCTCTCTGAGACCAACAATAGTACGTTGGCTGCTCGTATTTCTCGACGAAGCTTTCCGCCCCAAAAGGGAGAAAGAAGAAGGACACACACATACACACAAAAAAAACCCGCACACGGAGGAGCACAAGTCGGCGGCTACAATGTTTCCTCAAAACCGACCACCGGTAAGTAGGCTACGGCTACTATGTAACAGTCTGCACGTAATTTAACGAGGTTATTGTCTCCCTACCCGGAACCTTCATCAAATACAACGTGTCTTTCATCAACGCCAGGTTGTTTTTCAACCTTATCGAGCCTCAATATGAAAGTAGGAGCTCGAAATTGTTTGTCTTTGTCATTCTTACAATGTATTTCCGGGGAGTCCTTTGTAAGGCACATATGATACCCCCATAGGCTGCTCTACGTAACACCATATCTTCATTTATCCTTACATTAACGCTCGTTGTAATCTTTGTCTTATGAAGGTCAGGCAGATTGTTGTCAGTAGGGGTTTATTAAGGCAGACCCCCCCACCCCCCTCCACCCACCATTCCCAACCCCAACCCCCCCACCCCCCCAAACAATGTTCAACTTTGCTGAGTGTCTTTGTGTGTGAACCCCACGTCCTTGGTGAGCCACCAGCACCATCAGGTTAGAAACATGGAGCCTCCTACTATCTCCATACTATTGTAGAGTTGACCCAGATGATGAAGTGTGTGTTTGTTTGTTCCTCCTCATGAGGCTGTGAGGAGGGGAAGTGAGTCAGCTTGGCTTGTTGACACCATCACTCAATGGTCTGCCTTTCTCAAGTGCCACTCATTGTTTTCATTTTTTTATTATCTGCTTTTGCTTTTTATTTCTTTTCAATCATACCGAAGGTGATTCGTGCCCCCTGAATTCACTAATGTGACTAGGTTGGTTCTGAATTTATATATAAAGAGGCTCACTGCTTTGGCCAGAAGTCCGTTAAAATGCTTAGTAATGTGGCTGTAAATATGAAAATGAAATAAGAGGCTGGCATGCTGTTTGTGTTCTGAGACAGATCTCTGGTAGGTTAGGAGTGAAATTTGTGCTGCATGGCTTTAATTTGTTTGAGTCGAGTTAGGTGGAGAGCTTTTGAGCCGACTGAAATACATAAACACTGGTCCTCCAGCTGTGTGAAGTATCAATTAAGACCTGCTCATTTGCCTAACCCTCATCTACATCCCTCAGCCATGCCACCCTGCACCCCACCCCTGACAGTGTTTTGACATTCGTGTCCCATGCATCAAAACCAGATTAAGCACACTGTGAAGTACAACTCCACGTGAATGTGTGCGTGCTCCACTTTAATTAATTTTTCTCACAAATCCATTCAAACCTAAAAAGAAAACAACACATTGGTTTAATTTTTTATAATGCTTCAATTCCACCACCATCATGTATTGTAACTTCTATTTCAGCCTCTACTTCCTTTGAGCGATAAAGGGATCTTGTGAATCCCCACTTCCCAAACACACAGCACATACACAAACATCACACACGCACACACCCCAGCAGCTGTGTATGTAGTATAGTCGACTGCAGGAAGGCAGGGCAGGAGGCAGACTGTGGGTCTGTGGTTTACACTGTAAACCCAATCCCTCTCATCCAGCCTCTCCTCGCTGTGTTTTTGTGAGAGCTCCAAACCACATCTTAATGTATGGGCAGGCGTCCCAGGGTGAGAGGAGCAGACTGCGGCGGGTCTGGGTGGAATGTTTAGGCCAACAGTCCTGTTTCAGTTCAACCCTCCGCAGATCTCAAGGGTACCATGCGAAGCAACCGTCTTCCGAAAGTCTCCGCCAATCAGTAGCTGTTGTTTGCACCTCGGAGTGAAGGGCCACTCAACCCGGCAAACTGTTTAATCTCGGAAATGCTAGGCTGGTAGTAACCTGTCATCACTGGAGGCTGCTTTGCTGCAAAGGATGTGACCTATAAATTACATCAACATGCAGCCCATATGCTATGAAATATAAAATCTTACAAATATATACATCCACAGTCTTATAATAATAATTGATTATCCAACACTCCTTCCACATTCAGATTTATCTTCCTCAACAACTCGACTTGGTGTTTGTTACCTATGAGTCATTCAACATGCAGGATTGTAGCTTTTTACAACAGAAGCTCTTTTGTGATTTTTCATATAAAGTGGAAAAATCTAAATCACCCCTTTCAAATATTTTACTAGGCTTGATTGTTTACCTTGAGAGTGTACACGCAGATTTGTGTGGCATGTTTTCTATGCTCTCAAGCACAAGACAAGCTGAAATGACATACCTAGCATTTGCACACTAGCCTACCTAAGTTTTGTCCCCATCATAGAGAATGAAAATCTAATTATGTGCACAGGTGGACTGGGGATGTTATGCACAAACTACACCACTGTGAGGATAAAACATTTCTGGGAAATGCGTGAGATTTTTGCTTGTGCCCTCTGATGATTTGAGGCCTGGTACCCAGCCTGATGTCAGATACAGTAAAGTAACTGAGATGTGTGTTGGACAGAGCTTTACTATGCCCTTAGTGGTTTTTCAGATCTGCCCAAGTGACAGAAATATGGCGTCTACTATAGACACGGACAGAAATGGAGAAGCTAATTGTTTGTTTTATTCTGTAATGATGGGTTTGTCTGTAACGGTGCTACCTGTTAACATATACACATTTGACCGGCTTGAAATGACACAAAATTAAGACATTCAGGAGGAGAAAATAGTGCTGTTGCCTCACTAGTGCTTGTCAAAGCTCGACCTATTGGCAGTCCATAGCGACATGTTTTGCCTAGTCTGTAGGAGATCATACATCATGATACACATCGATCATACAATGATCTCAAGGGTCATTATAAGTTTGGTAATAACATTTCCAACACCCCCTACCGACCATTTTCTTCTCAACAAAGCTATGGCTTGGGGGAGGGGTTTGCTAAGAGGCTACTATTGGGGGTGATTAGTTAGTCAGATCGACACTCATTCTTTGTGGTAAAAACGACCCCTTTCCTCACTCGTTTGAATGGGGGACCCTCACTGGAGGGAAGGTCCTCTAAAGTGACGCAGTATCATGTGGCCCCCCCCAAAAAAGAAGTTTAATTTGGTTCAACTTTTTCTGTAACAGAGTCACTGGTGCATGAAACGACACACCCTCACCAACGCAAGGCCCCACTCAGAACAAGGGTTATATTGTCAAGGTGTGTTGTTTCATACACTGGTGACAATGAAATGCAACCTGGGAAGTCCAGTTGCAGGAACGTGGAAGTTGCTTTTCAGCAGAAGTTGAACCAGATTAATATTTTTTTTGCTGAATAAGATTCAGTTTCTGCCATTCACATGATTTTCTGTATTTTTTTTTAACCTAGCATGAACATAACCTTAATTTCCACTTGCTTCAATATTTGGGTTGAAATGACTATTAATGCCGTTTATTTAAATGGAAGTGATAACTTTGGATAAGTGTTGTGGTTTTTCCCATTGTTCATATCTGTAATGTTTCACAATCTACTGGAGCAAACAGTGACTGGTTTATAATGTGTCCTGCTCTTTGTTGTAATATTATCTATCCAAACACTGATTCATTTGATAACCAGCCTGTCCGTTGTAATCATTCATTTCATTAATTTTTTCAAGACTCTTCCTGTTTCAACATTTTTCCAGCTGCTGTATACACACACACACTGTTTTTGCTGTAGACTATTTATAACAGTTTGGTACTGTTCACCATCATTTTCCCATTGAAATACGGGAACTTGATATGAAGATTATATTTTTCTGTATGTGTTTGAGTGTTGGTGTTGCTTGCCCCAAAGGACCATTTTGAAAAGCTACTTTTGACTTGCATGGACTTTGGAAAACAAACACTTTCCAAGCTAAATTATTGTCTGTGCCTATCAAATGAAGTTAGTCAAATATGTAATCCAAAACCTGGCGTCAACACCATATCACAGATTGAATGTTTGTTATCCGACAAACAGTCAGATGTTGAAGAACAGAGGGCACCACAAAACTAAGCCTGGATCACGTCATAACCAGATGCCTCAGATACAGTTTATTTTTTTGAAAACCTGTTTTCTTTGTTGTTTGAAAGATCCCTGTTTTGGATTTTCAAAAACCCTAAATGTGAAGATAATCCCTTTTTCTGAGATTTGTGCCTAAACATCAACAATGAGGATTTTTCTGCACATAACAAATTCAAAAAGTTTAATTTATTACATGGGCGGCTATGAATGTTTTCTTGACCTAATACTTCCAAGCATGGGCATGACCAAAGTCCCCTATGTGAATATCTAGCCAGTGAAAATGAACGAGGGCAGACGGGAAGCGCAGGCTGTTTTGGGGCGAGTATATACAGTATGAATGGGTGACTGAGATGAGGCCTTCTCCTCCTCATCCTCAGGGCTAGCATAAAGCAAGCCTCCACTTCCCAACTCCTAGTGCGCTTTTAGCTCTTTATCACCGCTGTTGTCCGGTGGCGAGAGTGTGGCTATCGATCAGGAGCTCGCCTGCTCCACGCTCAGCCAGTGATTAGATGAGAGTGAGAGAAAGAGAAAGAAAAAGGCAGGAGAAAATGAAGGAAAAGAGGCTGAAGGGATCTCAGGCATACACAAGCTGTTGTGGAGGTGCGTCTCGGTGGAAGGAACAAACGAGCTGAGGGGGTTACCTAATAAAAGAAGGCACCTCTAGCAATTAAGCCAGCTGACAGGCAAACTGTGGCGCTCCGCTAATGTGGGCTGACAGCAGGGAAATTTGAATAACGGGGCTTGCGGGAGGAAGGAGAGAGGAATGAGAAAGGGCGGGGGTAAGAAAAATGTGTGCTGCTAATGAAACAGGTGCCTGGCAGCCCCTCCCCTCTAAGTGCAGGAATCATTGAGAGATTACGAGCACGTTTTCCAGAGCAGAACCAAGCAGATAGCTACTTAATGTAAGGGTGTGGGGGCTGTGGTGGAGAGGGGGGGCTGTGTCTTCCCTTCCCTACTGCAATCCGGTTTAACACTGCAGATCACTGCTCAATGTTGACAGTTGTGTTTGAAAATTTTGGAATAAGGGGCTTTAACTTGAAGCGCTATTGAGAAGGGACTGTGTATTGACATGTTTCATGCCCCTCAAAGATGGGGGGTGGGGGGTGGGGGCGTGGGTGTAGGTGTGTGAGGGTGGAGATGCCCACATTCAGAAATGCGACTCTGGGCTAGACCGACTGTCAAAGCGTCCTTGGTGGTACTCTGATGAGAGAGGGAGACAGAGCTCGGTGGGTGTTTACTCTGATGATCGACTCCGTGGGTAAGCAGTGTAATTAGTGGTCTGACTAATGGGCCGAGCTATATGAAGGAGGCAGCAGTTCAGCATCCTCCCAGCTGAAGGAGACAGACAGGAGAGAGGTGGAGCTCTGATCAAACAAGGAAAAGACAAATGCGCACATCTTGGTTATTAATTTATTTATATGTACAAATCTCTGACTGATTTTGACTAATTTTGATCCAGGCTGAAATATTCCCCACTAGTTAGATTAAGAATGAAAATGTAGATTGAATTTTAAACAGATATTCTTGGTGCCCGGACAGTGAACCCTAATGAATGTGTTGATTCACTAACAAGCTCTGCTAAACATCAGCATGTCAGCAATGGCATGTCAACGTCATAGAGCGGCCATTGGGGTGTTTATTCCCTGTCTTGTTTTCTTATGAACAGAACAGACAAAATTTAATGTTGAATTTTAATATCTTTCGCTGCCGGTTGACTTCTGATTTTAAAAAAAGAAAAAAAACGTGACGTTTTGGCAGAGAGGCTTTGGTCGAAGCAGGGGCGCAATCAGCGTTGAAGAATTGTAATGAGGAACACAGAATGGCAGAAAAGAGAAAACAAAGACAAACAAAAACGTGGCAACTGCAAGTAGTGTCAGCTTTGTGTGTAAAAGAAGTCAAATGATTCATGTCTTTTTTTTTTCTTTGATGCATCATTTCGTGCAGCAGTGGGTGTTTGTCAGCGGTGAAAACTGCAAGAGTAAGGAAGGGGGCATCCAGCAGAATCCGGTCCCTCCCTTCATCTCCAGCAGCCTTGCAGTGAGCACACAGGACAGGACAGGACGGGAGCGCTCTTAAGTGGACCGAATATTCCTATGGTCACACGCAGGCAGCCTCATCTTAACAGCCACGGCCCCATTACACTTCTATCAGCAAACTATGTATCGCTGTGGTTCGGTGTGGGTAGCGACGATTGAAGCACATCTTGCGGATTCCCATCGTTATTGACGTAGATGATGTGTCATGTGTGACTACAATAAAGTACATGTGTGCTTGTAAATACTTGTGGAAAACTGCGTTGTGCACACATCCACTTGGTGTTTCTAGTGGGCATGTGTGGGCGTGTAGTAGTCTAGTGTGTGTTTGTGTGTTTTTGCGCACACATACTTTTTTTTCTCTTTAGGATGGGGGTGGGGGGGGTAGAGCAAGGATGTGAGGTCATAGTGGTTAGTTGCTTGTGGTGTAATTAGAGGTAACTCAAATGAAAACAGGATTGAGTTCACTCAGGGAATGCCACGCCGTTAATGGTCCCTTAACATCAGAATACAAATGTGTGCTGTTTTTCATGTGCACACACTTTTTTTTTTTTGATGCATTTGCGTATGTGTCTGTTGCACTCTCAGGCTTTGTTGCACGCGACCTTGGATGTAACGTGTGTGCAAAGATAGAACCTGAGCTGTAATGTTGCGGGGCTGCGGTCGGGTGTTCAGCTGTTTCTCAGCAGTTAACATGTTTAAAACAGCCTTACTGGATAGTTTCCACCATCCTATCCCACTGAAGGGATGTGGGATTTGATTTAAATCATTTCTATCCCCAAAGATGACTCATTCACCCACCCCACCTCCCCCCCTCCACCCCCTCTTTCTCTCTCTCTCATCCCCTCATCATCAGGTCCTCATTTAATCATTGCAATTGACTTAGGCTTTCCTGGGCTAAGAGAAAGATTAGTGTGAATTTGTGTGCGTGCCTATACATTTGATGCGACGGGGTCATATCTGAGGTTTCCGTATTGAGCTTGTGCAATAGGAGGCCTTAAACCCATAACGTTAGCCGATAGCTTTCTCAGCTGGCTTTCTGGAACGGAACGGATCGCGGCGGCGCTGGTAACGACACGGCGCTGCTCGGGGGACCCGTAACACCTCCCCGCTGATTTATCTAAACAGTTGAGTAATCAGATGATCTCTAATCATATCAGCGAGAAGCTTTCCTTCCTCACGCCGGCCCCACCTCGTGCAATCCCTTTTCTCAGTATTACGGAAACCTGCCTTAACGTTTGTAAGTGCCACAGAAAGATCTACCCTGTAATTGTGTAACAGCGATTTTCAGTCTATGTAAGCTTTGTTCAAGGGCAGACGGCATGTCGCTTGTTTGCTTTTCGAGCCAGGACACGGCTGAGAGGGAGGGAATAACTGACCGTGGGATTATCAGGTGAGGCTTCCAGCTTAAACCCATTCCCATAGGTCGGCGGGTCAGCTCAATGACCTGACCTCTCGCTTTAAAGCCTGCTCAGCTATTTGCCAGATCAGGAGTTGGAACAGATTAATAACAGTGTTTCGAGGGAGATGTGAGGGTTTTTAAAAAAAAAAAGCGGTTATGTCTGCTATGCTTTGCCTGTGTTTCAAGGCAGCATCTGTCACGTGTGTCCAGTCTAGCCTGGTGTGAATCATTCTAACAACAACCCAAACCAGAAGACTTGGAGTTGGTGCGTAAGGTCTGGAGCAGCCGAGACAGCCGAGAGACTTCCAGCTGAAAACAAATATTCCCCCTCTTCTTCTTCTTCTGATCCCTAAAAAACAGACCATCTCACTCCACAGCGCTGTCCGTTTGAAGGCTGTGCCTCGTCTCTCACCTGCCCTGCAGACCCTGGAGACTGTGTTGGGGGAGGGAGACGAAAAAAAATCCCTGAAAAGTATTAAAAAGAAATGGGAGGAAAAGGGAGTGATTAAAAAGGAGAGAAAAGAAGGATGGTCTTCTCTTTCTTTCTCCTTCCATCTTCCTATAAAATGGCCTTGGTGCTCTTTTTTCCCCCCTGTGAAGAGTAATTGCTCTGTGTGTGTTGTGTGAAAGAGGAGGGGAGAGAGAAAGAGAGTGTGTGTGTGTGTGTGTGTTTAATCATGGGTTTTTGTGTGAGAGAAGGGGAGTGTGTGTGTGTGTGTGTGAGTAAGACTGACAAAATGTGTATGTGTATTTTTGTGAGGATGAGTGTGCGTAATGGTGGGTTTGTGTGTGCGTGTGTGCGTCTGTGTGTGGCTGTCTGTGCTGTAGGAGGGGGATCTGGCCGACAGATTGAGAGCAGCTTGTTAGGAAGAGGAACAATGAGGCCACAGCCCCTCTCCTATCTTCTTTTTTTTTTCCTTCCCTGTCCTTTCTTTATTCTCCCTTTTTTTTCTTTTAGCCTTTCTCTCCTCTTTTTATTTCCATCTCCTTTCAAAACAGATTCTCTCTGTATTTTCGACTTTCTCACTTGCCGGTCTCGCCCATTTTATCTGCCCCCTTATCTTCTCTTCCTTCCACCTCTCTTGGCTGTTAAACTCTTCTCTCTGTTTCTCTTCACACCCTCTTTTCCCTCTCTTTGCTCAGTATTTGATTTATTCCTTTCTAATAGCGTTTCACCCTCTCGAACACCTTCCACACGCTTCGTCTCCTTCTACTCTTCAGTATATCTGCTATTTATCTGACTACACATGAGACTCACTTTTTTTTTTCTTTTTACACACGTGTACATATGAACTGCTGGGTACCGGTAAACTCTGCTCCTCCCATCAACATCTTTTGCACTCTTCCCCCTCACATTGTTTTTGGCAATGGTGTTGAGTGATGTTGTGATTAGGTTGTTAATTAAACATCATTAATGTGAGACAAACATTGTTGATGTGTAGGACATTGAGATGAGAGGTTTTTTTTTATTTTTTAAACTAAATTAATTAATTCAGTTCCGCCCACATACTCATACCTAGTGTCACTAAACTCAGCTTGTAGATGGGTTAGCAGGAAAGGGCAGGTTTGGAGATTCTAATGGGACACTTGACTGTGTTGTTCTGACCAGGCTCAGAAGTGGAAGTGAGGCAGCACGACACGGTGGTCATATTATTCTATGTAGGGATGCACCGATACCGATACTGGGAGCGGGTATCGGCCCGATACTGTTGTAATATACTTGTACTCGCTAAAGTTCACCGATACCAAGAACCAATATACCAGTGCATGCAATCAGAAGGTGGCTTTGCATCTTTGTTGTGTTTTTTTTTTTTAGATCAGAGGCTTATTTTGTTGTAACAAGCAGAGAAGAAAATAAAACTTCCAATTCATTGCATTTTGCGTAATCGTTTGTTTTTTTGTCGTGGTAGAAGGATCGGCATCGGTACTCGGTATCGGCAAGTACTCAGTTCCAAGTATGGTATCGTTGCATCCCTAATTCTATCCCTTTTTTAGCATTTCGTCCTTGTGTGTAACTGTTTGCTCATAGGGTTTTCCAAAAAAAGTAGCGTTAAAGGAAGTGTTAAAGCAGATCGAGCTCCTCTGCCTTAACATTATTGTGTTTAAACGTGTTGCCCATTCTTTTTAGAGCCACCCAATGTTGGATTTGGATTTAAATACATTTTAGCTCAAACTGGCAAAAATGGATGCATAAACAGACTGTTTGGCAAATGGTCTGCTACGAGTAATGTTGAAGATGAATACTAGCAAAGCTACACGACTAATGAACATAAAAGAAAACTTGGATGCCTTCTTCCACAACCCATGGGGAAAAAGATTTCTGCAGGGCAAACTCAGTTTCCAGCAGTGGCTGGATAGTCGCTTCTGAAATTTGTTCGATTTAAAAAAAAAGAACTGTAATTTTTCAACACTTGCAAACATTACACATTCAGTGTGATTAGTGTTACAAAAATTGTGCAAAACTTCAACGTTGCAGGCTTATACTTACAACTCGTGATCAATCTTGAAATGTCAGGAAATACCCTCACCCAACCGTGTGTGTGGTTTTTGTTTAAATCAGATATAGCTTAACTTATTTTGTTTTTTTCAAGCGTCACTGAGCAGTCCTACTTGGCATCAAAACGATGTCCTCCCACAATAAAATGTCCCTCCTCCTTTGTATCTCCTATCAAAGACGAACACTGTCATATTAAAACTAGACAGTGCCTTCCTGTGAGAGAAATTACGGTGTATTACTATCAGCCAGCCTCACTGTCATACTTGACCATTGAGAAGCTTGCGAGCCGGCCGTCCCAGGCCCAGTCGGCTTCTGCTCTCTGTTATCTTGACAGAGAGCCAAACAGACAGACAGACGGACAGCCCCCACCACCCTCTTAGTCCAGCTCTCAGCCCCCTTTTGTCTGCCTGTCCTGCAGCATTACCCCTGTGGTTGTAGTCTCCTAATTGCTCTGGACCCCGCAGAGAAGGGAGAGTAAGCACAGGGGTTGGCAGGGGTCTTGAGCCACGGTGGGGTCCTTTTTCTTTGCTTTTTCTCCCTCCTACTGCTGCATTTCTTTTCTCTCTCTTTTTTTTATTTCTTTCTCCTCCTCTACTCAGACTTGCAATTAAACAAAGTGTGCTCATTTGGCTAAGAAGCTCTTGTACCTCTGTGCCCTACCATCCAAGTTGGTGACCCATTCACATCTGGCTCTAGTGGTGATGACAGTCTCTCCATAATAGACAAACCCCTCATAGGAGTTACACATGGGTGTGCTGGCATGCATGTGTAGATATGCTGATGATGTAGATATTTGCTTCCTGAGGTTGTTTTGTAATGCAGATGCAGCTCCTTAGTTTGAGGGACTTGCATGAATGAAGCTTTTCTTTAGCCACATGAAATTAGCCATGTTACACAGAAGTCCATTCAGCCACTCAGCCTAGGTTGTTGTCACTATTCTGAAATCAGATGTCAAGGATTTTTTGTTTTTTTGGCAACTGTCCTGTGCTTGTGCTTTTAAGTCTTGATGAATCCCTAAGCTGGCACCCTCTTCTCTTCTTAGGCACCTCTGCAGCCACCCCCAGGGTCTTCAGCCTCAGTGGTGGCAGCTGCAGCAGCGGCGGCGGCAGCAGCATCGGGGACCCCCCAGTCACTCAAACTTACCTACCCAGAAACCTTGGACCGCATTAAGGAGGAGTTTCAGTTCCTGCAGACTCAGTACCACAGGTGGGTGTATGGGGGGGGACGGAAGGGCATTACTTGGTGTTTGAGTTTTAGTTGTCTCCTTACTCAGTCACCAAAATCGGCACTGTTTTAAAAAAAAAAAGCGATGGTCTGTGTTGCTGTGGGCTCGCTACTTCAGGTGCAAGGGAGACGATGAATATGATCCAGGACGGCCACTTTGAGAAGTAGATCTATGAGCTTGAAGACTTATCAGATAACAAAAACACGGCACAGTGTTTTATTTATAATCTGTGGCAGGAACTGCAGCTCTGTGAAGTTGTGACAGCGACAGTCATCTTATGCACTGTCTGGACGACAGAGAGGATTATCCCGTTCCTAGTGCCGTTGCATAAATATGATTGATGCTCTGACTTTGGGTTGAACTTTTTTTTTTTTTTTTTTTGCCTGATGATATATTGTTTTTCTTGTACAGCCATGCCGTCCTGTCTTGTGCGTGTATATGCACTGACATACTGCAAAGCTATGTGGTGCTTTGGCTAATTTGCTTGGCACAGTTTTCTTGGACCACTGTATGTGTGTCTGTGAATGTGTAAATAAACAAATATAAACGGAGCAGGTCTTTTTTTTATATATAACACTGATTACACAGACCCTCCAATTTCGTGAGTATAGGTGTGTGCATGCTGTTTTCCTCCTCAGGAATAAAGTATGCATATATTACCTCAGTATGCAGGCTACTCTTTTTGCATGACTGTATGGTGGTGTACTTGATGTGCAGGAATGTGCACAGAATTCCTTTTGAATGTGGGATTTGGGCTGGCTGTGCAGTCCCAGCCTTCTCTGTCTCTCCTTTCTCTCCCCCTCTCCCCTCTCTGTTCTCTTGGCACACCTTCACAGGGTCCCCACCCCCTCACTCTTCTCTCATCCTGCTTTGATTCAGCTGGCCAGAATCTCCCCTCCGTCCCTTTCTGTCCCTCTTCAAACTTCTTTTGTATGCCCCCCCCTCACGTCCACAGCCCCTCTAACCCCTGTGGCTACTGCTTCCCTGTACACACATAATGCCAGAGAGTGTGTGTGTGTCCTTATCTTTCTGGCTGTTCAGCTTGCCACAAGCTCAAAACACACAGCCCAAACCCCCCCTCCCCTCTCCCCTCAAAAGACTGGAGTGGTTGCATTCACATAAATGAGTAATTTTGTGTCAACCCTGAATAGGACTTAAAAGTAGAACCTTAAATCTTAATGAAGATTTGCTTACAGTCCAAAATAATGGCTTACTGGCTACTTGGTTGGTCTAACCTCTGGTTAAAATATTATCGGTTGTTGTAGATATTTGTGGTAAATATTTTACCTAATGTATATTATTAGCAAATTTGATTAGAGGTTATTTATTTGATAATATTTGGCTACATGAATATAATGCTCCAACCACAAATAATTGAAATTATTTTGTAAGGGGAAAAAAATGATTTGTGGTCAAAAAGTTATCAAGGATATAGGAAGAACTTCATCATTTGGTGTAGATTAGTTTAAAGGGATAGTTCACCCAAAATTCAAATTTCACTCATTATTCTACTCACCCTCAAGTCGACTAAGAGCTGGTTGTCAATGGACACCAGGTTGTCAATGGACACCAGGTTTCTTTGTCCAAAAAGACACACCAAAAAACATCCAAATACCTCCATACTGCTCGTCTGTAATGTTCCTCTTGTATTGAAGCCCCGACATGAGAAATTGTTCCGCCGGTCAGTACAAACCATGCTAGATTTGCACTGACACAGGAAGAGCAGTGAACTGAGACACTGGGAGTTTCCGCTACAAACAAGCTTAAAATATAGACTTATTTAATTTTTTTCAGAACAATTTCTCATGTTGGAAATTTGAATTTTGGGTGAACTATCCCTTTAACCCAGGCCAGAACCTACAATAAATGTACATAAGTGCTCAGGTCTCCTGATGCGATCAGCCCTACCACTCACCCAGCGCTACGCTAGGAGCTGTGGTATCAGCCACCTCTTTGCTTTGGCGTCTTTTCCCACGCGTTTATTCATCTGGATGTATATTTAATTTTGCCTCAATGTGGTGCAAGGGCTTTTAAACGTGCAGCCCAAGGTTATCACGCTGCGACAATATTTGCAATGTCCCCGTGAACCAAACTTTTGAGCAGCGCTGACCCAGACAAATCAAGCCATTCAGCGAACATGAGTCACCCACCCCTGGATCTGTTGGTGGAGATGGCCTGATGAGCTCCTATTGGCAGCAGTTCAACATAAGACCTCGTGTTAGAAAACACCTGGAGCATCACCCTCTTGCCAAGCTTTAGTGCTGAGACCCAGGGAGCGGGATAAACAATAAATGAATGGAGAGATTAAGAACTCGACGGGTAGCCAGAAAGAGCTTGTGATTCCATCTGCATCTTCCAGTCCTGACACCACATTGTGCCTGGTTCGCAGGAAAGATCGGTCAACCTTCCTCATGCTCCTCCAACAATTCACGGGGAAACAAAAACACAGCAGATTGAAACACTGCTTGTCATTGCAACTGAAAACCAGCTCTGTAACATAACACTGTTAAATGTTATTGAAACAGAGTGAGGGTGGATGTTCTCTACCTGTTAATTGGAATGACTAGTTTAGCTCACTGACATAGAGATGGTGGTAAACTTGAGACGGCAACACGAATGCTTCTGCCTTTTGATTTTCAAACAAACTCATTTTGAGCCTCCACCATGAAAAGAAATGGCTGATTAGATAGGACTGGGTTATGTGATCATATTGTGTCATTAGCTTACGAACTGTTACAATTGTGATCCAGGCCAGTTAATGTTATGAATCACCAAATCACAAATTTGTCTCAGAATTAGCAAGGAAAGATGTTTTTATTTATGTTAAGTCTTTTGCTCAATAGTGAATAATATCTACCTGAACTGAATTACACCGATTTACAATGTGACTTCATGGAGTTGTTAAGAAACTAGTTATTTAATAATTCAAAATGCTTACAGTGGTCTAAACTAAAGCTTGTTTGTTGGCTCCAGTCATTTCACTAATATTGCTAACAGTTTATACTAATATTCTATCCACCCCTTTTTTAAATGAAATAAAAGGGTACACAAAACATTAGCTCAAATGGCAACTGGGTGTTGTGTATATTGACAAAATTTCTGATTAATATCATTCACATCCCTATAGTACTGATTTTATTTAGTTGAAATGTATTTATTTGAAAATGTTTGGCACAACCTTTAAATCACAACGTACATCTGAAAAGACAATACAATGTTGTTTCTGTCACCTAGCATTAACTGTAGGTTTCCTAACATCTGCTACAGCCACCTCATAAAAACAATTAAAAACAGTATTTATTCTTAAGCATTGTGAATAGAAGAAAAGAAAACATTAGACTCTTTCCATGTTAGTGTAATAGAGGACGCCAGTTTGCTTATCCTTAAAAAGTAATTTTGTCGGCAGTTTGGGAGAGGACCAGACAGATAGCAGTCAGACGGATTAGTCGTGGCCTTGTTTAGTCCGAGCGCAGACAGGTCGGACCAGAGATCCACATGTGATTGCAGGCAGCACCTTCACGTAATCAGACCCATTTGTTACAGCGTTGAGCCTGCAGGGAAAACATGACCTGGACTCCCACGGAGACGGACACAAACACACTGACCCACTCAGGCAAACTCCCAATCCGATGCATGTCCTTAACACACGCACACATGCACAGGCTTCCCCAATTATCTTCACACACACACATAGATGTTGTCTAGAAATAGCAGGGCTTAGTTGTGTATTTTGGCTGCAGAGAAGGTGGCTGGATTCTGATAGAAGTTGGATTAGACGGCAGGAAAGAGACGGAGGGAAGGGATTAGTGCTGATGAGCTGCAACTGTGTGTGTGTGTGTGTGGGCGGGAGGATGGATAGGTGGGTGGCAGGATGCGTTTCTAAATTTGTGTGTCGCTTGTTGGTTTTGGTGGTGTGTGCGTGCGTGCGTGTGTGTGGTTGGTATGAGGGGATGAAAAAGATTACTGGGGAAGCTAAAGAAAGGGAAGGGTTAATTAATTAAAGGGTCATTGGTTGGTCAGTGGCCCTGTGTGTGTGTGTGTTTTAGTGTGTGTGTGTGTTTGTGTTTTAACTATCTAAACAGGCTGTAATCAGCAGACCAAGGGGAGACGGGAGGAGCTGCTGACACAGGCCCTCATTACTGTAATTCTTCCTCCGTACACACTCTCTCTCTCTTTCTCATGCACGCACACGTGCACATGCTTTTTCTGGCAAATGGAGACATGCTTGTATTATGATTAGTGTGTATGTGTGTGTGTGTGTGTGGCCTGTAGTGAAAGATGCACTTTTTACTCACTGCTAACATGCTGTCATTCATCTCTTCAGATTCCTTCCTAAATTAGTACACAGCAGTATTTAGCATGTTGTCTTCAAATATTTGACATCCACCAGAATGAATGGTACATTCTGGTGGAATAAGGAGCAGCTACTCACCACAATACACGTATACGATTCATTAAAAAAAAATTTTTTAAAATCTGGTGTCACTCACTGGTGTCTGGTATCATCTTTGCTAACTTTTAAGTTCATTACCCCTGCCCAATAAGAAGAGTAGCGGTGCTCTAGAGTGCAGCTAATGGGGATCCGAACTAATAAAACAAAAATGAAACGCTTTCAGTTTTTATGATCATTGTATTTTTTTCCTAGATAAATAAAGTGTCCAAGCAAATTTCCTTTCAACCTTTCAACCTTTATTCCCACACTGTATACAGCCTACCCATGACACTAATTACAATACATGACCTTAGTGGTGGGGCCATTCAATAATAGTATGTATATTATGTTAAATATATTATGAAATTCTACTGACAGAAATTTGCTTGGACACACTTTAAACTTAGCGCTCAAGTAAATCAGTCGGATGAGAGAAAATGAATCAGGTTGTAAATAAGTACAGGTGGTATGTCATATCAGTCAGGTGTCAAACAGTGGCTGGTTCCAGCTTCTCAAATGTGAATATATTCAGACTTCAGTAATGACGAGCTGCATCTGTTTAGCAACGGTGTATGGGCTAAATGAGTAATCAATGAACTGAGAATATAATGATCAATAATGAAGATACTCATTAGTTTAAACCTAGATCTATAGACATACAGATAGAAGGGACATTCACATATACACTATTTTTTTCCTTCTGATTGATATTGAATGGTCCTTTATTGGCTATTAAGGATGGAAATGTACTATCTTAGTACATAGTTGTGTTCAAATAGAAACTCCAGTTTACCAAAGCTGAATAGTGTCTGAGTTATAACACATGTGAGGAATTGAATGCACTGACTGACTGGTTTTCACGACCTCCTCCTGTGCTGGTTTGACTTGAATATATTGTAACGGGCACATGCAGGAAGATAGATTGCATTTGTACAGATATAATTGGATGAAATGTTTAGGAATCCTCTGTGTTTAACTGTCCGTCTGTCACTCACCAAATGATGAAATTATATTTGCTTTAGGGAGGGCTGAGGGTTTGTGGTTTGTTTACAGTTATGTGTGCGTTTTTATCTGTGGGTTGGTTTGTGTGACATAGCCTCTCCCTCTTCTAATTCACTGTGTGTGTGTGTGTGTGCGTGTGCGCGTGTGTCAAACATTTCTGAAAGCGCCGTCCGTACAGTGAAGCCTGGCAGCGGAGAGAGAGAGGGGTACGGTCGGTCTGCTATTGTGCGACAAGATCCCAGCTTTGTTTTGTCTGTGTGGAGTGTGTAGGTGTGTGTGTGTTTGCTCTTGCACACACCCTTGAGAGATGATGAAAGAGTACACAGGCGAGTTGGGTGGGTCCCCAGTGTGTGTGTGTGTGTGTGTGTGTGTGTGTGTGTTTTGAAGAGAGGGAGACTGGGAGAAAAGCTGAAGGTTTTTCCAGTGAAGCAGGGAGAAAAGGTTGATCAATAGTTAATGAGATGTAAAGTGAACAGTCACATACCTGGAGGCTGGGGGGCTAAACGCTCCTGACACTGTAAAGGCGCGACACTGGATCAGTAACTACACAGCTCATATCGGCGTCTATATGTGTGGTTTTTGTCTTCTTTAACTGGCTGGTGGCTCTGCAGTTGTGCAGCACTTGTGTCAGTAATGATGCCAAGGAGACGGTGAACCATCGGAAACAGTAGCTGCATCCGAGACTGAGCAGGGATCAGAGGCTTTTGCTCTGTGATGTGGCTGGAAAATGTTTTCAAGATATAAATATCCACATTCCTTGATAATGATGATCATCAGGATGTGTATAATTTGTACTGAAACACTGAGTTCTTTTAGTTGTTATGAGTTAACAATATTATGGTGATTCATTCATGCAAAATTGTTGACTATTCTGTGGTTCCAGCCTCAGAAATATTATAACTTGTTGCTTTTCTTTGATTTTAAATAATTGAAAATCATTTAGAGGTTAGGTTTAAACCATTGGTGATCTGACGTAACCTTTGGGTTCACGGAAGAAGTTTGATATGAATTTTCAATAGAAAATATACCGATAAAGAATATGAGTAATGGAAAATAAGTGTTAAATTGCGGTGTTACACAAGCATTGCCAGAAGATATGAGAAAAGAAACCTGAAAATTATGATTTTTATATAAGGAAATTGATTATGAAGGAGATGCTTTAGGAGTTTTTAATCTCATTGTTATTCACACACAATTGGTCTGCACACAAAGGAGCACTGGGCTTTGAACTGCTTGTTTTTGATACTTAATACCACAGCGGAGCAGCAACAAGAATTTCATTGAATTCTTTTTCAATGACAATAAAGGCAATCTAATCTAATCTAATCTTAATAATGTGTGGATTGGGTGGCACAGTGGTACACATCATACTGTATAGCCAACCATAGACTAATGTGAAGAGCCATCTTCTTGTGCAAAGGACACCAGTCTAGTGTCTTGTCATAAAACTGTCTTCCTTCATCCTATACCTTCATCTCCTGTGCTGTGGCGTGTATTTGTTTTGACCAGACTCAGGAGGAGGGAGGAGATGAACATTTTTGTCCTTGATTGTTCTTTTTGGTCGTCACTCGCCCAACACTTTCACAACAACCACCCTAATTCTGCCGTTTACTCCAGAGAGCAATTACGCAGCTGATTATACTGTATTTAATCTTCAAGGGAAAATAATTGACATAATTATTATCATTTCATCAGCTGGCACAAACCTGTTTGTGAGATTCAGTTTTTCGCTGTCCTGCTGCTCACACTGATGGCTTTTGTGAAAAGAAAATCAATGTTCTCTTAATTTTTTTTTTTTTTTGAACACAGTCTTAAAAATATTCTCAAACAACCAAAAGCAGCGGACAAGTGTTTTTTTTTTATAGAAAAGAAAATATGAAAATGTCTTCTTTTAGCAAAATAATCAATGGAAGGAAAAGTACGGCTAAGAAAAACAAACAGTGGAAGGGAAGGAGTTGACGTTTTTACAATAACCAGCAGCAAACATGGAGACTGAAAAAATGCAGTCGGCACATTTCTACAAAGTGCAGCATCTTAATGGGCACAGTCTGACTGTCTGTGTGTGTCTGTGTGTGTTCATGCCTGTGTTTATTTAGTGCATGTGTGGGTGTACATACTGCATACTGTATGTGCTTGCACGTGCATTTGGTTTTGTGTGTCTACATACATGAGGTAAAGGCTATAAGGACGTGTTGGATTAGTGTACACACACACACACACACACACCTAAATGCTCCTGTGCCCTGAGTTGTATGTTTGTGCATGTGAGTGTGTGTGTGTGTGTGTGTGTGTGTGTGTGTGTGTTCACTACCATTGCAGCACTGACAGAGCTGTCTGAAGGCTGGCAGGCTGCAGATTTGTAGCGCATTCGGCTGATCATCTTATCTCCTGTCACCGCCAGTGAAAGATTGGAGGAACCGAGCCCACTGAGGCACACACACACACTCACACACACTTCTATCTCTTTTTTTTTCTTTCTCTCTTGCTCGCTCACTCGCTCTTGTTTTCTCTCCGTGTTTCTGTGTCTTTCTCTCCATCCTCCAAACCTCTCCCTCCCTCCCTCCCTCTCTCTCAGTAAATGGTGCTGAGCCAAAGACTAATTATTACAGGCAATCATTTCGACATGAAATACCCACTTCCTGCTCACCGCTCTCCTCCCCCCTCTCCCCTTCATTTTCTTCCCCCTCCAACTGTTTTATGCTCCTACAGTCACATAATGGCAACACACACACACACACGTTGGTTTTTCTGTCGTTACGGGGACGGTCGTTGCGTTGGTACCTTCACCTCCTCCGTCCTGAGTAAAATGCCTCACCCCAACATGCACCCAACACTTCAACCCTCAAACAATTATGTGAAGTTCTGAGGACAAACTAAAATGGCCTCACAACATTTTAGGGGGAAAAAAAGTGCACACAACCATAGAAAGACAAGTATGTACACACACACACACTAGTAATTTCAATCCTTGAAGTCTGTTTTGTGGGGAATGGTTATTGCTTTCTAAGTGTGACCTTAGGGTCTTTCCTGTAAGCACAAGAAATATCTGTATGCACGTGTGTGTGTGTGTGTGTGTGTGTAGGCTATGCAACCTTGTAAAGCCATTGTGCAATATCTGGAGCTCTATAGACACAATTATTGTTTTTCCTGACTCTTGTTCTGTTGAGGTGTTTGATAACACGGCTCTGACTGATGCTCATTTCTGCACCTTAAACCACTGAAGTGTCCAAACTGTGGCCTGATGGCGTCAGGACTGGAGAAATTGTCATCAGACATCGTTCTTAAGTTGTAACGATTAGTCAGAGAAACGTGACAAAATGTAGTGGTCTTGTATTAGTAATACGTAATGTTTTGTGTATAATTCTGGCTACACAATGGCTTCATTAGAAATTGATTGGGGACGTTTGTCAGCTGCAAATGTCCCCAAATGGACTTGAAAGTCTTGAAGTCACTTTTCCCTGCAAAATGCCAAGTATTTCCGTGCCCCTCCCTCTAAAATGTGTTGATTTACTACTTTTTTTTCCTGCTTTCGATAAACAAAATCTTTGGGTTTTTGGACTTGTCAGCTAAACAGATGAAGCGAAGACCTTGGGCTCCATATTTTATCGATTTTAAAGGATTAATTGATAATCAAAAACAATTAACTGAATTGTTATTATCACAACAGCACATCTCAAACAAAGGAATTCCACAGCAGTCTCTCTAATAATCTCTGTGTTGATCAATAATTGTTCCCGTGTGTATGTGTGTGTGTGTGTGTAGTCATTGCCGTGCCTCTCTAAGCTCATCCAAAGTTTATGTTGTGATGAACACGCTGGCGGCTGTGCACACAAACACACATACAGTCGCATTAGTTCTCAGCCCAGCTGTGAGTGACTTCTGCCGAGAGGCAATTCCACTGTAATAAAATCTATAGGCTGGGGAGGGGGAGGCGGGGGGGGGGCTGGGTTTAATCCTCATTCCCTCCCCCCTCCTCCTCCACCACCTTCCTCTCCTGCCTCCCTCCGTCTCCCTCGTCCCTCTTCTCCTCAACTGGCTGGCAATGATAAATGAGTCAATTATGTGTGTGTGTGCACGTGGTGCAGGAGAAGGGGAGCGGATGGGAACGTTATTACCTGTTGCGGCTGGGGGTAATGTTGCGGTATTAATCATATTCTAATTTTCCTCTGCCAAATGACCCCCCCCCCACTCCGCTTCCCCCTCCAGCCCACCCCACCCACTTCCATTCACCCACCTGCAACGTCCCACCTCACCACCCCCTCCCTCCCCCCTCCAATCAATCTATCTCCCGCCCGCAAACAAGTCAGCGTAAACTGCCGGCGGCCCAGAATATACTACCTCTCTGGGGAGGAGAGGAGGGGGGGGCTGGAGTTGGAGTGTGTATTTCTGTGAGAGAGAGGAGTTAGCGTGCTGCTTGGACCTGAGCACATTTTAGAAATGGAGGTGTGTGTGTGCGTGTGTGTGTTTGAAAATGCAGCTATTGGCATTATCCAGTTTTAGAGGACACAAGGGACTGGTTTGGGTGCGAGGCGAGACAAGCAGACACAGAGGACAGACAGAAATATGGGACACGTGGGAGAGGTGTTTGGCTGCCATCACCTCGGAGGTGTGTGTGCGTGCGTGTGTGTGTGAATATGCTGTGGCTCTGATAGCATTACATTACGCACACAGGTCGTGTCCTGAACATAAGAGCAGAGAAGTGGTTGTTAAAATAGGGGAAAAAAAGGCTGATTTATTCCATAGATTCCGACAGAACAGGCACGTTTGACCCACTTAAAGCAGAAACTCCGACTTGGATGAAAGTTGGCAAAGTGTGCCGTCGAAGGGGAAGGTGGGGGTGCGGGTGGTGGGTCGGGTCAGACAGATGTAAAGACCCATAGACCGGCTGGTAATTGGGGAAGCAACAGAATGAGAAGGAGTGAAGGGCACGTGGACGGATTGAAAATTGTCCAGAGAGAGCGAGAGACACCTTGGATGTGCCTGCCCGCAGTTTTTTGGCTTGGATTCAGGCTCCGAGCATGACTCGGTCTATTTCTGCTCTGCTCTGAGGTGATAATGGGCTGTCAGCACCCCAGTCACCCCGCTCCCTCCTCCCCCACCGAGTGTGAGAGGAAGCGAGAGGGGAGGGAGGGAGGATAGTGAGTGAGTGAGAGAGGAGCAGAGAGTAATTTGTCATCATGTTGTTAATTGCATTGTGTATTTTTATCTGGAAGATGATACAAATCAAAACTAACCTGTTTCATTTGTCCCCGTCTGTGTTGCAGTTTGAAACTGGAGTGCGAGAAACTGGCTACAGAGAAGACTGAGATCCAGAGACACTACGTTATGGTGAGATGCACAACACGCACACACAGAGGCCATGTCTCCTTACACACACACACACACAAAACAAGTTCAGTGCCAAGCCTGCTGAATCCCTTTCATCTGCTAACAGCTGCCAAACAACACCCACCAAAAACCACACACACTACCACACACGCACATATTCTAAGAGCGCAGAGTAAACAGCTCTTACATGGTTGTGCAGGCTTGTGCTTGTGTTTGTTCCTCTTGTGTCTTGTGTTGAGATGTGTTCTCCTGCTCACGGCTCCTACTCTTACTATCAGTTTTTGATTCGCTGAGGACTGGTCACCGAGGACTAACCGATTCATTTTCCATCCAAATTTCAGCTGTTCACTGTAGGGAAAGTGCTTCTCTTTTCTGACCTTTTGTTAAATGAAAAATAATATTTAATTTAATTGTCTGAAACTAAGTTTAATTTTGGTTACTTAATGAGGAAACAAACTGGCATTTAAAATCTTTAACAATATCTAATTGCAAGTGTCTGTGCTCAAATGGCACTTTCTAAATTCAGTTCAAGCCAAAATGAAGTGTGTTGCGTTAAAATATGAAAGGAATAATATAAAACTGTTGTTACATTTATTGGTGATTTTGAATATCTCATCAGTCATCCTTTAATTAAGTATGGCAAGTATTATTTATTTGTAGATATTGACAGATTCTTTGTCCTTGATCATCATGAAGTGAAGGACTGTTGGTGTTAGAGCTGTATGTTCAATGAAATCATTTCCTGGAATTGATGGTTGTCTTTATTTTATTAGATAAAAAATAAATAAAAATAAGTTTGATCATCCGAGCTGCAGCATGCTGACTAACTGACTAACTCAGCCTTGTGATTCCTCCTCTGTTGTGTCACTGGTTGTCAGCTCAGCCTGTTTGTCTGATCACATGATCCGTCGTGTGATGCTGCGAGTTTGATTTGCCCACTCATCGCGGACTGTCCCTTAAGTTTGATGCTCTGTCATGTCATTACTAGCGGCGCACGCGGGTTCAGTGAATGTGGTTTGAATCCCAGAGTGCTTTGTGACAGTTTGGGCATTTAAACAAATGAAGTTCAGTTCACACAAATGTTCTCGTGACACATAGCAGCGCGGTTACGCATTAATGTGTTTCTGAGCTCAGTGAGAAGCAGCGCTCTGTGGGAATGTACATGAAGGATACAGGATCAGCAAATCTTTCTTTTTCTTTTTTTCTCGGCAAAGAAAATGCCAAAACTCTTTGTCCGTCTTTGTTTTTTAAGTCTGAAAGCCTCCAGCCTTGATTTACCTGTGATCAGAGGCACAGAAACACAGCTGACTGAGTGGAGGCTGCCCAGAACCTGCTACGCCAAAAAAGAGCTATGTGGCAATCTTGGCACCGAGCAGGGACTGGTGGGGGGATTGAAGTTTTAGTGATGGGGAGAGGAGAGAGGGGGAGGGGGGGTAGCTGGCATCAAGCACAGGCCAGGTCTCCTTTCTTGGCTGATGATTTGGGGGAGTTTGGATGTTGCTAAGCAACAGGCGAAACTTGGCACACCAACTGCCAGGCAGAGCTGCCAGGAAAGGCGTCTTTTATGGAAGCACACAGACAAACACACAGAAGAGGAGCACGCACACACACACACAGAGAGGGAAACATGCACACAAAGCACAGAGATACACACGCCTACACAGTTGCAGACTTGTGCTACACACACACACACACACACACACACACACACACACACACACACGTGCTAACTGCCAGAAAAGATGTCTGGAGAGAGAGGACCCCTGCCATCTCCTCTCCCATCCTGCCAGACTGTTATGGCTGCCCAACTGCCAATCTCCTCTCTCCACAACCAGCCACGCTGAAAAGCAAATGTCAGCCTGTCACTTTCCGAAGCATCTGACTTTAAAATGCTCTCCTTTTTTCCCCCCCGTCCATCTCTGAAGGTAGAGAGGCAGACGGAGCAGCTCCTCCCGCATCCCGCATGCCCCCCCCCTTGTACTCTCAGATAAAAGATGGGGTCAAAAAGCTCACATTAGACATGATTATTGCAACAGTCTGTCACCTTCCTCCTCTGCCCAGTCACAATTTCCCAGCCTCACTTTGGGTTTCTGGCTTCCAAAATGTGCCCCAGGGTCATTTTAGAGCCATTTGACTTTCAGCGGAGTCAAGGTGAAACTAGTGGCGATGCGCTTAAAGGGACATTTCGCAGTGCACATGCTCAGACCGGCTGTGTGGACCTTGGAGCTGTGACGGTGGACATTTGATTAGTTTCCTTCCACCTTCTTCTTCTTTTTTTTTTTTAAAGAATATTTCATATTTTTGTTATTTTCAGCAAATCTTTTGAACTGATCAAAATTTTCATTAATACTTTCCGGCTTCCCTGAGTAGCTTTTCATGGGAGACTTGGGCTGAAAAGTTGTTTGTGTTCTTATTTTTGAAATAATTTGTTCTAGTTGCATGTTATCTTTGTGCAGATAAACTCAACTAGCTGGGAAATGTATTAAACTGTGAATGTCAAATTATTCAACTTTTAAAAATTTCCCACTCAATTCATCAGTTCTTTCAAGGATTGACAGTGTATTTCTTTCATTTCATGAACACTGCATATTGGGTTTGTATCTAAAAAGACACTGCACACTGAGTTCTTCCATCCTTTCCTGATTCATATGTAGGCCAGTCAGTCCTATGGCACAAAAACCCAAGCTTATGCATGTGCACACGTTAAAGAAACATTTCCACTGCTATGTGCAGGGGACAATAAAGGTTTTCTGAATTCTGAATCCTTCCCCACAGTTTCATATTCTGGTTTCTGCACAGTCTTAACTGATGTTCTCTGTGTTTCAGTATTATGAGATGTCCTACGGCCTTAACATTGAAATGCACAAACAGGTGAGTCCGCTCTAGATCCGTCTTTGTCTGCATCTCTATTGGTCCTTCATCCTTCTCTCATGCTCTCAAAACTCAAAGCTTGCATTATTATCACTGCCTCCTTTCTTTAGCGCCCATTAGCTGCACGCTAAGTAACTAATGTTTTTCAGGAAAGTGTGTGTTGTGTGTTGTGTGTGTGTGTGTGTCTCTACCACTGTAATGTCAGTCCTCTCTCTGATGGACCCGTATAGCCGCGTTATGCTGTGGAGGCGTTAATAGGATCCACAAACAGAAATCATTTCTCCACCACCGACAGATGAGAATACTTTGTCCTCACCCGAGCCTCCAAAACAGCCTCCCCTCTCGCCCCTCATAAATCCCTGTCTGTTACTGCCTATGTGCTCCCTCCCTTCATCCCTCCATCCATCCGTCCATCCCTCCCTCCCTCCCTCCCACCTCTGCCCTGATTCTCCATGCCCTATTCCTCTTTCCCCTTCCCTTCAATTGCTTGTCTTTTTTAATGCTTCTCTCTCTTAATCTCCATTTTTTCACCCTCCCTGTCTCCCTTCCTCTCCATTGATTTCTCTGTCTCTCTTTAACTCTCTCTCTTTTTTTTTTTTGCTTTGTACATCCTCCGTCCACCTCTGTCTCCTTGCAGACACACAGTCCATGCTGAATTTCACTTTAAATCAGGTCACTGATTCCTGCTGTCTCCTCTCTCTTTCTTTCCCTCTCTCTCTCATTTCATTTCACCATCTCAATCGTTCCGCTTTTGACGTGCCGCCGCCGCCACTCCACACCAACCCCCCAGTCTCGATTTTTTTCCTCCCCCGCCTTCCTTCTGTTTCTCCTTTCTGCCTATTCCTCCTCTCCCTCCTACATCCTCCGTCCATTGGCTGTCATTTCCTCAACCCACTCTGCCCTTTTCCTCCTCCTTTCCTTCCTTCACCTTTTTTCATTTCCTCTCTCTCATTTTGTCCTCCCTCTCTCAATAGCCCCCCCTCCCCCTCCTCCCCCCTCTCTTTCTCTCCCTCCCTCCCCCTCTTTCCTGAAGATGTCATTTAGTAGTTGGAGTTCTCTAACAAGAAATCATTGTGTCTCCCTTGGGGTGGGGGGCGATGGATTCAGACGATGGAGGGAGGAGTGGGAGGAAGGGGGGAGGAGAGGAGGGGGAACACGCTGCCTGGCTGAAAAATGGAGAGTAAAGTGAGGGAGTGATACGGGCGAGCAAGAGGAATGAGAGAGAGAGAGGAAGAGCGAGGAAAAGGGAGGGGGCGGAAGTTCAGTCCGGCATCAATAAATCACTTAAGAGAGAGAATGGGTTGGGGAGTGTGTGTATAAATGTGTGCGTGTGTGTACACATACACACACACACACACACACACACACACACAGCAGAGTCTAGCTGTCAAGAAGACAAACAGCCTGCGGCCATAATGATGTTGTCATGATCTCTGCATGCATATCATTACTGGCCCTAACGGCCTTGTTGGGCCTGCCGCCGCTAAATGTGTTTGTGTGCGTGTCTTTGTGACACACAGTGTGTGTGTGGGTTTGTGTGTGTGCGTGTTAGGCATTACACAGCAGCATTTGTAATACTGATTACTGTGCTAATACTGGGAACGGACAAATGGAGGGAGGGATGGATGGATGGAAAGAGTGATGAATAGAGTGAGATGGAAAGAAAAGTGGAAAGAGAGATGATGATGATGAGGAGGAGGAGGAGGAGGAGGAGGAGGAGGAGGAGGAGGAGGAGGAGGAGGAGGAGGAGGAGGAGGAGGAGGAGGGGGGAGGGGTGGGATGGGGACGGAGGAAGAGTTGGCTGTGTACTAGAGCAGATCGAGACAGACACACACCCACAGCAAGAATCACTGACCCCCAGCAGGAAACACACACACACACATTCAAGCATGCAAAGTGCGAGCGCACACACAGACATGCAAAGACCCATCAGAAACACATGCCAACACACACACACACAGACGTGCACACACAACACACACACACAGAGGGAAAGGGAAAAGATGGTGAATTTTGCATCTTTCCTCCTCTCTCTCTCTCTCTCACACACACACACACAGACACACACTCTGTGTGGGCTGGCTGTGGCCACAGCAGATGCTGTCCATGAATATTTTAGTCAAACTCCCTGGCAGAGTTTCCATTTGCATGGACCAGATGTAAGCAGCTGAAATATTTACCACACTGGCCCTGGCAGAAACAGGCCACAGCCTGTGTGTGTGTTGTGTGTAACCCCTATGTGTGTCTGTGTGTGTGTGTGTGCCTTCTTGTTTGTTCATGCTCAGTCTTGTGTGTGTGTGTCTGTGTGTGTGTTCATCAAAGTGACAGTATCTTTTCTCTTTTTTTTTTTTCTTTCAGACGGAGATTGCCAAGCGGTTGAATGTGATCTGTGCTCAGCTCATCCCATTCCTGTCACAGGAGGTGTGGAACGCTAACGCACACATACACACGTACACACCGTGCAGCGTTCAGCAGTCTCTCCTGTCTGACAGCAGGCCACACAGACGGCATGCACATGCACACTACACACATTTATCAATAACTCACAACCGTGCACAAAGACGTGCACGCGCACACACACAGCTGCAGATGGACAGAACTTCAAAGCACATTCATTTCCCTCAATCGCCAAATGGTTGCATGCATTCACATGATTCCCGAAGTGGGAAAAAAGGAAAAATCAGTATTTCACAGATGCTTTTTGTGAGAGTCTGAATACTTTTTCATATTAATTAAGAAATGTTCCACATGATTAATATTAATTCAGCTAAAAAGTGTTGACCCATAAATAAAATGTCTGAATCCACCTGCCTTCACTGACCTCTTGGTTTGTTCCACAGCACCAACAACAGGTGGTCCAGGCCATGGAGCGCGCCAAACAGGTGACCATGGGGGAGCTTAATGCTTCGATAGGGGTACGTGGGCTCCCCCCTCTGCCTCATAGCGTGTGTACCTTATACTCCCATTTATAAAATTTTCCTGCTTTTCTTTTACTTTTACTGAGGCAAATATCATTTGGCCCATACTAAAACATACAGACTTATTGGCTTAAAAAAAAGAAAAGATTATTACTTTTGTTTTATTTTTTTCCCCAATTCTTTTTTCCCCCCAATTTGAAAAATCTGACCAGCACCAAAATGAACAGGATTAAGTAATGGGCCCAGTAAATGTCCCATATATTTGAATGGAAATAAAATTCAGCAAGAAATAAAACAAACTTACAACAATCTTTTGGTTGTAGTTATTGGTCCCTAACCTCCACGCTTCTCCTGTCGTGCACATCGCAGCATTGGTTCCCTTCCTTTCCTCCTCCTTTTCTCCTCTTGATCACTTCCTGTTAAGCTGCTTCCTTTAGCGCTTGTAAGTCACCCAGATCTCTTTCTCTCGTCTTCTCTCTGTCTCTGTTTCTTCCTCTACTCCCCCTCTCCATAGCAGCAGCTTCAGGCACAGCACCTCTCCCAGCATGCCCAGGGTTTGCCAGTGGGCCCACACCCGTCAGGACTGCCCCACCCTGGCCTGGCGCTGGGCGGAGGATCCAGCCTGCTGGCCTTGTCCGGGGCTCTCGGGGCTCAGCTGGCCGCCAAGGATGAGAGAGCTCACCTCGAGGCGGCAGCAGCAGCCGCCGCCGCCGCAGAGCACCACAGAGGTAGAGCATGACTTTAAATGTTACATTAATGCATATATTCTGTAAAGTAAATGTGTAAAACTCACTATGAGTTTAGGGCTGTAACAAAGGCTGGATTGCATTCTTGGAGATGAAAACATCTCTCTGAGTTTGGGAGTAGAGTAAACACTGGTTCTTGGCTCGATTGATTCTGATGATTGGCTTTGCTTTGGGTTTCTGGCAGGGCACAGGAGTGTTGCTGATAATAACTCTCTGCAGGGATATTTTTCCACTGAGTCATCAGCTGCAGAGCGATGTAAAGTGATGGCATATAATCTTTGATTTTTTTTTGTGTGTGTGTGTGTTTGTTTTTGCGCATGTTCTTATCTGCTCTTCTGTCCCGGTACCTGGATGTGTTGGGCGCTGCTGTCTGGATTGAACAGATCGTGAGGCAGGACCAGTAAGAAATTACATCACACACAAACACATTTTCCATGTATTCATAATCACTACACTTGACAGTTTGTCTGGGGTCACTTCTTTCTGAATTAGACTGAAATTAAAATAAACCACTGACATTTCTGTTTTTTTTTTATAGACTTTACTCTCAGTTCTGTTGTCCTTCCTTCTTTATCCAGTTAGACTTTCATAGCCGTGAACTGTGGTTTTGGCAGCTTTTAGTATTTTCTGAAAACATCTCAGTGGATTAATTTTGGCTGTCTTTGGCTTTTAGACAGCAGGATTGCCGTCGCTGATGCTGGCACCTGTATGATAACAATTTAGATCTCTACACCACATCACCGCCACTATAAAACTTTGATTATACTGGTGTAAAAAAAAGAAAAAGAAAAAACCTCAGTGCCAAAGCATACGCAGCCCACTTCAGTCTTTTCTGCTGCCTTACAGAATACTTGAAGTATTCTCTTTCTTCCTCTCACTCCTACAGTGAGCTGCTGGCAGATCGATGGAGGCCGATATTCTTTCACATTCATCTCTGCAGCTTATGAGCCTGACGTGATTTATGCAGTCCCTCTCACCTCATTATCACCCTCTTCCTTCCTCTCTTCCCTCACTCGTCTCCCCTTCCTACCTTTCCCTCCTCTTTGTATCCCCGTGCACACTTCCCTTTTGCTCTTCACCACTCACTCATTTCTCAATTCAATCTCTTCCCTTCTTCCCTTCCTCATCCCTCTGCTCCCTCTCTCCTCTCTGCAGAGCTCGCTGTCCAATGGGGATAAGGGTCGTCCAGCAGACTACCTCAGCAACGGCAAAAAGAGGAAAGCTGATGAGAAGGAGTTCATGACAGACTATGTGAGGATGCTTTCATAACACTGTTAAATGTTTAAGTAACTGAGGGGAAAGTTCCCTCTAACCTGACCAGTTCTCAGTTCAGAAAATAACTGCAAGTGTCTGTACAGTGAACATTAGAGACCTGCTCTCTTTTTAGACACTAATTGAAATTTTCGCACTCCCTGCTGTCATTACTGCGCTATTGGTGTCATTGTTGAAGAGCAGATATATTAAGCACTGTGAGGGATTATCCTCTGTCAGAGATAAATTCATTTTGGGTAGTTTTTTTTTTTCTCTTTATCATCAAATTCAGCAATATACCTTTGTTCATTCTGAAATATTAACAACACGAGGAATGACTCCCAAAGTTAAACATCTAAAATTAAATCATTATATTTCTACTGTCCATTGCGTTTACTGCAGTTTCACCCATCTCAGGCAATAAACTGTCAAGATAGGTCGCCTCATTTTCCTCTATTTGCAATATGAGATATTAAAGTTCTTGAGAGTGCAAAAAAAAATAAATTCAAATGCATTAGATTATGCACACACGGACACCTCTGCTTGTGTGCGACTCTTTTATGTGTGTATGTGTATTGTATATTTCTACATGTAATCTACATACATCATACAGCAAGGCAGAATATCTAATCTCACTTCCTCTCTCTTCTCTCACAGGGCAGCGATGCGGATAAGAGTGATGATAATTTGGTGGTGGATGAGGTTAGTAGGCGGCCGCTGGCCTATGTTGGCCTCACTTCACCGCTTTCATCTGCATACATCATGTAAACACACCCAGCAGGACCATCTGAATAATCATAATAACAATAATACTCCCCCCGTTCGTCCTCAACCACCTCTGCCTGCCCTTATTTCTCAATAAACAACCATAAAATACACAGGCACACATGCTCTTCACTGCAGTTCAAACTGTCTGCACAGTTTAAAACACACCTTGTTGTGCAATGCTGTGGGTAGAACTTGTTATTTTTATGAATGAGAGCAGACAAAATGGGTTGAGAGTTCATCAGAGGTTGGAAAAAAGTTAGTTTCCTATGATGAACAAGAGTTTAAAATGTCAAGGCATTCTGCAGTTTTAGAAAGCTGGACTAGTGGAGCTTCATATTAAACTTGAAATACATTTTAGCAGACTGGGGATGATAAACTATATGTTACATTTTATGAGACATTCAAAGTGGAATGGCCAGTATGAATAGGAGGAAATCTATGGAACTGTTGGAAATCATTTTATCATGTAAATTAACTATTTTTGTAGTTTGTCCATATTGATAGATTCATATGATCTTACTTGTGATTTCTGTCGTTTGTACTAAGTAGTGTTTTTTTTTTTTTTTGTATTTAAATTTCAGGACCCGTCGTCCCCCCGCAGTGTGCAGTCCTACTCATCCAGAGAGAACGGTTTGGACAAGATGCCTCCATCTCGTAAGGAGGGTCCGCCACAGGCCAGCCCCACCTCCCTGGCCTCCTCCAGCAGTGCCACATCCCCCTCCCGTGGCAAGGAGCCCCCCCAGGTAAACAAACACCTGTATGAAGACATGCATGTGTTGAAGTTGACCACATAACAGGAATAAAGAATTACTTTGAATCGTTTTTTGGGGGGCGTTGTCACATGTCCACTGACATTGATGGAGAACACATGATACATTTCAGTCCAGGGCATTAGAGTTTCTCTCTGTCAGCTCCCACTGTATTCAGCTCTTTTGTTTGGGGTCAGTAGTTCATCTTGGAGTTATTATGGTGTATATTCAGCAGTCCTACACACATTCAGCCTTGGCTGCTGACATCCCACAGCACTCCTCAGGTCCCAGCTGGCCTCAGTCATCCTCACTGTCTGTCTCTCGTCTGTTGTGTGCTCTTTTTTTATTGTGTGTTTTTCTTTGCCATTCCTCTGCCTCTTCTCCGTCCAGCACCATATTGCTGCTGTAAAACTATTTCTCCCGCCCATATGTCAAATTCTTAAGACAATCTGTTTATTTCGCTTTTCATTTCAGACTTATTTCATTTTCTTTCTCTGTTTTCTAACATGTTTTACTCACTGCTCTTCCAGAGGGAGAAGTCCAGTACTCCAGGAATGAAGCCAGGGACCCCCATGTCTCAGGAGTCCAACACCCCGGGACCTAGCGGACCCCCACAGTTCAGACCTGTCCCCGGCAAGCCTGGCGTTGACCCCCTTGGTAAGGTCAAGACTTGTATCCCCAGAGGGCATGTTGCCTGTATGATATAGGCTTTATGCACAGCTCCACTACTTCCTGAACTTAAACAAGCTCCTTTACTTCCTGTCTTATATTTGGACATTTGGATTAATCCAGGTGTGTCTGACCATTGTTGTGACTACTGAGGTCAGAGTCAGACACACCTGGGTTAATCAGTTTGTCAATAATGTAAGACAGGAAATGAAGGAGCTTGTTTAAGTTCAGGAAGTAGTGGAGCCGTCCATAAAGCCTGTTGTTACTGGAGCTCTGACTTTAGGGAGCTTTAGGTAGAACTGTAAGGCGTACTGACATTATGGGAACACTGTGTTGCTGAGGAGACCAACACACACACACACATCTCCAGCCTTGCTCTCAAGGACACGAGCTTGCGCTGCACACAGGGCATCATTTATAAAAATAAAAAAAATGTGTATTTGTAGACAGCTTTTTAGCCAGCGCTGGCTTTGTTACACGAAATGATTCTATCAACGCTGGGCCGCAGTAGTTGGTATGGGTGTCAGCCAGCTCCCCACCACCAACCACCATCTGGACTTAATAAGCAGCTGTGGGCAAAAAATATTCAGCGCGCCTCACTTTTTAAATGGAAAAATTAGGAGAGGTGATGGACTGTGACTGTGAGCTGCTTCATAATGAGCCTCCATCTATTCCAGTGTATCTCTTTTCTCGCCTTTTTTTTTTTTTTTTTTTTACTCACATCACCTGTTAGCCCCCACACCGCTTTCACGCACACACATTATTGTGCATGCATATGTACGGGAGGAGGGTACGCAGGATGTTTGAGAACACACACACACGTAGACTCACACACACACATACGCAGGGGTATTGACTTGCTGCAGGAAGTTATGGTGGCCAGCAGGGGTCAGTAGTGGTCTAGTGCTGCAGTTGGTGATGTCCTGCCTTTTGTGGCAGCTTGTTCACAGCCTGTCAGTCACAGCTGTCTCACACACTGACAGTCTCTGCAGAGGGAGCAACTTCAATAAAACGTGCACCTTCTTCTATCCTATGTTTAAGTGATATCTTAGATATCTAGAGCTCTTGGTATAACCGGTGCTCTGCATTCTCTCATCCTCGTCTTATTCCTCAATCAATAATTTGTTCTTCTCAATAATTCACAACAAATGAACTCTTATCTTTTTCCTCCCTCCATCCTTCCACCAGCTCTAGGTCTCAGAAACCCTCTGGCGGTGCAGGGAGCGTACCCTCCAGGGGCTTTTGGCCTGCCCCCTCCAGGAGTGAACGGGGACCTGCCCGGGGCGGCTGGCTACGGCGCAGGCCTCCACTTGGTCTCCCCCCAAATGAACGGTGCTGCAGCAGCAGCAGCAGCAGCAGCCGCCGCAGGCTACGGACGGTCCCCTGTGGTGAGCTCGGCGCTCCGCAGATAATTTGTCTTTCCAGTGTCACTGTCATATGTAACACTTCAGCATATAAACCTGTCAGAGGACAAAGAGAGGGATATTCAGCATACAGGAAAGAAGTGTTTTAGTAGGAGAGGAGAAGGAAGAGAGGTTGCCTTCTCATTTATCGTTAAGAATCTGTGACCTTGGCTCTTGAGAAGTGTCTTTACTTTTATATGATCTCATTTTATTCTGATCTTTCATCTGATACCATCTTTTCATCAGAGAAATCTCCCCTCTCTGCTCCTTCTCCTCTCTTTCACCAGGTATTTTTTAGTGGTATTTTTTTCTCACATAAGGGTATTTGTCTCTTCCAGGTGGGTTATGAGTCTCCACACCCACATATGAGGGTCCCCGGGCTGCCTGCCAGCCTGCAGTCTGCCGCCTCTGGAAAACCGTGAGTTTTTCCCCCTTCACCTTGGCTACTATCATTCAAATCTTCACCTGTTCACTTGTAAATGCTCTGAGGCTCTCCTCAAATTTCAATCTCAACACTAGAGGCAAAGCTATTGATGAGAGAAAAGAAGGAAGATCCTTTTAATAAGAAAGAAAACAGCCTGGCGTTTTCAGGGCCTTTGTTAGGTCAGAATATAAGGGCACAAGGCCTCTGTATTTATATTAGACGGATCTGTGTTCAAACTTCATGAAGTTTGAAGTACTCATCCATTGCTGCACTGAAAGTAGTTTTCAAATCGGTCTTAAGCTGTAGTCTGGCTCCACTTCACTGTTTTGGAGTATTCTCTTTATTTTTGCAATGAATGGCCAGTGTAGACGATGTCAGCGCTATTGAGTTATTACAGGTAATACAGTTCCTTTTCAGTCGTTATTTATAAATGTCAGGTTTTAGTCCCTGAGTGTCAGTCATTTTAAAGTATTTCTGAGTAGTGTAGAAAGCACAGGTTGAAGTATGAGTGGTGGGAAAGATGCCTTTGTTGTTGTTTTGTACTCAGTTCTTCTCCTAGTTACTAACACTCTCATCCTTTTCTCTTCTCTTCCCTCTCTCTTTTCTCTCCAGCGCCTACTCGTTCCACGTGAGCGCGGACGGCCAGATGCAGCCGGTGCCCTTTCCCCCCGACGCCCTGCTGGGCCCGGGGATCCCTCGCCACGCCCGTCAGATTCACACCCTGAGTCACGGAGAGGTGGTGTGCGCCGTCACCATCAGCACCTCCACGCGCCACGTCTACACCGGAGGAAAGGGCTGCGTGAAGGTTTGGGACATCAGCCAGCCGGGCAGCAAGAGCCCCATGGCCCAGCTGGACTGTCTGGTGAGACACGGGGAAGAGGGGAGGCAGTTACATGGTTGGTTGTAAACTCAGATTTAAAGATTGTTGATTGGCTTGTGTCTATTAATTTTGCTCATTTATAAAAACACACTTTGGATAATGAGCTACCTATCTGTTGTTGTCATTAGGCCAAATCCCTCTTCATTTATTGCCGTGACACTGCTGTAGCAGCGGTATCTCCTTATCGTCAATAACAATCAACTACAGTATATATCACAATATAAATGTTTGTTTCTCATTTTATCGGGGCCAAACAGAACAGGGACAACTACATCCGCTCCTGCAAGCTCCTCTCTGACGGACGAACCCTGATCGTTGGCGGCGAGGCCAGCACGCTGTCCATCTGGGATTTGGCCACGCCCACTCCCCGCATCAAGGCGGAGCTGACATCGTCCGCTCCCGCCTGCTACGCTCTGGCCATCTCCCCTGACAACAAGGTCTGCTTCTCCTGCTGCAGCGACGGCAACATCGTCGTCTGGGACCTTCACAACCAGACGCTGGTCAGGTAAGAGAGGACAAATAGACGATTATCAAGTAAGAAAAGCTGAGAGGAGTGAGGAGAGGAGAGACACCTGGGGACATTATAGAGGGACAAACAGAGTGTGGCAAATTAATGCATCAGTCGAGGAAACTAGAATGTAAGGCATTTATTAATTAATTAATTCTTATTCCTTATTTGAAGACGTGTTATATTATTACAGCAGTGTTTATTTTTGTTATCTTTCATTATCTATTTATAGACAAACCTCCTCTTCTAGGTGCCCACAGTTTAACACTTGTTGACAGGATCACAACCCATCGCTGATATCAGCTGCATTGTAGTGTTATGAACTGTTTATTAAATGTTTCTATTGAAGCTAAATGTTCAAGTGTTGCTTGTGTTAAATGTTAAATAATAAGTCAGTGCAGTTTTAATTTCTCTTGCAGAAATATCATTTGCCCTGGAACTATATATATATATATATATATATATATATATATATATATATATATATATATATATTTTTTTTTTCCGTGTGGAGAAACTCGCATTCATTTCTCAGTGTAGTTTTGTGCAAAATTAAGCAACTTCAACAAAAATACTGAAGATCTGAGTCGGTGAAATATATCATATATTAACTTATATAAGAAAGCAATGTTCTTTGTAGATTTTCATAACGGACAGGCTGAATGAACCAAAACGAGGAAACTGAGAATGTTTATCTGCTTTTCTCTTGATCTCTGCTAACAACTTACACTGCTGACAAACTAGTTTTCTGATCAGAGATCAGAGGGGACGCTTGGTAACCAGTGAGGTAGAGATACATTTGTGTACTTGTGTTTGCGTGTCTTTATCTGCGGATCTCTTGTGTGTCTCCTCCCTGCAGACAGTTCCAGGGCCACACGGACGGAGCGAGCTGCATCGACATCTCCAACGACGGCACCAAGCTGTGGACGGGGGGTCTGGACAACACCGTCCGCTGCTGGGACCTCAGAGAGGGACGCCAGCTGCAGCAACATGACTTCACCTCGCAGGTACACACAGCAACACACGCACCAGACTGGCTGCAGTCCAGACTAATGGGCATTAATGAGCCTGACGCTGCTCGTGATCATTTACAACGGTCTCATCTCTCCATGTCTTTCTCCTCCTCCTTTGATTCCCTCCTTCCTCCCCTCTCCGTCTCCAGATCTTCTCTCTGGGCTACTGTCCGACAGGCGAGTGGTTGGCTGTGGGAATGGAGAGCAGCAACGTTGAAGTCCTGCACGTCTCCAAACCTGACAAGTACCAGCTGCACCTCCACGAGAGCTGCGTTCTCTCCCTCAAGTTTGCTTACTGCGGTACGTGTGCACATACACACACATGCAGACACTGACTAGATTGATGGTTTGGTTACATCACATTACCTGAGGGTATTTAATCACAGAGAAGCAGAACAAATCTTCTGCTTCTTTCATTATTCAGAAACAGCTTCTTCCTTTTCACCTCTCCCGCTCTTTACAAAAGCAGCTCTTCCCCTCAGGCTCCTCCATATCTCTCCTCCCCCGAGGCTTTATCTGTTGATGGCTGTATGTGTTTCGTCCTGTAGGTAAATGGTTCGTGAGCACAGGCAAAGATAACCTCCTGAATGCGTGGAGGACACCTTACGGATCCAGCATATTCCAGGTAGATCATTGTGACTTCTCTGCACAGAATTTATTAATGCGCTACAGTTTGTTGTTTGTTTTTGGTTAAAGATGAACCATGAAATATGATGACACCATGAGACATGATGTTCTCTGGCCTGGAAACAATTAATTTGACAAATCTGAAAAATTTCCTTTTTTCATTTTCCCTCTTTGTCATGTTCTTGTTTACTTCCTTGCTGAAGGGTTATTTCAGGTCACTCATACATCAGTTTTGACTTGACTAACTGCCAGTTTGTGGATTTTAATGTGACTGTTTGTATAAAAGCCATGATTGAAAGTTTGTGGCTCACACTGCTTCCTCTCTGTCTCTGTGTTCAGTCTAAGGAGTCTTCATCGGTCCTCAGCTGTGACATCTCCCCTGACGACCAATTCATCGTCACCGGCTCTGGGGACAAGAAGGCCACAGTCTATGAAGTCATCTACTGAACTTTTGATTGGCTGACAAAGTAAACCTAATAATCAGGGGGCGGAGCCAAGGCTCCCTCCTGCACCAATGACTGTACAGAGCGTCGGTGGCATGGGAAACAAGAGATAACTCAACTCTTACTTTGATGTTTTGTTTACGTTTGTGAAAGAAATGAGAGAAAAACGAAGTAAAGGGGGCACAAAGTCACATCTCTGGAAAAAAAAAACCCAACAAACTTTGAACATTGTTTTTAATGCTCTGAGAACGCTGATTAGTCTAAGGCTGCGCAAATGTGGGATTCCTCCAAAGAACTTTTTGTTTTGTTCCCTTTTTTTCCCTTTTTTTAACAAAATAAAACCTCTGTAGTGAACAAGAATTAGCAAAAAAAAAAAAAAAATCATATTTTTTTAGCCTTTGAATTTTTCGCAAACAGTTGGACAGCATCGAGAGGAAAAAGACAAGATGTCGGACAGAAGAGGGTTCGAAGAGGGCTGGGAACTCCAAATGGAAAAATACAGTCTATATTTTGTGCTGTGTTGGAAAAAAAAAAAGTCCCCAACCTAGGTCAACTTGGCCTGGTCTGGCCTGGTCCACAGCATGTGGCTGCTCTTTGGGGCGGCAGATGCGAGGCAGATGGCAAGATGGCATGCTGATAGGTTCCAGCTACTCCCCCCCCCCCTCCCTCCCCCCCGTCTCCTGGTTAAGTTTCAGCAGCAACATGATTGTATCATCTCCAGTACATACGTGACAGAACAAGGCTCGGTTTCCTCTAAAGTGTCATGAGACTGTTTGTCTTTGTTCCTTTTGGATTTACTTTCTGTTTTTTTTTTCTGTTACAAAAAGAACAAAGATGAACTTATTCTGGAGATGTTTTTAAGGAAACCAGCCTGGAAGAGAGAACCACGACCCAGAGGACAGAAAGCTGAAGTCAGTTCAAAGAACTCACATCAGGTGCTCCACTGCTGTTTCGGGGGCCTCTGCTACATCGTCTTCATCCTTAACGCTCAACATTAAATGTGATTTTCTATTGTATTTGTTAGGGCACATATAGGCAGACAGGTATTTTCACAACTGCATCATGAACCTTGAACCTTGCTATATATGGACATGTAAATAAAGTTCTCTAAAGGCAAACAAGGATCTGTGAGTCGGATTTGCTTTAAGGCGACAGGCTGTGGTGTGGGACATCTCTCCAACATCAGTTTTTGTCTGTGATCTGCAGTAAATATCATTTTACCCTTTTTCGTGAGCATCTTCTTTCATAGAAAACCAGATCGAACCTGCTCCAGGATGACTCGTGCAGCTGTAACGGTGTGAAGGGTAAAAAAAATATAAAATGTAGATCTGGTTTGTGTGTGTGCGTGTGTGCTGCTGGCGGTGAAAAGGTGTTTTTCAACCAAAGGACCAAGTCCTGTGGTTGAAAAACGGTTTATGCCGGATGTTTGGAAAAAGTCAAAAAAACACTTTGTTGAATATTTGTTAAACCACAATAGCCAGAAAAGGCGCGTGCTCCCAGCGAGGTGCCAAAAAGCATTCTAGAGATATTTAGATGAAAAATGAAGGATGTGAATGGTGAGTACAAACTCTGCCTCCACTCTCTTGTGATGGGGAAACATCTCTCTCTCCCACTGAGGGAACAGTACAGCACAAAGCCTCCCCTTTAGTCTGAATCTGCAACCTCAGACATTCAAGTGTTTGGGGGTTCAAACCCACAGCATGAACAACTTGGGATTCACAGCTCCCCTATGACTGGAGTGCTCGGTAAATAATGCAGCTGTACAGTCAGGATTTCTTTTTTTTTTTTTTTTGTGCTGAGCTAGCTGGTAGTGTGGCGAGACAAAGGTGATCTGCAGTACATTAGGCAGTGGAATGGATTATTATAGCAATAATAACACGAGAGGGGAGTTCTTCAATGATTATGGCTGTAGCAGTGACGGTCCTGCCTGAAACAAAAAGCTTTACTTGTTTTTCCTGCCTCCTCTTCCTCCACAGTTACAGCATTTATCTCCTATGTGGAGTAAAGAATTGTTTGCATACAGGTGGATGTTCAATAATTTTGCTTAATTTCATGTAAGTTAAAACGAAACGCTTTTGACCTTTTTAAAAATGCACAATATTTCCATTAATGCCCATAATCACAGCACAAAACCTTGTTGATGCTACTATGGCTTTTTATACACAATACAAATAGTGTGAGCAGATGAATTAAAAGAAAAATACAAAAAGGTAACATAACAGATCGCCCAGCTTCTCTGTGCTTTGGACAGATGAGTCAGCTGCAACTTCCCACAGGATGAAGAGTAATCTTCTCGTGGTGTTGCAGCAGAATCATCTTACTGGGGCTTATTTATCGTGTAAGACGCCCTGAAATTTCAATGGAGCAGGTTTTGAAAAATATGCAGAGAATGCAGAATCCCAGCTGCCAATTAAACAACACACAGCCTTTGAAGATATTTGGCATATCTGTTTTAAGTATTTTAAATTTAGGCCCCAACACGTCAAATCTTTTTAAGATTCTACACATATGGAGATCTATGTAAATGAGCTCCAGTATCTCTGCTTTATTTGATGTGTGCAACTTAAGAGGCAAGGAGAGACCTTGAACCCTGGTCACACCCCAGGAAATTAAAAGTGGTCAGTTGTTAACTCGATGTTTGATTTTTTATTTTTTTAAATTGTGTGCTGTCGGTATTCTGCGAAAACCTTGCATCACCAATTTGCCTTTTTTTTTTTTGTTGTTAATGTCATGGGTTGGAAAAAATGTCATTATCACCAAATACTGGTTTAAAAATCAAACTGCTGAGAGTTGTTCTAAGTGTAGTGTTTTGCAGGATACTGAACAAAGTTTTCAGATTGTGCAGAGTGTATTTCCTAATGCGTGAATGAGGAGGTGTTCAGGACAAACTGTTGATGAAAGGCTGTGAATTCAAAATGGATTAAACTGGTTCTTGATGTTGAGAGAATAAAATATTCTTCTTTTTGACTTTTGCCTTTTTCTTTTCCATCTAACAGACCAAATGTCTTGCTAGCACATGTTTAGCAGGTATTTTTTTGTTCTGGTTGTATAATGTTTTGCACTTATGCTACGTATGGATGCTAACATGAATCTAAGTATTAAAGTAGTAGTAGTAATAGTATAGAATAGGCATAGAATAATATTTTGACAAAATGCTGCTGGAAGGATTCATTGTGTAGATATATTTTAAGCATGCCAACCAACGCTACCATCTCGCCTCAGCTTAAAAAGATCGACACAGGAGACACCTGAAAGGATGAACACAAGTTTGGTTTATTTTTCACACAGAGCATTTCTTGTACAGCACATGGGAAACGCATCAGGAGGGAAGACACAGTGCATTAAAAAAAAGTCCTTGGCTTTTAAAAAGAAACTAAACATGAGCTTTTAAAGCAGAAAGAAAAAAGAAAGTCTTATACCGTTGGAACAGAGAAAGCACAGGCAGGGGGAGAGAGACATTACTGACAGTTAAAGAAGAGTATCAAATACAATGTCCCAAATATTCACGCTATACCACCAAATGCATAGCCATTATACAGCATCATTCTGAGTAGTATACAAGCTTGTGTATGAGAGTAATCGATTAGGTCTGTCTGTGGCTGACAGACAGAAAGGGAAAGAGGCAGGCAAAGGCATTAAACTGTACAGATGATCTCTGACTCCTTGCTTGCACAGCAGCTTATTGTACAAGTCCCTCGTAATTCTTCAACCCTTCACGCTGCAGACAGAAACTTTTTTTTTTTTTTTTTTTTTTTACAGCTGAACTAAATTGCATACTGTAAGATTCATCTTTCTGTAAAACCGTGGACGAGAGACCATTTCACTGTAGCTATACAAGCATGCAGTAAAAAGTGGGACCTCTTTGATGGCTAAATCTGTCGGCTATTGACATGTTACAGCTGATGCCTGCTGTACACTGACCACAGACCCAACAGAAACGTAGTATAATTACACAATAAGGACTGAAAACAGAGTCAAGTACAGTTACTACCACTTTAGAAAAAAGGGAATAAAACAAAAAAAAACATCAAAACAGTAGACAGAGGAACTTTTCTCCCAAATGGAAGGTCTTATTTTTTCTCATCGTCACATGGGTTTGCTGATGTTTGTCCTCTGCCTGTCACCATTACCAAGGAAAAAAATAAAATGATTAGAAAAAAAAACAAAAGAAAACAATTTTTCTGAATGTCTCCACGTCTGAGTGCATCCCTCTCTGTTTGCTTCCCCGAACCCGAAACGCAGTCATAGGCAACCCCAATACATAAACATTTCATTACATAAGACGAGCAATCACTATTCATAAAAAATACTGAAAGAAATAAATGAGTAATAAAAGAAAAGCTTGAAATGTGCCTCTCTTTTTTTTTTTTTTTTTTTTAAATCTACACATTGGTGACGCATGTTCTACAGAAGCAGAGAGCTCTGATATAGTTGATTTGCCTGCCAGTTTGAAGTATGATACAAGGAGGACTGGAAATGACAAAAATCACGTTCAGAGAAAAAGTTTGACCTTTTGTAAATCATGCTTATTTGCGTTATTGACAAGAGTTAGTCGGATGAGTTAGTGAAACCTGTACACTAAACATGAAGGTACAGCAGCCGTAGCTTGCTATTATAGCTTGGCATGAAGACTGGAAACAGCTCACCTAGCTCTGTTTGAAAGTAAAAAACAAACACCTGTCAGCATGTCTGAAACTCATTGATTAACACACCAATTAATAGCCTATATTTGGTTAATCAACAAATATGTCTCATTGTTGCCAGGCAACTGCTCCTGACCTAAAAATAATGGACGACTGATTGTTTTTACATTTTCACCTTTTTATGGATTGAGTAATACATAACTTGGATAGCACTTTATAATAAGTACACAAGTCATTTATAACACATGAATACTCATTAGCATGTACTTTATAAATACAGTTAAAAATGTTTTACGCATTAGCACAAATTGTATTTATAAAATACATACTAGTTTAGTTTAAAGTGTTAAAAGTGTGGTAGGTAGCACTAGGCCAGTTGTTTCCCAGTCATCATGCTAAGCTAAGATAGCAGGCCGCTTGCGGTGGCTTCATATTCAGGATATGAGATTGGTATCAATCTTCTTGTCAAAATCTCAGCAAGAAAATGAGTTGGCATGTTTCACCAAAAGTTAAACTTGTCCTTTAAGGTGTTTAGCATCTCAATTAAAAACAATCACTAGCTTATCAAACAAGATTTAGCCGGAGCACTTTGAGCACCAGCGTCATCAGCATCGGCGGGGCAGGCGGAGATGGAGACAACGACTCTGATAAAACGCGTAATCTCGTCTGGGTTTGTAAATGAAAACAGCAACTAGTTGCATAAAATTTGAAAAGGAATCGGATTAGTCGCTGCTTAGTTGGCTGCTGATGATAGCGTAATCAGATGGTGTTAATTTGCCCTCTTGTCTGCCTTACAGTGAAGTCGCCGTGCTGCTACTTCATCTAGCTGACAGTGCCTTTAATGAGAGTGAGTGCAGCGCCCGGTGTCAGGAGAACAATCCAGAGGAATTAGAAGGAACAGCTCGGCTGATGTTCTCTGTTTGTGTCTCGGGGCCCTGGGAGAATCCCATTGACTCCGCTGCTCATTAGACGCTGCCTTTGTCAGACCAAAATAAAATAGATATTAAGCAGTGAGATGGGGAGCGCGGCGATGAATGTTTAATTGGGTGCTCTGCGCGTTGTGTGTGTGTGTGTGTTTCTCTCTTCCTACAATTACCTCAAGGGGGTACATCCAAGTATGTGTGTGTGTGTATTCTTGCTCAATGGCGTGCACCTAAACGTGTGTGTGTTTGTGTTTTGTGTGTGTGGTTGTGTTTGTGTGTAGGTCTATGTTTCATGTCGGTGTTATGTGGATATCTGAAGCGACCCCCTCCATCTCAGGAGCGTCATCGTTCCCCAGCTCCTGACACTTCTCGCTGGGGAGAGCGAGCTGCGGCGTCAGCCTCATTAAGGCTTCCACTGTCTGGCTAATGAATCGATTGTGTGGTATCAGTGCTCCTGGCTGGCGTTCCCACAGTGCTGCTCCGCGCCTCCTCTGGGGGCCTCCCTTCCACTGAGCTCTTAATCAGGAAACAGCCCTAATTACCCTGCCTCCTGCCTCCCTCCTCCTCCTCCTTGTCCTCTTCTTCCTCCCTTTCTTTCCTCCTTCTCGTCTTTCCCCTCTTTCTCCTCCTGACTTTATCATTACGCTCCACCGCCCGTCTTCCTTTTGTCCTTCTTATCTTGCTGTTTCTTTTCTGCCTTTCTCTCTCTCTATACTATCATGCCTCGTCCTTGGGCTAAAAGTGGAAGGCGGAGGAGGGGAAGGGGCATTTGGGAGCTTCCACAGTAGCTTATATCACAGCAAAAAAAGGGGAGTGGGGGTGATGTATTGGGGATGAGGGTCAGGAGGACTCAAGAGGACTGAGACGGAGGTGCTGCTGCTGCTGCTGCTGCTGCTGATGTAATGAGGTTTGGGAGCAGTTGGCAGGGCAACCGGGTGCACTTCCTCCCACTTCCCCCAAAACCACCACCAAAAGTCTCCGTCCTGTCCCTTGGCATCTCGTCCCGGCCCCTTTAGTACACCACCTCATACACCGTGGCCTTCTTGTCCCCAGACCCCGTGACTATGTACTTGTCGTCGGGGGAGACATCACAGCTCAGCACGGACGAGGACTCCTTGGACTGGCGAGGAGCAGGCGAGAGAGACAGGAGCAGGAAACCCAGGAGAGCGACGCGTGACGATAGATGGACGGAGACACAGACGGAGAGAAACAAACACAAAAGGGAGATGTTAGAAAAGATGTGACTCATCGCTTAATACTCAATCACACAAGACATTTGAATTTCAAAACAGTCTGCAATTACTTCCAAACGCACAACTCCACCACAGCAGCTCCAGGATGCTGACTCATTCATCTGCTTCGCTGTGAGACACACTGTTCTCCTTCTCTGTCTTCCTCCTGAGAGACGCAGCCTCATTTAACTGCAGGTTTAAGCGTAAACTAGCAGCACAAGTTTGACAGCATGAACTGGCAAAATGCACAATCCTTCCTTTTTCCTGTAAGTGTGTGTGAAAACCAGACCTGGGTACCTGGCTTTAGATGATGTAAAGCACCCTCTATTCCCCCTCCTCCTCCTCCTCCTCCCCGTCCTCTTTCTCTCACTGCTCCATCATCATTTATCTTCCTTCCTTTCTTCCTTCCCAGAGTCTCCTCCTCCGCCTCCTCCTCGGCTTTGCTTTCACTCTCCCCTTCTCTCATGTCGACTCCTCCTCCTCCTCCTCTCTAAACTCCTCTCCTCGCCCCCTCGTCTCCCCCTCCCCTCCCCTCCCCTCCCCTCCCCTCCCTCTGTGCTACAGGCACAGCAGGGCTGTCAATCATCTCCACCGGTGAGAGGCCATTTCACACAGGATCCCTCGTACTATACCGAGATAGCAGGAGGGGGGAATTGGGGGCGTCCATGAGGGAGGGATGCGATGACAAGCCAAGCCAAAGGATGAGTTTGGAGGAGAGGGAAGTAAAGCTTTAGAGACAGAGATGGAGAGGCAGGAGAGATCACATGCGGAAACAATGAACAGACCTGAAACTCTGAGAGTCAACACCCTTATGTTATTTATCATTTTGGTTGTCTGTGATATTTTTAACGCACTGTGCTTTCTGATTTAAAAAAAAAAATCAATGTTTGTTTCTTCCTTTGATTGAAAATACATAAAAAGATCAAGTCATTATAAACGCCAGGATCACAAGTCATGTTGTATTTTTATAAACATAAATAAATTAGTGCGTCTTGATAAAATAAAAAAAACGTTAAAAAAAGCTTCAATCTACCACAATAAACCTCACCTAACGAAATTATGCACTATTTGACGACTATATCCAACAAAGAGACGAGGAACTATCACAGCAAGGTGCAGACTTAGCGAACACCAAGCTGCTGAAACGAAGGCAGACAAAAGTAAAGCCAGTTTTTGTGATCTGTAAGCTTTTCAAACAGAGCTTCCCTTCCTCCCTGGCTGCATCAAATATACCAACTTAATACAACGATATTTCAACATTACATTTGGGAGACACAGAAAAAGCTCTTTTGGCTTCAAAATCACTTCCAAGAGAAAACCCAGGAGAGTATGTCTCTTTTCTACTTCGTTCTAATGTTTTATGTCAATCTACAAACAATATATGTGTGTTTACTGCTTAGTAGGACTAAAATGATTCTTAACACTGGTTTATTTTGCTTTTTTACGTGAAAATGCTAAAGGACAAAAAAAGCCAGTTTAACAACAGTATTACTGGTCATTTGAATGTGGTTTAATGCGATATCCTACATGAAATATATTGATCAATATATATCAATAATAAGTATAGAGCCTGAAAATCAACACAAGAAGACGACGAACTGGGCTGGAAGAAGAAGAAGAAGATTTTTGCTCATCTCTCTGTTCTGCTTTGTTCTAGTTTTTTCTTTTCATCCATACATGTCTTTAGCATTTGCGCTTTTTAGGGACATTTGTGAGGCTGATTCATTTTTTCCTTCCGGTAATATGCAATCAGGCTTCGGCAGCAGTAATGCACCATTAACACTTGTGCCAATAAAGCTCATTTGATAAAAAATGAGAAAGCAACAGAGCAGATCGGAGCGAAGCAGGTGATACCGACACACCAGTCAAAGGGTAGGAATAAAAGTGAAAGGGTGGCGTAAGAAAAAAAAAAAGATTACAAAATATGAAAGGTCAGACAGAGGGGATGGGGGAAAGCGAAAGGGAAGGACAGAGGGAAAAAAGTGAGGGTACAGGTACAGAGAGATTAGTAGAGAGATAAAAATGAGTAAGCGCAGAGAGGCAGGAAGGACAACAATAAACACGGAGACAAGGTGAGAGAGAGAGAGAGAGAGACGGGAAAGGGCAGTGATAAACCAGAAAAGGGGAAGAGGAGAGAAAGCAGCTCTGTATAACACAGTGACAGGAGGGAGCTGTTTGGCAGGAGGAACGTTTGGCATTTGGATAACAAAGCAGATAGCCAGCATCCTCCTTTTGGTCCACGGGGACAGACAGAAGCCGCCAACCCCGCTGCCCACTGTAGTTTACAGAAATATGACAGCCACACACACACTCACACTCATCTTACATGTACCTTCATCTCCCCTCCCCAGTTTCATTCACACCCAAATGAACTGGCTCAGCTAAAAATATCCCTGCATATTCATGTCTCAATATTTCCTCCAATGGAGCGAATGAACACAATGGAATTATTACATTTATTGTGTTGTTGTTTTTTTTTGCATGTGTGCATGTGTGTGTGCGTGTGTGTGCGTGTGTGTGTGTGTGTTTCTGGCAGCCTGCGCTCTCTGATAAACCTCCACAAGTAACCTTGGATCAACAAATCTAGAGAAAAAAAATGCTCCTCATCTTTTTCTATCTTTTGCCTTGAGGGCTCAGTCTGTCTGTGAGTGATTGTGTGTGTGTTTGTGTGTGTGTGTGTGTGTGTGTTTGTGTGTGTGCGTATGGTGGGGGGGGGTTGGGGACAGGAAGCTGAGATCACTTCAACACTGCCAGACACACTGACAAACAGATGAGTCTGCATATATATGTACATATACACATAGATCATAAAGCATCCTCAGAGCGATGCAATCGTCTCTCACCTGGAAAATACTAGCGCCATACGGTGTCCTCCACGCATTCAACAGATTGTCTTTTCCTGTGCTCACGAACCACTTGCCTGAAATAACACAGATACACACAGACCCATAGGTTAAACAAAGGAAAAGGGGGTGAAGAAGGAACAATATACAGTGCTGCAGAACAATACCATGGAGAGGACTGATAGGAATGTGTCGGTGGCAGCAGGTATGCTAGAAACATTTAGGAAACCGTCCAAGTTAGTCTGCATGTGCGTGTGTGTGTCTGTGTGTGTGTGCGCACGTACCGCAGTAAGCAAACTTGAGGGAGAGAACGCAGCTCTCGTGGAGGTGCAGCTGGTACTTGTCAGGTTTGGAGACGTGCAGGACTTCAACGTTGCTGCTCTCCATTCCCACAGCCAACCACTCGCCTGTCGGACAGTAGCCCAGAGAGAAGATCTGGAGACGGAGAGGGGAGGAAGGAGGGAATCATGGGAAATGAGATGGAGGGGGGTGTGGGTGGATGGAGGATTAGGAGAGAGAACATAAAGGGGTGAGGGCGCAGAAACGAAAACAAAGGTAGAGTGAAAGACGATGTGAGGAAATGGGGGATGAGGGAGGAAGGAAGATAAGGTTGATGAAACAAATAGATGGATGGAATTAGGGAGGACGGACGAAGGAGCAGGAATGTAGGATGTTAATGAAAAAAGATGATGGGGGAATGATAATAGGAGAGAGGGAACATTTAGAAAAGGAGGAGCGAGGAAAGGGTGGAATGACGTAACAGATAGAGTAAATATAGAGTGAATGAATAAACAGAGAGATATTAAGAAAGAGTGCGTGAGGAACAGGAGAGAGAGAGGGGGGACGTGGTCGGTGGAGAGAGAGAAAGTCATTACACGGTGGATCGAAACTCATCTGACAACAGTGGTCAGCTCTATAGCTCTGTTGTGACAGTGGAGAGAGAAAGAGACTGTGTGTGTGTACGTGTGTGCGTAAATCTATAAAGCGAAATTATTCTGGTGTTTGTGTTTATGCTGGTGTGTGCTCTTGTCAATACCTGGAGACATGGTGTGTGTCTGTGTGTGTCTGTGCCAGTGCAGGTTCACTAGTGAGGTGAACCCTGTGGCAGGTGTTGTGTGGATGTGTCGTGAGTCTATTAATGTGATGTGACTGCATCATATTGTGTGTGCGTCTGCAGACTGAGTTCATGTCTATCTGTGGAAATAAGTATATGACCGAGATGTGTTGATGGATAACAGTGTGTGCGTTTGTGTGTACCTGCGAGGTGAAGTCATGTTGCTGCAGCTGGCGTCCCTCTCTGAGATCCCAGCAGCGGACGGTGTTGTCCAGTCCCCCCGTCCACAGCTTGGTGCCGTCGTTGGAGATGTCGATGCAGCTCGCTCCGTCCGTGTGGCCCTGGAACTGTCTGCAGGGAGGAGACACACAAGAGACACACAAGAGATGCAGATAAACACACCTGCGTACACACACTCGCTCTCCAGACTCTGCTTCTGCTTCTTCTTTTGGCGATGTCAGACCAAATATATTTTAGTCCATTCCTCCCGCTGGCCCCAAACTGGCCTCACCCCTCCCACATCTAATTCTCTCTTCTTCCCCTCTGCCTCCCTCCTCCTCCACCTCTTAGTGTTGCCAAAACCCAACTCCCCCATGGCAAGCCCATCACTCCTGTAGGGTTAGTTGAGCCCATCCCACTCCTACTTTCTTCCATACTTTATTGCCTTTCCCCTCTTTTCTCTCCTCCTAAAGTGTTTCCATGTCCTCTAGCCTCTCTCCCTCCCCTGGTAACAATCTATTTGTGTAGGTACGGCACCAAATATTTATGGTCTTTCTCTCCTTCTCGTGTCCTCTCCTCCCTCCTCCTCCTCTCTTACCTGACCAGCGTCTGGTTGTGAAGGTCCCAGACGACGATGTTGCCGTCGCTGCAGCAGGAGAAGCAGACCTTGTTGTCGGGGGAGATGGCCAGAGCGTAGCAGGCGGGAGCGGACGACGTCAGCTCCGCCTTGATGCGGGGAGTGGGCGTGGCCAAATCCCAGATGGACAGCGTGCTGGCCTCGCCGCCGACGATCAGGGTTCGTCCGTCGGGGAGGATTTTACAGGAGCGGATGTAGTTGTCCCTGTTCTGATAAGACAAGATAAGAAAGGTAGTTAGATTATAGCTGTTATAAGTGCATTAATGAAAGGGACAGATGGTAATTTAATTGGGGACATGCAGGAAATGAATGTGGATATTCTGATCATATTATCAAAATGAAGGAGGAGAGGTAACTCAGTCAGTAAACCCAAATCTGCTCAGTGAACGTACTCTAGATACATGAATATCTGTCAGGGTTCCCATCTCTATTTTTAACACTTGTTTGAGTCTCTGTTTTCCTTCCTTCCTGATGTCTCACCAGACAGTCCAGCTGGGCCATGGGGCTCTTGCTGCCCGGCTGGCTGATGTCCCAAACCTTCACGCAGCCCTTTCCTCCGGTGTAGACGTGGCGCGTGGAGGTGCTGATGGTGACGGCACACACCACCTCTCCGTGACTCAGGGTGTGAATCTGACGAGCGTGACGTGGGATCCCCGGGCCCAGCAGGGCGTCGGGGGGAAAGGGCACCGGCTGCATCTGGCCGTCCGCGCTCACGTGGAACGAGTAGGCGCTGGAGAGAAAAGAGAGAAGAAATAAAATCGATACTTTGTTCACAACTATAAAGTTAAGGCTAAAAATAAACTGGTAGATTGAAGGATATCGAAGGACTTGAGAAATGGGATAAAGACAAGCAGGGCAAGGAATCAATCAATCAATACATGTGTGGTAAATACACACGATGCACAAACAACCACTCAAATCGAATGTGCAAGTTGAGAAGTCTGACGACACCGTAATGGCCTTGAAACTCCAGTAATATTTGCCTGAATTCTGGCAATTACTTGGCCCACTGTAGCTGTGGGCGGGAATGCATAATGGCAGATTGTATTACAAGGCAGAGTCAGTGTGGCATTGCTAATGGCTGATCAATACTGAAGCGGTTGGAAGCCAAGGCTGTTTTATGATTTCAAATTAGGACTGCAAGAATGAATTGCTATTCTACAACAAATGACAAAAACAACACTATTCTTCAGTCAACAACAAAGGCCAAAGAATATGTGAAAGTATGTTGAAGTACCTCCTCTGGACTTCTAAAATTCCTCACTATTTCCAATACTCTGGATTTTCAGGCGTCATTTGAATTCCTATCAGATCCAATTATATTTGGATGATCAGTCAGCTAGTTTTGACAGTCTTAAAGTATGCATAATCATCCATATCATCCATAACAGTCATAAAACAAGTGATGCATCTATCAAATGTAGATAAACAGTTTTCATTTCAGATTAAATATGGACAGTGCCAAACGTATTGTTTGCTTGGTATTTAAAGGTCCCATGAGCTGCATCATTGCTGGAGCAGAGCTTTATCTGTGTATATGTGTGTGTTTTATGGAGGTAAAAACTCACGGTTTTCCCCCGGAGGAGCCAGGCAGAGAAGAGGGCAGGCCTGGTGCTCTCAAGTGAGACCGAGAGTCATAAGCCACCTGGTGGGAACAAAAGAGCGGAGAAACAATAAGCAGCTCGACAAGGGGTACAAAGTAACTAAACCAACATCGTTCTTCAACAAAGCACAATTAAAACAATGAAGTGACAAAAATAAAACAAAAGTCCACACAGTCTGAGAACTGTGCTGAAGTGTGCGAGTGCGGTGACACAACTAAGTGATGTTGTGAGCAGACTGATGACAGAGTGGTGACCAGGCCGCTGCAGAGAACATCCTGCCTCTAGGCTGAGTTATGTTGAAGTCTTGTGGGAGCTACGTGCTGAGGATGGATGCTGTTGCTATATGAACAGTCCCACCACAGCTGATGCAACTACGCATTGGAGCTATGTGGGCTGCAGGAGAATGTACAGCATGTTCATTGGACAACTGTTTCTGATTCTGAACTGTCATCAGTAATGCTGCACAGGTTGGCATTGTGTAATCAGATTAGCTGTTTCAGTTTTAAAAAAAACCCGCCTCTCTGTGACGTCCCTCGTTATCAAAGCGAACCAGAGGAAGCTTTGAGCTTAGAGTATAAAATAGATGTACAACATCACCTGGTAGCACAGAACACATTCATTCACACCTTCAGGAGTTGGCCTTTACTCACCATGGGGCTTCGGGAGTAGGCGCTGGCTGCTGCGCTGATTTGCGGCGACAGGGTTAGAGCCCCCCCAAATCCTCCTGGGCTGGCCAGCTCCCCATTCAGTCCTGCGTGGGACACCACGCCAAAATGAGCTGGGTATGAACCGGGAGGCACAGACATGGGACTGCGGAGAGCTGGGGAGGGAGGGAAAGAGGAAGGAGGGTTTGAAGGATGGAAAGCAAGAGGGGGAATAATACATAGTACACAAGCACAAACACAGTCACAGAGGGGCTGAGAAGATGGATAACCCTTTTTTTTTTCAAAATAAAGTTTATTTGTTTATACCATGGTCTTCACTTCTGACAACTGAGGAGCAGACAATGGCTAAGAGCCTTACAGAGTACAATGTAGGAGTCACCATCGCACTTTTTTCCTCAAATCATCAAAATGTCAGTACTGTAGGCATTTCTGTTTAACCTCCAATCATATCAAGAGATTTAGGCATAAAATAGTGATGTATGTATCATTGTATGATAAGGCCAAAGTAATGTAAACACATGAGGAGAAACTGAGGGTCAAGAGGAAATATGGTGTGAGGGGCGGAGGTCAACAACTGCAAAATCCCACCAAAGTCATGACAGTCGAATTCAAGGAGATATTTGGTGTAGCTGCTCAGGTGCACAGTGCACTTGTAATTAGTTACATGTTTTCTGGTCTGGTCAAATGTTGAAAATTACTGTAGAAATGTACATAGTGTATTCATGTAGTGTTGATAGCCAGTTATCACCAAGCTCCCATATCAACAGTTATAATATCAATTGCATCCAGTTTGTATTACAGTAATAGACTCACCAAGGGGGTCTGCACTGGTTGCTGCTTTGCTGACCAGACGAAGGCAGGAGGTGCTGGGACCAGGAGCCCCCGGCGCTCCAGGGGTAAGAGCCTCACGGTGGGACGGGGACGGGGTGCTGGACTTGGACAACGGAGACTGTGATTTATCCATCTGTAAAGGAGGCACATAAGAAATATGTGGATAATGATGCTCACGCCTTCCCACATTATACTCGCCTCCACAATCCCACATGACCACATTTTAAACAGACTCTGTGCAGTGTTGGTAAAGCTATTGCATTTATTTGTACAAATTAAATATATTAAAGATTTGTGCTTTAATGCCCTAATTAAACACCATATGTAGCAAGAATGGGCTTACTATAGATCTAGTAAGGGTATTACGTGGGAATGAAAATCAAGAAGAGGGAGAAGGAGAGAGAAAATCCCTGTTGCTTTCTTGTCTCACCTGAGAAGGATCCTTGGCCTTGCCCGGGGTGGGGCTGCGAGGGTTGGGGGTGGAGGGGGCCTCTCCTGTGCTCGAGGAGCCCGGAAGCTCTTTCCTTAGGGTAGGTGCCCGGTCTAAGCCGTTCCCGTGGGGGGAATGAGGAGGGCTGCCTGCAGGAGAGTTAGGTTCCTGAAAGGCAAAGGGAGATGAAAAAGTGATTTAAAGTTCTACAAAGGCAGGAAAATAGTGGTCATTTCCATCAGTTCAGTCTCTGAAGGTCACACAGTGCTTCCACTGTTTTGTTGTTCTTGGACCTTATGATATGGGATTCAGGTCTAAGTACATTTCACATTTTTGATGATGCACCGCCCCTCTTCCATACCCACACTGCACTGGCAAATCACATGCACGTGAATACATTTTTTTGCCATCAACACAACAAAAAAATCAGCAACTGTTGCTGTGATAATTTTCTAGAGTTGTAAAATCATAATATGATAACACAAACCGTTTTCGTGACAAAACCTTTCCTCCAGTTAAATGTGTTACATTGCACTTCATCTGCTCATCAGTTCCTGAAATGCCACACACCAACTAGTATTTTTTGGGGCTTTCAATAAATGGATATGATAGGACAGTGAAGATACACAGGAAAATGGGGGGAATGTAAATAAAGTAAAGATCACTTTGGTCAGGAGTCGAGACGACGATCACCGCCTCTGGGCAGGCTATGCCAACATGGGATGCACTGCAACCACTCGACCAACTGCACCCTGCTATTTTTTGAGCCTGTTTTCTGTCAGTTTGTCTTTCGGTATTTTATCTTTTATTTTTTTTAGTTCTTCAAAAAGAAAAAAAAATGCTGTTGCTCCTGCGAGAAACAGAAACAGCAACATCATCAACATCACAGAAACATCTCTTCCTGTGTTCCAGGATGTGTAAAAGCAGTTGGTTACAGATTTATATGAAAATACCAACAGGAAAATTCTGCCGATTTTTACTTAATGGATGCAACATAACCTCCGGTGTCACCGTTTGTAAAAAAGGATGTTTAGCTCAGAGCTCGGGGAATATTACATGAAACAGTAGATTGTCACTGTTGCTGATACAGTGGTGTATGGAGCCGGAGATAATGTTGCTGTTACAGCTGCTTTCATCACTGGAGCCACAGCCTCCACTGTTGAGCCAGTGCTGCCTCCCCAGAGCAGAGTGCTGGAGTAAGCACTTCTCACTGGGTCACAGTGATCAGCACAGACATTTTAGTGCACACACGCACGCACACGCACACACAGGCTTGCATGGATGTTCAAATTCATGCAGGTTCATTGTCTTTGAAAACACATTCTCTCTCTTTCTCTCATACGCGCACACGCACTATTCACAAGAGAACTTCCCTCCTCTTTTTCTGCCATTACCCATATTTGTCACATTTTTTTCCCCTTTCTGCTTTTGTACCAGTTTCCAAATCACACAAGAGACCGGTTCCGCTTTTGTGTGCCATATCAAAATACGCAGAGCTTAGCTAAAACATATTTTGGTACACTGCGTGAAGTATTTAAAGAACTAAAATATTCCAGGGGCATAAACGGCTTTACATATATTAAATGAAGCAGAGTGCAGTTATCTAATGAGGGGGGGCGGTGGTGGGTGGAGCGGGGTGAGACGACTGGGGAAAGAAGGGGGCGAAGGGAAACAAAACAGCAGAGCGATGGAGGAACAGAGGCTTCAAGCGGTTGGAAAGAGAACAAAAATATACTCAGACGAGGTAGATGAGAGGAGATAGGTGTGGACCGAGTATTTGTGAAACTGTGTGTGTGTGTGTGTGTGTGGCCAGACACAGTTTGCCAGAAAGGAACACAAACGGTAGCAGCTAATAATGAGCTTACACAGGAGCTCTTCCCATTTTACAAGGAAACTGCTGCAGAAAGCTGAACTAGCTACATACCTGCTGACTCGCCTCTTATCTCACAGATCCACACTGACTACACACATACTGTACATACACGCGCACGCACACACACACAGGTTACTTCAGGTGTGCTACATTAATGCAAGCAAATAAACGCAATGCTGAACCAAAATGATTGGCTGATCATTGGAGAAAATTAGACTAATCTGCAACTTTTTTGATCATCTGTCCTCTTTTCATTCTCATACTGTATAAAAATGAACACTACACTTGTCCCTGCACTCTGAGCACAAATAACCTATCTATCTATAGTCAATCATATTCAAACGGTGATGCACATACACACACAGGCTTACATTGTATTCTCAAGGACACGCATGTACAGTATATTCTCTGTACACACAGTAAAGCAGCACCTTGAATCTATCCCAAGAACACTGACATTCAATACAAATACATCAATGAAGTTAAATCAAATTAAAATCAATTAACATTTTAACACACTGGCACACACAATGTGAAATCTAACTTTTGACAGCCAGGGTTATCCAGAGGACACAGGATGGTTCCAAGCTGTGCCAAGTCCATTTATAGTTATACCCGCGAGTTATACTCACGATTCATTTGTGGGGCTGCAGCGCTGTGTCAGAGAGCTCCTGCCGGATAAAGGTTGCTTGTAACGAGTGGCTTTATAAGGAAACCAAAGGTATTTTTTTTGTAACAAGATGTACAGCTCTTGCACAAGGATGTAGTTGTGAGGAGAGTGTGAGTTTTGTAAGTGAGTTAGATATTTTCCATAGTGGAGATGGAAAACTGTGAGTAAACATTGGGAGCGAAGGTGGAATATATTTGAAGAGGTCGGACAAAAAGACTATTTTATTGCTAGGAAATGTATGAAGTCTCTGAGACACTGGCCTATTAATAAAGTTAGTCATAATAAACTTTGCCATTATTCAACGGTTTAGACCGAAAGCACTTTATTCTGTTGCTCGGCCTGGTTGACTGATTGTAGGAAAGCAGCATTATCACAAAATGTAACACAACTAATAATTAACCACTTTTTATGTTTTTATTTCACATCGTGTAGAATGACAGATTTTTGAGTTGGTTTGTTTTTAGGCAACAACCTGTAGATGTGCTGCACAGTGATTTCCACCACTATGTTTAATCAAAAAGGGAACAAAGTAATAACTGTCTGCCATGGCCACATACTGTTTAACATTACTTTCCTTTTACTTTTAGAGATAATCCATATTGTGCTTTAAAATTATACTTTATTTACTTCAAAAAACGCATCTGAGCTGAAAATTTACATCACATTGAACAGAGCGTCGTAAGTAAGGTGTTATTAGGTTGCTTATTTACACGCACAGCAGATGTAGAGCAACATTAGCTTCACGCTGGAGTCATATCTCTGGCCACCTGATGAATACAAATCCAATATTCACTCACCGGTTAGCTCTGATTTGATCTCTACCGACTCCTGAGGGGAATATCTAGCTCTTTATGTGCTGCACAGTGTTCACGAGTCGGTTGCTAACTTTGTCGCCAGCCACAAACAAGGGTTATGAAAGAGGCGACACAGAAACAGTCAAGGTGTTGGCAATAAAGAACCACAACCGTGAGCTCAAAGTTGCTCAGAAGAAGAACTGAGCCGAGTGATTATTCTATCAGAAACTCCTTTCTCATTCATTGTGTAATCCCACTCTCTGTCAGTGTAAAATATTGATCACAGGCACTTGAAGTGATGATAAATATGTGATAGATATCAGCTTACTTCATTGGAGACGTCCACCACAAGATTGTCTTCACTCTTGTCTCCATCGCTGTCCTGAGGATCAAATAAGACATAAGAAGGGGGAAAACATTAGGATGTTAGCTCCATGTCGCTCTCTACCATCCACACAGACATTCATTGCACTCTGTGTGTGCACAGACAACTTTAATAATACAGAAGAAAACACACACAGACACAAAAGTGCACCCACAGGTCAATATATCAATATTATTGGCTATTCTTCGCCTCCGTCCATTGTCTGTCCACCATGCAACATTTAACACTGGGATACTGTATACCATATATTCTTAGCAAACATCTCCCTCATACAAAAACTATTTCGATCCACCTTTTCTTTCATTCACACAGACTCACACACGCACACTTAAACGCTCTCTCTCTCACACACACACACACTGGTCTCCGTCTAGCCATTTCTCTCTACCTCTCTCTTTTTCTCTTTCCCTTTTTTTCTGGGGTGAGAACGATGGCACTTAGTCACCATGGCAACAGCGCTTTGATGTGATCATGGCCTGATATTCCTATTGACATCAGTGTGGAGTGACATCAGTACCTAATTATACAGAGCCAAAACAGGGCTATGTCTACAGCCTATTCCTAGAACAAAAATACAGAAAGAGACACTGAGAGAGACAGACACACAGAGAGAGAGAGAGATGAATGGAAGAGGGACAGAGAAAAAAAAGTAAGAAGAGAAAGAGTGAAAATGAGAAATGAAATAAATACGAAAAGAAAACAGGGAAAAGACAGAGAGTGAGAGGAAAAAATAGGGGAACTGAGACACAGCTATAAAGAGACAGAGAGATATAGCAGAGCTAAAGGCAAGCAGAGAGAAATGGAAGCTGTAATGTGGCTCGACAGACAGAGAGAGGAAAAACATTCAGAAAGTGGAAACTATCTGTGCTTGTTCTCACTCCGAACTAATGGGAAGATTTGGATGCCAAACTGATTTAGCTGGAGGCCGTCGTGCACAGACACACTCATGGTGTCAATCAATCCTCCAGACTGCAAACACACAGCCATCTAATTCATTACAGCTATCTGCCTTGGCCATCTCTCCTCTGACATTACATCGCCTCTGGCTCGCTGCTCTTCCCCATTGGAGACATCCAAACCAAACAAGACTCTAATTGGCCGCAGGGCCCCCGACCCTCGTGTGGCCTATATTGTCATATAAAATATCACATGTGCACATGCACACAAACAAATGCAATCCATTATGTCTTTAGTGTGCATATGTGACTTTCTGGGAATTATGTGGTACTAGCATTTGATTTCAATTATGTGGTGCACGTTCAAATGTTTATTGTTTACTCATTTGTCATCTTTATCCTTAATCTTTATCCAATAGGTCTTTAGAGTTCAGCTTATCTCATAAACAAATCTTACAGAAGATAAAGACACACACAAATACATACGTAGGAGTGTGGCGGGAGAGACTCCTTGTCATCACAGCGCCTCCTCTTGGCCTCAGCTCCTCCCTGTGAGGCGGAGTAGCCTCCTGAAGGGCCCTGACGCTCCTCAGTGGGCTGACTGTCTGTCGATGACACTGACTTACTCTGAAGGAGGACGGGGACACAAGAATATCAATGCACAATTGTTAACATTTCACAGAAAAGGAGGGCAATGGAATGGCTATTTATCATGATAAGAACACTGTGAAATAATAATTTGATAACATAAAATATCACAGTATTTCCTGTCATATGCAATATTGTTATTAAAAAGAAAATGTGCACTTTTGCTAAACCTGGCCCTCATTTCACTGCTTTGCTTACAGTGCAATGTACTTTGAAGTGCTGTTTAGTTGCAGCATTAATTCTGAAACATAAAATACAATAATATGACTATTCAGGACATATTGATACAATTGATATGCAAGCCTAGTTGTAAGTATTGCATAAACACATAAAACACACCCACTTCTGCCACTGCAGGTTACACAAGCCTGGGTTAAGACTAGGAAAGGTGCACATTCATAAACAGAAAGCCTCATAAACACAAACACACACACACACACTCACTGGCAGTGTACAGCACAGGTTAAGACGTAGCCATGGAAGCACACAGGACAGCCTATAAAGCTAATTAGTGCTCTCCCCTGGACACAGCAGTCCTCATGTAAAATATGACTCTCATTATTAGGCAATAAAGCTGTGCAGGCATATTTACAATGCAGCCTGGCCTGGTGCTCAGGACTCAGAGAAAGGCGATCAAAGCATTGTGTTGTTGTGTTCAGGCAGGGGCCAGAGGTTCGTCAAGGGCCACTTGTCATTTTTTGGTCCCCATGCGGGGAGCACGAGAACAGTGAGGGTTTAACACACCAATGAGTCACACAGGAAGAAGCCCACGGGGCCGACAGGAAGGAGCACTGGACAGAGGAGAAGAGAGAACACACAATGGACCTCAGTGCAGCTCAACAAACTTCCCTCTCTTCTTTCTCCTCCTCGCTTCTCCTGACTTCCTCTTGCTGCGACCCCCCTCCCTCCCCTCCAATTTAAAATTCTAACATGTTTTACCAGTGCAGCGCTGCCAATTGATATGCATCTCTCTCCTGCCTCTCTCTCCCTCCCTTACCATACACTGCAATGCTTGGCCAAGTTCAGCCCCAACCCTCAACTCATGAGAAAACTATTTTCCTGGTGCTTAACAATCAGCATTGTGTTTGGCAATTAAATTATGCAAAGGGTTTCATTGCGGCTAGAGAGAGAGGGAGGGAACGTAAAGTCAGTAGCGCTCTTAAATCATTTTCATTTTGCAATAAAAGACTTGCTAGTATTTTTTTCTAACAACCTTCCCCTCTCTATTTTTTCTTTTCCTTTCCCTTAACGCTCCCCTTCCTTTTCCGTTTTCACTCTACATCTCTCTCTTCTCTCTCTCTCACAGTGTTATCAACAGTTACACTGATGAAGGCCAGCTGTACGTTGCAGCCAGTACAGTAAGAGAGTGTTCACACGGCTTCCATAAAGAAACACAATCTGCAGACAGAGAGACAGAATAGGATAGGCCACAGACGTCCACTGAATTTCAATCAGCCCATTTGTACCGCATTAATTCTCTGGGTGATTATCAGAGACTTTTAACTACTGTACAAAGAAATTTGTGGCAGGCAAGATGAACATTTTTATACTTTTCAAGTTTCACAACGTGTTACATTTACTCAATTTCTCTCAGGATAGATTTGTTTTTATTAGTTCCTTAATTATGGTAACCTGAGACACCGTCGTTGCTGTCTTATGACTTCAACCACCATTAAGGCTTCCAACTTGTAATTTGATTTAGTAGTTTACATAACTGCTCTACAAAAGCCTTGCCTCAAAGAAAGTTAACAAGTTAGTAGTTTCCTAGAGTGCAAGTATAAACACAAGGCTGTAAAGGTGGAGGATTGAGAAAATGTTCAGCATGTTTTTGTTTGATATTCAATGTCTGTAGACTCATTTCAGCACAAAAAAGCTTTAAAAATAATGTGTGGGGTACGGAGAGACGTTTGTCTCTTTATTATTCAGTCAAATAGAATAGATTTGCAACCAAAAATGAGATTTGAGAGCAAAAGAGAATGAGTGGCAAACAAATCAAAAAAACTTAAGAGTGGGACGGTGTTTAGCTCAGTTGGTAGAGCACCTGCCCCACGTGTTGGGGCTGTAGTCCTCGCTGCAGGAGACCCCGGTTTGGGTATCTTGTGTGTCATCCCCCCCCCTTCTGCCTCCTGCTTCCTGTCTCTCTCTCGACTCTCCTGTACATTAAAGGCAAAAAAGCCACAAAAAATATACTAGAAAAAAAATTGCAAAGAAAAATCTTGTGAGAGCATATTTCTCCAATTTCAATAAAAAGAAGCCGAAACGCACGAGAGTGAGTGAAAAACAGACAGCTGTGGCATGACACAGTGTTTCTTGAGACCTGAAGACCAAGCTAGCCCGCCGACTGACCGACCGATCCCTTCCTGATCGGCCCTGAGCTTTTCAAGAATAATTTGCCCAAAACTGCTTGTTTTTCACCGTGCATAACCAAAATAAGTTTAAGACGAAATCTTTGTTTTAGCTTTTCTTTTTTTTTCTTTTTTTTTGCGTGGCACGTGAGCGAGCATGTTTTGGCTTCCGTACTACGGAAGCGGGCGTGGTTTCATTTAAACTGCCAAGTCAAACACACCAATAGAAACTCTTCTCTCATCCATCAGCATTGGCCCCACCTATTAAGTGCTGTTGAACTTGCAACTTTTGAACTTGCAAGCAAAGAGCAGTGATTTATAAGCAAAATTATCATACGTTTTTATTTACAAACATTAGTTTTGACATTCTGTTTCTCTCTCTTTTTTTGTGATTGCAACCTCTTTTTTGGTTGCAAATCTATTCTATTTGATTAATAAAGAGACAAATGTCTCTCCATAACATGTGACTTATTTCATGTTGTCAAATAAAACATTTTATTGTCTTGAGCTTGTGTTTACTACATTATTTTAGGCATCGCACAGCTCAAGAAAAATGACAAATTAAAAACAAACAAACAGGAACTTCATGGTGAGGGAACCAAAGAGGCTAACTTATGTCTGTGTTTTAGGACAAACTCCTGCAATTTTCATTAGAGCATATGTGGTTTGTGAAAGCATTTTCTTCTAGAGGTGCAGCAACACAAAACATTATGAAGATTAGCACAAAAACATGCACAGGAGGTTAGTCAGTAATGGACAGTGCACACTGTTCATCAGTATTTTTGTTCAGTGGGCCAGCGGTTTCACATCACTATGAGAATTAACACCTTACATTGACTATGGACACTGTAAGGAATCTTCAAGTTGCTTCTCAGTGGCACTACCTCAGGGAATACCTCGGCTCTATATCTTATTATTCTGAACAAGAGTTGATTTTTTTCTTTCTCCCACAGACACTAACTGGAGGGTTTGGGGCAGCATTTGGCATTAACTGCGTTTTAATCCTTTCATTTGTTCTGTAAGTCTTGTAGATTACCAGAACATTTGTGGTGCTGATAAACAAACACTTGCTTGTTCATCCATTTACTCAGTTTGTTCTTTCTTCCAGATAACAGGGAAATGCTATGAGCTCAGATGTTAGTGTGATGTAGAAAACCTTGAGAAGCTCAAGGTTGATAGTGCTGAGCATCTATTGTGCTGGTGTTGAGCTGTGCTAGTCCTGGCTGAGCTCCAGCAATACACAGCCTTTTTAGAGGCCACTTTACAGTGTGTCTCCATTTCCCTCACTTTATCACTGTCACACATACAGACACGCATGCACGCACACACACACACACACACAGAGTGAGAGAGAGAAATGTGGGCGCACACAAACAAACACACACAGGGAAATTTGGGTGTACACAGCACTTATATCAATGTACACACATACAGAATTACTCACCCTGCTGGGTGCTCCCTCTGGGATGTGATGGAGAGAGGGAAGGAAAGAGAACAGAGGAGTAGAGAAAAAGGAGAGCAGAAGAGGAGAAAGGCAAAAAGAAAGAAAGAAAGTTTGACGTCAGTCCTGATAATAATAACAACAGTCCCCAGTCAGCCAAGGTTAGGCTGAACTACGACTGCTTCTCTCTAATAAAGACACAGACCCGCTATTGTGCTTGATTCCGGTGTCCTCTCCCCTCTCTCTATCTCTCCCTCTCTCTGTTCTCCAAACAGACAAAGCTCGCTGTCTTTCCCCTGCTGCCTCTTTCAACGCTCACTATCTTTTCACTCATTCTTTGTCTCGTATGTAGCAACAGAAACACACAGCTGCAGACATGCATAAGCCCTCACACAGATGCTTAATACACCAATATGAACACATTGATCTCTCTATCTCTCTCTCCTTCGACTCTCACACGTTCCTCCTTTTTTTTTTCCATTCTAGCTCTCAGTTTATTCATGAGAAAGTCTCTCTTGGCTCAATGCCTGAAACAGAGCGCAAAGATAAGATATTCTATTGGGGTGAATGAAAGTTCATTGGGAGAAAGCATTTCTCCTGCACTTGCACAAACACCGTGAATAAGTCTGCGCGTATTATGACAGCAATCTAAGGAAGGAAGTTCAAATTCAGTCCAAAAGGTGCGCTGCTGTACAAATTACAAGACGGCTGCCCGCCACAACTCATGTATAGTGTTAGTCTGCATTTATCTGGTCTAAAATGGTAAAATCATCTATTTTTATTTTTGCTTCTACAGCTGTTTCTGTGTCAGAGTTTACAGTATGTTACTACGGCTTTGTGCCGATCACAGCATTAAATTAATCCAGCCATAATAATGCACACATCATGTACCTGCAGAAATACAAATATTTCACAAATTAAAAAGACAGTTATTGAATGTGTTATACTTGTTGGTTTTATTAAGATTATCTGAGTCTATTGCTCTACATCACTTGAATGGAACTTGATAAACACCTTCTCAAAATGTTAATTGATTTTCAATAATGAAACATTTTGTGTAGGCTGAAAGAAAACCAACAACACAGATTTTCACTGGGGAACAACTATGGTATCCTGTGCTTTAGGGCTGCATTTGAACTGCCCAGCTCATATCCTGTTATAAATACGACGGTTTCTACAATCTCTCCAATACCAATCAGAATACTCTTTCTATAAACTTTGATCTGCTTTTCGGCCACGGCTCTATTGCCCTCTAGATAACTGTAAGATTGGTTTATCATGAGTCACAGTTTTAAGTGATGTATTTTGAATGTATTTTTTATTATTAGTTTGGTTTTATTTCTCAAAATGAGAGATTAAATGTCATTGTTTTGTGTTGTTTTACTGTTGTTAATCCTGAATTTGGCTCTCTCTATGATCACTATGTCAGAACATGAATTCCTCATTTTAGGAATAAATGAAAGATTAAAGGTCAACAGTCCATTACCTCGTAGATGTTCAGGGTCAAGGTGGTTGCGCTCATCTTTGGATGCAAGGTGGGCGGAGACCCCCAGGGCCCCGGTCAACGCCAGGAGCCCTGAGCCACCGGCGCCCAGGGACAGGCCTGATGGGTGTGGCGTCAGAGGGATGCCAGGGGCATGGTGAGACAGGTGTTGGAGCTGCTGCTGCTGTGGCCACAGGGAGAAGAGGGAATGGGGAGGGAGGGGTCGGGGAGGGATGGTGTCACACAGGAGGGGGTAGGTGGTTAGAAAGGACAGGGTAAAAAAAAAAAGGGATAGAAAACAAGCAAGAGACAGTGACAAAGAACAAAGGGAAAAGAAGGAGAAAGTTAGGGATAGGGAAAATTGGAGGTGAGAGAGACAGGAGGGGCGGAGAAGGTGAATATAATGAAATCCATATGGAGAGCTCAACAGTGAGATAGAGATAGATAGGATGTGGAAGAGATTAGTGGATTAAAGAGGTGAGAGAGACAGACACCAAGGACGAGAAAGATGGAAGGAGAAGGAAGGAAGACGGATATTGAATAATCAGAATACATAGGAAAAGGAGGAGAAGAAGGAATGGAAATGGAAAGAGAGTAAAGCAATGAAGGAGATGTATTATGAAAAGAGGAGGAGGAAAAGAGAGAAGCGGCCAAGAAAACGTTTGAGTCAGAGAGTGAATGATGGGTAGGAAGGGAAGGAAATTGGAGGTGGAAGCGGGGAAAAGTGAAGAAGAATGAAATGAACAGGAGGGTGAATGTAGGGAGAGGGTAAATGAGTGCAGGAAGGAGAGTGTGTAGTACACAGAGCAAAAGATAAGACGGAGCAAAAACAATGGGAGAGGAGATATGAGGACAGGACCAAAGAGAGAGAGAGAGAGAGAGGGAAAAAAATGATAAAAGATTACAAAAGGAGGGGTGAGAATATCCAGACAGAGAATGGAGAGGAACAGAAAGAGGAGAAAGAGAAAGACGAGGATAGAGAGTCGAGAGAAAAGAAGAGAGCGGCTACAGATAAAGAAAGGCCATTATCCTGAGGGGAGCATTATGATGCGTTTTCATCTGTTGTTTTGTCAGGCTTGTGTGTTAAACACACACACATACACACACACATACACCTTAGTGGCGGCAGTGTTTGTAGTGCTGGAAAAACGAAGGGCTTTAAGTAGACAGTAATGTGATCAGTGCTCTGACAAGCTCTGGAAAGCCCCATCCACTGTGACACTTGGGAGCATCACTGTGTCTGTGCGTGAGTGTGTACATACAATAATGTGCACATAGAATGAGTACAACATGCTGGTGATGAGGAGATCGTGCACTATTAAATACGAGTATACAGTAGATTTTGAGCACTGTCATTAGCAGTATTTGATAATTGACTTCTGTCTCTTGTAAAACCGATAATGCCTAAAAACTAGGGATGCACGATATATCGGCATTAATATCGGTATCGGCCGATGTTCGTCATTTTTTAACATATCGGTATCGGTCCGATGAGTAAAATTGGGCCGATATGCACAACCGATGTATATCCGTATGCAACACCTGCAAAGTTGAGGTAATGCAAGGAGGATGGTAGCCTGTAACCTTGTTATTTGGAAGTAAAATACATTCTGAAAATAAAGGAAGACATTCAAAAATTCAGTTTGCATGATTTTCAGTCTGTACAAAAATGTATCATCTCAGAAACTTAAAAAAAACAACACATATCGATATTGGTAAATATCGATTATCGGCCATAACAGAAAAATTCATATCGGATATCGGTATCGGTGCATGCCTACTAAAAACCATACCTGTGATTTGTAACAAGCTAGAGCGGCTACTCATTCTATGCCAATTGTTACTGATTTCAACAGCTTCATAAATCCCTGCTCCTCAGCTATCTTAGAAGGAGTAGTGATTCATTACATCTTGGTATGTTCAGTTAAATCCTTCAAAATTAATTACATCAAATAAATTTGTCAAACAAGAGGCAACATTGCAATGTTTCTGCCAGAAATGATTCATCGGGTTTATACAACGGGAACCGCACACTTTGGGAGAGATGCATCTTATTTTCACAGGTTGACTCACTCAGTCAACATAAATACTGAAGATGTGGATGCATTAATAATAATAAAATAATTCAGATGATTTCACATCAGTGAAGAGTTACTGTACTTTGAAATTGTCCATTAGCCATGTTAATTCATAGCATCTTATCAAAGGTTCTTGGGGGAAAAAAAACGCCAAAACTTGAGTTAGCATGACATACAGTAGCCTAACATCGCCACCTGGGACACAGTGATGTTTACATAAATGCCTCGTCTACCTATCTACATATTTATAGACCAGTATTGAAATCATGTCATCAGCTGTTCTCTGTAGTGAACAAGGTTATTTAATGTGTGTGTTTGTGTTGTCATGACGAATGGAGGTGACTCACCCCGATAATGGCGTTGAGTTCTGCCATGGTGACCTGCTTGGCTCTCTCCACTGCTTGGACCACCTGTTGCTGGTGCTACACACATACACACACACACACACACATACACACACAGTGCACAATGTGAATATTCATTACCGCAGGAAGAAAGTCAGATGAGTACATGAGTACATACATAAAATATACAGTAGTCAATTATTACGCAGAAGGCACCTTTACTTTAACCAAAAGTGTTACAACAAGCAAACTCAACTTGTGCAGTGTGTACTGTATATAAAAACATCTGGATTGAGCAACCGTGTGTACACACAACAGATCACACTAATGTAAGTAGAAATACACACACACACACACACTGGTCAGACACACACATACACAAACATTCACGCTCAATAGGAAACTAGGAAACTTTCCGTTTACACAAAATCCTAACGTAATCAGTCACAAATGCAAATATGCATGTGTGCAACAGCATACACACACACTCGTGCGTGCACATGTGCACACTGAGTCAATATTGTTTAAACTGACCGAGCTCTGACCTTCCTGTCTCCAGGGATACACTCTCACAGTCACAGATATAGACATGAAGTGTGTCTGCAGACTTGTACACTCACACATGCAGCTGATACACACTCATACACAGCACAAGCACATTTAAATGATAATATACCAAGTGTTGACTCTTATTTAATCTGTTTTGTAATCATCAAACTCAAATCACATCATTAACATATTTCTCTCCTATAATCCTGCTCATCTTTCTTATTTAGGTTGTGTTAAGCAGATGTAAATTTAAATATACAGTTACTTAAATATACCATAAGTAACTGTTAGTAGAAGTCAAGCCCACTTGCCGAAATGGTAATAATGTGCTGAATGTGGTAAGAGACAGCTTTATTTAATTCAAAGATAATTGGATCTAGATGTTCTGAAAACAAAAGCATTTATTACTCTCAAAGGCTTCTTTATGAAACCCCATAGTTGGCTTAAATAAGTAGTCCTTTATCATTCTCAGGAACATGATACCTCGGGGAATGGGTTCATTATCGGTGCCTCTTGAACTCACACAGATCCTTTGGCACAGCACAAACACAAAGGACATAGGATAGGATGCATGTTGCACCACGAGACAATATTAGCGCCACAAAGATTAGCTGATAATCAGCTGACGTGTTGGTCCTCTCGCTGCAAAAAGAAACTATGATGAGGCTGTTTGATTGACAATGGCATGGTATTGTATGAGAGGTTTCATTAATCTGATTGCACAAGACACAAATCACTCGCTCATTCTGGTACCTTTGTGCTCCCACTGTTATTTCGTGCCAACATTATGCACATAAAATGCTTATCAACAAATAGAAGTGAGCTGTATTTCCTTTCTGCTAATCTCAACACAGTTTAGTGCCGTACTGAACAGAATGTATGTTTATTTTTCAATTTACATTTCTATTTTATAATTAACCAGATACTTGAGGGGGGGGGGGGTTGAACTATGATGAAAAGCTACCAACAGATTGATTGATTTGCTTCTCAAGCAGGGGGTGATTTATTGCAGCAGCTATAGCATTAAAATGGGTTGAAATGGTGAAAGCTAATGAGCTGTTTTGTCGTTAATATGCAAAACCACTTAATATTCAAGAGATTCTTATCAATAAAATAGTCAGTATGGTATCAACTAGTGCGTATTTGATACCTACTGTAACACCACAGTCTAAAAAAGCACATTTCATTCAAATTGAGCACATTTACTATGACAGCACCTGATGCACACATTATGTTTTTCTTAGTAAAATAGAAACTCCTAGTTTTCTATTTTCTTTTAAACATGACCTGCTATATTTGACATAATCCGATTTACAGTATTTATTGTTCTGTTTGCAAAGAGCCTGTTGTGTGCATAGTCTCCCCCTCCGATTGTGTGTGTGTGTATTTTGCGTATTTGTGCGCACGTGTGTCTGGCAGTGGTGACACTTACCTCTTGAGAGAGGAAAGGGATGATCTGAGCACAGATGGCACTGAGACGCTTGACAATCTCTGCCTGTGATGGAAAGGCAGAGAAAACGAGAGGGAGAGAGAGGCAGAAGGGGGAGAGAAAGGGATATAATATAATCATGTTGCATACCATACTGTAACGCACACAATGAACACAGAGCATATGATGCACCTCTACGTCACATTAAGCCACGTTAAAAACATCTTTCTTAATGAGCGAGGGTTTCTGCGAGTGATGACTCCGTGAGACTGAGAGGAGGAGAATGTGGGAGGAGAGGCTGACGGATGGAGGGAGCATCCGAGCTCCAGTCATCATCTGGTCTTTTAGCACCATCACACTCTCATTTAGCTCGGCCTCGTGCGCTCTCGTTGCTTCAGTCTTCATCAACACAAAACACATGAGCGGGCATTTAAAGGGATAGTTCACCCAAAATTCAAATTTCACTCATTATCTACTCACCCTCATGTCGACTAAGAGCTGTGAGAATTTTCAGAGTCCTCCGTTCTTTCTCTGAGTTACGGGGGGTCCACGCAGCAGTATTTGTCCATATAATGGTTGTCAATGGACACCAGGTTTCTTTGTCCAAAAAGACCAAAAAACATTCAAATACCTCCACACTGCTCGTCTGTAATGTCCCTCTTGTATTGAATCCCCAACATGAGAAATTGTTCCGAACAAAATTAAATAAGTCTAGCCTATATTTTAAGCTTGTTTGTAGCGGAAGCTCCCAGTGTCTTGGTTCACTGGTCTTCCTGTGTCAGTGCAATTCTCACATGATTTGTACTGACCATCGGAACAATTTCTCATGTCGGGGCTTCAATACAAGAGGGACATTACAGATGAGCAGTATGGAGGTATTTGAATGTTTTTTGGTGTGTATTTTTGGACAAAGAAACCTGGTGTCCATTGACAACCATTATATGGACAAACTCAGAGAAGGAACGGAGGACTCTGAAAATTCTCACAGCTCTTAGTCGACATGAGGGTGAAGTGAAATTTGAATTTTGGGTGAACTATCACTTTAAGGGGGGAAAACCTCAGAGACGTTTTCTCTCGGGCCCTCCACCTGTCACAGCTGGCTACTAGAAGTGCCCTTATGTTTGTTCAGTTCCTAAAACTTGCAAAAAATCCATGAAAACATTTTATCTTGGACTGGAAATGGTGAATAATGTCTTGCTCTCAACCCCCCCCCCCCCCCCTCTCCATCCAACACACATTCACACAACACGCACGCACACGTGGCAAACCTAGTAGCCATCCGCAGAAACACAGCTGGCTGCACACACAATACAAGCACACACGAACACATAAAGACATAAGCACACACTGTCTCTCCCTGTCACACACACACACACACACACTCAGACACTCGCGCACACACACACTGAACCTCTGCGGTGTGTCTAATTCTATCTGTCTGAGTGCCCTCAGCCTCATTTTGTTCTCTTCTTCACTCAGCCGTTCTCTCTTTTTCTACAACAGCTCTCACACTGAGCCATTATTACCCTATTCATCCTCTTCCCCCCCACCCCCCCTCCTCTCATCTCCCTCCCCTCCCTTGCTCGCTTTGTCTCGTTTTCTCCTATCTTTCTATTTTGCTATATTATTCTCTTTCCCTCCGTTTTAATTTATCCTCCCTCTTTTCCCTCAGCAGCCCTTGTTCCTCTTCCAACATCAGTCGCTTTCTTCTGTTTTTTTTCCCTCTCTCTGTTACTTTGCTGTCACACGTTACCTCGGACAAACTCGTATTTTTTTTCCACTCTTTCCTCCATCTATCCTACTTTCTCCCTCTGTATCCCTCTATCTTCCCTAACACATGTTACTGACACTTGAACATACTGAGGGAGGATGAGAGAAAGACAGCAAAAGGGGGCAAAGGAGGGCAATGCAGTGGCTGACAGGGCTGTATGCACCATCACACACACAAACACACACACACAAGCAGCCAACCTGTCAGTTATAGCCCGTCTCATCATGATTTCATAAACTATAGCTATCACAGACACGCAGCTCCGTTACAAGGACAGACAAACCGTCAGCACATCATACATGTGTCAGTGTATGTCTGGCAAGTTGTGCATATATGAGTGCACATACATGTGTGTCTCTGCTGACCGTGCAGAGGGAAATGAGAGCAAGAGAAAAAGAACATGCGGTTGTTTCCTCAACAACTGGAAATAGATTTTTATGTGTGACATCCTGTCATCATTGCAACTCTAACTTCAGGTTTCCATATGAACCCATTACAATAATGATCTTGCATGCAATTAGTATCCTATCCTTGAAACCCTGGTTGGTCTGCATGGTTTTATACTTTATGCTGCTTTATGCGCTGATATCTACTAGATCACAGCTGGAAATCATATCAGGCACAAGGCAGTGATTGGCAGCCCGTGTACAGTCACATTGTCATTCCTGACACTGATAACGGTCCCAGCAGAGCTTAACAATGGTGCACGTGGCTCCGTTGGTTTTGTTAACAGGTAGCTTTCACACACGCAACCGTTTCCCTGTTTGACTTCATCCGAGCTTCCAGCCTTGGAATTGAGAAAGGATCTCCTATCTGTCCGGTGTTTTCACAATCTGCTAACAGTTTAATCAGCAACTTGCAAAACCTCGATAGTTTTTCAGGATCACTTGACTCAATGTACATAAAATGAAACTTGTGAAATGGTTCAACATAAAAAAAAAATGGACCAATTAACCTAAATGCGAAGTATCTATTTGCAGAGACAAATGGTCAAAATGTACACTGTTTATTTTGCCACTTTACCTTTGATTCACTTAAAAAGCTGTTGTTCTCTATTTTGAAACAACAGATCGCTCAGTTTTATCTCTTCAGCTACACCAGATTGCCTCCCACTCCATAACAGGTTATCCTCAGGCCACAGTTCAATTCAGATGACCTGGCTCAGTTTTGGCCGGATAAAAACCAATCTGACAGGACTGATGCTGGGACCATATGTCAGAACTGAGCAGACTGCGACAGAACTGACCTCAACATGTTCGGTCTATGAAGCTGCTTTCATTTACTCTTTCTAAAAAGGCTGTGACTTTGACGTAAAGCTATATAAAAACAAACTTAACCAAACAGATAGAAATACAAGTATAGGTGAAAGGAAATAGACCTTTTGCTCCAAAACTACAAACACCAAAAACAAGAGCAAAAAACCTAGGTGTAGCGAAGAAAATCTGCTATTTTACAAAGTGTTCACAGCTAAAACAGGATCCAAGCAGAAAATAATTTCACTATGCAGTGCTTAAGTGATAGATTAATTGGTTAATGGAGCTCCATGAGCGTCTCAGTGAAAAATAGTAGGATCAGCTTACACTTCTGTGTTTCATATAAATGTTTAGTAAGGAGCATACTGTACAATGGACCATGAAATCTACCTAAAACTGCATGAAACTCTTAGATTTGTTCAACACCATTACTAGTCACCCTGTCATATTACATCATTTATTACTTGTTGTTGTTATTATTAACAAAAATAGAGATTACTTCGAGTTGAACCACAGAAACAAGGATCATGGTTTGTTGCTTCATAATGGCTAAATGTTGTCTCTAAGTCATCTTCTGCAACACAACAACAACCCCCCCGACCCCACGCCCTGGCTGCGAGGCACTGGATGTTGTTATGAGTGCAAGCTGCCAATCAGCCAATGGGTTTTACAAAAGAGTGAAAGTGAGCTGGGCTGAAGCCGGCCGAGTCGGGCCAGGTGTCAGAAACAACACGGCACAGTCTCATTTCACGGCCCTGCCAAAACGCAGCCACCAAGGAGTAACTGGCAAAGCCTGGCCCGATGGAGGGATGGAGGGATGAATGGATGGTGTAGATACAAAGGAAGAGAGGGGGCTGGTCAATAAACACTTGAGGGCAGATACACTGCCAACTGGCAGAAGGCCAGAGAGAGAGAGGCAGTGAAAGAGAGAGGCTTTACATGAGAGAGAAAGAAAACGTAGGTGAGACAGAAAACCCAACAGCTTTTCATATAGAATAGCAAAAAAATCCCCAAATCATTCTTCAAAACAAAGAGATAGATGGATGGAAACAAGGAAGACAATGAGGAAGGAGGAATAAGCTGCAGGACAAGGACAGCTTGTTCCAGAGACTGTTGGATCCTGAGGGACACACACACGCACACACACACACACACACACACACAGTGGCAGCACGCACAGGCTTGTCATCTCGTCAGATCACTGAAAGGATGATAATTTCAACCAGCAAAACGTTTATATGATCACAGTGTCTTGTTTCTACATAATGATACAACCTGGGCTCTGTGAAAATCTAACACACACGCACACACTCAGACACACCACACAATATTTATGTACTTTCATATTTGTGTTGACTGAATACCTTGGTCAAGTCAAGTGAAAAGTCGATTTTAAAAACTATAAACAAACTAAAAACAATAAAGAAGTAAGCTCACATACATCAGCACATGTCCATTCTTGAACTAACAAACTCATTTGGAGCTCAAATAAATCTCACAGCAGTAACTGTATATTGCACATTGTGATGCTATTGTGTTGACAAAATCTGTCTAGAGACAGACACACAGACAGAACGGCACCTACCAAAGTACTTAAAACCACCTCTTTAGGTCGCAAACAGCAGGTGACTCCAGATGACACACAACCGCACGCAGGCACACATGCACACATGCACTTTCACCACACACAAGGTGAAAACAATAGCAGCCATGCTGTCGTGGCTGGTAACAATAACTTATGAGACAAGACCCGGCAGAGAACACAATCAAGCGACTAGATCTCTACAACTTGGCAGCAGTAGAAACTGGAGCAGAGTTCAGCTCTGTGCAAATGAGCAGTAATTCGGTCTAGCTACAGTAACGTCTAGTGAAGGACAGGTGTGATCACTTTGCTGCTCAGTTCTACAACACATTCTGATTTCTGCTGCTTTGTCTGTTTCTATCACACTAGAAAGGTCAGACAGGTTGTTGCTTTAGACTCCTCTTTAGAGCCATGATGTGCCAATATCAAGTAGTATGTTATGGAAAATAACATTTTATATCACAGTAAATATATTCTACAATAATGCCTAATTAGGGGTGGGCGATATGCCAAAAATATCATATCACGATTTTTGAAAAATAAAGCGATTTCGATTTTATCACGATCTTAAATCGAAAAAAGAAAAACAGACAGTTTAGGCCAAAGAACCTTTCTGAATATATTTTAATCTAAATAGAACAACATAAACATACTAAAAGATAAACAACACTCTGAAGTGCACTCTTGCAACATAAAAGGTAGCTTTCAATAAACATGAAAGTAAAATATCAATGAAAACATAACTGTTTTATTCAACACAGTCATTTTAACAGGGTTTAAATATATTAAAAAACTTTGGCAGATCGTCTACATGCTCTAATCACTTCACGATATAATATCATCATATCGCCCACCCCTATGCCTAATGCATTTACTGTATTAATAATATAAAGAATCTACTATTGACTGTAGTTAGAATCATTCCATTAACCTCTGCGTTATGATGATTCTAACAAGAAGCACAGGATAGTGTGCAGACAAGAAATGAGAATATTGTGCAAGGAGCCAACCGAGGAAGATGGCTCATATACAGGGAGTTGCAGTCTGTGCTGATAGAATGAGTGCTGAATTTTCAAGCTCCAAAGAGGCCTATGAATTTTACTATTACTGCAGTAACTGGCCAACCATAAATAATGTAATATTATGCAGACAAAAAAAAAAAAATTTTGTCTGAGTTTATCATCATAAAAATTTTAAATATACAGAGTAAGGGTCATACTTTGTGTCAATGCAAGATTTTTTTTTTTCTTGACCCCACATTTTACACCTGCATTCACCTGTCAATCAGGAGGAAATCCATCACAGTACAAGAGCAAGAGGCAGCGGTACCAATTTCTACACCAGAACCTATAGTAGCTCACTGGACCAGGATGCAGTGCAATGACAGTTGTGCTTCTGCGTGAGAGCCATAATTCTCTATTTTTCTTGATTGGGGAAAAGACTCATTCTCCTGCACTTATTTTACAATCGCTCTCAGTATTGCTACTACTCTCTGTCTCTCTCTGCACCCACATGTTTAACCCATAGCACAAATGCAACACATTCCCTGCCTGTTCTGTGAAGGCCTGGGAAATGAAGTAAATGACTAAACTGACGTGGAAACAGATGAGAGAGGTGGGTAGATAAGGAGGTGGGCACATTACAAAAGAAAAATAAAAACACCGGCTCACCAAACAAGCCATCACAGATTGATGGCATGGTGGTGTATCTGCATGTGGAACTTCTCCTCAAATAATGAGGCAGCGTCTGACTGTTCTGACAAAGACAAAGATCGTTTTAGAGGAAGCTGGAGACGTATCTTCCCACCAGCTGTTTCACTTTCTTATGCCTGCGATGACAAGGCATTGTGTAACTGCAGCTTATTGGCAAGTCTGTCAGAGGTTTATAAACATACATCACATGTAATGCCTTCTAACCAAGACCAGAAATGCAGAAACACACTGGGGTGAATTAACAAAAAGAAAGAAAGGAAAACAACCTCACGTTTTCCTTATACACATTTACTCCCAACACTTAACTGAACTTGAACGGGAACAACGGGGGAAGCCACATCGCTGTGAAAGATCAGCATTGTATTTGGTCTCCCAGTATGTCGGCGACAACAGTGACCGCGTTCATCTTGCCAATAAAGCTTGGTGAATTTGAATGTGATGAGTGTGGGTTGAGATTGGCACGGGAGGAGGGAGACGGTGCCCAGTGTGCTTGGGCACTGCCAGCTGTGCCAGCCTCCGAGTCCCACTATGGTTGAGTGAGCCAGCTTTATAAGGGAACTCTGTGGTGTGTGTGCGTGCGTGTGTGTGTTTCAGTGTGTGAGAGTGATACCCCTCTACTCACTCTAATAACTGTCAACAAAAATCTCTGCCATCTTTTTCAGTTCCGGTTCTGGTTCTGCGTCTAGCACCTCTTTGCTTGTTTGGTGCTGCATTTAGTTGCCAGTTTGAATCCTTCAGGACACAAAGCACTGACCCTCCTCCTGCACGAGGCCTCTGCTGTATAACACAGTTGTAAAGTGAATGCATGCCGCAGTGAGAAGGTGATGCATGATGTTAATGGAAAAAAAGATGCATGCCCAGTCAACTTTAACTTGGCAGAAAAAAAAAAGTCATAAAAAATTAGTTTGTGGCGACAATAAGAGTGCAGCGGCTCTGCCTTCTTTCTACTTCCTATGTCTGGTTGGGAATCCAACTCTTTCTACTGTTGCACTAAATACGAAATCTGGTATCATTTTTCAAATGTGTGCCTGCATTACAGTGCTTCATGTGTTATGATAGCAGATGTAAGCTGTGTTCAGACTAATTTCCCCTGTTTAATCATTGCTTATTTCAGTTTAAACGCAGTTAAAACACTTAATTGATAGTTGGATCAAAAGAAATGACAGTGTACATTTCGAGGTAAACATGCCAACAGTGCCTACAGTAATTCCAGTTTAGCATTTGATGCTTTTTGTTTATTGTAACATTCATTTATTTTTTATATTTTGGGGGCTTGGACTGCCACTTGGAACACATCTAACATCATACAGGCAGATGATAAAAAAAATAACATTTAGCAACAGTCATTTTAGGTTTCATTTTGATTTCATATCTCATCATCATCATCATCATCATCATATCCTTTATTTAACCAGGTAAAAAAAAAAAAAAAACTCATTGAGATTTAAAACCTCTTTTCCAAGAGTGACCTGGCCAGGACGGCAGCACACAAACACAAGACTCAAATAAATTACAATCACACATATCTGACAAGTTCAGTATCTTTTTTGAGTAAGTTTCACATCCATCATACGTGAAGCACTATGAAGTACTGAAGTTCTATGATTTGGTTTTCTTCAGTGTTGGGGCACAGCCATGTTTAAATGCCTCACCGCCCTAATACTCTGTGTATACGTGCTGCCGATTACCCTCCTTTATTTTCAAGAGTAAAAGCGTGTGTACATATCACACACACACAATCCTGGAGCTTATCTGTGTCCCATGCTTTCTAATTGGAGCGCTCTCCCCTCTGTGAACAGTTTAAGGTAAATATTTGTAGCCAATGACGTACTAATCACCCACTGATTGGGGCTGCAGGCGGAGAGCTGTTCAATGAAAACAGCCATTCCTTCTTCTTCTCTCTCTCTCTCTCATCTAATGCCCCCCATCCCCACCTCCCCCATCCCCCCTTTCTCTCCATGCAATCAGCCTCCTTCTTTCTCTATTCTGTTGGCTCATTTTTCCACTTCCACGTTATCTCTCTCTCTCTCCCTGCCTGTGCCCTCTCCCTCTGTTTTCCCTCAGTGCACTTGGCCTTGCTCTTTTGCTCTCTCTCTCTGCCCTCCTTCTCATTCTCCCTCCTTCTTGCTCTATCTCTCTGCCCTGCTTCTCTCCCTCCACCCTCCCTCTCTTTTCTTTTCTTGCTCAGTCTTGTTTTTTCCTCCCTCCGCCCTCTCCCTCTCCTCTGGGCAGCGTGCCAGCACCTCTTCCCTGGCTCCGAGCCAACTCTTCTCCTCCTCCTCCTCCTCCTCCCTCCCTTCCTCTATCCCCCTTGCCTCTGATTGATGGCCCCTCTATTCTGGAAGGAGAGGAAGGGAAACAGAGAGAGAGGGAGAGAGGGAGAGAGGAAGAGGGAGCAGCAAAGCACACACAAGGACCGAACACACTTGCACAGAAAACATTAAAAGACACACACGCACCTAAGAACTGTGCACACAAACTACACACACACACACATTCAATATCACGCACACGCATGCACGCACACACACACCCAAACGCAACAAGGGCACACAGAAAACCAATCCAAACAGAGCAGAGAACACACATACAACGAGCTGTGTGCAGAGCAAGCACAGCCTCCCAGCATGAGCCCAACAAACACATGCACACACACGCACACGCACACACACATACACATAAAGACACAGATTCAACCTTCAGTGCAGAACCAATACAAGATAGGCAGCAGACCAGACAGCAGAAATATTTAGAATGAAAAATACAGACAGACAGCTCACTTCTACTCCACTGACACACACACACAGACACACACACACCCAGCACAGTTACAGATACTGTATGTTCTTATGATAATTTACACAAATGTAGGTATGCAAGGACACAGATGCACGGTCCACGCGCATGGCTTTGCAAACATTCAAATGCACATGCAGAAATACACCTACTGTACACACATGGAATTGTTCTAAAAGCACAAAATCTGTGCAGCACAGTTGGTGTTGTAGTCGTACAACCAACAAGATCTCTCTCTCACTCCCTCTCACTCTCTCCGGCTATATTATACACTAAGCTATTAGTCATATTCACAGTGTGCCAGCTCACCAGCTTTCATTGACAGACTGCATACGGCTTTAAACTCGTGTCACCCGCAATGCAATCGGACACAAAGTAGCCAGAGTGGCAAAGCTGGCTGCACTGTACGCATGCTAAATAAAAGACTTGCATCTTTGTTATTATGCATGTCAATGTGTTTGTATGTGTGAGAGGGGATGGAGCATCCATGCACGAACTCTGGTGCAGGACAACACAGTTTCTCATACTCGCCTTCATGTCACAGGCTGTGCTTGAATTGGACGGCGCACCAAGTGCAGGAGCGTCTGACTTTTGCCCACATTGGTTACTCATATTTCTTCTGCAGTACCTCTATGTCTTGGTGAATGCAGGTACGGAATACAAAACTCTCTAACATAAAACAAGACCGAGTCAAAACATCCTTATAGGAAATGGATTCAGAAAGCCAAGAGGAAAACGAAGAGTCCAACTCTGAGTAACTCACCCTAAGAGTGAGGAAAGATCTTTTGCGTTTCAATTTTCCTGTGACATTCTGTGTTGCATGCTAACATGATTTAATATCACAATTACAATCTGTCCAAATTTTAAGGCAATCCAAATAATTGTTAGGACATCTCACCCAAGATCACAAACCTCATGGTGGCACTGGAGGAAAATTTAAGGGATAACCGCAGACACTACTCGTCTGGAAAATATTAATATCGGCTCAAAACTTCAAGGCAGTCAATGTAGTTGTTGAGATATTTCAGTCTGGAATAAAGTGATGAACTGACGGACCAGCAGACCAACAACCTCACCCTGCTGCTAAATCCTTTATCCTTCAACCATTCCTTTGTAGCTGTAAATGCAATTTAATTTATTTCATGATTTCAAAAACTTGCGCATACGCTCCTCATGACTATACATGTGCACTTTTCAAAGAGTGGTATTTCACACTGGGATGTACAGCGCACATACCTGCATATGTTATCTCAGATAAAGGCCGCATGCTGTGCAGCTGCTTGTTCGGAGCACTGGCACCTTATTTGTTCCAATCCAAGCAGCGGTCACAGAACATGGTAGCACACGTAACTGCTATCACACACACATGCACACGCACACACATGCACACACGAGCCAGTACAGTCTGTGTAGCGACTCAGAGCTCCTTTGCCAGCGTGACAAAGCTATTACTCTAAAAGGCTAGCTCCCTGGGAATTTAATCACTCGTTTTCTCAGCTCATCTTTCTCTTTCTCTCCCTCTCTTCACTGTTTTTGTCATTCCTAAAGGGTTATATCACACTCTCCCTTCTCTCTCTCTCTATGCCTTGTTATTCACAAATGAGCTCTGTTACACATGTATGCACAGGCATACACATGGCACGCGGAGAGAAACGAAGGAAGGAAAGCGAGGGAGAGACATCAAAGCTTGAACAGACAAACACACGGCGCAGATGCTACATGTGCAAAGAGGGACTGCATAGACCCACTGATCAGAGAGTACAAACACATACTATAAACACACACAAAGTCCTTTGACCTCTCCAAAGCCTGTTCCAGTTGACCCACATATGCAGGCTCGTCCTAATCCAGCCCTTTAAATGAAACCAGTTAGGAAAAAAAATACAACTCAAACCACAACTGTGGGATTATGGACAGACTGGGTGGTGGAGAAAAAAATATAGAGACAGAGGGGATGGAGAGAGTGAGATTGAGAGAGGAAAAAGGAGAGGAGCCCAATCCTATTATGAACCAAAGCGGTGAGTTGAAAATGAAGGCATCTCTCACTCGCGCTCTCTCTGCCTCTCCCTCTCCTTCTCATTCTCGTTAAACTCTCTCCTCTCTCCCAAATGAGATGAGGATTCAGGTCACAACTTCAGCCAAATGTACCAATGTATGCACGCTCACACACACACGCACCGCACACGTGCACAAACACATGCATAAAAAAGGCTAGACAGCCCCAGCTAATTAGGCGAGGATAAGCTCATGCACAAGCACACACATTCACACACCCAGACTTTTTATGCAACGCAAACAGATAAACATTCTCTCATGTGATCTCCCTTGTACTCCGTCTTAATCTTCCTCAGACCCTGCTTCTCTTTTATTGATTTTCTCAGTGTACGTCTTCACTTTGTTCACTCCTTCCCATCTTTTCACTTTCTTTTCAGCTCAGTTTAAAGGTTGTTGTTTTTTTTTTACGTTAACATGACTGGTAGGAAATACCAACATTGTTTGTAATATAGCACACAAAAAGACCGCACAAGAAAGACTTCTCTCTTTTCTGTCACACAAAAAACACACACACATACTCCCACACTCTCAGCCTCATATGTGTGGTGGTGAAATGAAAGGAGGGAGCAGGAAGGAAGGACAGCCAGCTGCTTCATCTGTCCTCAGGAGTCCACAGGGGAAACAGTCTGGCTGCTGAGCATCCTGACTATCAAACACAGCTTCCTATAATATCCTGCCTGGTCTGTGAGCTCTGCAGCCTTTCCATCTAACATTCTGATACAGTATGTAAAGGCTATATATATATGCTAAGACTGACCCTTACAATATCCTGCCTATAGAGTGTGAATTTGACATGCTTACTGTACCTTCAGCTGAAGTTTTTTATGTATGCTGTTGTTGAAATGTCAACACGCACCTTCAATTATATCCTGACTTCTATCGATTTCAAGACCCAAGGTTTTGCAGAGGGACTAAGAAACCCTGGTTAATAAGTAATTTGCTATATAGTGTATATTATCCAAGTCCTGTGTTGGTGTTTTATGGCTGGCTTTATCAATTTTCAGCTGCTAATTTCCAGGCTTTCATCTCATGCTGTTATTATCTTAAATGGCTTAAAAATTAGTAAGAGCTTCACTATCCGGCTCAAGGACATGCTGACACACACGGACACTTTCCAGTAATGGGATGCTGCCTGTTAAATTATTATGGAGGACATTTATTTTAAAAAAATGACATTGAAAGGTACAAGAATTCAATCCTCGGCCATTTGCATGCTAAAAAACTTATTCACATTTATCAAACACTTACAGGTCTGAAACTACTCATGATCAAATTATTCAAGGTGAATTTGCTACTTGATACAGGATGATGAGAACTGTTCCTTGCCTGCAGTTACATTGGTTCACACTATGTCACTTCTTGAACAAAGACACTGGCAGAAACAAATCAACAGCGCAAGAATAACAGCACAGTTTAAGTTGGGTGACAGATTGTATTCCTCTTGTTTAAACAAGTTACAGGCTGCATGGTGACTTGTACCCGCACTCAAAGTGTACAGAGGTAAGTGTTTGCAAACTTAAAGAGAATTTCAAACCCAGTTTTCACATTGAACCTCAGCATCTCCTGGACACAGTCCTCTTGCTATGATTTATAACATGCTGCAAGTGCTAATGAAGAGGTTTATCAAAAAGACAATCAGCCAATAGATTTTTCTTGCTTCTTCTCTCATCAACAGTGGTTATTACATCACTGTCAGCTGTAATAGGACATTGAACATTTTAGATGTTATTTACATTTTTTAGATTACTTTTGTGAATAAAGTAAAACTATTTTTTTCTTTTTTAAAGGGACAGTATGGGACTTTGCTGGCTTTTTATTGACAAAAATCAAATATGTCTTTCATAAATACGTATTTCAATGAAGTGGAATATACAAACATCACTGAATTGAGTTGTTACAAGTGTACAAACATAGGACACCTTCTCTGCCATGTTGAATCGCCATGTTTTACGTTCAGTGTCACCGTGGCCGTAGGGAACCACGGAAACTCAGCGGAGCTGTCGGCTCGGGGAGAAAGTTTTCCAGACGGCGCCTGTTAAAACTGTCACCGCCGTGTAGGCTAGTGTGAGGAAGGACGTAGGCACTGGTGTTGCCTTTTTCAGACACCTGAATGACGCCGTTTTGACGCCGTCGGCAAACCAACTGGATGTTATTTTACTCGACGAGAGAAAGACGGTAAAACGTGGGCCAGGTAAACACGTTACCATGACAACATATTGTCACGCCGGTATTGTTTTGCCTCGTGCTGGCGGACGTTTGTTTACATAGAGGCTTGTTTATCCTGTTACTAGCGTCGGTTGTTTTTCTGACTTCTGCCCGAGTTTACGTAAACGCAACAGCAAGAATACGTGCCGACATGCAACCGCACCGCTAGATGGGGGTAAATCTCACATACTGGGGCTTTAAAGAAAAAAATGCACTTAACATCTATAAATACAAGTGTGCTATCCACCTAGACCCAGCTTTCAAGACTCTCCAGGCTCCTAAGCACCCTCGCTGCCCGTTAGCCTTGTTGCCTAGCATCCTGCTGCATCACGCTACTAAAATGCAAACAAATATGTAACTATCCCAGCTCCCTAACATCAACAATTTCTCCTGCAAACCTAAATTGGTGTCACAGCTCAACGTGTAACCTCATGTAAAAAAGCACATCTTGTTTGAAGGGTTTGAACCTTTTAAATCCACTGTATTTCAATCACCCGACCGCGCAGGCTTGACTCAGACAGCCTGCTACTCGGTTCCTTGGGATATCGATTTCTAAATAAATCAGAGAGACATTATACACACCTAAAAGCGGTAATCATTGTACACACATAATCATATTGAATTAACACAGAGGCATCCAAATTGGAGTCAAAGACTGGATTTTCCTGTTTCTACTGATAAGACTGTGGAGTGACTGCTGAGGAGGAGAGTAACTATATGATGCAACATGTGTTTTTCATGCACTGCTCTTTCCTTTCCAGGTAAAATTTAGACACTGATATGTGCTGTTTATTTCTGATGAGATGGTGATGTGCTGCATTTATAGTGGAGGTGTAATGATGTTGCCTTGCAGTCGTCTGACCACTTTTTTTTTGGGAAGCACTGCCAGGTCCCAGCCCAGTCATTGAGAAACACTTACCTAGGCAGTTATTGAAATGCTGCCACAGTAGCTTCCCTGCTGGCCTCGGGGGTTTAGTGAGGACAGTATCCCGGCAAGGAAATAATGGACCCTACTGCTGAATACACCCATTACCTCCCAAACTGCCAAGATGTACAGTATACAGACTAGTGTGCATGGCAAAATACATACATTTCACCGCAAGATGGACGTAGGCTAATAAATGTGTTACCATTTACACATTCAAGGTCATTTATTTTGGTGAGCCAGCAAATGAAATAGCATGCATTTGCACCTGCACACGCAACCATAAGCAAACACTGTGTAACATCATTCTGTGACATTAGAGAGCAAGGTATTTCTTTTTTTTTTTTCAAACTGCACTGGCCAACTCTGATCAGCGGTCATTATAGAGAGCAAATTTACTGGCATTTTGTGATAGGAAATGATGGGCCTGCTGTATATACTTCAGCATGCTGAAACTGTAAAACATCAGTTTGTTATACCTGCAGCACAGTTAACTATGCGTAACAGTTTCCTCAAGTAATAAAGCCTCTCGACACCCACATGAGAATTTTAATTACTTGGGCCGATAAGACATCTGGTCACAGTGAAACTGGGTGGAGCTATGCTGTCAATTATGAGGTCCCAAAAACACATTATGCAGCAATAAGATTAATAACAGGGAAAGTTGTCCCACCCAAGCAGGGGGGAACAAAACAAATAGCCAGAATGTTTGAACTGTAGCACAAATTCTTGTCCCGAAAACTGCCAAGACAAATAATCAAGTTTCAAAAACCCTATTCGGAGCAAGCTTACACAACCACCATCAACTTTCATCTACAAAGTCCTGGAACTGGAAGTCTTCATGAGCAGCCAATACCGGTGCTGAAAATGATCAATCTGTGTCCATATCTCTAATACTGTATCTGAGTGGATCGGAGCTGAGTGCTACTGCTCATGTGCCGCACCACAAAAATCACAGGATTTTTTTGTTTTTTTACAGAGATGGTAAGCCATCAAGTAGAGGAAATGACATGCATTGCTTCTCTTATGAAATGTGGTTACTTTTTAATTAGTGGCGCGTCATCCTGCTGCCAGCGTTGGTGTTTCTCTGTTTGGGACTGTTCAAGTCGACTACATTTAAGATGAGTTCTAATTACACCCAGGTCTATTCAGATTAGTTCTGACTATCCTCAAGTCCCTTCCCATATATTTCCTTCACGATTGTGTAGACATCTACCTGACATACACCAAAAAATTGATGTTGATCACAGAGTTTAGCTGCACTTGTCTTCTACTAGCAGGGAGCAGCTGTGGGCTCTGTGCCTTGCTTAATGGGCCTTTGAAGTTGAACTGCTGATGGAGGGAAAAATCATATCTCATTCACTTCCTGCCTTTCACATTTTAACATATTTTCCCAGGCTGTTCTCTGGTCACAAGTTTTTTTGGCCCGCTGCGGCGTCTTGCTGGACACGGGGTCTAACAGAGCCTCTATTCTTCGCCACCTTCCGCCATCATCCTGTCATCCCACTTCTGGAATCAGCTGTCAATACAAAACCTGCTTCAATCTATTCACATACAGATCATCATTGTATCTTTAAGCTACCCTCTGCCAAGCACAGTATATGTCTGAATTACAAAGTCACTGAATATACATGCGTCTGCACATAGTGGAGGATACAGGCAATAACTATCCAGGCCCCAGAAGTGCTATATCAATGAATATAGAACAACCGCAGAGAGCAGTGTAAAGTCCTTATAGCCTCCCTGGCTCCTCCTGGGGATACAGCGAGTATATATATGATATTATATGATAATGGAAGTGAACCAAGTGAGATAATGTGGCATGCTGCACATGCATGTCTATGTGTTTCAATGAATCCATGCAGCTTAGAGGAGGAGGAGGAGGGGGGGGGTTAGCTTTCTTACACTTTCATATAGTTCAGATAGAATCATCTGCAAAGGTGAAAGAGACAGAAGGAGAAAAGATGGGAGAGAAATAGAGAGGAAATGAAGGAGATCAAGACAGTGGAATGGGGAAAGGGTGGGGGAGGGGGGAGAGTTGGGGGCAAAAGAGAGTAAAATAAAAACCCAGAAGAGGCTGAAAGGAAGGGTAGGAAGGCATGAGATTACTGTTACAGCTCAATTAATGCCGGGACATGAGATGACCCAGCCACTGATAATGACAGAGCGCACGTTAGAGAAAGAGACAGAGGAGGGGAGAATGGCAATAGCTGTGATCTCGACAGGATGTTAGGAGGAAGCTGGAGGGGGGAGGAGGAGGAGGAGGAGGAGAGGAAATAAGAGCAGATACTGTTAAATCTATTCATGATTCATTATTTCTCACTGCGACTCAAAGCTGCCCTCCCTCCCTTGATGTCTCTCTCCCTCTCTTCCTATCCCTCTATTTCTCCAGCTGCCCTCCCCCTTCTTTCTATTCCTCTTCCCTCCATTGCTTTTCTTTTCTTGGCTCTCATTTTCATCTCCATCTCTCTACCCCCCCCCCTCTTCCCCCCTCCCTCATCTGTTCTGAGGTCTTTATCTGTCTCTTCTAAGGCTCCATCCTTCCTGTTTACCCTCTTCTCTTTCATCCGTTCAATTAATCTCTATCTCCTCTTTTCCTCTCATCCCTGCTCTCACACTTTTTCCAGCCCCCCTCCCCATTTCTTAGTTTTTTCTCTCTTGCCACTGCCTTTTTTTTTCCCCCTCCACCCTGCTCTCTTTTTTCTTGCGGTCTCTTATATCTTCAGAGTCCTCATCTTTTTAAATGAACTTTCTTCCTTTTTTTCAAACTATCCCACTTACTTTTCCATCCCCTCTCTCCTTTCGTGACGTCCTCTTTTCGTGCTTTCCTCACACCATTTCTTTTTTCCCCATCTCTCTATTTGATATCCTTTTTTATATCAGTTCCTTCATTTCATATTATATCATACTATCTCCCTACCTTCTTCTTTTTATTCTATTTCTGTCAATTTCCGCTTCTCTGTTTCCCTTTCTATCTGTGATACTGTAAGTTCTCTTTTACTATCTGCCTCATATGTCTCTCTCTGACTTTCCTACCTCCACTCATCCCTTTATACCAACCGTCTTGGGGTTTTTTTTTCTCCCTGTTGCTCAAACATCTGTTTTTTTTCCTAGCCTTCCTCTCTCTCATATTCCCTCTGCTCACTCTTCTCATATCCTCATTCACAGGTTCCTGACATAAGGCTTCTCCTTTTTCATTTATTTCTCTCTTTTTGACTCTCATTCCCCCGACTGTACATCTTTGGTCTCCTTCTGTCATCCTCACAACCTAGTCCTTCCCTCTCTTCCTATTTTCCACACTCTTCCCCCCCCTTGGCTTCCCTCCTCCTCCACCTCTCTCCATCTCTCAGAGGTGCAGCCAGCACCCCAGTCCATTTCTTCTTTTTGGCGACAAGAGCTGACAGTCCAGCTCTGCCTCGCTTTGTTGCCAGCTCTCTCTCTCTCTCTCCCTTCCTCTCTTCTTCTCCTTTTTCTTCTTTATCTCTGTTCCCTTTCTACCTCTCCAGTGCTGCGTGATGGTCTCTTTTCTTGGAGTTAAAGAACAACTTTTACTGCATTTTGCATGGTTATCCCGACTAAATTTAAAATGGATTGCATTTTAGTAGCATATTAGAGTTTCTGTCATTCTGACTAGATCAGCAATTTCTAACTACTCACTTTTATTTGTAGTGAAGGCATTTACATAGTTGTTGCTTCATTTATTTTTGAGTGTTGTTATCTAAATGTTAAATTCCCCTGTTGATGACCAATGAAGAACTGCCTATCATCAACTGTCGTGTGACATTATGGTAAAAACAGCAAAATACAGCAGCACCACGACTTCACACTAACTTGAAATAGAGTAAAATAGCTGCATTAATACCAAGAGTCCCTGTTTCACTTTTTTTAAGGATGAAATGATCATTACGACAAATACTCCGCTCAGTTCCTTTCCTTCACTCTTTCTAATTTTGTCTATTTGTCCCTCTCTTGTGATTATAGATCCAGCATGTCTGCTGTGTGGTTTAGGATTTGATCTATCACATACAACAACATAAATTCTCCTGTCCTAAAAAGTGGCTCATAACTTCAGTCTGAGTCCACAGCTAAATTTGGAGTTTAGAAGAAGACAAAAAGCAGAAAAGACCGCTTTCAACAATCTTTTTTTTTCAAACATAACATTATCGTCTAGTCTAAGGCAGAAAAAAGTGAAAGTGAGGGCAGTCTAGAGCTGCAAGAGCTACGCTGATACAGTATGTTCCTGAGTTATCTGCATATCCCGTCCTCTTTTAAGGTGCATTGCGAGCTACGTGTTACGTAACCTTTTCCAGATATTGTGCCTCATCTTGAATCACATCATGTCTTGCAAACATTGACGATGCCTTATCTCAGTCACACACAAAAACCTCACCTACCGACAGATGCAGCGTCAGATAGTGCAATTGCAATTATTTGCTTTTCCACTGTTTTTTTTTTTTTTTTTCAAATATGAACCTGATAAAGTTTAAATCAAATTTTAGATTTTAAATTCAGAATGGCTGCATGGCAACAGTGATGCACCCTGCTCGTAGTCCTGGATGACTGATCCATAATTGGCTGTGGTATATTGTTCTATGTAGTTTTGTTGTAATAGCCTGGAGCTGTTGCTTTATTCCTTTATCATAAATTATGTGCAAATGCTCTGGTGCAAGAACTAGAAGATACTTCTTCTTACAACTGTTTTAAGATAATCAAATGATGCATACTAATGTTAATATAGATTATACCGATCTATTTAAATTTGCCCTGATTGGCGCTTATACTTGCCTTGCATTATCCCTAACTTCGACTTCAAGCACAGGACTTAACTTCAGCCAGCGCTGGAGTCTGGAGTAAGTATGTACACTGCACTCTGTATTTGGACAGAAACTCACTGTTTGATGTGTCTGTGCTATAATTACCTTGATAGCTAAATGACACAATGATTATGAGGTTAAAGTGCAGAGTGCAGAGGCATTCATTTGAAGGCGTTTTAAGAGATTGTTTCAAACAATGAGCTGCCTTCTAAATGTGTATCTTGGGCATGTTGGGAGCTCATTGTGAAACATTAAAAAAAAAAAAAAATCCCCTCTCGCCTTACATGACAGAGTCAACTGAGAGAAACAGAGAGGGAGTTAGCATGACAGATAAAGAGAGGGAGCAAGAGACGGAGAGGAAGAGAGAGTCACCTGAAAGGCGCGCCATTCAACTGGATAATGACTCTGTCTATCTGCATGGAGGTCTGTCAGCGCAGCCAAACAGATCTCATGTCTGTCTGCCTTTTGTCTGAATTTCTGTCTGGATATTTATCTGAGTGCGTGCCTGTCTTTCTGTCTGTCTTCCTTTCCCGCAGTGTGACCCAGACAGCGAATTAGCAGCAAGTGTGGAGACGCTGACATCAGAGTACACACACTGCTCATCACACATGTTTTCATTATAAAAAAAAAACACTGGATCTCAGTGAGAACAGAGATGATGATACATAATTCACACTGCCTTCCTTGAGCATTTTACCAACAAGCCCTAATAATCCAATGGTGAAGATACTGTATAGTGCCAGGTAACCTCAGTCCGTCACCACCAGACCTGAAAAACATACACTGACCATTGCAGGACAGACACTGACAACTATATCAGCCCCTGCTCTGGTTGCTGTTGATTTTCCCTGCAGAGAATAGGGCTGGCAAAGCTGCTAGTCAATATGCAAGTGGATAACGTTAATGTTAATTCTTACTGTAAACTCTATGAATGTTCGCTCCCTCAGTGCATAATGAATACAGAAAAAAATAGTTTCAAAAGGGCTCGTGCTGAGACGGCACAATGACAGCACGAACCAGAGGTATTAGTAAAACAGAGCACCTAGAAACAAAGTTGAACAGTTGAACTAGCGTGATAAGCGATAAATATTCGATTCATTTAGAGCATTCCCAGGCTGCAAGTGGTGGCAGGCGAAGCAGCGACAGAATCTCAGAAAAGGATAGCAGCTAATGAAGAGAGAGAGGGAGAGAGATGTAGGAGAGGAGGAGGGAGCTGCTGCCAACATGCTGCTGCTGCGGGAACAGCGAGGACTGAAGCAACAGGTGAGATTGACAACAAAACAAAACAAGCCGCCATCGCCGGAGTGCGTGTGGATGAGGGGCTCGATTTGGAAATTATCGTCATGTCTATCCATAATTCCTATGTCTGACTGTGCTCCAGTCACTACAGTTGACCAACTGTCACATCAGCACTTGTTTCTTCTCTCAGCTACAGTAGACAATGCTTGATTTGCTCAATAACACAAACACTGAGGTCCACATATAAGCATTTAATCAATAGATATAATAAATGAGATACTGCTTATTTTTTCTTACTTTCTATACTACGGAGTACAACTGAAGTAAACTGGACAGAGAAACCTATAAAATCAGCCATCTAATTATGCTCACTGTTGTAATTCAGTTATTATTAAAGATAAAGTCCTTTACAGTTATTAATCACTCTGTTTCTAATGTTGCATTTATAATGGTTTATTTTCGCTGAAACTAATCCTGCTTCATCTTCCTAATATAGTGACCAGAAGTATAGAAATGTTTGTACGATGCGATACAGTGCCAGACAGCCACTCGGGCGCTAAATACTATTGTGTGAATACAAAACATAAAAGAGGACAGCATCAAGAAAATATAACGCAACCCACTCGCACATAATGACACACTGGCGTACAATGTTTGTGTGCGTAAAATAACACATTCACCTCCTCCCGCCTACTCATTAAATGCAACTTCTGCACACAAAAGTGAGACACACGCACACACACAAACACAAGCTCCACATACACCAGCAGCAGTTTGTCAATGTGCAGAAGGAAAACAAAACAAAAAAAAAAACCACAGAACGGTCTTTCTTACCTGCTTGTGCATCTCAATATTGAGACCGTAGGACATTTCATAGTACTGTGGAGACAAAAACAAATGACAGAGCTTCCTTAACATTTTATACGCAGCACACATTAACATTCTGTCACACACAATATCTCCCGTTGAACATCTGTTGCTCTGTGTAGCTGCATATGCTGCTGTTTGTCACCGTGGTTCTAATGAAAGGAAGAAGAGAAACTTGGGAGTGAGAAGATCGGGGAGAGAGCGTACGTGTGTGTGTGTGCGTGTGCGTGAGAGGGAGAGAGCATAATGCAGCAAGTTTGTGTGTGTCTGTATAGATAATGAGGTCTTTATGTCTTGGTGTGAGTTATGTGCGATCACTGTCTCAGCATGTGTGTGTGTCTGTGTGGGCGTGAGGGGTTTTAACAGTTAGATTGGTGTCTATGCGCGGCTGCCAAATGAGCATGTGTGTGCTGTATGTGTGTGCGTGACTGAATTTTGTGTTTTCGGCCTCTGTTTTCATGTGTCTGTGTATTTGGTGGCCATCAGAATAATGAGCCAAACTCTGTGAATGTTAGCCAAGATGGCAGCGCACTGTGAGTCTGTGCAACACATGGGGCAAAACAATGTATGAGCTGGTCTCGTACCTGCTGGTGCAATCTATCAGGCTGTTAAGGAAAAGTGCACAGGACACAGCTGGAATGCTAACAAATAGGGCCGGACCACATCTGGAGGTGATCTGGCTCGTGTCGTGACCAGACCTGAGTCAGGTGTAAATGCAATCTGCAAAGTTGTGACCACGATCGTAAGGAAGACGACCACCCACAAGTTCAAAAAGTCACTTCGCTCTGCCTTTTACGGCTAATTGCCAAACTCTACACACTCTTTTTCCCTGGCAAAGGAAAACTAATTACACTCCATAAAAGAGGATTGGACTTTGCTTGACCTGGGACAAACCATTTAGCACAGCTCCAGCCATCAGATGCTACTGTCAAGATTAGAGTTGAAACAATTAGTTGATTAATCAATAAGGCTATCAGCAATTAAATGTATTGATTTTAGGCAAAACTGATGAGTTGTGGTGAAGTGTTTCTCATTCTATTTGCTGTTTTCATAAGTCCACAGTTTGTATGACAAAACACCGTCGGTCTGACAAACCAAACAAACTGTAAACATCAGCTAGCCTGGTAAACCAGCCTCTCCCGGAAATGCAATTCATTTCATTTCTGAACCGATTCAGCCAATCAGCAAGTTGCTATATCAAACTTTTGCCGAATCCAGTTGGAAGAACAGCGAAAACGTCTTTTCCTTCAAGAAACTCAACAAGCGCCGACTCTTGCGCTTGTTTAATTGCTGTAATGGATGTAGTTAGAACTTCCCTTGTTGCTGTTTTTAGGCTGCTACTGCTATATTGAATATCTTACTGCTAGATAGCTTCGCCGTGGTAAGAGTCGCGCAGCGTAGTGACGGGGCTTTGCACCAGTCGGCCCCTGATTGGCCAACGTGCTGTGTCAGTCACAGAAATCTGAGAGGCGACGCTGATTGGCTCGTCCTTCTGAGGGTTTGAGGCCAGGCTCCCCCTCAGGAATGAAATGAATTGCATTTCCGGGAGAGGCTGGTTTACGAGACTAAACATCAGCTTCATGGGCTTATAATTCTGAGCAAGGCGCACTTCTTTCACTACTTTTTGACACTTTGTATCAATTAATGATGAAACAATCAACAGATCAATTTGAAAATAATCAGAAGTTGCGGTACGAATCCACAAAATGCACACACATTACATGTCGCAGCAGGAGGTTCAGTGTATTCATGCCAAACATGTCACGTTGCAGTTTGAATGTGTCCGTTTTTGTGTCTCTGTGACACCAGCACATCAGACATGCCCGCGTGTATGTGTGCTTGTTAAATACCTTATGCTGCCATTTCTGTGTGTTCTTCCTAAATGTGTTGCTGCCTCTCTCCTGCATGTGTGGGAGTGTGTGTATCGGTAATGTGCTGTAATGCTGTTGGTGGCGAGTAGCAAACAGACAGTGAGGATCCGTCATGCTGACAAAGGCAGCCTCTGCCGCCGGATGAGCAACGCTCTGACTGATGAGAGCGAGACACGACTCTCTTCTTCTCTGTATTCTCTTGCTCATTTTCACTCTATCGCTCTCTTCCCTCTCTCCATTTATTCCCCACCTCATTCGGTCCCTCCCTCTCACTCCTATCTCTATCTTTCAGAGGCTGTCAGTCTGTCTTTTCTCTCTTTCAGTCTTATTCCCTTCCTTCTTTTTCCTGCTGTCAGACGTCCTTTCACTCTCCATTTCAGATAATCTTTCTATTTCCTGTCACCTTTTACTCACTTGCTATCCGTGTCTTTCTCTCGCCATGTATATACTTTTATCTAAATTCAAATTCACTTCTTTGGCAGGAACATTATTAGGTACAGAACTGCAAGACCACACTGTACAACTCTTACATTATGAGTATAATAACTCAGAATTAAAAAGCAGAATGCATGGTTTCCACATATCTACACTATACATACTGAACATCAGTGACATTATTACACTCCAGTCCCATATAGGGCAACAAATTAGGTGAATAAATGAGTGCAGTCTATTCATTAAAAAAAAGTATATTTCTGGCGAGAAGTTCTTTTACAATTAAATGTAATGTTGTTGTGAGAAGTGAAAAAGAAAAAAGATAAAATAAGAACAAAAAAGGAGGAGCAGAGGACTTTAAAGGAGCTGGATACAGTTTCATGTGTTGTTTCGCTGGTTTGCCCCTCAGGCTGCGACATGCTCTGACACATTTTGGTGCTTCAGTGGCAATGTCAGTTTTTCTCCCCCCCAAAGTACATTTATATATTAAAATGTGTCTAATAAAAAATGTGTCTTCCTTGTCATTTGAGTTGCAGTTGAGAAAACATGAACCAGAAGAAATGACCTGGGTCATTTTAGGACATTTGACCAAACCAAAAATAAAATGTAAATAAAGCTTCCACCCAGTATGATCCTGTCATTTTGCAATCAAGTGACCAACCAGCTGACAGTGTGGATATATTCTGAGCATCACATGACACACATGGGTTAGTTTCCCCTCTGGCGGGAGCTCTTTCAAAGAATTGGTGTAAACAGTTTCTGTTAAGGGGGACACTTATAGTGTTGGTCGATTCACTGAGACCACCTGTCATGGTGCGTTTCAAGTCTGTATTGTGGTTTCACATGTAAACACAAAGCACCTCGGGTTTGGTTCGTTACATTTGCCCGTTGTATTTTAGCTCAACTGTAGATGGACCACAAGCCATTACACTAGGCCGCTTGAAAAAACATTTATTCTATATATAAACAAAAAGCTAAATATTTATATATAATCCTTTTCTGTTAGTCCACTTTAATAGGACTGAGCTTGATTAGTTTCAAGAGGCGTACATGTGCAAACAGTCGAATAATCTCTCTGTCACTTCTAAGTTTCTATTTGAGTGATCGATTAAAGACAAAATCAAAGCACAGCAGTTGTATTTATCTTAGTGTTTGGTGATACTGTCAGATGATGTTTCACTGTGCCATATTTAAGTCAGTATTTCATGGTTCATTGTCCAACAACAGAAAACGACTCGTAAATGAAAGGAGAGGAGACTTGAGAGAAGCAAAGACATACAGTACCAGGCTGAAACGAGACAAAATACAAATAGTCACACACACAATACTAGGTTTTGATCTAGACTTAAAAATTAAACATTTTGGGGAAAAGCCTGTTGGCTCAGGTACCAGATTAGTTTGCTGTATCATCAAACACTTGGGCTCTTGGATCAGTGCCCCTCCTGGCCAGAACCTCTAGTGGCAGTGTGAATTAGTACTGTTTGTTTGTCAGGAGCAATAACACAGAGTGACATTTTCAAGGTGTTGTTGAAGGAGGTTTGAGTGGACGGAATAATTATTACTAACTATTGAGAGAATGGAGAATGGAATTCACGTTACCTCTGTATAAACCACCACTGTAGTTTTTCTCTTGTGCCAAAACCTTACATATCTATGTATCTATGTATCTATGTATCTATGTATCTATGTATCTATCTATCTATGTATCTATGTATCTATGTATCTATGTATCTATGTATCTATGTATCTATCTATGTATCTATGTATCTATGTATCTATCTATCTATCTATCTATCTATCTATCTATCTATCTATCTATCTATCTATCTATGTATCTATGTATCTATCTATCTATGTATCTATCTATCTATCTATCTATCTATCTATCTATCTATCTATCTATCTATCTATCTATCTATCTATCTATCTATCTATCTATCTATCAATCGTCATGTGTTACCACCATGTGTCTCTGTTGACACCTTCTTGATCTGTCTTTTCTTTGTCACCTCCTTCCTCTGGTGCTTTCTCTCTTACACTATCCTGTCAACACCTTTTCTGGCTTTCTTGCCAATTATCTTATCCTCATATCTCTTTTTTTTAACCTTCCCTCTCCCTTTTGCTCTCTCGCTTTCATTTCTTCCTGTTTTATCTACATGCTGCATCATTTTCATCTTTGTCCTTTACTCTCATTCTCACTCCTCTTAGTCATTTCTATCAATCATCTTCTTCTTCTTCTCCCTCTCTTTCTCTATTGTCATTTTCTACTTGGCTCGCTCGATTTGTACATTTATTCTCTCTTGTCCTTGTCAAGAGGTATATCTATATTTTCTTCCTTTTCTCTCCTTGTTCAGCTACAGTAATGTCCACCATGTACTCTCTTTCACACGCACACACATACAGTTCACAAACAATATGTTTTCATGCACACAAAAAGACATGCAATCTTGGAATCTTTCACATGTTAAAATGAACACGTACTTCACACAAGTATCCACACACCTGAAAATACATACACATGTATTAAAAGCACTCACTCACAAACATACTTGAGCCGGCTCTTTTGTGTTTGCACGTCTGCCTCTTCTCCAGCCCTCTCAACATGAAAGACATGTGACATTTCTCTTTGTTCTCCCTCTTTCTCTCCCTCTCTCCCTCCATCTCTCATCAGCCTCTCTCCTCGCCCTTCCATCATTACACCTCTCCTCGGCCCTCCCCGGCCGTCTTTTTAACTCAATTCCTGTCTGTCTCTCCTTATTAATTCTCCCTCCATCTCTCCCATCAGCCTCTCCACCTCTCTGTCATTACTCTCTGTTTCTCTTTTTCACCCGCTCCTCTTTCATTCCCTCCTCTCTAACATCCTCTTTTCATTTAGTATCTCACTTTTGCCCACTACACTGACAGCTGAGTGCCAAAACCCAGGGCCTATAGCATTTGAATACAACCTTGCAAGAACATAGCTCACTTCAGCAGCTCTCCACTCTGGACTAAAATGAAGCGGCCGACTGTACATAACCAGCGCAACATTATGGACAGGAATGTAATAAAGGTATGATGAGAACGCTTCTCTGTAAAGCCTGAGGGAAAGCAAGTAGGTATGAGTTGGCGGCGGGAAAAGCTAAGGAGCCTTGATGCTGCCACTGTGGATTTTTGAGATTCAGTGGACAGTGGAAAGGTGCTGACTTCACTTCTGTCAAGTTTCATTGTGAGTGTTTAATTAAAAAATGTCATTCAGGGATGTATTTCCTCAGCTATGTACTGTATCTCTCAGGTGATGGTGGAATGTTAGCATACTGTGCACTGGACTACACATAGTTAAGGTGATAAATAAAAGAAACACCACGTTGGTTTTTACAGACGAAACCAACAGCAGTCTTGTGTGTTTCGTCAACCCGTCCTTGCACCCTGACCTTGTGACACAGGACATAAACGTTTAACAAACCACCCTTTAATGGATGTTAGCAGCTGTGAGTGTAATTCATGTGTTTGTCTAGCCTACATGTATATATCTCCAGTAGACATCCATAAATGGAGATTATAAAAGTCAATATAATTAATATAGAACAATAAAAGGCCAATAAATGCCAACAAATACATCAATGACTTAAAATGACAATGTTAACAGATTGCAAAATGATTTTTGATTTAGTTGTTAAGTTTATTTGATATGGACATCACAAATACATTGAGACTGTTCCAGAAGACAGACCAGATGTACAGATGTGCTAATTTTCAACACCAGTCCATGCTAATTTAAAATACAGAACATATTTAAAATCTGTGCATAATCAACATTACAGCAGTACAACTAAAAATACAGAGCACAAAATTGAGATCATGATTATAACAGTAGTAGCATGATAGAGTCCATTATGTGAGATTTTGTTTTGCTTTTTTGTTTTTAGTCCTCCACGTTTTAGTGGAAAAATCTCCTACTTCTTTTGCTTTTGATGTTTTGAGCTTTAAATACATTTTATTTGACTAAGCTATCCTATTCACTGCACTAAATGCCCCTCATCGTGCTGCCACTAGAGAACCGCAACAATAGCGCTGATGACAACATGAGATTGCAATGGTTTATTGGTCCCCGCAGGATAATTTCCTCTATGCTGACTTCTATGCCTTAAAGTGCCACCTTCAGGACAGCCCAGAACAATTTTGAAGGTTTTGAATTTCAGGCATTAAACCTGAGTTATTCAGGCAGAAAGCAAGATTACAATATCATGAAGAAAACATGATAAAACACGAAGCTGAAACATGACCAAGAGATACAAGCTACTGAGTGAAATGTGACAGTGTGAGAAAAGTTGCACTAGCTAAGACATTTGCTCTTTTTTACAATGCAACCGATTCAGATTAGACCAGTTTCCCTCTGAAGAGGCAGAAAGGAGAAGACTAAGTGAGTGAAATGTAGTAACAGTTGTCCTGTGGGTGTAGGCGAGACAGCAGTTAAGTGACTATTGTGCTATTTTTGCAATCTGTACAGCACTCTAGTGACAGCGGTCAAATTGTGCTCTGTGGTCTGTGAATGTGTAACGATGTACTATTATACAGCTGCATTACAACATATTTCAGTATATGAGCAATGGGCATGAGGAAAAGTGTCAAACCAATTTATTCCTGGTATTGTTGCGTATTTAAAAACTTTTTATATGGCCTACCAATGTCAGCCACAGCACATTTCTATAAATGAATACATGATGTCCACACAAGGCTCAGTTCAATAGTATTGTTTACCTACTTGCAGCGGAACTGAGTCAATGTCAAATTACATAATTTTTTTTTTACCAATATTTTCATATTTTTTCTTCTGTATAGAGAATATTCAGTAAATAATTGAATTTGACTAAGTTTCTGTTATCATTTATCAGTGTTACACAAGAAAGATGAATGTGAAAAAGTGCCTGTCAGCTGCAGCTCAATTTAAATCAATGAACATTTGTATCATGTGTAAAATTGTTCTTTACAAAACCTAAAGGCATTGCGTGCTTTTCAAAACTTTGATGAGACTAACTCACTATTCGTAAAATAAATAAATAAATAAAAACTTTCGCTGCATGTGATGTAGGGGAATAAAATCTCTGGAGCTTCAAATTGTTTCAGTTTCCAGTGTATATAAAAAAATAATTTTCAAAAAACGCACGCACAGATACTACGAGGCTGCGTCTCACTCACTGCCATTATCAGTGCTCCGTTTTTTTGATTGCTTTTGGCTCATAATGTCAGTTGGGCTGTAGCGGGTTACTTTAGATAAATGAGGTTGCAGTGTAGTTCTTGTTTATCTGATCACACTGTAACGTTCCACTCCTCTGAACGTAGCCCGTATCTAATGTGTATCTGCCACTAATAACATACACACTGCACTGTCATCATCAGGGCAAAGACGGGCAAAAAGCATTCCTGCATTTCTCTCAACGAGCTGCTCTCCCTCTCCCTCCCTCTGTCTTTCTGTTTCTTTCATCCTTTACTCTCGTGTTTCCCTCCTCCTTTCCACTCTTCCATTCTTCAGGGAGTGTTTGCTCTTTCGTTCCCCCTTCCCTCCCTCCCTCCACCCGCCTGGTGTTGAGAGAGTGTCAGACGACAGTGCCAGACTCTCTCTCTCTCTCCCTCCCTCTATCTCCTACATGCATTCAGCGAAGAACGCTGGCAGACTTTAAAATGAGATTTAGGAAGTGGGTCTAATCCAAGGTGATTTATCTAAATGGGACATTCATGTGTGTGTGTGTGTGTGTGCAACTCTGCGCTCAGGCATGTGTGGCTTCATACACTACCATGCTCGTAGCTCATTTATATGTGTGAGCTGCTAACGTGTGTTTGGAGCGTGTGTTTACTCCTGCATGTTTTATTCGTGTGTGCATGTGTGTGTGGAAAAACCTTAACCAAAGCATTGTTCATTGATGTCTCTTAGGTGAGCTTGTCTCTTTCATCTGCCCGCCCACACACAACACACGCACGCACACACACCGCTGACGTTAAAACATTTATTAGCACGCTGTGCTTAGCCACATTAGCGGTTAGGTTAGCAGGCTCTGACTTCTCCATTGTGTCCTGTCAGCGGGTGACGACTAAATCAGTCAGGGCAGACATTCAGCCTCACTGCAGCTTCTCTTGCAGCCAGTTTCATCACGAGAAGAGCCAGAACAACAGGATACTACCAAGCCTGAATTTGAAGGGGTTCATACATGTGTACATGCACCTACACTATTTGGTGCTTGGGAGACCCCGTGCATTTTTATGAATTCTCCTGTCCTGTTTGTTTCTCCTGATCCCAACAGTTCAGACAGGTTTAAGACTCTTAAAACAGACGCAATCCTTCCCTACATCTGGCCCCGCTTAAATCCCCTGGCCAACTCCCACTATCGGATGGCAGAGGGATGTTTAGCTTAGTAAGGAGGAGCAATCCCTCTTCAGATTCTGCCCTCTTCCTTCCTGCCCTCTTACATCAGTTTTATTTCTCCATCTCTTTCTCCCATTCTTGACATTTTCCCTTCACCCCCCCTTGCAGTCTAGTCAGCCCCTCCTACATCTCCTTTGCTCCATCATTCTCATATACTAAAATGAACCCTTTTAGTCTTTGCTGTTTCTTCTCCCTTTCTTTTCTCCTTCTCTTTGTCAGTGTCCTTGTTCTGCCTTTTTTTTTTACTTTTTCCCTTGTCTCTCTGCCAATGCCCTTGTGCCCTCTCTCTCCTTCTCTCTCTCATATTTCTCTGTTTTCCTCACACTCCTCCTCTCTCCATCTCAGTGTCCCCATCCCTCTCTCTCTCTCTCTCTCCACTTCCCTTATTGCTTCTATTCTCTCTCTTCATTTTTTCTCTCCCCTTTTTCCAACCCCTCCTCTCCCTCTTCCCTCTTCTCAAGGAGTCTGTGACTGTAATGTTGCTGAAGAGAACACAGTGTGTCAGCCTGAATCAGACAGATGAGCTGGGAGTGGGGTAAGAGGCTGAGAGCACCGCATTAATCCACACACACACACACACACACACACTTCATCTCTGCCGGAGGGGATGTACGCAACGGACGAAGCACACAGATATGTACACACATATATACATGCACACGCACACGCACACATGCTCCCAATGTTCCAACAAATGACTGCATGGCAGGCATGAGACAAAACACTGAAGCCATGATACTTCCTGATAATAAAATAGTCACATAAATATTTTTTTAAGGTATAGATTTCAAGATAAAATGAAACCACTGTGCTGTGCTACCAGTGTATGGTATTGATCTATTACTTTCTTTGATCAACCATAGCTTTAGACAAGCAACATTTTGTCCTTTAAGAAAATATTTGATGTTCTTTGTTGTATTAAGTCTCAATATTAATGTTAAACTACCGTTTTACATTGTGATGTTCTTTAATCCCCTCTGCAGGAGGCTTTAAATAAAGGTCTTTGTAAAAAGCAAAGTAGGCGATCAAAGCAGTGACAACTGATCAAGACAATCATGAAGCAACAGCAGCAAGTCTTCAATTACAGTTGCTGATGGTCATCTTAGATTAGATTCTAAAGCTAACCGTCTTGGCATATCTATTTATCCGTTTTGCACAATAAACATGTTGGTTAAGACCTGTAGGTAATTTCTGCAAGCTGCACACAAACACTCAATATCGAACATATTAATCAGGTCTCATTGCTTAGTGCTTTCTGTAACCTTCCTGTGCAAAACGCTCCCACACATCACTGCTTGATAGTTTACATTGACAATGGTGTGAATATCACCAAACAAATCAAGTATTCTTTTTTGTTCTGCCAAATTTGAACAGTGGCTCAAATTTCAGATCCACAGATACAGTAGCCGTGTTGTACCACACCTCCCTACATAAGACAGAATATATAGTCATATATAATGTGCAGTTTAATATCCCACGTTTCATCCCGCTATTATTTTCTACGCGACAATATTTTGTGTCTTGCCAACAGCATGGCCATTCATTACCACTGGACCCCTGCAGTGCCTCTGTACCTCACTCAACCACGCACGCACACACACAGTCACACACGTACGTACCATCACAGCGATGGAGAGGCCACCTAATGTGATTCCCGACTGTGAGCTGTCACCCTCCAGTAGACATGTCTTTTTTATACTTCATATTAAAGGGGCTGGGCAAGTCCACTCCCCCATAAGAGTTTTGTCTTGTGTTTGACAGAAGGAATTTGAGGTGGGCTGCATAATAGTCCAAACACCAGAAAAAGGCTTTCTGAAAGCATTTAACTCTAAAATTAAAACCAGCAATGGAACTATAAAATATATTTGATTGCCAGCAACTCATATAAAGTGCACTATATATTGTATGGGCAGTGGGGAAAGATGCAAGAGAAAGGTCTGTTTGGATTAAAATGGTGACTTTGGGGGTTTTATGATGCAAGACAACTATTTTATCTCCCTGTCTTTCACATTTCAGTGAGCTGCTGCCTGCTTGTGTACTGTATCTCCTCTTTGCAAGACCCAACCTTAGGCCAGCAGGAGCGAACGGAGCTCTCCAGGCGAGAGTCTTCCTTGCACTTTGTGTTAGCATGTGACCGACACGTCTATGCCCCCTGATTAGCCGGGGCTACAATGCAACCTTATTTAAAAACACACAGTGGGATTCCAGGATGGAGGAGAGCAGTGAAATCTGAGAGAGCCATGAATTATAAATACAACAGCCAGAGAAAAGCAAGACGCCCACAGACACTCTCAATGTGTGTTGCTTGATGTTTGTGTGCGTGTGTTTGCAGTTACCACTAAAAGTTACACATTGCCACTGTGTCTCTGCACATACAAAGAAATGAGCTAGTCTAGTACACCAGCCAACATAAAACATATACTCCATCCAAAAAAGCTAAAGAGAGTGGGTCTGCCAAACATACAAACACACTATATCCAAACCTGGCTCTGCCGTTTCACTGCAGCAACACTCCAGACAGGAGCAATTTGAGAGGGTTATGGCATCATTTCTGCAAGCGTGAAATGTGTAAAACGCACCCGTTGCCAGCTATAGAATTTAAGTAGTAAATGTGAGGAAAAACAAACTTCCCGACTTTGAAAAGTTTCATGCCATAAGGAGACGTCTAGCAGCAGAGTTAAAGTTAATACCCACTGTGACGATATGGTGGAGGGTAGAAAAGCACAGCTCCTCAGCATCAAAACAATATCACAGTTATTGGCTTACTTTAGCTTTCTGTTTATTGTTTTGTAACTGCCATCTCCTCTTAGATAGATAAATGTACTCTGGGCATTTTTGGTCTTAGTATTGGCCGATTTCAGAATTACTACCGCGGTTTTATCAGTGCAATTGGGAAACCAGTTTCACAACTTCCGCACGACAATTACACAAAGTCAAACTTTCAGCGACATACTGTATCAACAAGTCAAGTAATGGCACAAAAAGTGGTTTGGTGGTGTAATTTGGATCAAATATTGGGGAATACATCAACCCAGAGACAAAACTAAACTTGGTGACTGTCATTGTTAATACAAAAATGTGTGATCAAAAAACCGATTCAGCCTATTTTTCATGTTACAAAAACTGAAAAAACTGTCACCTTACCGTAAAAAATGTGTGTTTGCTTAATTGTCACATCCTCTTGGGTGTTGAAGTGTTAAAAGTTCACATAAAATCCCACATGCATCAGCCCTGTATAACGCTGCATAACCATCTCCTTATTTCCCAGCCCCTCACCCATAATTTAAAGAGCTTAAAACTGATGAATAGTAAAGGCAGGAGCAGTGCAGCGTGGTGAGCAGAGCCCCAGCCTGTGGAAACAGGCCTCAGTATGGATGACAGCCCTAACGAGCTAAATATAGCCTTCTGGGTTATCTCCTCTGTGGGCGCAGCGAGTCCGTTGTTGCTTCACATTATTTACGTGTCTGTGCGTGCGCCCTCTCTCTTTTTCTCTCTATCTCTCTTTTTTTCATTTCACGCCCCCCCACACAAACACATCACTATCTCTTTCTCTGGCACTCGGTGTTGCATTCTCCTTTTCCCTATCCGTCTCTCTCACTCCCTCTCTCTCTCTCTCTCTCGCTCTCCCTCCATTTCAGCCCTTCACAGCATCTTTTCCCAACCTCCATCTCTCCTCTCTGCAATTCTGTCCCCTGGTACCTCTTTCTCATTCCTTTTCAGCATTTTTCTCTCTCTCTCTCCCTCTTTCCCTCTGTATCTCTCTCCTGCCTCTATCACTCTCCCTCTCCTCTTTTATTCTCTTTATCTCTGCCTCCCTTTGTATCCTTCCCTCCTTCTCTTCCTCCCTCCCTCCCTCAGCAGCTCCCTGTTTTTTTTGTTTTTTTGTCTGACATACTCTGAGCCTTTTTTCCTCTCAAGCTATCTTTCCCTTTGAGCCTCTCTTTCACTCCCCTCCCTCTCGTTTTCTCTCCCTTCCTCCCTCTCATTTCTGAACTATGCCTATGAAGCAGCATAGCACTGTGTTAGGCATGCACTATGCCACAGTGAGCCCCAGTTCAAATAATATAGCCTGCAGTGCTAACGTCTGCCATGCTAACCTATATGGGTATGTCGTCTGCACGTGACCTCCAACCATAGGGAACTGTTAAAGCCTGGTGCTGAACTTCAGCATATAGCAGACCCCCCCTCCCCCTCCTCCACCTTAGTTTACCAAAAGGCACAGTGGTCACAAAGGCCATGACATTTAATACGCACAAAGTTCGATCAAATGTCATGTATTGCCCCTGTCTATGGAAAGATACAAGACTGTGTTGACGCTGGCACGCCACCACTCCTTTAGTTTGAGCATGGGTGGCGAGGATTCGTAGTGGAGAAGGTGGATGTTTGTCAAGGGCTATTTGCTCCACACAGTAATTCTGTGAAATCACAGCTAAAACGGGGAGTGCCTGAGATTAGGGGAGTGGGTGTTTCTGAGAAGTCTGTGGTTTCCAGAGGTTTTTCTTTGTGTGTGTTCTGCACTGTGCCATATTTATATGCACATGTATCTTCTTTTCTGCCACTTCGAGAGCCACTTTTGGGTTTCAGAACGGGGGGCGGGAGGGTGTTTTCATGAAATAAGGTCAGCTTGACAAGTCCTGCTGAGGATCAGTCGAGTGCTTGCATTCGGGTAGTTTGCGTCGACAAGTTGTTGGTTGTGAGTTGCCAAAATGTGCTGTTGTGCAGTTGCCGTCACTGTTGTGCATAAATATTAAACTGAGAAAAAAACATTTATTTTGAAATGTCTCTCTGTTACACATTAAGTGCAGTGTAACAGGAGCAGAGAAGATACTACAGGTCAGTAAACTGACTCTGGCAGGTTTCCTAGCCAACATTGGCCACCACATACATGAGATACTGGTGACACCAAATCAAATTGCAGCAAAAAAAAACAAACCCACAGTGTATTAATTTGAATAAGGACTGGATTTGTTGCTTATTTATTCAAGTTTTCATCTGTGGGAGGATGCGTTTTCTTTCAAACATAAAGGTTTAACATGATTCATCAGAATAACTACGTCTATGTCACACAGTAACGATCATGTCAGTGCAAAAAACACCTTTTATAAAAGTGCTGCAGGTCAAGATATGTCTCATTACATCCAATTCGGAGAAATACTTTTGACCGCATTCAACACTTATTACAGTCATAAGAGCAATTAGGGAAAGCTAGGGTCTGAGAAATAACGATCTTTAATGGAACATTATAACAATAAAAGACAAAGGAAAGGATGTGTGTGCACCACGTGTGACTCTAAAAGTAGATGAATGAATGTGTAGTATATGCTGTATCGCCGGAGTGAGTGTGTGTGTGCGTGTGTGTGTGTGTGAGGGGTGATTTTATCCGTTTATCTCCTGCCTGTCTGCCTGTGTGCTTCTATATCCATTTGTCTGTCTGCCAGCTAACCTGTCTGTCTGCTCACTTTTCCTTCACTATCTATTTGTCAGTCTCTCTGCCTGTCTGGTTCTTTCTCTTTCTGTCTATCTATCTGTGTGTCTATCTAGCTTACGGCCCCGATCCCGCCTGCTCTCCCAGGTTTATGAAATGCGAGCAGCTTAGCAGATGGTGCATATCGTATTCTGGTCGGCTCTGTGTGGGTTTTGTACCACAGACGAAGGCTTACAATACATGTGAGCCTTTAGTCGCACAGACACGACGACACAGAGGGAGCTCAGGCTGTTAGCGCACGAGAGAAAACACAGAGGAGGAGGAAGAGACGGAGAAACAGACTGAGCAAGACAGAGGGTCTGAGGGAAATAAAATGCGGGAAAAGGTTTTGGAAAAACAAAAAGTACGTACTGTATCGAACGAAAAGAGGTATGGAGGAGCGAGATAAACAGCGCATAAGAGAAAATCGTCTGACAGACTGTAACTGGTTTGCCAAAGGTTTGTGCAACTACACTGTCAATTTTTTTAAATTGTTTTCCACTATGACACATAATCACGATCATGTGCCCGTGCAAAACATGTATGTCATGACAGATCATAACGACTATGATTTTAATGTGTCGACTTTCTGTGATATTTTAAAAACAAGGTATCAATGGAAATAAGAGAGACAAAGACTGAGAGGAAAGGAGGGAGAACAACAGAGTAGAGGACATATTTAACTGCAGAATGGCATGAACACTAAATAACTGTAACACTTCAAAAGCACAGTTACAACTCTGCTGATTGTAACTCCTATGTATTGTAGTGTAAGAACCCATCAGACTCTATTTAGAGCTGGAGTGGCCCTGTCGGTCTAACGAATCACAGTCCAGCTCCGGTGAAGGTCTGATTGAACTCACCATGATGTAGTGCCTCTGCATCTCGGTCTTCTCACTGGCCAGCTTCTCACACTCCAGTTTCAGGCTGCACAAGGACAAAAAAGGACGGACGGACGGACAAACACACACACACACACATTAAATGGTTTATTTGAATCCAGTGAAATGGATTAGAATTCCCACAGGACTTCGATATTGCAGAGGTCAAACACAGTTTAAGAGTGTGAGAATACCAAAAGTTATTTCAAGCCATACAGTACAGTCAGGCTACTTATTACTGCTGAAAGTGACACTGAAAAATATCCCCTTCATGGCAGCAGCCAGCAGGGTGTGTCCTGCTCTGCGCTGCAATTCATCACACCTACTGTACATGTGTGTGGAAGGGTGTGTGGTTGTGAGCATCATGTGTAAATCAGTACATACAGTGTTAGAGCACTGCTACTGAGGTAAAAAAAGGGTCCAGATACAGCACAGTGCAACATTTGAGCCTCTTTGTTGGGCCGTCTATGGTCAGGTTCAGGTTTGGTGATTTTTAAAAGTACTTTCATACTATGTGTTTCAAATGCATTACATTACTTAATAATGGATGAAATAAAGCATAACCTTTGCAAATGCAAGCTTCGCAAAATCCTCCAGTTCAGGATATTCAGGGAAGCCTTCTTCGCATGTGCATTATTAACATCTATCTGTTCTGGGCTGTTTAAACTGTCAAGTTGAGGTGGGAAACTATGCAGCTGAGATTAGCAGACCCTTTATCAGGCCAATATTCAGAAAAGGAAAAGCTAAGTCAGATAGTTATTATCATTATGAGAGGTTTTGCTGTTGTGCTGGGAGTTGGCTGCAGTTTGCGTGGTTGTACTTGTCTTAATCACAAAAGCATTCAAAATGAACATAAAAAGATATTTGTTGCATCCTTGTGCGTCCATGAGCGTGCGCTACTGAGATCCATCAGTCCAGTGCGGAGCGGTAAAGTAGCATTGCTGTATCACAGCAGGCTGTGCAGCATGCCCACTGAAGTGTGAGCGGGAGGTTAGATGTTTTAACCTATGATGGTTCATCTCTCTTAGCCAAGGTCACCTCTGGTCAGCCATATGATAATATGACCGTCGGTGACCTCCACTGTTTTATATTCTGTTTGATATAGCAGATCCTATAAACTCAATTATGCACAACTACAGCTATACTGTAACAAAGTGAAACAGCAGGAGTGATAAGATGAATTAATGGAAATTTTTAAATAGCGTGTTTATATCTCTTAATTCGCAATTATAATTTGTAATTAATGTAATTGTAATTGATTTCACCAATTATTGTAAATGTATACTGATCAGATGATTTATAGATTCAGGCAAACAGAAGCGTGTAAAGCGCGGCGACAGAATTATGAACAAAAGGCTGCAACCCACTATCAGTCTGCAGTATTTTCTCACTTTCGGTGTAGTAATAAAGATTAAAAGGACAGCACTTGCCTGCTGTCATATTATCTTTATTGCTTCTTGTATTTAGGAATATAACACCCACTTCCACTGAACTGAGTTGCAACATGTTGTTTCTATAATTATCATAATAATGTCGAATGTACTGTGTTGAAAGAAGTTAATGGTTTTTCACAAGGTTCACACCGAGCTCTTCTTGATTAGAAAGAAATAAACAACTGCATGATGACCGCTGACATTTATGAGGTGTAACCTGGAGTTGAAATACAATCAGTCAGTGTATGTGTTGAGTATGCATGCAAGTCATGTGCGTTTGTTACGGGTGTAATGCGATATTGTGTGTGCGTACCTGTGATACTGAGCCTGGAGGAACTGGAATTCCTCCTTGATACGGTCCAGGGTTTCCAGGACTGTGAACTTGAAAGACTGGCCAGGCTGCAAGGGGACCTGGAAGTTCAGAAAGAGAAAGAAAGGATGAAAACGGATGCTGAGGTGCACATGTGTGTGCGGGCCTAAGACTGTATGCATTACGTCTATAAATGCACATCCACCTTGCACGTGCATGCGTGTGAGTGCATGTGTGTCAAAGCGAGGTAAGGGGAGAAAAAAGCCAAGATGAAAGTGAGAGGGAAGGTCACTTCCCCTTCCCACACATCATAAAGCCTTGTCCTCTCGCTCTCTGTTCTCCTCCTCCTCTAATGACTCTGCCTCCTTCCCTCCACTGCCCCTATCCTTTCTTCCTCTTCTCTGCCTCTCCCTCGCTTCCACATTAGCATCCTCTCCACTCTGCCAGGTTGTTAATGTATTCCTGCCTACAAAGAGCTGAGAAGGGAGGAAACGTCAAATGAATAACTTATAGGGAATCACGGCACCGTCTCTCACCTGCTAAAAGCTAAAGAAGACCCAACAAAACAAGCTCCTCCCAGGGGCCCCACCACCGCCGCCACCCCCTGCTCGCCATGTCTGTCTAAAACGCATTCGACAGCCGCCCTCCTCCTCCATAGTCTTCGTGAAGTTTGAAACAAGGGCGCTGTGGGTGTGTTTTGATGCTGTAGCTGTTTATGTTTGGGAATGGGGCTGGAGTAAGCAGAAGTGGCTTGCTTCGCTGTTGTTTTTGTTAGATTCTCAGAGGAGATTTCTATGCAAGGGAATACCGTCTTTTTTTTCTTGTATTCTTCTTTCTCCCTCCATCCCTTCGCTCTCTGTTTATTTGGATTGGCTAATTTCCCCCCTGCACAGTGGGACTCCTGCTGTTAGCCAGCGGAGGATGCAGACTGCCAGGTGTCTCTGTCACTTCTTCACAACCACTTCTTATCACCTGTCAGAGAGCAGTCTCACCAGGAGCGCATTGAAGGTTCACTATCCTGCTGCATCCTACTTCCCCGTCTGCACAAGTGGCCCGACGCTGAGCTGCTAGCACAGAGACAAGGACAACTCATTGACTTCCACCCTGCAAATACAGCCCTCTGTGTTGATGAAGTGTCTGGTCAAACCACAGAGTACCATACAGTAGATGCCTGCACTAGTACCTACAGTAGTCACCCCTTTTTTTTTTCATCCATCATTTTTTTCCTCCACCGGAAACAGAGAAAACCGAGCTATTTCAACGGTGTTCAAGTTTACTGATTTAGCATTCCAGGAATTGAAGTTTGCTTTGACTATAATTTGATGCTGACAAACAGCAAAGATGCAAACCTTAGCTCTGACATCAGCTAAGATTAAAAGAAAGATAGGATAGGGGTGGCAATATGGCAAAAATACCATATCACGATTTTTTTTTTTTTTTAAGTCACGATTTTAATTTTATCACGATCTTAAATCGAAAAAAGAAAAACAGACAGTTTAGGCCAAAGAACCTTTCTGAACAGATTTTAATCTAAATAGTTGCAATTTTGCCAACATTTGCAAACAACATAAACATACTAAAAGATAAACAACACTCTGAAGTGCACTCTTGCAACATAACATGAAAGTAAAATATCAATGAAAACATAACTGTTTTATTCAACACAGTCATGCTAACAAGATTTAATACAAAAAGTCAAATAAAAATGCAAACTAAAGTAACTGTGGTTATCTCTTTTAGCAAACTTTGCCCCAGACGATCCTACGATCTCTGCACTTTGGCAGATCGTGCTCCAATCACTTCATGATCTACAGTAATATCATCATATTGCCCACCCCTAAGATAGGATATGTTTTAGTAGGAAAAATGGATGTGCTTGAGTTTTCTTGCCACCGATGAAGCTGTGGACCCTTAATCCAACACCTCAAAACATATGGAAAGTTCTTTTCAACTAATTTAACCACCAGAGGCAGCTCTAAATCCATCCATCCCTTTGTTCGTCTGTTCACATGTCCAGCCATCTAGTCATCCATCTAAAGCTAAAGTGCAGTCACTGCAGTGCAGCTGGGGCGGCTATCGGCCCGCAGCTACGGCTAAAAGATTGGCGGTTTCAGTGGCGGGGCTTCATTAGTCTAGACAAGCACAATTCAATTAGATTTCAATTAGTCCGACGGTGGAGGTCAGAGACGCGGTGGGTTCCCCAGTAATTAATCCGCAGAGCCGAGTTGAGCCGAGCTAAACTGAGCCGCGGCAGTCATAGCGGGGACATCTAGATGGCTGGATGGGCACAACACACACAAACCCTCTGGGTGGGTGTGTGGAAGGGAGTGGTGGAGGGGGAGGGAGGGTGGGATGGATGGGGGGGCGGGGGGGGTGGCGGGGTGTCTGCCAACAGATCCCCACTGACCTTGATTCACACCACACACACACACTCGGTGGGGGAGGGAGGCGGGGGGGCGAGGGAGGGGTGAGGGGATAGATAGCGATCTGGCACAGGCAGATACACACACACACACCCACGTAACCAAGAGCGCACTGAAAAGCACACAAACAAACAAACGCTCGCACACCGAACATGCAGATTCGCACTCACGCAGGACACACAAACCCGTGGTGGGAGGGAAGAGTAGGGGATGGATGGAGGGATTGCTTGACAAATTAAAAAGGCAGAGGAAGAGATAGATACTCATCTGACAGACAGAGAGAGGGATGGTCTGAAGGATGGAGGGAGGTATAGACTGCTCTGACATTCTTACAGAGAAATGAAAGAACGAGCAGAGAGACAGATGATGAAAGAGCGGCGTGGCTGCTGACTGAGAGAGATAGCCAGCCATTCATCCGTCTGACACCGAGGGGATGGGACGAAGATGAAGAGAGAGAGTCATGCTGTCTTTGCTGTAGTCAACACAGCCTCGCCGCTCTAGCCCGTGCTCTCGTCCACTGGTCTGTGGCAACACAGCTCCCACCATCTGCTATCAGGAACACAGACACATACTCATGCGAATGCACACAAACAAAGTGCTGCTGGCAGGTTACATCAGCAGCACTAAGTCATATAACAAAGCCCATAGTCACAGATCAGGATTATACAAGAGATCTACGAGTGACAGCCGTTGGTGTCAACATGGCGACGGCGTCCTCTGTAGTGAGGCTGATCAGAGATTCGAGTCTCTTTCTTTCATCTGTTGGACAAAAGCTGCCGAATGCTTGACTTTTAATTTGGCAGTTTCACCTTTTTGAATGAGATTCATGGACCCCAGAGCAATAAAACTTCTTATGAGCAAAAAAAAGGAAATGAAAAATACAAAAAAAAAAGGAATTTTATAAGTACCTCAAGCAAAAGTAGAAATATTCCCAGCCTCCGCTGAGCTCTGGCTGTCAGTATAAAGAGACTACTATGGAAAAGCTGGAGTCAAATTAGTCCATGCTTATTATGGGTAATAAGAGACCTGGTGTCTTGCTCACGGACACTTCAGAGTAAAACAGAGTTACGTTATTATAAGGGGAAAAATGTGCATCCTTCTGCAGTGTTTACAAAGATGGTGTCATCAGGAAGTCGGGCTATATGTACATCAGAACAAACATTTGTTGGAGTGTGTGTGTGTATGTGTGTGCGTGTGTGTGTGTTTGGTCCCTCCTGTATTGTGACAGATGGCGGCCCAGACGGTTAGGGGTCCAATAGCACGTCACGAAGGGCCAAAAACAGCCTACTGCCTCTTCTGTGTGTGTGTATGTGTGTGTTGTGTAGTCAGCATAGGGGATCCTGAAACCCAAAACTGATCCGGTTAATCTAGTAGGAGGAGGAGGAGGAGGAGGAGGGAGAGGAGGAGGAGGAGGAGGAGGAGGAGGGAGAGGAAGAGAGGGGAGGGCCACAAATACACATACACACACACCATGTGGGACAGCAGTCAGTCAATCACAATTTGGAGGAGCTGGCACGGGCAAGCAGAGAATTAGAAAGGATTATATATGTGGCGGGGGGTGTGTGGGGGGGGGTGAAGGGGGGTGAAGCCTATTTCACTGTATCACATAACAGAACGGAGGTGGGACCCCATGCCTGTAACCATCACCTGTCTGTCAGTGTCTGTCTGTACGTTCAGCAGCCTGTCAGTCTGTCTGTCAGAGCTGATAACCGGCGGTAAAAGTGACATGATGACATGCAAGTGTGTTTGATAAAATGACAAGATCGTTGAGGAGGGAGGGGGGGCGGGGGGTGGTCGAGTGGTTAGAGCACATCCCACATGGGTTGATCGCGGTTCAACTCCCAGCCCAGAAGATCTTTGCTGCGCGTCATTCTTTCCCGTCTCTCTTCGCTGTCCTATCAAACACAGGCATGAAATGACCAAAGAATAACTAGATGGATAACAAGATCAGCCACAGCGACGTCACGTGAGCAGCAGAATAGAACATTTATTGAACAGAGAAACAGCTGCCTTCACCGGTTCTCCTCATGGTGTTCACTTCCTGTCTGTGTATTAGGTCAGTCTGGTTCTACCTGTCCGTCTGTGTGACGCTCTCTGTCTGTTTGTCACATTGAAGTCCTCTGTTCAAGCAGTTGCCTGTTTTTCCACTAGTGGCGGCGGCGGCTGCATGCGAGAGAGACAGCGACTGTGAAACAGATGCACGTCTGGGAGTGATTGGGAAAGAAATGATTCTATCTGTCTGTTTGTCTTCTCCGTCTATCCGTTTAGCCCCTGGCGCACTCTCTTCCAACATGTGAGCGTTCACACGGTATAAGCAGGCATGCCTATGCATGGATGCATTCATTCAGACAAAACAACCACAAACAAAACATTTTCTCTCTCTCATGCTCTTTCACTCCCTCCCTTTTCTTTACTTCTCCTTCTTAACCCCTTTTTTTTCTTCCTATTTTTCTTGTGTGTGTCTGAGACAAGCCGAGACACACTCAAGATAGCACATGAAATAATAAATGGCTCGTGAAATATTTAGGCAAAAGTCACATGAATACATGAGAAAAACCAAGTGTGGCAGAGAGGAGTGTCGGTGCCCATGTGTGCACTTCAGCAGCAGTGAACATAAGCAACAGCGCTTGGACTGTGGAAGAAAAACTGGAAGATCGAAGGCAGGAAATCTAACTATAAACTTTCCCTTTTCCTTTCTCCTCTGTGCTGCTTTTGTCACCCCCTTTTTTCTTGGCCGACCTTTCAAAGGTCTTGATAACTTAAGAGAGTGCCACCCTGTCAGCTGCCCAACAATAGAAGCTCATTTACAGTTAGTGGCCTTCTCATTGTGCTGAGAACCTGCGAACACTAAGTCACCCTGGCAGCCAGCCAGTCAGTCATTCAGTTTGAAACTCAATTAACAAGCAACAGTCAGTCATCCTGCTTCCCAACCAGCCGGTGGAGCAAAAGTCAGTCAGTCAGTCAGTCAGTCAGTCAGTCAGTCAGAGAGCTAGTCAGTTAATGCTGCAGCTCACCAGTCAGCCACTAAGCCAGCGGTGGATTACAAATCAGGGAAAGATTGGCAGCCAAAAGAGTCTCTGGACTCTATCCAAGCCTCGCTCTGATCATTTCTTTTAATGACAAAGAAAAGAACACAGAACACAGGATTTGGGGATAGAAAACGGCCTGTTTTTTTAATCAGAGTGCAGACTTAATCTGGTTGGCTGCTGATGTCTGTGTAGAAGTTGTTGGCTGCTTGTGCAATTTTTCTTTTTTCTTTTTTTTTTCGCTTGTTCTGTGGGTCGTCTCACTGCGGCTATATTGTTGTTAGTTGACTTTTTGCCATTTTATGGGGTTGCCTCTGAAATGCAGAATATAATTAAATGCAAACAAGGAGAGGACAGAGGGGGAAGAAGGGGAGGATGTCATCTGCGGGAGGTGACAGCAATCTACCGCGTTGTTTACCGTACATGGCTTTCATCACAGCCGCACGTTAGAGGAAAACAATCTGTCCGACACAGCCAGATGCCAAAAAAAGAAAACAGGCCCACTTTGAGCAAAAGCAAATAGCACAAAAGTGCACATCCAAATTATTCTATAGACATGTCAGCAATCACATAACAAAAATAAGTACGTCTTGCCAATGCGACTACAAAATTATCTTCCATCTCATGCACATTAATACACAGACACAGCAAAACTGACTTTTAGAAAACTCTTACAATGGCTCTTCCCTCATTCATCGAGCAGATGTGATCTCTGTGGTCACATATTTGGTATTAGTTTGTTTACTTGACCGTAAAAATAAAGTGTTACCATACTCATGGCCAAAGGAAGGAAGCTGAGCTCTCTGCATGTAGTCTCACAGACAGTTTATCAAACTGTACAACGCACAGTCCAGCTCGATTCGTTGGCTTTTCAGTTTCTCTTCACACAGTGGTTTTATTGTCCAAACATACATTTCCAAAGCATAACGTGAATGAAGTGGTTCATGGACAGTGTAAAGAAACATCAGAGCAGATGTGAGGAGATAATGCTTTTAAATCCGTCGCTGCTTTAACTCTGGAGCAACATTCGACTCTTTCAACAACTACATCTAATCTTTAACCTGTGGAACAGAGCCACCACACCTACAGTACAGTACACACCTCCTAGAGCTGCATGTGGGAAAAGCTCTTGCACATGCGCACGCACACACATCCTTGTACTTCTATCTTAGTGAGGACACTCATTGACATAATGTATTCCCCAGCCCCTTACTGTACCCTTAAATGCCTAAACTTAACCATTACTCTAAACCTAATATAAACCTAAACCTAATTCTAACCTAATGTCTTAACCCCTCAAAAAGCCCTTTGAAGAAGTGAGGACCGGCCAAAATGTCCTCACTTCCCAAAAATGTCCTCAGTATGTTGGTTAAAAACTCGTTCTCCGGTCCTCACAACGTAGCATGTACAAGAACACACACACACACACAGAACGACAGCTTTGAGTGTACACAGAGAAAAGCCTTCCTGTGTTCTGCAGCTGGTAAAAGAGGTAGGCCAGGGTGTTGTTTAGCTCTGTCGTTTGAGCAGACCCCATGTGTTGAGGCTACGGTCCTCGCTGCAGGTGGCCCCGGTTCGAATCCTGTATCGAGTGGCCCTTTCCTGCCTATCATCCACCCTTTCTCTGCTCCCCATTTCCTGTCTCTCTCATACTGTGCTGTCCATTAAAGGTGAAAAAGCCCCCAAGAATATACTTTTGTGAGGCTCCTTTTCCTTGATGTGAAATACCTGCATGTGCCTGTGAGAGCTGGTCAGAGCTCCTCATGCAGGCAAATACTTACATCCTTCTTTTAACCATGAAAACACAGTAAACTCTCTCTCTCCCCCGTCTCTCGCACACTGGGGTGTGGCAGCCAATCAAGGGCTTGTACATTCACAGCAACAGTCGAGGTCGGACTGGGACGTTATTTATTGTTATTGTTGTTGGCACACACACATGCTTGCACACACGCAAACTGCCACCACTCTCCTTTCTCCTCCTTCTCCCAGATCCTAAACACACACACTTCTAGCAGCTGCACGGACACACGCACAAGCAATTTTTACAAGAACACAAGGACAAATACAGACACGTACATGGTGCACACGCACGCACACATTAGTGCATACTTACACACAAAGACACTTAACACGCAAGAGCTAATGCAAACAAAAACAAACACAAGCACCTCAGTCAAAAGAATACGTGCATGTGTGCACACATCGACAACCAGACGGCTATATTCACTGTTTATACAAAATTGTATACGCTCATAATGCACTGAAGAAACGCAAAGAAACCGCACGCACAAATACGCAGCATATACACACATTAAATGAAAAACACACTGAAATCCTAACACACATGCACACACATATTCACACAGTTCTGATAACGCTTGCCACTAAAATCCAGTGGAACCAATTACAGCTCCACTCGCCTGGCAAATCAGCCCCTGGTGTTAACCCTTTCTCATCAGTGAGAGGGAGGAGAACAAAGTCTGACTTCTTCTCTGATAAAAAAAATTTTTGCTGCTCAATCCTTGGATGTACATTTTATCTATTTATAGCACAGACACTGTCCCTTCCACCTCCGAAGGGAGTTCAAAACCAGAGGCTTTTGAGGCGGCTCTGGACGTCTGCAACTGACAGGAAGAAGACTGTAATGTTTGACTGACACCCGCGCAGACACATCAGTCAAATCTGCTTGTTTGGAAGTCTCTTATGTGATGTGGATGTGTGGTCACGTACGTACAAAGTCCCACCAAACAATTTCCAACATCAAAAAAAAAAACATGTTACATGAGTGGTGATCATCATGAACAATTCACTTTTATGATGAACTTCCAACCTTCAAAGGCAGCCTCAAGTTTCACATCACGCCACAGTGATAGAAAAATGTACTTGCAAAAACTTAAAAATTTGCTCCTCATTAATAATCCATCGCTTGTAGATCAAAGTTCTGCCACGGCTTTCTACCAGAGCTGTAGCAGGTGAAGAATGATCTGGCATCTGAGTTATGGAGATTAGCAGCTGTATATGACAACTTCTGGCTTTGGAAAACAGTTAGCAATAATGTGACATTTGCAGTGCAGAAACAGGCGTATTTAAAGCATGTGGATTTATATTCAGTAAGACAAACGAAATTTAAAAAAAACAAGAGACAAACACCTGCTATAACCAGTTCTCTGAAATACAGGCACTAAAAGTACTTCAGCAATGAAGGAAAAGCAAGAGGCAGCACATAATCCTGCTGCGGCTGGGGAGGCACATGGAGATGAAATACGTATCTTATGACTAACCCTGATCTGAATTTATGGGGACCAACAAACACTTACGCATGCACGTGTGTATGTGCATTGCAGCGTACACACAGAGCACAGAGACAGAGGGACTATGCAACCGCAAACACATAGATGCATGCGCACACAAACACACACACACTTCCAACTGCTCTTTGCACCCTCACACCTCTCCACCGATCACATTTCATAGCAGCACCAGAAATAAATATCCACTGGCAGAGGAAGGGCTGCAGAGGAAGACGGAGAGATGGAGAGAGAGACAAAAGACAGAGATGGAGAAAACAGAGGGGAGACAGAAGGAGAGAGAGTGAGGAAGAGGGAGGGAGGGGGGGGGCTATCGATCGGTTGGAGTTGGCTCAATCTGGGATTGAACTTTATCACAAACGCAGAGCATCACAGCAGGAAACTCTCTGATACGCCTCTAAAGGAGAGAACAGAGGAATGTTCACACTCTATTCTTCCTTTGCATCTCTCATTCATTTTCATTTCTCTTTCCACCCCCGGCAGAGCCTTTTTTTTTTAAAGTATTCTTTCGCTCTCTCTTTTTTCTTCTCTCTCGGCTCTCACATCTTTCACTTTCTCCCTTTGTTTTTTCACTTCTCTCTTGTTTCTCTCAGCGTCTCTCCTCCAGCGGCTGGCTTATTAGCATTCTCTCTGTACATATAATTGATTCCTCATGCCTTCCTCTTGTGAAAATGTCATTCATAATTCTGTGTGATAGCTAGCTGGCTGGCTTGCTGGCTGGCTGGCTGGCTATGAGGCAAAGTGGCCACTGACCCATTTGTAGCAGATACAAGGAGACTGAAAAACCCAAATGTGATTATAGCGACCGGATCAAGGGCCACTGTGAAGCGAATGGCCTAAGCCAGTCAGAGCCTAAGCTGTCATCCAACCCTCTGGTCTTTAACCTTTATTTTAGCCAGGCAGGTAAATTAACAGCAAATTCTCACTGCTGATGGTGAAGGGTGAGACTGAAGGAGGAAAGAGAGTTTAAGGAGGTATTAGAGGGAAAGTACTTGTGCACTCACAACCTTTCTTACTGGTAATGGAAATGAATTAAGTGGAATTTAACTCTCAATTAAACAGTCAGTGTGTGTGTATGTGTGGTGCGTGTGTGTGGGGTGCGTGTGTGTCTTCTGATTAGCAACAGAAATGAGTAAATGGGCAGCTGACAGCCAGTTGAACTCTTAAGCACACCTACACACACACTAGACATTTATTCTCACACACACTCAATCCTACATAGACATACATTAATGTTCACACGCACACACACATACATACAAACAAAATACACATTCACGAGCTGAGAAATGCAGATTTAGTTACTGTATATGCCATTGCCACCTACACAGCTTAACCATCAACAAGACTTAAAAGGCACCTGGTTGAATCTGGCAGGGAGGTGGGGTGTGTGTGTGTGCGTGTGTGTGTGTGTGTGTGTGTGTGTCTATGTATACACACAACAGGGGAATCTCTTTACCCAAACACCAACAGCATCCCTCCCCTGACGTCTCACTCCTCATGTTACAGTTCAGTCTCTACAACTACACGTGAGAAGGAAAACAGGGACAGGCAGATAAAGACATTGGAGAGACACTTGTGCATGGACCAGAAAAGAAAGAAGGAAAATAATGAGTGAAAAAGAGGACAAACATGAGGTAAGAGAAGCAGAGAAGTTTGAGGCGACAGGGAGGAAAAAGAGGACAGATGTAGGTAGCAGTAGCAGAGCAAATATGAGACATAAGAAGCCACAGAGACGGATTGGACACAAGAGACAGGCATGAGGAGACAGACAGAAAAGAGAGTATAGGACGGACAGGAGAAAGAGACATAAGGAGGTACTTACCGGATGCCTGCCCTGAGGGTACATGATCCCAGGAGAGGAGAGGCTGCCAGTCCGTTTGATGGCCAGGTTAGTCCCCTGGCCCTCCACTCCTCTGCCCTCCACCGGTTACACAGCCACGCACACACACACACACAAACCCCCAAACACTCACACTCTCGCACACTCAGTAAGTCCGGTCTCTCTGCTCTGCTCTTCCTGAGCCGGGCTCAACACGGCAGTCTCTTACTCTTCCACAGTCTCTCTCCTTATTTTCTCTCCCTCCCTCTCTGTGTCTTCTGAGGCGAATTCCTGTTGACACACAACTGAAGAGCGCTCAATCCCTTGGTTCGTTTATCCAACAATGTCATGATAAAACGGAGCGCCACACTTTACCTCCGCCTCCTCTTCCTGCTGCTGCTGCTGCTGCTTCTTTTCCCAGTGAAACAAAAGTCTCAGTTTCTCCTCTGCTCGTTCCTCTTTTCGTGTCTCTCCCTTTCCCTCACCCTGTGATCAGTCAAGGTCCACACGTACTGACATGACACAGAGAAATTCATCCAGGCAGGCTCCCCTCTTCTCCTCCTCCTCCTCCTCCTCCTACTCTTCTCCTCGTGCCCCTTCACCCGGCCGTCCAATGGCGAATCATGCAAACATAAACACGCACTCTGCCGCGTCCAAACAGTCTTCTTCCTCTGCTTTTTCCTCCTTTTCGCCCTCTCTGTGACACACTGAAGCTTCTACGTTGACTGCTGCCGCAGAAAAGAAGAAGGAGAAGAAGAAGAAGATGATGAAGGAGGGAGGGGAGAAGGGAGAGAGAGAGAGAGACAGAGCGGGAGAGAGAGAGAGTGAGAGCTTTGTTTTTAATCTAAATGTGGAAAAAAAAAACGCGAGAGGAAAGCAGGAAAGAACAGCAGGTCAGTGGAGGATCCAGCGGGCTTTTCAGCAGCAAGCCCTAGACTGTAATATATTGTGCCTGTTGGCTTCAACACAAACATGACAGGCTGCTAAAGCTCCTCTTAAGGTGGAACTGAGTAGATAGAGACACCCAGTTACAGAGAGGGAGAGAGGCAGAGAGAGAGGCAGAGGGAGAGACAGAGGGAGAGATGGATCCCTTTTCAGTTGTGGTCAGACAGAGAAAGCAATCAGTCATGCACAAAGACTCAGGCTCAAACTGATATGAATCGAGATTCACACACACAAATGCTCACTCGCACACAACTTCACACAAAGCACGCACACACATACACAGTTGCACGTACACAGATGATAGTTATTTAGACTGATAAGTTTATTACCCAGTTTACACCTTGCATTAAAATGTGTGTTGCATGATTGGATAGTTATCCAATCATGCTTAATCGCATATAAATCCAGGTGTAAACACACTCAGGTTGCTGTGAAGGATGCACTGATCTGACTGCAAAAGCTCCTTGGAAAGTGGCTAGAGATGCGTTGCATCCAGATGTCTGTCAAGCGTATGCAGCGTCACGTCAAAGTACATACTGTAGCGCGTCTAAGCAGGTTAAAGTCCACGCATGCACATAACACTGAAACCAACAGGATACCCATAGCTTAATTATAAGCTGTATTAACAAGAAATCTGGTTCTGTTGATGAGGGAATTCTGACTCAGATTGTGACCATATAAACCAGTAATAATATGTCAGTTGCAAAAATTATGCTATTCAATTATCAAGTACTGTGCATGATGATTTGGTTTTCCTAACCTGGAGAAGCTCATACAAAAAGGGGTATAAAGTCTGATGTTGTTATGCAGGTTTACAGTGGTGGAGCAGTTGACAAGTTGCCTTCGGGGAGAACTGATAGTTGCCTGACTGATAAGAATCAAACCAAAACATTGGACCCCATTCAGTCCCAAACTTCCTCATATATTGATGCAGATGATGGGAAATATGCCAGGAATCTATAATTTGTGATATCAACAGTATAAGCATAAATTATTTTCCTTGATGCTCTCTGTTTGTAGATGATGTACATGTAGCAATACTCTTTTATCTCTATGTCCTGTCTATGCTCTTTACTCAATGTTTACTTGGGGGATCTTATATAGGAAAAAAACATCTCTCTTTTTTCTCTTAACAGCAACAGCGGCTTATTTAAAATAAACAGATGATCGGGGGACCCCGCAAAAAAAAAAAAATCAACCAGACCTACAGTAATCAACAGAAAATGCACCTTACACCAGGAGCCACATACTGTGAAATGACATCTGGCAAAACTGCAGCGCAGAAACACCACGGCGGCGTCCACTTACCGCCAAAGATGTCATCAAAATCAATTTGTCGAGTATCTGGGGGATTACCACTGTAACACCTCACAAATATTCCCGCTACAGGAAGATAAAAATGTCTGCCTGCCTACTTTTGACTGCTGGCTCCAATGCTCATGTTATTTACAGGACTGCCCAGAATGGACAAGGACCAACTAAGACCTGATATTTAAAGCCTTTCCATGTACAGTGTGCCAATCTGGTCCAGACGTCTTTTGGCGCTGTCTATAATGAGTTTATCCAGGGCAGCTCTGCCTTTGAACTTGATCAAACAGCCATTAATCCGACACTGTAGAATCAGACACAGTCAGTCTTGGCATCCGTGGAGGGTTTCCAGAAACTGCATTTGATAACAAGCGGGTTAGCCAGAGGGCAACCCCAAAGCCTAAATTAAGGTCACATACTGTAGATACACTCCATTATCCAATGCTGTATTACCAAACAATATAGATCTTTTGGGGAAAACATTACACTAAGATCCATTTAAATTTTCATATACTTACATACATACATGACGCATTAATTTGTGTGGAGGTGCAAAGAAGGTTAAGTTTTGATATTTTTCCGTGATTTTGTTAAATAATCCATTAATCAATCAATACTAATTATTTAATTCACTATTATAAAATAACTGTGATATTATTTTGACAACATTTACTACTGTAAATTAAAGGAATAGTTCACCCCAGAATGATATTTCACTCATTATCTACTCACCCTCATGTCGACTAAGGGCTGGGAGAAGTTTCAGAATCCTCCGAAGCTTCTCTGAGTTACAGGTGTTGTCAGTGTAGCAGTACATGTCCATAATAACGGTTGCAAATGGACACCAGCGGTCTTTGTCACAAAAAAAACACACCAGAAAACATCCAAATACCTCCATGCTGCTCGTTTGTAATGAGTGAAATATCATTCTGGGGTGAACTATTCCTTTAAGGAAGTGTCTGTTTAATTCAAACCAAGACCACAAATACTACTTTTAGAGCACAAAATCGGCAACGATGATTCTCTTACAAGCGGAAAAAATAAAAACGTTAGCAAACTTTCAAGAAATACTGCTGTGTAAAACGTTTTATAGCTTCAGTTTGTCGACATTATGACTCTACTTGTTCTACTGTCACGCAACATCTTGACATGTCGCAGACATACATTTCACTGGTTTTTATCACCCTTGTAAAATAAGAAGTAAACACCATGTGCCTCACCAGCAGACACGTTCCTGTTCATGATCCCCTTCCACTCACTATTATTCAGAGTAACCGTTGTCCGTGAAGCTACTGACTAAATCCTTGATTTAAAAAAAAAGTTAAATTCAATGTACCATTATCCTATAATTGCCATTCTAGCCTTTTATCAAAAGAAATTTAGTGACAGCTATGAAAGAGAAGCAGTCAATACATCTCAATAAAAAGCATGGATAAGTAAATACACTAGAAATAACACTCAGTAAAGTGCATACCTCCGCCAAGGCCAAACAATCCTACACATCTGTCAGATCCACATTATTATTTGGTATTTCCCTGAATTGCACAATCTCACATGTCAAGAATGTAAATTTCTCTGGTTAAAATTAAGATCTTAAAACTAAACAAAAGCATCACCACCATCCTCCAACCCACCACCAAATTTGGTGCAAATCAGTTCAGTATTTTTACATAATCCTGCAGACAAACAAACGAGGAGCTATGATTTTAAAAATGACCTCCTTGGCTGAGGTAATGAATAGCCCACAAGGTCATATCGAGAGCTTTCATTGGCCGCCATTGTCTTTAGTGTTTAGTTAAGTCATCTCCCACTGTGATGGAGTATTGCAGCCATCCCACACCTTGATAACAGAAACCAACAGCTGCCAAAAAAGTGTGCAAGAACAGTACTACCGCCTGGCTAACATTTCCACTTGTAAACATTGATCCATCCAAATCATCTTTCCTGTTCAGGGTCTCACAGGCTTCGAGCCCGGTACAAACACCTTCACACCCAGAAACAATGCAGAGTTTCTGTTACCTGACTTTCAGGTCTTCATACTGTGGAAGGAGATCCTCACAAACCCAGAGTGGGAAAGATTCACAGATTATGAATCCTCTCCATTGTTGAGACTATGAAGTTCTTTTGTATTCTCTTTGTCTGCCTTTGATCTGAATCTCTCTCTCTCAGCTTCCTCTTTCACACAAACACAGACACATACTGTCATTCAATGGAATAACCCCCCCGCCCCCCAAAACCCCTAACCCTCTCCACCACATCCAACACCACCATTCCCCATGTAGTTCATTGTACTAATCAGCATTATCTAATTGTCTAGAATGGATTATGCAGGTAATTATTCCCCCGACTCCTCACACTGGGTTTCAGGGAGACAGATGGGCAGGCATACAAACACACAGAGACAGGCACAGACATCAACGCAGCTCAGAAGTGACACACGTTCAGAGCTTGCGGTGCACTCATAATACTTCCTTGATCTATAGCATGTTCCTACGGTAACACAGTATGTGGTTAGCAGATTTGTCAGGACGCCCCATCACTTCAAGGCATGTTGTGTTCATCACATTACCTTTAAACAAAAAAACAACTGGCAAAACACAACTGATTTTAACTGTGAAGTTTTAAAGAACATATTACTTTTTAGGTCAGAAACAGTATAGCAAGAACTTGAGGTCTCCATGGTTTCCATAAAAATAGTAGCCTAACACATACCATCAAAGTAAGTTTCCCCCCTGAGGGTATCAATAGTGAATGTTTAGGCAATCATAATAAAATCAGCTGAGGAATGTCTGTTTGCCAGTGTGAACCTCTTTTTCCCCTGGAGATGCTGGAAACTAAAACAAACTGCAGCCTCTCTACAGAATTTGAAAGGTGATGTTTGAGAGTATAGGGTAGCCTACGTTTGACTGACCTTTGCCTTGGTAAAACATGAGGAAGAGCAAGGACACAAGCTGGGGTGATCCACAGAGGAGTGTCAGGAGCAGCAACACCCACTGAGCGGTGGTCAGCATCTAAAAACACAAAGGAGCAGGTCCCGTCAAAGACAGCTCACAAAAGCTTCAACAGTAGAAAGACAGGAGGTCGAGGTTCAGTTCTTCCACTGTCTACAGCAGTGTATTTAGTGTTAGTGTTATTTTAAAAAATAAAATAAAAACTTTTAGGTTTCATTGTTTTTAAATAATAGGCTAATTATGATAATAATACAAATTGTGATATTCTGTTTGCTTTGTCCTAGCTGGCCGACTTTAAACTCAGTTATAGATGAAAAACTACAAAAACACAACAAATAGTGACGTTGACAATTAGCAGCAACATTTCGACAACAGTTTGAACCTCCACCCGGAAATTAACGGTGGTTGGAGACGATGTAGATCATACATTAAGACCAGGTCACCTGTCAGTTAGGTAACTACGCGTGTCTGGTGCTCTTTACATCAACAACAAGCTCTACAGGCGAGGGTAACTCGAGTTTCATGCTCACACATCTCAATTTAGACGCTACAGAAACCTACCCTCCAACTCCTCCGTTCCACCTTAACAGCTCTTCCTCTTCTGAGGGCTCTCCGCGCGCTCTGATTGGACAGAGCGATGATTCGTTCTATCCAACCGCCGCCGAGGGACCCCACGTTGGGTCATGATGTCACGAGACGATCCGGCCAATCGCAGGCCGACCCGGCCGCTGAATGGGTGTGGGCGGCGGCGGAGAAGGAGGGGGGGGGAGCTGAGGAGTCTGTGGGGATTGTGGGCATTGAAGTTCCAATTATTCTGCACACGCACATGCACACGCACGCACGCACGCACTCTGTCAGTCACGCTACATAAATGCTCAGTAAATTCCACCGTTAATTTCAATCCCGCTATTTTTACTGTGCGCGCGCACACACACGCACACAAACACACACACACATTCAGTGGGTAAACACCTCACTTGTGAATAAGGTCCGGTTCGAAATTAAAGGGGTTTTTTCTAGTATTCTTTATTCTGCTTCAAGCACTGAAATAAGTAAATATGTGTGGCCTCCACATGCCAAAATTAAAATATGGAGACATATAGGAGAACATAAATCTTAACCTACAGGGACACAAGAAGTCAGCTGTGACATACAACCTGCAATCCATCTTTTCTACTTTGAAATACTGCACTTAGATTAACGTTTAGGCCAAATCTTCTTTCTTTCTTTTTTTAGATTCAAATATAGCCTACAAATATAAATCACACAGAGTGCCAGAAACATAAGTGGTTGTTTAAATGATTGCCCCCTTCTCATATGGAGCACAAACATATACTCACACCATCTCCGACTAATTTCCTTGTTGTATATATCTCATTTCAGAGTGATAATGTGGTATTTGGTGTGTCTTGAAAGGCTTCGCCAGGACAGCTCCCTTCACAGACCACATGTTATAACACTGCTGCTGCCACAGAGTAAAAATAAAAACCTGCTGACTCCCATTTTACTCACTATGTTGTCTTTGCTTGGGCAGAAGGCTGACGTAAAACTTTATGGACGGGGTACATGTATTTTTCTCTCAGAGGGGGTGCTGTCATATTTATGAACAAATGGCAGCAGAATGTAATATGCATGGTGGGGAGAGAGCTACTGACTGTATCTGCTCATTAGAGGAAACATCAGCAGTGAGATCATCTCAGCCTGTGATGTTCAAAGCACGTAGTAATATCATAATTAACATTTTCCATAGCCTATCTGCGACGACACAACCCGCCTCGCCTAAAGTGCATGTACATACACAGACAGGCCCTTGGCTGTGTCGCCTTCACAACTCATGGTGATGGAGAGACTGGTGGTATCTCTGCTTTTTGTGCTTTTTGCTTTTATCCATGACGGTTGTCTGGAAACAATCAGCTGCTCTTTGACTGCAAAACACCACCGCCACCAAAACCTGACATTTACCATTGTTGTTTTTCCATTATTAGAATCAATCAAGCCTTTAATGTCTGCACACTGAGAGGGCCCCCTTTGCTAATTTGAAAAGACCAGCAGAAGATTAATGTGCAAATCAAGCAGGATACTTTCACAGAAACCTCAAAAATGTTAGTATTTGGGATTTCTCTTTACGCTTGATTTTACAAAGTGAAATTCGGTACCTAAAACGTCTATTTCAGATTATTATATATTTTCTTGCCTTATGATTTTCAATTCCATTCTGCCAAATAACTTTTCCTGAACTTTTTATGTTCAGCTCAGTTCAATTTCCACCTGCCTTGTTTTATTCTGTTTTATTTCACCAAGTGTTAAAATGCGTTTTTGAATTTGGAAATGATTTGATAGATAAAAAAAACTCACGTCATGGTCCATTTACCAGCTTTTTCTGTGCAGTTTTTTTTTTTCAACCCACATGCCACATCTTTACTCAGCTGTGATGGCAACAGACCAGTTTCCATTTCAGATCAGTTGTGACGGGGTCGTAGGAAAGTTGAAGGCCATTAACGTCACACATCGCTGAAGAAGGTGGGAAAACGTAATAAGTGCCTCTTGACTTATTTGTCAGAAGATACAGTTATATTGTGTCTTTATACTTTATTCTGTTCTGCTCTGTCCTGTTCTTTATACAAGGGATGATGTAGAACTCCATCACCAACTCTGACCTCCACTCTCTCTGTCTGTCTGTCTGTCTGTCTCTTACACGCACACACATACACACACACAGACAGGATTGTAAATGATCTGCAGAACTGCTCTGACTAATCCATGCAGTAATAGGAAACAGCAGAGGAAGAAACCATATCCCTATGATGTGGGACTCTGGATAAACTCTGTGCTGGTGTGACTGGATAAATAGAGGCCTATTCACACATCAGCAAACACAAACACACAAAAAACAGAGAAACACAACTAAACACATCTGTACACACACACACACACACACACAGGTTCCAGCAGACACACACGAGGCAAATAAATCTGCCATGTGTACCTGTGCTGTGTTACAGGTCCCTGAACGCTTGCAAACACATGTGATCTCCTGACCTTGTAGTGCAAACATTTGGCTATAGTACTGTATGTGGATACGTGTGTGCGTGTGTGTGTGTGTTTTCTCTTGCGAGTGTGTGTCTGCTGATACATGCATTGACGTGCCTGGGTGTGACTGTGTATGTTTTTGCAGGATCAGTGTGACTTCCTGGTTTTATGTCTAGCAGGTCTGTATGAGCGGGACATGTGCAGTAACACTCTGTGCCATAATTAGCTCCATCCAACTTATTTCCTGCTCCTCGCCGCAGGAAAGAACTGTATCATCTGTGTGTGTGTTTGTGTGTGTACGAGGGCAGCAACACACTGTATTTCTGTGTTGGCACTGTATTCAGGTACATAGGACTTTCAGCTTCATGGTTACACATAGTTGGTTGGATTTAACAGCAGGACGATGATTGCAGACACAAAACTAAAGCAGCCGAGGAGTTTTATGACCAAGGCGATCTCTGTTCAACTGAACAGGCTTTCAGAAGAATTATACAAAAATTGCAAACTTGTTTAGTAGACCTGAAATATTTTTATCTTTCAGAAATATTTCCAAGTTTGTAATGGTGAAAAGGGAAATTTCTATTGTAATGGAAAATACAATTATATGGCAAGACAACTAAAACACTAGGTTAAAGGGTTAGGATAAAACACAACTGCAATTTCTTGACCCTGAAGTTAGAGCTAAAAACCTTGCAGTCATGTTGTTTGGTTTCAAACCCAATTGGCTGAAGAAAATAACAAAAATAGTGAAGATGTGTTACTGTACCATTAGGGATGCACCAATACCAATACTGGTATCTGGATACTGCTGTAATGTACTGGTATCTGTATCGGTATCGGTGAACTTTACCGATACCAAGAACCGATACCAGTGCATGCAATTGCTCTGCATGAAGACCACGATCAAAGGGTGGCTTTGCAGTTGTATTTTTTTTTTATCAGAGATTCGACAAGCAGAGAAGAAAATAAAACTTGTCTTCCAATTCACTGCATTTTGCTTAATTGTTTGTTTTTTTGTTGTGGTAGAAGGATCGGCATCGGTACTCGGTATCGGCAAGTACTCAGATCCAAGTATCGGTATCGTATCGGTTTGAAAAATAGTGGTATCGGTGCATCCCTAGTTACCATCATCGTGTTCAGGATGAGGCCGTGAGGAAATGCATCAGGTTTCCTTCCAAGCATCATGAAGCCGGAGTCAGAGTCACTGCCCTGTTACGGTAACATGTGTGAATGTGTACATTCACATAGACACATGAATTGTGTGTGTGTGTCTGTGTGTGTGTGTGTTCCCCCAGGCAGTAGTAGACTGTAGACTGTGCTGAAAGCAGCCTGTTTGGCACAAACCAATTGTGTGACTAATTGGAACTGAGGCAGACTGCAGTGAATAAAATGCCTCCTCCTCTACCTTCCTCACCGCCACCACCACCATCATCATCATCATCATCATCATCTCTCTTTCTATTTCTTTCTTAGCTTTTTTCTTTATACAGTATTAACTTGTTGCGCACACACAGGTTCTGACTCGCACATTCATGAATCCCTTAAGCATACAAAGATTTTTTTCCCTATTACATGTAATTGTGCCGCGTTTTCAAAGTCAACATTATAAAACATAACCCCAGTGAGCTAATACTTTCAGTATATGCGGTAGGATGTGTGAGAGACGTCATGTATGAATCTGTGTTTTCCACCCAGCTCTTTACTTTGTGATACCTGGTCATCTATTCAACAGCAGCAGCAGCAGCAAATAGTTGTTACATTTTGTTTTTCATCTAAAAGTCCTGCATATCAAACTCCTACCCTGGATTTATCTGGGGTTCACACTTTATCCGACTCTCGGGTTTTTCTTGAATTCAATATAACTTAACTGGACTCAAAAAATGTTTGTTGCACTATCGATATTGCCAATCAATGTTTTTTTTTCTTTCTCCGTGTCTGTCCCTCTTTCCAAACATTTTGACAGTAGAATGTATTATGTAAGTGTAAAATGTACTGGCAGGGGCTCTTGTGACCAGATGCAGAGTGTTCAGAAACATACAGAGAGGAAGAGAGAGAGGTGAGGGACTGAAAGAGAGCAGATGCATGTATGCGTGTGAGGAATGCTGGATGTGTGCGTGTCCGTGTGTGTGTGTGTGTGTGTGTGTGTGTGTGTGTGTGTGTGTGTGTGTGTGTGTGTGTGTGTGTGTGTGTGTGTGTTGGCCAAGGTGCAGATGGTAGATGTCAGTGTTGAAAAATTCATGATGCCATGTTTGGAGATTCCTGGGGGATATCTTGTTGTTCAACTGGCCTTAAAGAACAGGCAAACACAGCGTGCACGCACACACACACGTGCACACGCACACACACACAATACATAATACAGTGGACCTATGAGTCCTCCATGTGTGTGTGTGTTGAAAAATATGGAATCAAAGTCAGAGTTAGATGCAGAGAAGCACTGATACAGAATAAAGAAAAGAAACATCTTTTTTGTTATTTTGACTTTCCTTCTCTGTTTGTCTTCTTGAGCTGAGACGTTCTCCTCAGCCTCTTGGGGATTTCTTTGTCTCACAAAGTTGCTAGATCCATGTAACTGTCAAGTCAAAAATTTCACAACATTTCCACAAGAATAATTTGTTAGTCATGTACATTTCCAACAACTATAAATACACTTACACTCACTCAACTGGTGCTGCGATGTGTTTTCTTCCCTCTGTTGAATATCTATGTGTATTGAATTTCATATTGACTGTTGTCCACCCTTCAGGCCGCAAGTGCACTGAATGCACTAATGTGAAACTGATACCAGGTGGTAATTAAACAATGTGCAGCAGTGCATTTATCCACAGGTAGTGGGGTAATATCCACAGCCTAGAACAATTAGAAGAGCTGAGCATGAGTCACTCTGTTACCACCTGATCTGCTCGAACCTAAAACATTGTCACACATGGATCAAGTCCATTTTAACAATATTATATGTAGTCTTTTATTTTATTGATATGTCGTGCCATATGTATGTCTGGCAGTTTGGTTACTTCTAAAAAGCCTAATATTGATACAAGAAGGTGAAATCTTGTGTCAGTAGTCAGACTTCAGAGAAGGTGAATCGCAACTATACCAAAAAGAAAGATTATTGATTGTGGGCTGATGTTGAGCCGATAGTAAGTTCAAAGCCGCTCTTACAGCTTGAGTGTATCTCAACAAACACAGAATAAGACATATAAAGCGCGTATAATTATTGATTGTCAAAAACAATAGAAATCTGTCTAATCATTTGAGCTATTCTAGTTGTAGACTCCATATTGCCTATCAAATGATTTTGAAACTCTGCTCTGTCACTGACAGCATGTGACATGCTGATTTTTAGCAGGTATGATGTTATTATGTTCAGTAATTTATTGTTAGCAAGCGCTCATTTTCTAATGAGCGCAAAATACGGACTGTGGCCAATAGGAAGATCAGTTTTTCAGACATTTGGTCAAGTATTGTACAAATTGAAAATTTTGACTGCTGCATATTTGATAGCTCCATATGGAAAGTCAGGTAGGCACCAACGTGATTATATTTCACTTTGAATGGGACATGAATGTGCACAGCAGAATTTCTTGCAATTCATCCAAGTTATGTTGAGAGATTTACCTGAAAAACACAACCTCATAGCAGCTCTGATGGGATCTCCAAAGTCATCTGGATTCATCATCTGGATGCAGCCGGTGTCTGTGCCAAATCATAAGACAATCCATCCAGTAGTTGCGGAGTTTGGTCTGGGCCTAAGCTGTGAGCCGACCAACAGACTGACACCGGCATCCACTAGTATGGATAAAAACGTCAGCAAACAAACAAAGGAGGGACAGACGAAGGGACAGAAATAGAAGGCAGAGGAAGTCAGAGATGCTTTTCTTGCATAATGCAGTAGCTCAGTGACTTTGAGCGATTCCTCAAGACATTTCATTTTTTGTATTTTTATAAAAGATAGTGAGAAAGAAGACTGCAACTGGGAGAAAAGTATACATGTTTTCCTTTGTATTCCTTTGTGTATCAACAAAGTGATCCTAACCCCCCTGCCATTACACGCATTAGTCTATGGCTGCTCCCTCGACACAGCGCGAGCAGAGTGAGGTGTACTACACATTAGCGTGCCAGGACCGTTTCAGAAAACAGAGCTCTCCAAACCCAAGTAGAGCAGGTTCGGACTTTGCGTAATGGAAACTGGCAGCAACCTGCGTGACAAACCCAAAGCCTCACACAGAGCTGAATATGAGCCCGCGTTCTCATTACAGCCCCAATTTCTTACTTTTTTTAGTCAGCCACAGCAGTTTTGTGTGTTTAGATTGAGTTTGTTTACGGCGATAAGGCTCAGCAGTACCTTATAGAAGTCCATGTAATGATATTTGCTTTGGATCTGTTTGACCGTCCTCTTGACTTCTTTATCTTGGTTAATCTTAAGCCTCAATGCACGGATCAGCAGGAATGTTTTCAATGTGTAATGAATATATAAAAAGGCATTTTTATGATAATGCTTTGTCTTATTATATTGGCTCAAATTCTTGCTCCATTGTTTGATGCTGGCAAAAAAGATTTTTCTTTGTTGTCAGAGCATGAATGTAACTTAAAGCAGCAGACAGGGGCTAAATGTCCAAGAACACCTTTCAGATGTCCTGCATGCTGTGATTTCTCTCTCACAATAAAAATCATTGCTGCCCAATGCATTGTTTCTGAATCCACATGGTCTTGATTCAAGCTTTGAGCGAACATGCATCCCTCAGCGTTAGGGTATTACGCACCAATCAAGAATCAGGGTTTAAGCCAAGTTGCTGCACCTCATCTCAGAAAATTTGTAATTTATTTCAGCCTGGAGTATGTCCCATAAACGTGGCCATTACTGATGCTGCAGGCATCTGTTGTATTCGCAGACAAGCATTTGTAATGGTTCATGTGAAAATCATCAACTTGCCCCAATATAAGCTACTCTGCTCGAGCCCTTGTTTCCTCCGGATTTCTACAATGGAAGTCATAAATACCAGGTTTGCATGACTCATAGAGCCACAACGGCCACATTTATGGCAACTACCCCAGGTTGAAATAAACTGAAATCCTTTAAAAAGGAGATATAACTGCACTTAAAATTGCACGCATCTTAAAAGCTCGAATTTGACTCTTAAATTGCACTTCCGTGGAAACACACATGATCGTCTCTGTGGAGGAGTATGTTTCAACCTTCCAGCTCTGAGGCTCCTGCTGCACACATGCAACATTCCCTTAACATTTGCAGCAGCGTTCACGCTTCCCTGCTTTCGTTTGGCTTTGAAGTTAATAGAGGTAGAGATAAAGATGTCGGATATTGTTTCTATTTTGTGGCGCCTACTGCCTTGATATATCCTGTCATGCATGTCTGCACATAAACAGGCCCACATGCAAAATATGATAGCGCACAAACTTTTACACACATATGTGTGAATAAGCATACTTTTGAAAACACGCACACATATAAATGCACTTTATATAGAAATGCAGACATCATAGAGTAGCAGAGCAAACGTTTGCAGATGCCGACAGGGACACATACTGCATGTCTGTGTCACTGCAGGCAAATGTTACACACACAAACACACAACACTTCTTGTCTATGTACAGACAGGCACACTTACTACACACACACACACACTTGGCACATTGCCTTGGTCATGTCATGCCAATTAAGTAGAGAAACTAAAAGCTTTCCACCTGAGCTGTACACCCCATCCCACAATATTAACCCTGTCCTGAACTGAGACTAAACACACACGTGCACACACAAACACACACACACACACACACACACACACACACACACACACACACACACACACACACAGATAGAGTTTAATCCACCCACACTTTGTCTCACACACGCGCCTCAGCTCTGACAACCCTGTTCTCCGAGGCAACTGTATCTGTGACAGGGTAAAATTAAAGAGGAAATGGTATCATCAGGAGCTGGCAGATATAAAGTGAAAACATGAACATGTGGAGGGGGAGTGGGGGGGGGGGGGTTGTGTGAGGTGAGTGATGCAGAGAAGGAAAAGAGGGATAAGGGAAGGAAGTGCAGGAGTCAAAGTCTCTCAAAGGATTGAGGGGAAATACTAAATTTCACAATGAGTTTTGGGACCTGGACAATTGAAATCCATCAGTGGGTCAAAGGTTTGCAACTTACTCTCAGTGAGAATTAACTATAATAATGGAGACACTTTTGATGAATGTTTCTGTTTAGTTTTTCAAATATTTACCACAGCTAGTTTCCCACAAACTAAATCCAGGCACAGAGTCAGATTCCTCAGACTTTCAACACTTAAAACCAACACATCTGCATGGTACACAGTACACCACTTGTGAAAAGCAGGAAATCTTATTTTAAAATTATAATTTGGGTGAATTTTTCCTTTACATAACTTTTTAGGATAGACATTTTTTCAGACATGGAGCAGAGCAACCTTGTCTGGCCAAATGACACCATCTGGCAGAAAGCTGGGACATCATGGTGAGCCAGTGTGTGTGTGTGTGAGTGTGTCTGTGTGTGCGTGTGTGTGTGTGTGTGAGGGAATGACCTTCTGGGTGAGTCTGCTGCATCAAGACGGGTCTGGCTGCAGACCTCCAGCGTCAGGCTGCTTCCGTTGCAGACTCCACTCTCAGGCTGCCTCCAGTGTCAGGACAGGAAATAACTGACTTTTCTTTCATCCCCAAAAGGAGTCCGGCATTTTCGTCTTGCATTTGATTCCTCTATGACAACAGTAATGAATGCACGGGGTTGCGTTACCGTTTTAGTGGCCGCCTTATCAGTAGGATAAATGTATTTATTTTATTATTTATTAAATTACCGAGCCTATATTGTTCTATGTTGATTTGGTGAGCTGTTGTCGCTGTTGTTGTAATTTTTAAACAGGCCTGAGACTGGAGGCAGCCTGAGAGTGGAGGTCTGCAGCCAGACCCTCTTGGCTGCATCACAGAAAATATTGGAAAGTTCTGTCCTAAAGAGTGCATGTAAAGAGGCGCATAGGAAATATAAAGGGTGAGAGTTGTACTAATGTCCTAAAAATGTTATGATTTTCTTTTCTTTTTTAAGCAACTCTGAAGTGACGCTTGTGTGCCTTGCTAGATGAATTTCTGGCAACAGACATGGGACATGGGACTAAAAATGGTTGTGTAATAAGAGAGATGAAACTAATAAAAGTGACCCACTTGTGTTTTAGTGAAGTGACCCTTTAAATATTTGTTAGGACAGAGATTTTGTAAATGTTACATAGTATATTACACATTTCTGTCCGTGAAGACTACTGAGTAATCCTGTGAAAATTTTTTGCCTCCATTTTATGACACATCGTCCTCAGTTACAGCAGCATTCCCTGAGAGAGTAAATGTCAAAGTGACATTGAGCGAGCATCAAGCCAGTCAGTGCATTTGTGTGTGTGTGTGTGTGTCTGTTTGTGTGTATGAGACAGAGACCTAGTCTGAATGTCCTTTGGGACTGGAGCTGGCTGGCTGACTGTTCCCAAGCTGTCACCAGACATTGACTCAGAACGCTATACACTCACCATCGACACACTGACTCACCAAGGCCCATCCATCCATCCATCCATCCATCCATCCATCCATCCATCCATCCAAACAAACGTCTATCCACCCATCTATCCATCCGTCTATCCGTCCAATTCATAAACACACTCTGAGAAGCTCTGAGTCCCACACTCGACTGAATGAAATTAATTTATTTTTTCTCGACTGAGTTATGCAAGACGGCAATATTTTTCAACTCTCGTACTTGTTACACCCGCAATTGGATTTGTTTTCAGGAAATATTTGCTTATTGAACTCTCGAGGAAGCATTTGGTCCTATTAGGCCTCAATGATTTCATTGGCAACACTGAGCATTAGGACCACAAGCAGCCACATTGCTGCATTACTGCTCTCTCTGCCGGCATCTGCTAAATGTTTGAAGTTTGTCGTGAAGTTACAGAGTCGCAGGGATATTGTGTAATACGTGCACACAAGCGGATTGGCTGCTAACGGCCCTGCTAACTGTCATCATTAACAGCTAATGTGTCCTAGATTTTCAGCTCTTAGAGCCATTTTGAGCCTCCTGTTCTGCCTCCTGTTTTGGGGCATCAGTGCGGTGAGTGGCTTGATGGCTTCAGTGTGCTTCTGATGAAGAGTTTGTTGCATGAGATGAATCAGTTCATACAATGCACCATCCAACCAGGTCTATAAAGAGAAAGTGCTCACACACCACAAAGGTTAAGTGAAAGGCCAACCATCCTAGCCTCCTCTTGGCTGCTTCATGTTTTTCAGACTGTCAAACAGTGCAAAATGTGTCCTCATTATTTCATTCAAAAATGACAAAAACTATGATTTGATTTTAATATTTGAATGTCAGAGTGGAAAACAGCAATTTACTCCTCAAAGGGAGCTGCTGTAATCAGAGAAAGATGGAAAAAGTTCTCATCCTAGATTATTCCAGTTATTATTAATCCAGTTATTTACAGGGCATATGTCAGTTTCTACAAGTCAGTGTCAAGTTTACCTCTGGGAGACAGTGTCCCTATTTATTCCCAGCGGATTAGCATTGGAATAGTAAACTGAGCTTCAATTCAAGATGGCATGATGATTTGGTATTTGATATCAAACTAATGTGTTATATGACTTTATGTAAATTGAAACTAGATCTCTCCTCTGCACTTATATTGAGCACAGCTTCATATTCTTATTTTGTGACATCGCCAGTTGTCTATTCCATAGTTTATATTAAAGTGTTTGCACTGAGTACAGGAGCAAACCAGGGACACATGGATTAATTTTGGTATCAGTAGAAATGAATAAAACCGTAAAACTGACAAACGGGGCTAATCTCCCCGAAAACTTGGTGTATCCTTTTTAGAAGTGTATTTCAGAGTCTAATCCCAGGCCTCCCGTTCTCCCGGAGATCTGTGTCGGTGTTGTTAAAACTCAGCAGACAGCGCTGTACAAATATAGCTGAGTAACTAGGCCTACTGCAAATAGAACAGAACTGAATTTAATCAAATCAACACAGCATGCTCCATGTTCCAACATTCCCCCTCTGGCAGCACCCCTCCTCCTGCTCCCTCTTCCTCTCTGCCTCTGTCTGCTCCCTGTCTGACTCCGTTTCTCTCTCTCCTGCCTCCTCGCACACGGTGAAACGCACATGAACAAAAACACACATTTAGTGCACTAAAACATCACTCATTACTTGAACCACACCTGACCCAAAAACTTCTCATCCGAACTTTCACTTTCTTTGTTTCTGGATATTTCCGATTACTCCCTCCTATCATCCTAATTGTTTTTGCTCATTAACCGTCCTACTGTGTGTATGGAGGTCTGCCAGTCTAAACACTCACTCTTGCACACGTGCAGGCGCAGACCACGCTCCCTGCCTCTTGTAAATATATCATATTTTCCATCAGCTGGACTAACACATGAAGCAGAATGAGTCATCACGTTAATCATTTTCAGCTTTATCGCTGACCGGCTTTCTGCAGGTTGCAGTTATGGGATGATGAATGGCGCTTGGTGGTATTGACAGAGTATTGAGACAACAGGGAGCATTAAGCTGGGAACAGAGCAGTAACGGCTGATGGCTGGTCTGTGTCCTCAGTGACACACAAGGATAGTTTATGACCGACATGAGGTATGGTAGCATGGAAATGTGTGTGTGCATGCGTATGTGTGTGTGCATTTCCTCTACCGCCTCAATTACGCAGCAGTCAGTCAGTCAGCCAGCCAGCCAGCCAGCCAGTCGGGTCCAGACGGGGTGAAGCAGCAGGCTGGTAAGCACAGTGAACCGCAGTGGCAGTGCAAACAGACCACAGTCAGACCACATCACAACCACACAGCACCATGCCATTTACAGAGCTGCATATGGCTGTCTGCAACAGGGAGAGAGAGGAGGGAAGGAGAAGGAAGGGAGGGAAAGGAGGAGGGGGGGTCAGAAAGGAAGGACAAGAAGAAAGGAGTTGGCAAGAGGGATGAAGTGTTGAGAAGGTAAGAACAGACTGTCACAGGAGAAAAAGAGAGGAGAGACAAGCAGAAATGCAGATTTGAAGGAGGCCGACGTGTACACAGAGCAAAAGCCCAATTCGGGCTCTTCCTAAAAAATGTAGCTTTCCATCTTCATCCCATCTGTCTAAAGCCTGCTATATTTACTACTGACAACTGAGTAATTCAGCTGACAGAGGATTCACTGTGGAGAAATGGTTTATTCTAATAGCCACCCACATGCAGTCCTTAGTATTACATTGCACAGGTAACCAGAGAAAAAGCTGGCTATCCATGCATGCTACCAATAGATAGACTGTAGCTTTCTGTTTAAGCCTCACACTACGGGTGTTAACAGATGTTCATCAGACACAAGAGGCTGAAAAAAACCCAATAAATGGTTTAGATTTTGTTTATCATGGATATAAAAATATGGTGTGTTATGGTTGTGTTTACCACAGCTGATCTGAATACCTGGTTGTCATGGTGTTCCAATCAATATCTGAATGCAGGGTTGTTTATCATTATCATAATATGGCTATGTATGTGCATTTCCAAATAACCCATGAAGTAAGGAATGGTAATCTAACATTATTCAACATTAATCATTATTCTACCTCTTAGAAAGGACATTCAATCTTAAAGAGAGTTTCTCTTGTTTTTGTTTGTTTGTTTTTTTAACTAACACATGTTACTGTATTCACTTTATTCATTCTCATTTAAGCTTTGGAGCTCCAAAATGACATCTGAGACAAAGATCAATCTGAAACTAAACTCAAAAACTTCAACCAAAATTATAATTATAAGGAAAATTACTTAAGATTTTTCCTCTCAATGTACTGTAATCCTCAGGGGTGGTAAATTGTCAAAAAGCAATTACATTGTTTGTTGAATATTTGTGTTTTTACTTTTAGTGGCTAACTTACTGTCCATATCATAACCCGTCCACCAGTACAAAGATTTAGTAGTTTCCCACACTTGAGCAGGTACAAAGTACTGTAATTTGGACAGGTTAAATTTTGGCTACTCGCTGAAACATTCAGTTTTTTAGTTAGTTTGTTGTTGTTGTTTTAGCCGTGAAGAAAAGTAACTATAAAACTGTGAGGAACAGTACATGGGGAAGAGATGCTGTGTGAGGTGGAAGGGACATGTACTTTAAGGACAACAGGAAGTTAGTTGCCATAGTTTGGCTGCTGATGTGACTGCTCATCAACACCATCAGTAATGGCTCAGTGGCAGTGACAGACAGCTACTTTACAGCCCTCTGCAGCAATTTCTGTATTGACACAATGTCCATATTTTTAGATGCAATGTGGTTTATACCTTTTAATGATATAATTATGTTTGATGTCCATCACAAATAAATGTCGATAGAAATTCCTTTTAACAGCAGAACATTCTAGTGGCACAAACTAATGGCATCAACACAAATAAAGTGACATTATAGCCATTTGAAATTGTGAAAAATTTTCGTTTTTTCCCAACGAAACTGTGGCGTTTCTAATTAAGCAATGGCAGAGGATGCCAGTAGAATGAGCAAAATTGTGGTAATTCATCCTCAGAGCACCATAAATGTTTGCGCAGAATGTCATATCTTTCTCTCCAGTAGTTGTTGAAAGATTTTAGTCTCAACAAAGCAGCGGATTGACTATACATTGATGTCCTTCAAAGCCAAGTAACAGCATGAGTAAAAAAAACAACAAAAAAAAACAATATGGATGAGCATGAATGGATTTCCCACTGTTGGGATGTGGGCTAGCGAAACACTGGGTAGACTATCACAGATGACAGATGAAAACACTTGGATTACCAACGAATCAGCGTTTCAGCAATTGAGCAAACCTAACATTTGCCAATCTGACAGCCATATATTTATGAGGTCATGCACAACTGTCAATGGTTCCCCCCACACCATCACTGGGGAAAAAAAGACTTTCTCGGAAAACAGTGCAAATAATAATTTCTTGTGTTAAAAACAATGTGTGAAAATGCACTTAATACCTTCCACTGTATGAGCAGCAGTTCAAAATGTTCGTAACGTTGATCCATGTGGAGTGGAGCTGCGACGGACAACAAAGAAAAAAAAAATAGAAACCAACAAAATTACAATTCTGAAGTGCATGTTGGCAGCAACACATTTGTGAAGCACACAGAGGGGGTGAGAGAATCTAACATTAGCATTAATGTGTTTAGGAGACTAACTACAAGCAGACCATTATCTTGTCATTGGCACTCACTGTAATGTTTGCTTTCAGGGGTGACCACAGATAAACGCTTCTTGAAATGAGCAGAGAAAGCCGAGAGCTGGACAAAAGTAAGAGGGGAAGGAACGGTCTGAACTGAATATAAGGCCGTTATGGCAGAAAACAAATTGTGGGGAAAAAAAGAGAGATAGGAAGAAGAGGTTGTTGTTTTTTTTAGATGTATCAGAGAAAAAGAAAAGAAGCAGGGTGTATTTCACGACAGGAGGGGGAAGCCAGGCCACTATTGTAGTAAGATAGCCTGAGGTGTTTTCATACTTGAGCTGGCGCTGATGGATGGAGGTCGTAAGCAGATGAATTAGTGATGAGGATCATGGGGAAAGTGCTTTCCAGAAACAACAGGACCGACCAGACACAGCCATGGGATATAGGTAGGCCTGTGGTGTGAGGCTGGAGTGATAGACTAGACAGGCCCGGTCATGAACCCATGAACTGTCAACACGTATTATACATGCAAACAACACTTCACGTACGGTCTCTAGACCTGTCAGTGCGAATATACCAGGTATTTTTTTGTCCAATCTCTCTTTCAGCTGCAAATTTTAACAGTTTTTCCTTCCTCATGTCGTCTTATTCCTATGTTTGTGTTTTTCTTGCAAAGTTTGTAGCTTAAAATGTTCAAAGTTTTGCTATGGGTGCTGGAGAGAACAATAAACCAAGGGTAATGAATCAGATGTAGTAGAGGCTATAGTAGCATTACATCTTCCAAACACCTGAACAGGAAACTGAGGGAGAGACTAAGCGAGGAATATTCCAGTGATGCAAAACACTGTTACACAAAAAAAGGAGCATCACACAATAATGCAAAAGTCTATCTTTTAAGGGGAGTTGTTGGGGGAGAATTAAAAATGTATCCTTGGGCTCCTTGATCAAGTTGATGCAGAGTTTGAGGCGCTCCAGTGATCTCTGGTTTTTAATCTCCAGTTTGGGGCTGGCAACTCGACCCATTAACAGCGAGGCCTTTTCAGCCTCGTAACCCCCGAAAGAAAATAAACCCTTCTCCCAGCTTTGCATGGGCTGGAATAAGCACAGCAGGATAAAGTTACTGAAAGAAAAAGAGAGAGCGAGTGACAGACAGAGGAGTCTGAAGAGTGAAAAGGTACAGAAACCAGTAAGGTAGATAATAGTGAAAGGCATCCTGTCACCTTCTACTTTAGAGCAGTAAGGCCTTCTTGAAGCCTGTGGTTTACTCTTAATATTATGAGATTTATTGTCAAACTTGATTAACCTGTAACTTGGCTACATATCTGATATTTGCAGATGTAAGAAAAATATTCTATTACAACAGCAGCATCAGGGGATCAGAAATATTTGTGCATAATATTTCAGTTTATTTTCTTTTCAGATCCCAATGGCAACATTTGGCCATTACATCAGCAAGAAGTGCTGTAGTTACTTCAAAGAACAAGAGCATGTTTGAAAAAGAAACAAGTATGTGTTGCAGACTCACATTTCAGGTGCAAATACAAAGATGAAAATGAGCAAATAAAAACATAATGAATGACTAAAGAAAGAAAGAAAGGAATCCGGCATTATGAAATACAGATCAACAATGTGGTTGTATTTGTATTTGCATAATGAGTCAGGTCCAAATATTGTCAAAACCCTTCATTTAACAACAAAGGTTGATCAAAATGCGGTGTGACTTTCAAGGCCAAGTATAAAGGAACAAGCACAACAATAGTGCAGGGCCACGAGACAAAATGGCTTTGATTTTGGAGCCACTACTAAATATAATGTTCCATTTTCCAGGCGCCTCAACAACAAAGACTCAGTCTCCTTGTGTTTCAGTGCAAAGTGCAAAAGAGCCCATAGTTCTAAAGGCCTCGTCACACCAGCGATTTGTAGCCTACAAATTTTTCACAATAATAATACTGAACTTCATCGCGATTTTATGGCTATTCTGAGATTCTGGGGTTTCTTCTTCTTTGGATAAGGAAGAGTATATAGACTACAATGCATTTTCGTTGGAAGGACAGTCAGAATGTTCATTGGTATTGTTGGTCACGATAAGTCGACTATGATTGGGGTCTATACTTTATACTGCAAGTTTGTTGGCTGTTGAAATACCAACAATTGGCTTGAAATGAGGTACCACTTAGGTATCGTCTGTCTAAGATTTCCTATACTGAAGAAAAACACTTTTTTCTACTCTTCAAAGATGGAGAACGCTACGAGCTGCTAACGGGTACAGCTCGAATTGACACAGGCTTTCTTTTTTCTTGATGGGTTAGTGAGTAGGCTACGTAACGCATGTTTTCATTGGTGACCAGCTAAAATCCAAGCTAACTTGCTGTCACCAATATTAAGAATTTGTTCACAAAATGTTGCTATTGCTAGTTAGCTTTCTGCCAGCATCGTTAGGGAGCAAGACATGCTGGTGGTAGTCTGACCTCTAGTGGCAACGACTATTGCCAATGGGTCCTTTAAGGTAACAGTGTTACATTTGTCCTTTATATTCAATATGGATAATTAATTACAGGTCAATATAAATAAATAATAATGCATTTGTGTCTGTATGTATTGCAATAACAAATAAAAACTGTTTATGAAGCTTTCAAGCCTCATGTCTGAGGTTAAAGGCATTTCTAGGCAGTTGAATCAAGTAAATTGGACTTAGTTTTTGTCTTGAAGATGTGTCACCCCTTATCAGGCCCCATGGTTTTCCTGAGTTGTCATCATGTACTGCAACCTAAGTAAACAAATCTCCACAACAAGTGAGCAAGATGGTGATGCAGGTGAAATCTTATATAAACAGACAGTCCAAGGGCTGCAACCCAGTATACAGTAAGTCTATGTTTGAATATAACTCATTTCTTAAAACCTGTGAAAAATACAGACATGAGAAAGACTGAAGACATGGCTGAGAAATAAAGAAAAGCAGAGACAGGGGGAGGAGTTATTGACAAATACGAAGGAAGTGTAAAAGGAAGACAGAGGATAGAGGAGGAGAAAAAGAAGACCTGGTTTTTCTTCTAGCAGCCAGGAGATGAAGAGGAGGAGGAGCAGCGAGGCAGGCTGCAAATAGAGCTGGAGAGGGAGAGATGGGAGAGGGAGAGAGTGAGGCACTCGCTAAATGAATTTGGCTTTCAGCAATGGGGAGTCGACTCCACTGTGTGCCAGTGGTGTGTGTGTGTGTAGGGGGTGGGGGGCATATGTTCTTGTATCTTCATATCTTCACATACATACATGTATGACTGCCAGTGTGTGCTCACTCATGAGCGTATGTTTTCAGCTCTGTGTGTGTCTTTGTGTGCACATTTGTGTGGATTGTAATGCACAAATTATTTTTGCAAACATGTGTGTGAAAAACATTAGTGCATGTGTATGTGTGTGCTTATGCAGGTCTGTTGTACAGGCAACTAAATAATGTTCCCTAATGATGGTGTGTCAGTAAAAGACAAGGCGAAAATGTGTGTGCATGCATGTGTGTGTGTGTGTGTGTGTTTTAGGCGTGTTGTCACCAGGATTGGAAGTGACAGGCAGGAAGTATCAGAGGCTGCTGGGTAACAGCCCACTAACCACACAGGGGAGGGCTCTACACTCAACAACATTACCAGTGAGGGTAGAGAGACTATAGAGACAGAGAAGAGAGAGAGAGAAGGAAACGAAAGAAATCACAGAAGAAAATCAAATAGGAAGAAAAAAAGTAGACGTGGGATTGCAAAGGAAATTTGTTTTGCTGTTGTTAAACCCAGAAAAATAACTTCACAGCGTCCACACGTGTCCTTTATACAGAGATGTCGGGGTTAATGGAAAAGTTCAGCCTTTTCAGAAATCAGGTCATATAAATCATTTCTATGAATAAATCCAAAAGATTTTTATTTGGATTTGTATTATTATATATTGCACTGTTATTGTATTGGTATGTTAGTGCCTATTGTTTGTTTTGTCTGGTTGTTAACGCTCTTGTTGAATTGTGTCTATTGTGGTCTGTGGTCTGTGGTTTGAAATAAAATAAACTAAAAAAAAAAAAAATGTCATGTGTCCTTTAAAGATGCTCTGAAGAGCCGCTTTGATCACTGGCATTCCTGTGGAGCAATGTTTTCATCAGTGAGTTAGCGTAACTCACAGAGAAACTACACTATATGGTTTTGGGCTAATCCACATTTTGTGGCGGTAGGCTAACGTGCAACAACCATAGAGCTATGTGCTACGACAGGAAATGAAAGTTGGTTAAAATGTGGATGTAAGGTGCTAAAAATTGGCTTTGTCAATGTTTGATATTTAATCGGTATGATTGTCAGGCCTAAAATATACATAGGCTACAATGTGTCTTGGTAGGAAATGCTAAATAGCCTATAAGTTGTGTTTGTTTACAATATGAATGAAAAGAGTCCAAACTATACTGGCAGCCAATTAGCCGTTTGTAGTGGTGGTGGTTTTTACACGTCCAGTCTTTATGCGAAGCTAAATCTGCCAGTTGCTTTTTGTAGCTCCATAGTTGTTACAAATCATTTCATCATCAGATCTCTAGTGCACTTTGTAGCCTAGACATCTTATGTCTAACAATAAAAACAGAAATGTAGGCCTACAATGAACACCAGTTGTAGGAGTTTCATTTTGCTGTCATTGTTAGCTTGGCAGGTTTTGGTAGGCTACTACTGAGAGGCTAACTCTTTTCTACCAATCTCTATGCTAAGCTATGCTACGCTAGACTAAACATGTTCTCATTTAAAGCCTATAGGTAAGTGGGATCAATCTTCTCATCTCTTGGGAAGAAAAACAAGCGTTTGCTGCAAAAGGACTTTAACTTTCACATGTTTTGCTTAAGGGCTTTTAGGCAGCATTGGGTAAGAATGCAAAAAGTTGCGGTAATTTCATCAGCCAAGATTTTCTAAGTCATTGTCCAGGAAAAGAAAGAGAGAAAAGGGAAATGATGAGGCACTGGTTGAAAGCAAAGTCGTCAGGCTGTAAAACAAGAGAGACTCTGACAGAAGTGAGCGACAGAAGTAGACTGAGTAATGGGGATAAGGCGAGGGAGCGGTTATGAGTCAAACATGAAGATGGGATAGGAGATGAAAGACAAAACAAAAAAGGGAGAGTGAGAGAAATGGGGTGAGTTGATGAAGGGAATAGAAAATGAGTGCGGAGAACGGCAGAGAGGAAAGACAGGGGGAGAACAGAGAGAGGTGAGGCGTGAGGTTAGAGCAAAATTAAAAAAAGATGAAAATATCAGAGACAATGAGAACGAGAGAAAGGGAAGACGAGGAAGGTCAGCGAAGGAGAGAGGACAGACAGAGTGGGTGAAGGACGGGGAAAATGGTTGTTTGTATCTCATATGACTCCATTAAAGTTTGAATATCTCTCATCTCTCTGTCTGTTTCCTGCTGCTGGAGAAAAACAGCTGCTGCGCGCACAGAGAGACGGAGAGAGAGAATATCTGCATGCCCACACACAAACATTTAGATACATTTTTCACACATGCTAAAAGATTTCTGTGTGTGCGCGCGTGTGCGTGCACGATGGGAAACTGTACAGAGAGAAGACAAGATTAGAAAGGCAGGCCAAGAGACGATTTCCCATGGTGCATCTCTGGAAGCATCTGTATTAGACAGGACTGTGTCAAAACTGACTGCTCCTCCAGCTGAGGCCGAAAGAGGAGGACACACACACACACACACACACACACACACACACACACACACACACACACACACACACACACACACACCAACACACACACACACAGAGTGACAGCAAGAATGGTAAGTTAAATTTGTGTATTTGCTTTTTTCCCATTCCTGTGAGTGTGTCTGACAGACACGGGCGCGGAACGACAGATCACTGGAATCAGAGGAAGAAAAAAAACAAGAAAAAAGGGGATGGAGATAAATAGAGGAAGCCTTTGAAGAGAGAAAGAGAGAAAATGTATGTGAGTCTCAGAGTGGCAGGAGCGAGTGAGAGGAAGAGGAAAGAGAGAGCAGAGAGAGTGTCAGTGATGGATAGGAGAGGTAGATGGGTGGATGGAGGGATGTGCGGCGGGTTAGAGGATGGAGAGGCGGCAGACGGAGATTGACAGCCTCCTTTCCTGGGGATGGATGAATAAACCAGCACAGCGGGGGTTGCAGGGGGGGAGGGAGGAGCGGTGGATGGAGAGAGGGAAGAAAAAATGAGCGCGGGGACGGAGGAGGGGAGGCAATGAGAGATAGAGTACATCTCCGTAATCAAGCCATAAAGGAGAGAGGGAGCGAGGGGAAAAAGACGAGTGGGCTCTGAATGAGTCAATCATGATTAATCAAGACGCTTCTCGCTCTCTCCCTCTCTCTCTGCTCCCTCTCTCTTTCTGTCTTTCTCTTTTTGCTCAGTCTCATAATCATCATTGCACACGCGCACACACACACACAGACACACAACCTTGTTTTCCACTGCAGCCTTCGGTGCCTTCCCATCAGCACTGTGTCCACAGCCTACATGTGCTCCTGTATTTCTCACACCAACACTTTGTGTCTTTGTTGAAGCTTTTGCTTCCCCAAACTTTTTGACTTTTTGATCCTTCAAAATGAAACTCGCTCCGACGCCTCACAAGGAGCAGATTATCATGCAACAGCAGAACAGTACAGCATCGACATCTGGTGCTCTGACCTCGTCTCTCCCAACACAGAGGCTTCGAGCTCAGCACAACAGGGAGCCCGGGTAGTGATGACAATACTCAGAGCCTGTGTGTGGACGCCGGAGGTGGCGGCAAGGCTTCTGTGTGTGAACACCAGAAGCAGCAGAAGCAGCAGCGAGTGAGAGTGTGGCTTTCAGGTGAGTGGCGTGAAGTGGCGTGGCAGAAAAGAGTGAGCAGAGCACCGTGGATTCATGCTGCACTGAGAAAAACATCAGCTGAAGCACTGGGCTCACTTTGCCTGCCTGAGGCTTCCCTTCATTAGTGTCGAACTGTGGCCTCTCGTCACAGGGTGCGTCCTCGGTCTCAAAATGGAGTTGTGAGCAAGCAGCCAACCCTCACCACACCCCCACCCTTTTGAGACTTGATTCATTTGGTCCGACCTTTTGTTCTCCCATGTTTACTCATTTACTTCAATCACTTCAGTCTTTACTAGTTCACTGTGCATGTGATCTGACCATTGACTGTAAGAAGAATGGACGTAGCATCCGTGACGTCACCCATTGGTTTTGGGCAGTAATTTTTGTGACTCAAATATGGCGGCCTGAACAGCGCCATGTTGGATTGGACAGCGCCATGTTGGATTGACCGGACCATAGAAAATGGATGTAGCACCCGTGACATCACCCACTGGCCGCCATGTTGGATTTGACTTGCCATATTTGGAGAGCTCTCCGGACCGCTCCGGACCTGTCACTCAACGTTTCCGCGCCCTAATTGGCCAGAATCTTAACCTAATAACAGTAAAACGGTAGAGTTAAAAAAAAAACTTCATACGGTGTACGGGGGTAGAAACTATCGATTGAGACCAAAAAACGTCCTGACACCAGGCTTTGATCATGTTTACTGAGGATGTAAAGTCTGCGATTTTAACATGGGGGTCTATGGAGACATGCTGCTTTCTGACACCAGCCCCCAGAGGAAGCCGCGGGGATTGCAGTTTTTTGAACGCGGAAGTGAGCTTCACTTCTCAGATCGACAACTGCCCCCTTGGATCTGACTGAAAAAGGCTAAGAAGGGGAACCAGAGTGAAAAAAAGAAAAGTACGACCCCAAAAAGAGAACCTGAAACAATAACGCAGCCCACCATCTAACTGAAGACATAACTCATATAATGACCCTCAAACATACATTCATCAAGTCCTACAATGGCCGACCACTGTAGTCTTGCGCAAATATCACTCAAACAGAAATAAACTGTGTTTTTGGGGGACTATTTTCAGTAAACATTTGGTCTCCCAGTGAGAATTTACAGCAGGAAAGAGTGACTGCAATGATGTGGCTCTTTCATGTGTTAATTAATATATTTTTAATATATTTTTGCACTAAGGATCAGATTAATAAGCCATATTAGATAATGATTTTTGCTTATTGTCATTAAGGATCAATTTGCTGTCAGTTTCGTGCTTTTCATTGTATTTGTTGAGGGTAAATGGTAAATTAACTTGGTCTCAGTCACTCATCACTCAAAGTGCTTTACAATACACGCCGCCATCAACCCATTCATACACACACTCACACACTGACGGGACAACGTGGGGTTCAGTGTCTCTTGCCCAAGGACACTTCAACACGTGGCCTGGAGGAGCTGGGGATCAAACCACCGACCCTGTAATTAGCAGACGACTCGCTCTACTTCCTGTGCCACAGAAAAGTACACAGTCGACCATCGGCAGCGTTATCCTTTAAAGGTGCCACTAATTAAACAACTTGAGCGTGATTGTGGCACTTTATCTTTTTTCCACAGGCTCTAATGTGCTCAGTATGGGAAAAAAAGAAAAAAAAACTGGATGAGAGAAAACCTCCTCTCTGCTGCTGCCTCTGCGTCGCTACTTGTGAGGAGCGTGTGTGCGAATCCTCAGACAGAGAGAGAAAAAATAGGGCACTTTCATATTTATTTAAGTGTCAGATCCAGAGCTGTCTGTAGGGAGCGAGAGGAAGGAGGGCTGCAACCACAGGAACTCTGAGGTTTCACAAGCCTTCCTCTTTCTTTTTTCTATCTCTGAACACACACACACACACGCACGCACACCCTCAGTCAGGCATACACACTCATCTGTCTGCATGGACACAGGGGAAAGGCAAACAGAGGAAGGGATTGAAGGGGAAGGGAAGTGAAAAAGTGAGAAGACAGAGGAGGAAATGAAGAAGAAAAGCAACAACCTGCTGTCACTCACTCACACACACAGAATAAAACATCCACTGCGTGTCCATCTCACCTGCCTGTCAATGCATATGCAGGTCTGTGTGCAGTGCATGTCTGTGGACTAATATACAGAGCGTCTAAATGAAGATTATACGCTGATGCACAAACAGGCCGTGATCCAGCGTCTCAGAGATGTCACATCAATTGTTGGAACATGCGCAGCTGAATAGATAAATCTCCATCAAGGCAGTAGAAAGAAACAGAAGAACAGGAAGTCCTCCCCCTCCCCCTCCCCCTCCCCCTCCCCTCATCACCTCCCTCCACGGTGACACACATACACTGGAACACATGTGAGAATATCTCAGAGCAATTACCTGCTGGTTTGGCCCCTCGGAGCCCAGGTGCTGCTAAACGTAAATCAACACTTCCTCCTGGTGGATCTGCTGTGAACTACAGGAACCTTCGGGCAGCGTGGGAAGACATCATCATCATCATCATCCTCATCATCATCACCACCACTTTCTCTCTTTGAATTCATCGATTCCTTCCTGTAGTCATTAGACAAAATTCAGTGCACTCACGGATCTGAAAACACTTCTTGAACATTACTTAATAATTCAATCAGATTTCGGGATGGATTTCAATTTCAGTCTTGTAAACTAAAAGATCATGTGACAATGTTTTTAATCTGGAAAACATCATGTGAGACCTGTTTAATCCAGATCACAAAGGTATCAGATGAATCTGCCAGCTGACGAGGAAACGTTTGGATGTCTGTCCTCCATAATCATCACTGATTCCCAGGGATTTCATTTTGTTTTAATCTGCTTTTGCAGAACGATGTTGCATCTTCGGATTGTTTTCTTGCATCCAGATCGCCTTTGGTTTCTAGTCATTTTCAGGAAGCAACAAAAATCTAATTACATCTTATTTGACATTTCTGCCAAAACTGTGTTCATGTGTTGCTGCATAGTGAAGCAATATTTGGGGGCAGGGAATGTTTTTGTTTCCAAAATACAAAAAAAAAAATCTCCTTGTTGAACATCATAAATTTAATATTCAGCGGCCAAAAAGGATTCAACATGAAAATGAAAACCAGCACAAACAAGGCAGAGTAGAGATGTTGTAATAAAGACAATGTGATTTTGGTTTCTTGCATATGTTTGGCAGCCACAGGCAGACCGGTACATTAGATAAACTGTCTGGTGCTACAGACAGCTATAAAATACCAAGATTTTTTAATGCATAAAAACCCAACGTTATTTATAAAATGCCCTAAAACAATTTCTATTATCACTGTTGAAGACAAACTAGAAAACACCACAAGGCAAGCTTATCTAGGGAGCAGTTTATGAGAAGGAACAGTGGAAAAACCAAGGTAAATACTGGAATCCGACGCAATCGATCACATCTGTAACACCAATAAGGTTCTCTGTTTGGAAAAGGAAGCGAGAAAGGCACGAGGGATTCTCCATCCCTGGATTTGCCACAAATCACTAACAGTATACCTCACTTTGCCAAGTCCAAAATCCTGCCTGAAGTGAACCTGCCGTTTCCGCTAGCAGCAGCATCACCACCATCACAGAACTGCAACAAAAAAATAGTAAAGATGGGAGTGTTTACTGTGATGGATCACATACTCAATCTGCGTTTTACATCCCCGCAAGTTGGTTTTTATTACACTGTAATGAGACCAACTGGAACTGATGGCTGCCTAAGAAGGATAATATATGAAACATAAGACTTACACCGCACCACAGTGAGGCAAAGAAGAGAAGAGCAGTTTATGATTTGATTGACTTTATTTGTAAGGCACCAGAAGTCCTTCCTTACTGCAGAACATTTCATATTATTTATAGTAAATGTTTGTTGTACTTTTTAATAGTTTTTTTTGTTTGTTTATTTGTTTAAATGAAGCTATGATTTCAGACACAAAACATTTTTTTTTTTTTTTTGCCAAAGTACACACTTTCAGGTTTTACATTATACACAAAATAAGTATTTAAAAAAAGACCTTTACAAAGCTCAAAACGCGTACAATGCTTCACGCTATGGGGGCAAAAAGTTTGGGAGGGGTGGGCATGTGGCATGGGAGTAAAGGGGATGAGGTGGGTGGGGAGGAGGAGGAGGAGGGGTGGGTGGGGTGAGGGGTTCGGAGACAAGGAAAGTGGTCAAAGGGCAAAAAGGGCAAAAAGGTCAACGTACTGCAGTTTCCCCCCTGGTGTCACATCAGTTTTGTAACACAATAGCACAAGAATCATCCAGGACAGACAAGAGAAGATGCAGCCATATACACATAAAGCTTTCTATGTATAACTGTATACAGAGGCGAGCACCTCCTACTACTTTAACAAATACATAGAATTTTTCATTTGTATGTTTATAACGTCAGCTTTGTAATTCTGGATCTAGTTCATATCGATTCATAGTTAAAAACAAAGAGAAAAAAAGAAAAGAAAAAACAAGTGCATTGATCACTGAAAATTTGGACCAAACATTCTTTTCTTTTTTCTTTAAAAAAAAAGAAAAAAAAGAAATGTCTCCACTAGAAAGAAATCAATCTCTTGTTTCCCTGCAGACATGCACTGGTGTGTGTGTGTTTGTGTGGCTTTGTCTACATGCTCTGCATATCACTACAACAAGTACAGTATGTAGCTAGATACATACAGTATGTGGCTAGATGGGAGGACGATGTGCCGCGAGCTTAATTCACAAGCAGAATAGCACGTTTTGCAGCGTTTGTGGCAAGAACAGCAACGCGTTTCATCTCCGACGGCCAAACCTGTACAACTGTTTATACACACCTCGCTCACATACACAACATTGAAGGCGTCGCCCCACCAAGGTCATCACCAGAGTAACGCCTCAACTCCTGGACTCATGAAGGGTTTTATTCTGAAATTCAATATTTGATATTTTTCACTTCCTGAATTTGCACATGAATCAGCAATTTTACTTGTCGCATGTCGTGATGTTGCTATAACAATAAAATGTGCTTCATCATTGTGACGGCAATCACTGAGAGTGTGAAGTTATTTAAATTCTTCTTATCTATTTACGAAAGGTGTTTGTGTCTGTGTGTGTGTGTTAATGCACAGGCTGCCTTTGAATCAAAAAATCACACAAACACAGTCCATCACTTGACTGATAATCAATAAAGAAATCTTTGTGGACTGACAGCGTCAAGGTCAGAGGTTTGCTTACCACTGAGGCTACCTCTGCTGGGAAATGTGTTTTGTGAACATTTGCAGAGAGGAGACTAGCGCTGAGCGGCGTCTCTTCTCACACAGATGTTTTCACTTCTACTGCCTGATCAGACCTCCGCTCAGGATTCTGCTGATGAGCGTGAACTGTGCTTGATTGACGTCTTCTTACGGCTAGTCACACACTAGATGATTTTAGGGCTAGCTTTGGGGCGACCCAATTTGAGGCATGTCTGAAATTATTATTATCCTCAAGTGTATTGTGTCAATACAGTTATTTACTGCTTTAGACTGAGCCTGATCCTGAATAGATCCCAGATGAGGCCACCTCTGACAGAAATACCCAACGAGAGGGAGCAGACAGACAGCGTCACCAGCCGGATGTTGCGTGCGCAGCGCCAGTTTTGCACAATAAGACGTATAAGGCTGGTTTTGCTGATTATTTGTTTTTCACGGCACAAACGAGCGACCGCCAGGAATCACAATTGTAAAATCTCTACTACAAACGGCAGGAGTGTGGTCTCAGGGTCTGGCTGAATCGATCAGTGTCACTATGTCTGTGGTCTCGCACATTTTTTAAAATTGGTAAAGATTTAAAAATTGGTATAGTCTGTAGCCAGCCAAACACTTTCAGTACTTTTGTTGCATCTGTTATGCTTTTGTATTTGCAAACTGAGTAAGAAGTCTGACATATCTGACTTTGCCTTTAATATTACAAATGTTTGAAAGCCAAAGGGACATAAACGCCTCATTGCATGTCAGCCAGGACTAAGTAATTAAATCCAAATAAAATGTTAGTGGTATATTGTCGATTCACAGTGTTTTTAACCGTCACACAGTGAACACAACTCTTCAGTCCTCAAGTCTTCCAATGAGCGCTGGGGGAACATGTCCAATCTCTAAAAACCCCTCCCACCATCACATCACGGCAGCTTTCAACTTCCATTATTTATCACCATAGACATTGTGTCTGAAAACACGTCCTCACTCGCTGTTCCCCATACTATAAACAGCCATTAGGTTACTGTACAGTGAGTTATCTGTTTTTTTTTCTTTTATTCAAAAGGTAGCCATTAAAGAAATGAGAGAAAATTTGGAACATTACTATTATTATTATTAATGAGGGAGAGAATGAAAAGCAGCAAATGTCCTCTGCATATGTCAAGCTGTGGACACTGTAATTACGCTGCATGTTTTAACTGCTGTGATGGCACTACAACGTTTACACAGTTCTGATGTTCAATTACAGACGCAGAAGGTTTATGTAGTGCCACGTGCAGCCAGAGTTTAGTGACGTCACATTATAGACGCAGCTTCCACCTGAGAGGAGGTCTAATCAGACATGGTGACTGAGGCATTGAAAAACACCAGTGTAGGTGTGCAGGGCTGAGGGAGAGCATCAGAGCTGCAGAAGCTTCCAGTCTTCATGTAAACTGATGTCATTTCGTTATCATTGAGATTTCCCACTCAAGTGTTATGTTGATGTTCATTCACCATTACAGTGGTTGTTTAATATAAGACAGAAATGCACAGTGTAAAGCTGAATTTGCAAAGGGACCGTGCTTCCGTCTTAATGCAGGAGCAGAGATGTTCCTTAAAAATAGACCAAGGTCTGTTCCTCAAGTACTGGATCATGACAGAGACTGGGACTGACCGCATGCAGAGATTAATGTCACAAGTGTAGTCTCTGTATATTAAGTTTGTACACATTCCCCTTGTGACACAGCCTGTACTCTGTCACTGTCCTCTCCTTGTTTTTGGCTCAGGCGTGAACTACGTGGAGGACGGTTCTTCAAAGACACACGCTGCCCTCTGCTGTCAAACACACAACATGCACGCTCTCTCTCTCTCTCTCTTTCCTCTCTCAGCCTCTGCTCCAATATTTGTGCACATTAAAGATGAAAAAGGGTGGAAGAGGCGTGTCTGTTCTTTTTGTTGCGACCTCAGCTCTGTTTAACTTCTAATGAAAATGTCACCTTTCAGTTAAGGTGCTGGGCGGATTTATCTGACACATCTCGCAGGGTCAGGCAAGGATCGTAAGTCGGGGGGATTACTTACTAAGGTGGGTTTGTTATCTAGCCTGACAGCTCTCAGCGTGAAGTTTGCTCTAAGAAGGTGCTGTTCCTTTCTCCATATAAATTTAGGATTATACATAAAATCTCTAGTTTGTCTGGAGGTGTCTTCTCATTACAATGATTCTGCTTTACAAGCAGATGTTTTTTGGTTTGGATGTGACAGTCGCTGTGGAAAGCAATATAAGAGGAATATTTCTTTCTCTTTAGCTCGTGCATTAGGGCAATATTCAAAACATTTCTCTGATCCATAACAATTCACCGTTTAAACTCACCAACTTTTAGCTTGAACAAAAACGCATGCAATTTAAAAAGTAGTGGAAAAAAAAAAGCAACAAAAAAAAGCATAACAAAAAAACAAAAACAACACTGCTGATCTCTGTGAGACCGTATCTTAGGAAAGTGAGTTTGCAGGACTCCTGCGTTGTGTGCAACAAGTTTTACAACTTGCCAAAGAATCCCTTTGTTTAACATTTAGCCTGTTTTGACACCAACAGTACAGTGCGTTCAGTCTCACAGGTCAGTGCTGCCTAAGAATGACCCGCTTAGAACAGAGGGAAGAGGTGTAGGAGTGTGGGAGTAAGCAAGGCATGAAGAAAAAAAACTAAACATAACTGAGAGACAGAGCTACAGGATGGCAGGAAGCAACAGAAACCAGTCCGGATTTAAAAAAAAAAAAAAAAACAGGAAAAACAGAACTTAACCTTATACAAAAAAAGTGTGTGAAGAAATTACACAGGATACGTGAGCGAGACACTGTGATGGCGACAAGAGAGACGGAAAGATAAAGAAATAATCCAGGTACTGTTAAAATGAAGGAAGGTCTGGTTCTGACATGAGGGGCACGTGCTGTATCTCCCCCAATTATGGATGTTGGTTAGGGATCTGTAGCTTGAGCTGTGGTGATGGGATTAAAGCCCATGCTAGCTAAAGTCGGATAGAGGGAGACCAGGGGAGAGCCTGTAGGCCAAGGGGTCTTGAATCGGGGGGATCCAGGTCTCTGGATAAAAACAGAGCTGAGCGGGAAAAACATCATCTAATCAGACTTGTCTCCGTCCTCCTCACGGTGGCTGTCGACTCCGTCACGTGACGCCTTCTCCTCCTTGGCCAGCTGGGCTTGGGAGGCCAGCAGGGAGGAGAGGGAGAAGAGACTGGAGGAGGTGGTGACAGCGGGGAGGGTTGGCTGGCTCAGGCCCAGCGGCAGGGGGGTCATGGGCAGGGCCAGACCCTGGAGCTGAGACAGCTGGTGAGCCTGAAGCTGCTGCTGCATGGAAGACAACCATACACAACTTAGACACAGCAGGACGGATACGGCACACAAATCACTGCAAAACACTGACAATGTAGGATATGCAAAATCTGTAACGCACAGACTTGATATATGTCACAACTTGAGTTTAATGTATAACGCCTGAGGCATAGCACTAATAGCTCAAGCACAATAGGACAGATGGATAGCTAAAATACATGCTTGGCATAAGATGAAAGATTTTCCATACATAATTCCAAGAAAACAACTCAAACACCAAGAAAATGGTTGAGCATGTGCAGAACAAGGTTGTAATGTATGTCCATACTGCAGCAGAGGACATACAATCAAAATATCAAATCAAACATAGCTAAAGAATGCACCTAAAAGCCCACCGCGGGAAACGTGTATTTTATATTAATATAAAGACAAATTGTTCCTGCCAGGCCGTTGCACTTTAATCACCCCCCGCTGTGCTCATACTCAACATGATGATACATCAGTGGCCTGATGTTTATGACAACACTGACTGACTTCTCGTAAACAGCGTCTTACTGCCCCGAGCTCGCTCAGCCTCTGCTTTGCATTCATAAGCAAAGCCCCACTGCTCCACGTCCTGCAGGAACAAGTATTTATGGTATGGTATGGTCTATTAGCCACCATCACCAGAAGACATTGATAGTAATAAGAAAATGGGTTGAAAAAAAAACTGTGTGGCTCTCAGTCCTAAGGAAAACAGGTCTGATCCCAAGTACAGGCCAGTGCAGACCTGTATCTAAAGCAACAGACACGTAGATGAATCACAGTGACGCTGACCTATAGTAAAATGATGAAGTAGCCAGCCGAGCTAATACTAAAGCTCTGTTAATGTGATGGAGTAGCTAAGCTAGCTAGCATAAGGCTGGTAGTAGCTGACGTAACCCTTACAGGCACATGGGTGAAGGATTGCAGCTAGCTTATGCACCATCCGTAAAAATCCAGTACTTTAACTAGCGATTTAGTTATAACCGAGTTGTTTGCTGGTCAATTAATTTTATCCGTCTGTTGGAGTCGGGGCTAGGTGATAGTTTGGTATAAAATCTAAAAAAAAATTGAGCCATGAAGTAGGGCTGACCTCGAATAGTCGCTGATTCGACGATTCGATTCGGAGAGGTCTGATTCGACTATGAACCTCGTAGTCGAATCATACCATTCTGACTATATGGGGGTGCCCACGGCTGCTGAGCATTAATTGTTGCACAGAATGTGTTTTTTTTTTCATTATAAAAAGCCTATTTTGATACAAAATCCGACTACTTTCTGTTAATAAAGCATTCAAAATGAAATGTGCGTTTAAACGGTAGTTTTAGCTTCTTACTAGGCTATGTGTTAATAAATCACCCACTGCAGTTGTAATTAAATGCGCGGAGGTGAGCAGCGCGCAGGCAGAGCAATACCGTTCTGCACACAGGACCGTCACCGTCACGGTGAAGTCACTGCAGACGCTCACTGAGCGGCAGGAAGAGGAGGCAGAGCCGCCAAAGTTTAAAATCAAGTATAATCAAGGCAATTTTCTCCGAGCCCACAGCACAGGCTACCGGTCTGACATCTAACTTTGTCAGCATGCAGGTTACATACGGAGAATGCGGACTTTGACCAGGTTGCATTCAAGATCCTGCTTTCAACCACGGAAATTGGAAATCTCGAGCTGTAATTGTTTTTTCGATCGATCAACCGTTTCATGTGTCGTAGTTCTGATGTTTAGACAGAATAATTAGTTATCTAACACATCCTAAAGTTTGACATGTCAAGAGTTTTTCAGAAGAGGATCTTGTTTTTTGCGACTTCCGAGTTGTCATGAACGCACCATTAGCGCAGCTGTGATCTCGTCCCTCTGCAGCCTGTCTGTCTCTCTGCCGGTGTCGCGGTCACAGTATATATTGATTAAGATTAAAACACACAACGTAATGTACGGATTGTTGAGTCCTTGTGACCTCTGTTTGTTTTGTTTTACCCATGGATGTATTGGTTTTACCCGGTTTATCTGTGAAACGGGAAAAAAATTGCAAATACGATCTTGCTGCTATGTAAAAAAATAAAAATAAATAAAGGTTCGACTATTAGTCGACTACGGCAAAATCTGACGAATCAGATTCGACTATGTTTACCTAAGACCATCATGTCATGCTAAGAGTTTTGTAGCCTGTTGAGAAGCCGACTGGATGATGATTTCTGTGGGTGTTGAGCAGTATTTTTCACATCTGAGAAAATAACATGATGGTTCATTAGGTTGGTCTGGGCTTTTGAGCCTGAAAGATGAACCAGGCAGGTAGGGTCTTTAAAAAAAAGCTTTGAACTACATACAGTATGCAACCAGCAACAACCAGTTGATTAATCGATTAGTTGATCACCAAAAGGCAATACTTTGATGTCTGATTCATAGTTTAAGTCAAATGCATGTACTGTTTTTCCAAAGAAATCAGGTCATGGTGGATTTTGGGAAATGATTACAGACATTCTCACAGTTTTTTGGGCATTTTAGACAGAAAGAAAGAACTATATAATGGGAGAAATTATAAATTGCAGCCCTGAACTCCATTCAAAGTAGGGATGTAACCAGGAGCTGCATCAGATTTGACTATTTATTGTTTTGTCTCTTGCAAGTCCCTTGTCTTAAAAGAAGTAGAACTTTGAGCCAGATTTTGCATATGAAAGGTTGTATATAAATAATGTTTGTTATTACCATTATTAGAATACTAAGTCACTGTAATAGTCCTCGAGGAGCAGTCCTATAAAAGAATTCCTTTGAACTGATCTGAAGTAACACAACCTTGCTAAAAACAACAAATACATGTTGTGTTTCACAAAGCTGGTATTTATCAGAAGATTGTTGTATTTTAATTTCCGCTCAATGCTGACAAAAGTTTGAACAAAGTTTTATCCTTATTCTGTTGTTTTGAACAGACTGAAGCCTGTGATGTGAGCATCACAGATTCTTTCATCACCAGCGCCTGTTCTTTGGCACGAACGTGCTATTTAAGTGCATAAACCAGAAAAGTGACGACATAATAAGCGAAACTGTGCAATACTTAGTAAAAAATTCCACAACAATCAAAGTATCAATTTCCCTGCACTCTGATTAACCGCTAAATTAATTATCATTGCCAAAGAAGCCGGGTAGACTTTGCATTTCCCATAAATTACTTATTTAAGATGAAGATGTTTGTCAAACAGAATAAACTCTCAAACAATTAACCAATAAATAAAGATCATCAATGAAAACAATGGAATTGATGTTAACAATCATTAACTGTGTTTTTCAGCCATCACAGGACCGTCAGGCGGCCTGAGGCTGGAACATCGTACCCTTATGATGGAGTTCATCTCTGGAGGAGTGACCTGCTTGGCCCTCTCTATGGCCGCCAGGACCTGCTGCTGGTGCTGGAGACGGTGGATGGAGGGTCGTGGGGGAGGGGGCGGGGGCGGGGGTGGGGGGGCAAATATGAGAGGAGGAAGGTGAGGGAGACAATAAAAATTGAAGCAGAAACAAGGGGAGGAGAGTTTGTGGGGAGAGAGGTGGAAAGGTTAGATCAATATCAGTCGTCCCAACAGAGACCCCAACAATCCTCTCTGGTGATGCCCCCCCCACCCCCCCCCCCCCCTAGCCCCTCCCCACCACCACCACTACCATTCAGCTATTCATCCAGTCAAGCGGACACATGCACGCGCACACACGCACTCCAAAGCCCTGACACTGGTGGATGTATGGTCGGCTGGTGTGCTGTAATGGGTGGAGGTCAACCCCCTGTTGGGCAGATAAGAGCACGGCTTATCTGAATCACACAACCATTTATTACGCTGACACACACAAACACACACATGTATAAAGGAAACGGGGAGCGGGATGGAGGAGGGAAGGCTGCGAGGGGGGGATAGAAGGGAGGGAGGGGGAGGAGAGGACAGAAGACTGGGAGGATGGGGCAGATTGAATATGGCAGAAAGTCAAGGTGGGGGGAGGGAGGAATAAAGCGAAAGTGGGGGTGGAGGGGGAACACAGGAAGCGAGTGATGATGAATGATGGGAGGGAGAGATGTGGAGAGGAGAGAAGAGGAGGGAAGGAAGCCGAGAGAGGGGTCACAGGGGTGGAGAGGTAATGAGGCGGGAATGAGGGTGATCTCATTCCAGGATGTAAGGAATAGGGCGGAGGGTCGCGGGGGTTAGTGACGTCTTTGTTTCAGTGTGCGTGCGTGTGCGTGCATGTGCTTGTGTTTGTGTGTGATTACCTCCTGAGACAGGTAGGGGAGGACTTGTGCACAGATCCCATTCAATCTCTTCACAATCTCAGCCTGCGGAGGGAGAGACTCATTTAGTTCAAGGATAATATGACCACTATTTGAATTTTTTTTTTTTTTTTTTTTTTTACAACAGTCAACAAATGAAAAGACCAAAGCCAGCTGTTTAAAATTGTTTTTCGGGTCCTTCTATATCTTCTATTTGTCAGATCCAGATTTTATCCAAAACAACAAGTTTTCATTCAGCAGCAGGAAGTCTGATGTGAACAGAAACTGTAACAATGGCAGCAACACCAGTTAGAATTTCATTAACAAAACCTATGATAAAATCATGTTTCCCAAGATGAGATGAAAAAAACAAACAAAAGTGTCTAAAATCACTTCATTTTTGTGAATGAAAACGAACATGTTGATGTGTTAGTTGGATTAAAACATGGTTGGTTAGCTCTTTGTTGATGATGGACAAGAAAAACTACAGAATCACATCATCCTTTAAACTGCATTCAATGGAAAATTGTTGTTCAGCGATTCACACCACACTCTCATTGGTATGGGAAACATCTGCTATGACCTTCCTAAACTGGGGCACACATATCTTGCGCCAATTACACACACACACAAACACACACGTGCACGCAGACACACACAACCACACTAACACATATCAACTATATCAGAATCCTTTTATCGGCTCATTAATTAAGTTGCTTGTACCTAATACTCTTTCTCAAAACTCTCGGACGCAAACGCAATCACTCACTCACACACGCTGTGTAACCATCATACATGCACACACACAGACACACACACACACCTCTCTCCCCTTTCTCATCATGCACGCTTCCTATCTTTCTCACATGCAGGTCTATTATCACATTTGGTTGGTAATCATCCAATCCGTCTGAGATATGCAAAGCAGCAGTAATTGTGTTAGAGCCTAATTCGTGGCGCGATGAGGAGAGAGGGGCCCTCCTAACAGTCATTAGGCATGCAGAGCACAACTCCCCATCAAGCGCTTCACTCCTATCTGCTCATCATTACACATACACACTCCCTGACATCTCTGAAATGTCTCTCTAAAATGTCTCTGCGGGACTCAAACCATGCTAACTACGACTCTTCCTCTTTTCCAGTGCCCTTTATGCTGTCTGTTTCTTTTATCCCCCGCAACTCTGCGTCTGTCTCTTCTTTTATTCTTGCTCTTTATCATCTTCCTCTCTATGTCTCTCCCTCAGCTTTTTTTTTTCTTCCCGATCTGAATGCTTGTTTCTCTCTTTTGTCCTCCTTTTACATTTTTCCTGCGCTTCTTTCCAGCCTTCCTCAAGTGCTTCTGAACCACACATTCACAGTATGTGTACACACAAAACATATACACAATATAATACTGGGCTGGGAGGCTGGACAAATACATGAAGGACTGGCAGCAGACTGAATTAATTGCTGCTGTAGATGTCTGCTTTTTTTAAACCAATTTAAATAAGCTTTATCGTTTGTCATTTGAGAACGGAGGCTCAAAAGGCAAAGCAAGCACAGACAAAAAAAAATATGTTTGAGCTGATTTAAAATGTGTTTCAAGGAAGCATGGAAGGCACCCTGAACAAACCGAACATTTCACTAAGCGCCTCAGGGTGTCCTGGTTTTGTCTCTGTGTGAGCTTCACTGTTTGAGTGTCTTGTGCGACTGCCTCCTGCCAGGAGTACAGCAGGACTGATACTTTTGAATATCTAAAAAAGATTCAAAAATGCACTGCACACGCTCGCACTTAAAAGCTGCACTTGAATTTGAGATATCACATCTACAGCACATCGCGCACAGCCACAAAACCTTTTACCTTTTACTCCTCAGACTGACAATTTACATTTTATATACATTGGTGCTTCTACTGACATTTCAGAGAGAAGTAAAGACCATTTTGCTCCATTGGTTAGGATACCTGCCTGTTTGTCTCTCTCTGTGTGTCCCAGAGGACAGGTGAATGTGTCAGAAACTGCAGACACTGTATTGTATCTGTATTAAATCACATGAGTTGCATTATACATACAATGAAAGCCCTTCTATCATAAAGGGAACACATTTTATATCATTATCTGATGTTCTGAATACCCCACATTGAACCTGAACCTATGTTAATCGTACTGGGAACTTCAGATGCCACAACTGTATTACTGTACGTTCACACCAAAAGCTTCCAAAGCGTCAAAAACACTCGAGGGTGGGCGTCAGACAAGACAGCTCCCAAAACGGCAAATATTATCAGCCGCTTTGGCCGCTCATCACGTGACTGACGTCAAACTTCGATTGCACTGGTAATTGGGGAGCCGAAATACAAAAAAAAGAGAATAAAAAAGGCAGCTGACGGACATATCTATTCTGACAGGTTGCCGCTGGTTGCCGCGTCATAGCTAATTACCATAAAGTTGACCAGGGCTCAACTTCTCATCTGGTGACGCTTTGGAAGCACGGCAACGCCTGTTGACGCTTTGGACGCTCAGTGTCACTGGGCTTTCATTGAAAGTGAATTGACTTCTGGCGTTTTTGACGCTTTGGAAGCTTTTGGTGTGAACGCGCAGTTAGAAAGCACATCAACAGTCTCCTATGGTCTAGACACAGATAGAAAATTAACTGACATTCTGCAAGAAGCAGGAATTCTTGATGTACGTCTATCCCACCTATCTGTGAGGGGTTGAGCAATTTAGAGTGACCGATCCAGTCTGAGGAAGCCGGAGAACCCATGCAGGCTCAGGGAGAACATGCAAACTCCATCCAAAAAAGGCCCACAGCCCAGGAATCGAACCCAGACGTTCAACGATGCTCGCCACTGCACCACCACAAAAAACTCTCATATTGTTCAGTTGGGTTGAGATCTAGTGACTGTGAAGACCACGACATGTGATTATCATCAACCCCCCCGAGCACTTATACATGTACCGTTCTCTTGATACACACCACACATGCACTTGCCCACTTGTCGAGAATAATGATGACTCTTCTTACCATACTTTTTTCCCCCTTACATTTCTGTGTCCATGTTTTTTTTTTCACCACTCAACTCTCAACTGTGCATTCATCTTTGTAATGAGAGGTTTATGCACTTGCAGCCCTACTATAATATCCCTCTCTATGTAATTGTCGCCAGACCGTTCTTGCTGTGATCACATCCTGCATTGACATTTCCAGTCACCTGAGGGACAACTTGCTCTTCTGTTTTTCCCTCATATATCACACTAATGCACAAGAATCATGGTCATCGTCAAACGTCTTCACCACAAATGTAGCACTCACAAGTGGGCCGGACTGTGTGACTGTCATCCTGAATCATCTTTCAAAGTCACTGAGATGTTTTCCTCGTTGCCGTCTTGATACCAAATCAGAACCAATCGGTCCTGCTCATTGTGTTTATACCTGCCACAGAACAGTGATTGCATGCTAATAACTTAATTGTACCGTACTGTGCAGTGCACACGTGTGGAAGCACCTGCATTTGTTAAGTTCCTCCACTAATTGATTCAGGTTTCTCTTTTAATTTGTCACCTGCCTGTGGATGAAGACTTCGTCAGGTAGGACACATGCGTACACAGAGGGGGGAAAAAAAAAAAACACAGAGAAAAGCGGAACAACAGAGAGACAAAGAGGACCTCGCAAGAATACATCTCTATTCAGCACATTCCCAGTTCGTTCTGCAACTCAACCTTGTTTCTCCTCACCAAGACAAAACCGAGGGAAATGGAGAGAGAGAGGAAACAAGAGAACTAAGAGCGAGAGAGAGAGGGAGTGAACAGACAGAGTGGAGAGGCATTTTTTGAATTGAGTAGGACAGAGTGATCAAGAGGGAGCAATTGAATGTGTGAGAGTGCAAGAGAGAAAGAAAGAGAGGGAAATAGAGACAGAGGTGGAAAGAGGAGGAGGAGCAGAGGAGAGGAGAGGGAGGGGGGGAAGGGGGGGGGGGTTGGCTCTGCACAATAGGCCCAGACATGAATGCTCCTCGACACTCGTTTCCACACATCCCCTTCAATTTCTCTCTAATGGAACTAGCAGCGCTCCGCACCCACTCACACTGCGCACAAAGAAAGCATCCACGCATGCACACACATGCATACACACACACAGACGCACACACAAACACAATCGTGCGGTAACAAGGGCTCAAATGAACAATAACACACACACAAATATGGAAGCATATGTCCTAATAGAGATGGGCATGTTCACTCTCTCACTCTCTCGCACACTCACACACGCACACACACACAAAAGACTGCACACTGTGAATTTCATCCCTGTCAGATAAAGGAAAAGGGGTGTGAGGAATCGCACACATGAGGCTGAGCATGTGTGCATGTGGGTGTGTGCTTACTTGCCTGTAACCGTGTGTGTGTGTGTGTGTGTGTGTGTTTGCCCCGAATGTATCCCGGTGCCTGTGCTGTGCCTCCTACCTAAGAGTGTGTGTGGGTGCATATTTGTGAAGGTCTTTAAATCATGGAAGCTGCTACTTCTGTGTGTGCGTCCATTTGTCAAAGCGCAACTCGGTTCCTCCAATATGGCTGTCAGCATGCGCCGTCAATCATAAGACAGTGTGTGTGTGTGTGTGTGTGTGTGTGTGTGTGTCTGTGTGTGTGAACGGGCAGCACCAGACGAGGTCACCGATAAGGGCTGGCCCTTCGGAGGCCCATCGCTCTCTCCCTCCTACAGGCTGAGCATAAATTACTCCCCCAGCTTCAGCCACACAAACTGATGCATCAACATCCACTCCCCCCCCGCCCCCCCCTCCCCCGGCCTGAGTGAGGGCTTCCTTTCCTTTTTCTGTTTCAAACTGCTCTGCAGGATCCAGCTGTTTGTTTTTTTTTAATATCGATTAGGGATGCACCGATATGAAAATTTTGGCCGATACCGATATCCGATATGAATTTTTCTGTTATGGCCGATAATCGATATTTACCGATATCGATATGTGTTGGGTTTTTTTTAAGTTTCTGAGATGTTAAATTTTTGTACAGACTGAAAATCATGCAAACTGAATTTTTGAATGTCTTCCTTTATTTTCAGAATGTATTTTATTTCCAAATAACAAGGTTACAGGCTACCATCCTCCTCACATTACCTCAACTTTGCAGGTTTTGCATACGGATATATATCGGCCCAATTTTACTCATCGGACCGATATGTTAAAAAATGACGAATATCGGCCGATATCGATATTAATGCCGATATATCGTGCATCCCTAATATCGATGAGAATACTATTTAAGAAATTAAACCACTGCCCCAAAGAGATATTTGTCACCTATATCAACATCCACATTGTGCAATTCCTAGATGTGGAAGGCTTGGAAATAATCAAATGTACCTTTTTGTCATACATTCCCACACTCACCACCACTGTATTGTGTATAGAGTGGAATAAACTGATCTGGGAACAGCTAAAAAAGCGAGAGCCCTTGGTGCTTGGATTTTACACGCGGCCTCAGGTGACATCATTCAGTCGTCCCTGAACATTCCGAGATTGTCTCTGCAATTCACACCTGCCAATCAGGGAGCTGCAGGTGTGCGGCGAGGGAACGGGGTTGGGAACGCACAGCTGCCACGGCAACAACAGAGCAGCAAAGCGTGAGGAGTTACTTTAGATGTTCAAGGTTCTGGGTGTTGCAAGTCTTGTTCTGATGAACTTCTGGTGAAATAACAATTGTAACGAGTAGCGAGAAATCACTGTATTTGTAGAAACAGGCTTTTTCACACGTTGATATATTTTGACACAGGCTGCCACCGATTGATTTTCTATATTGAAGCTGTGCCAGGCGCATTGATCTGCTCACCCGATGGTTCATCGATCCAAATAAAATGTGTGTCAATTTGTTGAGCGCAATTTGTTTAACACGACCACTCTGCTGCTCTAACAGGTGGAAACTGTTTGCAGCCTCATCTTGTGAACCAGCCGTTTGCTTAAACACAAGGGAGTCCACCTCAAATGTTCAACTTGCTGCATTAAAAATGTATAAACTATATTTTTTTCCCCCCCAGACGTCCCGGTCCAGACAAATATGCAAATAAATACAAAAATATGGATTTACTCCTTTTTACGTGATGGAAAGTGGAAGTTGCAACAACAGGCCAACAGCCTTTACCAAGTACAGCAACATAAATAAATGAAGATTATGTAAACATGCAGGCCTCCATCAGTTTTTCAATCAAGTCCATCCAATGGACAAACAAAAATACTGCATCCTTCTGTGTTCTAGTTTGTTTTTTTCCATAAGCAATATGCTACAACTGTTTTAGTAAAGAAAACAGTAAACAATTGTCATTAAAAAAAAGTGAACTCACCTGTTTGTGCATCTCAATATTGAGCCCGTAGGACATCTCATAGTACTGGAAAGACAAAAGAAAGAAAACGTTAACAACATAGGCATCAAAATCCTGTAACTGTTGTCAAACAATATAAAACCATACTGTAAACACTCATATTAATACATAAATTACAGATGATGAAAATGAGTGATTATCTTTCCCAGGCTTCCACTGTGGAGGTGCTCGCTGCAAACTGAAACTATAAATCACAAAAGCTAAAAACTTGCTAATAAACGCCCAGGCTAATAAACAAGATTATCCTTTCACACCAAGCAGACCCTCAACCCAGCATGACACATTCTCGACATCTTAATGACTACCCAGACTGCGGATATTGATTTGACAAACATTATTTCCATTCACAAACCTGTCTGCATTCCACACGTTAAAAAAAAAGAGAGAGAGAAGACACACAAATAGGCAAAGGAACTGAGAGAGAAGAGGAGAGACAGTACAGACAGAGCCTGTGTTGTGTGCATGCATGAGCTTGTGTGTGTGTGTGTATGTGTGTGTGTTCAGTGTTAATGAGAGGGCCACCCTCTAGGCGTCAACCCTGTTAATCACCCACTCTGTCTGCAGGGGGACTGGCTCTGTCACTGGAAAACAAACAGCACACGGATCTCTCACACATAAATGTGCACACGCATGTACAAACGCACACCGCTCTGTCACACACACACACACACGTGATTGTTGTTTGATCTCACACTGGGTCTATCTTGTGCGTGAATGCACATGCACGCACACAGGGACACACACACACGAACACACACACAAACACTCTCTCTTTTTCTCTGTAGCTGCTCGGGCCCACGCGGAAGCTCCCTAAAGTAATTACAGCGCTGGGGAAATGGAGGTGCTGCCGCTGGCCGGGGGAGTGGGGCAACCTGATATGCTATTAGAGGCGTAGTGAGGGAGGGGGGAGGGGGGAGGGGGGGTCGTTGTGGGGATACAAGGCCAGGCCTGCCACTGATGGAGTGAAAGTGCGATTAAAAGTGTGCGCGTGGACGAGCGTGGTGCGTGTGAAACAGGAGCTTGTGTTGCAAACGTGGTTCGATTTCATGGGAATATTTTGAGCCGCATTTGAGGACGGTTTCAAATGGAGGGAATCTATTTTGTCCCAGATTGGTTGACCCGATCTAATGCAAGCATCAGTACACGACTTGAGTAACCGGAGTAACATCTGGCTTGGATCGCTGCGTCCAAGTATCACAGTCACAATTAGAGCATTTCTTCTTCTACCTGTGGTCGGGCTGAAACTAACGATTATTTGTCATTATCAGGTTAAAATGTCGGTGAAAACTGCTGAACTGTAATGTCACACTGCCCAAGGTGATAAACTGTTTTTTGTATTTTTATTTTCCGAACATCCCTACACCTCAAGATATTCATTTTACTATTAAATATGGTGAAAAGAGAAGGGAAAGCCTCCTCTTTTAAGGAGCAAATGTCTACCACAATGAATCAATTACTTTTCTCCCAACTGACTATTGCATAGATTGAAAAATTGTTGCAGCTCTACTGTGTCATCTGTGATTAATCCAGGTAAATAAATGTAAGTTTTTAATGTAAACCAAAAAAAGGTCAATCACAACTACTTAGTAGCAGCTTACGGTGCTTTGTACCAGCCTCTTGCATGTTCCCTGAGCTCGTAGCTAATGTAAGTAAAGCAGGTTGATGAAGAAGCTTGACACATTTGCAGCCACTGAAAAGTTAGGCTTTTTACACATTTATGATGAGGTGGTCGGTACAACATTTTAGGGATTAAATCCCACACAGAACAGAAAAAGACAGACCGACATACAGCACTTGTCTTTGTCCTTTGAAATTCTCTTTGCAAGTAAAAGGCTTTGTCTTTTTGTCTCTTTCGGCACATGAGCTCATTAGGACGCTGGGTGAACTGGAAGGGCGAATGAAAACAGCTGCAAAGCCCAGCCAGCCAGCCAGCGCACAAACTGATCAATACAAATAGCAAACTAATGAAAACCCTAAATTTTCCTTTCTGTATGTTGTGATGATAATATCAGCCTGTAGGCGACCGAACATCCGGCTGGACATTTACCCCATCATTAGAGAAATCATGTAATTTTGGGTAAACTGAGCGGTGCAATGTCTCTGTAGGCTCTGTATGTAAATGCGTAATTCAGCTTTTACCTCAATCTAGATAAATCATAGTAATGAAACATGCTAGACACAAAAGAAAACACACAGGACTGTGAGAGCTTAGATATTACAACACATTTTGACTAGACATTTTTACATTTGAAAAAAAACAATAAAAAAATTCTTTATTCCATCTTTTTAAGCGATTGTTCCCCTGCGTCAATATGTGTGTATTTATGTGTGTGAACGGCTGCTATCAAGCTGACAATGGCTGAGCGAATGTGCGTGCATATGTGTGTGTTTGTGCGCGCGCCTTCTGGCTGGCTGATGGTGGAGAGAGCAGTGCGGCGGCACAGATTAGATGAGATTAAAGCCAGTCAGAGGATCAATTAGAGGCAAAACATCAGACAGCTACACAGCCACGGCCAGCAACAATGAGATTAGCCCCGAGGTGGAGCAGAGACCGGGCGAACACATCTGTGTGTGTCTGTGTGTGTGTGTGTGTGGAGGGACACAGACAGAGAGAGGGGAAAGTGAGGAAATGATGGGGGTTGGGGAGAGAGGAATCACACATACAGTAACTTCACAAAGTAGAAAAAGAAAGTGGATATAAAAGGATAATTCTAGTATATTTCAATTATGTATTATTTTTAAACTGTGTTTTAACAATCAGACTGAGTGTAAACCAGCCAACAGCGGAGCCACATTTTCTATTTCTATTTACAACTAAACGCGAAATATCCCATTACACAGGCTTGTTTGTGTGTGTGAAAGCGTACGGCAAGAAGCCAGGACGAGGAGATGTCGAGAACAATAGTGCAGGGTCTAATTTTACCGTGTCTAATTTTTGGTTTTGGCTAACGAGGGGAGGGAGGAGAAACAGATTCACATGAGAACTGTGATTCTCCAATTCAGCTGTTCGATATCAATTCATGGATTCCAATATTCAATTCTTTCATGGTGCTTATAACATCATGCTTTCTCTTTGAGACATTAATGGAAGGAAATATGGATCAAATGACAAATCCCCCTAATCAAGGAAGAGGAAGCCTCCTGTCGCTAGGGATGCACGATATATCGGCATCAATATCGGTATCGGCCGATGTTGGTCATTTTTTAACATATCGGTATCGGTCCGATGAGTAACATTGGGCCGATATGCACAACTGATGTATATCCGTATGCAACACCTGCAAAGTTGAGGTAATGCGAGGAGGATGGTAGCCTGTAACCTTGTTATTTGGAAGTAAAATACGTTCTGAAAATAAAGGAAGACATTCAAAAATTCAGTTATCACAAAAATTTATCATCTCAGAAACTTAAAAAAAAAAAAAAACACATATCAATATCGGTAAATATCGATTATCGGCCATAACAGAAAAATTCATATCGGATATCGGTATCGGCCAAAATTTTCATATCGGTGCATCCCTACCTGTCGCCCACCAATTCAACCTCTTCTTTCTGCAGATTTTGTGGCTCTATAATAACAACGATACCCAACTTTTACGTTTGCTCCCGACTGGCAACAGCTGTTATTCCTGTGGGGTTTTTTTTTTCACTGTGAGTCTGATGTAAACAAAAGCTGTATTTGTGAAAAACAAAGACTAATGTTTCTGTTTCTGCAGCTTTTTAGCGCACGCAAACCGTTCCACAGGTACTCTGAACTTTTAACTAAAAAACTAATTAACTAGCAAAAACAAAGGAGAGCTGAAGCAACACAGCGCACTGCATCGCTTCACAGTCAACTGCAGCTTAGCCAATAAAAAGAATACATTTCAAAAAGACGCTGCAGGTCACAGTGGGTTTCCCCGCTGGTTGCAGCACAGAGGACGTTCTCCACTGCTGTTGACACCATGTTGGTAACAGCGCTGCAGAATACTCTGACTCCAGAACAGGCAGATCAACTTCAACAAAAGAACCCACAGATTGCAATCAGTAGAGTACACTTCAGTAAAGTATGCTTTTACTCATTTTTTCAAATCATAGAAAAGCTACACACGCCCACTCGTTTTTCTCTGCTTCTTCTGTTTGGTCAGACAGCGACAAGGCCAGTTAGCTGAACAACCAGTTGTATTTCATACTGCGATTCAGAGGACTATAAAAACACGAGCCAATGGTTTGGCACACAATGAACTAAAGCAAGAGCATGAAAACAGCGCCCGCTCTCTTATTTTCTCAACCAATAATCTATTTTGAATCAAGAATCAATTGTAAATTCCATTTTCACGACGAGAACGAAAACTGAAATTTTGAAAATCCCCAGTTGGATTTATTCAAACCATGATGGTCTGGCTGCTTGTGCGCCTAAAATTTGAGCGATTATCTTGGCAAGTGTGTTTTTTTTGTGAATATATACAACAACCTGCAAAAAAAAAAAAAAAAGGATCTCAATTGTAATAAACTGGAATAACCTTGTAAGAGAGAAATGTTTAAATGAGCAGGAGGAAAAGGGATGGAGAAGCAAAGAGGGTGAAAACATAAGAACAACAGAAAGGGAGTTTACACTTGAATCAAATAATCAAAATATGTGGTGACAAAACAACACTTAACGATCACACACAAACGCACACCCAGCTTCACTCACCATGATATAATGGCGCTGCATCTCTGACTTCTCGCTGGCCAACTTGTCACACTCAAGCTTCAAACTGGGGAGAGAGGGAGAGGAGAGGAGCGCGGAGTCAGACCTTGTTAGTCAGCTTGACAGTCCTCCTCCTAAAGTGCTGACACCAGGTGACTTCTCTCCGCTCTTCATCATCATTACCTCCACTTTCACCAACAGCAGTGTCATCACTTTCATCATCACTTCAACCCTCATCACCGCCTCCACATTCATCATCATCATCATCAGCGGCAGCGCCACTAGTGTTGTCATCATCTCGGCCGCCATTACCATCTTTATCATCACCATCGCCACCGCCCTCCATCATCACCATCATCATCATCATCGTCATTGTCGTCATTACTACTGCCATCATCCCCCTCACCTTCACTAGTTAGCAGTACTGTTTTCACTGAGCTTGGCAAGGCGTCATTTGACAGGAGAAGGTCAAACTCATTCTGAAATCCTGAGACGTGCCTTGCCAAGATGTCTGCTTTGTGAATCAGAGAAGAGGCAGTAAAGTTTAAAAAAAAAAAAATCTAAATATAGTGTTGGTGCGTTTCCTGTGACCCAGTCCCTGCGACAGCCATTAGCTGTAATCATGTCAGAGCTGATGTTATGCGAGGCGACAGGACAAAGGATGACGCGTCAACAAGTCAGCCTGATGCCGGTCTCGGAAGGCATCATCTGATGTGGAGGACTGGATAAGACTCAGATCAAATAAAGATATGCGCAGGCACACTGTGTTTAGGTTCAGATTTAGGGTAAGTCTGAAACCTGTTTGATGGGGTGTGTGTGTGTGCGTGTGTTTATGCTGGGATGTTCTTCTCAGCCGTCTGCAGGAATGACAGCCCGATTACAGCCAACGCTGGCTGAATCTACATCAGTGCTCTCTGTCTTCAGCGGCAGCCTGAACGCCGTGTTAGAAGCAGCCAATAACGTGAGCTTATTCTTACACTCAGTGTTTTGCTTCTTCTGTAATTACCTCAGCAGCTGCAGCGTTGGCTGAAGTTTTGGTTCGGTGTTTGTCCCTGTCTGAGCTACAGTTTTGTTAATGATGCACATTATGGCACTGAAACGTGTACAATTGTGTGTAATGTGTCTTCTTTGGGTTTTTTTAAAGGACCATTCCAGCATGAGTCCATGCCTGCACTTATGTCTTATGGCGCGTTTCCACTAGCACGGTACGACACGGCACAGCACGGCTCGGCGCGCTATTTGCGTGTTTCCACTAGCCCTAGTACCTGGTACCAGGTCCCATTTTTAGTACCTCCTCGGCCCTGGTTCCAAGCGAGCCGAAGCGATACTATAATGTGACGTCATCCGACTGCCTTCCGCTGATTGGGCAGGGAGTCAGCATGAGCGCAACGTCGGACATGAGAATCAAACCCGGAAATTTCAAAAACAGAGCGGCAACAGCGCCAGCTGATCTGTATCGAGACTGTTGTTATTCCTTCACCCGAGGAAACTGTTGCTGTGTGTAAATCTGTTAACGAGGTGCAGACGAGTGAGTTTGGAGCTGACGAGCGGATCGAAAAAAGAGACGGGCAATGCGGCCCCGCGAACACCAACGCTGAGGAGGTACTAGAGAACTCAGCTGTAATGGAAACACAACCACGCCGAGCCGAGCCGTGCCGTGCCAGTGGAAAAGCGCCATTACATTGTCAGTGGATCATTTTGGTGTTTTGATGATACTGGATATTTCTGGTTTTTAATTAATCTTAATAGTTCTCGGGCACATAGTGAAATAATTAATCCGTCTACTTTCCAGACTGGAAGCTCATACAGCTTACATTGGGGAAAAAGGCAGAGGGGCACCCTTGAGGCTGCCAGCTCATCACAGGGCTAACACAGCAAAAGAAAGCAACTTGGACCTGGAAGAATTTCAGTAGTATGAACATTGAAAGAACATGTAACTTGTATAAAAAGAACAACACTGCCAACCTGAACCCCAGTTTTAAAACCAGTGGCTGAAGTATTTATTTGGGAGTGTAGTCATGGAGAAATCAGTCATGTAATGACCCAGAATCCATGTTGTTTGTTTATGGGCAGAAATGTCCCCTCCTGTTTTATCTCAGCTCTCATGATGCTCCCAAATGCACCAAACACTCACAGCGCTCATTGCACAGCGCTCCTTCCTAAATGTAAAAAAAAGTTAATAATCTAACATCAGCATCCTGATGCGTTTTCAATTTTGCAAAATGAGTCTGTCAGCTATTAGAGATCGGTAAACTTCACAGAAGTCCCAAGAGCAGAAACCGAATGAGGCCAAATGATGGTCATGTGTGCAATTATCCTAAATTGAAATGATCTTTAATTGTGCTACATTAAAGTAAAAAAAAGTTGTTTTTTAACAATTTCATATAATGCTGCGATTCTTCAGTTGAGCAGTAAAACACAAGATACTCAAGCAGCTGTGTTATTGCTGTTTTTAAAATGTAATTACTGTAATGTTTTTGCAGTATGGTAACATTTATCTGGAGGATTTTACCCTGAAGGACCCGTAACTGATACTTGGACCCAGTCGGTCCGAGGTGAGGATGCGTCCGGCTGTACGTAAACATGGTCAGCCAGCTTTACAGGTTCCCACCTTGGCACGCAACAGATACCCAACCTGATCACCTGCTCAGGGAACGGGCTGCGCTTGTTTGATTGGTGGTGAGGGGCGATTCTATTCTTCCTGTGTGTGAACAAGCAGCCTCCACTTATCCAAAACCCTCCCCTTCCCTCCTACATAAAACCCTCCCTGCTATCCCTGTGTTCATGCGTAGGCTGTGTGGTGGGTTGTCATGACGACAGGCCTCCCTGCTGCCAGCCTACCTGGGATTGGCTTTGTGCCTCCTCTGATTGGTGCTCAGCAGCCCCTGGGCCTGTACCACTACTCTCAAACGACACTTTGATGGAGTTTTATTGCCGATTCTTCCGTCTCTAAATCGCTCCTGCTGTCATCTTTATTTTGATTTATGTATTCCCTGATCTATTTATGCATGTGAACGACGGGAGGGGAGAGGGGGTGGTGGAGGAGGAGGAGGAGGAGGAGGTGTGGGAGGAGGAAGACAGCGACAGCTACAATGCTCGCTACTATACCCGGGGGAACGCCTGCGGTACATTTGCCTTTTAAAGGCTTCAGCACCAGACAAGCACAGCGCAGCGGCAGAGAGCTACAAAGCCCCGTCTGTGGTTCCCAAGGCCCCCCGCATCCCATCCCATTCCCCCTCCTGAGTCAGTAGGCACTGTATGCATGTTCTGTATGCTCAGACAAAAAAGGTATTCTTTCAACTGCGCCCTGTCTCTCTGAAGAGGGTTAAACGGTGCTGCTCACCGTTGTGGGAATTACAAAAACCAAAGGCGAGGAAAAAGACACACAGGGTGTTATTGCAGCTTCAGAATCCTCCACAAACAAGAGCGATCAGACCGGAGCCAGGATTTTGCGCACAATATGCCAGGCTTTCATCTGCCTTTGCTTGTCTCGGCAGAGGCAAGCCTCTGGAAGGTTCTCGAAGAACAGGTAGAGAGGAACAAACCAACCTCCTCAGGAAGGAAGGCGAGCTTCAAAGGCTCCACGCGCACAAAGAGAGGATCTCTCAGCGAGATGCAGACCCCGTGGCGTCCCCCCTCTTTATAACTGCTATCAAACAGATCAGTTAAGGTCGGACCAGGCACTTTGGAAGTGCCTCAGACTTCTGGCACTGTAGCGGCATTTAAGCAGTAAAAGCGAGATCGATAGCCGGGGGTCAACGAGATTGATTTAGGCGTGAGTCAATAAAGGATGTTCCAGTGCAGGGTGGCGGTGGAGTTCAAGAATAGAGGAACAAAGACTGACATCTTTATTTTATATATCACAGTCCACTGCTGAGACGTCCCTCAAGTTCAAGCTGCATTTTTTTGGCAAAGCTTTATATTACAGGTCTGTTATTCCTCATAATTTCAAACTCACTCCATAAAGTTTTTTTATGAAGAACAAATCTAATTTGGTACAAGAATAGAAAGAAAGAGACTTAGTTGCATACATCTGAATAGCTGCATTTAAACCAAAGTAAATATTTTGACACATTAATCTTCATACAGGTATGATTGTGTGCTTGTCTGTGTATTTACATGTCTGCCTGTTTGTCTGAGCCGCTGCACACTGACCAAATTAACATTGTAGCTGCTGTTGCAAAAAAGGTGTTCAATAAAGAAAAACACTGTATAGCCTGTGGATACGCTCCTTATTACAAAGAGCTGTGTTGATCAGGCTGCTGCATGGAACTGCCATCTACTTGGTGTTTGCCTGCGTTAATGTGCCTGTGGATGAAAGTGTTTCTGTTTGCACCTGTGGTATTGTGCTTGGAGGAACTGGAACTCATCCTTGATCCTGTCACACGAGTCAGAGGTTGTGAATTTCAGCTGCTGCGATGAAGCCTGCCAAGGAGAGAGAAAAAAAAAACACAAGAGAGGAAAAAGTCAGGACCAAGTGGAAAGAGAAAGAGTACGAAAGATGAGGAGGGCTGAGCAACGGCGGAAGGGAGCAGAGCGAGAGAAATAATTAAAAACATGAACATAAAAATCAAGCAGTTTTCAATTTGACGCAGTCCAATGAGTAATGGCATTACAAAGGAATCGGTTGCCAAGTATGTTTCCACACACAAGGGGCCAAACGCATAAAACCCTCTGAATATTCAAGACTAAAACCATGCATGCACAAAGCAGAAACATGCTTGCCCATTGTTTCTGCCAGATTTTTAAACCCCTGAATATACGCTGCTCTGTTATATATCTCAATCACTGTGAAATTATGTGCCTGCACACAAACCTAAACCACACACAGCCACAATTAGCCATAAATGGATATTGACACTCCCATATTTAACCTTCAATAGACATAACCCAGACTCTTGTCTGTCCTTGCTCTGGCACTGGCAGCGTCTTTACAGCGCCAACAAAATCTTAAGAGTTATTACCGTCGGCCATTATGAACAAAAGCTTACGTTGCGAGCAACAGCAGGCGATTGACTGATGACACACGAGTGAGTCAAACTTCCAATCCAATGTGTGTTATTGCTTCAACATTTCTTATTGTTATTCCAACGTTCGGTTTGGGTGGCAATATGTAAACCTGCTTACTCAAGCTGGAATAAATCACGCTTGTATAAATAAGGACGGCAACACAGATTATAAATATTTTTATAGTGAACTCGGTTGAGACTTTGTTGAGCTCTTTGATGTGCTAAAAGATTTAGCTCCAAATAAAATGTCTCTTAAATTCTCTCGTTTGACGTCATCCTTCTCTTTGCCACATTGCGACACTGCACAAGCAGCGCCTGCACACTTGTTCTTAAGCAAGAGGAGGTGACACGAAAAGATCGTCGATCAAAGTGTAAGCGACTCTACAGTAAATCTAAAGTGATACATAGTGGTACGTATAATATCATATGGGTTTGAGAAACGTTGTGAGAGAAAAAACAAACACGTCAGAATGTGGCTAATCCAGCAACGTAAAACACTCCTGACAAATAAAATGTACATAAAAATGAAATCCCCTACATTTAATATTGCCATAGGGCGGCGCTGCTTGCTTATTTGCAACATTTCCTGCAGGAACCCAATAGAAAGAGAGACATTATTTCTCTCTATTGAAGACACAGGAAAAACTCAGTGGATGTATCTGCTGCCTCATGGTAAATTCTGCAGAATCACTAGGGGTGTGCATCTCTCCAATACAAGACGATCCGATTAGGGCTGAAACGATTCCTCGAGTAATTCGAGTACCTCGATTACAAAAAATGGTCCGAGGATTTTTTTCTGCCTCGAGGAATCGTTAATTTAACTGTAAAGCGGCCGCACAGACTACTTTCAATGTGGCACAAGGGACTCACGTCACCTACGTAAGGGAAGACCGGGGAAGAAAGGAGGAGGAGGAGGAGGCGGACATGGGTGAGGGAGCGGGGGCTTTACGCACTGCTTGTGCGCCTGCGGAGCTCATGTGCACGTTGTGCGAGCGTGAAAGCTAACTACCGGCGCAGAGCGAAAGAGGGGAGACGGAGGGATGCAGACGTGCAGTAGCCTACTGTGAAGCCAGGTAGTGGTTTGGCGAGGTGACGCTGCTCCGCTGCTGTTTACTCTCTCCGCGTGCACATGTTGATCAGCTGCAGGAGCAAGTTGATAAACTTTGTTGTAGCCTGCCGTGTTAAAGACCGCGGGGCTAGAGGTTTTGTCAGTGGTAGGCCTCCTCAGCTACACAACTATGGGACTTTAGTTTTTATTCTCCATTCACACTCGTTAACAGCACACACTCAAACGAGGGTGAAGTGGACGTCTGCTCATAGCGCAGCGTCAGGCCATCACTGAAGCGCTCCGTATTACCGAGACATGACACGGCGGCCCGGTGTAAATGTTCCCAGAATCAACTCCGGTGGCACCAGGGCTGTTGCTAGGAATTCTGGGCCCCCTGAGGGGGGTCCACTTCATCATCAGTTTGGGGGTCCTTGGCCTGGAAAACGTTGAAGACTCCTGGTCTAAATGAAAATGTATTGGGCTGCGTTGTTTGCTTTTTTGTGGGATATCCAGAAAAGATTTTGCACTGCCAATGTGGAGCCGGTTTGAAAAAAATGTGAGGATCACTGAGCTAGAATATGAAGACAAACCCTGCTATGTTGAGCCTCCTTCGCAGTTCCATTAAAGCTTTCAGGCAACGTTATCACGCCTAAAAATATGATATTACGATATACGATGTTAATAATCACGAGAAACATGTTATTTTCTCTTGTGTATTCATAATTGCTCTTTACCAAGCAAAAAGTGGAACGATTAGATTCAGTAGGATTACTAAAATATTCGATAGCTGCAGCCCTAGATCAATTCGATACATGGGGGCACAGAACGATACATTTTATAAAAATTTGACTCAATTCGATATGGCACAGCTCAATTTGAGGGGGTATGATGCAAAGTAGAAAATCATTTTGCAATATGAATGAACATGTCAGTGCTGTTAATGTGGCATTTCCTTCAAAAAGATTTATCAAAGACTAGAGATCAAGTGTAGGCTATTTGTAACTTTTGTCATGTTTATTAGTGTAACATGTGACAACAACATGTAAAAGCTCTCCAAAGCCCTTCTGGATGAAAAAAATACACAATATTCAGGTTTTGTTGGCACAAATTAAAGTCTGAGAAACAACAAAGAGCAACAAACAGCTGCTCCATGGCTGCACTCTTTTTCTTTTTGAGCAGAGGTTCATCATCTGTTTTTTTCTTGTTCGTTTTTTTGTCATTAGAAAACACACACAAACACACGGTGCTACAGCTGAGCAGCAGTGGCAGATAGATGTTCCAGTGTTTAAATGTTTTTATACGAAGTGCAGCCAAACACCAGGCTAAAGAGAGAGGGACAGCAGAGGCTCTGTCTCTGACAGCTTGGTCAGCTACAGGAGAGCTACCGGTGAACCGGCTGGAGAGCACGGCGCCGGCCTTTTTTTTTCTTTTTTTAGCAGGGCCGTTGTTACAGGTGATGCAACTATGTCCATGCACCTTTGTCCTCTGGTCTTCCTTCACGGGACTGCACTGCGTAACTGGCACAAGTCCTCCTGTTTAACTTTTTGCTGCAAAATATGACTGAAGACACGAGTCGACACGTTTGTTAATTAAAAAGAAAAACGATAGTATGAATCGGTCAAAGTTATTGTTAGCAGTTAACGGTTAGTTTGCGAATATGTTTGTCCTCGGAGGCCACCGTCACTTTGCCGACGGGAAGGGCGAGCTTGAGCGAGCGCTGCAAAAGGTCACAGAGGGAGATGCCGCTTCCAGCAGCTGCATCAGCAACATTAAACCAATTTATAACTTTGTAATTGGGTCATCGGCTGGTTCAAGCTACATTGAGACCCATTCATCAGCCCGTGTACCGATGCACTCGCATCTTTTAAATCAAAACCGATTTCCCGATTCAAAACGGTTATTCGTTACACCCCTAAGTAACATCAACCCATTATGGCCTCAGAAACTGAGAGTTGGAAAGCTGGCCCACATCCCGTAAGCAAAAACAAGATGTAATGTAACATGCAGCACTTTGTCACAGTTCCTGTATTTCCTCCGTGTCTTTAAATATCAGATCTGCTCAGGAGGTAAAACTAAATGCAACTTCCAGATACGCTGTGCAGCTGTCCGCGGTGCTGCTGGGTGACCGGTCAAGCAGATGTTTTGTCACATCACAACAAGATCGACAACAACAAACACAGTGTCTGGTGTCTGGCAGATGTGGCGCGATAACGCAGCCAAAAAAAAGTGTAGGAAAACAAAATGAAAAGACGAAAAAGCAACATAATTGAGGATTACCAGAAAGCTACGGAGTGGTTTATGGTAGGCGTTGTTTTCAGGCACAAACCAGTGTGTGCGCTGCCCCAGCAGTGTCCTTGATTCAGCTTAAATTGGAAAGAAAATCAACAACAATATCTGCTAGGGCTTACTGTGGTCCGTCTGCAAAAAAGCACATGAAAGTGACAAGGGAGATGTCACTGTTGCTTTTTATAATTTAAGTGTTACAGAAGTACAAGGAAGAACTACAGAGTATACGACTCAAGTTATGTCATGGTAAACCCTGAGTGGTACATTTTTCAACTTCCTGAAAGGGAAAAGGGTTTCAGTGCGATCTGCTGAAGGGATGATGTACAGTGAGGCCTTAGCTTTCCCTATATAGCCTTGCACTGGCCCAGTCGGGGTCAGCGGTTTCACGGTGGACCCCGCCATACTCTAAATGCTCAATGAAAGGCATGTCGGATAAATCTCTGCACCGAATGCCACCCGTGTCTTGTCAGAAGCCTTCCTCTGGGCCCCGTACAGACGGCTACATCATCGTTCTTCCACCTAGCCTGAATGTTGCTATTAGCCCTTATTGTAATTCTGTCCACACTACATTCCCCAGGCAGCGGTGGATGGCCTGGTTGTGTGTTAGAGCACAGCAAGCATCAAACCCAAATAGGGACCAAATCTCATTATTTCTCAGCAGGCTGCATAATGGGTCAGGTGGGGGGAGAGGAGAAGAAAAAAAGAAAAATCGACATTTTCCCACTACGATTGAACAGGCATAAAAAAAACCATCAGAAATCTGATTGCAGCACTTACGGGAAGCTAGCCCGCTGCTGTTAGGAATGACCTGTCGCTTTGTACCCTGCTCCCCTCGGCATGTCGCTGAGTTTCATTTTTAACTACAAATAGGCTGCTTCACATTCACAGAACCACGGCCAGAGAATATGCTAAGCAACAGGATGGCTTCAGGTTGTAGGAAGAGAACCTCTTGCTTCAAAGGCGGTATTATTATTATTATTTTTTTTTTTTTGCTTGGCTCTGATGTGCTTAGCAGTTGGGGATGGTTTCTTGCTTTAGCTTCTCAGGGTATAGTCATATACTCAAGGTGTTAAATATCAGTTTGGACAATGGAAAATTCAGAAACATTACGGTTAGGGGAGAGAGACTGACAGTTACAAGGTCATTAAAAAAAAAAAAAGGAAGAACTGAGCCCACAGTGACCTCAGCCATTACACTTTCAAATGTCATGAGACGCTGCCGCAGCCACACATACACACACACAGGATCCCCCAATCCACCCAAACCTAGCGGCTCCTTGGAGACAGAGGCTGTGACTGTAAAGCAAAAATAACCTTTTCCATTATCTCTCCAGCCAGTATGGCATGGCCCAAACTCAGCAAACAACAGCTCGGCTATATGGGCCTGTGCCACACAGAGCCTGTGTCAACACAAGGCACTTAGCTACAGGCAGCCACACTGCGGTAAATGCTCCCTGAACTGGCATGGTTTCTGAGTACTGTGTGTAGTGTGTGTGTGTGTAGTGTGGATTTTGGGTGTTTCTGAGTGTGTCTGCATACAGGTTGCCCCTTGCGCCGGAGGGTAAAAGTTGTTGCCATAGATCCGATTTCCTCCCCGTGTAGTGCAGTATGCAAACGTTTAAAATACCAACGTTTCTCTTAGACAACAGCCGCAGGTCGTGCATCCTGTTCCACGGGGGGGGGAAACGGAGGAAGGCAGAGAAGACAGACAGGGAAGACAAAGACGAGGAGAAGGAGGGCAAGAAAAGGAGAGCATCCTAAAGCCAGGACATCAGTGCACCACACAAAGGCCAATGGTGGGGTGGGGGGAGGCTATTTTTCTGTACAATTATCTTTCTGTGTAACCTCGCCAACACTTGATGAGTCTAGTTCAGCCTGTTTGCAGATCTGGAGGTGGCAGCCAAAAGTAAAATATTTCTCAATGATGAAGGTTTTTGCAAACTAAACGGTGCCTTACAATTGTGATTCATCACAGATTAAAAAGAAAAAAAAAAGTCTCTACTCCTGAACCACAATATTTCTTATTAACATACTTTAATGTCATCTTTACAGTCACCGTTTTCCTTGATATCCTGTCTTTATATGCTGTTGAGAAGTTGAGGAATAGAAACCATAACATTAAGCATTCAGCCAGTTTTACAACTGACTAAAAAGCTGAAAACAGTCTTTTTTCCCCCTTTTTTTTAGTTTCCTTGGATGACTGAGAGGTTGGAGTATTTTAACTGGAGTGATCCTTGCCCTGTGTCTACACGCCAACATATGTTACTGTTGTAAAGATGCTTTTTTTGGTTCCGACTTTGTTTGTCACAGGAACAGGAACACACGCACACTTAGACAAGAAAACTAATGGCTCAGTTTAACTGGTTAGGCAAACAAGGTGAACTGTGATTGATAAAGACATACTATACGAGATCTATACTCTGAAAATGCACAGTAATGTGTTTCTAGTGTAAATTACATTTTGTTGAATCGTCAGCTTCTTTGAGTGTAACTTGATCCACCCTGTGGTAAGGTTTTCGGGATGAACATGAATTCAAAAGTAGGTTTGCCTCTGAGAAGACATGACACTGTGCTTTCTCAAGCTTTATTTCTTTTCAGACATGTTGTCCTTTGTGTACCTGTTGCTCATCGGCCCTTTCTACGACTCCAAAAACTCTGAATGTGTTTCTGAATGTTGTTTTTCTGTGGTTGAGCTTTTCTGGTATCATTCAGTTTTGCAGATTAAGTTCATCAGGTGTCATTTGGGCTGTTTTTATACTCTACTACACTGTATTTCGCTAGCGACTTTGATGTTCTGAATCATTTCCACAGCTACACTCCCATCCAGGCACATTTGACACAAAGGGTACGAGATGCAGGGACGTTTTAAAAACGCAGTGTTTGAAAGGCTTCACCAAAATGAATAAAACGTCTTATACGGACCAGAGCTTTATAGTTAAATTAGTGCATCTACGGACTAGAGCCATGCTTATATGAGCCATGCTTGGCTGATGCCTGGCATTAATTTGCAAAACTTGGCTGGAGGTGATATTATGGTACACACACACACACCAGCATACAAACCTGCTGACGGGATGGGAATGGCGCAGGGGAAATGTAAGTCATATTGTTATTGAAAACACATCAAATACAGAGCTGGAGACAGGACAGGATCCACACAAGTCCAGTGTGGCAATGGTAGAACAGCAATAATACTTTTTGTTTTTCTTTGCTAATGTTGTTATTGAGCATTAAAGTGATAGTTCACCCAAAATTCAAATTTTACTCATTATCTACTCACCCTCATGTCGACTAAGAGCTGTGAGAATTTTCAGAGTCCTTCGTTCCTTCTCTGAGTTACGGGGGGGTCCACGCAGCAGTATTTGTCCATATAATGAAGTCAATGGACACCAGGATTCTTTGTCCAAAAAGACACACCAAAAAACGTTCAAATACCTCCATACTGCTCGTCTGTAATGTCCCTCTTGTATTGAAGCCCCGACATGAGAAATTGTTCTGCCGGTCTGACACAGGAAGAGCAGTGAACTGAGACACTGGGAGCTTCCGCTACAAACAAGCTTAAAATATAGACTTATTTAATTTTGTTCGGAACAATTTCTTGGTGTGTCTTTTTGGACAAAGAAACCTGGTGTCCATTGACAACCATTATATGGACAAATACTGCTGCGTGGACCCCCCCGTAACTCAGAGAAGGAACGGAGGACTCTGAAAATTCTCACAGCTCTTAGTCGACATGAGGGTGAGTAGATAATGAGTGAAATTTGAATTTTGGGTGAACTATCCCTTTAAGGTCAAAAAATTCTGGATACAACAGTGAAGTGTAGTGCTGGAGTTTGAAGGACAATCCTCACCACCACCACCACCACCACCACACAGCCAGACTATGTGGGCCTCTCCCAGCTCTGTGCAATATACACAGCTAACAATGTTTATTATCTCTCTCCCCGTCAGTGACCAAAACAAGGTGCTCTATGGGGGCCTGAGAGCCCACAACAGATGGATGCCCATAATGTTAATGAAATACTGCCGTAATATTGTGACACATGCCATCTGCTGTGACAAAAAAAAAAAAAAAAGGTGCCTACACGCTGTGCGAGCGAAAATGTGTTTGTGCGAGGGAGAGGAGGGCTCGGCTAATGTGTGCGTACGTGCTTTTTTGTTTGTGTTACGGAGAAATAGCCTAGACGGTGTGAATGTGACAGAGAAAGATAGGCATGTCTGTGTGTGTGTGTGTGTGTCTGTGTGTGTGTGTCAGAGCCAAAGAGAGACGGTGAATAGGTGTGTGTGTATCTGTGTGTAGGGTGTGATAAGCTATGATGCCTGGCTGCCAGAGGAACAAATATTCCCTGCCATGAATCATAGACAAGGATACAACAGCCCACACACACACACATACTCACTCTTCCTCACATGCTAAATATGCATAGCACACACACACACACACGTATATATGCATGCATGTGCACACACACACAGCACCTAAATGTAGGACAATCTCTAATTTGATTCTGCCCTGCTCCTTTGAGACGTAATTAAAGCATTAAAAAGCTTTGTGTGCTGGTGAGCCAATTGAGACAGTCTTCGGCGAATAAATGGGATTCATCGTTTCAGGAAATTGCTGCCCCACCCCCATCCCCCACCCACCCACCGACCAAAAGCCCACTCATCGTCATCCCCCCCCCCACACACACACACATATACACACATACACACACCCTTCCCCTTTCCTGGCCTCATCATCTGGTCCAATCCATGTGAAATCTACTGTGAACCATAATGTCTATTTTAAATAAGAATCAGGCTTAGGCTGTTTCTGCTCCATAGATCAGCCGACAAAGGCGGTGGGAAGGTATGGAGATTACAAGACGTAGGGTGGTGGTGGTGGTGGGGGGGGGGCTCAGCTTCACACACACACACTAGAGTGATTAGACACACCGACAACACATGAATACAGTACATAGATACAGTGGAGCATTAAGACACACAAATACAATACACACAGACACACAGGAACACAATAACAGCAGGATACATCGGAAAACATCCTCCTCAGTATAAATCCTGCCCGAGGCCAGCGGCAGTGTGGGGATTGTATTTCCTGGAGCACCGCCTGACTGTTTACATCTCAGTCGGAGTGTGTTTGCATGTGATGCGCTGCTGTGTGTGTGTGTGTGTGTGTGTGTGTGTGTGTGTGTGTGTGTGTGTGTTGGGGGATGGGATGGAGCTTTGGCATTGTAATCACTCACTAATGACTGGATCTTATCTCACTCCCACTTTTAAATGAATGTAGAAGATCTACACTGACTAACAGTCGGCCTATTTTTCAAAAGCCAGCCTGCCTTGCCTTTTTTTTTTTTTTTTTTTTGTGTGCACCATAGCAACAGTCCCGAAGATGCTATTTGAGCCACCCGCCTCCTCTGTCCATCACACACACTCCCGTCGCCCAATTTAACTGTGGAAGACAGATGCAGACACATTACTATTCAGGGATAACACGTTTTCTAAATTACTGAAAAGATGTGAAAAGTATTTCCGTTGAAAGCCAAAAAAAAAAAAAAAAATCATTAGCCTTTTTCAGTTTTGGTTTTCAGTTTCAGCTTGGTGACGAGATTAGAAACTGTGGCGGTAAATTAACGCTGGGTGTAAGCGCTGTTACCGTATGTGTGTGGCTTGGATAAACGCCTTTGTGGAAAGTGCGGCGAGCAGGTAGAGACAGTGGTGCACAGTAAGAAACCTTCAGATGCTGATGATGTTTTCCATTTCCATTTCTATTAAAAGCTAAATTTCTACTTGGAAAATTCGCACTATCAAAAAGGGACAATTATGTATCTGTTGGTACTAAAAAAAAAGATGAGAGAATGTGTTTAAAGCAGAAGTAAGTGATATATTTGTGTTAACATAAGTCTTAAATAGTTATATCTTCCGACAGCAATCACTTACATAGAGTGTTTGGACCAAAACACGGGTCTGTCAGTCAAGCCGAGGAGAAAACATTTATCGTATCCTACAGTTTTTATCCAATGAGGAGAGAGAACGGCATGCAGGGCTGTGTGTGCAGCCAAGGAACGCCGTGAATGTGGCGACGTAGGGACGAGGACTGTTATGGTGCGTTCAAGGAAACTCGTATTTTTCCGACCGTGAAGTGGTACCAGTTCGATCTGGTACGAGTTCACCGGTCGGAAGTTACGAGTGGCTGTTATAGTGGTGGGTTGCCTACAAAAAATTTCAAAATGGAAGCAGCATTAGCGAAAACGACCGGATCGCTTACTTCTGCTTTAACATGTAAGCAAACCTCTCAGAAGAAAAAAAACCTGTCAGGACACAATTCACCGAGCCAGACGTTGAGGGTTTAAGCCTTTTGCTAATACACAAGCACCAAACAAGATCACATCCTCCATCTAAGAATAGCTCCCGCAAAACAATTCCATCTAAATATCCCGGATTAGTGTTTGGACTAAAGCGTATGTGCCCAGTGATCTGAGAGAGGGACAGGGCTAACTGGCCTGCATCCAAGCTCACCCTGGCCAACTCTGTCTGGGCCAAGCGAGCCTTGCTATGTTAGCTGCTCAGCGCGCGTGTGTGTGTGTGTGTGTCTGTATATGTGTGTGAGACGAGAGGCTGAGGAATAGGATTGTGTCTTCAGCCGCTCTGGACAGGGGCTTTAGAGCATGGGGAGAGCCTAATCCTGTTTGGGCCAGGAATTTGATTTTGATTATTATCTCTCACAAACCAAGCCAAGGCTTACCCCCATTTCTGCAGTGTTATCCCCACAACACACAAACAAACACACGCGCACGCACACACGCGTGCACACCTCCCCCCCCTCGCAGCCCAACAGATTTGACCTCGTTAAGACGCTTTAAAGGGGATTATTCTACTTTTATCACGTCGAGTGAAGTGCCCTTGCAAACATAGGCTTGGCATGGCCGGCCCTCCCTCCCTCCCCGCTCTGCAGAACTATCTTGACCCCCCTGTGCAAGGCCAGCCAAGCGCGCAGTCCAAACACACACAAACATGACACTTAAGGCACACTGCCCTGCAAACACAAATGCACCAAAGTATAGTAGACTCCACCTACGAACGCACACACACACGTACACAAACACAGCACGACATGGAGGCAGACGTCCCAACACACACACACATACAAACACACAAACACAAGAGTGCAGAGATTGCAAAGCCAAGGGAAATGGGCAATTTGTCAAGAGTGGGGAAAGTGGTGAGGCCGACATGGCTGTGGGTTTGGAGACCATGGCTGAGATTAAAGCCAGTCTCGCAGAAGAGGAGGGGGGGGCGCTTTAAGATTACACCCAGTACGGTGGTGCAGATGATTGATGCCTGCTTGTAAAAAACCAAGGTTATTACTTACAACACCTGGCAAAGAAGAGAAGGCCGGGAGGGAGGAGAGGAAGATTGGTCCCTGAGTTCGCAACAAATAAGTGGACAATGAGAGCAGAAAGCCAGAGTGCTGGCATGCGGCTGACGCCGGGGAACTTCTGTTTAATTTGCTGAACTGAGGCGACGGCACTAAAGTTCTTATGTGCGTGCACTGTGCATATTCAAAGTTTGAAAAGTTAGGGCTATTCTGTCCCCTGGCTGCAATCCAAGTCATTTAATTTTGATTATCTGCTAATGAGTCCCAATGTAATCTTTACATTATGCTACCGTGTTATTACGTTCTTACATCAATAGGACTGATGCCACGCCCACGTCTTTCTTAAAACAGCATATTCGTGAATGGCTTCGTCTCATTTCTTTTACTTCCTAAAGAAAAGGATGTCCAGTTTGCACAGCGTTGTATTCTGTATCAAGTATGGTTTCCCATTCTTCTCTAAATAAGCTTGCTTAAATTGGGCTTTTGTCTGCGATGGCATTCACACCCAGGTTAGATTATTCTGCAGGAGACGTGGGTATTTATCGGCTCTGGCTCTGATTGGCATCGATGTAAACACGACACCTGGATGAACCTGCTAATTTTCACTCCTTTTCTGCTGCTATGTCTTTCCAGGCGCAGACAACTGTAAACACACCTGTCACCTACCCAGCAGCACAGTGCCATTAAACCAGAAACACTTCATCTGCAGCTGCACATGGCAATAAAAGACTGAGTGCAGCTTCAAAATAAGTTTTACAAACTCTAAAACACCAATCAAAGTGACTCACACGGAGACTTTTATAGCAGCCCTCACCCAGGGATGGGACAAGAGTTTCCTTTTCCCAGTTCGCTCTGCAGCTTGAGCTCCGTTTTGTGCGTCCTCAGCCATACATAAAGGTAAACTGGACTTGCAGTGGAAAGGGGGCCAAGCTGTGTTTTATACCCATGTTTCCACCAAAACTAGTAGCGTTTGCATTTTTACCCACATTTAAAAAACCCACCCACACCCGTGGTTTAGCAGACTGGACTGTCGCTGTTCACAACAACTCTAAAGACTTCTGACAATACATAGAAAACACCAGAATCAACTCATCAACAAAAATAACGCCATGCTACGTCATCTAGCACCAGAAGGGCTTGGGACACCAACAACAGTGTAATTCAGCCAAATACCTCCTGTTCTTCAACATGCTCACATCTGTGCAGACATGAGCATTAAAAAAGACTGTTCTATTTCTGGTCTCCACTTCCAAAAAAGGTTGAAGGAAATTCATTAGCCTGCGGTGACACCCAGTCAAATATCAAGCGCTTTAAATGCGGATGGGATTGACGGTTCTCTGGGCTAGCGGGGCGCCAACCTCACAGCGGGGCGGTGACAATACCTGCCAACATGCATTCTGAATGCAACGCGATAGAGAGCAGGTCTGTCTCTCAGTGGATGAACCCCCCCCTCCCTCCCCTCCCTCCTGGACAAACAGGCTGGGCTTAGGGAGGTTTTCATGGCCTTCCTTGTGAATCCTCCTAGCGTCTGAATGGGATGGCGGTGGGGATGAAGTGACATATTGTTCCAGTCGAGGCCGTACTGCTCTTAGGCGCACAAACAGAGCAGCTAATTCTCTTCTCTGGACCGGTGCAGCGCCGTGCGTTTTGGCAGGTCTGAGGGCCCTGACCGGGCCGGGCCAATCAAGCAGCCCCCTGCCGAGCTGCTTTGTTCCAGCCCACCGCACCGTTCTGCTCTGGGGAAGGACTGAACCCCCCCCTACCCCACACACACACACACGCACACTCCCTCCTTCCTACCTCCCACACACTGCTGAATACTGATGCAGCCACTCCAGTCCACACACACACCCCCTTCGTTTACTCCCACTCAAAAACACACACACACACACCACCCAATGAGCTGACGTCTGCCTGTGTTAACGTGCATGTAAACACACACAAGCACAGACTCATTACTATTCCACTTTTTTCTCTGTGAGCGCAACATCCTTCAGTCATGCACACGTACACAAAGCTGCACATACACTAAAAGAGAATAATGTATACAGACAACAAAAGGCTGTCCCACACAAACAAAGCTGTCAATTGCTTATGAATTTATAAAATGACAGCCTATACAACGCGCCGCCCCCACATCGATATTCGCGCCTTGCACATAAATGCTGCAGAAACACAACGCATACACATACTCACATCTGTAGCTCTTGCAGACTCCGAGACTCGAGTCTGAGCAAAGCCAAAAAACCTGGTGCAACTCAGCTGACATCTGTTTTTATTTATTTTCACGTTCTTTCTGGTGGATTTCCTGTGATACTTTATGGAAGGCCAAGCTTCCCTGGAAGACAAAGAGGCGCACATATAATTCAGTCTGTTAATCTCATTTCCATCTATCTGGATGGGGAAGACCCACTTGCTATGACATCACAACAAATATTTTTTTGTATCATTTTAATTTTTATGAAAACCTTTCAGCTTGATTGGTTCTTACATTATATTTTATCTGATGACAGTGGGAAAAAACCACAGAATGACCCGTCCTGTAGCCACTCCTTGTCTGTGTTTTTCCTATAATCTGTTAATCACATTCACTTCATACATTTCACTTCAAACGGTTAATGTTGGTTGCTCTCCGGTTATTCCTTTCCAACACAATAAATAACAACAAGGTGAAAGTTCTCTGACTGATTGGCCCAGCGGGGGACTGCATCATTCACAGAGTGGTGACATATTTTCTGTCGCTGTGATTCAGTATTTCCATCAAGCCAGAAGCTGCTGCTGGTGTACGCTGTGAACTCCATAGGGACGGATGCAGAAAGAGAGCAAGTCTGCATGTATCAATCCTGCTTTGGCTATATTTTCCATTACACCTACGGCCGTATAATCTGCTGCTTTTTTGCAATTAATCTCCAACCACAAAAATATTTGAAAATGCTGATCTACCGCTGTCATTTAATGCAGAAATGATATGATCCAAATCAGACGATAGTGACATGCTGAGACACTACAAGCACAACGTTTGCTCTATATTAGCTTGTTGCATTAATGGTTTAAAGGCATCCTAATGGGGAAATAGTGCAACAAAGTGTTTATCTTAATGAGGCAACACCTACTATTTAAAGCATACTGAATGGAAACACACATTTTCAAAAGATTTGGTTAAATTTTGCACAATTTTTTAATGACCTGCAACTCGTCTCCTGTAATAAGCCAAACGCAGGTTGACGGTGGATATACTTCAGGCACCCTGCGGGTTAGGGATTAAGACACTGACAATAAGAGGCCACATCACAGTTTGGCTGGGGACCTCTCTTGCGCATCGCTCTCCCCCATTTCCTGTTTTCTCTCTCCTGCCACTATCTAATAAAAGGCACATAATGACCTCCCGAAGAATACAAGACAAAGCGCGTTTAACTGGGCTGCACAGAGCTCCATATAAAAGGCCGTAGAAGTGAGAGTATTGGGATGTGTATTCATATGTATCTTCTACAGAAGTCAGTGCATGTGTGTGTGTGTGTGTGTGTTCAACAAGAGGAGGGCTGCACCGGTCTACACCCCTCCTTTTCAACCCACCCCAAAGCATTTTGACAGTCATCCACTGTGGCCCTCCACAAAAATCAACATCACCTGTGACCCATGGCCTCAACTCCACCACTCAAAAAGCAGGGCCTCCTGCAGGGGGGAGTGTTTTGGAAGAGGGGGGGGGGGGGGGGTCGGAGGAGGAGGGAGGGGGGGGTCGCTGTTTGTCATGCTAATCAGCTGGCCTAACCTTAACGACCCAGACATCTGCTGGCCTGCGTGTGTCAAGCCCCACATTCAATTTGTTCCCCAGATACAAAAAGCAGATAAGACCCTTGAGGCTGGTAAGAATGTGTGTGTGCGTGTGTGTGTGTGTGTGTGTGTGTGTGTAGGTCCTTGTTGTTGATGTATGGCTGAAAAGGAAAAAAATCCTTTCTTTCTATACATGTACTAGAGCAATAATTACCAGCAGAGAGGAGAGCCAAGGTGTATGTTGTGCATTGTGTGCCGTTCTTGTGCTTTTTTTTCCAGTGTGTGTGTGTGTGTGTGTGTGTGCATGCACTAATGTCCAGTACCCCCCATCAACAAACACACACACACACATGAACACGCGTGTATATGTGTGTGCGTTTGCAGCAGAGCCACAGAGCAGGGGTGGAGGGAGGGAGGGGGGAGTTTGTTTAATGGGCGAGACAGGGGACCATGGGGATTAAGCTCCCCCCAGCTGGAGGCTTTAGAGGAAAGGCTGGGGGCTGTTCTGTTAATTCAAGTGGGCTTAATAATGCCTGTGCACCCTCTGCCCCTGACCCTCCCACCACTACATCAGATCTGGGAGGAAACGCATGATAAAGAGAGACAAGCAGCAGGAGGAGGAGGAGGAGGAGGACGAAGAGGAGGAGGGAGTGTGTCTGAGTGTGTGTGTGTGTGTGTGTGTGTGTGTGTGTGTGTACAACCTGTGGCCATCTCTGCAGTCGAGCATGGGCTCAGGGGACTTGAGAGATTTCGGCTCTATATTACTCGTGCTACTCTCTGGCTTTGGCACCGGGCCTTTCTGTTGCTCCACTTTCACGCCACCGCCAGCTTTGTTGGAGCTGCATTAGGATTAATCAACACCCAAACAATATGGCAAATGCTATCAACTGGGTCAGGCACTGCGCCACTATCAAATGAGGCCTTTTCCTCTTAAACCAATGAATTGTGCCCATAACCTGCAACAGTGGATTAATATGAACCCAGTGAAAAAAAAAGGCTCACAAAACCCTGTTAAATCTTAACGCTTTGCCCTTTTTTTTTTGTATCCAAATGGGACAACTATCTGGAATAAATCGTTCCTCGTCATCTTTGTTTTCCAACTATATTGACAATATGGAAAATAAATCTCAGTAAATCCACATTAAAGTAAGTACTTAGACTAAGCATGACTGTGACCTTTGAACACTCCATACTGTATGTACTTATACAGCCAGGCCGTCCCTGGAAAGACTGCAGCATTTCAATGGGGTAAAGATGAGAAAAATCTTTCACAGACCTGAATATATAAAACTAAAAGCTTATTATCCTCTGCCATTTTATGCTTCTCGTTAATAACATGAAATTCCCCATTTAGGCAAGAAATTTTGAAATTCACACAGTAAACAAGTGAACTGGATTTTTTGCAACGCTGCCACACATTCCCACAATAAAGCTTCCAGTAAAGCTCCTCTGCTGCTACTGTAAATTAGATGCATCGTATCCGGCATTAAACCTCCCGTAAGGATAAGGATAAAATCTATACTATAAAAACTCACCCAAATCGTAGTTCACCTACCATTCAGTCTCCTTGCTGCTCACGCGTTCAGAATCATTACCGCTTTGTTGAGGCGACTGGTCTCTGTCTGTGCGCTTGTAAAAATCCAATTTTGAGTGCCTTCCAAAAATATATATTCAAATAATTAAATTAACATCACAACTAGTCGACTAATGGCTTCAACTGATGACTAAACACGTCAACGAGGAAAATCTGGGGTGAGGTGGGGGGGCAGACCCTGACATCCATGACGGAAATGCAACACTTTTGTTCATTTCATATGCCAGTCTGGAACTCTGACGCTAATGTTACTACAGCGCGAACAAAGGAAAATAAAACGAAAGCAGATTCAGCGGCGACTGAGTCAGTTTGAGAGATCCATCATCTGTCATTATGAGACAGCGCTGCGACTTTCTCATCCTCCAGCTCCTTATCTTTGACACTCATATCTATATGGGTGTCACACATTCTCCCCATCCTCGGGACCCTGTGACAGCGGCAGCAGCAGGAAAGGAGAGGCAGGATTTGAGGCGGAGGCAGGGGGGGGGGCGGGGGGGCACATATGTATGTGTGATATATTTATGTTCCAAGCTATGGAAGACACATATGTGTGTAATTGTGGGAGGGGATTGGAAATGGTCTGCCGTGGTGGATTGTGGGACTGCACGATTCCCTTTACATTTCATATTGTGGAGTCTCATTGCTCTGATTGACAAATTGATTACATCGCCAAAGGGTGGGGGGGGTTACGTCCTTGGCACGTGTCTCACGTCCATCACTAGCAGTCAGCATGTCAGCGCGCTACGTGTTACTTGTGCACTTCAAAACGCCGTCATTAACTTTTGACCTGCAATGTGCAACATTTTATGATGGATTTATGAAAGCCTTTGTGAACTATTCAACATTTAAAAAAAAATTATTTGCAGTTACCCTATCGAATGACCCCGAAGCCTGAGCAAACAGGTCGTGTCCGTTCGGATCAAAAGAGACGCAGCGTCACAGTCAGCACAGGTCTGATCGCGCCAGGGTGTAAAATTAGCCAACACCTGCCAAGCGCCAATGGTGGGTAAAAAATGAGCTGTGTAAAGTGTAAAACAAAAACACAAACCCCCCAGTGGTCAATGGAAAACTTTGAACTGCAAGTCCGTAGCCACAGGGTTTATTTCTATAGCTAGCCCCTATAGGGATGCAACAGGACAAACAAAACCAAACTGTCAGGGTTCTGTTCTGTCCATCTTGTCTGGGTTTATTGGTCACCATCCCGCTAATTATAAATTGCCTCATTATAAACTGCCGGCAGTGGTTGAACAAGCCTAAATCTGTACACACCGGCGATGAACACCTTTATGCACTTCATGCGAACTCACAACCCAACACGACGCCGTAGCGGCACGGATTCGATGCACCATGCTTGTTTTTTTCGTACACAGCTCCACAGTCCTGCCCCCTCAGGTTGTCTCTCCTACTGTTTCCCACAGAGCTCTGCCCCATCTGAAAGGTGAAGGAAGCCCATATGTGGAAAGACGTCACCTCTGAGATACAGAATGTGTATTAAAGAGAAACAGAACAGACGTGTCCTGTGAATTTCAGCCTCCTTTTATATTTAACAGGTCAATACCTGACAGATACTCAATGTTTTTTTGGATTTTTATACTAAAAACCTAAGCCAATTACTTTTTGTCAAACAAGGCATGACTCTTTCATTTGGCCCCCCGGTAAACAAAATCACCAATGGCTTGATATCCTGAGAAGCAAATACCTGACAGTCATGTATATCCCCCAGAAACATCTTAATGCCTAGCAAACCCTTGATATCCAGCAATTGCCAATACACGATTTGATCGCTGTGATCGTCCCAGGCCTAGTGGGTTGTGACAGAACCAGTTGCAGCACTGGTGACAAAACATTGTAAACTCCCAAACCTCATTTTCAGCCCTGTATTAAGACAATCAAGTATGCACTTGAATAGATAGAAGAACAACTCGTTTAGCTCTGTTGGTAGAGCTGCCGCCCCATGTGTTGAGGCTATCGTCCTCACTGCAGGCGTGTGCGTGTCATTACCCCCTCTCTGCCTACAATTCCCTGTCTCTGTCTCAACTCTCCTGGCGAAAAAGCCCCCCAAAAAATACTTAGAACAACCTCAAGCAGGTTGGCAGGTGGACAGGAGTGGAGTCACATCAGTAGCTGCTCTTTCACCCCATCAGGAGGTGGCTGCCTCGCCACCTCATCGGGAGCAGAGGAAGGGTGGTGTTGGAAAGCAGAGCTTCGTCATCAGTTCCCCAGTAATTCCCAAATATAGTGGGCACTGGCCAAAAATGGGCATATCGTCTTTGATGCTAAAACTGAACGGGGAGTTGCGACCAAAGTTTAGAATAAACCGTAGCTAGAGTCTATAGGAGCTTTAGATGTTCCTTCAAGGCGTCTTAGTGGAGACTCACTGGAGGCCAGAAAAACATGGAACTTAGTCTGCATCATTTCTAACTCAAAGAACATTAGAAAACAGAGTTCCACCAAACTAAAATAATGACCCCCTTTTCCACAGACAATTATCCACAACTGTTTGAGGCTGAGCTTCCAGTTCCAGCATTTCAAGAGGAGAAATTTTACAATACTCAACCTTAGCTCTGCATTAGTTTCACGTTGACTCTTCTCCCACAATGCTCTCTGAGGGAATTCACATCCCATAGACAGAGTATGAATAAGGCCAGTCTTTATGTTGGACTACATTCAGTGGGTCTCCACCACGAGATTATATTCAGTGACAGATATTTAATTGAGGATATTCACAAGGAGAATGCAGCCAAAACTCTAGTGGGCTGTATAGTGGGCTTTATATATATATATATCCTTTTAGATAATCAGTTTCACCACACTTGGGTTACACTTGAGGGATGGCACCACTAAGCCAGGATTTTTTTTTCTTTTGACAAGCCAGGCTGTGACCAGAGGTTTCCAAATCCTCACATCCTGCTCCCACACATCAGCTGGCTCACATCAGCAGCAAGCGCCACAGCGCAGCACAATCAGGCTGCCACACAGACCGACTGCCAAAGGGCAAAACCATTCATGTCACAAAAGACATTCAGGTTCTAGCTTCGGCAAACAACTCTTCCCCTTTCAACAGTAAAAGAACTAGTGGCGGCGACAAGACGTTGCCAGGGAAAAAACGAGGGCATAGTCCCTGGCAGCATAACAGCCTTCTTGCTGTTGTGTTTACCTACGCCGCACTTACACAAACACCTCTTTGTTATATTTGCCCTTGCAGGAGAAAAGTGAAATGTCAACCAAAACTGGAAGATTTAATAAACCTCTACCGTATGATGGTATGATTTAAGATGGTGCGATTTTAAACCTGGGATGCAATTATTTTATTTCCATTTGAGTCTTCGGCTGCCAGTCACTAAACATAAAAGTTTGACCAATGGGCTGAGAGCACTCATCACTGATGAATGCATGCCCTGAACTGAGTTTCTGTTACCATGGAAACTTGAGATTTAGGGGAGCAGAGATGTGCGCCTTTTTTTTTCCAGTCATAAAGACACCCACCTGCACAGAAAATAGTGCACAGTGCACAGTGCATTTTGAGTAGCAATGGGGCTGCCCATATGATGGCCATCACAACAACACCCCTTGCTGTTTTCATCCCCTTCCTGCGAATTGTGACATCAGAGGCAGGTGACAAAAAAAATGAACTGAACTGGCACATGGGTGTAAAAACCAGTTGGTTGTGAGATTGTGAGACTGCATTCATTTGGAGCTGTTTGATTTGGGTCGATGGCTTCAATGCCATTATTATCATCATCTTGGAAAAGTTGGGACAGTGTCAAGCCAAATCAAAAAAAAAAAAAAGGAAAACACCCCCTCTCCTTACTGTCATGATCACTACAGACACTTAACAGGAAGTTAACAAAGCCAATATGAGCCACTACTGTCCAAAAAACACAAAAACCTAATATTTATTTCATCGTAATCTAACATGCTGTCAAGTTGCACGCCTAATTTCCCTGGCTAACTTACCTGCTTTGATACATCAGCTGGGACAAGCAACCATTTCTTATTAAATGTCACGTTACATTTAAAAATAATAATAATTAAAAAAAAAAAAAATCACTTACTGAGTGTCTTGATTGTGGAAACATCATGTCAGTTCCTTGTTTGTTGCTCTCCTTTCCCAAACACGATTAACTGTGTGCCCCGTGTTTATATATATAAATATTTATATATATTTCTTTCCTTGCGTTGGTCCTTTGTCCACAGCTAGCCAGCCTTACACAGGAGCTGTCCAGCGTTAGCAGGGTGACTAGCTAACGGTAGGTAGCTAGCGACCCCCACTTCCACTTAAAAAACACAACACAAAAAAAAACTATTTTAACCTGGATATAAGTGGTGCACTTTGCCGCCGATAGCGATATAACAAGAGTCGATGTCTTGTCTGGGTGATGCAAGACCACTCGGCTGTGCCTTGTCCCGACCCCCCTTGTATTTACAGTGACTGTGACCAGGAAACCACAATCAGTGCTGGGTCCTCCTCGCCGGCTAAGCTAGCTGGTTCTTCACGAGCTGTCCGTCAAAATGATTCATCGCTGTTGCGAGCTTTCCGCCTCGACGCACCAGCGGCAGCGAGCTAAACGCGGGTAAATTAATAACGTTGAGCACACAGCGTTGTTTTTTTTCCTTTTTTTTAAGGGGGGTGGGGGGAGTGAAGCAGGCAGGCAGGCAGGCAGGCAGGCGGAGGGGGTAAATGGTTTCTGCTTCCCTTCGTCTTCTTGCCCCCTTCAAAAAGCTTTCAGTTCGTGCTCCTCAGCCCCCACAGCTGCGACTGCACTGATGAGAAAGTGAGATGAGGAAAAAGAAAAAGAAAAAACGGCCCCAATTCTCAGAAATAACAAAATGTCTGCGGGTTCGTCTAAAATGAATCCCAGCGGCAACAAATCATCTGTGTTGTCGCTCATGCGGCGATTAAAAAAATAAAATAAAATACTGAAACTTCAAATCGAAATGTCCCCCACCAGACTCTGGACGTTTTATCTCTTGAACAGTGCCGGAGTCCTGGAGAAACAGAGCGGGGTTGTCAGTGTTGCTGAAGCCAGAAAAGTCAGTCCATTCCTGGAGCTGGTAGGTAGGGAGAGAGGGGGGCGGAGGGGGCGGGGGGGCACGACGCTGCCGCGGAGCTGAACGCCCCACACAGAAGCACGGCGAGTAGATGTGCGCCGCCGCGGTGCCGCAGATCTACACACCGCAGATCTACCTCAGCAGCCGGGCTGATGTCTGAGCAGCTAGCGCCTCCTGTGGACAGGTCACCGCACAGCCTCACCACCATGGTGAGTGGAGTGGAGGGGATGGCATGGTGCATTCAGGGACACACAATAACACCCCAACTCACTCAGGCGTCAGGTGGTCCCAAGTAAAAAATTAAGATTATTAAGAGATTAAAGTAGATTAATCCCACCAGTACAAGCCCGTGTTCACAGGTTATGGCTGTAAAACACAAGACAAAACTACACACTGCGCTGTGTAAAAAAAAAAGAAGAAAAAAAAGACTCTCTTTCTCTCTCTCAAGGCCTACCATTTACCAGCAGTTTTGGCCTATGAGCACCTGCAGCAATGTAGCTAGGCCTATGTTTTAGTCAGGATGTTATAGGGAATAATTAGGCTAATTAAAAAGGGTGAGTCCACCCAAACTTTAGACAAGGCACCTACCAAATTGAATTTCTGGTAGGTATTTATTGATTATGAAAAACAACTTTAATCTTCATACGAAAAAATAATATTATTATGGGCTAAATGTGTTTCATTTTCTTCGTTACACAGCCTGGTATGAAACTCTGGTTGAATTTTGATGTATTTTAGTCATACGCATTAAAGTTTTATCTGTAAGGCTTTAAAAACAGTCCTATAATAATATACAGCAATTCTGGTTCGTCTGAAGATGGCTCCTCTTTGACAATAAACATTTTTTTAAAGACACAGATCTAATTTGTATGTAAATGATCCTGCTTGTGTCAAGCCCTGGCCCTGCTTGTTGTTTTTTCAAGTGAGAGCCAGGTTTCCTATAAAAGAGCTGACAATTGTTTCTATTTGGATTTAACCAAGTATAACCCTCCGTTATGATTATATAATTCTTAACGAATTGATTTTCTCCTCTAAAATCTTTCCCATTATGCATTAACCTGACCCCGTCTGCCCCTGTAACATAAGAACTGCCTCATGTCACTGACGACTTGTAATCAATGTCTGCATTACTTACCAGGAAGGTGGGAGGTGGTACCCTGGGAAACCAGCAGCTGATTGAAAGGTAGGGAAAACATAACCATTTGCTCAGAAAAACAGGCAATATATCAAGTATACATGATGTGCAGTATGGTCCATTAATCACAATATGAAAGAAAATACTCCACTCCAAAGGAAATGTACAAGGATGCAAAGACAGAGAGTATAGGAACATATTTTATTCCAATTTAAAACATTTAAAGGAGAAGGCTATGAAAATCATTTTCATGTTTGAATGAGGTTCAGGCAACAGTGGTTGAAATGAAACATACAAAAGAGAAATATGGCTAAAATACTGTAAATCAATAACCATTAGGACCCTTTTCATGAGGGTGTTGCATGAATACAGTATCTCACCCACCCACTCCCTCCCCAACCTGACAAACACATGCAGTTAAAATGACATTTATCTTAAAAACAGCAGTTCATCATTAATCTTAAATATAGAATAAAATTGTCTTTTTTTTTCGTTAATTAATCACATACTTAGTGTTTATTTGTTTTAAAAACAGGACCAGGAAATTCACAGGCCCTCTGATTTTTCACAACATTGGCACTTGTTAAAGAGTCTGGCTTTACAAAGAAAAGGGATTGGCACACTCATTGTACATAATTTACATTTGGTATACTTAAAAAATGAAGAAAAAAAAATCAAACAAAAATACATTACTTTCAATTTGTACACCACTACACAAAGTTTATTTGAACTCTTTTAAAAAAGTCATCTTAAGTGGTCCTAAATACACGTGTTAAGGTGTGTCAACCTTACAAAAGGAAAAAAAAAAGAAAAAAAAAGATGCAGATAGCTTTTAATATCACTGTATGTCCATCCTTCTAGCCAGAATGGATCTCAAGCATAAGCAATAGCCATCAAGTGTACACACACGCACACGCGCACACACACACAAACACACACTCACACACACATACACCTTAGAGTACCAACGAGCGTGCTTGAATGGACATCTAAGTTGCATGAATGCAGGCCCATTGCAGTGGTGCAGTTTCAGTGCCTTCGACCCAGGGAAAGAATACACAGTCCAATCAAGTAAGGGGGGGAAATAACAGAGAGGGGAGAATGGCAGACATGTAAACACACAGCATATTCACTCACTTGTAATTATAACCACCAAAATATTATAATGGCCGTTGCAGTACCTTCACTTGGTGTTTCAATAAATACATTAATACTGAGGCTTAACACACAAGCTTCATTGGAATAAAAAACAAAACCATTTTGTGAAATTTGATTAACATTAGTTTAAATAATTGTAACCACAGATCTGGGTCAAGTTACAATTGTATTGAATTTTTGGTGGATATCTCTTGTGTTACCAACTGATTTGGTGGCTTGGCACGGCGTTTTGTACTAGATTGTCGTACAAAGTTTCTCCAACTTGCAGATTAAGCGAATGCAATGGGAAGGATTTTATATAATTGACCCGACTGTGCTCTGCTCCGGCTCTAATCACTGGTAGTGTAGCCATCTGACTTCTTCTGTGTTGGTTCTGCTGGTGCTTATAACCAGTCAAAGGCATGAAGAGAGTGAAAACTGATTCAAAGGATTTCAAAGAAGTGTGTGGTCCCTGGAGTAGTCGCCTTCATTTTGTTTATCATCACAACAAGTTCCCTACATGAGAATGACGTATACAAGGCTACACAGCTGTTTTAAAAGTGGTCAGTTTGGGACAATGGGGCTGTGCTTCCTCAAGGCCGAGCTAGGAAAGTTCAACAACACAATCAGACAACACCATGTCATCCCAGCAGAACACAATATACCTTTAAAAAACTCAGATAAAGTCTGTCAAACGGTTTATTCGTTCACATACCAAACTACACAAGCTCCTAATTCCAAAACTGAAAAGTATGACGCACGATATTAACCTCTGCTATCAAGTGAGTGCGGAAACCTTCAACCTGAAAATGGGACAGACTGCTCGAGGAAAGGCTTTTTTGAAATGTTAGGCTGAAGCACCAAAGATAAAAAAAAAAACCTTTACCAATCCAAGCTGAATAAACAAGATCACAGCCAGACTAAACTTGCTACGGCAAGTCAGAGCCTTCTTACACCTTTTAACTCATTAAAAAGTGTGGCACCAATATATACACATGTCCCTCCTTCATTAAGTGTTTCAGAATACACAAAGTCTAAATGTACAAGACAACAGTTTTACCAACACGTGTGCAAGAGAGTTGCTAGAATCACTCGCACAGGGTCCGTCCTACTTGAGTCAGACGCTGATTTTCCTCTGGAAAATTCACAAGAAAATTGGATGTAGAAATGTTCTGGCAAACACCTGAACATCAGTAATCATTTCTTTTATGTTTTTATCTGATCCAGTTTTATAATTTGCACAAAAAAGGTCAAAATGTCCGAGCACTCCCTTTTTTTTCTGACTCCAACACAGGCAGGCAATCGTGTGGAAACACTACCAATGAGAAGATAAAGCCAAGTGTAGAAGTTAGTGTATAAAGCCGAGAAGATCAGCAAACAGTTTGTCAGACAAAATGCAAAAAAAGGATGTTTATGTGCCCACAGCTTGGACACTTAAAAAAAAAATTAAATGTGCTTTTGCACCTTGTGAAACCACCACTTCTTCTGACTTTAGCCATTCTCCTCCTCCAAAGGCAAAAAGAAATCAAAGAGCCGGACAGCCGCCAGACTTCTCTCGGGAATGTCATATAGGCTTCTGTGGACTGCTGCATTCCTCCCTCACTGACCTGTGGCCATCACCCTCAAAAGGATGTCAACGCACGACCCCCCCCCCTCCCCACCCCCAATTCCTTGTTAATTAATTTCACCTTTTGCTCTATGACATCCATAGAGTCCTTTCATTTATACCAAAGCTGCTAGTAGTAGCCCTTGTGATGAAAAAGTTATGAAAACTTACCTGAATTACATTGTGAAGACAAAAATAGCCATCTATCAACTTTCAGCTTAATGGAATATTTAAACAACTATCAGGCAAGAGACACGATATGGGATTGGTACCAATAGCCAACGCATATCTTTAAAAATTACAAAAAAACAAACAAAAAAAAAAAAAAGCAAGCATCTTTGAACAGTAAATATTTAACAACTAAGTTTTGTCTGTTTTCATTTTCCTATTTGCATAAAGCACAAACCTGACATGTATTTCCATTGTCAAGCATTTCAAAACAGAACTGCAACAACTAAATATATGAAGTATCATTAGAAAGATAGAACACTTGTCCATAAAATAGTTTTGATATTTTACAGCAGTATAAAATCTCCTCCCATCTCCTAGGTTGGAAAAAAAAATGCGCTGAAACTAGGGAGGAAGTCTCATTTACTGTGTCAACAATACGCAGATCTGATTGATAAATTAGACATACAAAAAAAAAAACAATTTACTCTCTTGCTATTGGTTACAGTTCATCAAATGTTGGCTGAACAATATGGCAAAAATAAAGTTGATTACAGAGAAGTAATTTGGTTGATTGAGACCAACGTGAAGCTAACGCTAGCGCAAAAGCTTTATTTAATCTACGACTGACTATTGTACTGTACTAATCGGGTATCATCATTCACACGTTGTGCACAGGAAAATTATTCTCACCATCGAAGGTAACAAAGAAAATCAATCACAGTACCAATACATGTGTGATTCAGACAACTGTCGACATGAAAGAGATGCCACACAAAGTGAGCCGTCATCAACATCTGAATGATCCAACATGAGAAAAAAATTTGCACTTAAATTTTGGCAGAACCAGCCCCTAAATATGTTGTTAGTATCTGAACCACTTAAGGGATGAACAGGATACTGGCAACATAATTATATTTACACAACAACCGTATGTGGTTTGAATTTGGCAAAGTTGATATAAAGTATGTGAATACTTGAAGTGTTGTCCATTAATTTTTTTTGTTTCACAATGTATGTTAACACTTTAAAATGAGGGGCAGTGTATGAGGAACATATTGTGACTCTTTCTGCAGCGTTGCATTCCTTTGTGTAATCGTCTTCAACTTTAACTGGAGAACAATAGTAACCAAGAAATTAATATAGCTGAAAATATTCAAAGTCTACAGAGAACGAGTAGTCATCTCTGTCTAGCCCTCACTCTGTGTGAGCAGCATGAAAACTTTATTTACATTCAACAGAACTCCTGTGCTCTGGTTGGGGGGGAAAAGGTTGGCAAATAAAAATACACAAGTCAAGACCCAACGAGGGAACCAAGTACCTCACTGCACATCAGCACTGCCTGATAATATATTTCTATCATCATCATTAGTTACCCTTTGCAGATGAGCACAGTCCAAGATCTGCAGCCTGGCCTCAAGCCCTCATTCTGTAGTGTATAGCATGCATGGGTTAAATAAGAAGACGGGGAGAGAGCCCTTTGTCCGTGAAAAGCTCACTCTACCCAGAGAAGGCCCTCTACCCACCTCGTACACACAAGCACTGGTGATAAAATAGTGGAAGGAAAGGAAAAAACGTGAGCCACGGCGAGGGTCAGAAGAGGATCAAAAAGGTGTCCTGGAGCAGACCAAACCCCCAAACGGGGGGGACAAAGGGAGGGAGTGTTATATTTGAGTGTGTTTCATGTGTGTTTGTGCAAGAAGAGCAATTAATAGAACCACAATACAAATTCTTTAAAAAAAAAAAAAAGAAAAACGGGGCAAACCCACAGTTGAGGAGCCAAGTGGACAGAAGGGAGAGAGCATGGATAGTGTTGTTCAGATAAAGTATGAAGCAATGCTTATCTCTTTGAGCAGCAGCAGCAGTGTGTTTCATGCAGATGTGTGTTTCTACAAATGGAGTCTGCATTGTGTGTGTAGGGGTGTGGAGGGCGTGAGGGTGGGGTGGGGGGGTGGCTGCAGGTCTCTTTGCTTGCTCTCTTTTCTCTTTCTCTTTCTCTCTCTTCCCGTTTCCCATTTACACCAGGTTGTACTCCTTGAGGTTGAGCTGCAGGATGGTGTCTTTGACCGCTGCAAAGACAAAGCGGATGTTCTCCGTGTCGGTGGCGCACGTGAAATGGGAGTAGATGATCTTGTCACTGTCTGGGTTCAAGTCCACAAACATCTTCAAGATGAACTCCCGACCCGCCTGAGCGTCCCGCTGGGGACCTTGGAGAAGAATAGACCATTGTATTTAGATGTTAGAGGCATCGTGGGGCTTTACTTGTTCTTCAATGTCAAATGAAAATTATGTAATGTTAACATTCCTCAGTAAAAGTTTAAATATGAGCATCCCTTTGATTAAACAAGAACATAACATGTGCTGACTAATGGCCAGTGAGTCCAGTCACTTCAAGCTGAGTTATCTGGTTGCATTGTAGTGTAGTGTTTCAGCCACAAGATGTCACTCTACTTTTAAAAATGTTGAGTCAAAATAACCAGAACAGACTGAGTTGGATACTGAATGTAAAAAATGTGGTGAGCCATTGATGCCGACTGTTGGGACGCAGCCTTTGTCAATTTTTGAAAAAACAGCAAATTTGACCTCGAAAAGGAAGAAACACAAAAAAAACTTCAATGAAAACAACTTCCAAACCACAGCATTAGAGCTGGTGCTGACTGGCAGCTCAACTTCTCACTATGTGTGGATAATTCAATAAATCCTGTGCTGAAATTCACCACTGAGGCTCAACTAAGAGCACGCTCCTACAATAACCAACCACTCGTGGAAGAGGTGACTGCATGAAATCTAATGTTGTCAAGAAGTTCAACTAACTAAAAAAAATATAAAAACAAATTACCATCAAACTCTGGGAAGTAGTCAACCAAGTGAGAATACATGATCTTCTCCTCCAGCAGGTCCTTCTTGTTGAGGAAGAGGATGACGGAGGAGTTTTGGAACCAGGGATATGTGATGATGGTCCTGAACAGAGCTTTACTCTCCTCCATACGATTCTGATGAGGGCAGGGGAGGCCAGAAACACAAGGTCAGGATACATTCATATTGCTTGATTTCCTCATTGTGAATGCAATTATAATAGGCCTCATGTACATAATAATGTACTAACTAAATACAGAGTGTGCAATGGATTTTAAAGAATCAACATAAGCAGCCTCTACACCAAGGAGTGTTTAGTGGGTCTGTCAGTTACGTTACTTATGCTGAGGCTGTGAAAGCAAAAATGTTTTGACCTTGTTTGATGCCTATCTGTATCTGCATTAGCGGAAACTTTGCACACGCAGCTGAATAGAGCTAATGGCAGCAACAGGCAGAATCTGAGTGACTTATACTAAAACTTCACCCTGAGCTGCATTTTGGTCGCCTTCTGTTTTGAGTGGAGGAGCAGGGGGGGATCTTTGCAGTGGTGCCACATGAGAAATTCATTAGAAAATAGATAAGCAGCAATCCTGACAGCAGCAAAAAATACAAGCAGGGATAATAAAAGTGTAGCCAAATGAAACTAACCTTCAGTTTCTTTTTCAAATACAAGGGCCAAGCAAAACAAAAAGGCAATCAAAGTGTTTATTTCCCAAAACCTGCTATAATGTGATACTGTATCTTAAAATTGCTAGCATCACATGCTCATTGCTAGCATGGAGTTGTAGTTACAGATTAGAAACACTCAATATTGTTGAATGACATGAGACTTTTCCTGTTATGGCAATTAGTCATGTTTCTAATGTATGATTTATTGCTCCTAACAAAACTGTACACAGAAAAGTCAAACAAGTTGATTTGGATGCCTGTGCATGTAAAATAAAAACAGAATAGATACTTTGTTATCATTGCAATTTACGCAACAATTAAATGGAGGTGCATCCTCTGCAGTGTAAAAAGTTAAGTTAAGGCAGCTGAAGTTAAGTCAAAAAACTGCTGCTAAACATGACTGTTTCCTCTTTTTGATTTAGACACCTTGCCAGTTTCACTCCTGCAGTTTTTTGGCAAGGAGTAACATGATCCTGGCCAGACCTGACCCGATGAAATCAAAGATGTTTGAAAACAATTTCATCGGGCCCCGAGTGGTCGAGGTCTTGGTCCTGAGCCTGTCAGCACCACAGGATAATCTCAACGGACTGTGAAGCCTGAACAGAGACCAGCCTTGCCTCAGCCACAGAGCAGTGAGAAACAGAGCAAATGAATGACAACCTACAACATTTTTTTTAAAGAAGCATATTTCCTGTCCTTGTGTGTCCAATAAGGTCACACACCTGAGCAGGCCCAGTGCAGATGAGGCTCAGCACATGTGAGTGTAATTAACAAACTGTTGCCTCTGAGTGGACGAATATCAACCATGGCAAATTGTTGGCCATGCAGCTGGACTGATGTACAGCAGATACAGTGAAGTCAAGCTGGCAGCTGGGCCTGGTTTATGAAACCCAGTTATGACCAGGTCAGAGAAAGGGTTTGTTGTCAGGAGAGGAGTAGAGGGCATGCAGGGGCTGATCTCATTAGCTTTATTAGTGATAATTCTATCTGAACAGTCAGAGGAGACGGAGCCGACGACATGGGCAAACAAATTATCTGTGGAGTAAACAGACAGAGGACCTCTATTCTGATTGTTGCGAGCGGCTCTTCGATAACTATTGCTATGTGTTTGCGTGAGTGTGGTGGTAGCACCAAAGATGTTTCAGTGACTGTGATGCTTTGTGGTTGAATAGATTAATGAAATTGTAAAATTGCATTCTCATTCACATAAAAAAAAAGTTAAAAGTTATAGTTACAACCTTCCATGTCAGTTATTTTTGTGTGCGTCTCACCTCGTTGTCCGACTCCACCAGCACTTGGTCGTACTCGCTGAGCGCTACTAGAAACATGATGGAGGTGACGTTCTCAAAGCAGTGGATCCACTTCCTCCTCTCTGACCTCTGACCTCCAACATCCACCATCCTGATGACAACATGATGGGATGAGACCAGACGAGGGCCACCAAACAATTGGCCAAAAAGAGTCCGAGTAACGACAGAGACAGAGAAATTACAATTAGCACTAAATCTAGTAAGCATGCTTTTCAACCACCACGACAAAGATTCAACTTTTGCTAAATCTTTGGAAGTTCCATGGGTGTCAAACAAATTCAGTTAGAACCACAGAACATCATGTACAAATGTCTCATTTCTAAATAAGACATCACATTTAATTTAAGGAGTTTTAAAGTTTAGAAAGGAGCCACAAGAAAGGAAACCCTGAAGTGAATCATACAGAGACAGGAACAAGCCAAGGATCTGAGTCACTTCAGGGCAAGGAGTGTGATTTTCCTGCAGAAAAATTTTTGCAGTGGAAAGAGGCGCCCATTTTGAGAAATTTAACTTGAATTTGTCAAGATAAAATCGAACGACTCTAGTTGTGGTTCAAACCAAACACCCCTTTTTTTTTGCACTGAGAAAATAAAAGAGAGGAAACGTGAGCAGAGTAGCTGCAGTGTGAATCACAGAGGACAGAGCAAACCTTCCTTCAGGTGAACCAAAATAACTACAAGGAAGTGTATGTGTGTACAAACAATGCCATCCCTCTCTCCCTTTTCCTTAGAGCAGATGCTGAAGACTCCATGCAGGGGAGAGGAAGTAAATCTGCTGAATATTAACCTGTTTAGAAGTGACTATAAAAGGTGCTTAATGGAAAAAAATAAGATAAGTGCCAGAGCAATGGATAAAGGTTGGAGGAGGCACTGAAGAATGCCAGAAAATAAAATAAGGGAATATAAGAAGTGAGTTTTGATTCTGGGGCTGGATACTAAGATCAACTAAGTTTTAATTATACATTATTAAAATCATAACATGGATATAATGGTATTAAATTAAAATTAAGAGGGGCAGAAAGGGCAAAAAAAATAAAGACCACTGAAAAAAAAGTGCTCATTACTTATGCAAGCTTAAGTTTCAGTTGAACAGATAAGTTCACCGAGAAGTCGAAATGATACTACAACTACTCCGTGGAAGTTTGATCACACAACACAAAGGTGAGCTCAGTCAGTGCATCAGCCAGAGGGGGGTGGGGGGGGGGGGGGCATTGATAAATCGAGTCCTCTACAAGAGCCATCCTAAAATAAAACTCCTTCACATCAGACGACCTCCTTTTTTTCCTCTAGCAAGGATGAGTGACCTACTTAGTACGATAAGCTCTCCTATGCTGGATAAGCCAAGTGAAATGACATTTTCTGTGACTTCAAAAGCCAATTAAAAGAGAAGGAAGCAAGCCTAATGGAGATGTTTGTCTATGAAAGGCTTCCTTGTTGTAGCTACGGCCCCGTCAGCTGCAAGCAGCAGCAGTTTAATCCCACATGTGCTTGTCACTATCCACATATTGGGGCTGGGGTACTTCTCATCCTGCATCAAGTATGCTCAATGTTTAATTACAGAACATGACAACACGTACGCATAGATGGCGAAATTAGGAAACCGCAATAATCACTCTCATCTTTCAATAAAGCCTGACACCTCACATTTATCCAAGTTCATATGCGGATTTTTGGGCCCTTAACATAAAATTGATGTCATTTAGAGCACGTAGTGATTCACCATCAGCAGCACAGCCAAGCAGTGTGGAGCCTATCGGCGAGCTGCAGCAGGGCAGCTGGGAACCTCTTCAGCACAACGTCATTGCAAGCAGAGTTATTTCTAGCCTTGCCAAGCGTAGGAGGGGGCTGACATGATGGCTTCCTATTGATTTGCACTCTTCTGTAATCGCTCTTGTTGCCTGGGTCCATCTCTATCTCCTCATCTTCTCTCTTTTTTTTTTTTGCAAGTGAAAGAGGAAGGGAGGGGCTCCGTGTATTGGTGGCAAGTCGAACGACTGCCTCCGCGCCAAGTCCTAGGGGCTGTGTCTCTGGGCAACAGAAAAGCTGGGACTACCATGTACAAGTACCGCCTTTTAGATTCTTGATTTGCATGTTTATGACCCTCCAAGTTTAGGATTCTTTATGAACATCCATATAAAAAGTACTCCTGTCTTTAGGAAGTAATGTAGAATCTATCTATGGAGAGAGAGAAACTAGGGATACAGCTAAAACTTTGTTTTATTTTCAATTTTCTGGATTAACTTTTTGATCTATAAATTGTTCTGGAAGTAGTGCAAATATCTCCCCAAACAGCAAATTCTCTATTAATCCTCCAAAATTGTTTGGTGGTACTGTAAATGAAAACATCGGCTGATCCCAGGTTGCGTTTCTTGCATACAGTAGTAGCTGCTCAAGGAGTGTTTTGCATTAGTGCTACACCACACTTGTTGCAACAGTAATCTTGTGCGTCACCAAATCAATGAACTGAAATCTTAACATTTATAATATAACTTTAAGTTTAGGTTTTCAGGCATAGGGTTTAAATACACACATGGGGGCATAACCAGTGTAGGAAACACATGAACATGTTGATTCAGACTTCAGTGGGCTACTTGAATTTCAAACTGAGAAAAAAAAAAAACTGGGTTAGTAAAGACAGTATAGTTCTTCTTCTACCTGAAAATGATGCTTTGCAAGTCGAAAGGGTATTCTATGATCCCAGTGGTTGGGATTCGAACCCTAAGCACATCTTGTTGGGTTGGTAGATAGGACGATTCTGCAATACGATCCAGATCACTTAGATAGCTAGAGACAGGAAGGACAACACAGGACATAGGAAGGAAAGAAAAAGTGAAGCACAACAGCAGATACAGCAAACCCCCTCCAAAAGCAAGTGGAACAGTCCAGATGTAACCAAAGAAAAAACATTCCCAAGAGTTATGAGGGGATTAGGTGACATTTAGTACCACCACCCCACAAATTCTCTCTTGGAAATTTAGCTTCTTCCCTGATGGCAGCTCTCAAAGCTCTCAACTACCCCCTGGTCCCCCCTCAAAGTGCTCATCGTGAAGGTTTGCAAGTTTAGGGGGAAACGGCAACTTTAAACTCGCCCCTAAAGGAATGATTTAGCACAGAGAGGCCAAGAGGCTTCGACTGTGTGGGTGAAAATAAAACTGCCTTTCTTGTGTTGACAGGCGGACTGGGGGCCTATTTCTGAGGGCCAGTCTTTGAGAGTCCACCATCAGGGATGCGTTGAAGTGCCGAGCCCTGCTGTGCAGCACAGGGGAGACGGAAATAGCGGCATCGACGGTTTCCAACTGACTGACCAACTGTCACGCAGCTGGCCACCCAGCGGCGGCAGCATCAGCAGCAGCGCTTGACGCCAGTACCTGAAGATAATATTCTCCAGGTCAAATGGGTACTCAATGATGCCGGTGGTGGGCACTCGAACCCGCAGCACGTCCTGCTGAGTGGGCACGTACCCCTGTGTTGCTATTCGCTCTAAATCACTAAGGTAACTGTGGAGGGGGAGGGAACACATGACAGAGATGCACATGTAGGCAAAAAACCACCAGCCTCAAAGTTATGAGACCACACACACACTCTATATGCTTTGTACAGATACACAAATAGTTGCTTTCTGTGAAAAATATACTGTTACATAAATATTCATATAAGCAGTAAAATACAGAAATAAGACTATGCATGATCTTAAATAATCTCAGTCCTCCATCTTTTAGAGAGTCTGAAATGGACTGATGCAGCAGGTCGCTGCGATATCATCAGTTGTTTATAAACCACTAAAACTTGTTTCCTTTCCTCCACTTGAGTGCAGTCAGAAAGCTATACAAAAAATTTAGAGGCTGCTCTGTCATTTCCACACGCAGAGTAAATATCCAGTCATTCAACGTGGACGTACTATTTGGTTGAGTCGGAGAGCTGGTACTCTCTCCTGCGGTCGTAGGCCTCCTGGATGCCAGGATCGGCCCACAGCATTTTTATCGCTCCGATGTACGGCTGATCAAATGATGACACTTTCTCCACATCCACCTCGCGCACCAACTGGGCATTATTCTGAGAGAAAAGGAACAAAGCAAAAGAGAAAACTTTGACACAGCAGTTTGACACAGTGCTTTTTGGTTTTATGTGCAACTAAATCCGTCACTAATTGCTGTGTAAATACAAAATATTTCCAAAAATATCTAAGGCGTGTTTTTTTTTTTATGAATTGTTTTTTTTTTTATATCCAAGTCAACATATTTATGTAGTGAACACATCCACAACCTCTGTACTGCTAAACCGTCACAGGCCACAGTTCACTGGAGGTTAGCAGTTCCATGGCATTTACTTTACATCCTATTTTACTGCCAGATTTATGATCTATTTAAATGTGGTTTGCATGAGATAAACTGGGCATACAAGTGCTGGACTGAGCAGTTAGGCACAGTGATTACTGGCCATGCTGACAGTGGCCTGGCAATTCATGGTGGACTGACTGAGAATTCACACTAAGACACAGAGGAGTCTCTGTGGCTTGGAATAAATTTTTTTGTTTATTAGCAACACACCAAACTTCATCCTGCTCATCAGTTAGCCGGTCCGCTAACAGACTGAACAGTAGCAAGAGTTGTAACCAACACACCAAAGCAAGGGTGGACAATATGACAATATTAGACTGTGAAGGAGCAGAGAGATTGTAGTAGCCTATCGTCTATAATCTATGCATTGTCGGCCATGATGACACATCAGGTTTTTTTTCCCCTCAGCAAAATCACACTATTTGCTAGTCTGCCTCAGACGTTTGATTGATGGATGACGGATCCAATATCAGTGGCTGATGAATCGTGAGCAACGTGATGCATAATTTGTGTGCCTGCATTATCCAATGCAAAAAAAACCTACCCCACTTTTCATCCTGGATTTACTCGAAAATTGAATTTTGCACAAAGTTTGGGCTACATCATCTGATAGAGGAGTTATTAGACTAATTTTATGACCCATAGTGGATTCAAATTCATTTTTCTTTTCTGTACACCTTTAAGGATTGCGTATTTTATGTGTTTTTTCTATTATTACGTAGCCAATGTTAGCATGAACAGCTATTTACCTAAACATGATTTGTAAGAATTTATGACGGTAACCAAGTGAATTCACATCAGACCCAGAATTAAATGTTTTTTTATGCACAAAAACATGTGACAAAATTTTCTTCTAAAATTAGCAACACCTAGCCTGTCAGACAGACTATATCATTAAAATGTATAGTCTGGCAATGGCCGGTAGACCTCGGCTCAATCCGGGGGGCGGGGTGAAGGCTGTCTTTCAAACTGCCTCTGCACGCAATAGGGTAGCGCTACGACTAATCAGAGCAAAGAGCAGGACGACGTTAGCCTGACAAGCCAGACTATGATGCTTAACGTCAGCGTGTTAAGCCCGCCCAACGACTCTCTAAACAGATAGAGCGCTGTGATTAGTGAACACAAACGGTGTTCGAGACTCAAAAAGTTCCATTCTTGTACAACCCCAAAGTCATAAAAAGAGGATGAATGAGAAAATGAGCTCGTTTCAAATGACACATGCCACACAAACCAATATTAATCCAATGTGTTTAATATACAAAACAATATTTTCATCGCAAGTGCTTGACAGTACGTACCTTGTTTTGTTCATACTTGAATGGGATCTTGAGCGTCTCCGTTGCACGGATCATGGACTGCATGGAGGTGAAGATGTTCTGGTACACCAGTTTGGTAAAGCCCTTCTTGTCTTCATCTGTGTAGCCTGACCCATGGATTATTCTCATCTGCTTGATGAAAGTGCTCTTGCCACTCTCTCCAGTACCTGAGAAGAGGAGACAAAAATACAATGTTAGTTAGTGGTCAGAGGGAGATATGCAGCAATGCTGATGGAGTGAAAAGCTAGAAGTTCTCTTGCTACTTTTGCAAGGACTCTGGAACAAATGACAAAGTTATAATCACCTGCTGTAATCACCAATGTGAGATGTGCTGTAATTATTATGTGCAGATATACAGTAAATGGGAAAAATATTGAGTATAATGTGAAACCTGGTAAATGAGACAATGTGAGGAATAAATAACTATGTATTGAATTCAGGCACTTTTCTTTCAAAGGACAGCCACATAATCAATTAAAACAAAATGTATCATATAATCACGTACTACGTCTTCTGCTGAGCAAACTAGGCAAAACAAAGTAAAGACTCAAGCGTGATCTCAGCTCAACAGGGTGATTAAAGTGTGACTGTATTGTGGCATAAAAAAAAAAAATCGTATTTCGGTGATAAAAAAAAAACTGACCTGTCTTTTCAACAGAGCGACCTTGTCTCCCCACCTACACCCTGGTGCTGATATACAAGACTGTGAAAGAATCCGCACCATCATGCCCCCAGGCAGTGGTCCAGACCTCAATACCAAACCCAGTCTCTGTGTTTTACCAATACAGGCTGCTCTGCTGAACTGGTCATTTTTTCACATGGTGTCAGCTCCTGGTTCACAGTAAAATGTTCCCATGTGTTCTCACACATGGGAAAAAAAAACTATGTGTCCTCCAGTGTTTTCTTTTTATTGTTACTATACTGGTGCACTCGGGGGCAGAATGGCCTCCACATGTAATTCTGATGTAATGTAAGAGTTGCATAACGTGATGCAAGTGACTCTAGATAAGACTTAAAGCCTAAAATATATATATGACAAACATGTCTGTGTCTAAATGTAGTCTAGCCATTTCCTGCAAATCAAAAAGCATCTTGTCATCTAAGTTCTAGTGTCCCGCCGTGCGCCTTGCATGGTATTGGTTGTGGTTTGGTCACTGGCCCGACTGCCAGTCTGGGTAAGAGGAGCAGTCCCAAGTAACCAGATGAGGGCTGCACGGCTCACCTCAGCTCAACAAAGAGCTGGGTAAACTGAGTTCACTCCTCCATTTTTGCATCACAGTGACCATGCATATGCACATGTGCATAAAAGACACAGGCAGAGAAAAAGACAACTTGCACATGCGGGGGAAAGAGACACACTGAGCCCCACAGATCCTTCTCACACACACCAACATCTCCATGAGAGCTTCCACCGCAGGCTCTGTATCTTTATATGGGCATATTCTGTGAGCAAACTACCACTCTAGGCTTAGGAGATGCCAGAGTCAGAATGAAGGCATCAGAGCTTTGTATACTGTGGTAATCAACCACAGAGGAACATTCAGAAGACAAGACAGGAAACCCAAATTCAACCTCTAGTTTCGCTGTCTCTTCAACAATCCTCTTCTCTTCCACCCCCATTTCACCACCTATTTTCTTCCCCTACAACCCTCCTCCAGCGCTCTACTGTACTTCTCACCTCTCCAACTCACTTCACCCAACATTCATGCCTGAGTTGCTGCAGTTTCAGACCGTAAGAGTTTCACTTTTACCGCGCACTGCTGTCATGCGTGCGTGCATCTCTCTCTGTGTGAACGACAATAACGGAGAAACGGCGCTATGCAGAGATGAATGAATGGAACGATATTGCGTTGGTCGAGCCAAAACAAGTCGCAAAATCTATTCGTGGCGGACGTAATTCATTTGTGGCGGGTCGCCACGAATAAATGAATGTGTGGGAAACATTGCAATACTCTCTGGTCTATACCTTTGACATTTCTTTCTTTTTTGTATCCAGAGAATGAGCAAAGTACAATGTAATACTCCCACAGCCCAAAAGACTGCAGCCTGAAGAACAATTTCATGCAAATGATCGATTAATCAACACACAACACATAGTTTCTGCATCTGCATAGCTGTGAGCATCATCATTAGCGATGTTCCTGATGACGAATTTCCCTGTCGATTCAATTGGAATTTAAAAATTTGGATTAGTTGACTGGTCCTAAAGCAAGAAAACACTCACAAAACAGTCACATTTCCAGGGTGAGCTGAGTAACATTTTCAGAGCAAGCTGGATCACAGTGTCTGAGGCTGTACTCTGGCACAGCAGTGCCTTTTCCTAAATTACTAATGATCATCAGCATGTTAACATGCTCACAGTGATGAAGCAAATATGCTAATGTTTAGCAAGTACATTTACCATGTTTCACCAACTGAGTTAAGTGAGTCAGCACGCTGTCATTTGCAAATAACCACTATGTAAACCTGCAGAAATGTACTCATCAGGGATTATCTGTTGAGCAAATAAATAAAGTTTTGGCAGCTCATTGAGATATTTCACTCAAAGCGAAAACTCTACGCCAAGCCGACTAGTGACACTGATAATGTTTACAGCTAGACTGTCTGAGCAAAAGCTGTAGTGGCTGATTAGATAAATGGAATGTGCTCTGTGTTATAAAGTACAGCTGGCATTCCCAAGGCAAAGTAGCTGAAATGTCTTCGAAGGATGAGTAGAGTCAAGTTTGACTGTCGCTGACTGAAGAGCACAGTTGAGTGTACAGTGAAGGAGTGCCCCGAGCGCTGCCTGCCCCCTAACCAGACAGGATCTTTCACTGTGGAGAGCAGGTCAGGCAACATTGGAGTTTCCCCTTCAGACAAAGTATGTCTTTGACAGAGGGACATAAATAGCAGTTGTTAAGAAACAGCACGGGAGCGTTCGCTTTCTCAATGGCTGAAGCTGGGCAGAGTTAGCGGGATGTGAGGGGCAGTCAGTGGAAGTAAAAAAATTAAAAATTCAGATAATATTTTCCCTGTTTTATTGTTCTTCACTGGCTGCAGATAGAGACAGGTTTCAAACAAGCAGAAAAATGCAGGAAGTGGACGCTGGATAAATACAACATCCATGTGGGTTAATTGTGTACGCGTGTGTTGGCGTATCCATGTGTATTTGAATTTTCCAAGCACACACACACACACACACACACACACGACCAGAGGAGAGGGGCATGTCTTGCAGGCATGATCAGCTTAATTCAACAGATCTCATTGTTCTCCTGCCTAACTGGAAAACCCAGCAGAAGCATTTCTCACGGACAAGCTACTGTACATTCACTGGAGCTACTCCTGAGGGGTAATGTTAGTTCCCATGGCAACTCCTGCTCTGGACTCATAAATACATGGCAGAAAACACCAGCTGATGGGCCCAGCTGATAGGCTTCAGTACGTCTCCACAGAGCAGAGCCAAACATGCAACTTTAGCGTGCATTTTTTAATCCCACAACGTCGTCTGCCACTAACTCTCCTCCCAGACAAAAGGGAATTTACAAAGGAAGCAAACAAGTGAAATTAAGATTTGAATCTCATGCATCTTATTTAGCCTACGGAAATATCTAATGGTTTACTGATCATTTCAAAGACGGGAATTCAGACCACATATATTTGGATAGATTTTTCTTACAGTAACATAATGGCTTATAGTTTCAACATCATGTATTCAGTGGTGATTCAGTTTCACAATTCAGTGCTTAGTTGACAAAAGATTCAAATTATTATGGCTACTATTTGCCCCCCCTCCCAAAAAAAAAGGAACATCATGCATGACTATGTAGGTGAGAAATGACATAGCACAAAACTTGTAAAAAAGCAACCCAATCAAAAGCATTGGTCAAAGACTTGGGCGAGACGATAATGGCTAAATTCAAAATCACTCAATCATTAATTGGACTTTTTTGCCTCGATTACGATCAATGACCCATTATTACAAGCTGATCGCTCTGCACAGCTGGCTTGGTGTTTGAGTTTTCCTCCCTGTCTCTTCCTTGTAGTGGACAGGATGGGGCGGTGTCACGTGACTGCATCAGTAGTAGGACAGAATTAAAGGAAGACCGAAGTAACCGACACAGGATTACGTCCATTAGAGGCTATAAATGTCGGTTTTGATTATTTTTTATTAATTTCCCAGCCCTTCCAAGGACTCGGTCATATCCCTGCTATGCTGTCAGCTTCCAAAAGCAGCCACTCCTACCTTTCCCATGGTGCAACCTATAAGTATCTTTTCATAGCGCCCTCACTGCTTGTTTAAGTCCCATATCTTTCAAATTTGATGTGGTCACAGTTTAAAACAAAAGCAGTACAAATAGTCTATAATTTGAGAAAATCCCTGACAATGAAACAAGGTTCCTCCCCTCCCTTAAGAGTTGAGTTATGTCATTGGACGACACAGTACATCAAATTACAGTCAGCCATCTCTGCTTTTCTACAAGAAAAATAAGGTGTTCCTCTGCAGCCAATGTCCACTTGTTGAGACGCAGCTACAAAACATGTGAAATGAGGCCAAATATATACAATATATACCATATACAAAGCAGATAAAGCACTGGCTTCACAACATGAGGCCGATGAGAACCAACAAAGGCTTACCAGAATACCTCAAGCCATTTTGAAATCCCCAACACAGCAAAGTGAGGAGAAGCCCAATAATCACAGAGCCGTGACCGTTAACCGAGGCAGAACCGTGTCACTCTGGCCACATCATGCACTGACCAGGGCATTAGTCATTCTGCTAAATAACCATTAACTCACAAAGACCGGGAGAAAATAGTTTAAACAGATCTGTTTCATTGCTTCGGGCCAGCTGGAGGCCACAGCAGACATTTCAGCTCCGGTTTACATGAAGACTAATAACTTGAAGCAGAGTTTGGCATCCACGTTGAAAGGGAAAGAACAAAAGGGAGTCGAGGAGACAAGAGGGAGGTGCAAAGTGTGACAGAGTGGGAGAGAGGGGCGCTCTGAGTAAATGATTCCTTAAAACTTCCCCAAGCACATCAAACAGGAAGCTATGACCACTTGAGCTCAGTGTTGGGAAAGGCTCGCTGAAGGCTTGTCTGACCGTGTGGAGCTAAATGACTGAATGACTGTCTAGAGGCCTGTTCCACCGGCAGGAACTTTTCCAATAACATTTTTCAGAACCTACGCTCTATTTTAACCAGAGGAGCCTCGTTCTAGGATTCGTTCCTTGATCATTGTTTCCAAATCTCAAAAGACCCATTCTCCATATGCACTTGTGTTGGTGGAGGAACTACTGGGGTCAACCTTGTCATAGGCTACTTGCCATCATTGAGATGTCTATTCTTTCCAATAGAAAGCATCACAATGAGGCAAAAAGTAATAAGATACACAATAGGGATGCAAACAATTAATCGATTATCGATTAATTGTCGATAAGAAATTACTCGATTAAAATAAATTACTTGCAATTAATTGCGTTTTGAACCCGTAATTCCCCGCCAGTCCGCGTGAGGGCGCGCTTGACGCCAGACGTACTTGACGCAAACGCGGGAACACAAGCGAAGCAGGGCTCTGACGACAACAACAACAGCGGAACACTGGGTACGTTTACATGGACAGTTTCAATCGGGTTCAGAAAGGTTTGGGAGACCAAACCGATTGAAAATACTTCATGTAAACACCTCAAACCGTTCCATTTAATCCAACCCGGTTGAAATTCCAACCAGTTTGAAGGGGGTGGTTTAAACCTTTTCCAAAGCGATCTGTCTGTCATGTATACACTTGAAGCGGGTTGATCCCTGGCTGCATTCGTTGACGTACGCATGCATGCACGTTATACGAGCCGTGCCTGCCTGGCTGTCACTCAAGTGAAATGTCCGTGTAGCCTAAAAAATGTCGAGCAAGAAATTTCATAACGGACTGGCGGGTCATACGAAGTTCTGTTTCCACTCGTTGTCCGAAAATATATGCAGAGAGAGGAGGAGGAGGAGGAAGCGGTGCGCCGCCGGTGTTGTGCCGAAAAGAGACTGCCTGCCCAAGCTATGTGCCCAAGCAGTCGTTTTCTGTAGGTAGTCTCTTATCAGCTCAACACCGGCAACATACGGTACGCACTCCCGACTCCAGTCCAAACGCTCTCTCTTCTTTTCCTGTTAAAATTAGTAATATGCCACGCTGCTGTTTAATACGGACAAATATTATGACAGCAAAGACTGTGCTCAACAAACGATGCATTTCGGCACAGCCGTAGCACTTCCGTAATCAATACTGTTGTAACCATAGTAACGCAATCACTCACGGCTGCGGGCACATTCGAAGCGTTTGATTTGTCGGCGCATGTAAACACCCAACCAGTTTACTTTGTAACCCATGTATACGCTCAAGCTGAAATCTTCAACCAGATTGATTTAAACCAAACCTTTCTGAAAGAGATTGAAACTGTCCATGTAAACGTGTGGGTACGTTTACATGGACAGTTTCAATCTCTTCTAGGGATGTTTTTGTTTTGTTTTACGAAGACAGACATATCTCATCAGGCAGCCTATATTTTAAGTTAAAACTAGAGCTACGACAATCCAGTCATGTTATTGTGATATTGTCACATTTCCCATTTTAAGGGGGATTATAAATGCTGCTAATAGTCCACATGTGACACCTTATTTACTTTTCTGAATTTATTTTATTATGCTGCTAAGAGACAGTGCACTAATTTATTTTCATGTTAAAGTAGCCTACATAGTATTGTATTCTTCTATTCAGGAATGTATTTTTTTTTATGCTGCTGCTATTAATGTTTCCAATGTCGCACATGAGAGATGAGTGTAATATTTTGATATTTTCTATTCAGAATATGTTTGATATTCTACCAAAATGTTATTCCCTGCCCTCAAGTGAGCCCAGAATAAATCTTTGATGAAGGAATATGATTTGCATTTTTTTTAACATAAGGAAGATAACATTTTACGTTACATCTACAGTAGATAGAACCTATTCAGAGGGAAATTCAGGTTCTTAGAAAAATTGCCGCTTATCAATTAATCGATCATCGATCGATAAGATGAAACAACTATCGATTAATGAATTACTCGATAATTTGCATCCCTAATACACAAACCTTTCGAACTCTAGAGTAATTAACCACCAAATGTTAAGGGAAAGATGCACTTTTTATTCAACTGGATTTATTTGAAAGCTAGAGTTAAAGCAGATATCAGCGATCCGGTCGTTTTGGCTAATGCTGCGTTCAAGGCAGGCTTTTGAAACCGTAAGTTCTGGCTTCAAGTCACAACTACGACTTAGAAGCGTTCCAGGTAACCTGTAACTCGTGTTTTTACCGACCTGTTGCCTCTGAAAGTGCACTATAACGGCCTCTCGTAACTTCCGACCCATGAACTCGTACCAGATCGAACTGGTACGACTTCACAGGTCGGAAAAACACAAGTTACGAGTTTCCTTGAACGCACCATGAGTTAGCAGCCCCCGCCCTCGTCATGGATCTATTGGTCCTCGTCCCTACGTCACCACATTCACGCGCATCCCTTGGCTGCACACACAGCCCTTCATGCCGTTCTCTCTCCTCATTGGATAACGCTTGTATCCCACAAGGAAAGTTTTCTCCTGGGTTTACAGCAGAGCAGAGTGACTGAGAGACCCGTGTTTCGGCTGAAACACTCCATGTAAGTGATTGCTGACGGAAAATAGGACTATTTAGGACTTATATTAACAAAAACATTCTGCTGATATCTGCTTTAAATATCGAATAACAGTCATGATTCATATTTTTATGATGGGCCTCCTTATACCCCATTTGAAGATCTTTCATTTATTCAGTGTAATTAGCAGAGAAAAAACACAGAGCAGTGTTTTACCCATTCCACTATGGTTGAACAAATATCACACTGGCACAAGTTAGTCACAAACCACCCCATAAACACTTTATGAACACCTATGCCATTCATTGACTACCAAATGTTCTGAGGTTGTGGTTCTTGAGATGTGGTGGAAACACAAAACGTACATGACAGACTTCACTAAAACACCAGTTGCAAACTTCACTGTCTGACAGGACTGGCTGTCTGGCTGGTGGCACCAGTCCAGATCTGTAATGGCCCAGACTACAGGAAGTTTGGGTCAACTTATACACAATACTACGCTCTCAATAGTCGGAGGAGAAATCAGGTTAAGGACACTTAATCAGTACCAATGTTCAACCCAGATTATCTGATGATGCAATTAGCTTTTATTTAGCTTTTTCCCCGCTTTTTTTTTCTAATTGCAAAGTATTGCTAATGCCAAGACAAGTTGTTGCACCACAGTCTAATTTGTTTACATCTGTTTCCTGATGAAATCACGTGAGATGAGATCACATGAGGTGGTTCATTGCTCCCTGTGGCATGATAATCTTAATAATTGCCATGTGGTGTGTATAGTAGTGTGTGATGTGACATTATTTTCAAATCCTCTGTGCAGATGTTTGAAATTAAAGACAAAAAAAAACTGTGAAGTTTTTCCTGATGTGCGTGATACAACCCAATTTCAAATCGGTTAAATCCTGAAGCCCAGCCCTGCTTTACTTGGACACTATGGTGACATCCCATCATCTTCACTAAACATAATAATAGTTCATTTTTACTGTTTTGAAATAAAATGTACAAATTACACACAAAATGTTCAATTATTACATTTTTGACCAGTATATTATTTCACAGTCATGGGTAGTTTGCAGTTTACTTGTATTTAATTGCATTTTACCATCAGTGGTTCCTGGACTGCATTACAGTGAATGGCACTCTCTCTCTCTCTTTTTTTTCTTCTTTTTTTTTTATAAAACACATCCTCTCGTTTTTGTTTTGTTTTTTCCCTTTACTTGGCTGGGTTCGGGCGGCTTCTCTGCTCTACTTTGTGCTGTCTCAGCTGTTTTGGAGCGAATACATGCAGAAGAAAATGTCCAATTCCGATTTCCAATCACATTATCTGGGTGTCTTAATTGGAGTTGAAAACTAGACTAAACGTGTTTACATCAATGCAGTTGTCCAGTTATAGTCGGATTAAGGCAATAATTGGTTTTTTTCAAGTGCCATGTACAGTAAACGTACTTCATGTTTCTGGATGTTCTGTTTGTTTGCAATAATTTACAGCAGGAGAGTTGCTGGCATCAGTCTGTTAAAAGAAATGTGCATTTCGAAGCTGTCAAATATCCTTAATCTGGTACACATTTATGAGTAGTGTAGATGGACTGACGGGCAGCAGGCGCTAACACCAACATCTAACAGGCCAGGCCATTCCTGCAGCTAACTGTCCATGTTGTAACATTTACACTTACATCTTCATTTCACTTCAAAGATGGTCTGAATGACTATCATTTTTCACATGCCTTCTTAATAAGAGGGACTGGAGGGAATAGGTAAGATCCAGCTTCCCCCTGTGCTGCATTTGGACATTTGAAATGTGTCTGCATGGAGCGAGTGAACTACGAGGGCACATCTACTGTAGATCTATGATGAGAGAAAGAATGAAAGAGACAGAGAGGGGGGCAGCAAGCACAGGATCTCTATCCCAGTTTTGAGAAAATTCCTGGCATACTTTTCCTTCTAGAGGACTTGGATGTCAATTTAATCATTTTGCCTATTTTGGTTCCCATTTAATCAAAATGCTTGTCGCGCTGGAACAACCATATTTCCCACTGGACACAGGTTTTTCAGTTCACACACACCATCAAGTAATTGTGATCCATCTTCAACCTCACTTCCTTTTTCCTAGTTCAAAACTTTGTTGGAAACTTGTCCACCGCTCATGCGTTGCTGTGTAAACACGCCAAAGAAGTTTTTTGTCAAGTTCAATTTGTTCATTGGGATGCCTACATCAAAATGAAACATTAGGGATGCACTGATATGAAAACCGATATCCGATATGAATTTTTCTGTTATGGCCGATAATCGATATTTACCGATATCGATATGTGTTGTTTTGTTTTTTTTAAGTTTCTGAGATGATGCAAACTGGATTTTTGAATGTCTTCCTTTATTTTCAGAATGTATTTTACTTCCAAATAACAAGGTTACAGGTTACACATGGCCAAATCCCCCTCCCCCTCCCGAAACAGCAACTAGACGGATATACATCGGTTGTGCATATCGGCCCAATTTTACTCATCCGATACCGATACCGATATGTTAAAAATGACGAACATCGGCCGATACCGATATGATTGCCGATATATCGTGCATCCCTAAGTGACACAACTAATAAAACAGCTGCTGCAACTAATATATAACCATTCATACATCATTATTATCAGGTGATTAATGTCTCTCAGAGTCAGTCAAGAATATCAACAATCCAGTCGTTTTCAACCAGTCTGCTTTTTATTTAGATAAAATAAAGATACACCTCAGATATGACTCGTGGCATTAATATAATATGAGAAGGTTTTAACATGTCAGTAATAGCACAAGCAGACAGGCAGTGACATGAGTGGGACTAGGTAGTCGTTCACAGACCTGACTGCCACATAACTGCCGAAACTCTGGGTGTGTCAACATCAGTTTGCTCAACCAACAGAGCCACCAGACAAACAGTGCAGAACTACAAACACCTACCTGCCTTGCCTTCGTACCACTCGGTGAAACTCAATCTACCAGACACAAGAGTTTAAGATTGCATTTGTATACTTATGAAAAAAGAGACATTTGGCTTGGCTGAAATCGCACAGGTAAAGTTAAACCACATACACAAAGTGGACCACAATTTCTCTGATGTCACAGCCAGGATCATGGATCATGGGCTCTTTGTCAGAGCCGCTGTCACTTAAGCTTTAATTAGTTCAAGATCATTTTAAAATGTTAAAAATAATTAACCGAATAAAACAAGCCGGGGGATTAAGGCACCCGCCAGTGAAATACAGAACAGTCCAACACATTATAACCTCCAAAATGACTATGTACTTTTGTTGATGTTTTAAAACTGAGCATCATGCCCTTGATGAGGGTATTTATCAGGATTTACGAGGATGAAGCTCTCACATTGTGACTGGTGCTATGACCCAAACCAGCTAATCAGCATTTTATAACATTTCATTCTGTTGTCGCCTAACAAGCTAAAGGAGCTTCTACGCACACACACACAACTAAACCAGCTGTACCATTGGTTCCCTGTGCTAAAGAGAGGTACACCTTTACTATGATCTTGACATACCTACATACTAACACTTTTATTTGCACTAGGGATGTGAACGTGTGTACATGTGTAAACGTTTACACAGAAAGAAACAGTATACGTTTAATAAAAATCCCTAAACGATACACAATTTTTCATACATATGTTTTTATACATTGACCCAAATATAAAAAGTCTGAAAAAGACGGGTCATCTTATATACCTGTGCAAATCATCGGGTGACACTAAATAACGTCTGCCCAATGAAGTCAGAGCTTTTATTTCTCTCACACTCACATACCAGCGACCCGTAGAGATGCAGCCGCACCTGAGAGGACGATTTGACGATGGCGGACCAACGCTACCATGTACACGTCTAAACAGAAAGCATTGCACAGTTTACACGTCATATTTTAGTACACGGTCACATCCCTGATTTGCACTGCATCTGTAAATGATGAAAACGGATGAACTATGTAAAGAAACAAAACTGAACACTTAACTAAAACGGTCTTAGCTAAGGAGTCGTTTTCAGGACAGGTTTTATCAAGTATTCAATCAGGACTGCACCTGATTATTTTAACGACCCATTCATTCATTTGATCAGATTATTTTTTAATAGTTTATTCTGTCTCACCAACAAGCAAAAAATTTAATTATTCACATTGAACTGATATGACAGTGAAGCAGTAAATCCAAAAAGAATCAGCTGCCGAAAGCAAGCAAATGGTGTTTTTACTTAATAATGGATTGGTCATATGAAAAATTTTATTTTAACTAAATTATCTTTCAGCCAACTAATGATTTCAGCAATACACTGGATGTCAATACTTGTTGCCCAGGACAAGAGACAAAATACTACACCAGAAATTGCAGGCAATGCCTCCTTCTGACAAGAAAAGGTGCCACACAAGTTACACTGGGTCAAGAAATAAATAGATGTCCTGGCTGTAACTTATTAGCAGTGTAATGAAAATGTATTCAGTATCTCGCTGGTAGTCATGACGTACAGGCAGGATAACTGGGTGAAAGGGTTTGATCTGTTTAGACATAATTTACTGCAAAGTGGAACAAAACAGAAAGTATTTCAATACAAACAATGTGATACTGGCTAAGATAACTGGCAGTTAGTTGGCATGGTCACACCAGAGAGCCAGGCCAGGCTGTATGAGTCTAGCAAATTTGAGATTTCTGGGAAATAAGCTCACGTGGGTGATGATTAGCATTATCAACCTTGGCTGCGAGTCAGTCGGTGCTGGTAGACATACAGCTGTGGGAGTAAGGATACAGGAAGGCATCTGCCAACTCTGCCTTCGGTATCACTATTGTGCCTGTGAGGATAGCTGGGATAGCACAGGGCAGCCCTAATGATGACCCAGGATGCTACTGTACGTTCACAAGCTCTCGCAAATCTCTTTTGTGGTATCCTAACTCTCCGTGTGTGTGTGTGTGGGTTGTTCATCCGTATTGTCTGAAATTTTGTTATTTCTACAGGAGCCAGCCATGGCTGCCGTTTCCTTGGCAGCAGCTAACAGGGATCCAAATAAATATGGCTAACACAGGGCTTATCTGTTTGGCTTACTGTTAAGACCTACTAGGAGAAACCATAATAGGCGTAGGTAGGCTCCATGCATGAGACATCCTTGGGTGTTGCCAAAAAACAAACACTCATTAACCCAGAAACTACCAACCTGTCTGAGCGGTGTGCACATTGACAGATGAAGTGTGTGCTCAGTGTGTGTGTGTGTGTGTGTGTGTGTATTCTGCATCCTGACTCCTATTTCTATTACAAGTTCAAGTAAATCCATACTGCTTATCCTTGTAGAGCCACAGCGGGGAGGAGGAAACGGTACAGCCTTTGGCCGGCTTGAAAACCCATGTTGTTACTGTTAAAACCTCATGGCTGTATTGAATGTTTCTTATATCGAAATTAGACCATGATGTGACTACTGCATATGAAACGGGGGTTGCCGCCTGTACCCACAGTTCCTGACACCCGTCTTTGCGGCTCTCGCCAGCTATAAGAGCTTTGTAGCATCATTCTGCTCATTTTTTAGCCATCCAACCTGCAATTTGACTATTTTTGTTCACTCTTACTGCTGATCTCTGTGTGCTCAAAATCAAACAACCAACAGTCAAAGTGAGCAAAATGCTGGTGAACATGGTGGAGCCATGGTGGAACTAACTACACTGACAATAACAAAAGGTTGTCTTTGTTTGAGGTAAGTCAAGACACTTCTTTGATAACAATCTGATGGAGACTAAATGAGTCTTGTTGCCTTAGATTTGACCTTTAAAAGTTATAAAATTATGAGGAAATAATAAATTTTTCAGAGACTGATCCTCAAGCTTACACAATGCTGACTGGGCAGTTTCAGATTTTTGTTTTTCAAAAACATAGCCTTCCACCAATCAGCCACAGCATTAACTGGCTGTGTCTACCATGTTAATGTCGCTGCTGATTGGCATATTTATGGTTACTGGATTAGTCCAGTGTTCCTGACTTGCCTGATTTAAAACAGGTTTTACAATATACACAGAGAATAATGATATGTCACACTTGTGGAGCATTGCATTAGTGCACATTAGTACACGTTTTACAGGTTTTTCCATCCATATGATTGACTTAACCTTGAGTCAACAGTAGATCTACATAGAGGTGACTCACTGTCTCAAGTCACTGTTTGCACACTTCTACAATGCGTAACATAAACTTTTCTGTCTCCAACACTACACTTTGTACTAATTTTAACAAGGTACTTTCATGGCATAGTTTTTATAGTTACTGCAATATAGACACACACATAAAAACACAAAAGTGGGTGCATCAAAGTCTTCAGAAAAATACATCAGGATGATAATATTTTGTCATAAATAGAAAAGCATTTTCTAAAGACAGAACATATTCAAGATGAAGGGGAAACGAAACTTAATTCTGATAACTGTCAGCTAGCCTATATGATAACTGATGCTACTGAACAGGAAGCAAACACCTCATCAGATCCTCTACGTATGTCAGTGTTCAACTGATAATTTCAGTTAGTGAAAATGTAAAAAATTAACATCAGCCCTAAAACAGTTACAGTCATTCCCACAAATCTTTTTAAATGCTCCTATTTACTCAGCTCACAAACTGGCGTTGTTACTGCAGCTCCCTGGGCTCCTGCTGCACACATTTAATTACTTGTGGCTTTCATTAGCTACAGATCAGGAGGCAGAGAACTCCTCTGACCCAAACTCTTCCTCAGCCTGCATGTCTACCATGCATTAGCTAACCACACCATTGAGAAAAAACCAGCCTGTTGCTGATAAACAGCTGGAATAATTGCCACAGCTTAAAACATCAAACAAAACCACCAATGCTCCATATAGGTAGCGCAGAAGGATTTCGCACTGCTTCAAACTAAACTTCAAACAACTACAGTATAACCGCCACATTTAAATAAAAGGTTTCCAAGCTTCTTACTCAGTTCACAGCAGTGTAATAAACAAATGTGAGTCAAAGCAAACCCCAAGCTTGAGTGCTTGCAAGCTGAAAACTGGTTCAGAGATATTGCTTATGATCTACCAGCAACATTTATACAAACAAAAAAGTTTGACACTTTTGTTTTTACCCTGTTAGTGACAAAAATACAGAATTCAACTGTGTATTTCAGATGTAACAAGCCACGGCAGATAAAAGACTCCAGCCTGATACATATGCAGCCAAAGACAAAATAAAAAGCTACACTAAGTGTGAAGGTCTGTAGCAGAATCAAAGAGGTCCATAATGAGTACCAAATGAAGCAATATAGTGCACTACAACTCACTCTGTAGCTGGTGTTTACGACCTTCGATACGTAATATATAATGTGACAGCTGACTCCCACCATAAATTCTACAAAGACTGCTTTAACATTTTCATCAAAAAACTTGGGTTGTGAGGACAGAGACGTCTTCCAAACCCATCTTTTTCAATGAGTCACATTTGGAGCATCTCATATGTGAACAGGAAAAGCAGGACAATAACATTTTATCTCTGCCAACAACACTTTTATATTTCTAATCAATGTTTGGCAATACGTCGACCAACAGATGCCTTTTGTGTGTTGCCAACCGTTAACACATGAAGAAAACCAAACGACTTGGACCCTTTAATGCTGTAAGTGGAGAAGCGGTATGTCGACACAAAGACGTCATAATACGCCAGAAAATAACTGATTCCAAACACTTAGATGCCTGTTATTCCACATTTACTACTTATTTATATATCTGCATTAGAAGGGTATTGATCAAAGGTGATCAATAGAGGCCAGAGGCCCTGCCATACAATATTGTTGTGATATCAAAAACATTGCAATACATACCGGTATTGGGATTTATTAGCTTTTTCAACTGAAAATGATGTCTCCAAATGAAAACAGTGTTAACTCTAAATTCATTTAGCAGTGGCGGCCCGCCATTCCTAAATCCTAGCCGCCGCTTCAAATTTCTTTCTTTCTTTTATTTGTCGCAAATACACCACCGCCACATGTCTCCACCTCCAAAGCAGAGACCTGCACTGCACCTCGTGAGTACTAAGGTAAACTACAGATAACTATCTCGCTCAGTATCTACCCTTTGCACCTCGTCTGCACCTCGATGACAGACTACAGCGTGTTTTTCCGCAGAATCATTCAGGTGACAGAATAACAACAGTCACAGGACAGATCAGTGGTCGCTGTTGCCGGTGTGTTTTTACCACTCCTAAAAAAAAAAATCCTAGAGGAAACACTGAATAAGATAAACTTCTGAGTCTGTTCATCTCTCTTGGGTGGTTTTTATTGAGGCATAATGGGATTGTCAAGAAAACTACATGCATTTGACAAACTGAACTGTCAGAACTGTCAAAATTCAATATCATTTTGACAGTAGCTGTACCGTTTAATCAAAAGGCTTTAATATCCAGACTTCTCTGTAAAAAAATAAAAATTCATTATTCTAAATTTGTATGCCATTATGTCACCAAATAATAGGTACAATAGTGCATATAAAACAATTAACCCAAATAACTTCTCATAAACCCAAATAAAGATATTTCCATACAATAGCTTCCATTTTCCATACTTTTCCAGGCCTGGAAATGTATAAAATCAAACTTCATACTTTTCCATACTTGCGTAGGACCCTGTATAATGACTATCCTTTATTTGATTTGAATCATTTCTTTGCCAAATTTTCCTCAATAATGGTTTTGATTGTAGTAAAATGAATCATCGAGCTTTGGAGTGTTGCTCGGCAAAGGCTGGATTTGATTTATATGTGAATGACGTTTTTCATTACTAGGCCTACTGGTATGTAATATTATAAACTAAACAATTAATCAAGAAACCTATCAGCAGATTTATCAATAATTATCACTCTAGGTTTTATTCACAATTGGTAGCCCTTAGCTATGTGTCTGTTCTGGTCCCGCTCCCGCCCAGAGGGAAACGACAGCACACATGAAATTATCTGCTATCTTTTACTAACTCCAAAACATGTACATCTGCCCTCTGGCAGTTCAATCCAAACAACTGCCTAGCGAGATAGACATCAACTATCCCTTAACTACATCAACAACATGTTTCATTACATCACTATAAAATCTGGAATCACCTTTTCCCTGGTGATTTAGTGAGAGTGTGAGAATGACGGCTCATTTCTGAGTGCTGTCATGTGATGTGATGTCATTTCAGTTCCAACGTATCACTTACTGATGTCATTAAAGTTGGGAGTTTGAATTTCCACATTTTGCTCAAAATACCTCGAAAGCTGTCCAACTCACCCCAAAATGCATGAAGCGTGAAGGGTTACATGCCAGTTATGGAGAGCTTGTCTTGTTCTATCCCACTTCCAGACAAGTTCCACTGGCGTCCACTCCACTATTTTATTGTGGCTAGTTTCTCAATGGGTCTTTCTGAAAAGCTATTCTGGTCTAATTTTCTAAACTACAGTACTTGCACTATTACTACTACAAAATATTATATTACTGACACCAAAGCTGTAACAACGATCAATCTTCCTACATTCAATAGCCTTCAGCTTACCTGAGGTTCTGGCAGATATGGCACAACCCATAAATAAGGACTGTTTCAGAGAAAGGAAAACAGAAAACAGAAATTTTTAACAAGCAGCTCTCATTGTCTTTTGTTTGACAGTGCTGGAAGTAAGTTGAAGCAGCTAAATGTGAGATCATCCTTAAAACCAGGAAGTGTGAATTTGGTCACCTGTGACAACAAACCAGAGTTGCTGTTGTGTCATTTAGCATAATACTGAATCTCTGCCCATATAGTGACGCTGTACTGTAGTTAAACCTAAACTTTGAGGTCACTGTAGTAGCGTGCACTATTTTTTTTTAATTAAAAGAAAATGCTCAATGGCTTCACTCTTCCTTAAAAGTGAGACTTGACTGTGGATGGCACAGCCCATTCTCTGGAGAGCAGTTATTTCCCAGAGCAGGCCACCACAGTAGAGGCCTTTTCTAGACCAGACACCGAGAGAGCATTGTCTCCTTTGCAGCAGACTTAATTAAAAATCTACTTGTTCATCATTTAAGCCATGTTTTACAGGCAGATAAAAATACAGGAAAGTGGAAGACAATTAAAGGAAAGGTGTTCAGAGGGAAGTGCTGAAAGCTGGTTGTGCTTTTGCTCAACCAAAGCCACACATGTTTATGATAACTTAATTCAGAATTAGTCAAATCGTTTTATGTACAAAAAAACAAATATCACCATCAACACGTTTAAATTCAGCAGACACAAGATTCACTTTAAGTCTTCACTTAAAACAAAGACAACGCAACTGTCTCTTAGCAATAAAAAACAACAACACTGTATTTCTTAATTGTGAATTGTAGACAATGTGTTACAATAATCAAAATGAAGCCAGGGTGAAGGACTTGACCATACAACACAATACAAACAGGCTAGCAAATAAGAGTCATCAGGTAGTCAAACCAGCCTCCTGCCTCCCTTATCTTATGTGATATCACTGATTTTCAAACATACATCGAAGCTTGTCAACCTCACAATGTTAATAGGTTTTTATATCCCAATCAGAGGTGAAGAAGAAGAAAAGAAAAGGACACCTAAAACAGTAACTAAAGCTGTGATCTAATTATCAGCTGATGAGTTTGTACTCAGAGATACACTCATACTGTACCTGCATATATATCTTTGCAGGTTTCCTTAAATCCCTATATATTATGTTCTTAGCTCCCCTACTACTCCCTCCCTCTGGGATGGAAATGCCATCTGAAACACATCTCGATTTCCCTTATCACATCACAGGCAAATCCTGTGGTGATCATGGTAATAGGTTTTGTGCAGCTGTGGGTGCAGAGTTTTGCATGTGAACCCAATTACAGCACAATCAAAGTTAGCTGCTTTGTGTGTGTGTGGCTGCATGTGTGAGTCTCCGGCCATGCCATGCTATGCCACCTGAGACAGTACGTGAAACAACTGGAAACCGTGCAGACTTACCCAGCAGAAGAAGCTTCAGCTCCCTTCTTGCATCTCTCTTGTCTCGTCGGAGTTGTTTCTCGATCTCAGCGTTGATTCGTTTGGACTCCTTCGCCTCCTCACTCAGGCAACAAGCCATCATGGAGTCTAAAGTCATCACCGCATGAGCTGAAAAGCCCGTCTGACAAGGGCGCCGGGCTACACCTCACACAAAGTATCAAATAAAATATAAAAAAAAAAGACAAAAAATAAAATAAAAAACTGAGCAACAGTTCGTTTTACAGCTACTTATTTCCAGACACTGATAACCGGGGCTTGATGGGCTTGCAGCAGCAGAATCTGGCCTTCCTTGTTGATGGTAAAACTGCTGTCAAGTGTCAAATATTTGACAGCTTAGTCAAAGTCTTGTGTAAATCCTCGGGCTACAGGGACTGACAGCTGATCACAGAAAATTTGCAATGCAACACGTCTGCAAACATCTTAGATGCCTAGCGAAGGTGCAAATAAGCATTTTATTTGATGTTCTTTCGCGAAAGCTAATATTAGTTTATAAGCTAAACGCGGCTAATGTTAAAACCAAGCTAATGTGACAAGTTGATGAATTTTCAGCGTGCCAACACTTAAAAAAAAAATTCTTTCCCGCGTAGCTAGATATCCAGGGCGGATAACACTTGTGAAAAAAAAAACGTTTTTTTTTTTCTTTTCCTTTTTGTCTTGATCTACCAACTTCGTTCCCGGAGATAGTGGGACACAACTGGCTGCCACTGCCACATTTGTACAATCCCTCCGCTAGTTGCCCGGCCGAGCTCAAGCCTAGCCGCCCCGAATCCAACACCGTCCGCCCGCGCAGTGACAAGGAGCGCCCGTCAAACTGTCCGTCCGCCCGACACACACACACACACGGAGAAAAGCTCTCCCAGCGTCTGCACGAAGCCTCGTTACACACCCTGCTGAAATGTACCGCTTCACAACTGTCGTCGTAGCGGGTATCCCCCTCCGCGGACCGAGGCTCCAGTGACCAGGATAGCTAAATGGACAGGCTAATTGTTAGCTGGCTAGGTTAGCTCAGCTAGGCATCCCTGGATTTGCAGCCGACTGGCTAAAAACCAGAAAGCTCGGCCTGACACAGGACCTCCATTGCGTTAGACCCGACCTCTCCAAAAGACCTCGCCGGGGACCGCACCCCTCAAAATGCGAAAATGTCTTACTGACAGTCAAATGGACCCCTGTTGTCCGTGCATTTTATGGCTCCTGGTATTTTTTTTTCCTGGTGGTGGTGGTGGTGGTGACCGCTCCTCGTCACCCACTCCTCAGTCCCGGTGTGGCGCTGCTGCTGACGTCGCTTGGAATACGGTTGATTGACGGGGGCGCGAGGCCAATGTAAACAGAGCCCGTGGGCGTTTGGGGCGGGATCCTTCCTGGATAGTCCAGCTCCCAAGTAAGTTTGCTTGAGCGGAAGTCTTCCTTCTGGAGGCGTGTCGGCGAAAGCTACTGACATTTGACTGGACGGGCAACGCCCATCTCCTGTCAAAGACCTGCACATCCACCCGCTGTACCACTGTATCCTGAGCGTCTTTAAAGCTGCTGATTTTCCTTCGCCTCTGCGCTGCTGCTGTTGTTGCTGCTGCTGCTGCCGGCGAGAGTTTCAGATCACATCGGAAACTAGGCAAACAAGCAGTGGTGGAAAGAACCTGAGTACATTTACTCACTGGAGTACTTTGCTTTAGTAGCTTACAGGATTGAGGTGGGGCTCCTTTACTTGGTTATCTCCATTTTGTGATAGTTAGTCCTCTCTGCCAGTTAAGATTTTGCTATTTTCAGATTAAGATACTAGGCTACATTAAAACGACTCTGTATTAATCTTATAAAATACAAAAGATTGTTAATGTTTAAACCAGTGGTTTGCAACCTGTTCAGCTTTTGACCCCTTAGGTACTTAAAAGGTTGTGCCACATGTCAGACAGAAATATCATGCTTTTTTCTCAACTACATTTATATGTTACAAAGACTGCTTAAGTTAATTTTTTAATTGTCCAAGTATGCATGCACACAAGAATTTGACTCATCCATGAGGACTGAGCACGGAGTGAAGAGCAGCTTGTGGTCCACCATGCATGTTGTCCTGCTCACCCAGGTTCATCTTACCTTGTGACAGTAGGCTATGGAGGGAACATTTTTAGTAGATTTGGTATTACAGATCAAACCAGTTATTGGACATGCAATAAAATGCATACACATTTGTGCATAAGAAATTAAATGTGTCCACCATAAGCAACAATTTTAATGGAAAGAGTAGATACTTGTAGCCAGTACTTTTAATCAAGTGTGACTTAGTAATATATTCACTTGCAATCGATTATTTTATACTCTAACATAAATACTTACTCAAGTCATGGCCTATGTCTGAAACACAAAGCTTGACAAAAAATTAAAAATTAGCAAAGCTCAACCATCTCTAATTTCTGTATGGATGGTAAGATAAACAAAGTGTCTCATGCTTTCCACTTGGTGTAACAAAACAGAAAGTCTCCTATTTCCGTAACTTGACACCTAAGATGCAGTATCAAGACAAACAAACACTGCACCCACAAATGAACTGTTTCACAGATGGTCATGAGCTCTGTTCATGTGATACCTGGGTGCTGCAGCCATGTAATCTCAGTTACAAGCAACTGGACACCTGCAACTTTTGTCTCGTTTTGATTATTCTTTAATGTTAAAATAAAAGTTTAAAACTTAAAAAGTGGAATACTATATGGTAGTCCTGCGCCTTTTATTCACATTAAACAATGTCGTAAGTAAACAAAAGTAAACTTTACAATTATGCATGTAATCCATTTTTGATGGCAATATTTTTATATTGCTTTAAAACTTATTTTTTATTGGCGATTCACTGACATCTCATTTGAGCTACTTTATTATACTGGTGGTTAGTTTGATCTGTTATGATGCTTTATAAGCTCACCATTAAGCGTTCAGTAAGTAACAATTTGGAGAATTACAAAACATTAGATGTATTTTGTGTTTTTAAAAAAGTACAATGGGAAGTGTATATAGGTCTTTGTAAAAAAAAAAAAGTGTAAAGATGATAACACTATAGTGAATCTAAAATGTTATGTAACTCAAGTACAGATGTATAATCATTCGAACTGGCACAAGCTTTTGGTTTCTAACTAAGTTCAAGATACAAAAGATGCATTTCAAAAGTCCTCGATCATCATTATTTTGACTGTAACATAAAGCAGCACTTTGATGTTGCAGCTTGAGGTGGAAGTGACGCTTAATGCTGGTGGGAGGTTTAATCTGTGAGATTGCATCACATTTTGTGTGTCACTCTAATCTTGATACTAAACCGCAGACAGATAAACAGTGAACTTACTTTAGAGAGTGAACTTACCTCCGAAATATAGTAGCCTATAGCAGTCACATGAGTTAAACAAAAGGAAAATAATCAATAGCAAATACCTTATAAATACAATCACTCAAGTGATTCAAGGGTTCTCCACTTGGCTACTGCAGATGATGATGATGATGATGATGATGATGATGATGATGATGATGGTGATGGTGATGATGAAGTGAAGAGCAACATGTTTTTTTTTTGTTTTTGTTTCCCCGAGTGCTGACAGCCATCATTATTGTTAGCATTTACTGTAACATTACAACTCTGTAATGTGAATGATTCAGCAGACGATGTTGTTGAGCCAAGTGACATCTTGTGGACATGAGATAGTGGTGCAAGAGAGGAGTTTAATAAAACACAATTTCAAAGACTTGCTTAAAATCTTCATGCCTTTTAAGCTGAACAAAGTGTCTGCGTTTGACCTGTCATTATTTATTTATTTTATTCCCCTAAAAACAAAGACATTTCTGGCCTAAACATTGGAAATTCTCAAACTGTATCCATTCAAATCCTCATTCACCTATGTGGAGTCTGTGTCATATCCCTTTCGGTCATGTGTATTGTATTATTGAATCAAGATGATGTGTGATGATGATGATTAATTGACATGCCCAAAATGAACTAAATAAATAAATGTGAAAGTAAAATAGAGACCAAGTCCCCCTGAACCATTTTAGTGATTGAATTTGGACAATAAATACATTCAAGTGTCAAATGGTTTACATTTTTAATTAGGTTTTCAAGTTTAACTCTTGCAACTCAAATAGCGAAGACTCAGTGCAAACCTGAAGAGCAAAGTGCTTTGGATGAGAGAAAGAGAGAGAGAGAGAGAGAGAGAGAGAGAGAGAGAGAGTCGCGGCCGGTACAGACGATAAACGCTGGATGCGCTGGTTGATAAGTTTAGTTTTTACTCTGAGGAGGCAAACTATCAACGAAGAAATATCTGGTATGCTTGGTATGATCAGGCCAATCTTCAGACATGACGCATTAGATCGCAGCCTGACCTGCCTACTACCCACACCTCCCAGGGCTGAAACTCATGCCTCGAGCTTCCACCCACAGACGTGACTAACAACTTCATTCAGTCACTTATGAACTGTCAGCTAACTGCCATCACAAACAAAAACACTCTTACAGTATAGGCGATGCAATCAGAAATCTAATTGTATAATAACTATAGGCGTTTACAGCTGCTCCAGCATGTCAGGTTTTAAAAGGAAATGCCGGATGTGCAGGAAGTTCACCATGGGGATTTTTCACTCTTCTTGTTAAATCAGTTTCATGTCATATTGTCTAATTTATATTTTAAAGCCAGGGTTCTTCATTCAAGCAGGACAACATTTTGTCTTGCCCATGTGTTAATCTGTTGTTTTAAGTCATGATAACATGTAAGTAAACAGCCTGCAGTGCTCCATCTTCTCCAATGGTCCCAATGTGTGATGTTGCCAGTTTAATCATTGATCATCATCTGTTTCCCACAGCAGCCACCGACAGGGGACAAAGTCTCCTCACGCTTCTCTTCCTGCTCGTCTCTCTTGGCTACCTTAAAGGTTTTAATCGAGAGATAACTCAGCTTCACCTCTACGGGCGGATGAACACTGCAGACACCTGACTCCCTGTAACTGGAAGGATGTGGCGGCTATTTTTCTGTTACAGTCAGTCCACGCCCCTTTTACCATGCAGGATTCCCCACTGCTCTCATCTATTGACCTAGTTCTCTTTCTTTTTCAACCTCCACTCTGATTTGTATTCAGCACACAAGTTTCATCTTGAAATATTGTCATTGAATACTATAATGCTATGCAACCTTTTTTTCTTATAAAGAGGGTGAACTGTGATAAGGTTAGTGAAACAAGTTATAACTTTTCACTCATTAAAAAGCATATGTGCATTTAAATATATAGTATATGGGCCAGAACACAGGAAAAAAAACACCCAGGTAGGAACATAAATTTATACTGTATATAAACACTTGTCATGCCTGTGTAATGTACTGTATGCTGTATCTAGTATAAAATCCTATTAAAACACTAGTTGTCGGTGCAGTTCATGCTGATGTAATTCATGTTGAACACATAGCCTACATCTTAAAATGCTTGACGTGCAGGCCTTTGTAAAAGCAAAGCCTTGTTTACAGCAGTAACCCCCTCAAACATGAGCCTATTGTGTGAAATGCAGCACTGATACTGTACAAGTAAGTTTCTATTAATCCTTTACACACTTGACGAACAGGACCCCTCCATACATACACACCTCTTTCACCTCACCTTGTTCCCATGGCAATGCAGAGCTCAGGTGATCTCAATATCTGAGACCATGAGAGTCTGAACAAACCGGTTCTGCTGGCTCGGACAAAAGACTGACAACCCAATAGCAGTCGAGAAGGAGTGACAAAATAGGCTACTACCTGTTGTAGCCTACAGAACTGGATAACTTGTTGCTCTGAAAATATTTCAATTATCCCATTTTAATCAATCGCCACGAGAGCACACTGGTTTTGCTGGCATTTTCACTGGAAACTTATTCTATGACCTATTGACCTATTGAAATTTTTCATTGGTTGATCAAAGTTTTAGATTTTCAGTTATTATAAATGTATAAAAATAATTTCTGTTAATACAGATTGCAAACGTAACATTCACTATAAATAGGGTGTGGGCCTAAAAGTAATTCAGTTGAACTTGTGTGTGTCCGTGATTTCACTCTAGCTCAGCTGAAACGTGAAGCAGGCAACCTCCACAGCACCCGAAACTTTATCCACACCGCACAGCGCTCATTAACACTTGTCAAGTGAAACTGAATCATATAATGTCACTGTCCGGTATTTGCCTTTCAAAATAAGGCTGTTTTCTCACCATGTTGTGCAAAAGTTTTGTTTCAAAACCACGAAATGTGTAAATCAAACAAACAAGACTTGAATAGTCTTGAATACTTGTAATAGTGGGCCAATTAGCCTGCAGATCTTTTAATGAATTGTTACCCTCAAATGTGTTGACATGTTATCAGTATTGCAATTTTTTGCTCTTTAGCTATTGCTTTTTCCCTCTTGATTATATTTGACTTATGTAGAGATAGGCTATAGGCTACATTTACTTCCACATATATACAAACTGATAACATGTGCAAAAGTAGGACAAAACGACAACGGCTAATAAAATGTTTTAGCTCATTGCAGCTGTAAATAGCTTTGAGATTTAGTCATCTAGCTATATTACGGGGATGTCCTGACTCCTGTGTAATCTAAGGAATAAAAAATGCAATCTGCAAAATCCCAATAATCCTGTCAGCATATCAGCAGCATTTACTCACCTTTACAAATTTAAAATATTATTATAATAGCCTATTACTCAAAAACAGTCAGTGCGATTCATATACAAAGTGTCAAATATTGAACAAGTGTCAGCAATGTAGAGATAAGTCCTGCTAGGTTACATTAGAATGTTACCGTTGTCATGTTAAGGTTGTCATGGTGACAATAAATCAGACCAACGTTTCCTGGACCTAACAGCTGGTGTGTCTCCGTTGTGCTCCTGCCTCCTTACGTCTTGACTTAGCTATAACGCTACAACATGGTGTCAGAAGTTAATCAGTCAGAAGTTATTTAGTTGCCAAGTGAGTCGTCAGCTGGCGGTTTGTTATTTTTTCGTGAAAAAAAAGTGTATTTTTAGTGTTAGTTTAACTCTTGCGCGGAAGGAAACTTAGTAACTTTGTAGCTGAAGAGCATTGTTACCAAGGCAACGGATCTACAGCGTTCATCATGAACCAGTTTCAAGTTGCTCCACCGGAGAAATTCTCGTTTAAAACAGAGGACTGGGAAATGGATCAAAAGATTCGACAGATTTCGCATCGCTTCAGGTTTGGAAACCCAAGCAGAAGAAAATCAAGTCAATGCTTTGATCTACACAATGGGCGAGGAGGCGGAAGACATTCTAACGTCCTTGCACCTAACGGCTGATGAAGCCAGTGAGTACCACAGAGTCTGAAACTCATGTCGCTCGCAGGAACGTCATTTATGAACGGGCGATGTTTAATCAACGGCAGCAAGAGTCGGGCGAGTCAGCTGACTCGTTCATCACTGCGTTACATTGCCTCGGAGCACTCACGTTACATGAAGATGGTGAGAGATAGACTGGTCGTGGGTCTGAGAGACAAACGTCTGTCAGAGAGATTACACTGGATCCTGAACTGACAGCAGAAAGCTGTTACTCTAGTTAAACAGAGTGAACAGGTGAAGAAGCAAAACGAACTGCTAAAAGCCAACTTCAAAGGAGACCTGGTGAACACACAGCTGGACAGCATGCACGCACAGCAGCGCGGTGGTGCAAAAACAAAGCAGGCTCAGCCACGGTCCAAACAAGCCCAGAACAGACCATGCAGAAGGTGTGGGGATACAAGAGGACACAGCCAAGACCAATGTCCAGCAAAAGATGCAACATGCAACCAGTGCAAGAAAAAAGGACATTATGCTCGAGTCTGTAGATCAAAAAAATTACATGAAGTGAATATGGCCACAATGTCACACACAGAGAGTGATGAAGAATATGGAGTATCTTTCCTTGGCTCAATTCAAGCAGAGACAGGAGACAGTGCTGGTCCCTGGATGACTGAGGTAAAAATGGATGACCACAAAGCAGTCTTTAAAATTGACACAGGTGCAGATGACAGCCATATCCAAAAAACTGTATGACGAAGGCCAGTACAGTCAGCTATCAAAAGCTACATTGATTCTCAAAGGGCCAGGAGGAAAAGTGATCGGCAAGTTGTTGCCAGAAATCATTGGATGGGTTGAGGACACATCTGCTTTCCCACAGCAGCTGCCACAGAGCTGCAGCTGGTCGTCAGGCTGGACAACGTCAGCCTGGACACAAGCGAGATGGTGAAGCAAGAATTCAAAGCTCTTCTCTGGACTTGGAAAAATGTGAGTACACCATCATAAAGAAAGATTTTTCAGTGTCAACATAAGTCTCACTTCCCTCCTACCCAAAGTAAAAAATGAGCTAAATCGCATGGAGCAGCAGGGTGTCATCTCAAAACTGGAAGGATGTGTGCACCCATGGTTTTCCTAAACGTTACGAGAAGTGAGGATCTGCACTGACCTCACAGAACTGAATAAGTCAGTAGAGAGAGAGAGACATCAACTTCCCTCGGTGGAAAACACTCTTGGACAGCTCACCGGGGCCAAAGTCTTCTCAAAGCTGGATGCCAACTCAGGATTTTGGCAAATTCCACTCTCCAAGGAATCTTCTCTGCTGACCACGTTCATCAGCGGACGGTACTGCTACAATCGTCTATGTTTTGGCATCTCATCAGCACCAGAACATTTTGAAATTGCAGCAGATCCTAGAGGGCATAGATGGCGCTGTGTGCCACATGGATGACGTGCTCATCTGGGGAAAGCCAGTCAGGCAGAACATGATGAAGGCTGCGGAAGACACTCTTATGCAAGCAGGAGTGACACTGAACGACAAATGTGAGTTCTCAAAAAGCAAGATAAAGTTTCTGGGGCAGATCATTCAGCAGGGGTCACTCCAGACCCAAAAGCATAGTGCATTCAAATCCATGAAGGAGCCCAGAAATGTCAGTGAGGTGAGAACGCTTCCTGGGGAAAACCAATCACCTTGGTAAATTCATGCCTCACCTAGCTGAGAAAACTCACCCACTCAGAGAACTGATTAAAAAATTATGTGGATTTAAACACAGTCAGGCTTTTGACAATAAAGGAGGACCTGACTACTCCTCCAGGTCTAGCTCTGTATAACCCAAATGTTGACACGCTTTCTCAGCAGATGCCTCATTATGGCATGGGTGCTGTCCTCCTCCAGCGGCAAGACAGCACAGCAAAGTGGAAACCAGTGGCATATGCATCATCAAGGGCACTCAGCAGCACTGAACAGAGGTACGCTCAGATCGAGAAAATGCTTCCACATGGGCCTGTGAGAGGTTTGCAGAGTTCCTCATCGGGAAAACCTTTCACATAGAGACAGACCACAAACCTCTCGTCCCACTGCTGGGCTCAAAAAGCCTTGATGAGTTGCCACCAGCATGTCTACGCATGCGGCTCAAGATTCTCCTACACTTATCTCATGTTAGCGACTGCAGATGTGCTGTTTAGCACCTGAAAACAGCACGCCTGCAGGACTGTCAGAAGAGGAGATCGACTTTTCACGCTCACTTCATTCTAGCCTACCAGCAACAGAGAAAAGACTGGAAATACAGACACAGCAGAACAATGATGACATACTGAGGAAGATAAAACAGTATTGTGCAGAAGGATGGCCAGACAAGTTCTCAATAAGCCAGATGCTCCAGCCATATCTGCCATTTCAAGGAGAAATGACAGTTCAAAGTGGCTTGCTTCTCTACGGCAGCAGACTCGTCATCCCGCCATCGCTCAGAGCAGATATTCTATCCAAGCTGCACGAGGGTCATCTCGGCATAACCAAATGCAGGGAGAGAGCCAAGAGTTCAGTGTGGTGGCCTGGACTCAACAAAGAACTGACAAAACTGATAGAGAGTTTGATCACATGTGCCAGAGAGAACAACTTTGAGAGAAACAATTTTGCCCACTGAGCAAATTTGGTCTACAGTAGGAAGACCTGTTTCAGATCAAAAACAAACCATATTTTCATAGTGGATTATTATCAAAGTTTCTTTGAAATTTCAAAGTTAACATTCACAAATCGGAGGCTGTGATTGAAAAAAAGTCTATCTTTGCTGTCAATACAGATTGCAACAGACAATGGCCCACAGTTTGCATAAGACTTTTCAAAAGTTTGCACAGGATTGGAGCTTCAGCCAACCTCCAGTCCACATTCCCACAAAGCAATGGAGAACGGGCTGTGAGGACAATTAAAAATCTCCTCAAGAAATCCAGTGACCCCTATCTGGCCCTAGCTCTGCTCCTCTGGCCAATGGATACAGTCCCACAGAGCTACTCATGGGGAGGAAGATCCACAGCACAATTCCAGTCCTTCCCTCCAGCTCAACCCCTCGCATACAGATATGGAGGATCTAAAAGAAAGGAGCAAAGCTACAGACAAAAACAGCTGCAGAACATATAATGTCACTCGCCCGCAGCACGTGACATTCCAGAACTGTTTTCTCACCATGTGGATCAAGGACATACAACAGAGAGGGTGGTGTCCACTGCAAACGCCGAAATACATGTGGAGACTTCAAAAGCCATGGAAATTACTTTTTGAGAGACTCAGTGGCGCCCCTTTTAAACAAGACTTGACCTGTCATGTGTAATAAAACAACTCCAGCGACAGATCCTTTTAGATGAGTACGGACACATCCAAACCTGTTGACATGTTATCAAACATCCAGTGCAACTTTATCCAGTCAGAATTTAGCTCCAGTTGCTTGAACTTTTGAACACCTACCCTTGAATTAACAATAATTTCATTTCAGTGGAAGATGGGCTCTTGAGACAGAAATGTATATATGTTGTGTTTTCCAAAAAAAAAAAAAAGTAGGAAAAACGAAAAAGTGACTGATTGTAATGGCTAAAATAGTAATAATAGTTTTATCAGAGAAGACATTATTAACTTAGAATTTGTTGTTTATTATTCAGTGATTATGAGACTTTAAAAGCGTTTGAAAAACCTAAATGAAAAGATTTTAGAGTTTGCTTTAATTTATATATGAATTTTCAGTTATTCATATGATTGTTGGTTTAATGTAACAGCTAGAAAAGTTGTGTTTATTTGATAGTTTCTCAATCTAGTCAGACGCTTTCAAAAAATCGGAAACTAACTGGAAAAGGGAGATCCCAGATAAGTCCTGCTAGGTTACATTAGAATGTTACCGTTGTCATGTTAAGGTTGTCATGGTGACAATAAATCAGACCAACGTTTCCTGGACCTAACAGCTGGTGTGTCTCCGTTGTGCTCCTGCCTCCTTACGTCTTGACTTAGCTATAACGCTACAACAAGCAACATTAGGGAGACAAAAGCTTTTATAAGTTTGCTGTCAACATTCAGAATGCATCAGTTTTGACTGCACTGTGTATTAATTTCATTCAATGTTTTCGACCACATTTTCCAATTTACTTCGTCATCAAACGAAATACTGCTTTATTTGTACAGTAGATAGAAAAAGTCGTCGTGCTTTTATTTTATAAGCACAGTGGCCTGACTTCCGGCGCTGCAGCGTCAGTTTGCCGCTCTCTTGCCGCACAGCGCATTCCTCTCGCAGTGTTTTCAGTGGACCACAGAGGCTGCACATTCCTCTGTAGGCGCGGCGCGAGCGTCTCTGGTTGTTTCGTTCTCAACTGGGGAGAAAAACCTTCATATAAAACGTGTTTTAACTCTGCGTGGCCTAATGACGCTGTTTCAGCGCTTCAGCCATAGTGGTCGTGGACAGGGGACACGGTGAGACATGGACCGCGAGAGGCACTCAGAGTGTGTACCTGCTCCATTTCACTGAGTGAGGACGGCTGACCGGAGGTAAGGTGCTCTGCCCTCTCATTGTAACTTCTCTACAACTAACTTCTATTGGCATAACAGCCTGAGCTGATTAAAATTACTCAGGTGATACTTAACAGTGAGGGATGGAGGCTTCACACTAACTCCTACTGAATAAACTGTGATTGGGTTTTAAGCATCAGAGAGAAGTGTCCAGGTGATCAGGGGTGTGTCAGAATAATTGACAACTAAAAACAAATTGACATCAAATAGGAAGGTTGACAACTGTTCAGTCCTTATCATGTTATTACTGCTGATTATTCATTAACACTTTCATTCAGTGCTGCTGGGCCATGGCCGGCTGCTTCCGATGGTGCTACCGCACCTGTATGTGCTGTTTGTCCGAAGAGGAGAAGAGGACTATCGCTGTGGACAAAGAGATCAAGAAGATCCTTAAGCAGCAGAAGAAGAAAGAAAGGAGGGAAATAAAGATCCTCCTGCTAGGTCAGTGACTACACACACACATACACACAGAGCATCTGACACAGCTGTTTGTGACAGCATAAGATCCAGTGACACATTTAAGAAAAGGAAACACAACTGACACACAAATCGGAGGAGATGAGGAATTAAAAGAAACACACTGCGTAGAAATGAAAACTGCTTGGCCTGTTTGGTCGCCTGCAGCCAAATTAGAAAGCTATGTTGAGAATGTGTCACCATGTGAGTATGTAAAGAATGGGCTGTATTGGGATGGTTGTACCTGAAACCACAGTGACTCAATGTGGAGATGCTGAGCCCAGAAACAGAGGGACACTTCACATTAGCTTTAACTGACCCCAGTCTTGACCTGCAGCACCCAGTCACGTAAGGGTTAACACTTCATTTTAAGTTTGCACATTAGGCCACTGAATATAGTAAACAGTGTGCCTTTATATTGTTCAAACTTTGCTGAGAGAACAGTCGGGTTGTAGGACTCCTTGCTCACACACGCCTTTTCCAGTTGTTCCGCATTCAAATATATAATTGAGCTGAAGTCAGGGATTTGTCTTGGCAACTCCAAAACATTTATTTTGTGATCCTCAAGCTATTTGGCACAGCTTTGGAGATAATATATGCTCACAGTCATTGTCCAGTAGGAAGATCCATTTGCCAATTTACAGTAGCCGTTACTTCCTGGTTGATGTCCTGAGATGTTGGTTTAATGTATTCACATGATTTTCCACCCTGATACAATGCCAACTGTTTGGTTAAGTACATGCAATAAAGCAATGATGATTCACGGTTGGGATGGCGTTCTTTGGTTTGCAAGCCTTGTCCTTTTTTTCCGCTAAATATACAACGGTAATTATGGCCATCATTTTAGTTTTATCAGACAATGGGCCACTCCTCTATAAAGGTGTCCCTGTGTGCAGTTAGGCTTTCTAATGGTATCTTCTTTGCTAAGCAGCTTTTCAGGTTATGTTGATGTAGGACTTGTTTCGCTGTGGACATACTTTGTACCCGATTCATTTAGGGTCGACACGCTGCTCTTGTTCACATTTCACACAGAAGCTTTCCACAGGGCTACACAATTCAAATGTATCCAAATAACTGTAGCTGCATTTTTTTTATTGAAGTTAAAAATGAAAAGTTTTCTTTTGTTCTGACTTACTTTACGTTATTAACTCAGAAGTTGCATTTCTCACAGAAATTCTCTTTGTTGGCGTTGTTCAGGAAATACATCCATATATTATGGACACATTGTGTTACTTAGTAATTATTATACGTTAACCCTAACCCTAACCCAATATTAATGTGCAATAAACATGTTCAAACTAGTTTAGAGCTGAACTAATGTTTACTGAAACTGATCTAATAGTTGTTTCATGATTACCGGTATAACAAATGAGAATTCCATTGTTATCTTAGAGTTTGATCAAGTTGTTAATATTTTTACAAATCAAAGTTCTTTGTTCTTTTACAATAAGACAGTAAAGCAGTTGAGGATTGATATTGATGTAAGTGATAAACAAATGTTTACAGAATTTGATTCATTTGCTTTTGATTCATTTCAATTGACATTTTTTTCAACAGCACTATGAACCACATGTTAATATGACCGGTTTTGTGTTAAGGTTTTTATTATCAAGGTGGGCAACTTTTTGAAATTAGGGATTACTGACAGCAATGTTTGTGGGCAGGAAAAGGTGAAACCATGAAACATCTGCAGCATTTTCTTTCAGTGGAGATTGGTATGAGTGTTGGATGCTATTCCTCGAAAACAGTGCTGATAAATTACATGGTGATTGGCAGGACAAAAAAAGAGATTTAGTCTCCTAATCAGAGTAAATGATTCGCTTCCAGCAGCCAAAATCACTACTCAAAGTGAAGGAAGTTCTGCAGCTTATAAAGCCTGTTGTAAAATGTTTAAATGAGGCTATCAAGTTATGGTCTTCTATTTCATCTCTAAACCAAGCACTTCCTTTAACTTTGATATTTAAGCTGAAAATGATCAGCAAACAGAGACTGTTAGAGTGACGTCTGATTCAGCAGCATTTGCAGATAGTGCATGAATAGTAAGCAGACCCCAGTTAGCATATGGGTTCAACTGAAATTAAGCACCTCAACTCTGCTGCTCACCTCCAAACTGCCTCAATTAATAGATTAATATCTCTCCCTCTTGTTGGTGCAGGAACCGGGGAAAGTGGAAAAACCACCTTCATCCGCCAGATGAGGATCATCCATGGGCGAGGCTTCTCAGAGGAGGAGAGGAGAGGATTTGCCAAATGTATCTTCCAGAACATCTTCACAGCCATCAAGGCCATGACCGGAGCCATGACCGCGCTCAGAATCCCTTACTCCAACCCTGAGAATGAGGTAAACTCGCACGGCCGGCACACAGCTCCTCAACGGCAGAGACACACAGGCCCACACCCAGTTACACATGAATTGTCATTCACAAATGCAGATGTGTCAGCACAGATGTGGGTGGGTAAGTTGACCTTACAGACATCAAAGTAGAGGAGTGAATCACAATGGCACGGAAGCACACATCAACATCTTGTCATTGTCTATAAATAGAACATGATGGGAGTATCTGAAGATGTTGTTAAACTCCACAAACACTTGAGAATATGTCCATCACAAAATCTTCTAATGTGCTTGGTTTCTCTCCTTTGTCAGATATTCGCTCAGTGGCTGCAGGATGTAAACACAGTGCATATCACCCAGCTGGAGCGGGGCTACGTCGATGCCATCCGCCGGCTCTGGGCGGACCCGGGTATCCGGGTCTGTTACAGCCGCCGCTGCGAGTATCAGCTCCTGGACTCCACAGAATAGTGAGTAGTTGTATTGTAGTAGATTCTCTACAAGCTGTCTACACTGTACCACACCCTTGCGTCTGAGTTGCGGTAGGATATCTGAGATAATCTTGTGATTGAACCCTGTCAGAGCAAGTTGCCGAAGATGATATCACAATACAGGAATCTGTGATAGGAGGTAAAGATGTCTTTGCAAGGCGTGACATCATTATGTATGTGAAACAAAGAAAAAACACGCCCACAAATACTGCGTGTCTATCTATGAGTGCACCTTTTATCTCTGCAGTCATTTTCCACGATCAATCAGTCTCTGTTAGTTTTTCAATTCACAAATTTATCTCTCAGTTTATAAAATACTAGCCTCGTAAACCTCCTAGAAATCTGGCCTCATCCCCACTGTGAGCGTTTGGGGTGGGCGGGAGTATTAGCATTGACAGACAACCGATTCAGCCAATAAGCAAGTTGCTATGTCAAACTTTTGCCGAATCCAGTTGGAAGAACAGTGAAAACATCTTTTCCTTCAAGAAACTCAACAAGCGCCGACTCTTGCGCTTGTTTAATTGATGTAATGGACGTAGTAAGAACTTCCCTGGTTGCTGTTTTTAGGCTGCTACTGCCATACTGAATATCTTTACTGCTAGTTAGCTCCGCCGTGGTAAGAGTCGCGCAGTGTAGTGACGGAGCTTTGCACCAGTCGGTCCCTGATTGGCCAACGTGCTGTGTCAATCACAGAAATTTGAGCGGCAACGCTGATTGGCAAATCATGGACAGTGAGCAGCTACCATATAACATCAAGGTAGCTTCTGCTCATCTTAATTTAAACACACTCATAGGTGGATATTTCTCAGTTTACTTGAGTTGCTGTGTATTATTAGTATTTACACAGTCGTTGACATGCTGGCATTATAATTAAGACATAGTGCAGATGGAGAGACCTGACACGCTCGCTTTTTTTTTTTCCTTTTTGTTTCTCTCTCACTTTGCGTAGGAGCCATTTGTGCTTTTATTTGTTGTTTTAAATGTTTGCGGGTTTTATTTTGGTAACCTTCTGTGACACCGGAAGTTGCGTCACACACTTCCGGGTCACGGGGTGATTTAAACCCAGGACAACCAGCCTACCAGGTGTGGTGGTTGAAGGCATACAGTTCTGACCGTGTCTACGTGTGGTTTCGTGTCCTACCTGCCAACGAGGTATTGTTGTGTTGTATTAATAAATGTGTGTTGATATAGCTAGAGTATGACAAGGTTTTTTTGTGTGTTTCTTGGCTCTGTTTTAGCCATGGTAGGTAGGTATTATCCAAGCTTTAGTTTGTTTTTGCTTGGATTGTTCTGGACTTTTTTGTATTGGGTCAACTTCAAAGCATATCCAAATTAGGTTATAAAACAAAGGAAACTATGCAGCATGATATAATATTACACTATTTTGAATATTAAGTTTTGTACCTGGAATATCAAGGGCTCCAATAATGTTGTCATAAGGAAAACTGTTCTAAACTAGCTTAAAAAGGAAAATGTCCAGGTTGCATTCCTTCAAGAAACCCATTTGAATGAGGAGGAGCACAAAAAATATCTCAGGGAATGGGTCGGAAAGGTATATTTTACATCTTATTCTACAAACAAAAGGGGTGCAATTATATTAGTTCATAGATTACATACCAGAAAATGATGAAAAATGATTTCACAAATCCTAAGGTGGTGTCTTCAAAGTTGTTTATTTCAACCAAAACCCACAGATATTGAATTTACAATAACAGATCTTCACATTTGAGAATCTGAAACCAGGGAATAGGCTATCTATAATTTTCCTTCAACAATGACTTGAACTATTCAACTGAATTTGTTAAAATTTTCAAGCAAATCAATCAGGTCATAGTTTAATCTCAAATCAAGATAGTCAAAAAATGTATCATGACAAATTACCGTACTTGAAATTTAACAACATGTCTCTTTCCAGTGACTGTGTCCCTGTCCCTCATGGATAATCAATCAGGCTGCGCTGTGAGCTGTTTCTATAGGAACTGCTTCACTGGTAAAAAGTAGCCCTCTGTTCTCTGTGGAGCTGTTTGATTTATCCAGAGAGACAGTATCAGGACCAGTGTGCTGATGCTGGTTGATTGATTTCTAAACCCTTAGTCAACCACAGACAAAGCCCTCTTGATCATTATTGCACTGGAAGGGGGTTTCAATAATCTCAAAACAGATAGGCTGCCACTTTACTTAAAACCAAGATAACATGAGTGATAACAACATGTGTCTTCATTCTACTGTACTATCAAAAAAAGAAGTCAGACCAAGCTGAGCTGCAACACAGCACAACAAAGGTTAAATATATCCAAGTTAAATCAAATATAATTAAATCTAAAAACTTTACATAAACTTGGTGTATTCACAACGTCATGGTTTAGTTAACAGGTAATGCATCACATTACGGAAACATGTCGGCAACATATTGTTGTAGTGTTTACTTATACCACAACTGACCTTTGTACTAAAACTCACGAGTGGAAACTCTCGTCTGTTTAGACAAGTTGTGTTAATCTTGTTCTGGGGCTCATTAAAAATCAGCTTCAGGATGAAACAACATGAAATCAACTCATGTCAGTTATTTATTTTGACAGCAGAATAATCTCTTATTGAAGTAAAAATGAAAACATATTCAGCTTTTCCAATGTGAGTATTTGTTAGTTTCTAGGACTGTTGACTGATCTTAAATGAGGATTTTCAACACACTACATACCTTGGTCATTTCCACTTTTTTTGTGACATTTTACAGACCATGCAACGATTTTATAGACCCTGTGCAGATTTTCAGATACATTTTTTTTGTGTATTTCATTGTCGTTCCTCCTCATACTTGTTTCTCACACTTGGTGTTCTTTCCTCTGACCACTGGAGGGGGCTAGTTCTTCACAGTAGTAATTGTTCATTTCTTAGCCTTGGCTGAAACCACCAGTTGACCTGAGAGACAAGTCTTGTCTTTTTAACCAATAATGGAAAAACCTCAGCAAGTGTCACAGAGTCGCCATCAACCAGCATGAAAAGACTGAACACAAGAGTGGGTTTGAGTATCAGATGTGACAGGGAACAAAGCCTGAGCCTTTTTTTGTTTTCTCTCCTCTCTATTGCTGCTCTGTGTTTACCGAGCAGCTCAGTCATCGCCGCGTGTGCATGATAAGAGGATGGACAGTCAACATGAGCTAATGACAGCTTGTATCAACACAAGCTATAAAGCCGTCGTCTGTACACAGGCCGATATGAACTCACCCTACCCCCCTCTTACATTTTAATCACTGTTTTTTTAATTCAATATATCATGTTTCTTCTGTCACTTCAGTTTGTTTTACATGATCAACGTTGGGTGTGATGTAAACAGAGGCAATATGTTTTACCAGAAGTCTCATTGAGTGTCCCAAATATTTCCTTCCTCTCTTCCAGCTACATGAATAGTCTGGACCGCATCGCCAGCCAAGACTACATCCCCACAGAACAGGACGTGCTGCGGGTTCGATTCCCCACCACGGGCATTCATGACTACTCCTTCACCATCAGGACCATCACACTCAGGTGCAGTAACCTCTCATGTGATACTGTCAGTACTGTTGACTCTTGCAGAGGCTTTGTCTGTAGTGGGATCACATTTCTGATAACCTATTACCTCTGAACCAAGGTCCTGCCAGGAGTGAGGTATCATTCTAGGTGTTTTGTTTGTTTGTTTTAAAGTGTCTTTTTGGGCATTGCATTGATATGATAGCTGTAGAAAGACAGGAACTTGGGGGCAGCAAAGGGCCACCTATGCAGAGAAACTATAGCTTTTGCATACAGTATGTGGTGTCTGCTCAACCCACTGATTTTGAACCTGACAGAGCTATGAAGACAAAGACCAGAATTCACCTTTAAGGGACACAGTTCAGTCATTTCGATCACAAGATAAAATACTGAATAACTATTCCCTGGTCAAGAATACCTCCTCCAAATGTATGAAACATCACGTTTTTATTTCAGTCCTGTCATGAGCGAGCTGGATTCACAATGAGCTGTGGAAAATGTTCAAAAAACACTGAGAGTTTTTCTCTCTGTGTTTTCCCCCATGTGTGAAAGCATGTTGCACAAAAGGGACACGCTATTAGTGTTGAGTACACGTCCACTTCACAAACAGGCTTATTAGCAGCTGTTTGAGAGCCACAGGAGGGAGTGTAACCACCTGGATGTGACAAATGAATGAATGACCCAACAAGTTTTTGTTGCTGGGCCATCAACACATGTACAAGCTGCGTGTTTGTTTTTTTGAAAACCCTACCTCGAAAAAAGTAGTCAATTGTGCACCTCATGGCTTTTGAGACAAAGTTAAAGGGATAGTAGCATTTTTTAAAAGTGGGGTTGTATGATCTACAAATAGCCCCTAAGTACTTTAATTGCAGTAGAAGACTCTCTGCACTCCTCCCGTTAGCAACGCCAGTCCATAGCCCTTTTTTGGGGGGGGGAGCTAACCAACTGCTGATCGGTGGGCGCTAACCCTGGGCGGAGGGATACGTGAGTTGGTTAGGTCCAAATAAAAACTGTGTTTTTCCTGCACTTTGAAGGGCTGGAAAAAATTATATTATAGCAAATAATGGAACTGTGTATTTTTTTTCATGTAAAACCTCTTTTAGGCCGCGAAAATAGGCCGTTTCTTTGGGTCCATTCACAACAATGTATATTGTAAATCTTTGGGCAGGGCCATGGGCTATGGGCTGGCGTTGCTAACGGGAGGAGTGCAGAGAGTCTTCTACTGCAATTAAAGTACTTAGGGGCTATTTGTAGATCATACAACCCCACTTTAAAAAAAATGATACTATCCCTTTAACAACTTTGACGTTCAGTTTGATTGCTACTGGGTTCTGTCCAGAGAAAGGTGTTGTATTGTGTTCTGGGAAACCAATGCAATAAAAAATGTGTCTAAATACACCATACTCACTGACTGGCTGCCCCCCCTTGTGGGATGAGGGTGTGTTTTCTCTCCTCATCCAGTCCTGCCACAATCTTCTTTAATCGCTCCAGGTCGGTCAGTGTTACCAAAGAAAAAACGGACCCTTACCTTGATGAATACAACTTCAATTTTTTTTCCCCCTGCTCTCCTCAGGATTGTGGACGTAGGTGGTCAGAAGTCAGAGCGACGGAAGTGGATTCACTGTTTTGAAAATGTCACCTCCCTCATCTTCCTGGCCTCCCTCAGCGAGTACGACCAGGTCCTGGAGGAAAGAGAGACAATAGTAAGTGTGTGTTTTTGTCTATGTGCCTGCATGGGCTTCCTGTCTGGCTCCAGCTTCCTCCCACAGTCAAATGACTCTAAATTGCAGAAAATTGCCGGTTCGTGCGAATGCGAGCATGAATGGTTGTTTGTCTCTGTGTGTCTGCCCTGTGATGGACAGACGACCTGTCCAGGCTGTCCGCTGCCCTCGCCCCGGTGCCAGCTGGGATTGGCTCCAGCGTCCCGCCACCTCCCGAAAAAAAAAGGTTTTTCTAAAAGATAAGAGGATTTAGTTTCTATCCGACCTTTAACTTATCTACCAAAGCTGAGGGATACAGATAGTCATCAGCAGCAGTCCGTCATTCAGAATCCGAATCTCCACAGTGTTATCAATCAAACAATCAATCAATCTATTTATCTATCCATCCGTCCGTCCGTCCATGTCATCTTAACTGCAGTCATTTAATCCGTCCACCAGCAGGCCTCACTCTTGCACAAGAAAACATCTCTCCCCCTCTCTCCTCTGTCTCTCCAGCCCTCTGTCTGTGTCCTTCTGTCCACTTCTTCCCTCCCATCTTGTCACTAAGCCGTTTATCTCTCGCGGCCACTTCTTTCGCCTGCCACATTCATTAACCTCCGCGGCGGCCCTTCATGCTCCAGAGTCCAGACACCCCATAAACTGCCCCCTCCTCTTTGAAAGTACCGACTCCCCTCTCTACGTCATCCTCAGCCGTTATCCTGAATCTGCCGAGCCTTCCCAGAGAAAACTTAGATTTTTCTCAGAAGTCAACTTCTTGAAAACGTGTTGGTGTATTTCTTTTATCTACCACAAAATCTATATTGAACTGAATGCACAACCTATAATCAACCACATCCACGTGTCCCTTTCTCTCTCTTTTCCTCAGAACCGGATGCATGAGAGTCTAGCTCTGTTCTACACCACCATCCACTCCCCGTGGTTCCTCAACACCTCCATCATCCTCTTCCTCAACAAGACTGACATCCTGGCCGACAAAGTCCAAACCTCGGACCTGCAGAGATACTTCCCCAGCTTCTCAGGTAAGCTGTGAATACCAACGCTTGTACTTATTTTCATTTATAGTGACGTTTTACTGATGTGACACTATTTGTTGGATGAACCAGGGTAGTGATGAACCAATTAAAGGCTTAGATAATTTAAAAAAAAGATTGAGAGAATGGGCAAAAAGTCTGATTCAAAATAAAATGCCCAAACTTAATCCTGAATTAAACTTAGTCTGAATTAAAGATTTCAGTTTTGAAAACTTGTGATTCACATCTCAATACATTTTTAATGGATTGTCATTGAGTTTTTCAAATGACATTGATTTCTTGACTTTGACTGTGGCGCCACCATGAGTTGGACATCGTAATAATAATAAATCTTGAGACATAGTATTGGATTGGGCACCATGATGAAATCCAACACACAGGTTCAGGTCAATCTTGGGCAAAGTTCAAAGTGAGACTTCGGACATCTAAAAACAAGAGGGGCAGAGCCTGGTGAGCGTCAGGTTCCACTACGTTGTGTTTTCTCATCACAATGTGTGCAGAATTATTGCAGAGACCAAAAAGCAGTTGTGTTGTTGTTGTTGTTTTCCTCTGGCTAATTTGCTTTGAGCATGGACACCTGCTGGAAAAATAGTGTACCATTTAAAAAAAAAAAAAAAAGGAAAAATTGCAAAGGGATTTCTGGCACAAAGTATCTCTGAATTAGACAGGTTCCCCCACCGCTGCAATTATTGTCGATTTCTTTTTAGTGTTATTTGTTTCTACTTTGCTTTACTCTTACTTGCTCTGCTCCCCTTCACTCCCTCACACACACACACACACACACAATTGCAAATGAGTCACTTTCAGGTACTTGGTGTGCTTAATGATGTGGCTGCAGCCTGTAGCTTCTCTGGTGTGAAAGGCTGTTGAGCATCGCCCTAACAGTCCCCACCATCCTCCACCTCCACCTCCACCTCCACCCTCTCTCCCTCTGTTGCCCATGGCAACCACAGACGGATACTGTGCTTCCCGCAAGCCCTGCAACCCCCACAAACCCACGGGCGTATTTGTGTGTGTGTGTGTGCGTGTACCTGCATCTGCATTGTACCCACTGTGTTTTACCATCAGCATTAGCGGGGGTAAAATAATGACTCACACAGGGTCAAGCTCTTTGATGTCAATTTAACCTAAATGCCAACTCTGAGCAGCTCCGACCACCGGCTGCTATTTGCTGCTAATGTTGCCGTGTCCCAGTGAGGAGACCGTGTGGCCCTCCTCACCGCTGCTGCAGCTGCACTTGAAGTCTACTGATGTTAAGTGGCCTGCACTGACATAGTGATAAACTTGTTGAACCGGAGTGGACTGGTGCCGAAAGGATTAGTCAATTAAATGATTAATGTTTTGACAAAAAAAATTGTCAGAGCAAAGAAAACACTATTTCCAGTGTTTAAAATGTAGGATTTGTTGCCTTTCCTGATCGATTTAGTTAATTTACTTATTAACTTCAATGTACTGCTGATAAGTGATTATTATTTTATTTTATTTTTTACTTTAATCAATAAGACAGTTGCGAGAGACAGGAACTGGGGAGGCAGACAGAAGGAGAATGACTTTTAAGCAAAGGGCCATCGAACTGGGGGCTGAAGGGCTGTCGAACTGGGGCACCCCACTAATGATTATTTTGTCTGCATCACTTAAAGCCCCGATTTACCCCCAGGGCTGTGGCACGTATTCTTCTGTATATCGGGGGCGCCTGGTCAGGATAAACAAGCCTATGTAAACAAACGGTGGCAGCACGAGCAATACCGGCGTGACAATAATGATTATACCATTTGTCTGCAAACTGCACCTGAAGGCAACACCAGTGCCTCCGTTCTCACACACATGACTTAAAGGTTGCAGCTCTTGTACATTAAATGTTTTTTGTCCCTTTAAAGGTTGCAGCTCTTGTACATTAAATGTTTTTTGTTTTCGACTTTTTTTTTTATTGTTGACATCACATGGGCATTTCATTGGAACAAATGGACAATTTAAATAAAGGGTGTTGCAAGTAATTATTAGTTGCAACCCTCATATCATTTTGGACATGCTGCATCCTTTGACCTTTGTTTCTGGTGTGAGTTTGTATTGTTTTAATGCTTTGGCTATAACATCACAGCACCCTAATGACAGAGGTAGTTATTAAGTAATAAGTGGACAGCATTAATTGACAATATACAGGAAATCTCACTAAAATGACCATCAGCCCCAGCCTCATGAGAACGGACTTTAATCTTATTTTCATTCAATTAGTGCTTGTGATTTTGTGATCATCCAACCAAACGACATCAGCAAAGGAAACGATAAAGCAGAACTTTTTCTCTGATGACTTCACAGTTCACACAGAGAGAGAAGAGGGCATGCTTTTTTCTTATGCAAGCTTTTTCTGTTTATGATTTTAAGTGATGCAACTGTTGCATCTTCTTAATAAGTACAAGATGATCAAGACGGAAGTGCAGTGAAATGACACTGCACTCTTTATCGATCTCCTCAGTATCTCCTCAGTATTTACAAATATAGCACTTAAGAGTTATACAAAGGTAATTCTGAAGGGTCAAGGATGTCCCTTACTTCCAAGTCACTTTGGATAAAAACATCTGCCAATTATCATAGTAAGATATGCAGAAGGAAAGTGCTATTTTTAACTGGAGTGAGGAATCATCTCAGATTTTTGCTTGAAATACAGTATTATGTAAACAGTTCCTGACCCAAACTCATATTCTGCCTTTTTGTTGTCCTTCTCCTTCCATCTCCGTCTCCTTCTCGCCTCTGTAACAGGCAAGAGACAAGACCCCGAAGACGCCAAGAACTACATCCGCAAGATGTACGAGCAGCAGGCCATCAACCATGACAGGAGGGACGAGAGGAAGACGCTTTACCCGCACTTCACCTGCGCCACCGACACCAGCAACATCCGCAGGGTTTTCAGCGACGTCAAGGACACGGTGCTGCTCAAGTCTCTCAGGGACTACGGAGTCATCTGAACTTTTACTCCGTGCTCCGTCTCCGTCTGCGCTGTTCACTTGGTGCTGTACTGAGTGGAGGACAGACTGTCGCTCCTTTGGATTCTTTCTAAAGCCTGAACAATCATATGCACATCCTCTTCCTCCTCCTCCTCTCCCTCATCAGGGCTTAATGAAGAAGCAGGTGGAGAAAGAAGGGATGAGCGCTTGCACTCTTCTCTCACCTATCACCGTCAATACCGGGCTCTTTTTGTCTCCCTCTCAAGTCGAAAACATCAAAGCGTTTAGAGAGGACTCCACGGGGACACACAACAAGACTACGTGACTTTTGATCAGACAGCGAGGAAGCAGTAATCACCCTCATTCCTCTCAGCCAGCATCTTTGTCTTCTTTTTTTTTTTTTTTTTAAGATGAAGAAGGGTTTTGGTCATGCAGTGTCGGAACTGATCCATAATTGATCCATAATTGAAGCAGGAGCAAGGATGCGTGGAAGTGCTGTGCTGCCGTTAACAGAGAAATGACTTTTAGAAGTGGAGATGTGGCCACACATGAGAACGACACCTATGTCACACGCACATGTTTAAGGGCTTTATTTGAGTCTCCCAGTCAAACACAGGTGTATAGCTCATGCTTACATCAGTACAACTTCTACAAACAAACAAAACATGTCCATAATGACCCGTAAAAGGCAAAAACATGATGGCGCTCTTGATTTTGTGTGATTTTCTCCGTGATTAATGTAACCAGAGTCTTTGATTGCTTTGCAAACACCGCGCTCCTGTCAGCGTATGAAAATCCCTATTGATTACAGTTATCTCACCCTGGCAATATGTCTTATTATATTATCTGTGCTGCTCAACACATCTGCTCTGCCCCGTCTCCATCAATTATCATATAGATAGGCTGCGAGGCTGCGCGGCTACTATCTGTCGACTTCACCTCCAGCCTTTGTTTTCCCACCAGGACTGCAAAGTTCACACTCGCGCTCACACACTCGCTCTCTCTGTGTTAAATGGTTCATTACTCTCACAACTCTCTGTGTTACGTGTGGCCAGACGACCGGCTTTTGTCATCGAACAGAGAGGAACGTGACAGCAGAGTGGAAAGTGGGTGCAAGCAGCAAGGCGAGGAATCACAGTGGATATGATGTTGATCAAAGTGGATGTGGATGTATGCTTTTTTTAAAAGTGTTTTGCATGGCACTGTTTCCGTTTTTTTTTGTTTTTTTTACTGAATCCCTCCTTTGACTAATGAATTAGCATTTTCATAGCCAAAAACCAATTAAACCATACAGGGAAGCAGCTGAGCACCGAGGAGGCTGATATGTTTTTTGGTAGTTTGGTGATTTGGGGATCCATCTGTTGTTGGCATGCATCTGTTGTGCATTTGCCACCTGCTGCACTGGTCTTTGCTGGTCCTCCACAAACACGAAAAGATCACAGTAAAAAAAAAGGGAAAAGCCCTCAGCATCAGATCTGTTTAAAAGTCCCACACGTGTTCATTATTGTTGTCTAAGGTCTAAAACACTGAAGCAAAAAAGAAAAAAAAGTTTACATCTCTAACAAATGAGCTCAAAATGACAAAACTAGAGGATTATTATCCAGCTCCGCAGGTTCCTCTCAGCTCTGTGCAGCTTCAAAAACTATTTCAGCTCATTGTTTTGGTTTTCTGGCAATCGACTCTCATCAGTGTCATTTTCACACATTACAAGCAGCAACACCAACTGTGTTCACTATCAATTATGAACATGCAATATCACTGATGGAAAAAGATTAGACTAGAATGTAGTTAAAAAAACAACAACTAAAAACATAAAATTTTCTTTCATAGATGAAGTTGTGCCATATGGCAGCACACGATGAGCACAAAGAAACAAAGTGATATATTTTTTCCGATGACTAAACGACTGAAATGTTACTAGTTTCATTGACTAGCCTAAAACTGGACTCATAGAGTTAAGTTTTTAATTGACTAGGATGAAACTAAAACGTCCAGTATCTGGTCAAATAAAGCAGGACAAGTTTGACCAAGGATATTTGACCGAGGACTAAGAGTAAAAAAGCCGTTAACATGAACACCAATCGAGCAGGACAGGAGAAAGTGACAGACAAGCCGGCCAGAGACCAAAAACAGAGCTAAAAACAGGGTGAATACTACACTTCCATCCGTCACGTGGCTAAAAACATAACTCAAAATTAATGATAATGTTGCTCTGCATCTGCTGCATAAAAAAGGACATAGCATAGTATATCAATGTTGTGTCTATCACTTGTTTCTGCTGCCTTCAAGTGCCCAAACAATCTCTTAAAGATAGTTGAAGTGCTTTAATATCCATTTTTCAGTTTGTCAGCACCTCTGAAGTTTGCACGTTTGGTACTTTTTGATGTGCAGTTTCCGCACAGCAATAAAGCCAACAGCTTCTTCTAACCATTTCCAGCTCAGTATGATAAGATGGTGATACACTTTGTTAAAACGGTATCATAAATTCAAGCACAAGTGACACTCGGCAGCTTTGCAAGTTTAAAAAGGTCACAGATAAAGAAACTGAGACTGGGAAAAAAAAAGCTTGATTCACAATACAAGTACAATCAACAATGGTGGATAAAAAAAAAAACATCCACCAGGAAACCTGCCCTGCCGGGTAAAGGGTAAATAAAGACTGTTAATATGAGGTGGCAGTGTGCTCTCTTTGTGTGTCGTGTTTATCAATGTGTGGAGAGCGGTGTTTTATGATATTGATCAGAAGTGTGAGCTCTGCCCTTGTTTACGTCATTGAGAGCCGAGTGTGTGTCGAGTGGAAAATGCCATTGAAATTCAGTAAATGAACTGACCTTGATGGGAAGCTAACAGCAGCTCACACTGTGCCTGTTGTGTGGCTCCGGCTGCTGTTTTGTTAATTGTATATAATGTGTTTTGATCTCTCCACTGCTGTTTTGTTGTCTGCAGCTGCAGTAGCTGTCACGTTATGATGCCTTCAAACACAAATGTATAATTGTACTGTACAATTACTAATGACTACTATACTTTTTATTGATTTGTAAGAGCTGTATTTTTAAAATATTGTTTACTAACAGCACATACTGTGACTAGAGAGTGAACTACTTTTCTGCATCGGGACACCTTTTTTCCCCCACTTGGTGACAGTGAATTACTTTTGTGTAGACTCAGGTGAAGGAAGTGGGCAAATATGTTTGTTTGTTTTTCTAGGTAATATTAAAAACAAACTTCTGAACACATGCTCCTCTGCTTGCTTTTATAGGAGCCAGGCTGCCTGGAACCTATTGTTGTCCTCAATCTTCTTCTTCTTCCAAGGAAGTCCTATTTCCTATGTGCAAAAAATGACCAAATTTTGCACAAATGTCTATAATAGTCCCATGCCAAATTTACTCAACTTTTAAACTTTTAAAAACTTTGAAAATTCCTACCAAACCAACGGTACATGCTACAGTTTTGCAACCTTCACCAAGATGTAGCCCCAATACTGCAGAAACGTTTGTCCACTTAAAGGGGAATTGCTGTTTTTTTTACAATCTTAATTCTAGCATAAAATACGATCATTTACTCACCCAGATAACTTTGGTGTCATTACGAGTCGTTCCGACGAAATTAGATCCAGCCAAGAGCCGCGTATAATACGAGTCTATCGGACACTGGAATGTAGCCTCTAAATAACACATCTGCCACAAAACATCCGGGGTCTGTAGGTTGACCTACTGACCTCTGACCTGGATGATGTCATCTTTGAGCGCTGCCCGGCTCATTCTGATAATAATCATTCCACTTCGGCATTCGAGCCCAATCTACTAGCTGGAGCTTCAGTAAGTCCAGACTGCGGAGAGGAAGCCTGTGGAAGCTGCTTGTTTTGTTCTGACAAGTCTGAAACATGCGTCTGCGTCTGAGTCTGCATTTCGGTGCCCTATAGACTCGCATTATATGGATAAACATGGCTCTCGGCTGGATCCAGCAGATATGACGAGACAGAGGCTCCAGCCTGTCTGTGTGATGTGTTTTCTCTGCGAGGCTCCGTCACATAGACAAATAGATTCTCACGCAGGCTGCGATCACACGCTTGCTGTGACCCACAGTTTGCAAATAAAAAAACACTGCCAGCTTTGCATCAGATTGACACTTCGGATATTTTTTTTCCCACACTGCACTAATTTTCCACAAACCAGGATGTGGCGCAGGCGGCAATAATTTGTCTGTAAACAAAGGTGTCACTTCTACGACAGAGGAAACTTTCACCATGCTCAGAGTATGGAAATTAATATTTGACAGGACGGGGAGAGCGGTTCAGGCCGCACAGTCGGATCAGTGTCGTCCTCTTCCTTCCTCCTGCTGACAGAAACAACACAGTTTCTCATCAGCGAACTATAAATCGCTTCTCCAAACAAAACCCACTGTCACAGTTTCCTTTGAGCGGGAATCCAAGCAACTGTGATGATGCACTGACAACAACAGTCGGAACGTGACGTGTATTTACATAACAAATATTCAACAGATATTATAGAAAGACAGTCTGGCAATTTACTGAGGCATTTCACTGTAATACACATAAATGAACGCACACACACACACACACACACTGTGGCTGTCAGAGCACCACAGGAGCATTAGAGTGTGATCCTGTGGCCGTGGTAACTGTCAGACTCATCCAGACGAGGTGACGCTCTCATGTGTGTGCGTGTCTGTGTGTGTGCACATGTGTTAGTGCTACCTGTGCATAGTATGAAAGCAAGTGAGTATGTCTGCAACTGTGTGTACATCTGTGCCTGCCTGTCTGCACGTGTGTGTGTGTGTGTGTGTGTCTGTGACAGCGGCACGGCGGTCCTTCTTCCATTCTCACAGTCTGTCAGCAGCTCTGTCAGTTACTGCACTTGTTACTGCAGCCTCATCACTCAAACTCCTGTGGCCGATGCCACCTTCAGCCGACATCAGCGCTGTCAATTTACCATTAAAAAACTCATTACATGTTCCCTGATTAAAGCAGAAGGCCACCATTTACCTCTGACACAGAATTTAAAAAAGAAACCTCTGTACGTGTTACCTCTACTGCAGGGTGAGCAGGCACACCACATGAACACACCACATTTTATTGTCCAGATACCAAGAAGAAATGAGTTTATTTAGATGCAGCTGCAACTCTTGAGTTTGATGTGAATGATTTCTCTACATTCGACTGCTTGTAACACAGTCTGGAGGAGGCGACCTGAAGACGGCGTCTGGTAGGGATGTCACGATTATAGATTTTCTTGGTACGATTATTGTCAGAGAAATAATCACGATTATTACGATTAACAACACTATTAATGCGTAAAATCTAATATCATCAAAGTATAATTGCATTACCAATTATATAAACAAATTATTTAAAGTATCTATTAATATGGGACCAATTCTTAATCCTTCAGAGGAAATGTTAAACTGTTTTTTTTATATTATTCAGTGTTCTGATACTGTGTATTTACAGTACCTTTACTCTGGGGTACAAAGCAAGGTGGTTATCCTGCAGGTGATGATTGACATCGTTCATAATTTGCGTAACTTTGTTTACATCCCGTTGTGCCAATCTACCGACATGGTTCCAACATAATCTTTTTTGGAAAGTGACGGTATTTAAGAACCTCTGGTGAAATAAAGCATCTGTGTGCAGCAAGTGGCTGGAAAGCAAGTGTATATGAAAGAACACTGACTGTTTTCATGCAGTTCTTGGGACAGTCACAACTGTGTTTCTACCTCTTGCATACAACACGCAACACTGAGAGAAACTCTGCAACATCAGATGTCGTTGTGTGGATTTTTTACTATTTTATTTTTATCCGTTTTTCAATTTCACTCCTTCTAGTTTCTATCGAGAGGAAGTAACTGTGACTGTGACAGAACGAGCTTCAGTTTGGGTCAGAACCAATTTTGCATGGCTGACATTTGAAATGACTGATCTCCAGAGCGGTGGCAGGTTACCAGGTGGGCTTTTTAACCCTTGCAACGCCCCCCCTTCCCAACCCAACCCAACCCCCCACCCTCCTTTACCATCTTGCTGGCTGGTTTTGTTGCCATGGGCTGTTGCTGATAAGAGCCGGTCAAAGCTTTTCAATTTCCACCAATGTCCCCCCTCAAAGCGGATACACACCTGCAGCGCACTTATCAAACATGTGCTCCATATGTGCAGATACACGCGCAGATTGTCGTGCAGCTGCAATCACAACAATAACCTGCTGGGATTAGTGGGTAAAAATAGAAACACAATGGACCTCGGCACAAAGCCCTGCAGCACGGCGAAGCTCATAATATTCAGAAAGGTGCGGCTTTAACTCTGCTGTGATTGCTGAAGCTGAGGTTTGTGATGTTGAATTGGACTGCATCACTGCACGTTGTAAGATGTTAGCTGCTGTTGTTGTGCACCCACCTTACACCTTTTCAACGTGTGTGCGTGTATGTGTGTGTGTGTGTATAGGGAGACGTGTTTTTCCAACGGGTCTTTTCAAAGCCATTGCAGCATATGGGCACAAGGAGGGAAAAAAGGTGGTTATCAGCACAAGAAATGAATCAATTTGCCAGCGTGAATCACCACTCAGTTTCCCAAAACAGCTCCAGCATTTGTAGCGGCAGATGGCCCTTTGTAGCCCGCCTCTCCTTCGCTGTGTGCCGTTTCCCACACATGGCTCAACTCAGAGGGCAAAGAGCCTGTCTGGACGCTGCGCATCGATAAATCACACCAGATCTTGACCCGGTCTAACGAGGAATTGAGCGACGGTCAACAGTACACAAACAAAAACACTATTAACAAGTCTTTTTGGCTCAGTGATAAAATCTTAATTAGCGCTCCTATCTGTTCTGTCACTGTTTGATATCGCTTGTCTGAGATATCATTGCTTCTAAGGAGAAAGCGCCGGAAAACGATGTGAGGATAAGAAAAATTATGGCAATAATGGCAAAGTACAAACAGACGATAAACAGGAAGATAACGAGTCTCTTTTGTGGGGTGTCCTCTGCTCAGCAACACCTGGCTTGGACTGTGTCTTGTGCATTAATGATTTTTTTTTTTGAGAAACTGCTGTAGGGCTTTGGTTTATTAATGTGGAGGAGGGAGCAACACAAAATGTTCCCAATTAAAATGAAGATGAATTGCAGCAGCGGGTCCCCTATTGTGGCTCTACTTTTGTACGTGCCTCTAAATCTCTGCCGTACAGACGGGTCATTAAGCAACCGAAGGCTGCCTCGGTGTCGCGGTGGCGGCCGCCCAGCCTCAACAACATCACATCCCTCTGTGAGAGGCTCTGTGTACTGTACCACCACACCATGCCACAAAAAGCTGCGCCGGGAGGAGGGCGCTCACGTAGACTAAACTCATCAGGAGGTTTTGATGCACTAGAATTACCGCACATGCATAATTCAAGCGATGGTGTGTCTTAAAGAAGAGCTTCACTGTGAAACGTGGATCCCCTGAGGTTTTCAGAGAACTGCTTCCTTTTCATTTTTTCTTTTCATTTTTTCTTTTCACAGGACCAAAAGAGGAGGATTTTAAAATCACACTTTTGAATTAACTGAAAAAAGAATCCACAAAAATCAGGTTTTCTGAATTGTTAAAGGAAAATTCCAGGTGAAATAAATGAATGACAAAAAATACAGATTTTTATACTATTATAAAGCTAATTTAATTTAATTATTTTTAAGGAAACTCCTTTTTGCTCTAATTAGTGGCAACTACTTGTTCTGTCCACAAATAAAGATCAAGGACGTGAGAGGTGTAAGGATTACAACACACCTCTCATGACACAGGGTCTGCATCTAAAAAAAGCTGTCTGGGAGGAAGTGAAGAGGATTTTATTTATGTAACCTCTTACAGATCACAAAGTGCTTCAGAGGTAGACTAACAAAGGTAAAATACAGGCACGAGAGAAAACAGACTATTCAGCATGACACTACAGAAAGAGTAATAACAGCAACAACAACCTCTATTTGCATAGTACTACAACACATACATAAGACTGATACAAAGAGAAAGGCTCCATTCATAACGTAAACTCAAATTAATCAGAGGTGTGAGGCACAAAAACACAACCTGAAGCAGAACAGCAAAAGGTTTAGTTGTTTGTGAAAGCCAAATTGGACAAATTAAGTGTGTTACTGTATTTACTTTTTCTCGCACATTTTGTTTGTTTCTTTATTTGTTTGGTTTTTGCATCATCCCAGACTAAGTGAAGAAAAAAAGTCTTGGAGTCAGACACTGGATGTGAAGTTGAGCAGAATTTATTCTAAACCAACACAGATGCCTCAAGAGTTTCAGAGTCTAATTGGTGTTAAATCTTGGTCTAATTGATTTTTGGCTTGTGACCCATGAAAATGAAGCAACGACTACTCTATCACTGGATGCATCTCAGCTGATTTCACCCTTTGAAAAGCACAATCTGTCTGGTGCTTAACTGATTTTATTTGTTGTCACGAAGTTGCTCCTAACAGCTCAAAGTATTGTCATACAGTGAACAATAAAGTTCCTCATTTTGAACTGTAATTATCATTATCTGTTGCATCTTGTAGTTCTAATTTTGCAATTCTCATTATCTGTTGCATCTTGTAGTTCTTGTTAATAATTTCCATGTTTTTAGCATATTCTGTGTTATAAACTGCTTCCTTGTCTGTAACAACATCTATTGCAGGTCAGTCCGTCCTGGGTGAGGGATCCCTCTTCTGTTGCTCACCCTGGGGTTTCTCCAGTGGAGTTTTTCCTCAGTCGCTGTGAGAGTCTAAGGATGGAGGATGTTGTCGTGACGCCATGTAAAGCCCTTTGAGACAAAATGATTGTAAAAATGTGCTACAGTATACAAATATGATTGCCTTGCTTCGTCTCTGTGCTGCTGTGAAATCGTTGTGCATCACTAGAGTGTTTCGTGTCTTTTTCTTCCTCTGTTCTTTGTCGCTCAGTGTGGTGCCAGTCTGATCACTTCATCTAATGGAGCACAAATCAAAAGGACAAGAAACAGTGACAATCATCCTCTCTCATCTCCCTCAGGGCTTATAGTGTTGTCCCATCACTCACTCTCTTTCACACGCACACAAAGACACACACTATCTGAAGTCGCCCCTCACCTTCTCTTCCTCCTCCCACATAAATATATGACAACAAAGTTTCCAAAAAGTTCTTTCTTTTCAGTCAAGCCAGACTGTCAATTAACCATAGGCTGTTTACCCCATTATCGTCCCTGACCACTGACACCAAATCAAATGAAAAAGCACACACAAACACACACATACGTTTTTGTAGCTGGGGGGTGAGATGCTGGCGAGATATGAGATCAACATGAGGTCGGCAGCTCGGCGCTTTTCTAAACTGGAGAGGTTTTGTCTCCGTGGCCCACTCCTCTCCCTGAGGGAATACGCTGTCTGGTCTGGTCTGGTTTGGAGCAGGAGTTCACTCTGTAAAACGTCTTTAAAGCTCCAGCTGGAGTAATCCGAGGGAAGTAACCTGGTTTTATCTGGAACGATGGTGGAGGACACTGTGTGCGTGTTTTGATTTACAGGGCACAGAAGATTATAACCATCTTGTTCCGAGTGTTTAGTGTGTAAATGTGTTATAACTTTCGAGATGAAATGAAAATGAAAGCTTCCTGTTTGGTTTTCATGGACTCGGAGATCTCCTTTGCTCACACAATTAACTGTTCATATAATCACCCCTCTGCTTCACTTTTGCTAAGCCTCAAGCTTTTCACCGTCTCACTCTGCAACATGACCTAGACGGTGTGTTACTGACACCAGTGGCAAATTAACCGCTGAAATTCTAGTTATTTCTGAAACAACAGGTCCCTGTTCCCACACAGTGGCAGACAGAAGCTGCCATTTCATCAGCCACCGCTCGTAGCTAATTAAGCTAACAACTGCTCCATGACTGAAAGGTCTTAACTCTAGATGACTGCTTACCTAAAGGCCGAGGCCGAGGGTACCTTTTCTAAACTAAAGACAGTTTCCTCACTATATGAAATGAACACATGCATGTTCTGTATTTTATTGCATGATGTCAGCACGAGCAGAAGATGGCGGACGGAGGGCAGCGCAGTTTGGCCGACAAGAAAGGTAGAACAAGTTCTGTAGTGTGGGAACGCGAGATTCAAAAGCATACAGGGTTACTTTAAAATTAAAAGACTTTGGTGCCTTGGCGTTGTTGCTCACTGCCCAAGCAAGGGGGCAATTTTAAAAAAAGAAGAAAAGAAACTGCGCTCATCTCTTTGAAGCAGCAGGGTTATTTTGCGCACAACAACAACAACAACAACAACATCCTTCTACAAATGAACAATTGTTCGTCTTTCTACCCAGGTGTCAGTTAATTCAGAAAAGCAGATGTAATGAGTCATCGTTGGCTGGTGCATTAGTTAGTAAGCTCTAACCTGTTGTTGCTGGTTCATAAAATGTGCAGATTGTTGGCAATATACTGTACATACATAATCGAGTAAATAACCATGATTTCAATTAGGGATGCACCGATACCGATACTGGTATCGGGTATCGGCCCCGATACTGTTGCAGGGTTTCCCCCAGTGCTTTATAAGCCTGGCGTATCGCCAGGCTTTTTACCGATACCAAGAACCGATACCAGTGTTTATTTATGCAATGCTCTGAAACATGATGAAGACTTTTAACCGCATCAGAGGGTGGCTTTGCATCTTTGTTGTTTTTACATTCATTTAGCAGTGGGCTTGTTACAACAAATTGTAACAAGCAGAGAAGAAAATAAAACTTCAAATTCATTGCATTTTGCCTATTTTTTTTTTTTTTGTTGTGGTAGAAGGGTTCCACCACCTGCGGCTCATGATCCTCCACCTTCACAGTTTGAAAAAAAGTCCTGTATCCCTAATTTCAATATTGACCAAAATAATTGTGATTATGATTTTTGAAACTACAGATAACTATCTTGCTCAGTATCTACTGTTTGCAACAACGACCGGGTCTTCACCTGATGATTTCCTTTTCTAGTATGTATCTGCTATCTTGGTGGTAGTTTTATAGCAGAAGCATTTAAATGTTGTGTGACAAATGACAACAGAACAAACAGATCAGGCATGGTCCCTGTTAATGTGTTTAACTTCACCCTGCAGGTTTGAGTTGCAATGCTGCTGTACCATTGGACGATTGCTATTTGAGTGCTGAGTGGAAAAGTCAAATGTAATAACTTGTTTGTGTCAGTCCTTGGGTCCCTTTTAGGGAGTTGATTTCAGATGCTGGAGGACACAGGATCTTACCAGCGTAACATAAACTTCTGCTAATTAACTATCACAGCACAGTGCCTGGTGTCTCGCCGCCTGGAACATGATCAGGAGGGACGTTTGAGTCAACTCGGCGTGAGAGAGAGAGCTAACCAAAAGATGCAGATAGACAGGTTGAGATAATAGCTGTGAGGGGTTGCTATAATCAAAAGTCTCTTGAAGTGACCCAGGTTATCAAATAAGAAATTGATCTTTTGGTTTAAATAGTCAAAATACAGTGTTATCATGACGTAAAAACTTAAATGAGATGTTGATTCGGTGGTTTTCAGTCAGATGCTTTAACCCCTGAAAGAGAAAAGTGGTTAAACCATACCTTTAGGCCTGAGTTCCCTGCACAGGCTCCTGAAATGTTTGATATTTATGTTAATTTATTTTCACAAATTTGACCAAAATGGCTTGTTTTCTTAGATTCACTTGGAAACTTAAGTTTAAACAATTGATATTATTTATTTTTATTTTTATTCTATTTTTTTTGTGTTTGTTAAAACTGTATTGAGTAATGTAAATAAATAGCTTACAATAACACACAATTTTTTTCAAGACTTTTTCTCCAAAAAAAGAACAGATAGGTAGGTTTTTGAAAAGCCAGTAATGAGACATTTTTACTTCCACAGCACTATTATGTATTTTAATAAGCAAATTACTTTTCTGGGGTCTGTAAACTCATAATTCTGCACTCAGACAGAAAGTTTGTTTGTAAACACATGGTATCGGTGAACATTTGAGTAATTAGAACAATTATACCAGTGCATGCAATTGCTCTGCATGAAGACCGTGATCAGAGGGTGGCTTTGCATCTTTGTTGTATTTTTTTTTTAGATCAGAGGCTTGTTACAACAAATTTTGTTGTAACAAGCAGAGAAGAAAATAAAACTTCAATGCAATTCATTGCATTTTGCCTAATCATTTGTTTTTTTGTTGTGGTAGAAGGGTTAGCATAGGGATGCATCGATATGAAAATTTTGATCCAAGTATCGGTATCGTATCGGTTTGAAAAAAGTCGTATCGGTGCATCCCTAATTTCAATATTGACCAAAATAATTGTGATTATGATTTTTGACATAAGCTGTTGCAGGGCTTACCATCGCCAACAACGACCGGGTCCTGACTCTGACTGTATTTCCTTTTCTAGTATGTATCTGCTATCTTGGTGGTAGTGGCAAATATATAGGGGCCAAATTAAATGTTGTGTTACAAACTGCAATGAACAAACCCACAGGCTCTACCCATAATGTGTTTAACTGCTCACCCTGCAGTGCATAGCTGCAGTTGCAATGCTGCTGTACTATTGGACGATTGCTATTTGAGAAGGAGTAGAGGCAAAAGTCAAATGTAATAACTTGTTTTTGCGATCCTTTCCCATGTCCCTCTGCAGGGAGCTCTGATTTCAGATGCTGGAGGACACTTGGATTACCAGCGTCAAGCAGCTTCTGCTAATTAACTATCACAGCACAGTGCCATGGAGTCGGCCGCCGCCTGGAACATGATCAGCAGGGACGTTTGAGTCAACTTGAGTGAGAGAGAGAGCTAACCAAAAGATGCAGATAGACAGGTTGAGATAATAGCTGAGGAAAATGATAAAAGGTGGCGGACTTACTTTTACAATAAGAATGTGCATTGATCTTTTAGTATGTGCATGTGTATGAATTCACGTAATCACTTACATGAGTGTGTGTAGTTGACAGGCAGAGCTGTAAAGGAGAAGAAGTGAAACCTCTTTATGTGTGAGTGCTGCACAGGCTCCTGAAATGTGATAAAAGTAATTATGGCATTCAGCAGAGCATGGAGAAAAATGCACATAACCCCTGCTCACTGGAAAAGTGTCTCAACGACGGTTTTGACTGTCTGTCCTGGACAATTACAGCCCGAGGAGACTGCGACACCTCTTGAGTGAACCACTTTAATGTAAATAACTAGTCGTACCTAAGCTCTCAAGACTTCAGTCTCCAAAAAAAGAACAGATAGGTAGGTTTTTGAAAAGCCAGTAATGAGACATTTTTACTTCCACAGCACTATTATGTATTTTAATAAGCAAATTACTTGTCAAACCTCTACGAGTCTGTAATTACTCATAATTCTGCACTCAGACAGAAAGTTTGCATCCTATTTGTAAACACATGGTATCATACACGTTTGGAGTAATTAGAACAATTATGCCTCAGCCATCAGGCTTTTAGCTGATTTTAATTTCCTTCAGTTGATTATTTTTCTATGCTTTGTGACTGTGGCCATGATGTGAGCTGGGCTTCACACCTGCACCTGCAGCAGTCTGGAGCTTATACTGCCTATTATTCTATGTGCAGTATAATAACTAAAAGTAGGGATGCACTGATATGAAAATTTTGACCGCTATTCCTTACCAAAAGTGCATAGGCTGTCTCTCTGTCACTGGACTGGACTGCAGGTGATGTCATGTCAATCAGCTGCGTGAAGAACGGAATGCTGATATCCGATATGAATTTTTCTGTTATGTAATAATCGTATATTTAACGATCGATATGTGTTGGGGTTTTTTTAAGTTTCTGAGATGATACATTTTTGTACAGACTGAAAATCATGCAAACTGAATTTTTGAATGTCTTCCTTTATTTTCAGAATGTGTTTTTTTACTTCCAAATAAACAAGGTTACAGGTTACCATCCTCCTCGGACACTCAACTTTGCAGGGTTTGCATACAAATCATATATTTAATTATCGGCCCAATGTTACTCATCGGACCGATACCAATATGTTAAAAAATGACGAACATCGGCCAATGCCGATATTAATTCCGATATATCGTGCATCCCTAATAATAACTAAAAGGAGAAAATTCATTTAAAAAATCTACAGTCTATATGTCTACGGTTTTGTGCCTTTTTCATTGAATTTTTTATAAATGACATAAATGCACCACTGTGTGAAAGCCCCATCAGCACTTTCAACTGGGTTTCTCACCTTGACGCTACATGATAATTAAGTTATGTTAGTATAAATAAAACATGCTGAGAGGATTCTCATATTGATTTCACAGGATTGATAACAGCTTCAGCCAGTTACGAGCGAGACTCGTCCTCAGGAATCTGACAACGTGACAAATAGTCCATACTGCCTCGATGTCAGCGCAGAGCCTTGTGAGAGGACAAAGAGTTGAAACAAGGCAAAGACAACAAGGCACAAACTCTGCACATATAGGGAGTGAGTCACTTACCCATTTTGCCCCCAGTGTGAGTCGGCTTATTTAGCCTGGATGCTGCTGGGAGTTTACAGGAGTTGTGCGTTTCCTTCCAGAGGAGAGGAATGAGAATTACAGAGACAGATGGTGTGAGTGCAGCGGCCGATATCTCTAACAGTGTATCCTACCACCTGGGAGCCAGAAAGAGCCAGAGTGCCACAAACTTTGGTTCCCAGGGTAACAATCTTCGTGAGCATCACATAATTGCACTGTGCCACAGTGCAATACTCATGCAGCAGAAATCAAAGTAAAGGACTATAAACGCCGTCTAAATGTACACTTCCATGGCCACATATGCAGAACTGATGCTTTTGGCTTTTAATATTTGAGCTGGCCAGAAAGTCTAAACAACTCAATTCACTTTTGATTTTGGCTCCTCTGTACTTCCACTGTCTAAACTTTATTTTGTCATTTTAACCATAAAAATGTGTGTTATCTCAAAAACTACTAAATCTAATAATATGGTAGCTGTTGGTGTGTTAGGATAATCTTAGATTGTGCATCACTTAAAACCATTTATCTCCTTTTATTTCAAATTAATTCACAAAGTGGGACTATAATTTTCAATAGTCACTAATGCGTGCAATTCTTAATTAAAAATTCACCAATTTATTGCATGGCATAACAAAATTACGAATATTATTATTATGAACCACTTTACTTGAGAATAAGCCACCAAATAGATGGTTAAACATCATCATGAAATATTGAGCATTTTAAAGTTATGATGGAGTCTAAATTGAAGGAATTAAGACATAACATCTTATATCATCATTTCAAGTTAGGAGCTGTATGTATTTTGACGCATTTGACAAATTAAAGGTATAGTTCAACATTTTGGCAAATTGGCCCATTGCCATAGTCTTATGTTACGAGTTGTTTTCCAGGTAAATTCATGCAAAACCACTGATATGCATTCCTGTCAGGGCAGTTTTTCGGCAGTCTCAACAACTCCAAAAATGTTGAACTATCCCTTTAAGTCCTGAAAAAAAGACAGGTGTCGTTGCAGTGGCAAACTGCACTGTGCACACTAAAACCATAACTATCTCCTTTTATAAATTAAGTGATTGCTGACGGAAAATAAGACTATTTAGGACTTGTATTAACAAAAACATTCCACTGATATCTGCTTTAAAGACTACTCATCATTGCACAAAACAAAAGAAGTAAACTCTCTGGCCTCTGACCTCCTATGAAGTTAAAAATGTCTCAGTGTGAAGGAGCAGACTGGATTCATGACATAAAGGTGGTGAGTGAGTAGCAGTTTATAATTTTGCTGGCTGTGTATTGGTGAGTCTTATTCATAGGTAGGTATTCACACCAGTTGGAGGTAGTTCAACCATTTGCTGAGCCAAATATCTACAAAGTCCAGGTGAAGAGTCAGTTCTTCCATCGTACCCAAACAGTAATTCACTGAAAATTACATAATGGTTATATTTGCGGTTTGCATGTTTAACAGATTTGGGGCACATGCAGTACAGTATAGCCCAGTTTCTCCACATGTCTTACAGAGTCAGTCACTGAGTCAAACCGGAAAGGAGCAGACATTTTAGCTGTGAAAAAAAATCCCTCCCTTCTTGAGTGCTAAGAAGTGAAATTATCAGCCAGGTGTCATCTGCTCTTTCCAGCCCTGAGGGCAGACTCCTAATCTTAGGCGCACGGCGGCCTTCAGAATAATAAGTTGCACCCACACTTAGCTTTTGTTCTTGGCCTTGTCTGGGTCCACAGCCACAGCAGGAAGTGGGAAAGGCGTTAACGGAATAATAGCGCTCTGGACCGGTGCGACTTCGGCAGTCGGAGCAGGAGAGCAGCGCGCTAAATGATGTGTCATTATAGCGATTCAATAATGGCCGCCTAATTAGGCCCAGGCAGCACGGCAGCAGCATTTCATGTCAGTTCTCTGTCTTTCTGGGCTTTCCTTTTCTCTGGCTGTCCATCTTGACCTCCCTCTGATTTTCCCTTTGCTCTTTCTGCACTTGTTTTCACTCTTTCATCTTTCTTTCTGTCTTCATCTCTGTTTCTGCCTCCCTTTTTTCGCTCTACCTCTTTCATTTTGTCGGCTTCTACTTTTCTAAACCGTTCTGTCTTCACGAAAGCGGAACTGATAGATGAGAGAGATACAATGGGGAACAATGACCATGCCTCCTGGCGGAGTAGAGAAAGGGGTAGTGGGAGGCTCACAATTACAAAGTCTCATTCATACCGGCCACCTACACAATGAGGTGCGTACATACAGGTGAGTCAAAGGCAAGAAAGCAGCGCTGGCTTACATAAAGACCTCTTAACACTGAGTCAAGCCCTGTGTGAAGAGGAAAGCTTGTCTGGTATTGTAAAAAGGAAGGGAAAAAAAAGAACAAAGATCATGAAGATTTTAAGATGTATGAATTATTTAAATAAATCACTTTTATTTTGGGAGTTGGGAAATGCTAATATCAAAGAACAAAGGTACTGTAAAATGAGCAGATGAGACAACAGTAAAAAACTGACTACTATTACAATATTAAAATATTAATTGTTAATGTTAATTAAAATATACATTTTTTATTGTGAAATTTCCACTCGCTGTGGGGACTAAATTACATATTTTTAGCATAAATGAGCCAGATCCGTCTAAATATGGCCGCCATCGACCAAAATATATTTGTAAAAGGCGGGACTTGATAAGTATTGGTCATCATAACTCATTATCTCTTTGTCAAATGATAGGCGGTGCCACAAATGCCATAAAAGGTATAACTGAAAACTCGGTTTAGAGAAGTCTTGTGTTATTGTACGGAGCTTTCAGGGCTGGACCGACTGACTGAGAGACGTCGTTGGCTAAAGCAGGTCTAATTGGTTTTCTTCACCCAGTGTGGTGTAATGCCTTCATCGGTCTGTTTCTCTCCTACTCTCTGTGTTCACAGTATTTTAGAAAATGTATTGTGATAGGGACTGAAATGTGAGGCCACATGTTAACCCCCCGGTCACTTTCCAGCCATTTACAAGCTGCTGCTTTGCACTGCAAAAACATCCTGATTTTATAACCCAGGGTTATCCCCAAACACTTGGACAGAAACATAGCATTTTGGGTACATTTTCTTGTAGGGGGGGGAAGTAGAAGTGTATTCACAGCCATGTCAGGGTGGGGAAAGTGTGTCTCTCCACCACATTTTGTTTACTCACTGAAAAATATCACTTTTAGAAGATAGAGCGTTTACATGCAATTGTGCGTGTGCTGGGAGGAGAAAATGTAAATATATTAATTTAGCACACGCAAAGTGATTTATCTTCACTCAAGCACATTGGGGCTGCAGGGGGTGCGGCGCTGCTGCAGACCATGTGTTTGACCTGCTCTTCTTGGATGGCTGTTTGTCAAAGGAGGAAATCACAGCGTCCTCACCACACACACGTGAATGCCTGCTGTCACTCAAACCCCCAACAAACTCTGGGGGAACTCTTAACTTGGACATACAGTACTGGACAGCTATCTTGAATTAAAAAAGGATCTGGAGACAAGGGAGGTCTAAAGCAAAGAAGAGGTTCAAGAGGTGGAGTGAAACAAAGACTGAGGAAACACGGCTGCAAACATCCCCCGCTGGTAATAACTCTCTTTAATGTCAGCTCTTTGAGTAATAAAATGAATGAACTGACGGCAAAAGTCCAGTATGACTGACTTTATACAAAGCAATCTCATCTATCTCACAGAGAGCTGGCTAAAAGAGGAGATGATGAATCAACATATTATATTATTAATACAAACAACCTGTTGTTGGCCTGATAGAGGCCAGTAACTGACTGCAGGCAGGTCTCTAGTATAAAAAACTGATTCATGAATGGAGACGTAGACTTTCAAAGGTGTTTTTCTGCCTCGCATATGATTAGAGCAATGTTAAAAGTTGATTGGAAAAGTGAAAATATGACTACACATACTGTAATCAATGCCATGTGTTATTATAAGACATGTATTGGACATATTTCAACATCAACTATAGCAGAGTCTCACAAAAAGCACACTCTTTAAATGCTGTTATATTGAAATAAACAATATGAATTGTTTGCACTAAAAAACTTTTTTTTTAAATGGGTCTTTTTCCGGTCAGTCGTCATGGAAGCATGATACTCTGACAGTGGTGTGGCGTTTTCACCAAGGTGAAAATAAATGCGAGTGAATGTCACCCATACTATAGCTGAAAAATTAAACTATATAATTTTTGCATGTGAGGCCATGGCCAGGCCAGTAGAGCACTGGGGGAAACCCTGATGATTGCAACTATTTCAGACTCTTTCTGAGAATGAAATCATGCTGTCTCATGTTACTCAAGCCCAATCAGTGAGGGAGGGATGTCCTGTTTAACACAAAAAGGACAAAAACAAATTCATGAACCTTGATCCACATCTGAACTGACAACATTTGCTTCACCCATTCAGTGTCTCTGTGCTCAGCGGTGCGGTGCAGGGTGTCAGCTGAGGGTATAATTTCAGAGATGGATGAATTTAAGGACATAATAATTACCTTTAGAGAAAGTTCACTGCGAATGAGCCCCACAAAGTGTGTGTATATCAATGTCGCCTATTTACACATTGTTCACTAATGGATGTTTGATTAGAAGAAGGGGATGAGCCTGACCTTTTCCTGTTTGTTTGAGTGTTGCTGCTGCCGTACTGTGGAGAGGCTGTGACACATAAATAGTCTCAGACGTCGACACGTTTACATCAGAGTGCACGAGCACATGTGTGCAAAGAAAAGCTAATTTCAAGTCTCAGTTGAAGCAACAGGGCCATTCACTCATTAGATTTCTTGCAGAGAGATGGAGAAGAAGAGCTGACGGGGGCTGTGGGCCCACTCTGTTCTTGCCCCTGGGGTAACATCCTCTGCAGCTGGTGGAGCTAGCAGATTAAGTTCAGGCTGAGTGATATCGCTGATGCTGCTACAGCTCCTGGCCTCAGCTGTTGTTGGTGGTGTTTATTTCCCATCTTTATTCAAGAGCATGATTTTCGAGAGGATAATTTCTTCATTTGTAGTAAGATGCTTCCTTGAGGCCCTCGACTTGCCAGTGAATGATCTGTTGAACCTGGCTGGTACACAACTGGCTGGGAAACTTTGGGAGAAAAATAAATCTTAGTGTAGGTGTTTCGGAGAAGTGAGGAGAGGAACAGGACGTCTGCAGCTACAGCCTGACGAACAGTTCGGAGCAGGAGCAGAGCGAATTTGTGCTTTGAGCAGAGGCTATTTGATGAGGAATGCAGGGTGATGAGGGAAAGCATCACAAAACCTGAACGTGAAATGAAGAAATATATATATATTTTTGTTTTTTACCAGCCACAACAGCGTAACTGGTACTTCGTGTCTGCGTGTGTCCTTGAATTACAACACTTGTGGCGTCCAATGACTGTGTGGGGACCGCAATACTGGAACTCACAAGTTTAAATGTCTGTTTGAGGATTAAGACCCTGTTGGTAATAATTAGGCTCATTAAATTCCCAATTAGAAGTCCCCACACACATAGTAAACTCAGTTCAAACAAGTGCTACTCTACTTGATGGACATGTAATTTCCTGCTAAAACCAGCCGAAGAGAGGCATTAAGAGACACAGTGATAAAAAAAAAGAAAGATGGGAGGAGAAGCGAGATGGGGAATAACGCTGTGAGATTTCAGATGAGTGTGGACTAAGAGGCGAGTTAGTGGGGGGCATTTAAATGCACTTTCAGCCTTTCAAATCCAGACATTATGGAGCACTTACCCATGCCAAACAACATTGTAATAACATTTTGTGTGCAGCTCTGGGTGACCTGCAGGGACATGCCTATTACCTCATTGTGTATCTGTGAGTGAACTGGAGCGCAGAAGACCAAACCAAGATTTCTGCACTTTGCAGTCTGTTTTAGCACATAGCTTCATGTTTTATCACACAAACCAACACTAACCTCCACATAATATTTTCATAACTTTTGTGATGGACTTACAGCAGGTTGAATGACACCTCTGTCATGGCCTGGGGGGGTCTGTGGCGCCTTCCACCGGATGGGCAACGGCTCTGCTCTGGCACAGTGGCGGAGCCGATTCGTTTCTATTCTTGGTCAATGTGTGTGCTTCCACTGGCTGCGTAGGGCTGGACGGTAAATTTGGCTCACGGTAGAGATTTGCGCTTTACTGTCCTATCATCGATGATGTCATTGCACCTGCCTCACAGACAGTGGAGCAGGAGAGCTCGTTAAAAAAAACGGTGCTACGTCTTTGATTTGGACTCGGTTCGGCTATAAAGCTACAGTTGGTAAGTTGACGAAAGGGAAAGTAAAGTCTAGGACTTTATGAACCTCGTATCCATAGCAACCGGAGACTGTGTGTCGGATGTTGAGTAGAAAAAGATTATTTGCAAGATGTGTGGAGTGACAGCAAACAGAGGCAACATGAACAATTACTTTTACCATTTATGGCATTGTTATTTGTGTTCGTTTGCACTATTTGCACCATAAAGTGTTGGTTTTAATTTTGAGGTTTGAGATCTGCTTTCTGCACAATAAATGCTATACAAATTACATTATTGATTTTTTAAATTTATTTAATCAATTTAGCTTTGCTAAGGGACTAGAAACCCCATCAAGAAACACGTTTATTATTGTTTTTACACTTAAATTTATACCGTGATACTGTACATACCGTTACTGTGAAGGGATTTGATTTATATAATATAATATGTGATATGAATTTTAGGTATAATCTGCACTAGGGCTGGGTGATAAAGCCATTTCAATTTGAGATCAGATAGATTTTTAATTGATTTCAATTATTGGCTATGGTCATACTGTATCTCCTCGCGACAGCAGCTTGTCACTCTCCTGTCTGATCCACCGCCTCCTGTTGTGAGCGTGTATAGTTTGTTTGAGCTGCAGCAACAGCTAAAGGAAAGCAGGATAAAGTGAAAGTCGAAAAAGAGCGAGGAAATGAGCGGAAGCGGAGCCGATGGCAACTTAAGTGAAGTTGAATGTGTCGAGCAGTCAGTTGGCCTGTCTCGGTTCATCATGTGTTTGAAGCCTCGCAATGTGGAGTCAGAGCGACCTGATGACAGACTTCCAGCCTTTTAAACCTGACACTTACATCGACTGACGCTGCCCTCTTTGCATTCCTGTTCCTTTTTTCTTGCAGCGCTTCAATCATCTCCCACACAACTACGATATGCCGTCCATGACGACGGAGCAAGATGAACATGTTATGAATGACACCCTGCCTGTCAAACGATTCCCCTGAATTTCACAAAAGATAACGACTGCAGAGAATTTCAAAAATTGGCAGCAAATTCCCTTAACTGAGAGCGAGAAAGTTTGCAGTCTGCACACAGTTGTAATGTCTGTGTTTTTTTCACTTGCTGTGTTACTCAAAAAAATCAGAAAACATGACTGAAAAAAAAAACACAAGAAACTTCAACCAGCAAGATAAAATAAATCAAGTCATGTGGGAATCTCAGTGTTGTCCTGCAGCTGAGAGATGTGCTCTTTGTCTGCAGACTCCGGCATCATCACAGAAGGCATTTTTTATTATGTTGAAAACAGTAGCCTATATTTTATGTTTCTTCGTCTCCACACCTGCTCTATCGTTCAGCTCATTGTTACAGCTCACAACTGCCTCCACTGTCTCACCACAGTCTCATGCAAAATTACACATTTCTGTGTACAAACTGGAAGAGATAACTATCTCCAGGGCTGCCAACTTTCACGCTTCTGGTACATGTAACATATGCTTTCACATTCTGTCTCACATTCTGATGCCACTCAAACAATTCTCACGCCAAAAGCAAATGCTTTGGCGTTCATTGTGTAGACTCTTAAATGACTCTCCGACTGGTGTGCAGTGCTTATCCCAGTGTTGATTAGACGGCGGCTGAAGCACACAGTCCAAAGCCTGTGAGTACAAGCCACAGTAGGGCGGGAGTTGACGCCCTGCAACCCCACTACAGCGGCACAGTGCATAGTGTCAACAACACAGCACTGACATGCAGCTCTGAGGTCCTGCTCTTGGCACGTCTAAGCCCGACCCAACCCGGCTTGACCCACGGGTGTGGAGGCCCAGACCTCACATGGCCCGACTAACCGACATCAATTCTCTGGACAAACCAGACCCATAGCAGGATCATCCAGTGAGCATCTTGGGCATGGGCTCAGCCAGGGGTTCATGCACATTCGGCAGCTCAGAAGAACTGCCAGGCAGCCCACTCCTTGAGAGCAGAGGAGGGGAACAGAGAGACAGCACAGCAACAAGGTGTGGTGTGTGAGAGAGAAAGAACCAACATAAGGGATACGCCAACATTTTTTTTTCGTGTCTTGCCTCACTCCCGAGTCCATGCCAGCAGATAGACACCATCCTTTCGACTGTGCGTGCAGTAACAAGGGAGAGCCCGTATCACCCGTAATTAGCTTAGCTCAAATGCTGGAAGTGTATGGGTAGTGGTAGCCTGCCTCCACAAAGTCATCAGAGGCACTCTTCAGCAACTCTAATGGAACCCAGCGGGCCGAACTTCGTCTGACAAAACTCTCCGGTAAGGCAACTTGAGCGGTCAAGCGCCAGTAACGGGACGAGATCGGTCAAAACTGAGGGTTCAAGCAAAGACGGTTTAGCTTCCTATTTCAAACTAAAAGCACAAATTTTATCATCATGGTTTTCTGTATGTAAAGGACAACGGGTGTTTTATTTTGGGAAAGTAACCGGAAGTGCATTTGTCACAACGGCTAGCTTGAGTACTGTAGCGCCAAATTCAAACAAAATTGTAAACAGCTGGTATTTAGACAAATGAACGACATCTAAACGGCTACTTTCTCGCCTAAAAATGTTTGAAATGCCGATAAAGTGATATATTCACAGAGTCTTGAGCTAAAGTGAAGCTTCTGACTGCTGATTTCGGCTCAGGTAGGAGGCAGCTAGGCTAACACTACCTATGCACTTCCAGCGTTTGAGCTAAGCTAATTACAGGCCATACGGCTCTACAGTATCTCCCTTGTTACTGCACGCGAAACGCAAGGATGGTGTCTATCTGCTTGTCATGGACTTGGGTGAGGTAAGACATGAAAAAAAAAATTTGACGTATCCCTTTAAATACTATTATCCTTGTGAAATAGTAAAGAAAGCTATTTGGGGCTTTTAGTGAAGTTGCGAACACCCCCATCCCCCAGATTAACTAAACTTCACTTCAGCCAGGAACCCACAGACGCGTTTCAGTTACTTTTTTGGTGATTGGTTTCATCAGTGTCATCAATGGCAGATCATATTCGGTCAATACAACCTCCAGATCCAGACATCATTCTCTCTCTCACGTTGCCAGAGGCAGATGTCTTACCGGGTTTACCTGGCAGCAGAGCATCAAATAGCTCCCCTGTCTCCTGCCCTGCTCCGTATCAACGTTGTAACAAACCTCTGTGGGCCAATTAAGGCAGCTATCATGGCTGTGATAGGATCACTGAGCTCTGATGTGACAAGACTGAGCACATCAAGATAACACACTGTGGGGGAAACACACTTTCAAATACTGTATTGCTGTGTTTACCATAAATTATCAAGTTAGAATCTGTTTTGTTTGGCTGAAACTGCAGCTATTTGGATCCTTAAATGTTCATGTTTTGTTCTGTAGTGTTGTTCTTTTAAGAAACAATTACCCCCCTCTGCCTCAGGGGCTTTACAGCTTTACAGGGAGCCTCTCTCTGTTGATGATACTGGGGAGTTTGCGACTTCAGCAGAAGAGCTGAATCCATCGCTTGATGAGCTTTGCCAGAGTCAAACCACAGCAATCAGTGCATCTGTCGGGGTCTGGGACGTTGAGGATCAATGAAATCAACACAGAGAAATTGAGGTTTCATGATATTATCTCTTACACACGTTACATCATACATTTAAAAGAGTCACCTTTCACTTCCATCCAATTATTTTTTTTCCAATTGAAGGCAACATAGGAAATTGTTTTGTCCTGTTTCATCATGAAAATGTTTATTTTTCTATGTTTCTATGTGTATTTCACATGAAGATCCAGTGTATGACTCGCTTTTGCGCATGGAGGCTTTCCAGCATGTAATAGGTGCTGTTCCACCGTGTACTTGCATCTTGTTGGGACCGTTTTATTGGTCTTGGACAGACTGTAAGTGGGAATTTGCCAGCTGAGAATGTTTTAAGTGGCCAACAATTCTTCTGCCTATAGCCAACAGTCCCTCGTTGACAGCCAAATGTACAGTAATGTGCGGGTCCTTTCAGCTGGCTTTCTCCTATTGCTTTTGCCATATTTCTTGTGCTGTCACTGACTATGGCATGCACTTTAGATTGATCGAAATGCCAGATGTCAAACATATTGGCGAATGCATCAGCTGCTCTACGTGACCCCGTGGTCTATTGTGAATGAAGCAGAATCTTTTGTGGCTTTTGTGTCAATCCACTGTGCGGTTAGATTGAGCATACTGGTGAGTCCTACTTCTGTTTGTCGTAAAGCTGATGGCTGAAATATCTACTGCAATAAGCTCACAGCCACGAGTTGCAACAACATCATACAGTTAAGCTGCTCAATGCTCAGACCTCCCTGAACCAACAAGTTTGCTAAACAAAGCTGCAAAACTGCAGAATAAAATGTGCGTGCACTTTGAGAAGTACAGGGCATTTCTATAGTTTCTGTATGCAAAATGAATGTTTGTTATTTGTGGTGCATATGCGAAATCTACATTTCAGAAAATGGGCAAGCCAATTTCCATGGTTGATCTTAAGTTAAATATTTAGCATTTGAAAAAAGTGTTTCTTTGTTGTAATGGCTCAGGTTGTAATGATTATTTCACCGTGAACTGTTACTGTTCTGTCATTACTCTCTTTTTAAAATAATATCACTGCAAACTGACACTTTCCTGGTTTAATCCTCACAGTCCGCTGCTGCTGCTCCAAACCAGAATGACATTAAGCTTTTAGCTGTAACAAGGTTTCCCCTGCTCTCCTTCATCATCTGAGGTGTAATTAGACAGGTAATAGAGAGAGGAGAGCAGCTCCGGGCTCATCCTTCTTAATCAAAAGAGTCATAACAATGCAAATACTGACCCATTGTTGACTCAAGATGCCTAAAAGACTGATATCATTTTGACTTTTAAAGCTGGGGAGAGACACCAGAGCCCAGCACAGCCAGTGAATACAGACGATGAGACACACTTTTTAATTCACAGGAGGGAGAAAGTTATGAGCCACCCTGGATGAATAAAATGGATAATAAAATTTGGAATGAGGGAGTGATGAGGCTTTTGGACTCCCTCCCCTCCACCTCCCGCCCGCTGCTGCCCACCTCCTTCAAAGCCCATCCACCTACTCCTTTCTTCTCTCTTGTGAAATGGCACAGAGTGTCTACATTCCTCTGAGCCCAGTGTCTCAACTTCTTCATCTTCCTCACTTTTCACCCCCTCTCTCTCCGTCTTCCATCATCTCTTTCTACGCTCCTCCTCCCTCCCCCCACCTGTCTCTGTCAGCCTCACTCTTTCTCCCTCTTATCAGACAAGCAGTGAAGCATGGGGGAAGCTGTCTGCAGCGAAGGCAACAGCAGGGGAGTGCAGGGCCGTGAAATGCAGGGAACCGAGACTTAAGAGACCACAGAGCTGAGGCTGAGTGACTGAATTAAGGGCCTTAGACTGTAATAAAAGAGAATATTTATACTTACAGGTATGTGGATGGTCACTACAAGCCGAGAGTGCTATAGAAGAGATGGTGAAGCTCCCCGTTTCCATTCACAGGTGATAAAAGCTCGATTTCAAAAGCTAGTGATGTAATAAAAAGAAGCTCTTTTAAAGCCAGTGTGAGTGAATAAATACAGTCATGTTCAATTGGAATAAATCCATGTCATTTTAATGGTGATATTGTGTTTAAACTGGCCTTAATTTTCCGACTAAAGCAACATGATCACCACTGCTGGTGGGCGAAAGGAGTCGAGATGGAGCACTTGCAGTTGCATAATTAAACAACAACCTGTTTGTGTGCAAGAACACATCTAGAAGACATTAATTAAACCTTTACAATCAGTGCAAATGAGCAATCAATGCAGTTCATAAACCGGGGCAATTTGGGGCAATCCATTTGGATGAAAGACTATACGTGTACACAGGAAGGAGGGATCACAACACTCTTAAAAATAGGCTTAAAAAAGGTTAAATAATGCACTTTAGGAATGTACCCCCAAAGAAAAATACAACTTCTTTTTTTTTTTTTTTAGTTCAGTCAATCTGAGCTTTTATCAGGGGTCTATAACATTTCCCATAATTGTGCAATTCAAAGTGTAAACCTGGTAAAAGTATTTGAAAGTCCTGATGGTTCTGTTTATTTAAGTGAGTGGTAGATAAAGCAGTTTACTTACTGTATTTTTTTTTTATCTAAGTATATTTTGGGGGCTTTTTTGCCTTTAATTGACAGGAGAGAGAGTGACAGGAAATGGGAGGCTCGATGCGGGATTCGAACCCGGGCCGCCTGCAGTGAGGACTATAGCCTCAACACATGGGGTGTGTGCTCTACCAACTGAGCTAAACACCACTCCATGTAATTTTGACTGAAATTATTGTGGCACTGTATTTTAGAGACTTTGGCAACTGTCAGCACAAGGTTCATTATTAAAAAAACATAAAACCATAGGACCGATAATTATCCAGGGAATCTGCTGGATAATATTTCCGGGTCAACCAGCAGTGAGGATATGATTAAAATAAAACTTAAGAGGTTAACATGTTCCTCATTTTTCCTACCAAATGGCTATTAAAAAGTAGCCTAATGGTGTGATAATGTTGTTTAGAATAATTACAAACCATGACACTAATGCAGCAACTCATTATATGAGCTGAGTTGTTTCAACACGAGCAACTGGCGGCCGCAGAGCACTTTTGTCTGTTTCAAATTGTGTTGTTATTATGTTTAGCTATACAGTCATCTTAAACATGGCATTACCATGGCAACCATCAACACTGTGCCCAGAGGAATGACGTCATTTGAACACAATACGGATACCCTCCCGCCATGACCTAGAGAGTAGATAGGAGATATCTGTGAGGGCGGCGGGGGGGCTGGAGGGTGGTGGGCAGACAGGAGTTGAGATTAAAGAGGGAATTGGGAGGAGAGATGGAGGGATATAGAGCAGAAAAAACAGGAGGGATAAGGTTGAGAAAGCAGAGAGATAATGCTCCCTCTGGGGGGGAGTGAGGGGTGGGGTGAGGACAACCGAGAAAATCCGAGAGGCGACCTGGAGACCCTGATGAAAAATCTGCCTGCAGGTATTCATCACATCTGCAGGCATATCATTTCACAAGTGACCGAGAAACGTTGATGTATTCAGGCCATTTGTTTCTAACACATGAACCACCTGTTGCCGTTTTGAAGAACTGAGAACTAGCTGGGACTAACACTATTCAAACTCTACTGGAATACAAAGCTGCTTCACAGTGAAATAGGATCCCTGGAGGAAATGATGGAGATGCAGCTTCATGTCAAATATTAATTTGGGTTTACTTGTTTTTAGGGATGCCCTAATACCACTTTTTTTCAAACCGATACTTGGATCTGAGTAGCCTACTTGCCGATACCGAGTAGTACTGATGCCGATTCTTCTACCACAACAAAAAAACAAACAATTAGGCAAAATGCAATGAATTGGAAGACAAAGTTCTATTTTATTTTACTTGATGTAACAAAATGGCCTGAATACATCAACGATTCTTCTACCAGATGTGATGAAAATGTGTTGTAACAACTAAAAAAAAAAACAAACAATTAGGCAAAATGCAATGAATTGGAAGACAAATTTTATTTTATAGCTTTTACAAGGTTTTACCCCTTTGATGAAATTTTATATTAGTTTTAATTTGATTTATTTTTTACTATGCAGATGAATCGGACAAATGTTTGTGGTTATCATTGAAAAACAACAATGTAACTGAATTATACAAAATTATTCTCTTGCACATCACATCAGTGTTGATGACTTTCCCTTTTTTAGTGGAACATGTGACACATTCCTTCATAGATTATGTTTACTTTTTATTTTTGTTTTAATCTTGTTTTTTCACAAAATATTTTGTTGACAAAAGAAGCAGTGGTGAGATGGTGATTTATCCTTGTAGTTAGGAACACTTTATCTCCCCCCAGCCATAAGCAGTGCCACTACAGTTCACATAAATCAATGCAGGGATGAAAGCACCAAATACAGTGTAATGGATGAGGCACAAACAAAAACTGTTTTACCACAATGAAAATGATTGAGAATCACATAACACAGTGGGCCTACCAAGAGTTTATGAGTACCTGTCTGATCACAACCATAGAAACTTTTCTCTGTTGGAAAGTAAATATCTGATTGTATCTCACAAGTAAACAAACTGTTGTCTAATGACTCCAGGTGGAATAAAAGAAAATGTTTAATAACCTGCTGATGGAAGATTCTCAGAGTTTGGCCAATCACCAGCTGTGAGCAGAGACCGTGTTTGGAATGATGTGGTTTGACACCATTATTGTGACAACTGAACCAAACGACTTCTCTCTTATCCCTGAAATGATTTTGTTAGGGTCAGTTTGGGATGTTGAACACCTCCTGACCATATAGTAGTTGGCTTCTATTGTAACAAAACAGTGGTGGCACTAATTCCCACTGGATCCTCAATTTCCTGCTCCATCACTGAGATCATGCTTTGGTTCAGTCCTGGGTAGTGTTTACATGGACTGTCTCAAGTTCAGAGACAAGAGGGCATGAGTTTGACTTCCCCACAAGGTCAGATGGGATATAAAAAGACACACAGAAGAAGATCCTGACACTGGGGTGGGGTTATAAAAATGGGATTAGATGAAGGTTTTCCAAGAAGCCTGTTCAGAACAGAACCCACAGTTGTGTTATAGAAAAGTGTGAATTGTTGAAACATACTGCTTTTCTGGCCCATGCCTACTTAAGGGCGCATTCACACTAGGGCCAGTTGAAGCACGTAGACGACTGTTTGTTTGTTTTACTAGCCTGTGTGTTAATGTTTATCTGTAAGGAGTCCACGATGATGCTATTAACATGGGTGATCTAGAAATGTCCTTAAATTATTGAAAAATACTACGCTTGCTCATTCACCAAGAATGCAGAGATGTCAATTTGACAACCAGGGTTCATGAATCCGCTCCACAGACCCAGGTCCCCGGCTGCTGCCGCTGCCGCTGCTCTGGCGGGTTTGTTGTTTGTTGCGCGGCTGCTGCTCTGTTCACTTCACACCATGTATTTGTTTTTCTCATTCACCCCCAATCAGAACCCCCAGAGTACATAATGTGTTTTCCATGTCGAAGGATAATATTTCATTCTGTATTATTTAATTCAGAATACCCACATTCCGCCACCAGGAGGCGCTTCCATTTGACCAATGTGTGTCGGTACTCTCTTATTCCAGCACTCTAGTCGAACCCAAGTGTGCTCAAGCACGGTTGCCTCTGATGTCAGATGTTGATATGCAGGTAGAGGGATTTGTTTACCAACACGGCAGACGCACGCTTAACCTGACTGCAGAAAGAAAGGTGCTTTTTAACTGTTTTAATAAACTTCAAGATAACCATGACAACCGGTCAAAGCTTTGTTAGCCAGCGAAATAATCGCTAAGTGACTGTTGTTTACACGCAGTTGCAGAAACGTGGTGGAGAACGAGGGAAGTGTACCGTACTCAAGCACAATCAGAGATGGCAAAAGTACCCAGATTCTTTACTTGAGTAAAAGTAAAAGTACCTGTGTACAAAATGACTGAAGTAAAAGTGAAAGTATTGATCCAAATATCTACTCAAGTAAAAGTACAGGCTCTGAAAATGAGTTGGAGCTGATGAGAGGAGAGAAAAAGAGAGCGAGACGACCCGGCGGAGTGATATGACGACCTCAAACCCGCTGAGGAGGAACTACGATGATCAATTTATTTTATTTTGCCGTGGAAACCCTGATATGTAAAAAAAAAAAAGAAGAAAAAAATGTAACGAGCCTTTTAGGGAAATGTAGTACTGAGTAAAAGTAAAAAGTTGTCAGAAAAATAAATACTTCTAAAAGTACAAAGTACCTGACAATTCTACTTAAGTACAGTAGCGAAGTATTTGTACTTCGTTACTTGCCATCACTGAGCACGATACACTTGCACTCACACTAGTAATTGCCTAGTGTGAGTGCATCCTAATAATTCTCAGGGCAACAGAGGAATGAGGAGAGGAAATAGCAGAAATATTTTAGGCTTACAGCAAATGGCAAAACAAACAAAGGTTGTGCAGTCACCTTAATATCAAAAATGTGTGGTATCTGAAATGTCAAGCAACCAGAAAAGAGATGAGTTCCCACTCGGTTGCCCAAATACAGATCAATAGTAAAGTAACATGAGGAAATGCTCAAGCTTTATCCTGATAAATAGGTCTATAAGTAATGCCCTGAGCTTAGATATTATCACAACATTACATTTTTCCTAGAGAACATTGGGTGAATAACATAATTTGAAAAAAAAAAAAATCTATTTAAGTTTCATAAAATGTATCCTCGCAGTATAAAGTGCAGGCTTGTTGATCCAGAGGGGTTTCATGTGAAATGCTAAGACACAATTTGGTAATATACTCTTCATCTCATTTTAAGACTTTAATTAGCTATGAAAGGTTGCCGCAAAATGTGACCTTTGAAGAATGGTTATTGCACACCATGAAGCACGTTGAAGAGCTGTTTCCGAAAAAAAAAAAGATAAATTAAAAATGAAAACCCAGAGTAAAATGTTGCTCATTATCTGCATTATTCAGCTGCTGCAATCTTTGTTGGCTCATCACTGTAAATGATGCCAGTACATTTTTTAACAGCACGAGTTTTGTACACTGTGCATCTCCCTCAAACGTTTTCAGCAGCTCCAGCGATTAAGTGTACAGTGTGTGGGGGGTAAAGAGGAGTAGAAGTGATATAAGTGATTTACTAAGCCTGGTTGCAGAGGACATTTACACTCCCTTGTCTGTCTGCTTTTTTAGGGCCACATGGCTCTGAGCTCTACAGAGAAAAAGCAAACAAAATCTAAGGCTAATCCTGTCATCGCTCTATTGAATCTGCAGCCAGAGACCACATGACCAGATGAGGCCGGAGGAGAGAGGGGGTGGAAGAAGACAAAGAAAAGAAGAAAAGGGAAAGGGTGGTAGTCTCAGAAGAGTGGACAAAGTAGCAGGCAACAGGTGAAAATGTAAAATCACAATGGAAATACTCATCTGTGAAGTTACAAGTACCTCAAACAAAGTCTTACAGAAATAGTTAGAAACTCGTGACTTCACTAATCCACTTTCGAGGAGACTATCAGATGAGAAGATCTGTTAATATGAATCCAGCTAACAGGTGTAAGTTTAGCTTAGCATGGAGACTGGTATTCAGTGAGGTATCAAACTACAACAACAACAACGTCTGACCTGGATGATATCATCTCCAACCACCGCACGGCGTGGCTTGTTGCTACCGCTAATGCTATGGTTTGTTTCTGCATGTTTCCTACTTGTTTGAACAAAATGAGCAGCTGGACAAAGTTCAGCTTCCGCAGGCTTCCTCTCCGCAACCTGGACTCACTAAAGCTCGGGCTAGTTGAGCTAAAAATGGAATGAGCCGGGCAGCGCTCGGAGATGAGATCATCCAGGTCAGAGGTTAGTAGGTCAACCTACAGACCCAAGATGTTGATAACAGATAACTCCAGACTCAGGGGGGAATAGCACTAGCATATCCTAACAAAATATTGGTGAAATTAACGAATTTCGTGGCATATAACGTGTTATTTAGAGGCTTCATTCTGGTGCCCAATAGACTCTCATTATATGGATACGCGGCTCTCGGCTGGATCTACTTTCATCGGAATGACTTGTAATGACACCAAAGTTATCTGGGTGAGTAAATGATCGTATTTTATGCTAGAAATAAGGTCCAGATTGTAAAAAATGGCAATTCCCCTTTAAAATACTAATAATAATTCATCCTGTATGTGTTGTAAGAAAGAATTTAAACAGAATGTGCAGCCGTTGACAGGTTGTGGTGGCCTTTTGTATTTTAACACCAAATTGGGTACTATTCCTCACATCTGTGTACTTCCATTCCTCCTTCAAGTTAATTTAATGCTGCCTGGTGTGATGAGGGTTCACGACTCACTAACCGTAACAGAAAATCAGAAAATCTCACAATAAACACTGAGGCCTGGAATAAATGCAAACTCAAAATAGAAGCACTGATTAAACCGTGCATTCAATCACAGGCGCTGAAGCACCTTGAACAAGTCCATCACTGAAAAGCAGTGTATAAAAATACATGACCTGATGGGTTGTTGTAATCAAAAGGAGAAATTAGACACAGGTGAGCTGAGACCATCATCAACACCATCACATTCGATCCTCAAATGCAGCTGGAGGGCTGATTCCTTTCTGCCTCTCACAGCTCTGTGATCAATCAATATATTTAAGTCCCTCTGCCTTCAGCCACGGTGTGAATGAATGAATGAATATACTCATTGCAAGAGGGCTGCTCGTTTTCCCCCTGAAAGTCATGAAATTGGCCCAGCAGGTGGTAGACAGGGTGGAGTTACGCAACTCTGTGTGTGTGTGTCAGGGTATCAGCACCCAGCACTTCACACGAGTCTCAAAGGTGGTGTTGAAACCATTAGTCAAATAAGTGATTTAGTTTGTCTGCAGAGTATCCTGTCCTGAAAAACAGATTTTAGTCAGCAAACTCTCCCAAAAGTTGTAGTGTAAACATTACCACATTATTAAGTTGTTAAGAAGCGAGATACAGTTCTCCATTTACACATTCATCAGACATTAAGTAAGATTTGACTCATACTAATAAAGACTTTCTGACAGCTGGTCATGGTCAAGTGTCCAGCTCTTCTCAGGACTGGTAAATGAACAGCCGTTAACACTGGCTTTGTAGCAACACCAACGCCAACACTTACAAACAGCATACAAAGGGCTAAGTTCTCACATGAACCACAAATGATTTCCTTTAATAAAAATAAAAAAAAGTTGTCAAAAAAGCCAGGTGCTATGAATCTCAGTTGATTAGAAATCTTTCAGTTCCATTGACTCTGGTTATTTTTATGTTCACCCTCTCCAAGCTTGTCCTTGTTCTCTCTTGCCAATCACTCATCAAAAAAGCTTTGCACACAACACTGTAGTTTCTTCAGTAAAAACAAACAAACAAACAAAAAAACATTGTCACGTCAAACATCTTTCGAACAATGACGACCTACTGCCATGTGCAGTCCGTCGTTTTTGCAGCAGACAATTATAACCTACCGTAACATTTTGTTGTCAGGCGACATCTAGTGGCTATAGCAACAGGAGGATTGTAGGAGCAGTAGGAAATGGTAAAGGCCACATTAGGAGGAAGTTGGGGTAGAGGTTTGTGTTCGATCACCGATTTGAAACTAGTACGTTGTTTTATTCATGAACTTTCAAAAAAGTTAACCACATCGTTACCTTGACGACGAAGATTGCTAAACGTTGAGGATATACCTTAAACCCATTTTAAGCCAAATTACAATCTTTGCATAAACCCAACAAAGCCATGATAATTAGTAATCACAGAGACAATCATTGCTACTATAACATGCCATGCCATGACAACCGCGGTCCAGTATACAATGCCTGTTTGCCTGTAGCATGTGCTATTTCAGGAGATGCTCGTATTGGTCACATGATCATTGGGTTGAAAAAACCCCCAACAACCAAAGTGTTTGTTTAGGGCTTGTCCAGTTCATCTCAACAAAGCAGAACTGCCAACAGATACACCAGTAACACCAGTCACTCAACACACACAGCTGATGACTTCCAACTTCTATCCATCTGTCTCTATCTCTCCGTCACGATTGCTGGACTAAAATAGATGCAACACAGCAGAAACAGCGAGAGTGACTGTCCTCTGTAACTTTGAAAGCAAAGTTGGATCAATAAAGTTCAGTCAACCTTAATCTCTGCTCACTCTGTGATTATTATCGTCTGTAAGAGGCTTGAAGGACTGAAGAAAGAAAGAAAAAAATCCTCAGCTTCCTGTGAAGTTATCATGAAATGTACACTTAAGGAACACCCACGCTAAAGCAGTGATCATAAATGACTCAGACTGACTGAAACCACAATGAATATGGTGATTTTTTTTTTTTCAATCTTCTTGACAGGTGCCCATTGTGTAAGTATAGAAAGGAGCTCAGGCTTCAAAATGGCCCCTCACATTCATGCTTTTGTGCAGTGCATACCGCCTGGCCGAGAGTTTGGCCACAATGCACAGCTCTTTAACAGGTACAGTAGCTCCAGACCACCACATGCTTAGGTCGGCAATACTACAGTCAAGTTTATAAAAATGACTCCTAATCTTATAAATATTGAATATACCTCAGATTAAAATTCAGGAGAAAGATCCTATTTTCTTATTTCCACAGTCTGTCCTCATGGTCCTGGGTGCTCTGTCTTCCTGTGGTCTGGTAGTCCTTCTCAAGCTGCTTCTTCAGTTTTTTTCCTTTCACACTTTATGAGCCTCCTTATAGTTTTGCTGAAGGTTCATCCAGTCTTCCCTCTAAATGCAACAGCATCTCAGGGAAAACCATTGTTTCACAGAGCATTTCATCACTCTTGACCCTCTGCAGGTGTTCACTGAGCATCATCTCATTCGATCTCACTTTTCCCTCAGCTATGAGGCTTATTCCCTCTGCAGAATGTGCAACCAAGGATCCTAAATGCGTCACCGTATTTTCTGTCTATATCTCAGTCTCATAGACTCTACATTTATTCAGATTACTTTATTGTTCACCCTCTCTAACCCTGTCCTTGTTCTTTCTTGCCAATCACTCAACAAAAACATTCATGACATAAAAAACACGCTGTGGAAGTATATGTCAATTGGACAAGCAGTTGTGGAGAAAAGAGGACAATCATATCCTGCTGCAATGTAAATGCCACATATAGTTCATCACAGAGGCCTTTCTTTCTCTGTTTGAATAGATTACCTCGTGTGCTCAGTGTTTAGTTTTCTGCGCCCATATCCTTGTGTGAACTCTGTGCAAACACCACTGATCTGCATTGCCACACCCAATCCACACACAACGGTGAGAACATACATGCTAAGTCGTTGGTTTTGTAAAAGGTGCGTTCACACTGGACCTTTTATTTTTGCCGCTGGCAACAAGTTTACATATTAAGTCAATGCAAACAGGCGACTGAGCAATTAATTGCCCTGGTGAAAAATCGCTGGGGCTCCGAGCAACAGCGACAGAGCAATATTTCGAGATGAGAAATCCCAAGTCTCTGGCCGTCAGTCACTTGTCGCTCAGCACTGATTGGCTGCCGTGATCTATGCATAACTATGACAAAACTATGACTGAAATCATGGGAACGTAATACAACTCCACCGGTCCGGCAGAGCAAAGTCAGCTTGACCTTGTACGCCGCTTGTGGGACTTCCACAACAGGTAAACGTCTGCAACAGGTACAGTACAATGTCAGCCATACTGGACCAATACAAACAGGAAGAAAAGAGCGACTCAGAGCAAGGTGAGCAAGGTGAAATTCACTGGAATCGCTTGAATGACGTCATCAGAGCGATCTATTGAATTGTGCCAAACTGACGAGCGACTGCAGCTCATGTCGACTAAGGGCTGGAAGAAGTTTCAGAGTCCTCCATCCCCTCTCTGAGTTACAGGGGGTCTCAGCGTAGCAGTGCATTTAATGTAACGATGGCAAGTGGACACCAGCGGTCTGCGTCAAGAAAAACACACCAAAAAACATCCAAATACCTCCATGCTGCTCGTATGTAATGTCCGTCTTGTACTGAAATCCGGAGATGCAGAGCATTAGATCCCAGTGTCTGATATGAAGCTCTTCCGCTGCCAGTGCGCATGCGCAAGGTTTGCCCTGAGACGCGATGGACGGCGACTGGCAGCGGAAGAGCTGCACAACAGACACTGGGAGCTAATAAACAAGCTTGAAATGTGGACCTATTTATTTTTTTCGGGACAATTCCGCATCTCTGGGCTTCAGTACAAGACGGACATTACATACGAGCAGCATGGAGGTATTTGGATGTTTTTGGGTGTGTTTTTTTCCGCTTGCAACCGTTACATTGAAATGCACTGCTACGCCAAGACCCCCTGTAGAAGGACGGAGGACTCTGAAACTTCTTCCAGCCCTATAGTAGACATGAGGGTGAGTAGATAATGAACGAAACTTCATTCTAGGGTGAACTATCCCTTTAAGACAGCTTTAGCCCCCACCCTACCCCCTCACCCCTCCTTCAATGTCGTTCTCACATGCAGCGTCTCTGGGTAATCTGCATACGTTCTGAGTTACAGTGTGTGTGTGAAAACACCATTAATTAGCACCCTCCAGAGTTTCCATGAAACCTTCTTAGCAGGAGTTCTCATGTCAATTTAAAAAACCTCCTTTGCTTGCTCATTAAAATAGGTGCCAGGAAGAACACAGGGCACCAATCTGACATTTTCTGCTACACAAGAGTGGTTATTGAGGCAATAATGAAAAAATATAAAACAATTAGCTATATGTGAAATCCAGCGACTTGCTTCCCACATTTTCATCAACTTTAGTTTGCGAAACATCTGTCCATCTTATTATCAGGACAATAATTGAATGCTAACAATAATAATGATGAATCATCAGGGGGAAATGACACAAAAGACACCTTTGTGTTTGTTGTGTGTGTGTGTGTGTGTTCTCTTCTGCAATGCACTGCACGCACAGGTGACAGTCACACTCTTTGGGCAATCGAAAGCTTTTATATGAATGCTGAAAGAGAGAAATTTGTAAAGCCCTGGGGTCAATAAAACGATCAGCAGGGCTGTGAAGAAAATGAATAAATCAGCAATCCATGACATGAGTCCTCGGTGAAAAGAAAAAGGAGAAAACACTGGAAAGAAATTCAACAAAATGGTCCGGTGCAATCATGCATCAGCAGAGATTAAACTGTGTCATCTTGATGAGATGGATATAAATGAGACATTTTCATGGTTTTAACAACTGTGCTCTTCCCATTTCAATCCAAGTGTCTCCAGTCAGGGATATGAGCCACTACTCCGGTGAATCCTCTTAATCTAAAAATGAGTCAAGACCAGGTGGAAAAGACTGCTGTGGAGTTATAGCCCTCCCTTTTGCCCTACAGCGCATTCTGATTGTTGATTACATCCGCACGCTGATGTGCGCTGCCCGTTCTGTAACCGTTGGCAACTGTTGGTCCTGCAGCAAAACATCTGTGAAGTAGCAACATGTGTTAGCAGCTGATTTTCCTTTTGTAGACGTTAGAACACAACACCTGCATTTCTGTATGTTTGTGTGACCGTAGCCTATACTGCCAGACACGACTGGAGGCACCAGTAGGTTTATTTATGTAGAATTCCTCGAGGGGACGACGGAGGTTACGTACTATAGCAGGCATGGGCAAACTATAACACAAAATCCTGTGTGGCTTCAAGTTTTTGTTTGTTTTTGTTTGACCAATCAACTGTCTGAAGACTGAGATTAGTTGATTAAATGAGTCAAGTCTGATGTGCTGCTGCTTGGTTGGAACTAAAACCTGCAGCTACACTTTTTGGAATAGTTTGCCCATGCCTGTACCAGAGCTTTATGGACACACTGTGTAAAATTCCTTCTATCTAGCATTGAACAGTTTAATTATGCTGCATTGACATGGAGTCGGGCAGATGGCAGATGGACGACTGCATGGAAAGGGATAAACAAAGAAGTGGTCTGTCGAATACACACGTGACAATATGTTTATTCGTTTATTTAAAAGAGGACAGTGCACTTTGATGAACATAAAAAATGTAAAAGTGCCAGTTTTAGCCAATGGCTAATGTCACACCGTAGTCCTCCTGGCAGGTGTTAAAAACCAATTTAAAATAAACATGTAGACATAACAAGATTCATGCATAAACATACAAGAAAACAACAACAAAAGAACTACAGAAAGAGGTAATTGACACTAAGCGACTATAAAGAAAGAAAAAAAAAAAAAAAAAAAGAAGAAAGGAAAAAAAGAAAGATGCAAACAAACAAATATTTATAATATTTAAATATTTAAATATTTATAATGGATGAAAATGCAGCAATGCAGACCAGAACAAGGTTTCTTGATGGAGTTGTGCTAGGATGGATTGAGAACACAACGAAACCAAAAATAATCCAGTATAATAAGAAATATTACAGTATAATAAAGTGTTACAGTGCACAAAAGAGCTGTCAGGGATGAGTAAGTGAGATGGGGGTGCAGCAATGCAATGGCCAGTACAAGGTTATTGTTGGAGTTGTGCTAAGATGGATGAGAAACACAGACAACAACAACATACCATATGATAAAGTGCTATAGTGCTTAAATATAAGGTTGCAGTGCTTAAATATAGGGTTACAGTGAACTTATGAGGTAGTACATTTGTAAAGTGCTGCAGTGCTCCTTATGGTTTCCCCATGTCGCTGCACAAGTCCGTAGTGGTCATGTGCAGCGGCATGGGGACCAGTGTATTCAAAAGTAGAAATTTAAAAATGGTTACAGGTCTGGTTGGATTTGAGCCAGTTTTTTAGCTGCTTTTTGAAAACGAGGAAGGTTGAACAGTCTCTTATGGAGGCTGGCAAGCCGTTCCAGATCTTGCTGCCTCTAACTGACATGGTAGACTGTGAGAAGGAGGTGCGCCTAAAAGGGATTGCACAGTCTCCTCTCATAGCTGCCCTGGTGTTTGTGCCATTGGTTGGTTTGCGCTCAAGAAACTGACTCAGGGGTGGGGGTGCGAGGCCATTCAAAATCTTATAAACGCAGCAAACAAGTTTAAAAGTAATTAGACTGTCAAAGCTCAAAAAATTATGGCGTGTGAGAATGCCACAGTGATGATAAGTGAAAGGTTTTCTGTCAAAAATCTTCAAGGTTTTTTTGTAGAGAGATTCAACGGGCTTAAGTATGGTTTTTCCTGTCTGAGACCAAATTGTGATGCAGTACTCAATATGTGAGAATATCATGGAGTGCATGAATATTTTTGCTGCTTCCTCCGTCAGAGATGATCTTATTTGTCTGAAGTTACTCAAGTTAAAGTTGACGGTTTTGATTACATTTTTTACATGCTTTTTGTAGGATAGGGTAGGATCTAAGGTGACACCAAGGTATTTAAACTCAGTCACCAAACTGAGTTCCTCCCCGTTCAAAAAAACATTGGAATTCTGCATAGCAACAGGTCTTTTAGAAAAAGCCATACAAACCGTTTTTTTTGTGTTCAAGTACAGACATGAGGCTGTGAGCCATTCTTGGACCTTTGACATGACAGATGTTAGTGTCTCCGACACCTCACTATAGTTTTTACCGTGGGTGAGGACAACGGCATCATCAGCATACATCTGGAAATGAACATTATTACACACATCTGGTAGATCGTTTATGTACAAGGAAAACAACAAAGGCCCAAGAATGGAGCCCTGTGGGACCCCGACAGAGCAACTGAGGTATGAGGATTTAATGTTGTTAATGCAAACACATTGCTTTCTGTTCGATAGGTATGATCTAAACCATTGGATAGCCTCAGTAGAAAAATTAAAGTGGGATAGTTTAGATAGGAGGACCCGGTGATCCACCGTATCAAAAGCCCTTTTGAGGTCAAGAAACACTGCCATGGCGCAGGGACTGCTATCCAATAAATGCCTCACTTTTTCAGTGAGCATGCAAGTCGCTGTCTCCGTGGAGTGCAAAGCTCGAAAACCAAACTGCATATGATGCAGAGGGGTGTGACCTGTGTTCAGATGTTTGGTGATAAGGCTGACTATCCACTTTTCCGCCACCTTTGATATTATGGGGAGGATGCTAATGGGCCTGTAGTTTGCCATTTCAGTTTTGGTGCCTGATTTAAATATAGGTGTAACCACAGCAATCTTCCATTGGGATGGGACGGTACAGTGTCTGATTGACAGGTTGATCAGATGTGTGAGAGGTTTCGCCAGGACGTTGGCATGGGATTTTATAAAATTACTATCTAGCCCATAAGCATCCTTGGCTTTGGAGGTCTTAAGAGATTTAATTATCTTTCCCACCTCAGTTGCAGTGATTTCCTCCAACTTGAAAATGGGGAGGTCAGTTTTGATGGGACGTGGTGTGTACATAGAGGGTTTGAACAGTTGAACAATTTGAGTGACAGAATTTATGAAGTATGCATTCAATGTTTCAGCAATAGTAGTGGAATCTTTCACCAGAATGTCATTTACTTTCAGTTCAAGGGTATTATTGGTTTTGTTATTTAGCCTTCCTGTGAGCTTGTTAATGCAGTCCCAGACCTTTTTCCCATTCCCTTTGTTGCTCTCTATTATGTTTATGTAAAATTTGGCTTTAGCCTTTCTTAGAGTTTGGGTTACTAGATTTCTAGCATGAGTGAATCTTTGCCTGTCCGTGGACACCCCCGACTTTAATGCTTGTTTAAGGAGTTGATCTCTTTTTTTCATTAAGTTTCTGCAGTGGTCATCTAACCATGGAAGGGATTCCCTCTGCCCTTTTCTATGTTTTACCCTTCTGGTGAAAGCTTCCATTACTTCACTAATTTTAGACAGGAAGACATGGCAACTGGAATCAATATCATCACACAAAAACAATTCATCCCACTCCAGACATTCTAGGGCTGCCCCGAAATTTTGTTGAAGTCTCTTCGGAATAAAACTGGCTAAAGATTGGGGCCTGAGAGGTCTGTTTGGGCGTTTTTTAGATAGTTTCCTGGAAAACAATATTAGGTTGTGGTCCGACATTCCTGTTAAAAAATTATAGGTTTTGTTGATCCTTTCTACCTTATTTGAAAACAAGAGATCTATTCTGGTTCTGGACTGACTCGTGACCCTGGTAGGTTGCTCTATAAGTTGTGAGAGATTAAAGTGATCTGTGATTTGTTTAAGATTTTTCCTGCCCTTTTTATCGTCCCAATTTACATTCAGGTCGCCCATGATAATTATTTCCTTGTTTGAATTGCAGGCATTTAAAATTGTTTTTAGTTGCTCATAATACTCTACTTAGCAGCAGAGGGCGGCCGGTATAAGCAGAGCAAAGTGAAAGTCATCTCTGTGGACAAGGTAATATTTATTCCAACACACTCAACTTGAATTTCATTTGGCCATTGGATCTGTTCACAGTCCAGTGTGTTCTTAACATATAACAGAGCCCCACCACCTTTCCCTTTTACTCGATCATTTCTAAAGACATTATAGCCCGGCATACTCACTAGGGCTTCAGGGGATAGTGGCTTAAGCCAAGTTTCAGTCAGGCCCAGACAGTCAATGTTTGAATGCAGGAGTAGATCTTCTAGTTGTTCGCGCTTGTTGACCATGCTGCGGATGTTTAGATGCCCACAGAACAGCCCTTTTACCTTGCATCGTGGGTCCCATACAGTTTTTGCCTGGTTAAGTGTTTGAAAGAGTTTTGTAGCGCGGAGTTTTTTATAAATGGGGTTTCTGGGTTTTACCTTGACCTGACCGGGGGCCGTTGCTGTTCCTTCCATGCAAGGTTGCAGCTTATGAGCTGGCGCCGTGGTCACTGTGCCAGGATGAAGGTCCCTGCCGTTGGTTGCCAGCTGCTGGGTTGTTAGCCCTGGGCGCGGCCCCGCTGGGTGAGCCGCTGCTGTTCCGGTGGTGCCCTGGTGCACTGGGCGAGCTGCCGTCGGAGTGACGGTGCCGGGATGGTGGATGCCGCAGTTAGCCGCCAGCTGCTGGGTTGTTAGCCCTGGGCGCGGCCCCGCTGGGTGAGCCGCTGCTGCTCCGGTGGTGCCCTGGTGCACTGGGCGAGCTGCCGTCGGAGTGACGGTGCCGGGATGGTGGATGCCGCAGTTAGCCGCCAGCTGCTGGGTTGTTAGCCCTGGGCGCGGCCCCGCTGGGTGAGCCGCTGCTGCTCCGGTGGTGCCCTGGTGCACTGGGGGAGCTACCGTCAGGGTGATGGTGCCGGGGTGGTGGGAGCCGCAGTTGGCCGCCAGCTGCTGGGTTGTTAGCCCTGGGCGCGGCCCCGCTGGGTGAGCCGCTGCTGCTCCGGTGGTGCCCTGGTGCACTGGGGGAGCTACCGTCAGGGTGATGGTGCCGGGGTGGTGGGAGCCGCAGTTGGCCGCCAGCTGCTGGGTTGTTAGCCCTGGGCGCGGCCCCACTGGGTGAGCCGCTGCTGCTCCGGTGGTGCCCTGATGCACTGAGCGAGCTGCCGTCGGAGTGACGGTGCCGGGGTGGTGGGAGCCGCAGTTGGCCGCCAGCTGCTGGGTTGTTAGCCCTGGGCGCGGCCCCGCTGGATGAACCGCTGCTGCTCCGGTGGTGCCCTGATGCACTGAGCGAGCTGCCGTCGGAGTGACGGTGCCGGGGTGGTGGGAGCCGCAGTTGGCCGCCGCTGCTCCGGTGGTGCCCTGGAGCCACTGCGCTGTCGTCGAGAGGATGGTGGCAGGATGGTCGATGCCACAGTTCGCCGCTAGCTGCTGGGTTGAGGCTTCCAGCTGCTCAGCCATGGGCTGTAGGCGCCCCCCCGCTGGAGAGGCCGTCGATGGTGTTGTTAGAGCTGGCGCTAAGCTAGTGGCTAAACCTCCGCCGATCAATGGCCCAGATAGCCCATGTAGAGGCCTCGGTGAAACCCAGCCACTTGGTGGTCTTGACATCAGCCAAGCCGCTGAATAGTTTCCACAAGCACCCCACAGCTCACCAGGCCACGGTACGACTGGGGGAAAGTGCTGCCAAAATGGTAGGGTGGAGATGAACTGGTTGATATAACCACTGTTAGCAACCATAGCTTGTTGAGCTAGCGGCGTTGGCCGCGCTAGCTCGGTGTTTGCAGCGGACTGTGGCCCGGGATTTATTTCAATGTCCCCAGCTAGGAGCAGCATTATCGCAAGCCGAACGAGTCCCAGACAGGAGTTAGCTGGTGTAAGTCCCCTGTCCTTCGTCGTGCGGGGTGCTCCAGCGAAGCCATTGTCCAAAAGCCTCGCATAGATGAGCTGTTGACTTCTCCATGCCGGGCGAAGGCTGCAGTCGCCGTCGTTGGTGGGAAAGCAGTGTCTCGTCGAGAGCAAAAGTAGAAGAAGGACCACAATAAAAATAGAAATCCAACTTTGTGCCGGTGCATTTGTCAATGTAGTAGTTCTGGGCGGCTTTAGGGTGGATTTAGAATGTTTCAGGAGCAGACCCGCAGCACCTGCCGAGCTGCGTGGTTGCTCACCTGCGGCCATCTTGCGAGATATTCCGAGATGTTGTTATGGCGTTGTTGTATTGTTTACCAGCCTTCTCTCGTCCATTAAAATGACTTCCGATTTGTGTGTGACAGACACTCAATCCTCCCTCACGCTACCAATTTTCACATGAATGCAGCATGAAAAATACGATCGCTATATAGAGAATGTGAAGTTACGTCACGCCGTTGGACGTTGGCCGCCATCTTTGGAGGATCGCGGATGTAAACACTTGCTCGCCCCCCCTGAAAAAAGTTCCCAAAGTCGCTTAAAAGTAATGATGGTGGGACAGTACTGCTGCATAAAAAATGCCACAGCAGTATATGCACTAATACGAAAAACGAGATAGTTCACAATGTCTGCGTAAGTCAGTGGAGGGAGTAAATCTGGGTCTTAATAAGTTGTAGTGTTTCTGTTTACCTTTGTTTCTCATTAAATTTGAATTTATCATGATACGTTCCTCCTTCCTTTCCCTTCCTCTTCTCCGTTTCTTTTTTGTTTTCTTTTTTTGTCTGTCTTCCTCATCTCTTTTTCTTTCTCTTTTACTTTTTGCTCGTTTTCCTCCGTTTTTCCCACTCTGTTTATGTTTGCGTTCCTCCAAAGATGGCGCCGACGTCCCACAACGGCAAAGCGGCGTGACGTCAGCTTCACATTCTCTATACAACCGCAACGCTAAATAGGGGTAATTCCTACACAATGTACTTTTAATAAACAACATGAAAAGTTACACAGTGGGGCTTTTAGATCAATCTGCCCTGTTAAACTGAAATAATAGTTGCTAAGCCAGCATTTATTTGTTTGTTCAATACAATACAAGTGTAATTAAAAGAAAGAGCAACAGTCACATTCAAATCATATGCATTATTGTAAATTTATGGTCCATGCTGAGATTTTTTTATTTTTTATTTATTGTTTCAATATGTGATTTTAAGCAGCCTCCGAGGGCAAGTTTTCGCATGCATGGACAATAAACAATATTATAAATCATAGTATGACAATCATGTCTTATTGCTGTTTCACCAAACTACATCATTACACTTTTCTTACCTAACATCAGAGGGCAAATAATATTAACTACTGGAACTTGTAATTTGTCTTCATCTACCGGTGCATCATCTTAACCTGTGTCATCCAACTCTCGTGTGAACGTGAGGCAGCCATGTTTGTTGAATAAATATTTCATCAGAAATATAATGTAGCTTCAGGGCTCATGTAGAACATTATGTGGTGATGCTGAGCTGTTTTTATTAAATTTATGAAGGAATTATAGGCTAGATGGAGAAAAAGTTCAAAATGATTCAGACATGTTACTCTCTTTCCCCAGAAATAACATCGGGTCACTCAAACTTGTGACGTCAATGTTTGTTAAAATCGTGTTATGCCTGAAAGGCATGAATAGAGTACGACAGGACCTGGGTCTGTAGCTAATTGACAACGCCTGACACAGCTGTATCTTTAATGATTTCAAACATAAGTCAGAGTAGCATTGGTGAATCTACAATTACTCAAAATGTCTCCAGGACGACTGGTGAAAGCACAGATATGCTAATGGTGCCATCATCATTCTTACCAGGCACATGAATAAAGAAGAATTTGGACTTGTCTTAAATGAGCAGACATTTAAAAAAAAAACAAAAAAAAACAGCCAGGACCCTGCATTTAGCAGGCTCTTCACCCTGTACAAAATGTCCTGAGGACGAGGCTACATTAAACTAACCAGAGTTTGTGTAAATGTAAAAAAATAAAACAACCTCTAACTCATTCTCTCATCATCCCCGTCTCGCAGCGTGTCTGTCTGACACCTGTTCATTTGAATTCTCTTTGATTTTATGGACGCACTGAATCATGTGACCGTCCTGCTCTCTCCCTCCGCCTCAAATTAAGATCCTGGGGATGCAGCACTAATGTTAATTCACAGGTGTCTGCTGCCTTGCCAGTCACCATAGCAACCTCAAGGTATGCCATCTCATCCGTAACACACACACACACACAAATACACATATTTTCCCCCTCCTCTTATCAGGACTGATTGATCTGGACAACAAACTATGCTCTCTGTGGCGTGGGCAACCTGCTGCTGATTTCTCCCAAACAGGAAATTGAGGCTCTCTGGTAAAAGTCAGATCTTAAAGTGCATTCTGGACGGTAAACACATCGTAAAGGCTTGTTCATGAAAGCACACTAAAACCCCTTACCTGCCTGACTTCCCTGAATGTTTACTTAAGCCACGGAGAGAGGATCACTGTAAATGTGAGCGTTAATACTCAGTCTAATAGACTCAGGAAGGAAAACGCATTGATCATTGAGTTTATCATGGGAATTCTGATGTTGATTCATTACATTACTCTAGTGATGCACGATATATCGGCATTAATATCGATCTACCGATATATATCGGCCCATATATATTCGTATGCAAAACCTGCAAAGTTGAGGTAATGCGAGGAGGATGGTAGCCTGTAACCTTGTTATTTGGAAGTAAAATACATTCTGAAAATAAAGGACGACATTCAAAAATTCAGTTTGCATGATTTTCAGTCTGTACAAAAATGTATCATCTCAGAAACTTTAAAAAACCCAACACATATCGATATCGGTAAATATCGGTTATCGGCCATAACAGAAAAATTCATATCGGATATCGGTATCGGCCAAAATTTTCATATCGGTGCATCCCTACATTACTCCTGTTCATGACTCATAAGACTTCATTAATCTTTTTTTTACCTGAAGCTCCCTGTGTTAAGCCTCAGATCGATACTGTGTGGTAAAAAATCTGAAATATTGTGTGTTCAAGATCAAAAATTTGAGCGGCTGTTTAATTGTTGTTTAAATGTTTCTGTTGAAAGGAATTATTAGTTACTCATTTCATCCACACCTTAAAGGGATAATTCACCCAAAATTCAAACTTCACTCACTATCTACTCACCCTCATGTCGACTAAGAGCTGTGAGAATTTTCAGAGTCCTCCGTTCCTTCTCTGAGTTACAGGGGGTCCGTGCAGCAGTATTTGTCCATACAATGGTTGTCAATGGACAACCATTTTCTTGGTCCAAAAAGACACACCAAAAAACATCCAAATACCTCCATACTGCTTGTCTGTAATGTCCCTCTTGTATTGAAGCCCCAGATGAGAAATTGTTCTGAAAAAAATTAAATAAATCTATATTTTAAGCTTGTTTGTAACGGAAGCTCCCAGTGTCTCAGTTCACTGCTCTTCCTGGTCAGTGCAAATCTTGCGTGGACGGAGGACTCTGAAAATTCTCACAGGTCTTAGTCGACATGAGGGTGAGTAGATAATGAGTGAATTTTGAATTTTGGGTGAACTATCTCTTTAAATCCGGTCTTGGTTGTCCTAAAGCTCTGTGTGAAGGCAGATACAGATGGGTCAGGGTCAGGGTTCTAGGCCTTACAATACAAGGTCTTTACTAAAATCACACAGTAACAAAAGAGGGTCAGAGCCAACAAACACATCACCACCTGAAGTTATCAACTTCCAGAGACAAGGTGACTAAACAACTACCAGAGTGTAATAGTCAGACTGACAGTGCCACAGGAAGAGAGGCTATCCATTTCTCACCAGCTGATGAAAGCCAAGTACCAGAATTTGATAGATGAGGCTCTTTTCAAACGATGGCATGCAGCTGTATTCCCTATCGAAGTCACCTGCTGTGTTCCTGCAGACAACTGGTTTATGAACCCAAACAAGTGATGAGAGACTCCAGGGGAAGTCGGTTGTTGTGGTGGATGGTTGTGCCTGATGAGAGGCTGTAGATGGTGAGCCTATATATCTAAGTGCGACAATTATAATGGATGTGTTTCTGAATTGTGTTTTTAGTCCCTCAGCAAAGCTAAATTGATTTTTGAAAAAAAAAGCATTTATTGTGCAGAAAGCAGATCACAAACCTCAAAATTAAAACCGGCACTTTATGGTGCAAATTGTGCGAACGAACACAAATAACGATGCCATAAACGGTCAAATAAATTGCTCATGTTACCTTTGTTTGCTGCCACTGTCACTCCACTTTTTCTACTCAACATCCGACACACAAACACAAAGAGAGTGTGTTTCATGGTGAGTGAGATGTGAGATCGTTTTGAAGCCTCCAATTGCTATGGATACGGTACGTCTTCTCCCTACGAGGTTCATAAATTCGCGGACTTTCACTTTGGTCAACTTACCAACTGTAGCTTTTAAAGATTTATTTTTGGCTTTTCATGCCTTTATTGGATAGGATAGTAGAGATGAGACAGGAAATGGGAGGTAGCGATGGGGGGAATGACATGCAGTATATCGTCCGACGCGGGACTCGAACCGGGGCCGCCTGCAGCGAGGACTATAGCCTCAACAAATGTGGCGGGCGCTCTACCAACTGAGCTAATCCTCGCCATCCAACTGTAGCTTTACAGCTGAACCGAGTTCAAATCACGGACGTAGCACCGTCATCAACGATTGGACGATAGAGCGCAAATCTCTACCGTGGGCCAAATTTTCTATCGTTTACCACAAATACCGTGAATCAATCAATAATAACTAAACATACATAACAAACATAACAATGTCCTGTCACCAAGAAATAACATAGAAAGGAAGAATTGATTGTTTTGCGATGGGTAGTAGCTCTGTCAGCTTCTGTTTGTAGCAAAGCATAACTAATGTTTAATACGAGCACACGTTGGAGGCGCTCATTCGTGTTTCCAAAAATGTCAGACTATACTCTATTAAATCCAAGTTTGCCTAAAATGCTTGAAAAAGAAGGGGAAACTGGGTTATATAATCTATTTGAGTTGTATTCAGTGTGTTCTCTGGGTGAATTATGCACTTTGTTGTTGTCATGGAGGTCTGAAAACCTACTGTAATTGTGAAAATTGCTCATATTGGTTTTCATTATTTTTAGATTTTTGTAGCTTTGTTTGAGACAAAAAACACACAATTCTGAATTTGGCTTGCATGACTTGTGGTGTCTAAGTATAGCTGCATACAAGACCCAATAATAAAGTGTCCTTTATGCATTTAATGAGGTGTATTTAGGACACTATAATAATGTTGTGAGGACACATTCCCAAAGAACTGACGTCAATCGTGTCAGATTGGCTGAAGCTGTTGACTGTACAATTTGGTCTACACTACACCTTTTGTCTTGGATTGTGTGTATGTGATTGCACATAATGTTGAAAGAGCCTCTTTCATCCCAGCGTCTTAAGGAAACGCACACTGCTCGTGGTCAAAGTGTCAATCAAAAAGCCCTGTGTGATGTTCTCTCTGCCTGTGACATTGTGACGAGCAAGGTTTAAAAAGTAACACGAATTCAGTGACGATCTGAGCGGTGAGAACAAGTGTTTTGGAGTTGAAACATTGTCATGTAAATTTGTTGATACCAACGTCATGTCAGGATGTTGTCAGCCTTCTGAAGGAGATAAATAATTTGCCTCTCTGTGAAGGAACAAACAGTGCTACACTTGCCGCAATATCATCCTAATACGACAAGGGATTGGTGGAGAAAATAGCCCTTGCCTTGTCTACGGGGTGTTGATGACTAGTTAATGAAACTGCTTTCATTTCCTTTCATCCAGCTTATTGTCTCTGTTGTTATTGTTTTTTCAGCGGAAAGGGGAAGTCGTGGCAAATTTATTTCCATAATAAAAATCAATACGGGTGTCACAGAGGTTGGTCTTTTTCTGTCCTTTATTTCCAGGGACAAGTAAAGGAAGATGAATTCATACAATTTTCCACCCTGCACCTCCTCCATCAATGTAGTGATGTTTGGTACTGTAAATAAAAAAAGGTGGGTATATTGCAATCAGTATTGATTGTTGCATGTCAGAAGGCAATAGCCAAATGCTTCATGTTTATCAGTCAACAATTGCAGTGTGTATCTCTCATGTGACAGTTTTATGAGAAACATAAAACATTCATAAGATGAATAATCACATCAATAATCTTGTCTCATGAGATTCACATTTTTTTCAGTTGTTAAAGGGATAGTTCAACCTTTTGGCAAATTGGCCCATTGCCATAATCGCTATAGTCATAGCAGTAGGTTTGTTACCTTTAATTGTCGGTGTAAGCTATTTTTAGTACGGCGGAGCGGAGCAGCTATGCTATGGAGGCTAAGGGAATTTCTTGGTTTCCCTCATCGAACTCATCAAATACACAACCCAACAACTCAAAAACACTGTTGTGGACACGTTGTGAGCTGCACAACCACCACGCTATGAGATAATAACGGAACCTTACGAGACGGAGCCGTTTCAGAGGTAAATTCATGTAAAACCGCTGATGCGCGTTGAGTTCAAGGGCAGTTTTTCAGCAAGCAGTCTCCACATTTACCCTGTATTTACCTTGAAAACGGCTGTTTCATATCGTTCCATTATTATCTCATAGCGTGGTGGTTGTGCAGCTCACAACTTGTCCACTAAAGTGTTTTGGAGTTTTGGGATTTAGTATTTGATGAGTTTGATGAGGGAAACCAAGAAATTCCCTTAGCCTCCATAGCGTAGCCCTGAGCAGCCTGCTGCTCCGCTCCGCCGTACTGAAATTAGCTTACACCGACAATTAAAGGTAACGAACCTACTGCTATGACTATAGCGATTATGGCAATGGGCCAATTTGCCAAAATGTTGAACTATCCCTTTAAGAAAGCCGATGCCAACATTTTCTAACAATCACTGATATTTTGAAGGTAATTTATTTATGCATTTATTCAATTAATTCAAACAATTGCAACCGTCACTGGATGACTCAATTAGCCGATCAACATGACAGAGATGACAAAAAGTCATTGGTTCCAGTTACTCAAATGGAGTCAATAGTTGTTAGTCCATTTGGATTTACATACGCTGCCATGGTCAGGCTTAAAAAGAAAATGATAACTTATTTTTTACCTTGGTTGAGAAACCTGTTGCTCCATGAGCTGACCTCTGGTAGGGCTGTCACTTTTTATTCGATATTCAAATATTCGTCGTATTCGAAGCCCCCCCAACTGGAAAAAGTCCTGGGGGGTTATTCGAATTTATCCAAACGCATTACAGGTCATTTGATATTCGTTCAAACCTAATTTTTCTGAAAAGTGACAGCCCTAATCTCTGGCGGCTGATCACAACACCTAACCTGATTCCAGAAGCTTAGATAATGTCTTCATTGCACACTGACCACCTGATGTTCATCATAGGGGGAATTTACCTCTCACCTGTGGCAAATATCCCCTGGTTGCTATGGTAACACATACGCCATGGGGTTGGTCTGACGGGTGAGGTGGGCTCCAGATTTCAGCCCTAACAGAGCTCACAGACAGTGGTGGTGGTGGCTGAGGGTCAGTCATCTTTCTGAGGTAGGGGTTCACTGGGAGGGAGCAGACGCTGACAGGGTCACCAGAGGCCAGGTAAGAAAAGAAACACTGAGCTCATCATCAGTACCGCTGGCTCCATATGTGTTTATCCCATCGAATGTGTTTATCTCCAGAGTCACTCTCACAAGTCTGACTGGGGTGATGAATTACAATGTGATTGTATCTGAGCCTTGAATCAGCCACTACTGCTGTAGTACTCACTGTGGCGCAGTTGAAAAAGTTTTGGCCAGCTCATTGAAAATGGTGATTAATTTTGTTCTGTAGCTTGTTAACAAATCAATATTCATTCCAGGAGTAAGGTCAACATTTGCAGATGATTTTTGGTGTTTACTAGGCACGGGGCTTATTAGGCATGCATATGGTGAGACATTAACTAGCTATCAGGACAACAGACTTAAGCTTGATTTCAAACACACCTTTGCAAGGCTAAACTTAAAACAAATGTGTATTTCTGTTGCAGGTGTAAAATTATGGCATGTACAAAGCAAGGAACTGAAAAGTTGCACAGGTTTGTTTCAGTTTAAGAAAATGTTTAAAAAAGAAAAGATAAATGCTTACAAAAAAGAAGAAGGTGAAAGAGAAAAAGATAGATAGCCGAGTGGTATTTTGTTTGTTTTCTTGTAACAAATATGTTTATATAGGTGTTCAGTATGTCAATGTAATCATATCAACCGAGAGGGGCAGGTATCATAAGTTTTCTTCATCCTGCTCCTTTTCATGCATGGTGATAATTTGCACATTATGTAATTTTGTACAACTTTATGAAGAATGTATACCATGAATGGAATAAATGAAATGAAAAGAAAAAAAAAAGAAAAGAAATATCTCTGTACATGATGATTCGTAAACAGACAGGCACATAGGCTATACAGGATTATATAATTAGGGCTGCCCCGACCAAAGATTTTCTTGGTAGACCAGTCATTTATGGCGATTAGTCAACTACTTCAACAACTAAGGTGAGTACTCAAATGCAAGTACTCGTACACTACTCGTTTTGTAAAAAAGTGGTATCGATGCATCCTTAGTACTAAGCATAAAAGTACAGCACCGGTTCTAGTAAACAGCAAATGCAAGTAACCCATTCAGGTTGACACTGAATGTAGCTGGATCATCGGGAGCTCTTGTTTGATGTTTCTAGGGAAACATCTCTCGGCTTAATAATCTAGCATACAAAAAAATCTAATTTGTGATTGGACACACATTGTAATCAATGTGAAGGGTGACCACTAATTAAAGATCTCACCAATTTGTGTCTTTTCTTTGAGGGTTAGCTTTGAAAGGAAAAAACACAGCGTGTTACAATCACACTGGATGCCACTTTAACCAGCGATACTCAACCCCCCACTACACATACACACACTTATCTCATTCCTTCACTCGGAGAGCACTCTGCTCTGCGGTTGCCATAGCGATCCCAAAGCCAATAACAGCCCTAAACCTTTCCTCCCTGAAGTCAAGGAAGCCGGGGATGAAAATTGTCCCAATCAAATTTGCCCTCCAGAATAAAGGTTTAAACATTGTGGCCGCCACATCACACCCAGCCCCCTGCAACCCCTTCCCAGACCCCACAGCCTCTACTGTGTTTACCCTACTCAGGAGAAGACAGCTTTATAAATCAATTTACAAGCTAGGAGAGACATCCGACACAAGATGGAAATGAACAATGGCAGATGAAGGATATCAGGAAAACGTCTCCTTGCTGCCACAGTGAGCCGGGCGCAGGCAGTCGCACCACCTCATGTGCAGCTGGCACAAGAAACCCAATAGTCCTGTTGCAAGCACTGGATGATGAATTACGGATGTCAGGGGATGAACAGAGAGGATTACAGTGAGTCTGTTGCTTTTGTGGGATCCTGAATAATAAATGGTGGAAATGTTCAATCATAGCAGCCAAAGTTGTTTTAGGTAACTCATTTCTTTCAGACCATCAGTCAGATGAGCCCGAGCTGTCATGACTGATGTCGTGCTGTGGCCCCTGTGCAGCCACCGAAGAGCTGACTCGGAGACTATCACCTATTTTGACCACATAAAATTCAAAAAGCTGAATTAATACATTAGTGAGTTTGTGTATGGGGTTTCAGGCATGTTTCTGTTTTACAGAGTTAGACCTGTGAGCAACGTGACCTGACTTGAATATGAGCTTCAGTGGCATTGCTTGTGTAAAAGCCTTTTTAAAGCCACACTTAGCCTATAGAAAATGCAGAACGGGAAAATGCCCATTGTTCTGCCTTATAAGTGCTCTGGCATTACGCAAAGGTGGTAGTAATGGTCCAGATAAATAGTCAATCTCACTTAGGTTCAGGCCAGACTCAAAGCCTCAGGTGTATTTAGGCCGGCAGAGGGAACAGACATGTTACCCAGAATAAAATAAATCACCAGACATCTGGTCCACACCCCCAGTGTCACAGAGCACTGACAGGTTGGAAACACAAACACACAGGAATCATTTAACCATCAAGATTTGTGACTTCGGATGAAAATACTGTCGCACCAGATCAAAATAAAGCATCCAATAAAATAGCTGTGCCTTTCAGACAAAACCCACTGAACCTGCTTGAGGGCGGACATTAAAAAAACAACAAACAAACACATACCACTGTTTTGTAATGGATTTTTAACAAATAAGTGCAGCCCTAAGACAAATGTGAAGAGAAACCTGCCTGGAATTGTCCTTTAACTTTGTTTTAACACCAACTTCATTTAATCCTGTTTCTTAATATTCACCTTAACCTCGACCGGAAGCTGTGAACCTGAAGCCAATTTCGGCCTGATTTGAAACACACACACGTGTCAACAACCACCAGGCAGCATCACTTAGCACAACATACAAAAACAATAAATTGTCCTATGAGTAAGCTAAGAAACATCTCCATCCTTACCGATTAGTAGGTCAACGTCGTCCTTTCCCAGCGTAGACCACATGAGGCAGTAACTCTCTCGAAGTTAGCTCCCACCGATGGATCCAGGAAGGCTACACCTCGATGCTAGGAGCTGCGGAGCTGCGGAGCGGCGGGCTGGAGGTTTTCAGCCTCATAAAGTTCACACACTCTTCTGTAAATCCTCTCCAACTGCTGAACCGTTTCAGTAACTCAACTTTTGCAGGTTTGTTTGGTATTTCTTCTACTTCTGACCGCGACCTTGCTAACTCATCAAGCTAATTTTATGACGTAGCCTACGAAGACGTTTCCCAGCGCGCGCCACCATACTGACAGTATTATGAGCGCGCACGGCGCAGCACCTCATGTTGCCAGATCTGGCATTGTTCCGTCCAATTAAACGACCCTTATGTAATTGGGCGGGCCAATTTAACACACAGGGCTTGATGATGCCTAATAACCAAATTGTTCATAACAACTGCACTGAAACGTTCTTTCTTTCTTTCTTTCTTTCTTTCTTTCTTTCTTTCTTTCTTTCTTTCTTTCTTTCTTTCTTTCTTTCTTTCTTTCTTTCTTTCTTTCTTTCTTTCTTTCTTTCTTTCCTATTCACCTAATTCAGATGGCCAGCTATCATAAAATAAGTCAATTCTGTTTGGTTTTCCACCAGCACCTGAAATATATTTGCTTACTTTGGCTGATGAAAAGAGTGTAGAGAACTTGAAGGAACTGCAGCATCTATAATTCTCTGTGGGTTCATCAATATGTGCATCCAATTTCACGTAATATATTTGAGCTATTGTTGACATAACATCAATAAGTAGCTAAAGCTTTAAATGAACATATCAGTTACAACTGCGACATTGGCAGCAGTTATTAGAAATGCTTCCTTGGTGTGTTTCAGTCCCTGTGTCCCCCCACACACTTCCTCCCTAAACTGGCCACTCCAAGCCTGACTCCTTCCTGAGGCTAATGGTGATGCTGCAGTATTACCCGGCCAATTAGAGATAGCGAGGCAGAGTTGAGATGGTTATTGTTGCTGTTTGCGCATGCTGTTAATTCATGTAAGACAGGGGGATAGGGGGTGAGAAGGAGAGGAGGCTTGAAAACTCGGCTGGATATGTGCAGGACATCATTAACGAGACTGGGGGTTAGTCCAAGAGAGCAAGAGTGTCACATTACTGCTGTGAATAAAATAATTAAGACAGAAAGGACACAGGAACAGCAGGCAGGGGAAATTTACACGGAGGCACAGGCGAGTCTCACAAAAGGTGGATTTTGTCTTGTGCAACTCACAAGCACCAGAATAAAACAGATATAACATGTAAAAACGAAATAACCAGTGTTTGTTTTGAGTCGTTCTAACCTTTGGTTTCAAAGCACGGTGCAATAAGATAAAAGTCAGCTGTCACATTTCTATGAAGGAGGTCTTTGAGCCACACTTCACATTTTTGACTACATTTATAGCACTTTTCCAGTGTTGATGACGACTCCAAGCACTTCAGACTATTCGTTAAATTTGATTAGGTTTTACCATTAACTGTCACTGTTTTACTGATAGTGTGTATTGCTATCAGTGTTTTCCCTCTCTTTCTGAGGGTTTTGATATGGATGGTTTGGACAAAACTGAACAGTCATTTGTTGAATGAAGGACGAAAAACAAAACTGAGCCAGTAGACAGAGACTAGCAGAGGCACTGATTCACTGTAATGCAGATTTTATTTCATACCATTTTTGATTGGATCATACCATCAATTCATAGTATGTGCTGTACTTGCCACAAAAGTTTTAAAAGCTAAGATTTACTCTCTTTTCTCCCTCAGAGCATCCTGTAATTTACATGAGCTGCCCTTTTAAAGATAATGTTTGTGACATTTACGGTATACATTGTTAGACAGTTTCTTGTGGAGAGATGGAAAATCTGAGGAAAGGAGGTAGACCAAGTGCAGCAATAAAAGCCAATATTTTTTATTTTTTACCAATAAAACTGTTTTTTGTTTTTGTTTTTCGTTTTTTTCAGGGGTACTTGGTTATACAATTTATTTATTGATACATAAGATGCCATATAAACATCATTGTTACAGGTGTTCAAAATAAACATGCAGGACTCTTACCAGTCTCAAATAATAATTCATAAGTGAATGGAAACATCCTCATTTATGTATTTGTGGCATTGCATTTTTCAAACTGTCAAATGGGTTTTTAAATAATTTATAGCATATATTAGAGAATTATCTATAGGCTACCTGTAATACAATTCGTAAAGCTTTAGTTCAAAAGATAAAAATGTGTCTTTACTGGATAGCACAACATATAAACAAAAGAATAATTAAAAAAAAAAAAAAGAACAAGGACCAATATATCTGATTTTATATTAGGTTCAAAATTCCTGTATCAGACAGACTCTGACCGCCTCAGCCTCAGCAATCTTTTAATATTTAACTTCATCGGCACAAGAGCTAAAAAAATAAGTGCACTGATTAATTGTAAATCAATAATGACAATAATGACAAAATGCTGTGGAACTTCTCCTTTAATTAGAGTATTTCACACCCATTTACACAATATGTACCCACGGAACAGCTGTTAGCGGTTGTATCATGACAGTATAAAAGGCCAGAAACACACAAACAGCAACAGCACATGGAAATCCACCTCCATTGTTTTATCTAAGACTAGAGAGGAATTAAAAGATTTAATTGTCAAGTAACGGACTGGCACTTTTCAGTTTCGTTTTTCAGAGAGAACCTGTCAAGACAGGAAGACTTGAGAGACACTTCAGCATATATACAGTATATTAAAAAAAAAACAGAAAAAACAATATCCAACAGACCCATGCCCTTTCACATACACAGACACTGGAGCTTTCTTCAATGCTCATTTTAAATGTCATCAATCATACCATCCCACCCTGTCTAATTAAACAGATGCTGAGTGCATGAATATAAGGATTGATTTTCACCAAAGCAACAGGCTGGACTAAAGTTCATTCTGATAATTTCTCCATGGATCAGAATAAAAAAAAATTAAATTAGCATTCATAACTGAAAAGTGGGAATACTCATGTGATTCAACACCTTGCTCTATAATAAAATATCTTGATAAATAGGCCTTCCATCATTTTTTGTACACATCCATAAACCCTGATCACTTTATTTTATCTTACACCACCAAAAAGACAAAGTTTCTACCTGTTGAACACTTCTGTTGCAAAAGTCTGAACACAAATAATTACCCCTTCTAGAAATATGTTTGGTCCCTGAACTGGTGACCAATAGTTACACCACCTAAATCCACAACTTGTTTTTTTGTTTTGTTTTTTAATTGGTGTACAAGTTTCTTTTTAAAACAACACAATGTGATGTAGTAATTAGTCTCCTTCAGGTTGTTTCCCTCATTTTTCAGTCTCTGCACTAAGCTGCGCTAATCTCCTCCTGGCTGCAGCTCAATATTTAGCAATCAAAGAAGACAGAGGTATCAATTCTCTCATGTAGCTCTCAATGCTCTCCTAAAATAACAAACTCTTCCTTTTGGTCAATAATACAGTAATATACTAATGAGAGCTGGAGACTGAACAAACTGTCCTTCTATTAGAAAAAACAACAACCAGATACATGTATGTCATCTGTGCCAATTCTTAATGGCCATAGTTATTATAACAGGACCAATATAGGACTGATATGACTGTTCAAATGTGTCCTTTCGTTTGTAATCCTTCCAAATTATTTGATTCAACGTTATAAACAAATTGTTTAACAGGATAAAAGTGGTGTAATAAGATCCAGAATACTAACCCACCACAACAATTTTCCCGCAGGGGACAATAAAGTATATCTTATCTTATCTTATCTTATCTTATCTTATCTTATCTTATCTTATCTTATCTTATCTTATCTTATCTTATCTTATCTTATCTTATCTTATCTTATCTTATCTTATCTTAAACCAACCTCCAGCTATAAATAAGTTCGAATGGGAGCGAAGAAAACTGCACTTGTCACAAAACTCAGTAAGTCCCAAGTAATAAGTGATAACTTTGTGCTCCAATTTTGTGAAACCAGGAATATGATGGTGTCTTTTGATGAGATGTGGTCACAGGAAGTACAGTATGTGAAAAAGAAGAAAAACTAAATGTCAAAAGTGAATTGATGATTTCTCACGTCTGATTAAAAGTAAAGAACAACTTTAAAAACAGAGTGGCATTTTATGTCTTCCAGCTGTGTGTGAAGTTGTCCTGTTCAGATGTGACGACACAGCCATACCCAGGCAGAGGCGGCTCATTCTTCTCTGCCTTGCATCTCAGTTTAATTAAATGAAAACAGTCAAAACAATCAGCTATAAAAAACAGGACTCCATCATCAGACAACGCCACCTCTATGCAAGGTGTATTGTTATAAACAACTGGGTCGGCAGCAAATCCTCAGCTAGAATAGGAGCACAAGGTGACCCACCACTGCACAATAAGAATCCACTGAAATGTTGTACTGACGCTACTGAAGTCATGCTAGAAGAAACCTCAGAAAAGGTCCGATAACAACAGGACTGAATACCACTGTGAGTAGGAAAATACAACAACTCTATGATCAGGCACTGTATGACTGCACACAAGTATGCAACAGGGATAACAACAGATCACTGACTTTCACACGAAGCCGACTAGCAGTGTCACTGTATATAAAGTTGTATAGAGCAGATATCAACAGCAGTGCTACAGGTGAGCTACAAACACCGAGAGTAGTCCTCCCAGAATTATTAGCATGGAGCTTTGGGGCAGTGTAAAGAAACCTCAGTCATTTGCATCACTCTGATGTCTCTGACTTCTTTTCCTCTCTGTTGTCGCTCCACTCTGCCGAGCACTCGAGGCTGCAATCACATGCAATTTCTTCTAATTCCTCAGAAGGACAGCAGAGAGCTGTCCGTGTCAAAGCGCAAACCATCGTTTTCTTTGTTGCCTTGTTTTTTTTTTTTGTTTGTTTTACGCATGTCCTTCTTCGACATCTCTGCTTGGCACCCAGGGCTTCAATAGAGTTGACACAGACATAATTAAAATGCCTCTCATCAGCATCTCTCACTCGCTGGTGCATAATTGGCACTTCACTGTCAATAGTAGAAACTAGTACATATGTAGTTCGATAGTACAAACCCAACACGTGTTTACAGTCATTTCAACCATTCCAGGCATTTTTACAAAATACTACATAGAAAATTTGTAACTTTGGACAAAATATCATGCTAGTCAGAAAACACTCCCCTCTTTTATCTCTCACTCACTCACTCACACACACACAAGCAGTAAGGCTTTAGGGTTTCATTAAGCTTTGAGCATGTCATGCAAACACCAGTGTGTTATTGACATATTCATGCAATGCAACTGGTATTCTGCACTTTGACTATGTGCTCTATTCTTCTTGTCAACATTTAATACATTTACATGCACACAGGTATTTGTCCACTGCAAGTTCTGTGACTAAGGCAATTAGCCCGGTTGCATAAACTGCAGTGTTCATTTCTACATGACTGGTGTATTTCATTTGATCACACAGAAAAACAAGTGACTTTCATTAACCTTGTTCCTTATTCAAAAGCAGCAAAAGCACTTTGGCACAGCCGCAGACTTTTACTTAAATTAAAATGATGTTTCAAAATAAAATGTTAAAAAGAATTCGAAGTGTTGGACCGAAGCCATCTTTTAAGAACTGAGGGAGTACTTCAGTGAACCAGCGTGGAAAGAAATTTTAAAATGTCACAAAGATCTTTCATGTGGCTGTGTGTCCGACTGCAAAATTGAATCCCCTCTGCTCCTGTATTCTCGGTGTTGAGCAACTCTGGGGTGATGCCAACTGGTCTGAATGCAGAGTGAAAATGTTGGCGCACCTATTTGGCGAGAGCCTGTTGCCTAGTTGCACAAGATTTAATCAAAGTGTATGAGGCGAGCATGACAGGCTGCAGCTGGAAAGTCCACACAGATCCTTCATGAGGCTGAGGAGATTTCATCAAATGTATAAAATATATGAAGGAACTTCCTCATACTCTGCAAACATTTTTTGTCCTGCTTTCCGCTTGAAGACATAACAGGTGGTCATTTAAGACACAAAGATCCATGAAATCTCATCTTATTAAATCATTTCTGACTCTTCATGTAAGAAAAGAAATCTATTTGTGCAGCAGGAATATTTCAACCAGATCGATTAATTATTCAATTAATTAATGGTACATTTAATACATTTTACTACTTACTACCATAAAAATTGGTTTGTTTTGAAAGCAGGCTCAAATGAAAGGTTAGATCCGTGGAGCACATGCTGTGACCTCGTTGATGTGTGTTGTATGGAGATTTGCAATCATAACTTTTGTTTGTCCTCAAGGACACCCGGCAGGGCACCTTCGATTTTGACACACAACCTTTTTGCAGTGCATGTATGTTAATCAGCATCACTTTCTTTCAACAGGAGCGTAAGTACAACAACAGAATCAGATTATGGCAATCGTCGGCTTTAGTCATACTTGCAATTATCAATCACATTATACTTGTATTTTTTGATGTGTATGTAAATGTAATTATCGTGACTGATCTGTTTGCCCCCCCCCCCCGCTCCCACCCAGAGAAGGTGGGCCATGGCAACTGGGATCAAAGGGTCATTTGCACATCAGGATGTAGTGCCACTTCAAAGCTCGCACTGATTCACAAAGGCATCTTTGTGCCCGTCGCACGGTGTAGCTCATGTAGGATCCCATCCACCGCTGCTGTGGATTTTTGTCACATTATACAAAACTACCACCGCCACCGTGTGATGAAAACAGTACTACAGCTGTGACAGGCCAACCTTTGAACCAGACCGGGCTGAGGAAGATCTTTGAAATTCATCTGTTGACGTCGAGTCCAGCTTGGTTTAATGAACAAGGAGAAGGAACCAGAAAAACCTGAACCACCATAAATCCAGCTCTTCTAAGTCTCTCTTCTTTCTAGAATCGGGTACTTCCTAAAAATGCTTCAGTTTCCCTCCCATTTCGTTGTTATGTTCACTGACTTTAATAAAAAAAGAGAAGGTTGTACAGAACCCAGTGCAAACATCTAATGTAAAGATTTATCAGTATCCTTGGTTTCTTGCCTCCTTTGACCTCCAGGTCGTGAGGCTTTAAAGCCCCGAGAGCAGCTTTGTGAGCGGCACCTCTCGCTCTCCCAGCAGCGTGTCCCTCTTGAGGCTGGTGCCTTTATTCACCACCTTGAACTTCACCGAGAGGTTCTTCACCTGAACGCAGCTTATCGAATCGAAGAAGAAGTCCTCGTTGAAGACCGGATTGCGGCTGTTCTTGATGATGTTGCTCCTTTGCTTCTGCAGCTTGCCGGGGTTCAGGTAGACGGACACGCAGCAGTTGATGCTCTTGATGTCGAAGTGCTTGTCGTAAAGACTCTCTGCCGCCAGGACGCGGATCAGCAGGCGCGAGGTGCCGGAGTCGTAGTTGGCGCTGATCCTCACCGTGCCGCCTTTGTGCAGGTTGATGGTGTGCTCTCTCTGGAGGCCGTGGTCGGACGCTCCAGCGCCGCCGTGGAAGGAGGGAACATGGAGCCGGCGCTGGATGTTGGGGCTGGGCTCGGCCGAGCTGCACTCGTCGGTGGAGAGGGAGCTGTGGCGGGCGAACGTTCGCTTGGCTTTCACCACTTTGGCCTGCGTCTCGTGGGTGAAGATCTTGAGCAGAGACGCCGAGCGGGAGAGCAGCGGAGAGCTGAAGGGGGAGGACTCGGCTGAGGAGCATGTGTCACTTTCCCCGCCGCTGAAGTATCGGTACGGGTTCATGTGAGAGCTGCTGAAGTCGGCTGGATTCAGATGGTTCCCTCCCTCGCTCTTTCCTGGGGTCTTCCTCTGGGTGTTTGGGGAGGTGATGGGACTGGTAAGTTCACAGTGGAACAGTGACTCTTTCCGGCGAGTGTGGGGGCTTTCCTTCAGTGTCGCAAAGCCGTAAGACGTCTGAGTCTTGGGAACATAAGGCAGGGACATGGCCGTCTGTGACTGGGGATCTGCATTCGTGTCTCCAGCCACGACATCATCAGCGCTCTCTATCTGTATGATGTGGCGGTTTGCTGCTCTCAGTAAGTTCTTAGTGTCTCCTGCGATCTTGGCCACCAGACGAGGACTTCTTGGGCTGCTGATCTTCTTCCCACAACCGATGGTTTGCTCTGACGTGGACGGCTGCAGCCCCTCTTTGGGCTTCACATTAGAAGTCTCAGCTGGCTCTGGGGGGCAACTGACCAGCTTTGGAGGAATGAAAAAGTCTGGGATCTTGTCAGGGGTGAGGACGTTGCTGTAGGCTGGAGTGACGCCTTTTTTGTCTCCGTTCTCCCCCTGCCGCAGCACGCCGGTCTCCACCGACCCCCGGATCTTATCCAGAACCCACATGGTCCCACCAGTCAATGGGAGGTGTGGGTGCGTGGACTGAGTGCAGTCAGGCGACTCTGCGGTTAATGAAACAAAAGAGGTGGAGATGTAAATGATCAGAGGAGGGAACAGGGAGGATAAAAATAACACCTGCGTGTGAGTGTTGCAGCTCTGAGCAGCAAACAGCCCACAATTAAACCTCGCGTGTTTAAAGGATCATCACTGAATAAACAAGAGGCACTTCAGACACAACGGATGTTCTTTAAAGAACTGTGGTGAATTTACCAGGCTCACTACATGTTAGGAAAGAGGAAGAAACAGGTTTCTGTAGGCAGCAGCATCAAGTGGTTAAACTGACTAATTTATATAAAATCAACCAGAAGTCAGCATCACAACATTTATAAGTGATGATGAATGATTTTTAGACTTCAGGCTTTAGAGTAAGTGAATAGATAATCAAGTATGCTCTTCAGATTTTAAAATGATAAATTTGAAGTTGCATTCTTTATTTTACAAATGATCCACATTCTTGAAAATGCTCCAACCTCTCTTAATGTAAGTCAACATTTTCTGTGCATTTTATTCTTTAAACCACATTTTATATCAGTTTCACTGAATATAACGTCAGGGGGAAAATACATCTTACAGTTGGTTTTCTTTTAAATTGATAAATGTAATGTATCTCATGTAATTCATCTAACTTATTAACAAGTGCATTTTTAGTTTTACACGAAAACGTCGAGTAAAATAATGGAAGATAAAAGTTACAAAGTGAAATTGACTCCAAGTGGTGCGAGCAGGCTTCCTCCGTTTTGCGCACCAGTCCGTTCCCCAAACCCTCTAACGTCGCCTTAAAGCCTGAGACAACACACCGCACCTATCTACACATATGCATTGATAATATACTTACCGTACAGAAAGAACGCGACACACTTCTCTTTCTTCGTCTGTTTGTTCAGTAACAGGTGTTTTCTCCTCGGGTAAACTCGTGCGCTCCGCGACGCAGCTCCGCGCGCTCAGGCTGATCTCAGCTCCGGAGCTCCTGTCGTGCGCTTTATAGCCTGGCACACGGCTGCGGCTGACCAATAAGATCAAACTGTGCGTTTCCGTGTTCCTCTGCAGAACCAGCTAGAAACGCACTGGTTACATATCAGAAGAAGAGGGATCTTACAGGTGGCTTCACCCCTTTGAGTATGGCACAGTCAGTCTGCACCACGCTGAAGAAATCAGATATTTTACCTTTGAATCGTATTTGTATTTGTGTTGAGTTTTCAAAGATAGAAGAATTGTGATAAGAATAAATGCATCACAGTCACTAATTATGTTTGTCCTGTTTACTCAAATCAAACTTTCATCCAAGGATTTGAACATCATGACTGTAATATGCAATACATGATGATTTATTTATTTATTTTTAATACAACTTGGCACTTGCATATCCATGTGCTGTGTGTCAGTAAACCATCACATCTAATAAGACTGTGCTCATTTGATTTTGACCAGGAGAAGCGCATGCAGGTGAACAGACAATGCTCAATGGAGAACCTGCTCCCGTGTGCACTAATCAAATTTATAGCAGCAGCTTTTTTCTTTTTTTTTTACACAGCGCCTTCTTCTTTTTCTGTATCCTATGCCTGGCTTTGGGTTTTAAACCGACCCCGGAAACTTTGCTATGGCAACAAACAAAAAAACATTTGTCTTTCTAAAATAGGAAGGGCCCCACTGACTTCATTGATCTGCCAGACAAAAAAGCACTTTGTTTGTCCGGATTGCTTGGTTTTTTGTCAAGTGCCGTGCCATGTATCTCATGAACAGAGAGCGGGGAAACAGATGCTTTATCAGACACCAGAGCAACACTGCATTGGCTTGACAGGAGGAAATCTTGGAGAGATTTGAGCAACTGTGAGAATCAATATGTGATGACAGTGAGTGAAAGTGGCAGCAACAGCTTTTACAAACAGCAGATTAACAAACATTTAGCGTGAATAGCCCTGGAATGGGTGTCAGCTCTGCCCGTCTCTGCCTCACTCAGATGGAAAATGAGATGAGCCTGATTGTTGTAGATGGAGTTGCCCTTCTTGTCACAGCTAATTGGGATCTCACAGGGCAAAACAACCAGGGTGTTATGGCACATAAGCTGTAGGATCAAACCCCCACTTTAATTCAAGCCTCTCTTTTAAAAAATATATGAAGCATCAAAGTATGAGTAGGTAATATAAAGTAGTTTTTTTAGATCATGAAATTTTTTGCTCTTTGCTCAAGCTAAAGTCAGTCCAGATCAGCTTCAGTGTTGGCGTTTACATTTGTATCACATCGACAGAGGTGCCTGTTGGTATATAGAAGTATTTAAAATTCACCTGTAATGTCTCTGCACTTGTATAGCCTTTGCACAGATAAACCACACATGACAAAAATGTGGATCCACACAGGAGGACGGACTCGCTACACGGCATTCTTCACCCGGTGGTGGGGGTGAACCTGGGCGTAATGGTTCATCCTATAGCGACAGGGACACTCAGGAGGACAGCCTCAGTGGCATGTAAACTGTGTGAGCTATTTTAGCTCTGAGTGGGGATAATTACACATTTTTTGCTCGCTGAGGTCCTCCCAGAGGTCACGGTGTGATGCAATCAGCCAATGGAAAGAGCCACTTACCATATAGATTGCAAAGACACATTTGAACCTTCACCCACTGCTGTCAAGCTCCGGCTCAGCCCCCTATGTCTATACTCGACCTAACGCTCATCAAACGTAACACATTTTTAAAGTTAAGCTGAGAGGCAAAACAATAGCCTATGTTTTTTTTTTTCAGTTAATCTGTTGTTAGCCATTTGGAGCATTGTTGCTAATAGTGCTCTGGCTATCTTACAGTGAGGTGAGAGGCGTTGACGTTTGTTTTATGTTGCTGTAAAGTGATACCTGTTCTCACGAGAGGATGCTGGGCAGGCCACCAATTTTATATAGTGCAAATAAAGGCCAACTGGGAGTGAGGTGTTCATAAATGGGCCATTATTCCTGTTGCCAGTCAATGAAATGTTAAAAATGACTGAAACCTTTTAAGGTAGTCACACAGTCTGACTTTAAATGAGTTTCAAATCTGGTTATTGCTCTTATTAAGTCATTGATTAATCCATTCAACACTGCAGTTCACAGCTTCTCGTTTTATCAAGGGGAAAACAATATAGAGTCTACAAATTCTGTATGTATCTGTATTCTACAACAAATTGGGTTATGTTTATTAAAACAAATCAGAAACGATATCTCCTGTGCAGCTTTTGATTGTCTACGAACAACTCCCAGGTCCGCACTGTTAACAGGTTCCTTTACAAAATAATGAGATCGATACGCAAGCGTCTGAGAATCTCCAGTGTTGATACGAGGATGGGCTGCAGCCTGGGAAAAGGTTAATGTGTCTGTTTTGCTCTCATTAAGGGGCTGGACCCTACATCTCTGTCCAAAAAAAAAGAAAAAAAAAAAGGAACACAGGTTCTCACAAACTCAAAAGTACATTAGTAGTATAGTAAACTTGGTCATTGAACAGCCTCTCCTGTCATCTGGATAGACTGACCTTCTGACAGGAAGTGATGGGGGGCAAATATGAATTTTAAAAAATATATATAAAGGACTTGATTCACCACAGTGGCATGACATCCTCCCTGCTGACGTCCAATTGGCTTCCTGGAAGGACAGGAAGGAGGAGTACAGACTGGTACGCAGAAACAAGGCTGGCAGTCTGAACAGCAGCTGCACAAAAGCTCTGCAGGACGTCTAGTGCTTCTCCAGGTTTGCTCATTGTGCCTGTATAGTGTGTGTGTGTGTGTGTGTGTGTGTGTCTGCTTTGACTCCTAGCACGTACGGTCACTCATTATGATCGAGCAAGAGAAAAAAGAAGAAAAAAAAAAAAGGAAGCGGCCTAACAACGTCATAGGGTCCATTTTTACCCCACGGCCTCTTATTGTTGCCATCCATCTCTCTTTCTTCCTGCCAACCCGCTCCCACCTTCCACACAACTTCTGTTGCCTTGGAGACATCTCATATCCTGACATATGGATCAATCCTCCACCCCACCCTCCTTCATTAACCAACTCTCTCACATTTCTTCACCTCTCTCCCTCCGGTCTGTTACAGTTCACCCAGTCCGTCCGTTCCTTTGCCGGTGCGGCTATCCCCGGGTCATCTACGGCTCCGACTCAGCTGGCCTCTACTTTCTTGAGTCTGAGAGGAGATCAGTGGTAAAGCTACCCAGCTGGAGCAGAAGGACGCAGGGACGCGTGTGACTCACGGTCACAGTGTGAAACACACTGAGGGAGGATCAGGGGTTAACATCTGGCTCTAATCCAGCAGTCGGGTTTATAACCTGCAGTTTAAGCAGAGTGTTATCCTTTCAGACCCTCCTTTTCAGACAAAAGAAAAACACAGCGGTGCCAAGTATGAAAGAAAACACAGAGGGAGAGGAGCAATTGTGCAAATGCCAGAACCATTTGAGTGTCTTGATTTTTCTGGTCTGCTGAACTGGCATTTGGATTGGACACACGCAGGGCAAAAGGTCAGACCTGTCACAGGAGACATATTTGATGGACTCGGAAGCAAAGGTGGTTTATTTGGTGTGTGTGTGTGTGTGTTATAGCCTGTGTGTGGCCGGTAGGTAAAAGGATGCAAGAAAAAAAAAAACAATTGATTGGAGAAAATTGCTCTCTGTGTTGACCTGACCTGATGATGTGAATCTTCCTCTGTGAAGTCTTGCAGATTGATTACTGTCATTTTCAAGCATCAGATAACAGGCAGCCGAAGGAGGCTCAACTTTAGCAGGAAGAAGTAGGAATGTGGAGATATTGAACCATATAAGTCAGAACCTGGAGCAAGAGGAGTGAGCACAATGTCTGCTCACAGTGGGTGATGAGAGGAGGAGAAGGAGGAAATGACCAAATGATACTAAGGGCACTTTTATGTGAGAAGGTAAACTATATTATGTTACCCGTTACCTATTACTCTTATTTCTGTACTGAAGATGGCGGCAACCCCGACTGGAGGATAAAGGCAGGGAAACACGGCAGACTTGTAGTGTTAATGCAGAATAACCAAAGTTTGAACTGAGAAAACTAAATAAACACAAAATACACAAATATAGCTATAGTTATCATGCCAGAGACTTTGCTTTGATGCTAATGTTTTTATCTCCTCCTTGTGCTCACTGAGGTACAAACCACTGTCAAACAGCTCCAGTGTAAACAGAGACAAGCTCTTGCTGCCACCTAGAGGTGGAAAGCATTAGGTTCATTATGTGTTTGTATGAATAAAGCCCAGAGAGAAAAGCTATAGAAATTTTTTTCCAGATTTGATGGCAAACGTTAGTGCAAAAATGTGAATACGATTACACATTTGTAAAATAATGGATTTAATCTATTAGGGCTGATGAAGGCTGCTATTATGAGCTTGTTTGTCTCCACTTAGAAAAGCTTATTACACATTTGCTGAAGCAAGAACAAACTCTCACCTTTATTTTCTTGCAGGATAATACACATGCCTTCAAACGACCTGTTAGACAAGACAAAGCGACAGAAACTTCATTACTTTCTTAAAACTGGCTGTTGTGTCCAATAAGCAAGATCTACTATCAAAACTTTTTTTTCAGTTTCACTTACTTTGAAACTTTAATGTCAACACGTTTTAAGTGTGTTATGCTTGTTTCTGATTAGTTTCTCAAGGAGCAGCAGGAAGTAGCCAAATGAGAAAAGTAGAAGAGGAGTGTGAGAATCTCCACATCGTCAGCCACCAGAGGATGAAATGTTTTTGTTTTTTTCTTTTCTCAATGACTATTGTTCATTTTTATTATTTGTGTTAGTGCTGTAAGTACATGATTTATTCTTGATCTGACTGTAAATGACACATAATTGTTTTGTTTTTTTTTTTTCTATTTTCAATATGGGAGGTTATATTACTGTTAATGTTTCTATTATGTCAAATGCAGCACTGCTACATTACAATTTCCTGCAAGGGATTGATAAAGGATTTCTGTTTCTGATTTGACAAGACTTGCTGGAGAAGTAGCTAAAAAGTTATTGGTAATATAATCTCCTTAAGATATGACACAAATTACACTTACTTCAGTCGTACCACTTTAAATTCTAGACATTTTGCTGTTATCCTGCAGTAACATTGGATAACCCTGGTTCAGGCTGTCACTACATTTACAGAGCAGTGGAGCAGAGCAGACACTTTACACTGTGAAACTCAGTGGTGTCTTTTATTAAATCCTCCCTGTCTGCAGCCTTCCAGTTATCTGCCAGACTTTTTGTTGGTTCACAAGAACTGTTTTCACAGACTGAGTTACACTCCAGGTGATGAGTAAACTTACAGCACATGAACTATCACAGTGCAGATAGACAGTGCAAAGTGTTGCAACTGCAGGTTATTGTAATTATCGATTCATCTCTTGATAGATTTTGCAGCTCATCTTTAAACACTCTGGTCTATTATGAAGTTCATACGATTGTGTTCAGTTGTCAATATAAAACTAAAATCTACTCAGTTTATAATGATAGAAAACAAAGAAGATCAACTAACTGATTGTTTCAACACTAGTTGGACGGTTTGTAAATGTACATGTTTCTGCTGCAGCATTCCAGCAGCATTAGATCCCATGCTGTTTTTGACAGCATGCCAAAAAAGGAGATGGCATTTATATTATGCAAATATTAGACAAAGCTCACAAAACACACAGGAGATCTCTTACCAAAGTTTCTTCCAGGTCTTCAGATTAGCTGAAGAACAACCAGGAACGAAACAGGAGACAAGAAAAATAAAAATCACAGACATTTAGATAAGACTTTCCTTATAGCTTTAACTGATTAAACACAGAAAGCATCAGAAAATCCTTTAAAAGTCTCCACCACCCTCCGAGTAGCAGGGTGACTACTGAGTACACATCTCATCATGCGCTTTCCTCAACAGCTTAACTTAGCCATCAAGTTAAAGTAAACAGAAGAGACATGAGTCTTACCTCTCATAGCTCTGACTCTCACTCACATTTCATGTACTCACGCCATTTCAGTGTCTATAAGAGAACACAGAAAAGGGAAAAGCCGGTGAGACTTTTTCATTTCTCAGCCAGTTATACCCACTCCCATAGTGAATCAAATCTAGGCGTTATCTAATAAAGATCTTTATTTCAGATTTTAAATAGATTTACAAACCATAAGAAAAAAAGAAAATATAAACAAGAGAAAAAAAAGAAAAAAAAAACGTCAAGTGATCGTCAAAATATCCACATGTGCATATCAAGGGATTGTAAACAGTCCTTTGAAGCCAAAAAGTGAGACTCCCCGGGGTCAGGTTCACTCAGCTGGAAAAGGATTTGTTTGTTTGTTGGTTGTTTCTTTTTTATTTTTACCTGAGGTTGTTTTCTGTATTTATCTGCTGGGTTTTTTTTCCCTCAGTGATGCTGCCACCAATCAGAGCTCAGAGAACTTAGGGGTGGGGAAGTAAAAATAACAGTGGTTTGACAAAAAAAAGAAAAAGAAAAAAAGAAAAAGAAAATCCCATTCACCCTAAAAACATTGAAACTGAGGAGGGGGGGAGAATCATTCATAGGCTGTGTAACGGACATCAGTCAATTATTGAGTATTGATAAATTATTCATGAGCATTCAGGGCTGAGAAAGGCTGGACAGAATTAATATGGTGCGCTTTGTAAGTTTGGTTCGATGTTACTTTTCTGTTTTGATTTTTCATGTAAATCACTTGGTACATTTAGTAACTTGTCCGTGGACAATCCTGTTTTTTTTTTTTTTTTAAACAATCAGATCATATTCTTAGCACTTAATACATATCAGACAGAAAACATTGCAGCTCACACCACAATTTGGAAATTTAAAAAAAAAAAAAAGATTACATCAAAAACAGTCAAAAAAAAAAGCCCAAAAATAAATGGACGACCCTCAGCCCATTCCCAATGCAACAGTTTTAGATAAAATTGAGAACCTTTTGTCTCTGGACACAATCCCGACCCTTATAGCAGATCTAAAACCACAAACACATCATTAACAGCATGCTAGTGAAGAACCACATTCTCCTGTTCATGCTCAAAGATCAACCTTAACCCCCCCCCCCCCTACACACACACACGCACACACACACAATGCCTTTGCATTTTCCGCACTTCTTCTGCAGGACTTTTCAGCACATCTTATGAACGATCGGTGAATATTCAAAACGCACGCGCGCTCGCACACACGCATACATACACACGTAGACACAGAAACATGGTTACAGCGATGTTGAGAGGTTCACTGGAAATACTGCTGTATGGTGGTAATGTTGTCATTTTTGAGTGTGTGCAACAGAGTACTCCTGGCAGTTAAAAAAAAAACAAAAACAAAAAAAACAGACTGAACACAAAACCCCATCAGGCCATTTTTTTATTCTTCTGACTCACTCACACTGCTACCTGGGTCCTTGATTCAGGTGAGTCAAGATGGCTGAGGCTCAGTGGAACGTTTCAGAGCAAGAGGAAAAAAAATAGAAAACAAAAAAACACGTGCTTGTACACGCAGCCGCCACTAGGGGGATGTGCTCTGTGGAGGCTGCTGTACAATCTCGCTCTTGTTTCTTCTGCTCTTGGAGAACTTGTGCTACTCTGGTTTAGATAAACAAACCACTGATAAAACATTAAAAAAAACAAAAAAAAACAGACACAACTACACATTGTCCACCTGTAACCAGGGACACAAGTCAGTCCAAAGGTTTAGGACAAGACAAAGCTGAAGATCAGGTCAGACTGTTGAAAGGCTCAGCTTCACTGCCACGTTTAAAGCACTGCATAATAAGTGAGATCAAGCACTGACTGCATAGGGTTTTTTTTTTTTTTTTTTTTTTTAAATACAGTACATTGGATTTCATGAGCAGCAGCAGGCTCAGCTAGCTGTTTGTTGTTAGATGAAGGCTGCGTGGCAGTCGGTAGAGGACGTCTGGTCTGTGGGATCCTGATTTACATTCCGCTCTCTCGTTCGAGCTGCTGGATCTTTACCTTTCTCACTCGCAGCCCGGGACAAATCTGACAGGTGCTGCTATTAATAACCTGTTCCATCAGGAGGGTGCTGTTTGTACAGTTACAACCCCTCCTCATCCCCCTCCACCTGAGACCTTGTGAGTCTGAATATCTCCCGCTGCCACGATTTTGTTTGTTTGTCTGGCTGCTTGGGGTTTTGCTTTTTTTTTTTTTTGAGCTTTGAGCGGTCTGTCCCACGAGTCGTTCAGATCTGTGGTATCACGAAGCGAGGGAAGGCACGAGGGAGTGTGAGCAGCTTCCCTGTACGGAGCAGCACAAGCCCTGGGGCTCTAGAAATGTCAGAGGTGAAGCATGGCAGGGCTTCAAAAAACAGCCTGGTAACTGGAGGTCACACGCACACATCACACATGGCTCAGAGGCGCACACACACAAGCACGCACGCACATGCACACACAGACACAATGTATATTTTTTCTAAATGAGCTTCCTTTGTAAATGCTCTCTGCACGTTTTACTCTGATCTGACCTGTGACGTTACATTCCTCCCTGCTGCTGATGATGTTCAGAAAAGGCGCGACCATTCCTTGGCCAAAGTTATTAGAAAAAAAAAACAAAAAAACAACCAAAAAGACATAAATTGGCTTTGCTCATCTCAAAGCCAGAGGAAGAAATGGGTGTTGGAGCTAAAAAAAACACTTCTGTGGGAATTTAAACCAGGTACCAGTGCAGACAAGCAGAAGCAGAAGAGGAAGTACTGTTGCTAGAAGTTCTCCTACCCTGTGTGTATCATGTGTGTAAACCTCTATTCCAAAAAAAAAAAGAAGAAAAAAGATAGAAGGATGAAAGAAAACGTGTGAGAAACCAACAAAAACAACTCTGTAGCTTTCTTTTCTTCGATGCTTCAGGTTTTAGTGTGCATACAGTGACTGCACAAGTGACAGGAAGTGGACAGGAGGGCCTGTGCTAAGTGAGGATGACGAGGGGCTGAGGGAGGAAGAAGAAGAAGGAGGGGGGGGGATTAAAAGTTCAGTCCATGACAGAAGAGGGAGGTGTGTGTATGAGTGGGGAGTGGATTTATTTTTTTTGGGGTGGGGGGCGGTTGGGGACTGGTGAAGGGTGGGAAGGAAAGTGGGGGGCGGAGTGACGTCATGAGGCGGCGAGGTCAGGAATCCTCCGTGCCCGAGTCGTCCTCGTCATAACAACAGTCCTCGTTGTCGTCCTCGTCGTCGTCCTCCAGCTCCTCGTCGTCATAGTAGTCGTCGTATAGGAGGTTGGAGCCGTCGTCTGTGGGTGGGACCTGGGTGCGGACGCAGTACTCGTCCAACGTGACGGGGACCTTGACGCCGTCCCGTTCCGCGTCGGCTTTGGTAGCCAGCACCTGCTTCCTGTGAGACGGAGAGATGGAAGAAAAAGGAGGTCAAACAAGGTCACGGAGACTCTTATAGATTGTACGTTGCGGAAGAGTGTTGTGCGTCCTCCAGGTACCTGATGATATCGATGTACTCTCTATCCTTGCCCTTGCTGTCCCTCCACTTGCGGTACATGACGGACGCGTCCACGTTGGCCGGGGAGAAGGTGTTGGGCTCGTTCAGCAGGGAGATCACGCTGAGCAGAATGGTCCTGAGAGGAGACAAAACAGAGAAGGGAACAAAACGGGTAGGGGGGGGATTAAAATAGAAGAAAGCAATACAAGGGGAGAAAAGATGGAGGTAAGACAAGAACGTAGGACAAAGACGTCCACGGAGATGGAACAAAGAGACAGATAGGGGTGAGAGGGTCAGGCAAGCAGCCGGCTAAACCTCCATTTGTCTCTCCTGTCATCTGTTGATTTGAGCTGCTGCCCAACACACAGCTCTGCCATGTCATTTATACTTGGATGAATCTACTAGTTGACCTAGTTGATCTGGAAAAGCCATTGATCACTATATATGGGGAGTAAAAAACAAACAAAAAAAACCCTTGGCTGTTGCAGTAAAGCTTGCAAGTTCCTAAAACTGTGTCCACACTGGTGATTTTTCCACCAGCTCACTCAATATGTTTGTGGTTGCTGTTGTTTTTGATCATCAGCTTGGGGGCTACAAAAGGACCCGCACCTCTATTCAGCTGAGAGAGTTTGTGCATAAACCTAAAGCATAAAAAGGAGAAGATAGTGAAAGAGAGGGAAGGAGAAGGTGGAAGCTGCAGGGGTTGGACGAATGTGTGTCTGGTAGAAATAAAGGGGGTATGAATTATACATCGTGTTTGTAAGTTTGCTGCATTTACACTGCAGCAAGATGGTTCGCAGTTGAGGAAAGATCTCGAACCGTTTCCCTTCATGAAACGCCCATGAGCACGAGTCAGAACTTGACTGGGACTCTTGTGAGTTCCTGATCAAACTGAGCTGGAAATTTCGTGTGTAACTAGACAGATTAGTCAGCTCAGAGCAAATCACAGTGGTACTTTAACAACCACAGTGCACATCCGCTACACATGCACTTTATTAGTGCACACAGTAACACACTTGGCAAATCTAACCATCTTGACCGTCATACCATAACAAGGTGGTTGCGGGCGAATCAGGAACGTAGGAAACAAGTCCTGTATGTCCAGACCAAACTCATGTCGTGGAGCTCAGAGGCAGGAGGACAGAAAGATTTAGATAACAGATAATTCAAATACTGGTATTTAAGGAGGTTGATCTGGTTGTGAGTGTGCGACGGGACACGGGGAAACATCTTGTGTACCTGACGTTCTGTGTGGGATTCCACCTCTCCGACGGCAGCTCACCGCTCTGTGGGTCGTCCACTGGCGGGTGCAGGATAGAAATACACACATCCCCGTTCTAGGAAGGCAAGAGAACAAACATACTGAGACAACGGTTTGATTACTACATAGATTTAAAGGGATAGTTCAACATTTTGGCAAATTGGCCCATTGCCATAATCGCTATAGTCATAGCAGTAGGTTTGTTACCTTTAATTGTCGGTGTAAGCTATTTTTAGTACGGCGGAGTGGAGCAGCAGGCTGCTCAGGGCTATGCTATGGAGGCTAATGGAATTTCTTGGTTTCCCTCATCAAATACACAACCCAACAATTCAAAAACGCTGTCGTGGACACATTGTGAGCTGCACAACCACCACGCTATGAGATAATAAAAGAACGTGACGAGACGGAGCTGTTTTAGAGGTAAATTCACGCAAAACCGCTGATGCGTGTTGCGTTCAGGGACAGTTTTTCAGCAAGCAGTCTCCGCATTTACCTCCTGTGTTTGCCAAAATGTTGAACTATCCCTTTAAGATGAAAATGTTCTACAGTTTCACACACCTTATCATTTAATTAGTGCTTACAAAAAAAGAAAAGGAAAAAAAAAATCAAAGGATGTGGTGTTTCTCCTATTTTTAGCTTAAAGACAAAATGCACTGTTATATTATCAAAGCCTATGCGGCGCTGTTTGGAAGACATAACCGACATTTACACTAGTCAAAGTTACCTCATAAATGTTGGGGTGCCACATTTTGGTGAGGAAGCGGAAAGCAGGTGGAGAGTACGGGTAGTCCACAGGAAACTTGATCCGAGCCTGAGGGTGAAAGAAGACACATAATAGCGATGTGAGAGGCGGCGGTGCATCTAGGCTTCTGCCTTGCCAACAGACAAGTCATGACTACTTCCCTCCAAACTGTTTAACACTTGGGAGAAGCTCCTCAACCAATGAGACCAGCTACTCAAGATATACCAGCAAAGTATACGAGAGAGGGGCTTCACTCTGAGGGCTTTTCTTCATTCAGATGTATGTTGTACAACCCTGGTGTCAACAAGCAGCAGCGGCTAAGTCGACATATTGATTGTGCCGATCAGCTTCAATAGTGACTTAAAGAAATCTATAAATAGCAGCTGTACACTCAGGGCAAACCCTGCTGAAGTGGCTGAGTGTGGAGGAGCTAATGACAGTGTAATGTAATATGGTGGAGAGAGAGAGAGCCAGAGAGAGGTTTGCAGTGGCTTCAGCTGCTGTGTGTATATGGAGCTTAGAGATGCACCAGTGGGTGGGGTGGGGTTGCTGGTTTTTAAAGACATTATTGTGGGGGGTTTGTCCTCCTCTCCAGCTGTCATCGCAACCCAAGACAATCCGCTACTCACACACACACCCGTGTTCGGCCATTATAGGTCCTCACGTCGAAACCACACCCACAACACACACGCTATATAGAAATCCTACTGTGTGGAGGACCCCAACTCCGCTGATTACACACACGCATGTCACTCACAGCATGAAACCTTCTGTTGACCCACCTCCCCTCCACCACACAGACGATCACACTTGCTGATTCGGCATGGTCAGCTGGTCCTCGCCACAGTGAACCATTGAGCGGGATGGGGGTGGGGGTAGGGGGGTGGGGGGGACCGGCTGCATGGGAACAGGGACGTGGTAGAGTGGTGGGGGGATTCCTCTTGGAATAAAGGGGGTTGTGCTCTATATAATGATATAAGCCCTCTTAGACTGCATTGTAGCGTTTAAGCCAGGCTGTATGGAGCAGGAACATTTACTGCTGTATATTAATGCTCAGGCCAAAACGCTACATGTGATCCGTCCGTATTTAAAGCTCAGTGGTCTTTAAAGTCTGCGTCAGTAGTAACGTCCCCCCATCTACGGTGCAAGATCAGCGTTTGTCGTAATGGACCTCTGTCTTCATCCTGATTTGCAACTAACAGAATAAACCTGGTCCTGACTCCATTAAAAAAAGAAAGAAAAAAAAACAGACTGGGAAGGAAACTCTGACTCAGCCTTGAGAGAATGCCTGTATGTGTGTGTGTGTGTGTGTGCAGGGGGGCAAAGCAAAACAAAACAAAACAAAACAAAATCCCAGGGTATGACTGACCCTGCCAAAAAACTGGCAGCCCTTCAGAGTGCAGGGTTCAAGCCAACATTGTACACATTACAGGCTGGCAGGGGTGCAACACATAGCAGCCAGCCGGGGGGTGGGGTGGCGGAGGGGGGCTGCAACAGTGTGAGAGCTCGGTTTTTGTCTTCACAAACAATATGAAACATCAAGATCTTATCTGTCCACTGGCTGAGGACCGGCCCCCGAAGAAAGTCCTCGCCTTGTGTATTTGGGGAAAAGGCACTCTCCGCTGCATCGCCACGTCCAACTGACTGTCAAACGTCTGTTATGATTTACAATGCCAGGCCTGTTTTCTGTTGACCCCAATAAGAACGAGCTGACAGCTACAGCATCAGCCAGTGATGTTTTAAATACGCCACAGTGGCTTCCATCACTAACCATTCAGTGCTACTTTGAGAAACCATTTGGTCGCATTCAAATGGGAATGGAAATAGTACAAAAAAAGGGACTTGAGGGCATTTGGGAGGGCTAAAACTTATGGGGGCAAATTGGTTTATATTGTCTGTCTTCCAGGTATTTTTTCCAAGTAAACAGAGTGTGAATAAAAAGCTCTCCAGCAGCTTTGAATCTGGAAAAACAAAAAACAAAACACCCGACCAGAAATCAAAATTGCTCATCCTTTGGCAAAGACTTGTCAGTGTCCACGTCCTTTCTTCCAAAACTCTCTGAGCTATCTTGGAAACAAAAAGACGATCAGACATGGAGGAAAACCTACACTCGATTCTAACAGTGGAAAGTAAACCAGAGCCTCCCCATCGCGTGATACACATCCGCAGCCATTCATTATATAGGAACATGTTGATTAAAAACAACAACAGTAGGCTGGAGATCTCTGCATCAACACTTCCCATGAAATAGCTTCATTCTTTGTGATGCTGAATGCAAGTAAAGCAGGAAGGGGGGGGATTGCATGAGCATTGATCCCTGTAAGGAAGTAATGCAGCTAATCAGGAGGTTTTCCTGGTGACACAATACCACAAACTGTACTATTACATTACAAGTGGAGTTGGTGAGGAAGGGAAAGATGCAGACTGCTTGAGCCTCACACGACAGAACAATTACATCCAATGGAAGTAGATGCAATTTGTCTCAACATTTTGGCCATGGGCGATTGAGCGTGTTACATCACTTGGGTTGAGATCACATAACACTAAGGCAGTCTTTACACTACAGGCCTTGATGCCCAATTCCGATTTGTTGCCTATATCCAATTTTTGGATATACCGGTAGGCAACTGTCTATTTACATGTTGCAGAAGTGACCCATATCTGCTTTTACACCTGCTTTGCTTGCGTGAAACAATCTGCTGAAGAGGAAATAAGCTAGATAACTTTTTTAAAGACGGGAGATTCATTAGGTCACGTTAAAATTGTTTGCAAAATGTTTACAAACATCTAGTCTGTCCTTACAAAATGAAGGACCTGTTGAGAGATGAGCAGCTGACAGTGACGGTGACAGTTGGGCCACCTTCCAATCCTCCGTCGCTCACGTAGCGAGGATAGGACAAAGCCTCTTGGACAAATTTGTGATTTGATTTCTAAATCGGCTCGTTCCAGTTTCTGCTGGTAGAAGACGTGAAATCCGGCGTTTCTCTCTTTTTTCTTCTTCGCTTGTCCTCGGTCTGCATAGAAATGAATGTTACTGTATATGAAAACAAGAACTAGTGAGGAAAAAAAATTACAAAATGAAACGCTGTGATAATTCCTGTGACAGTGACCACAGCTGGCCACAGTAGTCCAGGTTAGACCCATGTGTCAATCACGGGCTACAGAGGTTCAGCAAAACGTGTGGGCATGGGAATTAATATTATCATTGATGACGTACAACACGCATTGCCAGGAAAGTCTGTCTGTTTTTGTTTGCAGGTATCTGATTTGTATCTGATATCTGACATATAACGGGGGCCTGAATCTGATTGGACAATATCCGATTCTATGCGTTTTTGTCCCATTTACATATTCACGTTACAAATCCGATCTTTGCCGCTTGAGAGGAAAAAAATCATAATTGGGCCACTTGAACCATGCAGTGTAAAGAGACAGCCTAATAATGTGGTGAAAAACTTAACAGAGGCGCTTTAAGTTTTGACCTCCTGCACACTCAACAGCAAGCTGACACTTAACCCTTAGTGGAAGGAAAGACAGAGGGAGGAGAGGGAGGATGGATGGATGGATGGATGCTTTCAGAGAAGAGTGACAGAGCTGGCCTAAACACAGACAGGCTGCTTGGTTGGCTCATTTGCTCTGCAGCAGCGAGCAGATTGTCTCCTCTCTCATCAGCACCGAGCAGACGGAAGTAAAGAACAGCGAGGAAGAGGAGGATGGAGCAAGGGGATAGTGCAGCATGGTCTTAGGAGACCAAAAGAGAAAAGAAAAAGCCCAGCTCTCTCTTTCCAGTTTCCCTCGAGATCATTGTCTCTCTCTGAGATCTGGTTTAATCCTAGCGTATTCTACACAATGCTTCACATCAGCTCAACAAAGATCTCTGCCTGTAACAAAGTGCTAGCCACACCTAGCCTATGGTATATTTGTTGCAACATGCCACCGCTGGCTTGCCTGTCATGCCTCATAATTGGATTGAGCGCAGACTTAACAACATCCATGGTCAGGAGGTGCTTTCACTCTGAAGGGCTTGGTTGAGCAGCAGACGTGAAGTGCAGTCAATTTCCTGCCAGGCACGCAAAAAAAAGAAGAAGAAAAAGAAAAAGACAAACAAGGGGCTCGTTACTGAGAATACAGAATACTAGATCCATTTGCTCTTTCTACTAAACTCTCTCTTGGATTGTGACCTAAAAAAAAAAAAAAAGTTGCCTTGAAACGATAATGGGAATGAGAATTAACGTGGCCCACCCTGTGGAAAATGACAGCAAGGCAAAGTAAACCAGGTCAATCCAAAGACCCTGAACAGACAAGAAAATATCATTCTGTTCTCCCTGTGCACCTCAACGACCTTCTCCACAGACCTTCTCCTCTCCCCCCTCCCTCTCTCTCATACACACACTCAAATGACAAGGAAAAAAAAAGGTCCTTGTTTAGAGCAAATTCCGTGGCGTGCACAAACACACATGCAAGTCTCAGAGATTATCATGTTTGAACCAAACAGAGCCCCCCCTCCAACCTCATTAAAGAAAGGGATCAAAAGCCGGTTTTGTGTTACAAACCGATTCCTCTGTGACTGTACACGTGGAAAATTAAAACAAGTATTTGTAGCTATAGGTTTGAAAAGGTGCGATTACAACACTGGAGGCCCATACAGGAAGAGAGAAGACCACATGGCCAGGGCTTCAGGGGTTATAACCGTCTTCTGGGGCCTCGCTCTTACCTCTGCTCACAGCAGGCTCTCCTTTCAAAGGGGCACCACTGCAAGGAAGGGCTCTGATCAGCCCGTTTCTGTAATTCCCTCTTCTTGTTTTCCCCTCCTCTACCCTGCTCTCGTTTCTCTGTGACACAGCCACAAGGGGGGCGGGGGGGGGGGGACATGACTCTCAACAGCTCAGCCAGACCCGGCCCGGCCCAGCCAAGCCCTCTGCGGCCCAGTTGGGTCCTCTTGCCCCGTACCCTCCCCTCCTCTGCTACTGCACACGGCTAACACAGAAGTGTGTGCAAATCATGCAGCATGCATCCATTCCGAGGAGGAAGGAAACCAAAGCGCAAACACAGAGTCAGCTGCTCGGCACAACTCCGGTCTGTCAAGAGGCTAAAAAAGAAAGAGAGACCCAGGCCAAAAAAACTGAAGGGCAACACCTCCCACTTTCACATTTTGCCATGTAGTGGCCCGTCACTCGATTGAACCACTTGACTGCGATCCGGGAGGTTTTGTTTCACTACGTGTAGATCACAGTTACATGCGACAAAAAAATATTACTAAAGCTATACCGAGTGCTGACACAGCAACACTTCAAACATGGTTATCCATCCAATTTCACAGGCACCTCCGCAGTGTGGTTCAGATTTGTGTCACCACCCACAGAGCACGATTTCTGCTGTATGTCGCCACCAGAAAAAAGTCTCTGTTAAAAACACAACAAAGTCCTTGTTGTTTTATTAACCCAATAAGTTGTTGAGCGCACAACCGTAGAAAATTTGGTGGGTTTTATGCTCATGTTAATGAACCATGGTAGTAGCAATATAATAATAAGTATTTATAGACACAACCAATGCTGAAAACTTAAAGGGATCGTTCACCCAAAATTCAAATTTCACTCATTATCTACTCACCCTCAAGTCGACTAAGAGCTATGAGAATTTTCAGAGTCCTCTGTTCCTTCCCTGAGTTACAGGGGGGTCTGTGCAGCAGTATTTTTCCATATAATGGTTATCAATGGACACCAGGTTTCTTTGTCCAAAAAGACACACCAAAAAACATCCAAATACCTCCATACTACACTGCTCGTCTGTAATGTCCCTCTTGTATTGAAGCCCCCACATGAGAAATTGTTCCAATGGTCAGAACAAATCACGTGAGATTTGCACTGGCACAGGGAGAGAATTTTTTTCCGAACAATTTCTCATGTCGGGGCTTCAATACAAGAAGGACATTACAGACGAGCAGTACGGAGGTATTTGGATGTTTTTTTGGTGTGTCTTTTTGGACGAAGAAACCTGGTGTCCATTGACAACCATTATATGGACAAATACTGCTGCACAGACCCCCCCGTAACTCAGGGAAGGAACGGAGGACTCTGAAAATTCTCCCAGCTCTTAGTCGACATGAGGGTGAGTAGATAAGTGAAATTTGAATTTTGGGTGAACTATCCCTTTAAAGTTTAACAAAAACAATAAAGTTAATTTAATTAGTGCCAGCAAGAATTACATTTGTAGGTTTTTATAGGTTAGCGTCCTTGCCTTGTGTAAATATATTAAACTGCTGCTTGACATAGTAAAGGGCACAAATAAGTAAATCAAGGCTTTAAACTAGCTTTAAACTTTAAGCTAATGGAGATACTCCTTCCTCCTGTACTTAACACCATGCAAGGTAAAATCTAGTGGTTGTAGCTTGTTGTTGCAGTTACACCCACTAGGCTCAGTGATTATTTTGTGCTTGTTGAAGAGTCTATTGATTTCAACTGGTTGTATCAACATTTCACATTTACATTATTATAAGCAGGAGCAACTGCTGTGATTCACCAATACTCTTCCACTGCGATTCCACTAATCCAATTAATGCAGATACCTACAATGTAGACCATAAAGCGCATCCATATCACAAATGAGTTAAGAAGCTCGGCAGCCAGTAAAGATGTCGATAAGACCCAAATGATCCGCACAAAAAAAACAAACAACCAACCACAACAAGTCTTGAATACATGATGTGAGTCAGCCGTTGTGGTTGTGAGTGTGTTGTTTAAATAAATTCTCACATCTTAAAATGTTCCTGGGGCCAAGAAAATGTGCAAAGAAGATTAAAGAAAAGAGCATAGAGACAGACAGAGAGGAGAGAGTCAAACACTCATGAGACAAATATCTACTTGAAAAAAATGTTGAGCTAGATTAAAACATAAAAACTACAGTAGCCATTTTCTGTCATGATTATATGACATGATCAGCATAGAGTTAAAGCAAACCATAACTAGACAACCTCCCCATTAATCTTAATGGTAGAGTTGGATGAAAAAATATCTAATGGTGTCCCCATTTCAAGGTTTTTGTATTAAAGGCCCAGATTAACGTTGCATTAGACTAAAGTAAATCTTAATCTCAGTCACTGTATCATGACTGTCAAATTCAGCTTGTACAGTAACAACACAAACACACCCACAGTCAATGTCCACACACCCTTTCAACTCTGAATTCTGGGGTATTTTGCGTATTTCATATGTGACCCAGAACTGTGGCTGGCTATGGGACCAACTGGCCCTCAGAGCCTGGAGGCTTACCTCACATGACGAGGCAGAAAGTAATACACACAAAGGATCTTAAGCTTGAAAACGTCCCAGAGAGCCAATGCATGAGTGTCAGCATCAGGGCCCAATGTGAGACCTTTGGGTCAATGGTCAATACGTCACGGTAGTGTTTGCTTGTGTATTGTGTATCCAGGACAGTTACCTAATGCCATTTCATTGACATGTCAACATGTCTCAGTCGGCAGTGTGCCTGCAGTTGTGATGTATTCGTCATGGTGTGAGTCTATCAGAGCAACACCCATGTGAAATAAACACCTTACTCAGCCAGGTTTCATATGACGTCATTACCTGCCCAGTTTCTAATGATTTTTTTTGTTTTCTTTTCCTTTTTGTCAGAATATGGCAAACTGGTTGGATGGAAACCCAGCACAGAACAATGAGTCACAACCATGCGGTGGATTTCACAGCCAGGCTGTGCATTCCTGGCCCGACAAAGGAATCCTGTACACAGCACCCACACGGCTACACTGAGCACCGTCTACGGTAGCCTTGTCGGGGCCCTCTGCCTTGAAAAAGACCAGAGGCAAAGTGAAGAGGCTCCTCAAGAACTGGACTCATAAAAACACTGAATGGCTTTAGTGATACAATACGCTGGATAGTCTGAACACAGTGGCAGACATTAGGCCTACTGATATATTTATCATTTAGTATAGCGAAGAGATGACTAATGTAGGACACATTATGAGGCAATGACAAAGAGCTGTATATTTTGCAATAATTTAAGTGTTGTTTTAAGGCTGTGACCTATATTTTCTTGTTTCTTTTCCAAAGGCAGGACTATTATACCGCCTTAATAAGAGCCCATTATCTTTTTTTGTTATGTACAATAAATTAACTATGTAGGGCATGCCTGAAGCAGATCTACCAGGTGTGTTGTTGACATTGCAAGACAAACCATTTAATTGAAATGGATTACTGGGGGAATACCCACATTAGTATAGGACTTGAAATTTGGGTGAAAAACAATCCTCTCAGTGTTTTTGCAATATACAGTATGATTTCCACACAGTCATTTGGGTTTGAGACCAAATTAACAACGGTAGGCTCTCTGCTGTGCTAACAAACCCAAAGGCTTCTCGGTATTTACAATGTAGGTGTGTGTAGCTCACAGTGGGACTTGAAGTGTGTCTGTTTTCTGTGGCTTCAACCTTTGAGGCAAAAAACAGTATGAACAGCCAGTAGTTAACAGGTCAAGGGTCACAGCCATGGGTGATATGTGAAAAAAAGTAAAGCTGTTGTTCCTAACAGAGGCTTGAACTCTTGAAATAATTTGGCACATAACTGTATAAAACATCTCTCTCTCCCTTTGTTTTTTTTATATCCTATTGTTATGTTTGTTTTATATTTAGCATATTTTTCTACTTTGCATGCTACAAATCTACTATAACAACCAAGTCTCCCATGTGAGAGATAAATAAACAGTCTTCTGTCTTATGTTATGTGCCCCAATTGCACAAAAGCTCTCAAAGGGGAACAAGATATGTGTGAAAGCAACACATCCTTCACTCTCAAGGGAGGAAGTTTGTCAGAAAACAAATTAAATGACAGATGAGTTTTGTCTAAGTTTCACACGCTCCACTTTAAAAAGCAATTCAACGCTTTTCATACACAAACAAAATGCTTAGGTCAAAGCTAAACTGTTGGTGATTTGTACTATTAAAAAACCCCACAAAGGAATTGTCTGGATTAGTTATTAGATAAGGGTTTCTAATCAAAGCAACGTTAATTAAAGCTTAGGGCGGTTGTACCAACAAACCTTTTGTTTCATGTTAACACAATCGCGTTAAACGTGAACATGCGCTGACCGCCACCATAAGGACCCCGGTTAATAACTAGTGTTTTATTTATTTTAAAACAAAAAAAAATCGCAGCCAAAAAAGTTTTAGTTTCCACTGGGCCGCCTCACTCCAGTTTAATAATGTTGATTGAGTGGAGTTGATGTAAAGTTGAACAAAGAAGGGGAGAGTGTTTTATCACAGTAAATAGGGAACAACTGTCAGGGTTTAGCCAAGTTAACGTTATTAACTGTTACCTGACGTTGGTGAAGACGGTTACCGAAAGGCTGAGGTTAACCGTCGGGCTGTCCTCCATCAGGAAATTACTCAAATGTAGGCTAAATAAAGCAGCTGAAGAACAATAGATCGACTGCTAGCTAACATTAGCTACTCACCTTAAAATAACCACCCTCGTAGTGAGTGTTTGGGGGTCCGAATATCGCTACTTCCCAGTTGTACATGTCCGACTCGTCCACCAAAGTTATTTTGAAGCCTTCGACCGGCTCATCTTGAAGACTTTTCATCTCCAGCATTAGTGCTTTTTGGGAACTGGCTACATGATGTCCATGCTGAGCCATATTCCACAACGATTTGTGTAAATATAACAGCAACACACACGCACACACACGCACACACCACCACCACCACTACCACCAGAGCTGTGACTACGAAGAAGGAGGACAAAGCTAGCTCGGTACAAACAATTGGGCTTTTCAGTGAAAACAACGAAGGAAGCCCCGTCCGTCACACGCGTCCGTCGAACGCGTTAACGTTAGTTTCCGTTGGTGTGGTTCCGAGACAGGATCTATAAAAAAAAATCGCGTCTGTGCTTTATTTGGTCTGAGCTGGTGCGCTTTCCTCTGTTGTTGTGAACAATCCCTCGTAGCCTGCCTCTGTTAACAACCATCTGAACCCCACTGCTATCAAGCCACAAGCTGACACATCTCCCCGACTTCCGGCTTAGCTTTCGAAATTTAAGGCCATATTTTATCCATTTTGATCAACAGTGAACAGCTTCGGTCTGCTTATTTTTGAATTTCATAATTATATAAATCCCAAATTATATAAAGCACATTTTATTATAGTCAGTCTTGTTTTGAATTAACCGATACTTTGGTAGGCTACCTCCTGGTATTGGGTTTCAGCTAGGCCCAAATGCTAACAGTCTAAATTAAACTTCACTATTAACATTAACCTGTTCACAAAATCTGTGATGAGCCGACATGTTTTAATTTTGATTGCTCAGCCAGCGTGCTAATTGCCTTTTAGGACCCATTTCGTATAACTTTTACGGAATACAGTTAAGCCGTTCAGCGAGGAAATTTATTTTGAAAGTGCACACAGGAAACTCAGACGTAGTCTGGTTGGCTTTGTGGTCATGCTAAAGAAAGCTAGCCCGTCTCTTCTCTGGGATGCTTTGCTATCCTAAGTAGCCTAAATGTAAGTCGGCCAAGTGACCTTTAATTTCAAACAAACTAGTCATATATACAACCACAAAACCAAAACCAGTGGCTCTGTTGGTTGAACTCAGACTGTAGGTTGAACTTCACTCAACTCAGCTGCTCGCTGTCACTCAGTGGGGTCTCGATTTCCTCTGCTGTCACGCAAGGCTTTCTGGGAATTGAAGTTCAACACCATAAACACATCAAAATGCCAATGAATCACTGTCTCTCTATTGACAATAATCATACAAATAAATATGTACACACCTTCACACAGAAACTTTTTTCACTTGTTTGTCTTTTAATTTTGGCATAATAGGCTACGTGTTTATTGGTTCACCGTAATGCACACACACACAAAAAAGACTACACCAGCCTCTTACAGCCTTTATTTTTAATCTGGGTGGATTTTGTTTAAAGGGAATGTAGATAATTTATGTTGCCCCCTTTAAAACATATATTACATTATACAGCTGGAGAACTGAGTATGGAGAAATAAAAAGACAGGACCTTCAAAAACAGAGTCATATAGGAGTATATTCCAATGTCACAAGCCAAACTCGGTAAAATAACTCACTACAACTGAACCAATAGAGAATTAAGACAGAGTGGGTTACCTCTCAGTACACTGCTTTATGCGACCTGTTCTATTCAACTTATTATTCGGAGCCCTAAGCCCTGTGTCATGACAGCAAGTAGAACCCCCTTCCTTCCCCTGTGTTTAATAATTTAAAACATTCAACAATATCACTTTTTTTTTTAAATTGTCTGATCGTAGAATAGATAAAAACACAATACCATCAAAAAGGAGAGAATGGTGAAGTAAACTTTTTATATATATATAAAAAAAATACTATAAAGAAAAAGGACAAGATGGAATGACAAGTTTTTGTTGTGTAAGCATGTCCATGGAACAGAAAAAAAAGGGAAATAAAAAGTGTACATTCCTAATCATGCAATACACAAATTTTAATCAAATATTATGCACAGGAACTTGGAAGAATGATCAGAATTAGGACAATGTATGATTGGGGGTGTTGTTTTCTTCAGTTTTACTGATTTCAGTCAGTTCAGGAGCAGGGAATACATACATACTCATTTTCTATTGACATTCTTGATATACAGCTGATCACCTCTGTATTCAGACTACTACTGGACAGAAGATCTAATGGAATGGCTGACCTGATCTTCAGGTCACAGACATCATTATCATAGTTGTTATCTACAATAGCAGACAGATGCGAAGGGGTCTTATCAGTATATATGAGCAAAGACACTACCATGTCAGTTTTTATCTTGCTACTACTAGGTTAAGTCGTGCTGGACCAGGTAGTGACATGAATGACGCAAAGTAAAACATCTCATACCTCAGAGTTTTAGGAGGCCGTTTCTGCTTTTTAAAAAAAGGGCTTTTATGTTCATCATTACATGTCGATGCACAAAAAAGTGGCAAGGCAATTTCCAAAAGGGAAAACAAACATTGGGGGTCTGTCTGGACGCACACCAGGTGGGTGCAGCTACTGTGATGGAAATGTTAAAAGTGGTGCACGTTCGTTCGCACATGAAGACGAAACTCCATTTTGACAGAATGTGGAAGCTACGCTGCCAAATACTGATTGAGAGGGAACCTAAAAATCACTCACCACTTCACAGTCTCTGCTTATAGAGAACAACTTCAGTAACCTGATATGCCAAGCAGCTGTTTTTTTTAAAAAACAGAGAAAGGCTGATAGTGTAACTCTGTTGTCCTTCAGCTAATCATAGTATGACGTCAGAACAATGACGCAACATAAGCAGCTCTCTTCGTGTCAGGTTATTCTGTCTTCAATTTGACCATGTGGCGACACAAACGAGGGCCGTCAGCACCATAGCGGCTTCATTAGAATAACAGTATGTTTATGTATAATTACAACGTAACATCTTCTATACAACTAACAACTCCAGCCACGAGTTGACGAGCAGGGTGTTTGCCTGACAGCAAAATGTCCTGTGCTGAACCAGATATCTCACGTTACCCTTCTACTCTGGCAAAGAGTTTCTTCAAATCCATCAATGATTGGTGACAGGTATGATATGCTGGATGTTCATGGTTGGAAAGGGGGGAGGGAGGTGGATCACTACGAGACGCATGAAGCGCTGGAGTAGGTCGGACTGCAGGGCTAAAGGCACAGAGCAAAACCACTGATCTTCTGTTCACATCATCCGTACTGCCACACAGGGATTCTGCTAAACTAACACTAGTAGATCTGCTCTGAGCCTTGCCAAAAAGGCAAGTAGGGCATCAGCTCTGAAACTAGTTAAAGACCCTTGCCTTATATGTAGCTTTGGTTTCATCTCTGCACTATCCTCACTACAGAGTCCCAATTTTATTCCAGCTAGGATCAGTCTGAGAAAGAGTCGATCGCATGGTTTTTCCAGGCCTATACAGATGAGCGGCACGCACACAGATGTTGAGTGAGCAGAAGGAAGGGGGCGAGACAAAGGCGCAGATAGGCTTTAGACAAAAAAAAAGAAGAAAAGAAAAATAGACAGATACAGCAAACGAAAACAAACCAAAGACAAAAAAAAAAACTTCAAAACAGTAAAAACACAATTCAACCATCAACAGCAAAAGTCCAGTTGTCAACATTAACGTTACATGACTGTCATAGACTGAATTGCCGACAGAGTAGAGGGCGGAAAAGATACACAGGAAAGAGCAGAGGAGGCCGAGCATCCAGAAACAGGAGCTCAGGACAGAGTCACAGTCGGGGTGGAAGAGGGTGGCTGTTAGGGTTCGAAAAACCGGTAGGTAAAAATGAAAGTGCGTTGCAAAGAAGACGGAGCATGTGCACAGTGAGTCTGTAAAACAACATCAAGTGTTGGGGGAGTGACCACAGAGCTCCGAGTGCAGGAGAACAACAGAGTGTGGGAGACTGAAGAAGAAGGTAAGGGGACAGAAGAAGAAGAATCTTGCGAACCTCAGGACTAATAAATAGGGCCATAATTGAAGTGCCAGCCGCAGTGTTTCGTAACATGATTATGTTGGTGTTACAGCGAGGGAGGGGTGGTGATGTGGCCTGGTGGGGGGGCACCCTGGAGCTGTCAGACACAATCAGCACTGAGAGAAGGTCTGCTTGATCTCATCCAGCACATTCCCAAGCAGCGTCGGCTCGTCACATTTAGCGTCAATGGACACTGTCTGACCAGACTGGGAGAAAGAGAGCAGAAGAAAGACCAGGCCAAGGTGACTATCAGAAAAAAAAATGTATTCATAGGTTGGGTAACAACAATAATTTGGTTGTGAATATTTCCAAGTACTGTTGCACAGAGCATAAGGAAGATTGACTTACAGTTTTGACTAGCACACAGACATGGTGACCCTGGATAGACCTGCTGTACATGGAGGCACAGGAGTCGATCCTCTCCACAACTGGTCAAACGAAACAAAAAAAACACATTAGTTAGCAATGCTCAGAGGAATTTCATGGGGTATTATATGCCAACACAAACATAAAGTCCAAGTTAAGTTCAGAGAAAACTAAGAAGTGGTGTGAACTCATGTTTTAAGACAAAAGGCTGTCACTTGAGACAAGTAGTGCCGTCCCAATCAATACGAACCAGAGAAGTGGTGATGGAAGCAGATCCTGGCCAGTAGATGGTGGAAGGGCATGTTGACCCCCTCCAATTTGACGGAGCTGCTTTTCAGGTCCCCTGATTCCAGCAGCTTTGCAAACGCATCACTAAACAAAGAGAAACGGCCAGAAAAATGAGTTTTTATTACATTTATCTGAGGATAAATCATGCCGTTTTACTGATTCAGTGACTTTGTAATCACCAACCTGTAGCAAGGAGTAGTAATTAGGTAGGAGGTGCAGGTAAAGTGCAGTTTAAAGTCCAGTTTCTCGTGAGTAGAGGAGTCCTCATTCTGGAAAACAGCATAACAACAAATAAACAAACAAACATTACCAGTGACAATTCCACGGCGCAGTGTCAGCAATCAAAATGCTACCCTCCAACTAAATGGAAGCAATTACATTTACACACCCAAGTCTTTAAAATCCAACCTGACATAATAGATGGGTTACAGCAAAATATTTAAAAAATGTATATGTGAGAGCAATTACAAGGTAACAGCTGAACACAACACTGTGGAAGAACCATGACCGATATCAAACATGACCAAAATAACTAACAATGATCTGTCAATAATACTAATTTGGGTGCCACCTTACTTTGACTATGAAGGTGAGTGTTCCCTTCAGTTTCTGTGGCATCACAATGCTCTGCACGGTGAAGACAAATCGCGCCTCATTGGACACTCCTGTCCACAACAGAAATAAACAAAATTACACAATCAGACTGAACACTTGTGAAAGAAAGGTTTTAAATATGCACCATTTGAAAACACCATAGTTGATACACTGACTCTACTAAAAGCACCAAAATCTGAATGATGTAATTTTGAATTGTTTTGGAAAACATCTTGTGTATTAAAAATGTGCATTCATTCACCGACCTGGTGGAAGCTGAAAGGGGACGGTGAGGCCATCATGTGGACCCGAGCCCTCTGGCCTCTGCAGCTTAGAATTGAGAGAGTCTAGGACGTTGAACTCCATGGATTTGAGGAAGCTGTCACATTTGTTTTCAAATATGACAGACACTACGACCTGACTGCCATCCTGCAGGTTCCCCTGGATATCATACACCTGAGAGGGAGGGGGAGGAGAGAAAATTATTTTTATTTAAAAAATTGTCTCCAGGCAGAATTATTGCTGTGTAGTCTTTCTTTTTCCGTTTTCATTTTTTGTTCAAAAACACCAATAATTAGTAAGAGGACATTCAGAAAAACACAGCAAATCCAGTTCATTAACCCAACACCAAATCACACATCACTGTTTCCAAGAAACCAGTCTGACCACAAAGAGAAAATCAAGAAGGACAGAATCATTCTCAGACTGATACGATAATGCTGCCCCGTGGACACATTAAGGTAGTTTGTCTCAGTCAGTCTGTGAAAAGCAGCAAGAACACACAGAAACACATCCAAGAAAGAGTTTGAATAATAATCTGTCTGACAGAACTTTAACCAATACCTGATCAGCATCTTCCATCATCTTTGAAGAGAGGGAGAGAAATTAGAGATCTGCTACTGTTTGTGCATTAATATCAACGCCCTAAACATGAACATGACATGACATGAACATCTTCACCATCCCTCAGTACTGTGAAGGGAATTCAAGTGTATCAATATGACTAAATTAGGCAAATAAGCAATGTATATGATCTGATCCACCGTGGTTGTAAAAGTGTCTGCTTCAGCCACATTACGGTCGCCATCACTCACCATCTTAATGTAGGAGTTCTCAGCCAGCAGGCAGTAATTGGACATGGGCTGAAAGGAGAGACAAGTTCAGGTCAGATCAGGCATTCTCCGTCAGTCAAATGCTAACTAGGCAACAGTAGCTTTGACCTGGCTGATGCAGTGTGTGTGTCTGCAGTGGTAAGTAGGTTTACACAGTAGAAAGTAGGAAGATCATGAAGCCTATGTATACCATGAACTTAACTGTGGCTTTCTACCAAAGCAACAGAACAACAAAAAATGTTGCAAGGATGCTATTCTACTTTTTACCTCACTAATTCAGAAATTATTATTTCCTGCAGTGATGAATACACTTAAATCCACATGATGTAATCCTAATCCTAAAAATGACTCTTTACACTCAATGCAGAAGAAAAAAGAAACATTCAGAGTTATGTTCAGCTTCATTCATACTGGAGGGGGTTAGAGAGTTAAACGCTTATTATAATAAAAAAAAAAAACTGACCGGCAGAGGCTCTTCTTCCTCCACAGTGCCATTTTGCACGGACTCCTCTCCACCGCCGTCACTGTGGTGGTGATGGTGATGATGCTTCTTCTTCTTTTTCTTCTCTTTCTCCTCCTTCTCCTTTTTCTGCTTCTTCTTCTTGTGTTTGGAGGATTTCTTATCATGAAAACCCAAAAAGAAAGACAGATACAATTTATAAGAAACTCGGGACACTGAAAACTGTGATCATGACACTTTGTTACTGGTATTTCCCTTGAGACCACATTCAAAATGGCAGGCCACTGGTGCATCATTTACACAGACTTGTGAGAAGAAGAAGTGCTGCCAATGTGCTGCATCCTGTCAGGTCACTGTGAACTGGATTCTCTAGCGCCATAGCCAAACTTTCTACAGTGTAATTATCGCTTCATCAGTGGTGACTCACAGGCTCCTCCATTTCAGTGTCTTTGGATTCATCAGGCTCCGAGTTTGGCGCCGTGCCTGGGGCCACCTTGGGCTCAGGCGCTGCTTCTGCTGCTGCTGCTACTGTAGCTGCTTCCTGTTCAAACAAAGACACACAAACACATATAGGCCTTAGCTAGAGCCGATATAGCATGTAACACCTACAGCAGTGTGCCACTTCTGTGTTCATAGAGGAACTGTAAGTGAAGTTAGTGAGTTCTCCCATTCATAAATATGTCATTTATAATTAGTTGCAACCCAGTGCTCTCTGAGACAAACACAAACCTGACTGTCTTAACTGTAAGTGTTGCATGCAACAAAACTATCCAGCCAAACAAGCTAAACCATGGACTAAACCTGCCAGACGCACACAACCAATATGTTTGTGCATGATTGATTGTACTACAAGACTGCCTGCAAACAAGAGATGCTGCTCACTTATAAAAGCTCCTGAGGACCCTGTAACCTCGCTATATTTTATTCTTATGCGATTTCAGAGTGGCAGGCAATATGAAAAGAAGTCTTCCACATCAACATGTTGAGGCGTGTCTTTAAGAAGTCCTGTTTCTAGGTTAGCTGTAACTCTGGGGCTAATGGCTGTCATGATTAAAATCACAACTCCTCCAAACAAAATACCTGTAAGACCTGATTTTACTGGACTTGACCTAAATGTAAAGATAAGACAACATTGGAGGTGCAAAGCCTGCAAAATCAGCGTGGTACGGTTTAAACATGTTGAGTGCGTTCCCATCCATGCAAAACATTAGCAAAGTCACTCCTGTAAATATTTTCCGTGCTGAATTGTTAACATTCTTCTCTACTAGTGGCTTTCTTCCTCACTCTGCTGTTGGCACATCGGCCCATTTCCTGGTGCCTCATTGCAGCCATGTGTTGCGAGTGTGCATACGCCTGCGTTCTAATAAAACACAAACCCACTCATAAATTACTGCTTCAAAGAGGCCTTAACCTTGAGGTACCTTCGCCTAGACTCGACTTCAAACAATGTTTTTCATTAATTTTCTGAAAGGAAGTTTTCTTTTTTTATATATATATGTGTACAACTGTGGGACTAAAAATGTCAACAAAGACAGGCACCATGGAGGAAGCAGTCGGAGCACACATGTGGTGACACAGTGGTGACGGTGACAAAAAGGGAACTGACTCCAGGTCAGATTCCAGAAAACCTCAGACGACCCGCACTTACTTATCACCACCACCAACACAACAACAACCACTTTGACTTCAAGACCGACATGACATCCAGCGAGCAAACAAAAGCTGAGGGAGAAGAACCACTGGGCGTTGTGAGACAAACACAGACGCATGCTAGAAAACAGAGAGGCTGGAGAATGGGAGAGGAAAAGTGTTATGTGACCTGTGAAAGAGAGAGGAAGTTGTGTCAAAAAGGTGAAAGATGGAAGAAAAAATAACTGATCGATACCAAGAGGCAATAGAGGGAGAATGCATGGGCAAAATGAACGTCTGAGGCACATTAATTTGATATTGAGTTATGATTGAGGGATGTGGTGACTGAGGAGATGAGAAGGAGGGGGTTGGGTTGGAGGGGGGGTGAGGTGACTCAACCTGGGTGTTAGAGGGCACTGGAGCGTTTGAGAGCCAGAAATCCAGATCCGAAACCTAGAAGAGGAAGGGAGGGAAAGGAATGCGAGGAGGTGAGAGGGTTGAGGGCCAAACAGGTTTCGTATCTTACTACTATTCATGAAAAAAGATACAGAGATTACACCGTTCTGTTTCATGAATAAATCAAGTATTTGGCAAGAGACTGCACATTTGGCTTCAAGGAAACTGATACTTGATCCCTAAAGCTGACTGAAAGAGAGGCTGGAAAGAGGCAATGGAAGTGCTGAGTCAATGAAAATGATCAAAAGGTATCTGTTTGCATGTAACCTTTTAGCAGAAAGTACAAACTATTTTTAATGTTATCTTTTGGTCATGTAGAATAATGAATTTTTTTAAATCAAATTATTTAATTCAATTAGGTTTTTGCATTAAGTAAAACATTAGATACAAACTGTTGCTAGGAAGAAATCAGTCCCTGCTCCACCCTTTAATAAGTGTATACCTCAGCACTGGTGGAAGTGGGCGGTGCTGCCACCTCACTAGTTTCTTCCGATTGGACCACAGGCTCTTCGTCTGCCTGACCCCCGAGAAGATCCTCCTCCTTTTCTTCACGTTTGTGTTTTTTCTTCTTCTTCTCTTCTTTGCTCTTCTGCAAAAAAAAACAGGAGATTGAACTCAGCTCTGCGTCACATTAAGGTTGAGAAACACAACCGCTGAGTCATCATGTCAAAGTGGTAGACACAGCCCCCTTGTTGTTGTTCCCTCACTCGCCCCATAAATGCGATGCACTGGTTTTAAGGAGCAGTTTCATCAGCCAGACAGAATGAGGCAAGCGCGGTTTCCAGCAAGAAGGGGGATAATCCTTAAGATTAAAAATAAATAAATAAGAAATGTCAACCTTACCTTCCTATCACCGTCTTTATCCTTCTTCTTATCCCTCTTTTCTTTGCTGCTCTTTTTCTTGGTCACCTGTGTAGCAGCACTCTCAGCATCTCCATCTTCTGCTGGGCTTTTTGGAGCCTCTGCTGCACGGTGGGCCCTCACTGGTAGCTTCTCACTGTCTGCAAGAGGCCTGGGCAAACAAAAGAGAACAAATGCACATTTGAACCTCGCCTGAATATGGATCCGTGAGGTGATTACCGTCCATCTGGAGTTAGTGTTATCCTCTAAAAAAAAATATGTTCAGTCTTTAAGCGAGAGTTAATTTGTGAGAAGGTGAACAAGGCTTGTAGGGTGCAGAAACCTACAGTCATCAGGCACATATTCTGCATTGTGTGGTAGCCATGTTTCATTCAAAGCGCTGAGTTAAGCCATTCGTCCGGCGGAGCTGGAGGTCCCGGACATTCCCAGACAGCAACAAACTACACTAATAAATTCCTCCATATTGAACTGATATGAGTTAGTCCATTTCCCCAAAGCCCGGCCCTTGCATGCTGTAAACAGATCCACTGCAGCCCCCTGCTGGCTCCACTCTATAAAAGGTACACTACTGTTCTGTCATTAGCCCGGACTGTATAACATAACAATAACACATATTGTACATAATAATGATTTCTGAGATTGTTCTTAAAATAGGAGACATCAGAGACATGTCCCGGGGACTGAGAGCAAAGGTTTACAGTAACAGAAAAATGTTGTAGTCATAAATGGAAAAAGTCCAAGTCATTAATTCTGAGGCCAATTTTCAATAAGATAAAGTCACAGATGTGAATTTGTCATATCCTCCAGATGTTTCCAATTACTCCTGCACAATTGCTACTCTTCTTCATTGCCTAGTCTACAACTTGGATTTAACTCAGTACTCTTACTCAGTACTTATTTTCAATAATTTACAATTACAGCACTGGTTTAAGGACACATGTGCTTGCCATTTCCACCAAGGGCAGACAAGGAAGATATTTGTTTGAGAAAACAGCTGCTGAGAGTTTGGAGGCATCACTACCCTAATACGCTCAACTGAGGAGGATCTGGGAACTTTGAGCAAAGGAATGATGGGACCTTACCCCTCGGAAGAGTTATCTAAAAGCATGTTGACACAGATCTTTTCCTAGAAAAACAATTGCCAAAATGCTTTTTAGAAACCCATTCCAAGAGGACAGGTGGTAAAAGATTAAGTCCTGAGAAGATCAGCAGTTGCCATTTCAAAACAATTGCCCCTTCCTATGAAACTATGTCAGTTTTATTTAAAAAAATGTTTTGTTTGAAGAGAACCCATTTTATTTTGTAGGTAGAGCAATTAGAGTCATTTGTTTAGAGACTGCTGCTGATATTGTCAAGCTTATACAAATTTAAAATAAAATGGAAGCAAAAAGGCATACTAGATAGTATACTCGGTCAAAAGCTACGATGAAACAATAGCTAGTGAAAATACAAGGAAAGAAGAGCAAGGGGAAGCAGGTACTGCAAAACTCCAAATGAGTAAAGAAAAGACGGCGATGTTAGCAAGAACAACAAGACATCTATTTGTAAAGAGAAGAAGAGAAAGAACAGAACGAGAGTCGATGTCGGAGCCCAGGTCCTGTGGCTGGAGTGCTACTCACCTGCGGCCAGCGGATTCCACCAAGCTACCCACACAGAGGGGCAGTAATGGGTGTGTGTAGGCATAGGAAAGAGGAAGCAGAAAGCAGAACGCCGTGAGAGGGAGTCAGAGGAGGGAAAGGGCCAAGGCACATCAGCTCTGATGCTGTGGCCGGGAAGCGCCAGAAATAATCAGGAATCAATACAAAATCATTTAAGACGAAAAACATCCAATTTATCCAAGCTCCAGTGTTGCTCAGCTTTGTCAGCTTTGGGGCTGAAAGTCAAAGTTTCAACGACTGGTTGATTGGCTTAGTTCAAGACATATTAATGACAGGTTTCTACAACTTAATTATTCACTGTAATGGACTTTGAAATTTACACAAAACTCTGTGCATATGTAAATTTAGGATCTACAATAGTGTTGACTCACTTGTCTAGGTCGATATCCAGGGCTTTGTGAGGGTCGTTGGGGTCTTTATCGTCATCATCACTAGGTAAGGCATTCTGTAGCAACAAGAAAGTGGAACCAATTAAAGACTTAACATCTTTCTGAATCTAAAGACATTGAGATACTGACTTCTAGTGTCAGAGCTGCAGAACCAATACGTGAAGCAGTTAGATAACAGTGATGGAATCTTATTGTTTCAGCATTATAATTTAGGGAGAATTATAAATCAATGTGGGAAAACTGAGAAGTTGCTCAATATTTGAATCCATTTCATTAACAAACAAGAACCTGCAAGACAATAAAAAATAGTTTGCATCACTATTTCCAATTTTTTGACTCATCCTGAGAACTTCAAGTGTGTCTCACTATTCATAACATTAATTCTAATGTTTTCTTATCGCCTTATTGTACCTCTGGCATCTCCTCAGTAACTATGTCAACCATGTGCGCAGGCGTGATGTCCTCCTCGCTCTCAGGGCCAGAATCATGTTTCTTCCCTCGTCCACTGCGCTTTTCTTTCCTCTTCTTCTTCTCTTTCTTCTTCTTCTCTGCCCTCTCTTTCAGCCGCCGTTCCTCCTCCAGTTTGACGTACTGGTCAGACATAGGCAGACCTGTGGGACAGTGAAAAGCCATGGTTGTGTCACAAAAATACAGACAAGCATGTGATATATATTTTAGATGGAACTATTGAAGAACAAAACTAGTTGGGTAACCGTGAACAATTACAGCACTGTGTAAAGGTCATGAATGTGACATTATGTTTTGTAGTCATGTCTAACCTGGGACTTTGAGAGGCACACTGAGGTCAATCTGCACGACTGGGATGTGCTCGACTCCTGGGTTGTCCTGGTAAACCTGCACCGGAAAAAAACAAAAGAACATTGACGCCGTACGTTCAGTTTTGAATCAACAAACATCAGTCAAACTACAATAAATATCCAAGGTTTAAACAAACTAGGACACATGCAGAGTGTGTTTTAAAATACTATGTAGAAGCACACCTTCTGAGATGATGGGGAGGCCTTGATGTAGAATGGGTTGTTGGCTTGCTCCTGCTTTCTGGCTTCTCTCCTCTGGGATTCAAGAAAAAACAGCAACATGGTTAAAATCAATAAAGAAAAGTCTACATCAGTTATAGCGTGAGAGTGGAACCACATGGGAAACTAGATTAAGTGACAGCAGAGCTAGAAGGTCAATATTGCTGATATGGTTTATTTTAGAGGAAGGATATGAATGGTTACAGCCACATTTTGTCTAATGTAGGGATGGGTATTGATAAGATTTTTGCGATTCCGATTCCATTTTCGATTCTGCTAAACGATTCGGTTCTTTATCGATTCTCTTATCGATTCTCATTTGGAAAAAAGGAGAACAAACAGGTCAATTAGAATCAACTTTAGTTCAGTTAGAAGTACCATGATGACTTTACAAACTTTCTTGAGGTATAATAATAATAATAAAATAAATATTCTTGTATGTAGAAATTAACAACATACAATACACAGACCTGCAAACTCCAGAGAGTAAAAAAGGTGACAAGGTCCGAAAAGCCAAACCAATGTAGGGTTTGGCTTTTAATTCTGGGTGGCCAGTACAAAATCTGATGGGCCATCTTTTCTCAGAAGGACAGTGCATTTTATCCAGTGCACATCACTGTTAACCATTTTATTGCACAACTTTGTTTTTGTTGTAACTTATTCTTGACCAACACAATATTTGATAGGCTACACAGATGAAATGATCTAGTAGGCCTAACCAATCACACAGCTCCATGTTGTCCCTGTGTGATGTTCAGGGACAGGTCAGGACTGTCTGAGGACAGAGAGCTTTGAGGTCGAAGTCTTATAAAAATGAAATGCACCTGTGACAGGTCTGTAGCTACGCCTTGACCACATGTCAGCTGATCAGCTGCAGTAGAGGAAACTCAGCTGTTTTGCACCGCAACGAGTGTTTTTTTTTAAAAAAAATTAAGCTCCGGTAGCGACCGGCTAAAATACGGGAGGATATTGTGAACCAGCGCGGATCCGGTGTCTTTATCAAAGTCCCCCCCACCCCCCTCCGTTGAGAGCTTCGCTGCGGCATCATGACACGACAGCCGCCGCGGGTATGCCTCGTGGACGGGGACACGACATAAGCAGCAGCAGGGCGAGCACGGGCAGCGATCCTTCCCGCATGAAGGAGCCCGTCTCGCAAAAAAGCCAGCAGAGGAAGCAGCAGCAAGGGAGGTGACGTCGGCGTAGAGCAGTTTAAATAGCGCGCGCTGAGTGCAGTTCCCCATTAGGAAGCAGCCACGGGGAGTCAGCTGAGCCATCAGCTGATCTGCACCTGTGAGTGCTGATTAAGAGCTTGACGTCATTTAACGCTACGCTCAATTTTCGAGCGTTTGTACCGCTTGGGTGCCATGTTGCCGGCTGCACTGGACTGGACGTCGACCTATCTTGCGTAAGCTACGCAAGGTGCGTGGTGACGTCATTCGCGCCCGCTCGGAATCGATAAGGGAATCGTTTACAAAACTGGCAAACGATTCCAAGGAATCAAAACAGTCGGAACCGGTTCTCAACAAGAACCGGTTTTCGATACCCATCCCTAGTCTAATGTGAGTGACACAATATTTGCAAGATCAAAATCAGAAAAAACAAAAAGAATTCAAAGTTTGAAATTTGCTTTAAAAAAAAAACATGCAGCAGTAAAGCTCTGAACTGCTCATAAAACAATAATCCTTGTTGGTTTCTGCAAAAGTACAATCACTAACGAGCTTACCCTTGCCAACTCCTTCTCGTCCACCTCTGTGTGACGGGGGCGGGAGTGTTTGGGCTCCTCCTTGGCAAAAATAGCCTTGGGCTGCTCATCCTCAGACTCGCTCTCAGATGGAGGCTCGTTGATCCAGGCATCCAGGTCCAGACTGGAGAAACAAAGTCAGTTACTTCTCACAGATCAAAACTCATAACAAACAAACATTTGTAGCAATATTTCAGTTGTTCTTGCTGGTACATCATAAAAAATGCCAAGGATTGAACAGTGAACATTGAACACAAGCTTTAAAATATAATCATGTGTCACCACAATATTGCTCTTGCGTGACTGTGTTCTTTGTGTAAAGAGTAAACATACCCTTCAGGAACTGGCACTTTCTTCTGTGCCTTGGGGGCCACAGGGTTGAGTTCTCCAGCAAACAGAGCGCTGACCTCCTCTGATACCTCGACATCTTTCTGCTGCAGTTTCTGGATGTACTTGACAAGTTGCAGGATGCAAGATGCCTGCAGACAAGGACAGTATGTCGGGCATGTAAATTAGCACAGGTACTAATAAGATTTGTATGCAGACAGGAACCTTACAAGATACGGTTTGGGGAAAAAGAGCAATCAAACAAAGCGTCTTAGATTGCTTCTCTTCTTCTCTTACCCTCTCTTGCACCTCCAGGTTGGCGCTCTGGACAAACAATGGTAACCTCTCTATCATCAGCTGGCTGGTTTCATGCGCGGCTGTGCTTTCCGTGTTTCCCTCCTGGCTCTTCAGCACGGTGGCAAATAGCTTGGCTGCGTTCTGCACATACACTGCCTGTATGTGGCCAGGTAGGGTGGCCACCTTTGGCCGTAGCATGGCCTCGAGAGTCTGCATTGGGTTCTCTAGGTGTCTAAGAAGAGGGGAATGACATCCGTTATTCTTGATTTGTTAATCACTAGACAACCATACACAGTTTTAGTATAAATAGGACTATACAGTTCGGTTTGCTGTGGATCAAAGCTACAGCAAACAGTCCATTACTTTTTAGCTACAGGCATTTTTCACTAAGAGGAATAAAATTTCAGGTTCAAGTTGTTTCTTTTAAGAGTTAAAAACAAACACCACATGTGTCACTGTATGCATGAAAACAATAGGTTGGGTTAAGGCATCATGGCTTGGTTAGCTTGTATTAGGGATGCAATGGTACTCCGTAAAATACCAATCCGTTCGGTACTCCCTGCACGTTACAAAACGCCTTTGGATCGCGGTTTTTCGGATTCAGGTACAGGCTGCTGTGTGTGTGCTGTAACATCAGATATTTACACAGAAAGACAGTTGGGAACTATGCAAGTCCGCACGCTTTTCCGCTATTTTGGTTACGCTCCTCTTGCCCATGTGCATTTGTTTACAACAAAGCCGTCGAAAAATCAATAAATGGAGCAGTGGATAACGTTACATAACGTGTACGATGTTACGGCGTGTGTGTTTGTGTAGTCTTAACCGCCATAAACAAAATATTACGGGTTATGGAGCGTGTTTGTGTTGCGGTGTGCAGAGACGAGAACTGGGACACCGGGGCGGGCGAAAAAATTAGTGGCTTATAGTTCGAAAAGTACGGTACTAATATGACAACACAGTTAGGAAAAACAAGAGTGGAAAGCACGGGGCATAGAAACTGAACAAAACTGTCAGTCATTTCCCTACAGACTCATTGTCACAGGCAACTGGGGTAATGGGAGATCTTATTACTGTCATTTTACACTCATGAAATGTTTATGCAGGTCTGCCGCTGTACTACTGTGTACAAAAGGAGAAATAACAGCCCTTAAGTAGTAGTTCTAAAGTCTTTTAAGTTCAATTATATCATCTTGAACCAGTGTTGATGCATCCCAATGGGAGAAATGAACATACTCTGAGAACTCGCCACAGATCCAGGCCGCAGCGTACAACACTTCACAGATGCCGTTTCGTTGCATGTTGCCAGTCAGCAGGTGGGCGTTGTCCAGCAGAGTGGCCATCTGGGCGACGGCAAAGACTCGGATGGCTTTAACCCGAATGGCAACATCCAGCATCTGAGAGGCAATGAGATGGCCGTGCCGCGTGCCCTCTAGTCGGGTGAGCTCCACCAGGATACTGATGTACCTGTTGAACAGACACAGATGGGTGCAGTTCAGTGACATTCAGGGTGAACCAAGAGAAAGTTGGACTTATCTGGAGTGACGAGACTGACCATTCAAAGTTGGTGATGTACTGGTAGTTGCTCTGGCTGCAGATGTCAATGATCTTGGTGAGAAGTTCATCTCTGTAAGTGGTTCCTTCCGCTTTGTCCACATGCAGCATCAGCTTCTTAACAATCTCCATCAGGTTCTTTTTGGATACCTGGAGAGAGGAGACACCACTTTCTAGTTAATCAGTGACCATTAATGATGAATCCAAAAAAAGTCAGGCAAAAATAACAAAATAACCCAAGAACTCCTATTAAACAATTTTGGTATTTATCAGGGTGGCTAGTTTAAATTAGCAAGTTTAAGTCATCTCCTCTTGTTTTCATTTATCACTGTCCCTGTTTCAAATAAATAAATTCATTCATTCATTCAAGTCATTATTTATCGCTTTAATTTGTCCACTGGTTTAATTGGCAAACAGGAGATGCTTGGTTTGTTTTGTTTCCATGTCTCTTTTGCTGGCTGCTGTGACACCGTTTGGTCTGCATGTGACAGGCAACAGCCAGCAGCAGCAGTTATTCCCTGCTTTCCTTGGAACAGAGACAATTGTATAAAAACTAACAAAGAATCAAATATAATGTGGCTCTAAATATATTTAACAATACAACTGAACATTTGCTAAACGAATAACAAGTGGTGTGAAAGTTCAAACTTGGGTTCATACCATGCCATAGAGCAGGTCCAGAGCTCTAAGGCGGATGGACTCATCCTTGTCGTCCAGACACTGAAGGATGAGGTCCTTATGAGACTGCACTGACTTGGGGTGGGTCTTCAGGATCTTTGACATGGCCAACAGGCCAAGGTACTTCACTACAAAGACACGTACACACACATACCCTTAGCGTATTTAAAAACAGCTATATGCTTAGTTCCGTGTTCTACTTGTACTAAGATACGGTCAGTTTGTTTTTAACCGTAATCACCTGAAATTATTCTCTGCATTAAGAATAAAATTTGTTTATTTAAATGATACTTTCTTATATCAGATGCTATCATCTATAATGTAACTCTTACCAGGATGTCATTGGACTCCTTAGTCAAAAGTCTAACTTTATTCTTTTTTACTTTCATCTTGCTAGTTTCAAAATAAGACTTAACTGGCTGTATATAGATATACATATAAATACAGTATGAACTAGTTCCTCAATGATAACAATCTACTGAAAAATCATATGGAAATGACAAAAGGAAAGAAACGAAGAACACACAGAACAATGGAAAGGGACGTACAAACACAAACACACAGGACAACACACACACTTGACACAGTAGCTTTGTTTTGCTTTATCCTCTGTTTTATCTCTGGCAGATTTTCCTACTCACCGATGAGATGTTTAAAATTCAGAAATCTGCTGAATCATGGCACTCTGTCGATCATCTAATCTGGCTGAGACAAATGCATCTCAGGTTCTCGGATCAATAAGTGCATGTGTGGTAGTGACCTTGTGGTGACGCAGGGCGAGGCCGGTCGCTGCAGTGAATACATTGCGAAAATGACCGAGACATGGACTGCATGAAGCAGTTCGGAAAAATGTCATGAGTAACAAAGTAACAAAGGCAGGACTGCTCCAGTTAAAAATATTTCAAATATTGTTAACTATGCTGCTACTTTCAAACAATCCTCTGGGTTTTGCTCATTAAAAAACCGTTAGGACAAAACTGCAAAACATCAACAATAAGTCTAATGCTAATGTATCTGGTGTTTGTAGAAACCCTTAATGCATCCAAAACACTGACTTCAAGATAACTAATTTTATAATGCATCTAATGATTAGAGCATGATGCGGCAAGTATGCCAGGGCACTCTCTGTCAGCCAGCTCAGTTAGACTTAAACGTGTAATGGATGTACTTTGACTCCAACATGACCTCTCCTCTTCTTTTGTTACTCAGGGATATTTTCATGTGCTCCGACAGCTATACGTTTGTTACTTATTGACTTTATCGATAAAATACGATCAAAACCCAGGGAACATCTGCTCTCATCATCATTCTCAAGGCATTTAAGTGGATAAAGAAAACCTTAAACCACAGGTTCAAAGTCTGTTCTATTAACACCAGACATCTATGTCTACTCCACACACAACTACCTTTGTGTAGGGGTTCCAGATAACTCGAAATTACTTTTACTACTTTTTTTTTTAAAGATTGTCAAACTAAGAAACAACTCCCGCTGTATGTTGTTGACTTTCACTGTCATACATAGTTTTGGTGTAGATGTGACTTAAGTGAAATGGTATTCCAAGCAGCCCCTCTCTAATTGAGGGCGGGAATGTGAAAATGTTCGAGTTATCCAGAGTCAGGGGGTCTAGTTTGTTGTTGTCTAAGAGGGTGGACTATTCCATAGTCAGAAACACGCAGACAATGAGAAAATGACACACTGCAGGCATTGACAGAGGGCTCACAGTTCTGGTCCGAGTCTTCTATCAGGATTCGCAGTTTCTGCACACAGAGCTGAGGGAGAAAGAGAGAGAGAGCAGGAAAGACAACAGAGGGAGAGAAGTTAACATCACTGTGAACCTTTCCACACCAGTTTCAGTCTCATTATAAGGGGTACAATTCAAAGAACATAAAGGAGACAAACAAAAGTAGGTGAAATGAAGCCTATATTTGATGGTGCAAAATGGCTTTTTCATGCATTTCTGAAAATGAAAACAGCTTTGCTTGCCTGTCTGACACTATGATAGGACAGATAGATGGGTGATCATGGAGGATCATGCATTGTGATTCAACTGGAGTGGAAAGGGTTAAAAAAATCAACATATAACCATATTAAACCACAGATGGAGGTTTGGGACCTCAGGCTTACCTGGATACTAGCACTGTGGTTAGGCATCCCAGAGGACAAGGAAATCAACACTGTAATGCAGGGAAAAGATGACTTTAGATCTGAATGTGAACTGGACATTTTGTGAGATGAAAAAAGAAAACGTTTAAAAACAGGGATTTGTCTGTGAATTATTAAATTGAGTAAAAAAAAACCCCAGTTCATTTTATAAACCAAACAGCATTGATTTACAATATATTTTTGTATATGTTTGTATCCAATGAATTGACAGAATTCCTAAGATCATTCCTGAGCATAAATCAACTCATTTGAAAGAGTTGTGTTTATACTGAGCACAAACACCAAGATATTGCTACCGGCGTAACAGATTAACAGCACTGACCTGCAATCACAGTGTTGACACATTCATACAGCAGAGACATGGCAGAGGTACTGCATGATAGAAGGGTGAGGTAAGAAACAGAGAGAGAGAGTGCAGATTATTATTGCTTCATTCATCACAATGGACAACTTTAACAATCTGTGGAAATGTTAAGAAATTAGGAATTTCATCTCACCTGTGGATTAGGTTTGTCAGAGGTTCGATTAGCTTCTTCCCCAATCGTGGCTCAAGTGGCGTGAGGGCACCGAACTGCAAATTGCCATGACATTTAAATTAGTCACATTGGCGGAAAAGCATAAACTGGTCACTTAAGGTGGTTCTTTTGACATCTACACTACAATTAGGTCTACAGAGGACAGCACTGGTAGGAGGAGGAACTAGAATCAATTCCTCTTTTCTGATGGATTTATCCCTGGTTTTACAGAATTGATGCAATCCTGTGAGTGTCATCAACATTTGAACACTGTGGCCTGTTGACTAACCAGCTTGATGATCTTAATGAGAACCCAGTTATTAGTAGAGGAGGTCATGAGTTTGAAGAAGAGCGGGGCCAGAGACAGGTAGTTCTTGGGATTTCTTCGGGCGAGCTCACAGATAACGTTCACTGCTGCTGACTGGACGCCTTCGGAGAGGAAACACAGACAGGAACAAAGATGATTAAAATCTGATCTGTGTGCGTATTGAATTATGGTAAATTGAGTATGGCAAGAAGACTGATGCAATAGCACAGTGCAAATTATTGGTGAACTTCTACAGATTGAAAATAGTGGAGAGGGTAGATTTGTTTTGACCTTACAGAAATGTTGAAACACCCCTTTGACAATAGTTGAAGGGGACCTTAATATTTTAGATTTAGTACTTTCAGAATTTCAGACCAATAAAAACTGATTCATTAACAAAGAACAAGACACCACTGGCATAGTTGGGAGTATTAAGAAACAAATCCAAATAACTGTCCTATAAGATGTTTTTGGCTGTGCAACAAAAATAGTTCTGTGAAACTCTATTCCCAGACAGCCCTAACAGAATCACAAATGAGCTTCTTTCATCTTATATTCTTGGCTGCTGAATAATTCACAAGGTTCAGGTGACAGAGAACGCCCGTCACCAGCCATGCCAGCAGTGTCTATGATTTAACTACATGAAAGGAGAAGAACTTTATTTGGCCCAAACCAAGGGGGACAGATAAATTATGACTTTCTTTTCCTTCAGAGCAGTAACTTGTGGGGCAAAACCTTTGGGATTATGTATAATGTAGTGCATTTACTGATACCTGGGTCTGGATCCTCCAGTTTCTCCTTAAGTCTGGGAAAAGCAGGACGCAGGGACTCTGGGTACTTAAGAAACACCTTGTACATGATCAACACTGCTTTCTTTCTGATGTAAGGTTTGGTGTGGGACATCTAGGGTGGAAAAAGAGCAAAGACAGTTGAGACAGTTTCTTCAACCGGTTCAAATAAGTTAAAAAATGAGTACCCCCCTCATCAGAAAAATAAAGATGGAGTCTGCAGCTAGAAAAATGAAAACCCCAATAGGGTACAGCCTGAGGCTAAACCTCTTCACAAAATCTCCATGACTCACCAATGTCATGATGTCATTGGCCAGGTCCCGAGCCAGGTCAGGGGTGACAAAACAGGAGAGGCCAGTCAGGGCAACACCTGTGTCATACTGGTTTGGACTGCTGAGATCCTGCATGTCCATAAAACAGAAGAAGAAGAGGTTGTATAAGGGGCAAAAAACAGTGAAGGCATATTCATAGAGCAAACAAATGATGAGTATAACTGACCTTTCGGATCTGATTGGTTGTCAGCATGATGACATCAGTGCTCTCGTGAAAGCACTGTGAAGCCGCCAGGTAGCCTATTCTCTGCAGGAAAGACAGCAACCAGAGAGATTCATATACTGTGCATCATTTTAACTGTGTGACTGGATACTGTTATAATAATGCTATTACTGACATTACATCCCATGGTGATTAACTTTACAGTGCAAAGAATTTGTTGTGACTACTCCTTGTGCTATTTCTTTGAGATTATGGTCTTACAAAATGTTTCTTTTGCATTTACTATGTTAATGGCCCTGATTTTTTTTGCTTAAGATCCCCAGTATCCCAACAGCAGGTTTCTGACATATCTACACTTTGTGTTGTGATCAAATCTGTGACTAGTTTGGTATTTCAGTTGTACCTTGTATGTAAACTTTGAGGAGCTCATGACTTCAACGATGTTGAAAGCGGCCCAGCTGACATCGTAGCCGAGCATCTGAAGCTGTAATACAGGAAAGAGAAGAGGGTGAGTGAATAAAAAGAAGAGAGGGGCTCTAAGCTGCCCCCTAAATCATTTGGGACCAAAAGCTCTAAAAGACCACACTGATGCCAATCGCGACAAGCCGTCGAAACATAAATGCAGGCCCAGGCTATAAATAGAAAGTACTTTCCATTTAAGCAGCAATTGCACACTATTCTCAATAAGTGCTGGCCTCCGGCTATCTGGCACTGTGGTGACTAATCTTTGCCTATAAAACAAAACATTTACATGCAGCTCTGTACAGAATTTCTACAAATACACAAGGTGGTTTCTAACTAGTCCCTCCTTTAGCCCCAATGAAAGCCTGCTCCGAAACAAAAGGCTTCGATTCAGCATGACGCTGAATAGAAAAGCTAATTATTAATATACAAAGACTGAAGTCTGTGTGTGGTTCCCCTTTCACAGTCGTCACAGCTTAACACAATTCTCCATTGTGTGTGTGTCAACACACTATGCCACACCTGTATAAAACACTTTAACCATATTGGAACGCATGTTTATCAAAAAATGTCATGAATGATTTGAAATAATGGTTTTTAAGAGAAGTTAATATATTTCTTTACTTCTGGTTTAGTCTCAAGTTCCAAACCACATAATCATAAACGGCATATGAACCAAACCTTATCTGTTTTGTTTGTTTAGTCTTCTTTGTTGTTAATCTTGGGTGCTGTGCATTGAACTGATTAGAACCAATTGCCTGCTAGTGCAATAGGAATATCGAGACTCCGGCATCATTTTATACCTCAAAGAGCACATATGAGGTTACGCCGAGAGCCACACACAGACTGTAACTCAGGGGCTTTTCAGTGCCTGCTTGTGTACCAAGCAGAAAGAGTCAGTGAATCAGAGGAAGGTATCTTACATAGGTGAGCTTGCACACAGCATTGGCTTTGACAGCGATGTTGTCCTGCTTGAGCTCCTGTTTGATCTCGTCGATGCATGTGGAGATGTACTTGGCCTGAGGGCAGACAAAGAAAAGGACAAACAGCAGACATCAAATTAGATTATGTGGAGTGATATATACGGATTTGGAGGCTGGTTACCAAGCACGACGGACCAGCTGGAAAAAAAAAAAACAGGTTTGCCCTTTATTGCTACCAAAGTCTCATTGCATAGCACAGATTTCATTTCTTGATACGCATCCGAGCACTGGCCAAAATTGTTCCACTCTGGAGTTAGGGAAAGCACCAGGTTTTTAAGTCATAAGTAAAACTCAAGTCACAAGGTTAATGACATTCAAAATTATGCCAAACCTATCCTGTTGACAAATACAAGACTTGTGTTAGAGTATGATCCACAGCTGTGCCACACAGTATCACTGCTAAAGTACATCATTTTGAAGGCCTGGTCAAAGTTGAGATCTGTGCTGTGACCACAAACACTTCCTCTCCTCAATGCCATGACTGACAAACATAAAGCAGTGCCACTTGTGTATGAGATTTGTGACCACACAATACACTTGAAACCCTTATACACTTACTCCAGCAGTTTCCATCTAAGAACCAACTGTTCATGCTTACAGACCAACAAATATTACACAAGCTCTTGTGCTAAAACTGATCTGTATCTCTTTAATTACACCATAGCTCAACACTTGTTTTACGTGGGTCTAAAATTTAATGGGTGACTTAACAGCGCTCCCGTCCACCACAGCATTTTAACAAATGACTGTTTTCCAGGAGCCTCATGCCTGTGAATGAGTGAAAAAAACAGCTACTCTTTTAAACCTATGCTGTACACATGATTCCCAAAAAAATAGTGAAGGGAGGGGGGGGTAAATTTCACTGTAACAACAGACAAGCTTGGATAGTGCAATCAGTCAGCCATTGTTGAGGGAAGCACCCATGCAAACAAACACACACATATAGCTGTGTAGACTGCAAGAGTGTGCTGGTCATGTGTGTGCAGTCATGAGACATCACAGTGACAAGAGGGGGGGCTGAGTCCTGCTGCTCTGAGAGGAACTATGGCTAACAGGGCTGGAGGGCAGGCAGGGAGGGTTTCAACACACTATCACCAGACACACACACAGTACTTCTCCATCTCACGCTTCTTCAATGACCAATTCAGAACCAATGGAAATAATTGAAATAGCTGGGATCGGGCTGTCACAAATAACCTTTCTTCCTTAAAGGCGAGCTGAGCTGGAGGGCGTTTTCTTTCTCAGGCCGAGCAGACTCTGTGTTAGCTGACACTTACTAGTTCTACACCTTTTCTTTTAAAAACACACAACTACTACAAGGAGGTCTACAATTTAACTCAATGAATTACACTTTGGACATCCACAGCCTGTTTTTCTCGCCTTGTTGTTCCAAAAGGTGTAGGAGAGAGTCAATGAATGAACTGTGCAAAAAGCCCAGCATGTATGTGGAAAACAAATAGAGACTATGAGAAAATGTGGGCTGGCCTGGAAAAAGTCAACACACACTCGGGTGTAGACACACACGCACAGCGTATGAATATTTCAGCAAACTGTCCACTGTTGACTGGGCAACCAGCACCTTATCTATCCTGTGCAGGTTAAGTTACTACTGGGGAACTGCTTAGACCATATGCTAAATCAAGAGATCAAGCACTGAAGGCTTGGTATAGAATAGCCAATCTGAAAACTTTTATTTTATTCTTCTTATTATTATTATTATTACTACAACCAACACCATGGAGACACAACACAGATGGTAAAATCCATACATAACTGATTTTCCCTGCTGGGTTTATCCCTTGCACATGAATTGCTGCCTTTATAAAAGGTGTGAAGCAGGGCAAATGTGTCACAAGAAAGAAATCACATCTAAAAGTTACCCTCGGGTTAGACACGCTACCTCTACATTTCACACCTGACCTACAGCAAGAGACAGGTGTGCACAGCTCTGCAGCTCTGTGTGGCAGCACCCCAGGGATCCACCTTATGTTACTACCTGTAACCTGACATAGCATTTTTTACAGCAGGAAGATGGTTAGACAGTGAACTCAAAAGCTTTTATTGGGTGGAGGCTGTTGTGAGAGATGGAAACGTGGCTGCCCCCCCCCCCCCCCCCCCCAAACAGTGCCCTCTAATGGCCCATCTCACCCGACTCCCACTCAGTCAGGTCTGGCTCTGTGATGTAGCCAGGAGCCTTGTCCTCACCCACCACAGGCACAGCTACATGACAGGGATGACATCACCTTCAGTCACTGATGGGGTCGTTCAAAACGACATGCTTAATGCTGACTCATTTCACATGATTTCCGTGTCTATGTAAGATACAACTCTCATGCAAATATCTGCATTTTGATAAAACGAAACGATCCACAAGTTGAAGGCCTTTTTTTTTTTTTTTTTTACCACCCACTGTTATCAGAGCATCACCTTAACCATTCAACACTCAAGTGATTCTCGTGTGTCCTCAACTTACAAAAAACGTAACTCGCAAAGCGAATACATATCCCGCACATGAAGCAGTCAATAAAAAAAGCCAAGGAGCTGCAGCACCATCAGGTGTGGTGTTGATGGTGCGGGGGTTTAATCTCGTTTATCGCAGTGGTAAACCAGCGAGCTCCTTCCCCTTACTGCCTCTCGCTTAGCTGCGTTAGCTAGCTTACTGCAAGCCCTGTTTATCTGCTTAAAACATGACATGCAACGTTACCATGAAGTTAGTAATGGTGTGCATATATTAACCTGTTATTTTGGCAATAAAAAACAGCTAGCAGTCGTCTCCACTAGCTTCGGGGCGCGACTTTTGTGAGTAGCTGCGAATGGCTAGCGGATGAAATGACTGAGCGGACGCTAACGTTAGCTGTCAGTCTACGTTAGCCGTTAACGTTAGCTGGCTGGTCAACGGTAACGGTAACAGCGGTGTGTGTACACTGTCTGACTTGAAACCGTTTATGAATGTGATGTTGAATGTCCGGGGTTGACAGCGAATAAATAATGCTCTTTCGTTTCGTTTTTTTCTTCTTACCTCATCTTCCTTGTGATTCCTAATGCCACGTACTAAATCCTGAAGATTTTTATCGAACATCCGATCGATGCTCCCTTTGACAATCTTCAGAGCCATGTCTGTCTGTGGCTTGTACCGCTTCTAGCTACGTGTCCTGCTGCTGCTGCTGCCGGGGCCCAGCGCCTTGCAGAGGGTCCAGTGGGTGCCTGCCGACCGACCCGCTAGACTGTCTCTCATCCACCCGGGTACTGTGTACGCAGGGATCCGCTGCTGTTTTTTTTTTTTACCAAGCCCGGGCAGATGAAGCTGAGGCCAGACGGGGCGTCCCGTGCCGTGCGGTGCCGTGCAGAGACGCTGGCAATGGATCAGTGTAGGAAATGGCTGACAAAATGGCGTCTAAAGTCAGCTGACTTCAGTATTATGCGAGATTCTCATATGGGAATCAGGGGAATTAAAGGTCTAGTCCACCCCGGCCAAAGCGGTGAACTGTTGTACCTAACGGTTCATTTAGAGATACGGTAATAATAAATATAAAAAACGACATCATCACAACAACTTGCAAACAGTAAGGCAGGCAAGACAACTACTTTGAATGAGCATTAAAACATTTCTATTTGTCATTCACTAGCCTGAAGTAATGCAGTCGCCTGTATTCTGGCTATATTGCACACAAGCAAAGAAAGCAACAGATAACGTTTATCAACTATATATTGATGCTGTTGAAATAAAAGCACATTTTTCACACCAATAAATGAGATAGAAACAAAACCATGCTGAGATTTTTATTCAAGTCTCAACTAAGTGATAGAAATGCTTTACCAATTTACAGAGCACTAAAAACACCTGTTGTATGCATATGACGGGAAAATGTCAAAATAGGCTGCAGCTACATGAGATCTCAATTGCTTGTGAGGGCAGTTTTCGATCTTTACATTTATTCAATTTATGATGCAATACTGAATGCAGACACTACAGGGAGATGAGAGTGCAAGGTGTGAAACTCCACAGCAATTATTAATTCAGACAAAATTGTAGATGCAAATATCTGAAAACAAGGCTATAAAAAAGTAGGTGGACCTCAGTTGGAAAACAGTTTTAAGTGACTCAATTCATTGCTTTATATGTCAGACTGTATTAACTGGATCAAAGCCAGATAATTAAAAAATACTAAACATAAAAGACTCACAAATAGTACTTTACCACTCTCACAATGTCATACACACAGACAAGAGGCCTTTGTGATGTTTTGTAGTTTATATATATATAAAAAAAAAAAAAAATTGAAGAAGCCAACAGGATGTAAGGGCTGCACAAAATCTTCAAAGCGAAAAATTAACAGCATGGCTCCATTTCCAGCCAGTTTTCCCCACAATAATCATTAAAGTTTGATCTCATACTACTCCAGCCTAGACTCTGGTTAGAAGTGCTAAAAATGTAATCATTTAATATACATATGGTGCAGAAAGACCAAAGTAAGAGTTCATGTGGTAGAAAGAACACATAGCCGGGAACATAGGTTTGGGTTGAGAATCCAGGACGGGCTGAGTGTTGTATAAAAGAAAAGGTACATTTCAGAAACAAAAGGGGTTCGCGCAGCGCCACAAACTATCACACTAATAAGCTTTCCTTTTTTGCTGGGATAAGTAATGGACCAAAGAGTGTGATCAACAGGGCCTTCGGGCTTGATATCTTTATAGTACAAAATGTCCAAAACGTCAAGTGATGTAACAGATACTGTAGGAAATGCTGGGCGTGTGTTGCGATGTTGCTGGGCGAGGAGCACTGTGTGATGTCAGAGAGGCCTCCATCTTTTTAGTACTTGGTCCACTGCATTGGTGGTTAAGGGTCTTTTAGCTTTCAACAGCAGGTGGTTCCGCCTCTGCAGAGATGGAGTTGTCTGCTTCTTCATAGGTGTGTGTCTGTTGTTCAGCAGGACTTTCTGGGCTCCGTCTGAAGACAAACGTACAGTCAGTCACAACTACTGCTGTTCTTCAATCACAGAATGAACAGGGAGGTTTTTCAGACAAGCTTCATATTCTATCAGCTGCACACGCCATGACAACTGAAAATAGAGCATAAATAATGCATACTGCTTCAAATGGGATGTTCACCTGTTTGGACTTGAAGGGGTATCGTCGTTATTTTCCTCGTGGGCTGGGGATTTAGGGTTTTCCTCTGTTTCCATATCATCTTTCTTCTGCTCTGATTCCCCGTTCACTGGAGTGGAGTCTGGAAAAAGCATAATTTAGATCAATATATAAAACAAACCAAGCCTGATGGGGGAAAAAAGATACAAATGTGGCTTTTTACCTGTCTCTTGTGTTTCTTTTTCATCATCTTCTGGTTCCTTGTTCTCTGTTTGAGGTTTAGCTGCCACCTCTCCCTTGCCCACAAAGCGAAGTTTTAACTTGTTGTAAACGTCACTAGCTTTTTCCATGACTGCGGTGCTGGCTTTATACCGCCGGATCTAAATTGTTGGAACCAAATAACAAATAGGGATTAAAATGGGGAGGACAATTCAAATAAAAAACATGCCACATTAGGCAGGGTACAACAACCATTAACATTAAAGGAAACCCCTTTTTACAGTTGTGATTTTCAGAAGAGCAGGGTCATTTACATCAGTTTCCCCTATTACAAACACGAATAACGTTATGTTTTGTTAGAGAAGTTTGCAGATAGACAAAGTAATGAAAGCCAAATGCACCTTCTTTAATGTGGCGATAACTTCAGCATTCTTATGGAGGATCTGGCTGGTGACTGGCACGGCCTCGAGCTCTGCCAGGGCTTGTAAACACCGCTCTATGTCCTAGAAAACACATACACACCAGCATTCAGTTTTTAAGTCAACATAAAACCTCACAAAGGAGAACTGTATGATACCAGCACCGCAGACTTACTGGGTTGTCCACTTTGAGTGCAAACTTTATATCTGTGTGGAGTTTCTGTAGCCTTTCCTCTGGTGATGGCTCTGCATATGGACACACAATGTAACAGTCAGTATACTTTGCTGAATTACTATCTTTCCTCCCATTGGGTAACTAACATACCTGACTGTTCAGTCAGCTGCAGTAAACAAAAGTGGTATGTGAGAGTGTGAATGTCTGAGACACTGACCCTTTTTCTTTTCCACTTTCTTCTCAGGTGGCCTCTCTGGTTTGCGTTTGGGTTTTTCAGGCTTGGACCTAAGAGAAAGGAAGGAAGGAGACTCAATGATCTGTGTATATTAAGTTTTAATGACATTATTCTAATGAGGTCCGCAAACTGTTGCCTGTTGTTCACTGTGCACTCACCTCGCTCTGGACTTTTCCTCTAACCGTCTGGCTTTCTTCTCTTTTAACTCCTTCTCCTTTCTCTCTTTTCTCTCCTTTTCTTTCTTTATTCTTGCTTTTTTCTGGTTATCTGGCTTTTTGGGTGGTTTCCTCACCTGTGGATAAGAAAGGATAACGCCTCGTTAATAACACCAAGACTCATCTGCAATCATTATACTTTTCAAATAAGCTAAATCCTAATTTAGATAATTAACATGCACTTTATTTGCAGTACCTCAGCTGGTGGTGGAGAGTCAGAGTCTGAAGGTGCGGGGATCGGAGGTGGAGGGGGTTTCTTGGACTTCTTTAACGGGTGATCATCTACACCTTCGTCCGAGCTACTGCTACTGTCACTGTCACTCCCTTTTTTACCCTTGTCTTTGTCTTTTTTCTTCTTCTCCTCTTCCTCTTTCTCTCTCTCGCGTAGCCGACGGAGCTCGTCCGCTTCCTCCTTTTTCCGGCGCTCCTCTAGCTCTCGCCTGCGTTCCTCATCACGTTTCTTCCATTCACTGATGCGGTCAGGTTCACTGTCACTGCGACAACACAGGGAAACATTTATGGTACCTTTTTTCTGCTAAGCAACTAAAATGCACATTAGCATGCATTAATACTGGTGTAATAATCTGTTATGCATGAATGGACAGAGAGAAGCCTGAAGGCATCCTGACCTGTCGCTGTCGGAGGATGACGAAGGTGCTCGTTTGGCTGGGGTGGGTTTAGGTTTCTTGGCACGAGGCTTAGGTGCAGGCTTCTCTGTGGGAGAGAAAAACATTGTACACATTGTCATGAGGAGAAAGGATAAATAAATGTGTACAATTTTGCATGAAACATACAATAAATAAACCACACTGGAGGTTGTACCTTTCTTGCGTGCTTGTGGGCCCTTCCGAGGAGGCGGCTCCGAGTCTGATTCAGACTTTGAACCAGACTGCGATTCGGAGCCAGACAGTGCTGGTCGAGGCTTCTCATCCTCTGAGTCGCTGTCCACTACTTTCTTCTCTGATCCTGAGCCCGAGTCTGAATCCGAGACCGATGAAGCCTTCTGCAACATCACAGAAAAAGAGATGAGGCAAAGAACTCAAAAATGGTCAAAAATGTTTTTAGTATATAAGGGGATCAAATGGTTTACTTTTTTCTTCCCTCTGCCTCCTGCTTTCTTTCCACCTCTTCCGCCTGCTTTCTTCTCTGGAGTGAAGTCCTATTCAACAAACAAATACGAGATGTTTTTAGTTTTGGTAGTTACGTTTCAGAGCACCCCAAAATCATACCATGTTTAGCATGTTTACCTGGTCGCTGTTCTTCCCAGAGTCAGATTCTGAGGGTGTGGGTTCTGATTCAGAGGGGGAGCCACTCTCCTCTTCATCTCTGTCACTAGACGAGCCTCGTGCTTTCTTTGGAGGAGGAGGCCGCTAAAACAGAAAACACAAGCAATAAAAATATGTAATTAGACTAACTATATCATTGCTGTTATCTGTCTTTCTAGTCAGTTGTTTGCACTCGAGGCATTCAAATGAGCTCCATTAATCAAGGCTCATTGTTTTTTCCCTGCTATGACATCCCTTGATTTTAAAAAGGAAGCTAATTAGTGGTGGAAAGGAAAGAGAAATTCTCAGTAAGTATCCAAGCACTGCTGGTAGGATTTGGTGGTCTATTATGCAGAGTGAATCTCTGAAGTGCCATTAACCATGACCAAGGAGGATGGCTTTTTCCTATTCACATAAATAACGCAGTTATATTGTCTTCAAAGGCATTAATATTAATCATGTCTGAACTACCTTAGCTGGAGCTGGTGGCTTTCGCTTCACTCCACCTCCCCTTCCACGGTCTTCACTCCCAGAATCTGAGTCAACCTCACTTCCTGAGTCCGCTTTCTGAGGAACTGCAACCTCTTCATCATCCTCATCCTCATCACTTCCTCCTCCTGCATTGTTGCCTTCACTGTCAGATGAGCTGGCTGGCTGCAAACACACACACCACAATAAGAAGATTAACACAATTTCTTTACAGAAATACTTGAAGCAATTCACATAGCCAATCATAGAGATCTTTTTTTTTAAAACTTAAGTGTTTTACAGAATAATTATGACATTTAGCTTTTACAACACAACATTATACGGTTGTGCACTACATGACATACATGACTTTAACTAGAAGAAACTGATAAGATACCATCAAGCAGTGACAACAATGTACTTAATGGTTTCTAGAGTTCATTGAAATTGGGATCACAAACAGCAAATGAGTCAGAGTAAAAACTAACATAAGAGACAGACTAAGACACGTGAAGTTGAGTCAACATTAGAAGTATATTTTTGTGAACAACGTGTGAACAGCAAATTGTCAATGCTTCAGAGTATCAAGGTGACTTACAACAGGTGGAGCACTGTAGGAGGCATGTGGATTGTTTTGGATCTCCCATAAACCTTCATTGAATCCCTTCCTTTTGTTGGGCTTCCCGTAGCGCTCGCTGTACTTTTCATAGGCAAAAAGGTCCTTTGGTGCAAGGAATGCTCTGTGTTACAAAAATAAAAGAGAAAAGTTCACATTTCTATACTGAAACCAATCGAGTCAACTAAAACCATACCAGTATTGTCTTGAAATTAAAGGTTGTACTCCTTACACTGTAGTTAAGCAAGCTTTACTGTGTGGTGACACTTAAGACGGGTGCACTCTGCCACCTAGTGACAGATTTATATACTGCAGGTGCCATCTTGTCAAACAGATGGTGTTTGATGCTGGATCAAACATATCAACACATCTCTGAGAAACATACTGCATACTGAATCTCACACAAGTTAATGCTTAACTGTGAAGTGTCAGAAAAGAATAAAATTACCAAAGGAGCCTTGCACACAGTTGCATGGCACAAAAGTAGTCATTTTTTGGTTCGTCACAGTCAGACCATTACCACCATCTCACAAAGAGGGCATCAGGTTGAAAAACAGTGATTTGGGGCCTTAGTCTAAAATTGGCAACATCGGTTCAACCATGCATGACAAAAGGGGAAATGTACTACAGTTGATGGATTTCTGCCATTTGTGTGATTTGATTCCCTCCCTTTCAGGCAGATAAAAAAAAATCAATAGAAGTTATGCTAACTTTTCAACATCTCTGCAAGTGCAATGAAGTTTTACCTTTAAGTGAGTTATGACAGTGTTGTACTCACGTTTCATGTGTCCCAAAGAAAAATATTGGGATTTTATTAGGAGGTGGTTTCACAGCCCCATCAGCCACATCTTCAATCTGAAAACAACCACAAATCAAGTGTCAAACAAAAGCACACATTCCCCCTGGACACTGGGACTACACACTACGATGGTACCACGTATTTGCATTGGTTGGTTCTGCATAACAAAACAGTATCGATTAATTTGAACTTGTTTGGATAGATTAGCTATGCAATGCATAATCATCTCATTTTAACATGCAGAAGGAATCTCTCAGCCTGGGAAAATAAGCGGTTGTCTAAAACGTCATTTCTGAAATAACACAGCGTTGGCTTTGTTGGTGTACGTATCAAAATAGATAAGGCCGACAACATCTCATGCAAATTGTGCTTGTGGTGTACTGGCTGCGGGCCTCTAACGCAGCTCCCCAGCCCGGTAAACATTAACTTATGCATTTGTATGATAGGTATCCATGTCAGACATAACCGAAGATACACAGAGAAGCTTCTCCAGCGTCCCATGCAGAGCAGCCCACCCCCTCCGCCCCTCCGGCTGCTGTTAACGTTACTTGCTTACCCTGGCTGGCCAGTGGGGGTATCCCTTCATTTTAGCGAAGACCAGGTCTCCGGGCTGGAAGTTGTGTGGCATCGTCCCGCTCCTTGTTGCAGCCTGGATTTAAACAATATTCAGCTGCGTAGCCTTTCTGTGTCTCTCTTCGTGTGCCGTTTTCAGGTCGACACGAAACCTGGAAACGATGGGGTTAGCTAGCAAGCTAACAGTGTACTAACGTTACCGCGAGAAGAGATGGCGTAGGGAAGATAGCAACAACGTTCCACACACTTCCGGTGAGAGCTCGTTCTCATGCTTCAAAATAAAGGCCTATCTACCCGGAACCAAACTATTGTAATGAAATGAAAATCTTTTTTTTTTTTTCATCGTCAGTGCCGATGAAATAAAATCTCTAATAGCAATATCTATTGTCTAAAATACACTATGTTTATTTAATAATTCCATATATCTTTTCAGTACCTATGGGGTGCAGCATAGGCATGGATAAAAAAAAAAAACTGCCATGCAATCCATTTTAATTATCAATGATGATGAATTGTGTCTGAATTGAATAAACTGTGGGATTAAAAAACACTGACATGTGTATGGCTAAAATTGCCATGTGTGTCAGAGTTATAATTAGCTGCCGATCTCTTCATTAAGAAGAAATCAACTTCCTTGTGTTTCAGTGTCACTACTGAATTATTTATACATAAAAAAGGGCACACTGATATAGACACCAAATCAAAAATGCTTACAATGTATGTTTGGTTTCTTTGTGACTATTACACTTAGGCCTATACTGAATATAAAACTTGGCTTTGAAGACAGAAAAATATATCTGATATTTTCACAATCTGATGTTGAACATCAGTCCAAATCCTACATGTACACATTATACATGATTTGATTAGAAATAACCTACACTGATGTCTCTGTACGAAAATAAGAAAATCCATGTTGTTTGTTTGTTTGTTGGATATCAAATTTGTGCATTTTTAGAATTGATAAATTATGTAACGTTACTGAGTTTTATTCTACAAGGTAAATTGAGCTTGTTTGTGAAGGCGGATATAGTATCGTGTAATGTAGTGAGACGCTTCACAGATCCGGATGTAGCAGCCTGGTGCTTTCCATCCGATACGACGAGCCGAGCGGAAATCCCGCCTTTGGTGCTTCCCTATTGGCTGACTTGCGATCAATTTCCTCCTCATCCAATGACATATTACAATGTGGAAGGATGCACTGACCTCCCCCCGGATTCACCTCTACTGCGAAGCCATGTTTCGGTCTCTGTGCCGCGTTCCGCAGTTTAACTGCAACCTCCTGACTTTACAAAGACTCAGCGTCAACTCTAAACTCCCCATTAGTACGTCCAGAATGGCCTGTTCAGAGTACAGGATCGAGCGGGACACGTTTGGCGAGCTGAAGGTCCCAGCTGACAAGTACTACGGCGCCCAGACTGTCAGATCCACCATGAACTTCAAGATAGGGGGACCGACAGAGAGAATGCCCATCCAAGTGATCAAGGCCTTCGGTATCCTGAAGAGAGCGGCCGCCGAGGTGAACAAGGACTACGGCCTCAACCCAAAGGTAGCAGATGCAATCATTCAGGCTGCAGATGAGGTGTCAGCTGGTAAACTAGACGATCATTTCCCTCTGGTGGTGTGGCAGACCGGATCAGGCACGCAGTCTAACATGAACGTGAATGAGGTGATAAGCAACAGAGCCATTGAGATAATGGGGGGGAAACTAGGGTCCAAAGATCCCGTCCACCCCAACGACCATGTCAACAAGAGTCAGAGCTCCAATGACACCTTCCCAACTGCCATGCACATTGCTGCGGCCACGGAGGTCCACCAGGTCCTGCTGCCCGGCCTGCAGACTCTGCACGATGCCCTGGCTGCTAAAGCTGCAGAGTTCAAAGACATCATCAAAATCGGGCGCACGCACACTCAGGATGCTGTGCCACTCTCACTCGGACAGGAGTTCGGTGGTTACGTCCAGCAGGTGAAGTACAGCATCGAGAGAGTCAAGTCCGCCATGCCCAGGGTGTATGAGCTGGCAGCAGGAGGCACCGCAGTAGGAACAGGACTCAACACCCGCATTGGCTTTGCTGAGAAAGTAGCTTCCACCGTATCCTCTCTCACAGGCCTGCCGTTTGTGACAGCTCCCAACAAGTTTGAAGCTCTGGCAGCCCACGATGCCCTGGTGGAGCTGAGTGGAGCACTGAACACCGTGGCCGTCAGCATGATGAAGATTGCCAACGATATTCGCTTCTTGGGATCCGGACCCAGGTCTGGCCTTGGGGAGCTGATCTTACCAGAGAACGAGCCCGGAAGCAGCATCATGCCAGGCAAAGTGAACCCCACCCAATGCGAGGCCATGACCATGGTTGCAGCCCAGGTGATGGGAAACCATGTGGCTGTCACCATTGGAGGCAGCAATGGCCACTTCGAACTCAATGTGTTCAAACCTATGATGATCAAGAACGTCCTGAACTCTGCACGGCTACTGGGCGACGCGTCCGTCTCCTTCACCAACAACTGTGTGGTGGGCATCGAGGCCAACACTGAGAGAATCAACAAGCTCATGAATGAGTCTCTCATGTTGGTCACTGCACTCAACGAACACATCGGTTATGACAAAGCTGCCCTCATCGCCAAGACCGCCCATAAGAAAGGCTCTACGCTGAAGGCAGTGGCTGTGGAGCTGGGCTTCCTGACCGAGGAGCAGTTCGACCAGTGGGTGAAACCAAGCGACATGCTGGGGCCAAAGTAAACTCTTGACAGCACAACAAACACTACAATGGAAAGAAAATTCATTCTCTACTGGAATAAAATTGTATTTCCGTTAAATCAGAGAATAACTGTATGAACAAAACTTCGTCCTGAACATCTCTTACCTCTTAATAATAAAAAAAAAAGCTTTGAGAATCCTTTCCTATTGTTTGATGCAGCCTCTTACTGATGTTATTCAACTTAGTTAAGTTGAAAATTCTCATGTCCAAATAACACCCGAGTCAGATGATATCTAAATTTTAGTTGGGGGAAAGAAAGATTCACAAAAATGCTGATCATCAATACAACTGTAAATCCCACATTTGCGAATGTTACTTAACCCGGGGTTGTCGCACATACACCTTTGTCTTAAATGCCTGTTTTGCCAGGCAATGTAGTGTTGTCAGAAGATACACCTGTTGCTTAACATCATCAGTAAGACGTTTCACCATCAATACAACTTTTTCTGAAGTAAACTATTCATTTGTACACAAACTTGTTGGTTTTGTTTATCAAAGTCTTTCACACAATCTGTTGACTAGTTTTAGTTTGTACCTTCAGGTGCTCTGTACCTACTACACCTGGTGTATTCTGGTTTACAGCATGTGTGCCATTTGTGCAGCGTTCTGGTTATAATATATATTGATTAAAAAGCAAATATATTCTGGTGGTTTTTGTGACATTTATTGTCTACACACACAGTTTGATGCTTTTTTTCTCCCCGTTAATAACCAGTATGCTCATCTGTCAAACGACATAAGAATATACACCATTTAAGACAAAGACAATTTATTTTCACTCAAATCTTTTATTGTTTACACCAAGAACTACAACAAAAGACTAAATGAATGCCAGTTGAACCAATTTTAATTATGTATATAGATATAAAAACAAGTAACGTGTGAGATTTTTGTAGCAGAAAACAAAGTGAGTATTTGCTCCTCTTCTATTTGGTCCAGCTGACCTTAGGAATATCATAATGCTCTGTCAGGGTGTCCAGGTGGCGATTGAAATCCTGTAAACAATATGACACATTAGTTTTTCACAAATACAAGAGAACTAATTTCACATTTAAAGTTTAAACCCACTGACCTGCTTGAATACAACTAGAAAGTGCTTTGCGAGCTCTGAAACACAACCTACCTCGACTCTGTGCTTGTGTGTCTTTGAAGCTTTGTTCAATATCCTCTCCATTTGCTGTGAGGAAAGAGACGGATGATAAATGTACACGATCATTGTCAGTTTAGGTACACTAAACACATTACAACCAGTACAATACTGAATGACAACAAATAGAAAACAGGGGTACTTAATATGTCATCAGTGACCATTAAACGAAGAGACCATGATCCCGTTACAATGCTGCACTACGTGTATTTTCGTCAACACATTATGTTGCAATGCTGATGCTTGATGAATGAACTTTGTCCTTTGAATAGAGAGAGGGCTGACAACGTCATCATGATGTGAAGATAAATAAAAACAAGACTAAGAAACATTAGCTGTGCTGCTGAACTATAAGTTATTTAAAACTGATTCAGTCTGGGATGGCTCTGCTAAGGTTAGATTTAGGTATATTTAACGGCTATCTTTCACTGGTATTTTCAACATAACTGACACTTTGGCAGCAAAGGAGAGTTCAAGACAGCAAGAAATAATCTACTATTACTTTATGCATAATCTGTTCCACTGCAGATTTATTGGTTGTTAAGATAAATGTGCAACCCACATTAAGTATGACCGGAAGATAGCCTACCGTATCTGAACAATTTTGGGGGATTTCTGTTTGTGTGCTGTTTCAGACTAATGTTGTTCATTTTTACATAAACTCATGTGCAACTGTCAAACAATACAAAATGTTTGCTTACTGCTAGGTTGTGTCCAAGTATTGACCTAATATGGCACTGAGGCTGAAGAGTTATGGTGGTTGTCACAAAGCAGTCACAAATAACGTTGAAGCTACTTTACTAACCTATGCTAAATTTACAACTACGTCATTAGGCTGGAGTAAAGTTACATGATTTGACCTCTATGTCCTCTGATTTAAATTTAGACCACTCACTGGAGGATGAGGAACAGTTACTTACCCTTTTCTCCTGCATCTTGTCAAAGGCCATTTGTGCTGGCGTCCTTTTGTCAATGTAAGCTTTCTTGGAATCCCCCTCCTCCTCGTTTTGACTCGTCGCGACCTGCTCCAAGCGATGCTTACTCTCTTTATCCTTCTTCTTCTTCCTAAAACAGACACAGAAAAACAATTGGACCATCAGTACAGACCCCAAGTCAACCACAACAAGACACAAAGAAACATGGATGTTTGTCGCTTGTGAATATCCATCTTATTTATGTTATCGAAAATTCACATAAAACGATCTGTTGTGTGAAACCACTGTCTCAAATATACTTTATATTATGTATTTTGCTGTTAGTTTGGCATGTTGGGACCATGTTTATCTTCTTACCCCTACGCAGTTTGTTATTTATGTTGAGCGAAACTAGCTAGGCTAATGTTTTCGGGAACGGCGAATAATGCAAGTTATAAATAGGACCAGTGTTACCATTATAATAACAAATGATGATTTGCAGTGGATTGGGCCAGTATTTTTCACCTTATTGGCAAGATCCAGTGACTGCTGAGGAAATATCGACATTGTTTTGCTATTAGCAAACAGGCTAACATTAGCATTGCCTGAATAGCAGGTGGTTTTAAACAGCCTTTAGAGGGCATCTCGGGTATTTTTTTTTGTCGTCTATCAAAATACAATACCAAATGCGACAACACTTACTTTTTCCCGGCTGAGATGCTTCCCAGGCCTTTGATTTTCAGAGCACTCTTCTGCGTTGCGGCGTACTCCGACATTTTCGAGAAGCTGGCTCTTCTTCTTCGCCTCGTACGCCACTGACCTTCTTCTTCTCCTTTATTATTACACTACGAGCCACTGACTCGTGTATTCTGCCACCTGTCGGCCTAAAGTGGGAATGACACAAGCGCCTCGCGAATGAAATGACGAAACCATTAAACTCTTGGTCACATTCAGATCTGCATGAAATCTGATGAACCTTTTATGAAGTTTTGTTTATAAATAAAACACTTGAGTTGAAAGAGTGTTTATATGCAGTAATTTACCTTTTGATTTTCCCAAGCTGGGTCTGAAGAAAAGACTCTTTGCTACAATTGCTACAATAAAACCCAGTCAGTTTAGTCCAGTGTCCACCTGGAAAACTGTAAAAACTTACTCGTGGATGTATAGCACTGCTTGCACCAGTTATTGTTATTTTGTTTTTGTGTTTTTGTCTCTTTTTGTCATTTTGTCTTGGCATGTTTTTGTTGTTTTTCATTTGGTTTATTGGCATCGCTTAATAAAAAACTTACTCGTGGAATGTTACCAATACAGAAAGTAAAGCGAACATCTCTACTCTCTATATTCTCTGTTTTGCCATTATGATAATGAGGAGTAACAGCACTGAGACACCCCCTAAAAAGATTTTTTTTTTATCTGCGACAGCCAGGATCCCCCATGTCCCATGGATCTATTATGAGTTTTAATTTACGGTAAAATGTATAATAGATCCATGGGATCAGAGCGCATGGGATCCCCTCTCTGACAATGGCGAGACCGTGAAGTGATACCGACACAGGCCGATGGGAGGCAGCAGTGTGCTGCAAGGGGCCTAGACCACCGGGAAATCACCAGAAGAAGAAGAACAAAGCGGAAAGCGGAAGTCAAAGGGGGCCATGAATGTCAAACCATAGTATGGTAGACTGTAGTTTTAATTAACCTAAAATAAAAAATGTTTGGATACGGTTTATTTAGGATAGCGCCGTCAACAAAATGCATCACAGCCAACGTGTCAGCTGCGCTTTGCAGGACGAACGTGTTAAACACAGCACAGACTCGTGGGTACGCGAAGAAAGTTGGTGAGTATAGACTCGACTGAGAGCATGTTTATTCAGGATAGTGTCACTCCACAGCTCAGAGGTCTTTGGTGGCAGTTTTAAATTGGCTCTGTGGATGAAACACATGTGTCAGACCTAGTTGACATTTATTATTTTTTCACCTCTGCCTACAACTAAAAATAACATCCCTGTGTAGGTAATAGCTGTTGCTGTGTAGCCATGGTACACATACAATTTTGTCAACATGTTTTCCTTAGATCTCTGTTAGAATTGGCTGGTTTGGTAAATTTGCAGTACATTATGTTATTGATGTTCACGTGGTGGCACTTGTGTGTTTTTCAGCAACCAAAGGAAAAAAAGGCATGGTGAAAGAAGAACTGAAAGGTCCAGAAGTGTGTAAGGACGCTGCCAGACTTACCTCTCATGCTGTAGGGGTCAACATCTTCAAGCAAGGAGAAGACCCCAAACTGAAACCTCCAGAGGAATATCCAGAGTGGTGAGGAAATATTTCTTATGTTTTCTTTTGTACTTAGAACTAACTGTTCCTGTTTATCTAATTTCATTTCCTCCTTTCAAAAAATCTGTTAAGAAAATGGTTTTTAGTTTAAGTTGGTTAATATTAAAAAAGGAAATCATTAATGTGTCCCTTTGCCATGAATAAAATATACTCCACATATTTACTTTTATCTACACATTTTCAAATAATATATAATATATTCCCTCTTACTATTTGTTTGGCTCTTTCCAAGTATTCATTGTTGGAAGGCATTACATGCCAAAAACTTCCATACAGAAACAGGTGGAGGCGAGTGCTTAAGGAAAGTAGGTGATATCCAGTGTTTCCCCTACCGTTCTGTTGGCGGGGCGGCCCGCCCCGCTAACACGGCCCCCCGCCCCCCTTGAAAAACGGGAGATCTCGGAGCCAATCGCGGTCAGAGCAGAACTGTTGGTCTGATAAAACTGTTGGAGCGCTCCACCTGAATCACCCACGCAGCCCAAGCTACCAACGGCGCTATTCGCCCTCTGCCGTCTGATTTTTAAATACCAGCGCTCACGCCGGGTAGCCTACAGTAGCTACACACCGGACGAGGAAGCGCCGCAAACCGAGAAACGCCGAGAACCACAGCTGTGTTGTTCATATGCATGCGGCGTGCAGCTCCGCGGCCGGCTCGCGCCGTAGTGGCGTGGTATCGTCGTCTCTTTTAACCCAGCTTGTAGATCATCAATTTATGCTTCAGAGTTTAATCATAAAACCGGTGATAAAAGCGCCGCTGTTTCACTATTAAACTCATTTTCAGCTGCGTCATCTTTACTGTGAAAGTCCAGTGGATCAGAACATAGCGTTTGTACGGAGGAGAAATCAGCTGATCGCTGCTGTTGACTTCTCTGAGCGTCTCCTTTCCTGAGTTGTCTCCGCCTCCTCACCGTTTATTATAAAAAAAAAAATGTAATGGTGGAGGAAACACTGTGCGTTACATGTGCGTCATGTCTGCTCTTAAAAAGATGCACTTGTGATATGGAATTGACATTTACCACTGTCCATTACAAGATTTATTATTGAATACGATGCTGAGTAATGAATAACTTTTGCAAACACTGTAATTATAATACAAATCATATTATTAAATGATTACCACATAGTAATGGCCAAAATAACAAACTTTGAACCAAATCAATATTTAGAGTATCAAGAGGAGACTAACAATTTTATTTCAGTTTCATTTCATGGGTTGCTTGTGGTTATCAAGGTGTCACATTAATGTTATCACTTAAAGTAAAGTATATTTTTTGTATAATCGATATAAAGTTCATAATTTCACCCAGCCCCCCCCCCCCCCCGGACTCATCCACCCGCCACCCCCCCAAGACAACCCAGCTAGGGGAAACACTGGATATCCATTAGCTAGTGAGACCACTTATCTGTGCAGCTGACATAGGAGAGGGCAGGATACACTCTGGTCATATTCGGTTGATGATCCAGTGAAAGAAAATTATGTATTCTATTCTTGTGGTGGACCAAATATACAAACACATTTTAGTTTATTTCTTTTATTCTGTTATCTCTGTCTACCCTGGACAGTGAGATATGTGTTTGTGTGTCATCAATGACCTGATTCTCCTGTCTTTCTCAGGTTGTTCCAGCTGAACCTGGGAGAGCCCAAAAAGCTGAATGAGCTGGAGTCAGACACCTGGGAGTACTGGAAGCGTCTGAGGAAGGAAAACATATGGCGCTTCAACAGATTACATAAAGGGAAGAAGTTTTGAGCCGTCACTGGACTGGCAGGGACATCTCCTAACCTGTGCAGCGATGTGTTCCAGACTCAATGAACTGAATTACCATAACACTGACATGTACAGATCCCATTTCAAGAGTGAAACAGTATCAGACCAACTCTACAACTCTATGTAACAGCATTTGGAAGCTTAAAGAAACTGTTTCTGATTAAGGATTCTGAGCCTAATATGTGACTCCAGGAAACTCATCACTAGTTACAGTATGTTGATTACAAGGGGAGAATGTAATTGAATTAAATACACCGTCAGTTTCATCAAACAGTGAACACAAGGAGCAGAAAAGTAGAATATAATGCCATTTAAACTCTCTCAGCAAAGCCCTCGTGATACAGTCATATGCTCCAAAAACAGCTACTAAGGTTCAGAGAGGCAATACTTCCTCTATTTGACATTGTACTGGATTGAACGCCTAATGACCCGATGACATTTCTCTGAATTCACCTTTTCTTTTTGTTATAATAAATAAATATCAAACACAATATACCCTCTGTTCTTGCAGAATAGTTTTAATCCATGGTATGAATATAAATATGGTTCCACTTTATAAAAGGTTTATAAACTGAAATAAATACCTCTCAGACAAAGCGGTCCTCTATTCTGAAGCAACATTTGTTGGAGATTTAGCTACGGAATTGGGGACTTTGAAAGATACTTGACAAAACACCTAGAGTTAACATGATGATTTTTTTGTGTGTGAATATTTCACTAGATATCTTTTTAGATCCTTGAAATTTGATTGGATGATTTCTAGTGCCAAACGGCTCATTGCAGGAGGAACTTGTGACAATGTAAGTTCCACATAGAGGTATTGTATGGTGCTCAGTAGAGCACATTTGAGCCAAGCCCAAACAACCCGACCTATAAAGGAAAGCGACAAAAGAAACTTTCACCCCTTTAACCAGATCTACAAAAAAGTGTAGTGTAAAAATAGGTCGGTACTTTCTGCTGACAGACATGGGTGAAAACACAATAGGTTATGGACTAATAATAATGCAGTTGGTTGAAGTCACAAATCCAGAGGTACAAAATGTCAAGAATAAGTACGGTATGATTACCAAGGCAATTCTATAGGTATTTGGAAATAAGAAAAACCCTCTGTCTTTTATCTGACTTAAAGGTGGAAACAACTTCACCTGTTACTTGTTTGATCTGAGCATTTGCAGCAGGGACTGGTCTTGACCTGCTTTGATTCTCACCATGGTAACTTGGCACTTGTTTGACACTTTCAGGTTAAAACTTGAAACTTGCCTGTAGCTGTCATTTCCCTTACACCCACCCCTGCTTGTCAGGTTGTAAATTTTAATACCTTTTTTTCTTTTTTTTTTTCCTTTTATCTCTGATAGATTGGTTGTTGTGTCAACCCCTCATGCAAATAACCGAGCCTGTTGGCAGAAATGAGGAACCGAAATGAGAAGCAAATAATCTGGGGAACAAAAATCATGTAAGAGTGGAAGAGTAATGGGTGTAAAATGCGTCACAGATCTCCTCTCAGTTAAGAGCCTCTTTCTCTCTCTACTACCACTACTCCTGGTTCTGATCTGAGGTCGGTGAGTCTTTCGTGTTTTTTTTTTTTTAATAACTGATAGTTGCGGAAGTGTAAAATTGCTTAGGGTTTCAATCGATCCTTCATCTGAATACAACTTATAGTTTCATTTTCAAGCTTGGCAGCTGCGTGAACTTGTTTCCTCAGCGGGGTTCATTGACCCGGGCCGTGCGTGTGGCGTGTGTGAGAGAGAAAGTACGTGTGTATACTACACTTGACCACAAGCGGATTTTCCTCCTCTTGCAAGCATTTTCATCAAAGCTGACCACGGGAAAACCCGGAGCTGTGTTTAGTTGTGTCGCCTACCAGCCGTGTGGGCGACCGAGAGGAAGATCCTTCCACCATTACAACAACTCAACTTGTCTTCGCCGGTTACACCCTGAGGAAACTGTCCACACACGGGGTTCAGAGACAGGACGTGAAGTTACAGTTTACAAAATAGTTTATTAATGTCCCCCGATTGTCCGGCAGCTCCCGTGGGGTTCGTTTGAGGGGACGAGAGAGACGATGGAGGAGTGGAAAATGGGCATCGGTACTCTGAGTGATGACGTCCTGAACAGGTTGGCGAAGATGCTGGACAACTCCACCTGCGGGTGGAGACAGCTGGCCGAGTCGATGTCCAAGTATCCGGAATTCCGCTGCAGGTGAGGGGCATTGAAGGCATCACAGCAGGGAGGAGGCAGCTATCTATGCATGATTACCACAGCACTCTAACTAATAACTTTCAACACTTGTCATATACTACAGAGGCTCTCTTGACATCTCAAATATTACTGCGCATTTCCCCCCATGTTTGAGCTCCTTAACCACCTGCCCACTGACTCCCACTTCCCCCCACCCCCCTCCCTGCAGTGAACCAGAGCTGACCAGCTGCTCCCTCCAGGTGCTGAGCGCTGCGGGCAGCCCGGCGCGCGCCCTGCTGGCTCGGCTGGCTGATCGCTCCTGCTCCCTGGACTTCCTGCTCCAATGCCTGAGGAAGGTGAACCACCAAGAAGCTGTGCAATACATCATCAGCACAGGTAGAATAGAGGAGGAAATGTGCAAATGTGTGGAAATGTTAATCAGGAAATCCATTTTTAAATTGGGTTTAACATTTTTGGGCATCTTGATCTCAGCTTTTAATTTTGATCTCTTCTGAATTTGAACAGTTTGCACAGTTTGAGGCATTCAACTTGGTGATAATGCCATTATGACTACTATAATATTATCTTTGTGGACATTATTACTTTTTATAGCCGTAGAATCACGTGTGTAAAAATGACATGAATGAACGATGCCCATATTTGCTATAAACATCATTTTTTTTAAAAAGTCAAAGCAGAAGAAACCCTAATAGAGGAAACAGTACTACATCCGTTCAAAAGTTAGTGTCAATCAAAACTGTGGTAAGCCTCACGTCTAAATGGAAATACTTTTGCGGCTGACTGGGCATTTCATCAGGTTTATTCTTGTGTGTGTGTGTTTGATAGTGGAAAAGACAATTCGGATCACAACGCAACCACAGTCCCAGCCTGCCACAGGGGGGAGCAGGGTGGTACTGACCTGCAGGGCCACTGGCCCCCCTGGACTCAGCTACCAGTGGTTCAGAGGCAAAGAGGAGGTCTGTCTAACATTTTATCATTATTATTCACTAAGTTACATGGAGTTTATTTATGAAACTTTTTAAGTTGTCATGTCATGTAGACTATACATATCATTTTTTTGTGTTAGGTTTTGGATGAGACGGGCTGTATGCCAGAGCTGGTTCTGTGTCCATTAACCCCGGACCACCAGGGTTACTACATCTGTAGGATCAACCATGGAGAAACCTGCATCTTCTCTGCGTGGGCTCAAGTTCGCCTGCTTCACTCTGCAGGCTCCAGTCCAGGTACTTCTCCTTATTTCCGTTCATATGTCTCTATCTCCCAGCATGTGATGTAACGTTGTGGTAAATTTTGACATGTCAGACTGTAGCAGCAGTCTGTTTCCAGTGTCAGCGAGTGGGCTGCGCATCATCCACCATCCTAAGTCCCAGGCATTGTCTGAGGGTGACTCTCTGATCCTGGAGTGCAAAGCTGAAGCCAATCCTCCCGCCCAGTACGAATGGTACCACGACACGAAACCCATGCAACAACACAAGACACGTTCACTCGAAGTAAGTGTGTCGCAGTCTGCTGTGAACTGCTAACATACATCATTTCAAAAAATCTTTCCGGATTAAAACTTCAAAATAAAAGTTGGCAAATCTTTTCAATGAAGATCATGAAAAGGGTATTGGAGATTTGAAAAAATGTTCTTAGTGACTTGTGGCATTAAAGAGGATCAATCAGACAGATGTTGATCAAAGACACTGATTAAAATGTTGCATATTTTACAATTAGCTATTTGTATATGGGGTCATCTGAAAGAAGAATTATTGAGCCTTCATCCAGTCTCTGTATCATTGTACCATGTGTAGCTAATGTTGTGTATTTCTGTCCGTAGATCCCTTGTGTGACCACTGCAAACAGAGGAGAGTACAAATGTAAGGTGTACAATATCTACCATGAGGCGTGGAGCAACACAGCGAAAGTCACCATTGGTGAGACACACAGGCATCATCTCAGTTTTATATATTCAGAATGCAAAGATGAGAACAATCAAAAAGCTGTTTATGATAAAAATTCTTTTGACATCAGTCAAGTAAATGCTTCAGAGGGATTTGTGAGCATGTGTAGAACAACAAAACATGAAGTCTGAAATTGCACATCACTGTCACACAACAGCTAAAGTGCAGTGAAAAACTTATTGTTTTGGACTTTTGAGTAGGTCCCGGCTCCGTTGCTGATGCATCCTGGGTAGAGCTTGATCGTGGTCTAGGTATTGTTTTGTTTTTGTCTTTCTATCAGTGATTTGAAGGAAATAAAGGAAAGGTCATAACGAGCAGTAGTATTTTAGTTCCTCTGTTATTTTCTGGAACTTTTCATTACTGTGATTCCTGTTTTTTGTTTGCACAAATATGAGAAGTACATTATCTCTCTGTGTGTGTGTTAAGGGCTGTGTTACATGGTGATCTAATATCAAACATGTTTTCTCTTTATATTGTGTTAGTAGATTCACAGGATGGGGCAAGGTCAACTTTTCACAAAGGAAAGAATCCGCTACAACAGCAGACACCACCACCGCCATCAACCAGGGACTTCTATGGTGTGTATCTGTAGAATTAACTACACAACTAATAAGTGCATGACATTAGGTTTGTCTTTCATTATGTCTTATCTTCCCCTCCACAGCAACAGACAAAGTAGCTCTGCTGATTGGCAACATGAACTACGTCTACCACACTCAGCTGTGTGCTCCCATATCTGACGTCCACGAGCTGACCAATCTCCTCAGACAAATGGACTTCAAGGTGGTTTCGCTCCTCGACCTCAACTGGCAGGAGATGCACAGCGCAGTCACAGAGTTCCTTATGCTGCTTGACAAGGGAGTCTACGGTTTGTCTCATCCATCTAGAAATTCTCTTCGTCCATCATCTTCTATCGTCTATCAAAAAATGTTTCTGCATTTCACCAATGAAATACTTTTTTCATCTTCTTACATTGCTGAATACAATCAAATTTTTTCATGTCATGAAATAATTAAGTAGCGTCGCCCAATTATAACACAGTACAAACATGAGTCTTTAAAAACAGATTAAAGGGATAGTTCAACATTTTGGCAAATTGGTCCATTGCCATAATCGCTATAGTCATAGCAGTAGGTTCGTTACCTTTAATTGTCGGTGTAAGCTATTTTTAGTACGGCGGAGCGGAGCAGCAGGCTGCTCAGGGCTATGCTATGGAGGCTAATGGAATTTCTTGGTTTCCCTCATCAAACTCATCAAATACAAAATCCCAAAACTCCAAAACGCTTTTGTGGACAAGTTGTGGCCTGCACAACCACCACGCTATGAGATAATAACGGAACGATACGAAATGGAGCCATTTTCGAGGTAAATACAGGGTAAATGCGGAGACTGCTTGCTGAAAAACTGAAAAACCAAGAAATTCCATTAGCCTCCATAGCATAACCCTGAGCAGCCTGCTGCTCCGCTCCGCCGTACTGAAAATAGCTTACACCGACTATTGGCAATGGGCCAATTTGCCAAAATGTTGAACTATCCCTTTAAGAATAACAACAAATGAGGTTACTTTTAGTTTTAAGTGTTTGATTCACTGTTACCATTGACATTGTCATCAAACACCTCCTTGTCTCTCCTTCTGCAGGCTTGCTATACTTTGCTGGTCATGGTTATGAGAATTACGGCAACAGTTTTATGGTTCCCATCGATGCCCCATCCACCTACACATCAGAACACTGCTTGTGTGTGCAGAACATACTCACCAGGATGCAGCAGAAAAAGACTGGACTCAACGTATTCCTGCTGGACATGTGTCGCAAAAGGTTTCAGTGTTTATTCCAAAAGAATTAATTGATGTGCTAGTTTGTTTGTTTTTCTGTCCTCAGACCATCTGCTGTGTGTATTTTGCATCATATGTTTTCTTGTTTGCAGAAACCCATATGACGATGTTCGTGTTGAGCCAGGACTGCTCAGAGTCACAGCAAACATAGTGTATGGTTATGCCACGTAAGTCGCCCCTCCTCTGACACAGTTGTTTCAAACTATATTGGTTCCTATTGTCTTGAATGAAACTAGAGAAGAGATGTATATTTATTACATGTATTATTTATTTAGTTGGTGTCATGGTGTCATGTGTACTTGTTTGTGTCCAGATGTGTAGATGCAGAGGCATATGAAGTAAAGAGAGAAGACGTGTCCAATGGCATCTTCATAAACTTCCTCAAGAAACGAGTTTGTGACGATGAGAAGGTGACAGTCATGCTCGACAAAGTAGCTGAAGGTACGTAGAGCCCAGTATGAGACATCTGCTGTTGTCTTACAACTGATTTGCACTGATTCCTTTGAATCTTACTTCCTTTGACCTGAAGGTGCTTATCTGCATCTCCTACATACAAATGTATTTGAATATCATATGTTTCCATTCGTGTTGTTATGTATTGTACTGTCATTTCTCACATAATGCACAAGCATTACTTAAACAACTATTGTGATGTTCTTCTTCATAGTTTATTTAAGTCTTTCACTTTCAGGGCTTGTCATTATACTGTTGCATTCAACTTGCAGCAAAATAACAGCTTACTTCTTCTGGTGCATCAGAATCAGAAACCTTTATTGTTCCTTGCAAAAAGCAGTGGAAATTTGTCTTTGACGTGCTCACAGATGTGCATAAAATAAAAAAAAACACAAATTAACAACAACACAGAATAAATACAGTACAGTACATTCAATACAGAATGAGGACATGACGAGATTTCATAGTGATGAATGTAAAAAAGAAAAAAAAAAGAAAGACATCCAATCCAATAAGGTGATTCAAACTCTTTTAAGATGTTTTCACATTGAATGCATCTCAAATGTTGTAGACTTGTAAACTTGGAGTATTGAAAATGTTGGTAGCATTCAAAAGAACACAGAGGGCAAAAAGTAACTGCTGCATCCCTGTCAGCTGTGTTAGAAATGTGAACATGTTGCAGCTTTGGCTAGACGCCAGTCATGTCATGTGCTGACAGCTGCTATGGCAGCCCTCTTGGCTTCTAGTCATATCAGCAACATTTTAGAAAATCTAAACCCACCAGTTTATTTTTTTCCTTCTCAATAATTCAATGTTGAAGTATTGTTTAACAATTGTAGTGAGTGTACTGTCATTAAAAGTTCTTTACTCTCACCAGACATGGGCCGCTGTGTAATCACACGAGGGAGGCAGGCTCTGGAGCTGCGCAGTAATCTGTCTGAACGACGCTCCCTCACCGACAGGATACAAGCCGCTGAATGCTCTGAGTCCCATTCAGCTCGCAACCTGCAGTGGGCCGTTGCTCACGGTACTGTCCATACAAACATTAACTGAAGCGATGACATGCAGCTTTATTTCTATGTCTGTAGGCTGCTATATTTAATGTTGGCATGAAATCCTGATACTTTTAAATAAAGCATACAATTAACACGCCTGTCTTCACAGTCCTACCGAAGAGCCTTTACCTGCAGTTTGACTGTGGCGTGACAGTTCAGCTTGGCTTTGCTGCAGAGTTTTCCAACATCATGCTCATCTACACTCGGATACTTGATAAGCCCAAAGAAATTGATTCCTGCTCTGCTCAGCTGACCGACTTCCCCCAGGTTTGTTGGGTTTCTTGTGGAGACTTGAAGCACACATAAACTTTAAATTTAACTGACTTTAACACTGTGTGTGTTTGCAGGATGTGGACATTGATCTGAAGAAGAGTAACCAGGAGACTCTCCTTGAAGCTGGCAGTTTGTTATTGATCAAGGAAGATCTTCCATCACCAGAGGTCCCCAGTCTTTACACCCGCATCCGCAGCCTTCAGAGACTCAGGGTCAGACACTGGTCATTGTTTTTTTTTATCAATGCTGCCCTTGAAATGATTCATTCATGCAGGGCGGGTTCATTAATAAGGCTTAAACTTCCTTTGTAGAGAGTTTAGATTCATGTTGAAAACTGTTTGATTATGTCCATAACAAAGAATTGTTTGTCTGTTATTATATGTGAGAAACTGTATCGTCTTTTGTGGAGCAGGTTTTCTTGAATGCTAAATAACATGTTCTGCTCTTCTTTGTTTTAATAGAGAGAGCTCACGTTCACTGTGTGTCTTCATTACACCTATTCCAACATGGATGAAGAAATACAGGAAAGGCAGCCAGTAACAGTTGGCAAACCCCTGGTCTCCAAACTCAACCTCCATGAACCACGGCAACCCTGTGCCAGCCCTGCGTCATCGTCCCTCAGCCCCGACCCCTTCAACGTCCCAGAGTGCTCCTACTATAGCGAGGATTTCACATCTGTCGAGTCAGCCTCAAACGCATTGTTGTATGATGCACAAACTGGAAGAGGGTCTACAACACCTACGACTTCCTTGAGGAGTGCCAATATACCAGAGGAGACCGAAAGTCCTGAATTATTTAATACCCCTGCACCTCTTGTTGCAAGCAAAAGCTTGCCCCACAGCCAAGTAAATGACACAAACTACAAATTTAGTGACATGTGCAATTTTCCCTCTTATTAGGTATTATGCTATTATGATCCTTGATTTGACCATTACATTCTGATAACTCAGAGTACTGGTACACAGAAAAAAAAAATGTTGGAAGAACTTATAACATTTGTCACTGTATGCAGTCATTGCATTTAAATGTATAAAGTTTTTTATGTTTTATAAACACTTTTATTATAAATGAGTACATTACAACATTACAGTGATTAATTTTTATGTAGGCTACGAGCCCAGGCCATAAATAAAACATGGGTTTAACATGTTGTGTCACGTGTATGGCAGTGCAAATGTAATAATATAATAATAAACAGTTTGTTTACAAGCTTATCATTCTTTTTTGAATCAAAGCCACTTTCCTGAATGGTGCTGCCCGTCTCTGCGCTAAAACCCTAATGCGCATGCGCCATGACGTCACGGACTCGCCGCTACCTCCATTTTGCAGTAGTTTTGCAAGCAGACTGCCTGTATCCGTCACGCAACTGTAGTAAATAAAGTGAATAAAAAATAATTGTAAACACCGAGCAGAGGAATTATTTCCCACAAAGTGCAACGATGGCGGACCCATCAGCGGACGTGGAGGTTCCGGAGGGCGCGGAGGTTCGCAAACTGTCGGAGCTGAGAGTCATTGATCTGAAGGCCGAGCTGAAGAAACGAAACCTGGACACTACGGGCGTCAAGAGCGTGCTGTCGGAGCGTCTGAAAAAGGTCTTCCAGTTGCTTTCTGATCAATGAAGTTCGTTTTATGATAACCAAGGAAGCATGCGATTGATGAGAATTGCACTGTGCCATAATACTATGAAGGCTACGTCAGTTGATTGCTAGCACCATTGACCTAACCCGTGTGCTAATGCTAACTAGCTGGCTACTGTTTGCGCCAAACAGCTGACAGCCAAATGTGTTTATTCCGTTGCATTGCACATCGCGATTTTGTTTTTGTTTCTTTTTTGTTCCTTATTGTCTCATCTACTAAAGACTCCATTATGGGTTTGTTTTGTATAATCAGGCTATCGAAGAGGAAGGAGGAAATCCTGATGAGATAATCGTGGCCACTGATTCAGCCCCAAAGAAAACCAACGTTACACCTAAACGGGCTGCCAGAGGTAAAGTCTACACAAGCTGCACACACCTAAACATAAACTGTCTACAGGGTGACTCGTGTGGCCATGTCTCGCCGGTTTCATTAAGAACGAAATGAAACCGGAGAGTCGACTTGTCTGCATGCCAAATGATATATGATACCTGGTCTCGTGGTGCTCGAGGTGCTCGAGCCTGTGCACGTTGCCGTTTAGAAGTAACTAAATATTTTAGTCTTTTGAGAGACCCTTATCTGTCGTTTGCCGAATACATTCACCTCACATAATGTGTCAGATTACAAAGCACACATGAACGACCAGATACTATGACCTCCTAACCAACCAGAATAACTCTCCAGAAAACAAACTAAACATTGTAATGTTCAAGTAGGAGGTTACGGTGAACACACAACTGATTTTTGGAGAGTTATTGGACACTGAAGGAAGATGTGACCTAAATGGAGCTATAATTTTTTGTAGATACCAGACAAGAGAGTGATGAACCAGAAGATGGCACTATTGAGGAGGACTCCCATGATGGTCATGTAAGTTTCTTGAAAAAAATATTTTTTTTATACTCATAGTTCTTTGTATCTGTTTTTGTACAATTGACAGCTGTGTTTGGATCATAATGTCATGATGTTACTTTTTTTTTTTTGCCAGGAGGATCTGCAGGATGAGAACATGCAGGAAATGGACATCCTTGACATGAACGTGCTGGATGAGACGGAGAATGACAACGGCATTCCAGCTGAAGATTATGACGATGATGAAAACGAGAATTTCCTTGGAGAAGATGACGCAGAGCTGAACGAGGATCATGACAACAGGGATTTCGAGTCGGAAGATGAAGCAAGGCCCCAAGAGGTGAGATGAGACTGAAAACTTATAACCTATCATATATTATATACATTATAATAATTTGGCACATTTTAATGTTGCTGTACTTGCCTGTATTTTAACAGGTGGATGAGTCTGAGACCATGGAGGGGGATGAATATATGACATCCTCATCAACCAATCCGGTATGTTCCCTCATAAATATTTTTCATGTATGTAAAGCTTGTGACACTAGTAAACATCATTTGACACAATCAGTTTCATTAATACATCTATTTGTTTGTTTTAGCCACCGGACCCAGATGCGGACAACACGAAAGATGAAACAGGTACTGTAGAAAGTGGCGTATGAAAAGGTGGAGGTAATCTTTTTACAGTGTTGAGCTTGGAATGCAAACACTTTGTTTAGGGAGAGAGACTGGAAGCCCAAAGGGAATTGCTGGGTTTGTGCATACATGCGGTTATCCATGATTACTAATTTCACCATCAAATACTGGACGAGTTGCCGATAAAGTTCTTGAAGCTGTGAAATTGCAGCGGGTTAACCATTTGGATGCACACTGACAGCAATTACATGTCATGGTCGAGGAGGTTTGAGGTGCTGTTGCAGGTGCTTGCAGTGTTTCTAGGTTGCCACATGAAGACTAAGAAGACCCGTCAAGATCCATCCACCACTGCATCTTTTTAAGGACACTGACTCAGAAAACAGCTGGAAATGAATATGCTGGACTTGAGCTGAAGTTCTGTTTGATACAAATGGACACTTGGAAAATCTGAAAGAAGACGGACTCCAGTGAGCGCCCCCCCTACCCCACTTCACCCCCCCTCCACTGCTGCATTGCTGATCTTGTGGCTCTCTTCAGCACTGAAGTCTTTGTCTGCTTTGGACCAGGTGAACAGAGTGAAGTGGTTCAACTTGAGTATTGAGCCAAAGTGTTAGCCGCACTAGTTGCTTGGTTGTCTCCCCCACTCCCCCCCAAAGCCTTTGGGTCCTCTTCCAGTCTCTCGTTAGGGACTACTTCATCGTTTTAATACATAGTAGTAAGAGCACAGACCAGTGGTCATGACGTTCCTAATCCAGGCCTTGCCAGTTCCTCGTTAACCATTGCTGTGTTTCAGAAGTGATTAAACTCTGTGCCATTCTATTCCTGTTAAATCCGTAGAAAATGACAAAGTAGCCGGGTCTTGTTTATCTGAGCCGCTTAACGAAGAGCACCACCAGAGCCAGGAGACGAGCCCTGAAGAAGAGCAAGCTGCCACCGCCGGAGGGGAAGACAGTGTGTCTGAGAAAGCCGCCTCTGGAGATGTGGAGAGCGACAAGGATGTTGTTGAGACTGACTCCAAAGAGGTTGGGGACACTCAGAACGTCCCAGAAGAGACATTTGACGCTGAAAACAAAAGCTCGCAGGCTGTTAGTGTAAGCGAAAAGGGCGCTGTGGGTGAAACCGTTGAATCAGAAATTGGGTCTAAGAAGGGTGAGGAGGATGAGAAGACAGAAGAGAAAGCCGCTGCGGACTCAGCTTCGACAGTGAAAGAGTCCTCTTCTGTAGAGGGCGATGATCTGAAAAAGAGGTTTGTTGCTTTCTGTCTACTAGAAACCAAAATGGCTATCTCTGTTGCATTGGCTCCTTTGTGCTAGAAAAAAAATTGGATGCTCTTTTGGAGGTAAAAACGTTCTGTGCATTTGTCCGTTTTCATTTGTCATTCCTGACACTCACCTATTGCCACGTTATAATCCATTAACGAGTAACGTATTGTGATTGTAATAGGGTATAATTCCATTTTTTTCACTGTTAAAGCACGGCACTATGGTACATGATGGGCTGATCACTGTCGACATTTTATCAAACACATAAATGGTCAATACATTTAGGTGAGATCACTGGTGTCCTCACTGCTGTATGCTCATGGCTTTTTTTTCTTTGTCTTTAGCTCTGAGGAAACAGATGGCAAGACAGAGTCAAAAGATGAAAAGGGTGGGTGAATGACGTGTCGCCTCTCCCTATTCTCATTCTTAACATTCAGTGGAAACACGCTTGTTAATCCATTTTTGTGTATGTGTAGCCGCTGGAAGTGGCGCTGCAGCAAGCAGTAGCAGGAATCTGTGGGTCAGCGGCCTCTCTTCCACGACCAGAGCGACTGATCTGAAGACCCTCTTCAGCAAATACGGCAAAGTAAGTCCATGCAAGCTGTTTCTCACCATTGTCAAAATGCAATGCAAAATATCAATTTTATTGTTTTATTGTTGTAATCTTAAATCGACCGAATCTTTTTCCAGGTTGTCGGCGCAAAGGTGGTGACCAACGCCAAGAGCCCTGGAGCTCGTTGCTATGGTTTTGTCACCATGTCCTCCACAGAGGAGGCCACCAAGTGTATCAGTCACCTCCACAGGACCGAGCTGCACGGCAGGATGATCTCTGTGGAGCGGGTTAGTGTTGAAGGAAGACTTTTCTTCTTTTGCTGCTTTTTCAGTCGCATGTCTCCAAGATAAACCCCTAAAAGTTTCCAAGCACTTTGATTAAAGGGACATTGTGTAAGTTCTCCGCTTATCTACTCACGAAAATCGATTATTTCGTTCAAAAGTATGTTTTTCATTCATCAGTAATCACCCCCATCAACAAACTGAATTGTTGCGGTAAGCTCTGAATTTGCCGTTCATAAAATTCATATTAAACATGGAGCGTTTACATGAATGCTGCATTCAGGTGCAGTCGGAAAGACGGCCGTCGGTAACAAACCAGATGTCATTTTAGTCGCAGAAGTCGAGAGAAAGCCGGTAAAACGTGGGTCAGGTCAACAATACGACATATTGTCACGTATATGGTTTTGCGTCATGCTGACGGGCCACTTGTTTACATGGAGGCTTGTTTATGCCGTTACATGTAGCGGCTGTTGTCCGTCTGCCTTAAGCCCGATTTCACATGAATGCAGCATGAAAAATGCGACTGAGCTTGTGATCTACAACCGCAACACTAGATGGGAGTAATTCTTACACAATATACCTTTTAAAATAAATATTTGGGGATAAAAGTGGAAGACATTTTGTTGGGTTTATTTACATTTTAATGTGACTCAAGGGTTTTTATCAAAGTCAGTTTATGGCTTCACTGTATTGTAACATGCACCGTTAAGAGGTTACAGGAGAAAACAATGTGTTTAAATCAAGAGATGGCTGTTCTGTTGAGACTGAAGTTGAACTTTTGAATCAAACAACATCAGAACAGAATTACCACAAGTAACCTGATACCTGCTAGTTTGGTATGATCAGCAAGTGAAACTGCAGCTCTGGTGAATAAACATGCTTCTGTTTAAACATTGAAGGCTAAAAACGAGCCAGCAGGGAAGAAGCCAGCAGACAAGAATGACACCAAGAAGTCTGGCGGCGACCGGAGACACTCCTCCGACTCCAAGTAAGATCTCTTACAAGCTGCCGTGTGTTTGCGTCATGTCTGTTACTTAAACTGACCCAGCAGCCTGGTGTTTCGATGCGGTGTGCCTTTAAATAGCACGGGTGTGTATGTTTTTAGTCTTGATGACCCAGTGGTAACCTGTAACCTCAGCAGTTGAGAGTCCACCAGTCGTGTCCCCACTCACTGAATTGTTGTATAAATAAAGCACTGATGGAGCTCACACTGATGATGATGATGCTTTTTGTAGGTCTGATGGAAAAGATGAGAAATCAGAGGGAGAAGGAAAAGATGGCAAAGGTGAGAGAAGTCCGATCTTATCGCCTTATGCTGGAAAAACATTATTTGCGTGATCATGACGATATAAACTGTATTTGATTTTTACAGGACGAAATGAGAGGACTGTGGTCATGGACAAGTCCAAGGGAGAGCCCGTCATCAGTGTTAAAACCAAAAGCAAGGAGCGAGTATGTTAACATTCACCCCCGTCACTGTTACACTCGAGTTACTACACTAGATAGAACTTCTTATATATATCTACATGCAATGTGTTTCGTTATTGTCCTTAAACATATTCTCTCTTCTCTCTTTCACGCTGTTGTTTCCCCAGAGCACAAAGAGTCGAGACCGGAAGTCACCGAGTAAAGAGAAGAAAGACATCCTGTCATTCGACCAGATCAAGGAGCAGAGAGAGAGGGAGAGGCAGAGACAACGAGAGAGGGAGATCAGAGAGGTGGAAAGACGCAGATACACGTAAGGATCATGCAAAGGGAGAAGAAACGATAATCTACCATCATAATCAATTTATAGACTCTATGGAGGTCTGTGTGAAATAGCTATCTTTTTTACAACATTTGATTCTCTTGCCACTTTGTTACAGGCGGGAAGAATTCATTGTAGTATATTCTACACTGAGCACTGTGCAACTGTAAAGACGTGGGAGGCATTAGGTGCTTGTCACTAAACAGAGTTTGATCCTTCCTTCCTCTTACAGTGACCGCGGCGAGCGTGATCGTGATAATCGCCCAGATCGCGAACGTGAGCGAATCCGTCTCTTCAGGGAGAGAGAAGAGACGAAGCTGATGAAGAAGAGACGCTGGCTGGAGGTACGGTCAAAATGCTCTCTGTGATTCTCCCCACACTTTATTGTCTGTTAAATTCACACAGTTTCCAATTAAAGTGTAGCCAATATGAATATAATTAAAGGAATAGTATCATTTTTTTTAAAGTGGGGTTGTATGATCTACAAATAGCCCCTAAGTACTTTAAAGGAGTCATCAATTCCAGCCCCCCCTGGATCGCTTTGGAGAAGTAAAACTTATTAGTTTAATCAAACATTGAGCTTGTTCTGACCCTTTTTCCCGACTTTATCACGCGAGATTACGAGGTTTGGACTGGTCCGGATGTGCATTGTATGAGGCCCGTTGATTGCCCGCAGGAAGGACAGAGATTTACAACAAAACATTGCCCCCTTGTGAATGGACAGGCCGGGGTTGGGTGGTGAAAAGAAAGCCTCCGCCTAATCAAAGCAAATCAAAATGGAACAGTGCTATTCCTGTTTTTTCATCAAAGTCCAGCTTTTCAGGCAAGTTTCAGCTGAGGTCAAACACCAATATGCATGTTTTAACAAGAGAAATTGCGATTTCCGGGTGATGACTCCTTTAATAAAATAGGCCGTTTCTTTGGGTCCATTCACAACAATGTATGTTGTAAATCTCTGGGCAGGGCTATTATGGGCTGGCGTTGCTAATGGGAGGAGTGCAGAGAGTCTTCTACTGCAATTAAAGTACTTAGGGGCTATTTGTAGATCATACAACCCCACTTTAAAAAAATGATACTATCCCTTTAAGCTTCCAATGCTCCATATAGCTGCTTGTCAACTTTCTGTAAAAATATAATATAATATAGACTCGATGCACGGCTTCATTCCCAGGCTGAGAAGCAGCGCCTCGATGCCGACCGTATGGAGCGCCAGTTCCTGGAGCGTGAAAGGCTACGTATAGAGTACGAGAGGCGGCGGGAGCAGGAAAGAATCCTAAGGGAGCGCGAGGAGCTGAGACGGCAGCAGGAGCAGCTGCGTTATGAGCAAGACCGACGCCCTGTTAAGAGGCCCTACGACATGGATGGCAGGTAAATAACAGCTGAATGATCACGATCATATCGACCAGAGAGAGGCTCGGCAAGTTAAATTGATTGTGGTGTTTGTTTATTTATTTATTTATTAGGAAAGACGATTGGCCTGAAAAGCGCATGACCATGGATGACCGCTACAACCGTTCAGACTTTGGTCGTCAGGAACGTTATCAGGACTTTGACCACAGAGACCGGGGCCGTTACCAAGACGACATGATGATGGACAGGAGGGATAATACTCGAGGGATAACTGCGGACAGAGATGGGCAGGTAAGAGACTTTGATTCTCCTAACACAGCGTCATAAACGAGATTAGTGGCTGACACGAACATCAGCGGTGGTGACCAGTCGGCCTAAAAAAACAATAAAAAGGCTTTAACTGTCTCGTCTCCTCTTGCAGCACTTCTCAGACAGGTCAGACAGGCATGGACGAGATGGCCGAGAGACTTGGGGTGGAGGCTATGATAAGCGCATGAACCCAAGGTGAGCATCACTCTGAGCTTCTGCATAAACTTAAACTTTCTTGAAAGTGGGGAAAAGAATGTAAAACCACTATTCTTGTTTTTTTAGGGAAGGAAATCGAGAATGGGACTCTGGACGGAAGATCGAAGGAGACAGAACATGGCAAAGTATGTGAACTTTTGCAGTATTGGGGGTGTGTGTGTGTGTAATGGCAGCTAGTTAGACTGACCACTTGTACAACACCAAAGTAGCTTTGCCTTTTAGGATTGGAAATATAGTAGCAGGCTGAAGGAAAATGGTGCATGATTGCTTATTGGTCGCCTAGTGCTTTGACTTCTGTTGCTGGACTGTGTATCTGATGTTGTGCTTTTCAACTCAAGGTCGAGATGGTGCCATCCCTGGCCAAAGCCACATGACACGTGGAGGAATGACAGGGTATGTAGTGAAAATGAGCAGTGTTAACGTCTATTTGTCGATTTGCTCAGAAGAGCAGCCAGTCATCATCTGTTTTTCTTTTCTACAGGAGCCGTGGCGGCTACATGAACACAGGGACGTCTCAGTCCCTCTCTGGAGCTCTCAACAGACAGAACCAGTTGATGCAGGGCAGCGGACTTCAGGGTGGTGGAGCTTTTGGTCGGCGCTACTGATGTCTGTCCATCTGAAGCTAATAGTGGGACTGTTACAGGAGGTCATGTCAGGAAAGACGTGGCCATCTTGTTTTTGTACATTTTTTAAAATCTTTTTTTTTTTTTTTGACACAATTCCAATCCATTCTTGATGGAAGCCTCTTCTTCTTGTTACTTCATTTCCTTGTGACGTGATCGCCTGCCTGGTATTTATCATTCAGTCCAGCCCACAGTTTGTTAACCACGACTGTCTGCTCACAGGAACGTGTTGTGTGTACGTGGGTTGCCCTGTTTGCTGAGAGTCATGTCTGAGCTCTGTTGTAAATTCAGATGTTTTATTGACACCCAGGTTGATGGACCTAAACTCACCAGTCTCATTGCTGTCTCCCAGTTTGTCTGAAACATGTAGGACATTTTCAGTTAACTTGTCCCAAACTTGAGGTTCCTCTTTGACTTCATTCTTTTTAAAAACAGATGGTTGGTCACATTTCCCTGCTGAAGAACATGTTTTTAAATTAAATGTCACATTCTGATTATCCAAGATTGTTAGACTTTTTTCTACATTTCAATCAGTGCTTTTTTTTTTTTTTTTTTTTTGTAAATAGTGATGATTTGTGTGACTGTTGGGTAACAATAGTAAACATGTTTGGAGAGTTTGTGGGGACAAATGTGATAAAAAATCTAAAAATTTAAGGTATTTCAGCCTATGTCTTCTGTAACTCCAATGTGTTTTTAGTTTTATTTTTGCGTAAATGTGTCGTTTTGTTTACCCGTCTAATGCCATGCTCAGCTCAGCCACCGAGTGGAGCTCAGATGTAAGATGCACCGGGTGAAGTTGACTACATGAATAAAAGGATTTTTCATCTTTATCCAGTGGTGCTACTGAAACCAACACTTCCTGGTTCATGTTGCCAGATCACACATTGACAAAAAATAATTTATAGTTTCACGTTAAGCATAAAAAAAAAACTTCTTGTATCACATTTATGTGCAATCAGACTGTTACAGTGGTACCTTGAGACTTTTCTAAAGGAAAGAGGGAGTGACGATGAGTGTCCAATGAAAATGTGATTGATTACACAGCATCGACCTCCAGCCTAGACTGAAGAAATGAGGTGAGGAGCGACTCACTGTTAAACTAGAACTGAAAAATCCTCTGGGAATCCTGGAGCAACTGGTCCAGCTATGCCATCTGTACACAGAACACCTCGCTACATTTCAGTATTTGTTATGTAATATCATTGGAGAACTACACATTGTCCGGCTCATCCGTGGGGTAATGCATGTCTATCTGTAGCAGGAAATGATTTTGAGTGTAGGATTTCATTTTGACCCCTGTACTTCAAACTCATAGGTCATGAGTACATCTACTGTCACTGTTCGACCAGAACTGAGCTCTAGATATAGCTCCGTGAACTTTCTCAAAAAGGAAGAAACCCCTGATTTCATTGAGTCTATAAATGGCTCCAAGTTCCCTTTATTGTTCTATTTTAAAAGACACTGTACTCCAAACAGTGAGCATGTGTCATGAAGTGTTAAGGTGACACTGAATATTTTTGTGGAAATACCCAAGAACAGTCGGTGAAAAGTCACTCAAACATGGTAACATCCACAAGATTACACTAAACTTAAACATAAACTTTAAAAAAGTTATGGAAATATGTTTTTTTTAGTAATATCTTACATTATACACTATAAAAAATAATGGTTATCTTGTCCGTACCTATGCGTTTGTTTCTTCACTGTTGTGTCAAATATCTTAAATAAATTCATATACATTAACCTGCTCATGTTATGTCATGTCATATCATGTTAATATTGCTTTTTACCACTCTGATGTCTCATGTAGAGATTAAGATCTTTATCCTCATTTTTCACTCTGTTTTTTTTTTGTCCACTAGAGGGTGTCATATAATCACAAATACAAGCTGTTACTGGACCCCAGGAAGAATAGCTGGTGTAAATTACATCAGCTAATGGGGATCCAAATAAACTCATAAACTCATACTGCTCTTTGTGTTTATTTGACAGACAATAATGCCAATAACAGAGCTGTCGCTGCATCCATTTCTCCTCTCTTGTATCCCTGCAGACGGACTGACAGGACACAGAAGAGAAGAAGACGAGGGCATACAGGGTTTGTTGACTTGTGGGTGAGAGAGGATGTTGTTGGGATAAAAAACCAGGGCATGTGTGAGGGTTCCTGTGGCCGCTCTGCTTCACCTTTTTCCCCCTATCGCTCTGACTGACCGCTTCCTAACTACAAATAATCCACCAGATGTAGAACCAACGGCTTAAATCAACACACGTACACACATGCACACACTCTTAAAGGCAGGAAAATGAGTATATGGATAGGGAAGCATCTGTTCACACACTCATACAGAGGTCAATATGAAAGGAATGCACTCATCCACACGCACACACACACCACTCATCCTCTGCCACCCCCATGCTGTGCAATATCATTTACCCAGATTCCTGACCTTTGGAAAATCACAGCATTTATTTTTTCTGTTTCTGGAGCCATCTCACTGTGGTGTATGTCTATGGGTCTTTTTTTTATTTTTTATATCTTTATCTCCATATCTAATTCATTCTCCCGCAGGTGTTCAGCTGGGTTGAGATGCAGCGATCTAGTGAAAGTCATCTGATTCATACTGTAAGATTCCCATCATTTTCATTCCCATCAAACCATCCCTTTAATGGATGGGGGTATTATCGTCCTGTCTCCTCACTGGCTTTCAGGTTTTTCCCTCAATTTGTCACATGTCTTCATGTTTATTTGGTGCTTAAGTGATTCACTATGAGAGATAAGCTCATGTTTAACTTGCAAAGATTGGTTGCGCGCTGTTGACGATCTGTTTTAATTGTTGGCTGGACTCTATCTTGTTGATGGGATATTTTTCCATAATTAAGTTATTGCACACAGTGACTTCATTGTATCCCATAAGTCTACTCTTAATAATCCATAGCGACAAAGTGAAAACATGCGTTTGCAAGTATTCAAACCCCTTAATTCAGTAGTTTGTAAGGGCTCCTTTGGCAGCAATTTCTGCCTTGAGTCATCTTGGACAGGCCTCTACAAGCTTTGCATACCTGGATTTGGGCAATTTATCCCATTGCCCCTGGCAGATCCTCTCAAGCTCCATCATATTGGATGAGAAGCATCTGGGCCACCATCCTCAGGTCTGTGCACAGCTGTTATGGGATGTAAGTCTGGACTTATTGGTGTTGACTCAGCACTGTGCTTCAGGTCTTTGTGTTGAGATAGATTCTGTTTTTTCGTTTTTTGAAAATGAAGTGGAAAAAAAAGAAATAAATCGATGAGAAAAATAATAATGTTATGTGTTTCAATTTGTTTGGTGAGTTATTGAGTATAGCTTGATCGGAAATGATTTTAATTTCATTCTTTTAAAATTAAATCCAGTGAGTTCAACTTTGTGCATCTTTACGGAGGTACATATAAACCTTTGAGCAGTGAGTTGATGGCATTTATGTATTGTCCGAACAAGAGTCTCTCTCCTTTAGTGATCATATAGCAGGTAATTTGACAGCAGGGGCCAGGGCCACACCTCTGCCCTGCATATAAGACACAGACAAACACAGTGGAATTCACATCATATCACACAGCAGGCTGTCAGCAAGACCTTCTACCAAGTTTCATCACCTTCCTTGGTCTTTCAATCAGTGGCAATGCATGAGAGTGTGAGACAATGCAGCAGGGGAGCTGAGGCAGAGTCACATGTGTCTGCTTCATGTTTCATTTGATGAGACATTCATGTGCAAAAGCTTTTCACGTGTGGGTCCGCTATAGGCTCCGAACCTGAGACCACCACAGGTGGATCCACCAGGAGCTTCCTGAGAGAAAGCAAAGCTGAGACAACATCTCTTTTTTTTATGTTTCAACAGAAGTGAAGCTCACACAGTCATGACCTCTTCCTCTCTCCTGCAGGTCAATAAACAGAGTCCTGCAGAAAAAGAGGTGTATAGGGACAGAAATGTAACAGTCTGCTGTGCCTCTGGCCACAAATGTATGTTATGACAGCACAGGCCAAAAGCCTCAATTAAGAACTTAAAAAAAGACACATTTCATTTTTTTTTTAAATTTCCAATCTAAGTCACACTGTAGCACCCAAGACCTGCAAACGGACTGTGACATTTCTCTTTGAGAGAGACTTCTTTCAAAAATACCCCTAAGGGCTTTCATGAATTTATGAAAATGCTATTGTAATACTTACAAGAGATTTTGGTTCAGGATTTTTTAAAAGGATTTGGGCAAAACCACAGGCCCCCTCAGCGTTGAAACAATAGGCCTCTTAGAGTGTGTAAGTGCAGAACACCCGGACCTCACGCCGGGCTGCAGGGCGGCAGCATGACAGGAATGAAGCAAGGCCCTGTTGGCCAAAAACATCAAGCTCTGACAGCAGCCAGACTGATGAAAAGAGAGCAAAGAACAGACCTGGGACATCACGCTCCAAAACTTGTGTAGGAAAAGTCAAAAATGAGTCTTCTGTCACTCAGGGCTATAAATGAGATGTTTAACATTTTTAATGAATTTCTTCACTTGATGGATGGATGTTTTGTATCTACTGTCAGGTTGCACAGGCAGTAAAATAACTCGACGAACTGCCTCATAAATCCATTTGCACATTATCCACTCCTAAACTTAGTTTTTATTAGGAAATTTAGGACATGAAGATTGTAAGAGGTAAATGCACACGTGCAAACCACCAGCACATCCAGACACTGGCATCTCCTGGAGCAGCTGTAATCAGATAGTTATGAAACCTCTTCTTTCTCCTGCATTGGGACATCAGTGAGTTGAGAAAGTGCAGTCAGACCAGACTGGTGCTGTCTGCTACACACACACACACACACACACACACACACACACACACACACACACACACACACACACACACACACACACACACACACACACACACACACACACACACACACACACACACACACAGTAACCCAAGTCTCCCTTTAGCCACACCAGCAGAGACCAGCTGCCGTCATGGACTGAACATTGGACTCATTCAGGCTCCTGGTCTGTTGCATTCCTCTCATAACATATAGACAAACCACCGAAACATATGTGCTTATGTAATGTAGAAATTGGGTCTTTCAGCGAAAAAGAGAGAGAAAAACCTTCATAAAAATGTACTGATCAGACACAGCCGCTGGCTAGAGAGTGTGCGTCTTTGTGTGTGCACATCTACACATAGTGCAGTAATATATGCATGCTTACATTATCTTCAATTTACCGTTGCTGGGCCTCTGACGGCGTGCATCTGTGATAAATGTGTGCAGTGGACACAATGTGAGCGGAGGACACGCAGAAACAGATGCATCATCTCCAACCCATTTACTGTATTCTTGTGTGTGAGTATGTTTTGTGCGTTCTGCGTGTGTAGACACAATTGTAGACAGATTTACCTGCCTGACTGCCTGAACAGTGAGGACTGAGAGTTTTATGAGTCTTCACAGTGGATACAAACAAGAGACACGCTCGGTGCACAGATTGTATGTACTTGCACTCAATACGCGCATCAATTAGTTTCCTCTTTAAACTGCCAGCACAAGTGTGTAACACGGCCTCATCATGTCACCCTTGAATAGAGGAATAAAATACTGCCTTCCTCACACAAACACGCGTCTCCTCCTTTGCGGCCCTTTCCTGACCTCACCACGTCTTTTTACTAAGAGACTCATAAAAAGCCTCTCTCCCGCAGAGGTGCCTTTCATTCTCTCTGCGCTGTGATTTTTTTTCTTCCTCCGAGGGATTTCTGCATGGGCAATTACAGCTAAGATCAAGTGTAGTGTTGGATCGGGGCTGTCACACCATACGTGAAAATCTTATGACCGTGATTCATGAGATTTTCCTTGACATGATTTACACCAGCTGGCTTCAAGGTTTCAAGCAGAGCTTTCCCGAAGGTCTTCAGATCTCCTGTTTGGACAGAGATGGCAATGAGAGATGGTGGAAAGAGTCAGATAAAGGAGAACACAGCGTGACTTGTGTCACTGAAGTAGTAAAAAAACAACAAAATGGATGGCCTCGCTCAGTCAGCAACATGCACAGTACAAGACTTGAGTAAGAGTACAGTTTCGGGATCAGGGAAGAGCAAGTAAAGTTAGATTTAGAAACACCCCACAACATGGAAATCATCTGGCACATCTCCTGTCTGCTGGTTGTGGATTAAACTCTTTCTTTAGTGTGCGAGCCACATACCGTACACATATGCTCAAACACAGAGGGCCTCTGAATATTCGCTTGCCAAGAATATTTATGCTGTATCGTTCTGTGAAACCAAACCCCTGCTCTGGTTTTCCTAGAATCAGGCCTCTCAGTGAGTAATCAGAAACAACATTTATATTGAGGATTTCACCATTTGGCCTATATGAGAGTGTATGTTTGTGTGGCTGCTTAAACACGTGCTATATGTCTCACTTTCAGGAAACTGGGTGTGCATTGCTGACTGTATGTTGATGTGACCGTGGGCTATACGCTTACGGCTTCACCTGCAGAGTGCAAGTGTTTGTTCGCCCTTCTAGACCATGTAAACATAAGTTAACTCTGGAGGCGAACTCTGGAAGTGACACGGATGAAGAAACAGTGAGGTTGTGTTTATTGCCAGTTTAAATATTTGCAATTAGTCGGAGCGCCACATGGGCCTGAAAACATCCATTAGATTGGTAAAGCAGTCTGTGAGGCTCTGGGGTCGCTCCGCTCAGGCTCCAGCATACATCTGCCAGATATGCAAACAGAGAAATGTAAAACAAATGTGCAGCTTTTTTAAGTTTGCGTGGCTCAAAGAAGAAGAAGAAGAAGAAGAAAGAAACAGCAACAGGAAAGTGAATGAATTCCTCCCCAGCAGGAAATCTATGTCGTCTCTGCAGTGATCTTTTAATTTCCTCAGCAGGTTCTCAAGGTCAGAAGCCAAACTAACTGGACCACGTCAGATCTGAACACAGAAATCACAAAACATACAAACAAACAATAACAACAACAACAAAAAAACTCTAATTTTTCACAAAGCTAGACATAATCTGAATGGTGTCGCCTGGGTGTGTCTTATACAGGATATTCAACAGTCATGCTCAAACATCTCTGCCTTGTCGTTTATCACCGCGCTTCCCCCTCGGGGTCAAACACCGAGATCGGAACTGAGATCACAGGCTTGGAGTTAGGCGTGGTCCCTCTGTCTAATCACTGGGATGTGCCTGCTGGTCAGACCATAAGCATCACTTTCCCAACACGTGTAGATGCACGTAAATATACGTACAGTCAAATGTATAAGATGAAAAGAGGGTAAATATAGAGCAGCAGCTGATTACTGAGGGAAAGGGTTCAGTCATGCAGGAAACATCAGTTTCTCATGAAGGAAGTGAACCAGCTACTTCCAGGTTTTTTTTTTCTTTGTTTGCCCAATATCAGGGGGCCTTTGAGACCACGGGCCCTCCAGAAAAGCTCAATTATAACAGTTAACATTATGCTACTTTATGGCTGGTCTTGCAGCTAGAAGAGATGTAATTGAAACCTGGAACAGCTTGTTTAGAAGAGTAACATGATGTCATACGTTGTAGGATAACATCTGTTTGTCTGTGAATTACATTTAGACACACAAGGGATGTATTCTTTATATTCATTTATGCAAAGCCCATATGACATAAAATGTTAATTGATGTAGCGAATCTTTGTGGTCAGGTTCTGTGTTTTGCCACCGTCATCAAATGTTTGTGGCTTCTCTCTCATGCCTGTTCTTCACGCCCTCATGTGTGGAGTTTTTGTTTAATGCCCTCACAAAATACTGTAGGTTTAATAAGTGTCACCATAAAGTATGTTATACGTGTCTGAACATCTTGTTTTTGTTTTAAAGCGGCATGAAATGGTCCTGGAATGTGTTTTGCTTCTCTGTCCAAGCTTTTATGTCTTCATGTGATCTGGGGGCAGGGGGGACGCGAAACTGTGGCCATATTTTTGTGCTTTGTCATGGTTTCTGGGGTATAGACTGTTCCACCATTGACTGTATATAGGGCTCCACCAATGAGAGTGGGGGGCTCTGTAACACACCCCCACCGCTCTGAAGATCTGTCTCTGAGATACTATACTGGATCTCCTGCATGCCATGAGCAGCAGCTTCCTCTGTCAGGGCTTTTCAGGCCACATAATCAGGTCTGACTAACAGTTATAATAAGCATTGTGATAGATGATCTCATAATGATTTAATATCTTGTTTTATTTTCATTTCCTTTTTTGATTTCACTTCCTCGTAAAGGGCTTTGATACCGAGTTGAGAGCAGGGCTACACATAAGAAGGGTATTATCAGTATTACCATTAAGAGGGACAAGAAATTAAAAACAAGAAAGTCTGACCCTGGCAAGAGATGGATGGCTCAAAGATAAAAGGACTGGTCATAAAAAAAAATCTGCGGGTCAGCCTGTTTCAAACTAGCCCCACCATGTGAGCGGGAAGAACCACCGCCGGGGGCTTTCAGTCTGAAGACAGACAGGAGGGGAAAAGAAAATATTAACATAGAAATCTGATTATTTCAAAACAGAATAAAGTCACAATATTTTCATTGCTATAGTAAAAGAAAATACAATAGGTTTGGTATTTCATTAAAAAGTATCAACATCTCATTTTTTCACATAAAACATTCAGATTTTAGATGACCACATCTTGATCTGTAGAAAGTTTAGCAGTGAATTTGGTTTCAATCATTCAACTGAACTCTTCATAAAAGGTTTGCCTATCAATATGATATACTGTGTCAAATCCATTCAAATTTATATTACATTTGTTCCATTAAATCCTATAAAATCTCTTTGTTTTTTACACCATGGTAACATAAGTCATGAAATAACTTATCCTAAGTAGGCTAGCTAAATTAATTTTCACAAGTCTGATGCAACTTTCTTGTATAGTATTGATCCAACAACTAAAGTGATAGATAGCTGATAATCAATAGTGATAATCGTGTTGACGTTAGGCTGTAGATGCTGGGGGCTGTGGTGCACCAGCTCCCCTGTGGGGAAGGTGGTGAATGATTCCTGCTCGCTGATTCAGAGCAGGGACAAAGGTGAAACTCCGCCCACTAAACTGCAGCCAATCACGTGTGAATATTCAAATGAGCCACCCATAAAGATGACTTGGAGCGGCAACAGTGACAGACCACAAGAAGAAACTTCACTCCTTAACCACAGCTCCATACACCGCTGTGACCCGTGGCTCTCTGTCTTATAAAATACGATTGGATACAACAAAACTTTTCGGCCAGCATCCAGAGATTTTTTTTTTAATTCAAGATTTTTTTTTTAAAGAAAAAAAGGGAAAAATTCTCAATAATATGGGAAAGGAAAATATCAGTTTTTTGACTGTTTGGATAATTTTGGGAAACATATTTGTAACTTTTTCTTCTGACCCTGAAGCCACCATCAGCAGCAGCAGCATTGTGTTTGGTAAGACCCAGCTAACGTTGCATTGTGTTAGGATGTTGTTACCGCAGATTTAATGAAGTCAACATATGCAGCAGGCTACCTAATTAAAGATCCCGTTCGGCGTTGACCGAGAATAACCCCGGGAAAAGTTTTTGCTCTGCAGGTCTGCATCCCATTTCATAGCATTCAGCCTCATGTGAGCAGGAAGAAAATCCGCTGCAAGGGGCCTTTTGTCTGAGGAGAGACAAGAGGGAGAAAGAAAACATAAACCTCAATGTATAGTTATTTTTATGCAACAGAATAAAAGTGCATCATTTTTATTGTTGAAATAGAAAAAAAATGCAATTTCCACTAAAAGTCATTTAGACCTTTTTTTCCTCTACATCTCAACTTTTTCTTTAGTAGCCTATTATTATTATTTTATTTTTACATTTCTTGTCACTAAAGTGGACTCCCTGGAAGAATGGGATTGGGCCACATCTGTTTTCCATTTTCAGTGCGTGTATCTGAAGTTTAACAAACCCAGGTATTAAAAGTGTTTTCACTATAGAGCGCTGATTTGCACTGGTGAAAATGCAGAACAAACAAAAGGGGGCGACACTGCCATGCTCTATGTCTCAGTGTTTTTGCTGCTTGCCTGAGTCACGCTGGTGAGATTAGTGCTCATTTAGTTTAATTGACCGGGGCAAGTTTTCATAATTTGCATGAGTCAGTTGTTTGTTTAAGGCTGTTTAATTTATTTTTTCCTCTCCAAAACGTCATTCTTTACAATGACTGCAAGATTATTGTATTATTACAAATAATTAGGTTGTGAAATGAAAATGTTATCAGTAAAAAAAATACTGTCAAATTTACCTATCTGACAAGTTATCTTAATTTCTATCATGCCACAATCATTTCATAATATAATCTAATAATGTATGTGATCTGTCTATGTCTATGTCTATGTGTGTGTGTGTGTGTTGTAACAGCAAACACCACAGAAGACAGCGCTGAATGGATTACAGACTACACTGACATTGTGTCCAAGTTCTCCCTGCGTCAGGCAGACATCCCCGAGGATGACCTCTGCTACATCGAGCCCGGCAAGCCCGAAACCATCAGTGACTGCGAATTCAACCGAGAAACACAGACCTTCATTATCATCCATGGCTGGACGGTGAGTCACGTACACAGGTAGCTTATGTCAACAGCTTTTATCAGTGTTTCATGTAAAGGATGAACTCTACGGGGAAGAAAAAAAAAAACTCAATCAGATAAAACAGTGTTGCACAAACATAAAATAGGAGTTCTGTTGATATAACATTGAGACAACCGACTGACTGATCATAAACACTGGACCAAGTCCAAACAGATTAACCTGACACAGTAAACTGAATGTTTTGAATCAGCCAACTTCATGAAACATCATATTTCCTCAGAATTAACTTACATAAGCTGAGAGCGGTGAGGTAACAGTACAAGCACTCCATGCATCTGCTCCTATAATGTGATTTAGAGTCAGTCAAGCTACAAAATGTGAACCTGATGACACTCTGGCTTCTTTCCAACCACATGGCAGACAATGAATAAATCACGCCATACTGCTGCTGACCTTACAAACGTATATGTGACCAAATGCATGTGTTTCGCTGCAGGTAACGGGGATGTTTGAGAGCTGGGTGCCCAAGCTGGTGTCTGCACTTTACGAGCGTGAACCTACGGCTAATGTGATTGTGGTGGACTGGCTGACCCGGGCCAACCAGCACTACCCGACCTCTGCAGCCTACACCAAGCTAGTGGGCCGCGACGTTGCCAAGTTTGTTACCTGGCTACAGGTGAGTGTTTTCCAAGCTAATCGACAGCTATTTCCCCACATCCTTGACCCCACTGTCTGATGTTAGCAGCTGGTGAATCTCTAGCTGATGATGTCACACTTTTGTACCTAGCGGATATTGTTTTTAACTGGTTATGATTTTAAAAGCTCCATAAAGGCGTTTTATGGCCATGTCTGTGGCTCACAACAGCCTCTCATTACAAGGCACAGTAAGAAGTGGAGCGCAGTCTTTATATGAACAACTTTAAGGCGCATTGGCATCCTCTGTTTACGTGATTTCCAAGTTTAAAGCTCGCAAGGTTTTGGCAAAGCATAAAATAACACAGATTAATCCTTACCCTGGATAGTTTCCCAGACTTGAACAGAGTCCTGCAGAGCTTATCCACGTTCAGCTCAGTGTTGGTTTGAACTCCCACAGCAAGTCTTTGAAGCATTTTGGAGGTATGTCAACATGTCAGGCTTTTTGACACATCTCGTCCATCTTCTTCCTTTTCTAGAAAGAGCTGCAGTTGCCCTGGGGCAGGCTTCACCTGCTGGGTTACAGTCTGGGAGCACATGTGGCTGGGATCGCCGGAGACCTCACTGGCCATAAAATCAGCAGGATCACAGGTGTGAACTTTCACCTAATTTCATCTGATGGAACATCATCTGCTTACATTACACTGCAAACATAGATAGCACAAAACCATCTATTTATGAATTTTACCTCTTTACAAAGGAAACAAGACCGCATGTACTGTGCATAAGCATTATGGCCTATTTGAGAGAAACTTTAAATGCTAGTACGCAAGCTTGTTGTACTGTACCATAATGTACAGCACTTTTTGTTCCAGCTCAGCTCTTGAAAACGGCACAGCGCACTAGTGAAATATAATCTGTAGCCCGTTACATTCCAGGCCTGTATTGCATGTGTGCATTTAGTCAGTTAGTAGGTCTAGTCCATCCATTTGTCACTGCGAAGTTTATCCAGCTTTGAAGTCTCTCTGACCTGCTTTGAATAATGGTGTGAGAGCAGCGACCTGCTTCACATTGGCCTGAGCTGCAGTGACCCGTGCAGGGCAGAAAGAGGCTAAATGTGGCTTCCTGTCTGTGTCTTCCCCGCACAGGTCTAGATCCAGCTGGTCCCACTTTTGAGCACGCAGACAACCAGAACACGCTGTCCCGAGACGATGCCGAGTTTGTGGACGTCCTGCACACCAACACCAGGGGCTCCCCGGACCGCAGCATCGGCATCCAGAGGCCCGTGGGCCACATCGACATTTACCCCAACGGAGGCACCTTCCAGCCGGGCTGCGACATCCAGAATACCTTGATGGGGATTGCATTGGAAGGGATCAAGGGACTTCAAAGTATGTAGCACAAACCCTCCCTGCTGTTTGTAATTAAATTTAGCTGCTTTGCTAAGGTATTAATTTATAAATGCCGTGGTTTGTTAGCACACGCTCACGTTGGCAGGATCAGTATGAAGTCCATTCACTCCACCTCCATGTTGGCAGGCATCAGCCCTTATTATTAAAGTGTCACCATGCGATAAAAGTTAAATTTAGGGAGACCATGTTACTCCAGCTGCTCAAAGCCGGTGGCACCAATCCTCTGATACGCAACTCAACCCACATTAAAGCCAACAATTTGTAACAAAGGTCTTGTCAAGCATCAGGACAAGTTCACTTAAGTTTACAGACACGTTGACTCTATAAAACTGTTCAGGGGCTACAATTACTGTACAATATGCTTCCCTCTAGTCATAACAGCTACGGACTCACAGTATGTCACAGACATGTTCTTTTATACGCAGAGATGAAAGGCTTCCGTGCTGGTTTTCTAGCTCACTGCTTTAATGTAGCGAGGCAGAACTGATTGAGAAATGGCGCCTGGGTCAGCGTATATTTGAGGCTGACAAATGAAGGGTCAGAAAAAGACACGCATAAGGAAGACATTTTCCCCGCATTATGTAGCATCATCTGGGAATAGATAAAGAGTGCTCATCATGGCTCCTTTGCTTTGTGTGTGCCGCAGACATGGACCAGCTCGTCAAATGCTCCCACGAGCGCTCCATCCACCTGTTCATCGACTCCCTGCTGAACACCCAGCAGCAGAGCATGGCGTATCGCTGCAACTCCAAGGAGGCCTTCAACAAGGGAATGTGCCTCAACTGCAGGAAGAATCGCTGCAACAAGCTCGGCTACAACATCAACAAGGTCCGGACGGCCCGCAGCACCAGGATGTTCCTCAAGACTCGTGACATGATGCCATACAAAGGTAAATGCTAAGAAAAAGAAAAGAACATGCGCATCAAAGGAATATGTGATATGTGCAACATGAAGGAAGAGAAGAAATACATTTAATTACTGTAGTAAAATCTGGCTTAAGTCATGTACAGTACTTAACTGAGGATTAGTTGAGTTAAGTTAATGAATGCACATACATTAGGGGGAGTAATCCAGTGTGTGTGCTACCGTTGTTGAATGTGATTAGCTCGGAGATGGAATTAATATTACTGTAGTTAGTGCAGTTACAACTAAAACGCACACAATTTGTGCTCAGAGAAACTCTGACACTTAAAGCAACAAGTAGCAAGCACTCATAAGGTCACAGGAACAGGAGGTCATGTATTTTAGTGGTTGGGGGTGTGCTCAGGTAATGCAATACCGCTATATGTGATGGCAACGGAAACATTTCTGTAAGTCAGCAGTATTATTGTTTGACAGTGAAATTATGCTAATTTAGTGATGCAAGTGTGTTGAATGCTTTGATTTGTAGTTACACACAAAGCTAGGCGAATGGAAACTATAACGATTTTGCATTAAATCTGCTTGTGTTCCAACACTTACGGTGAGTGTCACATGAGGATAGAAAGATCAGGGTTACATAAGAGCTTTCCCAGTAAGTTTAAGTCATGTTCTGAGAAACATGGACCAGTAGCTGACATCTTGTCAAATTATTAGCGTATCTGAAGTGTAAAAGCATCCGTTTCCTTCTCTCTCACAGTTTTCCATTACCAAGTGAAGGTTCATTTCTTCAGTAAGGACCGACTGAGCTTCACCGAGCAGCCGCTGAAGATTTCTCTGTATGGAACCCATGGAGAGAAGGAGGACATCTCCACTGTGCTGTATGTACATCAAACTGTGTCAACATCTACCACACGAACACACACACGTTGTGCATGTTTAAAATTAGAAAAGAAAGTAAAGAGGTGTTTCCAACATGCTGATCCTGGTGCAAACACAAAGACGCTCATTCTGCATACGTCATGAACACATGCTGACACACGCATGCCGAGGATGCCTTTAATCCTAGCAGCTGACCTTTGAATGTCGCATTTCCTTCCTTCCACCCCTCCAGGCCAGTGATGGACGGCAACACCACTTTGTCCTTCCTCATCACCACCGATGTCGACATTGGAGACTTGATGATCGTGAAACTGCGCTGGGAGAAGGACGCCATTTTCAGCTGGTCCAACTGGTGGGGCAGCAACAAGTTCCACATTCGGAAAATGCGCATCAAGTCCGGGGAGACCCAGTCAAAGTAAGCTGTCAGCAACACCAAGACGCAGAGTAGACGTGGTGACATTTATGTGTTTCTTATGGTGTTTTTTTTTTTTAAATGACATTCAAAACAATTATTTTCCTGTGTACCTCCAGGGTGATCTTCAGTCCTAAGGAAGGAGAGTTTGCCTACCTTGCCAGGGGTGGAGAAGAGGCAGTTTTTGTGAAGTCAAAAGTAGACACCATGAGCCGTAAAGAGAAATTGTAAGTTAAGAACCTAAACCTAAACACTGGCCTCTGCTCTGCATCTTAAGAAGCAGAAGTTCTTCTGTTCATTTCGGTTCATTATTGTCTTTTTTTCTCTCCCCAGGATGCACAAGCTGAAGACGCAGGGCAGTCTTTATGGGCAGAACGACGCTTGAAGTTGCACTTGACCACACAACAACATCATGCACATTATCCCATTATCTCCACACACACATACCCAAAGATGGACAGCACACACAGCAACACTGGGAAGCCCTCTGCAAGTAACTTACACATACACACGTATACTGCTGCGTTTTTTTTTCTTATTCTCTCTGTTTTTCCTCAACTCCCAGTGCAACCAACGCAACCTCATCAACAGTTCTGGAAATCAGTCTGTTCATAAGCTCTCTCCCTGTCTCTGAACGCTCTCTCTGCTGCTGAAAAGTATTTCAGGTTTTCTTTGTGATGATGTGCTCATAGTTCCTGCAGTTTCAGTTGTTTTTTCTGCATATCTTGTAATCATTTCTTTATGCTTTTGTAGCCTACATGTACTGTTTATACTGATTTAATGTAATTTGAAACCCTGGACTGGTGTGTTTTCTTTACTTACGTGAGCTTGGATTATTGTTAATGTAAAAAAAAAAATGATTCAGAGTGACAGGCATAGTTTAGGCACATCATTTTGTTTTGTTTTTGTTTGTTTGTGCAAAATGATCACTTTGTCCCTAATGTTTGTCCTTACCTAACCACTAATTGCCAACAATCAACAGGGACCAAAGAAATATTTACTATCTACTGAGCGGAGAATCACAGTGATCATTGTATATATCTTTTGTAATCAATATTATATATATTTTTTGAATATGAGTTCTGTGTTAATATCTGATCTCTTGAAGCCTTTCTTGTTCTTTGATCTTGGTTATTGTGTCACTGGTCACTTTAAAAAAGCTCTTTGTCCCCTGCAGCCATGGTAGATGTTTAGGTCATTGAGAGCACTCATTAGTTTTGGTATTTTTTCTTTTTTTGCATGATACAGAAAAGGCTGAATTTGCCTGTAAACGTCATTAATGGGTCAATAGTTTCTCACCTGAAACAGTTTACCTCATTATAAGCTCAGACATGCCCTTATTTCGAAAGGTCAAATGTTACAAAAACTGCTAAAAGAAATAAAAATGCAAGCCTGTTAAATTTATGATGGACTGGCCTACATGATAGCCATAATACATCTCAAGAATACTTCATTTTGTATTTATTGAATGTACATTTATATATTTGTATATTAAGCTGTAATATATTTTGCTAGGCTTCCATGGTCGTCTGTATTTTTCTTTTTCTTTTTTTTTTTTTATAAATGAAGCGTTTTTTTTTGTGATTTTATGCAAAAGGCTTTGGTTGATCGATCAAATTGGTCTCCATGCCAGCTGTTGAGTGCATTTGTGTGTATAAAGAAAGAGCCCGGGTCGGTTTAATAAAGAGATAAACCACACATTTAAATCTTCCTGACTGCTCGAGTTGCTTTTACATAGTAATTAATTTAAAAACTCGTCAAAAGATTGTGGACCTTTGTTGAAATTCAAGTTGTCAATAGATTAGAAACTGTCTTGGCCATTTTTCTGTCACATAACAGCATAATCTGACTAAAAACAAACAAACTTGTAGATGCATGCAGCTCATTTACTCTGAAAGCACCTGAAAATACTTAGTGATATAGTAATATTAGTGATGACGATGGATGATCAATATGGAGGTCAATCTGCAGACACTGAAACTAAGTAAAGTGATCAATACTCCATCCATCCTAATAATAATTTAAAAAATCAACACAAAATTAATTTAACATGAACTTTTGAAATATCAAATACAACACCAACAATAGTATTGCCAGTGACATTACTAGATTGTATGTCCTCTAATGCAAAAACCTGCTCTGTGAATATTCTTATAGTCTAATTATCATATACATACCATAGATACATAGTAGACTAGTGCTTTGCTGATGCTGGAACATTTCCCATGTTTGATTATGAAGCCAAGTAAACATAGATTTTCAAACTAGTGAAAATCTAAGTCCTGCTCTATAATGATGTCACCTAACAAAACATTAATTCAGTAAAACTGTCTACACACTCAGACTTGATGAAAATACTGCAGCTGCAACATGAAACATTTATTAGATCCTCCCTTGAAGTCTGTTTTCTCCTTGGGACCGGGTTCTGAGTGTGAAAATGTGTGACCCTCACTTGCACCTGAACACGTCCTGTTTAGATGATGATGGCATAAACCTAATCCACTGCTGCTGTGCTGCTTTCACTGCATAGCCAATTGATCTACACCAACAAACCAGGGACCCTGCTCATGGAAACAATGGTCAGAAACCACACATTGTGTCTTTGAGTAGGTTGTTATTGATACTGCACTTGTCCCTCGTGGTTTACAACTGTGTTAACATGAACGTCATCGTAGATCAGCCAACATATGAGGCCACTTAGACCTGTAACATCCACCATGCTTTAATAGTAGCAGATTAAAACTGGCTGTTGTTGCTAAGCCAGCTTTGCTAAGAATTCAAAACATATTGCACAACACAGAACTGATCCAAAGTATGACTGCGAAAAAAACAACAACCCATATATCTCTGATTCCTTGAGTTTGTGGATTAGTTACTCTGATCCCCATTGGACTGTGGGAAGGACAGAGAGGCAATGAATTCAGTGAGGGGAGAAAGTATATGAAGAGTAACTCCTGCTTCAACTCCTACACTGCAAAAACTCAAAAAAAAATATTTCCAAGAATATTTGTCTTATTTCTTGTCAAAATGTCTAATTTCCAGTCAAAACTAATCTCTTTCCACTTAAAATAAGACTCATCACCTAAAAATTAACTTGTTTTCAGATAATTTTCACTTGTTTCAAACAAATTTTCACTTGAAATAAGTAGAAAATTCTCCCATTTCCTGTCATTCCCCCCCTCTCTGCCTCCCATTTCCTGTTTCTCTCAACTGTCCCTTACATTAAAGGCGAAAAAGCCCCAAAATATATACAGTATATGGTATATAAAAAGAAATAAGTAGAAAATTCTGCCGTTTTTTGTGCTTGTAATAAGAAAGAAAAACTTGCTCCATTGGCAGACTTTTCTACTTATTTCAAGTGAAAATTTGTTTGAAACAAGTGAAAATTAGACATTTTGACAAGAAATAAGACAAATATTCTTGGAAAGATTTTGAGTTTTTGCAGTGTATTTCTTTGGATTATTGTAGTTTGTAAAGACTCGAAGGACCAATCAGGCCCTCAGCTGACAGCTGTTCTGATAAATCAAATCACTATTCTGTAACCTCCCATCATCATCCCATTGTATTTCTTCTATTTGTGCCATGTTCAGATCAGCATCCTGTGGTCTTCAGGAAATGCCATTGGTTCCCATTGGTCGACAGAATGGAGATTTTCCAGCACTGGTGGCATATTTGCAGGAAGTGTTATCATTGTTCACTGAGAATAAGTTTTCTGAAAAGATCAAGGTCTATGTGACCTCACCCATAATGTATCACAGATATATATATGTATGTTTACATTTCTAGAACAGGCGATAAGGGTGAATGCAAACATCGGTATCATTGAGCCCTGAGAGAAAAGACTGTAATCAGAGCTGATGAAACTATTTCATTCTTGCACAGTAATTAAATAAAACATGATGTGGATATAAACCTTATCGCTCTCACTCTGGTCACTGTGGAAACACGCATTGTGTGGTAATAATGGCCCATTACCACACAATGAAAAATGACAAAAGACTACAATGTTGTTCAGTTCAGGTCTATGCCATAGGGTCTATGCTGATTCCTAAAAATAAATCAAAGAACAAAATCAAGAATTTAAAAAGGGGACTGCTGCTCAACAAAGTTTCATTGTATTTTTTTTAATGTCAAATGACAAATAATGATTAATCTTCAAAGATATATACTGCATCTTTCAGTGACAGTGAAGACATTATGATCTGCTATTCTTCCAACAGTATATTGGTCCACGGCACCAACAGGGCCATAGTGATAGCTCAGACTTGTATTTGTGAAACTGAACATGTGCAGTATGTGGCATTCCTAGAAATCATCTTGGAAAATAGATCTTGGAAGTACAGAAAAATTGAGACATTTTGTTGTTTCCAAACTTTGCGGAGGGGTTATTACTGGTCCACTCGCTCTCTTCTGCCTCCAACACCTCCGCTGTGGAGGTCTGAATCCCTCTGCTCTTTATTATATCGTCATCACACGGGCAGAGGCTTTACCCGGCTAAGGCGAGGACGCCTGGACCAGAACTGCAGCGGCAGTATATGGGAAAAACAAATGCAGTCATGGCTTTTCAAGGAAAACGTTGTCACATTCACAGAAGAGTAAAAGCTCATGGAGCCAGATGGCCTGCTGTGGGAGCACTGTCTGGCGTGTATGCATGTGTCTGTGAGGAAGAGAGGAAGAGGAAGAGCAACACTGAATTAAACAGCCTTTATTGAGCAGCTTTCCTGCTGTTGTTTACAGACAAGCAAAGTCTCCTGAGTCCGACAGCCACAGGTTAGATTTGCATGAATGTGAAGACTTGTCCTCACATGTAGAAAGCTGGACACTGATTGGCTAAAAAGGACAGTTCCTCTTATTCAAATCTGTCCGACTGAAGTGAGCTGTTATAATAACAAAACAAAAAAAAGAAAAGGGAATTGCGAACACCCAGACGTCATTCATATGACAATAAACCTGGGCATCATCATCATCATCATCATCGTCATGAAAAAAGGCTGAGAAAACAGGACTATTCTTCTCGGCTTGTAAAAAGCTGTAAAGATCCATTCACACCAGAGGAAAAATACTACTACTACTACTTTAACAACCGGACTGTTTTTCTTTTTAGTGGTGCTCTGTAAACAGACTGTACTCTTTAAGTTAAGTTACCAAGTCAACTGTCGCTGTTATTACACTGGAATCCTGATAATTGGTTGAGACTTCAGAGGCTTGTTGTAACAAATGTCAACATGCCTGTGAACACCACTGTTAAATTGACCCTCAGAGCAACAAGCTTGTAACTCTTCAACCATCAGCTTAATCGGCCTCCTGCCCAGTAAATCTTGGCATCTTGTGCCACGGTTTTGGGCAACAAGTCAATCAGAGGAGGTCTACCACTCTTGCTTGTATATTAGTACACGATCTCCAGCTGGCACCTGACAGCATTTTTTCACCCAGTGAAATGCAATGTGCAATAGGTCAGATGTCAAAGTTTTTTATGTAATGGAAACTAAGAACATGATATAATAGCAATTTTAAGAACAGTGAGTGCTGATTCTTACAATGGGGCGAGGTTCAGAACCAGATTTGTTGATTAGCGCTGCCAGGATCCCGACAACAGCAACTTGACACCAGGTAGGTAACTTTACTTTTTTAAATATGCAATTTCTCAGCCTTCAGGGAATGTCTTCTAATTTGGCGCAAATGTTCACCTTTAATGAAAGAAGGATGGAATGACTAGATGTTGAAGGTTGCAGGTCATGATGACTTTTTTGGCCTTGCAAGCACAATATCTCAGGAACTTGTCATGGATGAACTCAAGGATGAACAGAATTGATTGTGTTGGTCAAAGGTCAAGGCCAGTATGACTTCACAAAACACATGACAAAAAAATGACAGTTTCACACAGTTAGTTATGTGATTTTATGTGATTCTGCAAACAGGCATTTGATTGAACTCTTTTGAAAGAAAAATCTGAACAGCCTATGTACAAAATAACAATCACACCATTTTTAAATAGAAGCAAAATGCAAGAAACCTGCTTGATGCATGCAGGTTTGTCGTGTCTTCTCTCTGAGGCCATGACAACAGCAGTGCATATGGGCCCCCAAAACATCCTCAAGAGGCCTCTTTTTGTCCAGACCATAGCTGCATGCATCCAGGAATGTGAAGGGGAGTCAGCTATGTAGGTGACCGGTGACACGCGCTGTATACAGCCAGTGTGTTTGCCACTGCGCACAAAAGCAACGGCTTCTGTCAAAAAACACTCAAGACCTGCTCCTGCAGCCCACATCGAGCAAACAGTGTGAATAGTGAAAACAGAATGAACCATGGGACACAGAGTTCATTAGTGATTGTAGTGTAAATGTAAGGTAACCCTGACCCCAATCCTTTGCAGGGAAATAAAGAAAACTTGAAGGTCATATTTGCAAACTTGCTTTGAATGTGAACTTTCTATCATATTTCATACTCTAAAACAATCCTTTGTCTCTGTTGCAGCTTTTTCCCTGTATTTGCACATATTCTGGGTGCATTTTGTTTGAAATGAATGTAACATTCATTATTGTTACTCAACTAATCTGCAAGAGCATTGACAAAAGGTGTATAAAACACATGCTATATGTATATACTTGTATTAACATTTCAAGCCTAATTTCACTGGTTTAAAACTCTGCAACATCTTGAGAAAAGGCAGAAAAAATCTATTATTTAATCATTTAGAATGCAGGCTCTTAGATAACAAGCCCCTATGTTAAAATCCATTCCTTGTGTTGGCTTTATTATGTGGTAGAAACATTTTATCTGGTGAAAAACGTGAATAATGCATTCTAGTGGCTTTAATGAGAAGCTATACTGCCAACCGGTGCTGTGAGCCCCTCTCATAAAGCAGTCTAATGATTGACTTTACACATATTTTTCCATTCCCCGCCCGGGGGTCAGCAGCCAATGGCTTGTCAGAGTTACTATTTAAGACGCGGCATGTTTAAGGTGGTTCAGATATCAGCGCTCTGCGCGCAACAGGACGCACAGGATTATTCTGAGAGGGAATATACAACACACAACACACACTCCTCCTCTGCTGCTGCTGCATCTTAACTGAGAGAAGTCGCTGTTCAAGACACTTTCTCCAACAGGACTACGCTGTAAGAGACATGAGAGCGTGGCGGGTTCGGTTTCTGTACTTTCTGGTGTTGAATGCAGCTGTGCAGTATGTGACGTCCCTGGAAGAGGAGCTCGCCGATTCTATTTTTGGTGAGTTGCCAGTTAAACCTCATCCATGCTAAACTTTCATCGACAGACCTTTCCACAGCACGGAGTGTTTGGGCTTTAATACCGACGCCGGTAAAAGTGTCGCATGAAGGAAATTAGCGCAGAGAATTTATATGAGCAGGGTGTGTTGTGTGTCATAAACGAGATACTATGAATCACGTGTCTATTTACTAAACTTGTCTTTGTGCTTCTTGGCAAACATTCAACTTCCACTTCTGCTATTGATGTCTACGAAAGATAAGAGTCTGTTTTGCAACGGGCAGCAGTGTACACGAGAGGAACAATGTACTGAAAACATTTAGGCAATTTAATGATTTGAGCATGAACTGCTTTATCCAAGTGCTTTATGATCATTTATGTTTAACAACATGGCCCCCTACACTGCCTCAAGTTTAGCCAGTGTAAGTCTTGTAAATGTCTCTGTGGTTCCTGCATCCACCACCCCACCCCCCACTCTGAAATCCAGCACAACCCCCAGTTGAGTTGAGTCAGCTGACTGTGTCAGGACCACTGAAACTTGCACACATTATAGTCGGTGAGGTGGCAGGAACAAAGCTGTGGGGGGAAAAAAAACTCTTGGTAGTTTCTATGGAGCTCAGTCTGACCAAGTGAACCCCTGTAACCCCTGAGGACTGAATTTGTCTAAGGTAGAAGCTCATTTACTGAGGGGCCCTGAGGGGTTGGGCTTATTGGAGCCAGTCACTCAGTTAGCTAGTCAGGCGTCTCGGACCTCCCAGTCAGAACGTTAGATCAGATTTACACATCTGACAAAAACACCCGTTAGACAGGGGAGTCTCTTCTTCTCTTGTCTTGTCCTCATGAGTCAAACCTTTCCACTCTTTCAGGTAACATCCTCGAACCACTGAGTGACCTGTTTGACCACAAAGATGACGGAAATCGAACTGTCGCCAAATTCTCCCTCCGCAAACCGTCAGTCCCCGATGATGACCTGTGTTACATCATTCCTGGAAAACCGGACTCCTTGGCCTCCTGCAACTTCAACAGCACTTCCAAAACCTTCCTCGTGATCCACGGATGGACGGTGAGTGGAGATGCTTCAGCCTGTTGTGACCTGCCCAAGTCTGACGTCTGCTGGTGGGCTTTGTTCACTTGAGTCTGTTTTTGGTTTAGGAAAAAAAAAAGTGACTGGTTGTGTTTCATTATCTCACTCAATTCTGGTGGCAGGACGTCATGGAACAACATGTTGTAGTTAATACAGAACAAGGCCTGCTTCGGTTTGACAACATGGACATTATACAGCAGGCTGACTCTCCCTGAACGTCCAGGAACTTTAATGTTATCAGTAGCACCGGTGACCTTGTTGTAATGCTGTGTCACATGGTAAGATCTATGTTTTATCTGTCCTTTCCACAGTTGAGTGGTATGTTTGAAAGCTGGGTGGCGAAGCTGGTGTCAGCGCTGTACGAGAGGGAGCAGACGGCCAACGTGATCGTGGTGGACTGGCTCACCTCGGCTCAGAACCACTATGTGGTTGCGGCTCAGAACACCAAAGCGGTGGGGTGGGAGATCGCTCGCTTCATCGACTGGATCGAGGTCAGTGGGAGCAAAATGTTACAGGTGTCATTCACATGTGACATCTGTCAAAATCCATAATGAGGAGTAGATGATGTGTCAGTGTGTGTTAATCAAAAATAAAACTTCTGCTAAAATCATCTCTTTGTCATGAGATGAGATTCAGTAGTAACTTAAAAAATGGTAACCCTACACATATTTTAATGAACTTCTTTCTTTTTCCAAAGGAAACCACCAACATGCCTCTTGAGAACCTTCACCTGATTGGTTACAGCCTTGGGGCTCATGTGGCAGGATTTGCTGGCAGCCATGCAACAAATAAAGTCGGGAGAATAACTGGTAGGCCTAAACATAAACACAAACACAAACGGGAGCGTATACGTTCTGAATCGAAACATTCAAACGCACGTCTTGTGATCTTGCATTTTGATGGATTGGTTTATGTCTTTGTCGTCTTTCTGCAGGTCTGGACCCAGCTGGTCCTGACTTCGAGGGGGAGCACGCCCACAGACGCCTCTCTCCAGATGACGCTTACTTTGTGGACGTCTTGCACACCTTCACGCGGGGCTCTCTGGGTCTCAGCATTGGGATCCAGCAGCCTGTCGGCCATGTGGACATTTACCCCAATGGAGGCAGCTTCCAGCCGGGCTGCAACCTCAGAGGAGCCCTGGAGAAGATCGCTAACTTTGGGCTATTTGGTAAGGACGCGTTCAAATTCATCTGTGAACTGCACTTCACTGCACACAGAACATGGTTTGTTGACAGAAGTTGGGCATTTTCTATGCCCATGTTGCTTTTACATGCATTTTGAACAAATCGTGACCGAGTTCTGTTGTGGTTTTACACAATAATGCATTATTCATTATTTCCTCTAAGTAATTAAAACCTCCAGTGGCCACTAAACAATAATTCATTTGTTACGATCAGCTTACAGTTGACATTTTTGTGATCATTAGTCTACACACACGATCCACTGCAGCTACTTGCTGCTAGTTATTAATCTGATTTAGCAGTGAACATTGTTGCTGTCAGTTTGCACAATGACCCCATTGGAGAGGAAAGGTCAGAGACAATATCAGTCATCTAGGCTGAGTAGGTTGACTGGTAAATCCTATGAAATGGTGCTGTGTGGTCAGTAAAGGAATAGAAATGTAAATACACTCTCCTCTCTCCTCCTCAGCCATCACTGATGCAATCAAGTGTGAACACGAGCGCTCGGTCCACCTCTTCATCGACTCTCTACTGAACGAGCAGGAGGCAGCCAAGGCGTACAGATGCGGCAGCAACGACATGTTCAACCGCGGCATGTGTCTCAGCTGCCGCAAAGGCCGCTGCAACACGGTGGGCTACGACATCAGCAAGGTCCGCAAGGCACGCAACATTCAGATGTACACCAAGACGCGAGCCTCAATGCCCTTCAGAGGTCAGTGGACTTAAGCAACTCATTGGTGGGAGCAATAATTTTGCAAACTCAAGGTCAGCTGGCTAAATCGTAGTTTTAAGAAGTCTTTTAAAAGGGAATTATGTTATGAGAGCTTTGCATTGTTTCAAATTCTGATTGTTATGGAGCTGTACATGCATGTTTTAAGTTTTCTGCATTGTCTTTCACTCTGCAGTTTACCACTACCAGCTGAAGATGCATTTCTCCAGTAAGGTGAACCGCTCGGAGATGGAGCCCTCCATCACTGTGTCGCTTTTCGGAACAAAAGGAGAAGCTGATAATCTGCAGCTTAAACTGTAAGTGGGGCCTTTAAAAAACCATTATAAAATAGCATTACAGCACCGTGACTTGCATCTTAAAACTCATATGTAACAGTTGCACAGTAGCCCAAGAAAACAGAATGAGGTTGGAGAAACCATAAACAATGATATAAAATGGTTATATCACTGGTTACGGTTCAGAGGGTTCAGGACGATTTTGGAGCAGACCGCTAACGTTTCCCTCTGTGTCTGGTAGGAAGGAGAAGATAGCCACAAACAGGACACATTCATTCCTGCTGGTGACAGAGGAGGATATCGGTGACCTGTTGATGTTGACCTTTAAGTGGGAGGAGACAAACGGGTGGTCGGCCTCTAACATGCTGAAAATGGTTTCCTCGTGGTGGTCGGGCGACTCCGACGGCGCCAACATGGAGGTTCACAAGATCCGCATCCGAGCTGGCGAGACTCAGCAAAAGTAAGTTATGTTTTAGTGGGACAAATAGCTTTGAATAGAAACCTGTCTTACTTATAAATGCTGATCAACTGTGTGTTAATTTCCTTTGCAGGATGGTGTTCTGCGTTAAAGACCCTGAAATTCAGAACTTAAAACAGGAGGTCACATTTGTGAAATGTAAGGATTCATGGAGGACAAATGGAAAACAAACTCAAAAAAGGTGAGGGACTGTTCGCTGTCCGTTAGGGTTAGGGTTTATACTTTTAATATTGCTGCTGACACTGATCAATAACAATAAACTTTGCCTTTGTCCATAGAGTGACTCTGGAGAATCACTGACTTGGAAGAAAAGACCCAACTGTTGAAAGTCCTCTTGTCCATTTCAGCACTTAGCTTAGTATATAATTTATACATCTGTAACTTATTTTATTTTTCAAATTATGCAAAACTGTCACTACTTTGTACATATCCATAAATGTTTGTTTCTTATTTAAAACAATACATATGTAAATTACTGTGTAATATTTTTGTTTAAAAAAAACAACAACGTAATTTTGTACAAAAAGTAAATGCCGTTGTCTTTGGTAGATGGACGCTATTCAGTCACATGCACATTATATATTTATAGCACTGTGAAGAATAATGTCTCATGACTTCTCAAGGTGTTTTATGCAATATGGCACATTTGTATTACCTCTATATATTATCCAACTAATGCATAACCTGACAGAGCATTCACCACTGTGGCTCTCAGCACTGTATGTGACTGTGGGACCTGTATCAGTGTGCCTTACTTTAAACGGTCGCTAGAAGTAAGCTGTTGCAAAATGAAATTCTTGTAACTTAGCGCTTTGTTGCTGTTTATTTTTTATTTTCACCAGAGTATTTACTGTCATGATTGTCATTACTCTGAACTTTTTTTGTGTGTTTACCTTTTCTGAACAACCTAAACATTCAAAACAAGTGTGCAACATTTTTTTTTTTAAATGGTGCTCATGTTACTCTGAAGCTGTTACCTCAAAGAAATGCCTGACATTTTGTCTACCATAATTGTAAATGTCTAACCTTTATTATGAGGTATGTGGTGATCAGTGTGAGGTAGAAGGCACAGGTAATCGCAGTGATTCCACTTTGTTGTCTCTCTGTTTCCTCTCTGCTTGAGACTTTTAAAAAAGTTCATAAAAACATTTCCAGTCGTATGAACACTATCTTAGCCTTGGCTCTTTAGAGATCGGTACTGTAATCATTGTGACTTAATTTCTACCTACTTAAAAAAAGAGGAAATGTTTCACCTTTGCACTGAAAACAGGGGATGACATTGCTAAACAAAGGTTCTTGTACAGTAGATTTAATGTAAATACCATAATACTGATGATAGGTTTTATAGCAAGAAACACTGTTAGTTATATATTTTTACCTCTGGATGAACTTAATCTGTAAAATATGGATTTCTATAATCTTTTGTACATATTTGTAAATATTCACTGTGCTGTATAAATTCCTTAATAAACCAAAAGTGCCATACGTGAAGTCATTCAGTTTGTGCCTGTGATAGTGAAATGATAATAAGGTTTGTTTTATTCTGACCTTAATCGTTCAACAGACAGTTGTTATTGTTAAACTCTGCTGTTGCCTCATGTCCTTGTAGTTGTGAAGCTGTGTCAAGGTGACCCAGATGACTGACTGAAACAGGGAGACCAGTCAAATATAATGTTATATCATAATAATAACATTTACATCATTTGTGGTGGACGATGTGTGCACAACAATGTAGAAATATTCCTTAACCAGTAAACCCAACAACCAATAAAAGCATAGCAGTGCTGTTCGTAAAATGTATTTGTTTCAAATTTAAAATGGGTGGAATGCAAATTACTTCTTCTAATCTCTGAATATTAACCCAAAGAGCTTTCAAATAAAGGGTTAGGGTCAAGGGTCATGGGTAGGGGTATTTGTTAATTGTACAGAAGATTAAATGACTACTCAGAGATTATTATAAGTGTGTTTACTGTCACTTTATTATTAAATTAAACATTAGCATCTTTGTCAGACATGCAAAACAAATAGCAAAGGTTCTGTCCCACCAGTTTGCCCTCTAGTGACAGTATAACAGTTACAATGCAATGGACATGATGTATGAAATAAGAACTGGGGATTGAACACAACAGCAAGGACACTGCAGGGTCAAAACCCCACTGGACAGATGGTTTTAGATCACTGTAGATGCACTTGCTGCAGTTCGTATGTGGCCTCTGTCTGACTGACCCACAGCACCAACAATGTTTTCCATAACACATACATCATGCTGCAGGACACTCTTTCCATTTGCTGAAATGTAAACAGACAAGTCACACAAGGAGAAGAAATGACAGATGTATAATGACGTAGAAAAATATCAGTCTATGAAAAGGCACTGGAGGCTTTGAGCAGGTGTGTCCTCCTCAAACAGGTTCACGGTTGGAGATCTGGGACAAAGTTGAAAAAAAAAAAGGAATCTCTTGCAGTCTCCCCGACATTTAAAAAGCCCTGATAAATAAATCAAAATCAACTTGTGCGTCATTGTGAGGATACTTCCCAGAAGGTGACCGAGTTCAAAAGTTGAGAGGTTAGTTCAAAACAGAGGTGTCGAGCTTGCGGCCGCAGACGCAGATGGTGCAGCCCATCACTCCAGACACGGTGAGGATAGCCAGCAGGATCGCCCACCAGTGAGCCTGCAGGGATAGACAGATTAAACAACTGTTGAACAACTGTTGCACAAACCAGTCTCCAGTCTTGGGTTTCTTACATTACTTCAGTCTGGATTACTGTTGACTGTATTTCTTAGCCAGATTTTTGGCAAAGTTATTTTGAGAAGTTTCCATCAGTGATTCTTCCATTGACTGGAGCTGCATCTGGAATTGTGAACAAATGCAACCAATGACCTTTAGCTCATCACTTCAGCTCTAAACATCTGTTTTCGTGGAGTAAAGTTGTACTACAACATTAACCTACACAATGTTAATTAAATATATCATATTTGTGTTGTTTAGCTCACTGGGTAGAGCCTCATAGGCCTATTGTCCTTGTGCAGTGACCCTGGTTTGGTTCCACTGGTGGCCCTTTGCTGAATTTCATTACCCTTCTTTCTGTGTCCCCATTTCCTGTCCCTCAAATGTCTCTAACATTCCTGTCAATTAAAGGCCTAAAAGCCCTAAATATGTACAATGTGGCTTTACATGCACTGATATTAAGGCTTAAATATGATATACTGTGTTAGGTGGCAGATGTGATAAATTATATATATAAAAAAATGCTGAGATGATTTTGAAATGTATACTGAAAAACACACTAACCATTTAATATGAAGGGAATGCCCATTACTTGCATTTTTGTGTGTTTATATAAAAGACTGCTTGATTATCAGGACCACTTGTAGTTACTTGTTTCATGCACATGAGTCAGTGACACAGGTATGGAGAAAAAACACAATGGTTCCTGAGGCGAGGGGTAATTTTCCTGCCTCCATTGAAATGGATGGCTGATTCTTGTGGTGCTCTTAAACCCAAATGGACATTCCTGATTCTCCATGCTGCCATGAGAAACTGAACCTCAAAGGCAGCTACAACTTAAACACAGTTGCGCAGCCTGACATGAAGTTTAACAAACATACAGAGCTGAGCTGAAGATACAAACTCTGGCAAACATCTGGTGCTTCCACACAAACACCGTTCTCTCAGCTATAGCATAAGTTGAGGATTCAACACATAATAAACAACTTCAGTCGGAGCATCTGTGTCGGTGACCTGACTGCGAGTGAAAACATTAACATTTTTACGTTATCAAATTATCACTCTAAAGAACTAAACAACCACAGAAGAACCACAAATTATTCAGTGACTCTTATTTTGAAAAGGTCAATTAAAAAGAAAGTGAAGTAAACCTTGAGATTTACAGTAGGGTGGGATTTTTTAAAAACTGTTTGGCAACTTAATTCACACAGTATGTGCAGCTTCTTTTGGTCCAAAACAGATTTATTTACATTCAGAATATATGTCTTTTGTGGCTCGTAAACATGTTTAGGGTTTTTATAGGCACATTTTTCTCTTGTGAATGCATTATCACCAGCAGATGTTGTCGCCCTTTGCATTCAGCACAATACATAAACCCACTCATCTAAAGAGCCACTAAAACTCTGCACAGTGCCTATAACGTGGAATTATGTAACTTTGCTTAACAACAGACAATGTGGCCACATGTTGCTGATGACTGCATTATTTTAAATGCTTTGTTATTTCAAAGGCAAGGCAACATTTTGTGTGATTGAGTGATTGCAACACAATGGTGCAACATGGCTGTACCATGCAGCCCTCTTTTCCTCAGCTCCATTAGAAGCAACAGGTGGATCCTGCATGATCAAACCTACAGTATGTCAAAGATCGGGATTCTGGATCAAGGCTGCGTGAGGCTATGGTAACGTAAATAACAGAGATGAATATTCCTGCAAATCTGCATCTTGGCTTTGTGTGGAGTCAAATGACACATGTAATATCAGATAATAGTCAGGTGGAGCTAAGACCCTACAGTAATCCATGTGGTAGGATAGGTCAGTGGGTGAAGCTGTTGACTTTGAAAAAAGAGCCTGTGGGTTCAAATCCTACACATGGCTCAGGTGATAGATAGATAGATAGATAGATAGATAGATAGATAGATAGATAGATAGATAGATAGATAGATAGATAGATAGATAGATAGATAGATAGATAGATAGATAGATAGATAGATAGCTTCACCTTCATCCACTCTGCTACATCATTGAAGTCATCAAAATGCAGAATGGAGTTCTTCAGTCGTGCGATGGGGCCGTCGGCGTCCAGCAGGCGACACACATGGAATTTATCACAGTAACCTCTGTTTCCAGAACATGGGGCGCCACCGACCAGCGGCATTGCTTTTCTCTGAAAGTGTTGAGACAGCACTGAGGAGGCGGTGCTGGCACATGTCTCGGGCTTATCTAAGAAAAAATTGTGAAAACACAAGAGAAAATATTTTTTCAGTTGAATTGAAAAAATGTCTGTCAATGATCCCCCCTGGTGGTTTTATCATTTCTTTAAATAATGCATTTTTGTTTAGTCAAAATTGAAGTACTGTATCCCATACTACATGTCATGTTATTCCACATACATAACCATCACATCAGATGGCTTCCTTTGTGGTGCTTATGATGCTGTGTAATGGAAAACAGTAATGTAACCTCCATATAAATTGACACAGGCTGTTTTTTTCTGGGCCACAAAGTGTAAACACATTCCTCAGTATTAGAGCAAACATGGGGCCATGGTTACCGGGCTGCTGGCAGCACATGTGGCATTTCTCCTTCATGGAGTCTCCTGGACAGTCACACTGCTGCAGGCGATGCTTCACGCACAGAGACTCAGCACAGACCTGCAGAGAAAAACGGACGCGCACCGATGAACTGTTAGAACGTATTAGGTGTGAGCTGCATTTAGAATATAGTATGATAAATATAAATGATTTGTAGATATACTGTATATCTTGTGCTGGTGACCTCCACTGCTGCTCTGATGTGGCGATGTGGCTTAGCGTGTTTCTGTATGCTGTGACATCACCGGTGGGTATTACAGGTGAAATGAAACAGTGTTTTTGTTTATGCTGATAGTTCATCATTTTGGCAAATTGGCCCATTGCCATAATCGCTATGAGATAGCAGTAATGAAACCTTTAAAAACTACTGCCATTTTCAGGTAAACGCTGACGGAATTTCTTGGTTTCCCTCATCAAATACAAAATCCCAAAACTCCAAAACACTTTTGTGGATTTATCTTGTTATTATCTCACCACCACGCGTGAGATAATAACGGAACCTTACAAAACTGAGCCATTTTCCAGGTAAATACAGGGTTTACAGAGTTGTTGCTGAAAAACTGTGTATTTGATGAGTTTGATGAGGGAAACAAGAAATTCCGTATTTAGCCTCCATAGCCTGCTGCTCTGCTCCGTTTTTGAGTTGTTGGAAAAAGTTTAGGGAAACCAAGAAATTCCACAATTAAAAGCCCTGAGTAACGAACCTAATGGGCCAATTTGCCAAAATGTTGAACTATCCCTTTAACACAGCAAGGAGTAAAAAATGCCTCACAATTTTTTTTTTGAACAAAAATATGTTTATATGATTAGCCTATATCTATGTTTGTTTATTTCACCAACATATTTGTACTTTTTTTTACTGAGTTAAATTTGTTCACATTTGTTTACCCAGACTTTTGGGAAATCAGGGCAGTTTAATCTCAGGCAAACACATGGGCAATCTGCATCACATATGTGGTTTCAGAAGTCGTTTGTCAAGTCTGTTTTCCTGTTTTCGATTCACTCATTTGATTCCCGTGGCTTAAACATTCGGTAAACGATGCACTAGTCATTTGAAATAATTTACCATCGATTCGGATGTTAAACACAAAACAACACTTCCACTTGTAGATCTGTTTCCTTGGATTAGTCCGCTATATTTATACATAATCACAGAAGCTTTTTCCAGTTATGTTCCCTGTTCATGCATCAGGTCATGAGAGGCTACAGCACACATTGCTCCTTCCTCCACAAAATAACATTATGTGACGAAACATTCACAGCTGGAGTGAATTTCTCCTCCGAGGATAGTTTATCATCTGTAACTAACAAGGGTGTCACACACTGTTGTCTTGTATCAGATATTTTCTCAGTAAGGCTGTGTTGTAATGGTTCAGCGGTGATCGAGAACACGCACAATGGATGGTGAGTCTGCCAGTTTAAACCAGAATTTCAGCTTCAGGATTCATTTATGATGACTCTGAATTAGTTTTTACAAAGTAATGATAATAAGAAAACAGTCCGGAAAAAATACTGTAAAATTTCTAACTCTCAGTGGCATGACTTTCAAAATGGGCGAATACATGTAAATCCACTGGTATGCTTTATATAAAGCTTTAAATTCCTTCCTCTCCACAGCTTTAAATGTGATAGAACTAAAAGCTCTAGCACAGAAACTAATTTGTCCTCAGTGTCTTTTGCTGCCTGTTGTTTCCAAGTTAAGGAATGATCTGACGCACATCATAAAATATCCTTTTTTCAGGACAAGCTTTTGCAACATTGTTGGATACTTTGTCTTGTTGTTGGGCAACGGCATTGACCAATATTGTCACACTGTGGTGCAGCAGATGTGGTTGCCTCACCCCGTTGAGGCAGACGCGTGTGCCCTGACTGCAGACAGTGAAGTTTTCCTTGGCGCCCGGTTCGGGACAGAACGGGGAGAGGCCTGAACACACGCTCTCTCTCAGACAGTCGGTCTCCTCGTCACAGGTCTGACCGAGCGGCTTAAACCCACAGTCCTGACTGCAGCACAGGCCCTGACTGGGACTGATGGATGGACATCGTATAGCAGACAGTGAGGGTGGCAGATCCACATGAAAGCCACATACAGACAAAGTAGAGACACAACTAGAAGACAGGACACCAAACTGAAAACATTGCCAATATTAGAAGAGATCTGGATACAGACGTAGCATCTAATTTCATTTTAAAAGGTGCATGTGTCCAGTACCTGCAGACTTTACCAGCCTTGAGGCGACACTGGACTCCTACAGTCTCTCTAGCGCTGAAGCAGCAGGGGTCTGTGTCGTTGTGACCGACATCACACTCCTCATCTTTCTCTACAATCTGGTTTCCACAGATGGGCAGATTGCTGACTGGTCAGAAAAAAAAAACAGACAAGCAGATAAACACATCACACGGGTAAAGATACACACACATACCCCGAAAGTCAAGACAAATTGTAATTATTTACAGTGACTAATGCAGAGTGTAAACACTGGGCCCGTACTGTATCTGCAAAGGAGCTCAGCTGCAGACAACATGCAGGTGCACAAGGTTGTGTTTTTTTCTCCTCACCTTCAAAGCAGTCATCCTTCTTCAACTTGAGGATCTTGCTGATGTGCTCGATGCTGCAGGGCGAGAATTTTTCATTGTTTTCACGCACCTCGTCTGTGGCATGAGGGAACATCAGGTACCTGCCTTTACCACCGGTGGAACCGAGATTGCCACAGTTGGAGCCCTCGTCGTGCTGAAATACAGACAGAATATTGGAAATTAAAAGTCAAACTTGATGTTTCTTTAAAAAAATGATGTACCTTGACACATAATAGAAATGGAAATAGAGTAAATAGTCTCTACAGCCACACTGACCCATATTCATACAGCACTTCTGTACCTATCTATAGCACAGTTCTCACTAACAACTTGCACATACACAGATGATGCATTGGCAGCAATTGTGGGTTCTTCCCAAGCCAAGACTGGAGCAGCCAGGGATCAAACCACCAACCCTCTGATTAGCTGATGACCTGCTCTACCTCCTGAACCACAGCTGCCCACACTGATGATCTAACTCCTAGCCTAATCACAGATGGTGTAATTCACTCCATTGACTCCAGGCAGTTAAAATGGTTTAGTTACTGACTGTGGAAGAAGGTGCCTGTAACAGCAGTTACAGTACTGACCCTTGCTGACTTTTAAAGTTATCTTTGTTATAAAACGCAGCATTTAGACAGTCAAAAGATTTCCTAGGAATCTGATGGCCCTGACAGAGCCGAGGAATGTCGTGTTCCACAGATGTGGAACATCAAGGGCAGAACAAAGAGCTCCTCCTCTCTTAACTCAGATGTACATGGGTGAAACATTTCCTTGAATGCCTCCTCTCTGCGTGTCAGCACACATTACGATGGCACGATGGTTTTATCGGTAGCACTTGTGAATGTCACACTCACTGGTGAGTTGAGACGCTGAAGCATGGACGCGAAGTTGACATGAACATGCGCTGAGGGAACATGTTGGGAAGTGGCTGTCTCTGCATCTGTCCTCAGTTAGTCTGATGGATGAAATGGATGGGCGCTACTTTTACAGTGCTCACTATGTCCGTCAATATCTGTGGTTCTGGGTTTGTCGGAGCGCTTTACCACGGCTGTGCAGATGTTGGTGCAGTGAGCATAGTGAACCTATTTTTATATATTGATGTCATTTGTTAACTTGAGACATTTTTAGCCACATATTATTAAGTCTTGAATTACTGGAGGTTTCCACTGTAATGTCCTGCTCAGCCATGCTGTTGTAATGCAGCAAAAAACTTTAAACTAGAATTGATAATCTGCACCGTTCACCGACGGTGTACTTTGCACTGCTACAAAGTAAAGTAAGTATGGGTATTAGCACTTTATTTTACTTTACAGTTTTCACTGAAACTGTCATCACAGACAACCTCAAAGGCATCTCAGTCTTCTTTGCTGTGTTTTGTGTTTTGCATTTGTAATTTTATTTCTGTCTGTTTCAAAAGTCAAAGACGCACTGACAACCTAGAAACTATTATGGTTATCAATGTTAATGTTAATAGTAGAGTAAGAGACGCTACCCAGTTTACTTTTTGTCAAAATTCAGTGAATTTCACCTCTGGTCTACTTGGCCTATATTCTCCGTGTGTGCTGTGCACTGTTTAGCAACACAGTCAAAAGGGAAATAGACAAAGTGGTGCAGACCAAGTCACCCAACAGGTACCCCAGCAACAGACAATCATGCTTGAGCACAAGACAAGGGAAAGAAGAAGAGAAGAGTGGACATGGGGGCATACAGTACAGTAGATATGGCATATCATATGCCAATAGATATCAGCCTAGAGATGGCTGAGTGTAACAGCCAAGGATGAGACAGTCAAAGGCACATAAACATTAGTGAGGATTGCTCAAGATGCTTTGTGGATATGTGACAGTTGAGGGTCCTGTCACTAAGCCTCCAGTTGACCATGCGCCCTGGCTACTTGGCCGAGGGGATATTCCTTTGGTTGAATGGCAAGTGCGCATGACCTGGGAGACTAGGGTTCAAACCCCGCCCAGGCCCTCCTTCGTCCTGCCACAGACATTTTGACGGACACAAACGATCTAACCAACTAATCTTTGTCTAGTTTTTACTCCATTATTAATGTGCATGCTTTTGTTCAATGACATTTTATATTATTAAGTCTGTTTTAGTTCAGGTAAGAACTAAAAGAAGGCCCTCTGTGTTGCTGCTGTTGGGTGTAACTTTTGAAGGAGCCCTGAAGGAAGAGGTGTATTTATTTTGAGTTGAAATATCTGACAGTCACAATTTTTTTTTACATCTTTAATTTACAGTTTTATTGTTCAACTGTTTATTTATCAATTAACTGTTGCTGTAGTTTTGAAGCTAAATGTCTTATCTCATCCCAGCCACTCCTGCATGAAAATCACATGCTTTTATTGCCATATGATCCTAAACAGAGCATAAAGTTAGATTTTGGTTGGTCATACTCCACACCTTCCACGAATCTCAGGTGAAGCTCACTCTCAGATCTATTCACGTGTGTCTTCCATCCTGCCTGAAAACAATGTGACATGCCTTTCACAGGCGCCTGGACACCAGGCCAGAGCAGATCTCATGGTAGTTATAAAAAGCCCGCGGGGTCTGACATAGCAGAACTAATCTGCTCAGGAACGCCTCAGAGGACTCTTTGGTGTGTGCAAGTGTGAATAACAGAAGCCAGGGTGAAAAGAGATGGAAGAGCACGGCTGGCATTTCGTGCAGTGGGACAAAGGTTGCAGGTGACTGCAGCTGTCAGCGACGGAGAGAGGTGCGTGCAGTTGTGTGTATACACAAGCTGTATGTTGATATAGAAGTGGAGAAGTTTGCATTGGGCTTGTTCGTGAGAATATTACCAGAAAATATCTGTGGCGAGAGAGATAAATCAGAGATCCCCCTGTTCCTTTACATCAGTGATAGTGAGCCAAAGGTCCATGCAGGACAGACCGGTCATGCCAAGGCCTCTAATGCCCACATAAGTGAATCATTCACAGGCACTATGGTGCAGTGCAAGCAGCATGTTTGTAAGAATATTTGAAGTTAAAGTTTAAAATCTGAATCACAGAGGTTTGTCTTGTTGAATTATCATTCAGTAAACAACCCATATGCTCTCATTCGGGACTAATGTGTGCTTGAACTTCTGGTCATTGAGGCTCTAAAGGGGTCTTGGGGTAAAAGTTAAAACTAAGCAAAGTTTAACATACATCCAAAATACTACACTGAGCCGAATGTGCAAATCAGGTAGTGGATATTTTGCAATGTTGACATGATCTTTCTTTCTGTTTTTGACACTGATGTTGATGTAATTGTGATGGTAGTTTAATGATGTTTTTCATTGTTGCCATTTCCTCTGTGATGTATAAAAAGAGCACCATGTGCTGACAATCTGTTTTCACAGTGTTAACTGTTTCAGCCCTGACCAAAAGCTGGTGACGTTGAAATCGGGTGTTGTTTTAACCAATATGCCTGGATAAAGGCATTTCATTTTGTCATTTTTTGTTTTTCAAAGACATAATGTGAAGTAATGACTAAGATGTTTTCGTGATGTCAACTCCTCTTAATCCACAGTAACCTATCGAGACCTGTAAAATAACCACAGCTCTCCCTATAAACTTCATTTTGAGTCTCAGTGATGGTGTGTTATTCCACCCAAACTGTGTGAATGTAGGACAGGACATGTGGCTCAATGAAGTCATCATGGCTGCTGTTATGTCTTGTTCCATTATTCACTGTCTCAGAAACAGGGTCAGGATTTGTCTTTAGATGACCTCATCATTGCAGTCATATTCATATACGCACAGATTAAAGTGACAGTTTGGGTTCTTTGACAACCTGACAAATAGACTGAGGTTTACAAACCTGAAATAACAACCTACAACATGTGCTCTCTATTTTTAAGGTGGAATTTGTGGCGCAGACTTAACGTGATTATTTAATTGCTTGTGTTTTTACAATACTGAACTGATTTTGTGCTCCGAGTGGATTCCTGGGAATCAGGCAGATGAAGCAGAAGAGGGTCAAGTATAAAAGATGGCGACTGACCGGAGATCCCAAGCTGTGGCCGAGCTCATGAGCAAAGGTTAGCTGGACGAGTCGAGCAGGGAGGAACTGTCCAAAGTTCTGAATCGTCACCAGGCCGGTGTTCAGGGTGGAGACTTGCCCGTTACGCATGGTGGTTTCTTTTGAACATATTCCTCCCCAGTTACCTGAATAACACAGAGACGACAGGGTAAACATGGAGCTGCCTGGTGCTGCCAACAATTAAATTCCTGCATTTTTCCAATTTAGTAAAAGACAAGTGAAATAGATTCACCGTAAAATGTCAATGTTGTATTTAAAAACATGTCAATCAGGTTTGTAAAAGATTGACGGAAAAACTCTAAGGGGGGGGGGGGGGGGTAATCTAGTTTTATGGTTTCAGGTTAATCTTGCCTCCTCAGAAGCTGAGAGGTTAATTATCTCAGGTTTGTGACGTACAAAAGTCTTTGCTTCTCTGTTATTGTTCTAAGGTGATGGTCATATCTCTTGCTTATTTCTCTTTTGACATGTTTTGTATAAAAAACATAGTCATAGTCTTACCACCTTAACCCTAACCCATTACTACCATAATAATATACAATATTTAATACCAATCATCTCATGATGTAAAAATCTAAATCCAAGCATCCTTACAGTTTGTTCTTTATGTATTTTACCGTATATAGCTCACAGCAGGTGTAACACAACAAGAAGGTGAAACAAATATGACCTCTGACCCCGACTACAAAGCTAAAAGCTTATGAATGTATGATGTTTGCACTTCCTGCTGCAACAACGAGTATTAAATTGTAGACCCAACAGGGCCAACAAGACCTGATGAAAACATGTCACCTTGCTGGACAGCTGGACAGTGTGATTGCATAACTGCATGTGTGTGTGCCACTGAAAATACCTTAAACCAACAATGTTTTGCTGCAGAAGTGTTATCGACCTCTGAGGCCCCGGGGACAGGGAGGTGCAGACAGACACTGCAGCACTGCAGCGGGACCTGCTGAACTCCTCTGGTTTCACATCAAAGCCTGCACAGGCGTTCGGCCTCCGGTGGCCTCCATTGCCTTTGGGTTTATGTAATATTCCTGAAAGCTATTCCCGCAATTACAAACACCTGGCCACGTTCACATGGAGGGACGGCTGGGTCGTGACATCATGTTTCAGCCGACCAGCCAGAGGACGAGATCTGCAGAAACCAGTCCTATTGGTCAAACTGAGTGCCTACACTGTAGACTGGTCCTATTTGAGTAACATACAGTACATGAGCTGTTCATATAAGACTTGACTTTAAACCTGTTTTACAACCAGGCCTTAAAGTTGTGACAGTTCTAAAACATCGAAACGATGAACCTTAAAGAATAATGGCCCCCTATATCTTTATTGTAAGCTCAGTGTTACAAAAACTCCCCCTTATCAGGTTCTCAACACTCATTGCTGCCACCAAATCAACTCAACCTGCTGCTGTGGGTGTAATTTCCATGTGCCCATCCTGTCTCTTCATTGGCTGCCTCTATTTGTATCCGTGTGTGTTTCAGGTTGGGGGTCTCAGCCGTTCACATGCAGTCACGTCACGTGAATTTTATGTAACATCTCTTACACAATATGGTCAGCAGCACCAACGTTTTGGTGGGCAAGGCTTGCGAGGTGCACGTCTGTTACATACATTCAGCGCCGTTTCAGAGAAATCTGAGTTCACTGGATGTCACCGAGGACTGTGGGAACCAGTCATGGGCATCTGGATCTCCCATTGGCATGTTTTTGTTACAAAGTGGGCGTAAGTGTGACGTGTAGGAACGGTGAGGGACAGTTGGAGGTCAAAAAACAAAAACACGAGTGCCCCTATCTCTGCTGTTGTAGAAACAATGAGGGGTCTGTACGAGGTATAGGAGCAAAGGCAAGACGGTCACAATACCATCAGATGTCAAGTGAAGCAGGCTGGGAGAGAGATGCTGCAGAAACCTGACACTATTTTATCCCTCCGTATTGATCTCATGAGATGGCTCGTGCCAGGAATGCAATAGTACATGGATAAGCTCAATGAAAACAAAAGGCAGTGTCATTATTAATAATGCTCCTCATCACTATAAGCCAAAAGATATATCCACAAGCTGCCAAGCAAGTCTCTCCCCCCTTGTTAATCAAAAATTCTGGACGCATTTCTTTAGCATTCTCTGCTTTTGACCTAAAATGGCCCCCCTGATGGGCTATTCAAGGAGCTGGGTTTCCTAGAAAGAGCATTACTTTGGAGGCCTGTACTGTGTTTTTTGGCAGCGCGAGCAGAGAGAGGGGGCTACGACTCTGACCCCTCCCCTCCTTCTCGTCTTCGCCACAGAAAAGAGCCGCAATGAAAGACTCCTTTTATTGGCTTAGCCGATAAACACAGTCCGGAGAAACAAACAATCCCGTGGATCACTTGCACACGGAGATGCACATAAACAGAAACAATATACTCAGCAATATCCGCTGAAATATTAGCAGTATAGATAAACATATACAGGAACCTGCATGCAAACGCACACACGTGTAAGCAAAGAATCATTCAAATGGTTTATGAACAATCAAACAATAGTAAAGGGGGCGGTCTTTCCTTCGATAAACACACACAGGGAGTCTGTGTATCTTAACATCACCTCAAACAACAAAAACAGACACCGGTCAGATTTCTCAGAAAACTACAGTAACTGCTCTGGGAGTCAGCCAGAAGTACTGTAAATAATGTAACAGCATCCGGTGACTTTCCATCACTGCTGGCTTTGTTTCCAAAGTATCCAGTGTGAGGGCAGTGACCTGAACTGTATTGTGAGACTTATTTGACCTTCCCTGTAAACAAAAGACTTAACGTGTCTGGAATGCAGCACTGGTCTGATTCATTCTGGGTCTGTTTCTTTGCGTGTTTCTGATGAATGGTTGTACTCGCCGCCAGATTTCACTGATAAAATCTGGCGGCGACTTCACAAGTAATAAGAATTATAAGTTGATCAGAGAAGTGAATAACAATTGTCCAACTTTATGGCCATGTGGGAACTGCTTGTCTCAAAATGAAACCAAAAACAAAACAAAACTGTGACTTGGAGCCTCCTTATTGTTGACAAAGGAAGTTAACATTGTAAAAATGTAATTTGCAACAGATTTGTAAATGATTTACAAGATACTTTATGGTGATTTGCAATTTGCTGTGGATTTATTGCATTATTGAGCTTCCATGCAGACTGCTTTAAAGGCAGACATGGTTTTGGTTGTAAACTCATCAGTGCGTTATAAACACTTCTTTTTAATCCTTCTTTCAAAGTTTAGAGCAGAGATGTAACATTAAAAGGGTGATATAAACAGAACTTATATATATATGTGTGTGTATGAGTTTTGTATATATAGGCCTATACACCACAATATACTGTATAATGGTGGTAACATTCACCACTAAGACTACAAGGCTTCCATTCTCAACAACACTAAACACACAATGTGGAAAATTACTATCTGTTGCTCATTTAGTCTCAAGTGAAGATGGAATTTTACAAGTAAAAAACGCTTCAGACAGTTTGACCCCAACCCCCCAACGCTCCGCTGACGTATGAACACACAACATGGAGAGAGGTTAGAGGAGGAGTCTGCGGTGATTGATAGAGGGGTTTTGTGCGTGTCTGCATGTCTCGGCTATAGCTGCAGGGGCAATGGGGGTCTTTGGGTTTATGGTCCTGTGATGGAAAGCCCTCTATTACCCAAGACCGCTGATAAAGTGGTGGAAGTAGGTGATGGAGACGCTTGGAGTGGAGCATATCTGTTTCTGGAGGTCAAACATTATCCATGTTTAATGCTCTGCTCTGTCTCCGGGGCAAGTCACATGAGGCTGAGGAGTCACAACAATGTCACTGCTACTATGAGTATACAATGTGTGTTTGTGTGCGTGTGTGTGTGCACGCCTCACGTGAGCTGTCCCCATGGAGATCATGCTGTGGAATGCAGCTACCAATCCTCACTAAGACGTCTGGGAGTGGTGTGTGTGTATGTGTGTGTGTGTGTGTGTGTGTGTGTGTGTGTGTGGGAGTGTCAAAGGTTCACTGCTTCCTAATCACATGTCATTGTGGTGGTCTGCTCTCACGCCCCTTAGTTTAGCCAATCAAAAGCTGCATATGAGACAATGTCATACAAACAAGCAGGAAGATCCTCCCACCTTGACGATTCCCACATAAGTGTCCAACTTCCTCCATCACAACACTACACACTACACACTACACACTACGCTACACACAGTCGGTCACCAGACCTGTCATTTGGAAAAAAACATGTTGCCATCATTAACAGCTGATAACAAAAATCAAATATTCCATATTTTCATGTTTCTCAACTGGGTCAAACAAGAATTGCAATAAATGTAGACATCACAAGAAAGTTCTCAATGGCAAAATACTATTTTTTTTTAGGCAAGGAACAAAACCGACGTAACAGGAATTAAACATGTCTGTAGTGTTGTTGTCTTTTCATGGCCTTTCCTGCTGATCTGAGCCAAACAGCAGAATGAATAAAGAGCCATATTTATATGCAAATCACTGAGGATTGTTCATTGAGGAGTTCACTCACGTTTTGCTTTTGGTCTCTCAAACCAAAACAGTGCTGCTATAACAGGCCTGAAATGGAAGCTGTATATTCCTGCGGCTCTGCAATAACATCAAGAGATCGAGAAAAGCTAAGGGGTGGCCTACATTTGCAGCTTCAAGAAGATGAACTATAGGGCACACTTGCAGAAGAGTTTTCTTAAATTGCATACTTGTTGTTGTTTTTCTATGTGCAACAATGAAATAAGGCATTACCCTGCATCCACCTCCTTCATTGGCCAAATGATTCACACTGATGTGGAAAGTGGGAGTGTTTAATGTAGACACATGGTGTCACAGATGAAGGCCAGGCAAGCAGTCCTGGGAGCCAGAGAAGGAGCTGAGCTTTGACAGCTGTGATTCACACAGAGATTAAGACTGAGAGACAAAGCAGGACAAAACATTATTTCACTTTTGAAGTCCCATCCTTTAAGAAGGACTCGACATGACATACGTATGTTCCTTACACAGCCTGTTGAATTTGTCTCTCACATTACAAGTTTATGTATTTAGTCAATATACTTTTAATTGATAAAGGTGCAGATGAGTGAGAGTAATACTGTGGAATCATTAGATGTCTGATGCTCATTGATTTAAAATAAGCACACTATTATTCTTAATAATGGACATTTCTATTTTTACAGAATGACACATAAATGAAATAAAGGACATTTCCAACACAACTTGAAAACTTTAAAAAGCTTAAAGGGACAGTATGTAGCTTATTTGGCTTTGCACAACAAAACAAAGCAAAAGACCAAAATACAGTCACCTCCTCCTGAGTAAAAGCCTATAGTTGATGTTTAAGCCGGATTTCATTTGTCTATAGTGTTCATTTTTGAGCGAAAACCTCAACTCTACCTCAGACTCTACCTTTAAACCTGTGGTGCTGTGCAAACTACTGTGCGGTACGCTTGTTTGTCTCATGTGTGAATCCGTTGTTATATTATGGGTTGTGCAGACGGACACAAACACTGTGACAGTGACTCACCGGCCTTGCCCTCCCAGGCGAGCCCCAGCACTCCGCTGTAGTCTCTGTTGGTGAGCAGGTAGGACAGACAGAAGTTGCCCCAATTTTTCTCAGAGTACAGACTCAACAGTGTTTCAGGTCCGATATACAAAGGATTCAGACGATCATTTTTATCCTCCTCAGTCATCACCTGGAGACAGAGGGGCACACTGTGAAATCAAATATCTACGAAGGATACAAACAATAACACTGAGAAAGTACGACTACTATTTCAGTCTTCAGTTTAGGGCTGAGAGTCGTTCCTGGTTTGATTCTCAGTGGTAGGAGAAGACATACAGGCACCACCATTGATAATTATCTTAATTAGTGTCTATTTCCATTAAGTGCATGAGTGATTGTCAGGATTAGTGGCTGTATGGAGCCATCGTTGGCATGCATCTGAAATGTGGGACAATAGTGTCGTTGTCCGGGTGCAGGAGGATCTTACACTGAGGGATTTGACTCTGAAGTTGATGAGCTTGATCCCATCAAAGTCCACCTTGTCATAGATGTCATTCACAGCCCGCATGTAGGAGCTCACCTGAAAAAGACATGGGTTTAAATGAGAAAACAGTCTGATTTATCATCATCGGTAATGTCTCCTGTTTCCGATCATTTACTGGTGACTCAGCAGGTTTGGCGACACAATGAACACAATGCCTGGCAGACGGGTTTGACGGTAGATTTATCATTTGACTTGACTCTCATTGAACTGCCTATCCTGTCCTGCCCAAACGTCAGGTAATCTGTGCAGAAAGGTCATCCATCGAGTGTTTCGACTGTGAGTGGCATGGCCGGAGAGGCACGTGCAGACCAGTCACATGCCAGGGCCGGAGAGGAGATCCTCCTGGGAAATTTCCACAGTGTATGTAAATATACCTTGGACTTGTGAGTCTTTAAAAATATAGGTCAGCACTGCAGTGACTGACACCAGCATTTTGTCTATTTACACTCAAAGATCACATCGCGGCATCACTTACACCGTGTTTTCACACCCGGTGCAACAATTATCTGGCACTGAACCAGGGACAACAGCAAGTGTGCGTGTTTGTGATGGAAAGAATCTGAGGAGGGTGAGAGGAGGTGATGAGAGGACGGATGTCAGGAGGAGAGCTGGATAAAAACAACAGCGTAGGTAACGTCTAAGGACGGACTGACTCACTCATTAACTGACCTTGCTTCGACCACTTTAAGGAATGCAATTAAAAAACACAAATGCAAAACAGATTCCATGACAGAAAACACAGAGACCAACTTGTCCTCAATTGAACTTGGCTCAGATCGGTGGAGGATGACTCTAAAATAAGAGAAGAACATCTGTGTGCTGATAACTTTGTATCAGATAAAGAGAGCAATAACAAGCAGTTATTGGTTTTCACTTGCAGGGAATTAAAATGGTGATTATATTGTGATATCATTGTCTGGATAAACTCTGTCAGGACAACATCTCATCCAATGTCCAGGCCTAATTACAAAAGCTTTGAAAAACTCCATCATTGTTGCTCAGCCAATGTAGCTAAAAGAGATAGTTCACCCAAAATTCAAATTTCACTCATTATCTACTCACTTTCATGTCAACTAAGAGCTGTGAGAAGCCCAGACATGAGAAATTGTTCCGGAAAAAATTAAAGAAGTCTATATTTTAAGCTTATTTGTAGCAGAAGCTCTCAGTGTCTCAGTTCACTGCTCTTCCTGTGTCATTGACCGGCAGAACAATTTCTCACGTCGGGGCTTCAATACAAGAGGGACATTACAGACGAGCAGTATGGAGGTATTTGGATGTTTTTTCGTGTGTCTTTTTGGACCAAGAAACCTGGTGTCCATTGACAACCATTATATGGACAAATACTGCTGCACGGACCCCCCCCGTACCTCAGGACTCTGAAAATTCTCACAGCTCTTAGTCGACATGAGGGTGAGTAGATAATGAGTGAAATTTGAATTTTTGGGTGAACTATCCCTTTAATGGACTGAAGTAATACACCTTCACCACAGGTTAGCTGACACTCAAACCAAGATCAAACTCAACTGAAACCTGCTCAGAATTTGTAAATTAACATTCCTCTGAAAATTACACAGGCTGACTCTCATGCATTGGCTCCTCCATTGTGAAGCTCAGACACGGCTGCAGTAATTTCGCTGCCCCAAAAAGCTCAAAGGTCAAGAGCAGAGGACCAAGGGTTAAAAATGTTTGACATGTTTAACGTCATATGCCACCTCACAGAGTGCCCAGAGTCCAGAGAGTGAATTAAACACCAGAGGGAGGCCACTAAATCTTCTAAAACACTTGGGTTGTATTTTTTCAATTTTGTAGAAGCTCTCTAGGAGTCGCCATCAGGCTCCAACTTGGCCTGAGTGATAGTTACAGCTGCTGCTTCATACTGGACAGAGGGGAAGAACAGGAGGTGTTTATGGCTTTGTGCCAGGCCTTTACACCTGGCACAAAACCTTATTTGGCCAAATCTGCCACCATATTCTTGGAGAACAAGAACAATCTAGCTCATTTTGGACCCAAAACTAGAACGAATTGTAACAGAATGTTTTTCACCATACATCATTTCTATGAAGTGTCCAGAACAACATACTAAAAGTCCTAAGAAATCCTAGTTGGGGAAATAATTTGCATCATTATTTACTGTATGAAGTCTATGGGGCCCCAATGCAGCTATTTTTTCCTTTACTCCTATCATAATGAAACTTTACATAATGAAAGTAGACATGAAAAGTAACATTTTTTGTATTACAAGTTTCTTTGAAAATGAATGTGAATATGCAAATGAGCCTTACACTAATCAAATATGCCCAAATAGGCTGATTTTTTTCCTTTACTCCTACCACAATAAAACTTTACACAATAAGTAGACATGAAAGGTAACATTTTTTGCATTACAAGTTTCTTAAGTCCAACCCCAACCCTAACCCCAACCTCAACCCCAACTCTAACCCCAACACAGTAATACAGTAAATAATTATGCAAATTAAACTCATTTCCCCAACTAGGATTTCTTAGGACTATGGTGAAAAACATTCTATTACAATTAGTCTGTCGTAAAACGCTATTTTGCCTGGACTACATGACAGCTGTGTGCATCTGCACAGGGCCTGCAACTGGCCCTGCATTCATCTTGCAGTAGTAACAACAAGTTCATCCCGCAATTGCTTTTAGCCTTCCAGATGACTGAATTAATGTTGAGCCCAAACCTTGCAATCACGTAACCTTTGATCGCAGCACCATGTACCTTGAATGCAGGACACTACATTCAGGGACAGGTTTGCAAACAAAATACTGCTCATAATAATAGCCGAGGACATTATGCTGGGCACTGATGCTTCTGCTGAATTTTCCATTAAAGTAAAGTGCTGAGGCTTTGATACCAGCTTAGGTATCAGCAGCATCTAAGTGATGCACTCTGGTAGGGGGTGGCACACCTGTTTTGACCTTTTCTTTGTGTCAAAGAAGAATCTGAACTTCAAACTTCAGAAAGGTTATGTTTTTAGCAAAAACACTGCATGCTGTAAGATTGTGTGTCTTCATTTTGTTGACAACTTGAGTAGTGCACATCATATTTGAAATAATTTGTCTCATCAAAGTGAAACAAAGGTAGTTTGAGGACAAATCACCTGAGCCACAACAGCTTCCACAGACTTGAACTTCTTGTAGTAGAGGTGGTCAACATGGAGATGGAGCAGGCAGCTGGTCTTGGTCTCATCAACCATCCTTCTGGACCGGCTCGCTGCTGCCTCCTGTGGATGGAGTTGCAGGGACATGAAGAGGGAGTCTGCATGTTGTTGTTGACACAGTGCGGATACAAGCGCTCCTACAGGAGAGGAGGGACTGTGACGGGAACACAACTTGGACGCTCCACAGGGAACAACATCTGTTCAGCCAATTTTATGATCAAACAGTGGAAATGATCTCCACTGGCAGGTATGTAGTTAAAAATGGACACATACCACTGTACAGACATCCACGTTTGACAACAATGGACACTGGGACCTCCACCTTGTTGGTCAAATGTTAGCAACAAACAAAGCACCCAAGGGAGTGATAAGCGGAATAGATTTGGCAGATGTTTTTTCCATGATACCCGATTTTACAATTTTTTTTACAACAAATTCAAGGTCGGTGTCAGTATAGACATAGGTCTTAACTCGCTTTGCTATCTTATTTGTGTTTTACACAATACTCTGTCTGTGTTTTTGCATTCATGTCATTGCTGTTTCTGACTCGACAGGGTAAATAAAAGTGAGTGAATGAATGATGGCCCTCGTGAATGAGGTCACTACAAGTGAGTCAGGCACATTGGTGAACTCCCTCCAAAACATGTTTCCTGGTTAGAGGTTAATGAAACTATAAATAAGCAGGAAATTATGAAGGTTCACTGAGGTGATGTCTGGACTGTCCTACCTCTTTGGGTCTGAGGCTTTGGGTGAGGACGTTTAGATGTTCTGCAGCACAGAATCCATCAGGGCTTATTCGTGGCAGGACTGTATGAAAAAAAACACACAAACACGCTTAAAATACACACACATAAATTCAGAATATGTCACTGACTGTGTCTTATGATTATCATTGACTCAAACACACACGCAGCCAATAAACAATGTGATAGTGACTCATCTGAATGTGGGTGTATTTGTCCCAGATAAAAACGGTCAATAAATAATTGGACAAAGATCAAACAAGGTTGATCTTTGTCCAATCCCACTACTGTTGCTTTTTTTTTTTTTTGGAGCAAACAGGATGTTGTGTAAGATAAATTCACAAATAAATAAAAAAGCACGGTCAGATCTTTAGAAAATAGTTTGTTTGTAGTGAAACTGTTATTATAAAAGTGAGTTTGTTTAACCCGGGGCGATGATCGAGGAGAACATGCTGAATGATTCAACAGCTGGACAGTCACAGGACGACCTGAAACAGCCAAGAACAATACATATTCTCAGGCTATCAAGGTCTGGATGAAGCAGAGATGCAGTAATTTCAAAAAAAACACAGTTGTGCTTTGGTAAAATGTGGGACATGTTTGACAAACAGAGTCATTGTCAGAGGAGACATTAGCTGCACACATTGCCGCCACATTGTGTAATCAGGTGTTTTATATTGAGGTTTTCTGATTTCTTTCTTCACATTTCCAGATAAACCTCCAAGATCAAAGCAAAGTCAGATTTGACATTTATATTATTATTCAACAGTTGCATGAGTTTAAAATTATGTTCCAAGGAATATAGATTTTCTGGAGGCCAAGAATTAAATAATAAGAATTAAATAAGTTTTAAATCCCCACTCTTCCTTCACTAAACAGTCTTGTTAATACTTCAATTAGTCCCCACGGAGCCAAAATGAATTCATCTGGTTAAAGTATTCTGCAGCCTAGATGTTGAAGTAAAGGTATCAACCACCCTGACCAGTATGCCCAGTAACCAGCATGGGCAGAGGCACTGTCACATTCTCAGACACTTTATAAATAGAGGACCTACATTTGGAAATTAGCATAGTGGTGTGGAGTGGAAGCCAGGGGTCAGCCTGTGGAAAATGCTGCGATACCTGGTGGTTTGATTTATCATCGAAAATCATCTTCTGCGCATTCGCAACCTCTCTGAGATGGCTTCCTCGATCAGATTGATGCAGTAATGATGGGATTGCAGTCACGGGAGGATTTGCGTTAGCATAAACTGGCCTGTCGTGTTGCACTGGAAAAGCCAGCGAATTCAACAAAATTGCAAGAAGCCAAAGACTTCATTGCACAAGAGAAGGGTCGGGTTTATAGTGAGGAACTGCAGGGGAATCTGTGCACAAGTTTGGGGTGAACAATGTAAATGTAATGTAAAGTACACAGCTGCAAATGTTTCATAAGCACGCAACAATATTCAAAACAATAGGTCTCACTTGAAGCATGTGGTTATTAGACCCACAAACTATTCCAGTGACATATAGAGAGAAAAATGGCTCCAAATTCCACAGTTACAGTTCAGGCACATGACATAATAATCACTTTCACATGTCGTTTGCAGTAATGAGAGAGTGACAGAATCAGGCAATGTTTTGCCAGTTGACTGGTGACCCATAAGGACTTCAAGGGGAAATGCAAATTGTGTATTTACGTGTGTGTGTGCAACATCCTCCTGCATCAGACTTGAATCTACAGAGAAGAGTCAGAGAGAGAGACTGAGAGAGAGAACACATCATTGGATCACACCATGCTACGAAAGTCCTGCAGCCAATCACAAACCTGCAATCCCTTCTATACATGGCATGAGTGGGGGTGGACCGAGTGGGGGTGGAGGTGGATGTGGAGGCCTAAATGCCGGGCGTCGACCCGCTGACGGAATTATTTCCAGACCTTTACTTGCCTATGGTTGTTTTCTCTCTCTTTGTTTCTCAGCTTCTCACTTTTCGTTGATTAGACAAATGTTTTAGTGCCTGCGCTGCCAAAGTCGCAGACAGAAATGAATAATCTATACTTCAGTCTTTTCCATAATGCAACAAGACAAGAAAATATCAGTGAGTGAACTTAATCCTGTGTTTGTGCCAAAGTCCTTGACGAACGATAAACTGCTGTACGATGGAGAGATTAAAAGGATTTTCCCAAATTAAAAATCAGTGTCACATTTCAGTCAAGACTCACATTCCCAGCAGCTGTTACGACTGAGACCAGCGTAAGAAAACCAAGTCAGAGTCTCCTTCCAGCACAAAGATTTGAATATATACAGTAACATCTATGACAGGCCAGCAGTAAATCACACTCACCCCACACTCACACACTATATTTTCGGCCTCATGTTCTTGCAGGTTGTTTTTAATGCGACAACTTGTTTGCCTTGAAGTTGTTGCCTACAGTAAGTGCCCCGTGAATGACCCTCCACTTCGGCCAAGTGTGCTCCAAGCACCCTTGTAGTTGGCCCATGGTGGTTGGTCTAAGTGCCCTCAAGTGCCACACTGGTTTGTTCAAGTGCAAATTAACCCTGAATCTCAACATTAAACTTAAGCTCTCTCTGCACCAGCACTCACTGAAATCGGTCTTTCTAACCACGAAGCCCCAAAGTTGTTAAAAACAACGCAATTAACACATTTGAATGGAGATTTTCTGTCTCCTGTGGTCCAGATTAATTTACCTCCTCCCCATTTACACTATTAATGAAACCTCTAAACTAAATACTGTTGAGTGCTCATTTAAAGTGAGACGTGTACAGTAAATCCTGTCTTCCATTCATGATTTTCTGTATGTGACTGTAAGGAAGTGTCACAGCTGTTTCTTTAGCTCTAATGATAAAAAACTGCCGCAACTCAGAGTTCAGCCAGAGTACATGTGAAGGCCTTTGAGACAAACTGTTTGTGAAAAACGGGCTATACAAATAAAATTGCCTAAAATCACCTAAACTTGTATAAAGTCTTTCTGTGGCAACAAATTATTATTAAAATAAATAATTTACACGATTGTTGAACTGGAGACTTCAAATATTTGTATAAATGTAAAATCACATAAAATCAAACCATACAAATGCAGTAAGAAAAGACGAAGCGATCAACACAACTTCACCGAATGTAAGTTCAGTTTAAGGAAGCGATTCCCATGTTTCACACGAGTATATTACTCTTGATTTAGTTCAAGGAAGCGAGAGGTTAATCGTTACCCTTTTATAGAGGCAAAACTTCAAAGTCAAGGTCATATGAGTTTGGGTGTAACTATGCAAACACACACACACACACACACACACACACATTTATTGATCATAGTAAAGTGGCCAAGAAAGTTTCTGAAGGTAACGTCCTCATATTGATGATTGCATAACAAACGTGTTTTGGCGACTTACACAAAACAAACACAGACAGTTTTCTGCCAAATACGACAAAGGTTACAATTGTCACAATTACTCTATTACATGCCTGCACTTTAAGTTTTGGGTGTTCATTTGGTCTTTTATTTTGACATAATATTGCTTTACTGTCATGAATTGTGTCTCGGTGAGACATCCATTCCTCGCATAATAGAAATTAGGTATAATCTAATTGTTTTGTTTACTTTTTACTTATGCTCTGAATATAGTATCAATAATACATAATTTTTTATCTTAACATGATAATTAATACATTTTATACATAATTCAAGGGAATGCACATTCACTGTAGCCATCTAGTCTTGCGGGTGGTGTTTGAGACCAGGTGCTCTGATGTCATAAAACTATTTTTGTTGTTAAATGGCTACCTGTCGTGCCCTATGTCCCAGATCTGATAGACCACTAGACATCCTCCATCCCAGGGAACGGGGGGTTCCTCATTCAACTTTGGTAGCATGGAGACGACAACCAGAGGAAGTGGAAATAGACAGGAATGGAAGCATTATGTCAACCCCTCGTGTCCTAATTTACCACTTTGTATGGAGGCATTGATTGTTCATCGAAATATCATCTGCCAGATCTTCCACGGTTTCCTGCAGATACGCAGGCCTGTGAAAGAAAGGATGTCGTCAACTGCAACGTTGCTAAAGTTGTGAAAGGGGCCGAAGGAATGGCAGGAGGCGTGGGGAGGAAGGCAGCCAGGGGAGGAAGGCAGGAGGGGGGGAGTCTGGCACCATTTGTGCTATATTTCCAGGAAAAGCTTTCTTGGAAATAATGTTATACTGATGCATGTGTGCCTGCAGAGCCAGAGGGGGAAAAAAAGACACAGCTACACATGCACACACATTTGTACACACACAAAACATCCTGACAGATCTCAGCGACACCTGCCATCTGGTCAAATCATTCACTGATATAATTTAAAGCCATTTTGTACTTTGTTTTTATCTTTTGTCATAGAAACCATCTCCATGGCCGTCAACCCATGTGATAGCCTACAGTCCTGTTCTCATTTTCTTTTCAGACACTCTCATCCTTGTACAGTTTATCCTCCTCCTTCTGCTCCTCCTCTTCCATCTTCATACCTTCCTCCTTACTTTAGCCCCCTCATCTCCCCTCCTCTTTCAAAAGTCACCCCATCTTCAGCCTATCTTTTCTTTGGCTGGTGCTCAGGGTGGATCCCAACACCCCCCCTCGGCGCTCTAAATAGGCTCTTCTGTTACATTATAACTGGGCTCTTACTACAAGTTAAGGGCACGGTTGGTTCATTGACCTCTAGTGACCTTACTTTAAGATAGAGCTAGGCGATGTAGATGTGTCATGTATGAGCATTAGTGACTGGGGAGAAATGCATTTTACTCTAGTTGTTTGTCTTTCTGTGTGACTGCTAAGAGGGCGCTGAATAAGACCTTTCAGGAAGATCTACTGTTACATGGCATTTCTTTTTGTGCTCTTGCCATCATCGCCAAATGGCCAAGAAAAGATAAGGTTAAGGGGTGTCATTTGGAGATTTTCAGTCAGCAGATGCACATGAAGTTACTGCAGAGCCAAAGGAAGGTTGAAATTTTGTGCCGAGACGACACTTTTTGATAAAGTTTTTTTCATGCAGTGGAAAAATGAAGGAAGTTTTTTTTACCCATGTCGTCTTCGTGGTAGATTATTGAGTGGTGGTCTGTCTGGTTGCTGGTGTATCTATCGACCGGCTCTATGTGATAAGTCCCATTGTCTGTGTGGATGGTTCCCTCAAATTGACCCTGTAACACAGAGCCATGGCAGGCTGAACCATGTTCACCTGCAATGACAGGTCAAGAGAGATGTCAGGGTCACAGAGAGGGGAAAATAGGCACAGATGTGAGATTACTGAGGAGAAACAGACAGACAGAATAAATAGATACGATACTGAGAGAACTGAGAAGATTAGAGGCCATGCTCAGACATCGCAAAGATAGAAGAGGTGAGATATGAGGCAACGGCGACAAAGCAATGAACTTTCTCACTGAGTCCAATCAGATTTGCCTTGTTCTGCAGATTTCAATTAATCAAGAATGTTTGGCCACAAACAGATGTTTACACTAATGTTTCATCCAGATGTTTTGTATAAACCATAGAACCACAAATTGCTGTTGACACTCTGTTATAAATCAATTAGATTTATGTAAAATCATTCAGATTTTCTTGCAAGTTCTACTGTAGGTTTCCTTGTGGTACCCACCTTCCAATAGTCCAGAGTATAAGTGGGAGAGGTCTGCTGATGTGAAACCGTTTTCACTAACCACCATGAAATTTTGGGAAAATGCGGCTGCATTTCGTCTCAAACGCAGACGGAAAGTTCTGAAGGAAAACAAAAACACAAACAGCTGTGGCCATAGCTTTGTACTGTACTGCGGTGAAATGTGTGTAGATCTATCAACAGCAGGTAAATACGTGGACAAATCCCTAACTAATGGTTGACATGTGTTACTGGTTCAGGAACAGGTTTGGAGTAGAAAATGCTTTTGAATGCAATGTTGATGAAACACCATCTCCAGTTAGGGGATCGCACCATTACCTGTGAAAAGCAGTGAAGTCCAGGTGTAATGTGTCTTGCTGAGGTTGTGTCGCTCTTCTGGCTCTTAGGTGCATCTTGTGAAGATTCTCCCTGTCATATGACAAGCCTTCATAATGCTTTATGTATGGACTGATATCACTCACAGCACCTGATAAATAAGGAAACAAACATGTTAGATGATAAAGTTGAGAGCGAGCTCTTGCCCTCTGTATTTATTGTTTCATTGCAGCAGCTGATGCAAAATCTCCAATCATAAAATTTGATAACTATAAAGATCCTTACTTGTCATTACAAGCCACACTAAATGAACAAATAGTCAAGAAATGGACAGACATTGGACTTCATGACCACTTTAGAAGTCGTCTTCACTTCACTTTCATGACAGTTTACAATACTGGTATAATATGAATGAAACGTAGTTTTGCAGTCATACATGCAAAACTGCCTGAATGGTCAATCTTCTATTCTACCTTATCTGAGCTAACACTAAGTTGACATATGTTTTGTGCATATTTCTTGTTAGACTTCAGGTTGTGCGCCTGAGTCTCTCATTGGGCAACATAACTGCCTCATCTTTCAGAGATAACTATCCAAATTAAGTTTCATTTGGTGCTGCTCTGTTGTTGTGTTTAATTTTTGCCATCCATGGAGCCTCAACATGTATTATTAAAAACAAAAAAACAAAAAAATATTCCTATCTATCACATATTCACTCAAAAATAGGAAACATGATTCACCATGTTGCAGAGGAACTTAAACAGTCGTGCAGATAGAAAAATTTAAAACCTTTTTCTTTGTTTTGACTGATTGTTCAAAGTGAATGGTCAGCAAAAACCACCATCATAGCAGCCTACCAAGTAAAACCACTCATTACACTCCAGAGAAAGCTTTGGTGAAATGCATGCCCTGTCCTGTTCAAGGTGTTATTACTTTCTCGCTGTGGGCCCCTCCTGAGTGAATCATACATACTTAAACCTTTAATAAACAGATGTAGCCTAGACCACTAATCATAACACAAATTCAAACACTCGACCACATCACTGTCAGATTTTGCATTAGGGGCTTCTGTTCGCTGGGAGGACAGGTTGAGACATGCCTGAGCAGAGAAGAGGTCAGTCCAGCTGAAAACTGCATATTCACACATACACACACTGAGATGGTGTGACCCAGACAGAGAGTGTCAAAACCACATACTTATTCAGGGCGCAGTGCGAGGAAAGACCTCTACACACACACAAACACACCAACACACACACATATACACACTAATCTTCACATTCCACTACCACACTACCTGTAATCCATTCACGGCAGTCGACCAACACCAACAGCAGCCAGTAGTGTTGAACCCCCATGTCTCCTCATTGGTGTGTTTTTTTTGTTTTGTATTTTTCTTCGTCCCTTACCGTCTTCTCTTTCTACTCCTTTACTCACTTCTGTCTCTCTTTCACATCCCTTCTTTCTCTTTACCTCTCTCTTCAACAGTTTCAATCCTGTGGTCCTGCACTGGAATGTCACTGATGGAGGTTCAAGCCAGAACTCGGCATGGAGGTACGAGCACTGACAGTGAAGAGGCATATTCAGACTTGTTTGCAAGAAAGTCATGAGTTGACTGAGCCTATCTGTGCAGTTAAAGGAGGGGTTTAGGATGGAGATGTATGAAGATTACTTAATTGAAAAAAAGGAAGAATGTTTAGCTGCCATTAAAACTGAGTCAGTTTTATATAGGAATCTAATTTGAAGTATGAGCCTATTAAAGACACGCTTAGCACATTAGCATGTTAACATTTCATGCAACTCCTTTTGATGTGCATGAACTTTATTCTGTGGTGGTTTTGTATTGCAGTCAAAGGTGAATTAGCTTCAAGGTTTAATGTAAAAAGGATTAAGGAAGGGGACGCTGTGGGCTGAGGGGGGCACCGACAAGACCAGCTGGAGATGTAGCTTGAATGAGGGCTGGCTGGGTGGGTGGTTGGCACGTGAACACTGGCAAAAGGCGGGCAGTGGAGTAAGCTATACTGGGCAGTGGCACAGGCGAACTCTGGTTAGTAAACAAGCTTTAAAAGGAACAACAACCATTTAGCCCCTGGAGATTTACTCAGGGAAGAAAAGTGGCCAAGAGCAGACTCACATGATCGGAGGAAGAGTGCAGAGAAAGCAGGGGACCCTTGAAGTTTGATGAGATGATTGGCTGCAGGTGTGGAGCGGAGCCAGGAGAGTGAAGCCACGCCCACACACATACTGTACAGACACAACAAAGGAGGAAGAGATATATGGGAAAACAGACGAATGCATAAAAAAACACAATAAACTAGAGTCTATAGGCCGAACTGGACCAAAGATAATGCCGACAATGTACCGGTCCATCCTGTGGACAGACACTGAGATGTTTAATTGGCTATAGGTGAAAACTTTGTGGTAAACAATCCAGTAGTTGAAGATCTTGCCACCCTTTGAGTGAAACTGTGAGGTTAACTAAAAATCTGAAATAGAGTTAGGACATCACGTCATTGATAATAAATGTCAAACCGTGAAGTCTAATTAACTTTGTCTTTACCCTTAAAAGGAGAGTGTCTCCCACGCGTCTTATTATAGGCCTGCATGGTCAAGAAAGCACTAAAATGGTTGGAAATATGAGAAGGAAGCAATCATCTATGAGTCACACTGGGTTAGAGGTGTCTCTAAACAAAGGGTGACACTTTTAGAACATTTTTAGGAACAATAAAATGTGAAGAGGAAATGTGACGCTGTCTGACCTGGAAATAAGATAAAGGTTTTTCTATGAAAATAATAAAGGCCATCCGTGTAGGTACTTCTGAGAAATCACACTGAGATCATTACATGAATTCATCACATCAATTATCATGTGTTTCCTTCCCCTGTTGAATAACCTCTGCTGTATTACATAAGAAATGGACACCAGTACAGTATATATTTCCTTGGTGGGATAATGTGTTGCAGCAGTTCAGTGGCCCCCAGGATATACTTTTCAGATAGTTACAGTCATGCTATATGGCGGGGAGAAAGCTAAAGCCATGCCAACAATATCACCAAGGCAGGAGACACACACACACATTCACACATTCCTGCAGAATCTACTATGAAAAATCTGATGAATGGACTAAAAACATATTTTCTGCTGGGTAAAAATAGCTACGCCAAGATCTTTACAACAGTAAGAATCTGGCACATTGTGTTTGAACAACTACCGAACCGATTTATTGTCCTTGAAAATGGTCTCTTAACCACTAGACAGTATTTTCTGGAGACCAGCTGGTGCTAAAGATTTAGGGCCAATAGACTGATAAAACACATAATCCAATCATTATAAAGAATGTACACAACCGAGGTGAAGCCAACACACGACTGAGAGGAAACTGTTCTTTAAGTTGTGTTCTCATTAGCTTTCAGGTACTCCTGCAAGTCTTCCCAAGGTTTATAGCATGAGAAATGAAGAGATGAGCAAAAAATCTGCCTTGATTTAAGAGGTTATGTCTGTTTTATGTCTGGGAGTCTCTCTTTTTTCTTTGAAGTTGTCCAACTATGCCGCTCCTCTCTGATCCTATTTGGGTTGAAGGGATTGGGACCTTACCTCTGATGCATAAGGCCCGACCGTCATTAAGACGGTGATGACATAACATTTATTACATATGTCATGTCTTAGCTGGGCCATGTCCAGCTGGATGAACCTAATGGGTGTCACACTTGAGGAGCTGCAGAAAGGTTCCTGCATGGCCAAAGACACTCACTTCACCACTAACTTACTCACAGGTCAGAGTTTCACAGCCTGGTTTGGAGCTTAACCTCCCCCCATCCTTTAATCATTCACTGACCGCCTCCTCCAGAAACCTCCTGCTTCACTCTCATTGGCCAAGAAGGGATCACCCGGATCGCACCCATGACATCACACACTCGGACACGCCCATGAGTACAGGCTTGCACAAATATGCACACACACATACATTTGCACCCTTGATAAAATGAAGTGTAACTTAACACTGTTGCCTTTTTAAGAGGTTTTGCATTTGAACCTATGCATAAAAATAAAATGGAAATCTCAAAACATCAGAGTAGCAGTTTTACACTAAACACCTGTGCAACCTTTATGGGTACAAAAGACCCCTTTGTGGAACCATTACCTTTCCTGTCATTACCCTTTTTTTTCCAAGTGTGGAGAGGTTACTCTAGGACATTGACTTGAAATGGCGAGGTAACTGAAACATAAGATCTCTCTCGTGAAATGTGATTTCAGTGTAGCATTTTAAATTCTGGTGCCATCACTGCATTACTTGTGGCATTCAGAAAAGCTACAGTATCTGGACAAGCGTTAAGAAGTTAAAACTATGTTCATTTCCCATGCATTTCCCACACGATTAGATCTCAGTTCTTGTTAGATTAACTTCAAACTATGCACGTAAAGAAAAAGAAATTATTTTCAGGCCGCGCTACTGCAACCGATCCTTTCAGTTCTGGGAAAATGTCCACATTTAGACCCTCTGCTCTGCATTCAAGAGCGGGAAGATTTTTTTCCTTTGGGTCTTATATGATGAGAAGTTCTCACTGCGGGACTGACATGTTTTGATGGGGGGGGTTTCTGGTTGCCTTTGAGGCTAATTCAAACCAACACTACACATGACATCCAATCTGACCTCTACAAATGTCTGGTATTTAGTGCCAGACAAAAGATCATGGGATAATTAGTGCGACTGCAGACCCTTAGCAGGTTTCCTTGGCTCTCTGAGGGTTCATAGGCTATGGGAATTATCAAATCACATCTTTCTGCTGACATAGCCAACTGTGAACCACTTCACAGACCTGACCCACTTCACAAAGGGCCACAGCTTACCCTCTCTTCATGCCTGGGCACCGCACAATATCCAGCCTGTGTCACACTCCATAATGAGTGCATTGTATTCCAGGCGTTGACATAGATCTGAGCTGAACAAATAGGCAAGCTGCCATCCATCTCTATTTATTGATGCATCTGATGCCGTTGCCTCAACTCTGATAGCTGAGACAGGGACATTCAGAACATGCATGGACTAATTGCATATTTTTCCATCACACTAATCAATTTATTCTGAATGCATAACGGTGAACAATTGTCACTTGTATACTGATTGTGACTGTGATAGTTATATATACATATAAAAATCATTACATTCAGTTTAATGTAATCATGGGCAATAAATAAGGTTGTTGACAGATATAGTCCCCTGCAAGTACTTTAAATAGCATTTATATTGCAAATTACATGACTGTTATTTACTTGTTGCAGATAATGAAAAAGATCTGGGGATCATTTGAAGGCAAACTTATCATAATAACAGCAAAATTCACTCAGGTGCCAGCTCTCAGTTTCAGAGCAAACTGCAATCGCATTCAATGGAAGTATTAAACTTTTACTTTTTCAATCTACTTGCAATGCAATGACGCCCTCTACAGGAAGACCCCCAAAATTAAAATTAAACACCATGGAGCTGCATTGGATCTATTTTTGTTTCTTTGTTTGTTTTTTTATGCATAGTCTGCCTTTATTTTTTGTTTTTAATTTATTTCGTTATTTGTGAAACTGTGATGGTTGCAAACTGTGGATCATTTCATCACAGTTACATTCTACAGCCACAATAACCCAATGCCACAGTACAACATAGTTATGATGATGCAGATGAATAACATCAAGATGAAAATGAGAGACAGTTACAAAGCTGTGTCTAAGACACCACACAGTGGTTAACACTGTGCAAATATTGTGCAGTTATCTTTGTTTGCTGATATTCAGTAACACTGACCAATGTTGCATTCAGTAGTATATCAAATATTTGAATATCTTGTTGTAATGAGAAGATTCACAGTAGATGTTTCTGGCTCACAGACCCACCTTGAATAAATCTCATTCTTTTCCATCTAAGGTCCAAGGTTGTGACGTTAAATTACCCAAAACAAGAAGTCAGACAAGGTCTTTTGGACAGAAGATTACAGAACAACTATAGGGTCTATCAGTAAAGATAGGAACAGTCTCTGCCCACTGAATTAACATTGAGATAAAGTGTACTTAATATGGCTCTGAAGGAAAGAAAATACTGATACTAAAAAAACAACCTTGACATATGGCCGATGCAAGCTGGTGATGTTGATATATCTGACTTCAGGATACGGTCCTAAAAGGTCTCCAAACAGGGATTTTTCAGGAAATTCCTAAAATGTTTCCACATTAAAAGATCATGAGTTTTGTGGTGCACAGCAAAGAGCAGCGGCAATAATATTGATAAATATGTACTTAAGTTATCTGCCAAAGAAAAAACTTAGTGTGCCATTATGCAATACCCCACCTGCCTACATGATCTGGAACAAATGGCTCAGTGTCAATGATACTTTGGTCAGTAGACTGCGTCAGTAAAGAGAGTTTTCTCTTGCAGAGCCAGAAGAGAGGATTTCTGTACTGCATGCTGGCACATAGACTCAACCCTAGGCCTATATAAAACAAGAAAAATGTAACAGTGCATCAACTTTCAGATCATTTTCTCCTTGGTTTGTATCTTAATTTAACTTGACCACAGTCTATGCAACCAGAACAGTTTTAAAGATGCTGTCATCACTAAATTTTGTACACATGAAAGCACTTTCAGCACTTTTTAAACTCAAACAACAGTTGGTGCAACTGACTTTGACATGTGTGAGTGAAAACAGACCTTGACAAACAACAAAGTTTTCAAAGTTTTCTTGTCTAATCTTATAAACACCAAAAAGGAAACAAACAAATGAAAGAGGAATGAAAAGTTTGCTCAAAATCCAAACACTGTGATCCCAGTTTATGGCGCCACCAACAGGAAAATATTACAGTTCAAGCATACAACTGGAGTAACAGATGTATAGTCAGAGAAACACTTGTGTACAGGAAACTTTCTGTTGCATTAACCTCTTAGATTTCTATGTCAAAACATCTTCCATGAAAAAGGTCAATCAGTTTTATCCAGTGCTCCCTACTTGGCATGAGGAAGGTCAGTGGCACAGTGATGTTGCTGTGAATGAATGTTTCTCTGAGCAAACATCACTATCATGTTTGTACAGTGTGTTGGTAAAAAAAAAAAAAAGAAAGAAAGAAAGAAAAAAAGTAAGTGATATTTGCAACTTCACTTTTAAAGAGGAAAGCTTCAATTGGATAATCTCAGTCAAACGAAGAGTTACCGGTATGTATTTCTCATTTGCTTTTTTAAAAGTTGTTTTACTCATTTAACTGTTGCAATCCCAGACAACCCTCCCACTTATCCTGCACCCGCCCCATGTCTAGAGGCTATAGTCCTCGCTGCAGGCGGCCCCGGTTCGAGTCCCGCGCCAGACGGCCCTGTCCTGCGTGATGTCCCCCCCCACCTGCCTCCCATTTCCTGTCACACTCTGAACTGTCCTATCTAATAAAGGCATGAAAAAGCCAAAAAAATATGCTTAAAAAAAAAGACTCTGGAAAATAAACATTGAACTAAACAATGTATTTATCTGACGGAAGAGCAAAAATGTGGAGGTCAAATCAAGGAAACAAGGCACAACCAAATATAACTGCAACCACAAACACTCTGATTTTAAACAAGCGTGTTTAATATTGGACCTGTTTGTGCCAGAAATGTCTCATGTAAACTTACAGTAATTTGTTCAGGCTTTAATTCCAGTTGCAGCAAAAGGATCCAAAGGAAGAGGAGTCAGGGCTTAGACTAGTGCACCTCCTCTTGGTAACTGTAATGTTCTTCAAGCCCAGAAGGGGGAGCTGCTCACAAACTTGTATAATACAAGTGACGGCACCTTCTTAGCTGTGGAGCAATGAGGAGAGGAGAGGGACACCTCTACACCACGAGAAAGCAGCAAAACTTCCTCTCAGGGACAGAGGGAGAATGGGTGTGACTCAGCACTGCAGAGGTAGACACAAAAAAATGCAATCACCATCCCAAAGCATCACAAACCATTTTAGTCAAGTTTGTTTCATAACACTTATGAACACATGCATGGGAAAATGGAGGACACATTGTAACAGCCATATGCATCCCATAAAAGAACGTGTGTCTGCGTGTCTCCTCATTTGTTTATACTGCTGATGACAAATGACCTCCTTCTATCAGTCTCTAAATGAAGCCATATGTTCAACAGTATGTGGGTGAGCTAAAGGGACCTGTTCTCAGCCAACCACACACACGCACGCACGCACGTACACACATTCTGCATGCATTGCTCTTTCTCTCTCACACTCTCTTTCTACTTCGCCAGCAGCACCGATGTGTAATTTATACGCAAGTCTAATGTGTTTTTCATTGTTGAACGGATATCAAGCTGTTCTAACATGTGCAACGCTACAGTGACCAATGGTGAGAGATGTAAGAAAATGTTAGACAGGAGCTAAATGGGGGAAAAAATGTATTAATAAATAGTAGAAGCGGGAAATGGGAAGGAAATGGTGCCGTAGAGAGAGGTATGAGATTTTAGAGTTAGTCAGTAGTTACTCCTCTGGTCTGACGTGGGTGGGGGTGGGAAGTGCAGTCCCACATTGGGAAACCCAGGAGGAAGACATTTCAGGCGAGGCTGGGTGGGGTGATGTCCAGGTTGCTGCAGGGCAGGAAGGAAGGGGCAGCCAGGCAGCAGTCACAAACTGAAGGCTGCGTGACTGTGGTCTGCTGCACATTTTGGGGGAAAGTCTCCTCTTGCACCAGTTATCAGGACTGTAGTCTTTAATGTGAGCAGCCAGTGGAGGGAGCACAGGAGGGGGGTGAGAACAGAGTTTTAGGGGGAGGTTAGAGTCGAGCCAGGCTGCACTGTAAAAGGATGAGTTGCTGGGGATGGAGGGAGTGAAGTTCAGCCAAGAGGGAGTTACAGTAAAGACCAGAGTCTGGATAAAGAGCTTGACTCAGAATGTGGAAGTGCACCAGATGTTAGATTTGGTCCAGTTCGTGTGAGATTTTGCAGAAGCAAATGATTCTCACCCAGTCTTCCCCTCCTCACTGTCTTGTCTTGTCTTGTTTCTGTTTCATTTCTAATCCAGGAACGGTGCTCATCGCTCACAGTGACCTTTGACCCCTCATGACTTGTGTTGGCAGCAGCAGCACATCTTGGTTCACTCAGCTGGGCTGTGCTGGCAGCTAGCAGCACCATATCAGCAGAATGGCTGTTGGATAACGTCATGCATTCTTCCTGCATGTGCCCTCTAAGTGTAGCACCTAGATAACCTCAGCAATACAGTTTGGTTTAAATGGTTGCAGCTTTGCCCTTGGATAGTTCACCATTTAGGCTGAGATACGGTCTGGTTTTATACAGTGTACTCACTCAAAACAAATAGGAAAGTACATTTTCTATATGCACAAAGTTTACAGTTTGCAGCATGAAATGTACAAAGCTGCACTATGTTTTTATATGAACGCTGGGCCTGGTGGCTTTGTGTGATGTGGCGTTGCATGCACCGACACAACTCATAGAGAATTATTGCCAAACTCTGCAGCTCCGCTCAGCTCTACAGCACTTTATGGCCTGTTTTAGCTAATTGTTTTGGTTTTATGGCCCACAGCTTTACTGCCTCGCTTCAGCCCCACCAACCTGGTCTACAGCGGCAGCTGCTGCTGTAGCTGTTTTTAGAAAAAAAAAACACATTTTGTGCTATTTACAGTACACCATAACAGGCAGATAAAGTGAGTGATTAACATCAGAAGAATTAGCCTAATTTGGTGGAATCCAAAAAGACAATACTGGACTTACATCCATCAGGTGACCAGAAATAGGACTCCAGATCATGATAATACCACTCCATGTCTGCTGGATGTGTAACTAATATGCTGTTTGCTCACATATTGACCATGTCGACCTTACAACATGCAAAGGTGACATGCAGATGGTTGTATTTGCGCTGTTCCTCTGAATTCATACATTCATGGATTCCAGCTCATTTGTTGGCACATTACAGTGAAGTAGCCTCGAGTTAGATGTTGATCCAGTGTAGAGTCATGGTGGCCTGACTGTTTCTTCACGGTGACAACGCTAATTCATGCAGTTAATTATCAGGAGTGCTCCATTAGTTTTGCATCACTTTAACATGCGTTACTAAAAAAACTTATGAGAGTTTTTAAACAGCAATATAAACAGGAAATAAAGCATAAAAAAACATACAGCTCTGCAAATATTTATGTTCTGAGCTATGATGACAGATGAAGTCATTCACTCATCATCGAAAAATTAATCAATTTCCTGTCTGTTAGTATGTCCTCAGCCCAGAGAGCCCTCCCCTCTGTCAGTAGAGAAGGCCTACAGTGTATTTCCCCCTCACCCTGTCATGCTCGCTCTCATGAATGACTGTGATGAGGTGATAAACGCTCTGAATAACTGGTGGAAGACATGCTCTCATTACAGCCATTCAACCACAGGGATCTTTATTTATACATCGTCTATGAGCGATGCCAAAGAGGCAAATGCTAAGCCAGATAAGAGAGGGTGTGATGAAGCAGCGCCAAAACAGACACACACACACACACACATACACAATATTTGTTGATGGCAAAGGCAATAAAGGGAACCAAGGGTTGAGTTGACATGTTGTCGTGGACTCACTGAGGCAGCACCAGGAGCTGGAGTCACACAACATATTGTTTGTGAGGGCAACAAACACGCACACATGCACATCTTCATCCACATCATCCGGTTTATCAGAAAATGCTTCCTCTACGTATTAGATATGAAGGAAGTATCCTCACATCGCAAGTTAATGTTTGTACACACAATTACATCTCTTAGTAACATGTATCTGACAGTTTAAACAATTAAATCAACCGTGCAACCACACACACACACAAACCTTATACACATGATGTCAAGTGACAATGTCTGTAATTTACCAAAATGAGCTACAACCTACATCAAAGTTTGGAACTTGTGTAATCCTCTTGACAATACACAAGAATTTCCCATAATGACTTGGCCTGTGGGTGCATCTTGTTTTTACAATTGCTCAAGATAATTTTCCCATGAGGGGGAAATGGCATGGGGTCTATTTCCCACACTGCTCTTCTCTTAATGTGACTTCATGAAAGCTGAGGGACATGAAAGTCCATCATCTCTGAGCTGCTTGTCACCGTCTCTGCCATAAAGATGCAGTCATGACCCGCACGCCCTGATAATAGTGAAATGGTATGAAAATGTGAGTTACAGCCAAACCCATGTCTCATGAAAATGGCTGCACTCATAACGGATTAAAATAGACGACTTTAAGTTTTGTCTCTGATTTAAAAGTATTTGAATTTTGTTACTGTTTCACTTTTTCATAAAGTCTTTCCACATCCACAGCTTCCACCCTGCTTTTCCCCCCCATCTCTTTCTGTAGCTTTAAATGTGACTATATCTTAGCGTATTCCCTGGTGAGAAGAGTTTTGGGGAGTTTTTTACCTTAAAAGGCCATGTGGAGTGGAGAGCTGGTTTCCTGTGGGAGGGCTTTCCTCTCTCTGACTCGGAGCTGGAGGCCTGGCCCATCCTCATCCTCTCTCACCCTGACCGCTTTAGTCACTCCCACTTACACACACACATACACGCCTTCCTTTTTCCACTCCCAGAAAAGTGGCAAAATCCAACCATGGCCAGATGTGTGTGCGTGTGCGTGTGCGTGCGTGTGTGTGTGTGTATGTGTATAATCTACACTGACCTCCTTACTTAACAGGAGGTGAAAACACGGTCGCACAGGAAAAAGGGTAATGGGAGAGACAAAAAAGTAAGGACGGTATAGGCAGGAGAAGGAAGTGGGAAAGAAAGGAAAAGGGTGTCAGGAATTAAAGTGTGGGAGGAGGACCCAGGAGGAAAAAAGAGAGGAGAAGTGTGGAGCGGTGATAATGAACGCAACTGTGTGGGATCATTTGAGGCTGAAGGCACAGAGGAATGCCTCGGCTCCCAGCATCCTGTCTGTCAACAGTCGGTGTGTCAGTTCGCCTCTCAGTCAGTCAGATAGTAACTGAGTCAGAGAGATGTTGTCCTTATAAGGACTGAAGACCAGGCAGCACTGATGATGAACCACGGGCCAGAGCTACAGCTGCTGGTGTGTCACCAGCATGTTGGAATCATAACTATCACACACTGTACCAGCCCGACTTTCTCTATCTCGGTCCCTTTGTCTATGTAAACTCAGCCTCGCTTTCATAAGTCGAAGTGTGATGTGTCTCTGTTTCTGTCTGTGTTTTAAAAAAAGTTGACTTTAGCCATTTTATATTTTTGTCCCTTTGTGGCTGCTGTATGTGACATAATGATTGTAATAATGATTCCTTAAAGGGACAACGAGGAGTTTTGGAAAAGCAAAGTGTTTTCCATACTACATTTATGAGCCTCCGCGCGCACTGTAGAATTCTTCGACCGGCGCAAGATGGACTCATGTTTTCATTCATCAATAATTAAAGTCAGAGGTTCAAAGAGGTTTGGTTACTGTCGTAGTTCCGACCATAACGCCGCCGAATCGCCGTTATTCTCATTCGCCTCCGTGAAACCGAAAGTAAGGATAATGATAGAGACACAACGATATATTGATCGAAAATGGAGCCATTAACAAGTGTGGGTAGCGTAGATTCATCCACATTAACGTGAGACTGTTTTATAACCGAACAGAAACTCCTCGTTGGCCCTTTAACCTTTGTAGCCCCTTTAAAAGCAAGAGTTTCTGTGGTTCAATATAAAATGGAAACTCACAGGAACAAAAGGAGAAAATTTCACTTATGAACCATCATGGGTTGTACTGTTGAAATTTACAGAGGATAAAAAAAAAATGAAGCTGATTCATTTGTATTATTAAGAACAAATGATCAAATCAATTCCTCATTCATCTCTGTGTGTCATCTCTCTGTCTGTCCCTGTCTCCGTCTGTTCTGTTCTTCCCACAGGTGACGTGTCCTTCAAACATCAGTCTGGGAAGTTCTTACTTAATGAGTCTGTTGCATAATGAGAAATTCACTGGTAGTGGATTATAATTTGTTAAAAACCTAATGAATCCAAATCGGTGGTAGCCTTGATGTTTCATAAATACGACGACCATAAGGTCTCAGACTGATCTGGTTTAGGCCACAGTGCCTTTAGAGACGTAAAGTTAGACATGTGGCATGCAGCAAAACACGTCTCGCTCCCTGATCTCAACTCTTCGTATGTGAGCAATCAGATTCTTGTTTGTGCACGCTGATTTAATTCTCTCTATCTGAACCTGACCTACAGGTTTAAGCGTCCAGGTGGCCCGACAACAACTCTCCGCCAGCAGACTGACTTATTGTTTGATGATTACAGACCCAATACATAGAAAGTATTTATGTTAATGTGGTGGAAATAATAGGGAGCAGTCACAAACAGGCTATAGCCTCCGCCCTTTGCGACAGTCTTAACGGCTTCTGGTACAGCGGCTTTGTATATTTCCAAGCACATTTTCAGATTTTATGAGTTAGGTGAAATTGTGAAATGTGCATTTTATGACATCACCTCTCGTAAGCCTGTGTGTATGTGTTTGTGATTTCACCCTCACCGGAGTTACCACCACCAGTGACGTCCCTCCCTTGCCCCGAAGCACAGCGTAGTTCAGACACGCAGACTCACTGCTCATTGGTTAGTTGTGATCTAAACATCTGTGAAATACCTGTGAATAGGGCGTGTGTGTGTACGGATGAGTGAGGGTGGGGGGTCATGACGTCACCTCAGGCAGCACAGAAGCTTGTAGTCATACAGGAAACATTTGCTTCTGCTTGTACAGACAAAAAGTTATGGCGGAGATGTGCCTCACTGTCGGTGTGTATGTGTGTGTACACGACTGTGAGTGTGTGTGTCACCAAAGTCCAGGTGGTGTCCTGTCTAGTGAGTGAGTCATAAGGTATGTTTCCACCCTAAAGCCACAGAAGTTCACACAAACATACAGTATATGCCCACAATGTTCAACAGGGAGGACCACAGTTTGACGATACCATCGCTCTCCATGCAGCTGTATCCAGGACACCGGTTCTCTGCCTCTTCCCTCATCTTCTCCACTGTGCCCTGTTCTCCATCATAAATCAAAAACATACACTGCCACTGGTTACTCAACTTGCATTTGCAAAATATCTTCATGTTTAGTCTGGGCCCCTCCGCAGCATTTCTGTGGCCGAGCAGCAGTAAGGGAAAGCATACTTGGAACATCAGGGGAGGATATTGAAAACACTCAATTACACTCTTGAATTACTTGCTGAGAGGCTGTGTGGAAGATGGCAGCGTTCATACAGTGACAGTGTCCAGGAGACTTACAGCTGCAGCTTCACAGAGCAGAGAGCTGCTGCCGGTGCAGTTTACTTTCTCAATGGAGGAGATGTTTTCAATGGACTTTATGTCCAAGCTGTCAGATCACTTATTTTGTTGCATTAAGTTGTGTTCTATGTTTATAATTTCCGATGAAGGGATTTTATGGTGGGATTTTTGTTTCTCATCTAAATCATAGATTTAATGGCACATGATGTCAAAGCGTTAAAGGGAAAATATAGGGCTAAAAATGACTAGAAATGTTTGTGCTTAATTCAGGCAGATAGAAAACAGGCGGTAAAGAGTCTAATATAAAATCCAGCTGGCTTTTTCCAGATCCGTAAATCCGGTTCAGTATCCCAATGTCAAGAAAAACTGAATAACCCACCCACTAACCACTGGCTTTTATTGTCTTGGCAGCTGCACATCACCAGTCTAACTAATCTGGTTAGTCAAAAATCAAGCTCTCAAATACTGCTGATGTTTGCAACGGGGAGTTTCGCTGCGGCAGAGACATTTTACAACATTTGTACTCTGTATTCGCCTGATCCTGACAGTATGTGAAGCCATCGCTCTTGTTTTCATTGTGAAGCACACTGAGGCTGCAGCAGCCAAACAACAACAATACGAAGCCCTTCCTCCCCACATAACTACATTGTTGTTCAAGCTGCAGTCACAGTTGAAAGGCTGCCAGACACCAACTCACAGTTGATTATGAACCACAAGCTGTTCCACTAAGATCACCTGTCTGTCCAGAAAACATGTGTCTCTTCATCCTGTGTGTTTTTTCCCTCTGGCTGATACTTCCTGTTCCACAGGAGGAGGAGGAGCATCTCAGTTAGGGATCACTTTACTCACATCAGCAGCTGATGGTGAAGGTGTTCGGTAACTTATTGCACTGTCTTACTGATAATTCACAATTAGCACATTCTTGCGTGAAATTAGGCGTCTGATATGTCAACATGCCTTTTTGACATGGTAAAACTCCCTTTGGCAAACGTCAGAAGTATTTGAGAGCTTGTTCTTTTGATCCATAAATAGACTTTAGATTTACCAGAGTGGTTTTACTAGTTAGATTAGTGACACTGCAGCTTCTCCAATGGTTTAAACTATGAAACATAGTCTTCTTGAAAAGTGGAGCTTTTCACATCACTTAATTTTAAGCGTTTGCCTTTTCTAGTTATTGAGATTATAGGGACATTTTCAATTATTCCTGCTAAAAAACAAAGTTCCCCATATAGGGGAACCACTGCATTAGGCATGAAAGAATATAGTCAGCAGAAGCTGGCCCACAGCCTGTAAAAACCATGTTTTTATGACCCAAACACAGCCCAAACACTACTCAAATAAACAACTAAACATCAATTCATGAAGCACCTCTGTGTGGACCCAGTCGCCACATTTCTGGCTCATATAGCCTACTAGCTACTGTAGGCTACATTATGCAAAACACATCAGCTACCGCTCACATGAAAGAGCCGGGCTACAAAGATTGGAACGGTAGGCTACACACAATACATCCAGGGCTACCTAGCACCCGCGGCTAAAACACAGAAGCTACACAGAAGCACGGCAGAGCAGAGAGAGAAGACAACAACGAGCAAAGGCGAGCACAGACACTGCTTGGCCAGAACATGGTTGTAAATGTTCTCTTACCTTTGCTGTTTTGCTGTGAAAAGTTTGTTTTATGAGTAAATCCCATAGACTGTAAAAAGAAAATAAATCCACAATGTTTCCAGTTGAACTTTGACCGGTGTTACATCTAAATCGGTCCGGGCGGACTTTAGAACCTTTACGAGCGCACTTTTTTTTTCTTCTGTTCTTTAAGAGCGCGCATACAACAGCCTGCACGCATGTGTTTCGTGTTGCTATGTGTTGTATTTATTCCGTTTTTACCGGAGTTACGGTGTCTACAAAGCATCAGTGGCTCAGCTGACAGGGACAGCTATCGGCGGCAGGTAAGCTAACTGCGGTAGCTATGCTAACATCAGGACGTCAGCTGTTAAAACCCTCCCTTAAAGTTAAACAGGTAACCGTTAGCCCGGCTAATATATGATAACCATGTCTAATTACAAAAAGTCAGCATAAATAGTAATATCATTGTTTTATTATACAAACATCAGATTAGTCCAAACTGGAGATATTTTGACATGAAAAAATGGAAACCGTTTATTGAGTCACTGAGTTATTAAAGTTATCAATCATATCAACCACGCTGCAGAGATAGAGCCAGAGTCTCTGGCTTAACTGCACCCAAATAAACTGCTCTCAGTGCAGATTTACGCAGAGGGACACAGAGGGCCTTAGAAAGTTGCTATTTAGTCTATTTAGTTTGATTCTTTTTCAGTTAGTTTATGCAAATTGTGTGAAAATAAAGATTAAATGGTTTATAGTGGCAGGTGGTTCCAGGCTGTGCCAAAAATTGACATTTTGGAAAGCTCCCTTTTTATTTCCTATTTGATTTACCAATGCAATTAGTGTCCAACTTGTAGCTACAATGAAAATTGAAAAAGGAAGTCGAGAGCTGGAGCCAGCCTACAAAGTAAAAGCATGTTGGCTAAATTTACACATCTTGGCAATTTCTCATTTTTTCCCTTTACTATGACACAAATAGACCTTGTGGTTGCAGAAATATACTCATTGCATTATGGATATGCAATTTTCGAGAAAAGGCCTAGAAAATAGGCTTGGTTTTTAACACGTATAAAGTCCTCATCAGTTTCAAATTTCTATTATAGCTGCTGCGCAGCAATGGGTCGTGTCCGGGCAAATTTTGCACAAGAAACAGGAAGACAGGTTAATTGACCTTGGAATGTTCAATCATGGGGATTCAACCTCTGGAGCTAAAGACTGTTGTCTATCGCACTGAGCTAATTGTCAGTGGCAGCCAGAGTCTCAAATTGAGTAAACCATTCACTGTTGTGCAGGCAACGTTTCTGAGGTAAAATTCTGATGTTTGTGTCAAGCAAACTGCTATGAGTCTAAGATTTTGTTCAAAGACTATCTGGTATATTGATTTACTTACTGAGAGGGACACAGAGGGCTAATTATCTGGAAGTGAGACATGGTGTGTGTCTTCTCAAACAGACTCATAGAGTCCGCGTCCGGGCAGCTGTTGTTGAGGCAGATTTAAAAAATAGTCAAAATGTCAGAAATTCTAATATCTAAACAAAAATCTGTTAAAATAAATTGCATTAAACATGGAAATGTTGGTGATTTGTTTATTTTAGTGTTTTGCTTCTCAAGAGAAAATGTGATGTTTAAAAACATCACCTTTACATTGGCTGCAGTTGATCCCATGAGAGCAGAATTCAAAATGTTCTAGAAAATTCAGTTTTTGAGATAAAATTCTGATATTTTCCAAACTTAATCAACCATGACTCTACAATATTCTCAATTTTTTTCAGAAAGATAGAAAATATTTCAGGAATTTGATGGTATTGATTGATATAGGCTCAATTTTTGATTAATCTGAAACAATGGAGGACAGTCTGGAGATGCTCTGGAGCAAGTTTTGACAATTCAAAAACTTAGGAGGAGATTTTTAAAAGTTTTACTTATTGAAAAAAACAAATGGACCATAATTTGTAATAAGTTTAAGTTGAGAAAGGTTACATTGTGGTGAAGTTTCACAGCTTGCATCTACTGTTGGCTTGTAGGAATTTTTAAAGTTTTAAATTTTAAAAAAGGCCCCCCTAGAAAATGAATCTGGCATGGGGCTGGTTTTTAAAGTTTGGTGAGATGGGAAAGTCCTCGGAAGAAGAAGAAGAAGAAGAAGAAGAAGAAGAATATCAGCAAATATCAATTTCACATTTCTAATACATAAGAAGCCATCCTCTTTCCTAAGGGCAGATCTCTCTTTGGAGATTATGTGGTCATGGCTTCTTTCAAACATCTGACAGTTTTGTTTTTTCTGCTGCCAGTGACACTTGTTCTTGAAACAACCACCCATGCAACTGAATTACATCATCATATAGCCATATACCCAAAGCAGCTTGGTGATGACATGATAGAGGAAGCACTGCCCTGTTGAGCATTTCAGCTGAGTGACACAAATTAGTCTCAGTTTCAATATTACTAATTTCATGTAATGTCTAGATATTGTGTTTTCTATATTTTTGTGTTTACTATTCAACCACACCATGGCCTCTGTTTGTTTTTTCACTGTGCAATAACCAATTAAAGACGCATTGACATAACATTGGACTGAGGCAGCGTAACACGGCCAACTTTAATGCTAATATTTTGACAGTGTGATTACAACATGGAAACTCCTTCTACCTCTTTCTCCATCCTTATTTATCCCTCAGATCTCCCTCCCCTTACTTTGCATCTCACTCTGTTGCTTTCTCTCTCTCTCTCCCTCTCTTGCTTATTGTCTAGTACACACTATCTTACAGTAAAGGTGTGAGGTGCTGCAGGCCAGTTGCACCCTGTGCCCACTGACAGGAGGTTAAATGTGGAAACAGGCCCTGCGCTCCTCTCTCTCTCTCTCTCTCTCTCTCCTGTTTGATCTCCAGTCTTTCTTTCTGTGAAAACACGGCACAACCCAAATAAGGAGATTAGTGAGTGGAGTGGAGTGTAACGGCCAGACCATTCCTCTCTGAGAGAGCTTGGATGGATGGTTTGATAGGGTGGAGAGTGTGTGCCTGAGAGAGTGATAGTCAGGGAGTCAAGGATGGAGTGGACGCAGAGTGGTGAGTGGAGGGATGGAAGTGCAGAGAGGGAGAAGATGAAGAGAGAAAGGATGGATAGAAGGAGGGAGGGTGAGAGTATGGGAGGAGGCGAGAGGGGGTGGAGGGGTGATTAGACACTGGAGGCAGGTTCTATCGCAGTTTAAATAACTACCCATATAGGGCTCAACTCTCCATCTCCGTTCACAGCTCCCTCTGTCTCACTCCCTCTGTCTCTCCCTTTCTGTGTCTGTCTGTCTTTCTCTGCTTCTCTGCAGCTTTGTCGGACCTCAGCTCTCACCGCAACAAGACACAGGACACATAAGACTTGAGCTTTTGAAGCTGCTGCTACTTTTTTTTAAATCATCTCAGAGGAGGAACATACAACCCAACAGTCACCATGGAGGCCATCAAGAAGAAGATGCAGATGCTGAAACTGGACAAGGAGAACGCCATCGACCGGGCAGAGCAGGCAGAGACGGACAAGAAGGCAGCAGAGGACAAATGCAAACAGGTGAGGATGAAAGAGCAGGACGGACGGAGGGAGATGAGTCAGTGATGAGGGCAGTTACAGTATCAGTGTACGAGTTCTCCTTATGAACAGGAATGAAGAAGCAAAATGTCAGATAAAATAAAGAAAAAATATAATGTAGCCTAGAATATTGGTAAAAAACAAAAAAACAATGTAAATTATTTTGGTGAAAGTGTCATTGGCTATTGTAAAGTGAAAAATGTTCTATGTAGTTGTAAAACACATCTGCATGCTTTTTCTCTGCAGGCTTTTCGATTTATCCATTTCTTACCACAGTGATATCATACCAGACATACCTTTAACGAAACTGTGTAAACACTTTTCACATTTATTTATACGACATTCCTCACAGCTACTTTACTGTTTGACTCTAGTAGCATCAGAGTCCTTCTAGGTTGTGCTTCGCAGACGGACGTTGTTGGATTTTGTCCCATTGTGGGTTCTGGTTGGTAAATTTAACAAATGTTTGTGACAGTATGTGAAACACAAACACACACCAGACACACACACACACACACTCCATTCCTTAAAAGGCCATGCAACCCACTAAAGATAAGCCCTTGAAAAAATAGTTTTTGATTAGTGTTAGATAATTATATCGAGTTATAGGTTATCTATACCCAACCATCCCACCACCGTTTCATCAGTGCTGCACAAAACTGATGAGAAGATGCCACCTGAGCCGATACACCACACACAAAGACACACAGCAAAGCTAAAAAGAGCTGCATTTGGGAACAATAGGTCGGTATTAAAGCTGTTTACAGTGAGAGTAAACCCCACACCTTCATACGGAGGTAAGCTAGCGGCCAGTTCAGGCCAGGAGACCACCCAGGGTCAGGATTTGGTCTTTAGAGAGGACAGAGGTGATGACATCCATCCCTCCAGGGCCAGTTTAAAGAGAGTTAATGGAGCAACTGTCTGAGTGCACGTCTGCCATAAAGCCAATTCGACTGGTGTGTCCGTCACACAGGAGTCAACACACACGTATGATAAAAATGCAAATGCAGCCATACAGATGGGAGCTTGAACACACATGCATACACACAAACAGTATGCCCATGGACCCAGGCGCCTGTGTGTTCTGGCTGATAACAGCTGTATTTTTAGACACCAGGACAGAATGACAGTGTGGAATTCAGTGGGATTATCAGAAGTGCTTCGTGGGCTCAGAGGGGAACACTGATTAGGAGGGGGGGGACACTTAACCCTGTGAGTGTGTATGTGTGCGAGAGAGAGAGAGGATTAGGCTCTGCATACCGGGGTTCTTGTCATGAGAGACTGATAGTAAACCATTAGCATTTAAACGTTCCCAAACATCATAAACAGGATTAGACTCCCAAATCAGCCACAGCTGCTTTATCAGTAGCTGGAATTGAAACACCTTGGCTTTGGTGCCACCTCACTGGACTGGCGGCCATTGCTTAATTGCAAAAATACAAACACACTGAGAACACAAACCATAAACAGTGAAATACTAATTCCTTGCTTGTCATTATCACCAGCCTGTTTCAGCTGAATGAAAGCAGTGTTAAATGAGTAGAATAGATTGCAGGAATAAGGCTACAGTGGACTGACCATGTTTCATGTTGTAGCTGGAGGACGAACTGATGGATCTCCAGAAGAAGATGAAGCAGACGGAGGATGAACTGGACAAATTCTCTGAGGGCCTGAAAGACGCTCAGGAGAAACTGGAACTGTCTGAGAAGAAAGCTGCAGATGTGAGTGAAGGGCCACACTTGTACATATGCATTGCACACACACACACAGGGGGTCGGGTCGACTGAGTTTCACCTCACTTGACTGAAACTGTGACATGAAACGATCTGTAATGTGATAATAATGTAGCCATGTGATAATTTCCTTTGAATCCTTAGCAAGTGTCTGGATTTTATTGAGAGGCTGCTGCTCTTACCATTAATTACCTCCTTTTTCCAACTTTGACGCACGCGCATGCACACACACAAACACACACACACACGTTGCCATAGCATTACCAAAGACTAGGGCCCATTATTCCACAGCTGGACAATTTCTAGGCCAGCTCCAGCTGTGAGTTTACTTTGATCCACTGTGGATGGTTTGGAGCAGTTCAGAGACTGTGATTATTCCTGTGCAGCCACTGAAAGATGAGCACATGGATAAACTGTAACCATCATCATCATCATCATCATCATCATCATCATCATCATCATCATCATCATCACTGTTAACTTAACCATCTTCAAACCTTTAGTCCGAAATTCCAGTTTGCCTTTTATCTTTTGCTTTTCATGCATTACAGTAAATGCATTTGCCCTAATTTTAGACTTTCTTTCTTCGTTCTCATCTTATGCCGCCCCGCTAAATATTATAGCCTATTTTTTACATGACCATGTTTATCCCTAAGGTAGTTTTAGACTTTATTTGACACACACAATGCATTATTATTCATTTAATCTATCACAATATCGCTCCACCATCTATAACACAGTAATATTATGTAATCCCCTGATAAAATGCATACAATGTGTGCACTTAGGTGGAAGGTGAGGAGCCTACTTTTGATGCTAATATAGTCATTTTAACATATTTTCATATTTTGAAGAGTTAAGCATTGCACTCATCAGATTCAAGAGAATCTAAAATAAATCGGCTGAACCTGAGATATCATCTGTTTATTCAAGGCATTCCCTGTCAGACTTAGTGCGTATACAGTATTACCCACAATGCAATTCAACCCTGTTATGCTTTTTCACATACTGTAGGCTACCTGTTGGCCTGAAAACTAAATATCAGAGGAGTTCAGGACTGTTACTTGTAATAGATTTATTTTCTGCTATTGGATTAGTTGAACTTCTTCTTCTATTATTTTTCACACCACGGTGCCTGAGATGATGACCGTGTCGTCTCATTCAGATCCAAACAAGCTGCCATGTGTCTGAGAATGTGTAAACAGATAATTCATTTCAGTAAAAAGACAGCTCTCCTGACACTAATTAGCTGCCATCTGAGGAAAAAAGATCATTTTTTTTAGATTGTTTGCAAGACGGCGAATCGCAGCAGTATTATACTTGTCAGTGGTGGCTTCATGTGTGCACATCTTTACAGTCTATGGTGCATATCCATGTGTGGTTGCTTGTGTGTGTCTGTGTTTGTGTGTGTGGAATAGAGAGAGAGAGCGTTTATCAGTGAAATTAAATTTAAATAGCCTCAGATAAAATCCAGTAGCCTAAGTCATTCCAATGAGATTACTAAGAAAACAGAGAAAGAGTAAGCATAAAAAAAAACCTCCCCCAGCTTCCACCAAGATGTGGTATTGTTTGAGCATTGTGGAGGATATCCCCGGGAAATGCAGTGTTGTACTACACACAAAGGGAAGGGAAGTTGTCTGACATAAAGACACAGTCGAAGGCTGTGACACGCTGGATTATCCTCACATGGTGATTAAATAAACTCTGAGAATAGTTCTGAGAAACCTCACATGCAAAGTGGGTCAAGTGGGCCCCTGGAAAAAAAAACGTAGTTGTTGAAGTTATGAGGTTTGAGAGTAGGTGTAGCTTCCACTCCTGTGTGTGCGTGGAGTAGAGAAAGTTTAGTCAAGAATAGACCTTCACTACAACCTGTTTACAGAGAAGTCCCTCGGATTTGACACCGACTTTTCCAGCTAGTAAAGCTGTTCTGATGCACGTCCATGAATTCCCCTCCACATGTCACTTATTAGAGGCAGCAGTCAAGTCATTACACAACTGAATTCACACAGAGAGCAGAGATTGGAAACCTGGAGGGGGCTGGGAAAGCAAGAACAGTGAGCCAAAGACCCCAACAAGCAAGTAGTTATGATTCACAAAGAACAACCTCTACATGGGCTAGTGGTGCTGATATTTAGGTCATCACAGTTCACTGCCGGCTCTGCTGGTTTGGACAAAGCGTCTGTCTTTGGGCCACAGTATTAGCACACAGGATATAAAGGATGAAGGCGGCACCGCGTAGACGCAATGCAGGTGTTGAGAACAACTTTCACCACAGCAACAGTTACTGTTTTCGGGGAAGGCTGGCCTGACTGTAGTGGCTGGACAGGCAGAGAAAGCAGAGAGCAGGCAAGCAGGCAGGAGGGGGTGGGAGGTGGTGGTGGTGGTGGGGGGGGGGGGGGACTCTGGTATGTGAGGAATGTAGCCAAGGCAAACAGAAAGCCCCACACTCCTGTGTCTAATGAAATCAATGCTTCTAGCTTTTCCGGTGCAAGGGGGTAAATCAGAGACTCAATCAACAGATCAACAGCCGGACTGAATTTGAGCTGAACCTGAACTCAGATCTGCTGGCCTGCCTGCCGGCCCGTCCCCCCTCACCGTCCACCACATCCATGTCCCAGGGCCGATTATAGGGAACAATGAGGGCAAATACTGGTTGGGCTGAAGCATGAAAGATGGAGCATAAATCTGATTTACACACACACACACACAATGGTCATCATCTGTGGACAGGAATAGATGATCTTTGTTTACCTACTCCAACACAAACTCTGACAGTTCCTCAAAATAGAAACATGTATGATGAATGAATTGTAAACGTGAAAATTAATGTCAGCAGATTTCCCTAGAGGTTAATAAAGATAGTTCTTGGACATATGGTCAGTTTGGGGCGTGTTGAGGTGTTTAGCTATAATGTTTTATTTATTTATTCTTCAAATGTAAAAATCCTGGACACTGAAATAATGACCTCATGCATACAATGGCCTGGAAAACAGGTTCTGCATTCTTACAATGCTTGAATAACAACAATTGAAGAAAACTCACCTGGATGAATTTAAGAGGACTATTTTTTTTAACCCCATTAATAAATTATAATACTAAGCATTCATCACAGCCAGAATAACAAGCTTATTATTGTTATTCCGCCAGGTAAATTAGTCACTTACCTGACTAATGCTTTTTCATACTGAATAGTTTCATATCTCAAGCCACCAAACAAGAGTCCAAGTCGTGACGAGACCTCATTTACCTGCGTCTGAGTCTGAGTCAGAGTCATCAAAAGTTGAGATGGAGTCGTGCTCCACTAGCCTCGTAAACCAGCCTCCCCCCGAAATGCATTCAATTCATTTCTCAGGGAGAGTCTGGCCTCATACCCGTTGTAACCGTTTCGCCGAAACACTCTGCCTACCGAGCCAATCAGTCCCTGATTGGCCAACGTGCTGTGATTGACACAGCACGTTGGCCAATCACGGACCGAAGAAGAACAGCGATAACGTCTTTTCCTCCAAGAAACTCAACAAGCGCCGACTCTTGCTCTAGTTTAAGTTCTGTAATTGATGGTATTTCATTTAGAACTTCCCTTATTGCTGTTTTGCGCCGCTGTTTGATAGCTCCGCCATGTTTGTTGTAGGTGAGTCCAGTCCATGTAGTGATGTTTTCAGGCCCTGATTGGCCAACGTGCTGTGTCAATCCACAGCGGCGACGCTGATTGGCTCGGTAGACGGCCGATTTCTGGCGAAACGGTTTCAACGGGTATGAGGCCAGACTCTCCCTGAGAAATGAATTGAATGCATTTCGGGGGGAGGCTGGTTTACGAGGCTAGTGCTCCACAGGCTCCGATGCTTAACTGTCGCAAAAAGCTGAGATACAAATAAAAAACGGTCTATATACATAGGCTATACATATATATCTATATGTATGACCCAATTCACTGACAAGCATGCATGCACACAAAAAATCTATAGTGTCCAACATCCAAATCCTCCTAGACTTGAATACGCTGTTGCCATAATATTGGTAGATTTTGAAAAATCAGATATCACTTCATTGCAATTTTATTTACATAAAAACATTTCTGTTAAGGTTTCATTTGATCTAGTGATTAAAGGGACAACGAGGAGTTTTGGAGAAGCGAAGTGATCTAGTAGAATTTCCAAAGACGACTCATGTTTTCATTCATCAAGGATTAAAGTCAGAGGTTCAAAGAGGTTCAGTTGGTTTAAAGGCCCGAATCGCCGTTATTCTCATTTAGTTCGAACCCAAAATTCAAATTTCACTAATAATTAATGATCTGACTCGAAAATCCTCATGTCAACATTAAGAGACTGTTTTATGAGAAACTCCTCGTTGGCCCTTTAAAGAAATATAAACTCTTTGTTGGTTTAAAGGGATAGTTCACCCAAAATTCAAATTTCACTCATTATCTACTCACCCTCATGTCGACTAAGAGCTGTGAGAATTTTCAGAGTCCTCCGTTCCTTCTCTGAGTTACGGGGGGTCCACGCAGCAGTATTTGTCCATAATGGTTGTCAATGGACACCAGGTTTCTTTGTCCAAAAAGACACACCAAAAAACATTCAAATACCTCCACACTGCTCGTCTGTAATGTCCCTCTTGTATTGAAGCCCTGACATGAGAAATTGTTCCACTGGCCACAGGGAGAGCAGTGAACTGAGACACTGGGAGCTTCTGCTATAAACAAGCTTAAAATATAGACTTATTTAATTTTTTTCGGAACAATTTCTCATGTCGGGGCGTGAGGGTGAGTAGATAATGAGTGAAATTTGAATTTTGGGTGAACTATCCCTTTAACCAAGATCTGAATTTTCCCCTTTATATTTCAATTATATTCAGGTATAAAAAAAAACACATATTTCCAGTATTTCGCCTGGTAATAGACAAAATATATTAGGAACATATCCTAAACAGAGATTTATTTTTACAATCCAAAGTACTGACTCTCAGTTATAGAACATGAAACAGCCTGAATGGAGAAATATTTATTTATAGTTTATAAATAAGGCAAGGTGGACACTTGAAGTTTATCTCAGTGTTCTCAGTGTGTAACATCGAAACTTTGAGGACTGCACCTTTACAATACTGAATGTATTTTTTCCTCCTTTTTTTCCCATTGCAGTGAGTGATCAGCTTAAACGCACACACACAAACACAGAGACATACGCGCACGCTCACGCCCCGCCCCCTCTGACCTCATCCCGTCCCGACCGTCTTTCTCTCTCTTTCTCTCCTCCTCCTCCTCCTCCTCCTCCGGCACAGTCTGGCGCTCTCCGCTCTCCTCACCGCGCAGCTCCACCAAACCTCCTCCTCAAACTCAAAGCGTCCGGACCAAAATCTGCCACATTGCTGGGGACAACTTTCCAACGCTGCTCATGAACTTTACATTCCCGCTGCCCAGGAGAAACATTGGGACAACACCTGGACACTCTTACTTCCTGGTTATATAACTTTTTGTTGCACTTGAACGAATCCTTTACATTCCCAAAGACTTTGGCCCCGGACGGAGATCCATTTCTTCTTCTTAATTTTTTTTTTAAAAAAGGAAACAACGATCAAAGTCGTTTTCTTGTCTTGATCATAGTATTACTCTGAATAGACCAAACAAATAGGAGGCGTTATTTTTGCACAATCCCAAAGAAGTCTTAACTGGGTGTGTGTCTTATAGATATTTTTTTTTTACGTGTAGTCTTAAATTAAGTAACAAACAGTCAGGATGGCAGGTATGAACTCTCTGGATGCTGTGAAGAGGAAGATTCAGTGTTTGCAGCAGCAGGCCGACGAGGCAGAGGACCGGGCTCAGGTCCTACAGAGAGAGCTGGACAGTGAACGGGAGCTCCGAGAGAAAGTGAGACAATCAAACCCTCTCTTTTATTTCTTCTCCTCCTAGCTCTCTCTCTCTCTCCCTCTCTCCCTGTTCAATAATCGCCCTCTGTCGTTTCTTTGGCGCGTTAAACTCGTGCTAACTTCTTCACATTCAACTCACAGCCTGTGAAAAGTATGTGGCTCATGTCATTGATTCATTCGCGGGCGTGATTGTGCCACAATGCAAGGCGTTGGTCTCTAATGAAAAAAAAAAAAGAAGTTTGGATTCCTGCAGGTCTCTGCGCATGCGCACTGAAGTTACAGGCCGCTGTAAAAACTGCTGAGAATAATGTGCACCACCACGTAGACAGCAGCATTGGACCTATTGTGCAAAATTTAATTTAACTATTAAACTCAATGAGAAAATGAGTTTTTATAGATCCAAATCATGCCTTTGCTTATTTATTAGGGACATATTATTATTCTAACTACTATTCAGCTTTTAGGAGCTGCCAGCATTCAGATTAATGGGCTGATGTATTTTTTTTTCTCCCTCTGTAGTCAAATTGACTTTTCACACTCTTGCTGACTTGCTCAGTGGCACTTCAGCAGACTGGAGGTTTGCCAGCAGCAGCTGTATGCTTGAGGGTCTAACCACTGTGCCTCACAGACGATAGGAAAATAGAGGGCACAGTAAGCTTACCCTGTTATTAGGAAGTCAAAGGCCCGTACTACTAAAAAAACGCCCTCTCAAACTCGAGCTGAAACAATTAGTCATTGAATTGATTAGTGGGTTAACTGAAGATTTATAGGCAACAATTATAGCCATTAGTTAATAATCACTTGTGATTTATTTTAAGCCACAATGGCACAGAAATAACTGGTTCCAGCTTCTTTTCCAACTGAATATCTGATGGTTTGACAAAATATTTGTTGGTTGTTGGTTTGAAGACGTCACTGTGGGCTTGAGGAAGTTTGATGGACATTTCCTTTTGCTACTTGGGCGCAGTTTATTGACCAAGTTGTGAATGAGTGGATAATGAATGGATAAATAACCATAGTGCAGCACCGTTAAGTGTTTACATTTCAGCACATATTATCAGGAGCCGTTGCACAACCGTGGCGGTGATTACCACAAGTCATTACTGAAGTTCCACAAATGTGTCATTTCACAAACGACACTCATAGATGTGTTGTAAGTGACTCATCTGCTTCTTCTGAGCCTGCGCTCAGCTCAGTCACCTGTCTGTCTCTTGACTCTACCCACATCCGAGTTTTACAGCTTCATAGAGAAACGACTGAGACTGGAGGAAAACTGCTTAGTAGCACAGATGGGTAACAGTCTTGACTTGTTTCACATGTCGCTTTATGGCACACGGTGCCATGTCCTTTGCATAGTGGCTGGTTAATGACAGGACAGAAGTAGAAAGATTCAAGGAGAGTGGGAGGGGAAGGTGTGGCAGTAAAGATATGGCAGCTGAGATGATGAAAGGAGCAGGCCTGCTGCACCACTAACCCCCTTTGTTACAGGCTGCCTATTAGGTAACATGGCACCTTTTCAATTTGACAACTGGGCGTTCGCTCAGCTTATGCATAATCATACTGATGTCATTATACTGACATCTGTAATGCTACTAATCATTATTCTGAAATACTTACAATGTGTAACTTGACTTAACTTGACTAATTGGATGTTTTCTTCTTCTTCAATCATATATCTGAATATATCTGTCTTACCTGTGGCCATGAACTAAATCAGGATCATATAAAGTGGGGACAGTAGATGGGATAGTAAGTTGCACACCTCATGTTGCTCTCTGGTGGTGTATGAGGTTATTGTGTCATTTCCTGTCACATGTAAGGGTGAAGGTAACACTAGTAACACCTTCATGTTTGTAGTCAACAATGATTTCAGCATTAGACTGTTGTTCTTAAAGTGACGTACACACCATTTTTGAAGCAAGTTTAGCAGACATCGCATTTTAGGTGGAAAGTTACAGTAACACTTAAATATAACTACCCTGATGTATATTACCAAATGCAAAGCATGTATAAGGACATTATATAAGTCACTTGTCATCTCTTCATATATCAGTATCCTGTATCCAGATGTTTCAGAGTTAAAGTTGTCCACAACTCCATCAATACGTTTTTTAAAAGACCGTATACTTAATTAAAATAACATTATGTATTAAATGTGTATTGTGAAACTGCCCCTATAAGCCCTGATGTGTTAAAGTAGCTTCAGCTGTCACACATCTCGCTCTGTGTGCGCTCAAAGTAAAACAGAGCGCTGTGTTTGTGTGTCAGCGTTGCTGTGGTCCCATATGTGAACAATTAGGCCAACCTGGAGTTATTTCTTGGCACAAAAACTCTTTCATAGGATCATGGGGAGATCAAAACAAGAATCTTGCTGAGTGTGTTAAGGTAATGAATCATTGTTTGAAAATGCATTAGTTACAGAAAAAAACAACACTTGGCTGCATCTCTTACCAAAAAAAAACGCAAAGTAATTGTTTTGTGTTATTTCTAAAGTGGTTTTAACGCCTCTTACTCAGCTGCTCAGTAACGCTTAAAGGCTCTGTCAGATTACAAAGACATGACATAGCCTGGTCTTCAAACACTTGTTCCACCTGCTTAGATGTGTTTTATTTACGGCAATTATTCTCAATGAGCTGTTCACTTTTCATAGTGCTCACAGCAGTCATTGAGTTATATTGCATGGTGGTTGAAGGTTCAGAGGTGAGAATCAGGCCAAAGATCATTTGTACTTCTTTCATAGCCCCGAGAGTCTTTTCAACAACACAGATGAACCAAATTAGCTGCTTTTTTTAGTTTAAAATGATGATTTTGCACCTGTGATAAACATACATAGACTACATGAAAACATGATTCATTAAACAGAAATAAAACATTTAAACCACAGAATCATAAGCCTGAAAGTATGTATTTCCTTTTCTATCTGTGCTCGTGTTGTCGTCAAACAACATGACAGTTTCCATAGTGATATTTACAACATGACTACAGAAATACAGTTTGTGGTGTAGCAAGCCACGTCTAAAAGCAGATTAAAAAGGGAAGTGGAGAGACTCTAACCTTCTCCAAAGCACAAGCTTCGGGAAGACTGTCCCTCCCAGGATGTTGTCTGCCGACTCTGCTCCAGCACTTCCTGTGCTTCTACTCCAAGCACTTCCTGTCCCTGAGCTCCAGCCCTGATCAACAGGAAGATTAGTGTGAGGTGGACTTTATGTTTCTAAAGTAGTTAAGGGTCATTTCAATAAGTGGTGTTCAACTTTAGTGGAAAAAATAAAGTTTCTCCACAAAAGTTCACTTTAAGTTTGTCTCCGAAAGACACAATGAAGTTGTTCTAGACACGTAACAGCTGTACTCATTTTACACTGCTTACATCTCATTATAGGTAATTGCAGGTTGTGATTTATAAATAGTGCATACCAAGTTGTCAAAATCAACTTGAAGGTATCATCTGTTTGCTGACTTGTGTGCTCAGCGAGCTTGAAAGTTTTCTCCTCCAACAGTCAAACAGTTGGGTGGAAAGAATTACTTCCTGGTGTCACTGTTTTCTTTGGACCTTCTCCCTGGGAATAGCTCAACTTTCCAGATATAACTGCCACATGTGGACACTTTTTGGCAGTCGTTGGCATTCAGGGGAACACTTCCATGTTACTGGCTTGTGGCTTCGCTGGCCAAGGTTGTGGGTTGTATCTCCAGCGAGGAGCAGAGTATATTTGTACAGTCTGCGCTAGGACAGCTAAATTAGCTATAATGTCGTTAAGTAGCGTTCAGAGGGTGGAAATGAGCAGCGCCACTGGCTCTGGCAGCACAGAGGAGTGTGCACAGATACCATTTCAAATCCAACACCATTTGTTTGTGAATGCATGCGAACCTCAGTGAGATGGTTTCAGGATCGCTGCTGTTAGCGGGTTCGTGCTAGTGCTGGTGGTAATGGCATTCATTCAGCCTGAAAGAACCGTATAAACTTTTATTGGAAGGATGTTTACTTGACCTGTGGGTAGTTAAATCCCCTGCCCTCTATTTGTCCAGTGACCACACAATTTAACACATTTTCTCTTTTTTCTTAAAAAAAAAAATATAATTAAGATTTATGTGAACTGTCTGAACCCTGAAATGTTTACTACCCTACATACTTTGTAGATTCCTGTATTTGACAAACTGGTTTCAGTCCCTGTCAGTGTAAGACATATCAGTTTTACTATGGTGCTGCTTTCAAGCCTCAAACCAGCTTGAGACCAATGTGGAGGTCATAATACTGCAGAAAAATGCAAACAGACTACCTTTCGCACAGAGAAAGAACTCATTGTGATGCTTGTCTGGAAGTTTAATGACCTTCTTTTTTTACATATCATACCTCATGACAGTCTTGGCTTGTACTGGATGCAGACTTCTTTGCATGCCCGATCTGTACGGGAAAAGATTACACACTCTGACAGACACACATTCACACTGAAAGTAGCGAGCGAGTGAGCAGTGTCAGGAATAACTTCCCCTGAACCCCAACAGCATTGTGCAGCTCATTAGCCCACTGCCCTGGAATCAGCCAGTAATTAGATTCCTCTTTCACTTGTCCTTGATCTCGTCTCTAATACATGTAATACACTCAGGTATGCCTTAAGCCAGTCCCACTAGGGCTGTGCTGTATCTTCAAGTCACATTGTGGACTGTTTACTGTGTGGAGAGGCGACTGAACATTAAGTAGTCCAGCAGTGACGGAGAGGTCAGTTAAATAGCACATTAGATCGAGTCCTGTATGTCACCATAGTGTAGCTGAAAATGGCTCATGTGAAAGAAATAGCTCGACACATTTGGAAGTGCATTTAATTTGCTCTCTTGTATGCACAGTAAATATGAACCTGCAGCCAGAACCCAGTTGTAGCTTATCTTAGAATAAAGGCAGGAAACAGAGGAAACAGCTAGCATGTCTCTGTGCATAGTGACCTCTAAAGCTCACAATCTACAAATTATATCAAGTTTTCAAAGACATGATGTGGTTTTACAAGTGATGATAAGAATTTTATGTTATACCACCACAACCTCCATTCTGTCCATTTTTACACTTTGATTTCTGTACAGATGAATCCAGCAACATATATAATAATATGTTGATGCATGAGCCTGAGAGGTTGCTACTGCGTCCCCATGTCTCCAGCCTTTAGGTGGTACGAGACAAAGAAAATGTTATTTACCAAGGCTGGTCAAGTCAAGTAACTATTAAGTCGCCATCAATTAATGGAATAGCATTTACCTCTTAGAAAGCTGTGGTGTTACACATTAAACTAGCTTGATAACACAGCAGCTCCAGTATCTTTTACTTCTCTATGTGTGTGTGCTCACTGCCACAATCTTACTGATACTCCAACACAAACCTTCTCCATAGTTTGTTTTACCATATAAGGGAGTTGTGTGTCCCTGGCAGCCGGGGAATGCAAAGTGGGTGCTAAAGGAAGAGGCATGGCCAGAAAGAGAGAGAGAGAAAGAATGAGAGAGAATATACCGGCTCTGAAAGAAAGAACATTCAAAGGGAGGAAATGAAAGGATGTCGAGCTGCTGACTTCCTGTCACCTTTTTTCAAGATCCTCATTTATAAAGTCACGCTTGTATCTATTCTTATAGTGGCTCCATTTAGTAGTCCTCATCCCCCCTCCCTACAGTAGCTTTGATTATTTTCCGCACAAAAGCCGAGAATACTTTTCAAACAACAATGTCTGTCCTTTTTAACACTGGTTAACTGATTTTCAGAAATTACAGAGAGGGCGCCGGTATTTTCAGCAGCACCTTCGAGATTCACAGGAAGAGCTCTAGTCTTCTTTGGTCATGGCTCAGTGAATTAGAGGCATGAGAGCATGCTCTGTACTAACTGTACCCACCCCTTTTTTAAAAAAAAACAAAAAACATGACACCAGTCTGTCTTTGTCGATAAGGGAATTCCCCCCACAGTGATTGTGAAAATCTGATGCCAGATAAAACACCAGGTTGCACCCATTTGATTGTGAGCATAGATACATGACCACCATGAGCTCAGACCTTAGTTTCTGTGTTTGTGTTGCTTAACAACAAACATTTTGCTGGCAGGAAACTAGCTGGTTGCTAACTGGTAATTATGTGAGCGTGTGTGTGTGTGTTTGAGGGAGGCAGAGATTGACAGAATAAGAGTGTCTGTTTGCATGTTTGCAGAGTTTGTGTGTGTGTGTGCGCGCATCTGGAAGTGCATTACAGAATCTGATGTGCCAGTGTAGCTGACCTAAAGCTGAATGAATGGGATGTTTGTTTGTGTGCAGACGGTATTCTTCACAGCATATTGCTTCACTCGCAGGACTCAGGAAGTAACTATATCTGTTATTTCAGGGTCTGCTTTAATTCTGTTCATCATTTCTCACCAGCCAGGTCTAGTGTTGACAGACGCAGACCTGCGCGGAGGACATCGCTGATGAGATTTCAAGCTGCTTTTCGACCGATTTATGACTTTTTATTCATTCCGTGTTGGGTTAGGTTTTCCTCTGTCAAACGCCGGTTGTTTTAAGACACGTCAACGCTAGTTCAACAGACATTTCCTGTCTCATATCAGCGGCCTTCCCTGGCAGCTCTGGGTGTAGTAGGGCAGGACCTGGGAGAGGGCGAGAAAGAATTAAGGGAGGGGAGGGGGGGATGGGGTGGAAAGACTGACTGGCTAGTCAGCAGTCTAACATGACATGAAAATGACATGGAGAAAATGCGAAAAATTAGACAGCGGCCAGTGCCAGCTGCCAACAAGCAGGAAACCATTCCTTCATTTCCTGAAATATTGAGTCCAGGACAGAATGGAAGAGAAGAGAGGCCTATGGGCGTCTATTTAAAACAAACTCTTTTCCAACGAGCTCTCTGCTTCTCAATGGCAGTCCTTTTTTGTGGTTTTCAGTGAGTTTATTGCCAATCGTGTACCAGGGTGACTCCCCCTACCTGTAAACTGACTGTTGATCTGACTTCTGGACTGACTGGCTAGCTAATGAGTCACTGACCTACTAACTGCTGCCTCGCAACTGTGCACAGACAGAATAATGCCAGTTTTGAAGAAATCCTCAGCTGTTTCATTTTAGGAATAGGGAGTAAACTTTGCGTGAGCACTCTGGGCATTGACTGAATGGTTCGCCATTGTAACACCACTTTGTGCAGTTATGTCGTGCTTTCTGGTCGTAAACTTAAGTCTCTTTGTGTTGTGACTTTTGTATGAAAACAGAGCTGGGCCGGTTTTCACTTTGAATGCGGCTCCCTAGGAGGTAGTGGTTGGATAAACTCCCCGGCCAGCAGAGAGGAAATGCCTGTATTTTTGTCTGTTTGCTTTCTTTTTCCTCTCTCTGCCTTTGTTTACCAAGGGCAGATGAGAAGAAGCCCATTTGTCCTCCCCACTTTGCCCCAGTTCTACATTCGTAGTCCCCCGGAAATTGAGTTTTTGCAAGTATTTCATTGAGATCTAAAGTCCGGCGATCTTCAGACATTAAGAAGGATTACACCCTGCAGCCAGACTCAGGAGTTAGCTCTCCTGTTTCATCAGAGGCCTTTTATTACAGGTAGACTCTGCCTGTATAAGATCCTCCTAGGACCCCCAGCTGGAAGTGAATATATATTTGTGCACTTGCAGTCAGACTTCCTGTAGAATCCCGAGGAGAGATAGCGTTGAATATGTTTTATTTGTAGCTGCCTCTTTTCGAACAAAAGCGTCTGCATAGCTTCTGGTAACTGACTTCTAAATTGGCTGCAACATTAAAAAAACACTGATCTTACTGTTCTCCTCATTAGCTACTTTTAGATGTGATGTGATAACATTTCATTTCAGTGTATTTCTTGCACACAGACACACACACACATTGGGGAGAAGGTCTGTAGTTGTTGATAGAGATGTTTTGATCGTATCATTTAGTGGAGACTCCTGCACTTCTTCACAGACGAGCTCATTAATGAAATACATTTTATGCAGAAATGTAGTCTCACCCGACTCTTAGACTGACTTTGATCTCTTGTTTTCCTCTCAGTCTCCTTCCCCATGCTACTGCAGAGACATTAGCAGCCATTAAGAAGAATAAACTTAAACTAGTTGAAAGCATTTCTTTAATTCCTTTGAGTGGACTTTGCTTAATAAAACAGGAGCGCAGTGATTTGTGTGCTCAAGTTTAACAGTTTGTTCTGTGCAAATAGTCTACAGGTTGGTGCTCATCTTCTCTGTCAGGCTGTTCCTCCTTCTGTTCATGGTTTCTGTCTGGCTCTAGATTTTTCTCTGCCCCCCCAAAATGCCCTCTTTGTGACTTTTCCCTCTCTTCCTGTTTTAAGGAGGACAACGGGGGGAGGATGGGAAGATCAGTTTGGATGATTTAAAGCTGAATGAATGAATGAATGACTGAAATTCTCTCTCCTCCCCTTTTTTCCCCTCTCTCCTTCAGGCTGAGGGTGATGTAGCAGCTCTGAACCGTAGGATCCAGCTGGTGGAGGAGGAGTTGGACCGAGCCCAGGAGAGGCTGGCCACAGCACTGCAAAAACTGGAGGAGGCTGAGAAGGCTGCAGATGAGAGCGAGAGGTCAGTAAAGGTCACGTTACGCCAGCATCCACCTTCATGGACTTTTAGACATGTGGTTTAATTTCAAATAATCTGGATGGGAATTTTGATTACTGAAACTTATTACATGTGAGATGGTGTTTTACATATTTAATTGCAACTGCCCATAAACAATGCGAGTGCTTACTTGTATGTTTGTGTGGAGTCATTGACGTCTCCCTCTTGTTCATTCAGAGGCATGAAGGTGATCGAGAACCGAGCAATGAAGGACGAGGAGAAGATGGAGATTCAGGAGATGCAGCTGAAGGAGGCCAAACACATCGCAGAGGAGGCTGACCGTAAATATGAGGAGGTGAGCAAAAGAAACTGACACCGCCTCAAATTAGGTGCATTTTTAGTTCAAAAAATGTTTCCTAAAAAAACGTAAAATTTTTCACCCCAGGTGGCTCGTAAACTGGTGATCCTGGAAGGAGAGCTGGAGAGAGCTGAGGAGAGGGCCGAGCTCTCAGAATGGTAAAAATAACATAAATACATATACACTTCCCTTCAAGAAGCATTTTTTATCCATTAAAACCAAACATTTGTCTATGTTTATCTCCACAGTAAAGCCAGTGATCTGGAGGAGGAGCTGAAAAATGTGACCAACAACCTGAAGTCCCTAGAAGCCCAGTCTGAGAAGGTGAGGGTCATGCTGTGAATTCATATTTCTGTCACGGCAGGAGGTGAAAGATGCACCACCATACCTCAGCAAACTTTCATTTTCTACCCAGTAATATGCAAGAAAAACATTATGTCAGCCTTGCGTGCAGGAGTAGCCACATATGAGGAAAACCCACTAGTCTACCAAGTTATGAGGCATTCACTGACTCTGGCAATAATTCTCTCTGCCCAAAGCCAGTGTTTGTTTGTTTTTTATTCAGTGTGCATCAGTGGTAAAACATCTTTTAGCACAATGCATGAAGTTAAGATTGTTTTCATTCTTCTTCACAAACACACACAAACAACCTAAATATATACAACAGTATATTCTGAACACCAGGTCTGGAAGCTAGTATGTGCTCATTTCCGCCTTCCCATAACCTGTCATTTGGGCTGCTCTCGTTGCTCAGTGGTCAGTAATTATAGTCAGTGCGGAGGGACACCACATCGCCAAAGTATTGTTTCAATCTACCTTCATTATAGTTGTGTATCAACAGGCCGTTCTTACAAACCTAGCCTTTTAGTTTCTCCTCAGGTTGTTTAGATGAAAACCTGAATGCTTCAGGGGTGAAAGATTGAACCTCCTTCGCTGTTTATATATATGTTTGTAATAGTACATGACAAATTAACCACAGAACCACTGTTATTTTGAGTTAATGGCCATGTAATCGGTTTCAGCATTAGTGTACCAGCAGCTGGTAGAAACCTGCAGTACATTCCTCTCCGGGCACAGACAGGCAACATGACAGCAGGCCAGACTCGCCACATGACTGCTCTTCTTTAGCAAATCTGCCCTCGCTTTGTTCGGTCAGGCCTGCTATGGTTGGTATCACCGCCCAACTTGTTCCCGGGCCAGACCAACACCTCACCCTGTTTTTGTGCAACAGCCTCCTTTTTTTTTTTTTTTACATATAATTCCTGAAAGGGAGCGGCTCTTTAACTCAGTTATGATTACTATCTTTGGATGATAGTGAGCGAGAGGTGAAAGCATGTGTGAGCATGTATTTGTGTCTCCGCCTCTAATTAGATCAAATGATTTATTTGCATTTCTGTGTCTGTGTGTGTCAACAGTACTCGGAAAAAGAGGACAAGTACGAGGAGGAGATCAAAGTTCTGACTGACAAACTGAAGGAGGTGAGAATCTGAAAGATCTCCTAAAGAAAGCTGCATGTATTTAATGTGTTTAGAGAAACTAAAAAATGGCAGACATTTATGAGGATACTTTTTTTTGGATAATGTTGTGACATTGTGTAATCCAAATGAATAACCTGAACTGGGGCCTTTGCTGCATGTCATCTACCTATGTTTCCTATGTACATATTTTAAAAAGACAGAAAATAATCAACATCCACCAAGCCCATTTTTTCTACACACTTATAATTAATCTTTATCATCTTAATGTGTTCATGCATTCAAAACCTAAATGTAACTCATGCCATGTTTATGCTCCTGAGCACTGTGTGACATCCTGTGTCTGTTTTCCTCTCAGGCTGAAACCCGTGCAGAGTTTGCAGAGAGGACAGTGGCCAAACTGGAAAAATCCATTGATGACCTGGAAGGTATGAGACCAACACTCTCTGCAGAAAAAAAATGTTGGGGGGATTTGCTCCACTTTGCACCAACTTGACACAAAGACAAATATAATAAAGCCAGCCATGTAAGGCCCAAGGTTACGTTCATTGTCAATAAATTAGGATATTTGATTGTTGATGCACCAGAATCAGAGTTTTGCATAGTTTTCCGTGGGCCAAAGGCTAGCTGATCATAATAGGGCCAACATCTTACTGCAGGAACACAAAATGATATAGTTCAGTTTAACATGGATCCCAGAAGGGGTGTCCTATTTCATCATCACTGGAAATATCAGCGGAAAGGAAAGGGTTCCCTGCCAAACCTATGGAAAGTCCTTACCTAAGACAAGCTTATAAAATACCCTTGTTTCTGAAGGACAACTACTGCATGTCAGCCATGTTGCAGAGAGGACAGACTGTTTTTAGATCTGCACTATGTAGTTGTTGGACCACACGCAGCTTAGTTCATGGAATTAAATCCGGAGTTCACCCAGCAAAAGAACTGCACACATAATTAGATGTGCATCATTCTTTCTTCCAAGCCATTTCTGCATCTTTAAAAAGCCTGACCTATTTTGTTTTTGTCTTCTCCTTCCTCCCTCTGCTCCTTTTTCCTCCATCTGTCTCTCATCCTTGTCCTGCTTTTCGTCTTGTTTGTGTCGCTGCTGTCCTTGACACCTGCCTGCACTTCCTGTTGCCCTCTGACCTCCAGATGAATTGTACGCTCAGAAGCTGAAGTACAAGGCCATTAGTGAGGAGCTGGACCATGCCCTCAATGACATGACATCTCTGTAGATGCTCAGACTTCTCCGTTGCTCTGTGCCTTTCACTTCCCTTTTCCTGTCTTCCTCTGAATGTTTGGACTCATTGTCTTCTCTGTGGGTTATATGTGCCTTCAGTCCGGCTTACTATGCAAAAGAAGTAATTAAAACATCTTTCTCTTTCCTACTTTGCAGCTCATGTCTCTGTTCTTGATTCGCCATGCTAGCATATAGCTTGATGTTAACTAGAATAGTACATTTGAATCTATAGTTGTACAATGTTGTGCAGTTTAGTTGTCGCTGTACATTGTCCATCTGATTAGCAGATACGCAAGGTGAGCTCCTCTGGTTTTAGTGTGAATTAATGCAACTTCCAAACCCCTTAGACCCCTCCCCTTTAAAAAAAAATCTAAATCTAACATTTTATTGGTGGTTCCTGATCTTATAAAGCCAGGGATATCCATAAAGTCATCCATATATCAACAAGGTTGCATCTAATACAATACCATGACTGACTCCACAGGTCCTCTAAGAAGTCCATACACGGTGTTTTACTAACAGTCAGTAGATCTTGCATGGAAGGCACTGAAGTGTGGTTGATTTTTTTTTTGCATGCAGCACAACTTAACCAAAGTAGTTATGCAAAATGTCTTTCCAGTAAAACAGTTCTCTGTGCAGTATTTTACGGTGTGCTATAAAGCAGAATGAATTAGCATGACAGTATGTTAGTGATGGCAGTGTTATTCCCTAACCGTCGAGGGTTCACCATGTCACTTTTTCTTCCCATCCCCAGAGAAATTATCACATGCCAAAGAGGAGAATCTGGGCATGCACCAAGTCCTGGACCAGACCCTGCAGGAACTGAACAGCTTATAAACACGCAGAAAGGAAACTGGAGAGGATGAGATCGTCATGTAACATTCCATTAAATGTTCGACTCCATTCCACATTTCGAGCTGTAAAATCTTTATTCCCCCACATAAAAGGGGATTAACTTAATGCTTGTCCCTCGATGTTTTTTTTTTCTATGGCACAACTTTTTTTTTCTTCTTCTTAAGATGGGAGGTCATTTTGAAACCATCACTTTTTTTTTCTTTTTTTTTAATCTCGAGCTGTGATTACAGAAATAATTTTTGACCACTCATTTCGTAAGAACTGGCAATTAATACACCCAAAGAAACAGATTTGGTCATTCAACCACTCACACCGGCTCAATTTTACATTTTATGTGCACATACATTAAGCCTCTGTCTGATTATATTAATACACAGGCTACAGATGGTATTGGGTTTCTCTCAGTCTACTTTTGGCTCTGAAGTGCCACCCAGTGGTGATATGAAGTCATTCAACAGTTGTTTTTCCGATCATGCTGTAATGCCTGAGAAGTTGACGGACATTCGGCTCTTGTGTCTCAGCAGTGTCCTGATTCTGTCTCTATACAGCAAGATGCAGGTGTCCTTAATGGAAAGGTTTTATTCATGGATAACTAAATAAATCAAGACACACGTTGCTCAGTCACAGTAGGCTTCTTTACATTTACTTATAAAGTAACGCCTCCTCTGGCTGATCATATCATCCTGAAGCTGACTTGTTCACGCTGCATACAGTAGCTGTGCAGATTATTTTGTGCATTTTCATTATTCTTCTCTTTGTCTTGTGGGAGTCTGTGCAGAAACTGAGAGCTGAGTATGTACAGTATCTAGGCCATGAGGTGAATATCTGATCTGTACTACCTTTCCTTAAGCATTACCTGATCTCCACCTTCTGCATCATTGCCAACAACATGCCATAATGTAGCCAAAACTTACTAGATTTACAATATATTGTATAACATGAGTGAGCTAAACCCCAAACCACTGGAAGCTCAGTTAGGTTTCGCCAACCATGGATACTTATTGTATATAGTAGAATAATGTTAGGTATTTGAGAAGTTGTATTGTTTGATTTTTTTTTTCTCCTTTTTTGGGAGGGGGGGTTTGTTTCATTTTCACCACTTATTTTTTTGCCAGGGGAACTCTCAAAGACCAAAGAACACACATAAGACGGACAATAAATTCTTTTAAAAATTTTATTTTTTTTGTGATGGTCATCATGATTTCATCTGGTGCCAGGGCCAAGAAAAGCGCCTCACATTTAATCAAGGCCATTTTGGAATATTTCATTCATCACCCCCCTCTATGTCAATCTAATAAATGTTTTACAGAAATGACGACTCCTTTGTTTTTTGTGCATTATGATGAAAACAAAACATTGTTAACAATACTCAACATCATCATCAAGTGCTTTATCGCATCATTATGACATACTTAAGCCTACAATAAAATCTGAGCATATGTCAATCAAAACTCATAGAGCCCTGCTCCTTCCCATTAAGCCCAACAAAGGGAATCAAAGTGCACGCTCCATCATTAGCATACAGATGGAGGCAATTTCTCTGCCAAGAATATTTCATGAAGGCTGCAAACAGCCACACTTTTACTGTAATCATGGAGTGTAGACCCATACTCAGTTATCCATGGTTCACATAACTGCCTGTGATGTGTGTCCAGGTTGATTTCTCCTCAGGAATATTTCCGTCTGAAGGCACAGCCTAGATGAGCAGAAGTTTAAAAATAATATTAATAATAATCAGTATTTCATTGTAAAATTGAAAATGAATATTACATACACTTTTCTCACCAGGAGTTAGTCTGCATTTCCCTCCTTTTGGCTGACAGAGGATGAGAGAGCAGCCCGCACAAGGCACCACTGTCTGGGCATGGCTGAAGATAGTGGTGATCTTATAACAGCCTGAAGAGCATTTCAAGAGAAAAATTAATAAATCAAAAAATGATTTGTGATAAAATGAGATGTGTAGGGCACTGGTGGTGCACAGTTATTATTACCTATGCATTTAACATCCATGAAGTAAGAGTTGGGGCTCTGCACCAGCCTCTTCTTCTTGTGTCTTCTCCTCTCCTCTGTGAAGCTGGGCTGCATCAGATCCTTAGCCAACTGCAGTGGAGAGCACAACACGATTTTGTCATTTAAAACAGTTTGAATAACTTAATTCTCTTCACATAGTCATACAGTACAGTTGTATTGTTGAATTGAATAGGTTATGCCCTAATGCCCCCTACTGTCAGATAAATGAATAGCTGGTTAGAGCCATAAGAGCAGGTACACAGACATGTCCAGGCAAGTCCCAGCATCTTCATAACAGACAGCTCTCTACCTGTGCACTGACCCCTGGCAATTGTTTATTACAGTAAATAACCTTTAATTGTGGCCCTACTATACACCCCATACATGCATCAACTGACAGATAAATCTTTACTTTCTAACATTAAGTTTAACCAACTATTCCAGCAGCTTTCTGTCAAAACTAGAACTAGAAAAATCCTGGGAAAATCACAATATGATAGGTATAATAATGTCTACTTACAGGCATTTTGCTCCAATCTCTCAATCTCTTGTCCAAGACGAAAACAACAAAGTCAAGCGCGATTTGAAGAAGAGCGTCTGTCTGGACAAAGTCTCAGTCAGAGGGTTTGTTGATGATGTTGATGATCAAGTACATGGTCAGACGACACGGAGTAGACGGGGTAAGTCTTCGGGGGAGGAGCCACAGATAACATGGCTACACTGTCGACTTAAAAAAAAGAAAAAAAACTTTCTTTTTTAGGCTATATAATAATAGATAGATAGATAGATAGATAGATAGATAGATAGATAGATAGATAGATAGATAGATAGATAGATAGATAGATAGATAGATAGATAGATACTTTTTCCTTTTAAATTTGGTCTAAGGTATGAATGTGAATTTGATTGATTGATTGATTGATTGATTGATTGATTGATTGATTGATTGATTGATTGATTGATTGATTGATAGAAAAATGTGTGATAAAGTTTGTTTTACATCAACTTTCTGCAGGTGAAACTAACGTCATCTTTGCCAGCATTGATAATGTAATCGGTACAAATAACAAAAATTAAAGAAAAAAAGAAATGGTAAAGAAAAAAAAAACCTCGAAATATATATAGCGAAAACATCCATCTCGTGTCAAAAAATGTTTCCTTTCCGTTAATTAAAAGCGTGTAATAGTCCGGGTGACCATTTACAAGAAAACGAGCACACCCACCGCGGAAGCGTCCGACTTCCGGAACACGACGACAGAGAAGAGTGGCAGTTGATTTGACCACACGGCAGCTCACCGCAGTGACGTCTCTGTCTCCACACCGGGCGGGATATCCGCAGTAGTAAGCTAGCTAATAACATGGCGAAGACTTACGATTACTTGTTTAAACTACTTTTAATCGGCGATTCAGGCGTCGGAAAGACCTGCGTGCTATTCAGATTTTCAGAAGATGCCTTCAACTCAACGTTTATCTCTACTATAGGTAAGGAAAAGTCAGTGTTTTTGCTGAAATGTCTTGAACGATGAAGTGTCTTCAGGAGCAGCCCATCCCGTCGTGCTAATTTGTTGCTAAGTTTTCTGGCTAGCGTTCATGTTGTGCTACAGGCTAGTCAGGAAGCAGCCTTGCCGGCTTGTCAGAGGGGCTTTTCCACAACTATCAGTGATATTTTAACTGACAGGGGTGCTGAGAAAGTACCTGAATGTTTGCTATCCCCCCCAAACAAGCCGCTACGTGAATATTACACTCACATTAATCATGGCGAGTTGAGCTAAATAGCTACAAAGTCTGTCAGTGAGCTAGCGTCAATGGGCAGTGTCATTTTCTCTTTCATATGACCAGCTGCCTGTACTTTGCACTTTCTTAGCCAACGTCACAGAAAGTATTCATGCACTCGACAACCGCTCCGCTCCTCTTTATGCACTTTGGGTAGCAGCAATAACATCATCCTCATGGGAACACATCATCCTCAGTGTTTGCTGTGCCTAACGTGGGTGAATATTGTGTTTTTGCAGGTATTGACTTCAAGATCAGAACAATAGAATTAGATGGGAAGAAGATCAAACTACAGATATGGTAAGAAAGTCCCGTCATGCGTTTAATGTCACAGCTTCACTGATGGAGTACAGCTAACACTAACTGGTCAGTTTATTAAGTTAAAACTATGATTCTCTAACACTGCAGCTGTAGCTGTAACTCCCACTCTCACGAGGATTATATAGGAAGATTTCTGTGCATTGGGAGGTGTCTTTACTATTTTATGTGCCATTTAGAAACACCCCCGAGCATAACACACAATACAGTCTAACAGCACAACAGACTGTCAACTGCTGGATGAGCTCTGCTCATTTCAAGGACTATTGCATCATTGAAATTATGCATGCACTACATTCATTTTAGTGAACTGACTGTGTACTAAATGATTATGTACACCAGGGCAAAAATTTAATGTTTTTCACAAATCATGATGACATTAGAATGACAGCATCAGGAGCCTGTAAACTTTAAGACACGTCTACTAATAAACAAGGCACAAAATTTGGTATCAGTTTTGTGTCCTGATAATGCCCACATCTTAGTGTATTTTATATTTTGCTCTAGTTAGACAATTTAAACTTATCATGTGACAATTTTTTAGCAGTCATCACTAGTAATCACTGGCATAGTAAAAACAAGAAGACTTAATTTTTTGTCCAACCAGATGAGAAAATCAATGTTTGGTTTATTTTATGATTAAATTAAGTGCAAGTGTATTCTACTACAAGGCAATTGGCAATATCTAGGCAATGTTTCTTAAATACTTGTTGAATGAATAAATGAAACCATGTGACTTCATGAGCATCAGAGCTACCTCCGTGAAAGTCCTTTTCCTTACAGTCCTCAATGTTGCTGGTTTTCAATTTTTAACAAAGACCTTTTGGAGTTGGATTTAGTTTGCTGTGTGACGACAATACACAACATGAAAGTGTTTTGTGAAATTCAAAAGTATGTTATTTTGTGTAGGGATACGGCAGGACAGGAGCGGTTCAGAACCATCACAACAGCCTACTACAGAGGAGCCATGGTAAGTTGCCTCATTAGCCTAGTTGCAACCCATTATCTTTGGGACCCAAGTGTAGTGGTCATCTCACACCAGCACACTTTGACTCAGAGGTGCCAGAGCCACACCCATCTGGGAAGTCAGTGGTGCACATGGCTTATTATTATTGTGGTATTTTTGTTAACCCCTCCTTTAATTCAAGTTTAACTGGATGCCTGTGAGCCATTTAACTCAGGCACCTAATTGATCCTTGTTGACATTTGAGGCCATGTAATCTGTCACAAATACATGTCAACAGGAACAGCAGAAAACAACATTAGACAATTGATTAACAAGTGAGAAATGATTTCACTTTTGTCTGGCTGCTCAGTTGTCTGAAGTCTTCTCCTCTATGAACTCTCCAGGGCATCATGTTAGTGTATGACATTACCAACGAGAAGTCCTTTGACAACATCAAGAACTGGATAAGGAATATAGAAGAGGTAAAGTATTTCATATTTGTAAAATGTTTGTAGTTGTGTGCTCACCAATACGCAAAGGTTGCTATTCACCTTTACTGTGTACTCATGTGTGTTTTAGTTGGAGATTACTATTTACAGATACACAAATCTAACTCATTTTATTTTTCCATTTCTCTGTCTGTTCACCAATCGCCCACAGCATGCCTCAGCAGATGTGGAGAGGATGGTCCTTGGGAACAAATGTGATGTCAATGACAAGCGACAGGTGTCCAAAGAAAGAGGAGAAAAGGTAAAGAGAAATAAGTGTTCTGAGAACTTTGGAAATGCCGAACCTTGCTCTCTCACCGTTATTAAATGTTGTCTGTACTGACGCTTGTTCTGTCTCTGTTCTCCTGCCGTCAGCTGGCACTGGAGTATGGGATCAAGTTCATGGAGACCAGCGCAAAAGCAAACATCAATGTTGAGAATGTGAGTTCAGTTCACCCTCTTTTCTGCCCTCGTCCATTCACAGTTGAACGTATTGTTACCAAGACTATAGCACTTGGTCATTTGCTCTGCATGTTTAGCAAGAATAGACTTTGAGTAATCCACAGCACAGAAGGGATTAGAAGAAGTTTTTACCTATTTATATAGAACAGTTGGAGTATAGACTTTTCAATAGCTGCAGGCTATAAAGCAAAACAGAACACAATCTCAGTCGATTATGTCTTTGATGCTGCTTATTTTGAGTTATCCTTGTTTCCTGAAATATGCAGTCATCTAATCAGTTGTCTGAAGTCCACATAACAAACAGAATCCAATTAAATTGTAAGAAGAATCTGAAACCTCAGATCGTGTTTATTATCATGTTCATTTTTGCAATATAATTTTTGATGGTTAAGGATTACGGTAATAAAATAGGTTTTGTTGCTTATATTTGAACCCTTGTCCGGAACCACTGGTTCACCTCGAGTCACCTCCATTATTGTAGTTTAATTTGTTTGCCTCTTTTCATGTGCAGGCCTTCCTCACCCTCGCCAGAGACATCAAAGCAAAAATGGACAAGAAGCTGGTAAGAATGTCCAACAGTGGAAAACCTAACTGCTAGATGCCTGGCAGTGTTGTACGCAGCCTGTGGTGTCTTTTATTATGTCATGTAGTGGTGTTTTTCATACCTGTGGTTTGTCATGTGTGTGTGTATTCTAGGAGGGCAACAACCCGCAGGGCAGCAGTCAAGGAGTAAAGATTACTGAACAGCCCAAGAAGAGCAGTTTCTTCCGCTGTACGCTCCTGTGAAGAAGAAACGGTAGCATCGGCATCCACCATCGCCTTAACTGTGTCCCCCACTGGACAGAACTGGACAGAGCACACTCAGATCTCTCTCTTTTATCCTCCTCCACTTGTCTTCCTCCTTCTCTTTCTGGTTTGTCCTGTGTTTATGTACTAGGAACAACATACGTTTATTGCTACCTTGGTTTACCAGTCTTCCTTTGGCACCTGTGGATCTAACTATTGTGGCCTCTGTTACATACTAAATATCTTTTTTTTTTCTTTTTTTTTAACAGATGGTCCTTAGTTCTATCCATTAATATTTCTACTTAATTCCTTGAATCTTATTGACTTTTAAAGACTTCCTCCTTGTGAGACACCGAGAGTGATCAAACTCCTTGTTCCTTGCCTTTGGGTTATCATCTTACGATAATGTCTGATGCCTAGGTGTTTTTTTCACTTGTCACATGATGAAGTCTTATTTATTCAATCCATTCCCCAAGTAGCCCAAAATATACTTCCAGAATAAGCTTATTAGTCCAATGGGCTTCCTGATTTTTTTATATAGTCAACCTGTTGAATAATGCAACCTACTGTAGGTCTCAAAGGTGTGCAGAGTACAATCCTAGTCGAGTGCAGTTTTTAAAAATTATTATACAACATGTATAAGAGCTGGGTGGCCAAGATTTCTGTATATCCACATTATTAAAAGTAACATGTAAATATGTATTATTGATTATGAAACAGTAGTGCCAGTGCATTTTACTTCTCATATCAGCATTGGAGTTTACATGTCCTCTGTCCACCTTTTTCACTCGTCTTTCCGTTGAGTTTCTTAGGCTGAAACATTCCATTTTCTCCTCTTGTGAACACTTTAATGTGCAATGTAGTGTATGTAGAGTCCAGATTTTGTCTGTCTTAAGTATTCACATGGTTGCAGTAAGGCTGGGTTCTTGACAACAACATGCTTGTTTTAATGGCACACAGATTCCTTAAGTAGTTGCTTTCCTCACTTTTTAGGTATTGCAGTTTGTTCTTAGGGAAACAAGGTGTGTTTAGGGTTGAGGAAGGCAATTATCTCATGCACTTGTATAGTTGGACTAGCAATACCTAACTCTTGTCACCTGGAGGCAATGCAGTTACGCAGCAGTGGCCTAGAAGGAACCACGACGATGAAATCATTGTTTTATACATTCATACTTCTTATTGTCAGTTCCAACGTGTATACAACTGATTTCTGGGCCTTGGATAGGGGCTGTGCTGTAGCAGTATTTATGGAGTGAAACAAAACATAGCACCAAATGACAAAGTGCCCTTTTTATGTTCTTGTTGATTATGCACTTTTTCTTTGTTCTTTCTGTAAAGAAAAGTTCTTAACATTTGTGGAGTTTGTTGCAAGTCTTAACTGAAAGCAAAGAATATCCATGCACAACGTCTCCTTGTACCCTTTCTGGGATTCCTGAAAACATCTGAGCACTGACATGGCCTAAGATTTAAAGATGTTTTCCTCATAACAACATTCCCATTGATTTGTTTTTTTCCCCCAGAGCTTTTTATACACTTTCACCTCTATTCATGCTTTTGGGAACCCCAGATGCTCCGACCCCACATTCTCCCGACCTTCTTTTCCTCTTGTGCCCCCCTCCCACCTCCACCTCTTTCTAGATATCTCCCCTGTCCTCCTTTGGCCCAGTATCATGGCCGTCTGAACTATGCATTCTGGGTGCGTAGAAAACCTCAAAAGCTTTGCACATTTGACTTAACAAGCTTTATTTGAGATTAGAAATGTGCATAGGATTCTTACTGTTATTATTCTGCTGTCACTCCAAATTCTATTGTATTTGGTTACGTTGAGCTGTGTAGGTGCAAGAATTATTTAAAATTGATTGAAAAGTGAGAGCAAATTATTTCTGGTTCTGCTGAAATGGGTCTGCGACTGCATGGACTGCATTAACCTGTGGATTGAAATCATCATTGTCATCTTTGAATGGCCTATCAAGCTCCGAGATGGAAAAAAAAAATGCAGTTTTTAGGGTTGAGTTTGGCGTAAATTCAGTGTGTAAAATGATCTCTGCTTTTCTTTTGATTGGAGCCATTTGTAATTCTCTCCCATTTTGAATCTGCCACTCCTCAGTCAGCACATCTTCGGCAGTCCTTATCTAAATTTGGATTTCATTGCTGATTCTTGATAGATTTCATGGGGAATAAACAAAAAATAATTCAGCAATTGTAAATAAGATCTACAATGATTGTACTGTAGTTTCATAAATCTTATTGATCTACACCTTTTGTAGATAAGTGTACTTTGATGATTTATTAAAAATGAGATTCTTAAAAATGTTAAGTCAATTTATTGTATTTGCACCATATACAATTTGTGTGTATTAAATATGTGACATATCACATGGTTAACTAAAACATGTTTTGATAATGTTTGATCTTCTAAACCACTTATAATCAGACATCAAGACACATACTGATTAAAATGGCTCACAATGATGATGAAATTAATCCAAAAAAAGTTAAGGCCTCTGGACTTGATCCAGACCAAACTGTAACAGGTCCTACTCTGCCTCACATCTGATCTTATTTTGCATCAAGTTTGATGCAAACTGCTTCAGTATTTTTTGTGTAATCCTGCTGGCTAACAAACAAACGAACCATGGCATTGGTAACAATTGTGGCATTAAGCAAATGCCCATAGTCCATGAACAAAGACATTGTCCCCAAACCAGGCCTTATAGAATTTCATGTCCAAGAGACATTTGCATGAGTTTTTTAATAATATAAAATTTACTTTTCATTACAAATCCAAATTGTATCTGTTGTGTATCTAACTTAATATTGTGATTGTCATTCAAAGTTTATTCCCATTCTATACAAAAGATCTCATTATCCAAAGAGTGATCACTGAATGTTTGTAACCTGCAGTTTTGTGTTTTATTTGTTCCTTTGCACACTGCTTCATCTTCAATTTTTGGCCTGTGATGTGCAACTGTTTTGCATTTAGCACTCCCCACTGACACACAGGAAGTTTTGTTGTCATGATGGGGGGATCTTGAGAGACATAAGCATTTCTGGTAAGTAATGTTCAAATCCTAATCTTCCCCTACACTCTTGTACACTTGTAAAAGCACTCACTCACAAGACACTTGTGTATCTTAACAAAACCAAACCTGACCTGACACAACCTCAAAGACATATTGTATATCAATACAACCACCTTCTGGTCCAAGGCCTGCACCTGTTGCTTCCTGCACTATATTTCATTGCAACTTTGCACACTACCCAGAGCAGTAGCAGCATATGTCATGATGCGTAAAACTGATTCTAGTCACCTAGTTGAACTTTGGTATCAGGTGGTATTGTGTGTATATTTTTATATATAAAGTAAGAAGGGACCCTAAAACTATTATTTCTGTGTTATTATTTTTCACTTATTGGCCTCAAGTGGGAGGGGAACTTCCCAGTTTGGTTCTGTACTTTCCTCAAAGTGGCCTTCAACTAGGGATTTTCAGTGACCTGATTCATAGTTAATATGTCAGCAACAATAATGAGACCAAAGACCATGAACCTTTTTGTTAAGATAGTTCCTGTTTGTCAGAGGTTCCTATTTAATTAGAACAGCAGATGGAAGTTGCAAAGGTGCTTTAGGACATGTAAACATTTTTCAGCATTAGCATAGTATTAAATCACCAGACAGTCAGCACACACACAAACATCATATGATGATAAAATTTGTGATGTTGCTGTGTTGCATTATATCGTAATAGAATCCAACTAACACCAACAGTCTCATTGAACAGCACTTCCTGCCACTTCCTCTGAAGCCTGCAGCTGAATGGACTGATACTAATGTACAGTAATGGAGTGTAATGATGGCTGAAGAAGGCAGAATTGAAGCCTGTCGATTCACCTGGGTACAGGCTACACTCCCATATACAGTATAATTATATGACAACATCACAGACGCCAATTGTTTATTTTTTGTATAGACGTTCTTTTTAAGTGGGTGGAGTTGTATAATACATCTGTTCTGTGTGGTTTTAACTCCGCCCCCAGACAGGTGTTGTCAGGTGCATGAGTGATCTGCTGTGTCATTTTTATCAAGCAAGCCGCCAGGAAAGGTGAGTAAGGTTTCTTTAGAAAGTAGAGATAAGGAACAGTGTTGGAGCCACATCAGCCCACACGAGGCTTTTACTGACAGCTCATGTTAGTATGTGCAGTATGCAATGAATGTATTTGTGTACAGTGCAATGTGAATAATACTTTTACAGGTCTTTGTGCACAGTCTTCTTTTTTTTTACAAAAGACAGAAGATTAAACGAGCTGTTTCCCCAGATGATGGAGTGGAGTCAGTCGTTACAAGGACAACAAGATGCTTTCACCTGGTTCAAAGAGTCCCAGCTCCGGACTGTGATCAGGAATGGTATAGTGCCAGAATGGTTTCACGGGATCATTTCCAGGAAGTAAGAGGAATGTAACATCATTTTATGTTAGGCTATGTTGTTTTTTTGCATTTTATATAATACGAGTAGATGTTTTTTTCTCTACTGAACAATTAACCTCAGTGTCATATTAAAAACAATGGTAAAACTTCATATGTGCAGCTACAGTACGTAGTACTTCACAGAGACAAGCCATAAAATACAGATTCAGATTTCTACTTGCCTAAACAAAATCTGAACAGGTAAAAATCATGAATATAAAGTATTTTCAGGAAGTAATTAAAACTTTTCAGGAAGTGCTTGACAACCACATGACCACAAAATTGTCTCAACTCTCAACCCCACATAAAGACTGCTGTGTGTAGCATGTAGCCTGCCTCTTTGAGTGGTGGTGAAAACTCAAAACCACATTAACGACAAATGTTTGTTTTTAGTCAGTTAAGTAACATCTCAAGAGATGAACTTTACTCTTCTGGCACTTGATAGCAGCATAAATCACATCCATGCTTCCTCCACACCCCGACCCGTGCACACAATCACAACATTGTAATATATGGGTTACTAATAGCTAAAGTGTGCGCCGTCAATTTGATTGTATTATTGTAGTGCACCGTATTGATAATGTGTTGAAACTGCTTCATAACTGACAGATTTCTACAGTGATTATTACAGAAAACAAATTCCATTTGCATTGAATACCAGTTAATACCATCCCATGTAAAACTGGTGGTTCATTTACAGATGGAAACACATATAAAATGGGCCTTTGTCTGTGGAAATTTGAGCATGTTAATTATTTGTGCAGGACGGCAGAGGAACTGCTCATGCCTAAGCCTACCGGATACTTCCTTATCAGAGTCAGTGAGACCAGGATTGGCTACACTCTCTCCTATCGGTAAATGTTTGTGTAGAATTAATGGTATTAATTTAGGCCTGTATACTCAGCCAAACAGTTCAAAGTCCATTTCACTCTTGTTTCGATTCCTCAGTACTGATGACCGCTGCAGGCATTTTATGATCGATGCATCGGAAGATGGCCAATACGTCATAGTGGGGGAAAACAGGCGCCACCGGTCTCTGCAGGATCTTGTGGACTTTCATCGTAGAAATCCCATCATGCCTTTCACTGAGGTTCTGACTATTGCTTGTGGACAGGTAGGGAAATATCTTTATTACCATTCCTGCATTGTGGTTGTTAGTTGCTCACTACAACTGTTGCTCTATGGAGTTTTTCCTCAGTCGATGTGAGGGTCCAAGGGCAGAGAACTGTTAAAATAAAATTGCCTTGCCTTGCCTTACATTGCAGTTAGTAGATCATTATTGTATTTCTTGCACTCACCTTCAGTAAGTTAAGAATTTTAAGTGAACTATTTCAGCTGCATCAGCTATCATCATCAATAGACCATCTGTGCTTCAAAATTACTCTAACGCACTCACTGTGCATGCATTTAGGGTGGAGAAGTCTCATTTATTTTCTGATACCATAATATTTTTGCTGCACACCAAAACAATCACAAAATAGGTCATGTTCTGTCTCTTTTTCTCTCTGTTATGCAAGTCCTCAAACGACAAGACCGACTACGCTGAACTTCTGTTTCCCCAAAGACATCCAAAACCCAACACCAGCTTGCCACAAAACAACTCAACTCAGCAACTCAACAGGAGCCAACCAGAATCACAAGTGGATGGCATCCCACCTGCCCTTCCTTATCGGCCAACCAACCTCCTCAACTCCCCGGTCCAGTTTCCAAGCAGCCAGCCAAACAGGCTTTACCCAAATTTGAAAGAAGAATATCCACACATGGCCTCCCCACTCCCAGCCAAAGTAATACTGACTTTAGTAAACATTTATTATTGGCACTAGATTCCTGTTACTGAGGGGATAATGTTTTTTTAAGCTTAATTCTTGATACAAAGGATTTTTATTCATAGTTCCTAGGTTTGTTGAAATCAAGTATTCTTTGTACATTTTCTACGAAGTGAAGATTTAAAAACCCAGAAAACATCTGTTGTAATGTGAAAAATTTAGCTATTTTTGGTGATCTGGTCTAACAGATTTCTATTCTGTATGCTCCTTCTTTATGACCTCAAGCCTTTACCACAGCCTAGGAAGATGTATGCAGCTGACAACCCTCCTTCCAACCAGCCTCCTGAAGTCCCAGCTCGGACTTGTCTGCCTCCACTGAAGCAGAACCAAGCTTGTGTCAGAACAGTCTCCGCACCTCAGGGTCCCTCCACAGCCATGGTCACTGAAGCGAAGCCGTCAGTGGTCAGCAACCTAAAGAACCTGAAGAAGAAATTCCAAAAGAAGAGAAGCACATCGCAGGAGCATATGTACACGGAGGTCGATGTGGAGGCCAAGGGTGGAATCACAGAAAATGAGTACCAGGAGATCACACAGGAGGAGACCATCAGTAGTGCGCCATTTTCCTACGTTCATCATAATGTGTCGCTGAGTGATGAAGTGTTACCACAGGAGTACCTGCCACCCCCTCCTTTTGCACCGGGCTACTGATACACATTTCCTCCCCTAGGCAAACATAACCAATAGCATATAGCTGGATCGTGGATTGTCTGAATCTATGTTAAATAACTTGGTCAAACCATACAATATTTATAATGTGTGCATGCTGTACGTCCAAGACAGAAAAGCAGCATACAGTAAAGGGAGAGGTAGTCTGCACACTGAGTATTGAAACTAGGGATCGACCGATTATCGGTATGGCCGATAATATCGGTCATTTTCTGCATTTTTACAATAATCGATATCGGCCGTTTTATTCACCGATAACCGATAAAATTAATTTATTGTAAAAGCCGCTCCTGATGCAGCGTCTCTCTGCCTGCAGCGTCTCTCTGCCTGCAGTCAGCACTCTGGGCTGTGAAACAATGTCCCGCCCACAGCCCTCACTGATTGGCTTCATGGCTGCATGGCACATGTCAATCAACAGCCTCTGCATGCAGTGACACACAGACTAGGAGGAGAAAGCTCCGTCGCTCCGGTGAGCCAGCAGGGAAACGCGCGAACCTTCAATAAAATCCCTCTGTGTTTAAGTTTTAAAAAAACACCACAGGTCGTGGTGGCTCACCGTCACCGCTACTTCATAACTCCACCGCCACCGCTTCGGAATTGGAGCCAGATGCACAATCTACCGGTCATTAATAAACACGTCGTGTCTCAACTCGCGAAGCGGCGGCCGGTTTATCAGTGGCTGAACAACGTCTGAGGTGATCACAGCCGCTAAGTTTAACACTGCGCGCTAACGTGTCCTTTTTTATTTATAATCAACTCCTCAAAAGTGCTCGCGCCTCTCGCTACACGCTGCTCTATTGTCAACTGTAGTGGCAGATTTGAATGTTCCTTTGACTTCTCCACATCCTGCTTTTTCAACATTCTCACCAACATGCTAAATCTTTTACATGTAAATATGTTGATTCAATCTCTTTTGTATTTAACCCAACTCCCTATTGAATCGTCTAGACTCCCCAATTCACACTCCAGGGGGTTGGTGCCAACGCATATGGGGGCTGACCTCATTGCAAGCAAAAGGTATAGCCACACCCAGGAGGTGGACTTCCCCTAAGACATAAATGTTGAGCTTTCCTTCTATTAAATTGTCTTTCACCATTTTGAACCGCTCGCTTGCTGATTGACCTTTTCTTTGCAAAGAAAATAAAACTTTGTCGGCCGGCACGAAGTCTCTATTTCATTTTTCACCAACAGCAAACGGCTAAAAATTTCCACCACAATTTGGTGTCAGAAGGTGGGATTCCTCTGTAATCGTCTAGGATGGAGAGCGGGCAGCGACAGGCCATCCTGGAAGGAAAAAAAAAAGTTTTCCAGCCTCCAAACCTCAAAATTCTACTGAGTGGGAGGGCTACCGCTGTGCCATCCCAGATCGTTGCTGCTGGAATTCTACGAACTAAGTCGGAAATTTATCTGGTGAGCACTGAAATATTGACATTTTAATATTTTATTTGTTTTAAATCTGGGGTTTAATTTGACATAATATTTCTGACTTTCATTTTATCCACAATTGTGTCTAATCGGTGAGCCAAGTCAAAGTTTAAATACTTTGGCTTACTTTTTTTATTGCTATTAGGATAGCGTAAATTAAGTGGTTTTCGCTTTCATCACTTGTGCGGGCTATACAATATTTTATTATATTAGTATACACATCGAAGTGGTCCTTACAGAGACGTCTGTATTGATCAGAGCTCCACTGGTATGGGGAGTAAAAGTCTCGGTTGAGACAGAGCCTCCGGATGGTCCTGTTGTGGATATAATGAGAAAAGAAATATGGGGGATAAAATTCTAAACTATTTTCAATTGTCTGGACAATTGATTTTGGATTCCCAATAGGGGAATTCCTTAAAGGAAACTAATGGTAACAAAGATGAAATGAGGTAAAAGTCTGTAAATCATGAGAGGTTAAAAGAATGTTTACAGATGGAGAAAGCAACACAAAAATTGCTTCTTTACAAAAAAAAAAAAAAAAAAAGAGAAAATCTTTGAAAAAGAAAGAAAAATGCAACTCACACTTAACACTAGAGCACCGAGCTCGTAGAATTTCCTATTCTTTGTTTCACAGTTGATAGCTTTGAAGCCTGGATCCAGACCTCAAACGACCCGCCCATCAATTCAGCCTTCAACCACCATAGAACTCTGTGATACTTGGAGAAACAGAATCCGCCACGCCACAACAACAACCAAGCTGAGGAACAGCCCTTTCTGACGTGCCTGCATCATCTTCTCCAACTACACACAAACTACGCCATCCCAAGCCTTCAACATGCCGACAGTTGAAGTGTCAGGACCAGAAGGTGAACAATGATTTTCTGTGTATGGATTTCTACTTCGACATCAACACAGTCCAGGAACATGGACAACCCAGTCATGGACACAGAAGGAAGAGATGTGGCCGACACAGAAACTCAAGAAGATTGTCTGTTTTCATCATTGGCCAACATGGACACCTGAGTTTGAAACTCAAAAGAACTTGATCAAACAAAAGACTGAGGATGATTGGGCGTGGTCGGAGAGGAATGAATCCTTGCTGACAAGTTAACCAACCTGTGAAATCGGAGAAAGGTAATGCACCACATTCACACGCAAACACACACACACAGAGTGTACACATCGCTACAAATTGTGTTTGAACACTGACACTTGTTATGATAGAACTGAACAAAACTTTTGACTTTTGTATATGTGCTTATCAGGTCAAAACAGTTACAGATACTGAGCTAAATTCAAACTTCAAACAGGCATTCGCCTCTGAAAACTGCCTGATGGGCAAACACTTAAACGTGCAAATTAGGCCTTTTGTCTGGTCTCAACCAGTCTTTTGCCTGATTTGACACCAGATGTTTTCACACCCCTACTGCAGTACCCTGCAGTATGTATATCAATGGAAATTGCAACAACCTTTCCAAGTTGGTTACAGAAACCAGAAAAACAATCTTAAGAGCTAATACAGATTTTATGACACCAGAGAACTTCAATTGAATCTCTTGTGTCACCAGGACCTGATAAGCAGAGAAAAGTTAGTTGATAAGCGAACACACTACCAAACACAACACAGATGTGCTTTATAACTTTCTCTCACACCAATTCACACATTTACACTTGCAATTAGAGGGAAGATTGAGACCCATTTAAGAGAAACATGTAAGCACACAGCCAATTGACAAGAAAACATATGATCGATCTAGGCTATTCTTAAGAGTTTAACATCTGTTGTGCACATTTAAAGAAAATCCAGCTGGTACCTAAAACTTTTTAGGTTTGTTTGTTTGTCTATTTGATTGTTTGTTTGATTGAATGTTTGTTTATTAGATTGAATGTTTGTCTGTTCGTTTATTTGTTTGTTTGTTTGTCTGTTTTTGTCTGAAACAAGTTAAAACTATTTCAGCCCTACAGAACGTCCCTAAGACACTGTGGGTTGTCAAGAAACATGATGATGGCCTCATCAAAAACCTGTGAACCTATTGTCATAACTCCAGAATCTGACTTTAGACCTTCCACATTCAATATCCACTCAAACAAGAAACCATCAATGACATAAGACCGGATTGTGAGTCTCTTAAAGCAGCAGAAGTAATTGTTCCTTGTGATGACTCTCCAACAACACTTTTGTTTCTGTAAAAAAAAATTAGAGATAAAAATCAACCTACAGAATGACGTTTTGTTCAGGATCTGCAAGCAGTAAACAGTCCAACCTAGAGCTCCAAATGTGCCAAACCCTTACACTATCTTGTCTCAAGTTCCACCTAATGCAAAATTCTTTTCAGTGGAAACGCTTTCTTCAAGTCCATCCAGAAAGCCAATTCTGGTTTGCTTTCAACTTCAATGGACTGCTACACATTCACCCGTTTGTGTCAAGGGTATTGCGAAAGTCCAACAATTTATAATGATGCTCTCAAACAAAGTCTTGAACCTCTTGTCTTGTCTCCAGGTACTGCTTTGCTTCAGTACGTAGACGACCTCATGATCTGCAGTCCAACCAAAGACCTGTGTGAAGCCAACACAGTGAAACTCTTGAAACACTTGGCCATGACTGGTCACAAAGCCAGCTTATCCAAACTTCAATTTGTCCAGGAAAAAAGTGATCTTCTTGGGTCATGTCATCACCTCTGATGGCAAAACTCTTTCACCAAAAAGAGTAGAGGCAATTCAAAATATTCCAAGACCCGTCACAAAGAAACAAATGATGTCATTTCTTGGTATGTGCTCTTATTGCAGACAATCATTTCAAACTATGCCATTCTTGAGGCTCCACTCGCCTCCTCATCCATGGAAAAAGTCTGCAACCCCAAAATAAGATCACATGGACCCCTGAAGCTGAGCAATCTTTCATTGAACTAAAACTTGCCTTACAGACTGCTCCAACATAGGATCTGACTCTTATCAGCCCTTTCATTCAAATAGTTGATGTGACAAATGTATAACTTCTTCTTGGCAGGATCCATGTAGCACTAGAGGTGAGTCCAGTGATTCCCAGTGTGTGGCAGCCTGCACGGAAGCACAAAGGACGTGCTTGTGAAAAGAGGAGGAGAAATTTGACAGTTGAAAGTCCAGTTGATCTTCCACCCTGATTACTTGACCAAGGAAATGTCCCTTTTGGGTTACTGATGATAGAAAATAACAGAACTGCATTGCTGTCCTCCAACAGGTTGACTCTCCAAGACTGGACCTTTACAAGACACATCATTCACTAACACTGATTTTTTTTTATAGATGGATCTATTTAATTTCGCTCTCACTTTGATAATGTGACACATGGGTAAAACTCATGTGTCAAAAGGGGGGATGTTAGATATGTTTTGTTTTGTTTTTGTTGTTTGTTTTGTTTGTTTGTTTGTTTGCTTGCTTGTTTGTTTTTTTTACAACAGATACAGCAAGTGAAAATCAGTTTTTTCCACAACCAACGTTTGTCCACACTCCCCCATGATCTCCAGCTGTGAAGACCCCTGAAAGAGCAGCGTCGATGCATGCAAATCACTGCAAGAAGCCTGAGACAAAAAGGGACCAGCTGCAGAACCAGAACAACAAAGATCTGAATTCAGCCAGAACCATGTCTCCAACACACCTGAAACTGCCAGAAGAACACCTGAGGAAACAAATTGACGGCCCAGAAGAAGACGACAAACTTCTTTTACAACCACCACAGCATAAACAGATTACCCGTGGAATACACTCAAGAGGATTACATCAAAACTCTACTGCACACACCAAGTTTCAAGTTTCAATACTTTATTGCCATGTCAACAACATTGTTGATTGGAATTTGTTTCAATGGACTTCACCTTAGCCCAATCACCACAACTCCACTGTCATGTGGACAGAAGGACTCTCACCCTTGCCATTTCAACTCCATGAACATTCTGCACGTCCAAAACTCACCACAGTTAAGACACTGAACCATGGCCAAACACTGTTCCATGTTTCTACCTTAAAGACATTTGTTCGGGGAGGAAACAGCAACAACTCTCCTTGCCCTTTTCCACTCCCTTCATCATTTCTCCACATCTTTCTGAAGAACACCTGGATGAGATTTTGTTGATGTCCTCAGACATCAAGTCTACAAAGCCACATAGATAATTGTGAATCTTGTGAACTCCACAGAAGGCATGCAGAAGCAATGCCTGCAATAAGGCTCAAGATTTTACAGAATCGTGTTGGACACAACCGACTGACCAAGAGACTTCACTATCATCAATGAACTGAATATTACAAGTTTGTTCCAGTACAATGTAACTTGACATGAAATAACATATGTGACAACATGACAATTGATTACATAATTCACACACCATGAATCCATTTGGAAAGTTGACAGGTCTAGTGTCAGTAAACTAGAAATTTGAAATTGTACTGCTTGTTTTAATAATCACTTGTTTTTTTGTTAATCTGCTCTCACATCTGCATTTAAAATCTTTACATTCAAGAAACACATTTTAGATAACCTTCTCCTAATACACTCTACCTCTTAATGCGAAGAATACGTTTAGAACACATTTGGAATTGACAGTATTGTTTGTTTGAATTTTGTTGTTTTATTGTAACTGATACCTGGATTTCCTGACTATGATTTCTTACTTTTTCAACTTTTTCCTTTTCTGACAACTGTAATGACATTTAAGTTGTGCCTTTTTCTGGTGTGATTAATGAATAATCAAAAGGGGGAAGTGTAGTGGCAGATTTGAATGTTCCTTTGACTTCTCCACATCCTGCTTTTTCAACATTCTCACCAACATGCTAAATCTTTTACATGTAAATATGTTGATTCAATCTCTTTTGTATTTAACCCAACTCCCTATTGAATCGTCTAGACTCCCCAATTCACACTCCAGGGGGTTGGTGCCAACGCATATGGGGGCTGACCTCATTGCAAGCAAAAGGTATAGCCACACCCAGGAGGTGGACTTCCCCTAAGACATAAATGTTGAGCTTTCCTTCTATTAAATTGTCTTTCACCATTTTGAACCGCTCGCTTGCTGATTGACCTTTTCTTTGCAAAGAAAATAAAACTTTGTCGGCCGGCACGAAGTCTCTATTTCATTTTTCACCAACAGCAAACGGCTAAAAATTTCCACCACACAACAAACACACAGCTGATCGATTGTTTGCGTTTTGGATGTAATGATGAATTGATTGTAATGACGCCGTACGGCGCACATTCAGTTCGGCAACCCCCCCACGCGCCCCCGGTTGCTCCCCCGTTACACAGACGTCCTGCACCGAGTTGTGTACAGGTGTGTGTCTGTGTGTTGTTGTCTGTCCCACTGAGCTCTGGTGCGTCTGACAGGTGAAGGAAGCCTGTCTGTGGAAAGACGTCGCCAGGTGTATAGCCTATGTTTTTTGTTTTTAAATTATGCAGCGCATGTCATGACAGCTGATTACATTATAAATGTTGGCTGTTGATTCCTTCCAGTGATAAGAAGAGCAGAATGAGATTAGTTAACTTAAAAAACTAAGAAAAGAAGTCAGGGTCACATCACATTGGTAATATAACTGTGACCATTCCCCTGTCCTTTGCCTTTATACAATAAGATCATTCAACAACAACAACACAGACATGTCTGATTTTCAGCCTCCTTTCATATTTAATATTTAATAGATGAGGGTTTAGAGTAATAGGCTACCTGACAGTAATGTTCTGAGTTCTCAAACACTTTGTTTTATTTTAAAATAATAAAACAAGTGCATTTTATAAGATTTGTGTTTGAGTTTGTGTTATTCCACAAAAAGTTGAGGTCTTTTTTCACAGTGTACACAAAACAAACCAACAGTACTGCATTCAGTGTAATCCCAGGCATGTTACTCTACATTTTGACACCAAATTTTTCATTTTTACTGCAAATGAATATCGGTTCGGTTGCCCTTGATTATCAATAATCGGAATCGGTCGGCCCATTGAAACGTCAGAAAAGATCAATTTTGCATGTTTCAACCTTTGCATTAAAGTTAAATAGCTGGACTGTATCTTCAGGAAGCACTGAGGTGTATAGCTGGATCTTTGCTGACCTCATAGTAACAGAACAGAGGTTGACAAAGCCAGTTGTCAGTGTTTGTGCTAAAATAAGATGACTGTCTGCTGGCTATCGCTTAATATGTATCATACGGGAACAAGAGTGGTATCTTTTCAAAGCAAGAAAGGGAAAAGGTGTGTTTCCCAAAATGTTAAATAATTCCTTTAAACTTCTGAGACCTTGCAATGTATGTATGGTGTGCAAACTACCTCACCTTTTCTGGTACAAACCTGAATACGTGTATCTTAATGCAGCTACTTTTTCCCCCTCACAAAGTTAAGATTAAAATTATAAAATTAAACCACTCTCCAGTAATTAGCCCATGGGATTTATGGGTTAGGGTCAGGAAAATATTGATTAAGAAGAAGCAGTGCAACAAATGCAATGCTTCTGGCTGGCTGGTTAAAATTCAGGTTAAAAGTTGGTCCCCATCTGCGTGGTTACGTAATAACGCATGAGAAGGCTGCAAGAGGAAGTTTTATCAAAGTCCTTATAGGTCTTTATCTCTTATAATGTCACTGGTTTCATACAGTGTATGGAAATCAGAAATGACACAGTAAGTCAACTGCTTTGAATACAGCAGACACACAGTGAATGTAGCACCAGATGAAGATTTGTTATCAGCTTTGTGACAGGGAAGCTGAAGGAAAAAAAGAAGATACTGGTCAAACTTGTCTGGCAAGTAAAAGTGGAACCTCACAGGTCCTTTTAGCTTACTTTCACATTCCTTCTGAACACATCATTTCAACATTTCACGGTTACTGAAAATGACATATGTTGTCATGTAGGCCTACATACAACATCTGGAGATGAGGATTATGAATTACTACCTAGATAATGTGATGTCTATTGAAAATGACATTATGTTGTCATGTACACAACATCTGGAGATAAAGATTATGAATGACCTATAATGTGATGTCTGAAATATTTGGTGTAAGATTTTTAATAATAATGATAACCTCATAATATATATAAAGCATATAATGAGTTAATAAAGCACTTTGAATACCTGTATTGGATTCTTATGTTATTATGACTGTTTTTGCAGTCTCTTGCTTCATAATAGCTACATTATTATTGTCCACTGTAGACTTCATGAGAAACAACTTAATTCAACCATACTGAGCATTTACATGTTTCCTGTTTCTGTTGTACTTCTGTGTAGTTCCACATTTTTTCTTCACTTCACTTTCTCTTTCAGAAATTTGCATTTTATGGCTTTGGTTAAAAAAAAAAAAAAAAAAAGGCTTTGGTGATGTCCTGTGCTGACATGTTTGCTGATGTTGTCTGTGGTGACATGGCTTTGCATCCTGCTGTGGGCCTTTAATTACATGGAAATCTCTATATCGGCCTCAGTTTACAGTAAATGTTCGAAAACAATAGTTCAAAATCATTATAAGACTTAGAAGAATTCCTTTTTTGTTTTCATTAGTCAATTATATGCTTTAAGTGATTATTAATTCAGTTCAATGACATAAATCTGTAGCTATTAGGCTACTTCACTCTGGTTAAGATCATGGCTGTCAAAACAATCCACAGAGAAAGTCCATTCCAGAAAATACTTGTCTTATAAACTACAGTACCATCTAGTGGCAGGAAATCAGTTCAGCTACTCGTTGACTTGTGTCCATAATGTCATAGCAGAAGTTCCAAGTTGACTTTTACATCTTTATTAAATCACATTTAGTAATCTGACCTTTTCATTTCAATATGCAAAGGAATCATTAACTGTATCTATCAGGTTACAAACTACAATATTTACAACAATATTATAATATAGGCCTAAACTTAGAGCCTAAAATGAAACACTACAAGCACTTCAAACTGCATACCAAATACACTTTGCATAATTATTTCACTGTTTTTAGTTTTTGTTCTATATTGTAATGCTTGACCCCAGCTGGCTACTGTACATTATGATGCAGAATGAAGTTCCCCTGAAATCTTAAGGCATAGTAGCCTGATTACCTGGGGGCTTTGAGGAACTTACGCCCCCCACTGCACATAGCAATAAGAGTAAAGATTGTTAGTGAGGTTGAAGACCGTTTGAATAAAAAATATTTGCATTTACAGAGATTTCGTTAGCCTGACAAGCCAGACTATATAGATTTCTAGGTTAAGATTTCGCCTTTTTCAGTGAGAAATGATTATAACAGAACTTTTTTACTCACTAAATCCACTATTCAAAGCTTAATGTTAATATCTTCAAAACAATGACTGCAGCAGTGGAAGCAGTGGAGCTTTGATTTTATGAACTATGCAGGATTGCAGGATCATAACTATAACTTTGGCACCAGAGGCCATTCCCTTTTAAGGGAAACACCCAGCCTTGTCCCGGGACCCTTGGACAGTTTGATTTGTAACACGTTGCTTCACAGAGCAAATGGGTGTAATGCCAACAGTTTTAACACCGCCCTCCCCAATTACCCCGGTGAAACAAAACGCGCAGGGCCGAGATTCGCTGGGGAGGCGGGGTGACGTCATGTGGGAAGCCGTTGTTGTCCAGCCAGCCAGGTATCAATCCCGATGTTAACTCATGTAGACATGTAGGAAGTTGTCCCAACGTCGAAAACCTTTCATTTAACTTTAACAACAACGAGATTTTACGTCACATTTAAGCCCAAACATCTCAGCTACAGCATGGCTTTCATCCCGGGACAACCAGTGACCGCGGTCGTGGTAAGTTTGGGAGTGGGGCTGAGGCTATTGTTCAGGCGTGAGCTCAGGGCGTTAACGTTAAATGTTGCAACACGTTAAACTAACCAACTCATGTTAACTTCAGCTATGTCACTAGCTGGTTATACTTTTCACTCAGTTTTTTTTGGTTTTGTTATTCAACAACTAGCGCATCATAGGAGCTTGAAATGAGATATAAAACATAGCTTACATTTTGTAGTTGACTAGGACATGCTGATGTCCTGACTATCAACTCCAACATAGTCACCACCGGTGTCCTTTACAGATTATAGCCTACTACATTTTCATGCTGCCTTCAAATGCTACAGGAATTATCACAGTTGGAAATTATTTGTCTGAAGAAGTGGTTGATGCCAGACCAGATGAGAGCGAAGGCTGGGGAGCAAATTAGGCTAAACCCGTTTCAGTTTAATTCTAAACTTAGGTTGATTATCTCCATTATGAATCAGTATGTGTTATTAATTAATCGATGAACGTGTTTGTCTATAAAGTATCCAAAGAACGCCTGTCAGAGATCACATACTGTAGACAACACACACCCCTGAGATAGGCTACTGAAGTCATATCCAATGCAGCAAATTCTTAGCATGTCGGCTTAATCTCCACCAGCTGTTCAGTCACTGTCCCTTCGATGTGCACGCGCACATATAGAATAGAGTAGCTTATGTATATAAAGGTGATATCCATACTCTGATAGAGTTATAGAGGGACGTCTTGTAGTGCCAGCAAGAACCTATGACTGACTGACTGACTCTCACTTAACAGAGTCCCAAACATCCTCAGACATCCTCCTATCAGCCACACCACGAGAGACTTAACTGTCTGGTTATTCATCATCACTACACACAGGCAGCCTTTGTGTTCGGAAGTGCAGTGATGAGTCCTATACTGCCAGTCCATCTGGTTTCATGAGCCTGCAGCTGCTTGTCAGTGTCAAGGGCAGGGCTGCTGTGGGCCTACTATTGAAGTGTCTGTGCCTCAGTGGACTTCAATAGAGACCAGACTCTGAAGTTCACCATTAGTCAGTGCACTGAAATCTAGTTGAATATGTCTGTGGTGGGTAAATCAATACATCATTGCCTCACAGAACTGGCTACACATACAGTAGTGGAAGTTGCTATGACTTATCTTCCTGTTTTTGAGCATTTTACTTTTCAGTTCTCCTGTACTTTGAGATTATTTTACAAACATTATCTTAAATTGCAACAGAAATCAACTAGTTACAGAAAGTGTTACAGATAAGCCAGTATCAGAACATCCAGTATGCAGCTCTGGAAAAAAAACAAGTTTTTACTTGTGGACTGCGTAGAAACGATGTTGACTCATGCAGCAGTTGTGGACCAGCGTCACTTCAGATTTATGACACAATCTAGGAACGTTATCAGTGAACCACAATCTGGTACCCACCCTTCTCCTGAGCATGGCACTTGTCACTGCAATGCGTGTTTTTGATTTGTCTGGTTAGTGTCTGTCGGATGGGACCTGATCAAGTTTTTATTTTGTCCAACAGCAACGAATTGAGATCCAAAAGTTGCGACATGGAGAGAATCTGATCCTGGGCTTCAGCATCGGTGGAGGGATCGACCAAGACCCTGGTCAGAACCCTTTCTCTGAGGACAAGTCTGACAAAGTAAGTGTGTGTGTGATGTGTGTGTGTCCTTCAGCTGTGCAACACATGGTGCATGTTTCTACAGTTTTACATTGTTATTATCAATTTATCAATATTAGGCCTATTATTTGATAGTATTCATATTAATACGTTATAGTTACAGGTGGCTGATAGGGACAAAGTTAATGTTTTATTATTATAACCTTTATTTATCCAGGTTTGTCCCATTGAGACCCAAGATCTCTTTTGCAAGGGAGACCTGCCCAAGAATTACAGCAAATAATTTCAATACAGTCACATTAGTCAAAGACACAGAGCAAACAAACAAACAAAAACAAAAACAAACAATTGAATTTTTAAAAATCTGTTAAAAGAATTTACAAGATTTGTCAATCAAATGAAACATTATCAATGTTGTCAAGGTATTATTCATGTGTGACGACTGGTGAAAAACGACACGGTAAAGACTCATATTTACATCCATCAAAACTTTACAATATAAAATTTAAAGCCACAGTTTGAAAGTTCTTCAGTTCACACTAATTTTAGCATGAGACTAATGCAGACAGCCTGCTGTATGTGTCAGATAATGTACAGTAGATATGGATGGCTTCCTGCAGAAGACACCACCTTGAGGTTATTGATTGATTTAAACCTTCATTTATCCCTGCAGGAAGGTTCAGGTAGAATCATTTAGAATTAGAGGAGAACAAAACCAGGTGCATTGTTTACGTACTGACTTACTGCTGTGACCTCACACCCCTGACGTTGCCCTTCTCTGTCTAGTTAGAAGGCCAACGTTTGCTCCAAAACTTAAGTGGGGAATATTTCTGCTCTGCCGACAAATTGATACTAGGAATTGTGTTTTCCTTAGGATTTCTGTGGGATGATGTTGCAGCAGCATGATGAGATATACTTGAGAAACAGGCCTGAACACATTACCTGTAGCCTGAGGTGGGAGAAACCAGATCCATCAGACTTAGGTCATAGGAAGGAATACTGCAGGTTGATACAAAGTCACCTCTTACCTGCTGTATTTAACTATGTGAGCAGGAGATATAGAAATACGCCAATACATGCTGGGCTATACCACCATGTTACAGAGCAATAGTAACCATAGCTTCCACCCATGTACCTCTCCCAATTTACTTCATGTGTTGTTGATATACCTACTGTATGTGCCTGTCCAATGGGGATTTGAGTTTAAATGCACTTGTGCCATTTTTCTCCTCCATAGCACAGATCAACATTTAACCTCATAAAAATAATGGATTTCTGTTTTGTTTGTTTAAGTCTCTGTTTCCTATAACGATAAAATAGCTGTTCAATCTATTGGCTAATCTTTTGCGTTTTAAGAAAAAGGCCAATCATTTGGTGGCTCAGGCTTTCAACAGCTTCATTACCTATGGGTCTAACAAATGTGATGGACATTTTTCTCTTATTTTGTGACATTTTATGTAAATTAATTTGTTATTTGCAATTTTAAAAAATCAAATTATTAGATCCAGTCCTAGTTGTAACTGGTTTATGCAACAGATGCTATAAGCTGATCAATAATGGGCTACTAAAATATAGCTTGAATGAACTGTTGCCATTACAATCATTACCTGCTATTTCCTTTTTGTATTTACTTTGTATGTGTTAATTGATTTCACACATAATTGTTTGAGGCCATCTTGTATATCCTATTGATCGAGATGAGTAGACTGTATTGGAAATACTGTACAACTGTATATGAAATAGTGAATTCGTTGTTGTTGTCTGTAGGGTATCTATGTCACCAGGATCACACCAGGAGGACCTGCAGATGTGGCAGGCTTGATGATGGGAGACAAAATTATGCAGGTGCGTTGTAAAATCCACAGATCCACAAGATGGCACTACATGCACATTAGAGTGTTTGTTTGGAGGTGTGTGCACCAGGAACAGTGCTCACGCTCCTACTGTCACTCATAGTCACAAGTTTAGTGATTTCTTGGTTTGCCAAACAAAACTCTTCTCTTCTTCCAAGGTGAACGGCTGGGATATGACCATGGTGACCCATGACCAGGCGCGGAAAAGACTAACAAAGAAGAAGGAAGATGTAGTGCGACTACTGGTAACTAGAAAGTCACTGGAGGATGCTGTCAATAATTCAAAGGGCGGTCATCCCAAATAGTGCAACAACACAATCGGCAAGGAGTGAACACGCTCACTGAACTCCCACAAACTCAGATGGTAGTCGCCCCGTGGCCTTTATACCCATGTAAATGCAAAAACACCACATAGACTGCATCAGTCAAACCCACCCTTATTTTGATCAGTAATCAGTCTTCCTTTCAGTTCACACTCCAACTCATCTCAAAGATTTATAAGCCCTTTATATTTAAAGTGCAACCATAAGTAACTTGCAAGAAAAGTACATTTAGGGAATCAGTGAGGTACAATCTGAAATGTGCAGCACCACCACAGAGGGCTCAATAGACTTCATGGTTCGCAAACTGAACTTTACTCAATAGTCTTTAAACCCACTCTTGATGTCCGGTTTATAGCAACATAAAAAAACAGACTTGCCAACATTTTTACAGAAAGACAAGAGCTGAAAAAAATTAACCTTATCCATTTTGACTAATAGACTAACAAAGCAGAGTCGCAATTACAATATTCACTGTAATTCCAGTTTATTTGAACAACCGTGGACTGAGGAATTTTTGGAAGATGTTCCATTCAATGTTGTTTGTATATCTCTCTACTAAACATCCATTTTTTTATTATGTAGTAGAACATTCTTGATTTATTCCCAAGTTTTTTGTTGTTGTTGCAGCTGTAGTCTTTCATAAGGCAAGGTGTAGGGTATCTTTGTTAACAACATCTAATATCCTGTTTGCCTTGAACTGACCAAAGATAGATTTCATGGACTGGAAAAATCAAAGATGTTTGTTGCTGTTTTGAATGCTCATCCTATTTAAATCAAACACCAAGTCAAGATTACAGCATAACATGCCAAAGCAAAAACATATAATAGGGCACTATTACATGATCAAAATTCTTTTTTTACCAGAATGCATTTTTGTATACTAATACTATTGTCTGTCACACTAATTATCCTTTTGCTCATACATATTTAATTTGTCTTATTTGTTGTTGATGTTGATCACATGTGTGCTAAAGTAACAGCCTCTCTCTGTATCTACGAAATCTCATCAAGTCTTCAAAGTCGCATATAAACATCCTATAAGCTTGGCCCACCTACAGTTGACACCTGTCATACCAATGTTCAGTGTATATCCACAGTTTTTGTCAGGTTCAGACCCACTAGTGTCACACTGGAATCATCTACATTCAGATTGTGTCAAGCTGTGAAATGTTTTGAACTTGTTCATTGTCAGTGACCAAAGGTCCAAGTTGAAACTATAAACCCGAAGCCAGTAGGAGTGAATGTAGAAGTGGAGAGTTCACACTAAAAACCACCAAGCTTTAACACCTATTTATTTCCCATTTAACCATTCCTCTGTGGGCTCTGCAACACAACAATGATTCATGTACTACTTAAAATGGCAGGTAACTGATTACCAATATTCTTGTTTTAACATGTTACAAAACAGTGCATTGGTATCACTGGGAGATGTCGTCGGCTCTGTTGTTATGTACGTGTCCCTGTTTTCTAATGATCAAGATTGTGAGTTAAATTAAGTTTTAATTCCAAAATTAAATAGCCGTTTAAAAAGAAAAAAAATCAAATTCTTGTAGCGTCATGAAGGAATAGAGAGGCAGTATTGCACAGACGACACGATCAATGAATGATAAAGGTACAGTCTGCCAAAAAGATGCCTTGTATTGTTTTGTAAGTTGTCAAAGTATTACAATGTCGCAGCCAATTTAACATTCAACATTGGAATGAAACCTTTTGATATTCAGCAGCTCTGATTTCCAAACTGTTTGGCTTGTGAGTCCTGAAAATGAAGTCATACCCCCTTCTCAGAGACCATGGCCTTAGTGGGGACTCTTTTTGGATCAAAAAAAAAATCAAGCACCTGCAAAGTTCATTATGCAATGATATAATTTAACAATTATAGGACTGGACATCATTTTGTTTTATGTGGTATTTTTTTATTTTTAATGTAAGCCTTCTATCATTTCAGGACCCTCAGTAGATACTGTTGGTCCCTTGGGCGTTCAACAATAGCTACAGTGGTACAGGGTACATTTAGAAATGAATGGGATGTATGATAAATCACTTACAGTATTTTCTATTTGTTTGTCTCGCGATTTTGTACAAAACACAAATGTACAGCATTTGACTGCATACAGATTGACCTAGTTGTTTATCTTACATATAAAATGACTGAAAATGAAACCTGCCTCTCTTGCCTTTTATTGATGAAGCACCAGTTTGATATGATCAATACAAGTACAACTCTATTTTTGACTCCTCTCCCCTTCACGCCGTAAAGCCTTTTTTATCTTACAACCCCTTCAAATAGCTTCATGTTGCCAGTTATAAAGTAATCAGCTGACATTTCAAAGCAGAGAATCTATTCCCTGACCTTTCTGTGTTTACCAAGGCATTTTGATACAGAGAGCTTTCTCTACTTTCATCTCTTAAATATGTGTGCGCCTGCAACCAATCACTGGCCTTTGAACTCAGGACCTGGGGAATAAAAATCCAAGATTCTTCAAAATGAGAATAACTGGTTACAGAAGGAAAATGCAACAGAAACAGGCTTGATTTTCATCTACTTTGTTCATGTTGATTTTGATTTTGGGTGTATTGTACTCAATATATTTTGTTCATGAATAGCACTAGAAGTGATTATCATTTATTTTCTTTCTCATCACACTTCACTGTCTTTATTGTAGGTGCAGAGACCACACTAGTTAAATGGTGGCATAATGTAGTGTAGACAGAGTATGTTTTGGATTTTATGAGGGACAAACCCAGTTCAGCTGAATTTGCTGTGTAATGCTTTTTCAAGTCCCAAAATAACACCTGGTCCATGTCACATCATGGGAGAGGGTCGATTTAGGGCAACACTGAGCTAAAATCCCCCCTTTGAGAAATAATTGATGAGGAGACTGAGCGTGCACATGTGTGTGCGTGTGTGTTATTTCCATTCCTGGGACAGAGGGAAGCAGGCTCCATTCCACTTGCCTGGGCATCATCATACTATTATACAATGTTGCAAGACAATAAAGTGGTTGCATAAACCTATTCCTAGTGCTTAGCCTCACAGTGTGACTTCACTCTCACCAATATCACTACATTAACACATCATGTTGCTAGGTAACTAATGGACAGCTATAAGTGTGAGCAATGAGCAGCAAACTTCATAACAGAAGGCAGTCGAATTTAATCAGCAATTACACATTTCAATTATAGCTACTCATAATTTTGTTGTCATTGTCCCTAATTTGTTTGACTTAAATTGTTTGTGTGATAAAATGGTAATGTAATCTAGTTACATATAGGCCTATTTAACACATAATTTTACATTAAACCATTTTGTAAACACGTAAAAATACGGGTGATATCTAAATTCACAGCAGACGAAATTAACGACTTGTATCATAATAATGCAAGAGCTACACAGAGATAAATGTTCCCTCCTGCGGGCGGGTGAGTAATTATACTATCTAAACATGGATCATACATGATCCATGCCTCCCACGCTATGGCAGGATAATGTGTTGCCATGGTAATGCAATCTGTTCCTATCACTTTGGTCCTGCACCAGATTGGAACCATCAGGAAGTCCACAGCATCAGATTCATCCTCATAGGATTAATAAATGGCTGTTGAAGATGTATGGGCATGCAGAGGTTGCTTTGAGTTGTATCTGCTCTGAAAAAGTTTTTTTTGTTTTTTTTGTTAATGTACAGGGAAATTATTAATCGTGAAGGTCGTTAACCCTCAGACTCTGTCCGTGATTCTGTCTGTTCAACAACATGTCCACCAATGTATAAATCAAATCTTGTTGATCAACATCATCATTTCAAGTCAAGATCTCTGATTCAAAGCTACAAGAGATGTAAAATTGAAGAACAAGATGCAAAGACACTTTGTCGAAGTTATTTTTATGTAATGGAGTAGAGGAGTTTAAAAAAAAACCCATAACAAAACAAACAAAAAAAGACTGAAAGTGCTGCAACAAAACTGACAGAACTGTCAAACTTAATTAATGCCCTTGTCCTTGAGGGCTTTTGGTGATGTTTTGGAGGTTACATTTAAACATTGAACAGGGTCAAGATTGTGTAGCTCCTTACACCTATGTTTTCTTTAAATATCTTCAGTATTGTACATCTTCTAAAATATGCATGAAGGTTCAACTCCATGCATAGTTCAACTCCATCAACCAACTCTTATCCATCTTTATTGGCTAATGGAGTTTACTCAATTGTTATGGACATTTTTATTTTTATTTTCTGAGCATGGACTCCCAGTCCATCTTAGCTCAGAAGACAAGGAGCGTGTTTATGGTAAATTGATGTTCAGGACAATAATGAACTTTCAGTCTAAACTTTTAAGCCAATGTGAGTGAGAAGTCCCTTAAGTCTTATTAACTAATCCATGACAAGGTGGAAGTTCTCATCTGCTGAGAAAGACCAAATCAAGATCATTTACATTTATATGATGTAAATGCCATTTAACATCATCAAGATACCATGATGATGTTAAATGTTGCCTATTGAGCAGTTCTTCTTTTCATGTTATTATAATATTGACATTTTGGATAGAACTGTGTTGGTTAAAGAAAAAAAACAAGGACACAATTATAGTGGTGTTTTTTCTCTCTCTCCCAGTTTGTGGCAGGGTAACATGCATATCAATGTATTCCTTCTGAACGTGATTTTGATGAGTGGGTGTGAGAGTGGAGAGTTGGGTAGCTGCTGGATGCCAAAGGGTTACAAACACATGAGTTCCCCAGAGTGGCTCAGCAGCAGACCCTGGGCAATGAGCAGATGCATGTTGTCATAGCAATGGCTGCTGTGTGTTTATATTATAGGCTACTGCTATAGTTCCTCCAGGACTCAAAAGTGTTTAATAAGTAAATTGTCATGGAGTTGTTCATGTCATAAAATTTCTATTTATAAAAACACGTGAAAGCCTATTTATTTACCTGTCTAACTAAAAGGCAGGTGTAGCCTATTTACCTGAGCGTGTTGCACACTCTATCGTTTTTGCGAACAAGCAGCAGGTGGTTTATCTTTATTATTTTTCTCTCTCTCTCTCTCTTGAAGGGTCCTTAACCTCTCCTCCTCTTCTTCTTCCTCCTCCTCCCACGCAGACCTCCCAGGCGCTCCTATCCGCTGCAGGCTTCATGGACGAACCGCTTGATAGTAAAAAAAAAAAAAAAAAAAGGGCGCTAACAGTGAAGATGTTGAGCTGAGATACAGTGTGTGGGCAACACTAGTTCATTATCGGCTGCTTTGTGGTGAGGAAGACATCCACATGACGCTGTGAGAAGCATCCTGAACGGACTGAGGTAGGAAGGAAGAAGGGTTTTTTCTCTCTGTGATTAACTTTTTTTTTGTAGCCGGCTAACATGCTAATTAATTATATTATTACTGGGGCTACTTAACTGGAGTCTGACACGCTTTGAGTGAAAGTTGTGTTCAATATTGTTAAGTTTTAATTGTTTTTGCAGCATCCTGAGAAACACCCAACAGCAGAGGAGGAGAAGACCTGTATGTTGATGACAGCTTGACTCATTCAAAGGCACAAACAGGGTATAAGACTTTATTTATACAATCTATCTATCTATCTATCTATCTATCTATCTATCTATCTATCTATCTATCTATCTATCTATCTATCTATCTATCTATCTATCTATCTGCTTTTGTGGTTTTGTTATTAGACTGAGGATGGTTACAACACTTTTGACATTTATTTCTGTATCTTGGAGCTCTTTTTGAGGGAGTGCATTAATAAAACATAACAGTTCATGGTTTAATATCAACAAAATCTCCAGAAACACAACATTTTGACCTCTGGGTTACTGTAGGCTAAAACAAAAGCTTGATATTGAAAGTTTTTTATTTTTATCCGATACTAAACTATGATTTTGTGATACACTTAGTGTGTGTGTGGTGTTTAATTCTTGAGCTATGTGTTTTTCACAAGCTCAGTAAACTGTATTCATGGATAACTGGAAAGCTTTTTCTTGGTTTTCCTTGAAATACCATCATGTGCTATAGAAAGAAACAAGGGCGATTGGTTGTTGCCTGATAGTCGCTCCCATCAGTCCAGAGGACATTTGCATAAACTGAATCTTTCTTAACATGCTCACTGTGAACCAGGACCTCAACAGGTGCCTCCACTATAGGTCTGGATCTTAACATCACATTTTGCTTAGTACTTCCATAGCTGTACATCCCGGTAACTTAGAAAAGGTAGACTACACTCATAGAGATGTTGTGCTTGTGTAATTTGCAGTGGACTGAGGTGAGCACAGGGTTTTCAGTGTGTGCTGCTAACTCTGAACCCTAACTGTTAAATCTTAATGAAACCTATTTAATGTCCACCTCATAATCCCCATTGGTAACACTTGCAAATGAGTCTTAGTTGTTGTGGTCATTAGTGGGTATCTCTGCAGCCATTGTGTGCAGCTACAGTACATGTGGTGTACATCAGTTTAGGCGTAGTCTGACCATCTGGGTGTAGGCTGTCGGTATGAAGCTGCCATTTGTGGCCTATTCCAGATGGCAACCCCCCCCCCCACCCCCTGGTTGTTAACAGTTTCAAATATTTATGTCTTTGGTGTTTTTTGTTGCAAGTACTTTATGGGGAATTTGCCGTTTTAGTAGTTACTTGCCTCCCTGAAACAACCAACGATGGTTTGACCCAAAAAAATTGTGAATGGTTTTAAGAAATACCATATTTAGCTAGAGCTACAGTATACTAGCTGGAGCTGGTCTTGATGTTTTGTTGTGCACGTTACCATGTCACACTGTGAATAGGTCCCTGTGCAGCGTTTCAGTGTCCAAAGTAAAACTATAGTGTAAAGTAATTTAGCTCAGGGTGGAAAGTTAGATTAGAGGATCGATGGATGGATCACAGAGAATGAAAGGTGGGCTGGACGGTGTGCATGCGCGCACACGTGTGTACCAAGTGTGTTTGTGTGTAGGTGTGAGAAGGTCAGACCGTATGAGAGGCCTTTTCATGTCTGTCTGCTTATGAGAGCCGAGCAGAGAGACGTCCTGTCACTGTACCACACACCTCTGGACGCTCTCTCCCACTCTTGAAGCTCTTGTCCACTCTTGTGAAGCTGAAAGTGTTGACTGACTTTGCTTTGGACTGTTTGAGACCCACTGTAAACCATGAGTGGTGAGTAACCAGTGAGCAGCTTGTTGAACTTTGCAAAGTTGACTCTTGTGTCATCAGGAGGAGAATAATGGATATTATAATGAATCAGGACAGAAAGTTTGAATTTTGCCACATTTACATTTACAACAGAATACAGCAGACTCTCTTTTTGATTTTGATCATTATTCGCTGGATTGGTTAAAATGGTTTGTGTATTGAATAAGCATTTGGCCTCTGGAAACTTAAAGACTGGCTTTATTGTGGTGAAAAAAATACTTTTAAAAGAATAAAGCAGTATTATTAAGGAATATGCAATAGCTAGAAATAGGATCCCTGTGGCACAGTATGTTTTAACATGCTAGTCTGAAGTGATTTTCCACTGAGATGTGAACTATGCTTTGCTCTACATGCTGCTGCTCCCCTACCAGCTCTGAAGCCAATGTTAGTTGAATTTATAATATTTATTAGTGTTCAGCACTGAAATAGTATGTGATATAATGTCTTTCATGACCCATTATCTGTATAAAGTGTCCACTGACCATCTTGTGGTGAGTGTTGTTCTCCAATACTAAGATGGAGTGTAATCTCTTTGCTTTTAGCTTAATGTTTAAATGTTTATCACTTGTTTGCTGCTCATCCAAAGGTAGATTTTTGGGTTGTCAGACAGAAGAGCGCTGATTGTAGCCTGACCAGGACGGAGCGGTTTTCCCCAGAGTTGGCTGCTTCAGGCCGGAAGGTCACTGAAACTCAGTGCCAAACATAATAAAACATTAAATTATCCTAATGGTTGCAGCTCAAGCACATGGTAATACAGTGGGTGTACACCTATTCTATTTTATTCTTTAAGCATTTTTGTATTTCAAAGCAAAGCAAATGTTTTATTTATTATAAAAATTATTAAAAGGACATTTAGGTTGCAGGCTGCATGTTTCAGGTTTCATGTGGTAAAGAAATACCTCTATAAGTAGCCAAGAGACTTCCCACAGATTTGAGCAGGTACATTAGCAGCAAATGAACTGAACATGAGCTGAAACACCAACAATAACAGAAAGCACTGTGGCTGTCATGCACGATTCACTATTTATGTAGCCTTGCGCTGAAAAACAGACGGTAAGTGTTTCAGACTTGGCTTGAGGACTTTCTGTGGACACTGATTTTTCAGTGATTGATCAGAAGGAGCAAAGGATGTTGCATGAAGTCAGCGTCAAACAGCCTCCGAGATGAAAGTCACTGCCCATAAAACGGCGCAAAAGCTGCCAGGCCGCACTGCCAAAGAACATGAAAAGAGGCCTGATGAATATTGGCAGCACATTTTTTTGGTCAGATGAAACCAAAAACAAAATAGTCTGGATCAGCTGTTGTCCAGCATTTTTGACGTGGACCCGGCCAGGACCGCGCCGCACTGACGGCACACTGCTTATTGGGAGTGTGCTGAGATGACCGTTATAGATAGCGCTATCAATTCAAGTTCTTCAACCCAAATGCTCTCATGATGCTTGGCAGGAGAGACATTTTCAAACATGCCAGTGGCCCAAAATGCTGCAGAAATCACACGAGAGTTTTTCAAAGAATGAATACCATGATCTGGCCTCAAGTCGATGCTTTTGGGGATTTTTAAAATGGAAAGAGCAACAAAAACAAAGAAGAGCATTTGTGAATGTGTACATTTCTGTCCAGGGAGGCTGACTGTACTGTGTTTGGCTCAAAAACATGGATTATTGAAGGATTGGTCACTAACAAAAACAAAAACCATGTCATATTAATTACTTTAATTTGACTTGGACCACTGATGTTTTTCAGTGTAATTACTTCACCAAGGCTTTTTTTTGTTTTTGTATTAGGTTGTGTGAGGCTGAGTTGCACTGAACGCACACAGAACATGACATAAACTGTGTGCTATCATAAGGGGTTGTCCATTTCACTGCTAATGTAGGTCTGTAGACACTGGTAGTTCCTCTTCATCCACTCATATCCATTCAGCACTCACAGCAAATGAACGGTGGAACAGGATCAGCAGCGCTTTCTGACTCCCCCAGCCTTGTTGTAAAACATCGTGACTGCATGGCATATTTGATCAGATGTTTCCTCTTCAGTTATGCACAGACACACACACACACACACACACACACACACACACACTAATAGGAAGTAAGTGTGAACAGTGCGGTATGAGAGCTGATTATTCTGCATCTGACACCGCGCTAAATAATGGCCTTGATTATCCAGGGTCATCCCACAACCTGTGCAACAATGGGTTACTGTGTGTAATAGATAGATGTGAACCTCAGAACAATAGACAAAAGAAAATCAATAGACAAGAGGGATGTAAACAGAATAGAAGTCTTCGGAGATCATATGCTCGAGTGTTTATCCCCCAGAGAAAAGTAAAAATATAAAGGTGTCGGAGCTCAGAGTGATTGCATTGGATGTGAGGGAGAAGCGGAGAAAGAGGTCTGGCCGTGTTGTTCTTGAAGTGTGGGGCTTCAAGTCTGTTTACAGAGGGTAATTCAGAGGAAACTCTTTAGCCTAGATAGATAAGGAGAACCGAGACCAACCGCCACGTGCTCCACACAGTCTGCTTTTATTTTCAGCACGAGGAAACACGGTAAGACGATATGTTTTGTAGTTTTAGTGTTGGTGCAGCTCTTCTCCATTAAATGAGACAAACTGTCACAGTAAATAAATAACAGTCATGGAGACAGTCTATATGTTTTCATGGGTTTTGAATGATTCTGTGAGTAATTATAACGTATCTCTATGTCATCCTCTCCCTTTTCCAGTTTCCCACGAGACCTGCCTCCTGGACCAGGTGCTGGAGCTGATTATGAACGAGAAGCCCCCCAACAGTGCGAGCCTTTTCCTAAACGAGGACGCGGACAAACCCCCGGCGCCAGAGAGAGGGGACTTGAGGAGGCGTTTGCGCAGGGCAATGGAGAGGAGAGCCAGCAGCATGAAGGAGAGGATGAGCTCCGTCACCAGGGACAGCGTCAGAGGTTTCTTCAAGAGGAACCTGTTTGTTCTCCTCACTGTTGCAGCCGTGGCTCTGGGTGAGTGACACGTGACTTTTTGTACATTTGTGCTATTGTGTTCTTGCATATGTGTGTATGTCTGTGTGTTATACTAACCCTATGTGTGCGTGCAAATTTATTTAGGTGTAATCCTGGGCTTTGCTCTACGCCCCCACAACCTGTCCCTGAGGGAGATCAAGTACTTTGCCTTTCCGGGGGAGCTCCTAATGAGAATGCTACAGATGCTGGTGCTGCCTCTCATCGTCTCTAGTCTGGTCACAGGTCAGCTTTGAACTGAAGAACAAATTCACTTAATGCTCCCAGAGTGTAGATTACAGTAGATTACAGGCCAGACCTGAACACGACACCTGATTTTTATTTGTGGATTTTCTAGCTCACAGGTCTTTGTTCTATTTCAGCCAAATTTTGTGATTCAAGTCGATAACAAGTGTAGCTTTACACAAATATTGTTCATCTCACGACTTTAGACTGAGTGATAACAAAATCCAAACTTGCAGAGAGAACTGATTAAAGTCAAAATTGAATGTGCTCTGTCTCAGGTATCTCCTCTTTGGACAGCAAAGCGTCTGGTAAAATGGGTATGCGTGCGGTGATCTACTATATGGTGACCACTCTCATCGCTGTGTTCATCGGCATCGTCATTGTGATGATAATCCGGCCGGGGAAAGGCAGCAGAGACAGTCCTGTGACCAAGAGTGGAAACATTGAACCTGTTCAGGCCGCTGATGCTTTTCTGGATCTCATCAGGTGACAACTGCTTGGAAACTTTACAGATTTGTGAAATTAATACTGTATTTTTAGCTATTGAATTAATTCAATGTGTGTGACATTTTCAGAAATGCTTGAAATTGAATTGGAAGACTTATTATATTATATATAGAATGTATATATATTATATACCACTCTCATGTTACTCTCTTCATGTTAAATATAAAGCTGTATGAAGCAACCTGATGCATAACACCATTAACTGAACATCTTCATTTTTTATATTTACCAATATAAGTTTTAGGAAGAAAGTTACTATACATATTACTAAACATATTTCCCAAACTGATCCTCCTCCTTTTAAAGATTTGTATATTTACAAGGATGGTCATGCATCATGAAAAGGTGTACCTATTCATTCAATAAAGCCAAAGTGCAACACAGTGTAGTGATCTGACACTCCATATTGATGAACCCTACCTATCCAGCTAAGCCAGACAAAGCCTGCAACGTATGCTCTGTCTGTCCAGTGAAAGAAAAGACACTCTTCACGATCACTCTTTGAAGTGATGAAATGGTTATTGATTAACACAGTGTAGTATGGTTCACAGGTCACGACCTGCATGACTCATTTGGTCTTGTTTCATTTTTTTAATCTCAGGAACATGTTCCCTCCAAATCTGGTAGAGGCTTGTTTCAAGCAGGTGAGGCCATCTTTTCTCTATCTTCATTTTCTTTTGTAACAAAAAACTGCTCGTACCTCACATCACCACTTACATAGTCTCAACCACAATGAGGGAACATCAAAGACAGAAAAGCGTGTGCCGACACACATCATACAGACACTGGGAGATCACATTTCCTTCACATGACTTTCACAGACTCTCCAAACAGAATCCATGTCAAATTCTTTGCTCTCTTTTACAGTATAAAACTGTGTATAAGAAGACCGTTCATACGAGGAATGTGACAGTGAGCCTGAACGTCACTGACTCTATCAACGTGACAGAGTCTAACCTGGGCGTCAATCTCAGCAGGGTGCTGCACACCATACAGGTGAGTTAAAGCTTGTGGTAAAAAGTGTATCAAAGTGAGGTGAGACATAGGTAAATATGTACACTGCTACCCTTTTCCACAACAGGAGACAGTGGAGGAGACGGTCCCTGTGTCCGGCTCCTCTAATGGAGTCAATGCTCTGGGTCTGGTGGTTTTCTCCATGTGCTTTGGTCTCGTTATTGGCAACATGAAGCAGCAGGGCCAGGCCCTCAGGGACTTCTTTGACTGCCTGAATGAAGCCATCATGAGGCTTGTAGCTATCATCATCTGGTCAGTAAAGACTCCGTTCCAGCTCAGCAAGTGAAACAAATTTCTTAGAGATGTAGTTGTTTTTGTTTCAAACATAAGATACTGAACGGGTCTGTATGTTCATATCTATCTTCCTCCATACTCATTCATCTCATTTAAATCTCTCTATCAGGTACGCTCCCCTGGGCATCCTGTTTCTTATTGCAGGGAAGATTGTGGAGATGAAGGACCTGGCGGAGATGGGCAGTCAGCTGGGGATGTACACTGTCTCAGTCATTGTGGGTCTCCTCATTCACGGCCTCTTTGTCCTGCCGCTGCTTTACTTCCTGGTGACCAGGAGGAATCCCTACACCTTTATCGGTGGTCTGCTGCAGGCACTCATCACAGCTCTCGGGACCTCATCCAGGTGAGTCTCATACTCTGTCAATATTATGCAATATGATACGGTACGATATAATGCATTCTGATGAAATAGGATACAATATAATACGATATAGTATCATACAATACAGTGTAATGCGAAACATCAGACATCATGATATACATGGTATGACACAATTCGATAAAATATAGCACGACAGTATATAATATAACATAATACAACACAGTTATCCTTGATGCTTTGTTCCGTAAAATATCAGACAGTATATACATGAAAGATATCATGAATTATATTTTTTAAAGTTATTTAAATATAGTTCCTGATACTTCAATTAAAAAATGATCTTGCATATATTGTATAAACTTAATGCATTTCCTGTATAATTGATCCCTGCTTCCTCCAGCTCTGCCACGCTGCCCATCACCTTCCGCTGTCTGGAGGAGAATAACCATGTGGACAAAAGAGTGACACGCTTTGTCCTCCCTGTCGGCGCCACCATTAACATGGATGGCACTGCCCTCTATGAGGCTGTGGCAGCCATCTTTATTGCTCAAGTCAACGACATGGACCTAAACTTTGGCCAGATTCTCACCATCAGGTAACACTTACTGTATAAACACACCAGGTGAAGATATTTTTAAGACTGTTTTTCAATCAGTTGTTTCAGACTGCTGCTACTCTCAGGGAGCACAGGGGCAGGTATGCAAATCAACACTGAATGCTTAAAACAATGAGTCTAAAAGTTGCCTCTTTTGAACCTATTTCAGACAATATTTTAAGTCCAATTTCCTTTATTCTGACCATCTGTGTATAGGAAGTGCAGATTAAATTACTTTGCCCTTTGGTTCTCATTTATATTATTGTATTACCACACCTTTCAGTTTTACTTTACATTGCACTGATTGTGTCGAAAATAGCTTTTTGACCCACATCTCTCTCTGTTGCACTTCATACCAGAGAAAAAATATGTTGTTACATTGCTCTTGAGAACATGTCTAAAAGTTCATCCTGTGACCATCTCAGTGGGGAGGGGAGCAAATTTACATAATTTGATTTTATAATTCGTCACATGTCGTTGTCACTCTACTACTCCCATCAGGAGTGCACATGTGTTGTTTGTTTCCCTTTATTAAATGTCTTCACTCTCCTCTCCATCCCTCCCACCACCCACTCACTCAGTATCACAGCAACTGCTGCCAGCATCGGAGCAGCAGGCATCCCTCAGGCTGGCCTGGTTACCATGGTGATCGTATTGACATCGGTGGGACTGCCCACAGAGGACATAACACTGATCATCGCTGTGGATTGGTTCTTGTGAGTTCCCACTAAATGTCAGCGTGATGGGGATTGGTCTGTGTACTGTTCTGTGGCTCTGCCAGCCTAAATGTCATAGTGAAGCTTCAGAGAGACCAGAGGTCCCACCACAACAAAGGTTACTGATGCATAATGCAGAGTGACAGCTCACAGAGCCTGTGTTTACGGGCACATATTGAAATTTTAAAGTGCACTGCTTTCATTGCATAAAAAAATAGATTTTGTCTCAGTATTTCTCAATTTTCTGTCTGTTTTTGACCGAATATCTTTCTCTCTTTCATTACCCCAGGGACCGTTTGCGTACCACCACCAACGTGCTGGGTGACTCACTCGGGGCTGGCATCGTGGAGCACCTTTCCCGTGGAGAGCTACAAAATCAGGATGCTGAGGGGCGCAACTCTGTTATCGAGGAGAACGAGAAGCCCTACCAGCTTATCTGCCAGGAAAACGACACTCTCAACCACCACAACAGTGAGACCACAATGTGAAAAAAACAAACCACACTCAAAGGGGCTTTGTGTACCAAAAGCACTTTAGCTAGAAGATTGGCTTGCAATGGTGCAGAGGCGGTTTTAGAGAAGAAAAAAAAATAGTTTTGGGTCAACACAGGCAGTGCTGAGGGGTTTGCAGAGTGTCCTAAACTCTTCTGACCCTTAAACAGAAAATGTTGTCTAGGAAACGAGGCAAACAAGGCCTGGTCTGGGGCTGCTTGGTGACAGGAAATAAGTCCACATGCTGTTAAAGAACAGTTACATATCCACTGTTAACAATCAGTGCCAGTTGGAGTTGTTTAAAAAAGAAAAAAAAAAAACTCAACATGAAGCTGAAAGTTGTTTCTAAAATTATTTTCAGGTTCATCAAGTTTTCAAGTTAGAGAATCATTAGAAACGCTTCCTACTTTCTACCAGCGTCAGTGTTAGACTACACAGTAAGAAGCACCGCCATATTGCTCATTTTGTGAATATGTAAATCACCTTGCTATTTATGTTGCATGACCTGACACAACATTGCAAATACCTATTTTTTTGTCACTCAAATCATCATGACTACCTCTGACAGGACTTTTAGATGTGGACCTTCTACAGCTCTTAACACTCGATGGAACATATCAGCAGGATGTAAATATGTCAATCAGTTGTTTCTTTAGAGCCCATATTTAAGTCTGCTCAATTTAAGTCTAATTGTTTTAAGTTTGCTTGCACAAAACACTGGATTATGGTGCAAAGGTGAGTGTATACTTATCTATTTAAGTGAATTGATGGAATGTTTTTTTCCATTTCTTGTATTTCTTTGGTGCTATATCTTTTATTGGCACATGACTGTAATGCTACATACTAATATGTAATACCTGCAGTATTACTTTGGTACTTATTATAACTGTTATTTTTTCTTCTTTTTTTTTTTTACTCAAGCCAGTCATTGAATATTGTGTTATACTAACGACAATAGGGAAATCAAAGGAGATAAGCAAATAAAGTAAGGTATTGATTTACTTTTATTTCTTTTTTCTCAGTTAAAAGTTCTTGTTTTTTTCACTTTCAGGTGTTATTCTCATCATCTGACTTTACCAAAACTTTTTTTTAATTTACTGACAAGAGAAGTTTCAAGGCCATTATTGTTGTTGTTAATAACAACAGTTTGCGTTAAGATCATAACGCCATTACACCTGCCTGTCTGTGTTTTCTGCATTAAACTGTCCAGTAAAATTGGATTTGTTATATTTTGATAATTATTTTCATCGTTTTGTGAAAAGGTACTGTGGATTGTGAATGCCTTGAGGAGTTGAATGTACAGTTGCTTTATGCTCTTTGGTGTTGACTGTTATAGAGGAAAGTCTTGTGAATAATTATGAGAGTAAAAAAAAGGTGTAAACAGTTTAATTGAAAGCTTTGTGACCTTGTGCCACTTTTATGCTCATTAAGATGTTTGACTTTAGTTTCGATGCTTGATGTTATTTCAGTAAAAATGTTATTTTTCAAGGAAGAGCAGCTCAACATTTTTGATGGACAGCCTTTGAGAAATGTGACAAATAAATGGCTCAGGAATTAAACTGTGATTCTCATTATTGTGTTTGTGGCTACCCCTGGTGGATGATATCCTCCCGGCCAGAAACCGTCCTCTCAGAGGCAAACATGGGTCAAATCATTATGTGAACAGTAACAATGGCCATGTGATTTCTGTTGAAACGATTTGATTGGAATTTAAATGGTCAAGCCTCATCTTATATGCCTCTCGATAAATTTTATCATCAACTGATGTACAGAAAATAACCCTGACACAGTATTAACTTTAAGAAGACAACGTTTAGAGCCCTACAGTATGTAAACCATGAATACAGATTTAATATACTAAACAACAGTTATGAAACAGTTACTGTATAAAAACTACAGTATAACACCTTGTGGTTGTATGCAATAAAGCAGAACAGGAGAATGTCACAGCGAAGTTGACCTTTGACCATTTGGAAATATTATCACTGAATTCATTTTATACTTTAGATGTTAAAGTTAAACCGTGCCATCATTCATGTATATGAATTGTTTTGAGTTACAGACAAAAACAGGTTTTATGAGATTACTGGGCCTTGACCTTTGACCACCAAAATCTAATCACTTCATCCTTGCATCCAAAAGTAAACTTGTGCCAGAATTGACTGGACAAACAGATACCCGAGGAAGAGTCGACTGTCATGCTCTGTTACTACACTGCAAAGATGTGTTTTGAGCTAAATGCATGCTAACTTGCTTGTGACAATGCTATCACAATTCCTCTGCAGTATATTAGCCATATAAGAGTTTGTTCACATTGGTCTTTGTTTATCATCAGTTTTACAGTCATTTGGGCATAAATCGAACAACATGGCAAATTCACCTGATGCTGACTTGTCAGGTTAGGAACCATCTAAAAAATATGAGAGGAGGAGAATATAAATATTATGTAATAAAAATAAGAAGAAGAATATTTCTGAATGAGCCAATGTGTACCATGGCTATAGTAACAAGAAACACAAGACCAGAAAAAGACAATGAGACAGTTGAAATTATGATTTCAGATTAATTTATAAAACTGAGATACTGTGTTTTAACATACAGTGCATTCTTCTACAATACTTGTGCGTGTTTCACACACAATTGAGCCCTCAAAGTTTTAACAGCCTTGCCATGTACACTGAGTCATGAATACTTTGGCATAGTTAAGTGACAGACTAATGGTGAAAAAAGACAAATGTAAACTGCAAATAGATATGGAAATGTCTGATGGCCTAATCTGAAAAGACTGACTCAGGTTACATACTGGAGTTACAAACAGTCAATATACAAAGTGGATAAATATAAGGAACATTTTGCTTTTAAGTAACAGAGTTAGGTGAAATCTTCATTTTGATCCCACTTTGATTTCACCCATCTAACAGTCAGATACAGAAGGTCAAAGCCTGAACAAGGATCTTTCAATTATACGATGACTAAGACCTTGATTGTACAAAATGAGGTGCAAATCACTATTAGTTCCCCACTATTCTGCACGCTCAGTGCACTGAGACGAAACCCCATCTGGTTTACTCTGTGAAGTGTCATTACACATTACTGACGGTATACAAGTCACAAATAAGCATAGAGTATCTTGCTGATATACAATAATAATACCACTGCTCATTTCTCATTTGTTAAACTACAACTTTTTCAATGATTTTACATCAGTCACAAGTAGCCTAGTTTTGTTTTTGTAGAGGGAGACACTTCCAGGCAGCACCCAGCAAATAACAGTATGAGCCATTAGAAAAAGAAAAGGAAAAAATTCATCAGTTCAACTTATCTTACAAGTAAATACTCCTCTGTTGAGATTGTTCCAGCCACGTGTTTGGGAATATTTCAAGCACAGTTCATATTTAAATATCTAAAGCCATTTAAATATGTATTGCTGCCCAGGTCTTGTCCCAGGGAGACAGATAGTGTAGAGGGAGAGAGACACGAGACGACTGGAGAATCAACAAGCTTCGCCATGTTAAGGTGAGCTGCTGAAAGTTTACTTGGCCTGTAGAAAAGTGGGGAGAACACAATAATAAATCATGAGACATTCGACAGGGGATTAAAAAAAAGTGTATCTACATATTTTACACAATGTACTGGACTTGCATGAATGTTTAAAGACTTACTTATGACTATGAGTTTTTCTGCACCCCATCACTCCACATTGAGAATGGCCCAGTTATCTTTCTTGTCCTGCTGATCACAAGAGAGCAAGCTATATTAATCTTTTCTCAGGTAATAATGAGAAAATGAGATGATGAAGAGATACCCTTCATCTTGTTTGTGTCTGACCTCTGACATGACAGGCAGGTTGTCATGAGGAAGGAGCCACATGGTTCGGTGGGCCTTGGTTCTCTGTCTCTGCAGGAGTTTTCTCAGCAACCTCTTCACCTTCCGGTCCCTGGGGTCTGCACATTTTACTGCCTTCTTTGTGTAAAGACTACAAAAAATAATATGATGCTCATTAGAGAACACAGGGAGATTCTGCTGAACTTTGTCGGATCTAAATCTGCTGTGCGCTAGAAACGCAACAATGGCAAAAACCAGTGATTCGGCAATAATGAGGGCTGCTCTGCTGTCAGATAGGAAACCAAAGGAATCACAAAGTCAAACTGTGATCAAAAGTTGAAAAGAAGAGGTTTGTAACAATGAAATACAGAGGACCAAACAAAACTCTTGTATCTATAAGAATCCCATGTTTTTGTTAACTGGACCACATGAAAAAGCAAAGCTCTTCATTCCCCAGCTACATCGGATTTCTCCCCGCTGGAAACAATAGGTATCACAATGCAGAATGGTTTACTTAACTAAACCCTGCTGTTCTGACTGACTGGCTGCGGCAGGGCTCAGCTGGCTTGGAAGGTATTTTCAGATGGCTTGTTATTCCCACATATTTCCTTTCTTACTTCCCTGGCAATTACAGCTCAGAGCCCTGCCATAACAACATGACCTGGAAAGATGACAATGCCTCTCAGCCCGGCTCTGCCCTCCTCTAACGAGAGGCATATTTTCCATGCCTGCAGTTTGCTGTGTGCTCTTTAGCTCCAGGAGTGGATAGTTGAAATACTTGCATGATGGCTTGTATACTGCAGTCGGGCCCCTCCGTCTGCACCTCAAACCGCAACACATCTTTGGTACGCACCTTGCCCTGGGAGTACAACATGCAGCACTGGACATCTCTCTGCATCTGCACGCCGTTACCTGGGAAACAACAGAGAGAAACACGGAGAAAGAGAGTCAGAGAACATCATGGGAAAAGAAACTGACGAAATGACACAGAATTTCATTGGTGTCAAACTCTGTTATTTAATACCTTTCATAGCTAACAAGGTCATGTAACGTTAAAACGAGCAACACTGCAGCCACAAAACTTTAAAACTTGATCCATAAAACGACCCTATGAGAAATCATATTCAAATCCAGACACATTTTAGAGGCATATTTACTTCACAGGATAATGATTTCTAAGCTCTCTGAAGTCAGTACTCTGGTGTCAGCAAAGACTGAGGCGATATGTTTTGGAAGGTTTTGCATACTGGAAATAAAAACGTTATCTGTTCTGCAGAATGTGCAACATGCCATCTGGTTACATATACACACGCTCACATATAGACGCACAATAATGCCAGAGGAATTGCAATGGCATCCCATTGTGCAGCAAAACATACTATCATGCCAATGAAATGAAAGAGAGACGGAAAGTGAGAGAAGAGGGGAGTGAGTGTGTGTTGGAGGGTGTGCCATGATGCCTTGTTCATCCAAAGCAATTGGGTAAACAAATTAAAGTGTGTGGTGTGAGGCAGCAGGAGCAGTGAGAGCTGTTAAATAGGACAGTGCTGCTTTGTTATGCCACAGATGATGTAGAATCCATCCTCGGGCATATCGCCGCACTTCCAACGCTTTCACAACATTTAAGGAAAAAAAAAACCCCAAACAAAACAGACAAGGTGACACCATCGCACAGACTGAGCGCTGACACAGTTGCTGCTTGTGTTGTGGGATTTCAGATGCTCGTCCTCCTGCGTTCTGCCCCTCTGTTTACATCCATGCCTCCCTCCCTGCTGCTCCTCGCTGCTGCTATCCCTCTTCTCTCCTTTTTCTGTCTTCGCCATCGCTCTCCTGCTACATTGTCCACCTGCAGGGTGCAATGCAAGCCATGCAACACAGACACACACACATACACACACATAGAAAGTAAGTGTAGCCATGTCCTACCTTCCACAGATGCCAGGAGGATAACAGTCAGAGAAATAACAGTCAACATCTGCAGCATGACCATGATGAGGCTGGCAGAGAGGAGGAGAGGAGAGGAGGATAATCTACTCTGTCACCTCTCCCTCTATGGCTGCCTCTCTTATATTACTCCCTCCCTCTCTTTATACCTCCCTGCCCATCTCTCACTCACTCACTTCCACCACCTCTCTTTTTCTGTCTTACCGTCTTTCCCTCCCACCCTCTGTTATTCCATTTTCAGTCATTCTCACGCTCAACTTAACTCCCTCCCTCATTCGCCGTCTCTTTCACACCCATCTCACCTCTCACTCATTTTTCCCTGCTTGTTGCCTCACTCAAAATGCCAAGCCTCATTTGTCTCATTTGTGGCTTTAAATTCCTCTTTCATCCCACCTCCTCTCTTGTCCTCGGTGCATTTTCTCTGGCAGGACTGAGGCTGAGATTTAGTGGGTGAAACCAATAAGGAATCACTCCGTAGCTTTTGCACCAGCCCTGATTTGACATTAGAATAGCAATTTATCTCCAAATAATATTCAATTAACCCTGGTATGCAGCTGTATAACGCAGTTGTGGAAACTCTTCGACTGAAGAGTGGGCGTGTCACACTTGTGCCTCTGGATGTTCTGTGTTGGATTTCACACAAAATACCAAGCACACCTATAGAAACCGTGATAAATGGCTTAGATTAACTTAACTTAAACCTGAAGAGGGAAATCTAGAATAGATTTGGTATAAATCAATCATGGTTAAAAAGAATCCCAGATGTAGATATGTGATGTTGAATGTACTGCTAACTTTTACAATGAAACTAAACAACCTTTAAGTGTGTTTTAAGCCTCCAGTAAAATCTCAGGGAAGATAAGAAAATCTTCTTACAACCCATTTTATGATTTCATACTATATATTGTTTTTTTTATGGGGGCTCTTTTCTCTCTCTTTATAATCTTATTTTTTTAAATGGCACAAGATGTTGTCCTTGGCATCTTTCTGTTAGCTGTCTTTAGCTATGCCCCTAATATTTTAAGTTATTGTCAAAGCAGCATTACCTGCCTTGGCTGATGATACACCGCTGTATGTTGAAATTCTGATCAGGTTTCTTCACACAAATAAAGATGAAATAAATAAATAAATATTTGGGGCATAAACAAACTTGGAAGTCTGGCAGCCTACATGAAGCCTATATTACAGTTTTCTTGCTTTTATCTATTTTTAAGGGTTTGCATCATTGTCACCTAATACATATCAATAAAGTGATACTAATGTTTGAAATATGTCTACAGACCTGTCCCTGTTGCCCCATAAATCATGATGAAATTGCTACCACGAGAATAAGCTAAAACAATTTCCATTGTACTTCTGATAATAGAATTCATCATCCACTCAATGTAAAGATATTTAGTAATCTTATTTTATTGCATTGACCTTTTCAAAGTTCAATTTCAGAGCAATTTAGACACCTGCTGCAGTGATGCACTGTTGTACCACAGCACCTGACATCACTATAGATTTGGTTATAGGTGCAGTCAAACACATTTCCATCACCACGACCTCCTCATCTCGGGTGGTAAAAAAATTTATCAGGAAATCCTGCTTTTCATGAAAGTATTAAATGAAATGTGATTGTAATCTGTTTTTCAAATTCGTGCATAAAACATTAAACTATACCTTTTACCGTGTTTGATGTATATGTTACAAATAAAATTTGAATTTGAATCTCCACAAAAAACCATAGTATTTTACATTTTGTGACCTTTTCTGCCTGTATAGGAAGGTTACAATTTACATATACCTCAGACCTATTCCTTGATGTCTAAAATCATTATTATAACAATAATTCACTTTCTTTGAGTTGTTTTTGTTACAGACACAAGGTTTTATTTCCTCTTGGGTAATTAATTACTAGTCAACACTGGGGACTGTGTCCTTAAATGGAGCCAGTGTCAGTGTATCTGTCTTGTAGCTGCTGCTGCTGCTGCTGCATTGTGGAGAAACGTGTATCTTCTCTCAAGTTATTCCTGTTGGATTGACACCAAAGTCTGACATTTATAGTTGCTGGGTTAGATAACCGAAAATGTTTCTGCTATCATATTCCATTGTAGATATGCTGGGAGACTTCTGATACAGTGCCTTGTTCTTTCATGTTTGGCCAGTTATCTGGAAGCAGAACCAAGACACATACATCAACAACCAAACAAAGAGACATGGACTCACCATTCATTACTGGTTCTTTTATCTAACTTACTTAACTGTCTCATTAAAACAACTCAGTACATATATTGCTGAAATGATGAGTAGAAACCTCCAGTCTTTCCAAAGTTACATAAAGTACTGAATGGATCTTGTAAATTAAAACAACACATCACACTTCATTAGCCTAAATGATTTGGGCATACTGTACTTTTGGGGATAAACTAAAGTAGACACAGGCAGGGCAGGTCTGGAGCCATGAGTCACCTCTCATACAGAAAAATATTGCTTTGGACACTAATGTGCTGCATGTAATGGACATTTTTTGTACAGATAGATCAATTTCGGCGTGTCTGAGTTCCTGTGGTTCAACAGATCTTAACATTGAACAAATTATTCTTTGGCTCGTGAAACACTTTGGTGGAAAAATGAGACATATTTCGACAACACAGAATCAATATGTTCCTTATGGGCATACATACTGTATCAGAGCACTGGATGTGAAAATATGCAGTCTGTGCACTGAGGGGTGAGGTTAGGGTAAAAATGTGTATATACATGTGTGTGTGTTGGGGGTGGGGTTAAGTGTTGAAGAATTTGACCCAAGAAATCAGGTTGGAATCTCAGCTGAAAAAACATACCTTCCACATGACTACAGGTCTGCTTGTAAGCCAGATGCATTTTCTGCATATCTTTGCAACGATTAAAATATCTCCTGTCAAGGTGTGCCAACTCACAATCATTCAGAAAGCAAATAAATCAATAAATCAATAAAGGCAGCAGCAAAGATCATTTGAGCTGAAAGGCTAATGTCCTCACCCTTGGGGGGGGGGGGGGGTGTAGAGCCCGACTTGTACAGTATACGTGGATGGTATGGCCTCCTGGAGATGTTGGGGGGCTTAGTGAACTGCTCTGGACATGCAGCCAGAGATTTTACTGTACCTGAGAGGGATTTCCAAGAGATAAATTGCAGGGGGTAAATACTTTGTATAATCTTTGAAACAAGGAAAACATAATGAAACAACAGACAACGAGCTGTACAAAATACTCAATTTAAAGGAACAGTTCCCGTTGATTTCTGTCCACTTTGGTCTATGTATATTGGATGGACAGACTGTTTCCACCTATATTTCCTGTCATTAGGATAGGAAAACTTCCTGCTGGGCTTCCCAAATGTTATTAATTTATTTATATGGCACCTATTTAGAGTAAAGATATGAGGATGCTATTGGTCTTCTAACCTAACTTAGAAAAATAGAATTGAATATATTTACCAGCATGTTTTACCATTACCATAACTACAAACAAAATTTACACGTGCAATTTTATTATAAATATATTTGTTTTACTTCTAAATAAAAGTAAAATGTCCGTTTTTACTTTTAAAATAAAAGTAAAATCAACAAAGCCACAGAATCCAGCTCAGCTTCACATAGCTACAGTAACCAATTTTCTATCAATATGCAGGAGGACCATCAGTGCAGCCAGTCCCACAGATCTTGTTCATGTTCTGTTCAGGGGGGAGGGGCTACATTTTCTTTTCACATGAGATTTTCTTAATGGAATGTCCTTATTGACTGTGGAAATAAAATAATGTCCAATCCTTCAGTATGTGATTATATTTTATTAGAAAAGAGCAATCCATGTTCCCTCTTGCCAGTCAGGCATTCCTCTGCAGGGAGTTGACTGGTGTTCTTCTGAAACCAAACATCTGTGCTTCTCACAGCTCTGTTTCATTACTCCTCGAAACACTAACCCCAGAAAATCAGCTTAAACACACTCAGGCATTTATTTTGAAAATCTCCACTGCAAAAACTCAAGGGGTCTTGACTGTTCCTCGAGTGTGAAACTGAACACTTTGGAAGTGTTTAACAAATGCTGCCAGGAAGAACAACACACATCTCAGGTCTTCAGAGATTCAGATACATTCCTAATGCAAACTCTGTGATTTTCTCAGTGTCACCGTGTTGAGAAAGATATTTAACCTCCGTTATTTCACCACTGCCTTGTCTTGTACTGTGTACATGTCCAAAATGTACTGATGCAGCAGTGTTAATAATATTTATATACAGTTTGGTGTAACTGGGAAAGAAGTGATATGACATGCCAAATAAATAAATTTGGTCCATCTAACCTAAAATTTCTCTGCCAATCACTTGGTGTCACACCAAGTTTGTCCACATATGGTCATTTGGTTTTATTCAGCTGCATAATGCATCAGTATCATGGTTATTTAATCTCCAAATGTCAGGGATCTATATCTAATTTGTGTTTACAAAACATTAGCTAATTTAGTAACCTGGCCAGGGGCGTGTGTACGGGTGGGATGGGGTGGCTATTGCCCACCCAGAGGACTCATCTGTCCATGAAATGAAATGAAAAAATCAGTGTTATACCTGTTTTTTGTGCTTTCTTATCTATGGTAGCCTACTGAAGATCCAAACCAAAATTAGCTTACAAGTTTACGAGGACACTCCTCTGAGGGACCACTGTTATTAATGCACAATATTAGAAATGACTCGAAGCCCTGTAGCAACACACACTAACTTATAACAGATGTTTCGATGATAAGATCCTCTATCTAATGTTAACAAAATTCATCACAGAGGAGAGAAAATTGCTGTCAATTGTCCAAACATTTTTTTCTGAGAAAGCTCCCAGGCACATGCCTGATGAAGGTCATACACTGACCGAAACGTTGCCTCAATAAAAAGTGAAGAGTGAGACAGTGTGCGGGAGCTTTCTCAGAACATTTTGCGTCTTGGGTTATGCCCCAGTCCTACGCACCTGCATTTTCAGGTGTTTCTTTTCTTGGATTGTCCAAACATAAAACCATTTAAGCCAAGACGCTCTAGTCAGTTAAGATTACAATCTGTATAGGTTGAAATCACAGGTCAGTACCTTGGACAGTTACTGCTTCCCTGGAGGTCCCAGTATCAGCACCATGGGCAGTGGCTTTAATGCACTGCAGAGGTTGTGACTCAGGGCCCCATTTATCATTGTGGATACACCTTTTTTTTTTTTTTACACCATTTTACATGTGTATTACGTATTACCTTACATTCAAAAGAACAGTGTTTCCGCTAGGATTTTTTGAAGTAGTGGCAGTGGCAGTACTAATTTGTATTGACCATGATTGTGTTTGGGTGTGTAGAGGGTGGGATATGAGGCATGTTCATGTCCACACTTCTATAGGGTCACGTATGATTATCAATGGAAATACATCGGCATACATCGGGTTTTAGTAGCGGTTTTATACCCTTTTTGATAAGTGAAGCCCCAAGATTGTATGGGAACTGGTGAAGATTTTTTTAAAAACTTTAATTCTAAAAGAAAGGGTTTAAAACTTAAATTTATTCCATTGTACAATAGTATTTCACAAATATTTACAAATAATGTACACATCCACAATGATGTCATTAGTACGAAATATCTTACAGGCACATTGTAGAAAAGTATTTATAAACATCAAATATGACTTAAAGAATGGATGGTTGCAGATATTCAATTGGTCTCCTGAAGCAACCTTTAATCGAGAGTGCCTACAAAGAAAATAAAGAAGAATTAGTAGGACAGTGTGCACTGATACCAAGTTCAGTCAATCAAGTCAATTATATGTGTAGTTTCATTAGTTCATTCGTTAATTCATGCTGTAGGCTAGGTGGGTCCATTTATTAAAAAAAAGACGAATGTTATGACTTTATTTATTTCCAAAAACAAATAGTTAGTGCTGCCAGTACATTGTAAATTAAATATGTTTGTGATTTTATGTTAATAACTTAGTGTCGTATTATTTTTGTCTGTATTATACTTTTATTACGGACCGCTCTGAGCCCCTGTCAGTCATTGCCTCCTTGAAACCTTCTCCTTTTTCCTTGCTTTTTTGGTGCCCAAGTGTATATGTGCACTGATCTGTCAATATGTGTGTGAGAGGCGTCAATATTGTGTTGTCTTCATCAGTTGTATTCATGAGCATTGTGAAAGCCTAAGTCAGATCAGACTTCTGACTTGTAAGATGACAGTACCCTGGCAGCTACTTTCCTCCCACTGTCACCTCAGCACCAACTCAGATTTGAAGTCATAACTCATAATGTGAACATGCGTGCATCGTCAGATGATGCTAATGAACTTTGAGTTGAAGTCTTACCTTCAAGAAAAGCAAATTCATCTATGGCCTCTATTGCGTTGTCTGTGGAGGTGAAAACGGGGCATTATTTGACTGAGACTGATGAGAACAGCAAATAAGATTTAGATTATAGGTGGAGAACATACAGGATACCATAGATGTGATAAGGTATCAATATTCACATGTTAAACAATAGGATATTACAACAATTAGCACTGTACCAGCTTTAGAGTCAAATTATATGAATTTGCAAGTGGCAGAATCATTTGCCTATATAGTTACCAGTGCTTACCCAAGTCTTTTCTTTGCAAAGTTTTCCTCTTTCCTTGCTGGGCGTACACGAGGGCATCTTTAGCAATCATCTCAACAAACAACTCCTGGAGGACAGAAACACAAACTTCATTATTCTATCATCTAAAACAAAAACGGACTCACAAACAAGCAAACTTGAATGTTTTGCTTTGTCATAATTGAAGGACAAAAAGCACAGATATAGGCAGGCACCCTTTTCTTTTCAGTGCATCTGTGCTCACAAACAACTTAGGCTATATTGGACCTATATATGATTCACTTGTCTCTACATACAACCTTTACAGAAAGTTGGAAATTCAAATATCTGAGGTTGCATTAATAGTAGGCTAATATCTGATATTGCTTGATCACAAGCAAATGATAATTTGCCCTCTCAGCCTGCAAATATACACCTAGATTGTAGCTATTTCACCACCTTTGTCTCATACTGAATGCCTACCACACACACAGACCGGTCTGTATTGATGCAGGAGCTGCAGCAAGACATTTACCGTGGCTTTGGCGATGATGAAGACGGACTCCTGGCTGGCGAGGGACACGTCTGGGTCGGTCTTCATGAGCGCCTTGATGCGGGCCAGCGGGAGTTTGGAGAGCCGGTTGTGGCTCACGGCGGCCACGGGGCCTGTCTGCTGCTGGCTGCTCTCCTCCTCCGCCTCGGCCCCGCGGCTCTCTTCCTCGCTCCCACACCGGTCAGGGTCGAGATCCGTGGGGGTGACAGGCGTTACCACTGTTGCAGCCATTCTCCGGTTATTCTGTTTTGTTTTGGTCTTTTATCCACACAAGCGCTTTATTAATAAGACACAAACACACAAATCCCAACCGTTGTCCAGCTACATGTCGCACATGACAACATCGATAGCAGCGCGCCAGCATGCGTTTCCGGTCTTTCAGTGAGAGGACTGCGCTGATTGGTCAGCCACACCGACGGCCGGCCTTTTCCTCTCCCGCCAACGGATCCTCGTCACTGATTGGACAGGCTGCGAATGGGACCCTGTCTAATGGCTCGAGCTAACGTCAATCAAAACACGTTACCGCCCTAGAGTGTAGAAGTTGATCTCTATATGCAAACAAACTGTAGAAATATGACTGTTCATTTTAAAAAATAAGAAAGTGGATTAAAAAAAATGCAACTCCTTAATTCAATGACTACGGTATTAATTAAGTTTGTCAAATTTCTTTCAGGAAATAAAATTGTACCATTGCTATACCTTTTTTGTTTTCCAGTATTTGAGTGGAAATAAAGTAGCTTATATACTGATATTATAGCCTATTATCTAATGTGTGTTTAAAGTGTTTAAACATCCTGCAGAACATGGAGCAACAACGTCATCCTTGATTTTGGATTTGGGTCCAGTTGTTCGGGCCAACCATCTACACGTAAATCCACTACGTGCCAATCTAATCCAATCTAATTTTTGGCTCAGACACCAACCCCTGAAAGACAAGCTAAAAAAGTTGTCACTATACAACAGCTTATCATTAACTCGTACGAGGGTGAAAACAAGTTTCCTGTGAAGGACAAATAAACCTGAATCTGAATCTGAATCTGAACTGTGTCTGTCTGGCGTTTGCTGCTGGCCAGTTAACAGCCTATTAGCCTACAGCAGATAAATTGGGCAATAAAACCTAAAACAAGTGAGCTGGAAGATGCTAAAATGCTAAAATAAAGGGAGATTGCTGTGTCACTTTGAGTGACTCCTGTTGGATGCATGTAGGCTATTTGAATCATCGAAATAAAAAACAAACAACAACAATAAAATAAAAGGCCTATTTTCACATCTCACCATAAGATCCGAAATGCAGATGCATAGGTGATACAACAAGGTTGTTACATTCAATCATGATATTCACAACTAATAGGATACTCAAAACAAACTTATCAGCACAATGAACACTTGAAATACAAAGTCAAAGTCAGTGCAGGATGTACAGAGGATTGACCAACAGTGAAAGGGAAAGAGAAGAGTTGCACCTTCTGGAATCAACGCCAATCTGTAGAGAGGACAATAACTACAGAAACTATCTAATTTAAGCAGTTTGATGTGTACAGCCACAGGGGGCAGTGGAGAGAGAGAGTTTTTTTGTGCATCTTAGTCATTGACATAACCTAAATTGAGTAAAATTAACTATTTATCTCAATTTACACAACTTCCTGCATTCAACTTATAGGCCTAATGTTTACACGTGTAACACTTCAATTGTTTACTGCAGGCTATAAAAAATCATAGAATCTGGAATAGGAGTAATCTTTAAATTTCCAGGCAATTCATATGACTGTTTTCTACAAGGACTGGAAAAGAAAAAAATAGATGTCAAGTAGATGACAAACTTTTTTTTCTTTTTTCTTTTTTTAGAATAGAAATCTTTAAATAGGCCTATTACAGTTTTATGTAATAATGATATAAAGACATTTGTCATTAAAAAGAACAAAACAACTTCATACCTCCATACTTATCATCAGATTCATCATCTCTGTGAAAACTAATAGGTCCGTGGTGTGCTTGGTTTATTCTTTAAAGTGTGTATACTGTATATGCAGCGTTTCCATCATTTCAGTCTGTGTCAGGGAACCTATAGTGGGCAGTCCACTAATACACTGAGTTAATTGGATTGTGAAGAGTGATTTAGTTCTGCCACTCCATTCACATCCAGTCACAGTCAGGTGTTACAACCTGAGGGACAGACATGAAGGAGCCGCAGCTTCCAGGTAAAGTTATATATCTTTTTATTTGTATAAAAACCTCTGCCTCTGTACAGTAGTTTGCAGAAAGTTCAGGCATATTAAGATTTTGTTAAAAGAGTTTAACAATGGTAAATAGGGGGCTTTATCAGTGGTCAATAGGTCATGCTGTATAGGTTCAATTATCTTTATGTAAGTTTCTGACCTAAATCTAAGATATACATAAGTGATTGAATAACATAATGAATAATACCTCATACAAATTAATTCTTAAAATGGCTGTTTTATTGATTTTGCAAGTTTTTACCTTTAAAAGAAAAAAAATGTTTATACTGTGACTTAAAAGTGGCTACCAAACAACTTCTCTCATTTATACATTTTACGAATATGCTTGGAAAAAGAACAACATTGTATAAAACGCATGCAGGTAACTAATTAAACCAAGTAGAATTGTTTGCAAGATAATTACCCGTACATTTCTACATTTGTTGTTTCGTTGTGTTTGTAAGTAGGTAGTAAGTAAAATTGTTGTGAATCACTTCACTTTTGGTGATTACTTTTCATGTAGCACTGTCTGTTTGTACATTATCTATGCTGCCATTTGCAGCTGCTGAAGGAGGTTTTCTTATTTTTTATAATGCAATGATAAATATCTATTAAAATAAATTATCTAATTAAATGTCAACAAATACAATGCAAAGAAGAACCAAATAATTGAAATAAAACAATTGAAAACATAAAGAGAGAGAGAAAAAAGTGTTGTTTGCTTGGCAAATTTCAAAGTGACCCCAGTGTTGAGGTTAATCTATCTTCTCTGTTCGTACAGTATAAATAGCCTTCTGCGTTCAGAAGTGACCCACTAATACTGTGTCTAAAATAGGCAGGTAATCCCGGACATTTGAGAACAGAGGCTATCGTCATCATCAATTTAACCCACAACGGCCAAGAGGACCCACAATATCTATACATGTATTATTATTATTATTTACCTTCCCTTTCAGTTGAAAAATTATTACAGTTTTTATTCATTATTATCTGCTTTTCTTATGTGCTCAGACATGTGAGACACCACACAGCAAGCATGGATAAACAGTTAGGCATCTGACCTGATCATCTGTTGTGCTTTATGTAATACAGTAACTATAAAATAAACGTTTCCCCCAAAGAACAAAGAAACTGGGTGTACAGTTCACAAGAAGACTGTCCTGCTTGGAAGAAAATGAATAGTTTGGCTACTCTTGAAAAGAAATGTGCTGATCCTGGAAAACCGTGTCCAAAGAACAGGAACAGAAAAAAAACAGGAAAGGTAGACACTTCCTGCTTTTGTCCAAATAAGAAAATAGACTACATCGTTAAATTGATTTAACAAAGCCTCAAGTATATCAGCAATCTGGCCAGACCTACAAAACTAATAAGACTCTAGTCACAACATTGACCCGACAGTGAAGGCATTTCCAGTCTCTGTCGACTTAGATACAAATGCAGAGCTACTTCATCTTGCAAACCAATATAATGGCAGCTCATTCATACAAGGGAGTGCTGCATGAAACAAATTATAACATTAGTAGATATTCATTGATATAAATCAATTTAGATAAGGTTATTGTTTACTTCCATCTCTTTTTCATAGTTAACACCATGCTACTTGAAAATGAAGATGCAGGTCAAGGCTGATGTAAAAGAGGTCAGACGTTTTACCTCATTCAGGGCAAAGTGAGTTAAGGTCAATCTCATTATCAGTATCCTGTGCATCAAGGTAACACTGGGTGTCTGTACAATGACTTTTGTAACAGTTAAGCTGGTCGATGCTGGTGCAGAGCGGAGATAAAAGACAATGTTGCACATCTTATTTATGTTGGCCTCTGAAAAGGCCATCATATCGCTGATTGATGTCAACCTCTTTAATTTCCTCCTTAGCCATCAAAACACGTTTATGGCCAAAGCAGAAAACAAACAAAAAATCCAAAGATGAAGCTCAGAAATCAGAGAAGACAACCAAGCCGTTGGCCCCTGCTGCTGCTGCCAGTGCCTTACCACAGCTGACCGAAGCAGAGAGAATGAGGCAGTCACCGTTTGAGAGGGTCGTCTATGACATGTCCCACAACGAGAAGATCATCAACGACCTGATACTTGGTCGAAGGGTTGGTTTCTATGAGCTGCGTGGAGAGGTCGGTCAGGGCAACTTCTCTACGGTCAGGCTGGGCATCCACGCCTTGACGAAAGGTCAGAACCCTTGAGTTATTTGAGGTTTTTTTGTGGTTTTTTTAGGGGCTTTTTTGCCTTTAATGGACAGGATACTGTAGTTAAGAGAGTGGCAGGAAATGGGAGGCAGAGGGGGAGAATGACATGGACGCGGGACTCGAACCAGGGTCCGACTAGCCTCAACACATGGGAAGGTTACAGTGTGACATGGGGCGGGTGCCAACTGAGCTAAACACCGCTCCCGAGTTAGGCTATTTGAGTTTGGGTACATGTTCATGTTTTGTGGTTCATGCCTGACTTGAATATAAAGTCTGGATTTGTCACACCGTAACCTTCTCTGTTATGCACAAGTCTGGCCTTAAGGGGATAGTCGTTGTAGATAAATATTATTACAGGTTTGTGAATAATGTTCATGTAAGAAGACAATAACTGATCCCCTGAATAAGACTTTCAGATCAACCTAGATCTTACCTGACCCCTGCAGTGAATTGATTTTCTATTAAAAATTACACCCATGTCTGTGCTCTGACTTGTTCAAGGAGGGCTCTTGATTCTTAGCCACATTTTTGTCATACCTACGAATAATGCTGCAACAATCTTCCAATTAAATTAGTTGCCCAGTTAATTCTTTTATCTTCTTCTCATATGTAGCAATGGCAAACATCTCCCTATTTTCTCGTGTGTTTAAATCTCTTAAGCATGCCTGTGCCCCTGTTTTGACCTTTATCAGACCCTCTCTAAGTCTAAGCCTCCCCCACCTCTTCTGTCTCAGAGAGAGTAGCTGTTAAAGTCATGGACAAGCTTCGTCTGGAGAAGAAGAACCAGCCCATAACTGCCTCTGAAATCAGCTGCATGGAGAAGCTGTGCCACCCCAACATAGTGCGCCTCTACGAGGTGATCGAGTCCAGCCGGAAACTGTATCTGGTGATGGAGTACGGCAGTGGTGGAGACCTGTTCTCTCGAATCACCACCAGGGGGAAGCTTAACGACTTGGAAACCAAGCTGGTCTTTGCACAAGTCATCTCTGCTGTGAAACACATGGTGAGCTTCACTCTCTCTGCTAACCATGATCTGTGCACACATCAGTGCCACAGAGTCTTAACAGAGTTTTAATTACATAACAAACAGTTATAGGCGGTTTGGCTCAGGGTTCATTTAACCTCAATTCTCAAATATTGGATATTTTACCCTTTTTTTTGCATTAGCTTTTTAAAAAAAAAATAAAGTCTTCATTTGAAAAATTACAGGTAACTATAACCTGCAGATACATCAGCAATATTTAGTGATTTTCCAAAAATGGATATTAAGAACTAAGTGCAGGATACAATTCATTTCTGTAAGTTTCATTTATCGAAAAAGAGCAATTCCAAAACTGAACATACAGAAGTGAAACTCATTACTGTTGTTCCTTTCTTTTCAGACTGTCAGCTGTTTGTTTGCCTTAAAAGTAAATATAACATGTTACAGCAGAGCCCTTGCTGAATTAACAAAAAAAAAATGTCCCTACTATTTCAGCATGACCACAACATCGTCCACCGAGACCTGAAAGCTGAAAACATCTTCTACACCACCAGCTACTGCATCAAGGTTGGAGATTTTGGCTTCAGCACAGAGACTAGCCCTAATGAACTCCTGACCAACTTCTGTGGCTCTCCACCTTATGCAGCTCCTGAACTGTATAAGGAAAAAGGTTACGTTGGGCGCTACTCTGATATTTGGGCTTTAGGTATCCTCTTGTACTTCATTGTGACGGCCACTATGCCCTTTTTCGGGGACAACCTGGGGAGGCTGAAGCGCTGCATCCTCCAGGGGGCTTACAGCATCCCTACGTTTGTGCCAGAGCCGTGTCAGATGGTCATTAAGGGCATGCTGCGGCCTGTGCCTATCGACCGCTCCTCTCTCACTCAGATTACAGACAGTGCTTGGCTGAGAGGTATTGAGTACCCTCCGCCGTACGTCTTGCTCCCCATGTCCCCGGCCCACTTTGCCAAAGCCGACCAGACTCTTTGTGTGGAGGAGCAGGAAGTGAAGAGTTTGCTGTCTGATCTGGGCATCGTGACAGTACATATCCAAAACAATTCCTGTTTAGACTGTAAGAGCCCACTGACGGGAATCTACCGCATTCTTCTCCATCGGGTCCAGAAGAGGAGGTCAGTGGAGGCTGTGGGTTATTCAGCACTTCAACCTGATGAGTATAGTAGGAGCCTCAAGAAGTGGTCTGCAACGCCTGTTGACAAACACAATCCCTCTGCTGTCTGTGTTGTTCTGTAAAGACAAATATCTGCATTGCTTCAGCTGTGGCAGCTGTGCAATACTGGACTGAAATGATGCATGCATGGAAGTTTAGGTTTCTTCTGTCCCACATATATAGCACACCGACTAGGGCACCTCTTGTAGTAATTAGCTATGGCTTTCTGTTCTGATTATATCACCAACAACAAGCTTACTGACGTAGAACATTCATCAGTCACTGCATGGACATCAGCATCTTCCAATCCTTCTTAGTCAGAGCATAAATCTACTGAGCTAATCCAAGGCCACAGGTACAGTAATCCTGGTGAGACACTGAAAATATCCTTGGCCCAACAGAAATGAAACATGGGACTATGAAGGTGAAAAAAAAATTACATTATAGGCGTAAAACTAAATTATGGTCGCATGAAGCCAGAATTGTAAACAAAATTTAAAACCAGTCTTCAGTCGTCTTAAATGTTTGTCGGGTGTTTTAAACCCAACAGCTGTCGCCTGAAATGCCTTCACTTATTTAAAAGCTTACATAAAATAGACATTTCATGACTGTGACAATAAAAAAAGTCTGAAGACTATTTCATGTTTTGCATATATTATTGTAATTCTGTTTGAGTACTGCGCAAGACAAAACTTTCATAATTGCTTCATGAATACTGGTCCGAATTCACTGCCACTATGTAACAATTGTAATGATCCATAAGGCCAAATTCATCAGTGATAATAAAAGTGTTCTAAAACAACCATACTAAACTGTTTCCTTTGAGATCTCCTCATCTGGATGTTATCGTTGCTCTATCCCTCCAGCAGGAGGCATGTTGTTACAGGACAACAATAATATTGCCTCTGTGTGTTGCATGCACAACTCCAGCCAAGATTTGAACCATTTATAGAGATTCGTACTCAGTCTTTGTTTGATTCTCTGCTTCCTCATGAGTCCTGAGGTTTGGCTCTCGAGTTATGTCAAGCACAGTTTGTAAAATATGGTGCATTTGTGTAACTGCTGATTCTGCAGAATTATGAAATGTTTAACAAAGAGTTTCACTGAAACAGACACTTTATTTGTTCCAATCTGACAAAGTCAAACTCAGCTCCTCTTCCCCCTTCACATGTGATTTTCCCCTCGAGGACAGTCACTAATCCAGGAATCACTCTTGTTACTCTCACTTTGCAGTACAGTGCCAAGAGTCTGTGCTGCTGAGTGTCCCTGCTGAGGTGCTGATAAGCTTTGTGAAATTTTGCAATCAAATGTTCAACTGTCATCAAACAGCTTGTTCACACAGGAATAAATTCACATTGTGTGGGCAGGAGCAGACAGTGAAAAAGGATCAGCACAGTCGCCACGGGTGCCAAGGAGGAGTCTTGACATGTTGTTTATTTAGGAATCTTGCTCTTGCTCAATATCTGTGGTGTGAAAAACTTGTTACCATTTGCACTTATGCAAAATAATATTCATTGTTAGCTCAAAAGTGAAAGTTAAACAACACACTGACAGGAAAGTTCAACGACGACCTCCCTGCAACTTCTTCTTCTTGGAAAAACACATTGCGAGATAGATAAATCATTTAACTCTATGTAATCTGGTGGTGTAAAGTTTATTAGTATGATTAGGTTAATTGAACATGCACAGAAGCTTACCTTTAGAAAAACACTTAATGCCTGAATCTAGAATAGCATAGTAGAGAAAAAAAACTTGATTCGTGTAGAATCTGCTGTTTGTTGTCTCACACAGCAACACATAAGAAAAACTACAGATATGAAAATGTCTATCTTTGATTCACTCACAAAATCCTGCCAGTTAAAAAAAAACTGCTGAGTGAAATAATGCATCAATATATGACAATCTAAAACACTTTTTCATACAAAATATATTTTATCTTATATATATTTTTATCTTTTTCTATTTTATCTTTATCTTTATCTGTACCTTTCCATACACCACGCCAAGCCAAAAAGATTTACTGCCAAAGCATTTGTGAGTAATTACATTTGGCAGTGAAGGAGCAGCCTTGAGCTTGGGATGTAGCACAGACCAGTTCATAAAAACAGGGCAAAGATGGTTGCGAAAGAGCAGCACCCCACCATATTAAGACATTTTCCTTTCGTATGATACACACACGCACCCATGCATGCACACACACACATTTTCCAGATAAAAACAATACAAAGTGAGGTGCTGGGTCTCCATGTACTGCCAGAACAGCTTCACTTCCCCCCTGGCATTGACTCTGTCTCTGAACTCTAAACTGGTTAAAACACATAGATAAAGGGATATTCCCACATTCTGGGTTTTCATGATGGTGGAGAGAGCTCTCCTGCAGCACAGTCGCCAAAATCTCCCACAGGTGTTCAACTGTGACTGAGATGAGACTGTCATCAGACCATTCAGTGGCCCCTCACAGAATGACTAACCTGATCCTATCACTTCTTCCCACATGTGTTTATGCACCACTTAGCTCTTTTAGGTGCATTCATCTATGTAACAAGATGGTGCTGCAACCACTATAATAATCCCCTCTATTTAGCTGTTGATGGATTTACACAGTCTTACAATGCCATGCATTGACGTTTTCACGTTGTCACCTGAAGAAGAGAAGCTGTCTGCGCTTTTCCTCAGACATCTCTGTGGTAATATGCACTATTTATCTACTGATCTCTTATTCACTGTTGGGACTTAAGTGATGAAATAAAATACAAATGTCTGCTAACCCTATCTTTGAATCCAAGCGGTTATAGATTAGATTAGATTACCAGTGTTCGATTGTTACCCCAAATCATTTCACCCTCCGATGTGGATTCAAATTTGATAACATCAGGATCTTATACACAAATTTCTTACATTTGACAGTGCATGACTACTTTTTTTTCTCTTCTTGTTGTCTTGTTTCCAGTCAGTAGTTGGCGACGCTGCAAGCCACTGTAAAAGCGTAATGTTCCGTATAGACTGACAAGAAATTGGAGCGGGATCTAACACATGCCTGTTAACTCTCGCATAACGAATTGTAAATGTGTAAACGTGCTTTTGGGAATGCAGCACACAAGTGCAACCATTCATATTTCTAGTTCTGAGACTAGCACAAAACTTTGGGTGCGTCAGCGGCGAGAATGAAAGAAACAACCCGAGGGCTTCCGTCACCATCTATATTGTGTTAATCTTTGTTTCATTAACTGGGTCATTAATAAGAACTGTAACAACTGGGTCAACTGCACCACTCTGGTTATTGATGAGTGCTTTGTTAACGTGATTTTGATTTTTCTGCCCTGGTGTCTTCTTCTCACGATTTTCCAGTGAATGCCTCATCAAATCTTTTTTTTCTGTTTCTAAACATGCAGGCAGGCACAATGCACAGTCTGGAGACTTGTTGTGCTTTCCATTCTTGAATAGTTTTATCAAATACAACCTGTGTGTAGAGTTGTGTATGTGTAGGGGTCCAACGTTTTGAAATCCTAAACTCATTCCTAGTTGTTCTGGTCTTGGTTGCGTGACACGTAGACAGATTATCTTGCTGTGTGTGAAATCCACCCTAAATACTCATAATTCTTAGCAGGTTTTGTGTGTTTTCACATGGGAAGAGTTACAAAAAAAAGTATACTGAAAAAGCTTGGTCTGTACGCCAAATAGTTCTGTGCTGCTGATGTACCCCACTGTCCCAGTGCAATGCTCAAAGGAAACAGAGTCCTTACTCACAGCTGTAAGACATTACAACCAAGTTAAGTAAATTTCGACAGAGTAAGGGGGCAGCAGGGGTTTGGTTTCTTTCTTACTTTTCATGCATTTTTGTCTATAATTCGTATTGAGCTGTGAGTCGAAGCGGAAATGTGAAGAGCAAGATAAGAGGACAACTTGCGAGAAAAACTGACAGCTGGCTTCAAACCAGGGACAGTGTGGTTGAGATTGTACATGTCTTTACCCCTAGGCCACTATGAAGCCCTCAACTTCTTGGTTATGTTTGTTTGAAGACATTTCACAATCCGTCTATTCAGTATTAAATACATGACGTCTTTGGTGAATGATTTCTCATTCCCAAAAGCTCCATGGCTGGATTCACCTTGTGTCAATACCTGAAATCTATTAACTGGCACCTGCATTGTTATGAAATCTTGAAACCTCTTCCCAATGAGGGGCCCTGCATATTCTTACATGGTTCATTTTTCAAAATAAAGTTATGTTTGATGCACAGAAATGACAAGGAGGCTGCCATCCACAATATGGTGTCCTATACTGAACTGGATTTCAATGGCGACAGATTTTAAAGAACTGCTTCCCTTACAACAGCTTTGTTATAACAATTTCTCCAGTCTTCAAAGAAAACCTGCATTGAAAAGTTTAGACCTTGAGTGGGTGTCTTCCAAAGTCCATGTTCTTTTAGCATGCAACTCCAAACAGCTCAACAAGGAGACACTAGACGGAACTTCGAGGAAAACAAACAGGGAGTTATTCACTTTATCTAAGAAATTGATGCTGCAGAAGCCTTATAATCTCTTCATATAAACTGTAACATTTCTCAGCTGAATTTGGTCTGTGGATTTCGTCCCACCATTACTTCATTCACTGGAGGGACAGTATGAGGGGATCCGTTTGCAGCCAGTATCAGCATGAGAATAAAATCTGCTTCAAGGTGCATATAAATATATGACTGCTACTTTTAGACTTGTTTTGTGAATTGTTGACCTTTATAGCTCTAGCCGTGTTTGACTGGATCTGTCACAACTGTCACATCAACCCTTTGCCGTCGACATCATCCAACATATGAAATTTCAGGTTTGCGTTTATGAGTTGTTGATCAACTGCTGCTTGAGCCAGGTTTCGAAGCGTTCACAGCTGTTATTATGTTTTCGGTTATTGGCTTGAGTTTATGCTAAATGTAAACTGACTGAGAGATCACCGGAATAAATAGAGGCCTGTTTGTTTTTGTTAATATGCTGTAAACCTTATGTTGACCAAACTTGGAGAGAAATGATTTAAAACATCTTGACATTTAATGTTTTTTTCTGATGAACTATCATTGAACGCAGAGTCTTTGTGTTGTTGTTTCTTTATTTGATAAAAGCACAGAGTGCAGTATACAAAAATATGGAAATCTGTTCTATATACTGTAGCTAAAAAAAAAAGAAACTCTCTCAGCTTGACCCCATATGTGTAACATATACATCTCATACACACTTACACACATATACACACACAAACATTTCAAAGCTGCCAGATAGTGGCTCATTCCTCGGTGGCTCTAAACATCACATAACAGTAGAGTTGGCTCATTTAAGTGGGTTTTGCATTAGTGTTTTTAACATATGGTGAAGTAGCTACATGTTTTTTTGTGAACTGTGTACATGATTTACATTTTCTGTCAGCAACAGGAAATTCCTAATCTACTGAAACACAATCCATGTGGTTACAGGTGATATATGATGCATGAGAGGGAGGTCAAACAGTCGCTCTCCTCTCCCATTCTTCTCTTCCTTCTCTCCGTTGAGTTGCCTACAAAGACAGTTTGATGATGGAGGATTTACACGGTCAGTGAGAGGTTAAACAGTTAAAGCAGGCCTCGGTCATTGTGTAAGTATGTTGCGCCTTTTTTTTTTACCTATTTCGTCACGCGCTCATCCACAGCCCTCATCAAGTCCTGGACCCAAGCTTGGTGTGGATTAGCACAGACCGTCGGGGTAGATTTCTTTTTTCCACCCCTCCTCTTCATCTGAAACCTGCACATACCAAGCAAATGTGTGTCAGGCTTAATAATGCAAAAAATATGTATAAGTACCCAAATCAACCACTTGAAAGAATCCTACTGTAAATGTGCTGTCTATAACTTTGATTCAATCACATCCATCTCTTTGTTTTTCCATTAGTCTTTGCCAAATTTTTTACAGTGGGAAGTATCAAACAATGTGTAAACACAGTGCTCAGTAAGTGCCAGAAATTAAAGGCATAGCATTTGTTACTTACACAACCGCTCTGATGTTGCAATCGCCATCTGTTTCCTGAATCCTGTAACTTGCAATGTTTCTCTCTGCGTTCCTTTTCATCGCTCGAACATAGCCGAGGCAGCAGTTACCGTAGGATCCTGTGGGAGTGATGAAGTTAGTGAGACTTGGAGGGGAAGATACACTCCCCCCTCTTTAAAGGGTCACTGTTGTGACACTCTGCTTCTTATAAAGTAAAAATTATAGCTCCATTTGTTTTTATGTCTATTGTCTATGTACGAGAATGAAAACTGTTAAATATTGATGTTGTCAAATATTTGTAATGTATGGGCTATTAATCATAGTTATGAGAAAATCACAATCATGGATCTCACTGTTAATTCAATAATCTATCATAAAATCATTATTCATCTCCTGTCTTCCTTGTTTTACAAGTTGAAATTCATTGTAGGAACTGAAATTGAGTATTTTGCAAACCAATTTCTCCTCTTTCATTCTTTCTAAAGCTTCACTTTGGCTGCAGCTCATCTTCACCATCTCTGCCTCATTGACACTGCTGGTTGTGGTTTTCAATAGACATTTTAGGTTTACATGATGTTCACATGCATTGAGATTATTGCTATACTGATTTACACTTTCATGTTAAAAATCTCACTATGGTACTGGTTTGGATACACTGTGAGGATTTCGTACCTAACTGAGCCCTGATTACTGTAATAATTTCAATTCAGTTTTGGGTTATGGGTTGTTATTTACCATCTATCATTAAGGACTAATTGTTCCTTGGAACATAGATGTATGTGGGTTTTTTTTTATTTTATTTTTTTTTTTTACCATTGTTCACTGATTGGTCCAAGACAAATTTCCTGTGGGAAAATAGCTGATCCTAACTTGTAATCTTGACTTTCCCATGACTAAAAAAAATAGCTGTAATGGTGCCAATTAGTCAGCAGTGCAATGATTATCCAGAGTGTAAAAAGGCCTATGGAGTGTTTCACTGACAAAATAAAAAAAGTTGGTATATCAGCACCTGATGAGGTACAGATTAAGAATTTGATAGTTATACTCTGGTGTTCATGCAGCTTGTCCACGATTCAAAATTCCCCAATTGTGGTGTGAGTGGCTGATGAAAATCAGCATCTGCACTTATCTGGAGTAATGTATGTTCTTTTGTGATATTCAAACCTATCACAAGGTAACCACATCAAAGCGTTCTCTGGCAGAAAGTCTAAGAAGATTACATTTTGGTATGAAGTGTTGTAATAATCTGCCTCACTGACAGAAGGGATTTAGCAAAAACATAAAAAGGAATGAGGATTATAAAACACCATTTGGAAATTCATGATATTCTCAGTTTCACCAAAAAGCAAACAAACAAAAAAAAGTTTTGCCTGCACAGTATAAAGAAGAAGTTAACTTCACATCCTGCAGTTACAATATCATAGTTGTGAATCATATCCAATTTGATATACTCTTACCTTGTGCTAGACTCAGGCACATGCTGCTGAGGAGCAGAAGGAAGAAAAGAGCTTGAAACTTCATGGTTGCTGCTGCTGCTGTTGCTGCTCTTGTTGTGTGGCTCGCTGCACAGAAACAAACAGATTAAACCAAAAACCGACCAAAACAGAAACTTGGCAGCAGACAGCCTTACCCCCCACTGCCTTATAAACTTTGACTGTGGATAATGTTCTTCACCACAAATCCCCCATCTGTGCTCTTGTGAAAGAAAAAAAGGTTTTTCTCTTTGACCCTTCATTAAAAACATTAAAATCCTTGTTACCCAGCTGTGTGCAGCTGTTTCATCTCAATCGCTCTGAGTGTTGCTTTACTGAAACCAGGCGAATTTGTGATGAATTATGGCTGACTCCCCTCAATGCACTTCTGACACATGATTTAACTCAGTAGTTGGAGAGCACTGCAGCATGTCTGTGAAATCAGCATTACAAAAGCATCAAGAATAAAATGAGGGAGCATGCTGAGAAACCTACCTGTTCACATTCAGTTTGGTGTCCTTGAAGGAAGAGTCTTTATCCAGTGCAGCTTGCAGTGGTTCTGCACTCTTATAGTGAACATGTGAAATCTGCCCTACCCCCAATACTCTGCCTACCACACCTCCTCAACACAGTTGCAGTTGGAGTATGCCACAAATTCACACTGTCCCACGTGGCAAATGAAACACAGAGCATCTCATGATCTCTATAAGTGAAGAACTCGCTATGCAAAAGCTCAAAATCTTTCCAAGAATAGTTCTCTTATTTTTTGTCAAAATGTCTCATTTCTAGTCAAAACTAATCTCTTTCCACTTAAAATAAGACTCATTGCCTAAAAATTAACTCGTTTTCAGGTCATTTTCACGTGAAATAAGTAGAAAAATCTGCCACTGGAGCAAGTTTTTCTTTCTTATTACAAGCACAAAAAACTTGCTCCCTTGGCAGATTTTTCTACTTATTTCACATGAAAGTTTGTTTGAAACAAGTGAAAATTACCGGAAAACAAGTTAATTTTTAGGTGATGAGTCATATTTTAAGTGGAAAGAGATTAGTTTTGACTAGAAATTAGACATTTTGACAAGAAATAAGACAAATGTTCTTGGAAAGATTTTGAGTTTTTGCAGTGGGCTATCTTCCTGGAAATCAGGTAAACGGGAGTTGCTCATTGCTCAAGTCTAGTCTATGACTGATACAACATGCACCAATGGTGTGTTTTGATGAGGGACATGGGAATACTGCAACTGAGACAAAGGGCAATGTCAAAAGCCAACACATGAACTCAACTGAAGCGACTGAAACATGATGTTCTTATGTTTGTCTGTGTCTTCCACAGCTGTGGGAAAACAAAGACCGATCTAATCTCATGGTAGTAAAGTTGTTCAGATATGTGACACCCTCCCAGGCACAGTTTATTGACTGTCTGTTATGTATAAGTTACATTTAATGGGCAAGATCAGTGCAGTATTGATTTCCTCTGCAGCTGTTGTTACTATGCAAGATACTGTAAGATAAGATAGGATGAGATTAGATGTTTTTTTAACTAATTAATATTGGTTGTGCACAACGGAGTAACTGATAAGTATTTTTGTTTTTATTTTGTATTTGGTTAGAATAGCAGTAGTAGGGTTGGTGGGGAGTAACCAAACCTTTGAACACTTTGAGCTTTATTCAGAAATGGGAATTTGTGTAAAAAACAAAACAAAACAAAACAAAAAAAACACTTGAAACAAGCTCCAAGTTAAAAAAAAAACAAAAAACAACAGCCTGAGGTTGGTTAGAGGAAGGATCATATTCCCGGAAAGACTCACAAGATGTTTTCTAAAGTGATTTCACTCTCCAAATAAGCTCGACATGTTAGTGAGTGATTCCTCATGGTGTTGGGGGGCTAAGATAACACCTCTAAGTGAGGGGGTTTCCAGCCCATAGAGATATGTGGACTTAATGACTGAATGAAAAGTCGTGGTCATATTGTAGGCAGAAATGAAGAAATATTAATTGATTGTGAATGCAGCTTACTGTGGGGTCGCATTCCTAATGTGTCCTATCAAAAAGACAAGTCACAAAAAAGTGACATCATATTGCAAGTTATATGTTTTATTTATTGTGAACCTTTTATCTACACATTTTGTTTTATCCTAATCAACATTATGCTGGATCTAAAAGGTTGGAATCTGCCAATAAAATACCTGTAAAACATAAATACAGTACCTCCTGTTTACTAAAGTATGCAAAAACACACTCGGAGGACATAACCTCAGCATTTTAAGTGTTTTCTGAAGAAATTGTTTGGAGGCCATTGGATGTGTTACACATTAATCTTCATAACATCAATAGATCCTTCAATATTTACACAAACATCTTAAAAATATTTCTCTTTTGGTAGACACACTCATCTGTACTGTTTTACAATACTTGACATCACATTACATTATCATTAACACCTGAAATCAATCAAGTCACCACAGGGACATCATTGTCATTGTCTTGCTTTGTTGGACATTAATACTTGACCACAAAAGATATCTAGATTAATCAAGATTTTGGAAACCTATCTGCTGGAATTTCCTGCCATTCACCCACAAGAGTATTTAGTGAGGTCAGGTACTAATTGAAGGTGACAGGTCAGGGCTGCAGTCAGTTCCAGTCCGTAAAAATACTGAATAGATACTTGGCAAAAATTTCCACTGCAGTCTGGGAAAACATTTGTTCATTGACCTATTTTGTTAACAGGGCAATGTCATTTTGAAACAGGAAGACCCCCTCAAAATGCACAAAATAACAAAAAACTAAACACAGCGGAACACCCAAAAGCGAAATCAAAAGTTATACAAGGAGGTCAAGGTGTTCTTCACAAGCACTGACCAGCAAATGCAAGCATAAATGTGTATATAACTTGTATATTACAAACATCCTGTCCCTTTTACCACCTGTGCTTCACAGCAGTTCTCACGCTTGTGAAAATTTATTGGAGAAACATTGACAACTATGCACATAAAAGAAGAACTTGGCACAAAATGTTGGTGTCTGGGAACTATTACCTTCTTTGGGTAATTTTTTGGTGACTGAAGTATACATGCAAAAAAAAAGGGAGTCCTTAATTACACAAATTAAAGGAAAATGGAAATAGAGAATGGAAAAACAGTAGACAACATGAAACCATTACAATGACATATCAATGACAACATTAACAGCAAAACATCGGAGAAAAGAGACGATTGGTTAAAAGCCAAATGTTCGTTGAACCGGCAGTTCTTATAGCTCTTGGCAAAGAAAGCCTGGCAGGCCATCGTCTTAAATGTAGATTTAATTGGAGCATTAAAACTCCATTAAATACATGTGCGACTAATATATCACTAATGATGGCTCTGCATGTCAATACCGGCAGTGGCACCCTCAATACTAGGACTCTAGCTTATTGGAACTCAGCCATTGTTTGAAAGATCACTCACTCTTGTGCTTTATCTATGGCATGTAGGCCTAATAATATGTTCAGTGTAAGTTCTATTTAATTGAACAAAACTATGTTAAACAGCCTCTGGATAATTAGTCTACCTTGTCACTTAGGTGGAGGAATTTTTAAGATTCTTTCCTTAAGCAAAAATACCAGTAGCCTATCACAATCCAACTTCGTTAGACGTTAAAACCATTGTATTCAAAATGTTTCTTGAGTAAGGTAGGCTACAGACTATTGTACATATGTTTAGTGGGCTGGATAGTAGCCTACTTATCACTTCTTAAGCTGCTGTTAAGTTGTTGAAGATACTATTTGTCAATGTAGGCCTATTTTGTGTATTGCGATCTCGTCTACATGTTCACTGGAATGGGATGGAAGAAGCATTCAGTTTTGTTACTTGAATTTAAGTATTAGTGATATTCCGGTGTAAGTTTAACCCATGGTCCAACACAGCAGTTCACTGAGTCAGATCCCCCCTCAAGAGATGAAGTCTGCTAACCGCTAGCTTCTCTAGTTGTAGCAACTTTAGCAATGACCAAAAAGCGCACTATACGGATAGCCACCGATCAAACAGCCACTTACAGCCACAAATAATGCTCAGAACAGCACCAAACATCATCAACATTACAAATAGGTCCCAGCTCATAATAGGAGGCATCAAACATCTGTTAGCTTAGCCTGGTTTCTATTGAAATGAGAGGAAAACAACTCACCCAGTTATACGCTATGCAGCAACTTTCCGTGTCCAGCATAGAGTCCAGGCACTGTCGACTGGCAGCAGACACATCTGGTTTCAGCATTTAGACTCCACCGGCTCTCTCCCTCTGTCACTTTAGCCTCCATTTCCAGGACATAGCCTCCACCGCAGCGCTCCGTCTTTCTCTTTTCTCCTCCATTTCCTTCAGCTTGTCTTCAGTCAACTCGGTCTCAAACTAATAGTGGCGCCCATCGAAATGAAACTCTGAACCCTGTTTGTACTGTTGATGACGTTTGGTGCCGTTCTGAGCATTATTTGTGGCTGTTTGGTCGGTGGCTAGTGGATCCGTGTTACAGTTACTGCGCTGTGGTGCGGCCATTGCTAAAGTTGCTACAACTAGAGAAGCTAGGGGATAGCAGTAGCAGACAACTCTTGAGGGGGGTCTAGCTCGGTGTTACGATGCGTTGGACCATGGGTTAAACTTACGCCGGAATATCACTTTAATAACACACTACAAAAACGCATTCAACAATATCTACTTTACTGTAAGTGGGCTATACCAAGAACAACACTACAGCTGAAGCCCAGACTCTATTTATACACTAGGAAAAGTTCCAGATGTCTTGTGGAACATCTGTTCCCAAAAGGCACCTGATGTAGCCTATCTTCTGAGATCTTGAGTAGAATTTGACAGAAGGTTCTGGGAGTTTTAAACTCCAGATGTTTTGCTGCCTCACCGTGAGTTAATGACTAACTGGTTGGGGAGGTTATTCAGTCCACACCCATGACTGTATATGAAAAATGTCCATACGTCATAAAAGAATTCACTTTATTTACCTGCAAACATGTGAGGAATGTTTGCTGATGTTTTATTTTATTTTATTTTATTTTGTTTTGTTTTTACAATAGTCAGCAAGCTAAATGTAGATTGATTTACAGCTCAGCTCTAAAAAGAAAAAGAAGTGAATTACCACGAGATAATTAGAAGCACTGCGGCTCCATCTAGCGGTCAGAGCAGGTGTGTGCAGATCCCGTCCAGTGATCCAATCCAGTGATCCCGTCCAGTTGCATGACCGTGGTCCGTGACTGCACGTAAATCCTGACCAGGTTTTACCGGACGGTCACCGACACCTCCATGTGGGCGTCACCGGCCGGCTTGCCTTCATAACAGCCACTAAGCAACCACCACCAAACCAGCAAGTCAGTCAACACCGAGTGCAAGTCATCCTGACTACATCATTTTTTGTAATAGTTGCGGGGGTTGTACAGTAGTAGCAGCTATATAAGACTGTAGTGGACCAGTACTGACAGCGGGGCAGGTCAGCGACAGACTGAAGCACCTGCTCTGCGGCCACATATTTTCATCGCACCAGACACTGTAGCAACTTGAGAGCTAGCTACTGGGGAGGGGGGGAGCACATGGATCCTCAAAACACCGACACCGCCAGCAGCACTGAGGCGAAGATGTTGCTGAGCCACGCCAAGACGCTCCGGCTCCACACCGGGAACCTAGTGAACCGGAGCCGGCTGAAAAAGAAATGTCCCGGCTCCCCCAGCGAGGAGGTGAGACCGCGTCCGACTCACGTAAACACGGCTACTTCTGGTGGTAGCTTATTAGCTTAGCCTACAAGTTAATGTAAGGCTACCTGGCTGAATATTTAACCAGCAAGTGATATCAGTGTGTGTTGTTAACTGATAATAAAATGTGAGTAATGTGTTGTATCAGTCGTTTTGCAAAGATGGGAAAAAGTCAGTAATTATTTTTTATACGATATATTTCAATTATTAAGATACTTTGTCGCAGTTAGTAACGTAGTTGGAGAAGAAGCTAAAGTGGACTAGCTCAGCAGCCCAAGTGTAGGAAGGTATGAAGTAACTTTATGGTCTAGCCTGAGGTGACTGGTTTACACACAGTGATGAATGATTGTTTCAGGCTATTGACACGAAACCAGACCATGACAGGTGATCTACAACACCTGCAGCAGCCAGGTGCTGCACTGACACCGTGTTTGTTTTCCGTCTTAACCATGGCGATGTCGACGAGCCACCTCTCAAAATACAGTCAACCTTATTGAGTTAAACCATAGACTGTGAGTTAAACAAGTTAGGCATTAAAACTTTTAATACATTTAAATGAAAAAAGTTTTACTTTTAATTTAAAAGTAAAACTTTTTTCATTTAAATTTACCGCATTGTCTCTCAGCCCTTAGCTGACACATTGCTTCAGTAATATTCAATATTAAACTAATGGAACTAGTTTATCAAAACATCTGACTGAATTGTTTGCATTCTTCATGTACAGTAGCCTACAGGTGACTTAGACATGTCACTTAACTGCTTTAGAGATTATACATACCATTTAAATTCTTCTAGCAGACGGTCATTAGAAACATGTAGAAACAGTTTGAGACATGGTTATAACATAGCACATAACACATCGTTCATCTCCTCTTGCAGCATTCTTCCTCCCTTTTTTAAGAATTTGCAGTCATGACACATTAGATTGGTAATTAAATTCTGATATTTGAAATTATGGCATTAATGATGTATTATGCAGTGTCGCCCAAACTCCACCATTCATGTAAAATAAGCCAGCCTTAGGGAAGATAACTCTGTATTGTCATTAATTATGTGGCTCTGAAATATTTCCGTGACACACCTCTTAAACTACTGACACATCTGGCACACACACCCTGTTCTTATCCTTTCATAAATAGTTTCTAACTTTCACCAGAGATTAAACTTGTTTTAACTTCCCTCCTCGTTCCACACTTGTAATCATTTTGTAAAACCGACATAATGAATTATTATTACATCTAACTGATTTCATTGTTTATATTGCACTAAGACACACAAGATGCTAGTGTGGAATTTGCTGTGAATAAAAAGCTCTTGGCCTCGGCTGAGTTTCAACTGGATTTTAATTTGACATCATGTTTTTCTATTTCTTTTTCCAGCTTCAAGACTGCATTCAAGCCACACTGACTGACTGGTTTTCTACAACAAAGGAGCCACTCAAGGTGGGGAAACATTTTTAGTTATCTTGATGTTTTCCTGCAGCAACTGCTGATTTCCTTCTGTGGGAATGCAGTAGTTCACCTAATCCAGTCTCTCCAAATAGTGAAAATGGTGTCTCCCAGTTTTGCATATATGTCGCTGTCACAGTGAGAAATGAACACAATTAGTATTTGCATCGACAGTTGTGACCAGACCTGCAGTTACACAACAACGTGCTACAACGCTGTCAGGCAGAAGGATTCCAGTGCTTAGGAAAATGAAATGACTATAGAGATGGACATCAAAGGATGCCTTTAGGCTGACTGAAAAGAAGCTGTCATGATGAATGTTCATGCAGTGCTGGTTGCCAAAGGCGCCATTCCAAATGTGCGTCTGTGTGTAGGGCCGGCTGGTAGGTGAGGGTGGGGGTAAAAGAAAAAAAAAAGAAAGTACTCAGAAAAGTTTTTTTTGTCCATTAGCTGTGGTATGATTTCTAGAAAATGGAAGTCATAGGATAATTCGCTTTTATCGCACTAAATTGTTTTTGAAAATCTTGAACTCAAATTTCAAAAGGCTGCAGGATCCAATGTAGTGGCCGATCGTTTCTGCTGAACACACCCCTGCTCCGGCTGTTTTTGCTAGGCTCAGCTAATCTGCTTCAGCTTCTATCACCACGCCCACTGGATTCACAGAGAGGGATGGGGGAGGTTTGAACTCAGGGGTCTTAAATACTTGAAAATACAAAGCTCATAAGACACAAACCCCTGCAGGGGGAAAAAAAAGTTCAACATGTTTGAGTGTGTGTGTCCTGCTGTACTAAGCCTCTGTCAGACATGCACAGCATTATTTAAGTGTGATTAATATTAAACACATCATATCTAAATAAGCACAGTCCCTGTTATGTTGAAATCGCAGCAGAAACGTTACCAGCTCAGAGGTAGCTACATGTCTATATCACTTAATGGTGGTACCAGACAGTGACAACAGCACCAAAGGGAGCCATTCAGACTTGGGTTGCAATATATTGAGGGAAAAACTCTTCTGTCTTCATGAGATTTACAATGGGAGCTGGTTTTCTGTGCAGATGCCACTTATCATGCAAGCATTGTGGCTCTCTCCTGTCTAAATGTAGCCTGCTCTTCACTTTTAAGTACAGTTATAAAGATTGCACATGTAGTTAAAGTGTTGTCCTTGTCCAATAGGAGTTTCCAGATACACTGGACTGCTCCATTCCCCAGGAAACAGATGCTATCACACCTGAGGAGAGGGAGGAGGTGAAGGTTTCAGGTCAGTGCTGCTTTTGTGGAGTTTGTAAAAGGAATATGAAGTCTACAGCGCAGTGGAAAGTTTGAGTTTTGGGTTATTACATTTTTTACTAATCCCAGTCAAACAGAAATTTGGTGTACACTGGATAAATGTGTGAATTATTGGAAATTATCTGTTAACCTTAGAGTCACAGAAGTTTTCTTTTATTTACCTCACCTTTTCAAAGGACCTCTCACCAAATCATTTGTAAAGAAAATTCAGTCCTTGGCCGATTGAACACAGCCCTTCTTAATGACTGGTTGAATGAAGAGTAAATAAATGTGTTAAGTGAGTAATGAGAAATAAATTATTTAAAAAACAATGACGCTGTGTGGGGGACAACATTTTTATGGTTGCTTTGCTCTTTCAGTCAAGCTCTTTCTCTGTGAGTCGGTTCAGTCCTCAATCAGAGACGCAGTGGAAATGGGTGAGTTAAGATTTATCTCCCTTTTTAAATCACAACTGATGTGAAGCTGCTTTTGATTTGATCTCTACGCATGCTACAGCTCTGTTTGTGTCTCGTCACCAGCCTGCCAGACACTGGCAGTGTCCCAGCTCGACTCTGTTATTATAGCGCCACCTGGACTCCAGGAGGGGGACAGCCAAACTCTGGCTCACCTTCAGCCAGCCTGGGAGGAGCTGGAGACTCTGGTTAGGAGCCAGCGGATTGCTGCCATTGGCACCTCTGACCTGGACAAAGATCTCCTGGAGCAGCTCTACAACTGGGCTCAGGTCAGTGGGAACTTGTGTATCAGAGGCAGCACTGATGTTGACTGCTGACAATATGGCAGGATGGCAGCTTCTCTGTTGTCTCAGGGCTGTTTTCTGTGTTGATGCCAGTCACTGACCATGTTCCCTCTGTTGGACCAGGTGAAGCCCAGCAGCAACCAGGTAAACCTGGCCTCCTGCTGTGTGATGCCTCCGGACCTGACAGCCTTCGCTAAGGAGTTTGACATCCAGCTACTCACACACAACGATCCCAAGGGTAAATTAAACTTCTTCTGCCTTTTGGTAACAATCCAGACCTGAACCTCATTATAATTACATTGTTCAGTGTGTCTCTCAGATCAAGCACTCTTAACTCTTGGTGACACAATAAGAATAAGCTTGATGTTCTGTTTGATATTCACAAAAGAGAAGTTTGAGTCGTTCTCATTGCTTATTAATAATGTGGTGGAAAATAGCCGTGATGGGTATTTATCTGTGTAATAAGTGGTGAGGTCTTTGAAGTGTTGTAGCAAAAGCTTGAAGCAATCCTGTTAACTCCATTAGTGGACATTTGTGCGCTGACTGGGGGCAGAGGAAGGACACTGGAATGGTTAACTACAACCTTGTTTACTAATTGCTCTAGGCTGTAAATTCCTGTAGGTAAACAACAACTGGTGTAGCCATTCAATAAGATAAGATAAGATATACTTTATTGATCCCAAGCTGGGAAATTACAGTGCAGCAGCAGCATTACACAGACGAACAGTGACGATAAGACATATAATAGAAGGTATAAGAACAAAAAGAACAAACTATACATAATAAAATATTAAAATATAAAGAACAAACTATGCATAATAAAATAGCAATAAATAGAATGAGATGTATAAAAGTATATATACAACAAATTGGCAGTGTTGATTTAGTGCAAGTAGGAATGTGCAATGTGTGTAACTGTGTATAAATTAAAGTGCGTAGTGACTGTAAAATATGACCAGAGTTTTTTAATCGTTGTTATACAGTGTTATTGCATGTGGCAGGAAAGATTTCCTGTATCTGTATTTGTTGAGTCCCAAAAGTTCCATGACAATAATAATCCTCACTTGCACTCTAATCTGTATTAATCTGTGGTTGAGTAACATTTGCAGACTTTTAAAAAAGATGAAAGTATCCACATTAAGATTTACTTAAGTTTTGGGGGCAAAGATACATAGAAACTATTTTAATAGCTACAGTATTATTGAATATTACAGGAAAAACACCAGCCTTGGCATTTAAAAGCTTTTTCTGTGAAAGAAAATTAATAAATAAAAAATAATAGATTAATAACTAATGAATGCATCCTAGTTGGGGTTAGCTGCAGCATCAGTGGTTTTCTTGAGGCAAGGGAAAACATTTATCGTATCCTACAGTTTTTATCCAATGCCCTCAGAGCTGATGTCGGCAGCCACCTTCCAGGAGGCGATGCAGGAGGGAACGCAGGACCTGAAAATGGCTGACTGGAGGCTGGAGTGGGTCCTGCGCTACTCCATTATTGTCAAGAGCAGGGGCATCATCAAGTCTAAGGGCTACCTTGTCAGCGCACGGAAGGCAACCCCCTAGCACACCTCATCAGAGAAGAAGACACAGGGATGAAGCCATTTTCCTCCTTTTTTTTTCCATTCACATACACAACATGCAAAGTAACAGCTTTGGATACTGGATGCTGCCAATCAAAATGAGTCTTGAAGTACCGGTAATTGTTTTATCTTTACAGGCAGGGTTTCATCTTCATGTTTGATTTGTTTAGTCTAACAAATGCAGGATTCATTGCCATCATCTCAGTGAGATCAAAATAGGAAATGAACATGCAAGATCAACTTCTTCTTTAAGTTTTGGGGGCAAAGATACATAGAAACTATTTTAATAGCTACAGTATTATTGAATATTACAGGAAAAACACCAGCCTTGGCATTTAAAAGCTTTTTCTGTGAAAGAAAATTAATAAATAAAAAATAATAGATGAGTAACTAATGAATGCATCCTAGTTGGGGTTAGCTGCAGTATCAGCCTCGTTCACATTTTCCCTCTGCCTCTGCCCTCAGAGCTAAATGTAGGCAGAAAAGATTGTGACAGGTAATGCAGGAGAAAATTTAGAAGACCTTGTTTTTAGCTCTGAAAATGGCAAACATTTTGAAGGGTGAAATCAAACCCATGTTCTATGAAAAAGTTTGATATTACTCAGTTTCACTTGTCCCTGCTGTATATAATAACATTTGCATTCCACAATTGAGAAAATGATGCACTAACTCAAACCCAACTACATATGAGATGTTTATTTCATGATGAATTGAATTAGACTTTAACTGGTAAAACTTTGAAGCCATTTAACTTTATTTTTTCCATTCACATGAGCTCACAACATGCAAAAATAACAGCTTTGGATTAATTTGGATTTTGCCAATCAAAAAAGTCTTGAAGATGTTGTCATATATATGTTGTTTTATCTTTACAAAGGGTTTCATCTTCATGTTTGATTTGTTTAGTCTGAGGAAGAAAATGAACAGGATTGTTTTGCCATCATCATCAGTGAGATCAAAATTGAAAAACATATTTAATGTTGATCATATATCCCCCAGTGTCAGTTTTTTAAAATGATTAAAGACTGTGAAATTTACTTTCACAAACGGCAACACAAATCCTGTATTCACTGAATACAGTCCTTTGTTAAACAGTACTCTAGCGGTTGTTCTTAACTCTGATTCAGTGTGAAGGTTCCTTAACCTTGTTCTGATGTGAAGTGCCTCTCATCTTCGAAACCTTCTATCCTCATACCTGCTTCGTCTTCACTGTGTTTGTGTGAATCAAGCTTTAAATGTAGGCTCGAGTGAAAAGATTGTGACAGGTAAAGCAGAAGAAAATTTAGAAGTCTCTTGTTTTTAGCTCTGAATTATTCCAAACATTTTGAAGGGTGAAATCAAACCCATGTTCTATGAAAAAGTTTGATATTACTCAGTTTCACTTGTCCCTGCTGTATATAATAACATTTGCATTCCACAATTGAGAAAATGATGCACTAACTCAAACCCAACTACATATGAGATGTTTATTTTATGATGCACATTGAATTAGACTTTAACTGGTAAAACTTTGTGAGTATATAACTTTATTTTATCACGCTTTTTTTTCTAACCATGAGCTCTTTTCGACGATGCAATGAAATATTCCCCCATGCTCATGAGATTAATTTGAAAGTACAGCAATATTTTGAGATTAACAAAAATATAAGGCAGATGTTGTCATATATATGTTGTTATTATAACACTGAAAACTCACTGTGGCAAGGAGATGAGAGAAATCGTTTACTCTGAGGAAGAAGTTTTTATTTATGAACCGTGCTTGTTTTTCCAGACAGGGTCCATCTCATGAAGACAAATTTTCTGTTGTACTGTAAACATATTTAATGTTGTCATATATCTGTATATCATGAATTGGCTTTATTAAAATGATTAAATACATGTTCACTTTACGGTTTGAAAAAAATGTGAGGAACTGACAAATCCTGACAAACCCTGCTATGTTGAGCCTGAATACAGTTCCATTTAAACTGTGTCACATGGTGATAGCCAGGCCTTGATTTAGTTAGACTGATGTTAATAAGAAGTGAAAATGTTTTTCCTCTTGTGTATTCATAATTGTAATGACCCAAATTTGTTTTATCTAAATCGATTAATCGAGTGAGAATAGTTTTGTCAAGTGCCACCTAAGCTTTCAGCTGAGCAATCAGCATGCGGTGAAATAGTTTCATCCATACTTGGGTTATTACTTTGATTGTTCATAAATTTAGTGTATTCAGCGTATCCTTGGAGGGATGTCATTTTGTTTTTCTTTCTTCAGTGTCTGTGAACATTTTGTATCTCTGTGCAGACACTGTCCACTGTGAGTTTAGTTTAGTTTAGTTTATTATTATGGTTCCCCATTAGTTGCTGCTTTCTCCCTGGAGTCCTACATATATAGACAGAGGTGCAGCTGGTTTTTTTTGGTTTTTGATCATTATTCCGTAACTATTGTTGCTAAATAACTCTGTTCAGAATTTGCCAATTTGTTAAAGAGTTATTTCTATTATACTTCTGCACTTCAGATGGAAATATTTTACCTCACTGCATTTATGTGATGGGTATAATTAGTTGTTACATTCCAAGTGACGACTTTGAACCTACAGGACATTTTATAAATAATGCAATAGCCTATAGTTTGAACTGTCAGTGCCAAAATTAGCTTAACATTAAATAATTACAACATACAAATTTGACAAAATGCACACTACCATCGCAACGTAAATAGAAGTATAACATAGCCGTAAATAATAGTATAACATACAGAAGCTATGCATAAAGGACCTCTCATTTTGATACTGAACTTCATACAGTCTGATCACAGCTCTGCGCTCTACTGCTCAGGCCTGCATCATTTCGGTGAGTGGAATCGATTAGTCGAGTCCAGCCTTCACACCGGAAGTGAGAGCGCAGCAGCCAGCCAGAATACATCCATGCCAGCCAGTAGCGGCAGCAGCGAACAAGATGGTGGCCACCAGGAGAGGGGTACGCGTGACTTATCCAGAGAAAACAGACCCCGACCAGTCGTCCGATGTCCCGGTACGTGAGAAAAACATCGGACAATTAGCTGTATTGAAGTTGAGGGATCGTATAAAGGTTCAGTCCGACGTGAATGAAGCCTGTCACGTGGCAGCTGCCTCCTGGCGAGTGGACACACGTGGACAGTGTGAGCCAAACGCTGAGCAGAGCAGAGTTTGTAAATGTTTGGGTGTTGTTGATGTTGGTGTTTTTGTTTAATGGAGACAAAACTATACACAAAACTATTCACAAGCTGAAATGCAGCTGCTCTTCTCGAGATAAAGTGCATCTCAGGATAAACTCTGATAAATTGAGCTGAGCTCGCACTATGTTCATACATATGCAGTGAGTGGCAGACTGAATTATGACTTTTTAAACAGCCACTAAAATGAGATGAGAAGTTTTCAGATGCTGTTGCAAACTGATGAAAGTTTCTATTTAGAGTTATGTGTTTACCTTCACCCCTGTTGTAACATCAAGAGCAAGCCTCCTCCTATATCTACTGAAAACTGTCACTGTGACCAAACTACAGATATCTGAGATATAGTATACTGTTTTACTTTTTGCTTTGTCTTTTAAAAGTCAACAGGCATTAAACTGAAAGGGCAAAACCGGGTTATTGTATAGTTGTGAGGTCGTCAGAGCTGTTGCAGAGACATGCAGATGGACGAACTTATAAAGACAAGTTCAGACAATCTGAATGCACCGTGCAGAGTAATTAAGATGTAATGAAAAATATTATATTATCTTAGTTGTATAGGCTGTTATTTAGTCAAATATGAGTTTGTAATAATTAAAAACTTGTATTGCACGCAGCCAGTCTGCCAATGTTAGGTTAAGATCTTATCCAGCAGTCTACTATCACTAGTAAAGTAGTTCATGACCATTCCCACAATATGACTTTTCAGTACCTAGTTTGGTCTCTGGCAGCCCTGGACTTTGAGATACATTTTGACCATCCTCACTGACTTTATCTTCTTTCTGCCACACAGGCCACTCCTTCCACTGGTCGGAGAACCAGGAGCTCTGCTAAAGAGCCAGACAATGCTGCCACTCAGGTCCTCGCAGAGACCAGCAGCCTGCTTGAGAAAAGCGAGGGAGAAGCTCCAGGATCTCCACAGACCCCCTTGTTAAAAAGATGCGCCAGAGCTTCCAGACTACACAGTCCAGAGCAGCCGTGCACACCAGTGGGCTCTACCCACGAAGGAGACGTATCAGATCTGGAGTCCTGCTGCTCTGCGCTGTCCGACGTGGAGCCACCAGTGACGCGCACCAGAGGTAGGAGGAGACAGCCCCCTGTGGCGAGCAGTCAGGAAGATGAGATATCTGAGGTGGAGTCATGCTGTTCTGCAGTATCTCCATCCAGAGCTGGCCAAGCTAGTCGCCGCAGCACGAGGAGGAAAACCGCCCCTAAAACGTCTGACCAAGTTAGTACTGGGGCTGAAGACGTCAAAGTGGACCAGGTGCCGGAGACGGAGCCCTGCACCCCTGTGGTGTCCGAAACCACGAGAGTCACCAGAAGTCAGAGAAAAACTCGCACCAGATCTTCTGCCAAACAAACGGAGGAATCTGAGGTCTCAGACGCTGACAGCTGCGTATCCGGAGCTGAAGTTTCTAAGTCCACCACCCGCAGAGCTACCAAATCCAGAAGGCAAACGAATCCCATCCCCATACACTTAGACGAGTCCTCTGAACGCTCCGGCTCCCCTGCTCCGACCACTCGACAGACGAGGTCAACAAGAAAGAAGGCATCGGCCGGTGTGGAAGGCAGCGAGCCGCCATCCTGTGACTCTGAAGGATTTGAGTCCGGCCCCACTTACAGTATAGCTACTCGCAGACGGAGCAAGGCCCAACCCGCAGGTTCCAAACCCATGGACTCGGACTCTGATCTAACAGACGTGCATTCCCCAATGGGCAGCCCCTGCTCCACGAGAGCCAGAGGAACTCCTTGCAGCAGCCGCACAGGCTCGTGGAACAGCAGTCGAGGCTCTGCGGTCAAAGAGCTTTACGTCGTTCCAGAAAAATCAGGAGAGCCGTCTGAAGACGACAGGTCGTTAAATGACTCTAGGTTAGAGAGCACAGTGATTGCAGAGGATGCAGACTGCACACTGTTGGAGGAAGAACAGAGCCAAACATTAGAAGAAGAAAAAGAGGATGTGAATGATGCTGATCTCACATCAAAAGAGGTGGATACAAAAAAGGTGGAAGAGGATGTAGTAGTCATTGAGCCTGCAGTGTTTGTCAGAGACCAGCAGGAGGAGCAGTCTGATAAAGACGGGGACACCTCAGAGATGGAAGTGATGCAGGAAGGGATCCAGCCACCAGAGCCGTTGAAGCCTTGCCAATCAGTTACAGTAACAGTATGTGAGGAGGCTCCTGAAATCACCGAGGAGGAGAAGGGTGACGCGATGGAGGTGGTCGACGTGGACGCCCCCTCATCACAGGAAGACAAAGCTGAAGATGAGGATGCAGTCATGGAAACCCAGCCCAGCGTGGAGGAAAAAATAGAAGTCATCCCCCTGGACACGGACGCTCAGCAGGTGGTCGTTTCCGGCGAGGAACAGGTCAAGTCCATACAGGTGACATCCAGCCAGCAGCACAAGATCACGGTGGATTCTGAGTCCGAACAGGAGCCTAAAGATGTCATCGTCAACAAAACAAAAGTGATAAGCCTTCTGGACAGCAGCGATGATGAGGATGAATTTGATGAAGAGGAAGAGAGCGATGTGGACGGGGAAGAGGAGGAGGAGGAGGAGGAGAGAGGAGGGCCTTCTAAGAAGTCAGGAGCAGCAGGTGCATCAGTTGACGGACTGTTTATGATTGACACACGACCGGGAGAAGAGGCCGATGACGATTACTACAGGGAGAGACCGGCCGAGCAGGAGGAGGAGGAGGGGGAGGCCAGGAGCAAAGAGGCCGAACAGGAAGAGGAAGAAGATGAGTTTGTGGATGAGGAAGGCGACGATGACGACGACGATGATTCAAATCTCCTCTTCTGGAGTCGAAATCCTCAGCTGTAAGTGTATATGAGAAGGTGACGGCCTGCGATTGGTTCATTCGCCCAGGAGCACACACATGTAGTACATGTACAAGAGATATGCTAATGTTGAGTCTGCAACATTTGACGAAAGGATACAAGTGGCTGTAAGCAATGTCCTGCTGAGGGGAATAGTTTAACGTATCCTGAATAGACTTTCCCAGGTTGTTTTCTCTTTATTTTTTTGATGAGAAGATCAACACCACTCACACCTGCCAGAAGCTGATTGGCACAATAAAATCAAACAAACCTAGACCACATTGAAGCTCACAAAATCGCTTATATATCACAATAAGATCCTGGATTCTCTGCTGGTAAAAGTTCAAGAAAACTCTCATATAGGCCTCAATCACATATTAAAGGGATAGACAGGAAAATGGTGTCTTCTTATCAAATTCTTGAAAGTGAATAAGTGTATTTTGTCTCAGCAAATCGTCCCAAAAGACCAAAACCAACAGAGAATTGATGTCTCCTAACACTTGTGGCCTTTTTAAGTCTGTGGCTCTCGGCTCTAAATCCATTATCATAAACAATTACGTCTTTAATAACAGGTCACAATGAAATTTAGACAAGAGACAAGAGAGGAATTCCATAGCACAGAGGAATAAGACTCAAGATACACAGACAACAGTAGGACGAAGTTCATTTGTTGTTTGGGGGCTTTCATGGGCTTTGATGACAAAAAGGAAAATGCCAATCTTCTGGTTAAATGCTGAGTTCATACAGACAGTGCACCCACACTCCTCAGACACACCATCATTATATTTTATTATTATAACGGCGTGCCAAGGTGAGAAATGAGACATGACTGCTCCTCCTGAGGAATTTTCTCTGTGCCAATTTGTTTCAGGAAAGAGATGTCCAGCCGCATTGACCCCGGCATCAGAGTGAAGGAGCTCGGGGGTTTATACATCAATTTTGATGGCAGCAAATCAAAACCTGTCTCCAGCTCGCTGCAGAAACTAAAGGAAAAGAAGATCCAAGATGAGGTAAATATGTGATTGATTTCTGTTTTTCCCCTTGAAGGTGATTGGTGATGCAGAATTAATAATGAACTTTAATTAGTTACTTTTTTAAATCCAATAACACCTGAGACTGTTATGTATGGGATGCCTCCAATTCATTTTGACTTTGTCCTTTTATTTCTAAGCAGTGAGGTGTTGACAGAGTTTGGTGTCTTTGCATTGATGAAAGGTTTTCTTGTGGTTCTCAGGTGATGAAGAAAAGTGTGATTGGACCTGACTTTGAAAAGAAGGATGCGGTGCCTCCGTACAGCGAATCCAAGCAAGCCGTAAAACAGAAACGCAGAGTAAGTTCTTCGCACTGTAACGCTCTCTTTTATAGATGTTCTGTTCATCACTGCTATCATAAACTGTCTGTAAAATCACTTATACTGCCCAGTATGTACACATTAATACTTAATCCTGCCTGTTTATATCCCAAGTCTGTGCAACCATAAACTTTTGGTGGTTGTGTTTCACAGGAAGAGAGGGCCAAATCAACAGGAGACGGTTGGTTTAATATGAAGGCCCCTGAGGTCACTCAGGAGCTGAAAGGAGACCTGCAAGTCCTGAAGATGAGAGGCTCCATGGACCCAAAGAGGTTCTACAAGAAGAACGACCGAGATGGTTTCCCCAAGTATTTTCAGGTCAGAAAACAAACAAACTATTTGGAGACATGGTTCTAAATCTTTATTTTTCAATGTTCAAATTAAACTTTTCAGCAGTTGTTGTTGTTGTATATTAAAAAACTGCACAAATGGAAAAAATATATAATCTGCCACCCTCCTGAATCTGTCTGTTTATATAATCAACACAACAAAGTGAGTGTTTCTTCTTCATGTAATATGTTTGTGTATTTTGAACCAGGTTGGCACAGTGGTGGACAACCCAGTGGACTTCTATCACTCTCGCATTCCCAAGAAGCAGAGGAAGAGAACCATGGTGGAGGAGCTGCTGGCTGATGCCGAGTTCAGACAGTAAGTGGAGTCTCACAAACGTAACATGCATACATACATGCAGCTGATCACACCACATCCCTTCAGGAAGGTTTTGCCTCTCTCAGTTTGTCTCTCACTTCAAATGAAAACTCCTCTTAAGTGATAATTTACCACATAGCACATAGGTTAGCAACGTGAGTGTCAGTGGACCAAAGAGCATCATTCATATATATGGTCTACATTAACACTTTGATCATATTTAGCGGTTGAAACAAATAACCAGACAAACACTGCTCATATCTATCAGGTAAAATCCTCAATATTGATCCTGCAACATTATAGATTAAAATGTGAAGCAAACAGATTAAAACATTTACAGGTGAAATGTTGAGACATGTGACAGGGATATGTAGGGCACCAGTGTCACTGTACTGTTAAGTGTTACATGCTTGAAATATTTTTTTTTTTACCATCACTGTTTTTCCAACCAGTGTCAACTTCCACAGTTGAATTTTCTCACCATGTCACTGAGTCTGACAGGTTAGAGGACACGGTGCAACAGTACAGCTTGAGCTTGGGCCGTGTGAGCAACAGTGTTGTTGTTAGTTTGGTCTGCAGTATAATGTCAGGTGTGTCTAGTGTGTGGATGTACTGCATCATTAGTGTGGTTTGTTTTTAGAGAAGGGGCCTGGATCTGTTTTATTATAGAGTTTTACACTGTGGTGGCATCACTGAAGTATTTTCAGTAACCTAACACACCAACACTGATCCTTTGAATCAACTTTAAAAAAATGCAAACATAACATCTGTTTTCATCTTTTCTTACCAGCAACAACAAAAAGAAATACCAGAGCATTCAGGCAGAGAGAGCGGCGAAGGGAGCTGGCAAGAGGAACAAGAAGAAGAATAAATTCCATAAGAAGTAAAGACTTTGTGGATTTTCAGACACTGGTATCAACTCAAGCTCTTCAGCAAGGGGCCGGGTTGTTGTTGATGATCTGAGAGCATCAATCATATTTTGGGACTAGATATCAAGCTTTACTGAATCCCTTTCAATCATTTCTCTTCATCTTTAAAGGTGGATTGAGTTTATGTCTGCATGAAGGAGCTGTTTCTGTTTCATGTTTGAAAATGATGATAGGAGTCGATTCAGTAAGAGTGATGTAAAAAAAATTATGTTTTGTACAGTTATTAGTAAATATGGTGTACTTGCTGCTTCTATTTACAACTAAAACTGATTTTTAATCACATAGACCTCTGTTTTGCTGTGCAGTAATCTGTCATTCAAAAAGAATACATGCATCAAAGAATTAAATATTTTTTCTTGGCTGGCAATGGTGTTTGTAATGGGTCTGAAATGACAAGGTAACATGACAAAAAAGAAATGAGTTAGAATGTGTTGTACAAAGACGATGAGTTCAGATCATGTCAAAGTCACTTTGGTAAACATTTTTACACAGTTATTCATGATTGTTAAAAACAAGCATAGATAGGAGGGAGAACCAGAGTTTTAAAAAAAGTGATTGTTTAATAAGCTTTGGCTGAAATACAGGAAATAGTGAGTGACACTAGTTAAAATTAGGACGGCATGTTCGGACATGACTTCATATGAATGGTTATAAAATAGCTTTATAACTATCACTACAAATAATATTTAAAAGGCAAACTCTATTTATACACAATTTTTAATGGAATCATTTTTAAATATGCCTAAATATGAGTTTTGCTGCCTTCATTTAAAAATGCAAACCGTGGTCTGGTGTTAAAGATGCTAATACAGGAGCAGGGTTATTAAAACTTTCTGCTAAGAGAAATGGTATGGCACACTCTGTTAACACATCTACAGAGGATCGGATGTTTGAAGATGCATCTTTTGTATATCATTATATAATTTCCTATGATTTTTACCAGATTTACCAGATTTTGTTGCAGACTGGACAGTGGTCGGAGTTTCTGTGTGAAAATCTTAATTTTTTGCTCTGTAACTCAATGTGACACAAGCTGACTCGGTCAGAGAAGGGACAGTTTTCCTCCCAGCGCTGTGTAAAGATGGACTTTGGTCAATATGGGCCAAAGAGAGGAATATACAAGGGCTTTAGTTTGAGTTTTAATTATATTCTTGCTGCACATGTAGTTAAATTGTACCCATTGCACTGAAGAAAATCATGATGATCATTTGCTGTATTTACCTATTGCTTCCTGTAAAGCATAATACATTTCTTCATTTAGTATAATTTAAAATTAATCTCTGGAGAGCTAATACTGTGGCTGTGCTTCATTTAATTAGCAGCAATAAAAGATGTAAGCTACTACGCTTAAATGAAACACCGTCTACGAGATTAAGTGTTTATCATAAAGAGCTGACAACTCCCGTGTCAAGAGCACATGCACACACTCAAAATACAGTTTTGATTTTAAATATTAAAGACATTTCAGTGCAACACTTTGGATCTGAGGGACTGTCTTAATGTATGTTTAAGGATAAATTTCTTTGTGTTTCCTGCGTTCATTCAGGATTTTACATTTGTTCTTCTCTCTGTAAATCTCCTCAGTCTCTTTTAGCTTGGCTCCCAACTGTGGCTCTTGGCTACCTTCTTGTTTCTCTTTTGTGTTGTGAAAGATGAGCCCTTAACAGCTGCAGCTTACATCCACACTCGGTACGCACGCGCACACACATTCACATACACACAAAATGTTGCTTCTTTATTGCTGAGCCAATTTCACACATGGCTTTAGAGAAATTAGACAACGTCTCAGATCGGTGTCACCGTCGGGCCGTTTTAAAACGCAGCCCAGCTGATGGGTGGGAGGGAAGCTGTGCTGATACGCGTTTGAACATAACTCCTGAAAATCTCCTGTCTTTTCAAAGAGGTAATGATGACAAAACCTGGCTCCGCAGGTGTCTGGGAAGATATGAAATGTAAATGAATATTAAATTGAGATGAATAAATTACGCGTGTGAAATGGTCCGACTCGCTGAATGATAAATCTTTAAGATTAAGAAGGTGTGGTATTGTCTTGATGAGCGTGTGGAATACGAGTCAACAGGTTAGTGCAGTGCCACTAAAAATGATTTGGTTATGTTTACATCAGAAGTTTAAAGGTCAAAGGTCACTCTGTGGTCCAAGGTGGTTCTGTGTGTCCGGAGGATTCTCTGGACTCGGCTGTGGATCTCCTCCCAGTGGGTCTGACTGGTCTGGAGCCTGAAGAAAACAAAGACCAGGAGACAGTGCATTACAAATCAATTAATCAATTAAACCCCATTAGCTTCACATACATCTTCATGTACCACACAACTACGTTTATTAATGTTTTGATTAATCAAGCCCGGGGATTTGGACCCTAATAAGGCCTCGCATGATCTGCGGGGTCAAAGGTCATACAAATAAAGACATGAGTTGTGATGTGATGTCTATAATCTTTGAATAAGATTTTTTTCTGTAGGATTACTGGATTATTTCAGATTATTGCAAGTAGGGCGCATGCTTGTGCAGCGACCGGCAGCTACGTAGTTGCTTCCCTGTTGTTCCTCCCCTCTGGCACCCGCTTTGGTCTCCCCCCAGTCAGAACCAACAGATACAAATACTCATTCACCCCCACAGCTATCACCCTCACTTTGTTTTGCACTTATTTATTTATTATGGCTATGTCCATGTATTTTTAGATTTTGATCTATTGTTGTTTTATCTATTTCTTGTTGATTTTTATAGTGGCTTGTTGCTTTTACCTGCCATTAGGGATGCACCGATACCGATACTAGTATCGGGTATCGGTCCAATACTGTTGTAATATACTGGTATCGGTATCGGTGAAATTTAGCGAGTACAAGAAACGATACCAGTGCATGCAATTGCTCTGCATGAAGACCATGATCAGAGGGTGGCTTTGCATCTTTGTTGTATTTCTTTTTTAGATCAGAGGCTTGTTACAACGAATTTTGTTTGTAAAACTTGTTTTCCATCATTTTCCTTGTTGTCTGTCAGTACTCAGATGTATCGGTTTTAAATTGTTTAGTGCTGTGACCTTTGTCTCTTTGTCTTTCCATCTCCTTGTTGTCTGTCATGTATTTTAAATGTTTAAGTAGCTGCTGCAAAAACACTTGCCCGTTTCGGGACAATAAAGGAATTTACTTATATGATTTGGGTTAATATGTCAGAAAATAGTGAAAATGCCTATCACATCTCTAACAGTGATTATGAATCCAGGACAACAGCTATGTATAGAAGAAAAAAAAAATCTGCATATAAAAGGAGATGGAACCATTGAATTAAAAAAAACTTTTGCCAATCATATTTGTCAATAAAGCTTAACCTTTAAACATGATACAACCACTGCCAGACCTCCTTTGAAGATGTCATAATAGTTACTCCCTTTGTCCACTAGTCTGTGCTGTAACCTCACATAAGACAGTGACGTTCTACCAGGACACTGACACGCCACATGTTTTAGCGTGTGCTGTGCTCAACAACAAAATCTTGAAATACCTGAATATTGACATCAATGTTCCCACCACATAAAACGTCGCTGTACATTCAGCCGCTTTGTGCAAAAAGTAATTTCACAACTCACAGAACCGGCCGTCCTTTTGACCTACAGGCATAAATGTGCTTCATCAATACAATATAAATGTGCCTGCGAGTTTGGCCAAAGGCAGTTGTGAAATAACAGATTGCACTGACAGGCAGACGTGGATGAGAGGCAATACCGCAATTTATTACTGTTCACTTCTGTCTATTTGTTGTGAGTGGAGGGGTGATGACTGACTGGTGTCTTGGCCGGGCCAGCAGTGTGGGGATAGAAGCTTTTCATCTGTAATCACATAAACTCACTACCTGCTTCAAAAAGTCATCAAGGACAAATCAACCAGAGACATGAATAGACTGAGACTTCGGGGCTTAGGGGGCAAACGTTGCCACTGGCATCTGTCATTTTCTTTATAGATCAAAGATTTGTGGTAAGACGTGCCCCTCTCCCTGTCGGAGGGAATCTACAAAGGCCCACTCTAATCTCCCACCCTGCAACTCCTGTCGCGTTTTCAATTGAGAGAAAAGTATCATTCATTTCCTACAATTTACTTTGCAATTTAAGATTGCCTATTGATTTTAATGTTTGCTTATGGACTGAGCAGAAGGGAATGGGGTGGGGTGGGGGGGGCAAACAAACAAACAAAACGGAATATCAGTCCCATCGGTGTGTTCAACTCGCAGCTGCCATGATCGATGACAAGGTTTCTCTGAATGTATTAAAGCGTGCATCGGGTCAAATGCATCAGACTCGAGCTGAAACACAAATCAATACCATTTTCCTCTTTGTTTTCCCTTCTCTCTGCCTTCTCTCTTAGTAATGAACAAACATGACAAGACATCAGCTTCTGTAATTTAAGAGGTGGAGGGGAATTCATCCTGCCTGTCGAGTGTGATCAAAATTAAAGATTGGACGTGTATGAGTGCACACACACACATGCACAAGAAGCAGCGACAGTGTATGACTAACGTCTCATGGGATTGCCATGTATTTGCTGTACACAGTAATCTGAAACTCATACAGGTGTCTCTTTTGCTTTTAAGATCTTTTGAGCAAACATCAGTGATTTACACAGATGGATCAGGATAAATTCAGGGCAAACAACACAAAAAGAGGATTATGTTTTCCCCTTCTTTGGCGTCGAGGCTGAAGAAATTCATCTGGTCTTGCTCAGAGGTGATCCTGACGGCACCGTACAAATGTACAGCTACCACATGTAGACACACAAGCGTATAGACAACCATCCATTGTTTTGTCAGGACACCAACAGATGCTTGTTTGTCAGCCCAATTTAAGAACCCAAAGAGCAACTCTCTCATACCTTTAGGGAGTCAAGACCCTGTAATCATTAGTTTTACCAAGTTTAAAAGATTCAACAGACATTGGAGCCTTTTGAAGCTCAGGCTGGAGAGATGGGCTTTTACCTTTCCCTGAGGGGACGGTTGCTGAGATTGAGAGGACCTATGGAGTCTGACTGTGCACGAGCAGAACCTATCGTGGGGCCTCTGGTCCGCGCTTCACGTCTGGACTGAGTCTCCAGAGACGACTGAACCTTATTAGAACCTGGCTTTACCTGGGAGAGGTCACAGAACAACAGCGTTAGGTAAGGACTTCATTACATCAAGGTCTCACTACTTCCATTACTTTTGGACTAAAATATGTTTTACAATATTTAGGAAATAAAAAATATTTCCACTTACAAAAGAAATTAAAAAGGTAAGCTAGAATGATATTAGAATTGTTTTTTTTCTGACACACAAAAACACTCTGGAAGTCTAGTTTGTAGAATTTGTAAATTATTTGACTCAAAGTAAAGAAGCAAAGCACTTTGTTGTGGCAGCAAATGCTACTAATCAAAACAGTAGATCACTGTATTTTCTGGTTTGACACGTTATAATTAGACTTACTCTGTCTGTTCTTGGTCTGTAGCTACCCAGGAGAGAAGAATCTAATTTAACAAAGACAAGTTAGTTTTAGTGACACTGAACAATCGAAACCTCGAAACGATTCATTCAGAAACACTTCATGTGATATTATCATGTGGATAGTTAAAGTAAAACATGGCTTTGGCTGCATTTGTTTTTTTTTTAGCTGAAAATACCTGTTTGATCAGCTGAGGAGCTAAAAGAGCATTGATGCATGCTGCCACTGTGCAGAGAGGAGGAGGGACTTTGCATCCCAGAAGCACTATCGCAACGAGGCACCTGGTATGAAAACACCACAGACAAAAAAGTCAGTCGAGGTTAAACAGTATAATTGACACTGTCCTAGTTTTAAATTGCCATGATTGAGACAGACTAAACCAATCTGTTATATTGTTTTAAATGAAATCCACAACAACAGATTTTTCAGCATTTCACAGAGAAAATGAGGCCCCAGATGAGACGAAGACATGAGTAAGCACATACAGTATCTCAAACACAACTCAGGTTATCTGTGGGAAAGCGCTTTCCTCCACGCACAAACCACAAACCAGGAGCTGAGGCTCAGAAACGTGCACTGATAATGCATTCACCATGGGGCTAAGCTACTTCATTAGGTATCTATTTGTTAATTGCAGCTTGACTCTCAATTACCAGGGTTAATTGTCGACAGAAGATTCCCCCTGGAAAACCCGAGCGGGAAAAGCATGCTCCTCGCTTTAATAAAACACCCGTTGTATTCTAGTAAATTCCACTCATGTGGGTGACAGAAACAAACAACACAGTACCTAATCATTTCTTTTAATAACAGCATGCAAGTGGATTTTGATATTCATACCTCAGGATTAGATTTGATGTAAATGAAGAAGCAGGTGGGTACAGTGGGGAGCAGAAGGAGGGAGGAGCAGAGGACTAGAGGCTGTGTTGTTCTTTACCATCGACTGTATATTATTCCCCAAGGCTGTGTGATCAGAAAATCACCCCTTTTATATGCAAATATCTCATAACAGTGATACGGTCATAATTAAAGCCTTAACAAATAACCCGCCTAAATACAGGTTGTGTGTGCTATTAGGGAACACTCGAGCCGCTCCGCGAGGATAATAGGCCATATTAAATGTGCACATGGTGAAACATTTCATGACGTCAAAATGCATTAACAGCTCAGGTAAAAAGATTAGCACTGCTCCTATTATGCCCTCCACTTAATCTGCCCAATAGATTAAGTTAAATTTTGGGAAGCTCCCACTGAGGTTTGAACTGCATCAATTCAGGATCCCATTAATGTCATAACCCACAATCCACTAAACTGGCGCGCTGCTGGCAATAAACAACCTGCCACGCCGCTTGTTTGTAGCCTTGAGTTTGAAGGAATATATTGGATGTTACTAACCAAGAAGGGAGGTTGACTCTCTGTCTCCTTCCTGAAGTAGTGAGGCCCCAGCTGGAGGTGGCTGAGCCTCTGCCTGGCGTCCTCTGAAAGCTGGCACATCTTGCGGTGAGTGTAAGGGGACAGGGCTCGTGCCCTTGAGGAAACTGTGGGCTGCTGGTAGCCAGAGTCTACAGACGCCCTGGGAGAAGCACGTTTCCTCTCCCTCTTGTTTTTCTGGGGACTGCAGCCAGACGAAGATGAAGAAGGAGAGCGTCTGGATGATGATGACAATGGTGCCAAGTCTGTGATGTGAGCCTCAGCGTTTAGCTTTCCACCTCTCAAAGAGATACAGTAACCGTCGTCTATTCTGGAAAAATGCCTGCTGGACGGCGAAGGCTTTTTCGCTGAATTCTGTCGGGATGGGGTTGAAGATGGCTTCACTGGAGAGAGACAGCAGCTCTGAGGACACGAGGACAGAAATATAAGAGAGAAAGAGACAGAGGGAGATGTTCACGTGTTGTTCAAACATGTCCAAGTTACTCTCACGCCTCCATTTTGAAGTGACACGTAACGTTCTTCTCTGCAATTTTAGATTTCTCTGCAGACCACGGTGTTGTTGCCTTTATGGAAACATCAGCCATTTTAGCAATTAAGGCTGCTGCTCTCACTCTCAACATAGACTTGTTCTCCCTGGACAAAACCATTAAACCATTAGCTAAATCATCCAGCTTAAGTGTTACAACAACATCGGCTCTCACAGTCGACACTGCCATGGAGACAACCTCTGCAGGATTACTTCAATAACTCTAATGGCCACTAACATCATTCTCCGATGCAATATCCCTCTTCCTGCGGGTAATGCCAACCGGGGATAAATAAGTTAAGATAAAATGTTAATTGCATTTGATGGCCATCTCCAGTCTAATATTATAGAGAGGCATTACCTGGCTGTAAAACAAAGATAATCTAAATGCTAATTAAGGAAATCACACAACATTAGAACTATTTTTAAGAGAAACTAAATTATGAATAAATCCTCATTGAGGCTGCCATTTGAGAATGGTCTTATTTAATGGAATTAAGACAAGTTTGCCCCTCATTCACGCACATCCTCCACCATCTCAGACTTCCCTCAGCTCTGCTCTCGTCGTCTCTTCTCCTCTGGTGGGTGAACATGACAGGAAGTCACTTTTCCTGAGTGGTGAAGGCTTAAAAACTAGCAATTTAAATGAGAATGATGGCAGCTAACAGAAGACAGAGGCATAAGAAATTGGGTGAGAAGGCTTTGCTAAAAAATTGTGTGTATATCACAACTAGAGTTTCAAAGGTTTTTTTTTTCTTTCTTTTTTAGAAGTTGCCATCCTTCTAAATCTATTAAAAACAAGCCGTGGTTTGTGGGCAGGCAGGCATATGCCTATGCTGAGGAGCCATTAGGAAAGCAAAAATGGAGAAATTCTCCTGACAGCCACAGCGGTGCTCTGATCCAGACATCCCCCGAGGGGCCAGCAGAACACTCTGACAATCTTCTTCGCTGTCAATGACATCCCATTTAAACAAATAGCTCAGCTTAGGTTACTGCACCTGGGAAATCCATGGTAGTGTTTTTGGGCACAACATGCCAAATGCTGTGTGACGGATCATGTTACTAACAGGACCTTTCTTCATTCTGTTTTTTTTTTTTTTTTTAAATAACAGTCTCTTTAGCTCAACACACGAGCACTCACACACGGTAGTCTGCCCTATTAGTGTCCGCAAACGTGCTCTTTTGTTCATAAACACAGTATATAAGTAAAAAAAATCACAAGTGTAGCCTATTATTGAGTAAGTCAATCAATTTCACAACTGAAAAGCTACAGTAAAGTGGGGTACATGTATTTTGTGTTTGCAAAACAAGTATTACTCATTTGTTCAAAAGCGTTTTTTCATTGTGATGATTGACTTATAGATTAATCATTAAACTGTTTCAGCTCTGTGTTGAAAACAGCAAATGCGAATGGGAACGTCACAAACATAAAACATGAAATATTTAGGGAGAAAGAGTAAGAATGAAATAAATCTCTTAAAAAGTAATATGTGATTTCATGCAGCTGACCACAGTTACCCTTTCAAATTCTCAAAGACACAGTGAAATAGATAGAAGCGACCCATCTTCTGGATAGTTAATGTAAAAAAAAAGAAAGAAAAGAAAACCTGACTGACTCACCGAGTGACTGGTTGTGTGACAAAAATGGTGTCAACTCCCAGCTAGTCGGGGATGTGAGAGAAGTCTCGCTATCAGCCGCACAGATCTGCCTCCATGTAATTATATTCACAAGGAGAGAACAGATATCCTTGAAACACTGCCAGTATGGATAGATAGATGCAGTAGCCATGGCAACAATAGAAGGTGGGTACGTATGGTGGAAACAGACAAATTTGATGGTGAGCGATACCACTCATTAGAGCCCTCTAGAGAATAGTCCTCGCTGCTGGAACAGTGGTCAACACTTGGAGAGAGATGCTGAGCAGCGTGTGGCCGTGATGCATTTTCAACACATTTTTCAACTGTCGGGAAAGATGATAAACACACTCTTCGCTTGATGTATAAGTGGCAATCTAATGGATTTTAACTGTTTAGATTGAAGCAAAGCTGCTCTAATGGCCATGAGCGCACTGCAACGTTTATCTACGTATAAAAGGCTGACTTCTTCCAAAGCACTTTACAGATCAACAACAGATGTTTTCAAGTAAACCTAAAACAAATACAAAGCACAGCATATGTGTGCATGGACACAATCTCCCTTACCTGAGCTACACATGGCAAAAGGTGATTTTAAAAACACTATGGTGGCATTGTGAAGTTAACCGTCATCACATTACCATTTTATCCCTCTTAGATATTGGTGTCAAATTCAGGATTTGTATACGGCTTTGTGAGTTATGGCCAAAATCATTTTTTATGAGCTCATAGTGATCTTTGAACTTTGACCGCCCAAATCTCATCATTGCATCATTTCATCTTTGAGTTCAAGTGAACATTTGTGCAAGTTGATACTAAAATATAACATTTACAACAGTGGGATGGATGGATTGATGGATGGATGGATGGATGGATGGATGGAAGGGCAACCTAAACTCTTATATGCCTCTGACTATCGATGGCACAGAGGCATAAAAACTGTAAACTGTGCGTGTGTGTGTGTAAGTGAGTGATAAAAGATCAATCAATCTTACAGGCGATGCGGGTCGGCTGTCTCGTCCATCACTCTCCTCGATGACTGACGTTGTGGTAAACTCCACTTTGGGAGAGATTCCCTAGAGGGAGAGAGACAATAGGACCAAACACAACACCTTGAACGAGGAGATGAAGACAAAAGGACAGATAACGGAGCTGCTTGAAACACCAATTTACAACCACAACTCTTCAATCGAGGTCTGCCGTGAAAAAACAAATTGAAGAAAAGAGAAAGGCTCCAGTGATGTTTAAATAATATGGCATTTGGAGAGAGACATCTAAATTGCTATGTAGGCCTCAAACACAAACATATAAAAGCAACGGTGAGGGGAATAGTGTTTAAAGACATTTAAATATGCCAGTTAGTGCCTCAGAGGACAAAGGCGAGAAAGAAAAGCAACCCACAGCCACGGAGAGATGAAACAATGAAGAGGGGAGAAGGCAGAGAGGGAAAAAGATGATATAAGAGGAGTTGCGGTGATTGAAAAAAGAGGAGGTTTTCAGTTTAGTTTTTCTGGCTGTATAGGAAAGACAGATGACAGATGAGAAGGAAGGAAAATGCCATCTATCCAGGAGAAATTACTTCACTTCGTCTAAGACAAGGCAGTGCTTTTGAATTGGTTATCTTGGTCGTACATGTCCGTCATGTGCACAGACATTAGAGCCACTGAGATTAGGAGGAGACGGACTTGGAGCAGCAATCTTATTCAGTGTGGGAATGACACATGTAATATTGCCACAGGAATAACCTCACAGCTTCAGCCGTGCACAGTAGCTCAGGTATATTTGCGAGCATTAACGACATGTTAAGCCTCTATTAAACTCTCACACACATGGGCAGCTGTGGACACAACAAACAGACGTGTAGTTGTTCTTATCGTACAACTTTCTGGTCCACTTGGAGTCTGATTGGAGGAGGCATACACAGTTGGTGCCCTTGCAGCCTAGTGTCAATTTGGAACAACAAATTAAAGGCTATGCAGAATCACTCATCCTCTAATGACAAGCTTTACTGTACGTCACTCAGGCAGAGACTCCAGAATCCACACATTTACTCCTTTGAAACTTCAAGAATAAAAGCTGTTCATTAAATTTAAAAATGCTCTCTAATGCTGGCGGAGACCAGATTCTGTTGTACATACAGTAACTGCAGTGCAGACACAGGAGGTAAACACCTCTGTTTTCAGTGTAATTGTGCAAAATATCATTAATCATAATAAATAATAAGTTAGCTGAGGCAGTGTAATTAAGAAGAGTAGTTTTAGCCCATTGTGTGCATTTGAGGAATACAACACCACTCTGTCCTTTTTCTGTTTTGCATTTATCAGGGGCGCAAACAACAAGAATAAATATAGAATTGATTTTGTTTACAGTCACTCTCCATGCATCTTCATTTTCTGCACTTGTCAGTGTGGTACTAAATTCTCCTTATTATACAATTTATCTGACGTACCTTCTCTACCAACAGTCTTGCAGCAGAATTGTGTGGCTATTGTTCAATTTCACATTTAGTACCACTGCAGATATTAGGGATTTCACACAAATGAACACTTAAACTTTCAAATTGTATGTGTTTTTGCTGAATGACATAGCTCTTTAAAAAAAGTACAATAAAGTAGAGGTGGGGTGAATCCATATTTTTGATTGGCTGCCCCTTCTCTGAGCATACATGAAATGTATTATGTGATTACTTAGCTGATCTTTGAATTTATGTTTGTACTGAATAGTAAAAAAAAAAGTGAAAAATGTTGATAAATGTTAATAAATGTATCGTATTGCCCACAGTTAAAGATGTTTTTCTCCTGAGTTGACTTTTTAGAGCATTCAAGTGTAATTCTCAGAGGTTTATTGAATATTGGCTGAAATATTAAAAGGAGGAAAGAAATAGGATGAATAAATGGAAAATAGCCTACAGGAAAGGAAGAGGATCTCTTCAGAAGTATTTCTCTGTCTGCCGCTCCTTCTCTGAAACACAGTCTGGGACCAGGGTACAGGAAATCTCGGCTGCTTTCCTCCATTGTGGCTAGGATCTCACCCTCTAAAAACCATACACAAAGAGGTAGTCAACAGGAAGACACACGCACACACAGAAAATCCTGTTTTTGCAGTGTAATGACTGGATACAGCAGGGACTTAACATGCCCATATGGCATCATCAGAAAGCATACCTGGAGGCACCAACTGAATCAGCTCAAAAGATGCTGTGTCAGCTAAGAGGAAGGAAAGCACAAATTGACTGGGAGCTAATGATCAGTATCACAGCTAATAGCCCATAAGCTTGCATAGCAGAGGATTCAGGACGAAGAGATGAGGAAGCAAATCCCAGATGGCCGTTTACCTTCGAGGAGGTCAGCTACATCAGCAGGGTCAACTACGCCAGGGAAAGTCTGGTAAAACAGGCAGAGTACAGACAAATCAATACTTATAACAACATGACACAGACAGCCCAGTATCTAACTCTGCCATTCTCCCCGAGGAGAGGTAGGTATCTTTTATCAGGAGCTGGGGTAGTCTTGTTCAAACGCGTTCAAATCTGCTCTGTCGCTTAAGTAGCTTCTTGCTACTCAAAAAGAGACAAGTAATTATAAAGGAAAGCTGCCCCGAGTGAATGCAAATGCAATGAAGCAAGAACAAAAACCATAAACATACGATGCACAATAATTTACATAGAAAAAAATAGAGAAGGAAAGATTGGGAAGATTATTTTTTGTGATTAATCTGGTGCAGATTATAGTGCAGATAATACAATGAATAGATGTTACCGCCCCAGGACGACTGTGACATGAAGGCATGAAGATAAAGTATAATAAGCATCCCTTCTTGACATTGCACAAAACAGACTAGCCATCCCAGCAGATGGGACTGATCCAGCTTGTGTCCCTGCTGGGGAGGCAGGCATCTCTGATTTCTGTGATAAACTGTCACTCTCACCTTGACAAAGACCATTTTGTGGTGGAAGAATAAAGGGAAGACTGGGGGCAAACAGGGAGTCTTCCTGTACTGGCCCAGGATACACACACTGAGGTAGACATCGTTGTTGTTGGACAGAAGTACTCCAGGACAAGTGACCTGTGCAGGAAGAGTAAAACCAAGAACTGTGTCTGTTGCTAAAGTTGTGTCAAAACAAAAAAACCTTTGCACAAGTTTAAAACGTAACATCAATGAGACGCGTTTTGCATTAAAACTAACACGGGACCAACCTATTAGGAGCGCTAGCTTCATGTTAACATGCAGAAGTTGTGTAGTTTCTCCAGGGAGGAAGTGTTTCAGCCCGCTAGCTACTGTAGCTAAGTTAACTGTAACGTTACGTCGCTTTGTGTTGTTGTTTTTTTGCGTTTAGCGTCGGGAAAACACAAAAGTGACTTGCTTAATATCCAGTCACATCAGACTTTGATGAAAGCAGTGGAGGGACAAAACCATTCATCCAACTTTCAAACTTCGTTGTCATAGTTGCCAAACAGCAACAGTCACACAGGATTGAGTCAGTTTCTCAAATCAGGGAGGAAGTGTTTCACACTGGTTTCTGCCTGCAGCACATTCATTATATATTAGAAATAATAAGCTTTTGAAGTAAAAAAACTGTAAAGTTTATTTGTGACTTTGTCTTTTTGTTTTTTATGTCAGTTTAGTTCAGTCGTGGATCTGAAATGTCAGTTTTCACGGGACCAATCAGACTTATCTAAAACCTTAATATCACAGTCTGGATGACAACCAGCCACAACAACTTACCTAGGAGAGGAGTTTTGTTTCCTTGTGCTTTGTCTGTTTATGATTGTTTTTCTTTGTGGTTCTTTTTAATCTATCTGAATGGCAATTAAAGATTTTTTCTTCACAGAGGCCATTCATCCAACTTTCAAACTTCGTTGTCATAGTTGCCAAACAGCAACAGTCACACAGGATGTGGAGTCACGTGACCAACAAGTAGAAAAGTAGCAAATCAAAGCACACGCGCACACACACAGGTTTCTGCCTGCAGCACATTCATTATATATTAGAAATAATAAACTTTTGAGGAAATAAAAAAAATGCTTTTCTTTTTTCATATAGTTATAATATGTAACTTTTTCACATCTTTCATCTGCAGTTTAGTTCAGAAAAAGACAAGCGTGTATCTGAAATGTGCAGTTTTCGGAGATGACATCAAGGTCAGAGTTAAAGGTCAACATAATAAAATGTTGATAAATGTAACCACAGTCTGGAGGGGAACAACCAGTATCATCAACAACTTACCTAGGAAATGAACAAATTTTGGAGTTTTGTTTCCTTGTGCTTTGTCTGTTTATGATTGTTTTTCTTTGTGGTTCTTTTTAATCTATCTGAATGGCAATTAAGACAACAAAAAGATTTGCTGTTTTTTGTCTGTTGAAGTTATTTTACATTTCTTGATGTTAATTTTGCGTCACCATTCGAATAGCTACTGTTTCTTCGTGGTCCTTTTGTCTTTGTGGTTGTTGCATGTCTCCCCCGACATGTCACGTTGCTGTTTCTGTGCTCGGCAGGCCCATTTGATAATCCATACATAATTGTGGATCTCATTTATGGCAATTATTAATATTCACATTATTGCTATAGAGCAACAGGTACAACATTATGATTAAATGATGAAGTATTTAATGACTAATTAAAAGCAATACCAACAGAGATAATAACATCATCCAAGTCATGCAAGGAAGCATGCATCTTTTTTTTTAACAAGTGTGTGAAAACAAAAAATGCTGGAATGAGTAACCAGTCTGTCTCCTCTTGCCATTCAATAGTCCATATTTCACAGTCATTAAATAACTCAGGAGGAAACTTGTTCTGATTTCAGTCCTTCAAGTGCCAGTGGCCACACTGTTACAAATCTGTGAATATAAGGCTTTATAACCAGGGAGATGTGGAGCTTCTAAAGGCAATGAAGTGTGAAGGATCCGCCTGCCACGGTGCTCTGCATTTTATACATGCTCAGTCTGTGTCCGTCTGTCCGTCTCTCTGTCTAGTGCCTGACACTCTGGCTCTTCTCCCTCTCTCTGTCCACTGCGTCTCTGCCAGCGCCATTGCCCTTTCCATTGCCTGTCTGGGGCATCAGCTCAGAGCTGGAGACAAAAACATATTCACAAAAAATGACTGAGATTGTTGCACAAAGTTCAAGGAATTTCAAAACCCACAACTCATTCAATAACATGCAAATGAGTTCAGTTATTTAGAATATCCTTTTAGTTTTATCAAGTATCTGTTCATGACACATGCTTTACCTTTCAATGTGAGTTGGTCTGTTGTCCTTGATAAGGTTGTTGAGTTTGTAATAATCCAGGAAGGTGCGAGCCACATTCCTGCCCAGTTTCATGTCTGAGGACACGGGGTTAAGGCTAATTATCTTTGGATGAGCCACAGGTAACAACAACAAAATAGTACCTCTTCAGTGGTATTCAAACTTGGTGTGGACCACTGAAGAGGCACTACACCATTTGTTATAATGCAGAGTGTCAACACTACATTTAGCTGCATACAAAGCATTTTACCGTAGACATTTTGGAGATGCACAGCTGTAACTAATAACATTGTTATTTGGTGCATTTGAGTTAGGCTATTTGTTTGAAAGGACCCATCATTGTTATTGGTTTGACTTGTGCTTTAACTGTTGATAAGTTGTAAAATTGTTTACTGTAAGGTCAATGAATCAACTGCATTTAGATCAAGCAAAAGAAAAACACAAGATCAATCTGATGCCATAAGAGACGCTGAAGGTTAGGACCCACAGTCCAAGATACAGCTAACACATCTGTAAAGTAAACGAGTTTCAATAGGAAGAAGGTGGAAATGAATGAAAACAAGACATTCACAGATTTAAATATTTATGATGGATGACACATTCAAAGCTCTGCTCAGGTTTTGGGCATGCGTAACATAAAGTAATATAAAACTAACCCCTTCAACATCCCCTCTATCATCTCCAACACACTCACTGAGGTATAGTAAATAACTAGAGACTAGCTCCTGGAGAAATGAGCAGTGTAAATCCTCAAGGTATAACACACCATGCTCTGAATTAAGTGAGGCTAAATCAACTGCATTTCACTCACGTCAGCCGAATGCATGATGCTGGTATGAATCACACAAAAGCAATTACTTATGCGCTGAGGCCTTATTTAAATTCAGAGGTGAGCACACACATCATCCCCCTGCCCAATTGTCCCTCACTACATTAGGGACAATATCAATAACTTCAATGCTTTTGCTAAACAGCTGAGCATCTATGAGTGCTGTTGCTAAGCCTGTGATCATTTAGCTAGCGGGGCGAATAATGATGACAATCATGCTCAGATAATGAATAAGTAGAGAACCAGAATACCAACAATGTTCCCCAATCGCACAAGGGTGAGGAAATAGTACAGTTCAACAAAAACAATGTCACCAAGAGGAGGAAGTTACATGTGGTCACTGAAGCTGAAAAACATAGTCACTATCTACTGAGAAGCCATCCATCTGCCCTATCCCTATTCAATCATCTCACTGTCAGAACATCCTTACATACTGTTCATATAGATCCCAACACAAGGACAAAAAAAAAAGAAAAAAGAAACATACAAAGGATTTCTCCCGAGGCACTGATGTTTAGCTACCTCCATTCTTCACCAGACTGGAGGATGATGGAGCAACACGGAGGCATAATCTGTCACTTTCCTCTGTCATTACCTTGTTGATGCTCAGGTATGGCCTGTCATCTGCTGGACTATCTATCCGTCACATCTATGTAATTGAAACAACTGGCATACAGACAAAGATGGAGATTTTTTTTCCCCTTTTTTCACCCAATTCCTCGTAATGATTAAAAAAAAAGACTAACTTGTGGTTGCTATAGAGGTGAAAAGTTGTTAATCGGTAACCAACCCTTTTAACGGTGCTGCCTGGGCTTCACCTCTGAGATGATCTAAAGCTTGTCTCACTATCCTGTGGGGATCAATCATTGCCCTAATGTGTTTTCTGACCCCTTACCTGACCTTAGCAATCACGTCTAAACACCGAATCCTAACCCCAAACTAATCCAAACCAAAAAATCAAAAGGCTCACGCAGCAGTCTTTACTCACAGGAAACTTAATTTGTGTCCCTACAGTAACACAAGTCCAAAGGGGCTACTGTGTGTTCAGGTTTGAATCCCCACCAGGATACAAAACGCACACACACTAAGAGATCCCACACACACCCGAGGGTACATCTGGTAAGTTGGTTGGTTCGGTGAATTCGCAAGAAAGCCCCCTTTTGCAGCGAGTCTGTCACCTTGGCCTTTTGAGTGTATGCTTTTGCGTATGTTTGGGAGTCTGCACAGGACTTCATTCTTCACCCGGCAGGCTGATGGCAACGCTCTCCACATGACTCCAGAGTCTATGTTTACACCCCATCTGGCTGTTTGTCTGTGAGTCCTGCATCAGGCCAGACTTGCTGTGAGAGCGAGAGAGAGTGTGTGTGTGTGTGTGTGTGTGTGTGGATGGGCCTCACAGTCTGCCTCATTAGACTGCTAGCTGATGATGCTGATTAGACTGAGATAAAACTACAGATGGACAAAGTAAGGTTATGTCCTTATTTTTTATGATTTTATGATAATCTTACTGCATAATCGTTTTAAACAAACAAGAAAGTGCTGCCATGAAAAGGTGACATTTTCATGTGTTAACCATGTTCATGATCTTGGTTTAGCATGTTGTTAAAGGTTACTAAATAATACATTAGCCCTAGCTAAGCAACGTGGAAATGTATCAAGTTTATGGGGAGCCAAAGAACTGGTCAAATGTTGGTGTGATGATGACAATGTTAAATGATCACCCAGGTTACTGCAGTTCCTCCTGAGAGAGACTAATGTCATGACAATATTGATACTGATATTGTCAGAAGTCGTGAATCTCTGAGCTTAAAATGTATGGAAATCCAATTACAGGTTGGAGATATTTCATCCTGGAGTAAAGAAATGTCCTATCCCTGCAGCCATGAAGCTCACACGACTGAAAGTGACACATAATTTGAATGTAGGTATAGTCACTAATTCATTGCTCGTTGTTAGATACGCCGACATGCAGCACACTCACAGCCATGCTCGTATTATACCTGCACCATCTATAAACAAACAGCCGCTCTCCTCGTATCCTTGACATCTTCATCCTGACCTCAGGAAAGTTTTTGGTGTTTTCCTCCGTTCTCTTTCATCAGCAGAGCTCGGTGCCAGTCCTGCGCTCTTTGGCCAGGCACGCTCAGCGACAAAAATATCTCCCAGACCCCACCGTGCGCAGATGGCCTCTCAGCTTGGCTTGTCACGACTCACCGTCTATTACAGGAGGTTTTGTGATGGACGGTCAGCTTCTGAAGGAGAACTTCATCCATGGGGCGAATGGTCGGAGACACAGAGGATGCCCTGACTGCTGTCTGGCCTGTTGCCGGGGGAAACCGTAGGGTCTGGAATGAGCCGATGCTGCAGCAGGAAGTTATGCGAGTCGAGCGCCAGGAAACTGTTGGTGGGCTGTAACTTACAGAGGTGGTGGTGGTGGTGGTGGAAATATTCAGGTCTGTCAGTCCACATCAAGACAGTCTCCTCTTATTCACACATGGATGAATTCTGATAACATTGTTTATAGTGTATCATCAACCTCACTGGATCGCTAGGAATCACCATGATGGTTGTGTAATCATGCAGCTTTGGGGAGGTCATGGCCGTGTCTTTATGAACCACATCAGCATCTGTCACAGAGGTATGTGAGGTGTATTCTTTAACATCCCACCACACATAGCAGTCTTGTCTAATCAATAGCAGGTCATTGCCATGGCTCAAGGGCACGCCAACGTAAGGGGCTGATGAGATACGGGACACATGAGACAAAGGGGACGGGGACACGACTTGTTTACTGCAGATGTTTACTGTCAGCACGGCATTTAGCGGCTTTCACCATCATGTCCCTCGTGCCTAGTCCTGGCAGACAGACAGACAAGGTGACGATCAGACAACAAGGCCCCCAGTGGTAAAATGGACAAGACACGCGGAGAATGCTGTCAAGATCGGACGGGAGTTAACAAGGAGACAAGCAAGGGGACATTCAAGCCATCAATACAGGCCACTGACAGGTCCTGTCACATAGAGGACTAATTATCAATGCTAATTAAGAGGCTTGTAAACAACAGCAGTACAGAAAGGGACATTTTTGTCCCCAATAACGATTCAACAGACCGAAAGACCTCACGTCCCAGTGTCCAAAGGGACAAACAGCGGCTGATTTTAAATCCCTGACCAGAAGAACTCTGGCAAGGAGACTCGCTATGAAACTTGAGCAATTAAACCAAATAGATGTGAGGAAGACTGGAATATACGAAACAGATTTATTTTGTTCTAAAAACATTATAAGCTTACTGTTTTTAAATTCCAGTCATTTCATGTCTTTGCAGGAGTTTCACTTCAAAGTTCAAAAAAGAAAAGCTCTGTGTAACAAATTGTGCACGACAATATATGCACGCCTCACATCAGGGTACCTGTGGTTTATGATGTCAAGCTTCTCTTTACATCCCGCTTTATTACTGTCATTAATCCTTTAGGTATTCATTTTTCTAACGTTGCAATTTGTTGACAGGAGATGTGATAAATAAAAGTGACATGAAAATAATAACTAGATGCAAAGAATACAGACAGGACTGTTTAGATTTGCAACACCACTGATAATTACAGCCTTCACACATTTCAAATGCCCTCAACTCTGAAATATGAGCTAATATTTCAGCTTCTTTAAATAGTACTGCAACTTTGTTAAGTATTTCAAACACTTTGCCAAGCAAACTTTCAGCTGCGAGCACACTTACTTAATTCTACTGAAAACTTCTCTAGTTAGCATGATTTCCCTGAACTTTTCAGGAACATCCACATTATCAGCACATAAAACACACAAAATTACCACAACGCGACGGTGTGGAGGTGTGTATTTGGGCATCTCTGCACGTACTCAGGTGAGGACACCTGTTCATGTGAGCATGACAACAATATTTGTGCAATCAACTGTGTGTATAAATGCGTGTGTCTGTGTGTGTCTTGCTTGCACGTGCGAGCACCTATCCATTTGTGCATGTCTGTGTGATATGATGTGTATGATGTGCGGTAGTGAAGCATATTTGCCTCCAAGCTATATCATTTGCATACTTGTCACAGCCTGTCCATTGGGTGTCAGAGTCACTGATGCATTAGTGTGTGTTCCACAGGCAGCCATGGCGTTCGCGGAGTCCCACTGATATGACGGGGTGCATGTTGCAGACAGACATCATGCACACATGAAGAGAATGAGAAGGGTCTAATTATGTGTGTGTGAGTATGCACACATGCACCTTAAAGAACAGCCGCTGACATCGCACCTTCCTGAAGGATAATCCAACTTTCCTACCAATGGTAGACCTCTGCCATGTAAAGCCCTTTAAAGGGATAGTTCACCCAAAATTCAAATTTCACTCATTATCTACTCACCCTCATGTCGACTAAGAGCTGTGAGAATTTTCAGAGTCCTCCGTTCCTTCTCTTAGTTACGGGGGGGTCCACGCAGCAGTTTTTGTCCATATAATGTTTGTCAATGGACACCAGGTTTCTTTGTCCAAAAAGACACACCAAAAAACATCCAAATACCTCCATACTGCTCGTCTGTAATGTCCCTCTTGTATTGAAGCCCCGACATGAGAAATTGTTTCAAAAAATATTAAATAAGTCTATATTTTAAGCTTGTTTGTAACCGAAGCTCCCAGTGTCTTGGTTCACTGCTCTTCCTGTGTCAGTGCAAATCTCACGTGATTTCTCATGTCAGGGCTTCAATACAAGAGGGACATTACAGACGATTTGGTTTGGTGTGTCTTTTTGGACAAAGAAACCTGGTGTCCATAGACAACCATTACTGTATATGGACAAATACTGCTGCGTGGACCCCCCCGTAACTCAGAGAAGGAACGGAGGACTCTGAAAATTCTCACAGTTCTTAGTCGACATAAGGGTGAGAAGATAATGAGTGTAATTTGAATTTTGGGTGAACTGTCCCTTTAAGACAAACGGTTCATAAAAACGGGCTATACAAATAAAATTGCCTCGCCTCGCCTCTGCATGGCTCTCCCCACTGAAGGGAAAATTTACAAGAATCAAACAAGAAAGAAAATTGCACTTGTCTTTATCTCAGAGATGGAAGTTTAAAAATGTTGAAGAACTGCAGATCTGTATTGTGACGGGGGGAAAAAAGCAACGGCTCCATTTGGCGCTGGAAAAAGAGCAAAGATATTTCAGGGAGAGCGTTATGGCTTTTAAAGTTTCTGAATTATTCTTCAAAGTCACAGGGAATACTGTCTCTCCACAACACACAAAAAGCACACAAACATGGGTAAGTAAGCTCCTGAACCTCACATAAATACACATACAGTACTGTACACACACACACACGTACACACAATGGAAAGTGTCAAGCTGAGTTTTGAACAACATCCCAGATTCTCTCAACCTTGATCCATTCCACTTTCCTGTTTATACTTCACAGTGTGCAGCGAAGGTCCATCACAAAACACAGTCAGACTATAAAAATAGAAAAACCTGCAAAAACTGCATTTGCAGGCCAACATGTTTAATTACTGTAGTGGATGGTGAGATGGCGATGAAGCTGGAATTCATCTTCAGCTCATTTTATCTACACTGAGTAAGCAGAAAAAAGCAATATATGTACAGTGTATAGATTCCTACACAAGGGAGTGGGGTACATATGGAAATGATCTCCCATCAGCAAATAATGAACAGGGTCCTTTTGCACCTTTCTCACCTGACGCACACACACACACAGACACACACACAGAGCTGTTAAATGATTAGAGGACAAAGGGAAGACAGACGCACGATAGAGGTTGTCCCTGCTGTTTCAGAGAAGAGGATTCTCAGCTTGACTAGATGATATAATGAGCTGTTATGTTCTGGGTGATGAGATGAGAGGAAAGGACAGCAAAGAGAGGAGGACACCAGATGAAAAGGAAAGAAGGAGAGAAGAGATCTGAAAACAAATACAGGCGCGCTCACACACACACATACACTCGCTGCTTTACACCTTTTTCCAGAGCACTTTCAAACTGTGACAAAAGTCTCAGCTGTGAGAAAGGTTAAGGTTTCAATTTTGGTAGGTACAAGTCACAGCAGTGGAGAAGGAGAGTCAGGAAAAGATGAAAGGGCAAGGGCAGCGTGTTCGGGAGGTGGTGGGAGTTAGAAGCCCAGGTTATTATTTATTTGTCATGTATTAGTTTAGAAGACGTGCGTGCGTGCGTGCGGGTGGGCCTGTGCGTGTTGTGTGCGTGCGCGTCAGGTGAGAAAGGTGGAGGGAGGGGGCGTCGTGATGCTAAAGGTCTCTGTTGATGATTTGCACGCTCCATCGAGCTGACTGCTGGGGCGTAAAAAGCGACATGGTTGGTTCCTTCAACCTGCCTGACCCCAATCTCCACTCTACACCGAAGTCCCCATGCTGCATGCCCATCCTGCCGAGTCCCTCCCCTTCTCATGAGGAAACACACACGCACGCGCACATTCGTACACTTTCCTGGAGGAAAAAAAAAAGTCCTCACACCCCATCCCGCCAGAGCTATGTGCTCTTCCCAGTTTTTGACCTTCAGAAGAAATGCCCCCTCTGCACACTCCCAGAGACTCCATATTGCTTATCTTGCTTTGAGCCGGGTGCCATGCACCTACTCAGAGGAAAACACCAGGTGGAATTTGCTATGTCCTGTTTGTTTAGCATAACAGCCAGATACCTGTCTCCCCAATGTGAGGCTGAATGTGAGTGGTTGCCCCTATGCGTGTGTACATGTCTGGATTTCCATCTGGGCATCAAACTTGAAATTTGAAGACCTGAATAGATTCTCAGGGAAGTGATAAGAAGGGACAGAGAACACACACACACATATAGTGACTTGAACGTCACTAAATGAACTAACCACATCTGTGGTAAGTAAGACTGTGCCAGCTCTTGGCACTAGAGGGCACTAGGGCTGCGTCTATACCCACCCTCCCCTCCACCTGCAGAAGACGTGTAGGGGAGCACATACTTTTCATATGTAGGGTCCTTATCGCTCTCTTTAAATCTTCTTTTTCCGCTCCTCTCACTGACTCTATCGGTAAGATCAAACCGCCATCGGCCGGCTCTCAGGAGCTCTTCAGCCCCTGAGAAGGTCAGCTGAAGGAAAACTTCCTCCCATCTGGCTCCATTAAGGCACCCGTGACCTTTGGTTCCTGTGACGAATGTCTACGTATGTGTGTGTGTGTTTGTGTGTGTGCGTGCATGATCGCAGTTGACAGGAATCATGTTTGTTCTATTGTTCTATTGTTTATTATAATCAAAGCCTCAACTGCGCACGCACACGCACGCACACATCACCACATATGCCAACACAAGCCGCTTTCTCCTCTCTCCTTTGTAAATGAAATCAATAGACGCAGCTATCACATCCCTATTCTGTCACTGCACATCTGTCGCAACAAGAGGCAACAAAAGAGCAACATGCTTTTCTAGTGAGTACACATGACCTGACACAGAACACATGCGCACACACACTCGTACACATGCGCACACACTCACAACCAAATATTAAAAATAATGACTCCTATGATTACAAGATCAATTGGCTTGATTTCAGCGGGAGATTGTGTGAGTGTGTGTGTAAGTGTACTTGTAAATGCTCCATAGCGAGGACCAAAACAAGTATTTTCATAATTTAGTGAGGACATTTCACGCACACGCACGCACACATACACAATAAGACCACGTATATTGAAGGATACATGTCTCCTCGGTGTAGGGAACAGGCGCGTTGCTGCCAGCTGTCATGTAGCTGTAGAAGGACACCTCCAGAGTGTAGCAGTAGGACGTGTCGTCAAGGAGACCACCGAGGAACCGTCTACCTGTACCAGCCTTCACCACATCCCGGTTAAAAGATGTGTTGGACTGGGGGGAATACAAAGAGAAATAACTTACATGTGACACACCGGGGTGAACCAGTGGAGAGATGAAAGTCAAGATTCAGTTCAAGATGTGGCCTCAGATCTTTGTGTCAGCAAAACATCCACTGTGTTGAAGCATCTTCACCTTGAGCATTCCCTATGGAGGTAAACATTAGCCCCAACTATATCATATAACTTTAATGTCTACTATAGTTTACTTTTCAAAATGTACCAGTATGTAGTTGTCCAAACTTTCCCAGCTGGACCTTTACAAAACAAAATGTTTCCTGAGGTCACTGAAACTTGAATGGCAGATTGTTTCTCCAACAAAAACACTTACAGGAAAAGAGGAGGGGGGGGAAAAAAGGCATATTGCTTTTGTGTTTTGGTGTCCTAGTTTACACATCACTGTACTTGAAAAAGGTCCACACTGCACAGCTGTGAATTGTGGTGGAAAACGGTCTGATTCTGCAAACTCCTAAAACCCGCAAAGAAGTGATTGTGTTCACTAAGTGTTGATATGCTGAATGGAGTCAAGCCTTTTCAAAATAAGAGCTGGTGAGATGTCATCGAAGAATACACAGTTTATGAGTAACCATAAGACATTTTTGTTCAATAATGGTCATATACAGTAAATTCTTTACTGCTGTGGTGTAGCTATAATCGAAACATAAGTAACAATGACTCAAACGGATCTTCTACATGTAATGTTAAAGCTATCATTTGTGATGAACCTACAGCAAACCCAGTTCCCTCCAAATGTAAATAGTATGTTAATGTCTTACAGCTCACAGATTTGGTCTGTTTTCAGGCCTGTGGCTTTACAACTTTAGCTCCACTCTCATCAGCACTGTCTTCACTGAAAGGCCTGATAAACCCAACTCCAGACAAAGACAGAGCTGAAAGGAGCTGAATATTGGGCCTGCATGCAACATCATCAGCTTACAGTACATTAAAACGTGATAATGACTGTGCAATGTGCATGTTGTGTTCACTGCTTGTTTCCGCTGCCGCCAAGTGGCCAAAAGAAAATCAATTATTGACGGTTGAAGGATTTCTGGAAGGACTGTTGTTGGAACATTTCAGTTGGTGAAGCTACAATGGTAAAAGGTAAAATCTGACAGGATCAGTGTCATGTGAAGTGAAGTACCACGTTGCAGAGTCTGCTTGTCTACAGTAGGTCCTAATATTGATTGTGCCTTAAGTTTATTATTGTTGTTTCCATTATTAATGGCATATGCTGCATATACTGGTGTATATTGAGACCCAACATGCAATAAGTCAAATTGCTTTTGACAGGCTTAATTAAAGCAAACTTGATATTAAATTATCAATAATATATCCATCAACATCTGCACAGAAACCATTTGTGTGATAAATATTTAACTCACAGTTTGATTTGACTTGTGTGTGTGCATGTGGCGGTCTGGTTGTGTTGCAATGACAGGCACTTTGAGTGTGTTTGCTTTCTGAAGAGACAAAGCGGCTACAGTCAGCAGCCTATCACCTGGCAGGTCTCATCAGTGAAAATGCAAGAACGTCCAGTGATTTGTTCCCAGTAAGTAGACTTCTGGATAATTCAGGAAAAAATTATGGGTTGCTTATTTTAACAAATTCACTTTGCACAATGTCATTACGGCTGTAAATGGCTATGGAGAAAAAAAAAATCCAGGCTATTTTGGGTTTGAGTGTGTCAGCTATACTACGCAAATACAATGCTGTCTTGGGAAGAGTGTGGAAAAAGTTTCCATTCACTGTCACTCCACTCTGCTGCATTGAGAGTTGCCTTGCTGAAATGCAGACTTGGCAGCCACCAGTGGGAGTTTGCCATGATTGTGTTGTGCTGCTGCTGCAGCTGCACTGGGCTTTAGGTAGTGCTGAATGGGCAGAGGGACAAAGCACAGTAAGGGAGATGACCCCTGGGCCAGCTGTCACATAGGCAATACACATGGAGAGAGAGAGAGGGAGAGAGATATTCTCCTGAAATAGCGATTTCCTTGTCCTTCGTAACACTAGATACTGTATGGACGCTGACAATCAGTGACATTTCCATACATGTGTGTGTGTGTGTGTGTGCGAATGTCCACCTGTCTGGCTTCCTCCTATGTCCAGGATGGCACACTGGCCACTGGGTGTCAATGGGAAATAAAGGTTACTCTTTATGGTGTCTGTAAGTGGCTCCGCTATGAAATGTCACCATGAGTGAGCAGAAGAAGGTCAGTGGAAGTGACACAGGGCTCAGAGGGTTTGGAACAGTTTGGTGAATAATGTGCCCGTGTGAAAAGGTGTTAATACAGTAGGTTATGCATGCATGGCTGAGCGGAGGTGCATCGCAGTCAGTGAATGGATGTTTCCTCCCACATGCTCCTCTGTTCAGTGTTTCTTTCCTCCATTAATTTCCAATACTTTAATTTCCTCCCTGGTGCCCCCCCCCTCCCCCCCTCAACCCTTGCTGCCCTCAGTCTACACAAATATACCTAGTTTTAGCTGAGGTGCACCTGCATTGCGCAGACAGAATATACAGTACTGGCCTATTTTGCACAGTCCTGTGCTTCAACGTGACCTATGCCTTGTTTGCAACTGGTAAAATGTGTGTTATATACAGAATATATGACTAATTACGGTGGTAAGAGAGCTTCTGCCATCACTGCTGCTGTTTTTGCACACTAACATTTTTCATAAACCCACTTCTTGCTGTATTTTCCACATGGTTCATAATATTTATATAACACAGACATTTTAAATCACTAGATTTATCGCTATATTTTACTAATTATTCTGTATCCTGTTACAGTCACTTTTCTCAATTTTCCCACAATGTTTATAAAGATAAAAAATACTTGTCTTCTACACTCCCCTCATTATCTTCTCTCCTTTCTTTTATGGTCAAGGTGAGACTCTTTGTGCACAGCTGGAACATGCCCCTTTCCTCTGCACAAACTATCCTGACAAATAATTTAACACCTCTTGTGTCCTTGTGTTCATGTGCTCACATTTTCACTCACAGTGTTTGTCTGCTGGGTTTGTAATGTGTCGCTCATTAGTATACGGAGTACAATGTAGTTTTGGTGCTAACCTAAAATTAACTAAGTAGGTGTTGATTTCAATCAACACCTTATATCAAACCCATGTGATTGCACATATTACAGCCCTATTTACACATATTTTATATACGGGAGATGTCTGGCACAACCGATCTCCACATGTGTGGAACTAGATGTGAAGCAGTTGGCAATTAGGTGCCCGGCTGAACACCATCTCACCAGCATTTGCTGGGATTGGGCTCAATCTCATTCTTCGGGACTGAAGCTGGTGGCGCTCTGCTCTCTAGCCTGCCTGTGTGCTGTGTATGTGTCTCTGTTTGTGCAACTCACGAAAGAGAAGTCAGGTGCATTTTGGCACAGCAGCCTGGGGAAGACAGCCTGTCTCTGGACACGCTCCTCATCCTCAAACACATTGCCGTACATGAAGCCATTCAGCATGGTGGAGTGGGCATGGACATCAATGTAGAACTCCAAACTCACCCTCTGATGAAGGAAAATCAAGGAGAGTGAGAGAATAGAGGGAGAGAGAAAGAGGGAGAGAGGAAAATAAACAGCAGATTAGTGAAGAAGATGGGATATTTTTCTGACAAGCAACAATGCACACAACAGATTCTCCACTGGGAATAAAGGGAAGGCCTTTTGTTACTCAAGGGAAAGTGTGCTAAGTCTCTGCCCATGGGATGACTACAGACCCTCCAGACAGTGTGAACAGAAGAACGCAGTCATACCTGGAAGGAGCCAGCCACTCACACATGACTTCAATCAGACCGTCCTCCTGAAGGACACACTGGACATACTGTACCCTCTTGTTACAACCAGCAGACCACCAAAGCACCAACCACTAAAGACTCAACCATTGTGCTGCTGAGTGCTTTAAGTAGAGACTGAAGAACCATTGAATCAAGAAGTCATTTTGATGATCAAAATTACTTTATTGAAATTATTACCTCTTCAGGGGATGGCGCCCCTGTCAACAAGTCCAAGTACTAAATTTAAACAGCTTCAACACATGGACCTGAAGGTAAACATGGAACACACACACACACACCAATTCAATGCTCATAAAGGTCATTTATGGACAAATATAGTTTTAACAAAAACTGGAGGTGAGTTTAAGTTTTTTTTTATTTGACTAATGGGACTGTCCAAAGGGACATCCCCTTGGCCAAGTAGCCAGGGCCCTTTTTTTTCTTTTTGATCAAAATGTTATTTTGTTTTCCAACAAAAGAAATTAGGAAGACATGGTAAATGATACAGGGCACAAGGAAGCATGACAAATGGACAATAGACAATACTCGAAAAGACAAGATGCAAATAGGGATTAAAAAATGAGAAATAAATGAATAACTAACTAATGATAAGAGAGGGAGAAAAAAAAGGGGGGGAAGGGGACAGGACAGAACCAGAGCAATTCTTAATGATAATAAAATAAATGAAAAGAGAAAGAAAAAAAAAATAAGAAAGAAGAAAAAAAAAGGGGGGGGGGATGCTCTGATATCACATAATAATAACAGATATATTACAGACAGGGTTCACACACACAACGAAGCCAGGGCCCATGATCAACTGGAGGCACACAGTGACAGGACCACCACTGTCACATTAAGTTTTTTTTTTATTTGACTAATGCGACTGTCCACAGAAAAAGCCCATAAAAGCCCTAAAGAGTCTATACAATATAAATTCTATACATTTTCTGGATTGACTGACCTCGATATAAGTAAAGATAAAGCGCTGTTTCCTTCGTTCAATTGTCCAAAAGGGCTCTTTACTGCACTTCTATGACACAACACAACTGGTAGTCTAAACATGTTACCAAAGCAGGAAATTACAGTAATATTCTAGTAATAACAATTAGACTGCATAGACTTGCTTTTATCTCAGTTTTGGTATTACATTCAGGACTGCACATAACGTGGGGTCCAATCACAAATCTTGAATTATTCTGCCCCAATTCTAACAACTAAACGCAAAACTGACCTTGCTTGGGAAAAAAAACATTTCAACAATATTAAACTGGCTCTGACAACACACACAAACACACACCCCCTCTGACCCTTAACTCTAAAACAGTACCAACCATTGCCCTTCCACTTTGCCTCCTCTCTTATCACTCCGTTCTTATACTCCAGGTTTCACCCCTCCCCGCTTCTCTTTCCTCCTCTTTATCTCTTTTCCTCCTGCCCTCCCTCTCTTTCCACTCATTCCACATTCAGCACCACACCTTTCCCCCCGTGGGTTGTAAAGAAGAGGAGAGGAGAGGAAGAATGAAGGATAGAAAAGGAGAGGGAGAGATAGTGAGGGAAAGAGTGGAGAGGGGGGGAAGCAGTAAAACTTGACAAAGACTGACAAAAGACAGAGAGCGACAACACAAATGTGTGTGTGTGCGTGCATGCGTGTATGCGTGCGTGTGTGGCTGAAGAGACAGAGGGGCATGAAAGAGCAAACAGAAAAGCACAGAGATGGGGGTTGCAAAGAGAGAGGGGGATGAAATAAGTACATAAAGACAAACACAAAGAGAGAAAAAGAGAGAAACAAATAGACAGATAGAGAGAGACATAGAGATGTGCGTAGAGAGGTGCAGAGAGATTGACAGGAGAGAGAGAAAGAGAGAGGGAAGCGGTGCTTGGGCGGCCCAGGCGACGCAGTGTGCCTGTGTTTGAAATTCCGCTCACAGCCAAAGCAATTTCCTGGCGGTGGCTGTGCTGTCAGCTGCTTGGCTGGCTGGCGGTGAAATATGGTGGCTGGGAGTCGGCCGCTAGCAGCCCCCGACAACCTGATGGATGGAGCCCCAGAGGAGAGGAACAGCAGCAGGAGAGGGAGGGGGAGACGGGGACAGTGGGAGGGAGGGAGGAGAGAGGAGGCAGGAGGGAGGGAGAAACAATAGAAAAACAAAACAGAAAAAAAGAGCAAGAGGGGAGAAAAAAAAAAGCTAAATGCAGCCAACTGAGCTGCGGTGGCCAGTGTGTGTGTGTGTGTGTGTGTGTGTGTGGGAGAGGCAATAGGGGGTGTGGGTTTGGGGGGGAGGGGGGGGGTGTACAAAGAGAGGGAGGTAGTGGGGAGAGATAAATCCAGCTGCATCAGTCAGAGGAAGGAGTTGGAACCAACCAGCCAGGTTCTTTCTAGACGAAGGAAACCAGTCTAATAATCACCTGGGTCTCCCCCCTGTGGAGGAGGGGGAGGCAGGAGGATAAAAGGGGGAGGGGATAGAGGTGGTTGAATAGGAGGAGGGCGGACAAACAGGTGATCAACAGTGGCAGACAGAGTGCAACAGAGAGCTTTACTGGCTGTTACATGCTCACAAGGAATCCCAGTGAATGATGTGAATGATGCCGTGGATCTCTGGTGTATTAACTCGGTTACTGCAGAAGGAGATGGACACACACTGCAAAAAAAAAACGTACTCTCGTTTGTGATTGTTGAACATCTCATTTCAAAACCACTGGCATTAAAATGCTGCTAAAACAGCACTCTGGGAGAGATTTACACAAGATTTTGGAAGCTTGCTGCCGGGATTTTCTGGCTTTAAACCAGAAGAGAGTCTGTGAGGCCAGACACTGATCTGGGGCGATGTCTGATGGGGTCGGAGTCAGAGCTCTGCAGGCCAATTGAGTTCTTCCACACCAAACAGAAATAGAGCTGAATAATTATTTGATGTTTTGTACATTAAAAGTCTTGGATGGGTCAATACCCGAAGCAATTATGAAAACGAATAAAAATTCAGCTAAAAAAAACGGCTGACGAATGTGGCTACAATTTTTACCAATGCATTGCATCTGAGTATTTAACTGGTGCACAACAATTATAAAAAGACAACTGACATATACAAAAACAAAAGTATAGTTTGTGACTGTCATATTGGGATGTGTAAGACTAAAAATAAATACAGAATATGAACTTTACAATTAGCCAACCAACAAAAAATTCAATTAATTAATAATGTATTGTGTTTTTTTTTATTAATTCAAAGCAAAGCACCCAAAATCCACCTGTTCCACCTTCACAAATGTAAACAAAACATTGAAAACGTTACCTTGGGCCATGGGGAAATTATGATGTAATTCATTTATTTATTACAATTTATCTAGACTGTAATGATAATAACTTGGAAAAACATTTCCCTCGCTGTGTGGTGACATCATGGTGAAACCGGAATAAGATCTTTCCCAAAATGTGACCTCAAAGGTTGAAACACAAGAAACATTAGCCTAAATTATCTTGATGGAGTTCTCAATATAATCTAATACAGTAAAAATCTAATTCAGTTAATATCTCCTCTCGGTTGGCAAGCTGTCTGTTCTGTCCCAGTAAAACAGGAAATAAACAAAGATGCTTGCAGCAACAGGGGGTATTTGAGCTTGTGCACAGAATAAAGGTAAGAAACAGAGAAGAGCAGAGGTGAGTGAGAGGGGGCAGAAGAAGCAAGAGGCAGTAAATCTGCTCCATCCTAACAGACAGTGCCAATTTAAGGATTACTAGGAGAAGGAGAAGGAGCAGTCTACCTTTCTGTCACTGCCAGACCGTTTGGAGTTTTGAACGGGATTGATTTGGAGATTAGAGATGGTTGAGAAACAGCTAAAGAGGAGATGCTTGGAGTAACAAAAACTGAAAAAGACATTCAGGGGCTTTCCAGTGGTGGAGACTGCACAGGTTTTTAAATTGAAACCTGGACTTGTCAGCGACGACAGTTTTCTGTCTCGTTGTTTGCCCTGTATCATGTTCTTTATCCATAGATGCAAAAAGCTTTTTCAACCACAAAGACCTTAAAACAAAAGTTTGCTTGGACAGTGGATTTGTTTGGTTGGATGCATATTTTGAAATGCTATGACAGGTGCTGTTACCCTCCTAGTTAGCTCAGCTGCTCTCATCCGTCACTGGAATAACTAACTCTCTCTAGTTTGTGCTCTGGTGCTGTGTTTGTGTGCACATCATTTGTTAGATGACGTTTTCTAAGGTTCGCTTTGCCTCCTATCCACTTCCATGCAGTCAGTGCTTATGCAATGTTGTGTCCACAAATCTGACTTTCAGAGCTTCTGAGGAACCACGGAAGGAAGTGAATATATTAACGGTGCTTCTCCAGCACTGCTTACTCTACTTTACTGTAAATTGGAGCTAGGATGCCTCGTCTAAACATGAAAAGAGCCCAGACACTGTATCATGTGCAACAAACAACAACACAGACCCACATCAGTTTATCCTTGTCTTGACTGGAAACACTGAGGGTTTCTCCTTCACAGCATCATGTGAAGGACGCCAGCGGCAGCAGCAGCAGCAGTAACAGTAAAACAGCCATGGAGCCCCCACAATGTCATGTCCAGGCTCAGTACAATACTCAGTTAATGCCCTGTCAATCAGACTGAGATGGTTCTGAAGGCCCCACCACTGTGATTGATGCTTCAATTAACAACCCGCTCTGACCTCCAGAATTGTTCATTTGAAATTGTAATTAAGCAATTAGGGGCAATTAAGAAACAGAGACTGCCGAATGAAAGTCAGAAGACAATTTGAGAGAGTGAGAGAGAGAGAAACAGAGAGGGAGAGCAAGCTGTCCAAATTAAACCCCTCACAGAGAAACAAAAGCCCCATCTCGCTGCAGAAACTCCAGGGAACTCTCAACTTGTGGTGAACTTGCAGCGGCCGCAAACAGTTTAGTGTAAAACCTAGAAGGTCAAATGAATGAATTTTGTCAGACAAGTACTTATCTCCTGCATATTAATTAGAGCAGGGTGCGGGGGTGCGGCGAGGGCCGTAAATGCCGGGCTTATCTTTACACGGAAAGGAAAAGAAGCTGATTGAAGCAGGATTACAAGCTCCTGAATAAAGCTCTTGGCATCAGCAGGAGCATACCTTTTGAGGAGAAGGGAAACTGCTGCTTGTTCAGGAGAAAAAAAGTTGAACTTCCAACCTGAATAATGCATATATTATTCAACATTAAAATGTTGCCCATAATACCAGTGGGAGCAGTGACATGCGTTTCTCTGTGTGGAAAATCCTTCTGAGCTTAAAATGGGTGACAATATGCTAGATATTGGAAATGAAGGCCTGGGATTGGCCTTCCACATCCTTAAAGGGACAACGAGGAGTTTTGGAGAAGCGAAGTGTTTTCACGCTGCCTCCGCGCGCACCGTAGAATTCCTCCACCGGCGCAAGACGGACTCATGTTTTCATTCATCAAGGATTAAAGTCAGAGGTTCAAAGAGGTTCAGTTACCGTCGTAGTTCCGACTATAACGCCGCCCGAATCTTCCGTTATTCTCATAGTTACTGCTGCTACATCTGTCAGACACTAATTTTTAGAGACAAAACGATATATTGATCGAAAATGGCACAAAGGAATTCATCCACAGATGAAACGAATAGAAACTCCTTTGGCCCTTTAACCCTTAGGGTCCTTGATTTCAGAGCAAAGGAAAGTTACAGATGAAACCTTTTTCTACGGGTCCTTGATTTCAGAGCAAGGTAGAAAAAAGCCAGGCTTCTCAATTCTAACTGGTGACAGTTTTGTCAGGTGAAAATGACTCACTAGCTAATTTAATCAGCTGAAGCTAACTAAGTAAGGTAATGTTGCCATTGAATTTGTTGAAGACAGATCACCCAAAATCGATACTTCACTAATTTTCTAATAGAAAATTGAGAGAAAGTGAGAGATTTGCTGTGAAATGTTCTCCCGTGGTTTACGACGACCAATGAACGTCTTGCAGCAAATCTCGCGCATGCGCACAAACACCAACAGAGCCACTGGGAGCTGGTGCTACATCAAGGCTAAAAACAGAGATCAAGTTATTTTTTTCCAAACAACTTTTTCATGTTGCAGCTTCAAGACACTTGGGTCAGTAAGTACGGACAAGCAGGTATTTGGATGTTTCATACTGTAAGTCCTGCTAAAACATCAAACTAAAGGAATAGTTCGCCCCAGAATTAAGTTTCGCTCATTATCTACTCACCCTCATGTCGACTAAGGGCTGGGAGAAGTTTCAGAGTCCTCCATGGCTTCTCTGAGTTACAGGTGGTACCGCCATGCTGCTTGTATGTAATGTTCGTCTTGTGTTGAAGCCCCGAAATGCGATATTGTCCCGAAAAAAATTAAATAAGTCCAAGCCCAAGCTTGTTTGCAGCAGAAGCTCCTCTTCCTGGTCCGCCCTTCCTGGTCCGCCCAAGTCTCGCGAGTTTTGCGTCGGCGTCAGTTAATCGCAATGACGGCGATGCATATCTCGCGAGATTTGGACGGACCGGGTTCAATCAATCACAACCCAAGTATCTCTCTTACTAAAGTCCATTACTCACCACCTCAACAAACTTGACCATGATCTACCAGGGTTAGAGATTAACAAGTCAGCTGGTAAAATCTGGGTGGTTCAAGTGCAAAAAACTATCATTTCCCTTTGACGGACTTGATGCCCTTGAGCACGGTACAGTATAATACAGAATACCTATTCCTGCCTCTGTGTCTCCTCTGCAGCCACCTAGGTGTGGATTTGTGGAACATCAGCATCAAATAATCTCACTGTGCAAAAACTTTTCCTCATGAAAAGAATGGCAAGATCATATCACTCGTGGACTGTAAAACTCCATCGAACATTTCATTAGTTGGAGAAGCCAATTCAGGTCACGGGGCCACATGGTCAGTGACCCTCTAATGATGTAGCACTGACAGAACATGGCAGATGGCATGACCTGCTTCATGGACGAGAGTAAATGACACAAAACTCTGCCTCCGTCTGTCTCTGTCTCTCTGATTTTCTCCCCCCCTCCCTTGCCCCCTCTTCCCCCCAGTCTGCACTGTGCTCTCAAATTGATGGCGGTATTTGTCTGTTTATGAACACAGAGGTGACTTGTAATCAGGCTGAACGGGCACAGGCAGCCCTCTGCTTCGGGCCTGTTATTGCCACATAAGCTGCCACATCTGTTGGTATAGGGCCTGCCAGGAGAAAAAGGAATAAGGAGAAGAAAAGGAAGCTAACAGGTAGAGACAAAAAGGGGAGATGTGAAAAGACAGCGAAAAGGAAAGTATTGAAAAAATAATTTGAAATATGTAAAGAAAAAAAAATTAACTAAGTTGAAAAAAAGCATGGAAATTGCCAATGTGAGAGCTTCATCTGTATCTTCCTGTGAAAAGCAGACAATTCAGCTTCCAACGGAGGGAGAATAAAGAGAGGGATGATGGAGGGATTGAAACGACGCAGGGATGATGGGGAAAAATTGGCCGTAAATCTCAGAAATGGATCAGAAATGGTTGGCTGACACCAAAGGACATTTTAACACACACAGAGAGAGGAGAGAGAAGACAGGGAGGCAGAGAAAAAGACACAAACGCGCACAAAAAAACGCACACGCACATCCTCAGATTCACACATGAGGCAGATCTGACTGTTGAACAAAGAAAGAAAGACAGAGAAGAAGAGAGACTTTAGTGTAGGGCTGTAGAAGTCACAGAAGGAGGGCATTAGGGAGGAATTCAAGGTGCAAAATTCATCTAGATGCTGTGACAGGACCTAATACATTTGTTTCAGATAGAAAATTAATTTTCTAATATTAAAAAGGTCAAAATGAAGCCAAGGCAACAATGACCTCTTTGTCATTCTTAACAAATTATCCAAAATGGCAGTGTCAAATTGGTGGGGATACGCCGGCCAGTGATGAATGCTTTTGGTAATCAGCCAATCAAAAAGAATTCTTCTTCTGCTTTTGATAAATGAGCTGGAAAAGCAACACTTTAGGAAGAAGATGGGTCCATTTGTTTCTTTGGTCTCTTTTCCTTTTTTCCCCCCTCCCTCTTCATTTCTCTCTTTTCAAAACAAACAACAGGGTAGCTTGGGAACAGATTATAGCTCCTTGCATCACTGACTCTTTCAGCCATTTTCCCTGCTGACCAATGTTCAGCCGCAGATGGTAAATGATGGAATTTTATGAAACAGCTTGAGCAAGCTCGCTTTCAGACGGATGGAGAGGAAGGTTACAGCCGACTTATAAGCAAATACTGAGTTGTCATTCACACCCTGGCCGCACTCCATCACACCTCTGTTTCACATTTCACATGGGATTTATTATGTGAATAATACGCCCATGCATGATCATCAGTAAAACTTGGAGTTAACATCAGCATAATAGTGCAACATAACAGCATCTCAGCTGAGCCCTGTTTCCTAATTCATAACCAAATATTCACGCCACCAACTGAATTTATCCCATGACAACTCCTTTTTTATGTTGACAGCCTCATATCACCCATCACTCCCTTAGTGCCAACTTTTACAGAAAAAAATAACATGAAGGAGCGACAATTTGTGACATATTGGGGCTTGAGCCTGAATATTGATAAGAGGTTACTCCCAGGGATCAAGACTAATAGTGCACAAGTTAAACTTATTATATTGTAGAGATCATAAAAACAGGCTCAGAAACACTGATTATAATAAGAGCCCAAATAACACCACTTACCCAATAGGCTATATGCTGGCTGAAATCCAGGAAGTAGTAGTACTTCCTGATTGGTACTTTCTGAATTTCAGCCAGCCAGGTGTTTTTTTGTGTTTGTTTTTTTAGTCAGACACACCTGGATTAATCAGTTTGCCAATCACGTAAGACAGGAAATAAAGGAGTTGGCTGAAATTCAGGTAGTACCAACCAGGAAGTACCACTACTTCCTGGATTTCAGCCAGCTCCTTTATTTCCTGTTTTACGTGATTGGCAAACTGATTAATCCAGGTGTGTCTGACTAAAAATACAAACAAAAAAAAACACCTGGCTGGCTCAAATTCAGAAAGTACCAACCAGGAAGTACCACTACTTCCTGGATTTCAGCCAGCGCGGCATGTAGCCTATTGTTAAATTAATTGCAATTTTGTGGCAACAGGATAAAAACAGGTAAGATGGTTGGTGGTTTTATATTGGGAGATCTTGAGAGATGCAAAGACCACAGCATATTCGAAGGATTAAGCTGACGTTACTCTGTTAACAAAACCCAGAGAGAAAAAACAGAATTGCATTTGTCTGTGAGTCATTATTTTAAGGCCAAGTGTCAAGCAGGGGGGAGAGATTGCATTTGATGGCATCAACATGCTCTATTTGCCGTGCTCTATCTCCAAACCAGGATCCACCTTGTAACCGTTTGGATTCATGTACTGTATGTAAGTTGAAGCAGTCTGGGGAGTGTAGAGAAAAAGCGAGTTTAATAACTTACTACACTTCAGCCTCACCATGCCCGGCTGGACGGCTCTATCTTATCGTACATGAGCAAAACAGAAGCCACAGGTTCCCAAAGCGTTACTCTTGAGTTGAGGTGTGTAAAGAATAAAGAGCTCATTAATAGGCATCCTGTTCCATCAAGGTGCTGTGCTCAACCAAAAAGAAAACAAAGCACGGGCCGATGATGCAGCTCATCCTGTACCTGCAGGTAACACAGCATTAAAGTCAGATTTCTGCTCCAACCTGATTTCTTTTAGACTGAAGAAAGAAAACTTGTTGCATTCATCTTCCAATCTCTCTTTTCGGAGGTTGTATGCAACCATTGATGTCAAACTTTAACTGTACATATTCTGTATTCACATACCTTTTAATGTAACTGTTCCAAGTGGGATGGCTGACGGGACTTTAAATCACTGATTTTAAAACGTAATTTCTGATCTAGGCCAGGAGTTTCCATAAACACTGGTGAGTGCAAATGTTCTGAGCAGTGTTGAATTTATATACAAATATTTGTCAAATAAAAGTTTCCAACCATCAATACCGACGCAGCGTAGATTGCTCCTGCTACACACTTTGATTTAAATGGCACTTGTCTGGGAACTCACAGCCAGTTATTGAAGTTATTGCCTGAACAGAAGAAGGAAGCTATTTTCCCAGCAGAAAGAGAGCGCTCCTGAATTCACAATGATGGAGAATCACTTTCGAGGGCGTCTGTCACAAGAATGGTTGATGGGATTTCAAACCGAATGGGCTCCTTTGTGAAACGGAGGGCAATATGACTTTGAATTATGATGCCTTTTGGATAGAACTGGGGGTAAAGAAGTCATGGTGACTGACAAAAACCCAGGGTCAGATTTGTATACATGAAAGTGCACAGAGTCTTTGCCCTGCACTTGTCAGTCAATTAATGCTCAGCGTCTAAACTGAAATTGAAACAACCTAATATTTAACAACAAAGTAAATACAGTGGACAACACACTGAATAATATTGGATGATACCTAAATCGAGATGCACATCCAACATAAGTATATTAACTATTGTAAATCAAATTCTCTCTTGTTTCAGAGAGTTTTACCTTGTTATATATGTATATGAAGATGTGTCTAAACAATACAGATAGAATAGATACAGAAGCCAAATTAATAGAATTCTTAAAAACCATGTATGTCTTCATCTCTCAATAGGCAACAGCATCTGGTTCAGACCAACTAGTACGAGGTGTATGAAGTAGATTTGGCCCTTAAGCAGCTAATTATACAGTCAGTGAGTGGGTTTGCCCGCAGGTGTTTTCTGTTAGTGACAGAGAGAGTTTAGAGAATACAGTGGGATTTTCCTGGAATCCAATTCAGAAAACAAATCAAAAAATAGTGATGGTGAAATAACACCTGGATTTTCAGTAAAGCTTTATAATAAACTACAAGGAAAACTTTACTTACTGTATCTAATCCTCTAAAGTCATGTTCATAGGTGCACGTTTTCTCACATCATGTAATTGCTGTCTATTTCCTGGCTAAGCCAAATTGATTTCTTTTTTAAGATAATGTATCATGCAAATTCTTATTAATACACAATGGGATTCTCATGCCTTCTACCGCACTTTACTAAAAAAGGTTCAAGCCGTAACTCCAGAAAACAAGGTTTTTATTTATTTATTTATTTTTAATTAATGTTGATGTTGGGGTGCGCTGTCATGAGGTGGAAAAGACAAAGACTGTAGCTCTGTCGTTACCAATTAAACAGTGCTTATCAGGAACAGCCCATTACAATTTATTATAGCCTGCGGACACCATTAACACTAGTGTGTGTGTCCTGTGGATGCAACAACAACATAAAAGTGACAAAACAGGGCTCCTATTTAAGACCTAATAGTGAGCTTGTTTGCTGTGACTCTTGACTCTGCCATGCACCTATGTGACTGACTTACTGGACCTCAGGGAGCTGTAGCCTACAGATATGAAAGTATTCATTTCAGATGCATGGCAACCATGTGGTGTAGACTAATGTCTTTTTGCTACACACTATAATTAGAGTAGTGTTTTCATGTTTACAACAAAACACACAGGACTTTGGAAAATTGTACCGAGGTGCAAGCGCAACCATTAATATTCTCTTCACTCTTTGTCCAAATTTACTGAAACGTATGAGCAGGGACTCAGTACTTATTACTAACTGTTACCTCTCAAATCTTAAAGGGATAGTTCACCCAAAATTCCACGCAGCAGTATTTGTCCATATACAGTAATGGTTGTCAATGGACACCAGGTTTCTTTGTCCAAAAAGACACACCAAAAAACATCCAAATACCTCCATACTGCTCGTCTGTAATGTCCCTCTTGTATTGAAGCCCTGACATGAGAAATTGTCCCGCCGGTCAGTACAAATCACGTGAGAATTGCACTGACACAAGGAGAGCAGTAAACCAAGACACTGGGAGCTTCTGTTACAAACAAGCTTAAAATATAGACTTATTTAATTTTTTTTCGGAACAATTTCTCATGTCTGGGCTTCAATACAAGAGGGACATTACAGACGAGCAGTATGGAGGTATTTGGATGTTTTTTGGTGCGTCTTTTTGGACAAAGAAACCTGGTGTCCATTGACAACCATTATGGACAAATACTGCTGAGAAGGAACGGAGGACTCTGAAAATTCTCACAGCTCTAAGTCGACATGAGGGTGAGTAGGTAATGAGTGAAATTTGAATTTGGGGTGAACTATCCCTTTAAGATAATAGGATTTCACTGTTAAGTAGCATTTTGTGGTTGTGTTAAATTCTCTAAACCTTCTCTGTGCTACCCACCTGTTACTTCACAAACTCTTGTTATAAGGCAAAATTTGAAGGAACAGTTAGAAAAAATTACCTGTAAATTGAAAATTACTTCCTATTCTAATTCCTTTCCTGTCCCTCGGTTTTTCAACAAATGCCACACAGAGGCAGCAGCTAGAAAAAGGGCCACATATGCTAGCTTAGCCCGACTGTTCTGCTGTGGCTGCTGCTGATCTCTTGTTAATGGAGTCCTCCAGCAGAGCCCTCCAACCCTGGTAGCCTCATTAGACTCCATGCCCACTGTGTGAGATGAGCATGAATGGAGGGCAGCAGCACAGGCCCTCCTGGCTGCAGAGTTGGCATTGAAACTGGCATCTGGGAACCCCAGACATGAGTAGTGTGTCTGATGGGATTAACTGGCTGTGGCGAGAGGGAGACAGAAAAAGGAGAGGTTGCCCAAGCCTCCAAATTAACTCCGCAAGACTGAAGGCAATCATCAGGGAGAAAAGAGGCTACAGGAGGACAAGTGGTTATCAACAGAGAAGGAGACGGGCACGAAGAGGGGACGCATGGAACATATAGCACAAAATTGTGTTGACTGTGGGCTACATCAATCCAATTTATATGGGACTGGATATATGCAAATGAGCAGGTAGTGAGTGGTCCCTAACATTTTCTTTTTCTTTTCTCTATTGCATGTGCCCTCTTTAAATGTCTCCCTTTGGACTCTTGTCAATTACTACATTTAATTATTTTTTAGAGGACAGTAGAGGTAAAGTATTTGAAGAAAAGATCTAAGACAGAAACATACATCTGTGCTGCACAATTTTGTTTTTCACATTCATCTGGGCTCAACCACTGCTCTGTATAATGGTTACAATTCATTTCTAAAAAGTAATCATCTGAGAGAGGCAAAAATACCCACGCTGGCAGGAGAACATAGATTCATGCATTTGAGAACACCTGCTTGTCTATGCATTGCTACAGTGCTGTGGTTGTGTGTGATCAAGCGCTAGCATGTGTATGTTTGTTCGCTCCGGCTACGCGTTGGGTGTGTCTGTGGTGTGTAAGCGTGTGTGAACGACAGGCATGAGTGGATCACCCTGCCATGACAGAGTCTATCGATCAGTGTGTCAGCGCCAGGGGAAAAGGTTAATCTGCCCGATGCCAGCCCCGCGCTTCACCCCATCACTGGCCTGCCCTGCATCCCGCCCCGGCCCGCTCCCTCTCTTATCAGGATTAGAGGAGTGTACAAAAGGGCAGAGTATTCCCAGGACACACACTGACCTTCAGTAATCCCACCAACCTGCCGCTCTGCTTATAATTAACATCAGGAACAAAGAGAAAAATCCCTGGCCTGCCTGTGTTAGAGTTCTTCTGACTGGAAGACTAAAAACCGGGGAGGAAAAAGTTACAGTATAGTTAGAGACCGGGAGCACAGAGACTTGCTTCAGTAATATGTTTTGAAAGGCCAAGAGAACCGAGCTGACATTCTGGTGGTGCTGACTGGTCTGCCCATGCCCCCCAGTGCACACACCCTACACACAGACTGGAGAAACATGCTGAACCAAGCAGGGAGAAAGAAAACTGTTCTTGGGACTAGTAGAAACATGCATGTGTGTGTGTGTGTGTGTGTATGTCTGTGTGTGTGTGCTCACTCACCGGGTCTTGGTTCATCTGTACTATGAGTTGTTTGACAGCGTGCAGCGTGGGGTGGGCCCAAGGAGAAGGATCCTGCCAGTGGCGATTCAGGTCGAAGCCCATCAGAGAACACCTGTGCAAACACGCACACACATGTACACACAGAAAAACATTGAAAATGAAGCTACACCCCGTGGAGTTGTTGACCACTACTAGTGGTACGGAACAGTGTTTTTTTTGTTGTTGTTGTTTTTTTAAAGATATTTTGGGGGCATTTTTTGCCTTTAATTGATAGGATAGAGAGAGACAGGAGAGTGGGCAGAGAGACTGGGAGGATGACGGATTGGCTCAGTCGGGAGTCGAACTGGTGATCACTTCATTGAGCAGTGCCAGCATGAGAAGTAAACCCACTTGATCACCAAACACCCCAGGAACAGTGATTTTTTTGAGTGATTTTGTGTATAAGTTCTGCTTAGAGTTTATTACACTAATTGACAAGTGGTACCAGTAATAAACCCAAACACTCTAACAAATGTAAGAATTAAGAAACCACTAGAGAGCAAACAAGAATATAAATATCACCTGTTCACTCATTCATTACTCCCTTTATAGAAACATAAATCAAGACTTTGGACTATTGTCATCATGGGTGAGGAGACAGTGTAGAGTTACACAACAATATGTATTTCTGACGTGTGGCATTGTGAGGTTCTTACAGTAGCTATTTTTTGTTTCAGTGCAGTGTTACATGAAAGCCTTCTTATTCTTATTAACAATTTCTATTCCCACATTCAGAATTTGGTCCCTCAAAATGGTGCAGAGGGAAAAAGTGACTGACTCAGACAGACAGACAGGTGGACGTTTAGTGAAGCCTTTGGTAATGACACAGGAGTTACCGATACTGTGGAGCGACTGAGCAAAGCAGCCAGCCATGAACAAAATACTCATCCCAGGTTAACAGCCATTGATTCTTGGCTCCGCATGTGCCCTTTCCAGTCTGCACTGCACTGCATCCTGCTGGGGTGGCTGTGTGGGTATCAGTGTGCCCTGTCTTTGTGTGTGTGTGTGTGCGTGTGAGACACACACAAAGAGACAGAGAGCATAGTATGTAGGAATGAGCACATGTAATTGGTGAGGTGAGGACCATCACCATTCACCTTCTGTCAATATGCTACTCATCGCCACTCAGTGTGAATGCAAGCTAATAAAAATAGCCTTTAAGCAGTCACAAATCACAGTGAACATTATTACAGAGATTGTCAAGTGTTTGAGAGCAACTGGGATTCCCTGCGTGTATTTTTAGAGGCAGTGGAGAGACTCTGCCACTAGATGGCACTCACAAACACACTGGGGGCAAAGCTGCTGATGCTTATCTCAGTGTGCATTAGTATTCCTGGGGCTGAGCCTATTAAGTAAAAGGCAATTATGAAGAAGGGAAAGGCAAGAGAGGAAAATAGAGGAGAGGAGGATGCCCACAGAGCTGCAGCAATAGTGTTAAAGACAGAGAGGAGGAGAGGATGGACAGAGAGACTGGCAAAGAGAACAGCCCTACGGCCAAATACGATCTTCTAACAAATGCACTGCTGAGAGCTATATGAATTCATTAAGATCCCTAAAGGTGGAGTTAAGAGGGTATAATCCCACGTAGCAGGATATAAAACCATGTAATGTGCGAATTCCATTTAATGTGGTGATGCATTCAAATTAAGAATTAAAATGTGTGTGTTTGTGTGTGTGTTTGTGTACCTGTAGTTGCCCAGGTAGACCCCATCAGGGTTTAGCATGGGGACAATCTTGAAGATCACATGATCTCTCAGGATCTGAGCCACGGGATGCTGGCTCACCAGGAAGTCGATCACACCTATCAAACGTACACACACACAACAAAATACATAAACCCACACAGAGAGAGAGACAGAGAGAGAAAGAGAGAAGAGACAGAGGGAGACAGACTTGAATAGAAAACCGAAGACGGGCTGGCAGTTAATTGAGTTTTGAGAAACAAAAGGAGGAGGAAGGACAGCGAGGGGGCATCATCAGAATCAGGGGAGGAATAGGGGACGTCAAGCCCAAATCGATACAAATGGAATGGAGCTGACGGCGCTGGAAAAACAGACAGTGCACAGCGGGCTGGAAGCCAACTCATCTGATTCATCATGATGCACACGCACACACACACACACTCTCTCTCTCTCTCTCTCTCTGAAGAACAGACAGTCATTGTAGGTAGATCAGGTAGATAGCACGCGATGTAACTAGATAGATAGATAGATAGATAGATAGATAGATAGATAGATAGATAGATAGATAGATAGATAGATAGATAGATAGATAGATAGATAGATAGATAGATAGATAGATAGATAGATAGATAGATAGATAGATAGATAGATAGGCCATCTCTTCAACTTGTTAACGATAGTTGGCCCTCCTCAGCCGGTCTTACTGAGCCGGGTAGGGACCACTAAGGTGAGGTTGTGCCCTCTGGACCTCTACCACCCCCCCTCCCCTGCTCAGACCTGCTCCCCATAAACAAGGAAGTGGGACCCAGAAGGAATGAACCTGCCCACTCACCTCAGTCTGAGCAGGAGGAAAAGGAAGCAAAAGAGTCATTAAATCCGGCTAAAATTGTCTTTTAGGCTGCTGTACTGCACAAGGAGACAATTTCCCAAAGGTTCTCGGTTTTTCAAGCTGTGTTATTAGTTCTGAGTTGAGAAGCTCAGGAGCGAAGACAATACAACTTCTCTGATATCCTCAGACTGTTTTTTTTCCTGAGATATTAAATAGAGAGACTTGTTCTTATGTCTATTCCTGTCACTTTCAGACAACTCGAGAACATAGCATCTGTCTTAACACCGTGTGAAAAGGAGAAATACTAAATATGCATTGATGAGCTTATTACTGCATGACGCATGTTTCAAAAGCAAGCATGTGAGAGAGGCACAACACTAAATTTATACCTGAAGAGCAGTCGTCACAACTCACTGTTGTGATAACAGTTGGATAATGCCACCAGTGGCTCTGGAGAGAGAGCCTCAGTCTGAGAAAATAACTTTTATTTTTTCACTGTCAGCACTGTATGCAGCAAGGATTTGTCCTTCCTTGTAAAAGTCTATACCAACTGCTGTCTTTTTACATGAGGTATTATTATACAGAGAGCCATGTTGTCCCATGTGAGATGGTAGGATGCATGAATGTAATTTTGATCTCCTGCAAATCTGTTATAAATAACATACAGCATAAACTCCAACATGTGTCGATGCACTATACCTAACAGCACACAGAGCAGAGATGCTGCATCCAAATCAATCCAATGAAACAGGGCATCGAGCGGACTTTACCTTGACAGATAAAGGAGGCAGGAGATTCTCCAGGGTGAACACGAGACGTAAGAAAGACCAACTTCTTCTCCCTCTCTGGACTCAGGTGGTCTGTGGGGCGGTAGGGGTGGAGGGGGTCAGAGAGAGAGAGGAAAAAAAGAAAAGGTGAGAGAGGAAAGGTGTAAAGGAAGGCAAAGACAGGGTGTCGAAGGGAGACAGAGGTGGTGTTGTTAATGCACAGTTCAAGTACACGTGTACATCTTGATTCTAAAAAAACAACAAAAAAACTCAGCCTCACATGACTGAAAAAATTACAATTTTAAGTTGGTATCATAGTTAGATATAAAAGTCGCCTATTACAGCCTGGGTCAAAATACACACTCACCTGGTCATCCATTTTCAGCCAGACACACATGAATCAAACATCAATCCACCACACAGCAGAGAATATTTAACAAGCGAGGTGAATTATACATCTACGGAGGTTGGGGGGTCAGCCAGCAACAAGTGTGACCCGAGGTCTTCTTTGAATTCAGTCTGCCTGAAGACTATTCTCTCTCTGTCTTCCCTGTGCTCTCACTTTACTTTGGAGGGCATGTTAGATGGATGGGTTGGACCTTGGACACTTCACTTTACCTTTCCAACCACTTTATTGTTTATGTAATACAAAAAAAAAATCTAACAAACCTAAATTCTAATAAACCCTGCAACATAACTGAGACTGTTGAGAGGGAAACGAAACCAGTGAGAGACCTTGGATGCCATCCTTAGAAACAACTCAGAGGTTGAGTGCTATTTTCTGCATTCTGGTGATATGAACCACTACATTTGCATCTTTCAATTACAGAAGAATAATCTCAAGTGTTTAGAAGTATTATTGGATCCCTGCTGAGAAAATGTTTGAGGGTAAATTCCAGAGATGGTATACGGCGTATTTGAAGCCATGGATCAAAAAGAGAGAAAATGCTTTATTCAAAAAGGTAAATTAACCTTCACTTGTAAGAGGTCATATTAAACTCACATGTTGAGAGTCACTCTTATTCACGTTCCATAACGAAGAAAGGCTTAAATAACAGAAAACAAGCAGTTTCCATTCCAGCCCAGTTTAATCCACAGAGGTCAACATTTTGCTGTCTTCTTGGCCCGTTGTTTCTTCTCTAATCTGCTGTTGCTAATGGATGAAAGTGATTGTGTGCCTCATTGCTATACACAAACTTAATATCTTATCGATCCCTGCGCCGCTTCTGCTGAGCTGAGAAAATGCTAATTAGCAACAGGCTATGCACCTTTCCTTCCCCTTAATTCCAATTTAGCCTCAGAGTGGCGTGTGCGTGTTTCTGTGGGAGTGTGTGCGCACATGTGTTCGAGTGGTTAGGGGTCGTAAACAAAACCAAAAAAAAAAAAAAAAAAAAAAAAGTGTTGTTCCATTTAAGTACTCTCCCTCTGATTTTATTTCGCTTTTCTCTCCCTCTGCCCTTCACAGAGACAAATGGCTTTGCCATTCAGGTCTCCGTGGAGCGGGGCAGGCCGTTTGTTGTAAATGTGAGTGCTTGCGGTTTGGCCGGCCGCTGGGTGCTCGGTGGCTGTGAAATTCCATCACTTAGAATTTCTACTTTGGCCTCGACCCCAGGCCACCACACAGACTCCTGATACAAGAGCACAGTCATAACAAACACTCAAATACGTACACACTGTAGACTGCACAGCAACAATAAGGAAGTTTAAAAAAAAAAAAAAGCATAGGCAGATACACACACAACTGTTCTCCCTACAGTAAAACCAAGAACCCGGAAAGTTGTGAGCCAAACCAGAGGCAGCTGCCAAGGTTCCCACTGCTGGGGAATTCAACCATCGTGGCCATGCTACATTTAGTCTCAGTGCTGGTGTGCCCTTGCTGCTTCATCAAAACAATCTCTTCCAGCAGGCTCCTGGAGCTTACAATGGATCCACTGTTTATCCCACATCGTTCCCTGTCTGTGTGTGTGCGACTGTGTCTCCTCAGGGCTCTCACAAATGCTCCCCAAGTAGCTGTTGTGTTTATGTGTCTGTATCTCTGCAGTCCTCTGTATCTGGCTGTGCCCAGCCAAGCATTGTAGCACAAAATTAAGTTCTGCTATTCCATAGGCACTCCGCCACCCAGTGGGAACCTGGGGGGAAAGAAATGCTATGGCTGCGGCTATATGTAAAAGAAAATCACACTCTGACTTGGGTGCAGGTGACGGAAAACATTGAAGATTAGGGTCAGATTTTTTTGCTTGAGCCTGGAGACGGCAGCCCTGCAGCGGCGTCTCCTGACCTCAAGGTGTCAGTAGAGATCAACAGTAGGGGGGGAGGAGGGAGTGGGGGGTGGAACAAAAGACAGAAGTAAAAGAGAAAGAGAAGACAAGGGATTAGAGTGAAAGGTAGCTTTCTAAGGCAACACAAATGATCTAACTCTCTCTCCTGGAAAAGCCTTTTTAGAGATTGTAGGGGGGGAAGAAGAACAACAGAGAACAGCAGCGGTTCAACAACAAACGCTTTCTGTGTCGAGTGCTGAGCTGAATGTCAAACCCAACATCGCTGACAGTTCATTTAATAAATATTGGGTTTACAGCACATGTGTGTACATACGACTTGCAACTAACAATCACTTAAATTATTGATTATCTGCTGATTGTATTTTTGATTACTTGGTTAATTATTAAGCGAGTGAATGTATGCTCAGCACAATTTCTCAAAGTACATGCTGATGCATATAAATGCCTCATTCACAGTTCAACTAACAATCCAACGCCCAAAGATATTTCCATTTACACTGACATTAGGCTGGATCCAGCAAATGTTATATTATTTAGCTTGATAAATGACTTACGTTTCTTCATTCATCATCAAAATAGTCCCATAATAATCAAATAAATAACTAATCTTTCCTCTGCTCTGTTCTTGAGTGCTCAATTAACATATACAATAGTCTTATCTTTGCTGCAAGATATCCCCAGTTCTGCTCTTTAAGTATTCATATGCCAAATACTGTATATCTCACTGAAGCCTGGTCTACTTAACGGCCATCTATGATCTTCTTGTCTTCATCGCAGGCCTCTAAGAACCAGGAGGAGAGCGGTAAAGAGTAAGAAACGAAGTGAGGACGGGAACGTGTGTGTAACAGAATGTGTTGGTGTGCGTTACGGTAAGTGGGCGGAGGCCGAGCGGGTGAGGAAAGGGGGGGGTGGGGGTACGGGGGATGTGACAATGAGTGAGTGAAAGCGGCAGAGGCAAAATTTATGCCCACACTTCCAAATCAAAGTGCTCCCTCAGCATATTTCTCACCTGCCAAAGTCATGCGCCGCACTGTACAGCACATTACTGCTCATTCTCTTGCAGCTTTGCCAAGAGGAAATAAAAAATTAAAGGATGTCAAACCACGATCAGCTCTGATAAATATGTAAATTACTGGAGAGAGGAAAAGGGCCTGTGAAAAACAACATAAATCTAATGGATTCTGAAGGTCAGTCCTGATTGTGCTGGTCAGCTCTTTCTGTGACAGCAGTACCGGGAACTTTGGGCTCAGTCTCATAAGTTGTGACATGATGTAATTAACTGAGATCTTCTTCATCACTCTTCTTCGGTAGGTACAAAGGAAGCCCCATCAAGACCTTTCTTGAAGCCTCGTGGAATATATTTAAATACATTTACCCACTTTAATGGTAAATTTGATTTGAGAGGAGGCAGATTGTGCTTACTTCTTTAATCTCTGGTGTCCAAACTTTCTGACATGAAGGCTGAAGGACACTTTTAAGGCTGGTGCTAAACTGCATGACTCCAGTGGATATTAAACAGTGTCTTAGATTTTATATTAAACCAAATGGATCAAAAATATTTTTTACTCTATGGAGAGGGTGTATTACACAGTTATACAATAATAATAAAAAAAACAATGTCACACTGGCCACAGCTTTATAACAAATTATACCATAACACTCAAACCAAGGCCTCTCTCTATCCCTGTCTCCCTCTCTCTCTCTGCTCTGTGGGTTTTACACTGTAATAAATTAGCTTCACTTTGGTGAGATGGCAACAAGACACGCTTGGCGCCCTGCTCAGTGCGTCATATCGAGGATGGGCGCGAGCTGTAAATTGTCACTGGCGTTGAATTTATACAGAGCCTTGGGACGAGGAGCAGCACCGTGCACTGCCCAGCTGAGTGAGCCCCAACAAGCATCAAAGCTCTGCACCTCTTAACGCACACATACACACACACACACACACACACACACACACACCCTCACCCTCACTCCGCCCGCTGACACCACCCACTCTGCCCACCTCAAGGACAAACTGAGAGAGAGGAAGAAAGAGAGAAGAAAAAGAGAGACAGAGAGGGATGGGGATATGCGCTGAAGTGCGGAGGGCTCTAAAGTGATAAGAGTTTTATGACGCTGTTTTCTTCCTCAGGAATTGACCAGGTCCCTGACTTAAATTTCTGTGCATGTGCATGCGTGTGTGTGTGTGTGTGTGTGTGTGTGTGTGTGTGTGTGTGACCGTAGGTGCTGCAGAGCCCGTGTGGCGTGTCGCAGATTTATTCAGCTCATCTTATTGTAGGGAGGCAGGGGCACTGCCAAGGCCTCCTCTCACATTCATAAAACATCCCCTGTCACTTAACACATTACACAGCTAAACTCTCGGAGCGGGAGGGGGAATTGAGTCCCTGCGCAAACATTGCGAATTCTCATGAAACAGGGCTGTGGTGTTTTCTCTGAACACCTGAAATGACCGAGAAATAAGGTTACTGAGGAAAAGGATATTTATACAGACAGGCAGAAGCACACAGATGAGGACTGCTGATTAAAAAAAAAAGACAGAGGACAGCAAAGGAGCGACAGAGAGACTAAACAGTGAGACTGACATTAAGAAAGAACATGATAATATAAAGAGACAGTATAATCTTTTAATTATTCGGCTGTCCATTAATCTTTATTTAAATTGTTGGTGCAACTACTGCTTTAAAGCCCCCAACATACAGTATAGCAGTAAAATTCTTATATTGGGGAAATACCAAATACTATTTTTGTTGTTTTAAAGGTAAATCTGTGTTACTGTAAATAACTGTTGTTATTAGTTAGTTTTTCTTTATATGTTTGTATTGTCACATTAAATATGCTACAGCTCTAATAATGTCGCTGTGTAGCAGTTTAAACTTGAGAGGATATTATTTTGTGTAGTTAGTATTCACTCATTTACTCAACCAGTTGTCGCAGCATGTATGCGCTTTATATTATGTCAAACAACAGTCTTGTCAAAAAACAACAACACAGCATTGGGACAGAAGAGCAACAGAGAAAAATCTGGATGCAAGTGTGACAAAGGTGAGAGGACAGGTAGTGCAGATGATACCACTCTGTAGTATCTGTTAAAGGGATATTTGGACGAACCAGGGTCCGTCCAAATATCCAAATTTGACGAACCGGGAAGAGGAGCTTCGAGAAGCTTCTGCTACAAAACAAGCTTGAAATATGGACTTATTTAAAGCAGATATCAGTGGAATGTTTTTGTTAAAATAAGTCCTAAATAGTCATATTTTCCGTCAGCAATCACTTACATGGAGTGTTTCAGCCGTAACACGAGTCTCTCCGTCACTCTGTTCTGCTGTAACCCGAGGAGATGTTGTGGAGATGAGATCTTGTGGGATACAAGTGTTATCCAATGAGGAGAGAGAACGGCATGAAGGGCTGCGTGTGCAGCCAAGGGGTGCACGTGAAAGTGGTGACGTAGCACGAGGACCAATAGATGCCTGACGAGGGCGGGGGCTGCTAACTCATGGTGGACGTACTTTGTGTTTTTCCTTCCTGTGAAGACAATTTCACATTTCAGGGCTTCAATACAAGATGGGCATTACATATGAGCAGCATGGAGGTGTTTGGTATATGTTTTTTGTGTCTTTTTGTTACAAAAACCGCTGGTGTCCATTTGCAACCATTACATGGACATGCACTGCTACGCCGAGACCCCCTGTAACTCAAAGAAGCCATGAAATTTCAATTTTGGGTGAACTATCCCTTTAAGCCACCTCATCCTGTCATCTACTCATCTCTACATTCCCTCACCTCGTCATATCCTCCCTCCTTCACTTCTTCTGTGTTTCCTTTGGTCATCACAGCTATATGTGACTGAAGAGAGCAATCAGAAGCAGAGATGTGATGGTCAGAGGTGTGTGTGTGTATGTGTGCGTGCGTGTGTGTGTGTGTGTGTGTGTGTGTGTGTGTGTGTGTGTGTGTGTGTGTGTGTGTGTGTGTGTGTGTGTGTGTGTGTGTGTGTGAGAGAGACAGAGCGAGTCAACGCAGGGGACTACAATGGCCATGTCGATTGGCATCACATCCACTCAGAGAGGGGTGGGGATGGAAAGAAAGAGAGATAAGAAAATTGGGAGAGTCATAAAGCGGATGAAGGATCGGCAAAGACAGAAATAGACAAAAAAATTGAGAGACAGAGTTAAAAAGAGACAGAGAGAAGGGCACGAGCAGAGGAAACCCTTGAGAAGACAGCATGTAAATACGCCAACGGCGGGCCTCTTAAGTGGAGATGAAGAGGCGGCAGGATAAAAAGCTCTGAGCGCTGTGTGATTATGGATCAATTTGCCGCAATCAAGCCCCCTTATGGCTGGTCCCTGTGAAATGGAGAGATTTCTGCTCCTCAAGGGCAGCTGTGATGACAGTGGAGGTCACAGACGACAGGAGTGACAGAGTGACAAAGGGAGACACGCTGATGGAGGGAGACGAGCATCGCAGGCAAGGGAAGGAGGGGAAACGTTTTGTCCTAAACAAGGTGCTAGCCAGACATCAGCATTCAAGCCCGTGCTGAAGGGCTTTCTAATTATGTTAATGGAGAGAAGTGGTGGTGAGATGCGGGCCTTTGGCCATCATTGACCATGGAGCACACTGCTACTATTGTCAGCTCTGGTTCTGTGTTAGTGTCGCAAATGAGTACTCATGTGGATTCACCAGGACAATAATAAAGTAAATGAGGACGACCCGGTTTCATACACTATTAAAAACTATTTCATGAAATTAAATTAAAGCAGCAGAGTCATGTGCTGGCACAAACACAGCAAAGCAAAAAGGGTAAACTTGACTCGAGGCTGGAAAAGCCGCGTGCCACTGCCGTCTCAACCTCTATTTAACCTCTAATGGCCATGGGTGCGTGCTCCGGTGCACCTGTAACCACACCAGTGACATCACAAGGAAATGGAGTGCACCTGTGTCACCACAATAAGGTAAATAAACAACTTCAAAGTGTCTTTTCCCTCCCTACAAGAGATTGATTTGCAGCCAGACATAATAAAAACACGCATAGAGACACAGGTCACAGCAAACACTTAAAGAGACAGTGCGAGTACGAGTTCATTCATCGCTGTCAAAGTGCAAAAGTCAAGTAAGCAGACAGTGCAAGTTAATAAGCAAATACTATCTGACATTTACTGTAACATTTGAACAGCGGCAGGAACAAAGAAAGTTGTATCAGTAAAACCACTAGAGGTCACCAAAAACAAGATTTTCCGGGTTGTCAAGATGCTCTCTCATAACTTAGCTAAACAACAAGCTAAATAGCCCGAGGAGTGGAAAACCAATCAGATACTGTATGTATAGAAAATTACACCATATATACTGTAGTTTTTTTTAATCAATATGCTAGGCTACTGAAGGTGAATGATATTAAGACATAAATGTTTAATTATCACTGGGGATTTTGCTGCCTTTCACTGATTAACAAGGTAAAACAGCCAAGGCTGAATCAACGAATGAATGATGAATGATGTTCCTGAGTGTCAGTTAATTATCGTAACCTTGTCAGACGTAGTCATTGGAGGTGATTAAGGTGAATATATTTGTTTCATATATATATATATATATATATACAAAAGAAAGAAAGAAAAAACTTCATTGCTCTGAAATATCTCCTCTACATCCAAGCTTTAGAAATCCTGCCTTATGACCACTGTCTATTGTGTGTTCATGAACCTTTATTCTTTGTCTAGTCTTAGGGGCCAACAACAACTTCAAGCTTTTCTTCATGCCTTTCAGATGCAGCCCATATCTCTTACAGTCACACACTGTTTTATGGAGCGCTGTAACTGTTGAGAACGAGTGTGATAGACAGTTGGCATAGAGGGGGAGACAGAGATTCACAGAGAGAGAGACAAAGGGGGAGCTCTGTCAAGTATCAAAAGCAATAGGCTCTTTTAGCGATATGATACGGACGTCTGGTGCAAAGTCAGAGACAGGGACTGCTTAGGGTTTCAAGGCATTGGTCACAGGCCCCTCTGAAACCCTGACTTCTCCTCTCTTGCCTTCAGAAAATGATGACAGGAGGAGAGGAACATAAAAAGGAGGGATGGCTGGTCTGCGCTCGGCATGATACAGAATCAGAGGCGGCCAGTAATAGCCTTTTTTGAAGAATGTGCCACTGAACTTTAAGGGCTGTCTTGCTTGAAAGGACAAGTTACAAATAAGAAGAAAGGAGAAGGAGAAATGATTTCCTAGGGATATACCCCCAACTGCGCTGCCCTATCGCCGCACCGCAGTGCAGAAGTGTGTTTGTGCACGTGTGCGCTCCGTACGTGACTGTGTATTTGGAGAGGGCAACATGCTACAGGAGGAGAATGGCTGCATGTGCACAAGCAGCGCACAAACGCCTCTGTCTGAACTTGGAGTGCTATATAGACAAAGAGGAACACAGTTTGTTCTTAAATGTCATTCAGACCAGCGCTGCTTTTCAGGGAGAAGCTGCGAGTCCATCTGACAAGCAGAGCAGCACAGACAGATGTACAGACAGAGCTGATCTGTAGTTCTTTATTACTCTGTCTCTTCCTACCTATCAATAATTCCTGAGCCACAACAATACAGCCGAGCTGAGGTAAAATAAGAAAAAATAAAACCCATAGTGCATCCCGGCTTTAATAACAACCATCACGCCTCCCAGCTATGTCTTTCTGTTTTTTTTCTATTTTCTTTGATTCTACCTGTTTTCTTGTCTCTGAACTCTTTCATTCTCCTACAGCTACTCAAAGTTACTGTAGAAGTCATGCAGCATCTGATCATCTCTGATTACATTTGTGTTTGTGCTTGAAAGTGCGTGTTTGTGTGTGTGGTCATGTGTGCATTACGAGCATCAGCGCGGCTCAACAGCAGCGACAATGTCATTCAGCAGTTTAGTAACAGGCCATTACCTTGTTAATACCAGCCTAATGGGCGGTCTGCTATTTTAAAACCACAGTCATGTTTGTGCCATTAACAACCACTTAGTGCTCCACTTAAATCAACAGGCCACTGGGACACACCAAAAACAATAACAAAATAACAACGACAATGTGATATTATGCCCCGTCTCTTAATTAACACCAGAAACACAAGATTTTCGCTTTAGATCATTTCGCAATTACACGCAGTTTCCAGATGTGAAGAGATAGAAAAACTTGTAAGCTCATCAAAAATAATGATTTCAAATCTCAGTGGTTAAATCTCGATGTTATACCAATTTTGAATTTTATGTAGCGAAAAGTGAATAAACACCAAAAATCAGGAGCTGTTAAAACCCGGTATTACCTGTGATTGCTGCTTTTGTTGTGAAGATGAGAAATCCTTGAGGACCATTGGCAGTGATGGAGTGTAACTAATACATTTACTCATGTCTTGTGCTTGAGAACAACTTTAAGTACTGTAGCCCTCTTGTCCCAAGTACTTGGACTTTGTACTGTGTTTTTCCCTTTTCTGCTGTTTTCTTCTCATATCCCACTTTGTTTCAGAGGCAATTCTTGCTCTGATGGCTTTCATCATTACTGCATACCCAACATGTATCATGATGTATTACCATCCATCCATCCATTATTCATTCACAGCGTTGTTCTGCAACAGTTTATCCTTCCCTGCCCTGTAGTTGTATGCATATGCTGTGCATGTACAATGTATCTGTTGTTTCTGGTAACATAAGTCACAAATTGGGGCATAGACTTCTGTCTACTGTATGTACAGATCAAACAAATGAGCTACAGAACAATAATTAGTGAGCTTTAAAGGTACTAGTCGGTGTATCTGAACTCTAGAAGGAGGCTGGCTACTACTTTTCCCCTGCTCCAGCCTTTTAGCAAGATATGCTACAGTACGTCAGTCACCTTCTACCTTCAGGTTCTTACTTTACACACATGCAGGGTGGTACTGAACTTGTTGTCTACCTTGGCAAGAAAATTAACAAGGTTATTCTCCAAAATGTTGCTGTGTTCTGTTGGGTGACAGCCCATTCAAAAAAAATCTTTAAAAAAAAAATACAACAAAGATGCAAAGCCACCCTCTGATCGTGGTCTTCATGCAGAGCAATTGCATGCACTGGTATCGGTTCTTGTACTCGCTAAAGTTCACCGATACCGATACCAGTATATTACAACAGTATCGGGGCTGATACCCGATACCAGTATCGGTATCGGTGCATCCCTAGATCACACCTTTGTTCGCCTCCCCGACATAGGTGGTTTGCCCTATAGGTCATCTTTGATTTGAGGTAGAGTACAACATTAAATGCTGCTGCCCATTTGAGGTATTGGATTGTGAGCAATCATTGTACATCCCCCAACAGGTCCTTAACAACACTTAAATAGGTAAACAACGTTCTGTTGCTTCTCTCTTCATTGTCACTGCTGTTATAATTCCTGGCTTTGCTATACTGTATACTTGAGACTTTGTTTGTTGCAATCTAAAAGTTGCACTGTTCCTCAGCAGCAAGCTCTTGCATCAGAAAACTGTGTGACATGCAGTCAGTGTTTTAAACAGAGTACAGTCCACAGTTACAGCAGACTGACACTGTTGCACTAACAAGTCCTGAAGACACTGACCATGTTAACACCAAACTGAGATGAAGTTAGCAGATGCTATATTCAATCACAAAATGAACATGACAGTACATTAAAGCATACTGCCTATCAATAGGAAACATAATATGTTGATCACATTTCCAGTTGAGTCATATGAATGAATACAAAAAACATGGTAAAATGCGGTCTGCAGGTCTTTCTTATTCAATTTTACCATCTCAAAGAGAATCAGCTTTCTTTGAGAATCACTGGCTTCTCTCTGAAGTCTGAGAGGAAGCGTTGGGCAAGAAGTCCTGCATCGGAGGCACAGTCCATTTCGGTTCATCAATCGTTTACACAGGCTTTGAACTCGGTTGTGGGTATGTTCAGCTCTTTAGTGGTTTCTAAAGCTTTCAGCCAAATATCAGCTCCAGTAATAGGCATTTCGTTTCTCACACAGATAGTCATACACTCTCCTGTCAAGCTTTTGAAAGCAGGCCATTTTGGGACGCTGGAAAGATTTTGTCTGACTCTTAGCATTTCTAGGCCCGTCACTTAGGACTCGCCGTCTTGACAGCTGTTTGATGACTCGTGCTCATTGATCATCATCATCTCAAATTGGCATCATAACTCCTTCAAGGTTTGGTTATCTTAAACTACTTTTGCAACAGTTTTGAGACATTATCGCTAGCCTACACTTTTTCCCCCGCCAAGATAATCACTGTGTCCCTCTGTCACTCCAGCAGTCAGTTGTCAAATGAGTTTACTTTGCTAATATTAAAACAAAACTTTTGCTTTACAGACACTATGCTTTGGAAATACCTTGTACAACTTTTATAAATGTCATTTTGAGGAATAACAACATCTCTAACACAAACGCTGGTGACACTAATCACACAAAAATGCACATATGGAAAAAAACATATTACTGTTTGATCACTTAACAATAATGTATTATGATAATGTTCTGATGGCAAAGTGTATAAGCAAAGTACACAGACTGGCTGTCATTGTGACAGAGAAGAGTGCCAACAGACCATCACAAACACATTGCACATAAGGACTAAGAATCTTTAATACATTTTATTTTCTTCTATTTGTAAATAAAAAGTGAATGCATTTTGCTTTCACCAAATGTAAATTCAACACAGAACAATAACTGAACATTACCCCAGCTGATTGATACTGATGCTGAATTTTGATTCTTAGCCCAAGCTCAAGTATTTACATTGTAAGATCAAGAAACAGATTTCATTCAACACATGAGGTAATTTCTTTTTGGTTTTGTTTCTGTGATTAAAACTCTTTAAAAAAGAAAAAAGAAGAAAGAGAAAAAGGAAAAAAAGGTGATTCATCTCCTCATCGCTCTGTAAGTTAACTTGAAAGGATTTAAACACAGCATAACACCTGCTGTTAATACAACTTCCTGATAAAGCTGACATCAAATGTCTCAGATAGCATTAAGGCTTATCGCTGGAAATTAAATGACTTCTGGAAGATCTCAAAAGCAATTTTTGGATTCTTGTATAACTGCTGAAAGAAAAAAGAAAAAAACATATAGGTAAGTTAGAGAGAGGGAGACGTGTGAGGAGCCTGTGAATTGAAATTACCCTCATTTGTGATGATACTGTTACTACCAACAGTATCATGCATTGCTTTTGCTGCCTGTATCACTTCTTTCAAAGCATCGCTACTGTTCAGTGTGTCTCTACAATGAAAATGAACTTCTTCACTTCAAATTAAATGAGAATTAAAATGGTAATTGAGCTCAAGACTCCTGTTTGCGTCTCTCCTGATTGGCTCGCCTGATGCAACGACTGCATGCCGGTTGGTTTAGGATTAACGTGGTTTCCATGACAACAATGCCGGCCATAGAGCTGTGTTGGAATGGATGTGTGTGTGTGTGTGTGTGTACATCTGTATGTTTGTGTGTGTGTGTGTGTGTGTGTGTACTTTGTTTGAAGTGGCAGGCCTTTTCAACAGCTTTGATCAGGGAAATGTTTGTAGTGGGGGCAAACCTGGAGAACAAACAGGACTTCAGAGAGATTAGCAATCTGTGGAACACACACACACACACACACACACACACACACGCGCACACACACACACCATCAGCCACACAAGACAAACAGCTCCTCAGCTGAAAATTACACTCTCCCTATCTTTTCTCACGTGATGAAGCAGAGACAAGGAGGAGGCGAGTGGGATATAAGGAGTAGCTGTATGTGCTGGCTGACATTCCTCTGTTCTTTCCCTCTTCTCTCTTCTTTCTTAGTGAAGAAGAAGAAGATGCACCAAGAACAAGTGATACAGAGTACAATCTACTGTATATGTGTGTGTATGTGTGTGCTTGTGCCACCCCTGCAGGGCCAGTGTAAATTCATCAGGGCTGAGGAGAGGCCAGGTGAGTTCTTTAGCAGCCAAGGTGTGACACATGGGCCCCACGCTCCTCCATCATGTCACACTGAGAAGTGGGATGTGTGTGTGTGTGTGTGTATTGGAGAGGACGAGTCGAATATGTGAAGGAGCTCACACAAACACGCTGCACTGCCTGGGCCACTCCTGACCCCAGCCCAGACGGACAGCGTTGCAGCTATTCTCAGAGCCACAAGCACATTACTCAGTCCCCAAGGTAGGATGATAAGTCATCCACTGGGGTCGCGAGAGGTGTTATGTCTCTCACTGCAAGTAGTTCAGAGTTTGAAGAATGGAGGAACAAGACTGAAACAAATGGCAATATTCTCCTCATCTCAGTTAGCAATCGAACAGAGTGGTAAGTCATGTTCCCAACTCCCAAACTAACACCGGGCATCAGAATGATAAAACGTATCAACAATGTGGGGGGAAAAAAAAAAAATCCATAAAATAATTTCCCTCTGATGGACCTGTCCTAAGATTCACATTCAAGAGATGGATAGTGTTCGTTTATAGTACATGCTCAGTGGCAGAGTGTGTTTAATTTTAACAAAATTTATTGTAAAACGTGTTTTGAAATTGTCCCGATATGACAAAATGGACTGGTACATTTTTTTGGATCTTTATCAATCACATGATTGGAAAATATGTAATTAAATGTAAAATCTTTATCTTTGTTGATACTTTTTTGATGAAGTCTTGTTACAACAAATTTTGTTGTACAAGCAGAGAAGAAAATAAAACTTGTCTTCCAATTCATTGCATCTCTGAAATACCAAGAGATAAAATGAATTCATCGGTTTGAAAAAAAGTGGTATCGGTGCATTCTTAATTAAATGTAAAATCTTAGTGATACCAAGCACCCTTTATCTCTGAAATACCAAGAGATAAAATGAATTCACTTGCGCAAAAATAATTTCAAAATAGTCTCAACAAAAAGAAGTTCAGTCTCATTCGAAACATATAAAATATGAATTAATGCATGAGTCTTGCAAAAGAGCAACAACCTATCAACAATGATGCAAAAAAGCCAAATCCCACATGTGGTGTTTAGGCTAATATGAGGGTCCTTCTCCTGATAGGGAACATTGGGAGGGGGGGCGGGGGGGTTTGGTTGAGAGGCGGGCAAGTGAGGTGACCTGATCACACCCTGAGAAGTAGGCCCTGAAGGAGCAGATTAGAAAATGGTGATGCAATATTAATTGGCGTTGGTGCGTGCCAGGGAGTACAGGGTTGTCCGGGGTTTGTCTCCCCGAGGAAAATCTGTCAGGAGCAAAGAGAGACAGGCGGGATGAGCCCCTGACCTTGTCTGTCAGCTGGTGGATGAGAGGAGGGCTGGGAAAGGAGACCCCCAGTCCCACTGACACTCAGATCAACACTCTGCCAGTCTACGGCAAGCCTGCTGGGACACAAATTTGGATATCTTCCTTTCATGGTGTGAAAACTGTTATTTCAGATAGTGGCGATGGTGCAAGAGAGGGAATGAACGAGGCAACACGAGCATATGGGCGAGAGCCATGTGTCATCTGGGGACACACAAACACTGGACACATGTCAGCTTCAATTAACCCTCTCCCATCTGTCTGTCTCTTTTTCTCTCACTCTTCCTTCCGCTACCGGGATCTCAACTAGGTCAGGCACTGCAGTCAACCCGTATGTAACAGGATGCACCGTAAAACAGCACAATACCATTCATGCACAAGAAAGAGAAACTTTTTCTCCCTTCTGTCGCACAGATATGCAGAGTTCCCTCTCTGTTTACTTAAACCATCGTCCATCAAAACAGATCTACCATATTAAATAATCAATGCTGTGGACTTCAATAATTCAGGCTACCCAGCGGTGTTATGCTGACAGTGTCATGGAGTTCCCTGACATACTACTGAGTGTCCCTCCAGAGAGCTTGTCTAAGTTTCCCTGCTCTGCAGTCGGTGGCAAAACCCACCACTGCTGCCAAAAGGTTAACAACAGCCAATGAATGTAGAATAAGGAAATGTATTATGGCATTTGCAGCAACAGATTTTCTTCTGACAACACCGTCTTCAGCAACAGTATGTCAGCTAGGAGCCTGGTGAGATATAAATAGACAAAAAGACAGGTACTGTAACAGACAAAAAACATTATTTTTTCCTTGTTTTACAGCCTCTTTTTTGTCCTTTTAACCCTAATTCAATTCAACACAAGATTACAGTATAGCATGCTGCACCTCCTCCCATGCAGAGGAATACGGCTGTTGATGTGTGTGCCAGAGACAGAGTGAAACGTCACGCTGTAACGCTATTTCCCTGAGTCTGACAAATGAGGCCTCGGCTGCGCTCTGGTGTTGGCAGTTACCTATGAAAGAATGCATCAATCCAATTGGCTCTCCTGTCCCACCTGTCACACAGACGCACATTTCCCTTCCACTTGTGGTGTACGCTCAGACACACATGCACACGCACACACATACAAAAAAACACATAAACAGAAATTATATGTCACAGACATGCCACCTCTCAGAGTTCCTATCCTCTGTTCTTTACCAGTCTTTTCTCATCCACCCCCGACACCTTGTGTCAGATCCCTTCCTCTCCCTCTTCCCTCTGCCTGTCCTCCCTTCTTCACCCCCCCCCCTCACCCCATCCCCCCCCAATCTGAGATCAACACCTAGCTGTGTGCAGGTGCAAGGCTGCTGGCAAACTGTCAGCTTGAGTCTCCTTTACTTAAACACACACACATACACTCACAGCTTGCCTCCGACAGAGGCGCTTCCCACTCTGCGAATTGGTCTCCACACAGCAAGCTATATCACACTCTCACTGTCAACACATAAAGGAAGACTAACAGTGAGTGTGCTAAAGGTTGGAAAAGAGTGGCTAGGGACATGGAGGGAAAATAACAGAGGGAAAAAAGAGAAAACTGATTTTTTGGGGGGTGAAACTTGAAAAATAAAACCTTTTATTGTAATTCTACTCGAGTTTAAAAAGAACATTTTAAATTCTAAATGTTGTAAGTAAGGGTTTACATAAACCGGTGCTACAGTGAAATGCACATGCACACTGTTCAGTAACAGTTCTCTTAAATCAACCAGGAGGATTCCCAACGTTTTATTATGTCACAATGAAGCAGTCAACATCCCTCCTGCTACCTGGACCTGAAAACCTTGCAGGATTTGGTTTCTCCAAGTGTTGACATGGAGCTTAATCTAGTTTTCATTTAATCTCTTTTTAGGTCTCTTACTAGTGTTGTGTTTGGCAAGCAAACCTTTCAGCTTTTAATCTTTTAAACACAATTCTCCTACTTCTCATGTTCTTTGAGGAATTGCAATTGGACCGAAAACCAGCTGTTACTGTGGTTGTGTGTGTGTGTGTGTGTGTGTGTGTGTGTGTGTGTGTGTGTGTGTGTGTGTGTGTGTGTGTGTGGACTTCAAACTAAACTTGCTTACTCACACTTTTGGGGCTGAGAGGTTGACAGTTAAGGGAGCTCTGAACAAAGGATCAGCTGCTCCGAGCCTTTGTCTGTAGCTGCAGCCAAAGAACCGCATATTTCTGTTACAATTTCCCCAAATATGACACATCCATATTGTGGCAATTCTGTTCACGCACTGGCAGCAGCAGAAGAGTCGACTGCTCCTTCTCCAACTCCCAACTCATAAGGTTAGTTTGAGAGTTAATTAAGGTATCCTTAATGAGGAATTTCATCCAGAAAGTTACCTAAAAACATTCGATTTATAAATTTACTTTAGCATCAAAACCGGACCGAATAAATTATTAATTTATAATATTTATTAATGATTAATAATTAGAGCATATAATTGTGAGAAAACCATAAAATATAGCTAACATTAACATTTCTTCATTTAATCAAAATAAAAAAAATGTTATAGGTGTAGTAAAGGATAAGGAATAAATTCCTTTTGACCATCTCTTATCTTATTTATATCATGATGCCTATAGCTTCAGGCACATACTGATCACTCACAGTGTGGTACAGAAGCAAAGAGCTCACACACGAATGACCTGTTTCTGTGATTTTGAGAATAGACTGAATGGATAAGATTTATTGAGATCAATATCAACATCACTGATTGAAATTTTAACGAGCAAACATGAAAGATATTCTGATATGGAGTCAATGCACTGGCAGGGATAGTACTGTAGGTATTATACATGATTTCTTTGCGTAGCAGTGACACACAAAGCATTACATGTACACACACATACAGAGACCTCATGGTGACCTCTAGAGCTGTGAACATGGGGATGGTGTCGGTCTGCATAGCCCAGGGTCATCTGACAGCTCTAAACAAGACACTCATTAACACCAGGCCGTTACGAGCACCTGCTGGCAGCGTGTACATGTGTGCGTATATGCTTGTGTGCGTGTAAGAGTGTGTCTTCGCCATGGATTTGGGGTCCAGGTTGACACTGACAATGGCAGACAAGTGGTGGTTTGGTCTTCAGCCATGAATCCCATCCATTATCAGAACTGGATACAACAATGATGAGAGATGCATGAACAACTAGTGGATAATGATACTTAACAGCATCTTGCTAAAGATACAAATTAATTAAGAACTAGTAAAACTATTTTTTTTGTTGCACTGATGGTATTAGTTTGGTTTAATATCAAGGCTACTCATTTTCAAATGAGCAGTTTAAAAGAGGAGGGAAACCAGGAATCACTGAAAAGAAAAGATTTTGTGTTAAAGCCGAGGACAGAAAATAAAATAAAGCCTTGGGTCAAATTGTACAAGTCCAGGTTTTGTTTACAGCACCTCAATGACAGCCTCGATGCAACTCACAGTCACAGCCTGGGTCTGTTTATGAAGAAGCAATTACACAAACTATGTTGTGCATTCTTTAGTTTAATCTGTTGATTGCTGCTGCTGTTGTGACATGAGGTGAATTTTTTTAAATATATATTTGGCTGGTGGCTTACTCATTCTGGCAAATGAAACACAGATAAAGAACTAATCTTTGAAAATGATACAATGTTTCCACTTATTCAAATAGAACTATAAGTCCTACTTTGAACTCCAGACGAACCTGAGGGCACTGTTTCTTGAAGTACTGAGTAGTGGAAGAGGGAGATAGTACTGTATCTGTACTATACATGTCATTATAAGGAGTGCTCAGTCAGCACCTAACAGCTATCGACGCCACTTTCCTTAAAAAGAATAATCTGCTGGATTTGGGAGCGATCGCAAAGTGACTGATAATCCATGTTTCATGCTGTTTATTCTCAGTTTTCGAGTACACAACAAACTGAGTGCTGAGGCTCATCTAATGCGAATAATGACATGCATGTTTAGGCATATGTGTGCGCGCGCGTGTGCGTGTATGAGCATGTTTAGATGAGGAGAGAGACAGATGCATTTGAGTGTGTGTGTAATGTGTAAGAGGGTGCGTGTGCCAGTGCTGTCAGGGTTTTGCTGGAAATGGTATAATTTATCACACCTAATTAATTATACTCCAACACAGAGAAGACTTATCCTTGTCGCTCAATCGGCTCCCCACTCTGCCTCCCTCCGTCAGACGACAGGAGGAGAGACCCAGATAAACTCCCAGGGCCTGAAACACCACAGACTTTCTTTTTTTTCTGAAGTCACCCTCTCTTCCAAGGCTGATTCACCATGCCTGTTTAGCTGGCTTCACATTACCATTTAAATAAAGAGGCTAGCTAAATGACCACTGGTAGAACATAAGAAGAAAAATTAAATTGTTTTTCTTTCTCACGGCACTTTATTCTTTTCACTTTCTAGCTCAAGCTCCTCATCATTTTTAATTTGTTTAGTCTAGGGGGGATGGTTGATAAAAAATATGCAGAGGAAATCCAAATGCAAAATGAACCATTCATCTGTGATTACAAGGTAAATCTAATCTCTTTAATGGATAACACCGACTCACAAAACTAAGCAGACTTGAAACAGCGCAGGTATAGTAATTTCCTGAGGAGAATTGATTATGATGAACTAAACAAACAAGAAAATGACATGAACAACCACTGGATATAAAGTTTGTTTCAAGAAACGCAATATGATAGAGCTGGACTAAAAACTCCCAACAGAGCAATACAAATATACTTACATGCACTATAGTGCACACAAATCTGGTGCATTGAGAAAACATTAGTGTAAGGCAATGAAGAGTTGAAACAGGATCCAATTCGAGCTTCATCTTTTTACTTCAGTGCTTCCAATCACCTCTGTGTGCTGGTTGTTAAGTGATCAGTGAGTGGGGGAGACAACACGTTATTTTTGTTTGCACCATGTAAGACTAGGGCCTATTTGATAAAAAAAAAGAAAGAAAGAAAAAAGTAGTCATGTGTGCAGCGATATCTCTGTCTATTTTTGTGATTCTAGATGTGTTGACATCAGTGTGGTTGGATGTGTAGGTTGTGTGAGTGAAAAAAACACTTCTGACGTCCCACAACCATAATCAAGGTGGTTGAGCAGATTGTATCGGACACAGATTGATTGCCCTTGAAATTCAAAGGAATTGCTTAGCTTGTAACAAGCTTTATTTACTACATAAAATTATCATTAAAATGCTATTAGCGAAATTAGTTGATTTCCATTTTGAACAACACATCTATGGCGAGAGAGGGACTGAGCAAGAGGGAAAATGTAAGGGAGGGAAGCACAGAGAGAGAGAGGGGAAGGGCAAGACTGTGGAGAGAAGAGAAAAGTTAAAGTAACTAGAGGGAAGGAGCAAGAAGTGAGCAGAGCAGAGTGAGGAGAAGAGAAAAGAGGATATGGGAGGAGAGGTGAGGTGAGTCAGGAAGGAGAGAGGTGACAAGAGAGCAATGGGAGATGAATATTAAGCAGCTGTAGTGATTAGGGTGGTGGTGCAGAGTGGCACTGTGACAGTGACATTGGCTGCCAACGGCAGCCCCTGCCATGGTGATTCACTGGAACCTGCTTCATTTGGGCCATAATTAGCTTAAATGTTCAGAGAATGAAAAATTCATCATCGCTTTGAATCTTGTTAATTGGGGGAGCCGTCTGCATTAATAGAGGCCATTTGGAAGCTTTGTGTTTAAGTATGCGTGTGTGCGTGTGTGTGTATGTGAGTGCATACACAGGTATGTATGTGCGCATCTGTGTGTAGCAGAGCTCAGTTTTGCATCTGCTTAGCGGAGGGGCTGATGGATTCCAAACTTTACCAGTCTTTATCATTAAAGCAGCCAAATAAGCTTCTTAAAAATGATAAGGACCCCTGAATACCGCTGACAGCAGAGAGAAATTTAACAGCTACAGTCGCATATCTTGTCATGCATACAGATAACTGACAATGGACATGAAACTGGATGTCCCTATAGGTGGGAAAGAAATTAAGGTATGTAAGTAGTGGAAGCAGAGTGACTGGAAGATTGATTGGAAGCTCATCAATCTGTATGAAGAGCAAAGGCAGAGTAAACCAGTGTTTTATTGTCTGTTAACCCTGCAGTCACTTTTCAGATAGATATGTGATATTTTTGGAATTCAACATTATTAGTGGCAACAGAGATAATGTAATGGACACATTTTGCATACAGATGCATGCTTCCTGCTGTAAATGAATGCTGTGTAGATTATGTGAAACTGCTGAAAATAGAAAACTAAAGCAAACCGCAAAGAAATTAGGCAATGAAGTGCTCCACATACAACAGCGCGAATGAGATTCAATTAGAAGCGTATAAGCTCGACTCTTTTGTTATTTTCTAATTATTTACAGTAATGAGGAAGCTTCTTGTGCCTTTAGGGGAGACATATTGCAGGATGAGCAAACTGAGAGAGTCAAAGTCAGTCAATTGTTTCAGTCAGTGACGGACAAACTAGACGGAACGTCACTCGAGAGCAAAAGCAGACTCTTTAATTGTGTTGTTTAACCCGTTCATGTCTTTATATTCGATGCTGAACATCCTGTGTACAGTAAATGACTGAAATAATGTGGAGAATGTGTGTTTTTTGACAGCATGAAACAGCAGCAGTGATGGCAGCCCGTTGCTGGTGCAGGCAGTAAAACATTAAAACTTATGTCCATTTATTTTCCTGCAGTGAGGCTGGAGCCAGATTACCATGACAGTGTACAACAGTTAGGCGACTGCAGGAAACTGAAAGGGCTGCAGGTTTGAGCTCACGGCCAGCGTGCTATTTAGCTAAGGGTTAGCCTGGGTGGCTGTGTTTTATGGAGTGTGTTTCATATTGAGCAATAAAACATGCCACTGTGTGTCCTAGCTCTAAACGCACTGTGTGCTCCTGGAAGCATCAAACTGATGTAACATATGCACTCAGTGCCCCCGCTCTGAACTTCCCCTTCTGGAGTCGACAAAAGCTCTTATTTTTTCACATTCAAAACAGTAACAAAGTCATAAAGAGGATGCATTACCGTGACCTATTATGCAGCGCTGCTGTGTACACCATGTCTGCATGAAAAGCAAAAGGTGGACACAATGAATCGTACCATTTTCCGAGAAGCCCCATAAAAGCTCTGAAATGACCATATTCATTAGGTTGGGTGTGTGACATAAATACAATATGTCTCCCTCTATACTGCAGTGTGCGCGGAGGACAGTGTTTATGCGACAGACAGCGAGGCTGCAGAGCCCAGCCCAGTCTGGACCAGCTCAGCCCAGCCCAGCTCGACCCAGCCAGCGCTAATCCATCATCACCACCACTGAATCATCATGCTGCCAATAAAGGCAGGCAGCAATACATTACAGGCATGTGGCAGGCCTTAGCGATAATGATATTGAAAAGTCCCCTTGGGCTGTAGGAAAAGCCTGGGCACATGACACACTTGCTTACAGAGGCAATAATATATGGAAATGCATCGTTGCGCCAGACAGAGGAGAGGACTGGGGAGATGAGGGAGTGGGTATAGAGCTCAGTCTTTTCAGAGGGGAAACGGGGAGGAAACGGCTTTCACAGTGACCACTTCCTATCGGTTACCAGTGTGGACTCAAGCAAATCCTGCATTCAGTGATGGGTCTCATTTTAGATACAAGCCTCTCCAAACAAGCCATCTTACAAGCAATCTTATATGTCAACACCTCCATGTCTGTCCTATCTTGCTCTCATGCAGCCGGGTTGATACGGCTGTATGGTTTGGGCATGGGGCATGTTCCGATACAGCGCTGCCAATCATCGGCAAACTGTGTGGCACAGAGGCAGGCCAGCAGCAGCATGGGAACCGAACGGACAAATTAACAGTTAACCGTTGGTCTCTGCCATCATGTTACGCTGAGGGTGACATTGAGAAATCTCTACCTTTTTCCCCCACTTGCACTGCAGATGGATGCACACTTGTGCCCGGAAACATGTCCGGCTGCAGCCAGAGGGTTGGGGACTGGACAAGAAGGCAACTACGGAGTCTCCACACTGATCTGTGGAGGGTGGAGTGAGTTGTCAGAGAAATAAGACTAGAGTTTGTTGGCCTGACTCCTGGGTGACTCCCGCTGTAGGACAACTCCAAACTCAAATTTAAATATTTTGCATTGAAATTAAAAGCGTATACCGGGTCACCGCAAGCTGAGAAATTTGCATTAGCCTAGGGGTCATTAAGGTTTAATGAAACCCATTCAGCACGCATGACCATCAATTTGAAAATAAAAACTCTTCTGACATCAGTTAAGTGGTATTCTGGCATTAAAAACAACACCTTTAAAGCTTGAAGCAGGTTTGTGCTCCACATTATTGGCTAGATTTAACCCCGATTTGGTGGATTTAAAAATATACAGATTGAGGTGAAAATACCACCTTTGTAAATTAAGTTACTACTCACACAGAGCCCCTCGTAATTCCCCAAAAGTCTCATTACAGCGAACAATGGGCTACAGCAACATCGATTTGTCAGAAATTTCATCGAAAAAGTTGCCGCCCGCCTTTGCTTTGTTCTGGCACTCCTTTGATACAAGTGGTTCAACTGAAGCAATAGTTTGGTATTTTGGCTTTCAGAGCTTCAGCCAAATGCCAATTAACTCGGGAACTCCAGGGAGTTACTGTTCCCAGTAACAAACCCAACTAATCCATTAAATCATTGTTTTTATGCTTAATTTTTTATATGGATTAAACAACTAATATAGAACAAGCAAAGGTTCAGGTTCAGCTTTAAGCCTATTTGGATTTTGTTACGTTAAGACAGAGCTAGCCGTGAGTTTGTTTTGGCTTTAATTTACCATAACGACATGACAGGGATTTTGAGCTGCTCATTTAACATGTTTGATCTGTTCCTGAAAGAAAGCAGCAAAAAAAACAAAAACAAAACAAAACATTATTGATTCTCGATACAGTTTCACATGTGATTGCATCTGCTGGATCCACAAATTTCATCTTCTCTCAACTTTTTTCCAAGACAAATGCAGGCAGGGGTATTATCATCATCCACATTGAAAAGGGATTAAAAGAAAAAAAAAAAAAAAAACAGGTCGGGGGAGGTTTTAACCTTGGCTTTGAGTTCCCGACAGAAGTCTTATCTTTTTGACAAAAGAACACGAGGCAAGAAATGACAAAAAAGACAAGAGGTTTGTGCTGATAGAATAAAAGTCTGGATTTATTTCCATTGATCTATACATTAGACAGGTGTTCCTGAATGCAGCAAGAGAAAACACAGAACAGGATGCTAAGCGTCAAAGAGTTGCTCGCATAGCAGAGGTGTGGCCGGTTTAGCAAAGACATGTACACTCTCTATCGCATATACGTATAACATTTTCTGTAAATGTAGGGTTGTGCCTCTGGGAGGCTGAAGTAGGTTGAGGGAGTTTTTACTGCAATAGTCTTTAAATTCTTTTCACATTATCATACCAGCTGGAAAACTCCATACAGTAATAACCCTGTCTTTCCCTAATGATCATTGCAATGCAGTTACAACTATTACAGACAGGTATATACCCAAGCAGCCCTGTATAGCTCAGTTTAGTTTATCTCCATGAGTGTGAAAATGTAATAGTTGTGTACAGATTTGTCATTTCGCCATTGTCCCCGTTGACTCAATCTCAAGGCTGTGCAGACACATTCATAGATTTGAACACTCCCCACTCGTCTCTCTCTCTCTTTCCCTGGCTGACCCTCCACCCAACAGTGATGTGGTACCAGGTGATCACTACTCAAACACCTGCATAGGAATTCAATTACACACAAAACTCCATGGGTCAAATCCCTGGACCAGAGCAAAGCTTGCAATTGAACCGTTATGAAACAGTCCAATGAATGGCTTAAGTGCTTCCGTTAAAACCGACTTCTGTGTATTTGAACACACACTGCTCACAGTAGAGAGGAATTCCCCAGCAACGTTCATGTTCACAGACATGATCAGAGTAAAAAACACAAGAAAACAAATACAAACATAGTGACAAGTTAGAGAAAACCAACCTCCCAAAAAATTCAACATACTGCAAACACTTTGGCGCAGAAAAGATTCCATTGGTATCACTGCACAGGGTAAAAGAAAATATAATGCACTTTTTTTTGTAATATTAAGCCAAGTCTAGACACTGTGTGGTGCCATATCTATGACTCTAGCTCACAGTAAGTCAATCATGCACAAATTGCTAGATTCATATATAAATTCATATTTTTAACACAGAAAAGTACATTTAAATTATTTTAACAACAGTGAGAGACAAAGAGATACAATTGGGGAATCACAGATTTAAAATGGTAACTAGATAAAATTAATAATTCCAAAGCAGACACGCTGCAACTCCCCAACAGTCTTTGTGAATGTACCCTGAGGACTCTCAGTGATTTCCATAATCTTTTTTGACAAATTTCATTCTCAACCACACGGGGCACTAGTTTGTATATCCACAATTGTGATAAACTTCTGTTTTTAACTTGGAACTACCAATGGAATCTGTCTTCTGTAAAATAAACTGGACTTAACATTGACTCAAAATGTTTTTTTCTTTGCATTTGATTTTTTAATTTTAATTCATTTTCTTTTCTACCGTAACATACACTCCCCCAGTTTGACTGAGATTTCCTTTATGACAACCTGGCATGCAACCAGTGAACAGTGGTATCCTTTAAATTGAAAATGATCATCTGAGTGTGGGCTAACATCCATGTACTATCTATAGTGTAACCTGATCTAACCATTAAAAATGCATATTTCTGAAAATACACTGCGACAACGTGATATTGGTAGACAACAGGTCCTAGAAGCAGATGCATCCATTTAAAATCAGTAAGTTCTGAGGTACTTCTGAAACTCACAGCTGAGGATATAATCACTATCTACAATATTTGGATGGATAGCATATAGTTGATACAGTAATAGCAGGGTTACCAGTTTCGCGAAATATTTTGGCTTAAAATTTGATTAGCTGAGGGGATAGTGGCGGTTGACACACCTGAATAAAACATAGCTGTATGAGGATAAAAACATAGAAAAACAGCACCATTTGAGGTCCAATAGATCAGTTTTGAACTGTTTGCTGGTAGCACCGTCAACCATTAAAAATCTCAGAATGCAATACAGAGACAGAACACAACCACTGATCAACTGCACAACATAGCAAAGAGCGTAGATATAGTATATATTCAGAGACGACCCCTCACGCAGACACCCCTTTACAGCAGCATCTTTAAGCAGGTAATAAAACAGATTTCTCCTAAGAATGATATTTGTGTACTGAGGTGTTTTACAAGTTTTATATGCTATACATATTGAGAGTAACCAGGTATACCTTTTCCTATAGATTTTTTTTTTTAATATACACACATAGTTTACAGTCACTGACAAACAAACACCAGAGTAACAATGAGGTAGGACGGTGAAGTTAGATGAAGTAGAACCGGTTTGTGGATTGTATACAAAGTTACTGATACCTTAAGAAAAATATAGGCCTAACAATGCGTTCCTCCCATTTGTCTCATTTTGAAGTAAGTCTGACATTGTATCTGAGGCTCAAATAGTCATGTATCTTGTGTACACTTAGTTGCAAAAACTGTGAGATGAAGCCATTTATCTTGTTGCACAAAGTGAAGCTAGAAACTGATCTCTTTTCCCCCAATCAAACTGTCAAAAAGCAACATAAAGCTCCCTCACTTCTGAAGCTTTGACAGGTATTCACAACATACGTCAAAACACCAAGCAAGGAGGACAGGATTCGCTGCTGAATACATGTGCATTTAAAAAAAAATCCAATCCATATAAATGTCAGGAAAGTAATGACCTGGAGGTGGCACAAGAAGAGGATCACAGAGCGAGCAAAGTTACATCTCCTCCCTATCACTACTTGAGTGTGACAGTGAGTGCACTAGAGGGTCTGGTGTTGTAACAGAGCCAAACTAGCCTACACTATCTGTTCATGGCTCTGCCAGGTTATGTTATCTGTGTATGTTACTAGTCTGCTGCTAAATCCCAAACTGCTCCTCTGCAAGTGACTTGTACATTTGATAAGAGATTGGCTTTGCCATCACAGATTAAGTCAAATTTGGGTTAAAACAGTACTTCTATACAGCTTTCATCCACTAAAGATGGTTTTAGTTAAAGGATTAGGCTAAATCACGCTCTAGGAAACCAGCCTTGGAAACCACACCCCCTTTTGGCATCAAACAACAAAGAAACAAACAAACACAAACACTATACGACAACGTGTCAGAATTTCAGTGAGGTTGCTTTGATCAGCAGAAATCTTTTCATTCTTTCGTTGCTAGCACACTTAAACCTCACATGTTGCTTTGTACAGGGCAGGGAAACAAAAACTAAAGGACACTAAAAAGGGACACTGTTTTAGGAACTCAAAAATATATATATATCAATAATATGTCACCATTTTGGTGGCTTAAGATTCACTAAGCTCTGTTACCTTGGCATGGGCCATTTTTTTGTGCAAACCCGCTGATTCGTTAGTCAGCATCATCCCCCTTCTTTACCTTGATCTCAGCATTCAATACTTTGGCTTACAAACACCACTCATTTGGAAAAATACACAATTATCTTTATATAAGTCATATCTATACATAACCAGCATCTTGACATGTCAAGTTAAAGCACATTTTCCAGTCATCTTGCACATTTCATAGATAAAATATCTTTCAGATTTTTGAATTGTGTTTTGGGCTTGAAAACCAAGCAAGTTTATAGAACAGTTGTTGACTTTTGCACGTGCGTTTTCTAAAGTACGCCATTCATTGTCCACGAGGCCACGATGGAGATATCAAATCCAGTTTCAACAATGTCTTGACCTGTTGAAATCTCTTTTTTTCTAAGAACTCCAAATGACCCTTCAATAATTCAAATATTCAATTTTGAAGTACCAAATCTATCAAGTTTGTTGTGGAGCATTGACATGTCAGGGGCAGTTCTGACTGACAAAAGAAAAATTCTTGCCATATACAAGAAAAAAACCAAAAACAAACCAAAATGTTCTAAGGTGCTTCATGATAATATAATGATTGTTAGGCCTTAATCTATATAGACATTTAAAAAAGGACGAATACCACAAATACATTTCTTTAAGATTGAAGAAATTGCCCCCAGAAGTTTAAAGTGCATTCAATGTAAATGATTTGTGTCGACCTAACTACTGCTTCTCAATTGTTGGAGCACAATGGTTAAACAATAGAGATTTTCATCTTACTGTGGCAGGTAATTAGACTCTTAGTGAGGCTTATCAAATATCACGTTGCGAATGTAGCGTGACATATGGGATTTGTCAAAATACTATTTTTTTAAAGATCACTTTGGCTATCAAAGGGAGAAATCTTTTTCATTTGTAGATTTCACTCATCTACATCTGGATACAATATCAAGCTTAAAGCCAACAATTATGATGAAACAAACAAAAATACGCGAGTGTAAAAAGAAACAAGAACTTGTCAGGTAACACAATATTACAACATCAATTAGAAATCAAACCAAAACTGGACCAGAACCTTTAAAACTGGAACACGTAGCATGACTAGAAACTGAAATATTCATGTTTGGTGGAAAAAATAAAAAGTGTTTTATGTACACTAAAATATCTCCAAAACATAAGGTAGCTGAAAAGGCTGATCTGAACTTTTGAAATAACAAAAAAACAAGACAGACAAAATGATAGAGAGAAATAAACCAACCGACAAACAAGAACCTAAAGTGTGAAGAGGAGAAAGGCTTGATAGGCAGCTCTGCAGCAGATTCACAGTTAGCCACAGCTAGGTCACAGTTGAGATTTCAATCTGCAGCGTTTAGGTTCCAGCCTGCAGACAGCCACACAAACCATTTTGGATCAAAACAATAAAACAACTGGAGAGAAAAAAAACATTAAAAAACATACAAGAAAAAGAGGACAGTTTTCAAAGTTCTGATGGCATAGCTCAGAGGAAGCTGTCACTGGAGCGACCGTACTTTGTTCCCCAGTGGCATGGCTTAAAAAAGACGGGGTTATTATAGGGTTCAGCAGGCCCAGACAACTTCAACAGCACAACAGTTTTTCAGACAGCTTTACCCACAGCTAACACTGCTTCCACATGAAGATGACCTGAACCGTGCAGAGCTGCACTCTGATTTTCGTCCCCGTGTTGTCCTGTGCAGCCCAGCATCTTTTAACAGGGGAGGTGTGGGGCGGGGGAGAAAGTAGCCCGGCTCAGTTCAACTTAATGGTGTGAATCTCACAGAAAATAGTACCAAGCCACCCTTACATTCTCACAGCAAAGTGCAGGTGAAGCTTCATCACTTCAGCTTACTATACATTTACAATCACAGCTTACTAGAAAACCAAGGGGCAGACCAGTCCCTGGTGATTGCCAAATCCATTTAAGGCCTTTCTAGGCATCAACATGCCTGTACCACTACAACTCATTAAACAGTCAAATTGTCTGAAAGTGACATGTTAGATTAAGAGTAACACAGGAATATGCCATTAAAAACCTTTCCTCATGCTCTCTAAACTGATGGCAACGATTCATAACTAAAAGGTCAACATATAAAACAAAACAAATATAGCTCTCTTTAGACTCTACATTAGAGTCATGCTTCCTATTAAACCCAGTTAAGCCTCTGTTTAATAAAACAATGTGTTTTGATTGACTTACAGTTTAGGGGGAACAAACACTAGTTAATAATCTCTTGGAGCAACAGAATCTGTTGCAAGATGCAATATCGCTGGTACCAATTAAGACTGGTGCATGTGAGACGGTGCCGTCTCATTCCATGCAGTAAGTACAAACCGCAAACACCACAGAACCGCAGGTGTTGGGTAGTCATCAATACAGCCACCTGTCCACACATCTAAGATCTATCGCAATCTAGCATGATCATCTTTATCATCAGAAGACTTTGTCTAGTGAAAAAAACCTCTTACTTTTTAAAAGTTTAATGACTCAAAATTATGTTCTGACACAGAACAATAAATTAATTGAACAATCACATCTAACCTCTCCTTTGACACAAATGCACACACCTCAATAAACCATGTCTCTGTACCAATTCCACTGTAAAGCTTATAAAAACACTCATACCAGCTCATATCAAAGTAGTTCACATGAGCTCACGTCAGCCAGTCACTGGTGGGTAAAGCTGTCTGTCAGCCAATGAGGAAACTGGGCACGGAGGGAGGTGATGGTTGCTCTGTGGGAAACTAGGAAGGGTACTAATTGTTTCAACATTTCACATAATCACCAATCCAATGCGTCAAAAGGAATACAACTGCTCCTGAAACTGTGACAAAACCCCAACCACTCATATCAAGTCCCCTAAATATCCTGCGGACCACAGGGGCGGGCAGAAGGCGCTGGTGTGACAACAGTTGATCACTACATGCCGTCGTAGGTGAAGTTCTCCATCTTGACTGTCTGTCTGATGAGCAGCTTGGACTCCCGCCGCTCCTCGTTCTTGATGGACTTGTTGATGTCCATTATCTTTTCACAAATGTATTTGTTCACTTTGGATAATCTCTGTGTAATCTCTGCACTGTCGGCTGTTTCTTGAGACACTCTGTCGTAGAGACACTCTGGAGAAGGAGTGAGCATTAGCAGTCAGACTACACTGAATAAAAAAATTGCTGATCATATCTTGGTCTGGTGTATAATGAATATATTTCAATGATTGAAAGGCAATATGAGCAAAGGAAATAATTTGTTCTGTACCTGATGTTTTCCAACTTGTCTCATTTTACAAGAGGTTGTTCAAAACATGGATTGATCTCTCTCACTGTTTTGATTTTAAGGATTTAAACCTCAAGAAGAAATCTTACCTCTGACGATTTTCAGCTTGCTGGGTGACAGTGGAGGTTTGGGCAGGGCATCTTTCTTCTTTTTGGTGGCCACTCCTGTGACACTACGGTTTTTGAGGGTTTCTGTGCCCCAGATCATTACAGCCAGGTTCTTTGTGAACTTGGAGTCTCCCTGGGTCCGCTGAAGCTGGTGCCACTTCTCTTCCTCTACCCAAATTCCACCACCTAGGTGTACCTGCAGAGAGGAAAGGTGTGAATATCACTGTGAGCACCACATTTCAAAATCTACAATTTGCTTAGAGATAAAAATATGAATCTGGACAAATAAAAAAAAGTGATATGATATGAAGTCTCATCTGCTCTACACTTGTTAATTCAAGCTCAATTTCCAACCATTACCACCCACTGAGAAGTGTCTGCTCTACCATTACTGGAACTAAGACATTTAGACACTGATATTTTTGAAATCTGATGCTTTTTCAGTCAGCCACTTTATTAATTAATAGGCCAAAGTGCTTTAATAAAATCTATTTTCTTTTTTTTTTATCAGCATAATGAAATTAAAGTCGAATAAAATGTTTAAAACCCAAATGAAAGTGGACAAAAACATGGCTCTTGTTCTTGTTTCTCCACCAGGACATGTTGTTGGAATCAGATTTGCAACTGGGGGCGAGGGGCTGATGGGTGGCTCTCTGACTCACACCCACTGGTGCTAAAGCAAATTGTATGTAAGTGTCCGCCACAGCACAGAGAAGCAAAGAGCAAGTGAGAGAAACAAACTAAAACAACACATATCATATCAATCAATAGCACATCATGTCGTGTCATGTCATCCCTCTGCGATGACACTTAACCACCCACGTATTTGTGAAAGGTGCTGTTGGATCTCAATCCGATGTCACCAATCTGCAATGTTCTACACAGGTGTAAAACCCTCTAAAGCTAAATGTGCAGGGCAGATCATAGAGAGTCGTGGAAGAACGCGTCTTAACGAGCTCATGCTTGGACCAAATTGCAAATCCCAAGAAGCACCACTTTCACCAACTAGGATACATAAATAAGCTCAGGCCACTGGCTGCTTGTGGCCTGGATTACCTCCACTATGAACTTAGCCTGTAGCTCTACACACTGTAGCGGCATGTTGCATAAGCCTGCACCAAACACTCCAAGCCGATTGCCAGCCTAGGCAGACTGCCCTGGTCTTCTAGGTGAGCTAATGCAGCAGGGGGCATATGTGACTCCCTTTCCCTTCTCTGCTCTCTTATCACTGTAAAGTCTTTAGGCGAGCATCCAAAAGGCTTTTCCCTGTGCAGCTAATGTGCTTTAGGCCCCCGGCCAGCAGACAAGCTTTTTACTGCCCTCAAGTTAGACAAGATTGTTTTCATCCTCCCTCCCTGTTGCTCTCGTTTATCTCTCTCTCTCCATCTCTCGTCCTCTGTTTCTACCTCTTTCCCCTCTCGCGCTCTCACTAGGGCTAACCTGTCAGTCACTTTAAATTCCTCTCGTGCAAATAATTAATATGGGGTCCCTGATGTAGGAGAGTTCTAATTTGCAAGTGTTCTTCACGCTTGAAGTGGCTGCAGGCCCCAGAGCTTGTAGTACCAATTCCCCCCCTGTCATCAGAGACAGGACGCTGGTTGAGTTACAGCAGTGGGGGGAGTAAAGAACCCTAACAGGCTAATAAACACTGATGATGCTGGCTGGGCTTGCAGGAACAATAATAATCTTCTCAACCTTGTTTACCTGCTAGGGTAGGGCAGCCAGGGGGAAAGGACTGATCAGCTATGACGGCATGTTCCCACGTTCATGAGATGTTGAGAGGAAATACAGCATTTCCCACAGTCACCCGCAAACAAAGAGCCAGATTTACACAGAGAAGGGACTCGAGAGTTGAGGACTCAAAGGGTGATGGGGGTTATTGGGATTATCAGCAAGTGAAGGTTTAAAATCCCTATCCATCATGTGACACATGACCATAAATGACAGGTAAATTGAGACGCTGTATACGATTGAAAAAGTGGAGATATAACATAATATACAGTACATATAATATATAATATAGCTGCACAGCAATGGTCGGGGCCGGGCAATTTTTTTATAAACAAAATTAGGCAATTTTAAAGTGAAAGCTGCAAAGCTGAAGCACATATGCTGTTATGAATTTATTTTCAAAGTTTAGATACAAGCTGTATTGCCACCATCAGAACCATGACTTGTGTTACTAGTTGAGAACATCTGGCATTTTGATATGTCATCATCATCATCATCACCCTTGGACTCAGGGAGTCACTGGCCAGGCAGCAGTTGTCAAAATGTCAGAAATACTGTTATCTAAACAAAAATCTAATAATACATAAATAACACTGTAGGCTCAATTTTCGATAAATCAAAAATCTGTGTGGATTGCTTGTGGAGGACAGTCTGAAGATGCTCTCCAACAAGTTTGGTGTCAATTGAGCAAGAATGGGGGGGGGGGGACATGTCCTTGGAGTTGAGTAAATCTGGCATGGGGTCGAACATTTCTGTGAAGTGTTTTTCACTGATTATGTATGGGAAGTAGGACTTCCTCGGAAGAAGAAAGAAAGAAGAACAATGAGTAAAACAATAGGGTTCTGGCAGCTGATGCTGCCCAGCCCCTAATTAGGGTTAGAGAAATTGGTATTTTAATTATCGATTAATCTGTTGATTATTTAAACGGTTAATCGATTAGTTTGGTCAACAAAATGTTAAAAAATGGTGAAAAATGTCAATCTGTGTTTCCCAAACTACAAAATTACGTCCTCAAAAGTCTTGTTTTGTCCACAAACCAAAGAGATACTTCGTTTATTGTCATAAAGGGACAAAGAAACAGAAATACTCAAATTTAAGATGCTGAAATCAGAGAATTTGGACTTAAAAAAAAAAGAAAAAAAGTTGACGATTAATTTAATAATCAGTTGTTCGAATCAATTAAATTAATCGATTAATTGTTGCAGATCTTCACCAGACTGTTGTACCTCCAACCTTATCAATTTCAGAGCCATGCAGGCCTAAATGCTCTCTCCGTGAGTTGTGTTTGGGTTCTGCAAATTAAACAAGGACTCTCTCGTCCTTGTGTTGAAGCAGTTGTCAATGTTTACAACTTTGCAGTAAAGATAAAGTAGAAGCATTGGTTATGAAAAGAAAAGAAAAACTACAGAATTGAAGGAACAACAATCAAGTGAACCTGTTCTCTCCTCTCCAAGTTTGTTGTCAGTAAATAACAGTGGGCTCAGGTTAAGTGTCAGTGTTCAGCGCATCTCTGTTTCTCTCACGGAGCTGGGCCGTGTGCCTCTCGCTCCGACTGTGTCTCTGTTATCCAGCCACTTTCCAGGGCTGCTCTGTGACTCAAAGCTGATAAAAGTGAGACGTGTAATACACCTGACCTGTTTATTATTCCTGTAAACACTTAAGAGCGATGGTGTGAATAAACTGTGGCTGTCATAACTGAACACACATCCATGTGTTCATGCAGCCTAATGAATGCTTTCCAGCAGCGACCTCTGTGGGGAGAGTCCAGACAATATATGTGGCTACTGGCTAATCATTTTAAAACAAGGAAATGATCTGATCACCTAGTCAATCCGTGAAAGTTCTGTTACAACTCTGTACTGATGCTTGCTAGATTGACAGTGATTATTGATTAAATACTGAATTTGAGATGTAGATAACTTGGGTATGCTGAAAATATGATCAATTATTCAGCAAAGCCATAGTACTGTATATAAATGAGGAGCAGCAAACACAAAGAGGGGGAAGGAGTGGGTTCACAAAACCCTGGGGGCTCAATTGGGAGAGTTTCATCCTGGGTTCTGGTTTTGGGAGTCCGTCCTATTGGATGCGCAAGAGGGGCATGCGTGAGCACAAATGCACAACACATACACAATGAATGGTAACCTGTGCGCAGGCTGCACTCACTGCGTCCTATGTGAAAAGGGCTTAAAGCTGCAGTCCTATTCTATTGGCTGACACACTGTACAGTATGGCTAAGTCAGGCCTGACTGTACAAGCCTGCCATTTCATTGTTTAATAAATCAAGCTGATAGGCAGATTTGAATGGTACTGTTATCAATAAAATCTCATCAACTTAGTAGAAACTCAACATTTCAGATATTTCTCCATTGATTATAATTGAAAATACAGGCCTGGTTAACTGCTGGCTGGTGACTGACTGAACATCACTAACAGGCTTTGAACAGCATCAGAAAACATCAGATTAATTTGTTGCCTGTTGGACTGGATGTTAAAAGCCTGTCAATCAATGTTTGACTGATGGCATCTTTCATTCCCGTGTTTTGAATTGAAGCACTGGGGCTACATTTGTGTTTACATTTGGATGAATGATTTTGCCTTCAAGAATGCATGTCAAAAAAAAGATGAAGGAGACGAGAACAGACAGGGAACATCACAAAGACCACATGGAGGGTTTGGTAGCAGATAAATAGAAATGTGATCTGACTATGAGAAACAAAACAAAAGCAGTTGAAAAGGTGGAAATCACACGCCAGCTGGAGGGGGATCGTGAAAATCTAACTGAAGTGTCTCTTAGTCTTGTGGGACTGACCTTTCCGTCATTGCAGGTGTATACTGTTCGAGGTGAGGGTGAGTAGCTGGAACTGGTGTTGGCTTCTTCTCTGCATGTCTCCTGGGCTTCCACAATGGGTTCAACCACTTCAGCTTTGATTGTCTGAGTACCATTGTCATGCATAGGCTCTGTAAACACAAACAAGACATTAGACTTTACAGGAATACAACCAACAAATCATCACTTTATGTTGAACAGAGGACAAAAGCCATTCATACTGCTAGGCACGGCAGACTCCAATAACATTAGACCCTGTGCCAGCTGTAAACAGCCAGTTGCACCTTAATCAACGGTACCTGGACCAGTTTCAGGGTCTTCATCACTGGAGCGGTGCCTACAGTACCTACTTGTTTCCTTGCTTCCTGCCTTGGGCCCAGGCATGTGCCTCAAGGCAGGCGGTTATTTTAGCCCAGTAACTAAGCTGGCTTGGTGGCTGGCCACACTAAGCTCCAATGTCGCTGATGAGTTTTAATATCGGTCAGAGCACTCCATCCCCTACCCAACAGCACCCCAGGGTGCTCTAATCTTTAGCCTGTCCATTAGATGGTCTAGCCAGTAGCCACGCGCCTCTGTCCAGATCTACAGTGGGGCTGAGGTTAACACCAGCATCTGGCAAAGCTTGTGTTTATACCCTGCTGTGTGCCGCAACTACACCACTTTTAATCACACTACTATGATGCCTTTTATTCAACTTCCTGAATAGAATTTAAAACCTGAGTATTGGACCCATCATAATCCTATTCTTGGATTATAATCTCAGTGTTGTGAGTATATTAACTATTAAAATCTATTGTATTTAGAGCAAGTGTATTCTTCATGACCATATTAAAAGAACTGCACCGTACACCCCCATTATTCTGTTTGAGTATGGTCATCAAATCACTGCTCAACTTATCTGCATTCAAACATTAGCCACACTAAGGGGATCATCTAAACTCAACTTTGGTGTTGCCCAGTTCCACTTGTAGCTATGTATCGACATTTTCAGGGACAAGAATAAACCTAGAAGCTTAGCACATGAGCCAAAATGAAAAATTGGAGCATCCACAATAAAAGTCATGTGATGTAATCAAAGTAAAAAATAAAGTAATGGCTGATTCTACTGGTCCAAGCAGTTGAGTGCACAGATGTTTCTGCCCATGGCTGACTTCTACTGTAAAGGACTGAATGTTCTATCTCTGGATTATAGTTGTACTACTACAGAGACATGCATACTTTGTTTGTGTGTAAACATGCATGCTCTTGGTCTCTCACCGCTGCCTAATCTCATAAGAAGTACATCTTGCAGCCTCCTGTTGAAGTCCCTCAGTTCTTTGACTTCTGTCAGCAAGCTGCCATATTCCTTCAGCTTCTTGGCCTGCTGTACCAGCTGCCTGCGGGTTCGCTCCAACTCCTGCTGCAGCCTCCTCATCTCCTCCTCCTGTTGCCTGTAGCTGTGAACCAGCTCCTCGTACAAGACTCTAGGAACCACAGCGGCGGCAACCTCGGACACACAATCCGTATCCACCTCCAAATGCTGCTGCTGTTGTTGCTGCTGGTGATGATGTCGCTGATGTTCCGCTTCCATATCGTCGTCTTCGTCTTCCGCATCCTCTCCCTCCTCGGCCAGCCGGTCCTCATCCAGGTCCTCCTCGCCCTCCATACAGGAGCTGGCAGCGTTTCTCTCCAGGCGAGCCACTACTGCTGCCAGGCTCTTGGATGAGTTAGAAAGTGGGCGTCCATGGTCCTGAGACAGGGCCTGAGGAAACAATCAAGTTAGGGATTGGATAGACTGGAGAACTGTAATTCACACTGTACTAACTAGAAAGTTGAGAACATGAACATAATTCATAATTCACCATGTGTGGAGGAGGGCCAAATAAAATGTTCCACTTAATTTTGCAAATCTGCTGCACTGGTAACAAAGCACAGTAAAGATCTGACTCAATGTATTTCCATTGTATAATTTGAGGTAGAGCTGAAAAAACACACATCAATCTAAAAATGACATGACATACAAAGTGAAAACATTTTTGCTTTGACTATGTGGATCTCAGTAGGAACTGGGAGGAGAGGAGTCACTGAGTTTCTTGATGAGCCGCTCAGAGGATTTGTCTGTGAAAGGGCAGCTGTCCAGAGTGCTGAATTTGTGTTAATCCAGCATATGGTAAAAATAGCGTGGGGGATTTTGGGTGTCATCCAAGTTTATGGAAATGTGACATTGAATCATTAATAGAAATATCTGAATATATGACGGTTGATGAGCATACATCAACACGGTACATGCAGTAGCACATGCACCCATCCTTTCACAGTGCACAGTGTTCAGGATTCTCACTGACAAAGTAATATTAGTTGACCAAGTAATTTAAACTGGATATTTTGTTTTGATACATATTTGAAAGTATTTTTTTACACCCACATACAAACAATGATGTGACAGTTATGCAATTTGTTATGAGCGCATCACAAAGTTATATTTCAATTGTGATATCAATTGATAATCATAACTGAGGGGCAGTGTGATTACATGGCATGATGCTGGTGTCAGTACAAACACAATCAGATGAGAGAGAGTTGTTTCGCCAGAGCTGTCTTTCTAAATGTACAACACTCCTTTCCTCCAATAACAACAACAACAACACAACTACTGTCTAAGTTTGGTGTGCCTACCTTTTTATGTCTGAGTGGCATTCTCTCCTCTCCAAAATTGTTCTCAATTGAGTTTCCTGAATTTTCGATGGACATCTTGGGAATTTTCATCTTCTTTTGCATTATACTGTCTTCAAATTCCTCTACTGTATCTGTGAAATGCAAAAGTACAAACAGGAAGAAACCCATGAAGTTTCCAAAAAAAAAAAAAAAAGAAAAGAAAAAAGTTGGATGGATTTTCACAAAACTGTGACAGTACCCACAGAACTCTTTTCATCCATTGTCCTACCCGGGCCGAGGGCGTTATCATCTCTCCATCCCGCTAGATTCACCTAACTCTCACTCACTTGGCCAAAAACTGAAGCCTAAACTAAAAAACAAAACAAAACCTACACGCATTGTAGAGATGCGAGGCAGAAACCGTCCTAATGAAACCGACGCGGTGAGGGTGTTAGTCAGGTCGGAGCGATCCTGCAGCCCAGACGGCTCAGATTCTGGGATTAGTGATGAAGCTTGTTAAAGATCGAGCATAGAAAACGACAGTGGACAAACATTGAGTGTAACCGCGGCTGACGTGAAGCAAATCATTTCACTTTCACACTGAGGCACATTGACACTGTCATGAAACCGGCATTGACATGTTACTGACGGACGGACAAGTTGCTGGTATTTGTTGTGTGTGTGCGTGTGTGTGTATGTGCACGGATGTCTGACACTGCGATGACTGCAGCGCCGCATCCCCACAGTGACACACACCATCAAATAATCCAGCTAACAAGCTAACCGCAGCCCCCAGCGAAGCACTCGGGGGCTGCCAGTCTCGACCACATTAGCAAAACCACTACTAATGTGATAACACACCGACTATTGGCTGTGTGGTGTGTGATTTCTAAATGTTAGTGACAGCTCTGTTGTCTGCTCGCTGTTAACTAGCGCGTCAACGCTAACATGCTAACGCTGGAGCGGATACACAGCGAGCTAGCAGGCGTTAGCTTCATGTTGTAAACAACCGCTGTGACTGGCTATCACTGCTGCATGCCACGTATTTAACCAAACAAGCCACAATAGTCTACCGAAACACTGAGGCTTAACTCTAGGCACACGACACAGTGAACGTTAAAAAAAACAACCCGTAAAGCACTGACGACGAGGTGTGACTGCCTTACCAAACTTATCTTAGCATATCTAACTAGCACATCCAGCTAACAGCAGCAGCAGCAGCAGCCGAGGACGTTGTTGTGGCTATCAGTGTCAGACTCCAGCTGATCACGTCTTGACAGATCGGACAAAAGGATCCGCTTTGACACCTCTTCGAGTCCCGCGCACATAATCGTTACTCGGTCGGACGGAGAAAAACCAGCGTTAAAATCAGCAAAAAACGCTGATGTGTTAGGAGGGCAACTTACCTGCAAGGGCAAGGATCTGTGCTTCGCACGGCTGGCCTGCGCTGCCATTCTCTTCAGTTCTGTGAACCAGATACACCTTCTGATTATCAAAATCTGTTTTGTGCAGAGGTCTGAAATCTTCCACATTTGAAACGGGTAACGCGTAGCACATATCGTCTTCAAAGAATCTAACAAAAGCATACATTATTTACTTCTCTTTGGTCCTGCACTTTGGATATGGTTGACAGTTTTTCCTCACAAAGTATTAAAAAAATATATACACATAGGAGGGGGGGTTAGGGATGGTGTCTGCGCTCGGCTACTCTTGCCTGGTCCACATCACCAGGGTTGATGATCAAGGCATGAGTAATAGACATGCCATTAACTTCATTGTTAAAAGATGGTTAGATGCATAAGTATTCAAATATTGTTTTTGATTTATTTGATTGAAAGTATTTAATTATATTTTTTAAAAGATTTCCTAATAAATGTAAGATTATAAACATTAAGATTTGTGCCAATATGCCAATAAAAACGTCAATATAGGCTATTAAACAACAATACAAGATAGAAAATCGCAGGTTATTTTTTTGAGCATCACTTAAAGTGATTAGACAAGACGTTTCAGTCATTCTGGGTCAGTGCCCTTATCAGTTTAGACACCCATTATTTCTCAGGCTGTCTTCTGAGGAATTGTTTCAGGCAACTATAGTCAGAAAAGCCATCAAGATGATTACCTGCTTGGTCAGGTTTCATTGGTTTCTGTTTGCTTTTATGTGTTTCCTGGTGTGCACTTCTCATCTATTCCTGTATCACACCAAAAAGACTTAAGACCAGCTGACAGACATGAACTCTTTGTTATTGTAAGACAGCCAGGTGGTTATACAACAGGATGGATTTCTCTCAGTTGTTACCCTAATGGAGAGCACCACAGTCGATAAATGACACTAACAATTTCGTTCTGCTTGGGCTGCTGTAATTGAAAAGTAACTGATGCAGAACTATATAGAGCCCCTTTTCTTCTCTGATATTTTGTTTCATAGTTTCAGGCATTTAGTTAGTTATGATTAGGCCTGTTTCAAATGCCATCTTCCCCATGATGTTTGTTCATTGTACTGTATGACCGCTCCCAGAGTCTGTGTACAAGACAATTTAAAAACAAACAAACAGAGTGATGGCAATAATTCTCCGAACATAATGCCAGTCATTTTATTGCAGTCACTGGAGTTTTAGGCTGTTTTCAATGTAAGTGAACAGTTATATGGAAGACTAGCTTACTAAGGTGAATAGTCATAGTTTCTTTACAATAAAATATATTCTAGCGGCTTAATCTATTTTTTCTTTCTTTTTTGTGGCTGTCTCTTGGTCATCCCATGTATCTATGCACAACTGCTTTGGCAGACACCAGAATCTGCAACCCGAATGAGAGTGATAGACAAGCCATTTGAGCGGCTTCTGAACAAGTCGAACAGAGGATTACTGTTAATCTAAGCTTCTGTTCAATGGCTCTCCTGTCCTCAAGCCTGAGCTTGTCAACATAAGGCTGCTCAGTTTCTGGAGCTTTCTGTCTTTGAAGTGGCCAGGGTTTAAAGGGGGACACCACTTCATTTTGAAGCCACACCTGTTGTTCTTCAGTCCTGCAACTTGGAGAAGTTCAAAAAAAAAAGTTGAAACAACAACTTTGCAATGAAGTAAAGAGTTTACAGACGTGCACCCAAAGTGGGACTCTGACTAGAGACACATTGAAAGTTGAGTTGCTAAATTACATGACATTTGACAGTATTTTCCTCATATTTCCTCAGAACCCCCCCCCCCCATTTTCAATTTAGCGGTATTTCTTGTAAAATCAGTTTATATAGCCTATCTGTGTGTTGATATATTTGTTGTCTGTGCAATTCCTGGTAGACCAGTCATAGCAGTATCTATATAACTCCAGACACTTTGCATTTACAAATGAATAACTGCACATTTACAGATTTAATATGTACTATAAACCATGTCAGCTTCTGTCAGAACTATTTCCAAGCTCCAAAAAGTCTGACAGCTTAACCCATGTACTCTGGTTTCTCACTGTAATTATTTCATGCTATGTGGCTCCACTCCACTGCTGGACTCCCTTGTTTGGCCTGAACCAGGTCTCATTGCTTGAATGAACACACCATTTTGTGTGCTTGTTCATATAAAACAGAGAGAGAGCGTACAATTCATGTATTAACCGTGAGGTCGATTGGTCCCTGCTCCAATGCTCCATGAGTAATCTACATTCATATGCAATATTGGTATATTGTGTACTGTAGTATATTGTGTTTACTGTAGTTAAATATTCTACACAGCTATAGACTGTGCTTGATTGACATCTCTCTCAGCACCTCAGTCCCAACAGACCTTTTCCACAAGAGACATTTTGACATGACACAGAAAGGCTGAGGTATTAAAGGAGTCATCACCCGGAAATCACAATTTCTCTTGTTAAAACATGCATACTGGTGTTTGACCTCAGTTGAAACTTGCCTGAAAAGCTGGAGTTTGAAAGCGGCGCCGTTTTTTCGCTTCGGCTCTTTCTCCGAACAGGAATAGCACACAATGGTGTGCCTTCCTAAAGCACGAGATCTTTGATTCTGCTCCGACGGTGACCTCACCGGCGGAGGCTACTGCCTCTTTCACCACCCAACCCCGGCCCGTCCGCTACCTGAAATCGCCGAAGCGGTATCAGGGGTCTGTTTATGTTTTGGAGTCTGCATGCAGGCAAGCCCCCCCCGGCTCTGTCCTTCCTGCGGCGAATCAACGCATGCCTCATACAATGCACATCCGGACCAGATCCGGACCAGTCAAAACCTTGCGCGTAATCTCGCGTGATAAAGTCGCGGTAGGAAAAAGGGTCAGAACAAGCTCAATGTTTGATTAAAATTATTTATTTTTTTATTAATAAGTTTTACGAATTGATCCAAAGCGATCCAAGGGGGGCTGGATACTAGGGCTGACCCGATTATCATGTTTTGACAATCGAAGCTTCGAGGCCGTACATTCGATTTTAATCGAAGCTTCGACGGCTGCCGGCTGCCAGAGCGGGGGGGGGGGGGGGGGATTATGGGAAAAAAAAAAAAATTTAAGACCATATTTTTTAATATAATTTGCTTTAAATGTTTTGTTTGCCTGTGTGTTTTTTTTATGTTTTTCTTAAATATTTAGAATATAAAACAAAAATTACAATGAACAAATGTGTGTAGCGCAAGGACAGTGGCTGCAGAAACAGCTGTTTGCCTGCCGGTCGCACGGGGAGCAGCTTCTCGTGCTCTCTCCGCGCCAGCCAAATGCGGCTCCACAGGTCTGTCTCTAGCTCTGTATCGATGTGTCTCATGTGCAGACGCAACTGACAAGTATTTATAGATGGACAGGCAACAGCTACATTAATCATCCGTTAATTACCGGTACTTTATTTTGAAAACTGACCGGATTCTCTCTCCTTTTCTGTGCCCGACTTCCGTCTGGTACAACCTGGTCTGCTTGACAGACGGAGCTCGCGGCTCACGTAAAGACACCATCAGAACCTGCCTCTGCTCCAGCGCTGCGCTGCAGTTTCACAGGCAGTGCATCCGGGCCGTTTCACGAGCGATCAGTTTTCCTACTATCACATTTATTTTTACCGGTAGATATGTGAATCAGGTGCGAGCGTGCGCATGGGAGAGAAAGTGGGGAGACACCGGGCGTGCACCGGCAACACTGAAACTGTTCAGTTAGAAATGAAAACAGGAGAATCATAGAATAGCTACAGTCCAGTAGCCAGGACGGGAGGGAGAGAGGGAGGTGGATCAGGTAAGAACTGCATCTGCACACCTAAGCAGGTGTGCAGATGCAGCAGTGACAGTGCTTTCACGTGTAAAGATTTTATATTAGGTTACACTAAGGTAACTGCCGCCGCCGCCCCCGCTCCGCACCTTCCAAAAAAAAAAAAAAAAAAATCGATCACGGACTTCATGATCGATTACCATGGCCAATGAACGAAGCTTCGAAGCTTCGAATTTTTTGGGGCAGCCCTACTGGATACGTAAAAAACCAGGTGATGACTCCTTTAAAGTCAAAGTTATCTCCTTCCCAGACAACTTTTCCTTGACCTCCATGGAAAACGTGAATGAATGTCCCTCTGGGACAATAAAGTATATCTTATCTTATCTTATCTTATCTGATCTAATCTGATCTTAAAACGTCATAAAGGCACAGAAGGGAATGAGTGAGCCATAAAGACCAATGCAGTAAAAAAAGGGGGTCTGTTTTTTTTAAAAACAAACTTTATCAGTAACAATTGATGATAAATGTGTCTTTCTTAACCACAACCACACAACAGCCATAAAAATAATAGGGAAAAGGCCAGAATAAATTTCATTAGTATTTTGTATTTTTAACAATAAATTCCATATGCTTGTTTTGCAAGATGACTCCTATTTGAATATATTTGAAAAAGTGGAAAAAATATATAATTATATTTATGGAGCTCAGCCAGTCATGGAAAGATTTCCATAAGTTTTGCACAAGGTCACAGGAATGCAATAGATGCTGGGTTTAAACTACCGTACAATTATATGCCACTTTATTATGTTGCTACAAGGCATTTTGGGACAACATTATCTTTTTTCCTTTTGTAAAGAAGGAGCCAATGTATCCCATGCTGAGACAGGAAGCTTTGAAGCTCCTTTCCTCAGCGTTTGAAAGATTCCACCAGCTCTTATCATGGCTGCCATTTAGACACATCCAGGTCACATCCCTCAGTTAGGGACCTTCCCAAACAAGAAAGACTTTAAAAACCCACACAATATTTAAGGTGTGTTATGAAAGCTGCATCTTTAACATCCTTATTGGTTTGTCATGTTTAGTCACCTCATGTTGCTGAGCTGAGGTGCATGTGACAGTATCAATGCACCTTCTGTGTTAATGACGTAAAACAACATTCCAGTACCTTCATCCATTGCAGAGATATGTCTGGACTCTACCAAGAACTAGACTGTGTCATAATCTGTTGATCTATATTCACATTTTTCATCAGTAGCCCTGCGTGTAGCTTTTACAAATACATATAGACGTGCAGCTTCCAGGGACTGGTGTTTCAACAAAGAAAAGTCTGTAAATTGATCACATATTCAATGCATTTTGGCAGTAGATAAATCTGAAACATTAAATGTATTGTTTTATTCCAACAAACTCCTGCAGAGATCAGAACGTTTTTTTCATTGTTTCACCATTTTCAGTATTTGCTTCTACTCCTACTACAACAATACCGGAATATCGACTGGATACTGCAACTATAAGAAATAAAAAGAAACAGCAGAAAGTCTACCAAAGACAAATGATTGTACAATTTCATACTTTGTGACTTTGCGTTATAGTGTGTGAGAACTGAGGAAGGTCAAAATAATCTGTTCAAATTACACAAAGGACGAACAGAATAGGATATTTATCAAAAGAATGAAAAAAAAACTTGCTATACAGAAAAAAAGAGCATTTATAATGATGTGAGTGAACAACCCCCCACCTCCCCCTTCCCCCTCTCTCTCTCTTACACACACACATTAGGACTATCTATAGCACTATACGTATGTAATTACAGAGGGGCTTAAACAACATTCATTAAGTCTGACATGACCTTTCGACATCCAAAATGCTCTTAAATTAGAACACTTTAAATATCAGTTAAATGCTGCTTCCCCATTGTTGTGTGTTGACTTTTCACCATTATGACAATTAAAAGCAAAGCATCTATTTACTTAATAAATCCAATCTGCTCTTTGTTTTTGTTTGTTTTAAACACTTATTCAAACACACAAACTCTGCTCTAATTTGTCCCAAACTGTTGGCATGCTAATTATCTGATGGGACAATGATTCATTAAAGCTGAGAGAATAACTCTAGATAATATTTTAGCCATGTTTTATCTGTGGGGGCGGTTGATCGAGTAAAGACTGGAGTCAGGACAGAAGCCAGACATCATGTCCTGCCTATTAGCTCCACACTGCCAGGCTCATCTATCTTTATTGGTCATCCATTAGCCTGCATTAAAGGGAGACACGGGATAATAGCAGTAATGATGCTGATGATGGAATTAGACTGCGGGTACACACGTCATCATTGCAGCGTTGCGCCTGGAATCATAAAGAGTTCCCAGTGACAAACGGACAGATATGAAATAAACAACACCTTTCTGTTGCTGATTGGTGTATGAGTGTGTGTGTGTGTGTATGTGCAAGTATGTATGACACACAGAGAGAAAGAGAACGAGATGAGGTTTTGCAATTTAGCTGAAAAATGACTATAGTGCTCGGAGGTGTGTGCATTAACTTTACGGCACATTGACAGCCAATCTGAAGGCAGCACCTGTGCCAGTCTGCAGGATGGACAGATGCTGGTACAGGTGTGTGCGTGATGATGGCTGGCAGAGACGATTGCCAGCCTGAGCAGCAGTATACACACACACACACCATACCCAGCAAAGTAATGATGCCAGGCATTAGACAGCCGGGACAGAGGGATCATTAAGGCAACTTTCTGGAAAGATGCTCTAAGAACAGGAAAGCATTGAGCAAAATGAAGATATGGGTGTTTGGTTCCAATATGACTGATCCAGAGAGGCGTAAACGTCTTTTAGGGAACACGTTACAACAATCAATCACAACTGTTTACAGTCCAGGTTAATGCTGCTATCCTTTTTTTTGTTTTGGAGGCACCTCACCAGTCTTTTCTCTTATTACGCCTCTTAATTAGCTTCGCATGAATTACTAATCAACCATGAAGAAGGCATTCACCAATTTAAAAAGTGATAGCCCATGAAATGAACAGCACAGCCTCACACAAGCACATCAGTTACTAATGCTGAAGGGCCCGAATAAAAGACCTTTGACTGAAACAGAAGCAGAGAAAGGAAGAAAGAAAGAAAGAAGCCCTCACACACATGCACAAACATTTACAGGGGCAAACCTTATTGTGTATGAATCCTTCATTAAGTATTTAGAACGGTATCAGCGCTGGCCCTGCCATCACGCTGTGTATACTCAGTGATCCACCCAGGAGACATTGATCTTCTTCATAAGAAACATAATGACCACCAGAGAAATGCTGATCATATTTCAGCGCCAGTCAATTCAGTTCATTAGGGCCGCTCTACCTCCTGCTGCGGACCTGTATTGATCTCGCCAGTGTCACCAGACTGTTATTCTCTGCTAAGGAAACTCACAAAACTGTCATTTATACAGCGGCAACGGCAATAATGGACTGGAGAGAAGAAACAAGCAAAGGAATACACAAACGAGTGCATATTGGCCCATTTGTGTAAGAGCAGCGTGGACTGTCTGTCTCTGTGCCCTTTCTGCGTCGGCATCAAATGTCAGACACGACACAAGAAATCCTAAAAGTATCAAGGCTGTCCCCGGGTTTCAGAGAGAATTTTTCTAATGCCTCTAATACCTTTTCCACCGTCTCCTCTCCTCTAATCTCCACTTATCTGGCAGCCAGGTGAGCCGCAGCACATGGCTGGTGGGCAGGCTTTGGTCTGTGGGAATACAGCTCATCTTAATGGTATTTCTCCCCCCTTTTCCTTCTCTTCCCTTTGCTTCTCTTACCCTTTCCTCCAGGGCGGCTGTCAGACAGAGACGGAGGCAGCCAGAGAACTTCTCATTGCTGCTGTAGTTGACAGCAGGGAGCCGCTGGGATTGGACAGAAAGACCACAGCCGCCCGTCATGCAGAGGAGCAGCCAGGCTCACAGGTGCACAGCATCTGACAGATAATAGCTGATAAAACCCAGGCCAACCAGTGGCTCGTTTCTCGCTAGGGGATGGGAGGGGAGGGACCCATGGTGGTGGTGGTGGGGTGTGGGGTCAGACATGGGGCGACATGGGCATGTTGAGGGGCAAAGTGTTCTGACAACTAGAGGCCTTTACTTGACCACCAACCAGCCAGAAAGAGACCCCCACCCACACACCCACACAGGAGAAGTCAAGGATAGACAAGGTCACAGATATCAAATCCCTCCACAGAATCATTCCTGCAGCTTACTGTACACTTGGCAGAGGTTAAGATTGATTTGCAGCTTAATACAGAGCGTTGCTGCAGCTGCTGCATCTGAAAAAAGCTCATCAAAAACCCAGGAGTCATCTTATTAGTTTTTATTTTTTGCCATTACTTGCTGCTCTTTTATTACCCTTGTATTAATTTCTGTTGAAAGATCTGTGAGTCTCTAAAGCACAATAAAAATTTGTTTATACCACGCAGCTTTTCCCCTTGTATCCTCATTCCCATTTCATGTTTTTATTCATATCCGCAACGGCTTGTCATCCGAGCGAGCAAATCAAAACTCAAGTGTACAAAATGCAAACATGTTTAAAAGCTTAAGCAGTGCTGACTCAAAACTAGTAAAACACTGTAATACAATCACATCCACTTGCGTCAACTTAATTTTCTGTACACCCTGTCATTTGAACAATGCTTGACTCTGCACAGAGAAGGAATGAAAGAACCTCAAAACCCATATTCCTCAGCCAGGACAGACAAACACTTCCTAGGATTCCTGCTTTCACAGTAAAAAAAAAAAAAAAAAAAAAGTACAGTATGTCACATGTCATCCATCTCCTCTGCCATCCACATGCAGGATGGCAGCTGATGTGACAATAGGAAACACAGTCTACCTCAAATTTACCTCTGTGAAGGAGAAAACAGTCAAGATGAATCTAGCAGTCAGTCGCTGCATGGCTTGAGAAACACAGGCTGACAACAGTCCACCTCTTTTCTCTCTGAGCTGCTGCCACCGAGAGGCGGGTACAGCAGATTTTTAAAGGTGCAAAAATACAGTTTTTTACAATCCTAAAAACCAAATGACCACATCGGTGCATGTTTGACTTGAGGATTGTTGATCCATACCCCTAAATCAGCTTTTTTTTTTCTCCAGGTGCTGATACGTCTATGTCTAAAACTCACTTCCTGTCAATACCCTGTTTTGGTGATTGGTATTTCTTTCCCAGATAAGCCATATGATGTGCAGCGCAGGATACATTAACACTCTGCTAAGCATTTCTGTTGAAAGTCAGCTCCAACCGGCTTGGATTTGTGTGTTGAAATCTATCTGTATCATTCCTTGGTCCCCAACAGAGGTCAGCACAAAGTCACACACTCGCGCACAGGACAGCAGGGTGGCATAATCAGCAGGGGAAAATCCTGCGTTTTAAAAGACTTGGGTTGAAGCGTCTGCTGTGTTGAAGGTTTTGCTGGAGAAAGAGAAGGGGCTGCTGTTTCTACAGCTGAACCTCACAGCTGACCTGCCCGTGAAAGCAGAGCAATTAAAAATAGAATTTCCCTGCGGAAATCAGTAATGTATAAAATGTTTATTTAAACATACAGCACTCGCACACACACCCGCTGGGCATACGTGGTGAACATATAGATCTGACAGAGTGACTGAGGCACAGACTGACAAAAGGTTAATAATGACCTTGACCATGGCAGCGAGGTATCCCCTGGCAACATATTTACACCAGACGGCCTGAAGCTCTCAAGTTAAGACCTAAGTTGGAAAGTTGAGGAGCGAATTAAGAAACAAGGAGTCAATTAAAATTAATCACATAATCAGTTTTTCATCTATAAAGGGACAAGGACACATTTATAAGCTAAATGACTGAATTTATCAGAATATTAAAAAACTAGGGTTTTTATTATCTTTGTGTAATTATTTATACTTTTAGTTTAGTTTTAAATTGTATTAACAAGACAAACAGTGAGGACACCTCCATAATTAAGCAGTTCTTCTTCATCCTGTATCACAATACGTCACTGATCCACTGGTTTGGGTGAGCAGGTCGTTTAGCATGCTTTGAGCTCAGCCAGCCGTCCACAGCAGGACGCACACATTGTGGTCATTGTTGTGGTTTTCAACATGAAAGTAGAAGTCTGGGGTGAATTTTAAAATGCTTAAACATACTTTACAGTTATCACACGTCTATTTTTAGAGGCAAATGTGAGTGAAGCACCTGCACTATTGAGCCCTTCCCACAGACAAGATGTAATTGCTCATAAACTGAATTTTTTTTGCTGCATCAGCAGGTATACGTAGCTCAGTATTAGAATACATTATCAGGTTAGGCCATGTTAGAATCAAAAGATAGTCTGGAAGTTAAAGGAAGGGAAACTTACAGAGAATGATGTTCTATCCATCATGCTGGTGGAAAGTTCAAAGTACCACTGAACCCAAAATCCCCCTAAAATCAAAATGCATTATCTTCATGTTCATGAACACATATCACCCACAATCCAAAACTAAACCAGAACAGCAATCAGTAGACTGCATCCCTGTATTTCAGCCAATATACAAACTAAACTCAGCACTATAAACATGTCTGACTTACATAAAAGCAAAACATTATTTCCTGAGAAACTGACAAAAGTGTCAAATGTCCTGTCTCACATTAAGAAAAGTGATACAACAAAAAGTTCTGATGAATTCAAAATTAAAAAGCAAATAAATTATCCAATGTAAAAACAATACAATTCATTGAAGATGCAGACTATCATCAGTTATCTTGACTTCACAGTTTAATACTTTTAAACTGTAACAATAAACAGCCAAATGGGAAAAAAAAATTCACAGACAGTCAACAAATTTAATTCCAAATGAAATCCAAGTAATGATATCTTCTACTCGCTGAAAAAAACCCACAGACATTTACAGGTGTTATACTGTTTGTCTGCTGTTCATCTGCTGTGAGGTTAACAGTTGAGCTAATCGCCTCAAAACATGTGTTAACCATGTTGTGTTCAAGGATTGAATGACTCCAGCACAGTTATTTATCGTTTGTATTGATCCAAAAAGGATAGCTTCATGCAGATCCCCACACTGTCAAGGTGCTTCAACTGTCAGTCCCCTCACGCTGTCTACAGTATGGAGACATGAATGGGACACCTGAAACCATCATGAGCGTCACAGAACACAAAAACAGCACGGAAGTGAAAAAGGCTTCCCATGAGGAAAATGACGATCCTGTAACTCAGAAAGAAGAATCTCAACAAGAGAATCAGGCCACGAATCATCTCTGAGGTCAGAGGTTAGATTCACAGATAAAAAAAAAAGTGTGGAGGAGAAGTTCACAAAAGAAGTACGGGAAGAGTGCTGGAGGAGAAGGTGAACAAAAGAACTAAGGGAAGAGTGCTGGAGGAGAAGGTGAAACAAAATAAAACAAATAGTATAGAGCAGAAAGCACATTTAAGTCTGTGTGAAGTGAACTCGATGCTCCCTTCCATGAACTGTGAATGTGCAAAACACTCGGTCACTCGTCCATCTTGCTTCCAGATGTCCCCACCTCCCCTCTACCTTTCCCTGATCTCCCCCTATTTCCCATTCCTGTTGCCATGCATATTAGGCTAATTGCAAACTCCAAATTGCCCCTGAATAAATACAAAAAAATGACTTCATTAAAAATTCTGATAAACAAGTTCAATCATATTTCTGCGCGTGTCAGCCTCGCTGAATAAAGACAGACTAGAGCTACAGTACCTGCACTGCAGTTACAGTGGCATGTGACATTGCATATCCTGTTATGAACAATTGAGCAGACAGACAGGTTTCTATATTCACACTGGATCTTTGTGTTAAAGCCTCACTATTAGTCACTGCTATCCATATTTGTAGCAGGTCGTCCATGCGCTCCCATATTTAGCATCTTTTATCGTCTGAAGCAATACGGATGCAATAGGTTGTGAATAAAAAAACACATGTGATACGTGATATAGTGGTTGTTAAGAGAAGCAGTGTCCAGGTTACACACACATACACACACTGAAAAACTCAATCCACCAGCCATAACACAGAGACAGAGTGGCATCAACCTCTATTATCTAGTCCCTATGCTGCTAACACAAAAGGCTCCCTGGAACAAAAATCCAATCAGTCCTCTCTAGGAGGATTTGCTCCACAGCAGTGCTCAGCAACACTGGTGGCTCTGCTGGTGACAAAGAAATAATCTCAGAGCCCACAGCCTGTTCACAGCCTGTTTACTGCCTTCGTCACATCGCCCTTTTAGAAAGAGGACAGAGTCTACGCTTCTTCTGTTGTCATTTACTGTCCTCTGAGTTCAGCACTCTCTCTCCTTTTCTGCATGCAGCAACATGAAACACGTGGCTGACTGTGTGTACAGTGCGTGAAATTACCGTATTTGCCACACAGGGAATATTTACTCTAAGCATTAGTAATATGGGCTTTACTAAAAAAAAAAAAACCTCAGGCATATAGAGGAGAGGCGGGTTTTAAATAATTGTTTGATGACAAATATTTTCAAAATATTTTCAATATTGTGATCCCCCCCCTACACACGCACACACACACACACGCCCACACACCCACCCCCCTTTCAGGCTCCTATCTCTCACAGTCCTCCGTTCTTTGTCTGGTAAATTATCACACCCGTTCTCCATTCATTAGCATGCTGCTTCTTATTTAGCTACGCTACTGAGAAGCCTTCAACAAAATCAACTGGAAAATACTCAATACGAGGCGGCCAGCGCTCCCCTCTCCGTTCCTCCCTTCCATCCTTCATCTCTCTCTTTGTTTGCTTTATGTGTTGTTTTTTTTAACCACATCAAAATGGAAGCATAGTCCCCCATAATGAAGAGGAGTGAGATAAAATATGCAAATTCATAGAGAAAGGATATAATTAGGGCAATAATAGGAAGTGTTGTTTTCACAGCTGCTCATTTACACAAAAGCCTGATAGTATTTTTTTTTTTATAAATAATGTTCTTCTATGTTTTCTCACTGTCTTCTGCATTCACTCCCTCCCTCTCTTAAAGTGCTCCACTAAAAACAAATCTCTGCAGACCTACAGCGTGAAAGCCAGTCAACCTTGCAGTCCCTGAGCCACACCGAAATTTCTATCAGCTCAGGTATGTACTGTACCACAGGCATAGATAGTGAGCAGGAGGTTGCATTCAGGCTGTTTTAGAGCATGTCTTCCCACCTTTCGTGGGTCAGCCCAGGCTATATACTGTAGAAAACACAGTCTCCTGGTCTGAAGGGACTTTTAGTTTAGTTTAGTTTAGTTACCTTTATTTAAACTCGTTTGTGCACTGAGGCAAGCCTCATTTACAGTGCAGACGAGAATTACAAAGCACAACAAACAAAATGCCAAACAGATATACACAATAAAATACAGTAGTAAAGGACAGAACAGAAGACATCAGGGGAACCAATTACAAACGGAAGACAGGGAGTTATCAATAAGTGATTTGAAATGATTGTATGGGATAAATGAGTTTAACTTAAGAGTTAGTTGTAGGTGATTCCAGATGTGAGGGGCATAAGCTGAGAAGGCAGACCTCCCTAGCTCAGTCCGGATTTTGGGAATGTAATTGCAACCAGTTACATCTTTTCTCAGTGTGGAAACTACAAGTCTGAGAGAATGTAAAAGATGAGCTCAAGCTTATGTTAAATGTAAAGAATAGCACAAGAGGTCCAAAAGCAATGCCTTCCTTTCTGTTTGCTGTACATACTGTAGATATATTGCTGCCACTGACCACTTTTATTTGCAGCAATTATAGGAGCCCAGCTTCAGTGTTACGAATTGGAAAAGAAAATGGGATTTAAACCCTTTTCTGTATTTTAAAGGAGCGATAAGGTCATCATTAGCATTTCAGAGACATTCGGTGAGCATGGCTAAAAGGTGCCGGAGACATTAAAACTTTGTTGGCTAGGTCTTTGTTCCTTAACTCTAAGATGTGTGGATAGGAAAAGATGTGAGTAAATGAGTGAGGAAATGAGAGCTTAATGAATGAATGCAGGTTTCTTATGCTCCAACTTAACTCAAAGGGGGACCAGTCCGGCAGATAAAGATCGACTGATTAAAGTCTGCACAGCTGAACAAAAAGGAAATTGGTACACACAAGGGGGTTAACTTTCATTTCTCTGCAAGAGTAAAAAAAAAAAAAGAAAAAGAAAGATTTATGTTCTGACAGAAAATGTGTTTTCTTCAAAGCAACACAGAAATGGTACCAGTACAAAGTTTAAACAATCATCCTGTGTTTCATGAAGAAAGCGTTTCATGGGATTTAGAGGTGGTGGTGGTGGTGGAGGTGGTGGGGGGATCTCTTACTACAACACCACAACGACACTCCATGAGTGCAATCTGCACAACGGCCAAGAGAAATACATCACATTCAAAACAATAGCGTCACCCACAACAAAGACATAAATACATGATATATCACTATATTGTTTGGATGACTGCCCAGACACTTTCATCTGAAGCAATGGAAGCTATTAAATGGCTGAGAGAAAGCCGGGCTGGTGCATTGTGTAAATTAGAGAAAACTCTGTTGACCCCACTTTCACACTGCAGACAATTTAGTTCGAAGTAATCCTCGACTTATTCCGCTGTTTTCTGACATGTTATGTAAATGTTGAGACACTACATGCCGGTACTCGTGGACAAGAAAGTGAAGCTCCTGAGAGTATGAAACTTAGTTCTCCCTGCTCATAAAGGAGAACTAAAAACTGTCCTTTTGCTTTTATTAACAATAAAGGCTTTACCTCTATTACAGTTTTCTTCCCCACAAACTTTACTTTTTATTTCAGTTTATGAAAGCTTGTTCTGGTTGACCATAATAAGTTTGGTGGGCAAACAACAAGGTTGTTGCCCGTGGGCTGGAGTTTTTCTTATTTTTGTAATAACTGGCTAACAATAGCTGAAGCAATTTCCACAGCTGCTTATTTTCCTAATGGCATGTTTGTTTTATTAACTGCTGCTCCTCCTGGCAAGAGGAATTTAAGAAAATGTAAGCACAGTCTTGGAATCCTAATTCCTACTGTAAAATGTGAAATACAGCAGGTGTGAAACTTTTTAAAGCACAGTTTTACTCATGAGTGTATCTAAAGAACAGGAAATCATTTTTGACTAAATCATGGATTTGTTGGACATACTGTCAACACATTGTCAACATTTTAATGCATGGTGAGGGATGTTAGTGCACCGTAAACCCTCAGTTTAATTACAGTACATTACAATTTCACCTTGACCATCACTATGATGAGGCAGTATTACTGCCAGCAGAAATACATTTACAAATTCAGTTTTATAGGCTAAGCCTTTTGATAAACACTATGTATCTGTGTCTAAATAGGTTGTACAGTTTATCTACTTTTGAATAAAACTAAAAAGATTGTAACTTTTTCTTATAGAAAAATATAAATTAAAGTTTGTTGATGTGAACTGATGTTGATCCTGCTTTGATGTCTGTGATTTTGTTTAGAAAAAATGTCCTGACCAGGTTGTTTCCATGGAAACAATGAGAGGAAAATAATTAGAATTTTCAACATGTAGCGGCCATCGGCTCCATACCTCGTAATTTTGTCCACGCTGTTCGTAATCTCGTGCCTTTATTATGTTCAATTTACTTACTTCAATTTCCACAATGTGGAATGAAAGATTCAGACAGTGCTTTTGAATATGAGCAGCTGGCTGTGCAAAAAACCTGACCTCTGACCTCAGAGATATGTTCGGTGATTTTGTCTGGAGAGAGCAAAGCAGGAAACACATAGAATAACTGTAGAAAGAGATTCTCTAATGAATAACATTTCTATTCTGCTCTGACAGAAACAGCAGGGAAATGGAGATACAAAGAGAGAAGTGATAGAGTGAAAAAGAAGAAAGTGCGAGGAGAGATCTGAGAACTGCCTATTATCTCCATGCTGCTTCATTGCTTCAGACACGCACACACATACACGTGCGCTAAAATTGTGTGCACAAGTATACGCACACACTGACACACAACCATCCTCTCAAATCTGCCCAGATCTCATGAATATGATTGACCTTTTTTCCACTGTAATGCTGAGAGCGCATAAAGGGGGAAAGGAGAAACTAAACAGAGGCAAGCAGAGTTAATTTAGAACAACACATTATTGGGTGCTGACTGCAGATATGGAAAAGGACAACCTAATCGATAAGCCAAAAGAATGACAATGGCCTCTCAAATCAATGTCTGCACCCCATTTTCTCACTGTGAAAAGACAAAGCCTTCAGTGCAGGTGTTTTTTGTTCTTCTGTTTGCACCTGTGTGTGCATGTGTGAGTGTGTGTTTGTGTTTGGTGTGTGCATGTGTGTGTGTGTGTGTGTGTACCTGGCTGCTGCTGTGGTGGAACAGTTGCCAGGACTAATCATTATTTAGTTGTGGCGGGGCTGGAAAGGTCAGCAGTCTGAAATGTCAGGCTGTGTTCAACAGGAGCCAGATGCAGCCGTGCGCTGCTCAAGTGTCCAATTAAAGAAGGCCGAGTGAAGTTTGAGTGGGTCTGTGTGTGGGAGTGAGTGTGCGTGTGTGTGTGAAATAAGAAAGCGGAGAATAAAGACCTACTGCGTTTTTTGGGGGGGGCTGTTTCTTCTCTATGTGTAGCATATACATAAATAGATGTATATCAGATCTACAACATGTCATGTGTGTGGGTACATGTGAGAGTGTGAATCATTCTTCAGAGCAGCTAATGAATGCCATTAGCAACAGAGACCAACAGAGCAGCAGGGGCAGAATCCTCATCAAATCTCTCTCTCTCTCTCTGACACGCAGCACGTTATGAAGCCACTTGAGCCTATTAGTTTGTTCACACCCATTGATTTCCCCCCGCTGTCCATGCTATGAAGACGAAACGAAGGAGGGGGGATAATACAACAGAAAAGGGCAGGGGAAACAAGAGGACAAAGGCAATGTGATAAAATAAGATCACTAATAAATAACAGCAGATAACGGGTGTTGCTCAAATGAGCGGAGGAAGAAGTGCCAACAGCGGAGAGAGAGAGAGAGAGAGAGAGAGAGAGGGCGTCGGTTGGGGAGGGCGACGAGGAGAAAGGGAGCGAAGGAGCGGAAACTCCTTTAATCTGCAGGGAGGAGAGAGTGTCCTGCCTGTATTTCGCTATCGGAGTCATTCATCTGAAAGCCTCACCTGCTCTTCATACAGCCATCATAATAACCTTCACCATGTTCAGTGTCTGTGTGCGTGTCCCGCTTGCCTACTGTGAATAGTAATAAGCAGCAGGGCAGAATAAAATATGTCTGCCAAGTTAAGAATATAATGGACTTCCCTTCAAGGCCACACGTAACAACATCCTGAATAATGACCTGCAATAATTTACGCGGCACACCGAGCGAGCGCCATACTGGTCAGAGGGAGGAAACCTTTCAGTGGGAAATAATCGAAAGCTATTTCAGTCGATCTACGGCCGCAGAGCCCCGCAAGGAGGGTAGCTGTACAGTGTCGGTGACTGTAAGCTTATCCAAAGAGTGATGCAAAGTCATAAAAAAAAAGAAGTTTAAAGGGATAGTTCACCCAAAATTCAAATTTCACTCATTATCTACTCACCCTCATGTCGACTAAGAGCTGTGAGAATTTTCAGAGTCCTCCGTTCCTTCTCTGAGTTACGGGGGGTCCACGCAGCAGTATTTGTCCATATAATGGTTGTCAATGGACACCAGGTTTCTTCGTCCAAAAAGACACACCAAAAAACATTCAAATACCTCCATACTGCTCGTCAGTAATGTCCCTCTTGTATTGAAGCCCCCACATGAGAAATTGTTCCGAAAAAAATTAAATAAGTCTATATTTTAAGCTTGTTTGTAACAGAAGCTCCCAGTGTCTCAGTTCACTGCTCTTCCTGTGTCAGTGCAATTCTCACATGATTTGTACTGACCAGCGGAACAATTTCTCATGTCGGGGCTTCAATACAAGAGGGACATTACAGACGAGGAGTATGGAGGTATTTGGATGTTTTTTGGTGTGTCTTTTTGGACAAAGAAACCTGGTGTCCATTGACAACCATTATATGGACAAATACTGCTGCGTGGACCCCCCGTAACTCAGAGAAGGAACGGAGGACTCTGAAAATTCTCACAGCTCTTAGTCGACATGAGGGTGAGTAGATAATGAGTGAAATTTGAATTTTGGGTGAACTATCCCTTTAAGATTAATTCAACAAGGCGTCATAGTTCCAGTCACCAGGACATCGTCATGTACATCTTCCTACAGTAACAAGAGATAAGACCTTCCTCTGTAGTTGTGCTACTTTACCTCACAAGACCACAGAGTGCTCAAGTTTGATGCTGCATACTGTATTGGCTAACCAGGAAAAAAGAATGGACAACATTAAAGTAACCTTGGAGTGGCTTTGCACAACAGTCAGTTCTCTAAAAAAAAAAAATTGTTGTGAGAGATTCCAATTTTTATTTCTTCTCTCAGATTATAATGAAGCTCCGCACAGACCTCCGAAGAGGCAGCCGCTTTAACAAAAGAGAGTTTTTGTGACCGTCCTCTGTGTGTTCATGATTCCAAAACTCAGTGGGACTATTTGTCCAACGTCAAATCTATTCAAATGTCTGAGTTTGCTGAATAAGTTTGAAATTTAACAGCATTTCTTAAGCAACTTTGAGCATCAGGGACAAAGAGCTGTAACAGCACAGCAAGAAGTGTATTCACCCAGACAGGAATGAAGTGTTGATTTGTGAATGAAAGGGTACTGTCAGTCACCCGTATCAACTTGAAGTGTTAAGTCCAGTTCAGCCATACCCTCTATAACTTGGAAAAAGAAAAATGCGGTGGTATAAAAATGTTGAGTCATACAGTACAGTAGAATACCAACATTGTGAAAATCAACAAATCATCTATAAGAGACTGAAGGAGCTCAAGAGTCCAGGAGCAGTATGCAAACAGGCTCTGATGTCAGACTGGTTGCATCAGTTGTTGCATCCACACAAAAAAGATATGATGATATAATCCTTCCCTCCTTTTTCCCCCTCACTTGGGTGTAGAAGGTGTTTGTGTATAATCCTTCTCACCTCCTCTTCCTCCTTCACCTCTCTTTCTCTCTCTGGTTGCTCTCTGTCAAAAAGTGAAGGCCAGGCCAGAGTCTCTGCCTCTGTCTAGGACCTGAGGAACAGCTGCAACGTAAACCTGCTAAATTAACCTGGTCTCCATGAGCCTCACATATGCATTATTCTAATCAAAGCATATTAGATCATCCAGATACTTTAGACATATGGGTTTCTGTATCCTCCATGCCATCCCCATCTGTTTCCCCTCCCCAGTTTTTTTTTTTTTTTTTTTTGCGAATTTCTCCTTGCACTTCATCCCGGTGGATCCCTCGCTCTCACAGCTGCCTCCCTGAGACACTGGAATAAATTTCTAACAGTGCAACTACTTTCTGACACATTTTCACATCCAGTCAAACTTTGAGCACCATATGCGTGCCTGACTACTATATGTTATGAGTCTGAGGTGCATACTGAATACAATTCAAAGTACTCTGTGCAAACTTTACTGCTATTTTACCTCCCATATGCATGCAGAAAACCAAACTGCACGCTACTATTAACTGAGCATCTAAATGGCTGCTTAATAATAACACATAAGAGGGATGCGATATCCCCTCAGTAGAATAAAATACATGATTTTAGTTAGGGTTGATATTGTTGTCATAGTTAACATCACAGTGCAGAGTGGTGTAGATGAGCATCTCAGTGTTGTTCAGATTTATTGCAGAAGATTTGTTAAGTGAATTAATGGGAAAAAAGTATTGAAAACAATATGATCATAACTTCCTGAAGTGATCCTGTGTATCACAAGCAAATAAAACCTCATAAATGAGAATTAAATAAATAATATATAATTTTAAAAAATATTAAAGTTTTGTGACAAAGGATGGTTATTGAGATAATTACCTCACACGTTGGCAAGTGTCTCAACAAGTGCACATGAGCACAAAGTTTCCCATATGCCAGTCAATACCTTGATGTGTAAACTATATGAACATATGTTTTGGGCCCCATGTTTGCCCCTATGACTTCTTTTGACCGCAACTGTTCCATGCTTTCTGACATCACATCACAAGACAACATCCTTTCACACATGCACAAACAGACGACCAGCAACCATCAAACCCATAGTAGTCTTTTGCTCTAGGGTTTTCCACAGCACAATCACCATGTCATCTGCTTTTCCCCACTAGAAGCATTTGTGGGTGTCAGTCAGTCATCAAGTCAAATTAGAAAAGATCGTAGGTAAAATGACACTGAACGGCAGCATCACAGCACAGTTTTTCAGTGAGGGGGTTTTGTAGAGAGGTTGATGTTGTTGTGTGAGAGAAGTCATGATATCTGAGACTTACCGGAGTTTGTGATGGTTAAGAGGTCTAGACGCCGTTGTTGCTGGGAAACAAAAAGAGAAAATAAATGTCATTAAGTACCGGTAATATTACGTCTATTAATCAATCTTACTATCACATATTGGTTTAGTTGGCTCAGTAATGATACAAGTTTTTCACTAGCTTGTTGCTTAAATTCTCATACAGACATGCACCGTGTACAGTAACGACTGACAAACAGCTATAAAAACGACAACAAAACCTTTGCGTTTTATTTATTCTTTGTTTTTCAATTGCAATTTTTTCAGTTTGATGCATCTTCCAAATAACTCAACAATACTGTATTTCTGTTCAGGTTTTATCTTGAAGTGGTCTTACATCAAATTTTCAAAGTGGCTTCCCCAACACACTCTTTTCTCTCGCTCTCACCTTAGATGTGTATGTGTGTGTGTGTGTGTGCGTGTGTCTTCACAGGTTTTTGATGGAGTGTGTTTGAAAGTGTGTGCAATTTTACACTTGATGTCTCCAGCAGCTGAGAGGGAGTCTAGAGGAGGTGCTAGATGGCTACCCCTCTCTTTAACCTGCTGTCTTTCTACAGACACGCCCTCACACACACACACACACACACACACCCACACACACACATACACACACACACACACACACACACTTGACTGTTGAGCACTGCAGTAATCAACACCCCAGCCCTCCTCATCTATCAGTCCCTCAGGAAAGAAGATCTTCACATCCTCAGAAAGGATACAAGGTTTTGAGTATGTGTGTGTGTGCGTTTGTGCGTGTGTCTCTCTCACACACAGTATGGCTGGGTCAAAGTCAAAGCCAGCTTTTAGGACCAGACGTCATTAATATTCAAGCGCCATAGTAACCAGTCGTTGAGAGGTATAAGCAAAGTGACTCTCAACATACTTGGAGTCCTTTTCCACCAACCTACAGAGCTGCTTCAAGTGGAGCTCTCTAATAGGCACTAAACACTTCTCTTCGTATTTAGCAGATGCTCTTACACAGAGAGACTTCTAATACACAACATGAGTGGAGGGAGTCCACCAGGTGCAGAGGTACAACAACTTTTGCAGTAAATTCACAGACGCTGTTGTGTTGTCACCATAGCACTGCAGTGGGAAACTTAAGAATGTTGCATTATGAGTCACTGCTGATAATTATTATGTCATCCGCAAGTAATATCATGTGAGTCAAGTGTTTAGGATGAAGATAAAGCATTAGTGATTTATTTTATTTCCATGCATCTGATGGCTTTGGGAGAGACAAGTGGTCAAGGGGCGCAGGAGGTTAAGGAGGCGCCCCATGTGTTGAGGCTAAAGTCCTTGCTGCAGGCGGCCCCCGTTTAAAGGGATAGTTCACCCAAAATTCAAATTTCTGGGAGAATTTTCACCAGGTTTCTTTGTCCAAAAAGGCACATCAAAAAACATTCAAATACCTCCACACTGATCATCTGTAATGTCACTCTTGTATTGAAGCCCCGACATGAGAAATTGTTGCACTGACACAGGAAGAGCAGTGAACCAAGACACTGGGAGCTTCCGCTACAAACAAGCTTAAAATATAGACTTATTTAATTTTTTTCAGAACAATTTCTCATGTCAGGGCTTCAATACAAGAGGGACATTACAGATGAGCAGTATGGAGGTATTTGAATGTTTTTTGGTGTGTCTTTTTGGACAAAGCTCTTAGTCGACATGAGGGTGAGTAGATAATGAGTGAAATACGAATTTTGGGTGAACTATCCCTTTAAATCCTGCATCGGGCGACCCTTTCCTGCATGCCATTCCCCTCTCTCTGCCTCCCTATTTTCTGTCTCTCTCAACGGTACTATCAAATAAAGACACGAAAAGAAAAAAAACTTTAAAAAAGAAAGAGAGAGAGAAAGTGATCAAAACCTAGAGGTAGGAGATGGTTAAACTTAACACCTTGGATGTTGGAAAGTCAACAGGGAGGAAGAGGAGAAGAGAACCAGCATAAAGCCCATGTTATACGAGCACAATGATTTGCTATATGTACAGTATGTAATGTTAATTTAAACATTTTTTAACAGGTATTAAAATGTATTTGTAAATGTGGGCATTTTCACAGATGGACAAAAAGCTTCTACAGTATGGAGGAAATTATAGCTGAGAAATATGTGGGAGTGGTGCAAACTCTGAATGTTGAGAGGGTGTCATGAGAGCCTTTATGGAGAGCTGAGATTTCAGTCAAGCACGGATGAGAGTGAAAGTGAAATGTTTGAGTTTGGACTGAAGGGAGAAGGTCATCAAAGCACAGGGAGCCCAGAAAAAGAAAAGTTGTCTCAGGAGAAAGATGCTCCACGAGCAGCATGCAAGAATGTGTGAGGTCGAAGTCAAAGGTGTTTTTAAAGTAGGTTTATTTACTCGTTTAGCCTTGGGTAAAGTGGTGTTTTTTTTTAAATCATATTGTCAAGATGTTCTCAAGCACTGTGAGAGTGTAGGTTATCTGGGATTATATATACCCAGTGCATTGTCTATGGATGCTGGAGTGGATGACCATGTAAGCAGTAGAGGTCACTGTGACAACATGAGACACAAACAAGCTGCGATTATACACTCTGCTATTACACACACACAGGCACACACTCGCATAGATTTACACGCACACACACTCCATACCCCCCCCTCCCCACACACACACACTGTTTCTACCACCTGTGGACACTGCTGACTCTCCACAGTCAGTCAGATATGGAGCCACAGCAGGAATCACTAACAACAGAGAAACATTTACACCTCTAGTTCTTCTCACTGTCGCTGGGAGATGGGGTTGGGGCCTGGATAAGAACAGCTAGAGCTCCACCAACCACACCCTTTAGTGAAATAGAAAATATAATATCATAGCATGTTTATTTTTAAAAAACACTACATTAAGATTTCTTTAGCGAATCCTTCTACAGTGTATCTGATATATCACCTATATGATTGTTCACTCGATGTCATTATGTGGTTAAATATCTCCTGTTAATCTCTTTTTCTCATTTTGTTTTTTAATGTTCCTCGTTTTTGTCTGTTACTGCAGTGAAATGGACATGCAAAAAAAAAAAAAATTCTCCATATTATATATAAATAATCAATTAAATCATATTTATTATTAATGAAGATGAATGCAAATCTGCTGTCTAAACTTTCCTGCACTGATAGTCTGTAGAGGCTGGTTAGATTATGTTGTGTAAGACTGTGTAGCACCCTCTATTGGCTCTCCACATTTATGCAAGTGGAACTATACTAGACTGAATACTAATACATAATTTGAAACTCACATGATTTCTCATTTCAGGTTATGATATGAATATGAATAACTGCAGATGTATGGGATGAGGAAAACACATTCATATGCATATACAGTAACACACCACGGGGCAGGTAACTTCTGAACCTGATGGCATTTTAAAAATCTAACTATATATCCCTATTCTCTAAATCCTCATTTCATTTTTATATATGCACACCGATGCACACATGCAAACACTCACTCAATCTGCAACCAGCAGATGAGAAGTGTGAGTGCTGTTGAGTCTGCCAGTACTTATACACAGATAATGAATCTGTAGTAGAGAATTACAACACGCTACCAGTGCTCTCTCTTCCTGCTGCTTTTGTTAGTCCTTAACATGGATAAGGCGCTTAGTGTTCTTTAGGAGGGAGAGCGAGACAGACAGACACACAAAGAGGGAGAGAGGGGGGGATCTGACACAGAGAGAATTACATTAGCAAAAGCATTTCAGGGCAGAAAATAGGATTGAATTAATCTTCATCAAACATAGCCAAGAGCTGAGGGATCACACCCTGGTTGAAGCCAGCCCAGCTACAGTGAGAGTGGCAGGCCACTGCCCTCTCACTGCCATAATGACAAACACACAACAGCTTAAACCAAGTGCAGTGAGTATTTGTTACTAATTGATTGACTGATTTCACCCTTCTTAATTCTACTGTGTACAGTATACTGTACTCACTACCTGCCTGCTGCCATTCATTGCAAAGGAAATTGCTGTTGATATCTGAATGCCAGAAACATTTTTATTGACAGCTTAACAGATAATAATTGGCCTGACCTGGTAGAGTGGGTTACACATGGGTTACACAAAAAAATCCCAGGAAGGTTAAGTCATTATTTGCACAAAAAAAAAAAAAAACCTGGCACAAGTCCACAGCTGTTTACCACAGGTGAATCTGAACTGGACCTGCCAGTTAAAGTGTTATTAGGTCAGAAAACAAGGAAGCAGTTGGGAGCCAGAGGTGATGGCCACTCCAGCTGTCACGGTAGTCGGGCGAGCCAGCGCGGACTCTGGGGCGCCGTGGCAGGAAGCACAGTAAACAATAGTGATATAGTTCATGGGGCCGGAGTCCCAAATTATCTTAAAATAGCTACAGTGTTATATGAGAACATACAGTAATGAAGTTTTATTTTTCTGTGAAACCTGACCGGGAAGCCTTTACTTCAGTGGATGTTTCATGAGTGCACGTCACACTACAGATATTTACCTCAAAAAGTGCAAAGATGCAATTTAACAAAGGCTTCAGACCAATGTAAATCTGTATTTGGACAAAAGACAAACTGCTTAGTTTCTTTATGAATGCTCTTATCAGATTTTCTTGTATCAGGTTATATTAGTCCCGCTTAAATATTCTATATTATTTTCTAAATTGAATAAAGGGTATTATAATATTTATATGACTGCCACCTCCCTAAAGAAATCTATAACATTTTAATCACTATAAATATGATCATTAACAGAGCCAATCAACAGACCAGATAGCAGACTGTGCCTCCGTCAAATGGAGTGACAGCAGTGGAAAAACCATTAATGTACTAAACCCCCTACTTTATGACTAAATTAAATATTCATGCACAATCTACCCAAAACCCATTTGCCAACATTTCCTCCAGAATTTACTTTTCATATTTGCTGATAGTTATCACACAGAAAAGAGAAAGTAGAAGGAGAGAAGGGCAGAGAGGAGGCGAGGAGGAGGGCGGGGGGGAGTAACTAAAATCCCAACCATCATTTTGTAGCTCATTTCAAATTAATTTAAAGTCAATATGGCTAAATTACACTGCCACAGCCACCATCGAATGCAGCTTCCATTTTTTAAGAAAGAATTTGATATAGCTGTGGATGAGAATATCATTAAAGTGAACCTCCATTAACAGGGGAATATTATATTGTGTGGGAAGCTTTATTTCCAGAAAATGCACTATTAGTTTCATTATGCTTATTTTTATTGTCACTATCAAGTTATTATATTCATCACATTGACACACTATCACCATAATATACTCTAAATATAAATACATGGAATCCAACAATAAAAGTTTGCCATTATGAGTCCTTAACAAGTTAATACCTGAAATAACTAGTTTTTCATTGACATGTAGATGCAACAACTGTAACATTAGCACATTTTGTGTTTCTGGTCATTTGTTCAAAATCCACTGCACGTTTAGCCATGTTTTTGGGCCTCTCAAGGGAAATGGGTGCCTTTTGAGCCGCTAAATGTTCCATTATGTTCAAAAGCTAATAGCTACCTATGACTTGGTGTGGTGAACAATTGGCTTTTTAGAGTTTTTGTGCTGTAACATGGCAAACCAACACATAAGAGTAGTCAGATCCAATCAGAAAAGTTTCTTACACCAGGAAACCACAATAAAGAACTAATAGATGTTTAAACACTCCCCAGAGTTGAGTGAGACTGACAAACAAACAAAAAAAAGGTTCTCGTTATTTGCACAAAAAACTTATTACCAGAATTTGTGTAAAAGGTTTGAGTGAACTAACAATAGACTAATCACAGACCGGATGAATCCTTGACCAGTATGCAGCCATGATGATAAATGGCCAAGCTGTTTTGTGCGTAAAACCTATAGTGTTACACCTGCCACTGGTACACTCTTATTGCTCATAGCGGGTGTTTGGAAGTGACCCATATGGTAGATTAAGATTTGTGCTTGAGGGAACTGCGGAGTCAGGTGGTAATTTTCATTGAGTTCATCACTATAAATGACCCCTTTAATGTAAAAGTCATCATGTGATCGATTGTTAATATAACAATAATGATAATATCCCCCATTACTTAATATATGCAATGTGCATGTTGGCTAACTGGCCTTTTGTCTAAAGGCAATGTTGACATTGCAGCTTGCTAAGTGCATTAATTATTGCTGTGTTCTGTGATCCCGGTTTTATGCTGCTGTTGTGCTGATGAGGTCAGATGCAGGAAACAGGCATCTGCAGCCGGTCCCACAGCAAGTCCCCTGTGACCCATAAACACACACACATACATACACCTCTTATCATATACTCATGGTAAGGGCAAGGGTCAGCGGTTGATGGGGCTGTAAGTGAGAAAATGGGTTGTCGACAACCTGACTCATCTTCCATCTTGCTCTGGTCCTCTAGAGCTCATCCTTGCTGTCTACCTCATCTGGAAAAAACAGCCCCATCACCTCATCTGAGTCACTACTTTTACTCCTCTGTAAGCTCACACAGCTAAACCCCACCCCACCACCACGTGTACACACACACACACACTGCTTGGACTGATCTGTAGCACTCCAGAGGTAAAAGGGGAACCAGCTTTATTTGCCCATCTTTGTGTCTCGCTGCATCTTAGTCATCGTCCCTTGGTAACAAAGAGGGGAGATGAGGTAAGAATGAGCTAATGGGGATGAGCCTTTTAAGACATGTTTGGGTGTGGCTGTCTGGATCACTGCATTTACTGTAGGAACATCATAATATAAGACGATTACAGGTGTTAGAATTTAGACTTCCAAAAACTGCAAAATGTATTATTTACAGCTTGATAAGTTTTCACATGAATACACAGATTTTAGTTTACATGTAAAAAAAAATAGTACAAAAAAGTCTGGGTGTTAATTCCAAAATAAATGTTGCAATGTTGTTGTTTTTTTTTAACTAAAAGTAGAACACAAGTTCTGCAGGCATATGGCTTGATAGTTCAAAATACGACTTGCATGACAGTGTTAGGTAATGTGTGTTGCTGCGATGAGGAGGGAGAAGACGGAGCAGGGGGGGATAGAGAGCAGGGCTTTGTTGCGTGACCAAGAGCCCTTAGTTAAAAATACAACAAACCAAATAAAAGATTTATTCCTTCTGAGAGCGGAGAGCAGCTTCGTCCTGAGCGATGGGAGAGGACAGCCGGGGCCACCTGCACAGGACGCACAGTACTCCCCGCTGCTGCCGTTATTGCACACCCTCTGACACAGTGGACTGCAGTAATCTGATAACATGCACAACAGCAGGCATGAACAGATACATGTAGCGTATGCTGACACATGAATATGCATGCATGCAGTCACATGCACACACACACGTAGCGTATGCATATGGTCATATCGACACGCACACACAGTCATTTCACGCCACGCCACCGCCTTATCTCAAAGCTGTTAAAAATCATGATTCAATTCCATCTTGATTTCATTAAATATTCATAAAGACCAATTAAAAGAGCAGCTAGCTGGCAGTGAGGTTTCCCTTTCCTCCATCTTTCTGTCACAGGCAGTCAGGCAGGTCACCAGCTTTTTGAACAACGACCCCATGGGTCTAGGCTGTATGACCACGGTGCTCCTCTTGTCTCTTTGCAAAAGCTCAGACTTTTACTTTGAAAGCAATAACTTGGTGCAGCTGCCTAATACAGTAACAGCCTAGCACAATGCTGTCAACCAAGGAATAACAAAATGTTCCCTTACTCCATAGACAGCGACCATAGGTGTGTCTTAAAGATATCTTACGATCAAGATGTCGTGTTTTTGTGTACATATATTTTTTACACATATTTTACTACAGTCTCTTCTTTATCTTCGTAAAATATAGCAGTTATTGCATTTTTGTATTTGTGCTCATTTAACAATCCTTATTCTTCTGTTATTTGCACACAATTCATATTCCACACACACAAGTCAAATTCCTTATAAGAGTAATAACTATTTGGCATTGATTCATTCTGATTCAGATTCAAACCTGAACAAGGTACAAATGTGCTACTAAGCAGTAAGATCACTGCAATGTGTAGGGATAACACTAAATAGTTATTATATTTAAAGGGATATAAATTCAAATTTCACTCATTATCTACTCACCCTCATGTCGACTAAGAGCTGTGAGAATTTTCAGAGTCCTCCGTTCCTTCTCTGAGTTACTGAGTTCTCCAAGTTAGATAATGGTTGTCAATGGACACCAGGTTTGTTTGTCCAAAAAGACATACCAAAAAACTTCCAAATACCTCCATACTACTCATCTGTAATGTCCCTCTTGTATTGAAGCTCCGACATGAGAAATTGTTCCAAAAAATATTAAATAAGTCTATATTTTAAGCTTGTTTGTAACGGAAGCTCCCAGTGTCTTGGTTCACTGCTCTCCCTGTGTCAGTGCAAATCTCTCGTGATTTGTTCTGACCGGCGGAACAATTTCTCATGTCGGGGCTTCAATACAACAGGGACATTACAGACGAGGAGTGTGGAGGTATTTGAATGTTTTTTGGTATGTCTTTTTGGACAAAGAAAGTTGGTGTCCATTGACAACCATTATATGGACAAATACTGTTGTGTGGACCCCCCGTAACTCAGAGAATGAACGGAGGACTCTGAAAATTCTCCCAGCTCTTAGTCAATGTGAGGGTGAGTAGATAATGAGTGAAATTTGAATTTTGGGTGAACTATCCCTTTAAAATTTGTTTCACCATGAGAATGTTTATTTTTCTCAGGACAGCTGCATTTGCATGAGATTGGTTTACTTTATTAATCCCTGTGAAGGGAAATTGATTGTCACTCTGTACTGTACGTACAACATCCAACACACAATACTACAACATGACAAGCATTGACAACTCAGGCAGCACTTTAGTGCAATGCAATGCATTACTTAAAGCAGATATCAGCGGCACGGCCGTTTCGGCGAATGCTGCGTTCAAGGCAGGCTTTTGAAACCGTAAGTTACAGCTTCAAGTCACAACTACGACTTTGTAGCGTTCCAGGTCGTGTTTTTACCGTCCTGTTGCCTGTGAAAGTGCACTATAACGGCCACTCGTAACCGTGAACTCGTACCAGATCGAACTTGACTTCACAGGAAGGAAAAACACAAGTTAGTTTCCTTGAACGCACCATGAGTTCGCAGGCCCTCGTCAGGCATCTATTGGTCCACACATTCACGCGCACCCCTTGGCTGCACACACAGCCCTTCATGCCGTTCTCTCTCCTCATTGGATAACACTTGTATCCCACGAGAAAAATTTTCTCCTCGGGTTGCAGCAGAGCAGAGTGACGGAGAGACTCGTGTTACGGCTGAAACACTCATGTAAGTGATTGCTGACGGAAAATAGGACTATTTAGGACTTATATTAACAAAAACATTCCACTGATATCTGCTTTAATGACTCAATATGACTGAGATAACGGAGTAAGATACTTTAGCCACTCTGTGTTTCTGCTGTAGAATATACTAGTGGTGGAGGCATTGATCACCTGGCATCAGTCATTGGGACAGTTTGTGGTTTCGACTGTAACTGTGACTGTTATCATTCATATTGCACATTGTCATGTCTCTTGTTCATTATATCTGTCGGAGATTAAAAAAAAAAAAAAGAAAAAAAAAGAGTGTGTGTCTGTGTCCGGCTGTGAGAGTGTGTGTGCATGCATACACATACGGGTAACCTAAGAGTCCCTGCTGAGCCAAGAGTTTCCTCTGTGACCTGGCAAAGAATCAATGACAGCATCTTGACACTGGGGACCAATCAATGACTTGAGGACACTGATAGCATACTTGATACCTCAACACACAATTTCTCCCTTACACACTCACACAGAAGGACTCGGTCCTAACATCATTTCCCTGTTGGGCTGTGATTGACCCCTGCCTGATGGAGTGCAGGTGCAGTCTCCTGGTATTTACCAGAGAACGCTGAATCAATGCCCAGTGGCAGGCACACAGTCAGGACAACCCTGCAGCAGAGATCAAGCCTCGGCTGCGCCCGTGTTCCTGGGTCCGATTACTGGGCAAGAACATTACTCTGAGAAAACACATCATACGCCGCATATCTGTTTTCTGGACTAGAAAACTTTATATAGCAGCTTTTTTTTTTTAGGATTGTTCTTATTCCCTAAAGCGGCTACTGTGAAGTTAATGTGGAAAAAAAAAAGTAATTCACATCATATTATGTCTCCCAGTGTGTCCTTCATCAACAAGTCTAACAGAGAAGCCTTTCCATTATATTACAGTGTGTAGTTTCTCCTGCTGTATGTTACTTTTTCTTATCTTTAGTAAACACTTCAATGCCATAGTACGCTGGAAAAATCCACCTTGGTGTTATAGTCTTATATTTCTATCATTTTCTGTTAGGGGTCTTAAATTTACTGTGAGAGATGGAAAATGAAACTGTGATTCTTCCATATGGGACTTGGAGCTCCTTCCAGAGATGTCAACAAACTTTTTACAAGGTTTTTGTGACTGAAACTGAAACTCATGCTGCCACACAACTGAACTTGAATACTGACTTGTCGATCTCCCTGTCCACAGACCGACCCTACTGAAGTATCAATTGACAAGTTGTAAGGCTGAAAAGTTCACCCATCTCTCCTTGGGGGCCTAATTGGAGCTGAAGGTCAGGAGACGTGTATGTTCCTATTGGTTTATTGCCTTTATGGATCTAGTGTATGTGGTGAATGTGTATGTGTGCAGGCCGTGGAACAATACTCCCCTCTCTCATGCTGCCTTTTTCCATTTCAAAACCTGTTATTTTTTATTTTTTTTATGATATCCCCCAAAACAAATTCAAATGTCTGTTATCTTCAAGTAACCAGACAGTGGGAGACATATTAGAAAAGAAATGAAACAAAATGTTGTGTGACTAAAGCGTTTTCTCCAGCAGAACTTTTCCATTTAGCCGAGTTCAATCAGGTATCGAAATGGAGTGCTGAATAGTTCTTTAAAGCTGAAGCAGGCTGGACTGCTGTGCTACTGGTAATTAAGCGGGACAATAATTAGCCGCTACTGGAGGAGAGAGAAAGGGAGGGTAAAAAAGAGTTTGAGGGATGCACTGAAACACAAATACAAGCAAAGGGGGAAAAAAAACAAAAACATACAATTAAACTGCAAGATGCAAGAGATGTGTGCGTCCCTTCCCCCATGTCAAAACAACCAACACCCTCTCCAGATGTTGATGTGTGGACCAGATGGATGCACTGTTTGGTGTCTGCTAACTTCTAATCACAGTTTAGAATGAGAGTGGGACTGGAGAAGAAACAGGGCGGAGGATGAGCAGGGAGACAAAGTGGGAAAGGAAATGACAAAATCCAAAGTAGATGGAGAATGCTGGATGGCGGCTCACTTGAAGAGGACTAACCCCTCAAGAGGAAACTGTGCCTGGCCTGCACAGTGTGTGAAGAGAGTGAGAGAAAGTTATGCTGTACAGTATGTCGCCTTCTCTCTGTCAGGAAAGGGTCGGTTTGCTGCCAATGCTGTGGGACTTGGAACCTAAAAATCAATTTAACATCGGAGCTAAACAAAGCTGCATTGACCATCACAGGTACCTGGCTTATGGCCAGTTCCATTAGCCTTGTGAGTTTGTGTGTGTGTTTACAAAACGGGGCCGGTCATGGGGTTGAGTAGCGCCGTTGCGGAGCATGTCTGGTCCACTTGTGTATAACCTGTCTGTGTGGACATTGAGCAAGACAGGGATAGCAGGCAGCCAGAATGAGATCTAATATACAGTACATACTGTAGCATTGCCTTTTCTGCTGATTGCTGGGAATCTTGAGGCTGGTGTGTTTCCCAAGGCAGCCAAACACATCGAGCTATCAGGTTCATTCAAACAAGAAAAGCAGGCAGGCAGGCGCAATGAAGACAGGTAGAACTCAAAAAGAGGAAAAGACACACAATAAAAGCAGCAGATTCAAAGGTTGAGAATGCTAGAAGAAGAAGGCTGATAAAATGAGCAGTTGTATCGATAAAATAAGATCCTATCACATTCACTAAGTTTACAAGAGTAGAAGGGAATTGTCTAATGCGATGAACTCACTTGACTGTTGAGGTAAGAGTTAGGTCAGGTCAATGATATCATGTTTTCATCCTCAACTCTCTACATGCTGAGAAAAAATGTGTTTTCATCTTTTTACCACTAACTTATTTACTGGGTTGAGATCATGCTGGGTCCAAACTAAATATAGACATCTCTCTACTGCCTAAGGCATTCCCAAGCTAGATGGGATAAGTTAACCTTTCCACCTACTGTGTCTGCCCCGAGGTCTCTTTCAAGTTGGATGTACCCGGATAACTGAGGCCTCTGAAGGATATCCTGATCAGGTAAGTAAACTATCTGCAAAACTCCATCTGAACATCTCTCACCCTGTCCTAACACTATGTGGGTTCAATGGTAAAGGAAACCTACTTTATGTTCTGGTCTTTGTTTCCATATCTTATTCAGAACTTGTGTTGGAAAACTAGCGTGACTGGATAACTGGACTTGAAGATGCTGGCCACCGCTCTAGCTGCCTCCCACTTAGCTTCTCAAGTTCTCACTAGGAATAATTCCCTAATCAAGCCAGCAGGACAACTGCTGAGTTCATTTATAAAGAGCGGGCAAGCAGTATTTTGGGCAATGAACTCAACACTTTCAACTCTTTGGCTGCACATTGAGAGTGTGTGGCTCACTTTTCAGTGACTAGGACAGGATCCATGTTGCTCTCCCAAAACAGGATATTTAAATTCTGGCAATGATCTTTGGGATTTCTGGGGAAACTGAGCAGGATGATAACTGGATAAGTGAAGCACATCTTCTAATCCACCTCTCTCTTTTTTTGGTATTTTATAAAAAAAGAAACAGTGTACCCCAACCTGTGCACTAAAGGGAAGAAAGAAGACAGGTGCTTTCAGTATTTCAGCCAGACCTCGTACAGTAGGTGCACAGGCACTGTCGAGCTTTGTAACCACCTCAGTTACTGTACCTCATATAACTATGTGAATGTTTTTTGTTTTTTTTCACCTATTCCTCTGTAAGGGCGTGTCAGTTGGCCATCCACACCGTATGGTAGCTCCCTGTCTGTGGGCTTACCACCTGCATGGTTTAAAGGTTTGAGGTGTTGCTTGTCTGACAGAGGGAGTGATGTTTTTTCACAATATAACAATTTATTGTGGCATTAATATGCGGTTCATTTTCTGTGAAAAGCTGTTTAGTGAGGCCTTCCTGTGGCAAAAGCTGCACCACCACTAACCTTGCCCCTCCCCACCTCCACCTAACCATGCCTATAGTTTCCTCTGCCTCGCGCTTGCAGATCTTACACCGCCCCGGCACCTCAGTCAAGGTCTCCCCTCCTCTCAGGAGTCTCTTTTCCTCTCCTGAGATAAAACAAACAAGAAAACAGTCGTTTGACGCATCTGTAATCACCTTAGCTATATCCGCTGGAACTGAGGGCTTTTAATTTGCCTTGCTTTTAATTTGTTTTCACAGCAGTTTCAAGCAAATTGAATTTGTTAATTAAAGCAGCAAAATGAAATGCTGAGCATTATTGACGAGATGCTAATTGGGTTAGTGTGAAAATTGGAAGAGGGGATGAAGTGGTGTGGGTGGGGGCTAACGAGAGGGTTGGGGGGGGGAGCAGGGCATTTTGGGGTATCAATAGTGAGGACAAATCACATTAGAGAACAGCACAAGAAAGGCTACATGCCAAGTGGCCCCACAGCAGCTCCATTATGATCTGTGTGTGCACGAGTGTGTGTCTGTGAGTGAGTGAGTGAGTGAGTCAGTGCGTGTGTGCGTGTGTGTGTACACAATGCATCTCCCCAGGCCTTTTTTGGCAGTCGTACACGAGCACAGACAGACAGCTGTACTTCCTCCTGATTGCCTTCCAACACAAATAAACATAACCCTCCGTATACATACATGCATGCAGACAGAAAGACACGGACACAGAGTAACATATGTCGGATTCATTAACAGAGCTTTATGGCAGCGATACATGTATACACATTAAATGGAGCATTGTGAGGTGTAGTTGTTAAAGTGTTACAAATGTGCTCGTGAAACTTTGCTCACCAAAGATGCTAGACAATCTCTGTGCTGTGTGGTGCAGGCTCAAAAAGAGGCTGGCGCAGCAGTTAAGTGAAAAAATATCTTATTATCAATTGTACTTAGGGCAGGCTTCAATAATGGCAAATCAAATCAGCTGCACTCCCCCTTAAAAGCTGAAAGCTCCCATACATGATGTACATAATGGGATGGAAAGAGAGTCCAGTCTGACTTATCCTAAGAGGAGGCTGATGGATTTGTCTGGGAGATGCAGAGTTCAGAAGTACAAATATACTACAGCATGACAAGTACAATGTAAATAAACGGCAATCCAAACAGGCTGTCGGGGCCAGATGATGTTTGTCTTTGAGGAGAATCAATATTCCCGTCACCTTACTTTTACCACAACACTATATGAGAGACATGTTGTCACAACTACCTAATAACACAATCAAAGTGTTGTATTTAATTAGTCACATTTAGAAAGTGGGAGAAAAGTAATAGTCTGTGAAAGCTGTTGATAGGATTGCATAAGGAGCCTCCTTGACAAACAATGACACCCTTTTGTCTGGTTCCTTTTGAAACACAGCTATTTTCCTGTTAGGTTTTTAGCATATCAGCCGTGTGGTAATGTGGTTAGTCGGCCTTGCTTAGCAGCACAGTTTGTTATTTTCACTTTGTGGAGTGCTTGTTTGGCAGTGACATCATTATAAATACTTATTCCATAACCCATCTGGTCTTTGTACTTAAGTATGCCTCAAGCTTTGTGATACTGCTGCGAGTAAACAAAAAAATGCTTCATAAAAACTTCATAAAGAAGGAATCACAACATTATTATAGTTCTTTGTGTAAGGATGCTGAATGTGGACTGTTGGGAATCTAGCCCTGAAGAAGTTCTGTGAAATATAGAGTGGGTGAACTCCTCTTTTTTTTGTTTTAATGAGTCTTTTAAGTACTTTATTTGCCCTGTTAGAATTTCTAAACTTTATTTGCAAGTGCCATTAAAATAAAGTCATTAACATCATTAAATGATTGGACATCATTTCGTTTCCTTGCACATGTGAATGCAATAGATTACACTTGCACTGAACATGTGGTAAAAAGACTTTGTACAAGTGAGGGAAACTATGAACCTCCCCCACCCCCCCACCCCCCCTGCCTAACAGTCTAGTATTAAACATCACTCCTTAACCAGCTCATTGACCCCTCAGAGCACTGCTGAGCTGTTCAGTGCTAAGATCACTCGGTCTCCCTCCGGGCACGTTGGCCCAATGCACTACTAATGAGAAGAATTCACTCATTTGGCTTGAGATCCACAGGGGTGAAGGACAGAGGCTGGGAAGAAGAAAGTAATGGAGGGAGAAAAGGACAGAAACTGAATGAGAAAAGGCAAAAAAGAAAAAAAAGACATTAAGAAAAAGATGGAGGCACAATACGAGAGGAGTGTTGTCAGGAACTAAAGAAGGAGAGGAAGGAAAAAGAAGGGAGAGAGGACTGGGTAGAGGAGAAGCGCGCTGGGTGAGACGCTCAGCAGCGGCTGAATTAGGGAGGTGATTATAGCTCTAATTACAGGCTGAGCCGCTTCATTGATAAGGTCCCGGCCCACACCTGACAACCTGCACTGCCCTGTTCTCCGTAATGTTGGAAATACTCAAATGCACACACATACAAAAAAATGTGGGAGCAGGGAAAATACAGAACGGCATCCATAAAAGTTGTTGTACAAACCGTGTTTAATCAACACACAGCTACAGCTTCACTTAATACATAAAATACAAGAGGCATATTTTACATATAAACAAAGAGAAAACTATATGTGCAACGCTATTTCCTCTTCCGTTCCAGAGATTTCCTGCTTAAATCGTGCAGGTTCAGTAATTTGTTATTAGATTAACTGTGGGGTTCACAGACGACAGTGTTTCCATTTGCAAAGGGACAGCATATGCATTGTGATTATGAGGTGTGAATTAAATCTGAATAGAGTCTAGACAGAAAATGCAAGCTGCAAAGTTTTTCGTGTGTTGTGTCACTGACACCACCAATTCTGTCTGACTCTCCACTGCTGCTCATTAACACAGTAAAGTGTTGTGTGGTGGTTTTTGTGTTGATATGTATCATTTGTTTTGTTTTTTTAAAGGCGATTGATTTCATACAATTCAGTTAAGCTTTTCCTGAGGTTACAGCTGCGCCCTTGACCAGGGTGGTCCGGGACAAACAGGCTGAATGTACCGTAAACCATTTCTACAAGTTCTGTATTTTTATCAATTCTACCACATAATACCCCATTTGGAGAGGGTGAATTTGAATGCTATTCATGGTCCCTATTACCAAATGTCCTCATCTAAGAGAGTGCACTCAGCAATACGAATAAACCTGAAAGGGATTGAATTGTTGGGCGCCACTGTATTTTAGGCTGCCAGTAAATATATCTGTCTTGTTCATAACAATTTGCGGCTCTATGTTTTGTAATCATAAAAAGGATAAGTTTGGGGGGAGATATGAGAGCTGTTCTTTTTAGAGTGCCGAGTACAGCAGGCACCATCTGTGTGGCGCACACAGCTGCCTCATCAGAATACCTAATATTCCAATGGAGGGACTCTAAGTACCTGGCAAACCCAAGTAGGTAGATAACAACGAGCCTATTAAATAACAGACAAAGTGGACTGTGAAGGTAGGGGTGGGGGGATGTGGGAGCGTGTGGTGGGAATTAGTCTTTTAGCTCCACATACACTCGTAGATGAGATAGCCCCAAGTTCTAATTAAAATTCTCATTCCCATCTAAGGTGGTAATTTTGATCTGAGGAGGAGTGGAAAGTTTGATGTCTTGCAAACAGCCTGCTCCTTGTTCCTCCCTCCCTCCCTCCCTCCATCCCTCCATCTCTCCCTCTCTCTCCCTTTCTTTTGTCAATCTTGATCAAAATCAATGTTATCTGCCCAACCCAGTAACTCTTCTATTGCCCTTGCTTGCCCTCAATGTCATGTTGGAGCCACTTAATTAAAAAGAAAATCTCTGCTACAGAATAATATAGATGCGCAACCTGAAAACATATGATATGCTGAGACACACACACACAGATACAGTTTACAGTATACTATATGGCAGTCAGTCAGATAAGGATTTTCCTTCAAGCTTACGTTTCATCCACTTAAAAAGAGTAATATTCTGACTGCAGACCCACCGCTGCTCTAAACAAGAATTGATGGAGTGAACACCGAGACGCATAACAGCGAACGTAACCAAATTATTTAACGATCCTGTTACATAACGGGCATGCAGAGTGTTAATTCTCATTATGCTGTTAAAGACAACAAGCTGATAAAATAGGGGTTCACGTCATTCACAAAATAATGATAACATTTCAGGGGTTGCCCCAGTCAGCAGGCGAACACTGAAATGACTATCCTTTTTTTCAAAGTGTGAACATGGCCTTACACCTTTCAGCCCACAGACGTCAGAGCAGCTAAGATCCTCCATATGAGATTGAGTGTCACCCTTGGAGGCTATTTTAACTGGACGTACTGTATATATCGCAAGAGAGTGTGACATCTAAACTGTCTGGGTTCTCATCATGTCTCAAGTGTGTTTTAACACGACATGCAAGTGAGTGATGTTAGATGTCCACACAATCCCAATATGAGATGTGTGTTAATTGCAGATGTAAAAGGGGAACATTATTGACAGACCGTTAGACAGACAGAGGTACTGGAAGGAGTGAGGCCATAATTACATACATGCCTCCAAATTGCGGCTTGTTTTGTCATGTTTACTGTGGTGCGTTAAATTTTTTACTCACTTTAAAAGCTCCCTCTCTCTCTCCGTCTTGCTTTTCCCCTTTTCTCTGTCCTTTTTTCCAGCTCATTACTCCTAAACAATTATATTTTGGTAGAAAGCCTCTCAGTCGCGCAGCCTGCTGCTGGCTAAAATGAAAACAGTCAGTGCAGAGGCAAGACGATGGATCACGGTGTCAACGCCAAAGTTATCATCACCTTGCTTGATTTATATTTCTTCAGTGACTTTTTTTTTTTTTCCTTCTTTGCACTTCACAACTACACATACACACAAACACACACACACAGACTCACAAGGAAAGTTTTCTCAGATGAGCAGGCTGCCTGGGGTGGCATTAGGGGGTTAACTGAATGGCCATCATTCTGATAGAGCGCCTTCATTGAGGCTGTAAAATTAAACAGCCAATTTCACCTGGTAATTGGATAGTGAAATATTCATGGTCAAACTCCCTGCCGTGAGACAGTGGCACAATGCAGTGAACGGAGTGAAAACACAGGTCAGAACATCGAATTTAATTGTCACAACGGTGTAAAACCGACAACTTTCTATGATGCCATATTAAGCCAATATCCTATATCCACATGTGCATTGGATTTCACCCTGCGTTCCCTCTTTGCTTGTTGCAGAGAGGAAAACAGCAGAGCAGCCATTCACCTGAAACAGTTACAGTTGTTTAAAAATGGGTTTGAACTGAGGATAGTGTTGGTATTCAGAGTAGCATGTGTTTCACTTAGTCTCTCCCGGGCCGCAAAACCAGAAGCTTTAATTGCCATAAATACACTCTAATTAACAGGCTGGAGTTCCTGTGATGTTTTTCACCCTGCCCACACATTAATGCAAAAATAGCATTTACAGTACAGCGTAATATTTGTTAATTACCGGCGTATGAAAGAGGGAATAAGGGGGCTATACGCGAGCAGATGGCAATACCTCAGGGGTTAAGCTTCCTCTTTCTCACCATGCTGTGTTTGCCAATATAAGCTACGGATACGCCACCCTTGGGTAGTATGAACTCTGCATCGAGGAATGAGTGCCTGGGATCAAACACTCAAATGAGCCGTGATGATAGGCCTGGTGATACATCCTGCTGTCTTCAAGCCCTGGCCACAGAGGGCTTCTTACATCAACCGCGTTCCTCCATTGCCTTACTTCCAACACCCTTAACCTCAGGCTCGACCGTTTGAACTTAGCTTCAGAAGGCCTTTATATGTTTTTAATGAAAATTTGCAGTGCTGCAGCATAATTTGTCCTAAAGTCTACAATATATACGTGTGGATGAGACGGTCTACACAATAGACAACAGAACTGGTCTGCTGCTCTAATACCTAAAGCATCTTAATCTGTGTTTACAGGACAACAAGGCCCTCCCTCTTGTGGCAGCTTCAGTTATGACTGATGTCTATGACAAAATGAAGCCGAACTTGATCGTGTAGTGAGTGTTTAAAACCTTTCATGGATGCGGATGAGGTGGATGCTTGGGTCAACAAAGCGTGTTTTTGATATGAGAGACCCAATCCCTACAGTTAACATGAGTTACCATTACTGCCCTTGTTTCCAAACCTTGACCATGTAGTTGTTCTAACCGAAACCACAATCTTCCCTATCCTTAAACAAGTAACTTTAATGCCTAAACCCAACCAAACACTAATCCAGGAAGTGTCATATGAACTGTCTTGTCAGTACACCCTTTGTGGTGTCCAATTCTTGGAAGGCATTGATGAAGTTCTTCTAAAATATTGCCTGTTTGGCCACTTGGCTTCGTGACTAGTAGCTAATGTCAGTCATCCATTAGCTGTCCTGCTTATCTATCACAAGGGCTGAGCTGACATATAGAGACAAACAACCTCACACGTCGTGGGCACTTTGGACTTGCCAATCAACCTAATGTCTGGGTAGCAGCAGGGAGAGCATGCAGACACAGAAAGAACCCAGAATCTCCTTGTTGTGAGGCGACAGTGCTAACCACTGCAGCACCATGCCGCCCACTGGTTCTGAACATGGCTGTTATGTTCTTACACCTCTACCACTATTAGCTGACACGGCCAACTTCAGCATCTTCACTGCCTCCTGGATTTTAGTGTTGGTATTTCATGATTTAAGATGTGTTTGTTAGTACGCTTCACATAATTATTTACAGTGTAATCTCTGCTGTTACTGACTTATTATCTTGTCTTTAGAAATATTGACTGTAATATCAAAAATAACCAGCTTGCATTTGGGCTATTTTTAAAAAGCACAGTTAAGACACATGCAGGTGGCGTACTGTAATAGAGAATATGACATTTTTGGGGGTATGGCAGACCTTGTTCAGCACACAGAAACATGCATGCGGTAAACACTAAGCATTATGCGAAAAACAGCAGCCAATAACAATTGAAGCTGTTTAACTTGTGCATCAACAGTCTAGTCAGCCAGCCAGCCAAGCAGTCAGTGTCAGGGATGAGACAAGGCCATAATCCAATTCTGGTTTTTACACGGCGTCATGCCTTTACCTTTGACAGCGTGATTGATGTGTATGTAAATGTGTTTTGAGGAGGGCTGTGAGCAGCTTGTTAAAGCAGACATTTAGGGCTGCCCTGTCAAAGACGAATGGAGGGATGGAGAGAGAGAGGAAGAAGAAGAAGGAATCCAAAATAAAGACAACTATTGATCCATGAATGAAAGAAGATGGACACTGGAGGAGCCCTAGACAAGGCGTTATGTACCTCTCGAGCGTCTCTCTGAATTCATAGGGAGGCAGTTTGACAGCTCCACAATAGCATACTATGGGGAGTATCTATCGGACACACACCAAGAAGAAAAAGGTTACTGCCTTTTCAAGTGCCCTCTCCATTGTCCTCTTTCACCCCTGGTCCTTCTTTTCCCGTCACTATGCCTTAAGTCAATAGAGAGAAAGCACTGAACATTGAGGTCAAGACACTAAATAGATGGCGGATTTCTCTCAAGACACTGTCAGTGTGTGTGTGTGTGTTGTGCGAGGAAGTGCAGGTCTTGATGTTCATGTGTGTGTCGCTGGAGCATGGCTGCGCTTGCATGCGTGCGTTCTCTTTTCATGCTCTCACACATCCCTGTGAGACTGTCATGTGGGCACTAAAGTTTAACAACTTCAGGGGAACAATAGGTGACAGGAACCTCAAATCTCCCCCGCCCGTTTCCACAGCAACAAAGAAAGGAGGAGAAAAAGGGAGGGAAGAGGTACCAAGTCTTGTCTCCATCACTCATGCTCACATCCACTGCTATTTGGAGCCATCAGTCATTGGAGTCAAGTCTTTCCCTTGGAAATTGGCATGCAGGTACAAGCCTGTGTAACTGGCGGCAGTAATCTGTCTGGATATTGTCGATCCATTATCCTAAACAGTGGGGTTAACACATTCATTTTCCAGCCTTCATGATGGACAACTGGGCTCAAGTAAACTTCAATTGATCAGACAGAAATAATAGATTTTCTTTTTTTTTTGAGCTATCTGACAAATGTATGATACCTGCCACTGCTAACTTCTGAAGCAGAATGAAATGGGGAAGTTAAGAGTCGTCTGATTTAATTATCTCACATTAGATTAAACTGATTTGATGTGATGACACTGAAATTGGGCCGTAACAGCAGCAGGTTGTAACAGGATACAGCCATGGACAATAGGGATATAACAACCCAAATTAGTTTTGGACTAAAAATGGTTTTAATTTGTGAATGAAAGAAGTTCAAAAATGAATGTGAATGTCCAGAATACACTACCACTGGGAGCTTCATTTGCAGATATTGACTCTTTCATGCCTAATGAACAGTGCCTTAATGGTTTTAATGAGATTTATTACATTCCTTTTTAACATGATGAGCATATCAGCTTAATTATTACTAATATCTGTATTCATGTTTTGGAATGAGCTGCAATTTCTCCGCTGCTCTTTTTCCATCATGGCTGCATATTTGTGTGTCTGCCTGCAACTCTGAAAGCTGAAAATATATGTGTAAGTGTTGCTCACTCATTAAAGCACACAGAAGAATTTTTCATTAGTGAGATGGGTCCTTTCAAATCCTGTCTCCCGAAAAAAAAAGAATTGAAGATGCAAACTTGAAAAGAGAAGGCACACCTATATGACATATCTCAAAAGCATGAGGCAAACAAAAGGAAAATGAAGACACTTTTCTTTGAGACTGCTGTTGATTCACCCCCCCACCCCCCTCCTCAATCCCACCCCTCCTCACTATCAAAAGGAACTCCTGCATGGAAATGCAGTGAATGGATTGATGGAAAACAGAATACTCATTTCCTGCAAAATGTTTCCACAGCCATCAGATGGCATAAAACATTGAAGCAGAAAAAGATGGAAAAAGAAAGAGAGCGGGAGGGAGAGAGAGAGAGGGGGAGGGGGGGGGGGGGACGTGCAACAGAAAAAGAGACCCAACATACCTCCTCCATGCCCCTTTGTGCCCCCAAAGACCCTGCACCCTGCTCTGCTGCGACTCTGATGAAAAGCAGGCCGCAATCCCTTTCAATTTGGCCAGTGTGCCCCAGTCCTGTTAAAGGCAATCGACTGGCTGAACAGAGGCACTATATCACAATATGCAGGTGCAGACGAGTCCGGCAGAGGAGAGAGGAGAGACATGGCGCCTTAGGAGAGAGAAAGGGACTCTGGCATCCATCTCTCTCACACTTAGGCTGACGCTCAACCATGGGGGAGAAACACGCTCTCACCCACACACACACACACACACACACACACACACACACACACACACACACACACACACAGGATGGGACTGGGCAGCAGTGGGAGAGCAAGAAAATGAGAGGTGAGAGAGAATAGAAAAGTGGAGGAAAAATGGGACCCATCACTTCCTTCATTTTTTTTTCTTCTCACTTAGGCTAAAAAAAGGGGGGGGGACAGAATAAAAGAGAAAATTTATTTTTGCGCAACTGTGGAGTGGGATAGTGAGGAAAAAAAAGGGGAGAAGAAGAAAAAGACCTGTCTGGAATGAGAGGAGTGCAAGGTGTTTGTTTGTGGTGGGTAAATGCATGTAGGTGCCGGGGAGGCCAGTGGCTTGGCTGGAGCTGTTTGTTATCGGGGGTCTCCAGGCCCCCCAGGCGTGCCGAGCTGCTGGCCCGAGTCAGAGGGGCTGCGCCTGGGGGAGGGTGAGGAGTCAGAGCCTTTGGCCAAGGATGGGTGAGAGGCCAGTAGACTAGAGAGAGCAGCAAAGGACTGAAGGGGCCGGAAATACCACATGAAAGATCAGACTTATCCAACAAATATTCAGTTTATTGACATACCCTGCCATCGCCTGCCCGCGGTGTAATTAAACACCTTGTGCCCAAACTCTCTGAATAAGTCAAGTAGCCAATGTACTGGTCTAAACCACTTATAAAGCTGCACTCTCCTAGGCATCAGAGAGGACATCAGTGAGTGGTGTAGATTGAGATTGAGGATCATACCCTCATATCCACTTGAGGGGCCGTGCTGTGGGAACGCCGAGGAAATGGAAGCCGAGAACTCATAGCACAGGCACCGGGTCAAGGATTGGATATCACATGACGTCAGGTTTGCTTTATAGAGAATTCCTATCACACACACACAATTGTTGAGAGGTGAGGTCTGTAACTGTAGGCCAGGATAAAACTGGAGCAAGTCTGCAATCACACCGTTTAACCATGACCTGTCAGTCATCCTTGGCTTTCGGGCCCCGGCTTATCACAAAATATATTGGGTTGGATCAATCCTCTCTATCTAGGATTCAAACTTAATCTATCCCTGCAGAAATACCAACCAATATATATACATGCAACATACAAATTAGCTCGCAGCCACACATTACTGCGTTGTATACTGCAGTGTAAAAGAGAGAAAGTTGAAGATACTTTTTTTCCCACCAAATGTATACTAAAATGTGCAGTGAGAAATATAATATATGATTTCGTATGTTTTATAAGAAATGACATCAGACCAACCACACACGTACGTACAAAAATCACTGCAAACAGTACAAGAGAATTAAAACAAATTTGACATGTCTTTTGTTTGCTGAATCCAGATACAAACTCGATTGGCAACACTTAAAAACTGTGAAAAGATGAAAAATAAAGTTTGCCACCACATCTCTGCCACCTGCCGCTCTTTGATAATCAATTGTTCAGTCAGTGACTCATCTTGACACCTCAACACTTCTCAATTCTGGTTCTACCGAAAACTCAACTTAGTTTCCTCTGGTTGTTATTTCATTGTTTCTAATCCCTTCTCAGACTGTCCCCTGTCACATAGGCTACACAGGAATATCGCTCAGCCTCATTAAGGTCAATAGATCTGTCTTTATCAGTATGAATTGGTCTAGCTTGATTTCTTGCTTGCTTGCTTATGTGACATCAAGTCCAGTTTCTCTTAAATGGACATGAAAAATATATCATCTATAAAGTGAGGTGAACATATTTGCTTCAGCAAAGCAAACTATTCCTGAACGATATATAAAAAAACATCATATTGCAATTTTATGGATATATGGATTGTGATGGATATGCAATTGTGATTTTGGTAACTTGGAATGATCATTTCTGCATTTCATTTTCAAAATTTTGTGATTTTTGTTGGGTCTTGTACCAAACCAACACGTCCCTTCACATCTTTAGAATATCATTTATCGTCCAGGCATCTCTGTAGCAACACTAAACATCTGTTTTGACACATTTTACCTTAATGCAAACAAAAAAAAGTGTTTATTGCAGCACCTGTCATTTGGATATTGAATTTCACTTATATTGCAACAAAGTGTGAGAACTACTGGGACTTTGTACTGCTTACACTGGTATCACCAATCCACTGCAACCAACAACTCGTCTAATGTACGTGTGCACATCAGTGATGTTTTAAGACAGACTTTAAAACTGTGAACCATCCTTTTTAAAGCCATCTGCAGAGCAATGTGCACAATGTACATATGTGTGCTCACACACAAGCAAACATGCACACACCTTAAGTGTACAGGCCAAACTTTCTTTTTTTTTATCACAAGTAACTTTTGACAAGTTCTCCTCCAGATCCTGGAGTTGTATTCAGACTTGCTAGAAGGAAGTGCTGGAGAGCAGTCATGTAGAAAGAGAATGCTGTTACTGGAGTTATTAACAGGCTCCTGTGTTTCCTTCCTCTCAGCTGAGCTATTCAGAGCATAGCGTCCTCATCTGCCACAAACACATGCCGACAGACAGACGCGGCAGACGGACACACAGCGCAGCCCCCTCTACGCGCTGCACAGTAATATGTTTTTTGCCCATTTACAACAAATTAAGTTTCCCTCAAAGTGAATTTCAAGCTTGGCTGCCTTTGGAGGGCGAGCAACTCTCTTTTCATTAATTTTCATTCTTTTCCCCTGAACAAATGATCTACTGTACAGCCCGCTCTGCGTTGTGCTCCTCTCCCTGTCTTTTTTCTTTCTCTTGTTTTCTCCCCTCTTTGTCTTCTTTTTCCCGCTTGCTAGTAACTTTGGGCCAGGCAATGGAAAGCAATTACACTGTCAGAAAGGTGTATTCTGATTTATTAAAAGCCTTGAATGCTATCTGTTTTGCTCCCTCTTTTGTTTCCCCTTGGGAGCCGAGTCCTGACACCCAAATGAGACAGAGTGAGTGCTCCCTGCTCAGTTCTCCATCCTGAGAGTCATCTACGAAGCCAGCAGAGTAAATATCCATTGGCACAGGAGGACAGATATACGGATCTAACGCAGCAGTGAGGACGGGAATAGATTTGCTTCTGAAGCCCAAGAGGAGGGAGACACGAAAAGACAAAGAGAGGCGGAGAAGGGCGGGAGAGAGACGTGTGTCTGTCAAGCGCTACACTGGCTCGGTTTAAGACGACATTCTCCTCCCTCTTTAATTTCATAAACCAGGTCATCAACTATCCACAGAACTCCGCTTCACGGCGCGGCAGGCCCGCAGACATCAACCATTTCAGAGAACTTTTCATTAGCTTAATTCCTGTTCATTGAAAGAAAGGAGAGATGAGCACAGGGGAGAGAAAAGAGACAGAGAGACAGAGAGCGGTAAGCCATAATGGTGTGAATAAGATCCAATTTCCAAAATAAATATTATCTCTGTCTGAGTAACCCAAACCCATTGTGTCAACATCATAATAAGGATCAACAAGGGGTCACCACTGCGTGAACATCACACCATCACATTCAGACGGCTTCACCTGTGATACTTTAATCTGTTTATCTCTCACACTTTTCCCCACACACACAGTCGACCCGCACGGCATAAAACTATGAAGTTAAACACACCACGGGCGCAGACATCTGATCCACATTTCCTCCCTTTCATAGTAGGCTACGCATTAACAACCACACCTAATGCACCCCCCCCTCCCTCCTCCTCCCAATCCTCGCCAGCTCTCCCTCATTACTGTGTTCTTGATAGCCGGAGAGATGGCAGAGATGCAGAGGTGGGGGATGTGTAATAAAGCATCTTAGTATCCTGGGGGAACCATTGGTTGGCGATAAGAGGCCATACAGCACTATAACGTGAAGACATAGATCATAAACCTGCTTATCTCCTGCTCTCTCTGGACCAGCCTTCTTAGTCAACTGTCTGGGACAAAGGACAGTCACGGCTCAACCTTCTTTCTCTGATTCCGTACGTTTGGTGAGAAGCGTCGGCGTTGAATAAGGGTCACTCGCTAATGAAGTGAAATAGAAAGCAGCATGAAAACAAGAGTTGTTGCCAAGAAACCTGCAAATGATATAATGATGACCTTTCCATCTTCGAGGAATTTCTACACAGTTCTGACACTGATGAGCTGTAGGCAGTGATTAACATATTATTAGACAATAAAGAGCCCGGCTCTTTCATCCAGATACCTGGTAGCCGCCAGGAAGACAAATACAAAATTTCCCGAGAACAACAGACAACAAGACAAAAACAGAGAAACAAAATGGCAAAGAGGTAATGTGAGGACTCATAAAGTTGCCAACAAACGGAAGACAAACACAAAGAGAAACTTCATCAGAAGCTCGAGGAAGTAGAAAAAAAAGAAAAAACATGCAGTGAAAATTAAATTTCCACCTGCTGATATAGTTGTGTGCTGCATGTGTTGTTTTTTTTTGCATTTTCCTTTTTGTAAAATATGTTTTTTTCCCTTTTTGATGTTTAGGCCACAGCTAATGCATTCATGAACAGTCTGCCACTAAATAATAAATAAATAATTCACATAAAACTTTGTTATCTGGAGCTGTTTACCTCTTAGCTTGGGGAAAAGCAGTTTACTTATTTGAGTGGTGTCAGCTTGCTTGACTGGTGAAGAGCTTGTGTCTGTCTTAAATATATGCTAACAAAACTACAAAACTGTTAGAGGGAGTATACTGCTAATATTTCTAATCATCTGACTCCATCTGTCTCACTTGTATGTGGTACTTACTGTAAGTGAAAAATACTGACTGTTATGAAATATGTTTTTTCTTTTCTGCTTTTGCTTTTTTTGCATGCTTGAACCTGTCTGTGTCTTTCGAGGACACTTTGACACAAAACTGATGTTCACATCTATTGCGTGCTTTCACTTTCCAGTGTCAACTCATCCGCATGACAAAGCGCTGATTGGCTATTCAGGTGTTGGCCTTTGAAGGAGGCAGTCAGTGGTTAGAGGACTCTCTTCATTACAAACCAATCACAGAGCCATTCACAGAACTGTCAACAACTGGGCTCTCGCGCAAAGTTAGTATTAATTAGTTACTGTGATTAAAACTGGCACTTTGTCACAATGGGTGCTGTTATATCACATGATGACAATGTACGATGTGCAAAATCCTTACAACAAAGATACGAACAGTGTCAATCACCATTAGCTTCACGCAAAGACAGAATTGTGCTTCCCCGCCCCGGATATGATTTTATGACTATCTATTAATAATTCTCTAATATATATAGGTATAGGTACACAAACATACCTCCCTATGTGAGAATTTGTTATTTTGAGTTGAAAACACTCTTTTTTCTAATGCAATAAAACACATTTTAATTGGGAGGCTTGTCACTCCTGCAGGTCCTTGGGAGGCACAAATCATAAAATCACTTATTAATGCGACAGAGGTCCATGTTGGCTAATCTCATCCGGTTATGTCGTGTGGAAATGTGCCAGGCCTGTGGCGTGTTTCCTGTGTTTTCTGTGTCTCCATTAGTTTTCCTAGCCTGGCTCCTCCAGTGTGGCTGCTGACCTTCTCCTCTCTCCACGGCTGGAGTGGCTATTGATTGGATCTTGGCACACAGTGTACAAACACAGAGATAAGGAGAGAGAGGGAGGGAGGGAGAAGGAGAGAGAGAGAGGGGCAGCCAGGCAGATATAGCTGCAGTGCCCACTCCACTCCCCTCCTCTTTCTCTAGTCACAAAAAAAAACCCTGTTCTTCGAGACTCCACTCCCACTGAGCAGACACCCCAGACATGGCACCTGAACACTGATAGCAGACAGGATTAGGTCTAAAATTCAATCACACCAGTCTAAGTAATGTTAAGTCACTGCAGCTGACAGTGACCACTGCTCGTCTTCAACACAGCACAAGCGATCTATCATAATCTTGCTTTGATTTGTCAGATTTTTAAAAGAAAAAATAAACAACAGAGTGGATGTGACATCTCTGCACCGTGATTCCGAGATCAATAATTTTACTTGACGTGGGTTTGTGAACAGAATCGCAGCATAATAGCCAAGCAAGGCCTCTTAAGTTGCATGCAGGCTTGGTCTCAGACAACCTCAAGGCTGGTCAGTGGTCCACTTCTCCACCCTGAGGTCTCTCATTCACACTTTCTCCCCATCTGGTCTACAGGCAGAGGCTGTGCTGTGTCAGAGGTGACAAATAGTGTCATAGCCCTGCTCTCCCCTCGGGGGCCAGGAGAAGAAAAAACTCAAACTGCTGTCTCCGCAACTCCTGTGCAGACACTGCCTACTGGTGAAAAAAAAAAAGAAAAGGAAAAGAGAAACGCTTTGTCAACAGGCGAGGTGGGCAAATAAGTTGCTTTCAATTCCAGATAGCCGGGGGACACTTGAGGACTGTACAGAAATGAAGAATTAGTTTGAAAGAAGGGAGCAGTTTGGCATCTTTTCAAAAGAGGCTTGTTAGCATTGTAGCAGGTCAAACGTGTGTTGTCTCTTTCTTTGTGTCTCTGTGGACACGGGCGCCTCAGGGGGAGAAGGAGAGAGGTTTACTCAGATACTGTCAGGATGGTCTACAAAAGGAAATATTCAGACAGACAGGGACCAGAGGAACAGACGCTGGGCCATGAACCCAGCAGAGCAGGAACAGGAAGAATCCCAAACCCTCTCCTCTGGGGAATAAGAGAAACTCTTCTTGTTGTAGTCTTTGAGTGTGATGTGTGTGTGTGTGTGTGTGTGTGTGTGTGGGTATACAGTATGTGTATGTGACTGTGCATGTACAGTATAAGTGTACATATGTGTGTATTATCTGGATCGGCAAGTCTTAGAAATGATTGTGAATCACCACAAGCACATACATGAACACACAGGACACTGTGCATATACTGTACCAATTTAAGGCCTGTAGTGGGACCCTTTGTGCAGAAAACACTTGAACTTGTAGACATAAATCTGCTGTGAATCAGCTACTGCAGTGTTATGAATGCCCTGGGTTTGATTCCCTGCATGTATGGGTTCTCCCCAAGCTCTCTGGCTTCCTCTCACAATCCAAAGAGGATGACTGGCAACTCACGGTTGATTGGCAAGTCAAAACTGTGAGTGTGAGATGATTTTTGTCTCTGTAAATCAAAGACGAACACCTGGTTCGTCATTTTGGACAGACTGGTGACTGACCTGTCCAGAGTGTCCCTGCTCTCGCCCTGTGTCAGCTGGGATCTGCTCCAGCTCCACGACAAGTGCACGGATAAGCAGTATAGCTAATTGATGGATGCTTTGCAGTGATACAGAATCATCTTGCTTTTATGCAATGTATGATTTCTCAAAGTTAAAACCATTGAGTCTAGGATGAATCAAAACAAGTGCGACCAATGCCAACTACATAGTAGTAGGGTATTTTACAGGGTTGTTTGGGTAGATTGTTCCAGAGTTACGGTGCTCCAAGAGCAGGAGCTGTCCATGGCTACTTACAGCTGATACCTGAAACCTGACAGTACGAACCAACCAATATGAACGCAGTAGAAGCAAATCTTTCTGAAGAACCACTGGGGAGACTCCACTCTGCTATAGATGTGCCTACATAGCAGTGCTCGCCCCGTCTGTGGCCACCTCCTGTCCGTGCTGTGCTAGAGCTACCTCCTGTTCTGGTTGAGGCACAATCCTCTCCGGCTGGGTTGCAGCCTCCACGTTCTTCTCTAGCTGGGCCACAGCCAGCTCCAGTCCCTTCTCTGGCTATAGCTGCAGCCCTCTCCAGTCCTCTCTCCAGTCCCCACCTGGGCTGAGCTCCAGCTTCCTCAACCTGCTCTGTGTTGGCTCTCTATGGACGCCACTCCTGTTCCGGCTTCGAGGGGTCCCGGAAGATGCAACTCCTGTCTTCAGTGTCCAGCCGGCTCCTCTCTCTAGTGTCCAGCCGGTGGTCCATGCCATGCCCGACTACAGTCTCCAGTGAGTGGTCTCTCCAGCTCCTCCAGCAGGCAATCCAGTTCACCTCAACCCCTGACCTCATGTCATCAGTCCAACACACCTCGGTCTTCAGTTGGCAGTCCACCTCCGTCCTGTCCTGGTCCCTAGTTGGCGATGCTCCGATGTCGGTCCATCAGAGTCTTCGATCTTCGGTTGGTGGTTCATCTCCCTCCTGCTTCTGGTTTCCTGTCGGTGGTCTGCATACCATCTCCCTTGTTCAAGTTTAATATAGTTTTAGTTTGATGTATGTATGACAATGTAGGCTCTTTGACAGACCAGCAGCCGCCACTGGGCTGCAGAGATCCAGTGATTTAATGTGGAGCCAGGGCATTAAGTGTTTTTAAGTTAACAAGTGAGTCTTAGAAAGCTGTTGGTTTCCAATGTACAAACATTAAAAGTGGACTAATAATAACTTTGCTTGTTGTTTTGTTAGTAGTTAAGCAATTGCTTCTGAATTGTTTTCTCTCTTCAGCCAGTTAAGAGAGCAATACTGTAATCAAAACATGAGGAAATGAAAGTATGTGCAGTTTTTGAAGCTAAGAAATGAACATTTTCCTTAGATAATAAAACAAGCTTGGATGACTTTGCTAATTTGCAATTCCAAATTAAGTTTTGAATCAAGCAATACACCCAGATTTTTGACAAAAGGTTTTCTAATGTCTATGCATATTTAGCAAATTGTCTATGCAGGTTGACAGGGGTAATTATTACAAAATGCTTTACCTGAAGTTGAAAAAGTTAAGATATCTAGTTTTAAAGTCTATTAGACAACTTTTTATGTTGGATAAATTAGAATGACTTGAGTGTCTTTTCTGAGAAATGTAGCTGTGAATCATCAGGGGTTTCCATCTAATCTAACGATGGGTAATCACTGTTCTTGTTTCTCTTTTTCTTAGATGACATCATGCCAGATGACAAGAAGTGGGGAGAATCAGGGAGTTACCAGCCACCATAAAATGTCATAGAGACAGGAATTTAGTTTCCCAAGCAGGTGGATTCCATTCTGATTGTGAAGTCTCAGCTGGCAGGGGAAAGGTGAAGTGAAAGTGAGGAATATGTGAATTGAGAGGCTGATCTGAAAATTGTATTGAAATCCTTCTGGCTTGCCCTTTTCATTCACAGCAGAACTGTTACATCTCTCTCCCGTCTCTGTCCCTCTGTCTGCCTCTCTCGATCAAACAGACGTCCCTCAATGCAACTCGACTGAAGTGAATTTAGATTGTTTCAATGAATATACACATGCTTGGATGTATGGCAATTAAAAACACTTGCTTTGCAAATCCTTAAAGGGATAGTTCACCCAAAATTCATATTTCACTCATTATCTACTCACCCTCATGTCGAATAAGAGCTGTGAGAATTTTCAGAGTCCTCCGTTCCTTCTCATGCAGTATTTGTCCATATAATGGTTGTCAATGGACAAGGTTTCTTTGTCCAAAAAGACATACCAAAAAACATCCAAATACCTCCATACTGCTCAAATCTCTTGAAGCCACAAATGAGAAATTGTTCTGAAAAAAAGTCTACATTTTAAGCCAAGGGTGAGAAGATAATGAGTGAAATTTGAATTTTGGGTGAACTATCCCTTTAAACACCACATTAAAAAATCACAGGACCTTCGTCTAGGAGATTTTGTTCAGAGGACTACATCACTCATCTCAACTCAACTCTATTTATATGCCAACTTCCATACAAACATGCAGCCCAAAGTAATTAAGCAATATTAAAACAACACATAAGGTTGAACTGATGAATAAGAAAATGCAGTTAATGAAACTACACCAAGTAAAATATACTATGAAAAGAAGTTGAATTAAAAACAAAAGCTGAGAGCATGTTCTAAATAAATACAACAATTTCCTATGCCATGTTGTTATGTGGGAATCAACCGTACTCACAATGTTTTCAATGATTGATATTGATTTTCATTTCAACATAGTGTGACTAATCTTCACTGAACATTTTGGTTGGCTGCACTGTCAACAGATACCAGTTGCTCTAGTCGCAGGCATGTTTGCAGCCCCAGTGATCGATACTTGCATCATTTCCAACTGAATTTTGGTCACGCTTAGGAAAACACACTTGCTGTTACAACCAGTAACCACAGATTTGACCGACTCGGTCAAAACTCAAACCTTAAGGATTATAACTTAAAAAAACCCCAACATGAATCTTTTCGATATTGAATCCGCAGTGAATGAAGAACCTAGTCTTAATATAGAACCAGTATTAGGCTCTGATTATTATTATTTTATTATTAGGCTATTGTGTTGTATGTTCAGCTTTTTATTTTTACATTTTCTTTTAATTTTCTTTCAACTGTATCATCCACACTACACTAGTAAATTTTCAGTCTTTTCGGTATTTTATAGTCAGGTGCTCTGTACAAATGCCTGTACTTTCATGGTGCCCCCCTTGCAGCAAGCTTTCCCTGACAAATGTTGGAGGACAGAAGAAAAAGTGGTAATCTCTCAAGCATTTCTAATGAGTTTTTCTCCTACAATTATTTGATAAGAGCAGACAAGACTGGAGGCAGCGTGTATGATACACTAGCTCCTACTGCCGAGGTGAGAGCTCTGCTGATTACACACACAGCCATTTACACACACAAACATACGCACAAAAATGCATGTGTGTGCATGCACGCACACACACACACCCAGAGGCTTATATAGTCCGTCATCTCAGAGTGCAACAATCCTAATAATAACATGAGAGGCTGAAGTTATGACCGGCAGGCACACCTAAGTTACCAATCTGGGTCTCCTTATTCTGGACACACACACATACACTCCCACTACACCTTACAACCCTTCCACCCCTAATCTTCACTTCTCCACTCGTAGCCACTACCACAATTCATTCCTCATCTCCACCCGCACACGTTCCACTTCCCGACTCACCACACTGAGTCCCAGTTGCTCCCTCTGCAGGTAGGGCAGGTTCCTGCGCTCCAGGCTGGCCAGGTAGTGCTGCAGTCTGGAGTAGGTGTAGGGGTAGCAGTAAGCAAACTGGTACACGTCGTCTTCTCGATCGAAGCAGAAGGCAAAGGACATGACATAGTTGCGTCTGTGGTCAGGGCAGCGGTAGTAGTACACGTTTTTGGCTGGAAGCCTCTGCCTGCAACAGCAAAAGACAAACACATTAAGGAGACATTAGAGAGGTCATTTACAGGGCAGATCTTTTAATACAAGAGCACGAGGGCTAGAGGGGTTAGAACTGCAATATTTAAAGACATAAAGCTGGAATAACATTTTTTTTTACCTCTTCTCATGAAGTGATTGTGACAATGTGATTTATTCTTAATAGTAAATTCTCAAAACTTTATTGATAAATCTCTTCCAAACATATCACAGTGAAAATTAAAACACGATTAACCTTTATATTAGGAATAAAAAGAGGAATATGTCTGAAAACAAAATTATTCCATTCAACTTGGACAAGTCCAGCAGGCAAAGAAGAAAAGAAAGGGGGGGGGGGTTGGCAATCATCTGCTCTGATTCTTATATAATACGGTGTGTGAATATGTAAAGATCAAAAAAAATGTTTCCAAACTGCATATGCAAACTCATCAATTCCCAGATTATCTATCAAAACATTTGCTGACAAAAGGTGGAGCTGATTTAATATAAACAGAACCATTTCTGATCATTAATCACCACTTTGCAATTCATCATTCACAGTTTCCATTTATCATTTAAGGCAAACCAAAGAAGCACAGACATATCAAAACATAACTGACAGATTTAAAATGAAATGGATGTGAAAAGCAAAACAATGAAATTAAATTTAAAGGAGTGAAAAATTACCGACTTACTTGATGAATTGAAAGGCAAATTTATTTAATTACTTAATGTTTCAAATATAGCTCCCGTCTAGAGCGGCATCTGTATTCTCAAGGTGATTTAGCTCTTTTGGTTGGACTGTTTTTGTTCTCAAAGGACTGCCACAAAAAGGACATGTGGTAAATGATAAAACACGTCTGATAATACCGCTGAAAGATCCTTCACATCAAATGATAATTAACCTAAATGTCAATTTTGATGAATGAAAGGAGAAAACCAGCCATGTCTCTACGTCACGGTTGACCAAAACAGCTCACATCATTCATTTGCTCTCTTTTCTTTTTCTTTTTTCCCCTCTGACATTCAGGTTTGCACCTGCACTAAATGTGGCCGACCGGCGTTTGCAGCTTTACATTTTAAATGGCACCACTTCCCATGTGAACACAAGAGATTTTAATTATGAGGACTAACGGCGCTATTGTAATATATGTGATCTTTTTGGATAATGTGTTTTGAATTGCGGTGTGAGTGAAAGGCAGAAAATGTGATTGCATGTTTGCAAAAAAATAGTTTATGGGCTTAGAACATGACTTTCATGTTTTATTCATTATATCTCAAGTTGGGGTGTAAGCGTGTGAGCAATTTACTGTAGAGAAATTAAATGGAGTGAGGAGCGGGTAAGCATCTAATCTGAGTGTGTATCAGTAAGTCATGTGTTGTTTGGAATATGACGCATATTTGTGTTTTGTTTGTGCTGATGGTTGTGTATCTTTACTGTTGCGTGTCGTGTGTGGGCCCATGGCTATATAAAGCTGACTGAGTCTTGCACCTCATGGGCGATCGATGGGGTTCAGGACAGCCGTCCACTGAACTTCTTTTCACACTTTTCATCCGTCTGTCATCCTCTTCCTCCCTTCCCCTCGTTTAGCCCTCATCCCCTGAGACGTGTTGAGAAGGATGTTGTGTGTATGCAAGGGACTGTTGTTTCCCTTCCTTCGCTCTTCCTTCTTTCTCCACCTTCGCTTTTTTCCTGTCTTTCTCTAAATCTCTCTTGTCTTGTCCTGTCACTCATTGACTCCACCTTGACAGTTTGTGTGAAGAGGACCAGGCACGGGGAACAACAGTGCTGCCGTAGTGGCTCTGGAAGACGCTCTGAGAGAGGGGGATAAAAAAGGAGGAAAGGGATGAGGACGATGAGTGATTGGTGGGTTTCGGGTGTTGGGAGCAGGGAGAAAGGTGGAATAAGGAGATAAGGAGAAGATGAGAGAGCAGGGCGACGGCAGATCTGGGCCCGATACGGAGATAGACGGGAAGCAGTGGCGGCTAGCAGCGGAACGGCTGTGTGATGGTGGGGCTGGCTAGTGAGCTAGCGTCTCTGGCAACAGATCAGATGAAGATGCTATCGGGGGCTGTGATAGGGACAGGGCTTGATAATCAACAAACAGGACAGACTGCTCTGCGCTAACTCTGACAGAGTGAACTTCTTTCTCTGACTCACCTCTAAAGAGAGAGGACGGGAGCGAGACACATGAGAGTTTTATGTGTTGGCTCTCAGACACCTAATACATCAGCTTTGGCTACTGTCTCGCATAGAAATGCATAGTGAACAACATGCATGCATTTTCAAACACTTGAAGACGTCCCCGCTGGTACCTAGTGAAACAAAAAGCTAAATCACCCGGCCTCACTCAGGCAGAGGGGAGAAGGGAGAGAGAGGCAGGGCTGATTATTCCTTCGGAGGAGGAGAAAGGAGAATGTATCTGCATTTGGCTATCTCAGCAGAATACTAATGCAGCCAGTGGCTAGTTATACCACACCCTGCCTGCCCACTGGAGCCAGCTAACCAGCCCAGTCTTCTGGCCTGTTAAGGTGGACAAAGAAACAGAAAAAACAAACATACAAAAAAAGAAAAAAGAAAAAAAATAGCAACATAAATGGTAAATATTGAAAAAAAGAAAGAAAATTCCTTTGTCTTTCTCCTCCCTGAGTGGAGCATGTATATTATTCAGAGGACCACAGGAGTTTAAAGTAGAGCATACTGTGAATATAACTGACTGCCAAGGACAAAATTCACCTTCACGTGACACACTCACACATGCATGTACACTCGTACAAACTGTGGTGCCAGCCCTCTGAGGTGCAGGTTAATTAAAATAAGATGACACCCCACCTCTTTACATATTTCCCTGTTTGGCTCTGCTCATCCACGCAATCCCACTTCTCTCTGTTTCTCTTTCTCTCTCTGTCTCAACTGGGCAGCGTGCGACCTTGCCAGAGACTGGAAAAGTCCTGGCTATTGATTTTAATTACTGCTGCTTGTCCCATCACAGCATTATAGTCATAAGCCAGAGAAAATAGCTTTGGACTTCTTATGGAAAGAGAGAGACTGCCCCGTAAGGCCCAGACAACAAGCTAAAAGAAGGGGCCGTGTATACCCTGCCTTTAGGTACCACAGTCACGCACGCAAATATTTAAAAAGAAAAAAAAAAGTACAGAATCTTCAGGACATGCACACTAATGCACACAGTCCCTTTGGTTTTTATCTAAGCAGTGGCTGCTCCTGCTCGGCAGCTGGCAATTTGTTTTATCTAAATGGTACCTCCCTTTGCCTCTCCCCTGCCCATCTCTTGACGTGGTACAGTGCTGTCGTTCCCAAACAGAATTATCACTGCATGGGATGGGGGGGTGGAGGGTGGGGGGGGTTGGGGGTGGTGAAGCTTCTCCCAGATGATAACACACTCACACATGGTTTTACAATTCAGTGATTACAGAGACACTGACAAACACACACACTCGCACTACAAGCGGGAATATGCAAAGAGCGGCACACATTGAAACAACACGGCAAACTCAAACCATATGTGAGCATCAACATCAAGGTCATTCCTTTTGACACCGAGCTGCGGCACGAGTCGTCGACTTCCACAATGTTTTTTCTTTTTGTTGCGGAAAAAGAGAAAAGAAGAAGAGCGAAGAGAAGAAGAGACACTCAAAAGCTATATACACAAAAAAGACAGACAGCGGCTGACGGATAGAAAAAGAGACAAGTAAAGAGACAAAGTCAGAGACAAGGGGAGAACGACAAGGGAGAGGGTTTCATCGAGATAGCAGGCAGCCTTTAGCGAGGTGTCACTTTGCTTTGCTTGCCTGGGCTTCCCTACTTCTGAACCATCGGTGGCTACGCACTCCCGCTCTGATTTTGATGGCGCCGGCTTCTCTCTGAAGTTACCAGATGAAGGCTTATAAATTGGTAGCTTTCATACGGGCGACATCTTGTCTATATTTTCAAATCAATCAAGCGTAGAGGACACGCCAATCACGTTGCTCTGAGCACTCTCACAGACAAAAGGCAAAAACATACAGGACACAACTCGCAAGGCCTGGATGCACACACACACACAGACACGCACTCATCCACTCCCTTTTATTTGCTGTCTCACTGTTGTCTCTTTCAGCTTGTCAAACGTTCATCCTGTCAACTGTTAGGAAGGTTAAATGTCCAATGTGCCTGTATAGTTGTCAAGCTCCACGGATTCCCACCAGCTCATTTGAAGCAAATAGTTAGTCCGTTTGGCAAACATTTCACATTGAATGACATGTTTCTTTACTCCCTGCGTGTTACTACACCAATAATTGAAGAGGCAATATTTTGTTGGCTCTCTAAACCGCTGCCAGATGTTAGATAGGCTCATTGTTTTTAAAACACTGTCCTGCCTTTTTTTTTGTTTTGCATACCAAGTCAAGCAGAAAAGAGCCTCTGAATCATCTGAGGAGTGTCAACCGTGTGGCTATGTATATTCATGCGTACGAGGAGGTGAGTGCACGAGCACGTGCGCATGTGTGTGTAAACATGACGGCATATATATTCTTGAGGCATCCGTCTATCTTTTTTTGGATGCAAATCAAGCGGCAGCAAAGCTTTCTGGAGACACTGTTACTAGGCAACCTGTGCTTGCTTTGTAATTTGGTTGGCCTGCTGTATATTAAACGTGGCGGTACAGTATATTTATTAGAGTGCAGCTCTATGAGAATGTGCCTAACTTACATGGCTAGTAAAGAGAGAGGGACTCCGTGCAGCAGGAAGCCACGGATCCTGATTTACCTTCACAAGCGTGGAAGCGCCGTGGAGACGCAGGGTGTATCATTGGTTTTTTCGCCGTTTCCAGAGGTTAATCGTAACTTTCCGCAGCAGGGTGCGAGTAAGCATAAAGTTAAGAAGGAGAACATTACGATTGAGGCTGATGATGTGAAATAGCTGGAATTAATGTGGCCGGTGGAGTCTTCTGGCTCACAGCAGTGAGGTTTTGCAAGAAGCAATAACGCTTGTGAATTATGGAGTTTTCTGGAACAGGAGAGCTGAGAGTTGCACACCTGTGGAGACAACAGGCTGTTGGTGGCCTTCTCGAGTCAGAAAAAAAGCCCTCTGATGAGTTTGAGACATGACAGCAAAAGACACTTCCTCCTGGTAGCTGCTGCAAAACACCCTGAAGGTTTGCCTCCATCAGATGGCCTTGTACGCTGCTTCCCGTTGGAGGCGTTGTCATATTACCGCTGAATTTCATTAGCTAATTTGTTGCACGATTTTCAAGCTTTTAACCCTCAGTGAAATTCAAGGTGAGATCCCCAAATCAAGTCAGTCAATATCAGATCACACACAATGCTTCACCTGAGTCCAGATTATGCAGCGGACATAAAGTGTGAAGGTATTTCCATAAAAATTTGAAAGCAGCCATAAATCTTGGAGTCTCATCTAAATAAAACATGGTTGCTGTTTATGGAAGTAACTCAGTTTGTTCTGCTGATGTGTTTAACACTGGGGTAGAGATTGTGTGTGATTATGCATCTGTTTGGCCATGTGCGTGCCTGTCCCTCTGAGTAAAAGTGCGGTAATTCATCTCTTTGTCATGTCTAACTCTGCACATACTGTATCTCTTTCTACTTCTTCAGTCTAACTTGCAGCCTAGTTCGGAAAAAAAAGACCTTTTACTTCATCTTTTTTTTCTTCTTCTTCTTTAAATAAATATTTTATTGTCGCAAAAATACTGCAAGGACTCTTTTACTCTGACTCAGTTGTCCTGTTCCTGAAATGGAAACACGCTACTGTTGCAATCCAGATAAGAATATAAACTCAATTCTTATCATGTAAATGTCTGCAATGTAAATATAGCTAGTGCACTAGCCAATACCGCTATCTCAGACTTCTAATCTGTTCCACTGAAAATCTGATAAATGCCCAAGATGTACAGCAGTAATACACATGGGACGCTTTTATCACCCCTGAGACGGCACACACGGAGATGAAAAACCTTGCGGATTTGCGGTAGCTGCTCTAACTTGTGTGCACTAAGATAGTGGCAATGGGGAAAACATATAGAGAATATGTACATAATTGAATTGAAGTTTTTATTATTTTGAATTGAATTTTGTTGTCATTAAGTCTCTGATACAGTTGTTTGTCATCCTATAAGACTTCTCCCCTGATCACTTGCTGTGGAAATCCGATTTTGGAAGCTCATCATTGGAAGCGCATGTTTAAAGTCCCGACTGCACAATATGTTTCAGTAATTTTTAAAATATGAGCAAATAAAATGAAATCTATGGGTTGTTTTCTCATTTCTTTCCAATTAAGAGTAATATTACTTCCTGGATGGACCAGTAGAGGGCCACCTGAGTGAGTGCTGACCTGTTGAGAAACTCCAGTGTATATTCTTCATCAGCTTATACTTATACTTTCTTAGAGTGACAGAAATGTGACGCGACGGGGAAAAAAACACCCACCAAATAATACACTATGGGTGCATGAGGAGAGTTATCTGATAACAAAGGCTGCATTACATCTCTAATGTCATAATAGAATCTAAAAAGACAAGACCGAGCCACAGTGGCAGCTTAGAGTCATCTCTAATCTGTTTCATGCACACCGTTAGAGAAATGCTGCAATGGATGGCTGCGCTGTCAGTTTTCCTAAAACACGCCACATATATACATCCCGGAGGGGTCTCGACTAGATTGAGCACGCTGGGTCTGCTGGTAGCTAGCTCCCCTGCGTCTTGTGGGGCAGCAGGGCAATTAGCAGAAAGCAGATGATCAGTGTGCCCTCGCCACTGTGGCGCCACTGGTCCCCTATGGGGCAACAGGGCAGGTGCACATTTGTCTGGAATAATGGGGGGCACAAAGAAAATACACACAGGCAACCATAAAAAAGGGGGGGAAAAAAAATCTCTCTCAACACACACACACACACACACTGCTAATAAAATGATGATGTCAGCGTTCAGTCCCTGGTGAGCTGAGATGGTGGGAGTGGGCCTGTGTACGTACGTGTGTGTGTGTGTGTTTTAAGAGTAGAGAGAAGAAACCGGTCGTCTATAATTGTGTGATGCAGCATTTCCCAGAGTGCAACATTATACTCCCATCACATTATCTATGTGTGTGTGTGTCTGAGAGAGATTACAAGTGCAGACCAAATAGACAGACTGGCGCCAGACTAAGTCATAATAATAATGTTCCAAGAGACCAGACGCTTGTACAGACAAAGACAATAGATATACACACACACACTGAAGACCCATGATGTGCATATATCACATAATGCTGGGTAGTGATCATGTGATCATATCGAAGATGATGTTCCATCTTCATGGTAAAGTCTGTACAGGTAAGTGAAGTGAGCCTGAAAAGCCAACAAACACGTCTGTCTTTTATTTTCTCTTTCTTTCTTTATTTTCCTTATACAATCACTATTATTATGGCAATATTGTTTTAATCATAAAAGTGTGATGAGTCGTTTCATCATTTCATATATGACTGAGAGTTTCAGCTGGATACGGGAACATCTTCTGATCTCATTGTGTCTGACTCGCACAGTGACTCAAGCCAGAAGCGGCAGGACAAGTGATCTTAGATCAAGCTACAGCATCACTGCTGCTGTATCCCCGAAATATAGTAGGTGTGTGTGTCTGTGTGTGTGCGTGTGTGTGTGTAATAAGGTCATACAGAGTGATGAGATCATCTTCTCTTTAAATTTACTCAGTGAAAGGCAATGCAACACACATGACACATTCTGAAATCACTTTTATTAAATTCCACATAGAGATGAGCTCACCTCCTGTAGTCCATTACACTGATCAGACTGACTTGTTGTTGTGGAAGAATAACCAGCAGCTTGAATAATGATGCAGTAATGACCAAAATAAAAAGTAAATAATAGGCTATTTGTCTTTTTATGCCCATGTTGTTCATATAGGCCTAAGATCTTTTTTTAAAATGAATTTTTCATCTAACTGTTGTTCATTTGTTGTTCATTTGAAAAGCAGTTGCAATATTGACCTAAAGAAAACATGCTATAAAACTGTGAACAACCTGGGGTATAATAACAGTGAATAAAGGTCCCTACCTATAGAGAAAGTTAGAGACTATACAGAAAGCCTATATATTACATACAGGAGGTCAGGGGAGCTACAGTACGTGATACTTAAAAAGGGCTGGTAGGAGGAAACAAATGAACTTCACTTCAGCCTACTCATTTTTGGACATGTCCATGTTATTCATAGAGATATACTTCCTAACATGTTATTTATTGAAATCATTTAACCTTTTGCTTTTTTTTGTTTTTACAAGGCTTTTTTTCTTTTGTTTTGTTTTTTACATGTCTGAAATAAATGTTCTCAAATCAAATAAAATCAAATGGAGCACATCTGCATCAGAATGAGCATGCAGTCCTATAGTGGCAAAATATGAAACAGGTGAACCTACTGTAGGTCTATATTGTGATGTTGAGAGGGAGACACTTTAGAATTTTCAGCAGGCAAATTTACTCACTACAAAAAAAGGAAATAACAAATTATTTTTGGCTGAAATTCACCAATAATGTGTATGGTTATAATTTCTCTACATAAAAAGACTTAGTTACAAAAAAAATCTGTGCTGAAAATATCCAATTAGTATAGAGACACAAACACAGTGCCAAACAATAGAACAACAATATCCTCGGTGAAATTATTGCAGCAACATTTTGAAGCTTATTGCCCCCTGCTCCACATATACATACACAATGTATACTGTATGTAGGGTTAGATACTGTAGATAAATAACTTTCTTCAAGATTACAAGGGGTGGGGACAAAATGATTCAGTCTCTAAGAGTGGAGACGATGTAATTCTCAACTTCTTGGGGAATTGATTTACAGATACAATATAAACTTTGTATGCTGTCATGCTATCGATGTTATGTTGGGAACTGAACTGTGAGAGCACTTTGCAAACCACAGATGATAGAGTTATTGTGCATATAGGTCTTTAAAATTATTATTAGGATGTGATAATGTAAAAGGTGTATTATTTTTTGCTATAACATCATCTCATCTACTGTACCTCTACTCCAGAGCACAACAAATGTTTGGTTTTAGCTGAGGTATTTTTATTTCATGAATGAGTGAGCAGATTAAACATTTTTGGTCTTTTAAATCGGAGGTCAAAGTGATGATGCCCACCATCACCACCACAGTTACTATTAGCATGATCAACAAGCTAACCCTGTGTTGCGTCTGTCAGATCAGTTGAATTGTATTTGTCTAAAATCTCTATCTATTCCTCTGTGCCCTCCCTCCTCCTTCCATGCTGCGTCTGCGTCACTCTCTCCCTCTCCATCCTCCCTGAGGGCCCTGCTGGCCTTGGCACAGAGATGCCAGCCTGTCTGCCCACATTTCCCTTGGCACAACAGTGGCAGCTGGAGGCCTGGATGCCCTGTCTGCCTCTATACTCCCCCAGTATATCACACATACACACAGACACACATACGCACGCTCCGCATTCACTGCCTGCAGCCAGACGGGTGTCACCATGTGTGTGCCAGGGGTAACAACACCCACAGGAGGGGTGAGCTGCAGGGAAGGAGGGGCTAAGGAGAGAAGGAACAGGGTGGGGTGGATGGGCACTTGGTCTCTCAGACAACCAGATGCTGCCAATTAACTTCTCCGGCCACCGCAGGGCCGTAGGGGGAGAGTCTGGCACCTGTACCAGCCAATTCCCCCACCCACCCCCCAAAACAAACACACTTTCTTGTGGCTGATGGTAGAAGCATCATTGTGTGTGGCTTGTGTGAGAAAGGAGGGCCACATGTCATTCACCTTGGGAATTTAGAGACAAACACACACACAAATAATCTCTTCTCAACACGTGTTGTAGGCTACAAGTCAAGTATCTATCTATCTATCTATCTATATCTAAGATTATCTATAGATCCATCTATTTATGATCTTTTATCTGACAACAATGTTAAATCTATCTATCTATCTATCTTTAGATTCTAAGATTATCTATAGGTCCATCTATTTTTGACCAAACTGTTTTTTTTTTTTTCCATGAAACATGACAACAATGTTATTTTGGCCATTTCAAAGCCTCAGTAGTGTAATAATGTAATAAAACTTTTGAGGTTAAACCAGTTATTACATCAGCGTTTAGATTCTAGATTGCAGCACTCACACGCTCACCCCTCCCGTCGGCAAAGTGACGGTGGCCGCCGAGGACAAACCGCTAACTGCTAACAAATATCTTTGACCAATTACCGTTGGGTTTTTTTTTTTTTTAACACACGTGCAGACTTCCACTCGTGCCTTTAGTCATATTTCACAGCAAAAAGTTACACAGGAGGACTTACAGGATGTGCCAGTTACGCAGTGCGGGCCCATGAAGGAAGATCAGAGGACAACGTACTCGGACATAGATACGGTATGATCAGCTGTAACAACAGTGCTGCTAAAAAATAAATAAATAAATAAATAAAAAAAGGAATCGGTCGCTGTGCTCTCCAGCCGGTTGAGCTGCAGCTCCACAGCTGTCAGAGAAGCCTCAGCTGCTCCTCTCTCTTCAGCCTGGTGTTTGGCTGCACAGCTCAGCGCTGTAAGATGTAGCCTAGCTGCTAATGCTAACTAGCACCGTGAGTGTTTTGTAACGAAAAAAACAAAAACATATTGTTGATCATCCTCCAGGGGCACAAGAGCAGACACTCAATAGTGCGTTTGAGCCAGGTATGTCCGCTTTCGCGTACCGTATTCAAAGACGGCGATGCAACAAAACAACCTCCAGTGGGTGCGCCTACCACCTACAGTATGTATTTGTAAACAACTTATTCTGAGCTACGAGACAGCTTTCATTTGTACAGGTATGCAGTTGTGATTAGACTTAAGTAAATATGTATTTATGAAAGCAATATTTGTTTTTTGCTTATAAAAAGCCAAACCCAAATAAGCTAAATACTGTCCCTTTAAATATTACTAAAAAATAAGACATATAATTGTATTTGATATATATGTATGTTTGTGTGTGTGTGCGCGTGCGTGCATGCATGCATGTGTGCGTGCATGCTGTCAGATTGTGTTGGTGATTATACTAGACAGAAGGAATTACAGGCTATTACAGGGGAGAGCCTGTGGCTGCAGCAGCCAGAGCTGTACTGCCCTTAAAGGCTTATGGCTCTCAAAAAGCCAGCCTATTATTCCCACCACAGCACACAGCTGCTTGCTGAACGTCAAAGATATAAATATAGAAAACAAGCATGAATCTACGCTGTGATATAGTACTTGTATTTCATAGTATCATTTGAAAACAAAAGCATTACCCGTTTGGAAGAAGAAAAAAATAAATAACAAAGCGAGTGTGGTGTTTGCCTTCAGGATGGTAGGCTGTCATTCACACAGGACAAATTGTAATATGATAAACATGCACCAGGATAAAACATGAACATGAACAAGTCTGGAAGCCAGGTGACAGTCTCTATTTTTCCTATTGTCTCTAGCATAGACTGAACAAAGAACAAAAGGTATGATTCAAAGCAGTTTTCTTCTTACCTTCTCTTCTCTTTTCAACTATGCTACGTTTCCAAGTGCACAGATAACCCTGAACAACAGTGTTACAGCTGGTTTCAAATACCTCCAACCTGAAATGGCTTTCTGGGCTTTGAAAAGTCAAATGTTTTTAGTTTAAGAAAAAAAACTACGATAAAAACGCTTCAGGCAGAAATATGTAGTCACATTTGTATCAAAACAGATATTTTCCTCTGTAGCAGCAACATCAGTGAGAGTGAATTTCAGTCATGTGTGCCGCAGAACAGACAACTTCTCGTCTGTTCCGGTTGAAATGAAGACATGAAGAAGCCGTATAGGCGTTATATCTGACCAAAATGGGTCACAGATAACTCTGCAATGTTGCATCACAAAGTTTAATCTTAAGTGAACGATGAATATGGAGCATGTCAGCCTAACCCGTGAGCCGTGCAGTTTCCTTCACAAAGTTGATTCTATAACATGTTATATCTGGCATAGCTAAACAAATACAAACAACTCTGAAGACACAAAAGTAAGAAAGAAAGAGCAGCCGCTCTCAAAAAGAGGACGGATGCATGGCCCAGTTCGAAACATTTGTCAATATGAGGTTCACAGTCTGACAGAAGATAAATATTCTGCTCATGAAAGTGTCTCTGTGAGCTTGTCAAAGTAGTCAATCTCGCACAAACCGCAACTTCGCATCCTCCACTAAAGCAATCATGGATTTTAGTTAGGTGTAAGCCAATTATGTTAGGAGTCAAACTAAGAACATCAACAACGGTGTCATCATTCACACTATACTCTCTCTCGCACACACACACACACACACACACATATATATGGCGCTGTCCATCAGATGAGCCTGTTCCCTCGCCGTTCTGAGTGACAGATGACTTGTCACAGAGCTAAAAGGGAGAATATTTTACTGCAGATTGAAAGAGGAGGAAAAGGAGAGATGGGGAATAGAGAAAAAAAGAGAGAAATTGCTCCATTACACCAGAGAGGTAAATCATTCAATGTGCTGGAGATCACAGATCGGCATTTACATTTACACACATTCACATGGGCACACATATGAACATGATTCACCCAGGCTCTGTCTTTGTTGCTGCATCTGCTCCCTCCCCCCTCACCCCCCACCCTCTCTCTCTCTCCTTCTCCCCGTTTCACACATATGCCAAAATATTCGCACGCACATACATCAGAATCCAGGCCTGAGAAAAGCTGAGAGACTGGATCAATGTTGGGCTCTGGTGATTAGCCTTAATTGAGGAAAAAGAGCTATGGGAACAAAGAAACATTATGACCTTTTCCCTGTCTGCACACACCACACACTAATAAGATACATTCACATAATATCATACTGACCAGAATCATCTGACTACATCAAAAGCACTTTCTCATAGGAACTGTATGCAAATGGATGACACGGAGAGAAAAACAAACCCCGCGGATAATTGACTATCCTTGCCATGTTTTTGTGCATGAATGGCAATTTCCACTCTCCTGTCGAGTGCATGCTGATTATTCTATCAGACAAAAAGAGGTCCGCGTGTGATGAAAAGATTGGCAGTGTTTCACATCCTGGTGCTGTGGAATGGCCTGTCTATCGTTCTGTCTCTCAGGCTCTCTTAGTTCTCTTTCTTCCTACATCCGCTCTGTCACTCCCTCGCTCTCTCTTTCTCTCTATCTCTGCGCGTGTCAGTTCATGACTGAGTTGAATACCACTTGTCAGGAGAGCGCTGTTTGGACTGACATGAGATAAGAACAGTTATATGTTATTCCTCACGGCTGCTGGACAACGGAATATGACTGTGAGATGCAAGTAATGTGTGGACGAATGGCAAATCATAACAGTGAGGCCTGCAATGCAGCGAGTTTGTTTTCATATTAGCTTTATATCCCTAAATGGTGTTTTATTTGTTTCTAGTTTGAAGTTTTCTGGAGCTGAGCTGGAGCTGAGTTTGCTGAGGTCACCAGCTAACTCCATTTACTTTAAAAAGGCACTGCATCCGGGCAAATAATCCTGTTTGTGCTGATGCTTCGTCCACACCCAGTGCAGGTCTGCACTTCACAATGCACAGCACTGCAATGCTTCATCACAGTCAGGTGTGGTCAGAAGTGCAACAAACCCCCAGCGGTCCGTGCACCGATGCATTCATTGCTTCCACAGACGGACATGTGCCTTTTCCAATTCATGCCCAATCAATTTAATTGACCACAGGTGGACTCTAATGGAGGCGTGGTAACAACAACTCAAAGATGAACAAGAGAAACAGAGATATGAGCTAAATAACAAATGCAACAGCAATGAGTTTGACACAGACGGACGTCTTACCCAGAATGTTTTCATTCATCAAGAATTAAAGTCAGAGGTTAGGGTTAGATAGATAGATACCGTCGTAGTTCCGACCATAAACGGTGATTCGGCGGCATCATTATCATGACCCGCCGGGCAGCGTTCGCGAAACCGAAAGTAAGGAAATGCTGGTCGCCTTGCCCAGCATTTCCATCATTAATTAAAACGACAAAATAATGATAGAGACAAAACGATATATTGATCGAAAATGGAGCCATTAACAAGTGTGGGTAGCGTAGATTCATCCACATTAATGTGAGACTTTTTTATAACCAAATACAAACTCCTTGTTGTCCCTTTAACATCATATTTCAGTTTCCTTTAATACATTTGCAAAAGAAACTCTACAGTTCTGTTCCAGCTTTGACATTTACCACAAGGCTGTGCGATAACAAAACGATGTGGAAAAAATAAAGGGGTCTGAATACTTTCTGAATGCACTGTAGGTGAACCACAAAATGAAACCAAGTGATTTTTTTCACTACATGCTCATGTTAATACAGGATCTGTTGAAGGTGATGGCTTATTGAAAAGAAAGAAATCACAAGGACAGGGGCTGAATTGATACTCTTTGAAGATGAGATTCCCAAGAAATTGGTTCCTGCCTTAATCAGATGGGTACCTCTGAGAAATGTAAAGGGTTAATGTGAATACACCCCCACTCTCTCTCACACACACACACACACACACCAATGTAAAAACTTGCATTTGTTAGGTTTCCCAGCTTTCAGATTTCTCTCTCACTTACACGCTGAAATACACACACACGTGCGCACACACGCTCACACATAAACACACAGAAAGCGATTATCACCAAAGGTGCGTACGCCTGCTTGTAGCTGTTCCCACAGGGAAACTAGCTGTACAGCTTCTCCACTCTCATTTTTCATTGTCTGCTTATGATGCCCCATGTGAGCACACTGACTTTCATTTAACCCCTCACAGCACACACGCAAACACACACTCGCATGCATGTATGACGCCGACCCCTCCTTTCTGTCTCCATCTCTTTCTTTCCCACATTTACACACACACACCACACACATACGCCGACAACTTCTCCCCGCACCCCTGTGTTTCATTGTAACGGCTAAAATGAAGCTGTATAGGCGTGTCCACCGGCCGCTGCAGCCACACACTGAGGCTGCAGTGACTTTTTACAGCCGCTGTTTTGTTTTTTGTTTGTTTGTTTGTTTGTTTTTGACACGCAGCTCTAAGATGTTAGAGAACAAAAGTATTATCATATCCAGGGTTGGGACAATGCAATATATTCATACAATATATTTTTATACACCCCAAGGTGAAAGAAATGTTTCCGCTTGACCAGAGAAAGGGCAGGGTCACCTACACAGGAGCACCCGTGAGACAGGTGGAGTCAGTGTCTTGCTCAAGGACACTAAAGCAAAAATAAATGCCTGACAACACAAGGAGGGTCTCAGCTGAAGGTCTCCTCCTCACTGACTGTACCACACTGCTGGTGCAAATGCTGCACCACATCCCAGAATATGTACTGTAGAAAGTGCTGCAAAGGTTAAATAAATTGATATGAGACATGTACACGCATTTTCTCTCATTTGTCCAATCTAACTCTCATTTCTGCTCTAAACTCGTTAAAGGGATAGTTCACTCAAAATTCAAATTTCACTCATTATCTACTCACCCTCATGTCGACTAAGAGCTGGGAGAATTTTCAGAGTCCTCCGTTCCTTCTCTGAGTTATGGGGGGGTCCGCGCAGCAGTATTTGTCCATATAATGGTTGTCAATGGACACCAACTTTCTTCGTCCAAAAAGACACACCAAAAAACATCCAAATACCTCCATGCTGCTCGTCTGTAATGTCCCTCTTGTATTGAAGCCCGGACATGAGAAATTGTTCCGCAGGTCAGTGCAGTGAACTGAGACACTGGGAGCTTCCGCTACAAACAAGCTTAAAATATAGACTTTTTTTTTTTCGGAACAATTTCTCATGTCGGGGCTTCAATAGAAGAGGGACATTACAGATGAGCAGTATGGAGGTATTTGGATGTTTTTTGGTGTGTCTTTTTTGGACGAGGAAAGTTGGTGTCCATTGACAACCATTATATGGACAAATACTGCTGCACGGACCCCCCCGTAACTCAGAAAAGGCACGGAGGACTCTGAAAATTCTCACAACTCTTAGTCGACATGAGGGTGAGTAGATAATGAGTGAAATTTGAATTTTGGGTGAACTATCTCTTTAACAATGCATTGCTCTGAAGATGACAAAGGGACATGCATACATACAGTATACAGTAGCGCTGTTGGTGATGATATGAAACCCTAGACTGTTGAACATATAATTAGGTTTGGAAGAGATATTGATCATGCAACTCATTGATCAAGGTTGATCAATGAGAATCAACCTTATTGAATTTGATGATTTTTTTCTAGGGCTGTCAGCATGGATATTTCTGACAGTTGAACATTAAGGTGATAAAATGCCATAATATTCATATGACTTAATTTTTCTCCTAACAGCATCAAACCGACACAGATACTTGCAAAATATGAGTCTATGCTGCACTTAACGCTAATTAGTAAATATGCTAATGTGCTAATTAGGTATTGTTGAAGTGCAAATCTTGAAGATTTATTTTAATTAAACGTGTTAGGTCACTATTTATGAGGCACCAGAATGGCAAGTGCACCTGTGGCACTCTGATTACAATCTAGCAATACTTATACATTAGCAGTATCATGAACTGGGCACCTGTGGCGATATTCCCAGAAATAAACGTCATATTATTTATTTTTTATTCTGCTGCAGCTTCACATTTAAAGCATTTAACAGGCTAAACACAAGTTGACTTACTATAAAATACTCTGACGGAAACGCGATGCATTTGTCAGTGAGCTTAGCACTCCCTGCTGATGTTCATTAAAAATACATTTACAAAACAAGACAACAGTCATTTTCAATAGAAGAACAGTTGCACAGAAATACTGCACAGAGTAATAAAATAAGAAGAGCCTCTAGAGCGAGCTGTTAGATCAGGAGCTACAGACGACACACTGCACTGCTCTAACTTCTCAGCCAGGTAACAAACTCTTTTCATTGTTCCCTGTTGTTCATAGCCTCGGCTCATACCACGTGCAGCATACAATCAGATAACCTTCGCTGACAGAATGACAGAGAAAGGCCAGTTACTGTCTCCTTTCTTTATTAAAACAACAGTCTCTGGTTGTTTTGCTGCCCCCCACATTCAGTGACTAATAGATAACTCTTACCACAGGACAGACTTGACCTTTTGAGGACCTCTAACCTAGTTTTTGTTTAAATGTCCCTGTTGTTTAACATGCACATTTGCATAGGTGGTGGTTCATTTATGTACATGTGCATACATTTGTGTGTGTGAATGTGTGATGGCATGCATGTATCTTTTCCACTGCTCTCTGTGAAGCACTTTGGATGACTGTCACAGGTCTTTTTAACTGTGCTATATTAGCCTGCAAACATTTCCACTGGTAATATATTTATATGCTAGCATACATTTAAATCAAATAACCATGCTATAATGTTTAGCAAAATGGCAAACAAAGGTGGCTGTGCTAAAAACAACGTTATATTTATTTAATTTTGGCAACAATTCCTTCACTTTCACAGCAACAACTTTTCTTGTTGAGATACTACTTACTTTGCTCTTACAGCAGTTTGTTTTTTTTCAAAATTTAAGACTGAATTAAGAGACACAAACATCCTTTCCTTTGTGGAAAAAGAAGCTATCCTACAATCCTGTTCATTAGTATCTGGATCATTGATATGCTGTTAACTTAAAAACAGTTTTTACTGAAACTTGCTCCCTGAAAACCCTTCGGGGGAAAATTAATAAATTAGGCTACTAATTGCAGGGTTATAGACAGACTAATGATGCACTAGTTATTTAATAATTGGTACCTTATTGTTGGTGAAGGCATTGTTCACCTTTCGAGTTGATGAGATCACAAGGGCAAGAAAGGGTAAAAAAAAAGTGGTTTATGAAAACAGCAAAAAGTTAATTTTTAAATTGTGTTTTTCATATGTTTTGCATCTTCCTAACATCACGGTCCGTGTGGCGTAAGAGAAGTATGCCTCCCTCCTCCAATAATCAATCATGTAAAAAGTAAAAAATAAGCTACTGTATATCCTCTATGATAGTTGGAGTTTAGTCTTTTGTGCCTGGAGCAAAGACTGCACTTATACTACAACTGCTCTGCTGCCCTTTCGCTGTCATCATGAAGAGAATGTGTTAACATGAACTGGTACGTTTGTGGCATATGTGTTTGTTGGCGAGTGTGTGTGTGTGTGTGTCTTTGTGTGTGTACTGATTGATGCCTTCCAGGGCAGTAGCGTGATTGAAACACCTCCTCACCATAAAGCTGTCGTGCGCGTGATGGAGTCGCAGGGTCATTTTATGCATCACACCTGTCCCCCTTCCTCGCCACGCTGACACGCAATCAAATAGGAAAATGGGCGTATTTGTTTTCCTGGCCTTGAGAGGGCTTGCGCGGAGGGTTGTATATTTCTGTGTGTGTGTGTGAGGTTTTGTGCCCTTAATATGTGAGACCCACTCACTCACACATGAAGTCGGAGGAAGACAGGGAGACAGAGAAAGCGTGACGGAAAGAAAGAATAAAAGAGAGTCCTGAAGAATACAGAGCAAAGCAGTGATGGTCGACTATTAAAGACGGACAACTTAACATTAAACAACCTGCCATACGGGCGCACATACAAACACAAAGTGGTGCAGTGTATGTAAGTGCATCTGTCTAATCATTACACTCGCATAACTTCAATTCTGTGGCACTTGTGCTTCACTAGAATATCGTCATTTTATGCTACTTTATGCTTTTACTCAACTCCTTTTCTGGGAGAAAATATTCACATATTCATCAGTTTATCAGTTCATAGAGTTTATATATAAATAATAATTAGCTCCCTCCAGACCAGTTATGCTACTTAAAAGCTGCATTTTAACACCTCAGTAATAATGATCAACAGTATATCGGCATAGTAATACAATATAACAACCAGGATAGATCATTTGAGATTTTGTGGCTTGTACCTTTATGTGCATAACTAGAAGAGAGAATTACTTATAATAGTGTAGGTTTAGGACACTTGCTACTTTGACTCCAGTAAAGGATGTTGATCCAATAAGTAGAATTTATTATCATTACAAAACAACAACACAAAACAACTGGTAACAATGATCAACAAAAGCTTGCTAAACAAAGGATAAATAAGCAGCACCAGTTCTACCTGTTTGCTCTAATTAGCTTTGATGTTGGTCAACCCCGAGCCTGAACTGTGACAGTGACTCACTGTTGAACCTGGAGGTAGTTTATTATAAAACACTGATGTTATAATTGTTTTTTTTTCCTCTTGAATGAAACTAAGAAGAACTCAGAGCATGCTCAACATGTGTTTTGTATCTACTCAAAGCTGCAGCAGCATTTTCTACCTTGCATCTGTTCTGCTTTTAAATGGAATTTACTGTTGCTTAGACTGAAGACAAAGACCATTGGGGATGTGGTATTCTCTTAGTAGCTGGACTTGAATATCCAATAACATCCTCACACCCAGCCCTTGAGGGGTTCAGGCAGCAGAGGACTACCCACCATGAGCTGTCACCATCTAAACTGCACAAATCTGTGCTGACAGATAACGATTCCAACAGTGCCATAAGCAACAAAAAATCAAATACATGGTGCAGAGATTTCAGTGCCCCCCCCTCTCCTCTCCTTATAGATGAACTTTTACGCTGCCACTGAGAGTAGAAGTGTGTGGGTTGATCACAGCAGGCATTAGCCCCTTCTTACAGAAGAAATTACCCTACGTAAATGTGGAAGTTATTCAGTCTCAAGACACTAGATAACTAAATCTGGTTGTGACAGGCTTTGGGAACAGCTAATGTTCTTCTTCTGTGCTTTTGGATTTGAAACTTAATTCATAGCATGGTATTTCTTTTAATACAAAATGCTCCAATTAATGGGAGACTGTCTATAAAAGGAAAAAAAAACATAGGTTGTTTGTCTTGCAGGTACAGTATTAACTAATAACCACAACCTGAACATCTAGTGGTATGTGTTGTAGGGTTAGAGATTGTCAAATTATCAGAACTACGGGTTGCAGCTGCAAACTTTTGACCCTCTGTGGGCAGGGTGTTTGCTCTTCAGCCTCATCCTGGTTGATCCTTTACCAACATGGAGATTAAAAAAGCTGAAATCTGCTTCATGTGTTTTGCTTTCTGATTTTTCCTCTGAATCTCACTTGAGAGTTGGAGAGGTTGATAGCAGCACCCCAGGAAACAAAATGGTCTGTTAAAACACTTTATTTTTAGATCATAACCTTTACTTTTAATGGTATTCGGTAACTATAATTTCCATGGAACACATTTGACAAGGTTTTCTTTATAGATGTCGGTTAAAAATTCCCATACTTTACATACAGTGTGGGCTTACAAATGAGATGCAACCACAGTGATGACAGCTTGTTTACTTCCGCCTACGACCGGGATTTTGTTTATTCTTGCAGTAGCCAAAGCCATTTCTTCAATAAAACACAAACAAATACACATTTTCAGGATTGCGTGAAAAATTACATTTCATTTGATGGGTGATTTATTTGAAAAGGGGGGTTGATAGAGTTAACCAGTGGATTACATTGTATATAACTGGATTAATTTCTGACGGCATTAATTCCAAAGCCACTCCAAAACTGCTGTACTACAGAATACTTGTCTTTGAATGTCACATGTGGGTTGTTCAGTTGACACTTTAAGAAACACCACATGTGTCAGGCTGGGGGGGCTTTTACAGTAGTTCATCTTTAAAAAAGTAAAATTCAAGTGCCTTTTTTGCCATCTAGCATTGACAGCACACAACTGATGTAGAAATCGTTTGAAAAATGTTTTATTTCTGTCCTGATTACCCTGTGATATTTCAATGTACTACTGACTCACTGTAAAACAGATCAAAACCTGTGTGCTATAAGAAACATTTGGGAAACCAGCCCCAGACCTAAAAATAGCCCAGAAAGGCCCCTAAAATAATGACCCTGGCTGGCTGCCGTAGTGTCTGAGGCTGGCAAGACAAACGACTTCCATTCCCGCTCAGTGTCTTTAATCAGCTTGTGATAATTAACGCCACACTCCATTGGCCAAACAAATATCTTTGTCAAGGTGCTCATTGCTGTACAAGTTCTTCTCCTGTTCTCATAGACAAGATAACAAGCAGTCTTTAATTGCCTTAATTTTGTGTAGTAGCATTATAGACTTTACCCAGTGCTCTTGGCGGCTCTTCTCCCCTCTGTTTCCCCTTACTTCTTCTTCCTCCCTCCATCCCTCCTTCCCAACAAGTACATAAAATATTTCATCACGTTGGGCTGGTGGGCAGTGGTAGTGGCATCAGACTTTAATAAAGTGAATGACCTTGTGGGATTGCAGAGGGGATAGATTAAGTTTGCCTTCCCTACTGGCAGAAGCAGCCACCTCGGTGGGGTTTCTTATCTGGAGCTTTACTTAATTACCTGCTTTAATTCTAACATTCTCTAAAATGACCCCTCGCCACAATGAGACAAGCTGTTTTAATTAAACAAATGAATATGTCGCTTATCGGGCGGGATCAGAGCTCTCGTTTGTCACAGTAACAGTTAAGGATGCCGCTGATGATCACGTTATCAGTGACTGGGCCTGAGTTTCACCACACACGGAGGAAAGAGGCAGCCGATGCTATCTAGTTACTGTATGTGGTGCGACGGTGGAGATACAGGAGATTACAAAAAGGCCCATTAGATATAGCAGACATGTCCACTTAGTCACATTGTAATCAGATGAGTTTCCTAATGCAGCTATCCATCCCTTGTTATGGTGGTAAAAAGGTTTATAGCCCAAAGGTATAGAGAAAGCTGGGAGAGTGGAGTCATAAGAAAAATAAACATGAGGAAAAAGGTGCAGTACACCTAACCAAAAGAAAACCAAAAATAGTTTAGCGGCTATTCCCAAAGTCACTGACACTGGGCAGCTTGTTTATGGTAGTTATATAACAATATTTTAGAGTGTGCAGAGGGTTCCTGTGCAGCGCCGCCTGACCAAATTTAATGGGAGAAGTGTCAGAGAAACCATTATACCAGCAGGGGCACGCACAGCCCTATTACATATGGCTGCTGGCTGCTAATGTGTATTAGCAGGAGACAGAGGAAGCAAGGTGAAGATAAGTGATTTTGCAGTAGCTGGATAAGTAGGACAAAAGAGGGAGGGAGTAAGTTGGGGAGAGTGAGACAGAGCGAGCAGATTGGGAAGGGACTGGACTCTACCAGGGCCGCAGAGACAACAATTTGGGGGTTATTTGGAATATGGAGTTATTTGCGGTATAAAGATACAAGGAAGTGTGGGCTTAAAGTTATCAAGACCCCCCACAGTGAAACCTTGACGTCACAAGTAGAGTAGAGTCTCCACTGGCTACATGCTGTACTGTATGATGTTCACGAGAAAGAGTTTAACTGGAACAGCTTGTTCAATGTAGGAGCTTAAAAAGAAAAAAAAAAGCAATCTAAATGTTAGAAATCAAAACAGGACTGCTGGAGCATCTCAAAACACCAACCACTAAAACAGGGTGACAGCGGTATTTTCTGTCCTTTAATAATTTAGTGAGGATTGAAGGCTGCTCTTGGCAAGAAAGTGTGAGTTTGCTGTGTTTGTGTCTGTCAGCAGCAAAATTCCAAACACTGTTTTTTTTTTTTTTTTTTTTTTGACTGGAGCGGGGCACCTTGCCCAGCCCAGGAATCCCAAATGCACAGAAAAACATAGAGCAGCATGCCTTACTGCCAAACACATTAGCTTTCCTTCTTTATTTAAGCCTTTGTCAAACTATCTGTGTTACTCCACTCACACAGCCACTTTTTTCAAGGGCTCACTGGCCAAATTTTTGCCACTCGGCACCAGTGGTGCAAGAGTGTGGTGGTATTAAAGGAATGAGGGGGGCTCCTCAGCTTGGTCTTTGACAGCCCCCTTGAACTCTGTGGGCCTGGTGATAAAGTGGCTTGATGAGTGGGCAATCTCTGTCTGCCAGCTGCTGGTCTGGCCAGGGGAGCTGGGACGGTGCCAGGGTGAATGAAGACCCACTCCACAAAACACACACACACACAACACACACGCACTGAGATGTGAATGTGAATGAGTGTGAAATACAAATGTACACCGGCCTACAGTATGTTTGGCCCTGAATACCTGAGCACTCACACTCAGCAGATGTGTACATACCGACAATGTAGGTGTTAAAACGCAAATGCTAAAGCTGCATACATGGTATACTGGTGTGAAAAGACAGGCATCCAAAAGGCCACATATGAAGAAAAATATTAAGAATATAAAGACACTCAATGAGCTGATCAAATGCAAATCTGCAAATCACTTCAGTGCTAACTCACTTTGGAGATCTGACATCATGTGTATTTCAATATTAAAATCTCAATCCCACATCAAACTAACAAATATGAACCCTGACGTGTCCACTCAATGCCTCAAAAAACATTTTTATTTATATATTCATTCATTTTTACAGACGAGTGAACAGAACGCATCACTGGGTCGCTATACTTTCACTCTATAGACGCTGATGATCCTTATCTCCATCTCTTACTGTATACTGGCTGACCACACACACACACACAGGGCAAACAGCCCAGATGACTTGTAAAACAAAGCAAAAACTGAGGTCCTTTAAAAACTTTAATTAAATACAGTATATAAAGATTTTGTGTTGTGCTTTGTTTTCTTGAATTGCAAAGATTTCATTCATGAGAGAAGGGATTTAGGGATGCCACTGACTACTTATCTCCTGGTCGGTCGGCCACTTTGGGCGAGACTGCGAATGGCAACTTTATGGATTGCAGTAAAATTTTGTTTGAATATTCATGGTTCCCAAACGAGGAAATCCAGTTGACCTTGGTGATCTCCTGACTTTTCCTCCAGTGCCACCATGCGGTTGACATCTGCTAGTCTGAGTGAATGGCTCAACTACCATTAGATGGATTCTACTGTGATTTTTCCCTATAACTGTCGTCCAGTCAAGATGTTTATTGAGTCACAAGCAAAAACCTGCAATACTCATTACTTCTCAGTTATATTTGGTGTTTTAGTGAATTGCAACATGTTCAAACTCTGAGCTAGGATGGTGGACATGGATAATATCAATCCATTATGGCAGGATGTCTAACATGTTGGAGACACATCTTTCTGTTACACGTCCTCACTCATTTTACATATGCATCCTGTATGGGTATCTATATCAGTGACGTACTTTGGTTATGTACTGCTGCATGTGCGTATTTATACTTCAGGTGGATTTATTCCACCTGCACAATAGCACATCCAACAAGGCAAAGAAAAACAATAATAATCTTAAATTGTGGTCCTAGTGAAATATTAAACATATCCATTCCAGATAAACTAAATACAGCTCAATATGTTATATATCATATATATTATCGTCACAGATAAATAGGGGGAATTTCATTCACACCGCTCTTTGACTGACTGCTTGATGACCAGAAGGTGATATTTATGATATTTAGAGATAACAGCAACATGAACCCTTCTCTTTGCTCCATGCATATTCAGATGTCATCAGCTTGTGGATCTTAACTAGATTAGAGGTTTGTGTGTTGACATTCATGGCTTTCAAACAGAGCAAGGAGCTTTCTGGCTGATTGCGCCGACATGTCAGCCGATAATTCAGGAAGTAGAATACACATGAGTAGATTGGACGGCATTGTTCGCTAAATGACAAGATCTGTCTTCCTCTCCGCCTCCTTAATTATCTTCCTCGGTTATAATTACACGTGTGAAGGTCCAGAGGACAATCACTGTTGTGTTGTACTGTCTGCTAGCTGAAGTTAGATTAGATAGGCAGGAGATACTGTAGAGACCGACACCCGCTGTTAATGAAGGTTACTGTCTGTCTTTTGAAAAACACAAGCATTCATTATGAGAATAAAGCAACATTTACATAAATTGTTTGGAGTCATTACATTTGATCAGGAGTGCTCCAACATACATTTACTACTCCCCTTATATGTTATGTAAAAGGGCTCAAAAACGGACTGTGATTAACATGAAATAAAATTGTGTAAATGCAGCAAAGTTGTCTTTTATTTCACGGTAATTGTTCCTCAAAATCCACAATATTACCAGCAATAAACAGCTGACAGTTAGGACACACTGGAGGCTTTCATTAAGAATAGTGATGACTGAGAACAGTGAGTGACCTGGGGGTCTTTAAGCAGCCTTGTAATTCTCTCTTAATGAAGCCGATGAATAAATGATTTGAGGCGCTGTGCATGAGGAGTCTGATCCCCCGTCAGCATGTCTCCGCGGGGTTAGTAGGAACCTCAAGGGAGTCCGCCTCCTTTCTCCTCCCCTTCACCGCCTCCTCTATCCTTTAACCCTCACTTCTCTTTCTTTTCTTTTTTTTGCAGCTACTTCCTCTCTTCCATTCGTCTTTCTCACCTTGCTCTCTCCGCATCCCTCTTCCCCCCACTGTCTGTGATCCTAATCTCCTCTAAAACATCTTTTCCTGGACTGTAGGAGTTGGCAGCTAGCGAAGGCCACCGTCAGACTCCGACTGACTCATCCCGTCATAAACAACTGGTGGGTGTCGGCATGCTGGCGGCCCTCCAGTTTCAGACACGCTCATTTTGACAGGTCATTTTTTTCATGATGCTGATTGTTATTTTCCCTGTTATTGTTTTTCTTCCCCATGACTTGAGATGGGTGGGTGGGGTGGGGTAAAAGTACAACTCTGTGAGATCAGGCAATCTTACTCTCTGGGCCAGAAAACAAAGATGACAGTAATAAAAAGGAGAACCAATTGCTCTTTCATTTCATTTCCACTGGGAAATCAGGCTGAGGGAGGAATAAAGGAGCTATAATAATAAAGTTTAAGAAAACGGCCTATGGCTTTCTATTCCCTACACAAACCATGAGGAGAAGCCACTATGGACAGTACAGTTGCTTAGGGTCATCCACATTATTGGAGGGAAGGCCAGAGGACATGAAGCAAGTGGTGGGAGCAGTGGGGGAGAACCAGATGACATTAAACCTTTTCCCTTCTATACTTTCTTAAGGAGATAAATAAAAGCATTTCCTTCCCATTTTCTTCAGTTTCATGTGGAGGATGAGGCAGGAAATTGATGAAAAATTAGACAGAGAGAAGATGCTGCTGGGCTTCACTTGGTGGCCATGCAGGCGCAAACTTCAGGTGAGATATTTGAGTCTGAACCTGTTCTCAAAATCGGACCCCAGTAGTTAACGTAATTCTACTTAACCAGAGTGTTTTTTAACAGTGCATCATTCTATGCTGTGGCATCGTTATATTGCTCATTACAGTGGCACATAGTGCAGCATCTCCGCATGAACATCCGAGTTAATGGGCCACAATAAAGACACCACTGTCTTCATTTTATGGCTCGGTTTTCTAATGGCCTACTTGGCTTTCTTGCCTGCTCTCTCAAAGGAGCCATCTAGGTCTCTTTAAGACCCTGATATTCTCAGTGCACTCTTTCCTTCTGGCCTGTGTCTCCCCTCGATCCATTCTTCCACTCTTCCTCATTCCTTGCCCCCAACCACCACCCACCGCCACCCCATCCACCCACCCACCCCCCACCTTCCTGACAGCTACAGGCAGCCTGCGGTTGCCCAGGGCCTTTTCCTGTGCCTTTAGTTTCATTAGCGGGCCCCAGATGCTTAGCTGCTTAGAAAATTATGAAGGGCCAAAGCCAAGCGCCTCCAGATGGGACCCATCTATATTCAGATGAGCTGTTTCCTCACATTCAGAGCAATCCCACCCTGATGTCCTACAGTGTCGTCAACAAACATGCTGACAAACACAAACACAAGCAAGTACAAACAGATGCACACATTCACAGAGGAAGCCATGTGCACATGTTGTGCACACACCCGGGGCAACCCAGGCAACACACACACCCACACACACACACACACTGCTTGGCTGGGTGGCATCACTCTCTCTGTAGGAAAACAATAGCTTAGCTGTGACACCGTGGTTTGTGCTGTCTGCTTGAGCTGTTATCCTGTATTGTGCAGTGGACAGTGACACGCACAGATTTTCACGAACGGACCATACGAGTGACAATTCAACAGTGGGCTCTCTCAGATGATTTCATTCCTGGAGAAACAATTTCATACATCACCACAGGAAGCCACTCTAATGATGCAAAGGCCTATAGCCTAGTTTGATTGTTTATAACATGTAATGAGAACGCAGCTGACGGCCGCTCTATCTCTTAACCAAATAACTTTGCTTTTCACTCAGAGATGTTTTTCTCTGAGCGCAAACACGTGCCCCAAAAAACAACCAGATGCCAGTTGGAACTATTTAAAAAATACTGTATAAACAATAACCTCTTGTGCAATCACTGGTGCAACGAGGGCCAACGCATAACAATGCAGCCATGATGTTCCATGATGTGGACAGATGAAGAGGAAGAGTAAATAAATCATTATTCTATCAACTTGTCATCTCTATCCTGTCATCTTTCTCCTTTTTTTCCATACATCTTTTCCTCTTGTCACTTTAACTCTGCTGCAGTAATTAAATCACAGTTGTGAGTTTTGAGACAGTCCAATCCCCCAAACTTCACACTCCATTTCACCGCTCACATCTCTGACACCCAGACGCATTCGAGCAACAAGAGAGAAGACCCATTTCAATACAATCATACAAGCAACACAACCATGGAAATGTCTTGACACACATGCACACAATAAAACAAAACAGACAGTAAAAGCACAGATTTAGATGTGGGGACAAAGTAAAAGAGGGAGAGATGTTCTAATGACAGCGAGGTAAGACAAAGAAGACTTGATGGAGGTTGTTTGTGTGTCCAAGTGTTTGTGTTGGCATGCATCTGGAAAGTTGTGGAGGAGGATGAGAGGGGAAAGCAAATAGGAGACGAGAGGGATTTCTTCAAGGGGTCAATTTTCAAATGAGAGAGCTGCCGACCACAGATACTGACCACGCTGAAGCATCTGGAACCTGCTCCACACCACTGTTGACTTTGTGGAGCCATCTGAATTCATTACAGCATCTAACACGCACACACACACACATGCATTGCACACACTCACTCTGTCTTGTGCAGAATGTAGATATCAACTAAGTCCTGCAGTACAGAGCGTCCTAATGTGTCCCATAAACACCTGACAGCACGACTTTGTGGAATCGCTGAGATATCCATAATCCTTTAGTTGGAGTCAGGGGGTCAACTGGCCATCGTGTTGAGCACACCCAATAAGCTTCAAACAGCCTATGGCCGAGCATCAACACCCAAAAAAACCCTCTGCAGTATTCTGCACGGCACGCAGGCTCGGCTGCTATATATGCAACGGAAGTCCGGCGTGTGGCGAACGGCATATAAAAATACTAGCGCTATTAACACAGAGGTTTCTGTTGAGCCTCACACTGGGCTTACGACGACAAAACATTTTGCAGTGTTCACGAGAACAGGCTGAACAAAGAGGGGTGAAGGTGAGGTCTCGAGCCTACAATACTAAAAGCAGCCGCTGACTTACAGTACAGTAATCAGGGGACTGTTGGCTGCAGAAAAACTGCAACGCCTCACCTAGTTCATTATAAGATGACACAACCAATTTGTACCTCTGCCTGCTGCAATCTACCAAATCTCCCCTGACAAAAGCATTTAGATTAGAGCACTTTCAGGGAGGGCTGCGCTGACATGCGTACCCAGCCTGTAAAAGGGGAAATGAAGTGCCTTTTTAATTCTCCTCCAGGCAAACATAAAACTGTCCAGGTAAGTCATTTGTGGGTTGAATGGAGAGCCAGGAGCAAGTTGCCTCTCTGTTGCAATACCTCTCCCTCTCACTCTGCTTTTTATCTACCCCTTCTGTAGAGGAAGCTGTGCACAAACATGCGTTATAACTCACACAAATCCTTATCCTCATCTGGAAGATTATTAATCTATTTGTTACATTTTGTCCCATTATTTCTCCCACATAATCCTCTTTTACTTCCTCTGGCAGCATGGTAATGAGTTTCTGTGAACAAGGAAGCTGCACGTGTTGTCGATTGTTCTGATTGGCGCTTCCCCTTCTTTCTCTCACCCGCTCTTCCTCTCTTCCTCCCTCTTTGCTTTTGACCTATCCAGGAGAATAGAGACTCCCAGATGGAAGAGAAAACTGGAAACAGCGAGAGGTGCCATTTCATGTAACGAGCAGAACTTTGTGATCACTTTTCATCTCTCAGGTCTTTAAAGACAACAGGAGCGAGGTGGAATGGGAAGTAATTGCCCAGGAACATGAACGCCACTCCAGAGTTTGGCTCGAGTTACCAAAGCACAGCTACAGTACAGTACATCAGGTATCCCCTTCTTCTTCTTCTTCTTCCAGATATTCACTCAGATTCATACATCACATAATTAGGCCTGTGAATGTGTGTGTGTCTGTGTGTGTGTCTCACTTTCCCCTGCGCTTGGTTTTTATTAAAAGATTTTGTCCGTCTCCCTTATCACACAGACAATGTTGACGGAGAGGAGACATCATATATAACATTTTTTTTAATCTAAGAATCTTATATAAAACCCATAAGCTGTCGAATGATTGCTGCGGTTCCCACTCCAAAATGGAACTTCGAGCAAGGAGACAGCACGGAGCGTAGTCTCTGTTTTAAATCAAATATAAATGCACCCACCCACAGATACAGGCCTCGGGCATGGTATACGTATAGTGAAAATTATGTTACAGTAAAAGATCCCAGTAAAGCTGCAAAATTGAGAAACATGGATGTGAAACGACAGTAAAGCTACTGCGGTCTCTTGAGGAGGAGAGTGGATGTGTAAAGCCTTGGCTGACAATCCATTTCTTTCCCTTTAGCCTCACATCTAACAAGTATGACCACAGGGAGATGAGCAAAGGGGGAAATATGTGAGGCAGAACACTCCAGTACTAAATATCAACATGGATTGGTTGCAAGAGAAGTCAACAACTAGAGAGAGAATTTATTTATTCCACTACTTAGTGATTTTAATACTAAACAAGCAGGTATCATACCACTGAGACTCTTGCTGTGGAAAATAATCTCTATATCGTACATGACGGCACTATATAATTGTGCTTTGTCTTGTTCCATCACATCTGTAGGGAGTCATACGTGGGAAGCCAGAACATTCCTGTTTACATGCCCGCTGTGGATTGTACACACGTGTGTCTATGTGCCTCTGGTCAGGGGATGTAATGGTAAAGGCTAAGTCGGACTGAGAGTGTTCTCAAATAACAAACAAGGGGTCGCTTGATGTTTTTATGAAGCGGGCGTGTTTGGAAATGAATCGTTAGTCTCGGTTTTATTGCTCAAATTACCCGAGCCGGTCCTTGTCCTGTTTGCCCTTAATTAACAAGCGTTCAATTCCCCTATTAATTAGCACACGCTGTTAGCTATTTTACATCACTCTTCATTTGTCGACAATTGAGAGGTCTATTATTAAAAGGCACGCCACATGGTTAATTGTGCAAGTGGCTCAGCGGCAGGGGAGGAGAGCACCAATTCGCCGAACGTAGGGAGGAGTCTGCATGCTCTGTGGTTATTCTGACACAACCTTTACGGTCTGTCTTCAGCTCGCTGCCTGACACTGTGTCCTCCAGAGAGAGTGAGACCATCTCTGTCACACCTTGCTGTGTTCAGACCCAGATGTGTGGCAGTACGGCAGCGAGGTTTCTTTATACAGCTGATCCGTACATTTTCCTTTAAACTGTAGGATGTATGGTTACAAATGAGCTGGTTGACATCTGCTCTGCTGAGGTATTTCATTTGTGTCTGCTTAAAGCTTTAAAAAAATGTAACATGGCTACGGTACAGTCAATAGCCATAGGAGAAACGGATCACATGACCATTTCTATACGTAGTTTGGAGGGGTTGATTTGTAGTGACACAGATAATTGTCTATGGACTCAGTTTTCCTACTTTCTCTATAATGAGTTTCAGTCTTTTTCACCACTCTCAAGCTGTCATACAGTAAACCCCACCTCAGGAAAAAAATAACAGATTTACTGACTAATTAACAGAGGTATAACAGAGTAAATATGGAACTGTTTGCTGTAAAGTTTCCCCATGCCAAGTTGCCAAGAGGGGGGGATTGTAGATGTTTGTAGATGACTGACTGAGGGATAAAGTTTCACTACTGGCCAGCAAGTCAAGTGTTGGGCTTTCAGACACTTTCAAATTAATTTATGTCCCAAAATGCAACTAGCAAAAGACTGATTTATGCTCAATTTCACACACTGAGGACTCAGGTTACAGACATAAATTTCCTATTTTATAATATGTTGACAATGCTTTCTAAATTTCAGTCTGTATCCCATGGAGTCTCTGGTTTGTCCAGGACATAATAGGGAGACTAAAGATGAAAAAATAACTAAGTAACAGGTAATAGCAATAACTAAAACTAATGAAAGTTCAACTAATAACTAAAACTGAAAATAACTGTATGAATGACAGGACTGAATATACTGTATGAATGACAGGACAACAGGGCAAAATTCACAAATAAAGTCAGCGAAAAAAGTGAAATCTGTAAAATACGCAGAACTAAAACAAGCAACATATAAAAAAAGAAAAGGAAAAAAAAGATGAGAAAATGAACACAAGAGCAAAAACAGGTGGGAGGCGAGTCTGCCTGAAAACACTGTAAAGACGGACAAAGGTGAGCAACGAGAGACCCAGAGCAGTGGAGGTATCCTTTCTCTTTCCCTCTCTCCCCGCCTCACCTATTCTCACCCCTAGACCTCAGCCAGGGCTTAACAAGTGGCAAGGGAAGCAAGCAGGCCAGAGCTGTGCTGATTGACAGAACAATTACTGCTAACACGCACCCCAATGGAGAGGCAGACATCTCCAAATAGAATTTCACTATGCTGTTGCATCACACGCTTACAGGAAGGATTTTGGTAGAAAAGCAAAATTGCCTCACTGACTGACTGACTGACTGTTGGTCTGTCCGTCTGTCTGTCTGTCTTACCGGCTTAAAGCTGAGTACACCTGATTGAAAAACACTCCTCTGTTTTTTTTCTTTTTTGTTGTTGTTGTTGCCTTCCATAAAAAGAGGAGGAAAAAGCATTTACCCTTGATCAAGGTTGGCTGGTTCTAACTTTAGAAGCAATGTTTGGCAACCCATTTCCTCCAACTCTGACTGTTCATCTGTTAGCTCAGCTAGAGGAGTAGCTATTTTTATCGGCACACCTACTGACTGACGAAAAAGTGGAAAGTTAATTAAAAGAGACACCACACATCAGAACATTTCCAATATATTATGCATCACAGATCTAATAAGCTAGAAATGATGTGGAGACAAGTATTTGAGATTGTAGAGTTAAAGTAACAATGTCAGAATTAAATGTAAACTGTGTTCAAATTGTTTTCGATTTTACACATTTCATATACAGTACTACATTTACACATTATATACACAAGCAAATATGTCAATAGATATTGCCATGAAATTGTATTATGATCCTCATTTTGCACAGATTGGAAGATCTCTTGTGTAGCAAGGCTGAAATCATACGTTGATTAATTGATTAGTTGATCTGATCAACATGAATCCGATAGATTCCACTGTGTTTTGACGTCCCTTTGATGGAACAATCAGCTAATTTAGAAAACAATTAACAGATTCATCAATAATAAAAAATAACTGGTGGTGGCAGTCTTAGTATCTAGTGTCTGTCTAAATATCTTCCACTCTGCTCCACACTTGGCTCTGTGTGAAGCATCTGTTGGTTGATGCAGTCGGTCTCATGCAGCCATCTTGGCCATTACCCCGCCCCATGGCATTCTGGCCTCCAACAGCTGCATTACACCACGCTCTCTGACTTTCTAATTAGCTTATCTCGGAAAATAAGGATGCTGGGCAATTCTTTGCTCTAGCAGTCTAACAACAAGCAGACTGCAGGGAGCGTGGTTGGCACCTTGTGTCACCAAGGGGGCTGTTGTCTTCAGCAGACTAGTACAAAAAATATGGTTCGCACTCACACTCCTTCCTCACTCGCGCAAACACTCGACTCCTTTTCTCAGTTTCTTGGCATTTTCTCCACTTTGAATTTCAAGTCAATTACCAATCACGAGAGACTATTTAATTTCAAAGATTTCATATTTTTGGAAGTCACGGTGATTAATGAACGCAATGCTAACACTTTGTGTTTGTATTCAGTGGCTCCTCCAGTACACAGAGCAAGTAACAAGGGGCTGTTAATCAACTGTTAAGTTCATATAATAAAATGAACTTATAATAAGCATATAAGTTATTTTGCTATTTCTTTTTTACGGTAATTTCCTCAACACAACAACAACGATATAGAAATATGAAGCTACAAAACTTTAAGGAGTCTGATTTTTGACAGTCTCACATTTCAAGGCATTATAGTCCCTTTTAATTAGTTTGTCCTTATTCATTATTTAAGATGTAACTTGTAGCTGTGTTTAAATGGCAAATGATGACTGAAAAATGCAGAACTCTTGTCAGCTCAGATGTCTCCTGGCTAGAGGAGTCCTGAAGCGAGGGATGGAGGAAGGAGGAAGAGAGGACAGATCCTTCCACCTGTAGCAGCGAACGTCCTGCAGGACTCTAATCTGCCAGTTGTCTCTCACCGAGACGTCCAGCTTAGCCGAGGCCAACCGAGCCCTGCAGCCTCCAGCACCGAACGATACTGGGACCCCAGGACATAAGGCACCTGCACGGGGAGATAAAGGCTTCAACTCCTGAGCTAATACTGACGATTCTTTTGATAAATACAGACATGGGGTGGCGGGTGGAGGGCGGTGGGGAGTGGGGGAGCAATCTTTTCCAGCTCACTCTCTCTCATTCTCTCCTCCCTGTCTACCTGTCTCGGTAATCTCTCTTTCTTGTACTTTCCACGTTTTTCTTCCTTCACCCTCTCTCTCTTTCTCTGTCTCTCTGCAAGTCTCCCCCTCTCCGTGTATCTCTCCTTCTCTCTGTACCTTCTTTATCCTGTCCTATGTGAGTTTGGATCAGACGGGCAAAGCTCTCCACGCTCTGCCTTTTTATTTATTCCATATCTGTAACTGTCAAAAAGAAGATTGCTACTTTAGGAGCTGTCTGTGCTTTGTTGTGCTCATGGAAAGTCAAATGGAGGTGGTTGTGTTAAAAGCATCTTGACCACTTTGTGGGGACACAAACAATGTCAGCTGTGGTCCTGGAAGCCCCAGACAGTTGAAAATGGCTTTACAAGAGCATGAGACATGATGCCTCTTAGATGGCACAGTGCTGAGAGGAGTGGTTAAAACTGTATTAGCCTGGGGAGGTAAATGAAGTCGGGCCTCAGCAACATTACCTCCTGCTGTGTCTGTCACTTAAATACCTATTTATGAGAGCTTATTTAAATATAAACATGCCCAGTGTTGCATGATTAGCGAATTAAGAAAAGCTTTGGGACCTAAATGACCCAACAAGGCTTCTGTAAAGATTAACACCTCAGACATTCACGATTATGTCAAATGCAAAGTCAACATGATTCAGACGACCTGGGACGATAATTACTTGGCAGAGAATGTCAGTTTGGGGATATAACAGGGATATAACTTTGCTTTATACTGTAGTGCTGTCTACATAGTAACTTAACTGACAGGATAACTACACTCACCTGAGAAATAACACCAATTTCAAAGCAGGCACTTGCCAACGTCACTGAAAATAAATGGTTGGCAGGATGAGAGAGAACAGTCATGGCTCTGGCACCGTGAAAAAGCCGCGAGCACAACGACGACTCAGAGTGCAAAACGTGTAACTTCGCCGCATGGAGGCAAAACAGAGGAGGCGAGGAGGCTGCATCGTGTTGCAGGCACCGTGCGGCATCACAGACAGCAGTTCATCTTTCCTGTCTACGGTGTCATGCCCGTTGTCTCTTCCCATTAGCCCGCGACCAGCATGCTACGATATGGTCGGTGCAGGCGCTAGGCTAGCAGACGCAGACAGCTCAGGGTGGCAGATGCCTGGCGTTGCTGCGGATGCCCTCCATCAACCGATGACAGATGTCAGGGCTCCTCTTGGATGGCAACACTTCATCACACTACCCTATTCTCCCTCTTCGCCCCACTGGATACACCAGCCTGCTTGGCAGACGCCATGCCCAACCCCACTGCACCAACCCAAATCCCTCCTGCCACACCTATTAATTCCCACACACACACACACACACACACACACACACACACACATTTTTGCATCCATCAGTCAAGCAATATTACATCAGACAGCCGTCATAGTGGCAACCAATGGATCACATGCTAATGCGCCCAGACGCATCCACTCTGGAAATCTAGAGTATCAGTCTTTAGAGTGCGTTTGGGTGTGTGCGTGTTTGTGTGTGTGTGTAGGAGATTGAGAGAGGGGATGTGTGTGTCTACTGATGGGCAGAGGAAAAAAGAAGTTTTTCAAAGTTGGAGAAAGTACTCTGTTGTGACCATGGTGCGGACTCAAATTTTACAGATGAAACAACACCACAGTACAGCGTGCAAAGTGAAGTACAAAGCATTTACCATTGAATGGAGCTTATAAAATCTCTGCTAATGTTGTTATCGCCTACTTACCATTTTGGCCTGCTGGTAGACTTCACCACAGGAGACATGCCATCTCTGTAGAGGCTCTTGGTCTTGGAGAAGTTGACCACATTGAAAATGACTCTCTGAAAGACAGAAAATGAAAGCCACATTAAAGTCAAGTCAAAGTATTTGACCTCTACTAGTTGTACGTACATCACTCAAGAACACGAGCAGCACAATACGCTATACGCTGTCGGGTTACTGTGCAAATGTGCAAAGAAATGAAGCAATGCACCAACAAGGCCAGTGGGAAAGAAGGTTACATTTATCAGGCACTGTTTTTTTCTACTTTGTAAGTGTTTCCTAAGGAAGAAAAAGCATCAGATGTGTTTGTCAGGCCTCAAGGATACCAAGAATAACCTTAGGGGAGCGACACTGAAGGTGAACACATTGTACATGTTTCCATTATGCTATAGTACGTGTTTTAAAAAAAATCACAGATGGACTCATACTTTACAACTATTTGTTGTTGTTTGTAGAGACTTGGCCAGAAAACGCACACTCACATTGTGGAACAAGCTCAGAGAGAGCTAAAGTTGCCGCGACCACCACGGACCGCACCGCAAACACACTGTATCACAGTACATTAACATGACAGTGGGGAGATAAGGCAGCTTTAATGTCCTGCAGATGATCCCATGTTGAAGTAACAAAGTTCCTGATAAAAACAGGCAGCGGCTCTGAGGAGTGCCAGCCTCTAATCTGGGAGGACATTATGGTTCTCCCCATAGGGATGCTGCCTGGCCCAAAACATTAAGCTGTGCCTGGGGCGATGGTGGGCTTTCCACCTGCACTGGACCATAGACTTTCTTTTTTAGCTTAAATATTATGGAATACCCCCACCCCCACCCCCCTCCTTCCTCCCAACTCCAGTATGCATGATTAGGAGTGAGAAAATGTCGAGAGAGAAATGAATACATTTTTTTTAAAAGTCAAATACATAAATGGCAATGGTAATACTACGGTGAGGTAAATGAATCCTATTGATGGGGCATATCAAATTACCAACTAAGTCCAGGTGGTGGAAGTTAACTGGGTGCTACTGAAATCCTATTACAGACCCCCCACCCTCCTCTCCCTCCTTTTCTTTCTCCTCTGCCTCCCCCTTATCCATTTCTCCCTTTTTCTCCCGCCTAGCATCAGAGGAATGGGGATTGCGGATTGTGGCAGGCTGATTCAGACTTAGGTAAAATGACATCTAACTGATGTTGAGACTGGCAGCAGGCTCCTGTACCAGGGAGATAAGACCATTGCTGCTGGCATTTCAATTACACTTTACTGCCCCGCACATCTGTTGCGAGAGCTACTTTTCAGCCTTTTCCCCTCAGGCAAATACAGCCTTACTCTGACTCCACTGGCTTTCTTTGACTGCACAGCCTCCTCCCTCATTCTTTATCCACAACAAATTCAGATTGTCTTCCTCCTTAGCTTCACTCTACCCACTGTTTGTAATCTATTTGTTCGGCCTGTTTAACTCAGAGGGAGCTGAGGCTGGACAGATGACTGAGACACAGGCGACGGGAAGAGAGAGAAGACTGAATTGCGGGCGGAATGACACACAATGCAAGGGTGGTAAACAGTCAAGCAGAGAAAAAGCCACTGTCGCAAGGCAGACTTAGGGACGGACTGAGAGACAAAGAGACAGGACGAAAATTGCACAACAGAGATAAATATGGACGGTAGAGAGTTACTGAAGGTAATTAAAGGAAATAAACTGGGCTTTATTGGATTGGCTGGGTGAACAGATGGAGAGGACACAGACAGGTGGGCTGGAAGGTAGGGAAGGAAGCATAGCATGTCAAGCTCTCAGTCTTCCCCTGTGGCCCTTTGGTTTTACTGAAGCTAAACAGATTAAAAGAGGATTTGTTCATCTTGTAACGAAATATCAGATCACGACAGTTTTACAAAACAACACAGGACAACCCTGGACCATTTACTGACACGAATTATTCTTCTGAGGGCGTACGAGACAAGGGTGCGCGTATTACCACCTTACAAGAGTGTTGTATTATTTCTTTAGAGCAGCACCTGCTATCTGATCTCGTGCAGTAACAGGTTCATTAGGCGTCGGTTTTCTGCAGGAGCTCCTCATCCTTAAAACTGACAGCTATTGCTAGAGTTAAAACTGCTCACTGGTATATCTTATACACATCTCATTCATCTAGCATTTCAAGTGCACGCTCACATTTTTGGATCTTGACATTATCACATGAAAGAAGTATTTGTTAACTTTAGGCAGTAAGTTAACCAGTAAAAGGGGTAAGAGACTAGTTATTTAGCATTTGCCTAAATAACTGTCTCGGTTTTTCTGAAAGACAACAGTACTTTAGTGACTTATGTGGGTCATTTGTGAGGATTTTATCTTACAAAGCATGAATTCTGAGTACAACTGTCTTTGAGCTCTCGCCTATTAATAAACTCAGGAATAAGTCCTACAGCACCCAGCACTTCACAGTGCTACTGAGGTTAAGCAGATGACCAGTGTAATGATGATATGTTTTTGCGGTCTTGTGTTTCCATTTGTGAAGAACACCTCTTATCACAAGTAGGAGCAAAAAAGCTCAATTTTTTGTGGCCTTGGCTGACACAAACTACTCCAAAATCAACAAAATCCTTCCACGCGTGTTGAGTCTTGCCTCTTTAACCAAAAACATTTGTCATCCAGCTCACAATAAATGCAAACCACAAATACATGTACAGCTCCTACTGCTACCGTCAACCAATATGTTCTAGGCAAGTACAGGTGAATCTTGCCAATGCTGTCACCCATTACTGTCTGGGAAATGTACAAGGTCCGTCTGTGTAAGTAAATCAGACACTTGTAAACTACAGTAAACTTGGACTAATGAGCTGTCCATCTGCCGTCCCTGTGCTGTAGATGACCAACAGAACATACGGAGCTTTTACAGGAAGTGATGTGATTTTTTCTATACAAGACTCAAAGTAAAAGAACAATGCTGTTGCTGTTCTGTTCTGTTAGCACTGCATCCACAAATATTGTGAACTATTGACAACAGGAAATTCAAATTCTTTGTGTTTGCAAGCTTGACCAATCAAATTCATTCTCTTTCTCTTTCTCTACCCTCTATCTTTCACACATACACACATAAAATTTCACTGAATTAGAATCAAGCAAACTGCTGTGGGGCCAATTCTCCAGATCGTTAAAACTCGCGCACAACCAGGAAGGCGGCTCTACTCGTGTGTATGTGTGTGAGCGTGCATGTGTCTACACACATGTGCTGCCCTGGAAGATTTAATTAGGCTGGGAGCAGTTAGAAGAGATTAACATCCATGCTGTCTGAGCTGTCATGTCGTCGGAGCGTGTCAAAGCCCAATGCCGTCCCCATCACCACTGAATAGCAGACTGGAACAGGTGTCTCTGTGATGTCACAACAGGCACACACAACATTTCAAAGTCACATTATACAAATTGCGACAGACATCCTTAAATATTGCATCAGAGTGTAAAACTATCTCACGCATTTTTGACAATTGGAAATGAGTTTTGCAAGTTTGATGCTCAAACTTGCAAAAGGGCAATTTGTGCATATTATACCAGCTAAACCTTCTTGGCGGCGACGATTATACAACATGTGAAACTCAGATGAACCTTAATGGTGCAATAAGTAAGATTTTCACTCTCTCAAAGAAGCAAATAACTGTAATATATTCAGGCCCCTAATGAGGCAGTTCATCAAAATCAAAACCAATGATCCAACAAATACTTCCTTGCAACTGCAAAGAAATCAAAATCAAAAGCTTTGCTTTAAATGCAGGGGTTTTCCCTTTTGAAACATACAGCACTGAGCTGTCATGGTTTTTCTTGCCACCCGTTTAGTTCCAGTTTTATTTTGAAATTCAGAGTCCTGTCTTCCTGTGTTCTCCTTCTTGTGATTACCTGATGTGTGACAATTTAACCACTTGTGTCTCATTCCCTCATGTGTTTAACTTCAATGTTTTCCCTTTGTCCTTTGTTGGTTTGTCTGTTGTCCATGTTGTTGTTGTCCATGCCCTGTATTCATGCCATGTTCCAGTTAGTTTTTCCCTGTGTGTTCTAGTGGTTATCCTTTTGAGGGTTATTTTGTTTTCACCTTACTTGTTTGTCGCGAGTCTGCATTCTTGGGTCCTGTCGAACTTTAACCTGACACTGAGCACAAGGCCTCTGGGATGTGTTCTTTGAGTGTGAGCTGTACAACAGGGTTAAAGGAAGAACAAACGTCTCATTTTAAATGTTTTGGGTGACAGCACTAAATGAATAATATCTGATCGCAACCTTTTTGTTAACCTTTAAACAAGACTCGCCAGCCAGACATGGGGCTTGGCACTAAAATAGCCTTGCTGGTGCAGCTTCAGGATGAGAGATAGGATTATATTTAGGACCAAACGCTGTCTTTTGATCTCCATTGATCCAGAGTGTGGCAAGATAGCGTTGCTTCCTGGAAGAAGCCTGGATAAATTATTAAAGAAACCATCCTAAATGTGTAGACCAAGACCTCTGCAGAGAGACAGAGCACTTTGTCCTTTTGGAGGTGATGGCTGTGAACAGACATTATTATAAATGACTGGAAAAATAATAACGTGTCCAGAATGTGAAAAGGGGGTTACAGAAACCACTGAAGAGCACATAAATTAACCAGATAAAAACTGTTTTCACTTAGATCTCAAACATTTGACCTTATTCAAGGTTTTAGGAAACTTTTTTGGTGTGTTTCACTGTTATTTACTACCTTTAACATGACTACAGGCAGGCCCTGTTTGCACGACAACGCTCAAAGATATTAAAAAATATTTTCATTTAGATGGCGAAAACGTGAAAGTGAAACCACCTTTCAGAGTCAAACGCTTGGCCGTTGCATTCCCATGTAAAGGGTGAAAAACGCAAAAGTCTGCTCTGATTGCTGTGACCTGTATGGGGCACGGAGGGCAGCACTATGATGGCCGGTGTACATCCTGCCGGAAATCAAGAAGAAGAAAAATATTGTCATTTGGCACCCCAAAAAGATGGCGAAATAAAAAGAAGGCCTTTTTTCAGATTGGGTAGCTAATAGAATATAACATACATGAACAAATAACAGCTATAGAGGTACTGTCCTTTCATAGTTTGGCCACTGTGCAAGAAACTTTCTCTTCTTGCTGACCACCAGGCTCAGACAGGGGGGAATATTACATTTCTACTTTTAAAATCAGTTCATCATAGAAACACCATTATGCCCATAACACCACATTTGAAATGTTGCCCACTCGTGTAAACAAAACAACAATTATGCAGCTGAGACAATTAGTCTCATCAGGTATTTGGTGAGGTTACCTGTACACATCACCAAAACCGCAGCTGGATAAATTACCTTGGCTACACTGTGATTCCTCGGCGAGGCACAGCGAGCCGAACAGAGCAGAGTAGATCTGTGAGCCCTGTCCATAGCCATCAGAGTCAGGCAGGCTGATAGCTGCTGGCAGCTCTGCCTGTTCCTCTCTTGTTGTCTTTGATCAATCTGATCACTGACGCACAGCGTGCCAACTACCCGCAGTACTGGGGACTACCTGACACCGCCAGGAGCACAGTACACACATCCAGAGTCCAGCATGAGCACAGGCAGATATAAACACAGTACACATGCAAAATTTAACTCACGCATGCACTATTAATAGAGGCAGGGTGATGAAACAAAGCCTGAGTTTGACACTAATTACAGTGATATATGACTGCTTTGTGCTCACAGCCAATTTTGTCTGCTCAAATGAAAAAATAGGAGCAAGTACTGAAGATAATATGTTATGTTTCAAGTATCACATCATCAGAATAATTTTGAATAAAATCATCATGATCAAATGTTATCAAAGATGGATGACCAAATTTGAAATTACGAGAAACAGATCTACAGCAAATGGAGCAGAACAGATGTGAAATTATGGAAACATCTTATAGTAAAAATATGACTAATTAAGTAGCACTGCTCTGGACAATGCTGTTAAAGCAATGTGACATGTCTGCAAACACATGTTGAGCAGTGCATGTGCATGTGCATCTGCGAGTCTAATAAGCACCGGAACTGCACCGCAACTACAGTGGAATCAGTTACTTGTCAAATTAATTTGACAAAAAGCAGGAAGCCTTTCCAGTGAATTTCATTTGAGTTTGACTCCCTAGGTTGGCATCATGGTGAGGGGACGGGGGTGGGAGGGGGGCGTGGGTGCTCAGCTGTGGTTTAGCCCCTGTAAAGCCTGGTGACTGTGAGAAAGGTCACAAGGTAGCAGTAAGTGGGAATAACACAGTGACAGGGAAACACTAGGGGACAGCCTGAGCTCCAATGGGTCACAGTCTCATATGCAAGGTGGGTCATGTGTGTGTGTGTGTGTGTGTGTGTGTGTTTGCATGTGAGAAGAGAAGAGAAAAAAAAAAAAAACAGGCACAGGGATGCGACTCCTTAAGGAGGACACGCAAGACCTGGAGGACGTCTGCGATACATAACCTGACAGACTGTTCACAAAGTCACATGCTGACAATGTCACCCAGGACAACTAAATGTCAGCAATGTCACCAACGTTAAGTTACCCCCCCCCCTCCCCTCGGTCACACACAAACAACCCACACACGCGCTTTACTATCCCAGCTCTCTTTTACCTTCTCACCTTCCCCTTTTTCCTGCAGTGTGATGTTGTTGCTGACAGTTTAAGTCCCCAATGACCAATGTCAACTCAAGGTGCTGACACAAGGAAGAGGAGGATGGGACCCTTTAAACACATTATAGATACACAAACACAAACAGACACAGAGACGGGGAGATTGACACGCATTACCCCGCCCCCACCTTGCTAGTCGACTGACTCGCACCGCCGAACGCACACACCTGAAGGTAAACTGACAAAACAACACAGTAATATTCCTACAGTAGTTTTTTGGTTTGTTTGTACTTAGTCTGAGATGCCCCGTGGAAAAGTAAGCTAATATGCGGGGGAAGTTGTGAGATACCTAGCTATTGATCCTGGGGGCCACGAGTCCCAGCAGCAGCCTTTTAAATGTCAGCTTTTAATTTCCTTCTCCCTCCTTCACTGAAAAAAGATTTATTCAAAGCAGAGCTGTTCCAGGAGTTATCAGATAGCACGGTGACAGTCTTTTAAAGAGCTTTTGTTTGGTTTAGGCATTCATGGCTTTTTGTATCAGACTCTTTTATTCAACCAAAGAGGAGGAAGTTTCTGCATTGGGCACCGAGTTGAAAGGCAATCTCTCCCTTCCATTGTGAGGCGATGTATAACTGGAACTTCTTTAATTAGGGATTCTCTTGCACTGAGTGACAGCGATGGCCACTACCCTCCAGACACTGATGGAGGTCACACACACACACAGCCACAGACAGACAGACAGACAGACGGAGACGCAGGCACAGATACCCACGGATACTTAAACACACATAAACAAACAGTGGAATTGTAAAACATTAACCTTTTGCATTATTGATGAGTATTTCACGGGTCATACAGTAAGCTAGCTGGTGAGAGACTAGAGATAAACATTAGTTAACCCCGGTGAAAGTCTTCTCGTGTCTCTCATTTAATTACCCAGCTGCATACTGCACATGCTATAGGAACACCGCTGGACTGTAATAAGATCACACATTCATGTTGTGGTTTCGTAATTAGTGTCGTCTCGTGTGTTTTTCTCTGCAGTGTTTGCAGTCGATGTGTGTAGAATGGGTCATGGTCAGATTGTCAGATATGTGGGGACTATGTCTCTGTAATTGACAGGGTGTTTGGACAGCTCCTTGGCAATAAGACCCTATGTTTTTTCAACACGTAGTTCCCTTTTTATTACCACCTTCTCCACACCTAAATATGAAACTTATCCCATATGTCCAGTTGACAGAAAAAACACAGTAGGCCTGTGCTGTATGTCTTCTCCTCCTATTCAGTATTTCATAGTGTCCCTTAAAAACCTGTAATAAAAAAGGAATGGTTATTTTGCCAGAGGTGAGGAACATATCTCTACAGCTTAAGCGAGAGAGCACTATAGGTAATAAAACAGGCCTGCTTTCAGTTATTATAGACCAACGCTCTCTTTATATACTATTCATTTGTCTTGGAAATTACATTTTTAATGGAAACGTAATTCCTGCCTGGACTGTTCAGGGGAAACTTGTTTTCAAATGAGGGAGGGGGGCAAGACCTTTAGCCTAATGTCTGCATGTACTCACTATGTACAATGTAGGTTTAAAGGGATAGTTCACCCAAAATTCAAATTTCACTCATTACTCACCCTCATGTCGACTAAGAGCTGTGAGAATTTTCAGAGTCCTCTGTTCCTTCTCTGAGTTACGGGGGGGTCCGCGCAGCAGTATTTGTCGATATAATAGTTGTCAATGGACACCAGGTTTCTTTATCCAAAAAGACACACCAAAAAACATCCAAATACCTCCATGCTGCTCGTCTGTAATGTCACTCTTGTATTGAAGCCCCGACATGAGAAACTGTTCTGAAAAAAATTAAATAAGTCTATATTTTAAGGTGTTTGTAACGGAAGCTCCCAGTGTCTTGGTTCACTGCTCTTCCTGTGTCAGTGCAAATCTCACGTGATTTGTACTGACCAGTGGAACAGTTTCTCATGTCAGGGCTTCAATACAAGAGGGACATTACAGACGAGCAGTATGGAGGTATTTGAATGTTTTTTTTTGGTGTGTCTTTTTGGACAAAGAAACCTGGTGTCCATTGACAACCATTATATGGACAAATACTGCTGCGTGGACCCCCCCGTAACTCAGAGAAGCAATGGAGGACTCTGAAAATTCTCACAGCTCTTAGTCGACATGAGGGTGAGGAGATAATGACATTTGAATTTTGGGTGAACTATCCCTTTAAGCAACAGAGGTGACTGAGTTAAACACAGAGACAGATTTGAGTTCCAGTGAAATGTTGAATGATAAATGTCAGTAAGACCATGATAGATCCCTCACAAATACTGTGAGCAAAACCAACCATAAAAATGTAGGTTTTCATGGCTACATTTATTAAATATACTACATAATTTTAATAAAAATGTGATCCAGGCAGTATTTAGTTTTTTTCATTGTATTTATTATAAGTGAGTTAATGTGCTTTGGTCTGTGACTCCATTGTTATTTATTTTTGTTTGTTTTTGTTGTTGTTACTACAACAATAAATGTAATGTCTTGGAGACAAGGCTATGCATAACCTATTTCCAATGTTCAACGTGATCAAAAAAACAGATCTGAAGCTGACATGAAAATACACATGGTCATGGTCTGCCAAGTGAACATGACGTGCAGGGAAATTGGAAATGAATTCAAAATAATATCCAGAAATGTTCTCATGTAAACTCCCTCACATGAAGTACAACGTGTCTGATAACTAATGTAGACAATAAAAGGCATCTGAACAATACAAGTTCACACTTTCCACCAGCCACATGTTCTCGCTCTACTGCGGCGACGAGGACAGAGCTATAGTCGCAGCCAGTCCACCTCCACTGCCGCTGCCACGGGCGCTCAGTGAGGGATGAACAGAGTGGCTGCAACAGCCAACTGCTGCACTTCTCCTCTTCCCTCCTTCCCTTTCCCCACCACACATTTGTCTTCTCACCTTCTTCCCCCCCCTCTGCCTTCTGCTTTAAACATGGAAGAGTTAATTTGCTCATTCTGCAGGCAGCATCCTTTTCTATTTATCTTTCTTCTTGTGTTTTTTTCCCCCCTCTCTCTCCTTCTCACTCTCTCCCCCTCTCTCAGGCAGGGCTGTGCTGTCAGGCCCTTCCAGAGCAGTGGGGTTGTCAGGAGTGATGGATGACTATCAACCTTCTGCTGTCTTCCACTACGCTCCTGGGAGATTTACAGGCTCGCTGACTACCAGGCATGAAAACCAATCTCTCTCTCATTCTTCCCTCCCTTCCTCCAACCATGCCTGCCTCGCTCCTTCCATCTCACTCCCTCTATTTCAACATCTCCACCGTTACCACAAAAAAAAAGAAGCTTTCATAATGGAGAGATGTGTGCAAAACAACATTGAAATTTGTGCTTGGACAGAGGGAAGCCATTACTCCTCTTGAGGGTTATTGTTGATGTGTCAGAGGGGAATAACGTCCTCAGAGTGATACGCCTGGTCTTTGACAGCCGATCTCACCTATCTTTATCTTCATCTTCTCCATTGCTTCTAGCTCCGTCACAGTCTCGCAACACGTGAACAGCCATCCATGTTGCTCTTGCTGGTGGTAATTACGGCATCGTAAAAAGGTGCTAGGCTAATTGCTGTCTCAAAATTGTAATTGCTTTATTATCGTGACCATTTTTGGTAATGATAGTTCAAAGGCATTATGTTAATGCAATTAAACGGTTTCATTATTATACTTGCTTGCTCTAATTGATGGTATTTTCTAAGGCTTGGCTGCCAAATAAAGTTGTATCGTATAAAACTCTTTTGCAATGATCAGACAGCACAGGGAAATGAAAGTCAGAGACAGATAAAGTATTTGTGTCACCTGCTCATGAGTCTACCATCTGTATTGTCAAAATCATCCTTGTAGATGGAAAACCACCACATGAGTCACGGGACAAATGACAACAAACTATGGTGAGAGAGTTACCATCTAGTTGAGTGATATTTGTTTGAACAAAGACCCAAATCAACTAAGACATCACATTCATGCATTATCAAATATTGTGTCTACAAATTTCATAACCATTCCGTATAATCACTACCTTTCAAAAATTGTCTGGCGAAGAAACTCATATTTGCATTAATTTGCAAATTCAGTAAAGGAACCATGCTGGCTAGTGGAATAAATATGAGCTTTAATATGCACACACTGCTGACACCACTCTTCAAAAAGAAGGTAATAGACGTAAATGACATGTAAATGTTATTTAGATTGCCATCTAATAGCATGCAAAGCGGCGCTGTGTCTCGTCTTATCAAATATTTGAATTAGAAGATGTGGCCCCACCTCGATCTTGGGCTGCGTATCGTAATGATACCTGTGCGTGTGTGTGTGTGTGTCCGTCTGTCTGTCTGTCCGTGTACGTAAGAGTGTGCATGCATGAAAGCATGTGATCTCCACACCATAATAATCTCTCGTCCTAGCTGTCAACACACTACATAGTAAGAGGTAAACACAAGTGCTACGCTTTCATTGACATTTGGTGGGCTCATTAAAATCTGATGATATCTCAGGACGACAGCTTGAGAAGAAATCTCCTTCTCTTCCCTGTGCTTAGACAACATAGCATGATGCTTAACTTTTCCCTATATGGGCTGTGTTAGCTTTGTTCCTATTAGGTCTTTCCCTGTGTTGAGTGACACGCCTGGGTTGACATGAGATGCAGAAAGTGCATAACTTGGGGTGAATACCTTTACGACTACCTTTAGATTCCTGCCTGATCTCAGTTTGCCAGCCCACTTGAAAACATTATGCATACTTGTGTCGTTGGCTTTATTTCTGTTGTAAAACTTGATAGAACATAAGAAAACACCACCAGATAAATACAAAGGACAACAGTGGAGGGATTTGTTCCCTGAAAGCAGGCTATAGTTGTAAGTGTGCAGGGTTACAATGGGCCAAAAACTAGATTTTGCCGCCAGCAGCGTTTCATGCCTGCACTCCTATAATATCAGGCGTCAGAATAAATATGTTATTTTTGTTTTCTTGCACAATCTGCATTAATTAGAAAAAGCACCCCCCCTCCCTTGGTCAGGCACCACACTAGTGCCAGGAGCCACAGGGCGAAAAATGAGTCATTTTGAAATGAATAATGGATTTGTGTCTGCAGGGAGAGTCGAGGATTCACACAAGTGTATGTGAGTGTGTGCCTGCGTGTGTATATGTGTATTTGTGTGTGTGTGTCTGTGTCAGCTAGTGTGAATGTGTGAACTCCCGCAATGAATCTAGAAATACGTCCTTGCTGGTCATTTCACTCGAGCCCAACCCCATACTCTTCCAGATGCTCTCACTCTCTCATGCTCAGTCATTTCACAACCAGACGGGAATATGTAGATGTGAAAGCAGTGCGGTGCAGAGGGAAGGGTGGAGCAATAAAATCATAAATAAACAGGCGCTTTGGGGGTTTTCCTGCCACAGTAACTGCTGCCATTTGACCTCAGGCGGTCTGTGGAGGGCAGGGATGATAGATCTGCCCTTCTCCGTCCTACAGCTGTTCACACATCAACAGCAGAAGTTCCAATTAAAATGCTGAAGTGGCGGCATCTTTATCGCTACTGACACTCTAGAGGCTCATGTGTCACTTCAGGCCTGGATGAGCTGATGAAGGAGACTTGGTGAAGAGAGAGGAGGTAGGGAGGTTAATGAGAGTCCACTACTATACTTGCAGCCCGTATTCTCAGTCTCTTCTCCCTGCACTGCTGCTTCAGGCCTTCACTCTGACACATTGATATAACACATTCAGACTAATTTAAAGGCTTGCTGAAAACAGCGAATAAAACAGAGGTCAAAGGCTGTGCGAATGTTGTGTTGAGTGTTTGTGTCGGTTTTCACATGGCTGGGGAGAGGATGGAGGTTGAAGGACACCGATGCTCATCTCTGACACGCGGCGCTGTGTCAGCAGGAAGTGATGTCACGGGTCAGTGTTGAGACTGGTGAGGTGGGTCTACGAGGGCACTAACCTCACAGCCCTGCAGGATAAGCACAGACTGCTGAGACTCTAAATTCAGCATGAATGTTGTGAATGGCAGATGCCCCAGCAGAATATCAATCACTTTCTACTCTCCTCTCGTTCTTCTAAAACACGACCCGAGTGCAATGTAGGCTACAAGTCACCAGTGTTGCATCCAGTCTGTTTTAATTAAATGTGACATACTTTCTGGAAATGGATCAGAAGTCATTCACAAACTCAAACATTCATGTGTGGCAGGAAGCAGATTGTCCAAAAGGGGGAGCTGTCATTATTAGACTAGTTCTACACTTGCTAATCCGTGCAGGATCAATCCAAACGGACAGACGTAAAACGATAGTCACAGGTTGTAGTTTACCATTGAGAGCAGACGCCACCGAAGAATGTGAGGAGTGCTACAGATAAATGCTAAACTTTAGTAAGTAAAGTGTTTCTAACTGCATCAATTTCTTGACTTCAATCACAGTGACTGTATGAACTTAGTCAAACTCACTGGTGTTAAAGTTTGACCTTAATATTCCTTTCTTGTCAACTGGCAATTATAGTACGTGATTCTCAGTGACTCGTAGAGCAAACAAGCTTCACTAGAAACTAAACCTTTAGACCTTACAACAATTACCTTTGCTGCGACCCATCATTTTTCATTTATCACTCGAAAACAAACAACTGACTGAACAGAAAATGATTAATAAAAACTGATCTTGTTGAGAGCCTCTCCTTAAGTGTATTAAATGTTCAATAAAAATATAACACAGCTGGGAGTTACTGTTCTCTGTAAACAAATAGTTCCTTCAGTGCTCTAAATGTGCCATTAGATTATAATGACTCACAGCACTTAGTTAATCTCAGGGAAAGGTTGTGGATTGTTGCAAAATGCAAAATGCAATAAAAAACAAAAGGTCCGAAGTGACTTTAGACACGATGTGTTTATATTTACCAAAATCATGATCTTCTCCCTACCTCAACCCAGCAGTGCACTTTATGTGTCCACCATCCTCCCTAGCTACAGAACCTCCTGGTGAGTCTACCATTAAGAAATGTGGCACTTTATTCATTTAAAAAGCATAGCCTGTAAACTTGATCCTGTAAGGTGATGTGTTTGTTACAAGATGCATTTGCAGTTGCGATCTAGTTGTCTATAAATGTGATTTCTATTGGACTGCATTGAAATAATGTATTTCTTTAAATGCTAACTGTAACTGTTTCTTAACATTAAACGTTTCCAGACATGTAATGCAAAACAAGCCCCAAACTAAACTAAACACAAAGTAATATGCAGCAGGAAATGCACTCAAATGTGAAATCTCTAAAACTTCCAACATCAACAAGTCCACATCAGCAGCTGTAAGATGCTGTTTGTGGGGCTTCTGTTGCCTATAGGTGGCACAGGTTGAATTGATGGTCTAACATTGTGTGTCTGAAAGTGCTGGTGCTGCGACTGTGCAACTGGATTATATTGACAGTGCCTGCCTGGTTTCAGGTGCTGCACACCCCTGACATTGCACGTCCTTGCTCCTGTTACTATTACAAGATCATTTATGCCCAGACATTTTTACAACTTGCTGTGAGTAGAGAAATAAATCAAAAATCTGACATGACCGTCATCATGACAGGGGAACAGAGAGGATGCAGGATTTGGGTGATCCCAACAGATGCAGTTTAAAACCATAAATCACAGAGAAGGGAGATAGCATGTACTGTATCTAGAAACACTGTTTTCCTGACTGGTCTTCACACAACATGTCTGTTTCTGTCCCCATATTTAACAACAACTTAATTGAAGAGGATATATTTCTTGCTTTCTTTAACCACCAGCGACAAGACTGCTTAACAGCCAATGATTCTAAGTCTAGAAAATACTCCACCATGATTTTGCCTCCGTGTACCTTCTGGTTGGTTCTTTGTGATTGAGAGGCTGTAAAAAAGCAATCTTCTCCACCTCCAGCTCATCAACATGCACGGGCGCACACGCATAGACACACATAAGCACATATGCTTCTCTCCACGAGAGACCGTTAAAACATGGCATAGCGTTCTATTTTCGCCGCCATGTTTTCCCGTCTATCTGGAAACGAAAGAAAAAAAAAGAAAAAGGATGAAAATGGGCAACACAACAGCAGCTGTTGTGCTTCGTCAGACAACCACGAGCAGGAGTTGAAGAAAGAAGAAACAGGATGATAGCTTGGAGACCCAGGATAAACAAAGGGATCAGTTATGTGGCTGTTTCTAAAAGGAAATGCATCATCACCCCAGAACATGGAGATGGGTGAAAAAATAGAGGAGAAAAAAAAAATGTGTCCACGATCTAAGTGAATGCATGATGGAATTAGGGAGGAACCTTTGGAACATCACACGTCACAAAAGTGATAGTTTTCCCTCAGTTGACTGATTACAGTCTGATAAGCATGGAAAACACCACACCCATCATCGATTGGCAGCAAAACAGATCAATACAGCACCAGCAGCACACATGCCAGATAGACTAACACAGATCCAAATAATAAAGCACATGGCATACTTAAAAACAAACAAATTCTTTCTAAATTAGGTGCTCCTTAGTTAACGGCTGAAGCTTCATTTAGCTAACAGAGAATTCAGTATCACTGTATTGACTGTGCATTTGCTGCAGAATAAAACAATTGATGCAGGAACAGAGAGGTCGCAAGAGATAGATGGGAGACAGCTTGGATAGGGGGAACTGGCTCCCTGAGTTTGAACAATGGGAAGATTTTCTCATATAAAAGCTGTCCCCGATCAATTTTTAAAATGTGGACTTGAGGGATGAAGCTCTCAGTGTCTGTCTGATGTGTCACACTGGCCGTCTGAAAACAGCTCAACCAATTATGTTGCTGTGTGCAAGTGAAAGAGTCCCATCATCTTGGTTTCATAAATAAGAGCTCAGTGGGGTGGAAGTGTCCTTACAAAACCGAGCAACAACTCCACCACAAAGCCAATGGTTAAGGTCGGTTTAGTTCACATCAGCCGAGTGTAGTTCACACCAGGTGACTGAAATTAAAGGAAGTAACAGAAAGTGACAGGTTTGACAACTGATCTGTCAGAGAATAAGAGACTTTAGGCTTGAGGCCCTGACAAACCAAACCAAACTCAATGACAGAGACTGAGCGATGCGTTGCTTCACAGCCTCTGTTACAGTTGTACTTTGAAAACACTGCACGCTGACAGTACCCATCAACTAACAGACATCAAGCATCGAGGTTCTGCGACTGTGAGCCACAATAACAATTGAGACTAAAAAACAAGCCCATATGTTGACTGCGCAAGCAGCTTATCACAACCTTTAGCTGCGTTATATTGTTAAGTGACCTCTAGTGGTCGTATCGATTATGGCGGGAGCAGAAGAGGATGCTAGGAGTAGAATATAGAGCGACAAAATCTGCACTGGGAGGAGGCTGAGTCAACCAAAGACAAGACTTCATAGGACTCTACAACCTTGCTTCATGTCAAACAAATTTGCTGTCAGCTGAGTTGTATCTAGGGATACAATGATACCACTTTTTTTCAAACCGATACGATACCGATACTTGGATCTGAGTACTTGCCGATACTGAGTACCGATGCCGATCCTTCTACCACAATAAAAAAACAAACCATTAGGCAAAATGTAATCAATTGGAAGACAAGTTTTATTTCATTTTTTGCTTGTTACAACAAAATTTGTTGTAACAAGCCTCTGATCTAAAAAAAAAAAATACAACAAAGATGCAAAGCCACCCTCTGATCGCCGTCTTCATGCAGAGCAATTGCATGCACTGGTATCGGTAACAGTATCGGACCGATACCCGATACCAGTATCGGTATCGGGGCATCCCTAGTTGTATCATTACCATCCTTTCCATAACCTTAACTGGTGGCTGATTATAAGGAATCATGATGACAAAGGTCCTCTAACCATGAGGAAACACTTTAAGCCACAACATGCGGGCAAGAAACATCTATAGTACAAAAACATTTAAACTGTTTTTCATCTGAGTGAAATTTTCACATATTTTCATAGGCCTTTTCCTTTGCAGATTTGTTTTGACTTTTTTATAACAAGAAAAGTAATGAACATCTCTGTTGTAATCAAGTGTCTCAGCAAATGATGACAGTGTGACAGTGAGGCAGCATCAAACATCAGCTAAATAAATTTAGTTGTCATTAATTTCATTATTTACACCTGTGCTTCTCCTGCTGTGATATGTCAAACTGTCATCCCTTAAAAAAGTGCTATTGCGTTAGAATAAACACATTTTCTGATAATATTATGGTAATAGAGGAGAACACATTAAGTTTAAAAATTGTCCGAAACAACTACTTGGTTGAATGATTATGACATTTCCCAATTCATACCAAACGCAGTTTCTCAAAAGACTATTGTTACTTGTTTCCTCCAACCAATCACACATCAAAATAAACCTTTCCTGTAGCTGATTTGACACATGCACCACTCACTAAGCTGTCACTGGGTGTAGTTACTGAATTCTAATTGGAAGAAGAAGAAAAAAAACATGTCAGCTGTTCTGGAAATGTCAGATTTCTTCTACATTATCCATCAAAATTGGGTTCTGAATAATCCAAGACAAGAAATAGGCTATTCAAGTAACAAAACCAGGACTGGCAACTCATCATCTAAATCGTTTTCTGGATGGTGTGACTTCCATCTCCTCAAGTCAGCTGATTCTCTGTGCACTTCCTGGAATAAAATCTTGAAATGCCTCATACTGTACTCAGCTTATCAGATCACTTTTTGGTCTAATAACCCACTCCCCTACTCACTGGTTTCTTTCAATAGAACATAGTTGTTTGCTGCTATACTATTGTTTAAAAGCTGATTTACATGTACAGTATAGAGCCCATACAGTAGGACCACACCTGTACACGTTTTCACTTACTGTATCTTGGCCGATTAAACCTTTGCTCCAACTGAACTGGCCACAGTAAAGTACATGCACTGATGAGGATGGTAAGGACTGTTGACGCTCAGTTACATTAAATGTGGTAAATGGACATACTGTACACTACAATATATTTCGAGGTGGACATTTTTCAAGTTAGAGTTAATGCGTTTGTGCTCTCTGGACGACTAATTGTGTGATGATGACACTGTTTCAAATGTTTCAAAGGCTAAATTTGGTTAGTATCATGGGCCCAGATACAGTATGTATTATTTAAACACATCATCCTGAAGTGCAGCACCTATTTTTTTTTTTTTTTTTTTTGTATATTTTTGGAACCAGGGCCGACTGCAGCGAGGACTATGCCTCTATACTGTACATGGGGCACCCGCTCTAACCACTACGCCACGCGACGCCCCGTGCAGCACCAATCTTGATTGATAAAATCATCCTCAGTCTAAACTCACCAGAAAATTTCAACACCTTGAAGAATTTCTTCAATGGTGGGCACTGGACAGGTACTACTGTATCTCCATCATCTCCTGGACAATGTTGCATCTCACAAACTGAATCACATAGGCAGCTTAACTGAATAGATTCCCCATTGTGGGACAAATAAAGGAATCTTAGCTTAACTTAATGTTTCCAAGTAGTTTCAAGGGTCCAAACTAGAAGTAGTTGATTGGGCTCTAGGATCAATCAATATCAACTGACTTGGGACTTGAGGACTTCAAAATACTGAAGTCATACCAAACATTTGATGAGGGACTGCATCTGTTAGGGTCAGGGGCAAGCAGTAGTATTTCAGGTGAGGCCATGGGGCTATACGGGACACTCAGTCAAGCTCTAAATCCCTGAGAATTGGTGTAAGTCACCCAGTTCACCTCTAAAGCTTTGGTAGGAATGGGATTCAGAGGGCCGAGGCCACTGACTTCACCTCTGAGCCCCAGGAAGAAAAGGTGCTCTGAAAAGAGCGGCAGCGAAATGGACCTCGGCTTGATTAAATGGTCACTGAGTCGGAAAGCAGCTCTGATGTGATCTGTGACCTCGTACTGCCCTGGAAAAAAAATCTTTTTTAAAGAAATGATTAAATGAAAGCACCTTCAAAAGGATCCTGGAGGGACCGCAGTGAAGCGGATGGACTGGTGGGAGGGTGTAAGGTCCCCACTTAGCACAAACACTGAAGGAGGGAGAAATGGGTTTGAGAAAAGGGTGGGAGTGGGCTCAGACCTCGACCACCAGTTCTGAACTAAGAGAGAGAATGAAGGAGTGAAGAAGAGAGAGAAAGTGGCCCACACAGAGTGAATGATCCAATGCCAGCGGGGCAGCGAGGCTGTGTACTAGGTCTGTTAGCTGCTAGCCCAGGGCAAGACAGGAAACCTGAGAAACAGATTGTGTTGGAGGCAGAATCTCAGGCAACTTGATTCCAGCTTTTTTTTTCCCCCTCCTCTCTCTTCTTTCACTTTCTCCCCTTGAAACATTTTTACTGGGAGTTCAGATGGCTTCTCAGGGGAAGGAACATATCTGAAATTGAAAGGGCCGCGGAGAGCTACTGGGAAGCCCTCAGAGAGAAAGAGAGAGGTCTTAGAGGAAAACTCTGTGAGCTTTTGTTGAATTAGATCGTAAGACAACAGCCAGCTTTACCCATGACAGTAGCGGCTGTTAAAATTTGAATGGAGACAAGAGGAAATATATTTATCTAGGATAAAGATCAAAGATTGACAGACAGCTTTGCTTTAAAAGAAAGAACTAGATACTTGAATTTAGATCCTGTGGCAATACACTCTGACATCTTGCACTGGTTTGTGAACTGCTGTCTTGAATTCTGCATCTCGCTTTCACCATTGTGTTTTTTTTTTTTTTAACCAGATTTGGACGTGAGTGAGATTGGAGCTTTAAACTTTGTAGCCAAGTGTTAAATAATATGAATACATATCCATATTGGCAAATACAGTATGTTATTGTATTGTTGATTTAGCTCTTATAAGATAGTTTGTGTTTAAAAACTGGTTCTTTTCATTGACTAGAGAAACAGACACATGATCACATAAGGATTATGATGTCTTGACGTGTTGTCGTTCGAAAGCCTGCAGATGGAAATGAGGCCATTAACATCCCTGAACAATTATTCATTATGCAGTTTCCCAGTAAAATGAAGTACAGTACTGTACTCCTATCATGGTTAAGACATGGTTTAAACAAGAATCACAACAATGCAGCAAAGGAGAATTAAGTTATTATATTGTAACGTTTTCATACAGAATCATCTAACATCATGACAAAGCACTTGCAGTTCACTCAAAGCAAAACCCACATAAAGTTTCTGAAGAGGACCAGGGATCATTGTCTGGAGCCCTCAAGCTCAACAGCAGCTTGCTTGTGTCTGTGAATGTGACAAGTCTCACAAATAGCAGCTTCACTTCACAAAGAACCTCTCCAAACAGCCACAATGTGAAAATGTCCTTCAACTGAAGTTCAACCACAGACCACGATGCCTTTATAATCTCAAACTTAAGGATTAGCGAGAGATTTAATTCAACTGTTTTTAAAACCGCAGTATCCCTAAAATATGTAATGCCACAATTTTTCTAAATTGAACTCTAAAATAGAAAAGGATTATTTGTGGGCAAAGGCAGTAATTATTTGGTCAGGTTAAAGGCCTTGTTTGCCAGTACAGTGTTTCCTCCAGGATTTTTTTAAGGAGTGGCGCCCGACCCCCCCCCCCCCCCCGTGATGGCCCCCCCGCATACCGTAGCACCCCCCCCCCGCGCGCACCTGTAAAGCCGGGTTTCCGCCGAATCAACAAAAGCTTTGAGTTGAGTCCACACGGTTCTCATCCCCTCAGCCAGAGCAGCGAGTAAAGAAAAAACGTCTCTTTCTTACGTTTTTAAAACGTCCGAATAAGGGCTGCTGCTCTGTGATTGGTCAAAATCTACCGTCACGGCTAGATTCTTTGCAGGCTGAAAACAGAGCCGAGGGGAGACGCAGACGTCTGATCTTTTTTCACATCACTTCATTTACATTATCCCCAAGGTTAGTGTGTAAGTTTTTGCCTACTGTCAAAAAAAAGCTGCCTCCCTAGCCTTTAAGTAACCGCACGGACAGCTCCGACACAGGATCGCCGTCTCGTCATCGTCGGTGTCGCCGCCGTCATCGCCGTTACCCCCCCGCCCTCCTCCTCCTCGCACCCCGAGACACCAGCGTACGGCCACGGGGAGGAGGGGGAGTTTATGCACGTTTATGTTACGGCGCAGTGTGTCCTGTACTGTATGCGCTACAATAACATTATTAAGCCCAACGGACTGACACACACTTTTTGGGTTTTTTCTTTTCCACCAACACTGAGCGCGCCGTCCGACACGAGAATCAAACCCGCTAATGTTAAAAACCCACCGGCAACAGACTGACCGATCTGTCCTGAGACTGTTGTCATTCTATCACCTGAGTAAAATGATTCTGCGGAAAAACACGATGTGGTCTGTCATCCAGGTGCAGAGGGGTGCAAAGAGTAGATACTGAGCAAGATAGTTATCTGTAGTTTACCTCAGTAGCTACTCGCGAGGTGCAGTGCAGGACTTTGCTGTGAAGGTGGAGGCATGTGGCGGTGGTGGATTTGCGACAATTAAAAAATAAAAAAAACAAGAAATTTGAAGGAGCGGCGGCGAGGATTTAGGTGTGGCGGGCCGCCACTGCTAAATGAATGTAGAGGAAACACTGCTCAGTATTTCTGTCTGTGGTTCAGTTGTGCATTTACTGTAGGTAAATTAAAACGTCACAAAAACTCCTCTCACAAATGCAATAATTTGTCATATTTGGCTTCAATTATATACAGATAATGACTGCAACCAAAAGATATAAAAAAAATATTCATTAGATTATTATATTTTGCTGTGATCCGGCTTCCTGTTCCCTCTCCTTACACTGGTTTATCACCAACTGAGAGAGGCACGTAGGGGAGGCTTTCTCATTATTACAGTAACATTAATTTACTAATCTCACAGCGGTAATATTATCATTCTGCAAATATTGTTATCGAGCTCCACACAGTTCATATTTATATTTCAACAGAGACAAATATAATTATACAAAATGCAATTAGACAACACTAAAAGTATTTGTTGCTCACATAATGCCACACAAGCTCTGTTTTTCTGACCAGGAATTACATTACATTAAAACCAACTGCAGCAACATTTAAGAGTTACATATTTTTTTGAATTACCCATTTAGACTGACAAATGATTTAACAATAATAATAGCATGAATATGTTATTCCAAATATCTGCTCTAGGTTGTTAGTCTTAACACTGGTCAGAATTTGTTTTCGAGCAAATTTAATCTGCACTGATATCTTTGAGTCACTTTTCTACACATTTACTATCCAGATAGAATTGGTGTGTAAATACCGAACTGGGACACTGCTTCATTTTGTTTTTCCCCATTCTCTCACTGTCTCGGTCTCTCTCGCACACAAGCATGCACACATGCACGCACACACGCACGCACACACGCACGCACACACGGACACACACAGAGTATCAACTCGATTGTCTCCTTGGGAAGAGTACAACTAGCAGGAATGGTGATAACACTTGTTTAAAGCCAAGTCATTTTTTATGTTGCATTGTTCTGCAGCGACTGACACTCTTTACTGAGCCACAGCATCCCAATCAGAGCGAGCGTAATCACATACACATTTTTGCAGCAATCAGACAGAGTCGAGGAGGGGGCTGAGACTTCAGAAAGAGACGGAGACAAAGCCTCTGAACCGAAGATACTCAACTTATGTCTCTATGAAGCCTTGATTAAAACAAATTTAGAAAGTTAAATTGCCGTGCCATGGCAGACCATAGCAGCACTGAGTCTAGTAAAAGAAAAGAGAGAAAAAAAAACAAGCTGAGATGTCAAAGTGTTTTGTCTGTGAAGGATTATCCTGAGAAATTCTCAGCTCTCACGATAATCCATCCTTATCACTTGTCACATTCAAAGAGGTAGAAATTGGAATGGACTCTGGGACAGAGTTTGGTAAAGGGGGAGCTTTGTGACCAACGAGTGAGACAAAGTGAGCTTCATGCATCTCTCTGGCTGGCTGAGTGAGCCATCTGAGCAGAGCTTGTACCTTTGAGGATATTTGTGCTGCTTTGTTGCAAATTAGCCCTCCTCTTTTGAGCTTTTATTTACAGAAAAAAATATCAAAGTAATCACTAGAGCAATGATGATTATTCCGTGTAGGGAAATGTGAGACAAACAACAAGACTTTGTTTACAGTTTATTCTATTTGTCTTTCTGAGGCCTGGTGTACACTGGAGGATGAAGCTGCTGCTTTGTCATGGGTATAGAGGAGACAACGCATGCCCCCGCGCCAAATATTGTGGTGTTCACATTTAATTACTGTCCAGAGCTGCTGACCGCAACTGGGACATCATCATGGTCATCAGAATGCTTTTACGGAATAAGTCATCAGACAAGCCCAATTATCATGCTTAAAAAACATAGAACATACATTTGAATTTGGTATTGTGAGCTGTCGTCTGATCAACATCGTCTTAGATGAGGAGCTGGTCTGTAGTTTACTGGTGTTTCCTACGATCCTTGGTCGACTATTAAAGTAACAGAAATTTAATACCAGCCTTATACCTGTTTTTTCCAGTGGCGAATTAGAGCCAGGGAGCGATTACCTTAGCATAAAAAGTGGGAGCAGGTAGACACAGCCAGCAGCCTGCCTCACTCCGAAGGTCAAAATGTACTACTACCTACTGTACACAATGAGAAACACAAAAACAACAATTTGTGGTTTGTATGGAAACACTGTCTGGCATGTATACTAAATGTTTGTCTGCAGGTGTTTCCGACACAATCGACCGCTGCAATCGACACAGTTGTCTGTCTACAAAGGGCTGTGAAGAGCTTGAGTCTAACTTTATTTATTTTACATTATCATACATAAACGAGCTAATTGTGCATTGAGCCGTAAATGCAACCAAAACCTGCACTCGTTGCTTAGAAAAGGACACTGTCCGTGTGATGTAGAATTGAAGCTGCTTAAAGTTGCCGCTACTCTGCTAATGTGCCGCTTTGCTAGTCAGCCTGTGTAAACGCTTTAACGGACAGACATAGAAAAACAGATGTCCAACCGGATTCTTGTGGCGGAGCTAGAGAGCATGAAGGGGGAGAAGAGGAATATGATGTCCCTGTGGAGGAAGGATGGGAGTGAGAGTGGAGAAGAAGAAGAAGAAGAAGAAGAAGAGTGGGTATAAGAAACAGGGAAGGTGACTTTCATGGAACAGCAGAGGGCTGACACAAGCAGTCCTATAGGCTTAGGTGGACCACAGAAGTCTCATGCTAACCGAATGCACGTACAACTCCTTTAGCAGCGCTTTCTGTCTGTCTCGCTGCCTGTTGGTCCGTCTGGAGGCTGTTCTGGGCCAGCTAGCAGCCAGATATCATTATCTCCTTGACTCAGGGCGAAGTAATCTGCCTGCCTGCTCCTGCTTTATTGAGTTGGATAAATATAATATGTGACTCACAGCCATTATCTACTACAGAACAGCCCTATTTATCCAGCAGGCAGAGGCCTTGGTGCATTTCGAACTGGCCTCTCTCTCTCTTTGATGGAACTACACTCAAGTGATGGAAGCCTTCGAGGGGCCATTCATGGGATTTGGATCAATAGAGAAATTAACAACATGAATTAAATCTTTCATGTGGACAAACTGTGAAACAAAGAGCTGTCACTGCTATTAAAAATGTAATGACAAGTCAGAAAGAATACTACTCCTGCAAGAGAAACATGACAGTATTAGTCATTTTAGCGAATGCCCAAAAACGACATGTTTCTGTTCTAGAGAAAACAACTCCCAGTGGTGGTACTGTAGCAATTATGACTTTTGTACATACACGGAAGACGCCTGTTTCCTTTTTAAAGTCACTGTTGGATTGTTTAATATTGTCCATGATTGTTTCTGAAAGTTAATCAGGAAGTTTTTAATCTAAGTACTTCTTTTTCACTTTTTTCTTATTCTTTTTTTTTGCAACAACTAAGTACTGCACTGTATAAGCACAATATAATCTACATGAATTTAAATCAGCAGGAAATTTCGTTACTTCATGAGTTTGCAATGGATCCATTGACAAAAAATAATAATAATTAGCAGATGGGTGTCATATAAAAAGTATTTGTCTTTACCAACAGTGTATTTGTACAACTTAACTTAAGCAGGCCTTTGTTTCATGAGATAATTGCTTTTATTTACGACAGGCTACATTTTATATTGGTCTTATTCAAAGAATGGATGTACACTCGTGTCTCACTTGTTTCAATTTAGCTGTTTTTGGAGGAACATCTTTGCTAAAGACAGCAGTTTGCCTCCTGTCAGGACATCCAATGCTGAAAAGCTTACGGATGCAGGAAAAGTGAGAGACACAGAGGGGGGAAAGAGGGAGGGAGAGGTGAGGGAAAGGCTACACTCTCTTGTCTCAGTCTCTCTGTGAGGTTGACAGGTAGAGAAATAGATCATTGGTCCATGACAGCTCGTATGACCCCGCGCTATCATGCAGTATGCTCTGTGGGATGAGCTCCCTGATGCAAGTCATAGGCAGCCCGTTCGCAGCCCGGCAACTTAACGGCAAATCCTCTGTTCTCTCCTGATAGATTCACATACATTTTACCCCTGATGTGTGTGTACCGTCCTTGACTGCTGCTAATGTTAATGAGAGGATATTACATGAAGAGTTATTTCAGCGGCTTAATCACAGCACACAGCACTGCAGCGGTGCAAAAGGATGTTTGTTGGCCATGTGAAGGACTGGGCCGCCTTCTGTCCAATTTATGTTGGGATAGGCTCCAGTCCAGCTACCCCAGTGTCCCTGAACTGGAATAAGCAGGTCAAGACAAGGAATGAATGGAATGAATAATTGTTTTAGATGAAGAGTGAGGGTAAGAGGAGCAGACGAGAGGCTTGGTCTTGGCAGTATGCTGGTCTCAGCTGCCATGTAACTGCCAGATCAGTAAAACAGGGATAAACCACAGAGCACATACTCTCTCCCTCTCTCTTCTCATCTCCTGTCTCCATTGTTCTTTACTCTCCTCTATTCTCATCTCATATATTCTCTCCGATTTTATGTCCTTGTCTTTCCTTATTTCTCCTCTGGTGTCTCCTCTCATCTTTTCTCCTCTGCAATGCTCTTCACTATGTCCTCCACTGTTTGCCATCCTCTCTTATTTATCCTCTCCCCTCTCACAAAGTGACCTACAGGAGCCACCACCAGAAAAAGAAGCTAATGTGTGCTCAGATGCTACTGATTTTTACTAAAACTGACAAAAAAAAACAATGAATTAATTAAAAGAAAATGTTAATGTTTAGCTAGTTTCTTAGTTCTAAGGTATTTATCTTTGGAGCTCTATAGCCACAAAAGAGCAGCTGCAAGAAGACAAACTCTAATTGACTAGTATCATCCACTATACTGAATTTGCAATTCTTAAGTTTCACCCAGCAGCCGGAGGTAGAAGTCAAATGAAAGAGAGAAAGAGGAGGAGAATGTGGAAAAAAGACAGTGTCTCCTTTTTAAGTGTCCCTGCTGTCAATGCAATGCATTACGGGGATACAAAGCAAGCCATTACTGCTTAGCATTTGTTGAATCTTCGAGTGCCCAAATAGTGACAGGTCTATTTCTCTACCGTTAGTGAGAGAGGCAGGCAGAGCAGAGGACACCTAATTACCCAGTATTGTGAGGCACAGTAAAACTCTTGATAAGCCTGGCGACAGAACAAGCTGTGTGTGTGTGTCTTTGTAATTTATATGCATGTGTGCACTAGTGTATGTAGCCAAGCGTGTGTGTCAGCTGTTTTTATGTGAGTCGTGTTGTGTTTGTGTGGGCTCACATGTCAGTTTCTTTCCACTTTGCCTGTGTTTTCTGCTTCATCCACTGTCTCACTCGGGCCAATGATGGAGAGGCCTGTCTCTGCGCCTCAGATCGTGCACCTATACGAAGTGGTAGCGCCAACAGACAGCAGCGAGAGCCGACTTGATGACTAATGTGTTCACTGAGGAAAAATTAATGATTTTTCCGGCCCGGGGTTAATGGACATGTTAACACACAGAAATGATTTGTTTAAGAGGAAATGACCGCAATCTATATTTGGTCATCTTTGTAGCACTGTCCCAGAATGAGAAGATAATCTCTCTCTCTCTCTCTCTCTCTCTCTTGCTCTCTCACACACACATACTTTCACTTTCACTTACACAGAAGATGTGTCACTGAAGATTTGTGCAGTTTCATTGGCAGTAATTTTATTCATTTATGCATTTAATTTCACCTAATCCGTAGATAACTTTCTTTTAGGCTCAAAAAATACCACAAATACACCATATCATGTGAGTTTATATACACAAATCCACATACACACACACACACACACACACACACACACACACACACACACACACACACACACACACACACACACACACACACACACACACACACACACACACAATCATTTGGAGAAGACTGTTTGAAATAAAAGGACTCAGTAGTAATCAAAGTGGCAGCTGAGGGAGGAAGGGTGACAAGGGATGGATAGGGGAGGACACCAATAACGAAGCAAAAGATAGACCAATAAATTCTGCCTGTGGTGAAGTTAGCCATAAAACACAGAGAGGTTTTATCCATTTGAGGGCAAAGCTGTCTGTCTGAAAATAATGCAGAATTAATTAGTGGAGCTGTAGGAAAAGAAATTCACAACAGTCAGCCAACCGGGCTCATAAATCAAACAGTCTGAGGGAAAAACACAAAGCTAATGTGTGACAGCCTGGTTATGGTATACTCCATAAGAAGAAACAAAGCTGTAGCTAAATATCGAGTCCAAATGAGTCAGTGCAGTGTAATTTCCATCTGAGTCAAGGCAGTGGGGGATTACAGTAAAAGAAAAAGAAAAGAGGTAAAGATCAGGTTTGTATAATTTCATCAGTTAAGACACAAGAGCTCTGCAGCTCCCACTGTACTGATCGAGGCTCCGAGCACAGACAACAGTTTCAAACAGCAGCAGCTTTCTCGCTGCCACAGGGGGAGCTGATGTTTCAGCACTCGTTCTACACCACTGTAATGGTGTGTGTGTGTGTGTGTGGTGGTGGTGGTGGTGGTGCATTTAGGCTTAAAGCCAAAGAGGACACTTCAGTCAGTCTTCACAACTTGAAAAAACTGATTGATGATTAAAACTTGGTTTTTGGGTTTATTTGCAGTAGTTCATTTTGTTAGGGTAAGAGGATAGGGAATATGTGCATGTGTGCGTGCGTGTGTGTGTGTGTGTGTCTTCTTTTGGTCCTCAGCCAGAGATGTTAGCCAAAGGTTATTTGGCTAAATCAGTAGTGTGTATGTTTTTTCACTGTTTAACAGGAAGCATGCCACTCATGAACTGAAAGGTCTTGAATAGATGTGCACAGCAAATGATCCAGTGCATTTAAACTTTCTATTCAGGATGTGGTGGTCAGTGATATGGTATAATTAAAACTAAAATGCCAGTTTCCAATTTGATGGTGAGATGTGAACACGTTGGGCTGAACACAAATCAGTAAAATGCAAATATTTGTAAATGAGAGAGAAATCAGGAGGCTATGCATTCAGCATTTAATTGAATTTTTGGTGGCTTTTAGAGACATTTTAAACATCTTCTGTTCAGTTCAACTATCCAAACCATTTATTTGAACATGAAATCCAAAATATGTTATAATCATTCATAATTGCATCCTAAAATGCTTATACAGGTAATTATAGTGAAAGAAGTACACCTACAACAGGTCGTACCTGAGCCAGGAAGTAGCTCTAAAAGCAATAATTGCAGGCTAAAACTACTAGATACATCAGATTTTTTGGCAGGTGGTGAACAAGTGGGTTGATCTCAGCCCTAATAGGAGGGAAAGATAAATATATGAAGGAAATATGGCACAGAAATATGTGCCTTGATGGTATACGGTGCTGGTTTATAAAGAAAACAATACAAACACACATTTTGATGACCACAGTAAATCATCACTTTGTGCTGTGCCCTTAAGAACGAAAGTTCAAAACCAAGATCCAAGAGGTTATTTGGCTGGCTCACCTGCAGACCAACCACTCAGGTGTAGGTCCTGAATATTCAGCACGTACAATGGGGTCTGAAAAACTGTGGCCCTAGAGACTGCTAAACAAAGGCTCACACTGCCTGCACAAAGACTAATGAGTCACACCACCCAGGTTGTGGCTGAAGGGGTAAATGCCCTCTCAAAAGAACCAGCTCCATCCACCTCCCCGCTGCAGTGCAGTAACAGGCCCACATGAGCCAAAAGTGTACAGTAGCAGGAGAGCAATGGGAGACAGGAGCATTGCAGGCTACCAGACCACACCAGGATCCAGGATCCAGGCACCAGCACGACAGCAAAAACCCAAACCTGGGTCCCAAACTTGAGCACCATGTTTCAAAAGGACCTGCACCTCCTCGCTGAAATAATACTGTATAAACCTCATGAAAACCTTATACAACAGATAAAGCATCTTGCAACCGTACTGACATATGTTAGGGGGAAATTAAGTGCTCAGTGACTGATTTACAAGAGATGGGACAACTCTGTCAAACCAGCATAGACCAGTACAAATTATTTTAAAAACTCTGTGTGAATAACATGTGAATAAAAAATAATTGTCAAAAAAAAACCAATAAAGTCTCATAGTCTATGATTTTTGATATTTATACAGTGGCTTTGGAATGTAAGGTATGTAACTCACTTAAAACAAGTAATAATGAACAAATTAATCCTTAGACTTGAGATAAACACAGCTCCGTCCTGGTATAAGTCTGGCTCTGTTTACAGGGTTTTCACTCTGCCATTCATACAGGACTTTGAAACAAATAAAGCTGAACATCCCCTTTTTGCACCTCTGTTTTCTTGGGAGAGTTGTCTTGTCCTCTGTCTTTGACTCCATCAGAATCTTCCTACATTCACACCCTTACACTGACTTATTGCCTGCTGTAATAAAGGCGCTAGCTACTGATGTTGACTGACAGACGGCTACCACAACTGGCTTTGTGTGTGTGTGCGTGTGCGTGTGTGTGAGAGATACCTAAGGGCACAAACAACAACCTAAGGTGCAGGTTGTGCTAGCCAGACGTCTGTTGTTAGTGGTGAAAGGTAAGTGAGTTTGACAGAGCTGAGATTGAACAGGAGGCATTCTGCCAGCCAGGTGAACACAGTAGCTTCACCCCCTACTCGCACCACCACCAAAGACACTAACACACACACACTCATGCACACACACATGCATAAACATACTGTCCTACATAATCATCATACACTTGTACAGTAGGGAGCAGCCAGGGCACACAGCATACCACCTTGAAGCAGCAGCTCTGAGCTGGAAACTGAGCTCTGTTTCTAACCCTCACTCAGCACTGCTGTGTGATTAAACACCAGTCCAGTGGAAAATAAGACTTAACATGTGTCTGCATATTTTACTCGCTCAGTAATCTTCTAGATGTGTACTGTAGATGTTTAAATAAAAAAAAACACCACTTGCTTCAAAACATAAAAGGATTTAGAAAATGAAAACATGCTTTTTTTTTAACTAAGAGACAGAAAATCCTATTGTTTTATCATCTTAACTATCATCAACATAGAATAATAGAATTTTAAGTGAAACATTACTAAGAAATCACTCAACAGAAATGTAATAAAACTACTGATATGAAAAATGAAATTATCCTCAATCACAGAGAACTGCTTAGAGACCACTACTGTAAATTGCCCATACATTTTCAACTTTATTACCTGTAACAGTTTGCTTCAGTCCTTGAGCAGAGCCCAAACACTGGTGTGGTGCTGGTGTGTCAGAGCGATCTGAAATGACTTTTTCATTACTGTAATAGATGTTTTCCAGGGTTTCACAGAATCCACTCAAAACATGTTGGTGTGTGTGTGTGTGGGCTTTAGACATGTCCACTGAAACCAACCTCCACAACTCACTGGCCTATAATATCAGTCACTGCATTGCACACCATACAGTAAACTGGATCCCCATATTCAGCAGCAGCCAGGAAGAAGCTTACATAAGCAAAGCAATTCTGTGAATACTGTTCCTTCTGTGTAAAGATAAGGTCTGTCTGAAAATGTGTAACAAATGCTTTCGAGTTCCAAGACTACGAATTTTTCACTGATACCATTGTCTTGACTAGTCTAATGTGTGTTACTATACTGTAGCAGAAACCTGATGTGCTGCTGCAAAAGCATGTTGGCCGTATCTCTCATGTCTTGCTGGATGAAAAGATTTCACATCCCCAAAACCTACAGCTTATCATCCAGAATGACAAAACGATCTGGCAAGTAAATCCGTTTTTCTCTGTATTTCATACAGTGGTGGGGGTATGGGGGGGGCAATGAGAGACTGCTGGTTGTCTAGTAGAAAGTGTGTTGCGTGGAGCAAGCCAGTGATGTGTTCCCTGTGTGGTGGCCACCGCTGCTATCTGCTGCGTGCCTGCAGCTACAGTGTGTTCCCAGTTTTATCACTCTCATCTAAATGAACCACACTCACAGCTGGAGAAAGGTGACCCGACTGCTAATCAACCACCAGAGCCACAGTGCACCATGTGTGTGTGCGTGTGTGTCCCCGTGTGTGCATTTGTACTGTGGGACAGTTATCCACTCAGGCAGATGCTCATATGTTCTGCTGTATGCAGGGTCTTACAATCTGTCTCTGAAGTGATCTCAAAAATCCACTCTAAAAGGAGGGAAAATTCCACCGCTCACTTCTCTGCCAGTCCTCTCCTCCTTTTTTTTTTTTTTCTGGCTCTCTCCAGCTGAGTATTAAATTCAGCAACTGAGAAGGTGACCTGTGTGCTCTGCCATAAAGAGCAGGGGAGCGGAGGAGTGGTGGTGGAGGTGGGGGAGGAGGGGGGAGGGGAGCCGAGCGGAGGCTGCTGGATCAGCAGAATCTGAGCGTTTAGAGACACACAGATGTGTATGTGTGCGCACCAGCTTTTTCTCAGTCTCTCTTACACACACACACCCACACCCACCGCACCCTCCTCCTCCTCCTCCTCCTCCTCCTCAGCGGTGAGGCGTCTGGGGAGCCCAAGGGCGAGCATTCGGCTGTCACCCTCCCACTCCTCTCACCACCCCTCATGTGAGCCGCACCCCAGAGCCACCACACTGCAAGACACAGACCTGCTGCCAACTATCACTGCCACGCTATATAACACACACATGTACGCAGGCACATGAACACACAAGCCCCGAGCGCGCACACCAACACACCAACTCCCGTTTCGCACAAAGCACTTTGATTCCAACACATAAATGTGCAAAAGCCCTCAGTCTCTCTCTCTCTCTCTCGCTCTCTTTCTCTGCCTCCACTCTGTCAAATCTCTGCCTTCACACTAAACAGCTCCGTGGGGATCGGCAGGCAGGCGGGCAAAAAGGAAATAAATATGTTTCCTGATGACAGCACAGTTTTCTGACAGTACTCTGGCATTGGGCTGGGCTGCTGCGCTCAGACGGAGGCAGAGGGGAGCGTGAGATGTAAGTGGATGTTTGTTCTAACAATCTTCTACTCAGGCAGCTGACTGACTATCCGAGCTGGGACTTCAATGTCTGTGCATCTGCGGAGCCGGTTTTACCTCCAGAGGAGGGTCCTCTGGCTACGGAGCCACTGATGAACTGATTCATTACCATTATAAACATCCCCAGGCAGTACAGAAAGCTATGGAACCAATGCATACATTAAGATTGAGATCTTTAAACACTGCAGAGCTCACAGAGACTTTATCCTATTCAAACAACATGAGGGGGAGTAAAACATTTTACTGATGTTATGTTGTCTTACTTTAACAATGTGAAGGTTAAAACCTATAGTCCTTGGTATATTATAAAGAAATTCTAATATTTGTTCTGACAAATTGATAATCTCAGCCAGCGGCAACGTTTTACGAATCATAAACTTTTCCAACTATATGATGTTAAATACTGCGCTGTCTAAAAATATAACAGTGAAACAAGTGGAAAAGGTAAAATGATACATTTGCATATGTATTAGCGATACTAAGGAAGATTAGCAGCCTGTGCACTTCATCTGAGATGACTGTTTCCATGGTAAATGGCCTATGATGGTGTGTATTTATGGTCCTAAAATTTTGGCCATTGCCCCACCTCACCCAGATCACTCTGGCCTGATGCCTGCCTTGGCCTGACTAATTGGCCAACCATGCTCAACAGCAGGGCAAATAGCTCATGTGTATGTGGTTTCTGTCCATTAAATTAGATGTCGGTGTACAGATGTGTTCACATGTGACACATGTGCACATGGTCATAAATTCTGGCCTACAGTACACTCAGACATCTTTACAAAGGTTCACGACACTCATGTAAATAGGAAGATGATGACATTTATGTTGCTCCTCACTGCTACAGATGCTGCAAACACCATTTGAGCTACGTCTACAGTATGTCTATAGATAAATTATCAAGTCAAGTCAGAAGGCTAACAAGTACCCAGCTAATTCAGTGTTAACAACTGACTAATATTGTTAAATATAAACTTGCCACACTTTGCCACCTTGTTAAATATTTATAACCACTTCCCTAAAAGAACAGCATTTCTAAGTATCCACAGATGGCAAAAAAAAGGAGCTTGTTCAAATTTATAACCGTCATATTTTGCTTTATATGGTTTTCCATGAATAACCACAACACACAATCATAACTGTTAGCTATGTGTTATAACGTCATAAATATACTTCCCTTATGCTGACATCAGATTTCCAGATTTACTTCTGAATAAAAAAATATATTCAAGTTGTTTGTGGATAACCAAGGCAGCCACGTTTAAGAGTTTGACAAAAGTCTCTTTCTGTTTATTTCTACAAATTATGATGCCTAGCATGAATTTATTACCCCTATCCCCACCTCGGAAGGTGTTTTTTAACTCCACTACATCCACGTGTCAGTGCCACTGAAAAGCAGACAACCTGCGCTGTTGTTGTTGGCTGCAGGATGGTCACGAGACGAGCAGTTTGACCGAGTCTGCTAATCTCGACCAAGATGACTCACTGAGACGGTCATGGGCTGAAAGTTGGAGAGACGGAGAGATGGAAAGAGGGGCGGAGACGGGCAGATGGGTCATGGAACGTTCGGGACAAGATGGCCGTATCAAGGTTAGGGTGTACGCATGTGTGGATGTTTGTGTGGGTGTCATACAGGAAGGAAGCCCAAATAGCCAGTGCAGTTTGTCCATCTAATCAGATCACTGAGAGAGAGAGGGAGGATGAGAGAGAGAAAGTGAGCGAGACAAAGAGAGAGAGAGAGAGAGCCCTCTGATGAACAGATGTAATTTCAGAGCACCAAAAAAACAGCTTAAAATGCTCCTGATCACATTAGCTAGCCATCACAAAATAGGATTTCTGCACTGCCACAGTGAATGCCCATTACAAATTACTTAGGCACTGCAGACCTGTAACTCAATAGGCAGAGAAGGGCGGGGAGGGCGAGCAGGGCAAACAGAGGGGGCAGAGATGGGGGATCGATACTTATCAGTAATAATTATATCCTTCCTCCCACTTCTCCATCCCTGCCTCCGCTCCTCACCCTCCACCCTTAGTAAAGCACATATCTTACATTAATCATTGGGTGATTTCTCTGCTCGATAAGATAATTAACATTATAGGGGGTGTAGGAAGTCCTGATGATGTGAGGCAGTGGTCCAGCATCAAGGCTGCCAGAAACGTCCCAGGCTGGAAAGTGCTGAAGGCAGCACATGCAGGCATAAAGCAGGCTGGATGACTATGCGTTACAGTAGTAACCTTCTGAATTAAAAGGCCACAGTATGGAAGAAATGAGAAACACTGATGAGAGAAAGAAATATAAAACAATAAAATGTTTCTTTATCAGTTGTAAACTGTCCATCAAAGACAAATAAATGCCCTGACAAATTCATCAGAGCAGTCTATTTGGACCATAAAAATCTAAATTATGTAAAGTGGCTGGAAGCACAGCAGGGAGATGGATGAAATGGAGAGCAAATAAAAAAAAACAAGGAGGAAAAAATCATTGTTTGTCCTTTATCTGTACCTTTGTACCCTCTACCTTGTTCTTGATATTTTTATTTTTACTGTAGTTGTTTGTGACTAGCTTCGGGTTGTGTGTGTTCACTCAATCAGCCCAGTGTGCTTGGGACTGCGCAAATAATTAGATTTCAGGATATTAAAAGAGGATTGTAAGCAAAGATCAAGTAAAAGTTGCCTCAGGACTGAGGCACAAGCAGTCCACAAAGTGTACTAAAAGACTATTGATGAGCCTTTATAACAGCCACAGCCTTGCTTTAAATGTGAGCACACAGCACACAGTATAATAGTAAAGGGGAAACACAGTCTATAGGAACTGACTGTTATAGTATAAGAGCTATAAACCCTTAAAAACCATGGTAAGAATATTCGATGTCTCTTCAAGTGGAATTAAACTTAGGCTACTCCACAAACATCACTGCAATTTAGAAGAAAACGCTATTAATACGACGTATAATTAGTGTGCATTGTTTTGGGTATTGTCTGAGCTTCACCAAAAACAGAAAAAAACTAACCTGACATTATGTCCCCACAAACTTTGGGTCTCCTGCTGCAAGACATCACCGTTCACCACATTTTAAAGTAAACAAGCACTCCTATGCTAAGGACAGCTTGAATATCCTCCCACTAATTACATGAAGAAGAAAAAAAGGGAAATTGAGGAGAAAATGCAAATAAGCTGCTGTGATGTGATACAAAAACAATCAATGGCACAAATGACTGCAAATGATCACTATCACCTGCATGCATTCTCCTTATTGTTATTGATTTTCTTATTATTCTACAGTATAATGAAAATTAACAGATATTTTTAAACATAAAGCCATAAATATAATGTTCCCTTTTCAGTTTTATACAGTGGCTCAGATTCCCCCATTTTTTCATCATGTATGGTATAGTAAATTTTCCAGAAGGAAGTGAAAAGTATCCAAAGTAATGATAAAATACAGAAATTCACATCATGAAGTGTTGATTCACAGCCACAGAAAAATTCTATTGACAATACAATCAAACAATATGATACTGCAAACTAACAGTCCTGTTGTGTTATTAACATTTCATCTTGCTGCAGTGATGTAGTGAAGTTCAGTTCAGGACCACGTGGCATCACATTTAGGTGTAATGATGGAGGGTGTGGTCAGACTTAAACAGACTTCATAATTTTAACCAGAGACGTGAAGCGCTGCCATGTGAGCAGAGCTGAGCAGAAAGAAAGAAGGAATATTTACCTCGAGTCAGAACTCAGGGTATTGACAAACAAGATCCTAGTATTGGTCTGTTAGAGGGGTAAATGGCAGGAAGGGCAATTATGGAAGGATGGAGAAAACAAAAAGAATGGATACAGAGAAAAAGGAGAGAAAGCAGGAGGGAAAGAGAATGTATCAAACTCAAAACTGCATTTAAGCCGCCTGACAGCAGCGTCCTTTCTCCACTGACACATGCAGCACACACACACAAACCCTCCGCTTAACCCACACAACCACAAAAAGTGAGGATTTCTGCAACATAACCACTTGACTTATTTGAGGTTAATTAGGAGAAGTGGTTTGATACTAAATTTCTTGTGTTAAGCACTCTGGAGCACTGAGTGTCTGCTGAATAGCCCCGAGGTTGGAATTTAAATCTTACTGAAGCCAAAACTGCCCCTCAGAGTTTTTTCAAATTTTTTTTTTTTAGAAATGCTTTTAATGACATGCACATGCACAACTCAAGACGTGATCCTGGAAGGTCACTGGTTCAAACACTGCAACTGGCTGGGAATAGCTGGCCAAGAGAGGAAAATTAAGAACACTCTGCTCTAACAACTGCTGTCAATGTGCCCTTAAAGCAGAAGTAAGTGGTCCGGTCGTTTTCGCTAATGCTGCGTTCCAGGCAGGCTTTTGAAATCGTAAATTACAGCTTCAAGTCACAACTTACGACTTTGTAGCGTTCCAGGCAACCCACTCGTGTTTCTCCGACCTGTTTTACCGGTGAAAGTCACTATAACAGCGGTGAACTCGTACCAGATCGAACTGGTACCACTTCACGGTCGGAAAAATACGAGTTTCCTTGAACGCACCATAACAGTCCTCGTCCCTACGTCGCCACATTCACGGCGTTCCTTGGCTACACACACAGCCCTGCATGCCGTTCTCTCTCCTCATTGGATAAAAACTGTAGGATACGATAAATGTTTTCTCCTCGGCTCAGAGCAGAGCAGAGTGACTGACAGACCCGTGTTTTGGTCCAAACACTCTATGTAAGTGATTGCTGTCGGAAGATATAACTATTTAAGACTTATATTAACACAAATATATCACTTACTTCTGCTTTAAGCAAAGCTTTGTCTGTCTGTGAAGGGATCAGTTCAATGTGGAGGAGAGGAGAGGAGAGGAGAGGAGAGGAGAGGAGAGGAGAGGAGAGGAGAGGAGAGGAGAGGAGAGGAGAGGAGAGGAGAGGAGAGGAGAGGAGAAAATGAGAGGAATGAGAGAAGGTAAATGAAGAAAAACATAACGGACCAGAGACGAGGACATGAAACAGGAAGAAGTGGGAATGGTGAAGATATAGCACTCGGGAAGGAGGAGCTCACAGGGGTCCCTAGGTGGTTTAACTCCTGAACAACTCCCTAATGGCCAAGTGGTCAGATAAGCAGTGAGTCACAGTCGGGGCACAGCCAGGCCAGGGAGGCCACCGTTTTGACTGACAGCACACAGACATATTCCACCATTGATCTTCAAGTCAGATGTGGGACTTGGGCTCTCAAGGCTAAATGATAGTGACAGGGAAGCCATCCATTATATATGATCGCTCCCTGTGGAGGATTAGCCTTCGCATAGTTCCGAAGATAAAAAGGGAACATTGGCTAGAAGCACTTCTAATTGTTCTGTTTGATGTAGACAAAGCCAGACAATGGAGAGAAGCACACCGTCGATAAAGCAACGCTTATGACATTTAGAGGTCGTGACCTGTGGTTGGTGTGAACAATAAATAATGACAAGGTAATGATAAATGAACCCTTCAAACATCTGACTGCTGCACCCGCTCATATACTTGGACATTTACACACACACGCACGCACAAACCTCGCCCACGTACACAGAGGGACTTGCAAGAAAAGGTGTATCCAATAGGTTCATTAGTCAGTGTGTTGTGTGGTAATAGTGTGGGACAGGTGATGGAGCAGGGTGTGATGATGCATCAACAACATCAGCCCTGGGTGGCGCCACCTGCAGAGGTAGCAGATGGCACACATGACTGGAGAGGAGCCATACACTCCCACGAACACACCCTGACACACGCACAAGCGCACACACATTTAAACACACAACTATGTACAAATTACACCCTCAACACATGCTTAAAGGTATGATTTACAGTGAATAAATGCAAAGGATAAACTATACTGTACATGCCGCACACACAGGATACAGTAATGTTCAACAGTAATGTGAATTTCATTACACTCACAAATAAAAACAAAGTTCTTGTTCTTTCTCAATCTACATTCTTTGTTTGAACTTATTTGTATTTGTCCTTGGACAAGACATAGGTCACACTGGTCATCCTCACCACCACCTCTACCCCAGTGCTGCAGTCCTTTAAAGGGCTTTGCCATGTTACAGTTGTTCTAGCAATCACAGCTCAGGCTTTCACAAAGTATCTCGCAAGGTCTCCGAGTTCAAACAGGCCCCTGTGTCACTCCATACAAACCATTAACATCACTGTGAAACTGCTATTACATACGTTATCAATGGTCTTGCTCAAATGCATCACCATACCTTGAATAGCATGATAGCACAATCCCATATGGTCTATGTTTTGCACAAAGAATGAAGCGTAATTGCTGAAAATCTCAATCAATTCTCCAGCCTGCCTCTCTTTCACTCCTGCTGGCTAAATGCTATCTTCAGCCATTCTTTTCTCAGAACTAGTAATTTCATGTAATCACTGAAGTGATCAGAAGAAGGTATGCCAGTGCTCAGTCAAATATCAGCTATCTCAATCACAGCGACCACATTGCCTTTGGGAGAGCGGGAAAGGTGTGCCTGGAGGCTGGACGTGACATTTGGTTGGCTGGAATTAGCATAATCACTCTGATGAGGAGCCAATCACGACAATTGCTACAACAATATGACTGATTAATGCAGTGGGGGAAAAAACCTTGTCGCTATAATCAAGTTTCTGAGAGCTACTGTACTTTCTGTTTTTGGAGCAAACACAGACATACTTCTCTCTTTGAACTCCTGATGTGTGGGTCTTAACTAATCACGTACTGCACTACCATACTGCAGGCCTATCACTCACAGTCCACATCGTTAATGTAGGTCTTTACAAGCTACCTTCCTTGGACCCATTTGTTTATTGATCCCAGGTAGAGAACATGGAACATTTGACTAAAACCCTAGTGTATGTTATTTATTTCACATGCAAAACACAAACATCACGTCCTAGTTTGGTGATCCATAGAGTGTTTCTTTTTGTCTGTTTTTGACATTAATTAAACTGTAATACCTATTTAAGATTCTGACTATGCATTAAAATATAACAGGATGATAAGAATAATATTTGTGTGGTGAAAATATCAACAAACGGAAGCACACCCACGGTGGGTTTGCCAAACCTACGAGGGGTAATGAGAAGGCATGACATTTGAACCGCAGTCATAATGATACAATGACCTTCACATTCCTAAGTGCCAGATCAAAGCCACGAGCGGCTCATCAGAAATGTATACTGCAGCAACTGGAGCTTAACCGACCACAGTGGAAGAGAGAGCGAGGGAGGCAGTCAGCAGAGCAGACCACTTCATTTCTCCAGCACCTTCCCTTTGTTGTAAATAAAACATTATTTCAGATGTTCAATTAAGATAAGTACCCTTAATTTAAGACCTCAGTCAATGTGCTGCCATCATTATTCAGCCCACAGAGCGGCCGGGCCTCGGCTCTAGCTCTGGCCTAGCACACAATCACTCAGGGGCCTCGGCAAGCAGGGGAAATCGCAGTCAATTTCTGGAGCACTCATTTGCTTAACAAGGGGGAAATCATAGGGAGCCGGTGTTGAGAGGAGAGGAAAGGAGAGCTAGGAGGTAAGGAGGCAAGAGGAGGCAAGGCTTGTATTATAAAAAAAAAGAAGGTTTGTTCAGTTCATTTTATTTCTTTGTTCTTATGTGTTGTTTTTTGTTTTATTTCTGTGACTGGAAGTTACGACCGCACCATGAGCACTCTTTGCATTTGCCAAACTCCGACCACATAAACAACTTCCAGGGCAGGATACATCAAGTCCTTGACAGTGTAAAAAGCTTCTGAGCTCTCATCTGATTGTGAGAGGACTTTGTTTGTACCTCGATACAAGATTAGATAAACAATGTGCTATCTGTACCCTGCATCTGTTTGACTCTGCAAAGTGCACTTTCCAATTCCACTGATGACCTTCACAGAGGGCCCTGGTTGGCACACACTAAATTCAGGAGGAAGTAAAGAAAAGGACAAACCTACACAACAATGCATGCATTAAGACACTTATAAAGACGCACCTGCATATATTTACCTCACCTCCATCATCAGACCCCACATAGAAAATTCTATACATAAAAACAGCCGAGCAAGAAGAAATTCACCTCTTCAAGTGAAAAGGGTTGGAATGAATAAAAAAAGGTTAAATGGGAAGAATTACTCAACAGAGCCTCGGAATAAACGGAAAATATCTAATAGACAGCGAAACAAAATAGGCCAAGTCAGGCCACCACAACAGAAAGGTGTACAGGAGCATGTGCTCTTTTACTGTGTTTCGTGAAATACATGTAGCAGTACCTGTTTCTCATTGAAATGCAGTATCCATCAGTTTAATACCTCCCTGAGGGGTAACAGTGAGCGCTTGTACCTCCGGAGGTTGAACAAAAGTGAATGCTCGGAGGGGCTGTAGTGGATCTAAGAGCCATGGTCACCGGAACCAAAGTGTCCTAAATATAGCCCTGCTCTGCTTCACTCTGCATGGCTCTGCTCCATCATATTAGTCGACTATCTGAGATATAAGGGCTGGCGTTCTCCTATTCTCCTGCCACCAGACTGACACACAGATAGACGACCTTGAGAAGTTGAAAAAAAAAATGCAGCAGAACAAGGGGTTGGGTCAACTTTATTTTGGTTCGAGTCTGACTGTGCATGTAGCTGTGTAACATGCTCATCCTGTTTCTTACTTGGCTCTGTTGTTTAAAAAAAAAATCTTCCTCAAACAAATCAACCATTTTAGTCTCCACCATCTGGTCAAATTAAAACAAATAACATCCACAGCAAGCTGGCACATCAGAGTGCACTGCAGAAGAGATAGAGAAACTTGCAAGACCTCGCACATCTATTCCTAGCCAGAGCTGCTCACCTTCCCTTCTCCAGCTAGTGTTAATTAACAACCTCATTAGCAAGAAGTCATGTGAACGTACTTTGAGCATTTATCTTCCACTAGTTCTCATTTTGGTGAGGGGGAAGATGAACAGAGTGGTGGCTGGCTGAGGAAAAAATGAAAACAATGTCCTAAATGTTTTGAACTCTGACAGAGGGGGAAAGCAATTAACTTAGGCCATGCACGAGGAATCCATCCGGGTGTCCGTGCTTGCGCAGATTTTTTATTTAATATGGGCTGGTATTTGGACAGGATCAGTTTTAGGTATCTCGACAATGTCAGACATCAAACACTGGCTCCGTTTGCAACATTTATTTCCTTCAAAATATGAAACAAAACAACAACAACAAGGAGGATTTTAGTGTGAGAGAAAGATGTGAAAGAGAAAGAGACAAGAACATGGAGAGGGAGGAAGACAGATGCGGAGAGAAAGCGAGGGCATTGACAGTGATAGAAACTGCCCTGGCCTCTCCCCTGGTCTCCTGAGTGGCAGGGTCTGTGCCAGCCTGTCAGCCTGTCTGTCATCACCATTGCTTAGTATTCTCCTTAAGACCATCTGCCTGCTCATTATACACAGGCTCTTGTTCTGGACTGACATGTTTTCTTTACGTCGATATTTTCATTGCAGCTCAAACGTCCCCTTTTCCCCCTGACGAATGGGAGGGCAATAAGCTTACCCACGAGGCATACTTTGAGATGGAATAATATTTCATAAGAAACTTTCTTTATCCTGGGTGATGCTTGCGATATGATATGGACAAAGAAAACAAATGACCACAATGCGTTTTATCACAGTGACAAAAAAACCCAAAAAAAAGCTGATACAGTAACAGCTCTACCTGCTTGCCGGGGCCATTCTTCTCATATCTCAATTGCTTTCACAACCAACTTTAATTTCCTCTAAAAGACGACATTATCAGAAGCCAAGGTTAAAGGAACGAGCCAATTTAATAATGATCTTAGCTGTGCTATCTACTGGCTGGAGGATGAAGCAGCCAGCCAAAACAAGATCAAGAAAAAGTGCTATTAGTACTGCAGTGTCATTGTGTCTTTGGTGAGGTATGGGAACTAAGAGGGATGTACAGCCAATGGAAAACACCACAACTAACAACAAGCCATTAGTGGGGAAGACATTAAATTAAAACCGAAAAAAAAAAAACTCAGATGGCTTTTTATAACTGGGTGAAAGAATAGTTGCTGTGATAAACTCATGAATATAAAGTCTATTTTATATGCTGTACACTTATTTTATGTTTATGTATGGTTTCCTTTACTCATTAAGTTGCTCTCTATTTGCCTATTTATTTAAACTTAATTCTATTTATGCATTTATTTTGCATTTTCCTCTTTTTTTCTTTTCTGCTTCTCATAAGATCTACTAAGTTGTCCTTTGTTGAAGGGGTCCATGGGAGGGTTGGCAAGGACCATGGGGGTAGACAAATGGTGGGGGGGGTGGAATTGCCTTGTGTCCTATGCCCTTATATTGTACACAGTTCTGCTGTATTTTCTTCAATAAAATATGTCAAATAGATAAATAAAAAGTGAACACAGTCAAACCGATTATCAACATTTACATAAAGCATTACTGGCTGTAATATTTTCACATATGTCCACCTAGAGTGTCCAACCCCCAATATACAAAAGCCCACTCCCAGTGAAGTAGAAATTCTTCTCCTGTAATTGGGTGTGAACACTGTTTCCTCTAATAATACACTATTGGGTGGAAATATTCCCACAGAGCATGCTTGCATGTATCGTATTCCATGTTATCTGTCAACTTTTCAAAGGGAGGAGGGCTGTCAGTGGCGTGAAAGACCCCTGTGCTCACTGTGTCGCTCTCATTAAACCTAAAAAAAACAAGACAGATATTCAATTTAGATAAGTCCCTAGAACATGCTTGCCTTGCCTACATGAGACAATGCTCTATTTCTCTTGACCATGCTCCACAGAACATGGATGCTGCATTGTCCCTCACTCCGACAGGGCTAAGCCGAGGAAATTTCCAATTATGGATCGAAAGGACAGTGAGGAGAAAAGCAATGGAGAGCAAGGGGGGGAGGGGGGGTTATGGCGGTACCATTAAAAGGAGTCTCTCTTTTTGTCTCTCCTTTTGTTAGGCCGCCTTATAGTTTTTATATTTATCTAAACTCTGACAGGTAAAAGTTGATTTCCTTGGAGTGTTGGGCTACTCACAGCACCAAAGGAGGAAGTGTAGGAGAGAGATGGATAGACATAAGATAAAAAAAAGTCTGCAAAACGAAAGGTATTGACAGACAGAAATAGAGAGGAATGCATCACTGAGGATCTTGAATGCTTTCTCCATACCTCCTGTGGGGAAGGATAATGATTAGGCATGAGGAGAAAAATCCTGACTGTTTGTGTATAAAAAAATTCAGCAATAAGCCCGTTGCTGGCTTCCAAGCTAATACAGAAACAGTAACCGTTCATTACTCTCCATGTGCTAATTACCATATGAGAACATGACAACAGAAGTTGGATTTATGATATCTGTTGTGGATCTGTTTTAGTTCATCTGTATAGGATGAACAGATTTATTGTGTAATGTATTAGCTTATTGTTGTTGTTGTTGTTGTTGATAACAAAATTATGGCTGATTGTCAGCATGACCACATCTGTATAAGTCAGAATTTACAATTTCTCTCTGCTTTATTTATTATTTTTGCAAAACCGGAGATCATCAATCTGAATTTGTCTCCTTTGATAACAGCCTGTTCTCCAATATGCGAACACACGCACACACCAAACATATCCTTCCCAAAACAAGCTGTTCGGCTTGCAGTAATGAAAAGGGAGTCAACTGCCTTCAGGTGCCGCTGTGCTGATGTGTGTTGGCAGGCACTGCCTTCGCCAGTGTAGAAAAACACAGAGAAATCTGCTCTGCTGTCCTGCCTCTCTCAACCATGGAGGACAGCAGAGACTGACTGACAGGATTTGGAGCAGTGTCTGGGATCCTCAGCCAAGACCCAGACCACAGCAGCCTGTGTCTCTCTGAGAGAGGGACAACAGGGGGAGAGCGTAGAGAGGGGACTCACTTAGTTCGGTCACTGTCAACACCAAATGAAAAGTTTCTGTATGTGTGACTATGGGTGTACTTGTCCTTTAAAATTGCAATTTTTTTGTCATCTATACAGCTTTTACCAATGTCAAACTGATGACATGCCCCATGGTTATTTGATGTAGATTTAGGCTACACAGCACAGGGTTATAGTATAATCTCACAACATAAATAGAGGAGTCGTGTGGACGGGTGTTAGGAGCAGATCACATTACTCAGTGACTCTTTGGTGTGGCCCAGAACACTAGAATAGCCATGAATATTTCCTCAAGCTAATGGAGGCGCCAGCATAAATATTCACAGAGTGTGCTGTGATTTACAATGGGGCGGACCATCGCAGTATTCATCAGGGGGGTACCCGCATCGTTCCCCTGGGTAGACCTGATGGGGCCTTCGTTTCAGCACCTTAGACAGTTCAAAGGGCACACTCAGGCCAGGACTGGATCTGAATAGTAAAACCACCTACAGAACCAGTGTGCATTAAGTGGCTTTCCCCACCTGCTGTCATAAACCTCATGAATAGACCCTTGTTATGCAAGGTTCATGTAGCCCACTGACACAGGAGGGGGGGTTGATTATAGGGCACCAAACCAATGTGGAAATTTCAGAGGCTCACGAGGGACCTTTCATCAATATTCATGAAAGATTCCTGGGCTTCCCTACTGTATGGTAAAGCCTGTGTTAATATTCATGGATTGTGATCTGTCGTGGGTATGGAGGGTAACACAGGGAAGCCCCTGTTATTAAACAACGACAGAGAGCGAGAGGCTAGAGTTTCAGCACCACGGACAGTTCTCTATGGCTCAGTGTGATACAGGCCTGCAGAAAGACACAGGGGAAGCCATAATGGGTCCTTTTATTTTAATCTTTTTTGATTTAGATATTTTTCATTTTATTGTAAACCTGAAAAAACATTCTACACTTTGGCTTTGACACCTAACAACTGCATCTCTTTTGGCAAAAGCTTTGGCAATTAACCACTCAGTATTTTGCAGGACTTGTGCTAACTCCTTCATGCTTGCATCAAATGTTTTTTTTCTGTTTGTCCCTTTGCTTGGTTTTTGCAAAACATTGAAATTGAAATTCAAATTGAATTGAAAACAGCTTAACTTTTGAGGAGAAATCAGACTGGACTAGATGCAATAAAAATAATTGCATTGTTCAGTTTTTATCTTTGTTTCTTTCTGCATTAGATTCAAATCTTAAATGAATTCCAGAGTGAGAGAGAAAATTGGTCTGCAGAATGGAAATACAGCATGAGCAACCAATCTAATGCAATAGTTAATGTTACATGAGTGTCCATCTGAGGTCATGGATGAAAGCCACCAAATAAGTGGTCACAAACCAGATAGCGATGGGTGAGACTATTGTTCATTCACTGCAGACTCACTGTGGGGTGATTGATGTCATCTAGAAACTGTATTTAAAGAAAGTACAAGAACAAAACTCGGCCCAAATGATGACGGTTCAGCTATTCAACAAACTGTAGGTCTATTCTATAATAAAGATGTAGTGATTGTAGTCAGGAAGAGAGAGGGGCAACAGTAGTGTCAATTGTTTGTTGGGTCAGGGATGTCTATCAGATTAATTAAAATCAGATGACATGCTTCACACAAAATTGAAAACATATACTGAGGCTTACTGTTACTTTCCAAAAGAATAGCAAAACCCAACACTCTAATCAAATGCTATACGGTAGGTTGCTAAAATAAAGCAAACAAGTGAAAAGAACAAAGTACTAAAATGACACTTAACTTCATATAAAGTGAATCCTGAGACAACACAGAAAGTGAAACTTTCTAAAGACACAGCAGGTCCCAGAGCAGCACATATGCAAACAACCAGAGACAGACTGTTTCCCTCTGAGTGAATGCAGCAGTTTTACAAACTGTAAAATAAAAGCAGTTAAAGTGCAGTAGCAGCAATAGCAGCAGCAACAAAGGCTCAGCAGAGGGCAGATGTCCCAGCACATTGCAGAACACAGATAGCTTTATCAGGACATTAACAGAGCAGTGTATAGTGCAGAAGCCAACAATATCAAGTCAGCTAACAAGTGGGCCAACTGGCCAGCAGGCCAGCCAGAAAAATAGAGACATAAACTGTAGAGGGAGCCAATAGGGCCGAACACGGAGCGAATATACAACTTGACCAGGACCAACCGTCACTCAAGTAGATAAAACGATAAAAGGCAGAAACATGCAACAAACTATTGATTGCTGTAGACATAAAAAAAAACACATTTTGCTTTGAGTTTGCTGGGAGTTGACCTAAGTACAGCCGACTGCCTCGTGTTCTGGACTGAACTTGTTGGCTCAGTTATTTTTGCTTCACGAACCTACTCAGGCCTGGTGCTCTTTCCTCTCCTGCTAACACACACTTACCCCTAACACCCACACGCACACACACACACACACTGTACATGCCAACCACCCCCACACAGTCCCACCCCCTCACATACACACATTCATATGTAAACATCCAGAGACAGGCTGTTCCCCTCTGAGTGAGTGCAGCAGAGCGCAAGCTGCTTAATAACTGGCAATGATGGGCTGCTCGGTCCCAGTCGGAGACCAACCTGAAGCGCTCTGCTCAGGATGTCAACTCTACTCACATCAATTACCACTGACTGCTAGCCTGCCTGCACCACAGCACAGACTGACAACTAGATAGCACTCTCGCCACTGTGGGCTATGGTGACTTTGGATTTAGGTTTGCGGTCATCGCAATGTCAAACACCTGCTCCCCCAAGTGTCAAGTATCTATTCGGCTTCAGAGGCGACTCTCCAGAGCCTGTTTACTGTAGGTATGGTGTACAAGGGGAAATGGCTTTTAGGGTACAAAGAGTTGTGCATTGGATTATAGTTCTAATAGAAGAATAGAAGCTTCTTTTTTTGTTTTTTTGCTTTCCTTTCAACCGATAGGCGAAAATTTGCTACTGAACTCACATGCCGAGTAGGACTGCAACAAGTGGCATATTTTACTATCCGAATGTTCAGGGGTCACTACTCAACTACTCGTTTGTGAGCTGCTAATCTTAGAATGCTAGTAATTAAGTGTCTGTATAACTCCTGTGGGATGCTAAGTTTGGTTTCAAGAAATATCAACACATTTCTTCAACTTGAATCCCCTGCACTTTTGGTTAGACAGTTGTAAGACTGAAAAAACAACCATAACATAAGCGTAAACATAGCAATTAACAGTATTCATTCAATTCATAGAATAAGAATATATGAATCAAACTTACCAATTCACAACGACAACATAAAGAAGTATAAGCTCTGGCAGGCAAATGTAATAATTCACAAGTAATTCAAAAGCAAATAATGATATAGGTGCTGTGGATATGATGGAGCAGGAGCTGAGAGAAAATCTTGTCAGATGTACAGTACATTTGGGGCACCATGACTAATGCATCACCCCCTCGCTGTCACCCCAAAGGAAAATTCTGCTTGTAACGAACTGTCTCCAACTGTTGTCAAACTCATGTTAGAAACATGTTAGAAGTTTGACTTCAACTTGATTCTTTGTTCAAGGGCAGAGCACAGACTGATAGGACTGGACTTACATTCAAGTAACGTTGAAATACATACATGTTCTTTAATGATTACCTCAATACATTCATCATAGTGAATTTAGCATGACTTTGCTGCTGAGATTTGAACAGTTTTGTCCAAAAGCACAGAGTTTCATATTTCTCTCAATACAGAAGTACCCATCTGTCAATAACCACAGCTTATTAATAAAATTGCAACAAATATCTTAAGGAATGAAGAAGAAAAAAAGAGCATCACTGATGCTGACTTGATTCAACTCGTTTAATAAATAATGCCAATCAACCTCAAGCTTGTGTTGCAACATGGGCAACAGAACCTTAAGCTCACTGACTGGATGCTTCCCACCCCTACCCCTGTATGTCTTTTACCCCGTGACCTCTAAACCCCTTTTATTATGATAACTGCATATTATTACATTTTGACTTAAAGCAGATATCAGCGGCACGGCCGTTTCGGCGAATGCTGCGTTCAAGGCAGGCTTTTGAAACCGTAAGTTACAGCTTCAAGTCAAAACTACAACTTTGTAGCGTTCCAGGTAACTCGTAGCTCGTGTTTTTACCGTCCTTTTGTCTGTGAAAGTTCACTATAAAGGCCTCTCATAACTTCCGACCCGTGAACTCGTACCAGATCGAACCGGTATGACTTCACAGGAAGGAAAAACACAAAGTACGAGTTTCCTTGAACGCACCATGAGTTAGCAGCGCCCGCCCTCGTCATGCATCTATTGGTCCTTGTGCTACGTCACCACATTCACGCGCACCCCTTGGCTGCACACTTAGCCCTTCATGCCGTTCTCTCTCCTCATTGGATAACGCTTGTATCCCACAAGGAAAATTTTCTCCTCGGGTTGCAGCAGAGCAGAGTGACGGAGAGACTCGTGTTACGGCTGAAACACTCCATGTAAGTGATTGCTGACGGAAAATAGGACTATTAGGGACTTATATTAACAAAAACATTCCACTGATATCTGCTTTAATAGAAGCATATGATGTTTACCCAAACGCTCCAACTGCCAGTCATCTCATATAGCCTCTATGCTATCTTACTTTGCGACTCTGTGGCTCAGAATGGATCACCTCTGATTTATGGCTGTGAAGTACTGTAGCTTGTCTTGTCAGTAAAATTAACATCAGTCCAACCAGCTAGAGTGGACAGGTGTCAACCTTCTAATTTAGGGGGTGTCAGATATTGTTAACTTTATCTACTCTGTCAGACCTGACTAACCAGCAGGTTGTCATTGTTAAGATAAGTCAGTAGGTGTCTTGAATTAATAATTATTTGTTAAAAATAATTATTGAATGATGTTAAAGAACAACTCTATTGTTATTTTTAACCATCATTCTCACCTCCTCACATAAACCAATAGTGACGCCGTTAGACTTTACCATCATGTGTCATCTGTGTAGCTACAAAATGAGATAACTTATCTTCCTTTACCCACGGTTGTCCAAAGTCTATTAAAAACACATGAAAGAGTCACAGAGATGTGGTGGGAGATATATTCCTTCATTATACCGAACATGACCAGGGTATACTGAAATAACTCCACACCTACATTTTCAATCTCTGTGTTGGGAGGACGTGACTGTACATGCTCAGGGATGGAGCTCTGTGTTTACACTGCTTTGCTGGTTTGACAAGCTGACGGAAATACAGTTCTGTATTTGATATATAGCACTGCTGTGTGTTATTAAACCCATTCTATGTAATGTTGAAGTTCTGATAAATCCGGTTCTTCTATTAGCACACAAACCCACAGGAATCCTTTTCATAAGCTTATGAAAGGGATTCCTGTGGGTTTGTAAATAATGATTAAAAACCCCAGGCTTTGGTCTGCATGTTCTGCTGCTATTGTTCTGGCAACCCCTCAATAAGACAGTTCAGTTCAGGAGGGATTTCCACAAGGTCCATGTTGATCACATCTGGCCCTGCACTTGCACGGGCCCTTTATAATAGAGAGCAGGAGGGTCTCCCATCTCTCCAGACTCTAATATACAAGACCTGCTCCTTTTGAAATTGACTGTGACCTCTGCCACACTTGCAATGGACTAGTGCTCTCCACTGTATGGGATTTCTGATCTCCCTCCGCTGTTCTCTCTGCTCTCTTACCAGCCATGTTCTATTTTTCTGCTGGGATATTAAACTGTGCACAGTGACACTAGCACACTCATGAACACTTAATGCTCAGACAGACGCACATGCACATATACTCACAATGATGCCAGCAAGCAGACACCAATGCACATGCTGTGCTGAGATGTGAAGTTGTGATAAATGAGAGAAGCTTCTTTGTGTAATGTCACAATTTAATAACTTTTTCTATTCTGTTTGTTTCCCTCATCAGCAAAATATTTGAATCAGCTACTTTCATGAAGCACAAAGGGCTCCCTGGCGAGGAAGCACCATATCATATACTGAAAATCACTCACAAATGAATACACATATTTAGATTGTAATCAATTATAGTGCGCACACAAACACCCACGTATGTGACAGCTCACATTTCAGGCATATGGATTCGTGCATTTCACATTCACTGGTGTCATTAAATTCCAGCCGTTGGTGTTTTTCGTGCGTTCCCCTAAATGCCAGACGTTGTGTATATGCACGCGTGCGTGTTTCGCTTATGTCAATATCTCCGTCGCTAAAGGTGCGGTTACGCACAAGTGTGAGTGTGTTTGTGAGTGTGTGTGGTAAGGAGGTAATAAATCATGATCTGAATGTGGACGTGGCTGGGTATGAAACCTCACGCTCTCGCTGCCACCTCAGGCAACTGCTGCCCTATACCAGCCAACCACTGTCACATTTCACATGCGCTCTAATCAACAGGGGAAAGTGCAAATGGATTAATATAGTTTGACGGTTAATGCCACAGATTACGGTGAACACCAGCCTAATATGAAATGTATGTGTTGCTCCGGGAACATGATTGGAAAAAATGTTGATAGATAGAATACGCTATTAAAAAGCAGGCAATGCTATCAGGGTTTACAGGCTGACACCGGCCTAAAATATGACCACACCTCATATTGGCTTGGGAGCAGGTATTTCTTCAACTGAGCACACACTATGTACAAATGTCAAGCAGTAGTTACTTTCTAAATCTAACTCTATGGCCTTCAAAGTCTTCCTTGATTTGTGGTTACAGCTGCTTTTATGCCTGCTCTGTGCATTTGAGTGGCATTTCTCTTGAAATGCAACAAGCAACAAAGAAAGGAGCACTCCGTTGTGTACCTGCTCTGCTTCCAGGAGACATGCAGATGCTTTGTATAAAGAGCCGAGCAGATTAGCACTTCATTACCATGGTAGATTGTTTAACGAAGACACTCAGGGAACAGAGAGGCAGCTGGATTATGACCAAGCCATGTTTTCCATTTAGACAGGATTATTACCTCAGACTGCACACTTCGCATAGGGAATATGACTTAAAACTGAAGAAAACACCTATCAGCCAATCATCACATATTACCCTAACTCCATGTCTTATGAGGCCTGAACTGACAGAACACTTTGGCATCTGCCAACAACAAAGTCAAACAACTCTTCTTTGAATCATATCTATGTCTGGTATGAACTTTATTTAGCTATGTCATCATTCTCATTGGAGAAGACCTGGCTAGTAAGAATAATGGTTATCCAAATCTGGCATGACGGACAGCTTGGATTTAATGCAGATGTGCACTCTAATTTCGTTAAAAAATATAAAATAAAATAATTTGTCTCTGTGTTTCTCTTTGTTTTGCTTTTAAGACTTTCTGACAACCTGAAAGAAAACTTGCAAATCATTAAAAAATTAAAAAATCTTGCAATCCACCCTATACTATGTCCTTAAATATATACATTTCTTCCTGTAACTGGATTAAGAGTCGTAAAATGGCCATTTAAAGATAAAACAAAAACAAACTGACAGGCTGACATCACATGCATTTTATGTTTTTATGCATATTGGTCCTTGTCCAGACTGTGCACATGCTACTCCTACTTACAGTGCATATCGTACAATTTAGTGACAGCTCCAAACAAATCTGTACATTCTGCTGTCACAGACTTTTGCACAATGTTTAAGGCTGGAGGAGTGCCACCCTCTGAAAAGAGCCCGTGTGCAAAAATACATTAAACAACAACATGCCTCTCTGGATACACCATAAAGTGGCATTATTGTATTCTGAGCAAAGGGAGGAAATGAGAATAGAGATGAGGTCCAAAGGCAGTGACAGGAAATGAGTTCTGTTTGTCCTCTGTGGCACCAGGTACTTCATCAAACCCGTGTATGTGAGAAATACTGCGTGTATGTTACAGGGCCTCTGAGCCCTCAGGAAGCATGTGCATAAGTATGAAAAGACAGCCTGACATGACAGCAAAAGGCAGGTAATTATCCTCTTCCTCACCGGGGCCCCATCACACGCACAATAGATCAGAAACATTGAAACAGATGTGTACGCATGTGGACAGACAGTATGCACAGGAATGCCTAAATAAATACATACCTACATGCATGAGTTCAATAAAAAACACAGACACTCAAATATAGATAATATATATATATAATATAACATACTCCTTCTAGTAACACTGTAGTTTGAATTTTGTAACCTTCAGCGGGTACTCTTTATCAATGATTTTCTTGCTAAAGTGATAAATCAATCTTTCTAAAACACCTGCTCACCCTGATGTTTTTCGACAAAAAACCACAAGGCCGCACAGATTTCTTCCCTTTTTTTGTGTGCTAGAGTGTATGTTTTTACTCTCCTTTCCCATTTTCCTTTCATCCTCTGTGTCTCAGAGGACAGAAAAGGGAGAGGAAGACTGCAGTGTTTAAAGTGGGCCGTCAGTCAGTCTCCCTGGAGTTTCCCATCCTGTAGGAATCTCATTATCAACAACCGCTGGCACATCAGAGGCGAGGGATGCAAGTGTGTTTTGCGTGTGTGCACACACACACAAAAGGGTGTGTATATGGTATGTGTATAAAACTGAAAGTGACAAAAGAATGAACGGGAGGAAGAGGGAAAGGGTATGTGTGCACACAAGAGGCCATCATTTTGCAGAAACCTAGGTACTAACATGTTTACAAGGAGCCATTTTACTCGTAATGAACACTGCTCTGTCTCAAATCTCCAACCAGTATGTAGCTTTGTACAAAACCCTCTACAGCCAAACCAGGCCAGAACAGAGCCAGCTAGCATCCAACCTTTATACTTGTCTGATTTAAGTACAATACATGAGCTAGAGTGAGCAAGCACAGAATCCAATAAATATTTTTGACTGCCTCAGTTATTTGTCTTGAGTTGATTAAATTCAGCTTCCCTTTTGTGTCTTTGGTAAGTGGGTTAACAGCGATAATGTCATCTGAAGTCTTTTGATACAGGAAAACAATGGACTCGGTGAAGATTGCTTTTATTTCATCTCCAAATTGTTTTGTCTCCGGTTTATCTATTGTTTTCCTATATCAAGACACCTCGTTCTGTTTTACCATTCATTTCACCAGCAAGTCTTCCAGTGTTAAATAAGATGTAAATTTACCACTAAACTTCCTCATAAATGCAGACATTTAACCCAGCTTCAGAAAATGACACAGGAACAACTGGAAGTCACCAATTACTGGGTAGGGCCGGCTCACAAAACTGTCAGTTATGCTACTCCTCCTCATTTTATTGCTCTTCTGTCTCTTAATCTTAGCATTAGACACTGACTCACTGTTTGTCTAATCGTCAACTAGATCTCATCCAGCTGCTCCCACAGACAGCTAGTATTGCCTCCCACTGGAAAGCTAGCCCACTGGTTAGTGCACCCCATGCTGCAGCTCTATTCCATGTAATGTTTTCTGTCTACCATAAATGGATTACTGGACTTCCAGTCAATAGTAAGCAGATTAGACTGAGCTACGTGTGTTAGCAGACACCACACGAATAGACCAGCAGGTCTAATCCCACTAAACACACACTCCCTGTCACATGATATAGAAGCAAGACTTTAGATTTATGACACACGGCCAAACAACATATTTTGTACAATATCTGCAAAATATATACTTCATTGTTGCTGTCATGGTTATGTATACCTTTCAGAAAGGTCCTTACGTCTGTGCTCACCCTGATAATAAATGAAATGCTCATATGATGAAAATGTTGTGGATGGAAAGTTACATACAGTATATTCCTTTATTTATTCATATATCGTGTCTGAACATGATTCCACTACAGTCACGTTGGTTTAACTAATGGCGTGTGATAACAGTGAAGAATAAATGGCTGAACATTACAATCACATCACTATAATTCTGTCCCAGCCTAGTTTATTACAGAGTTGCAAAATAAATAAATAAATAAATAAATAAAACTGTAGAGTCAGTAAATCTCAGTCTGGGAACATTTTGTCAGAGATGTCATTGTGTTTTTTTTTTCTTTCCTTCTTTCTTTTTTAAATTGTGCTGCTTCGCTTATATTACAAGCAACACAGGTAATTTCTCAGCAAATTACCCCAGATGGTTTTGTACATTGGGTGAAACGCAAAACTGAAATGTGCTCAAAAAAATATCACGACAGCAATGATTTTGGCTACAGGCTAGATAAAAATGAATGCAGCTATAATTGGTAAATTTATTAAAATGACCCATGCACCAACACCATTAAGCCTGCTAACTTACTGCTACCTGCCATACGCATGCATACATATTGCATGTACCAACAGTCAGGCCGACCACCAAAGGAGATCCTTCTGAGCAATGTTAATTGAAAGGTTAAAAGTAGTTGCGGGTTTAATGTGTAAGTTAATGGTTGCAAAATTCAGATTAACTCCTGTGTTAAAATGGAAATGACCTTTTCTGAGCCAGCTGCGGAAAATAGGAAATGGCCACCACTGCTGAATAGACTGACAAAACCACCTCAAAGCCTCTTGCTCCCACCTCCCCAACCCCCACATGTACTTTCCAACTCTTTTTTGCAATTCCTGATATTAGTCTAAAAGGTAAAGACAGCAGGCGTTGTCTTTCCAGTATCATAAGCCCATTAGGTTGCTATCATGCCAGGAGCAGGCATGTGAGCATATGATATATAAAAACATTTTCTCCTCTGAGATACAGGTCTGCACAGATGGGGGAGCATTTTGACGGAAGTCAGCTTATCAGGCCTGCCTTATCTCCCTCAGACAGTTTGTAAAGAGCAAAGAAGCAAAGGAGAGAGAGAGGCACAGGATGACAAAGTGAGGGAGGAAAGAGAGAGGGAGAGAGAAGGAGAGGAACAGCCACAGGTCAAAAAGCCACAGGACTGTTGGTCGTGTCAGATTCATGGTCCTGCTGGGGTCATGTTGTCACAAAACACACAGCTGGGGGAGTCACCTTGATCAGGAGAACTCAATTTGACTAAATTTTCCCCTTTCTTTCAACTGACCTCGAACTATACACCAGTGTTGTGCTCTTCTGCACTTACAGCTGTGCACCACACAGGTTTGGATTTCATACAAAAATAATACATTTCTTTGTGCTAGTAAAACCTTTTTTTCTTTAGGAATAATATACAAATTAATGTACTCTGCAATGAAAATGCAGGATTAGTGGAACTTAACAGTGAAAAGTCAAAATTATAAAAACAAATGACCCTGATAGTAAGAACGACTTCTAAAATTGCTGACTCTGGCTATAATATCGCAGCCATATTTGGTTCATTAAGCTGGGAAGGTGAGAGCTTGAGCTCAGGACTGGCACACTGATCTCAATGAGCAAGCTGCCAAAGGTCACTCTCATAAAGCCGCTATGGGAGCTCATCCATTCTAGTGTGCTAGTGAGAGCAAAATGTCTTGCCACTATTATTAAGTATAAACACGGAGCCCCCTGGAAACCTTCAAGGAAATCATAAAAACAAGCCTCAGTCAAGAGGAGCTCCGCTAAGCTAATACGACAGCAGAGACAAAAATGTGTGACTGCTGATGAGGTGAATTTTATAACAGAGAAGCTGATATAAAATATATACTTTTAATGGTAAAATGTGAGTATTTTTTATTTGTATATTATATTTGCAAGCATGTATTAAAAGTGAAATGTGAACCACTCTGGGATCAGTGGGCAGGTATGACTATGGATATAGGGAACATAGAAGGACTCAGAGTGTATGTGAGGACTCTGGGTTGGATAGCCTGAACTAATCATCATCACCTGTGACTCGAGACAAGGTTAGAGACTCAGTTGGGCAGGTAACTAGTCACCTATGGGCTGATTTATTTTCCAGAGGGCTGATTTATTTTGTGCTTATATCTGTAAAGAACCTTCCATCTGGCAGAGCACAAAACCATCAACACTGTAATTAAAATGCAATTACCACCTCTCTCCTCTTCCAGTTACACAGTAATCCCTGAGAAGTCTTTCCATCTGTGCCATACATACACACTCTCAAAAGCACGTGTGCGCACGCACGCTCGCTCACACAGAAACACAAACATAACACTCAGACGCATTTCTTTTTCCTCATTCCTCAGCTCACTTTCTGCTCACTGCCCCTGTCAGCACTCTACGACAACACAACGCTGTCTCACAGCCTCCAAATCTGCTCTTCAACTCAGCTTACAGTGCAAAGCCTATCTGTTTCTGCACAAATCACCTTCTCATCCTGCGGCACTGTCTCTTCCTTCTCACCACGGTTCCTTCAGTTCTACATATCTTAGTCAAAGCCCCCTGCTGTGCGGGGGAGTGTCACTTTTGTTACTGGATTGTAAATTCTGTTACCCGGCTGCAGTTGGTGACTCCTAACACGATGAAATATGTACCAAACAAATTTTGGCCACAACACAGGACACTGAGTGCCAAGTACTAGAAATTGGCAACACATGTTCAGTTACATTCTTAGTCTTGTTTACTTAAGTTGTTATCTGATATTGCATACATGAATTAATAATTGTGTTGATTTCATGCTGCTCCATTAATCCAAACCTTGGTCAGATGTTACAGTTTAATTAAAAACTGGTGTATTTCAAAAGATGTTGCTTATTTTGCAAAATAAATATTGGTTTATTTGCAGCAAAGAGCTAAAAGAAATTGTGCTGGTATCTGTAGGTGTGCTACTGGCAAGCATAGTGGAAATCTACAAATGATATCCAGCCTTTGTGATATGCTTTTGCAGCACCACTTATCACTAACTTTTTGCCTATGAACTAATATGTGATGATGTGCTGGATGTCTTCAAACTCGTACTTTTTTTCTAAACACAACAAAACTTTAGAGTACAGACAGAAAAGCAGTTAACACAAAAAGACAAATCTCAGTAATTGAGGAACAAAGACGTGAAAATGGTAGCATTTCCTGGATGTTTGTCAGTGCATGTGTGGGTGTCCGTGTGTGTGTGTTTGTATTTGGGGAGGGGGGGGGGGATAGAGCTGTCCCTCTAGATATAAAACCTTAATTACGTCTGACTAAAAATGTAATTAAAATATATCACAGCTGCAGCCATACCTGTGTGTGTCTGTGTGTGCGTTTTTGTATCTCTGTGCACGTGGAGGTGCATGTGTTTGCGCGTGTGTGCCACTGCAATGGGACTCTGTGAGTGCCACAGATAAATCACCTCCACACGCAGCTCGCCAGCACAGGGACATGGGGAGTGGAGGAGGGGGGGGGGATCAGAGAGGGGTGCAAAGAGAGAGTGAGAGAGAGAGAGATCTGGTAAGAGGAATAAAAGAGAGAACTATGGAGGGAAAGACACAACAGGACTTAGATTTTCATTCACACCGTAATAAGAAGAAAACCACTGCAGTTTGCAGAAAGAAAGTTACTGCACACAAGTAAAGAGTTTTCAATTCAGAACATCAAAAGTAAATCCTGATTCTCCATATTGTTCTGTGGAACAAAACCTCCTCCTGAAAACTTAACAGAGATCATCCTTTTATCTCCAACTTTTTTTTTTTTCTGCTCACCAAACCCTACGGAGGTAAAATCAAAGGGATTGAACACTATGAATCCAGCGCTATACCATACAAAGAGCAGGCTGTCCAACCTCGTTCCTGTTGTTTCCTCCAACAGGATCAGCATCACGAGTCAGACGATGTATGCACCATGCAGTCATGAACCATACTTCACTGCTATTGCCTGTGTTCGCATGTGAAGGCATGGAGGGAGGTGAGGGAGGAAGCGGTGGGATGACAAATAGTGGGCAGCTGAAGCCACTGGGGTTAAACACAATTGTTGTTGCAGAAAGAGGACATTATTGGAAATGGCTTTGCCACCGTGGGCGCCCCTGTTGAATAGCTTTTTCCCTTCTCCCAGGCTAGCAATGATTTCTCTCTGCTTCCTGTCCGCACGCATGCATGAACACACACACGTACACACACTAAATGGAGAGAGATCTGCAATAACCCATGGGAATTAAGTAGGTGTCAACACAGACAGAGCTCAGTGAATCAGGGTGCAGCAGGTGATGTAGCTTAAGGGTGAGGCGCTGGTCACAATGCTGATGCAGTACAATGAGTATGCATGACTATAATGCTGATGCGTGGTCGAGGAAGTCTGTTAAAAGACAACCTGGTAATCACCCTTCAGCATGCCCCAGCCCACCCTATCAGTGCATCCTCAATAACAAGACAGGAAGAGCTATTTGTTTCCTGAGTCCATTCTACACCTGGCTCAAGGGACATGCTCCCCTCCATTGCTGGTGAATGAGATAGCCTTTCACTGGGCTGTATAACCTTTACGAGCTTCCTTCACTGACAACACAATGTGTGCAATCAAATCTGACTCACTCAAATAAAAGACACTTCTGAAATGAAAGAATGTCCAGGTATTGGACAAGCCAGATGTGCTTGTGGCAAGGGGGTCCTGAGACAGCAGCTTGAACGCTGCACGAATGACATAAATAAAACAGAATAATGAAACATTTTGCACTATGTGACACCTGCTCTGTTTGCTTTGATTTTACAAGACACAGAGAGCTTTTATCTGAGAGCAGAGAGGAGGAAAAAAGGCTTTGATTTTGGGAGGGGGCAGACATATTGATTTTCTTGACATTGGGTTGTCCTTGGTATTAGAGGTGCTCTTTCCTCTCAGCTCTGATTACCTATGTGCAGTGTAAGCTGGGCTTTTTTTAATCTTATCTGTAAAGATAAAATAATGGTAAGAAGCCATCTGCTCCTATAATAGGAGAGCACCTCTGGCTAGCTATCAAGTTCTTATCAGGGTCCATGGAGAGTGCTGTAGAACGTGCTGGAATGTCAAGCGGTCAATAGAACAACACAATACGCAAGCTATTTTTCCTTAAACAAAGACAGCTCAATGGTGGACTTTTTTCTCTCTAGATCTGTATCCCAAACAGGTTTAATATCAGCTAGTGAAGCCTTTCAACACAGACAAATCCAACAGAAGGATAAAAATCCGTATGTATAACAAAACAGGAATTCAAAAACAAGAAAGAGGGATTAAAATAAAATAACTGTAGAGCAAAAACTGAATGTCAGGACATTTGCAGATAAATGGCTTAGAGTTATCAGCCGGTTAAACATCACTTTGTCAGTCAGCATCTCCATACGCAACTCTTTCTGGCCTCATCCATCATAGTGAACTGTGGCGGTGGTTTGCTACAGCTGCAGCATTAACCATCTCTCTTCAGGCTACAAACTCCATCAGGATGGAGCGATCATTGGCGGGCTGCACCCACGAGGATGAGGATCTCTCCACACACTCTAGCTACTGTGGAACATTTGTCAAGACAGCTCAGGGTGGGTGAAAGTGCTGTTCATCAATGCGCTGATGTAGGCCTAGGTCATGGTGCTCAGGGTGTCTCTGTAGGCTATATTATTCATAACTTTTGCCACCTGGAGCTGAACTACATACAACTACATAGTTATACCTGAAGGTACTTGTAGTATGTAGGGCTGTGAAGCTATATAATAGTTTGAGTTACTGTATGAGGGCTTACGCCGTGCGTCTACATCTATTTCGTACAATCAGATGGATAAAAATCAAGCTGCAGCTTCTTTCCTCCGAGCTCTGCTTCCCCCAGCACGGCTCCTGCCTGACTTTCTAAATCAAGACAGAGCTGTTGTCAACCATGTGGAGGGGACAGGGAGCGTGTTAGCTCCACCAGATTGAATTAAGCTGAATCCCCCAAAGATCCACATTCAGGCAGGATTCAGGTCAACGTTGAGATGACGAGCAGCGCTGTATTGATTTCTCCCAGTTCCCAATCATATTACTCTTCTTCTGCCGACTAATTCAATTCCCTTACAGACAGTTCACAATTCAGTTCATAATTACACTGATACCAAATTACAATGTATCTTGCCAAAGAAATTGGATTAGGGGCTTCAAACTGCGCCGTTTGATTACATCAAATACCTATCGTTGGGTGGGTCATGACAAATTCAGAGGTGTCCGCTCGCAGAGGCATAATGTGTCGAACCAACCCAGTCGGGGTGGTAATGTAACTACAACTGTTCTCACAAATTAGATTGATGTCATGAATAAATTAAGTGTCACTCTCACAGGGGGAACCTGTTTGTGCATTGGGATTCCTGCATAAGTTTTCTCAACTCAATGAAAATCAACTTAATGAAAATCCCCCCCCATAACTAACTAACTTTCATTTTCCTTTCTCCATGCTCCTTTTTTTTTTATCCTCAAGAGGCAGTATCGTGTGTCATGTAGGTCCATTTCTGGCTTTCACTTGAAAGTCATGGCAAAGGGCAGATGGCTCTCTACTGACAAGGAGCTCAGCCTGCAGCATTGATTTGTTTACTAATAGCTGATGGAAACCCTAGAGCGCCTCTCCTCTTTACCACCAGCCATGGGGAGATGAATAATTAATGGCTTTTTAGCCCTTTTTTTAGCTATAAAAGGATTACTGAGAGTCCATTCTGTAATGTAATACAAACACTTAAAAAAAAAAAGCCATTTCGTGCCTGCTACAGCACTAGTTCTGAAAATCAGCCTCTTCTTGTGGAGATTTGGAAGCTGTGGTTTAGATAAGGTGGAACATGCAGGAGCTGTTAATGTTACTGGTATGTTAATCTACAACTTTGAACACAGAAAATAAAGATAATCAATCTGTCCTTTTCTATGGATGTGTTCTTTTTATGTAAAATAATAATATACGACTAGAATATACGGGCCGCAAAGTTGAGCAAATGGTAAGCCAGGTTTATGAAACTCAAGGCAAACAAAAGAAAACTGGTATTACATCTCTCAGTATTATTTAGAGTTAATAATAGCAACCACACTCAATAATGTCTGCCAAACATCACTTGGCTAACACACACTAAAGGACAGACATCGGAGGAGAGATAATTTAATCTCTGGATAAATCCAAAGAGCAGAGACAAAGATCTTGCACAAAAAAACAGAACACTTTAATTTGTCTTCCCTCCAGGCGAGAGTGAGAAAGGGAGACAGACAAGGAGATAGAGAGATGGAGGAAGGGAGAGACCGAGAACAGACAGACTGATAGAGATGTTGTTATAATTGAATGTGACTTATTCCCAGGACCCACCCAGCTCTATGTCCATCTGTAGGCAGCCTTGGACCCACCACAAGCACCCACAACAACAGCCAAACCCCCACCCCCTCCCCCTTGCCTTCTGCACACACCAACACACACACACAAAAAGAGAACATCTGGAGTGTGCACCAGTGGACCTCGCCTAGTGCCAACCTGCCTAATAGCCTATGGAGTCAATTATAAGAGGGGAGAAATGTTCTGGCTTAATCGTTAATGGTGCCATCTGGATAATGGCAGATTTCAGAGAGGAACTTTTGCTTCTTCTTCTTACCTGGTCATCTGCAGATGTCTCAACTGATCATGGGCCTGTTTTGGAGCAACAGAGTGGAACCAAGGAGACTAAACAGTTTTTCATATTTTAATGAAGTTCCTTTAATTTGCATTCTATATAGTCTTCTGTGGTTATTTAAAGGCGACAATTCATCTCAATTTCTATATCAAAAAAACAACACCAATTAGGAAGCAGTGGGAATTGTGTGAATTGAGTGTGTCATTGCATTTAATGGAAATTTAACAAATATTATCTTTCTGTTTGTTTTCGTACTTGTAGTGTAATTAACTGTCTGACCCAGCGAGAGAGAGGAGCTGTAGCTGTTCTTTTTTTAACATTTCATGGAACAACTGAATTGTTTTTTTCTTTTCTTTTTTGTTAAAATTTCCTATAACTGTCGGCGTTGTGGCATTTTAAGTCAACACAAAACTCTATTGCCCAGAGCACATTGCAGCAGTATCAATTTCCCCTGTACAGCAGGTGATATTTTAACAAATGTGCTCCAGCTATACAGCCAGTAGAGCTGAGGGCCAGAGAGGTGCAGGGTTATTTATCGAGACCTGGGAGGAATGATGGCAGGGGCAAATGGGCAGCAAGGTAGGAAGGCATGCAGGCAGGCAAGAGATGAGACGACACAGAGATTGTCCTAAAAAACACTGGGGACTGGAGGGAGTCCAGAGGCAGAGGGAGAAAGACGAGAGTGGGATGGTTGGGGAGCAGATAGATTGAAAAACACATTTACTTAGCGTCTGGCATAGCACTGCTCACAAATCCAGCTTGGCATGAAGGACAATTTGGAACCAAAACAGGCGGCCCTCTAAATGAAGGACATCGAAGGGAATGAAATAGAGAATGAAAGAGAATTATCTATCTGTGGAGGTGTAACTACAGTTTAGAGTAAAGAATATGAGGATTTCTTGTTTGATATTTATAATACAACACCCTCCAACCTTCTCAAACTGTACAACAGCCCTACTATCAATCCCAAGTTTGTGAGGCTGGTTGTTTACGGTGCTATTTATTTTGTGAAGCCATCATAACTACTTTATATTGAGAGGTATTTTAATAGTCTTGTCTGTTTGTGTATTAATTGTACAGTAAGTGAAAGTAGAAACCATCTAAACTTGAATATAAACTGAAACTCTTTATGTCTTTGTGTAAACCACATGAACTCCAGACTCCAGAGAATTACAGTAGTCACTTGAAAATGCTCATGTCAGAGGGTCTCTTGTTACTACAGGACAAGTCAAGGAGTGTCATGCTACTTTCACATTTAAAAGAGCACAAGACCATGATTACAGAACATGAAATGCATCATGGCATACAGTCAAGACTCCTTAACGTCAACATTGTTTTGTTTTGTTTTTTCATTCTTTTTTGAAAACAGCCATACATGCGGAGGAGGTTCTCATGGAAATTGGAAACCTAGTGTGGCCAGATGGAGGCTGCAGACAAGCTTACATATGTTGTGATGACTGTGGTGATTTAGTATGGGAAATGACTGAACAAGCATGTTCACAAGAAGCGGGGGCGGGTTTTAAACACATTGCCTTGTATCGCACTGGCTTTTTTAATAGCTCGCACAGCACAAACAAGAATGCACAAAGTTAAAAGAGCAACATACACTAATTAGGTTTCCGAAAACAACAAAACGATAGAGCAAAAAAAGTCAGACGTCTAAAAAGCTCCACGCAACATGTTCCGCACCCTATACTCAACTCAACACGCATCACATGCCACCATCTTAATTGAAAGGCTGACAGTTTCAGGAGAGCTATGACTGTGAGGTGAAACAAATGTGCATTTGATTTGTTATTATTTGTAAGGGAAGGGGTTAAAGAAATAAGCGTGGGGGCTAACGGCACTCTGACAAATGGAGAACGGGGTATATGAACCATGAAATGAACACTCTGGCAATTGGAAGGCAGGAGGCTTTCAGCACTATGGTCAGCAACAAAGTGCCTGCAACAGCTCACTGCTTGAGCGATGGTATTCACAGGGCTAAAGAGAGCTGGGGAGAACAACAGAGGACGACAGAGGAGGCAGAGGATTCTAGGAAAGAAGGGATGGTGGAGAAGAATCAAACCAGGTGAAAAACATGGGGATAGGGTGGCGTTTTGGAGATATAAAAGGCACATTTTCAGTTGAGTTTCATGTTTTTCATTGGCTGAGTTTGAAAAACAACAAGAGGGAGTACACAGCGAGCAAGATCAATAACTTTATTTGAACAAGGACACACAGTGACTGGATGGTTTATTTCCAGCCAGAATAGAATAGAATAAAATAGAATAGATTTTGTTGGAAAATAAGGTCAATCCAAGGTGTGTGTTTTTTTTTTCTCCCTGAGAGTGTAAAAGTAGCTGTCCTCGCGGCTGTCAGCCTGTCTGTCTCCAGGTAAGGTGTGCAGGAGTTTATCAGAGTAGAGCAGAAGGCAGAGCTCAGATAAAGTTAGAAGGAGAAAATAACCTCCACCACCTGGCTCCCCCATTGCTTGTGAATGTGGCTTTTTCTCATTAATTGTTGTTGTGGTGCGGTATACAGCCATTAAACAGTAAATAAGTCATTAACTATGCTGGCTGCCAGGGTGCCCTGGGCCAGGACCTGTATTTGTTGCGGAGAAAATGGAAGTGGTGGGTCCTGCAGGTACAGAGGCCGAGGTTAATGCAGTTGGGTTGATGACGGACAGCCGGGGCTCTACTGCACCAGCAGCTCACCGACACACACACAAACAGGCACACACGCACACGCACGCACACTTAAATATAGCATACATACATGCACTATGAATTTGTCTACATCAGATATAGAAAATAAGGTATCTAAACAATAATTTGAATGCATAAATTTACTGTAATATTAAATATTGCTCGGTTAAAAGGTTGTCTCTGTGGTAAACACGTAAATGTGTAACAACAGCAAAGCACTGTAAACACTAAGGTGTACCAAAAGCCACTTTTCAAGAAAATAATTCGCAGCTAAAATGATAAACCAGCGTTGTCCGTGAAGTGAGCTGCAACAAAGTGAGCTGTGTCATCCTCCCCCAGCTCCACACTAGTGGATTAGTGATTACTGTTTGCATCAATTTTTAATTCTTTATTTCTGTCAAAGTTTCAGTGTAAAAACTTGCATGGGACTGTGAAAGACAGTTGTAATCTCAATGTGAACTGTTCACCTGTTCACAATAGCACTGTTGACATTTTCTTGTTATTGTTTTGTTGAGATACTGTATTTACATCTTAAAGGGATAGTTCACCCAAAATTCAAATTTCACTCATTTTCTACTCATCCTCATGTCGACTAAGGGTTGGGAGAAGTTTCAGACTCATCCGTGCCTTTTTGAAGTTACAGGGGGGCTCCGTGCAGCACTGCATTGCCATATGACGGTCGCAAACGGGGCTCACTTTTCTTCGTCCAAAAAGACACACCAAAAACCATCCAAATACTGGAAGCTCGCAGTGTCTCAGTTCACTGCTCTGCCTGTGTGAGTGTAAATCGCACAAGATTTGCACTGACACGATAAATAAATAATAATATTATAATATTAAAAAATATATAGACTTATTTAATTTTTTTCAGAACAATTTCTCATGTCTGGGCTTCAATACAAGAGGGACATTACAGATGAGCAGTATGGAGGTATCTGGATGGTTTTGGTGTGGCTTTTTGGACGAAGAAAAGTGAGCCCCATTTGCGACCATCATATGGCAATGCAGTGCTGCACGGAGCCCCCCTGTAACTCAGAGAAGGCACGGATGAGTCTGAAACTTCTCCCAACCCTTAGTCGACATGAGGGTGAGTAGATAATGAGTGAAATTTGAATTTTGGATGAACTATCCCTTTAAAAGATGATGAGACAGAGTGGTGGAATAGAGTATAAAGCGCCAAATTTCTCTGATTTAATTCTACATTCTATACAAAATATTTTATATTATGGCCGCATAATCCAACACATCTAATCCAACAGCCAAATACACAATGCAAGTTTTGAGGTATGACGTAAGAGTTAAGAGTTAGAGGTCAACTTAAACTGTACGTACAGTACACTGTTCAGGTATTCCTTGGGTTTTTATTTTGACTGTAAATAGATCAACACTTTTTCAATTGTTTATAGTAAAACATGAGGAGGAAATCAGAATTTTTGTTGTTTTGTTATTTTTGGTCCAAATCGATACCAACTGAACTTCTCCAGACCACAGTAGGTACAAATTTGCAAGAAGGCTTTCCAAAGCTAGTGATCAGCCATCTCTACCCGTGCTTATGAAATGAGGCGTCAAAATAAATATCTTGCTTGTGTGGGCTGGAAAAACAATCTTTAAAAGTGACATATTCTGGCTGAAAAAAAAAAACACAGTGTCAAATGAAAAAGACAAAAAAAAAAGGCAGGACGTCAAAATAAAAACATCCCATTCTATCACTCAGTATCAGTTAGCAATGGGGGCTGGTGTTATTCTAATAGGACTGTAATTAAAGCCTCCGTCTCATCTCACTCTTATACTTGTATGCTCTCTCCCCCTCAAAACACACACAGATATACAAGGCAACACAAAAATGCTTTGTTCCACCCACCCACCTCTGTCAAGGGGACTACATGTGTGTATGTGTATGTGTATGTGTATGTGTATGTGTATGTGTATGTGTATGTGTATGTGTATGTGTATGTGTATGTGTATGAACGTGCATGTGGGGTTGGGAGGTGGAGTGGTGGGGTGTTGATGGTGGCGGCGGTGGTGGGGGGGGTGTTATAAAATCATTCTTAATTACACATTTGTCACATGAAAAGCATTCTGTCTACTCTGTATGAGCTCTCGCAGTCTGATTAATTCAGCAATCCTCACATTCCAACTGCTCATTATACACCAAACTTCCACTCCTCTCTGTCTTTTTTATCTACGTCTTCCCCCGTTTCATTTTTTCCCCCCTCATTCCTTTGGTCCTCGACATCTCAGGCTTTTCATTTGAGTGTACTGATGTGTGCTTGCCAGATCCAGTAGCCACAGAGGCGAGCTTTTCCTTGGGGATTCAGGGTTTGACAGCACATATAGGCTGTCAGTATTCTACGCTGGCTAACAATGATAGGGCAATTAAAGTGGAGGGGGACCATGCTGTTTCTTGCTGTTTATGTATCTCTCCAGCTCTCATATATATAAGTGTCCCCATTGTATCAGAAATAATAATCAAATCCATGATATAGAACAATTTTTACATGCTGAGCTTTGGTGCTACGTATGGGTGAGGTTACCCTGAAACAACTGTTCATTATAGTCCATAAATACATGAGCTCATTAACAATCACAACATAAGGCCAGACATGAAATGAATTCTATGTTGTATATTAATTTTATGGGCATCTAAACTGAAGTGTGATTGAAGAAAAAAAAAATCTAAAAGAGAAAATAAAAAGATAAACAAACGAAACACAGTGTATGGGTGAAAATGAGATCCTAGAGGAGAGACCATCCTTTGAACCATGTATTTTATTTCAACGAGCAACATAACGACAAGACCATATTGTCCACGAGCACGGCAGTGTAAAAAAACTCTAGTCTCACTTTTGTTGTGAAACAGTGTTCATCTGTTTGAGCTATTTCCATCTCTGATTCCTATGTGAGCTTAAAGCAAAGCACAGGTCCGCTGCATCCCTGGAGATGCTAAATCTCGACATCAGAAAGACAAACAACATCTGTTTACTCTCAAACACTCTCTAGCAGAGCTGCTGCCATGGTGGAGATATCACACATGCAGGCTGAACAAAGCAGTAAGGTGTCTCTATCACACTGTGATCCCCAATCTCAGTCGTGTTTTGGAGAGAATCCCTGGAATACACTGGGAAGTTTATTTTTGCTTTAAGTGTCAGGGCAAGGAGAGTCCTCGGAGTAAAAGCAAGATGTGTATTTACACTATAAATACCAACATATAGGGCCCCGTCTTCATGCCGGTTCAGATCAACGTCTCAACAGCCAAAGCCGTATCTTTTGTTAGGAAAAGTTGATTTTGTTCCACTTGCTTCCATTTGGTAATATTTTGGCTTTCCATGAAATTGCTTTTACTGAAAAGTGCACAGAGCACTTTATAGGGAGTTGTCAATACAAATCAGGTGTGGTAGTGCAGTTTTGATGTCAAAGATAAATGATCCTCTGCCTTGTCTGACCAAGTTTTAGAGCAGCTCCAGGCATTCTGTGTTTACTGTATTTCTTACACTCACTGGGCGTACGTACCCCCATAAACCAACCAACCTTCACAATCCCATTTCATTCTCATATCTACTTTATACCTTCTCCTTTTTTAAACTCGTACACAAGCTGACTTTCTGTAACTGCAAAAATCTTGCCATAGATATTTGAAAAACATTTTAAATCTGTTTTTCTTCAGTTTTTGTATTTGTGCAAATATCTCAATGAAGAATCAAAGCAGCTAAATGATGGTGGTCAATGGCAAATGAATGAATGAAGTGCTTTTACATCAAAAATTGTTACAGATAAAAAGTGTTAAAGTAAATTAAGTGTAACAAATGTAAAGCCGTGTAAAGTGTGTGTGTGTGTGCGTGTGTGTGTGTGCGCGCAGGGCAGTTGGCCCACCAAAAAGCAGGTTACCACCAGTGAGACATGAAACATTCATGGCAGATGTGACCAAGGCATCACAGAACAGGAAGTTAGATCCCCTGGGGCTCTGACAGACAGAAACACACACACACACACACACACACACTAACTTGAGCCAACCAGCCTGAATAATCGCTGTTTTGTTTTATTGACATTCAACTTCTGAATATATACCTGCAGGCACCAGTGATGGACTAAGCACACACAGATTTGAGACCACAGTCTTGATTTATGGTCGTGCACAGTGCTGACATCGTCCGTCCCAGGTGCTGGCAGGAGATGGAGCTCTGCTTGACCCACAACCCACCACACATGCATACACAAACACACAGACACACAGACACACGCATACAGTTATTATACTCTCGCTCCAAGGCCAGCCCATTATATCATACTAAATGAGTGTTTTAGCGACTGAGCATGTACGCACTTGCCACTAGAGTGGCTATAAATGTCTCTACTCACAGCATGCTCTTTGAGCCAGCATGCTACTAGCAGCTAGACCCCCGCCCAGTGTCACTGACAACACATGGAGTAAATTAGACCAACTGGTTTGACCTCACCACATGATGTGTGAGCACAGTCTGAAAGTGTCTCCATCCAAAACACTGCAACATCAAATCAACACTGAAACAATCTCAAGAGCCAACACTTGGCCACTCCCATCTTCTCAGCTTCCAGCCTCACACATTAAACAACAATAAACTCAACAGCAGCAGCACCAGCTGCACTATTATACATAAGTATAAAAGTATATCATCATTTAAAAAACAAATAACAATAAAATGGCAAAAGGCTGGAATATAGTTGCAAAGAGCAGAACAGTCCAAAGGTCAACTACTGTATCTGCACGATAGGAAGAGTAGTTACCACAAATATGTAAATCTGCTGGTTTGAATAGATAACTACTAAACAACATCAGTAAGTTAGCAGCTATAGCAGCTAAAAGAGCAACTCGCTGACGACTGTCGTTCCTGACGTCAAAGATGGCCTTCCGTGATGCAACACTGCCCCTCCTGGACCGACAGCATCTCCATGCAGCAGCGGCTCCTGAGACGTATACCATACACAGTACATCTGTTCAGGATGGAGCCAGACCTCTGCCTCTGCTTTGGGTCACACATACTCTCTTGTTTTCATGTGAAGACTTCAACATGGAGGGGAGATGTGACCAAGGGGGATGTGCCTGCGGGGTAAGATGGAGCAGGGGCCTCTTGCTCCACACTGATGAATACAATAACCTTTCCAATTTTGACCCGTGTGTGATTTAGCAAAAGACTGACCCCAGTGATGTCTAGCCTTCCAATCTAGATCCCTGTGTACTCTGTGTCCTCAAGTGCAACAGCCACTTACACAGCTATCGGTGCAAGGCATTCCAGGTCTGTCATGACTAACCAAGCCAGCACATGCACACCCTGTGCACAGGTGAGCCCATGATCACAGAACTAAGATTACAAAGCATCTAGCCCCAACACCTGGAGAGGCTCTGCTGATACCTCACCACTCAGACTTTCAAACATGCACAATTCATTTTTGATGAGGATGTATTTATCTTCTGTAGTGTGTGTAACATTGTACGGTATGGTTGTACATTATTATCTAGTCTGCCTGTTGATTTGATTACATGAACGCTAATTAGAGCCAGCAGCAATGAAATCTAATCAGTTACACGATTTGGCCTTGCTCTAGATGCGACATGATATCTTCAAGACTACAGCAGAATGGTCAGTTGTTGTTACTGCTGATTAAAGACAGTAACAGGCAGTTTGAATGAAACATGCTGCAGGATTTCTGATGTACAGAAGGGAGCTCAGTTTGTGGAACGCGGATCACAGACAAAGTTAAATTTATGGTTTTCATGTTTAACTCTCTCTTACTTTCTCTAGCATCCCTGGTGTAAATCTTGTCCCATTAAAATTTCACTAGCAACAGAAGGGAGTGTTACAGAAGTGCACTGAACACTAAATGAAAGCTGAAGCTCTGATCTTTTCATTGATGTGATGTGTCAGTCATACAGTACATTAGGATGGATATTAAAGCCTCCAGCCTAAATGGCTGGCACTGCGATGCCAAGAGCACACAAATACTGCCAGCATGCCAGCAATAGAGACAGTATTCACTATTTATTGAAGAAGAGTATCAATCACGAGATAAGAGAAAGAAATCTCATGAAGAATCCTGTGAAGATTTAGAAGCATTTTAAAGTATTTATCAATGCCAGTTACTTGTTTAATGGATGTTTCTTTCTGACTTCATGGCGTATTTGTTCAACAATATCTTCCATTCCAATGCCATCCAGGTCATCTATCTCATTTTATTTTACTTCAGTACCTATAAACTTTGTTATTCCCATAGCAACTTTAGCTAGGAGCAGTGACAACCACATAAGGGACTGTTCGTTATTTATCATTGGTGCCACGGGACTTTTTTTTTTTTTTTACATGACCCCCCGTCGGAGTCAGTAAATTTTAACATGACCCTGCATTAAGCCTCATCAAAAGATACATGACCCCCCCCCAGCCATCGACACGTGACATCGCATCACGTAGCGCGTGACACTACATTAGGCTATTTCATTTTGACAACCATGTGTGCAACACCTTCTCATCACAATCCATGCCATTTATCAGCTGTTATTAAAACCCAACTCATCAATAACAGAATCGCCATTTTGGACCAGCTCACATTACACAACAGGAGAGGGAGAGACAGAGAGGGAGAGAGAAAGTTGCAGGTATACTGTAACATGCTAACTGTTAGTACCGTAGCTCAGGCGTCGGTCTCCCGTCAGGTAAAAGCTGTCGTTTCTTCCTCAAATGAAACCCATGAGGTTGTTGAGCCTCTCTGGTACAGTTGAATCAGCCGCTAAACTGCTGGACGCTAAAACCGAGTCTGTGTGTTTACAGTTCACAAAAGCAAAGTGAATGTACGTGCTGCTCAAACTTAGTAGAGTTACGCAATGAGGCAGCGTAGCCTCTGTACAGTACTGAAGTTAAACTCAACTTAAAATCACCCATAAAAAACGTGTTAAACGCCGGACAAAATCCCCATTGAGTTCTTGGCTGTTTGATAGCATGTTTGTTGTTGAGTCCAGTCCATGTAGCGATGTTTTCAGGCCCTGATTGGCCAACGTGCGGGAGACTCAGGTTGGAGGCCCATTCAGGGCAGACCAGAGTTTTAACTTTGTGATTTGGAGGCCGTTGCTCACTGAAATGTCCAGTTTTTGTTTTTTTTTGCGGGCACTGCAGTGTCCTCCAGACAAAAAGCTGAAGGCCCATTCAGGGCAGACCAAAGTTATTTTTTTTTAGTGGACCCACCCCTCAACAAAGAATATTATGACATGACCCCCCCCCCCCCCCCATTTTCCTCCGGTGGCCCATTCCATAAATAACGAACAGTCCATACAGTAAACAGTTGTTTTTATGGGACTTACTGTAGATACATCCATACAAAGATAGATAGATAAATAGTTGTTTAGATAGATAGATAGATAGATAGATAGATAGATAGATAGATAGATAGATAGATAGATAGATAGATAGATAGATAGATAGATAGATAGATAGATAGATAGATAGATAGATAGATAGATAGATAGATAGATAGATAGATAGATAGATAGATAGATAGATAGATAGATAGATAACGACTACAACATTGCAGGCATTCTCATCAGATGGTGCATATTATAGTCACTCGTCAGCAGCCTCCCAAAACAATAAAACAGCAGTCGACAGACAGCTTAGCCCATCAGCACACTGTTAAATTACAGCCAACAGCACCCCCCTCCACTCCCCCCCCAGATCTAAACTCTCATCTCTAGCACCAGGAGAACAATCTGCAGAGTAATTAGCCTCCACCAACAGACAGTTACAGAGAGAAGGAGGACGTTTGGCTTGATTAAATTATTAAACCACACAAACAAAAAAACAAAAGCAGCATCAAAGAGGCGCTGCGGCTCTCCTTCAAAGCTCCTCGCTGTTCCCTAAATACAGAATACAGAGAACGTGTTCTCCCAAGCCACTAGTTGGCATAATTAGCTAAATGTGTGCATTTGTGCACGAGGGTGTGTGTGCGTGTGTGTGTGTGTATCAGTGTGTTTGCAGTGATTGGAACCATTCCTCCGACTGCTATCTAAAATAACCAAGTGGTTAACGACAACATGATGCCAGGGAGCCCCCCCCTCCCCCCCCACACACAACCCACCTCACCCCCCTACAACATCCCCACACCAGCATACACACACACACATCATGTCTACACACATACACATTAAACAATACTCTAATTACAACATTTATAACTCCCCCTTGCCTCCTGCATCTCTCCAACCCCCAACCCACAAATCTGTGAATCTGGAATTGAATTTAGCCCAAGTTGAGGGCTGCGCTGGCATGAAAAGACTATTTGATTAGAACGGCAGTTGTTTCATTTGTGGTGCAGCAGATTGCAGAGCCTCTCTATCCGGTATGCAATCTGTATTCATTACTCGGTGTAAAAGGATGATCCATGTCCTGACACCAGGCTCATCATTTCATGCAGATGCACAGCAGCTCCACAAGGCCCTTAGTGAGCCGCCATACCATGCATCCCCCTGAAACCTCAGCGATTCTCCTCTGCTGTCTCCCCTGCTCACCACCTGCTACTCTCTCTCTACTCTCTCCTTCCTGCTTCTTTATGGTATGGGTAAAGCTGTGACATATAATGGATGAAACTCGTTTTTTTATATGTATCTAAACTAGCAATAAACACTAAAAATTGGAGAGAAAAAATATTCAGAGCATCCCCAAACATAGCAGTACATATATAAGAGTATAATAATAATAATAATCAACCATTTATCAAATATTACCCATATACTAACAACCCCCTCTCTTTAAACATCTAGACCTCTACTGTAGACACCTCACTCTTCTCATTTCTCTTCCATCGTCCTTCTCTGCCTTCTATTCATGCTGTGGCTTGCAACCCTGCTCTTTTCACTGAAGGCCTGCTGGCCCTCTGCCACCAGCAGCCTCCAAAGTATTACCAAAAGTACAGCATTCACAACTTCAAGGCATTTGTGTCCTCTATTCTAGTTTGTAGGGATTTGCAATCTGATAGTTGTGTATTTATGACTGAGTATTTGTGCCTATGAGCGTTGAAGCTAAATTCACTGGGGGGCATTAAATATGTTGATGCACAACTATAATTGAAGCAAATAGGAGCAGAGCTACGGAGAGACAGCTCTGTCTTCAAGCAAGCGGTATTTTCTCAGTGTGTTGGTGTTTTGTGCCTGCACCTGGTGATCATGACACACAACATGCACTACAGTGGCCAGAGAGACACGGGAGCCAAGGGAGAGTATCACAATGAATGGATGGGCAATTTTCTGAGGCAGTTTTCAAATTGTGGGCATTTTGCTCAATTTGGAGCAACTTTACCTCTAAAAGTAAAAGAAACTTAATTTGAAAAGATTTATAATAGTTTTTTATAATATAATATTGTAAGTTCTAACATACTGACACTTATTCTCTTCTTTGCTTTGATTAACAAAATTAGCATTGAAAGTTAACTTTGGCAGCATCTCACTGTGCCATACTGCCAGGCTCCGAATGAATGGCCCACTGATGACTGTCCTGATGGGCGCACACACACCAGCTCATCTACAAATGTTCACATGCCAGCCAAACGGGTAGCTGTTTCAATGTATATATACCTCGTCAACAAAAGCAATTCTAAATGTTTGAGTATTTTGTCAAAAAGGGGGAGTTTTTCTATTGTGCTTTTATTTTTAACCCCCCCTAAGTCCCTGGAAACTGAGGGAGATGTGTATGCGCTGTTTGCATAAAGACAATCCAAATGCGTAATAAAAAGTGTGTCTGCTTTATTTCAAAACATACCCTTAAGCTCTTTGCCTCCTTTTTAAAGTGTATCAACCTAAAAATAAGGCAATGAATTTTGATAAGGAACCTTGCGTCAGCTGAGATAACCCAGGGAAAACTCATTTTGCTATCAGGGAGACAATTTCAAATTCATTTTGTGCTGTTGTCATATCCTTTTGTCCATGTCATTATGAAGTGATCCAGGGAGCATCAGCCTCGACAATACGGAAGGATGCTTTAGTTCCCTTTAACAGAACAAGGTCACTTATGATACCCTACGCTCCCTGACACAACTGTCTGATGTCTTGTATGTCTTTCAAAACCACATAAGTCTTTCTACAACTTCCTCACTGGGTTTGAAACTAGGATCCTAAACTTTCTGGGCCTATGTGCTGTGTTTGAAGTGAAATAATCCCTTTGGCAGAGTCACACAGAAGCCAGTGTCTCTTCTTTGGAGACTGTAGAGAGGGGAAGCTTAAAAAAATGAACTTGCAAAGAAGAAGACCACAAGCACAGGATACATGCCTATCTACCTTGTGCCATATGCTGCCGAGGCAGAGGAGGAAGAAAAGGCAATGAAAAGGACAAAAAATGACATGGTCAGCCTGTGTATGAATTCTTTTCGACAGACAGGGCAGGAAGACAAGCGGACCTGTTAACAAGCATGTAAGTGAGTTTGTGTGTACAGTATGTGAGTTTTAGAGTGTGCATCTATGTCAAAAAAGCCCTTGCCTGACTGCAGAGGTAGACATGGAAAAAAGTGCCTATGGATGAGTCTAAACCCGGAGCTGCGTATCCAGCAAGCCATCAGCCCAAATGCAGTGCCACGAAAAAAACATCATCAGCTAGTTGTCTGCAGCGCCTGCTCACAGGACACACAATGCCAGCTATCATTAGCCTATGTTCATCCAGTGTTGCTCACCAGAGACATGTCTGTCCTCCTCTCTCTCTGTCACCGCTGAAGGACATCACAAAACCCACCTGATGGCGGAGCGATACAAGAGCACAGAGGGAGGGTGGGGGTAGACAAGGGGGGGGGGCAGAGTGTCACTACACACTTCTGCAAACCTGAGAAGACTAGGAGAAGCAGGGGTGAACACTGTCCAGAGCCGACAAAGCAGTGAGCTCAGATAAGTACTTGAAATATACAGGCTGGCATTGATGTTACACACCACAACCAACAGCTGACTTCCCAGAAGTGCTGCCAACATGCTCTATTTAGGACGGGAGGGAAATGTATTGCTTACATGAATGAGTCATTTCTCGTTAATACACCACCACTCCTCCTCCTCCTCCTCCTCTATCCTGTCTTCCTGCTTCTATCACTTCTGTGTGTGTGGAAAAAAAATACAACATGCATCACATCTATTACCCTGCTCTTGCTCTCTATCTCTCCTTCGCTCTCACACAGTCTTTACTTGTTTCTTTTTTTCCCTCTGCTTCAGCACTAAACATCAGAATATCTTCCAAACTGATAAGAAAATTACACATTTAGAAAATGACACACTTTAGTGGATGTTTGAAGGCAAATTTAAACCTAATTAGGCACTATGATGTGATATCTGATTCATATAATGTTGCACTCATTTATAGGGCAAGTTGATGCCCACAACACCTGAGCATTTGTTTTTCAAATTCTGTAAAAAATCAGTTGCTGCATAAAAGTCAGCTTGGTTGGTTACCATCATCAAGAGGTAATCCATAATGGTTCTGTGATAGTTTTAACATCCTGTTTAATATTTAAGTTAATGTGCCATCCAACTCATCCCTCCATGACAAATTGCATAACATCACTGATGAATTTAAATAGGTGGGTATTGTCTGAAAGAGTAAAATGATGATGGCTCTTTAGGGATTCTAGTTAACACATGGCCTATTCTGCTTCAGTTCGTCCTCTTTCCTGATTATGGAGAGTAACCGCCCTGCACTGTGCTTTCCCTGGACAAGTGAGGCTTACAAATCACCCTTGCAGCAGCTAGAGGAGTTGAAGGCGCTCGGTGCAAGGTTTTACTGCCTGTCTTCTATGAATGGCTCCCTGAAGGCTCCTGCGATAATAGCTCACAGCCGTGCCCTTCACGGAGCCTGACATCAAGCACACCCCTACAGCAGAATGGAATGGCATATCAACTTACCCAATGGGGTATCATATCAACTCATCCACTGGTTCCTGGTCATAACATAGGCAGAAGCTGAAATGAAATAGTGGCAGCTGGAACTTGCATGACAAGTTGAAATTCACTCAGTTTGGACACAGGACACAGAACTTTTTTTTAAAGGTCCCAGGATGCTGAGTTCTTGTAATATTAATGAGAATAAATGAGACAGGATTTTTTTGTCCTGTCCTGACTGCTCCTCTGCTCTAAAATTCATGGTGTAGCACACAATGCAGGTAAGTACATCAATGTTGACTGAGTGAACAATGGGCCTCATTCACCAATATCTTCTTAAGAATCCTCTTAGATTATTTCTTAAGCTAAGTTTACACAGAAACGATCTGAACAGAAAACGCAAAGGTGGCGTTGCGTTCGCACTTTTTATTTCGCATTTAGACAAGCGTTTTTGGGGTGGAAATCTGCGTGCATACGGTGACGCAAAAGTCTGCAGAATTCATGCACGCCAGGCGCCTCGGTGGCAGTGTGCCACACAACGCACAGCACCACCAATTCCGCACGCCTGTGTACAACCCAGAATTTTTTCCTCTTCTTCTTCTTCTTGATTTCCGGCAGGCTGTACGCCGGCCATCATAATGCTGCCCTCCGTGCCCTCCACAGGTCACAGTAATTGGAGCAAACTTTTGCGTTTTCACCCCTTACATGGGGGACGCAACTGCAGGGTGTTTTTAAGATTTCCATTCTGAAGGGTGGTTTCACTTTTTTGCGTTTAAGTCCCCAAAACGCTGTCACCGGATTTTGTTGTTTTCATCCAAACATTGTTTAAACATTTTTAAGAAAACCCTCAGATTACATGGGGACTGTGTTCCAACATCAGGATATTTCCATTCTGAAAATTTGTAAAGAGGACAACATTGTTCTTAAGAACGAGTTCTGGTTTGTTTTACCCAGTTTTTGGAGGAACCGCAAGACAACTGAACGACAGATTTTGTTTTCTAAAAGCCAGCAATGAACAATGATGATAACATGCACTCAAAAACTAAGCTGCCCAAACATTTGTGCCAAAGAGGTTTTACCAGACTTCCACCTAGGTCCAGCTTTGTAACCCCACACCCACATAGCTCTGTAGCATAGCTGACCCAGTAACCACAATTAACTCTAAATCAAACGTGGACCCAACCCAAGCCATTAATATAAGTCCCGTGACCTGACCCCTGCCCATAATGTTAATTAAGCACTAAAGGCTACACAAGTAACTCACTTTAAAACTCATCCAGGTTGTATTCACGCAGGGCTTGCATGATGGCTGGCTCCACATATCCAAACTGACTGGACCATCGCTATCAGTCAGCTGCAATCTCAGTTCTGGAATGATGATGAATTGAGGCGTGAAAGGTTGTGTCATAGGCACCACAACAAGAACCCTGGCAGGTTATTATGCTTGGTAATAATTGTGCTTTTCTTTTGTTTTATTCACAAGTTTATTTCACCAGTGCCCGCTTATTTCTAACTGCATCTTACCACTGAAATTAGAAATATCTTAAATTTATTTATTTTAAACCCCATCATTTTTGTAGGTTAACCACCTGACACAACTTTCCATAAGATTAAACTATACTACAGGAAACAGTGTACAACCAAAATGACTTGAGGATTATATAAGACACAGTGACATTTTCATCCAATGCTAGAGTCAGCATGCTAAGATGTACACCATGCTTACATGCTCACTATGTTAGCAGACTCATATTTGATAATTAGCACAAGCAATAACACAAAGTATAGCTGAAGCTATGTGTTTTGTTGAGTGAAGAATTGATTTTAAAAAAAAAGTCAGAGAACCACCAAAGTAATTAGAACTCGACCTGATGGGACCACAAATGTTTTGAACAACTTTCATGACAATCCATCCAGTGTGCTCTGTGCTCAAAGTCAGCTGTCTAAATGTGAAACTGAATTACTGTAAACCATGATACAAGCCTGCCATACAGTACAGTACAAAACACAGACATGGTGGAGGGGGGGTACACTCGTGCCAAAGGAAACACTGAGATTTCACTGTGCCACCAGATTTTTTGCCTCCCTGTGGCCAAGTCAAAATTCAGAGCAATTACTGAGCGCAAGAATTTTGCAGGATATTTTCCTTAAAAAAAAAAAAAAAAATGAAATAAGCAAAACCTGAAGTAGAGTCACATGGTCCTGGTCATTGCAACCGACGTAACCAGAATTGGTTTGGGCTTTAAGGTAAGTGAGTGGTTCAAAAAAACACAAAAAAGAAAGGGCATACAAAAAAGAGACATTCATCCATCCAGCCATCCATCATAACCAGTGCTACGGTGAAGCCAATTTCCACAAAGCTGCTAAGCTGATTGAGGCAGACCAAATCTGTTTCACCAGCTTACATTCCTTCAAAATGGCCATCTCACTTCCAATATCACGGGCTTTTACTGTTCCCCATTCCCCTGGCTCAGGCTGAGAGTTAGCAAGGCTTAGCTGGATGAAACACTCCAACAGCCCAGTTCTCCCCTGGAACCCACTGATATCTCTATAGCACAGCCTTTCCCCACATAGCTACACTTAGTTGGTTTATTTACTCATGCTATTATCCTTTGTTTAATTTCTTCGTTTTACTTTTTGTTTCATATCAGAACACTATTACAACCATTAGGATGTAAACTAAAGATTTATGTGAATTCTGATTACTCTCGGCACAGAGACACAATCTAATCACAGTGTCTGTACACACACATACACACACACACACACCCTGGCAAAATGCACAGGCAGCACTTAACCACAACACCTTCTACTGGAGTAGATTAAATTCACACAAGGCCTCTTTGAAGAAGGAAATTGGACAGATAAGAGACAGATTTCTATGAAAGAAGCTTGTGAGGGGTCCTATAGAGAGAGCGTGGAAGTGTGCAATGGAAATGTTAGCTCACCTGTTTCTGTTACCTGTAAGCTTGCGCTCGCGCCACTGCTCATAGCGTGTTCATATACCTGATATTTATCATTCTTTTGTAGTTTACAGCGTCATATTCCTCCCCCTGGTCACTTTCTCTCTGTCTCTCTCTCACACTTTCTCTGTCATTTTGCCACAACAGCAAATATCCTGTTGGCCCAGGCTGCTGGTGCTGGTCTATCTGGCCCTGGGATCGATCCGGCTCCAAGCCGAGGCCTCCCATTCATCTCAGAGCCATAAAATGTGATTAGTGCTGACTACAGCACTGCAGGGAGATGGGCTGATAGGCCTGATAGCCTCAGATAGGCAGGGCTGGACACTCTACAGGAAGACAGCAGCAACAGCATACTGTGTATTCACCCCTCCCCGCTTTTCAGACCCTTTTTTTCTGTGGATCTCTGTTTGCTTTTTTTCACTCTCATCTTTGTCATTCTCTCTCTCCCTCCCTCTGTCTGCCTCACTCTTTGTCCTTATATTTGTCTGTCTTCATACTGTCTCTCTCTATACCTTGTATCTCATTTTTTGTTTGCTTCATATCTAAGCCTGACAAGCTTGTGTGCACACAAATTGCATAGCAGCAGTCAGACTTAAAAGTCTGTGTTTAGAGGTTTACCTTCTTGTGATCTTGCAAAGTTATATTTAAATGGCAGAACAAGCTGCCACCACCACCACCACCCTGAAGCCACACTCACTATACCCACATACAGTGTATCTCTGTGGCATGTGACCACCTCTGTCAGCCAATCACAGAGCTGGCTAGTGGCAGAATCAAGCTCAGAGACTGTGACAAGAAGTGAGGTAGAAAGAAGACTTTCTCAGCTGTGAGGAGGAACAATGTTGGTGGTGTTACGGGCACAATTTTCTAATGCACTGAGATGTGTCAGGGGACATTTGGTGTGGTTTTTATGTGTCCTAGTAAAATACATTTAATGCAGTCATTCAAACATAATGTTAAAAAATAATAATGTTCCCATTGCTGATCTGACTTAAGAATGAACCAAAAAATGTTAAACAGATAATAATTACAGATTGATGGTTTGTCTCTGTGTACCAGTTATAACTATAACATTCCCTGTTCGATAGTCCTCTGGAACTGGTATCATCCTAAAAATGAGATACTGTCAACGTGTCAAAGTAGCTTCCTGTGCTGTGCCAGACTATCAGAGACATGTGATTTCTATGTGGCTTAATACAGATAATACTGTATGTGTTTAAAGGTAGGGCTGGAGATTCTGGAAAAACGGTTCTAGCAGGCCACATCTTGAAAAGTCCCAGTCAAAAGTCCCAGCCCCTTTCCTCAGACTTCTCCCTGAAGCCATCACCTTTACCCGGACGTAGGAGAAGACACCCACCAAACACTGCCAGAGCTACACTGCCACCCATCAGACTGGAGGGTAGCTTTTCCGCAGACATAGGTGAAGACTGTGGTTGCGTACGCGAGAGGAGGGAGAGACGGAGAGAGACAGCAGACTGATTGGGCGTAGGCAGAACTAGACATGAAGGCATCTGATTGGTTTTTGCTTTTTTCGGAGCGAAAAGCATGGATTGGTCAGAGATTTGTCATATCTTTTTTCTTTTTTCTATTGATTACTCTCAGGATAAAAGGACCATTTCACCGAGTATAACAAAAAGTGTTTCTGAACATGATTACGAACCATAACTTTAAGATCTGTATAACATTAATATTAGGGATTTTGTTTTGATTGATACAGTAATGCATTCTTGATATTTTTAAATAAAATTAATAGACAAAAAAATAATTATTATTTAAAATATCAAGAATCCATTTACACCAGAAGCAGTGGGTAGGGGCTTTTAAGTATGTTGACTTTGTCAGCAGAAAAAAACACCAAACATTTTCATCAATAGTTGCAACTGAAAAGCCTCAAACCAAAATTATTTGTGTGTTATAAAATGAAAGTGGGGAGAGAAGTCATCTCCATGATTAATGGTAGCATTATAAAATCACAGCATGCTGACCTGAGTCTCACGGACGTTCTCCACTGTGAAGTTGAACCAGACTCTAAAGCGCGGGTTGCAGGTGTCAGGCCGGATGAAGAGGTCAAACTCAAACTCACTGATGTAGTCAACGCGGCCAAGGTTCCCTGCAGAGTCAGAGAGACAGCTTACATTAGCATTAAGCAGAACCGAGCAGTCTATAACACATAAATACATTTGGATCATTATCAGTATTCCTAAAGGCTCAAAGCATTACAGACAGACACACAATCACAAGACAAAACAGAGTGAAAACAAAACATGGCCTTATTTAAATTGAGGGTCTGCTTTCAAAGGCAGATGTGTTTAATGAATTGGTCACAGTCAAGTGTCTAGAAATGGTGCATCACTGTCATGGTGGCCTCCTGCCTCCTTCATCAGTGAATGTAGCTGCACGTTTTTCTACACTGGTTAACTCCCTAAAACAAAAACAATACCCAGAGAGAGCAGCAAGAAGGAGGAGCAGAAAGACCAACACAGAGGGTTGTTACAGCCATCCATAACTGACACACAATATACTATCAGCACAAAAAAAAAAAAGATCCAGATGATCAGTGGAAGTAATTAATCCAATGGGAACTATTTCCTCGCTTCCAACTCTCCAAGCTGTCTATAAGATGACTGGGTGGTAGATGATTACATGACAAGCATTCTAAATATAGGTTTTGTCGGTATCTTCTGATCAAATGTGAAGGCACATATAGTGGAGAGTCTTGTGCTGAATGTAGGGATTAATGATTGTCAGGGTCAAAGCAAAGGGACGGAGGAACAGTGAGATAAGAGCGTGTTCATCTTCTCATTGGTGCTGCTGCATGGGAAAAAAATGACACGTTGACAGCTTCACCTAATAGATGAGAGCAGTCAACTCTGTCATTTTAAAAGCTGAGCTGAGATGCTGCAGCAGATGTTGAAGAGTTAAATGTGCTGGCAAACAGGGCGGACCGTGGGGCTCAAAGTCCCTTAGAACTCTACATCAGGGTACTGCTGACCACCTGGTGGCAGGTAGAGCCGTAGCAGCAGCATGAACACACACACACACACACAGCTGATTATAGACAGATGGGCTAACTACCACACTGTCAAAGTAGATCCCTCTCCTTCTGCCACCGGACAGAGCTAATCCACTAGTCAGCTTGTAACACAGCAGCAGACACACACCCACACACAGGCACACACTTTTCTCTGCTCCGCTGAAGCTATCCACAGAAGTGCAATCATCAGTTAAAACTGCACTGCAAAAAAACACTGCCATGTGTTGTTGTGAAATATAAACAACAACAGAATTGCGATTTTAATTTCAATATTTATACATATATGCATATTTAAAGTGTGTTTCATTTACAACACAGCATGCAGTGGCAACACGTGAGCAGTGCAATACAAATTGTAAGAGGTTATTGTGTAACAATAAGCTGATGACAGATTCCGTATTTACATTTGAAGCCGGTCCCACTAACAGCTTCCGCAGCTAGCGCTAATGGTGAGTGGCGTCTCATTCCAGCAAACTGGAGCCTGGAAAAAAATAAATCCCTCTCTGCACATCGCTTCTCTGACTGATTAGGGAGTTGATGGGCAATGCTGAAATTTATAACTGTTGTATTTCATCTGTTCATTCAACCAGACTCTGCTCATAACATATTCAAGAAGCATACCATAAGAAAGGAAGGTTATAGACAGACAATGACAGAAAGCTATAGAGGGGAGGGAGAGAAATGCAAGAAATGTACATGTTGATAAATGACCTTTACAGCGTATTTACTACACGTGCAGGGCAAAAGTTAAGCATGTCTGCCCTTCTGTCTGAATATGTGTGCATGTTTCAGTAAAATGTGTCAGAGGAAGCTCACTTCTGTCAGTCAGAAAAGGTGCCAAGGCATGAACACAATTAAACTGCCTTCATATTGTCCTTATCATACCAAAGTATTCAAATTATAGTCTTTAAATTCACATTCATATTATTAGTCTAGAATTTACAAAAGAAATGTGTAAAGTATCTGCGATCTCACGTTTAGCCATGACAACAATGAAACAAAATATCTTCCATATGAGGACTCGTTATGATTTTAGAAAGACAGTAGTTAAATGATAATGCTGAATTATCATCCCAACCCTTGTTTGTTTTCCATAGTGGCTGGCTAGCTAGGAAGCAGGCAGGCATGCATGGACTAGCTTTTTGGCTGGTTGGAAAAGCAATCCCGAGCCATTGAGAGCAGATAAAGCCAAGAGCAGGCGGAGGGTTGAACCAGACCCAGCTGCAGCTAGCAAGCACTGACAAAGAGAGGAGATAGACAGCAGAGCAGCACCTGTTCCAGACAGATGTGTAATCGAATCGATCATCTCTCATACCAACATCACAGCTATTCACAGAGCTGACACTGCCAAATACTGCCTTTTAGACCAAGTTGATAATGGTCTCCAAAGGTCGTCCTTCCTGCACAGTCTTAATAATGCTATTCAGTAATGGAAGCTCAACCACTCTCTGAGGGCCTTTTGGTTATTTATTTAGGATTTTTTTCTTCTTCTTTTTTTTAAGATTTTATTGAGTAAATGCTTTTAAACCATGATCACAAATCAATACACTGATTTGAGAATCCCCACTGTGAAAATCTCCCTTTAAATCATTATAAAACGTCACTACACAGTTAATTGAAAATAAATAGAAAATGATGCAAACCAATTTTTCTCCCTGTCAGCCATAGATTGCATGAAAAGCTGTCAGAAACAAGGTAGATAAACTCACTGAAGACCCTTTTCTGGCGCTTAAAAGCCATAAGTATAATGATTATAATAATTTACCTTTTTTTGTTTGTTTGTTTGTTTGTTTGTTTTTTGTTTTTGTCAGAAATGCTTGGGAACAGGAATTGGTTTGTTGTTCATGCTTAGATGAAGTGGGAAATTAACTGTTTTTTAAATGAATAATGTTTGTTGTTGATGGATGTGGTTTCTGTGAGATTTCCTTGAACTATCAGAACAGAAACTGCTTGGGATGCACAAGGTGAGAGTTTATATTTGGTTTGCAATAAACTGTTACATGCTTAGATAGAGGGAGGGAGAGAGAGAGATGGGAAATTAATGAATGTTTTTTAAATGAATAATGTTTGTTGTTGATGGATGTGGTTTCTGTGAGATTTCTTCTTGAACTGAGAGAAAAGAAAGAAACAGTCCTGTGCTCATGGAGCTGAATTCATCATACATAGATCAGTAGACAGGTTAGTTGAGCTCTTACACTCCCACTACAATAAAAAGACAGGATTCAAAACAAGACTTTGACACACTTCCTCCCTTAACAGGCCTTCTGAAGTTCTTGTTCATCAGTTCTTTCTGTTGCCTCATATGTTTTTTCACAGTAATGATGAGCCAAAACCTCAAACACCTATAAAAACCAACCTATATTATCTTTATGAAGAAGACCCAAATTAATGGCTGAATACAATAATGGCGTCAATGTCTAGCCAAACATCTGTAGAATATACAGTATATATGTACATATGTCTGCACATGCTTGTGAATACTGTAGTATGAACAGCACAGACAGCCCTCATGAGCGGTTGGGTTATTGAGCCTGATGCTGGAAGGCCTGACGTGAGAGATGGCTGCAGTCTCAAGGTTGGAATTATATGTTCAGCCTGTGGAGCAGCAGGGATATGACACGCCATTGATCTCAGTTTTAATTTTATGGTGGCTAGCTCCAGATTCAAACACTTTGGTAGGCTGGTAGCTTGACCCTTTTAATCAATCCCATCATTTCGTATTTATCTAAAATAAAGCGCTAACTGATTTTTTTTTTCTTAAATGCCTTCTCAAAGCATTAAAGACAAACTAGATAAAGCAAAGATAAGTTACATTGAATCTGCATGATGTTGAAAAGCAATTCACAGTACAGCACATTTGTCAAGAATTATCTTAGGTTCTTCATGGAGCAGACAGACTGTATTAGTGTAAGTGAAGCTAATGAACTACAGACTGAGAGAAGATGAGAAAAAGGGAAAAAGACACAGTTTCCAGTCTTTGAGATCTCTTGCATAATTCCTCTTGAGTATCATCTCTCTCCATATTCTTCTTCAGTGGCGTCTTGGCAGGTTATGTTGAATATCAATCTTTGTCCTTGAGGGAAAACTAGTGCAGCGTTTAAGACATTAACAAATTGGTTTTCAACGAACAGCTTAGCCCTGCTGGTGCAGCCCAACAAAACACAATTGCTGGTTCTGAACAAGATTTTACACATGACAGCCTCTCCTTGAGGAAAACCCCCGAACAAAACCCTCTGTCTCTCTCTATCTTTGTCTGTCTTTCTCTGAATCCCCCTCTCCTTCCGTCTTCCTTTGTCAACCTCTCTCACATAACCACGAAAACAAATGGGGGGAAAAAAAACAGCAAACGGATAGAGGAAATTGTATAACACTATATGTTGCTGGTGAAAACAAAAGTCTCCGTAAAATGGGTGTGAAACCTGCATCATTACACAGGGCCAAAGGCAAGTAAACAGGGTGCAAATATGAGGTGGCCAAGTGGACAGTCACTCATTCACACACAGGCTCTTTGTGTGTGTGTGCGTGTGTGTGTGTGTGTGTGTGACAGAGAAAGAGAGAGCTGGAGAGGGAGCAGAATAACCTGGCTAATGTAATCCCATTACGGAGGTACAAGAGGGAGCAGTCACAGTGCTCAGCCCACACAAAGGGCCGGCCTGCAGCCTGTAGCTATCCACTGGATGGATGGTTTCTGCCATGCAGATGGATCATCGTACAGCAGCAGCAGGCCTGCCTTGCCTGCCTTGCCTTGCCTGCCTGCCTGCCTGCCGCAGGCCCGAGGTAGAACTCACTCACACAACCAGCCATTAGAATGCTAATAGGCAGTTGTTTCAAAATGAAACAGACTGTGTGGTTGCAGTGCTTCCAACGCAGCAGACGTGGGGGCCGTCATCTCTTGCATACATTCACACGCGAGTTTGGTCGTATAAATTCCCTTCAACAAGTATGACGTTAACATTCCTTACAGCAATTAATGCTGAAATTAAAATTAACAATCCTTACTGTAGATGTCAGCAGTGTGCAGCTTACTAAAAAAAAATCTCTTGGTATAATAATTCTGAATTTCCATAAGAAAATACCAAACTTTAAAGACATCCCTCAATCCAACTGCCCTAATCCACACAGAGACACGTAACCATGCCAGATAATGCATTCAATTTCTTCTAGTGAGCATAGGCAAGGCCACAACTGTGTTTAAACACTAGACTGGAGATTAAAAGAGTGCTGTACTGCTGAGGGAGACCAGCCAGGCACCTTTTTAAAGTTATTTTTTGCTGTGTTCCATTTCATTATTGGAAAACACATCAGTTTTCCCCCCGGCTGCTCTGCGGTGTGAGGAGGATTCCTGGACACATAAGAGGGGGACTGATAAAGATAGAATTGATTCCAGCCAGCAGCAGCAGCAGCGGCAGCCATAGCGAAGGGGTCTGAGTTTAGACCTGCAGCTAAACGTCTGGGTTTTTTCTCCGTCTCTCTCTCACCGTCTCTCTCTCCCTCTTGTCTAAAGGCAAGTTGTCACCGAGGCAACATCAATCTCCTGCTTCATGACTTCTTAAAGCCTTCCTTCTCCCCTGATGCCTTATCACTTTATCTGCAGGCAAGATTAAAGAGGTCACCTCCAAGTTTCCACAATCTGACTACCTAACAAGTGCGCTAAACTGCAGTCAATCTTTTAAAACTGTTTAAAGAATGGGTCAAGATTTTTGCAGTCTGTTTTACATGAATATTTAAAAATGTCAAAATTTCATGCTGCGAGTCAGATGAGAAGATTTATGTAATTTTCATTTTTCCATGATAAATAAAGCCACGCTCAGCAGCCAGTTAGCATAGCATAGAGACTGGAAACAGCAGGAAACTAGAGTTACTGTCTTGCCAACCAGCCAATCTGTAGGAAATAAGGTCACAGTATCCCCTTTGAGAGTTACTGCATTGAATAATGGCTAGAGGTGTTTTAAGAAGAACATTATGATGTCACAGTGAAGATTACCACTGACTCATTCACTTCATAAATGTATCCTTAAACTTTGTGCTAAACTGTGTTGTAAATTAGCACATGAATTTTGATTATTTTTGTTTGTTTGTTTTGTGAGGTCACAGTGATCTTGACCTTTGACCACCAAACCAGTTCACCCTTGATTCAAATCTGTATAAATTCTCTCAGTGCATTTCTAATTTATGCGTTTCTTCAACATTCTTCTCCTCCTTGACCTCAGCTCTGCCTTCGACATGATCGAACACTTCATCCTCCTCAGTCACCAGTCCTGGTTTAGATCTTACCGTTTAGAAAGATCCCACTACATTTCCATAAACTGTAAATCCCACACTATCCCAGTTACACATCATGGTGTCCCCCGAGGCTCCTATGCCGATGATACCCAGCTCTGTATCTCTTGTCATCACTCCTGTCACCCTGCTCACCTTCACAGACTGCCTCACTGACATAACCTGGACCTGGGTGAGCAACAACTTCCTCAAACTCAAGTGCAATATGTCAGACATGATAATCATTGGCCCCTCCTCCCCTCTTCCAAGAACTTCTCACTCACTATTGATGGTTACACGGTCACCCCCTCCACTCTGGTCAGAAACCTTGGCGTCACCATGGATTCAACTCTCTCCTTACAAACACACATCAAAAACAGCAGTGTATATGACGGTGCAAACGGTGCTCACTTTTCTTCGTCCAAAAAGACACACCAAAAAACATCCAAACACCGCCATGCTGCTCGTATGTAATGTCCGTCTTGTATTGAAGCCCCGACATGAGAAATTTTTCCGAAAATATTTAGTGCTCAGTGCAAATCGTGTGAGATTTGGACGGACCAGGAAGAGCAGTCCTGGGAGCTTCTGCTACAAACAAACTTGAAATATGAACTTATTTAATTTTTTTCGGAAATAATGTCTCATGTCGGGGCTTCAATACAAGATGGACATTACATACGAGCAGCATGGAGGTATTTGGATGTTTTTTGGTGTCTCTTTTTGGACGAAGAAAAGTGAGCACCGTTTGCAACCGTCATGTGGACATGCACTGCTGCACTGAGCCCCCCTGTAACTCAGAGAAGCCACGGATAACTCTGAAACTTCTCACAGCCCTTAGTCGACATGAGGGTGAGTAGATAATGAGTGTAATTTGAATTTTGGGTGAACTATCCCTTTAAATACTGTATGCAAGGAAGCTGACAATCACAGGACATGTCTGTTCTGTCCTGAAATGTGTGTCTCTCTTCTGTAATGCACATTCCAATGTTTCCCATACATTCATTTATTCGTGGCAGTCTGCTACAAATATATTTTTCGGCTTTTGGCGTGACCAACGCAATATCGTTCCGTTCATTTATCTTCACCCCCACACACACTAACAAGTTGGACACTCTGGTCACAACTACCCCATTTCCCCCTAATGGGCATAGGAGGCTTGGTTAGGTTTGCTATACCACATGCTATTGCAAGTCAGAGAGGAAACTTTTCCAGTGTGGCACAAATGATAGCTTAAAAGTTGTACGTCAAGTATAGATAAAGAGCTATTATGGTTAAACAAGCAGGATATCTGGGTGTAGAGTTACTCTTTAAATCCCCAATTCGACACAAAGTGGCTGACAAAGTCCTGAACGGGACAAGGCTTAAGCGAGTCTGACACAAAATAGATAGGGGATGTAAACTGTCAAATAAGCTACACATCTGTGCTCGCAAAGATTTAAAAAAAAAGGTTCAAAAAGTTTATCACCATCTGCTGAAAAATACAATGTGCAACCATCAGTGGTTAGACCCATCTCTGTGAACCAGCAGAAAGGTCTTCAAAGAAACACATCAGACAGAAAGATTACTAAGTTGTGAATCTTTTAAATGTCTCCCATACACTTTAATAAAAACATGTTCCAATTAAAAACCATATCCCTGCCTGGACTCTACTGCCTACAATATTGTCTTTTTATATAAAAAAAAAGCATTTTCATTTAAATCTAATATTTAAGAGTTGTGTCTCATGTCTTACAAAGCCACACACACACACACATACACAATAGGTGATTGTGTATTTGTAAACATTATGTGCAAACTGTTGTGAAAATAATCTTAATATACAAAAAAATCAGGATAAGAGCAGACAATAAGAGGGGACAATAAGGGAAAAATCATATTGTTATGAGTCCATCTATGCTCCAGTGAGCTCCTCGTTTCAATATAGATGAAGAAAGCTGGGCCCGAGGACAGCAGTGAGATATGCAGGCAGCCCGCACATATCTGATGATGTACAGGCCTGCCTGCACATTCTAAAGAGAACACATTTTCTAGCTAGCCTTTTATAATTGTATTTTTTCCTTCCAAAAGGCCCTGGAGCTAGACTGGTATGCTCCATCTGAAGCGGTTGGTGTAGTAATGGGTCATAGTGATGCATTCATACTGGGACTGGCTTAATTGTATTATCAATCTCATCCAGACAGTGCTTTAGCCCCACAGCTCTGGACATGGTACTGTCAGATACTCTGCATTAGTATTGGGGAGTGAACCATGAGGAATCACAATCTTCGCTTTCATCTGTTTCTCAAGCCTTAAAACGGTGGGTTAACTGGTTGGATGATGTTTTTATCAGAGTTTGGCCACTGCAGTCCCTCGGTTCTCACCCCTCTCTCTGTCACTTTCTCTCTGTCTACCCATCTGTCTGTCACTCCACCTCTTTCTTTATCTTTTGCTTTTGGTGTGTCCTGTGCGTTGGTGGCCGCTGAGTAAATACAAGTCTGTTCCAATTTCATGCTATCTTTTAACAAGTTAATTATGTTGAGCCCTACAAAGACTGAAGGCAGACAGAGGAGGTGGTGGCTCTGGCATAGGGACAACTGCCCAGGTCAGCTCTTTGTTGTTCCATCTTGTTTTCTGTCCTCTTCTCCAAACACTCTCCCTCATCCCTTTTCTCTTCTACTCTTCTATATTCTCTTGGTGTAAGACCCTCCTTCCTTTCCTCTCTTCCTCAGTAGTAATCTTTCTAGCCGCTCCAGTAGTGTAAGAGAGTTTGGAGATAAAAGCGTAGGGAGCTGAGGAGTCCTTGGCAGGCCTTAGGCAAGGAGAAGGTCAACAGGCCTGCTAAGAAGGGCTGTTATCATCTTGGTAACATGTTATCGGAGAGCCTGCAGTAGTGTTTATTTACAGTTATTGCTCCCTCTGGGTGCACACTTCAACGCCTGGGGCTGATTGCTCTGTAATGAGTTCAGGAACACAGGGAGCCGATGCAAGAAAAGAAGAGAAACAAGGGAGGCAAGAAATCACTGCCCAATAACCAATAGGTCAGCAGGAAAAAAATCAAGGAAGAACACAAAATGCCGGTCGTTGAAAATGCAGGAGAAACAGATTAAAAAGAAAGTGTATTCTTTTAACCACAACAGTTTTTCTTTGCCGCGCCTATGTCCTGCCAGTTGAAAGCAAACAAATCACCTCAAATTGGACAGTGGTTTCTCAAATGAGGAACAGTCCAGTTAATCCAGTAAGGCAGTAAATGGCTCTTAACCTGGAGTCAGCTGTATTTGTTCTGAGGAAGGAACACTGCTCAGACTTAAAAGACTTGATTTCCATCTCTAATGTCCAGAATCTCTCTTATAATTTACTTTGCCAGTGGTGCTTGTCGTGTATTTATTTGGTTGACCGGTCCAGTACTGTCTGTGCTAATCGGATTGGTATATATTTAATGGGCTAAAAGGTGAAGTGGCAACAGAGAATCCAGGGAGTTGGGCAAGTCAGGGAGAGAGGATATCTGTAAATCCCAGGGACAGTTGGGAGCTATGCATAGGAAATCTCTCATTGTGACACAGCTTTTCAATCTGGGGAATTACACCAAGTGCTGCTACTGTCAATGCAATGCCAGCTTTTCAGAAAGAAAGAAAAAATGAAAGAGCAGGAAAAGGCAATACTGAATGCCATTCAAAAGACTTGGCAGAAGATCAAGGAGTTTTTCAGCAGTCATATTGCCAGGCACTGCACCCGACCATCATGCATTTAAGACGAATTAAGATGTGGCACAATAAATGTACACATATATGTATATGACAAAGTCACAGTTTTTTTGTTTTTTTTTTAAGAATATACCATAAAAGCAAATTCATTTTATGACAAGCTAATCCGTTTTTATATGATAGGATATGGGAGATTAAGAGACATAATTTGGTAATTCAATTTAGACATAATTCATCACAAAAGAAGAGCGCAGGGCGCATTTTGAGATGAAGTTTCTACATCACTGCAGGAGGTTCCAGATGATGCCAAGTTCATGATGCAGAGATAACTGGTACAGTATGACTTAATCTAGAAAGAAAGGACTCAAAATATCATCTTTCCAATACATTGTGGTTACAGTCATGATAAGAATAGGATGGGACAGCGTCCCTAACTGAAGCACTCGAACATAATCGCAGCAGTCCACAGTGGCATAGTGAAGTCAGTTAGTGAGCACCTGGTTAACACAGCAGAAATTTGGAGTCTAAGGTCTACAGGAGCCGGTGGAGACCAAAGCAGAGGTTGATCTTATTTTAACCTTATCTTAATCTTATTTTATCATCATCGCGATATCAACATGCGATGAGAACGTTTTAATTGCAGGCACCATGCTTTCTCTTTCCACCTCACGCTCCTGTAACCTGGGCCACACTGCTAGACGTAACATAACGTAACAACAACAAAGGTGGACTTCCATCCGGTCCCTCGGATACCGTGCCTGAAACACGTCCAACGGCATCGATCAGCATACTGTCACGAATTCTTGTGTTCAGTCGACTTACAATGTTTGGAGTTTATTTACAGCTTGCAAGCTTTACGCTCTTCATTGTATTTGTGTGGCAGAGTTACAGTGCCACTACAGACCTGGCATATGTACTGCAATGTTTTGTAGTAGTTTTCAGAAAGACTCAGGAACTGTATGGTTAATATGCACACACCTGAATATTTGCTTATCTATCGCAAGTCATATCGTCATCGCAATATTGAACAGTATCATCGCACATTGCACGTTTTGCTGATATCGTGCAGCAGGCCTACAATTAATGAATACTTACAAATACCCTTTTTATGTCAGTCTCCTTTTAAGAACAAACACAAGTGAGTATATCAGCTTTTAAAAGAAAAACTCACATAAATTACTTATTACTAATTCAAAATACATCTAAATGAGCATCAGTGAGCTTATACAAACTCAGGTATACAGTTTTGGACTGTCTAAAACTAGAGCATATTCCTACATGTTCACTATTAAGCGCCGCTTAAAATGTCCACAAAAAAAAAAAAATCCTGATAACAGCATTTGCCCCCGAGGAGTGAATTTCAATACTGTTTACTTTGAGCAGTAGACCTACAAGATAGCTGCCTGGCTTCAGACCAAAATGTATTCTATCAAAATTCTGCTCCTGTCAGTATTTCACCCTTCACTGTATTAGCATATTCTGTACATGAATTTATGTTATCAAACAAACCCTGGCACATCAATGTAGCTCATCTCAGAGAGAGGTTTTCTAAATAAATCAGCAGAATAAACACAGGCAGCTTGAAAAACATGAACTGGTAAAGCATAACAAATCCTCGCCATTTTCCCAAACTGAACAGTCTTGCTTGGGATGAAAAATGAGACGTCTGCTCTGAAACTGTGTTTATGGCGTCAGGAATTGCTTGGAAATGAATTACTGGATGAATCACTGGAGTCTTGTGTGCAAGCACCACTTGTGCAACACAGAAATCTAGTTGCAGTAATTTTCACTTATGACACACTTGTATCACAATGCTAGAGGCAGGCCCAGAGCCAATGAGCAGAGATGTTCCAAAGTACATTCAGAAGACAAAATAGCCTAAAGCTGCTATAAAAAAAAAAAAAAAAAGATAAACCTGTTTGTGTCACACCGCGTCCTGAAATACCAATGAAATGACAACGGCAAATTTTACATTACAAATAGGCTATTTTATAATATTATTCAGCATCTGCACATTCCTCCCCTCAACCTTTTCCAAATCTTACGGCCACGCTGTGTGTACAGTTGATAATCAAATCCTTTCATTACTCAAAATTTCCAAAACAGTTTGCTGCTGCTAGCATTTGGTGACATTTTGAGAAGATGAGGTGCTGGCTGGGTCTCCTATGTATAGTTCATATCAGAGCCATCAACAATTAACTTACAAAACACTGAGGGTGTTTGTATTACTTCCTGGCAGAGGAAGCATCGCTGACCAGCGCAACTGAGCCAATGTGTTCGCTCAGTGATTAGACGTGACCACATGCAACAGGCCCCGAATGTCAGACACGATTATCGCACCATTTCATTTGCTCTGCATTTTATGCAATCCTACTGATATCGCTTCTCACCTCCCATGGCAAAACACCCTGTCAAGCCCCTATGAAGCCACGTGATAGCGGCAGATAGCTGTTGCCTGTAGCTATTATGGTTCTCAGATCGACCACCTTTGGAGTGTTTGTTCTGCTCAAACTTGCAAATAAAGAGAAGATATAATAAACATGTTGCTGAGAAAATTAATTAATCCTGCAATGTTTTGAGCCAGACACATTTTGCTACCCGGCAACACCCCTGGGAAGTTTCCCTCAGGGTCGAGCCACTATATGACACCCCAACTCACATGGACATGATATGGCATGAAAATGGACATAAAACTGAAAAATAAGCCTGAAGAAAGCCACAGATAGAAGATGGTGATAATAAAAACACAATAATAATAAAGAGTAATCTCTTATGGATACAAATGCCCAATAAATAGCATAAATCAAAAGAAATGGTCTTGCCAACACTCCCCAGACAAGTCAAATTTATCTCCATACTCTGCTCCTGACTTCAAAGAAAGAGAGAGAAGAGAAAACTGCTAAAAGGGAAAACTGGAGAGGCCATTTAGTGATTTGAGCAGTGAAGCTTCTCCGCTGCCAAGGACATGTAAGAGAGACAGAGAGACTGGGAGTGCCTCTCAATACATCAGATGTCAGGAGTGCTCCCTCCCACTCAGACTATCTTCTTTTGGAAAGCCCATAAGAGCTAGAGCAATCTAAGGTCAGTCAGCTATACAAAGACTACAGTAAAAGTCAAAAATTGAACCATCAAAAGGCCACATGGCTGCACAACAGAGTACCATCTTCATGTGTGGGGAGATGAGAGTGCCATAACATTTTCTGAAATATGTTCATTAAAAGAAAAAAAATTACAATGACAGAACATATGTGTTTTCATCCTTGCACTGCCTTTGCTGGGTTGTTTTATCAGAGAGGGGAGCAGAGGCGAGGCAGAGAGCAGTATACTGCAGCAAGCACGGGCCTCTCCAAGCCACTCATTCTGAGCATCTGGCTTGATTGTAAAAACGTTTCCCTCTTCTTTAATCAATGGAAACTCAACTATCCTGATTCATGGGGCACTCTGGAGTATATAAATATCTTCTGACAAGCCTAACTGTGTTCTCCTTCCCCATCACCAGACCACCAGCTACCCTCCCACCCCTCCCAGTGCTCATAATATTCTTTTTCTCTGTACTTCCTTTTTCTCTTCTCACCCATCTCTCTCTTGATCTCAGTTTCTATCTTTCTGCCTTTGCTCTGAAAATTTTTTGCTTTGGCTCCAACTCTAATCAGTCATTCTTTACAGGGTCTGTGCAACTGCAACATGACAGTCTCTGGTAGAAGATAAGACTGGACAGATTAAATACACTGCTCAGTGTTAGAGGAAAGGAAGAAGAAAATTAAAGGAAAAGGGGGAAAACAATAAAACCCTCATCAGCAGCAGGATAGTGCAAATATTTTCTTCTACATTTATCCTCATTACTTATCTCCTGACAGCCGTTTTTTCTTGTTTATCTTTTTCTTTATCTGAACAACACAGAAAATATTTCTTCATCAATTATCATTACTAAGAGGTGATTTCAGAAATCTTCAGAGCAAATCCATGGAGTGCTTGAGAGATTCCTTACAGTATAGGTGGAATCCATACTTTAGGCTATCATAAAGAACCAACACAAGTATTGCCCTGTACGGTGGCAATCATCTGGCCACTGGCGTGCATTTAGTCCTCCAACTTATTAGTTCACTAGTTTGCTAAGCAGTTGATGTTGACACAAGGTTAGATGAGATATTCAATCAACAGGCTTGGTGCTTTGGCACGTTCAATTTGAAATATAATTATGGATACTACATTGAAGTGCCAAGTTTCAGCTTTATTTTGATTAGTTTTATTTCAGACTTGATATGAGCCTTGTATTTCTCACTCAAGGATACAGCCCTTCTAACTTAGTATTTAGCAAAGTTAAGGAGTTCCCATAGACATCAGAAAATGCTCTGAATCTTCTCTGATAATGCTCTCCCTTGGACTTCACTGCTGCCTCCTTCAGCTCACATGGCCTCTGAGACCTTCAGCCCAATCTTCAGCAAATGGAGAGCACCTCGGTCAGATTGAGATCAGGTGACTGACTCCAGCAGTGAAGGATATTTCACCTCTTCACCCTGAAAAGCTCTTTGGTTGCTTCAGCCATATGTTCAAGATTGTTGTCCTGCTGAATGATGAAATGTTGTCCAATAAGTTTTGATTCATTTGACTGAATCTGAACATTTATCCTGTTGCCTCTGTCAGTGGTGTAATCATCAATAAATGCCAGAGTGTCAGTTCCATTAGCGGCCATACTTGCCCAACGCAGAATGACCACTATGCTTGACAGATGAGATGGGTGCCTTTGGGTCATCAGCTGTTCCTCTTCTCCACTCTTTCCTCACTCCATCATTTTGATCAATTTTTGTTTCATCAGTCCAGAGAACTTTGATCCTGTGTTTTTGTGACTTCTCCTGAGTGTCGATAAGCAAACACACACACACACACACACACCTACGTCCTGGAGAACATTCCTGACCTGCTATGCAGACATGACAGCCTTTTTCTAGTTTTCCTGTATAAACTTGTTTTGTAGAATATACCCCATTGTCAATTTTGGCAAATCAACTACCTATCTCTAGATATATTAAATTTTTGGTTGAATTAAGCATTGTTATCATATTCTGTATGTTCACTTCTTTACACTTGCAACTCCTCAATCTACTTGTCAATTCTCCATTGGCTCAAAGACATAGAAACAAAACAGTTACCCAAGAAACACAGAGTTCAATTTCTTTTCTTTTCATAACTCTCATACAGTTCTTCTTTCTGCAGTATATTGCTATAAACCAATTAAAGTTAAAGCCGAAACTTGACACTTTAATCTATTGACTTCAAATTGACTGTGTCTCCATACTTATCATGGTTTACTCACTTTAAGAGAAAAGTAAGGTTAATAACTCAGATAAACAAAAATACTCCAGTTTCAAAAGGTCTTGATTATTTGGGTCCTAAATGACAAAGATAGCTGTGGGTGCATATCTGATCGCCAGTCTGCCATATAGGCTGAATTGTACTGAGCGAATTGATTGTAAAGGCAGATGAGTCTATGAGTTGTGCTTATCAATGGACCCCATTAAACACTTGTCACCCCTGGGGAATTTCTTTGACCATGCAAGTCATTGTCAGCAGACAGCAGTCTGACTAATCAATGAGCGCTTAATTACATCTGGTGCACGGTCCAGAGGTGCAGTAAAACAATATGTACGCACTGACAGTGTCATCCTTTTGTAGAGACAGATGGTACTTTTCTCTGCGACACTGTGAGGATGCATTCACAAAAGAATTTGGGACTTAGCTGAAAATGTCAACAGTTAGGGTGTGTGACGAAACAAATGTGACAAGACAAGATAAGAATGTCATTTGGATTTCTCTCTAAAAAACAATTAGACTTCTCTTATCACTTTCATGAATCTCTGCCTCTTGACACAATACACAACAATAGGCCAAGACTCAATGTTTACAGATTAGCAAAATCTTCTATTCTCTACTGTGATTTTTTTTTGTCCTAAGAAGCATAAAAAGATCATCTCAATAAGTAAAAAAAAAAAAAAAGTGCATACTGCCCTTTACATAGTCAACTAAAGCAGTCAGTGAGGTTTCCAATGATGTCTTAAGAAAATAAAGTTGAAATGCTGCAGTACCAAACACAGCATAGCCAAGATCATCAAAATACTGTATGTTATTGTTGAGCTAGTGCTAAAAAAAAAAGCTTTTAATGGTTTAGAACGACTCTGTGTCAGAGGACCTGTTGGCCGAGACACCTACTGTATGTAAATCTGTAGGCCATCACTGACTTGAACAGCATAGGTCTGACAACAAAGTGAATTAAGCCTCATCTAAATGTAAATTAGGTTTTATACCTTTGGCAAACATCTTACATAACCAGTGTCTATTTTAATAAACCAATTAGATTTTATTCTGTACTATACTAACACAACAAAATAAAAATCTCTGCTTTATGAAAATGTACATGGGGTGCAGACAGCTGTCAGCCAAAGGAGGGGAAAAGATGCAGGGAGTAGTTATGTCTGCATAAATTTCAAATGAAAACGTCTGTTTGAAATACTGTGTTTTGGATCTGGTTTAGGGAAGGTAAAATAGACATAGACTGCCATGAAAGGCCATTTTAATAGCTTTGAGAAATATACATTCCAGTGCAACATGCTATACACGTGGCAGGAGCTTACACACTAGTCTCCAATTTCCCTGCTGTCAATGGTATCACAGATATCAGACGGGATGTGTGAAAAACAACAGCTCATTTTAAAGCTTTACTGATACTTTGCTTATGCGTGTCTTATCAAGTGTATATGGGCACTAAATCTACTATCAACACAATATGACAGGCCCCTGGTTCAGGGAAACTAGATATCTTAGCTACTGTATAGGTTAAAATCCAAGTAAGATTCAGTAATGTGACTGTGTGGCTATTGTCCCTAACATACAACACTCAAGTTTCAAAAGTCTAAAATATGAGTACTGTTTCTATTTGCAAAAACAATTTATCTCATGCTGTTGTTACATATTCCAGTGACAAATTGGCGTGCTTTTTCATTTTTACCAAAGGTTTCATTAGATCCTCATACTGTATATCTTAGACTACTCACAACTAGGGATATTCGGCTTTCGGATGAAATTTCAGAATGCACCTAAAAGCACTATAATCTTTATAGGTAAACTTAATTTGACCTTCTCCAAACTTTTGAATGCACATGTCCAACTGTTCAGTGTTTCAGTACTGAAAACCTAACATGCTGATTAACCCCAAAAATCATAAAAAGTGTCTGATCCATGAATCGACTACTAAATGTTCGGGTCCAATGATAATTTGTATTTAAAGAGTCCTCTTCCTCATATCATACTGATCACATTTTGACATCATGAGACCAAGACGTCATCCATACCTGGCCAAGTCGAATGTTCCTAACTTTTAGTATGATACATTGTTTTATGAAATGTATCAATTCCGTTTAATTTCAGGTGTTGCATCTGTTCGACTGACATATTACGCCAAATTTAAAACTTTGATTTTGATTTGACAGGTGTGTGTATCAACACAAAAAAACAATTTTGGGTGGAGTACCACTGTAAGAAAAACTAAGTGAAATGACCAGTTTTGGAATCGGAGGATGATAATGTCCTGGTTAAGTCAGCATACATGCAAAAAGCACTGTGAAAGAACTACTATAAACTGATATCAAGACTCACTCTTAAGTAAGGCGGACAAAATCAGTGTTGTTTATATGAAACAGCAACAGGGCATTTATTTGACATTGGCTGGCAAACATCAATTTATCCCCCATTCTAACTTTAGTAATGCAGTTACTGGAAAGAGATTAATATCAATTCCATAAATCATTCAGGAGATGCATCCGGAGCCAGAGACACTGGTATGTTAGCTGATCTCAGTGTGGGAGCTCAGCAACCATTAATCAATGTCTGAGCTCCTCTGGCCATGTCATCTGGGAAACAGGGGAAATTTATATAAAATAAATAAATAAATAAAAAGGGGCCGTCACCACACTGATATCAGCACAGTCCTCCCAAAGTAACATGTTTACGTCTTTATGAAGTGGTTCTACATTTTACACTCACCTTTGCTTGTGTCTTATCTACTGAATACTAAACTGTGGAGTAGGTTATAATTTATTTATCCTTTATATTCCTTTATATTTCCTCTCATGAAAAAAATATTACTAATAGTTTTAGAATAAAAGACTATGAAAACTTGTTTGCATCTGTCTAGATAATATCTAACTGTGCAAAAAGAGTGTAACAGAGATCAGATAAGATAAGATACGAGCAAAAATAAAATTTGGGAGAACAACATTGGCAACAACACCAAGGCCAGACATCAAGTTAAAGCTCATCTTATTCTGCAGAAACCAAAATGGACTTGTCTGTGGAAATATGAAATCTGAGTGGCATCTGAACCTAATCTCCACACAGAGATTTAGTCCCAGAGAGACCGGCTGATTCACTGATTTACTCTGCCTACTTGTGTGCTTGAGTGTGTGCCTGTGAGAGTCTACCCAACTGACCTTGTCCGTGCTGAGAAAGTACTTTAGTTTCATTGTCGCATCATTCAGCTGTCACAAAAAGGCAAGCAAAAGCAATTAACAAACAACTCCGGAGCATATTAACGTAATCCTTTTATATGTCGAGCACCAACATAAGAGATGGGCGAAGTAGAAGGTCGATCAACTTTCCAAATATACTTAAATATATTCCTCTTATTAGTCAACTTCTTCTTAAGAGACCGCAAATCAACCAACATGGCTCTAGTGAGGGTCAGCAATACCTCTTACTAAGATATGTATGTCCTGAAAGAGTTCTCAGATCCTTTTTTATCAAGCCTGAAAAAGTCTAATAGTCTAATAACCTTTTTCAATTGTTCACCTGGCTGTAAATGTTATATATAATCTAAAACACTTGACGTGATATGAACTACAATTAGCATAACCTTTGAGTAGTTGTAGGTCTGGGAAAAAAAACTTTATGAAGTTAATGGTTCTGATGCCCAATGGAAGTCGGACAGAAAGGCAAAAAAACACAGACTTCGAACTGATTTCTCTTTTTTTCTAAGCCTATATAAACACACCATATTTAATGGACAAAGATTGTGGACTGGAACATACAGCCTGATAAGGTTGGGCAAACAAAATGGTGCTAATCTGTGCAAAGATTTAAAATTCAAAAGGACCTTAATGTCAGCTCTAGTTTGAATAGGCAACCAATTTATGTTCTGCAGTCAAATGTATTTGATCTACTTGTAATGAGAATTTTAGCTGCAGCATTCTAAACAAGCTGGAGGTATTTGATGGAAAGTTCAGACTGCGAAAGGTGGCATGAAGATAATCCAGCGTTGGTGAAACTATACAATGTGTTGGAATTCCGTATCTGCTAATGGATGATGTGTATTCTAGTTGTGAGTTTTTGTAATATCAGAGGAAAAACAGAGAAAATAGACGCTACAAATCTGCAGAGAAATCCAGAGTAAGGAAATAAGAGAGTAAAACACTGTATGTCTTTGACTGAAGCAAGTTAAAGTACACATATTACAGTGATTGAAATTCACTGCAGGATTGTGGGTATCACGCATATTTTACCGATTCACCGCAGGGAGAGAAGAGCGAGCCACCAAAACAAAGACTACTGACATAGATGCAGCTCTAAAAGATGACCATTCGGAGACGAGAAGGGGAAAGAGACAAGAACAGCAATGGAAAATGTTCAGAGAAAACTGTTTCAAGTTGGAGGAGAGCGAGAAAATGTAATTTCAGGTAATAGGACATATATGACCTGTAGTCCCCCCCCAACGTAAAGCCCTTAGGGGGGGAATTCCCCCGCTTTTGGAAAATGAATTTCATGCCCTAATATAGCTAAGCATGCTATACACAGTAAAGTTATGACGCTTGACTGATAAAAACTTCTGAGAATAACTGAATGTGGAGATTTGTCCTTTTCCGGGGCTGGTACCAAACCTTGTCAGCTTGTTGCCGTTTGCATTCACCACTGTCCTCAACACTAACCACTTAACACAAAATTATGATACTTCCAACATGAAAGGAGCAATACAAAAAACATGTGTGTCATGGTTTATTACTAAATTAATGTTTGTTTTTAAATAGACAGACACTGTGTTTACTCACCACTCTCAAAGCAGGCATCAAAAGTCAGGTGTCCTTTTCGCACAGCTCCCGTATATCCTGGTGGGCTCACCGTCAGTTTGTTCACGTTCCCTACCAAGGCATCTTCCCCTCCAGTTTCACTGCCTGAAGATCAAGTGAAATTTTCAGGAAAAAAGTTAGGTCTCACTTTATTCAAAAGTGTTGTTTGAACATTAGTTTTTTCTGACTTTAATTTTAGATCTTGCATATTATTCATCAATGATACTTACTAATTGTAAATCTAAATGCTACCATTCAGAACCAAAGACACTATGGGCAATATTTAATAATTATCAATTAATTGTCACTCCATAGACACAATGTAAATGAAACACTGTACTGTAGCACAAAATTGAGTATCACAAATAAATACACAAATTCTTTGCAGCACATTTGCACTTGAACATCTGGATATCTAAGTTACACAATAGGCCTACTATGCCAATGTGTGGCTTTGTGAGAGATTCAAAGTGATTTATCACAATTTCAAAAACTTAAATGCTGTACATTACAAATATCCTTCACCTGCATTCATGAAATGACACTGTAAATCTGGTTGGTCTGCATTGTTGTGAGTTGATCTTTGCGTAGTTATGCATTTGTGCCATTCATTGTAAAACAAATAAATGCCTGAAAATGCTTTACTGCAGGGTATCCACAGCTTTTAACCTGTTACAGCTATGTGTGTGTATTCCTATGTACGTCAGATTTACTGTAGTAGTTACAATATTATCGATTCATATGAACAGCAGCAGTCAGCGGCTGTAGAGTGAACGAAAAACACAGCTTTGTGTAAAATTGTTAGAAGTTTACAAACACAATTTGTGGCGCGACAAACGACACAGCAAACTTCTGTAAGTATTAATTAAACCACCTCTCAGGTTTTAAATTCTTTGTTATGATTTCCTGTCGTGGTGTTTACATAATTTGTTAACGTACTAGCTCTTGAATTTAAGAGTGAAACGGACAAAGGTTGGTTAAGCAGGTAAGCAGGAACAACTTTAGGTCGTGAAAGGGAGCTAATTAGCTACAGAGCAGTTCAGCGGATGTTTTACTCCAAACTAATCCAGGTAACATGGAGCTAGCTAGCCGACACACATAGCCACTACACCTGCACTAACTATAGCTCGCCCTCATGGCCAAGTGGTGCACGTTAACATGCAAACAGCTTCCTCAAGTCCCTCCGTGAGGTTCAATGCCTGCTCACGGTTAGTTATAATGCTGGCTAACGTGTGTAGCTGCAAAGCTAGCTCATAACATGCTGGTGACATGACTGTTGTTTACATCCTTGCACCTGCTAGCTAGAAGGGTTAGCACGCTTCACGTTGCATTAATACGGACACGCAGCGAGCCCACGAAACATGCACATGTTCTTTTTCAGGTAACCGGCTATCATGCCCTTCCGTTTGCCTGCGTAGCAAAGAAGAGGAAGTCAGGTAAAACTCGTTTTTTACACACCAGTCTCGACGTCTCTCACGGTGTTTTCCTCCATCTTCCTCTCCATGTCACAGAGCAGCCGACGCTCTCCGTGTGTTGCCCCGGCAACGGAGCAGGAGGAGGAAGAGGGAGAGGCGCTGTCATCCCCACATCCCCATCAGTGCGTCGCTGCAGACAAGACATCGCTCCACACACTGAGGAACCTACGTGATGTGCAGCAGGTCAGATGTTAATAATAAAATAATTGTGTGCACTAAAAAAGCACATAACAAAAGACAGTGGTATTGATGGTTTCAATGCAGGATACAGAAATGATTAAACATAGCAAATAGTGATCGATATTAGGCCTGTCCAACTAGAAAATACACAGATTAAAACACAAAATGCAGATCAAAGTCATTTTCTAAAACTGATAAATCACTGGTATGTCAGGGAAAGTATCTCAGGAAAGAAATAAAGTTTTCCTCTCCAACTGCCTGGAAACTAAATATTCCCAAATGGTATTGTAGGCTACTTAACAGTCCATTTTGATAAAATTGTCTCTATAATGAAGGGGGAAAAAACGATATGCTAGCGTGCAATATACTAGTGTACATTCGACATTGACATTCTGTGGGCAAATGACCCATACGCTGCCTTTAAACTGTAATCAGTAAATTACACACCCCACAGTTTTATTGCAGCCATACCTGCATTTTTAATGGTATTTTCAGAGAAAAAAAGCCAATCATTGCTGACAGCAGCCAGAGACTCTGAATTATACTGCAGATCGATTAAAGCTGGAGGTTTTCTAGACAATTGGAGCATAGATGTCATCAAGGCCAATCAAGCCTGGCCCTATTCCTTTCCCATTACAAAGGCTGCACCTGATTAAGTACATCAAATGAGCAGCCGCACAACTCCTGGAGCAAGAGGCATGCAGACTGCTGCTAATTTTCAGGTTATAAGCTGTGTGTAACAGGACCAAATGAATGAGACCAGGGAGAGGGCAATGGTTTTTCTCTCAGTGTGTGATCTGTATTTGATGGCAAGCATCAACAGGCTGCTGAGTAGATAGGTCGGACTGATTATTTCTCAGATGACAGGAAGAGAATACAGAGCTGCTGTGTAATATTTCGTTAAAATTGAAAATTGAATAGCTGTCCTCCATGCTATGCCATTCCTTTAACACTATGCCAACTAAAGAGGTCTATGGTGGTACAATCATTCATTTTCAAGAGGGAGACTGAAATTGAATTATGGAGCATGAGAAGAATGAATTACTGTAGGTGTGCTACATGTTTCTCTTGTTTCTGAGAGCTTATCAAATAAATTGCCAAAGAGTAGTTGAATATACCATAAGATCCTGGTTTGTCTCTGCCACATTCATAGCACTTTAGCTCCTGTATGTAACATGATCTAATGAGCAACACTCACATTTAGTAGTTAAATCTAATAATTACTTCCAATTTAGTAATATGGCTGTGATGTGATAACATGTGGTGTTCCATGCTGGCACCAGAGTAGTTTAAATATAGTGAAGGAAGTTGCACTAAGTGCTTTTCTTGATGGTTTTCCTTTTCTTTCAAAGCTTCAAATTCCATAATGATGTGTCCTCCTTAAAATATGTTTGAAGAGGGATGGAAAAAATAGCAACACTTTCAACAATAACCTCTCTTCTCTCTGTTTAAGTATCACGCATGTTTCTTGTTATGGTGTTTGTGAAGCGCAGCAATGATTTAATGAACACATCCATCAATGGGAAACAGAATAACATGAAAGAGAAGTACAATCCACACTATGGCCTCTCAAATTTTAATTATCTCTCAGGAGAGTGTATTTTTACATGCTTATGAAAACATTTTTTGACCCCTAATGATTTCTGCACATATGAATGTGCTTCACATGTAGACATGCCTGTCATGGTTACATACAGGAGCTACACTAACTTTAAGAAATTGTGGCTATTTTAAGCATGGGTTGCTAGTGACTGGAGGACACACCACAGCGTCACAATCCTGTGGAGAACATATCAGAAGCCCCTTGGGGGAAACAATAGCTTTGGCACAGCAAAGATATTTCCAAGGCTTGCTTTTCATTCTTTCAGAAAGATACGTCTTTCTTCTAAACTGTAAAATGATCAAATAAGTCAGTGCTTGTAGCTCAGTACCACCACTGGAAGAGAAAAAACTGACACAAAGAATTTCTTGTTTATATTTCCAGCCTGAAGCTCAATTCGTGTGAGACGTGCGTGCACACACACGCACGTGTCAATTTATGTTTTTATATCTGTACTCCAGCAAAAACAGGGAAACCCTTTTTACTCTGGTCAGCCGAGGACTTCCACACGTAACATCCATCATGAGTGAAGAAGGGAGTCATGCAAAAATCAAAACACGGGGTGCAAGTGGCAGCGAGTTGGAAACTGGTGGCTGTGAGAGGTAGGTTAGGGGGGTGGGCACTTTGGAGGGGGAGTGGGGAGGGTGGGGGGGGTATAGAGACCAGCCGGCAGTACACAGAGAATCACTATGGTGACAGCAATCAGGGGGCTCAGGGGAGTGAGGCTGGGTCAGAGAGGAAGGCTTGAGAGGCAGCTGACGGAGGAATCAGCCCTTACTCTGGATGATTCAACTGACAGCTCCCCCCAGGGCTCTGCCGGACCAGCCATCTCCAGAGACTGTGGGCTTTACAGAACAGGGATGTGGCTAGCAGTCCTTTTCTGAGGGAACTGAAGCCAAAGACAGGGGCCATAACGCAGTTGATACCCTCACATATCCTGTTAGTGATGAAAATGTAGAATGAGAAAATGTGCTAATTTAAAACATGTAAACAATATTATGTGCCACATCCTTGCTGTCTCCACAGATTTTTTTTCCGCTCCCTGTCTGACATAAACATCTGTTGAAACAAATTGTTTCCTAACACTTCCTCTGGTTTGTACCTTCCACCCCCCACCCCCCTCTCTCTCACTGATTCGTCATCACCCACTCTTCCTCTCTGTCCCTCTTTCTCTCGCTCCCTCCCTCTCATCACTGTGCTGGACAGTGTCCACCTAAACAGATGGTCCCGTGTCAATAGGCTGCTATTAACTGGCCGCTCTCCCCACTCCTGGTCCAAGACGGCAAAAAGCACATTCAAAACACTGGGAATAAATCCTTTGCCTCGCTGATGGAGCAGCAAGAAAGACACCACGTGGATTAGCATTAGTAAAGACGATGACAATGGCAATCACTCGAACAGCATTATTTTCATAAAACAATTTATCTTCTTGTATTTTCCATAAACAGCCCTAAATTTCATAAACATTTACACTTTTTTTTCACATTTCACTGGATGCAGATAGAGCACTCTATGAGTCATTATTTTTGAAACGTCTCAGGTGTTATCGGCTGAATAACATTCTGGTAGTGAATCATATTTTTGGCTCGCATCGCAGTAATCTTTTTTCTTTTTTTTTTGCTAGGTTGTTTGTTCCTTAGTTGGGATCTCCTGCCGTGTCTGTGACTGGCTGCTTCGTCATCGCTGTGCCACACCCTGCTGAGGAAAAGGACAACCACCTGACCTTGATGCTCACATCAGCCCAACCCTCACATTTTTCCTCTGGTAGTTATTACTGAGAGGTACCCTTGATTTCCACTCTCTTTAAGGTCTCCCCGCTAGGTTTTATTACATTACATTACTTTAGCTCTGTCTGTCACAAAAACACCTCAAAGGAAGTGCTTTCCTCCATCAAGCCCTTTTTTTCCACATTTGAATCCACATCCTGTTTTTGTAAAAAAGCCATAATTAGATAACACAACCAAACAATATTAGTCCTCGCACACCTCACCAATTTATCTCTGGTTGTAACGTTTGATCTGGTCAGGGCGGTTAGCGCCACAGTAAATGCTTAAAAAACACGTTCAGCGTCAATAGTTGTGTGTTATAAACACACATGAAAAGGGGAGAAGAGAAGAAAATGTGAAAGGTAGGAGTGGCACGGAGGGGAAGGGATGTGGCGGCGATGGTGTCGCTGTTGCTAGAACAGTCTTCCCACCTTGTGGTCGCACGGTGAACTGTAGCTGCATCAATGCGTGAGCGATGGTGGGAGAGAGAGAGAGAGAGAGAGAGATGCAGAGAGGGATAGAGCAAGAGAGGGAGGGAGGGAGAGCAGAGGAGACAGCTAGAGGAGTGATACAGAGAGAGAGAGAGAGAGCAAAAGGGAGGGGAGTTTAAACTAAGTGCTATGTTTTGGGACAGGCTAATCTGCTAGCGAGCAGTGTGAGGATCGGAGCGTATTGTGTGAGCCAGTGTGTGGGGGACAGATAAGGGAGCCAGCCAGCCCGCCAGCTCGACCCACCAACCCACCGACTGCCTGACTGCCTGTTTTAATGTGCTGACTCTTGGGAGATTTTTTTTTTTTAAAAGAGAGAGAGAGAGAGACAGAGAGAGAGAGAGAAAAAGAGAGAGAGAGGAAAAACAGCATATTGACTCCTTAGACGTGTGCGGAGACCCTGGGCACAAACGCCACCGCTACAACCACCACAGCCAGCAGAGGTGCATCAACAGAGAGAGGGGAGACCAGAGAGAAAAGAATAGAGGACTGAAAAGTCACAACTCCAAAATCTTGAAAATTAAAGAGGATTTTTTTTATCCCCCTCTTTCTTTTTTTCAATTGATTTCATTTTTTCTTTCTTTCTTTTTTGTGTTCCCGGGGACTGACTCCCAAACGTAGACAAGAAAAAGGAGGAAAGCAAAGAACTGAAGAGAGAATCTGAAAATAAAAAAGGACAGAACGAACAAAAAAAAAGCACCGACTCTGAACATGTTCGAAATAAGCCGAACACTCAACGCCGCTTTGTTGAGCAATGAGGTAAAGAAATTTGGATTTGCTTCTTTCTCCACACCTCACCTGTGTGTATGTCTGCTGCCAACCATTCTGTCATGTGTGTTGTCCTATGTAAGTGCGTGTGCGTGTCTGTACACTTGTGTGTTGCTTATATAGCCAGAAGGCAAAGGGGATGATTGATAACAGCTGCTGTTTATTATATTTCCCCGGCACGATGGTCGGCACGAAGCAAAAAGGGGGGGAACTGCTACTACGCTTCTCACACTCATCCTGGCTCATAGCTAGTGTCTCGACTTTATGTTCCCCTACTATAACAAAAACCAAGGTAGCCATCAAACCCATCAAACATAGGCTTGCTTGTGAAATTGCCCACCTGGGGCTAAAATAGTAGTGTGTGCCCTCATGTGCACGTTGCAGTACGTCTGCTAGTGCGAGTGTACGTGTATGTGTGTTATGTTCACACATGCATTTGTGCGAGAGCAAAGTGTTCTGTAATCCCCCTCTTCCTCGTCTTTCTTCATGTGCCCCCCCCCCCCCACCCCTCACCCCCACCCTGCCCCCCCTCTTCTGTCCTTTACCATTCTTACGATCCTTCCTACCTGCTGTTATCTCCTTCCCTTCTCTCACACCCTTTCCCTCTCTCTTTTTTCCGTCCCTCACTCTCTCTCTCTCTCTCTCTCTTTCCCTCTCTCCTCCCCTCCCCTCTTCTCCTGTGTCTGTGTATGAGTGTGTGCGTTCTGTGAGCAGCATCTCAAGATGATGGCGAGGTACGGGCAGCTCTCGGGACTAGCAGCCAGTGGCGTGGGCTCCGTCCCCGAGACGCACTCGCCGCTATTTCCCAGGGATCTCCTGTCATCGCCAGCCCAGATGGGCTACAGGTCGCCCCTGGTAAGAGGATAGACAGAACCAATGTGTCTCCATCTCTTTAACCCGAACACAGGCAAACGTAATATTGAGAAAAGTAAAAAAGGAGAAGAAGAGAGTGGTAGTTAGTACAAGTGTGAATCTCTTTCTGCTTTTGTGTATGTGTGTGTGTGTGTGTGTGTTGTGTGTATGAGTTAAAGAGGAGAAAGAGAGCAATCAATTGTGGGATTCTGCCTGTATCCCCAATGGATGGAATTAGTAAATATTTACATTGTTATGTTTGTTCAATTACGGACGCCTACTCCGTCTTTAGCCTCTGCCAGTCAGCCTGTTATCAAGGGAATTTGAGCTGTTTATGTGTGTGTGAGCGTGTGTGTGTGTGTGTGTGTGTGTTTGTGAGGGTAATATATTTTATGTTTGTTGTATTTTGTGAATTCTGTCTGCATCTGCGGGATTTGCATTTTGTTTGTATGTTTGCACTTGCCTTTTGATAATCAATTAACTTTCATAGTAAATCAGTAAACAGACATTAGCAGCACACGCACACAATTCTAAATGTGTTGAAACTTTATACAAAAAGGAAAGATTATTTTTTTCTCAACACCCACAGGGGATGTGGAGCTGTGTAAGATGATAGATTTCAAATGACATTTGATTGTAACTATCAATCCGATTCGATACCAATCAAGATCTGACAAGTCACATTAGCAAAAAGGAAGCAGGGACTGCACACTGTGGATAGATGGGACATTTTTGCACTGCAATCAACACTACTTTGCCATTTACATAGAAAAGATTACTTCAAGGGGAAGGGAATGAGAGAGAAAAAGGGGCATGAGAAAACCCTGAGCGTTTAGGCAAAAAGCGTTGTAAGAAAATCCCTGACTCGCCGCATTAAAGCGACATGAAGCTGTGGGTGTCTAATCCGCTGTGGGCTCTTCATTGGTTCGGCTCCCCTTTAAACTGGCTCAGATCCACACCCCAGAGCCTCCCGGAAGCCTTCATAACCCACTGTCATGCTGCTGACTGTACCCAGGGGTTTCCGTCAACTGTATGCAAATGCACGGCGAGGATAAGCGTTGAAATACGTCCGTGAGGAGTTGGGCTTCAAAAATGTTTTTCGTTTTTTTTCTCCTTTGAATTCTTACACGAGTTCAAAGACGTCTGCCAGTGTTTTGTTGTCATTATACAGCACACAAAATTACTGTTTTTTCCCACTGCCCCTTTTTTGACTCACAACAGTGTTATCTGCTGTTTGCATAAAGCTGCTGGACCATAAATTATTTGTTGAAACCAGTGGAACTAATTAGCTGAATTTATTATATAAATATGATTGACACTAACATATTTTGATGCATCTTATCGGCGTCTTATTAGATGGAATTTCGAGGTGATTGCTTAACCAGTCGATTGCGGGGCGGAACACATGATGATCAGATGACTAGTTGCACATTTTGTTAAATTCAACAGCACAGGGTGGTGAGGAAGATTAAGTACAGACTAGATGAATTCAAATGAATTCCCTACGAGGTCCTCGTCGTCGTACATAGTTCAATTTCTGGTAAAATGGTTTGGTAATGGTTTGTTTTTGTAATTTCGCACATTTGTCATCAATGTGTTGCTGGTGATGAGGCGTGTTCTTCTGTGTGTGTGTGTGTGTGTGTGTGTGTGGGTAAATGAGTGCATGTGCTTGTGTATGCATTTGAGAGTGTTTCTTGTCTGCATGTGTGTATTATGCGCATGATTTCCCTGGTTAAAAAAGCCATCGTTATAGTGATTAATGGTGCCTTCATTAAGCACAGCAAGATCATTTGCATACATTAGATAAATGTGCTGGAAGATTATGGTGGCTTTGGTTTGTAAAGCCTCAAAAGCAGCATCACTTTTTTTGTGTGTGTGTGTGTGTGTGTGTGTGTGTGTGTGTGTGTGTGTGTGTGTGTGTGTGTGTGTGTGTGTGTGTGTGTGTGTGTGTGTGTGTGTGTGTGTGTCGGTAGCTACCATCAAAAGGAAATACAATTCTGTAGCAGTAGCAAAACACTGCAGAGTATATCCAATACAGGGGAAATTAATTGTTTCATAAAACATTCAGTGATTTTTATCTTTTAATCACTGAAACTTCTTGACTAATATTATCATTCAAAAATAAGCTACTACAGTGCAATTCTATTTAATGCACCACAGCATTAAAATAGTGCTTTGATAAATGAATAAAGAGATAAAACGGTTGTCCTCCAGCTGCAGTAAAGTTTGCTATTACTTTCCCCGGGCCACACTGTGTGTTTAGTTTGTTTAGAGTGTGTGTTTGTGTTTGTGCTACACGTCCTGTCACTTTTGTATCTGCTTGTGTGTGCACAAGTTCTCAGTTGTGTTTCAAGCTGCAGGATGTGTGCATTTAAAAGAACATTCAAGAAAAATTAAATTCTGAAGCCATCAGGCACGCAGAGAAGAGATTCAGCGTACAATTAATTACATTTTAACTGATATCTCTGAGTTCATAATGAGCATCTGCAGTGTTACAGCACAAAGATTATAATCACAGCCAAGTCACCTTTAGACGTCGCTGATAAAAATAAAATAAAAAACGTGAGGAAAAATTAAGCTGTAAACTGTTGTTATTCCCGTTATTCCGTATTTCAGTCACTGAGATCTAATTTTCAAAAGCCCAGATCTAAAAACCTGCAGTGCGCCGTGCTTCAGAGCTGAATGTTGTTAATTTGTAGAAAGCTCCACTGATTACCCACTGCAGGCAGCTGCCGTTCGCTATGTGACACTAGGCTTTGTTTGACAACTCCAATCTTTTCTGTTTCAACATTCAAAAAAAAAAAAAAAAGAGGGTTGCATTTCAGAACCTGCCTGAGAGGTTCATCAACACTACAACAACAAACAGAGCAAAGAAGGAAGAAGGTGAGAGATGGGTGTGCACAACACAGTGGCTGGCAAACACGCATAATAGTAGCTAGGAGATAGTTAGAGGTCATCTCTATTTCATAACAATGATTAGCTTCTTCCATCTGCCGCTCGCTACATTTCCGCTTTCCTTGATTGCAGTGTTCTCCATATTCAGGAAATTAGTTCATTTGTGCTCCACAACCCTGTTGTCAGCGAGGCACAAACAGGTGCAGCAGACTGAACGACGCCACAAAAAGGAAAAGAGATGCTCATTGAGAAGGAAACAAGAGATGGAGATATGTGCAAAATACGCTGACAATAAGAATCATGCCACAAGTACAATGGTAGTTGATTAATACAGGTCAGGACGGACAAAAAGAAATGCAGTTGATGTCTAACGTTAACCATTAAATCATCTGCTACAAAAAATAACTCTAAGTGTTGTGTTAATTCTTTTTCCTTTTAACTAAAATGACAGCTTCATGCAATACGGATGTTTTAGTGTAGTGTAGTGCTCTGTTCGGTTAAGTTTTTGCATAGCAGAAAAAAGACGAGTCACCCATACAGTATCATCCCTATAGCATATATTAAGCTGGAGCCGGTTATGACTGCACCATGTCAAAGAATTTACATGCAACATCATATGAACACAGACTGTGTAGCTTTGTGCGCGTGTGTACATCATGTCATGTTTGATATGAGCACATGTGGTGTGTCAGTTATGGGGGAGCACAGAGAGGCTGAGAGACACTAGGAGGGAGGCCTGAAGGGTTCAGATTTGTTGGAAGAGCTGCATGTTTGTGTGCGTGTGTGTCTGTGTGTGTGTGTGTGTGTGTGTGTGTGTGTGTGTGCTGGCCACCAGTGCTGCAGGGAGGGCCTAGTGATCAGCAGCTGAGCCTGTGTCCCGCTGGGAGCCATCACTGCAGAATGGAGCAGGTGTCTGCAGGCTCATGCACAGAGACACACACACACACACGCGCACACACACTGTAAAGCTAAGTGAGCTCTCTCTCTCTTTTTCCTTAGTGTCTGTCTCTGTGTCTCCGTCTCTGTGACTCCCCTTTTTTTTCCCTGTGCATACCCAACCCGTCAATTTAGTCTGTCCACAGGGTGCCTTTTAGTGTGTATTTCATCACACAATACCATGTTTTTTGATCATTACCTATTTTTCATACCCATCGACTCTGTAACTGAGATATAAAAAAGAAAAAAAGGCTGGAGATGTTGATGTGATCCATAAACAATGGGAACAACCCCAGAACGGCCAGCTGCATCAACACATGCGCCCACGCCCAACCAAAGGTCACCTTTCTGTGTTCAGGAAATATGACCTGGAAGTAATGACCTGTAATTTCACCTATATAATAGCACAAGACAAGGCTCAGATGCTCTGGGGCCTCCTGTGCACTCCTGACTGTGTCTTGACATTCATGGCAAAAGCAGGCAATACTGTAACACACTGATTATATCACTTCAACAAACAAACTCGGAGTAATTATTATAGAGGTGGGCGAAGAGCACGACCCATAATACAGCAGTAAACAAAAGTGTTTCCCCACCCACCACAACAAAAGCTGGAGATTTGAACCTGCTATTATTCCAACACTGACTGACTGACAGGTCTTCTAAAACACGGATTTAGCTAATTGTATGATGTTCAAGTTTATAAACACGGCAATAAAAAAGGCTAAAGATTTTAATTATAGTCTGAAAAAGCATGCTTCCTTTAAGTCTCCACCAATATGCAGCTTGTACAAAAAAAGCATGCAGGCACACATTATAAGCACAGTTTATGCAGACCTGGATTACATTAATTCATACTGGGCCTGTGTATTCTGCTGGGGATTTACCTCAAGTCAGTGGTAACATTTATGCTATTCAATAGGTTAAATAAACAAAATGATCTCACTTCCCACTGATCATTTTTTCTTCTTTAATACAAAAAAAAAAGAGAAAATCCAAGTGCTGCTCTTTTGCTCAGTACAAAAAAAGCATTTAATTTCATGGACAAATCTGTTGCCTCTCTTGGACAATGTTTTCACATCCAGTTGCAGTTATTTTACTCAGCTTAAAAGGATAAACAGAGCGAGAATAATAAAACAGACAGCACAGGAGTATTGTGTTTTCAAATCTGGTGACTTCCTCGTATTTTGCTATTTGCACACAAACATTAACATGGAAAATTGTGGAAAATATTAGAAATGCCTTATTTACTATTTACTACTATAGTGAAAATTGCAGGTTTTTGGACTGAATCTCATGTCATTTGAGGTCAGGGTAATGTTTGCTTTAAAGAGTGCTCTGGGGTATATGCACTGAATCGTGCAGATTTACTGAATTAATTATAAAACTGACAGTGATAGCAACATGTGCTGTTGATATGTCAGCCGTATGAACCTTCACAAAAGAGGTATTAGCCAGGGCGAGCCTTTCACTGACCTGTCTGCGTCTGTGATAATCTCACTCAGATGGCTTCAGCTTAGTCATCTCCTTCACAATGGACACAAATTCATAATGCAAACAAAATCTGCTGACGGAAAGAAATCTAAATCGCCTCTCTTTCTAGAAATTAAAGTGCGCATAGCTTTGACGGCCGGAATTTGAGATATTACATAGAACAGGCTGCTCATTTCGTAGGTGATGATTCCTGACCAGGCGATACCTGGCAGTCATTTTAAGAGCAGTCTTGTGAGGAAATGCGCTTTATTGTTGACAGCTCAGCGCCTGTTGATGCTGAGCTGACAAAACACGGCCGATACTTGAGTGATTGTCTGCATCTGGGATCCTGGCATGTTGATGAACAACACTGTTTTTTTTTTCTCCTCTCAGACCTGATAGTTTCAAAGTCAATGCGTTTTTATTGATTCACTAATTGCCGGGGATGAGGCAAAGTATCTGCTGTCACCATGAATAAATGATGTATGGCTGACTTGTGCATTAGTGCCGGGGAGTGACCATTGAAGTTACAGTAGCAGGCCACTGGTTTCTGCTGGGAGGTGTCTGGTAATTGGGGCCTGTGTGTGTACTAGTGTATGTGTTCAGAAAGTAGTTTTAAATGTGCGATAGATTTTTGTCTTCAATTGATTAGCTTAAGTAGGAGAGTGTTCATAAAAGGGAAGCTAAATCAGGATAAGATATTGGGAATTGATTAAAATACTGCTGGTATTTTTGTCAAAGGGGAGGTCAACGTTAAGTGGTTCCTCTACACAAGCCAGAGATGCAACAACAGCATCATCATTATCTGCTCACCCTTTACTTCCATGAATAATGAATGGATTCTAACAGCAGCTTTCAGTTTCACCATAGAGTCTTGAGCCAAAACATTAGCAAGTGGGCATTAATGTGAGATAATTTACAAGAATATGTTCATTTATTTTGACTACAACTTATTCCAGTAAGAAAAATATTTATGTCTGTGTTTTGTGCAGAGGAAAAAAATATATAGAGAGAGTGTTTGTCTTTTCTATGAAATGCATTTTTCCCTCTTCAATCAGTTAAATGTTTCAACCACAGAAAATAATTGAAACATGTCTCTAAGCATGTAGGCATTTACACTAAAACCCGGTGGAGTTTTTCTTGTTGTGTATTGCCCACTTGCTTTTCTTCAAGCATGAGAAAGGGCGGTTAAGCATGAAGTGACATTTGGAGAGCTGGATTTGTGCAGCGTGGGCATGTTTTGGTCCACAATGCCGTAGGCCAGCCCTGTGAAGGACTCTGGATCTGCCTCATTTCTAAAAGGTTATTTCTTATCAAAAGCCACAGTGCAGCCATTTATGCAGATCTGATAGTGTGAGATTTCTGATGAGGTTTTAAACATCATTATTACAGATAGTAGGTTGCGTTTGTTTTCTTTCTTTCTTTCTTTCTTTCTTTCTTTGAGTAGGAGATTCTGTGACAGAAGAAAAAAAGGGTTTGTTTGTGCAGAGAGATACATGACTACAGAAATAACTAAAATAAATAATAGAAATAAGAAGGTCTGACGGTGAGCAGCAGTCCAAAGGACCTTGTGTGGGATGCTCTGACTAGTGCTTTGTGTTACCGTAGTGTATGCAAGTGTGTATGTGTGTGAGTGTAAGTGGGGGGAGTTGTGATTAAAGCCTCTACCAGATGGACCACAGCAGTAACCCTGTGAGCATGGATGTACCCCGACCGGGATCAAACGTGGAATGTGCTGCCGTCTCCCCCAGCCCCAAAGCCCACCACCAAACCCCGGGATCAACTGACCCACTGCACTGAGGCCGCACAGCACCACGTCTTCATTTCACACTTTTGAGTTTAGACTCAAACAATGAAGAACAACAGTTTGATATCGAAGTCATCACGCTCACCTCTCTAAAACTCAATGATCTCAAGATACGATAAAGGGATGCCAAAACTTTTACAACATCTCGATGACAGTTAACAGCCAGGCTAAACTTCACGATCAGTGCGTGAGCTGCTGGTCTGCCGAAGTTGAATGTCACCCCGTGCTGCGGACCACTCTGTTGTCCAAATGGACACTAATCCACCAGAGTCCTGTTGAGAATACATTTTTAGTGCCAGTAAACATGCCAGACTCAACAGCTATGCATAGCTAAGCCTCTCTGGGCACCTCCACAAGCCTCAAAGACCAAATATTATCTTCTCCATTTATAAAATGTGAAATAACCCATAGCGTTCTGGTTTATACTTTAATTTTTTTGATTTTTGTAAATTTTACGTGTTTTCTAGAGTGTCTCCTCAAAATGCAAGTGGAGCAGCTGTCTAAGTATTATTTTGAATTAAGTCTACAAAAGAGGAGTTTGTTTCTGCAGAGTTTACACAGAGCCTGAACAAGCGCTCGCTGCCTCTTGCACAGATAGAGACAGAGCGTTCAGCTTGAGCTTTCAAACAGCCCCCTGTCACATCTCTGCAGTCTGCAAAGCTCCAGCCATACTAAACAGCTTTGAGTTAAAGTGGAAGAAAGTGGCTGTGACAAATGCAGCACAGCCTTGTTCCAGGATCAGCATGAAGAATTCATTTCTGATCTGAGGAGTTTCTACCAGGCAGAGTGACACAGGCAGGGGTTAAGCTGACGGTGTATCATGCCCACTGACACGGAGGGAAGAGAGGGTGTAGGAGGAAAGCTTCAACTAGATTAGTTAAATTCGACCAAAATGCTTGTCTTTAATATTGTGTATATTTAAGTAACATGCCATTCAAGGAATCCACTCTCTCGTCTCTGGGTACCCTGAATTCACACATTTGCCGAATGGCAAGCCCGTGTTGGATTTACTCGTGACAAGATTATCCAAGGCAAAATGTCAGCTTTTTATTTGCTCACAATCAACATCAGGAACAATGACCCCAAAGCATTAAGCTATAGCTCAGTAATTAATGTTGCATTTTCAGTCCTCATCTTAATATATTTTCACCCCTTTTAGTTAGCTTGTGAGCAGGGTGTCTCAAAAATCTAGCAGTGAATATCTATGTCTTTGAAATAATGAGCAAATTATCAGATTTTCTTGCCTAACTGTAGGATTTAGGGCTGCAGATAATTAGCATATTTAACCATAGCTAAAAAAAATTGCAGACAGATATTTTATTACAAATCCAAAGGGCATATTTTCAGTGTCAGGATGTGATTTTGCACCGGTAAATTGAGATCTTCTTTTTTGTGCACACAGGCTTTTTTTTCTAATCTTCACCCATTTAGTATTTCAGAGCCTGGCTGTGAACCTGACTGGGCTCCCATGATAATTTAACATCATTTACTCTCAGCAGTTTAAATAAGGTGCCGTTGCGGTGCTTCTGCTGCTCCTGCTTAAGGACATCAGTGTTCTCCTAGGATCAGCTTCTGTGGCTGAACCACTCCCAACTGCTTCCCTCCATTACTAAATTGTCAGAGCACCACGGCACAGAGCACCTTGCTTTTTGAAGAGAAAAGAAAAGAGGTGATTCGATTTGAACATACAACAGCAGTGCAGGTGCACTGTGCGCCTCTGACCATGAAAATCAGTATCCACACTGTGTGCGCCATTGATTCATGAAAATAAAGCCCCCGGTCTTAACTCTGAAAGCAAACAACAAAAGTCAACTGAGTCCGAGCCGCCCATTGTTGTCCGGATACAGCCGCATCGTGTTAATAGCTGTCTGCTGTCTAAGACTCAGTGATGCTGAGTTTGTCGCTGGGCAGGGAGACAGGCAAGTTGAAGGCTGTGATTCTCATTTGTTGATTGTTACCGGCAGAGGGTGGACACCTGCCAGGAAAGAGGCGATCATCAGTCTGAGTAGCACAGCAAGATGCTACTACTGCCAGAACTTCAATAGAGCAACTAAATCTATCCTTCAAGGGCAAATCAAAAAGAGCCTAAGTAAGCCGTGGCATACTGAGGAGTGTGTTCTGGTCTATTTAATGTATTAAGCTGCTTCACTGCATAGACTGCTGTGATATTTCTGCACCGAAATCACCTGGGCCTGGAAAGTAAATGCATTGTTCTGCATAGCTTTGTTGCAACTATTGTTTTCTTCGTCATTCACAGTGCTGTTTTGCCGTACCATAGCTCTAGATAATTCAGTTTCAGATGGTGTTTTCCCGTTGTGTTCCCTGTGTCCTTGGTTGCATTAATTTGCTCTGAACCTGCAAAGATCAGTTTTGCCACAAAAACACAAGTTTTCCTCCTCTTGTTAATAATCAAGGTATTTTCTTTCCAGCACTTTGAGGTTACACCTCTGCTGGCATCTTCACTTCCCCTCCTTTAAATAGAAGTCTTATTATGCAGAGTGAAACACAAGACGGGTGTTGAAACGCTGGTGTCTGACAGTTAACAAGACTCAAACTGAGAGCACCCACAATTATCACTGTCTGCACACTGCATATTCAAACCTGCTATACTGCATACGCTATTCTTTACCTGATCTTTCACACTTATGTTATCAGATTACTATGTGTCGGCTGCTACCAGAGTATGCTGTGTGTACTGTATGTGCTGCATTGTGTTTTTCAATGGGCTAAATTCGAACTTGATTTTTTTTTTTTTAGGGCGTGGCAGGGAAACAGCATCATGAGTTTGTGTAAAAGACCCAGAGCGAGGAAGAGGGAGTAAGAGGGACAACACAGCCTGCAGTTAATCCATTAAGGCCTGTGACGAGGTGGGGTTTAGGGTGGAGAGGCAGGGCAGAACGGAGGGCAGGAGGAGTTCATGTCAATTAGCCAGTTCTCTGCTTTGTGAATTAGCAAGGCTGGAAAACACAGGCTGAAACGCACTTCTGGGGTCCAGCCCTTTAAAACTCTAGCTACACAGCAGTCGCGGTGGAGCGCTGTGACGCACCCAATGAACCAATATGCTCGTGTTTTTTTGTCGGCGCAGTGTCGGTTATGAAAGATTGTGCAAGCACGTGTGTGTGTATGGATTCAGTTTTGCATGAGTGTCTGTGAGTATGTGTGTGTTTATGGATGCGAGCCAGAGGCAATCGGTGAGATGGGGTTTCACATTGCTGACAGTATGGCTGGCCTTCCTGGGTTAAAGCCACAAAAGCTTTTTAACTTTCAAAACTTTTGCAGAGGAAAGAAATATCATTTACCTTCTCAAAAACTATTTAGCATCAGTCACCATCGAAACGGCCAAATAATGCATCAAATCAGCGCTACGTACTTTTTTGTGCAAACTCTGACAAAATGAGTATACCATGAAGAAAAGGAAAAGCGTAGTCATTACCCTTAATTATTTCTTTGACAGTTTTACATTTATTCAGTGCCATGCTTCACTTTCATTCACACGCACACATAAACTCTACACTACAGTGAAGCCAAAGCCACAAGATACTAAGCCACAGTGCAATATCTCTAACATTCAGACTGTAAAGTGTCTCAGCATGGATGTCCTTGATTAAATATCACAACCACTCCCTCCATCTGTCCATACGCATTATTATAACACACAGTGTGTATCCTTAACTAGGACATGGCAGCAACATGGTTCCTTCTTTGGTATTTGTCCGTGTATTGTAACTACACACGCAGACACTCGCACTCCATAACACAATGTACTGCAAAGAGCAGATTGTGTTTATAGCTAATTTACTGAGTAGTGGCAGTCACTTTCATTGCTTTGGTCCTGTAGAGCAATTTAGTAAAATGACACGCAGAACAAGACAACTGTGAGAGACTATTTTCACTTTCAAATAGAGAAAAGGTTATTTGGATTATATTACAGAGGGAGAAAGCAACCTCAAAACACTGTCTTTTATGAAATAAGAAAATTATCTCCCTCCATTCCATTCTCACTTCCACATTTTAAAGCACCCCTTAAAGTTGACTAAATACAAAGACAAAAGACAAAAGAAACAAAACACTGTGTGTGATTTGTGATTCAGGCACAGTCACTGACAAAACGGCCAATTTGTTACAGTGAGAAAATAAAAAGCAACAATAAAAACATGACTGGGGGGTAGAATATTAGAGGTAAGGAAATGGGGGGTGATTTTTTTTTCCTGAGTCCAACTGCAAAGCCTTTATTAAACTCAAAAGGTCAGAGTAGGGGGATAAAAGATGAACAGAAGTGAGCTTGTTGATTGCAAGTGCCATCATATTCTATTCTGAAACAACGGCGAGCTTGTTCAGCCCATCTTCCCCTCTGTGTGTGTGTGTGTGTGTCTACTGCTCAGGCCTAATTGAAGGCGTAGCGACGATTCTCATTAGCATGTCAGGCATGTGGTTTTGCAAGGCTAGCCTGCTAGCTTTAGCTCACCAGGCAGGTGGAGAGGTCAGAGGTGAAATGCAGCGACTAGACTTAGCTGCTCCCTTTTTGTCTTTGTCTTTTTCCTGTTTTTTCCTCTTGAAGAACAGAATTTTCCCTGTGTGTTCATTTGGGAGCTAATTTATGTAGCTACTTGAGTAGCCTATGTGGTCGAAATTCAAAATTCATCTTTGTATGAATACAACGAATATATAAGTCTGGAGTACACACGTGATAAATACTGCATAGTCCTTCACGACCTTTAAGCACAAGGTGGGATTAACACATTATACATAAATACAGCTGGACCTTTACTAAATTACATTGAAGCATCACAGAAATCCACTATTAGGACCCTAGCAATTTAAACTGGGCCTGATTTGCAGTAGATGGTTTAGTGGACATTAGTCTGCTGTTGTGTTCAATTGTGTGAGGAGATGACAAGAAGTATTCCAAATATTTTACAAAGTGTGACTCAGCTCTTGGTTTATTATATTCTGATTGCTCATTTAGGCTATAAAATATCACATTATAGTGTTTTTTTTCTTTTATTGGTCTGCCACACAATTAATTGAATAATTGTTTCGCCATATTGACAGTTTATCTAACTCGAGGATACAATGTGCAAAATGCCACAATAACCAAGAATTTCAACCTTTCAAAAGATTTGTAAATATAAACATTCTTTCATAGATTGTACTGAAATGCCAGTGGACAAATAAATTAAGTGTGATCATGCTTCAGGATGCATCTCAAGCTGGACAGAGAGAAGAAACCTCTCTGAGCCTAATGGACGTCCACTAGTTACATTAGCTCTGCCAGGCCTCACACAGCTGAATACTAATTGAAACAAACCAGCAGGAGTGAAAGAGCCGGCTCCCTGGATGCCTCTTATTGCTGTGCTGAACACAAAGGAAGCAGTATTATCATGTGTTGGGGGAAAATTGGTGATGTTTTCATCTGTTGCCTGAAAGTAAATAAGATAATACCACCAGAGCTACAGTATATCTAAAACGAGACAATGCGCTTATATCAACAGCAAGGTAAATATGTATATCAACAGCAAGGTGAATATGTTGTTGGAGAATTTGTCAGGCAGGGCATGAGTGTGTGTGCGTGCGTGCACATGATAATGCTTGAGTGCTTATCAAGTATGGTGTGGACCACCATGCGGTTCAGTATGTGTGTTCACGGTGTATGAATGTGTGTAGATGTGTGAAGGTACAGCCAAGTACTGCTGCCTGCCAGGTAACTGTGTTAAAGGAAGCAAGAGCTCCCTCTTCTTGTCTTCCTGAGATAGAGGCCAGTTAGACAAAATCGACTTCAGGCAAGTTTGCTGCTGGGCTAGGACAATTTCCTTTTTGGGAAAACCTATGCATTTTTAAGAATGCATGAACTGTGCTGAAGATTATAATTTGTCAGAATAACTGGTCAAAGTCATATTTTGAAAGTTGTACTTGATTAAATAGCCTGTAGTTACTCCTATAACGTATTCAGCACTGCTATGAGTGGTGTACGACTCTGCAATGAGCAGCTGCTCTTTAAGCAGCACTACGTGCTTAATGACATAAGAAGAGACGCATAGGAACGCATGGGTTACCGAGCACGAGCCTCCTCCGTATACGAGTTAAATCATGATCTCGTGCATAATTATTAGCTGTAAATTGGGGAATAGTTGTGCGAATACACGAACATAAAGTCACCTTTATTGTTTCCTGATCTCTCCTGCTGCTCACGATGCTTCCCTGCTCCGTGGACCACACGAGCCTGCCTCTTTCACTCTCATCCGCGAGCGCACCGCCCCGTCCTCCAGCACCAGCCAATGGGAGAGCAAGCGCGAGGTGACTGGACATGCCATAAATGGCTTTGGGAAAAAGATACCGGGGGTGTTAGCGCTGAATGTTTTTCTTCTGAGTGGATTCCCGTTTCTCATCACTCGGCTGTTTTGTTTTAAGTTGTTTTTTCGTTTTTTCTCAACCAAGCGCGAGCGCGTGTCCTCTCGCACGGGACAGGGCTGCAGGTTGTCGACACTCACGGGTCCGCTCTGTTTAGGGTTTTTTTCTTTTTTCTTCATTTTTGGCTCCGCTAGACTCAGTCACTTCACGGTCCATTCATCCAGAGAAGCACGCCGCTTCTACTCTGTCCGCCTCGCCTTCCTCACTTCACCGGTTTTTCATACACTTTGTCCGCCGAGAGCACCGTCACCGTCCGTCACACCGACACGAGAATGGTCATGGTGAGTAGACATCACGGGGCATACAGTAAATTCTCTATCGCACTTGTTTGTTTCTTTATAGCACCTGCAGCGTGTCGCCATCCTAGCTTTATTTCAACGGAGCCATGTAGCGTACTGCAGCAGGCAGACAGGTAGCGCGAGACTGTTTCCCCTCTTTTTCTCTTTCTTTTCTTCCTTTTTTTTTTTGACCAACGGCTTACATATAGCCTACATTGCCAACCGCTTTCTGATTATCACCTTTCCTTTATGACTTAGCCTACTATAGCTCATTTAAAATGAATTGACTGTCTTATACCGCAATCACGGCTACACCTGTGTGACCAGGTGTGTGCTGATTGCTCATTAATTCTTTGTTTAATTTGATCGAAATGATGTAGGTTACTATCAAACAAACAGACGCTGTTGTTAAGTTCTACTTTTTTTTTTGGAAACGACACATAGTCAGGGTTGGTTGGATAAACAGCATTGATATAAGAAGAAATAATCTAGCCTACATTTTCTTTAAGACCTCAGTCATTACTCCTTAAAACAAAACTGTTGGATGCTCCCTGAACTGTGTGCGCGTGCCTGTGTATAAGGCGAAGGGACATGGAGCGAGGGAGAATGAGTTAGTCTGTATACACAGTCGTGTAAATGTACAGGGGATTTTAACGTGTACCCTGTAATGGCTAATTTATACACAGTGCTGCGCAGGCATCCTATTACCATAGTGCCTGAGGCTGCAATCACTCTCCAAGAGCTCTGCTCCGCGCTGCTCTGCCCGGCTCACTCAAGCACAGACCTCAGCAGCGATTGATTGCTTTGCTGGGACTCTGAAAGCCTTTTCTCTGCCAAACCAGGCTGAAGCTGGCGTGTGCCGACGAGGGCTCGGAGCCAGCCAGAGAGCGAAGGCGTTAACACCGAGGGAAGGGGAGGGTGAGGCCAAGGGCTGACAGGCAAGCCAGGAAGCCAATCACGGTGTCTGAAAGAGAGGCGGGGGAAGACGGGTGGGGGGGGTGTGGGCGGGCTCTGACCTTCCAGCTGAGCAGGCGACTGGGCGGGTGGCTGTGGGAAGGAGGGGAGGGAACAAGGAGGTGGGGGTGGGGAGGGGAGGGGGGGAGGCTTGCTGCAGCCTAGCACTCTCATCCAGGCTCACCATTCTCCTCTCAGCATCTGTGGAAGAAGGCGATGCTTGCTCCTTACGACTCTAGCACGCTGCTCCCCGCTCGCTGCTAAGACTCTGGCAGAAACAGGAAGAGAGGCAGAGTGAGAAGGAGAGGGAAATATAAAGAGACAGTGTCAGAGGAGACTGAGTCAGGAAGAGAGTAAGAGAGAGAGTAGGGAGATTTTCTTTTGCTGAGGCGTTGCTGTAGCTGTTGTGTGTGAGGAGAGAGCGCGTGAGACAACGGCCGGCGTCTCCCAAATGGAGTGGAATGGGTTTAAGATGGTAAGGAAGAAGCTTACAGGCAGCCTGCCACTACACTACACTGCACATTGTTCACAGTGATTTGGATTTTCAGCAGCCTGCAGCGGCTAGAGGGAGGTTATAGTTGTAGATGCACCTACTATCAATCAGTATGTGTTGTGTTCTCCTAGCACGGGCGATGGATGCAGTGATGCTGTTGAACTATTTGTTGTGCAGAATGTTAAGTTTTCTTCGTACAGCAGCTGTGTACAGCGGGGGGTTAGTCTGGCGGGGTTTGTGGGCAGGATGAGAAATGAAGGGAGACAGATGGAGGGACGGAGCCCGATATCATACTAATAGGAGAGGTGTGGAAGCAGGAGTAGTGGTAAAGAAAAATGGGGAGAGGAAGAGAGGGAGGGAAGGGTTAAATCGGGGAACAGCACCCATTTTATGTTCAAGCTAGGGCTGGAGGTGTCCCCCCCTTTTTTCCTGCCTTTGCACCACTCTGAAATATTTACCTGCGTATAGTACCGCAGTAGAGGTGGGATGCACGTTATTGATGCTGATCGCACTGTAAGATGATAGGGGGGGGGGGACTGGACTTTTGTGGATTTGATATTCATGTATGCAAAGTAGTGCTTGTTAATTATGTGAGTAGACATGTTATCCGTCATGCTGCTTGTGCACACAGTGGGAGCGTGTGTAGTCCATGTGTTGTGCCAGAGCCGGAGAACGATAGAGTAGGTGTTGCTGAGTTATGCGCATGCCTGGATTGCAATTTATTGTGATGCTGTAGTGCATTCGCTTAAGTTTGAAGCCCATTGGTCTTACGTGTGAGTGTGTGTGTGCTTGATTTTGTTTGCCTGCGTGAATGTACGTGTCGACCCAAGAGACATCACTTAAGCTATCTAATTATTTTGCTTTGCTCAGCTTCCTCAGACTCACTTCAAGTTTGCATCCATTTATCCATTCATCCATCACATGTAAGTGACACAGTGAAAACTAGCAGCCATATTTTTTCCCCTGTCGTTTATAGCGAAACAGAGTTTTATTTAATTGCCGTCTGCTGATACTGCGTCACTATTCCTTGACTACAGAGTCCATACCATTAGTTTGCATTGCCAGTGCGTCCATCTGTTTTCAAAATGGTTCTTTTACCATCCCCAAAGTGGACCGACTCACTTCCGTATTTGCATGAAGAACAGTGGGAGCATTATTCATTTGTCGGGAAGTAAATGTTTGATTGTTTGCGCGCTGGACTCGTTCCATTGGATGCAATCAAAATGCTAATTGAAATGAAGGCAACTCCCCTGTTTGCTGATACAGCTAGTGGCGCTAACTGGTACGCTGGTCACACTGGACAGTCCAGACGTGCAGCCCAGTGTAGCGTAGATTGAGGGGGGGGGCCTAGCAGCAGCAGCAGCATGTGACTGACAATGTGAGAAGAAGGGCATAAGAAAGAGTGTGTTTGGTTTGTAATGTATATACAGATAGGGCTAGTATTATTACATGCAGAAGCTGGAGGGAATAAAAAGAGGGAGTGAAACAGTTGAATGTTCATCAGTATTGGAAGCATAAGATATGAGTGCACCATGAAGCCTCCTGATGGGAGCCAGTGGGGGACCAGCACTAGACACAGGCCATTTTTTTTTCATGTGCACAGACACACACACATACACACAAACATGCAGTGGCTCTATTACCCTCAGGCAGAACACCATGAGCTCCAAGGTTACACATCAATGCTAATAGGGTGGGGTGTGTGAGGAATTTATTATCTACAGCGCACCAAACGAAATGTGTGCGTAGTAATTTCAATGTAACTGAAGATCAGAGAAACATAAGATAGGGAGAGGTGCTGCTGAGATGATTGCAGTTCTGAGGAACGCTGAAGCTGAGACATCTGAACAGACATCATGTAAGAAATGATCGATGAGCTGAAGTTGGAGCAAACAGGACGATGAAGAAAATACTGCCTTGTGTGGTAGCCTATGCTGTGGTTTATATCTCTATGTTACCGGCCCTGTGCGTTTGTGTCTGCGCGAGTGTGTATATCAGAGGCGCAACTGACGTGTGTCCAGATGCAGAGTGACATGGTTAACTAGAGCCTGATTAAACACCAAGCAAATGGATAGAGCGACAAATAGAGAGGAGAAGTGGTCCAGGCAGAGAAACAATTGCCTCTTAATCTTCTTTCCTATGTTCCTGTGCTGAAACATTAGCTCTAGGATTTACTGTAGATGGGTGTGCCGCATATAAACAGACCTTTAGTTGTTTTGCACAGTGCTTGCTGAAGTATTGGAATGATCTTAGCATGATAGAGGAATTTCAGCTCAATGTATAGAAATGATATATTTCTGACTGTTTACGGATAGTATACACTCAGGGGGCAGTTATTAAAAACATCTACCTATTCATTCTTATACAACACTCCTGATATGCTTGGAGAACTGTACTGCATTATACAGATTTTGTGTGTGTGTTTAGCCTACCTGCATTTATTATAAATGGATTAGACTAAATAATAGAAACACATGTTGGTATAACACTTAACAGTCCAATAGCACTGTGTGAACTACATCCTCCAAAGCAACAAGGTTGAACCAACACCTCCCAACAGTTTCAATGTAATTTGAACACTAACATTCATGAATGGTGAAATTATTGGTGTATTAGACAACTGCCAACTGAGTATAAATACGTATATGTTAGTGTGTGTGTATTATTATTATTTTATTATATTATATATAGGCCTAAGTAGATATTAAAAACGAGCAGAAATGTACAATTTATCTTTTCATTCTCGTATTTCTAGCAAAGCCCCATCTTATAGCTGCTGTGGAATAAATTGCTCAAACTACATAATTATTTCAACATTTGAGACCTCTTCTGAAAAACTAACAGCTCACAAACTGAGGCAGACCACCCAGACCAGTGCTCTGCTGAAATATCCATCACAGAGAGTTTTTACTTTCTTTGAGCTGTTCTCCCAGGCTCAGCACGCTTATTTGCTTTTCGGAGGAGTCTTCAAAAAATGGTGTAAGGCCATTGGATAGTTTGCGATTGTTTTACTGAGCAGCAGGAGAAACATACATTTAGGTGGAAATGAATTATTTATGCTGTAGGTGTGTCTCGCTGTTTGTCAGTATGCAGCGAACGTTCAGAATTGACTTTCATAAAATACACTTTGTAGAAGGACAAGATGTAAACAAAAGCAAAGTAGAGGGCCTTCAACAATCTCAACCTTTGTGTTAAGAGTGCAAAGTCACGGCTGCACTGCCATTAACGTTGTTGTTCCCCATAAGAGGAGATTACACTGACTGCACTTCATTACATACTAAGTAATCAGCTACAGAAAGCTGAGCGTCAGTGATATTTTGTGTGTGTGTGTTTATGTTCATAGCTTAGTAGTAGCTCAGTATGCATGTAGTTCTACAGTATGATACACACTTCATTCAGTGTGTGTGTGCACATGGATGAAGTGTGTATCGCGCTGGTTGTGTCCCCTCTGTAGCTTTTGAATGCTCCAGTCAGGCGTGTACAAAAAGATAAGAGCTGACACACATAGACACTAGTCAGTCAGTTTAGAGAGAGCAACTACACAGAGGTGTTGGTGATGAGATGTTAGTCTAAGAGCATTTAGTTGGATTACATCTGTTTGTAGGATCTCTTCCTCCACTTGTACCGAGGACCACAACTAGAAAACTCATACAAGCGTGTAGAGAGGCCTTTTCCTCACTTTCTTTCTTTTTCTTTTTTTTTTTCTCTTGTTTTGCTTGGAGGCGTTATTGAACTTGTAAAGTGAACCCAGAAAAAGTGAAAATTTCCTTCATGGGTGTGAGGTCCTCACTTGATAATAACTTAACATTAAAAATTGTTTCTCAAATCAATTTGTCCAGTAAAAAATGTGCTGCAGCTGCAAAAGTAAAACACACTTGAGAAAATATGCATCTGCAGAATTTCATGATAATGATAATACTAATAATAAGACTAATAATATAATAAATGTCTATTTATAAATGAGACAAGGTGGTCTACTGATGATCAAAAAGAAAGTTGTATTACAAAGTAAAAATGTGACATGACATTGCTAAGATACATAACTGAAGATGACAAAATCCATTCTTTTCACTAGAGGAAAGATGTTTTGCCATTTTTTGGCGTATTTTGTTTGTTGAGCACATTATGTCTATCAGTATTTTGGTGGTACAGTGCTTGTATAAATATCACAAAATATTTTATTGTCTTTAAATGTCTTTTCCACTTTCCTTTAAACAAAAGCTGGATGGAAGCAGTTAATGAGCCAAAAGCCTGTTTGAATAAGAAGCTGCTGTAACAATCTCTGTCCCAATTAGCACGCTTTGGTTTTTAAATATTCCTTTTGTGTGAAGCCTAAACACACATGAAGACTCACAAAACGGTCACGTTGAAAATTTAATAGGCTTCCACAGCGATTTCCTTCATTTATTTAAAATGTTTTTTTTTTCCTCCTCTCTTTTTAAAAAGCTAGAAATCTGAGAGGCATGGCAAGGCATTCTGCTGTGAGGGGAGCAGCATTCACAAATACTAGACCTAATTCCTTTGGCAGCAGCTCAAACTGCTACAGACAGACACATAATCAGCTGGGGAGTTTTAGCGCCTCAGCCCACTAGCAAACACAGGACCGAGCCCTTGTTGTGCATCGCTGCTTTTCAGAATAAATATCCCGATGGAAAATACAGTGGGAGGAAAGAGGTATTCATGTGTATATAGCTCTTTGTTCAGTCAAAGATACAGACGGAGAGAGGAACACTGGCTTTCTTAGCTACTTTACTGCTCATTCTTTCCCTCTCTCTGTCGTCTTCTCCTTCTCTCTCTCTCTTTCTCTCTCTTCTCTCCCTCCCTTTCCTTTTCCCTCTCTTTCTCTCATCCTCCACTGTACCCTGTGTGTTTTGGTATTCATACAGATGTTTGGATTGAGTGGCAGTTTCTCCTGAGACTGTGCACAAGCGGTGGACTCGTCTCATCTGCATTTTGCATCCCAGGAAAAAAAAAAAGGAGAACAGAAAGCAGCGGAAAGCATCGGCAGGCAGACAGGCTGTGTGTGTGTGTGTGTATGGGTGTGTGTGTGTGTGTGCACACGTTGCCTGTTGTTTGGCTTCGGCAGCTTAAGTGGCCCCAGTGCTGTTGCTGTGTGATGTTTAAAGGACGTTTCAAGGTCATGCTTTCGACAGGCCTCACCGCCTCTGACATATTAAACATTTATATATTGCTGTAACCAGATAAATTATAGATTGAACATGCAACTGAACATACTACAAAATGGCACCATTGTGCTTGGTAATAGACACTTTAGGGCCTATAATACAGCCTCCCTCACGTCATCCTCTAGCCTGCCTTACCTCGTCAATAGCAACACCAACCAAGGTAAAAAAGGCTGATCTTGCTCTGTGCCATAGACAGGCTTTGGGAGTAGCAGATTTCATGTAAGGGCGTTGCATAAAAAGGTATTTGTAATCTGTTATAGTACAGAAAAAAATGTAATCAGATCACCGTCAGTTTTATTTTTTTGTTTGTGACTTTTTCCAATGTTGTTCCAGGCGTTTGTAGTGTGGAGACTCTGATGTGAAAGAACGTATCACTGCTGTTTTCAATGATTAGTGAGTGCTGCCATGAGCCGCGGCAGTCAGTCTCGCAGTAGTGTCACGGTTTAGTCGACTAATCGCCCTAAATGACGACTATTGGTCGACCAAGAAAATCTTTGGTCGGGGTCAGCCCTATTTTTTTTTACTTTCTGTGTGTTCTTGTGGAACGGATGTTTTGTATCTGGGTTCTGGATTTCATTTTTAAAGTAACCCTCCCAACCTTGGCCGTATACCAATGCACTAGAAAATCTCACAGCAGCAGAAGAGGGGATATGGATGGTCCATGTGCAAATCAGTTGTGGTCAATGACTTCTGAAGAGTGGAGCCGCTGCACATAAATGTCATAATGCCAAAGCTGACAGATTTAATCAGCATGCTCATGAATTATCAGAGATTGCATACCTGACTATTTCCTGTTACAATTTGGTTTGACTTTTTTGTAGCAAGCATAAGACCAGCGACAGCCAACAACCTAAGACTCAGGAACAGATAAATGGCCATAGTTTGAGATAGTAATTTCGATAATGGTTTGTTACAACAGGTATGTATGGCTTCACACTATCAGTGCATATTCCCTTCCAATGGACAGGGAAGCTTTTCTCCCCGCACATTGTATAACTAGGTGGTAATAGAAGGAACGTGATATCCAGTGCTTATCAAGACTGATTAACGTTGAACAGCACCTGTCAAGTCAGGAAAAAGGGGGAAGAAATGGAAACAAGTAGAAAGATGGATGTGTGCTATCTCGTAGACGCACAGCTCTTCTGCACATGCTCTCACACCAACACGCCGTTACAGAATTTTCAATGGCAATCAGCCACCGTCTATATGTTGCCTCCCTGGCACATGCTACAGTATATGAGCAGAGATAGTCTCCTGTGGGCATTTTCAATTACTCTGCACGGTATGGCAGTAGGGGGGATGGATGTGGAAAGGGGGGGGGGTTAATCTGCTCGTTTGAATGCACGCCACACTTAATGGTTTAGCTGGTGTGCCACGGGGCTCGTCTGTTGCTGCGATGGTATACATTTAGGGGGTTTGTGTCTCGCTCTCCTCTCCTCCTGCTGCAGTAGGAGCCATTTCTGATGGCTCCTACTGCAGCACTCGCACATCAAGTTACACCCAGATTAGATTTTTACAGAAGATTGGCTAACTATACATTTTAAAGTCAAACTCCAAATTGATTGGGTAAAAGCACCTTTATAGCATTTTGGAGGTATGTGAAGAAATGTAACCACTGGGATGACAGGTGATTAAAAACATGGATCACAAGCACAAAGGGATCTGGATTACATGACGATTAATGTAGCAAATTATTCAACTGACACCTGGCTTAGAGGTATACCTTGGACCAGAGAGGATACCTGTTGTACGACAGAAAGAAATTAAATAATCTATGTTTCATCATGTCACCGAGGCTCAGCAAAGCGGAGAGGTTGTCAAGAGATTTCCTAGAGGATAGATAGAAAGTTTCAGCTTGTGTCTCTATCAGCGATGTAGCAGCCTCTTCTACATCTACATGTAGTTTCGAGTTATTCATTGCCTCCATCAAACTGTTTACTCATTAAGACAGATGACGGACGGCTGTCCTTTTCCCTTGCAGCTATTTGATTATATGAGCTCCGGTTCAGAGCTGAATCAATAACCAGATTAGCTAGAGCACACACATAGACACACACACATATGCACACACCAACATACACTCAGACACACCCTCACGAAGTACCCAAGGCTGTGGAATGAATTCATGAGTACAACGGTCGGTTGGTGTCTATATGATTTAGCTCTGTGGCTTTGCTGCAAGGCTGACACAGAGAAATACACACACACACACATGCACGCACAGGGCACACACACGCAGGCAGGCTGTGTCTGAGATGCAGCTGATGGGGGAAACAGTGATTAGATTAGGAAGAGCTCTGCCTCTGCTCAGCAGCCGGGCCAGTGTTCCTCTCTGTCCCTTGTTCTCTGTGTTAGTGCTGTACTGTAGGTTTTGTTCTTATCGTACACCTCCAGGCTGTTTATGGCTTTTTAAATACCTGCTCAACAAAGCCAATATTACCACTTCCAGCTTCAAACCAGTTTTAATCAGAACTCCTACTGTGCATTACACTGAAAATTGAGTTCAATCAGTAGAGTTTACAAGTTTCTTATCCTGCTGCTTTCCTCTTTTGGGAGGTTTTCCTTAGCCAGTTAATTCGTTCTTCAAGGACCTTTTTTATACACAGCAATTATGACTGTGGGCTTGAGCAAATGAGAAATACAGGATTGTTTATAGTGGGTTTCAATGGCACAGCACTGGCAAATACACTGCAGGTGCGGCCAGTAACTGTGTAGAGTTGAATAGTTCAGTTGAGTGAATCTGTGTGAATTTGTGCATGTTTGCATATGTTTGCTTATGTATGTGCTAGTGTATTTTAGTGTATGTTACTAAAGATAGGAGGCAGCATCACTAAAATGGCTGGTTGCCTGCACAGGTGCATGGTTGCATTCACCTGCCAGCTACTTGTGGAGGAGGTGTCCTCGCTCATGACACATGGTGCTGACTCAGATGGATCAGCCTGCCTGCTCTCCTTGCCTCACTGTCTGTTTCCACGTCCTCTATCCTCTGTCCCAGCCCAGCTAAAAGCTACTTCAGTTCGACACGGAAATGAGCCCTGCAAAGAAACACAAGCTATTCCCTGAACTGTAGTGCAGGTTGTTTTTTTTTTTGTCATCGGAGTGCTCTAGACTTTGTTGCAGTGTCGCTTACATTTATTCAGAGAACAGTCACAGTGGTAAATGTATCCAGGTTAGATCTTAACAAAGTTGTGGCAAACATGGTATTCATGTTACGATAAAAGGAAGACAGAGAGAAAAAAGGCCCCTGTTGGGAAGGATGAACCTTTTCTGTCATGTTACAGTAAATGACAGGCATTATGTAGGCCTACTGTAGACTGACAGTGTTCTTGCTGTCTCTGCTTTGTTTTTACCCCGTAACTCTTATTCTCAACATGACTTTCATGCTTAACTACCACAAAACATGGCTAATACTTCCTGAATAGGCCCTACATGTTAGATAGATATCAACGCCGCTAAAACCTTTAAGCACACTAATGACATTTAATTAAGGATGGGATCCCATGTAGGGGATGAGACGATGATTTAGCCTCTTTAATCCGCCAAAATGTCCTCACTGAGGGCCTCGACAGTGATCGCTCCCATCCATCATGCCCAGGGATTACAGCAGGACAGACAGCGATGCACAGCAGAGACATCTTGCTGATTTGACTGAGCTGGAAGCCGAGGTGCTGGCTGCAGCAGCTAGAGCTCGGACAAAGGCTGGCAAGCTGTTGATGGGAATTTGATGCTGTTCAAGAGAAGACTGCTGTTGGGATGATGGCACTGCATTGATTTGCAGCTGAGGACTGGATAGAAAAATACGGGTTAGGGGCATTAAGCAAGGGACTGTTCCTGGCACAGGAGCGAAACTAGGGGAACTGTGATGAGGACCTGAGAGGCCAGGCCAGGGCTGGGGCTGAGGGACAGGGACTTAGGGCTGACAGGCAAGGCCAGGCCTTCATTTCCAAGGCCCAGTCCCTGTGCCCCAGGCCTCAGCCAAACAGCTAGGCAGGTGTCCAGCTGATGTCACACCCCCACAAGGAGGAACTGCAGAGCACCAGTCACTAGAGCTGCACAAATTGAAGTGTCATCTCCAGAGTCAAGATGCTCACCAATTTTCTGCATGCGTTGGTGCAGAGTTGGGATTCAGCCAGTGGACAAATGGCTCCAGTTCCGCCTACAGTTTGGCTGAGCAAAGGAGACTGTGGTGTGTGAGTCTGTCTGTGTGTACTTTGTCTGTGTGTGAGAGAGAAAGTGACTATGTATGTGTAGAGCACTGCAGGTCCTCACTGTCATTGTCCTTGAATGATGCAGCAATGCAATTAAACCAAATTTTAATAGAGTAGAACAAGTTTCATCAATTCAATTAGAAACATTTCAGTGCAAAATGTGGTAAAACCTTGCTCAGCCCTCTGAAACAACAAACAATACATCAGTGATTTAATATTTGATAATAACAACAGACTCACCCTACAATTGTTGTAAGTATAAATCCTGATATTATTATATAGATCTTGTCTGACATACCCTTCGGCAGTTGGCCGTATCCTGTCATCTCCTGACCTCTGACACCACACAAGTGTATGCCGATTAGCCATGGCCTGCGAGGAAGTGTGTGGGAAAGCAACATCGATCTTACTGAAACAGACTGAAACATCACAACAGCAAAAGAAGAGATGAGGGGAAAAAAAGTCAAGCCAAAGTTAAATGAAAAATTGCTTACATATACGTCTTGCACGGTCTGCAACATTTATTATTCCGAGTCACGCAGAGAGAAAAGAGGTGGAGGAGGATAGAAGAAGAGAAGAATCCATTTGGTAAAGTAGATGCAGATCGATGAGACTGGAGGCAGGCAGACCAGAGTGCAACAGAGGAGGGGTGTGTGCGTGCGCGTGTGTGTGTTGGTGAGTATCTGTGATGTGTCTGTGAATGCGTGTGCTTGCGTGCATGAGGCGTCCCAGATTACTTTCCTTGATTGATCCGGCCCAGCATCCGTCTGACCTGCAGGACATTTCAGAGCTCGGAAGATGCTGGTGGAGGTGGAGAGATGGTGAGAGAGAGTCGGCCAGGAATAAAGAGAGAGGAAAGAGAAAAATAAAAATCAATAGCGCAGAGAGCATTACAGAGAACTTGACTGGCCGAGAAGCTGAGATAGTAAAGTCATATTAATCTCTGTGTGTCTCAGTCAGTTTGATAGGAACTACAATTCACTATCACAATAGGGGACTGGGCAGGAGTTTTAGTCTGAGTTTAATAGTTTCTGGTGTTGCTACTTTGTGGTAACAAGAAGGGGACATATGGCATTAATTGTCGGTATATTTAAAGTGTCTTTAGATAAAAGTATAATTGGATGTAAATATGTTTTTGGTCAAATTATTTAGTGCGATTTTGGGAAATTATTTGAATCAAGCCAAATAACTTTAAGAAAAGTAAAATAAAGTTCAAAATACATAAAGAAACCACAAATAAAATCAGAAGCAAGATGGTGAGGTGAAGGCTCCATTTTGTAGCTGCCAGGCAGCATGTCTATCAGTGGAGAGATCCTGCAGCATACTGTCTACTTCACTGTCTCTTCAGCCTCCATCTATCCTGGCCGAGTCAGGGTAAATTGATTGTCTAAGCTCTGTAAGAGAAGGGGCGGAGGGTATCCTGCACGAGGACAGCAATATAAAGCGGTGGTTTGATGGTGTAAAAGTTGCAGAGGAGTGGCTAAGGTGAAAAGGACAGGAAAGGAAGACAGAACCTCGTTGGTCATCTGAATTTCAGCTCGCACCATGAGCGACATGTGCTGTGAAGACAGGGGTATGTGCACGGTATGGACGAACGCCTCCTAATATGCAATCATGTACAGTAAATCTAAAAGAAAGCCGTCTGTGCCTTTAGTATTTTCAGCTGGTGGAGGAAAACAAATGTACACTCCCTTTCCTTGCTGTAGGCGCATAAGGCTAGTCCTACAGTATTTGACTGCAGTACCCAGACACTACTGGCCCGGAGCTCAAGGAGACAGGAAGCACTTTTGTGGCATCAAATATTAATGGCGTTATAGAGTGTATTGATTATATAATAAGTTTTCCCAGCATCTGAGCACCAACTGAAATGTATTCCCTGAATAATTGAAAATGTATCCATGAGCAGTTTTTCATCTCAATGGTTGGTGAATGTAATTGCATTGCGCCCTTATTCCAGTGTTATTTGAGATTTGATCAGGAAACGCACATGTGTGTGTTCATGTGATAAACGCAAGGACAGCGAGAATATGAAGAAAGATGAAAATGTGTGTGCGTGCCTGTGTGTGTGTGTGTGTGTTGCGCCTGAGACTGTTTGTTTTATCGAATGGTTGAGCATTGAATATTGAGCACTGAGTAGTGTTTTGAAAATGGAATGCAGAAGCTTAAACGCACTTCTAAGAAATGTAATATTCCTTTTTGCCGACATTTGCACTATACGTTAGCTGCTGAAATGAAGAATCATATACATCTGCTTGCTGCTTCTTGCATTTCTGTCACCACATTTGCTACAATAACACTGCCCTGTCTGCTTGCTGCGGCACACCATCCACTTCCGCACTGACATAGTATGTAAAATGATGGCTTTTTTCAGGATGGGTGAAAAATGCTTTTGATGTTTCACCTCTGCCTAACATTTCCTTTTTTCAGGGTAGCTTTTCAACTTTATATTTAATGGATGGGAAAAGTCTTTTTAACATGCAGGCTATACAGTATGTTGTCCTCTACCCTCTTGATGAGATGAATGTTAGTTCACTAATACTGTATGTGGAGGCTTTAAACTGTAACTAGCATGGGCACCTGAGCCCCGGGGGTGTATCTATCCCTGGCACTGTCCACTCTTGGCTTTTTCTAATGGTTATAAATACACCTCACTGCTTTGGCACATTTACATGAGGTTGACCTACAGTAACACTGCTAAACCTTGAAAATATGAATGTACTGTATGTTTTAAATTTAAACCAAAAAAAATATGTAAATGCTTCTGACCAATTTGTCCCTGTTAGATTAACACAAAAGAGTGTTCTCATTTTTTTTTATAGCATTATTCAACAGTAACCCTTTTTGTCTACACCAGACTAAAACAAAGGTGGCTCTCAACTTCATATTTCTATATGATCGCCCAAAATATCCAGTACGAACTATCAGAGGGTACAAACAAGATTCCTCGTCCTCTCTTCTACCCTGACCTCTCTGCCCCTCTGTTTCTTCTTTTTCCCTTTCAAGCTGACAGTTCACTCTCATTTAGACCTCCATTATGCATTCCTGCCTAAGTTTACAAGACACATTGACAACAGAACATGTACAGACTCTCTTTCCTCCCCCACCTCTGTCTCTCTCTTTCTTTGAAGTATTGGAAGTGTCTTCCCCATTACTCAGCCCTTGCCTTTTCTTCCTCCTCCCATCTGATCCCTCACTCCCTCTCTTCATCTCTCTGAAGGAGTAAATGAAGGCAGAGGTCATCCCTCCTCTCTTCCTCCTCTCCTGCTAAATTGGCTGCTTGTAGTATCTGTGGATAGCTGTAGGCATATAAGCCCCCTGCTCTGGAGAGCCAGTGAACAGACTTCCTGCTCATTTGTGGCATTTCTGTCTCTTCAACCACAGGCTTGTTTACCCACAGAGAGCAAGAGGGAAACCCTCATTATATACTCTGCCAAGGTCATTGCAGTCACCACACCAATCTGCTGCCTTCAACACACACATGCGGTTTCATTCAATCTGCTATGAAGGTACGCAGATATTAGAGTGGTAAAAAAAAAGACAGAAGGAATAATATCTTTTTACCCCCATTTCTGTCTTCAGGCCATTTCAAGGAGAAATGTTCTGACAATTTAAGCCACACAGTTTTTCAAAATCTGTATCATCCCAATTTATTCCTCTTCTCATTGACAAACCAATCATCCCAACTGGTAATAATTTCCAAATACAAAGAATTCCTGAGCCACCTGTCTTTGTTTTAGTTTGACTGGTGGAACGACAGTAAGGGTGTAACTGTATTTTTCTAGCCAGTCGTCATTTTCCCCAACCCCCCCCCCATCCACTCCCTAAATCCCACTCCAACCCTAACCTTGCAAAGTGAGTGTATGATGTTGACGGTGGGCTGTGCGTCCCTCCCTCCCTGTGCTCCGCTCCATAGGGGTCGACAGAGACACAGTGGCGTCAGGCAGAGCTCCCACAGCTCCAGGGCTGGGCAGAGAAGGGATTGCTGACACAGCCAAAGATGGTAAGGAGACTACTGCTGCCAAATGGATGGCCCAGCCATTTTACACATCCATGAAGTAATATGATCTGATATTGTACTGTGTTTACATAAATATAAGCGCTGGTGGTGATGCTGCTGCCTGAGACAGTTGGAAATGCAGCAGAGAATAATGAGGGGGGCTGGGGTTGCAAGGGTAAAAGGAAGTTGTGCAGAGATGAGTGAAAAGCAATATTCAGCTGCTGACATGTTCAACTGTGATGTATGCCTTTGAGGAAGTCAATGAATCATATTTCACTCTGTTTAGTATTTTCTCAAGTTATATGCATGTATTGATTTTTTGTTAGTATTTAAAATACATCCCTTATAAATCAACCATACTGTTTAGCCTTCATTAGGCAGCTGTGGGCATTTCTAATGGACCTCCACCTCCCTGCAGACACACAAGACTTTACTGAAGTTGCTTACTGCTTTCCTGCTTCTGGTTTTTCTTTCTCAACCTTACAGAGCACTCAGGCACCCTTTAGCATTTGCATAGACTTCATAGCAACTATAGTTGATTCATCATTCTTAAGATGCCACTTTTAAGAATGACCTCTGAGTGTCTTTCAACTAGTAACAGCAGCCATTTATTCTGAATTCAACCGAACACCGTCCCCTCATTTGTATCATAGCTCCAGCACAACTGCACATGGTCCACATGTATTACACTTAGCAAGAAGCCCCGTGTTGGTTGTGCATCCTACACAAGTAGCATTTCAACCTGTTAGTAGCAGAAGAAGCTGCAGAGCCAGCGCGGGACTGTGTGTTGTACGCAGTCAGCAGGACATGCGGCGAGTTCTGTCCACAGCACTAGGCTCCACAGTGGGAGAGCAGGGACAGCTAGAGTGCTCACCACCAACATGAAGTGGACTGCTGAGCAGCTCGAGTGCTGGTGGGCACGGACAAGGAGAGGAATATAATTGGCCACCGGGACTCGGCAGGTCCCTGTTAATTAGAGGCAGCCATTTTGGTGTAAAAACTCCTCAGAAAACGTCCCATGGAGTTGAAAGTCTCCCTGACAGAATGGAGCCCAGCAGGGAATGTAAACAGATTTAATAAGGCCCTCTCCAATCAACTCTGTTATGGCTAGATACTATTCTCTCATTTCACTCAGCTCTTTCTCTCTCTGCCCCTCTGTCTTTCTCGGTTTGTCTCTGTATCTATGTTGTGGTAGAGTGGTGAGTGATTAGGGAAGGATACTGTCAAAAGAACAATTTGCATGCAGCTCTCATCTTGAGAGCTTTTAGACATCTCCCTGTCTGTTTGTTTTCTGCTGTAGGATTGGGCCATTGTTCTCTTCTCTGTGTGTGTGTGTGTGTGTGTGTCTGTGCGTGCATGCATGCGTGCGTGCGCTCTTCCACCAGCTACAGATTTCACAGAGTGTGACTGCATGGAAGTGTGTGTGTGTGTGTGTGTGCGGGTGTGTGTGTGTAAAATGAGAGGATGGAAGCTGTTTGAAGACTGACATTTTGTTGGTGCTGCTCCTAAACACACAGATGGAGGAAAAGGGAAACAGAGAATAGTAAGAAAAGCAGCCTCATTTTAAAGGTGTTCTGGTGGCAGATTAAACATGGATGCTTCAACCCTCTGTGCGGCCCCTGTTTACCACCACCACATATTGTTGGAAGTTATTAAGAGCGAGGTGCACTTAGTTAACAATTTAATAATAGGGTCAGCCTCTAAACAATCTCACATCTAATAAACTGTGCAGAAATAAAACTATGTAAATATCAGGAATCTTCAAACATTTAATAGTTGATATTCTGAATAAATAACACATTCAATATTAACATATCAATCTTAGTATTAACATATTTGTGCTGGTTGTTTGCCTGTATTTGTTTGAATTCAGTTTCATTTCTCACAACAGATAAAAGTGGAGTGATTAAAGCCGAGAAGTACACATTGTAAACGTCTAAAATGGTTTTTGAAAACTATTTCTGGACAAACTGGGAAATTTTTAAATTGTGCTTTGAGTTATATTATTAGAAACACAGGTCCACTCTTTTGATAATCCAGAAATAGAGTGAAACACGACTCTTGTGCCACTTTCTGCTTTTGCTAAAACCAGCCCCGCTTCCAAGTGCAGCCTGTCTGCGTGTACTTTAGAATAGTTAAAAATAGACTGAGCGCGCTGAATGGTTGAACAGAGAGGGGAAAGGGAGAGATCTGAGTGATGACTTTAAAAATTTGATTGAATCAGATGAAAGTACATTTGCATCTTAATTTGGATTTCAGCATGTTAGGTCATGTGAGTGAACAGGGATCTAATACTTGTGCAACATAATAAACCATGTGAGCAGACATCGTGTCGGCCGTCAGTTTACGGTGTCTTGGTCAGTCAACCAGGATGCTCTCTATGCCTTCATAGCAGTGCCTCCATCTTTGTTTTTGTGTTTTCTCTTCCCCACCATTTAGTGATTAGATTAGTTGTGTTTACTCTTTCCATTTTAGCCCGACACACACATACAAACAGGCAACAAAAGCCATTCATTTGATAAAATACATGTTTTTTATGCAAATGCATGAATAATTTCACCTCGCATGGTGCTTTTGTTGGAGAATAATGTTCGCTCTGAATAAGCATTTGTATTAAATATGTAACAGAGTGCTGCGGTAGAAAAGCAAAGTGCAACCTACGTCCTTCCTCCCCTGACTTCTGACTCTCACTCCTTCGCACCTTTTTCTTTTACTGTGTTTTTTCCCCACTTACACCATCCTCACAGTTCCCTTTTTAACACTTTGATCCTGTGATGCTCTGCAAAGCCAGATATGAAAACCCAAACTTGCCTCTGTCACAGCAGCAGCAGCATCAGCCGTCAGATACTGTAGCTTAGTGGAGGGGCTGCCCCCTGTTGCTGTCCCCTCCCCCAAACCTCAGCAGTTATCACACAACTGCTCACTCTCCTCTCACTGTCTTCAGGAATATTTAACTGTTTATCCTGTGTGTGTCCACTGTTAATTGTACCACTCAATGTTTAGAGATGTGGCATGTAGTGTGTAGAGTGTGTTTTCTATATGTCTAGTCTGTTTTCCACAATAGGTTTAGAAATGTGTTGATTAAATGTTGATGATGTATGACATGATGTAAGAGGTAATTTCATTTCCTACTAATTTCTTAATTTTGTGACTGCATGCCAGCTTACAAATATAAATAGCATTCCTTCACTGAAAACTGGCATTCCTACAAACTACCTCCCAGCGATTTTAGCAACTGTGTATGCATCTGCAGTCACTCAGAAAAATGAACATAACAAAAGTTAAACTGAGTTATTCCTGTAATACCTGAAGTCAAGCTACTGTATCACACAGAGATACAAAATCCTGTAAATCTGTGATGGTTGACAAATTTCTGTTTCTCTCATTATACACAGCTCAATAAAATGTGAAAAAAGTTACACCGTTCCAAACAGAGAAACATTTAGCGGAAAGGAACAAATTGCCTCTTCATTATTTGTAGAAAAGTAATTTTGTATGTATGTAAAACTTGTATGTTGTGCTTGAATTTCACTGTTGCAAATGGTTGAATACTGTGCAGAGGCCTTTGCTAATGAATGCTCTTCTCTTGTTCCTCCCTGCCTTTTCTTTCCATGGTTCCTCTCCTTGCCTCATCTCCCTCTTCGTCCTGCTCCAGATCATCAGTAACATGGAGGCTCCAGTGACAAATGGCCCAAGCGGAGGAGGCACCACAGCCAACGGGCCGACCACCAACAGCCGCGGCTGCCCCTCCCCCATGCAGACCGGCCCGACAAACGACGACAGCAAGACCAACCTCATTGTCAACTACTTGCCCCAGAACATGACCCAGGAGGAGTTCCGCAGCCTGTTTGGTAGCATCGGCGAGATCGAGTCCTGCAAGCTGGTTCGCGACAAGATCACAGGTAAAGAATGCAAAATGTTTATACAGTACATGGTAGTGGTGGGATATTGCTGCTTGTGTTTCCCAAGATATCAACTTTTCATGAACTAAGGAAATAATCTGCTCAGCCACCATACAACTTCATACAACTTGAGGAGCATACAGTGGGTTTATAGGATTGTCTCAACCCACACAGGATCACACTTTTCACTGGATATAAAAATCACCAGTGGAGTCAGTAGTTGTTTAAATTGAATTGAATTGAATTGAATTGAATAATACTGTATGTGATGAATTTGGTCATCTTCAAAGACAATTCCTCCAAAGGAGAGAATAAAAGAGAAAAGCACAAAGTGAGCTACGGTGCTGAGTTCTTGTAGAGCTGGAAGTGACTAAGATGTTTGCTTTCCACTCTTCCACTTGATCTTGGGACTTAAGGAGTGGACTTCTGGACCTCTGAAGCATAATACTGAATCTATACACATTGTTATTCATTCTTAAATATATAAGTCAGAGTGTTAATAATCTAAATGTTGTATTTGAGTTTATATTGTGCTTTTGTTTGCTTGTCTATCATGGTAAAATGGTTAAAATAATATAAAGAAGTGATAAAACAGGAGCTAGGAGAGACAGGCATGAAGCAAAACAGCATGCCTGTTTACATACTGCTCAAAGCTCAAAGGTAGGCGTAGACACAACAGTGTGGCTACATGCTACTGTGTTGTAAGTAGGCACACGTGAAGAATTCAGTATGACATGACAAGTTCACACGTGTTCACACAAACCCGTGGTCCAACATCGCTCCAAACAAATCAAGTGTTTCAATGGAAACGCGGCATGTGTTGTCTTCCACAAGGAGAAATCCATCTCTGCCCTCTGTGTGTGTTCAAGCGCTGCGACTCAGCAATGCAGCAAAGTGCCACATGTTCTCCAGAGGTGTTTAAATTAAGCAGCACTTTGCGGTGCTAATCGTGGCTGTAATCTGGGCGTAGTGGCTGTGTGGGTGGCCATACAGCAGATGGATCAGGAGGAGGGGGGTTTGGGGTAGTGTAGCTCTGTGATAATGCTCCATAATGGCTTTCATTTTAGATCCTACTTACTGACACTCTTCTCCTGATAATCTCATTAAAGAGCACCAGGCAGGCAGGCAGGCAGGCAGTCGAGATCACCAAGCCATTCTCGGATAGCAGGCAGCGGGCAAGCAAAAAGAGTAAACACACACATACACAGATATAGAAACGCAGAATCAGATTTCCTGTAATAGATTAAGTACAACCAAAAGGCCAATAGCGATGACGGTAAACCAGAGATGGCCACTGGCCCAGCTGCTTCTGCCTCCTTCTGCTCTCTCGTTCTTTGAAGCATATTTCCACAACTCCATGATTCCTCTTTTGAACCATCTTCCTCTTCCTCCGTAATGGGCCACAAAATGGAGCCTGAGAGTCAGATACACGAGGATAATGGAGGATGGTGTGTACAAAAATAACACTGGGGTACCACATGCTATCATCATCACCATCACCATGTTCTCTCTCCGCCCGATTTTCCTCTTAAGTGTGATTTGCCAAGCAGCAGTGAGGAACCCAGCTAACAGCAGATATTTGGAGGGACTTGAAAAACGAACAGAATTGCTGTAAACCTGCGCAGGTCCTAAATGGGGACTGTGAGAGAGGTAGAAATGTTTGCTCGCTCACTTCTAAAGCATTTAGGGTAGTTCTCTTCTCTGCACTACAAGGTCTCTCTGATGACTTAGCATCAATGCAAAAAGTTATAAATAAAATCCCGCCCTCCCCTCCATCTCCCCCTGTGGTTTATACCTGTTCCGCTCTCCCATGGGTGTAGTTTCCTCGCACAAACTTTTAGGCTCACAAAGCACAGACACCCCTATACCCTACCCTCCTCCAGAAGGGGATGCCAAGAGGCTTCATACTTTCTAACAGTCGCCCCAGTCATTAACAGACTAGGCTAGATTTGTGAGAGGGAGGTGGAAAGAACACACATACACGCTCCCTTCCTTCTCTATCAAAAATATTATGGTGTCGATGTAAGAAGGATCTATTTCTGCTCTCTTGAATCAGCTTTATTGATTTAGTCAAGACAGATAGAAAGATGTTTTTAACAATGCTGAAATTTTCTCAATGAATTATTTGAAAATGTCTCCAGGACAGTTTGCATGCTGTAGCTACATATTTTTTTTATATTGATGGGAGTAATGAGACCCCACTGCCTCCGTGCCTTGAAGTTCTATTATGCAGCGTGAAGAGCATGAACAGTATAGAACAAAGTTAAAGAATATAAATAAATTCAAAAATGGTTAATATTTCATTACACCACAAGACTAAAGAATTCTGACAGCGAATTCACCGATTCAAGCCATTTTTGTGGTGTACTCACCGCCACCGCAACTAAGAGTCGTTCCATTTCATGTTTTACTGCACTTCTGTTTCAACTTTATTACTTCAAATGCAGACAAATCCACTCAACTCTGGCAAAGCATTCATCACTGTTTGCTTGCATCTCACGATCTGTTTCCCGTCAGTGTTGGCGTCTTGACTAACCTGTGATCATTTGCTGACAAGGTGTGAGCACATGAGCCTTTCAGAGGCAGGAGAGACAGACAGGTCCTCGGCGTCCTCTCAGCTTCCTGTGTACTTGCCCCTGTCAGCTCCAATGACGCCAGCGTGGCGTGAGGCTCGCGCGGGTGCGGGCAGGCGTAGACACTCCAGCTCCGTCTGTCACCCTGGCTGACTTCAGCTGGTACTAAAGCTACCTCTGGGTGTCTTTCTTGCTCCCCACACGGCTGCCTGCCCGCCTGCTTCCCTACCTTCCTGTCTGCCTGCCTGCTTGCACAACTATGGTTGCCTGGTGCTCTCATAACACGCCAGGGACATGCAGGTTAATCTTTTATTTAAGGCTAGCTTACACGCACCTAGCTGCAGCCCACACACACACACACACACTTGCACATAAGCCTCAGGCCTGCACCTGTGAATTTACTGTCTCTTCAAGAGAAGATACATCCTAAGCATGTAAACAGTTGTTTGTATTATGTGTGGATAGCTTTTACCTTTTTCTCCCTGCATTCCTGGCAGAGAGAAAACGACATACAGTACACAAACGTCAAGGACATGATAGTTTTGAGACACTGTGCTCTATAGATGGTTCCACTTACAGCTTTTTCTGTTCATGGTTTTCCTTTCTTTACAGAGAGCAAAAAGTCTATTTAAGCTGAAAATTGCTGGTATGAAAGCTCGCATCTTGAGCAACAGTAAAAGCAACCACTCCTTACTGAGTTGTCAGTAAAAATACACACACCCTCATGGGGAGCTTGGAAAATTAATGTGGACCTTGCAATATACTGTATCAGCACTCAGGAATAGCCACACATACCCATGCACACACGCACACACAGAAATGGAATTGACTGATCCTTGTCAGTAAGTCATTTTTCGGGATCATTTTTCTGCATCAGCTGCATTTCTGCTGGAGAAATGAATGCATTTGTTTTCATAATGACATGGAGGAGAAGAAAATAGCTTTTCATGCTGGAACAAGAATTGATTGCATTGGGGAGGGAAGTGGTACAGTAGGAAGATGAAGAGAAGGGGGGCAGGGGGCTGTATTTATATACATGTAGGCAACTTTTTTCTTTTTCTTTTTTTTGAATCCTCGTGTTGCTCCAATAATTACAGTAGCCAAAATCTCAGTAGCCCTATTTTTTGGAGATAGATAGAATATTTTACTTGCTTGTTGAGTAAACCGGCTACTGTGTATCTGCCCTGTGCTGGTTGCCTGTGTTACCTTTCTCTCCAGGTTGGCACAGCTCCGCCTGATTGCCAGCTTCCAACAGCAAACGCTGCTCCCCCTGTAAGAATGAGAACAGCACATATATTTTTGTTTATGCAGATGAAATACTTCTCATCTCTATATCAAAGCCTGTAAAGACATCATCCTAAAGCACACTGACTGGAGCCTTTTGTGCACACTACTCTAGTCACCTTCCATGTGTTGGTTTTTATACATGGAATCAGGGGAGCTGATGCAAATCATAGTGACAATGTAGCAAGCCAAGCAGATGTTGGCTATGAAAAATAGATGGACTGTGATGTCAGCTGTGGAGAAGTTCAAGCTGGAGCACCTCTGACAGACAGCAGCTTCAGTGCCATGTGAAAGCCTGCTGCGAACCCAGTTCTTACATAAGGACAGGTAGACCTTAGTCATATAATAGGGGTGGACCAGTTTACGAAACCGTCCGAACGGTTCGACTGTCTCGGTTCGGTTCGCTTGTGTCGCATTCGGTTCATAGGCATGCGCTGCTCCTTTTTCTCATTCACTAACGAGGTGAAGTACACTCCAGAGCAGACGTACTGCGCCTGAAGCTGTATGCCACTGCCAGTAATCAACAAGAAGAAGCAAAGAATTGTATCAGCCGGTCAGTTGTGGAAAGAGTGAAAACAGAACATGCGCCAGCAGCATTGTATAGGTCGTCTGCTGTTTGGGCCGGTGGTGATGATTGCAATTGGGACCAATTAGCACGTTTAGCGTTTATTAGCGCTGTTAAACACAACAATAATAATAGTTTTTTTCTGAGACACTATGGCAGGCCCAAATGAGACTGTGGCGGGATGCTTATTTCTATGCATATGTAGATAATGCTTTACTTTATGTTGTTGGTAAATAACGTGGTTGGAAAAGTAGTAAAGTTAAATTATTTTGTATGCACTAATTCAAGGGTGCTTTATACTGTAAGCATTTTTACTTTTATATTTCATAAGATATCATTTTGTAAGAATAACTAATTGTTCTTAGCATTTGTTAAATAAAACTGTGAACCGAACCGTGGGTTTGTATCATATACCGTAGGTGCAAAAAACACCTCAGGTTTGCTGGATCTGCCCTGCTTTGCATGCACTTCCCTGTGGTTCAGCCAACACATTTCCATTAGTTTCACTGTTGTTCCATTTCTGCTATGGAACATTAGGTGCGCCCACAAGTATTGCAAACATAAAATATGCATCTAACCCTGATCTGCAGGGACAGATGGGTGGAGCTCGGCTCCTTCACACGGTGCGTCAGTCTAACGTGTAGCAGATCAAATATTCACCATATAAACCTCAGTTTACCCACATTTTATTGTTGCTGATGAAATATACATTGACAACAAGCTCTGGAGCAAAGCTTATCGTCTTTGTACTTCAGATTGCACGGTGAGCTGCTTCTCACATCATTACTAGAGTGATGGGAACAAAACTTGCTCTTAGCCTATACTTCTTATGGTGGGACTTGTACACCTTCCTGAGCACCTACACAACACAAATATAATGTAGCTCTGTGTGCTTTTTTTTTTCTTTTTTACATTACATTAGAATCCTTATTGAAATCAAGCTGAGAGAGATCTGGTGCAGTGTTTGTATCTCATATACAGGCTGCATTCATCTGAACCCGAAATGGGCTGAAGACTGAAGATAGCGTGAACAAAGCTGACAGGGAAAGAGATGAAAAAAGGATTTGACATCTCCAAAGCCAGGTATTAAGAGAGCTGCCTGGCTCAGAAGTGCAGACACAAGCAGGCAGGCTCACATTAAAGTTTCAGAGTCCCAGGTCCCAATAATGTCTTGTCTCTCATCTTTCTACCCCCCCCCCACCCCCCCCCCAAAAAAAAAAAAATCTCCTCCCTCTGCTTAGGTCCCAAAATTGGACATCATGAGAGCTCGCTTGGCTGCACAGCTCCTCCCATGACCCTCCCTTCAGACCGGCTCTGTCCCCTCTCATTCCACTCTGTGTGCCCTTTACATAGAACACAGAGGTTGCGAGTGTCCCCTGTGTTTGCCTCAGATCCAAAGGCTGAATTCGCCTCAGGGCCAGTCCCTCACCCTCCCGGCCTTCCACTCGAGTGCAGCGTACCTGGGCAGGAGAGAGCCAGACGGGCCCCTCTGTCCCCGGTGTGTGTGCCAGATCCGGGAGTGGATTGACGGGGCGAGGACTCGTGGGCCTGTTGACTGTGTGTGCTCTCAGAAGGAGCCCGAGCAGGAGCAGTAGGGTGAGCACTGCAGTCCTGACGTGACAGTCAAATCTTAAAGGGGCTTCTCTGTCTGTCAGCTTGCCTGGTATTTCTCAGCTGCACAGCCAGCCAACCAGCCCACACACTGCAGGCTGCAGTCCACTGGCCCCGAGGCTCAGGGAGCCACCATGAGGGGGTGGTTTACGTGTGTGCCTGTGTGTATGTGTGCTTCGTGTCCCTGAGCTTTTACGTGGGCAAGTGTGTGTCTATGTGTGTGTGTCGGTGGAAGCAGGGCCTTGGGAACTGAGAGTGGGAGCCTCCTGACTGCAACAGTGGCTGCTACCTTGGCAACCCAGGAGGGAAAGAAGTGTTGAATGAGTGAGTGGGAGAGGGATCTACAGTAGATGCGTGTGTGCGGGGGACGTGGCTCTGTTTATGAATTTAGTTATTTAAACGGGCTCAATACATGCCATATGATAGGCTCTAACTGTACTGTGAGTATCTGAAGCACTGTAGTCTTTTGTTCTCTTAGCAGTTTCTTTTTTGCAAACTTACCTAAACTCCCTCTCCACACTTCTGTGGAGTTGACCCTCTTTAAGGTAAGTGAAGTGTATTTTGACATGAAGCTGGTGACAGTGCACCTTCTCAAACGTTAGGGAGCAAAAACAGCACTACTTCAAGTTGCTGCAGCAGCAGCAAGGGGCAAAACGTCACATGATGGGAGAGGATGGAAGCAGGGAGTGTGATACATTTATTTTGACAAATTAAAGTGCTTTTTTTCCCGCCTCTCCGCCTCATCTTAAAATGTCGCTGGCTAATAGCTCTGATTAACCCCTGCATATTGCAACCCCCAACCGACCCTCACCCCCTTTGATGCTTCTGTCCTCCCATGACTTACACATGAAGTCTCTACTGTTGACAGGCTGTAGGAACAAGTAGAAATCTTTATGGATATCCTCTGAAGGTTCCTTCACAATGACAGTATTTTTTTATTAGATTTTTCATCATAATGCTGCCCCACGCCCATGCTGAGCTTTTTCCTTTTGGTGGACAGCATTTACTTCCCAAATAAATTATCTCTATGGAAATGTATAAATTACAGAGGAACAGAAGACAAAGAAATAGATTATTAAAAACAGAGCAAGTTGGCAGTTTTATCACCACAACAGAATGCCTCTGCTCCAGCTACAACACTATAATATCTGTTTTGACAGCACAGTGTCAGCAGTTCAAATTAACTTTTTGACTAATGGCTGCACATTTCTAGGGAACAGTATTTAGAACAATAGATTGCAGCGAGGCACAAGGAAAAAACTGAAGGTTTTTACATCATGGTTTTCATTTGCTAGCTACCACTCTAGATCAAAGAGCCTATAGTGTGTTGTGTGAGATGCAGGAGATGAAGATGCTTTCATGTCTGCAGTACAGTGCTCTTAGTCACATAATACAACAAAAAGGCACAAAATAATGACAGGCAATATGCAACTGGAGCCTCTCGCTCTGTTTACCTTATAGCATATGATTGCCTACCTTATTGTTCTCTATACAGTGCTACATGTATGTGTTAACATGAATATGTCTTACTTGATGATATGCCTGTAGATTCAGTGTAGCCATGCATATATCTATTGTGCTTTTGTTTGTGCCTATAATGAGGCTGCGTGCAATTTGCATAGGTGTACTGAGTGTGAATTTTCACCCACATCCTCTGGTGTGTGTGTGCGTGTGTGTGTGTGAGCACAGAGGGGGGAAAGGAGAGGTGAAATTATATGGTGAGGCCAGCAGGCAGGACACCCGCTCTAAGTACACTCATTTTCTCATCTCACACGTTGGGCAACCTGCTGTTCCTAAGGACACAAATAATGGCTTAGTCATAACACCACACTAACACAGCAAAGAGCTACTCACTAGAAATAGCAGTGACCACCACCCCTATACAATTTATGTCCGATTGTACAGAAGGTCTGCCAAATGAGTGGAGTCGGAGATTAGCCCCCACCTCCTCCATACTCCCCCAGCCTCTGTAGTTAATCTGTTAGAGAAAGTGGACATGTGTCACAATATGATAAAGTACTGCAGGGCTTTGGTGGCAACCTAAACCTGTGTATTTTGACAGAAGCACATGTTTACACACTTACTTCCTATATAGTTTAATTACATTAACAAATCAGATGGGCTTTATATTTGCACGTATTTTAGAAAGTATTCAGGCCCCCTCACTTTTTCACGTTTTGTTATGTCACAGCCTTATGCCTTTTAAAGTCTTTACTCATCAATCTACACCAAAATTAAACCAATTTTTTGCAAAAGTTTAATTGGAAAAACTGAAACATCACATCACAAATTTTCAAACCCAGATTTCTCAGTATTTAGTTGAAGCACTCCATCTGTCCAATATGAAACTGTCATCTAGAAGTTTCTCTTACGTATCTTAATGCATATTGTTTGAAGCAGAAGGATCACTGGCTTTATGGTCACACCTGTAGGAAGCTCCAGCAAGCGTCCCTCTTGCATTTAAGAATTATAAAGACCCCTCTGAAAACCTTCAGTCTAGCAGAAATGCTTTAGTTGTCTTTCCCAGATCTGTGGCTCTACGCAGTCCCGTCTCAGCCATTGCTTGGTTTTTGCTGCGATATGATTTGTCAGCTGTGAGCCCTTATACAGACAGTGTGTCTATTTCAAAATCATGTCCAGTCAACCATAGGTTACTCCAGCGAAGGAGCAGAAACATCTCAAAAGGTGAACCAGAGAAAATGGGAGGTACCTGTGCCAAATTTCAAAGTATCATAGTAAAGGAACCAGATATTTAAGTCAGTGTGAGAGTTCAGTTTTTCCCTTTTAATACATTTTCTTTGTTGAGTGTAGATTGATGAGAGGAAAAAAATAATTTTGGCACAAGGCTGCAACATCATGTGAGTATGAACGCTTTCTGAACTGTACTTCACATAAATCACATTCGGTGGGGCTTTATTACAAGACCTCTACCATCATTACATTTGCATATTTTTTTATTAAGAAGTGCCTTTTCATTGCTGCTGAGCATTTTCTTGAGTTGTTACAACTGTTGTAGTAAAATTTGCAGGACTGACACTGTAAGCAGCTGACGAATCAAACGCAAATGAATATCTAACCTCATTAAAAGACCATTACGAAGAGCAATGCATCATTTGGGTTTTTGGTTTTAATTGACAATTAAAATATATAAGTTAATGTAGCCATTAAACTAATTGATCAGCACAACGCTGATTTTTCTGTTAGCTACAACCCCATTAGAGGCTATTTATCATGCATTTTTAATGGCTTCTCTACATTGCTTCAGATGCAGTACTTTCTCAAGTTATTTTTCTGTCATAAAAAAAACAGTAGGCAGTCTTTCTCTGTAAAATCTCACCATGGGTTTAGACTTTTCTCAAGCAAACTGTATTTTTTTAAAGGAATTATCTGTGTGACAATGTTTGGAAAATATACAGCATTTAGCAATGTCCCCTATACTATAATTTAGTTGAGCAGCCTCTGTAACCGTGAGTTAAACTGTAATTACTGTATTGTTATTCAGCAGTAGTGAAATAACTTTGATAAATGATGTGCCATTGAAAATTACATCTTCTGCAGTGGATATTGTGGAAAAATACTCCTTCAGCTTCAGCAGTATTACATTTTGCTTCGCCTTTACGTTATGGTTATAAAGTTTGTCTGGAGGTTTAATCATGTGAAGCAGTCTGAGCTGGCCTTATCCTTGCATTCCAATAAGACACCGTGCTAGGTTAGGCATTTTAAACTGCATATAAACTGTGCTTAACCATGGTGTGTTGAGCCAGGACAGAGCAGGGCACTGTGATTGTGTGATCCAAATGCAGACACCATGCAGTGCTGATCCTGCCAGGGAGTACTGAGCTGGACAGGGCAGGCGCTGTGACAAACCGAAATAAGCCACACTGCCTGCTGGCTCTGCATGCAAACTGTATGTTACAGATGGAGAACTACGTAAAGTGGTACCTTCACCTGTAAGATTGTGCATGCATGAATGCGTTAAAAGGACTTAAATAAATTATGCTCTTCATGTTTTCAGTGTTGATATTCACTAAACGGTTTATAAACTACGCATCGCAACCGGCCCCACCCACCACTACGGCCAGGAACAATGACACATTCACTGGTTACCGCCAGCCTTTCCTCTCCTCACCGTCCTGCTGTGAGGACATACTTTACTGCTTGTGTTTGTTTGTGTGCGCCTCTGTGATTGAGTGATTACATGTTTACTTGTATGTGTGTGCACATGTATGTGCATCTACCAGTGTGGTGCGTTGGTGCTGCCTCTCCCTCCCATCCGTTCAGATTCCAGGCAGCCAGGCAGTGCATGTGCAGGTGGCTCCCTGCTGTTAGCTGCTCCGTAGGAAGCTGGAAGTGGTGGGTGGAATCCCCTCATGGAGCTTTCCTGATTCTGTAGGCAGATGTCTCCCTCTGTCTGCCCTCATCTCCCCGCTCACCTGGGGACTGACGCTAGCCAGTGAGCTTCGTCCCCCACCCTCCTATTCCTTCCAGCCCTGAAGGCTCTGAATACCAGCTTAAGCTCTCAATGCATACTATAAACACATGCAATGACATAAAAGTGCATACACACAAATATTATTTACATATATCAGATGAATATCATATTCATCCAAGCTGTAATCCAAGTAAAGACATTATGATGTCTGTTGTAAGACTGTTATCCATTCCTGACTCACATGTGTACATGCCCACACTCGCATACCAAGTTGTACGCACCGCCACACACACATATAGATGCTTCCTACACTGAGACGACTGTCCCCCTTGCAGTAAATAGCATCCATAGCTGCCAGTTTGGCTGCCTGGACGGCTCCATGAGTGTTAAGTGTCTCAGTACCATTAAGCACCAGTCAGCCCATTTCGATTGCCCCACATGAGTGCTCTTCGCCGGCACACTTCACTTTCAGCTAACCTTCGGGCAGCGGCTCTTGTCGAACCTCACATTTCTTGTTGAAGATGAGGATGAGGGGTGAGGAAGGTGATGGTAAAGTGGGAGGCGAGGGAGGGAGAAACGGTGAACGCCGAAGAGGAGCATTACAAGCAGCAGGCACTCAGCTGTTGCGCCCATCTGGAATTTAAACTGTCGGTCAAAATTGAATATATGCACATATGAACAGTAACAGTTGGGATTTTTTTTCCTGTTGAACATATTTATTTAGGTAAAAATACTGCATACTGTACGTTTCTGGGTAATTTAGAATACCATTTAGGGGCCATTTTAGTTGAAGTTACATGCATGTTTTATTTCACTCACTAATTTAATTTATTTTGCCACATGTTTGCTTTCTCATTACGCATAGTCTCTTTTCTGTTTGTACCATTTAATAAAGAAGAGACAGTGCAAAAAAAAAAAAATTGAGTTATATTTTAACTGCCAAACTTAACACCTGATGCCAGCTGGGAGTCTGAGAGGAGGGAGAGAGGGAAGCGAGGAACGTTAGTTATAAATAGCAGTAGTCTCTCCAGGATGGCAGGTTTTTAATTAACAATAGAGAACGTCTGATAATCCACAGTTAATCCAGAGGAGAAAAGGGAGGAGAGGAAAGAAGAAGAGAAAATCATCAGCTGTTTGATGTTAGGACTACAAGTCCCTCCTGGCCCTTCCGCAGCTCGCTGCTGAGCTGTTCTGCGCTGTGATACCCACAGCCCAAATGTATTTATTTTGTGAAACAGCCATGCTCCATATTTTGTGATTCACTTTGTTTCTGACTAACCGCTGTCTGTTCCCATTAGTGTGAATATGTGCATGCCGCTCCTCTTAAACTGACTGGGATTCTTTGTGCCTGCGTGTGGTGTTAGTGGATAGGGGGCTGTTTGTCGAAAACTAGCCGACTGAGGGCCCTGATGGCTGGAGGCATCCGCTTAAAGTCCTACGCCTGTTGAAAGGCTTGATCTGTCGGGGAAACACTGGGAGATGTCAGGCCTGCTTCACACTCAAAGGGAGTCCGCTATCTAAGACACTTTGAGCTTAGAGGGAAATGGGGGTGGTATTTTTTCTCTCTCTCTCTCTCTGCAGCTGTGCAAAGACAGTAACAAATATGTTGTTTGTACTAACTGTGATGCTTTATTTGCTGGAGCCTAGTTGAGTTTCTCTTGTATTTCAGAAACTATTTGAATTTAATTTAATTTTTGTATCCAGACATTGACTCGAAATCATTACATCAGATGGTTAGAATTAAATTTCTTCAAGGTCCAAGATCAATATTATAAAATCAGAGTCTAGACCAATTTCCTCCATAAGATTTTAACTATGAGAGGAAATAACAGGTGGAGATGTTGTCTTTCAACTGGTAATGTTTGTATCATTACTGTATGTCACCAGATTAATCTTACAGTACAGTATGACTGATCAGTTGCAGGATATTTGCAACATAGGAGGCTTCACCTGACACTCGGTTGACAAAAGTCACACCAAGATTGTCGGCACTCAAGGCAGAAGTCACTGTGGTCTTGTCAGTGGTGATGAGGAGATGTTGTACTGTAAAGGATTTTCCAGAAAATTGTATATGTGTACGAACAGATGGACTGGATTTATTTTGTAGTTTTAGCGGGGAGAAAGTACCACGATGAAACTCTGTTCAACACCACACATCTAAATATATGAGCTACTTGTCAATGTGAAATATGGCACCACTTTAAGAATTCAAATCCCCTTCTTCTAATAATGAAGGGTCTGTTTCTCCCCTTCAAATCTTTGGGTACGGGTGATGAGTATGCATTAAAATGCTTCCTTGTTGTCAATCAGGACAAAATAATCGAATTGAGATAACATTTTAAAAGCTTTTCTTTCTCTCTTTCTGACATTTTAGGACAGAGTCTGGGCTACGGCTTTGTCAACTATATTGATCCAAAGGACGCAGAGAAAGCCATCAACACGTTAAATGGACTCAGACTTCAGACCAAAACGATCAAGGTAACTGACACCATGAACCAGTAAACAAATCAGATTGTAACACACCATAATAATTGTCATTGCCCTCACAGATAGTTTTAGATAAATTGCTGAAAATGAGACAATAATTACAGCAGAATGTAAAAAAGAATTGCTCTATAATTGATCATGAAATTACAAAGCATTTATAAAGTTACAGAGGTCATGTTAAACTTAAATTATAAGGTTTCTTTCTTCTTTCACAAAGCCCTTTTTAGACAGCGATGCTGTTAGTGATTGAGCTGGAGGGCAAGATGGGATTAACATGCATGAGCCTCAGATATAAAAGACCATCTAAATCAAAGAGACACATTTTAAAGCTTGTGACTATGGCAGATATGCTAATTACTCTCTTAATGTCATAATGTAAAGGTGAAATTATATAGATATCCCCGTGTGAAAGGGAAGAAACATGTCAATCACCACATGATTTCCAAAATAATTGAAGGGTCTGTTATTGCATTTAAATAGCATGACTAATGTGCAGGCTCGGTGGTGGTTGTCTCAGAGGTAAGACATAAATTGTTGCCAGCGCTGCACTGTCCCTCCTCCAAACATGTTTTGAAGACAAAAAATTAACCTTACAAGCAGTGTTTTTTTGTTTGTTTGTTTGTTTTTTCAGATGTTTCACATCAACATATCAATCATCTCACTGTTAGTCTTTTTTTTCCCTTTCCACACATAGCCTCTGCTATCTTCCCCTCTGCTCTGTGCCTGCTGATATGTTGTTGCTTTTAAGCTGGGCAGTAATCTGTTGCTCTGTGGTAATCCTAGGATTCTCGCTTTCTGTCATCTGATCTAATCTGATCTGATCTAATCTAATAGGATGGGATTAGTCTGTAGTTGTGAATGGGGAGTCTCGCAGGAGAATCCATCCATTCCTTGGACAGTGTACGCTGTCTAGCGCGGTCTTGGTACGGCGCGGCACGGCGTCCTCCTGGCTGTGGTCTAACTATTGCCAAAGGGGCAGAAAAGTAATAAGATGATGCATTTTCTGCATGAACGTGAGTGTGCTTTTCTGTTTGAGGTGGAATCCTCTGTAGTATGTGGTATTTATGGTGGGTGGATCGGTGTCTGTATTTGATACGGTCATTGCAACCTACAGATTGATCAAAGCAGAGCTCCCACTGATCCAAGATTACAAATGTGTGGATGAGCTAGAGAGGGTGGAGACTGGGTGAGCTTGGTTGGCATCTGAGGGGCTTACATGTCGGTATTACATTATTCATTCAATTTAGAAGTTGTTTTGAGCATCCAAACAGCTTCTTGACAATTTCATATTCAACATTACTGCTTTATTCAAGAGTCCTTATTGTTTCTTCATTAATACATGCAGTCATTTAATTATTTTTCCACATTTAGCTTTGGACACTATTTTCAAAGTTGTCCCAGCAATATTCTCTGCATCTTGGCAGCAAGAAATATTGGAATATTAATTAGCTGAGTGAGCTTTTTCAGAAATGAAGGGAATGTACATGTCTATTCGTGGCCAAGATAAGTTTAGAAATCAAGACTTGCAATGTACCAGTGTTAAGGAGTATTTTTGGGACATGAGAAATAAAAGAGGTAAATGAACAATGTGATAAGGCTAGTAATTCAACATGGAGACTTAAAAATCACCATATAGATTGGGCTGTAGCAGCCTGCGGTCACACATTTTCACTCTCACACTGTCATGACGCAAGAGGTTGCCTAAGTTGTTCCTGAGATAAAGGTTGTCTTTGTAATAACAAAGGACAACTCTGCATTTCTCTCTGGCACTTCCGCTCCTTCACACTTCATTTCCTCCCTCCCACTACCCCCCTTTCCCTGCTTTCTCTCTCCACAACAGACTGAAATACCCTAAAGGTAACAAGGTAAATTAAAAGGCAGCACGGTAATTCTAAAATTAAGTTTGTCGCTCTTTCATGTCACACCCTTCCCACTCTCTGCCACTACACTTGTGAGGAAACGCTTGGCCCAGAGATTCACATGCTCTCAGGCGATGTGTCTCTCTGTAGTGTCTTTGAGTTGGTTTCGCTGCTGTGGTTTCCTCCACCATGACACCTCAGATTTTGTCAGCGATGGCTGCGATGCTGCTTTCCTACTGAGGTGTGAGGAGAAGCAGCATGCCAAAGGTGAGAGGAGCTCACAGTGACACGCATGCACATAATCTCAGACACATTTATACAGTGTGTGCTTGTGAACACTTTAATCTTCACACTTGCGGTTTTTCTAACTTTACTGCACGTACACACACACAGAAACACAAGCACACACACACACACACATATACAGAGAGACTCCTGTTTCACACATGCACCACACCACACTTGTACACAATACCGCTCACAGCTTGAGGAGGTGTTGATGGATTAGACATCTGGAGTTGGCTGACAAGGAGAGAAAATGAGGGAGAGCTACAGTACAGAGAGAAGAAAAGAGGAGGGGGAAAAGAGGCAGAATCTGGAAGAGAGAGAAAGGTTTAGTGAGGCAACACGCAGGAAGGAAGGAGAGAAGCAGAAGGAAATGATCCAGGCGGCAAAAAGGAGAGAGATGTGGAGAGGAAGAGGAAGACAGAGGAGCTAAGAGGAACAGAGAGGCCAAAGAGGAAGACGTGTGAAAGAGAAGTGAGACATGGGGAAAGCCAGCTGTTCCCAATCCCATTCCCCCGACCGTTAGAGTTCAGCAGGATTTCCATGCTGTTGCTCGAGGATATGGCTGCATATCCACCATATTTCCCTGATTTAACCTTATTTGATGACTTACGTCTCCACATGTCGGGGGTAATGAAAGCACAGCATGGGAAAGCTGCAATAGTAAAGGGATTTATGCAACTTTTGCTGGAGCAAAATGAAGTCTGCTCATGAGGATGTTGGGGACAACATTTGACAGGTGGAAGTTCGGAAGTTCACTGGTGGAAAGCTACTGCTGGGAGCTGCACAGTATAACCAGTTATTCCCCTCCAGTCCTTGGCACCATTAGAGCTGACGTTCACATGCATAATTTTCTAAGTAGAAGAACAGGAGTGACAGCAATGTAAAATCTGTGTGCATTAGCATGTTTATGGACGTGTGCTTGTCTGTCTGTACGTACATTGAAATGAGGAGGCGGCGCAGCATGTCACAATGAGGAACAGAGTGAAACTGAGTGGATTACTGCAAGGGTGACAATGTAATGGATTTTGTTTGTGTGATTGTGCACACTTGTGAATATGTGTACAGTATGGTTGCAGAGGTTATTGCAGCACATTGTGTGCAAGGATTGTCTAAAATGTTACAGTAACAGTTTACACCAATGGCAGATTCTGTGTATGTATAAAGTTTTACTCATAAACTTCGTAAAACAACCCAGTGAAATCCACTTAGCAGAGTTTAGAAGGCTAAATGGTGCTTGGTTAAAAAGCTGAAAGGTTTTTGGTTGCTTACTATTAGGGCCTCTGCTAATGCTGTCATTAATTTACCATCTGAAAACACAAAACATTAATTCTTGCCTTTTTTTTTTCTTTTTTTTTAAAATCACTCACATTTCATCTCCGAGTAGCCCTTGAAATCAAATCAATAGGGTGAATTAAACAAAAAAAAACTTTGGACAAACCCTATAGCTATTAATCCTGCAGCTCTGGCAGGCTGAGCTTTTCTTTCACAGTATAACACCTGTGATTTCTACTTAAGGAAACAAAGTTTCCACTGCCTTCCTCTGCAAACGAGTGTTTTATCTCTTTAGTGTTTTAAGCAGTTAAATCTTTTCCTGACATGATAATCTCCAAGGCAAGGCAAGGTATACTAAGAAATTATAATACTTATAATTTATTCATACAAGACCTAAAAACTCTAAAACACAGTTTCATTTTCTACAGGTGTCATATGCGCGACCCAGCTCAGCCTCCATCCGCGACGCCAACCTTTATGTGAGCGGCCTGCCCAAGACTATGACCCAGAAGGAACTGGAACAGCTCTTCTCCCAATACGGACGCATCATCACCTCCCGCATTCTCGTCGACCAGGTCACAGGTATCCATGGGGCAGCACCTCCTCTCTCTTACATAGACACACTCAGCTCTACACACACACACACACACACACACACACACAAACTTACTGTACTATACTATACGTATGAATACCCTGATGCGTGATTACAAGATTAAACTAAATGTATGATTAAATGAAAATATCCTACAGGGAAACTTGGACAATTTTACACATTTCGAAAGCAGTTTTGGTTTGTTAAACGTCCGGATGTGTTTTGTGTGCGTTCTGTTCTGTGTATAGTCATGGGGGAATTTGATGTTTGGACTCATGGGTAATATTAGCCCAGTTTGTGCATTTTATGTCTGACTAACTGCTTTTGAGAAAGTTCAATTAAACCACTTGTCTCAACTTTGAAAGTATTTCAAGAACTGCAGAATCCCAGAGAGGCAAGTGAGAAAAAGCTGATCCACATTCCAAGTCAGATGTAAATAGTTTTCTCCCCTGTGTTTACGACTTAGGAACACGTGATAAAAAAATATTTTGCCAGGACAATATTTCTGAAGTTTCTCAATTTGTTTTTTCCATCTGTGAAAACAGGTGGGGGAAAAAATTGCCAGGTTGAAAAAAGAAGCTTTTTGAAGTTATTTTTGTGGGTATTTGTAGCCTTCACTAGATGGGACAGTGAAGAGGGACAGAAAACAGAGATGGACAGCCGGGGAATGACATGCAGCAAATTGCTGGCCAACAGTTAAACTAAGGGTTCGCTGCCCTGGACAGTTGTTCCCATGCAATGTGCACCATAAACACTCAGATATTGCAACTCCCGTAGGATAGTTTTCTAATGAAACATGTTAAAATGTGTTTCTCCTCATTTTGGATACAAGATACTGAGGTGACACACCCAGATCTAAATACATACAAGCATTCAGATCCTTCAGAAATGTCTCCATCTACTCTAAACACAGTAAACACTGCCTGGTAAAAAAAAAAAAAAAAATCCCATCTCCAAGAAAGTGTCCTTGTTTCCCAGTGACCATTCACTTGCTGGTCAGTAGATAACAGCTAATGTCAATATTAGGGCTGAAACGATAATTTGAGCACAAAAAATGATCGAGGCTATTCTTCCCGAATCGAGGCTCCGTCTAATTAATTACACTCACAATATACTGTACAGCACACACAGCTTGTGTTTCACGTGCACATGTATTACTGACACGCAGCGGCGTCTATGGAGTTCTATGGATCGATCTGAGAAAAGACAGAAAATAAGATCGTAGGTGTGGCACCACTGACTCCAAGCTGCTTCACTGTAGCTCAAGGTTCATACTGTAGCAGCGAGTCCTCAGTGATGCAGCAGTCAAACTGAAAACATCCAGTCAAGTCCACTGAGCAGTTCTGACACAATGTCAGGCAACGTACTGTAACGTAATGTAAACGTGCATTTATGTGTTGGAGATGAGTGTTGAGAACGCACACACAGTGATGATTAGTTATTTGTAACAGCAGGTTAAGAAAGAGTCGCTGACAAAGAAAAAAAATGTTGCCAACATTCGCTCAAGGAAACAAAATAAAACGCTGCTGCGTTCATTTAAACATGGCGGATTAATCCCAGTTACAGTATAATATATTTCTAGTCAAAAGAAAGACATGGCCGTGATATTACATAACCTGTTACAATGCAATAAAACATGCAATATCATCATTAATGGCCTTTCACTTAAATCATATTTTGATGATGTGATCAATTCTGTGAAAAGTGTTGCTGCACAGGTTACTCTGTGTGCTGTAGGTCTACGAGTGAGGAGGTTTATCTGATGAAATGAACATCAGTGTGTCTCAGTTCATCCGATGAACGGTGCTTAGATTGTTTTTTTTTTCGTGTTCAGCACATCAGTCTTTGAAAATGTTCTCATCAGTGCCGTAGTGAAGAGATTTTAATCATATGGCTCAGCCCTACCAACCACCAAGCAAAGCCTAGTGAATGACTGACCTCAATAGGCAATTTTTCACACCATGACCCCAGCTGAGGCCGCCACGGTAAAAACAGTCATTATTGTGAGAAACACAAGCTGCGTAATATACATGCTCAATTACACATTCTACAACGTCCAAAACACAGGAATGAATCACATCAGCCTATTGTATTGCAGAAGAACCCCTCCAGCGTGTCTCTTAGATCCATTTCAGGGGTTGTGTGCGTGCCTACAGGCTGCAACCTGCTCCAGTGTTATGTGCAATGTGTACTGATGAAGCAGAAAGGGAGCAGCATGCTGTAAGCCACACTCATTTGCCTAAGCAGAATAAATCACTGCTGGCAGTGAAGTGCACGCCTGTCTGTACACACTGAGCAGAGGAGGAGAGAGTGTGAGAGGAGAGGGGAAAGCAGAGGAAAGGAAAACAAAAGGAGAGGAGAAAAGGAAGGAGACGGGGGGGATATGCAGACGAGCTGGGAGGAAGCAGAAAAAAATGGAAAGAAAAGCAAGTAACAGAGGGTGTAGATGAGCAGCTACGTGGGAAGGAGAGGAAATGAGAAGAGGTAGGAAGTGGGGGAGAGTTATGGAGGGAAGGGCAAGGTAAAAAAAAAAAGACTGGACCATTTCTATCCTCATCAACACACATTTAGATGAAGTGGGCACATCTCCTACCGATCTGTTTTAACTACAGTAACAGACCTGTCATACTGCCATGCTACTGAGACCCTGGGGAATCCCAATAAAACAATACAGCCATGCAACACAGAGCAAGGCTACAGAAAACACATCTGTTCAACCACAGCCACACACGTATCATTGATTTTTAGCTTCACACACAGTTCGGGCCACACACACACACACACACACACACACACACACACACACACACACACACACACACACCGGGGCGGGGGGGAGAAAAAAAGAAAGTGGTCGCAGGAAGCCAAGGTTTTGATGTATTCAGTATAGGCTGCATTCACAAGAGACTGAATAATTCATTGTGTTCATTCTTGACTGGCACGAGGTCAGTCTTAAAGTGGAGCGTTCTCACGAGCGTGTCCAGATAAAGTGCCACGGTGGTTCATTTCCACTACTGGGAATAATATGAACACCCAGATCAAAAGGAAGATGCTCAATTGAGAAAATAAATAGAGTTTCACATAAAAGTTCCTTTCACATCCAGTTACACAGAAAGGTTTAATATTCACACCTTTTTCTCTTGAAAGACATTAGATCCACTAAAATAAAATAAAAAAAAATGCTCACAAATCATAGTATTGCAGCACACGGTGCCTACTAAACTGGTACCTACGGTTAAATTGACAAATGTGTGACAAGTATTTGTGTGTGCACCATCTAAAATATGAATATTTAATACATCACATTTGAAGTTATCACATTTTGTTGCAAATTAGTTTGATCAATTTCAGGAATACACTGTTCCTGTCTCCTACACGCACTCTTTTTCTTTTTTGGTGCGAGGTTCAGAAATGAAGGAAACTAAATTAAATGAAACCACCAGATTCAACTTCTTTCCAACCTTTGATCTAACGCCGCTTGTTAACTCTGTTGTTGGCCACCTGTTTTTCCACAGAAGGTAATGTTAACATCACTTTGCTCTGAGAGTATATCAAAGCTAATGGAACAGTTTACGCCAGATGAAACGTTATCAATTTCCTGACACTACAACAGCCATTACCAGGCTCAGCTTTTTTTTTTTAACCTTGTATTACTTGGAAGGTGGATATACTGTGTCACTAGCAGGCAAACAATTCTTACAAAGGTGTAGCGGTCAGCACACTCTTATGTACATGCAGTACGAGGCGTTTTCACACCGTGAGCCTGCCGACAACCCTCGACTACGCTAATTGCCATCCTAACTACCACCTTACCCACCTTCCTCAAAACTGAAGCACACAATGATTCACACCTATACTGTGTGCACACACAGAGAAACAAAGATAATGTGAGAAAGAGAGATGTTCTGCAAGGTGTCCCCAGAGGATTAAGGATCAGCAAGAGAAATGTTAATGATTAATTAGATGTTAGAGTTGCTGGTGATTAAAAACATGGAGGACTTTAGAAGGGCCCTGAGAGTAGTATCCTGGCTTCATTGACTCGTCTTTTTCTTCGCTCCCTTACTGAACAGGCATATGTGCACACACAACACACACACACACAAGCTGCTATTAAGAGAAAAATGGGCTGCAAATGAAAACTCTCCTGTGGCTGCCAAAAATATAAGTACAGAACAAGAAAGGAGAGACAGGGTGAGAGAGAGAGGAAGAGGGACAGACAGATTTGTGGGTTGTGTCAAAACGGTTCCCGGTTCAGTAAGTAATGTACAGCTCAGGGATCAGCCATAGTATCTCCTAATGGCTATACTGTTTCACTCACTTCTCAGAGAAGAATCCCTGGAGAAGAAGAAACTGTACAGTAGTCACTGCCACAGCTACCTGGGCAGTTTGTGTAGTTTATTTTTAACTGAAGAGTTTTGTGCCTTAGTCTTCCTGACTTCAGGGACATAAGATGTTGATGCAACATTATTGTCATGTGGTGCATTCAAGTCTTTCTGCAGGTCATCAGTGACTCATCTCCATATTTATTGAATCAGTGCCTGTAATCCACTTCACTCATGAAGACACACCCTTACGTTATCCACACAAATGGAATAGGCCTGTGAGCGAAATGCACAGAAACAGCAACGCTACATACATAAAGTTGTTGGAGTAACGGATGTTCTTCAGTGACCATTGGCAGATGGGCTGACGATCCCCGGCTCCTGCTCGGCTAAATTGGGAACATGACGACTGTTCTCCAAATGACCTCCTCATCAACAAGATGCACCCTGCAGTCACTCTTACGCTCCATAAGGACAAGAAGGAACTTTAAAAACATCACTGTTAGCATCATTCACAGTCACAGGGGGCTGAAACAAAATCCACTGAAACTGCTAAATTGCCCCAGAGACTCAGAGAGCACAGCATTGACTTGACAAGGATATCTCTCCATCTGTCCATCTCTTCCGCTGTCCCCTCACCCTCTATTGATTCCTTCTGAATGGATAAGCATATTCTGTCTCTTTATCGGTGCAAATAGTGCAGGCTGGATTCCCACTCCGGCCTCTCTCTCTAACCTTCGGGGGGAAGCAGCCAGGCCGTGATCTTGTGCTCTGACAGCTGGTTTCGGCCAGCCTCAATTTGAAACAGATATAATATCAGAGACAGCCTTGGATCGATAGTTGGCTATTCCTAGTTTTTCATCCCGGACCGAGTGTGCGCAAGCAGAGGTCAATGCTTACCTGATCAATGACTGCAAATACAATTGATCCACAGACTTGGCTTCTATAAACGGTGGCTCAGATGCGAAACTAAATTGCTGCTCAGTGTGTGTACGGATTGGCTGTGAAAAGGCTGATGCCATGTTCCCTTCATGTGGGATTAGAGGGTAGCGATGGGAAACATTCCCACGGTAACAAGTTGTTCATGCCATCGTGCTACTCAAGACGGTGAGTGCCAGTGTTACTAATAAAAAAAGTGTATTGAATAATTATCTGGAATTGAGCTACAGTTGTTTGATAGGCAGAGTTGTTCCTGATCAAAATAGCATTAAATTAAGGTTTAGTTACCTTGAAATTTGGCTGGCATGAGGCATCCATGTTTGAAAGCTTTTCAGACATTTTAGTAGGATTTACTGCCAAGTTGTCATCTGTATATTGAAGCTTTCATTTAAAAAAAACAAACCCTGATTTGCTCCACCAACACAAAAAAAACATCACGTTGTTCGAGAAGTTCATTGCACAGACATGCAGCATCACAAATATGCTTCTGCACGCACAGGTTGAATTGTTTATGGGGCTATTGAAAGTCCAGTCATGTAATGTTCGATGCGCATAGCGGCGCACATTTTTATTGGAACTCAGTGATCAACACGGGAGCTGAGCAGTCACCGTCTCTGTTTGAGGCTATAAAGAATTTAATTATGTTTACATGCAACAATAATGGCACTGCGCACAAAACTGTCTGAAGATTACCTGCTTCGTGACTCAACCCTGGAAAATTTAACCAAAGCTTTTTTTTTCCTCTCTCTCTCTCCACATAACCTGGAAAGAAATACCACAGAGTACACAGCTGCCATCCTCTGTAATCTGGTATTTTTAGATGAGAAATAAAAGAGAGAGAGAAAGAGACAGGAGCAGAGGATCAGAGAGATGACAGACCAAGAACAAGAGGAGCATCACATTTTACTGTTTCACGATCTGTGATCAAACTGTGTTAATCTGAGTCCAGAGTGTCCCCACAAAGCTATAACTGACCAGTTCCACATGGGCTAATGCTCAGATGTGACATTGTTCTGCAATAACTTGGTGAAACATGCAGTGCATTTAATGTATCACTGTGCAAAAAAAAAAAGAAAACTGATTATTTATTCAGGTCCTCAACTGATTTATTCCCTTAATGAACTGAAGAGAAAAGCTTTGATACAGTTCTATCATAGACTGTAAAAAGAATGGACGCAGCACCCGTGACGTCACCCATTGGTTTGGGGGGGTCTGTTTTGTGCCGCTACTACGGGGGTTTGAACTGCGCCATGTTGGATTTTACTTGCCATATGTGGAGAGATGTGTGCCGAGATCCCGCCCACTGGCCTCGAAGCAGTGGTCCCCCGACCTGTCACTCAATATTTCCGCACCCTAATTGGCCAGAATGTTAAACCTAATAATAGTAAAAAGGTAGAGATTTTAAAAAATTCACCCCCTTCATAGTGTGTGCGGGGGTAGAAACTATCGGTTGAGACCAAAAAAGTACATGTTACCAGGCTGTAAATATGTTTTTTTAAGTTGTAAAGTCGGCTATTTTAACATGGCAGTCAATGGAGAGTTGCTTCCTTCTGGTACCAGCCCCCACAGGAAGCCGAAAGGATTGCAGTTTTTTGAACGCGGAAGTGAGCTTCACTTCTCAGACCGACAACTGCCCCCTTGAGTTCTATGTTCATATACTACATATATCCATGTAGCAACAGTAGATCACAGGTAATGGTAAAAGTCATTCGAACATAAACAATTATGACAATTTAATGTCTTATATGACAAGAACAGTCTATATATACAGTAGCCTATGTATCATATGTTATGTTGTTCCACATATCTGTCAAGCATATAGTTTGCTCTTACTGGTGAAATTAAATCAAGACTATGTCTGTGATGTCGCACTGAAAACAGATCAAGCCCTCTCTACTCTACACACAATCAAAGCCAATTTTCACCAAGCTCCAAAAACCTTGCTGTGCTGCCTAATCTGCATGGAACTCGCGTCTCTTTTTGCCTCTCCTTTCACCTCTGTGCCATGCCTGCTGCGCGGGGTACAAAGATACCAAAAACAACATGCATCTCAAGGTCAGAGAAACGCCATTTTGCAGTACTAGTCTTTCAAATACTGTGAAAAAGGAGCCCCAGAAGTCTCACGGTTCTATAGTTTGAGTCTTGGTTTGCATGGCGTACTTGTGAATTTCAATAACACTATTTTCTCTCGAAGGAATTACCCTTTCTCTGTACAGTTGGTATGTTCTCTCCTCTCTTGACTTGAATAATGGATGCTTCTCTTCAGACTGACACCACACTGACTCCCTGTTCTCTGCCTGTCCAATAGTAGAGAACAGAACGGTCAAGGTAATACGAGCAGAGAGGTGTACCCTCTAGGTGGGACTGACTGCAGCCTTGACTCGCGCTATCCTCTCTCTCGTCTCTCTGCCTTCAGTTGTTTTCCTCTAATCTTGAGAGTGCATACCATCTCTGTGGTGGTCGACTCGACACACATGCACGCACAGCCACATACAGATATGCACGTCGATAGGCTACATGCGCGCACACACCAGACAGATGGTTGAAGCTCTGCTCTGACAGAGGCTAAAGCACAGGGCACCTCCACTCTTCAAAGTATCTGCGTCGCTCCCCTTACTGCTTTTTCAAACGCCATCTGTACCCAGGCGCAGTAATGTTACTTAAAACAAGGACATTGCATTTTTTCCCCCCCTCTCTCCCTCTAATTAGAAGACAGCAGGAAGAGTGTTTCTTTCTGCCTCTGCCATATTATGAATCGTTTGGAAAGGCAAGTCTAATCATTTCATACAGTTGGCACAATATAGCTTTAGAAATGAGAGATAAAAGGGACGGGAGACGGAACCTGAAAACATTTTCACATTTTGCTTATGCATGCGTGCATCGGTGCATGTGTTTCTCCGAGAGCGTATGGGCCTGCTTACAAGGATACACTGCACTAGATGGATCAACTATGTATGTGTGTGTGTATGTGTGTGTGTACGTTTTATAACCTGAGAGCCAGGTTTCTTACCTCTCTGGTCTCTCGGAGGAGCAGTCATTTCTCTCTGTCAGTCAGTCAGTGTTTGGGGAAATGATAGTGGGTTTTAGAGAAGAGCGGCTTTGTTTGGGAAGGACTAAGCAAGAATAGCACTGTTTCCTTTCATCATCATCCTTTTACTGTCACCTCCTCACACCCTCCCATATCACCTTCTCTCCTTTTGTCCTTTCCTTTCCTCACTCCTTGTTCCCACTCTTTCACTTTCTCCTTTTTCATTCCTGCCCTGCCCGTCTCCTCCACCTCCTGCACCGTCCTCGCTCCTCGTCCCACAACCTCTCTCCTTCTGCCCCCACGCCCTCCCACCAGTCTTACACACATACACACACACATACCTCCCCCTCCCCAGATTGAGGTAGCGTGTTATTAGTAAGGCAGCCAATGTGCCTGTCGGTGTGTGTCAGAGAGAGATAAGCACAGGTAGAGAGAGTTACATAAGCCTCTGTTGATTACTGTGGAGGAGAGGGAGAGCAGAAAAGGAGAGTGAGAAGAAGAGAGGGAGAGAGAGTGAGAAAGACAGATTGCTGTACCTTAGTAAGTACATTGTGCTCTAATGTTGCCTGTATGGCTGGCTGGCAGTTGATAAGTAGCCGAGGCTTCTGGGGCTGGTTGAAAGGACAGTCATTAGGTTGGACTCCCTAGACTGGCAGCTTGCTTCATAGATTGCAAGTTTGTTTTTGTTATAATGTTTAACAGGAGAAAAATAAACCCCTCTCAGGGTTTATTACGTTAATATGGCATGACAGAGTGGTAATAAAAGAAAGCAGCTGAATACAATTTGAGAGTCATGTGAATTGGTGTTGCAGGTTTTTCATCTCAAAGTGGTTTATTAATTTCATGTGCAAGTAGTTTTTTTTTTTTTTTTCCTCAGATAAATACCGGGATAATAATCAAGGATAAACCAACGACAAACCGATCACACTGACAAGTGCACATAGAGCTCCACTGTTGCCTAAAAAAATCACTGAAAATGCACTAAACAAGTCACACTGGTTCCATGAGTGACAAGCTTCTTCATTATGACCAACATGGGCCCTGTAGTTTAGTCGGAGTCAATCCCACACACGCCGTCCTGCTGCCAGAAGCACTCACTAGTTTTTCAATGTGTATTAATCTGCAGCTGAAAATAGTCACCTATAAATGAATCCTGGTGGTAAAAACAACAATGCTGAGCTGTTTTTACTGAGACAGTTTACAGAGCAACGTCTCATTTGTGAGAGATATTTATTTCTTCAGCAGAAACCGGTGCACTTGGTCTTTCTGCAAACCAAGATAAAAGTAGATCATATACAATCCTGTTCTGTCCTGCAGTTGTTTTATAGTGTGCGTGATTTGATTTGATGTGACAACTTCAGAACACATTAAACCTAAATGGAGTATCTGACACACTGATATGATGCCTTGTGAACATGATATAAAGATAAATTCAGCCTCAGATGTGAGGTGAAGACTTATGAGTATAATGAGAACGTGGCCCATCTCTCCACCCTGCAGGTTGATATTAAGCATAAAGAATAAATTAAAGAATTATAATTCCACATGTTGTTAAAGGCTTAACAACGGACTATGGAAAGAAAACACAAGGCCATATGGGAGAGTGGATAGTCGGGTCAAATGGACAGAACATTGTTGATCAGAGCTGTTTCATTATATAGCAACACAAATGCTGTGGTTTACATATCAATGAGTTCATATTTCACTCTGCCATCAGATATTTTGCATGTTAAGTCCCCCTCCCTCCCCCTGCTTTCTAGTGATACCCAACAGTGTACAAAATGAGTGTTTCGCAGCACAGCCTTGAACTACGTCTGGGGGCCAAGTTCACTCCACTGTGTCTGAGCCAAACAACATCAATTCTGTTTCACTATCTGGATTTGTGAGCGCTTGAATAAGTGAATTACACGATGGCCCCAGACTGCATTCGTAACTATTGCAGCCGATGATTGGGAGGGGTCACACTTGTATGCGTGCACACCTAAATTTACAGTTGGGATCATCTGCCACCTCACCTCTCTCACCTCCTTATAGCATTATTGTTCAAGCTCAAGGACATAAGCAGCCGGTGCATCAGAAGGAAAAAAAAAAAAGCACACTTATAAAAACATCCACACACACACACTCTGCAATCAGTCATGGACAATTGGTCACAAATGGTCATAGACATCTCTACTCCTCTTTCCACACTTCACTCTCAATAGCACCTCTTCAAGTCATTACTTAAATATGAGCATGTATGTATGTGTGCATGCGTGTGTTTTCCTTCATCTGTATGCCAAGCGTTCGTCTAGAGGCCCTCCAGCCAGAACCAGCTTAGGAGCAGCTCAAGGCCAAACAAGTGTGAGGATTAAAAGGAGAAATACAGTCCTCTCTTCTCCTTTCTCACCTCGGCCGAGGAAGTGAATGAGCAATGCTCTCCTCTTCCTTAACTACCGCTGAGGTGCCCTTGAGCAAGGCTCAAATTGCTAAGTGCCTCGCAGCAGAGGACTGTTGTGAAATTGGGCAGGTTTCCAATTATCAAGGAGAAGCGTGGTGTTAGAGGAGTTTTACTGCTCACTAGATTTTACGTCCATTACCAATTACAGTTAGTGACTGGAGCTCAGAAACGGCTCTTCCTGAGCAGCGACTGCCATTTTACCTCACACACGCACGCAGCACATTCATGACAACTACAGTAATAAATGAAGAAAATCGTAGGAACAGCATCGGTTGTTGTTTTCACTGTGTAGATCCCATTAGAGTTGTTATTTTTCTGCTACTGACAAGCTAATTAAAATGTACAGGTACAGAGCTGGCATAAGAGGAAGTACGGGAGGGGAAACTGTGAAAGCCTGTCAGGGGAGAGGGAGCCAGAGAGGTAAAGAAAAAAAGAGAAAAAAAAAGAAAGCGAGAATAAAACAGAATAATTATACAACACACACAATACAAGTTAATGAGATCATCCAACAGGCGGGAGGAATATGCCGTGGTTCAGGTCTGTGCACGGCAGCATGTGTGTGGTCAGTGAAGATGATGAGTTATAGTTGTGTCAAATCCGTCTTGATTAGAAATGTTTTTACTTTTTATCAATTTTCACAAAAACATAACTTCATTTTGCAGAAAAAAAAAGTTGACAGATGAGAAAATGTTCCCAGTATTTGAAAGGTGAGGAAATTGCAGGGAATGTGCAAATTAGTTATTTAGTCTCTTTAAAGCTACAGTTTTTGTGCTGCAAATTGTTGGTATGACTTTTAGCCAGATTTGCGCATCATTTTTTTAAAATACAGACAAATCCTGATTTAATTTGTTACTTTATATACAATATTTTTATAGGAGGCAAAACATAATAAACTGGATTTAAAATCCTCTTAATTGTACACCTACTGTAATACTGGAGTTGTATTCTTCAATAATCATTGGTTTTCAGGAAGTGTCCCTTTAAGTCGCAGCTTGGTTGGATAGTAAATAATCTTGTGGTGACTGTGTCCTGGAGACAAAAAGAGAACAAAAGGGGAAGCGAGATGGTCAAGGTGCTTCTCTGAACAAGAATCCAGGGGAGCGAGTGCCATGAGACGAGCCAACAGGAAGTATAAAAAAGAAATGGGGGAGAGGGATGGCTCGTACAAAAATGTGGAATAACAATAAGGGGAGCTTTTTATGTGTGAGACAGAGACTGCACACAATGATGCTCAAACATAAAATTCCCCTCTTTCTCACTGCCTCTCTTTTATTCAGTCTCAGTCACACAGACATGCCTGTGTGCACACACAGTGTTATGTAAATAGTCTCTTCGGCAGAGTGCTGCTGTCACTGAGCAAGCATCCTCTGGGCCATCTAGGCAGCCTCATTAAAACAAGGCACAGCATCCATTAATAGATAACAGTGCACGCGTACACTCACAAATACACACACACACAAACACACACACATATACAGTTAGTAACACACAGAGCATTCACAGACACCAATAAAGGACCTCCCAGGAAGCACATCTCTAAATGTTCCTCTCAGGTGGCAGTCAAAAAATATCTCCAAGGAAATGGCTGAAATGTCACTGAGAACAATGCGTGAAGAGAGTGTGTGTGGCTGACTGTGACTGCAGCGAGCATGAAGGATGATCGGACTGTGTGTCTTTTAATGGACATATGCTCAATCTACAGCTGGTGTGTGTTCACATGTGGGTGCATGTTACTGTTTGGTTGCAGGGTGGGAGGGGTGGACAGCGTAAGAGAAGTCCAAATAAAATGATGGCAGCGGGAGGAAGTGAAATAAATAAGAAATAAAAAATTAGGTCAGTTTGGAAGCTCTTTGTTGCATTTCTGGATGGTCAAGTTCAATTCATTTAGAGGCTCTCAGAGAGAGCAAGGTCCCTTACAAAAAAGACTTGAGAACAAATGATGTAGACACTCACACACACACAAAAACACACCACAACAAGACGATTCAATCACACACAGTAATTACCACAAAGCCTCGTGACTAGATTGGTCATCATGCTTTTTTTTGCTTGCACTTGTTTTGTAGAAAAAGAGAGACGGGAAAAATATCTCAGATTGTCAGAAAATGTTGTTGTTTAAGCAATCTCCCACGAATGATTGTTTTATCAAAATGCCTAATTGCTTCAGCTTCTTTTTTTGTGTGTCTATGCTTATTTTCTACATAGTATTTCTACAATAGTCACCTTTAATTCATTTTTGTCAAAACATAATCACTGTAAGTCATTCTCTAGTAGGCCTACGGTTTGTTTACAGTCTACAACAGTGTCTGATTTCAGAGCCTCCTGTCGTGTGCAAGTGTAAAGACGATTGTGTGTGATGTTGTTGCATCACAACCCATTTCATACAGTATTCAGACTGTACATGCTCCATATAAACGCCGTAAAGTAAAAGGGGCCCCTGTTTGTTTGTGATCTGCTGGCCCCGCAGGTGGTTCCCGAGGTGTCGGCTTCATCCGCTTTGATAAGAGGATAGAAGCTGAGGAGGCCATCAAGGGCCTGAACGGACAGAAGCCATCGGGTGCCGCCGAGCCCATCACAGTCAAGTTCGCCAACAACCCCAGCCAGAAGACCAGCCAAGCCCTTCTGTCACAACTCTACCAGTCCCCCAACCGCCGATACCCAGGGCCCCTCCACCACCAGGCTCAGAGGTTCAGGTGAGTACTGGGGCGGGACGTGGACATGATGGCCATGGAGGAGGAGGCGGGACAGAGACGAGACAGGATGGGGTGGGAAAGCTTTCGCAGTAGTAGCGCAGAACACAGCATGAAGATTTATATCAGGGTGTATTATCTCAAAAAGTGTTGTAAATACAGTTTCCCAACCTTAGCAGTCGACCCATTCTGAGCTCTCCTGGTAATAATTTGGTGACCCCTTCAAAATTCCTGATTAACGTGAAGTGCTGCTCTGTGGAGTCATACACAAAGCAGTCCTGCTGATGAGAGGTGTAAGATTTGTCATTTTAACTGGTGCAGGGGGGAGACACGTATTCCTTTTTGTTTCTTTACAGACAACAGTACATGAGTGAAGTACTGATGGATATGAAACATCTCTAGATGAGCCATCACTGCAAAAAGATGCGTAACAACAGCTACAAGCTGAGAGAAAACATCTGGCTGACTGATCCAATCTGCAGAATAAACAAATAACAAATTTTGGAACAAATGCAGCCTTTTGGGCGAACACAGTGTCATATTTTGTTCACAGCTGCAGCAAGGAAACATTTTGAATTTGCTGCTCATCTGCCTTCTTCATACCAACAGTGTGGCTAAGACACAAAGACTAAGAATAAGAATGGGGTCACAAGGTTAGTCTGCTCACAAGGTTGGGAATCTCCAGGTTAATATGTCCGAGCTACGTAAGAATAATGACTTCACAAAGTACTGCGTGACTAATAGAAACAAGAAAACAAGTATGTCGTCTAAAGTGTGCCTGGTATCATCAAATGACAAACAGGATTGCAACTTTATGTGCGGGTACACAATATTTAATGTTTACAGGGGGGAAAAAACGACTGATACGGGTTATCAGCCTGGAAGTCAGTAGCCTTTATTCCTTGTTAACTTATAACGCATTTAATCAAGGAAACACGTCTGTTATAAACAACAGGCCCGATTTGGAAAACATATGCACCAAATGGAATTTACAGTGTTCGAAAAGCGGATCTAACGCCTACACATAGAGACCATGAGTCACACCAGTGTCTACATATACCAGCAATGACGCAATTTTTCTCCTGTGAGAATTTATATTTGACAAAAATGTCCTCTTGTAGAGCAGCAGCAGGTGTGAACTCTGCGCCTGGTGCAGGTGTCAGTGCATCAGGCCCGGTGAGCACTCTGTGTGGGTCCACCCAGATCAGAGAGGAACTGTTCATAAGAGACTGTGGGGTTCTGTCGTTCACAACTACGTTATTTCCCCTCATTTCATCATGCTGCCATCGTGCCAACACATCCCAGAATATTCCCTCCGAGGCCTGGGCAAAAAAACATGTGTTTGGATTCAAATACTGTAAATATTTATCAGACAGAAAAAAAAGTTCATTTAAGATGCATTCTTTGTCATTCAGGCCTAATTTTGCACGATATGGTCATAATAATACTAGAAACCATGACGTTCTTCTGTATTGTTGTAGTTCAACTCACTTTAAATACATTTACCAGATGTGAGACATAACTTGTGGAATTAAATGCTACAGAAGTTATGTCTTAAATCCAGTGAACAAAGGGCAAATTAAAACAGATGATGCCAAAATTAATTTAAGGATTTGCATTTTAACCTTGTTTCAACTTAATTAAATTGAGAAAAGAATTAAGTTTTTTGCCCAGGTCATTAAGCTCTATACCATCACTTAACTTCACATATACAGTATACAGCTGATGTACTGTATATATGGCACCCTACCTGTTCATTTCCTGTCGATCACTGATGACATAAACAGTCCTTTTATTTTTAGTTGAGTGAATGTTTTACAGCACAAGAGTCGGTTAGGGCTTATTCCATGGGGTCTTGTTTACCTTTAACCTCAACTTTAAAAAAACGCAGACAGAAACAGGTGATCGTATGATATTATTACGCTCCATCATCCAATCCAACGAGAACGCTTCAGAATTGGAGACAGAATGCGTACTTATACAATTTCCTCTCTCTTTCAATAACAGTAAGCCGGTCGTGCTGTTTACTCTCCATCAAAGTCAGAGCTTGGAAGGTATTTTTCTTCTGGAGCGGCTTCCCTGGTGTGACACCTGAGCGATGTAGCGTGGCTGTGTGTCTGTGATACGCCAAGCCAATTTACAGGCTCTGCAGGAGAGCTGTCGCTTCTCATCACAACTCACAACCACAGGACACTTCCTCACTGTGTCCCTGTGCTCCTGCTCTCTGCTCCCAAGCCCTCCACTGAAACCTCAACACTTCAGAAGTTATAAATGTGCTTGATGTGCACAGTCTCCCTAACTCAATCTTTTAAGGACAACAGTGCAAAAGGGCATTTTCTACATCCTTATATAACAAAGAATCCTGTCAAGGCCGTTCTATTGTTAACTTCTCAATGAGGTAGAATTAAAGTAATTAAACTTTAGGCTAAAATATATGTCTCAAGTGATTATGTTTCAAACTTTGAAATGTATTTAATGAAATGAATTAATGATGCATACATCAAATTTAAATGCAACCTACTTCATACTGTTAGATTAATACTTCCCTCACATGCCTAACAAGTCACTGCACACATATGTAATGCCCAAATGAAAAGAAAAAGAGACTTGGCTGAACTAAACTTGTAATTACATCCATCCTGTGTAACTAAACGTTGTGGGCCTGCTGTAACACAAGTTAATGTATGATGTGCTTGTATGGTCCCTCTACAAGACAGCAAACATAATAAACTGAAGCACAATACACCTAGCCCTAGATCCTGGCTCATTTCCGATCCTCTGTCGTTAACTAATGGTACTAATTAGCAAATTAGCCTTATTATATCCAGGGTAGGAGCCAATTTTAATTGAACAGATTTTTGTTTCAAAAAAGAAAAGACAAAAACGCCCATTCCTCCATTAACATGCATTGAGAGAAAGCACAAAAGCCCTATTGTTTATATCGAGCTTGGAGAGGCAGTGTGAAAAGCTGGCAGTGTTTGCGTGGTGAGCATGCATCAGTGTGCATTCGTACATGTGTGTGAGCCAGAGACAGGGGCTGAGAGAGGGAGAGGGAGAGGGAGGGTGTTAGCAGCAGGTTGTTTTGTTGTGGCCCAATGGCCCGGCGGCCAGCAGATGTCTTAGTGCTCCCAGGTCTGGAGCATCTCTCCTCTGAGCATCCTCTCCAATTGACTCATTTACCCACAAAGCAGTCTGCTTGTTCCCTTCCCACGTAATGGACTAATTACGGCTTTAATGGCTCTGTATATCCTTTCCTCCACGTCTTTCTTTGTTTTTAGGGCTTTTTGGTATTTTTAAAAAGACAAACACTAAAGTGCAGAGATACTGTGACCCCAGCAGGCCTACAATGTGCTCAAAAAGTTACTTAACCATCATGAATAAGTCAAATATATTAATATGATGTGGGGATACCAGTGTTGTTCTTATCACATTATGGCTAAACATTAAGAATTTAAAAAGATCAGTTGAAATAAGGCAAGTGTTAATACAACATCTTAAAACACAGGCTACTGTAGTGCTCTTCCATCTGGATACTCAATACCCAGAGTAATTTATTAGGTGCTTAACTACAATTATCTGGCATCCCGGTGTTAAATTGTCTCTGATTAGAAGACTGCTGATCTGTTATCTCTAATGTGCAATGTAAATTAATCTTAAAATGATTATTATAAATTGTATAATAGTTATTACTGTGAATGTTACTTATAGCAGTGCCACAAAACCTAATTGCTGTCTTAGCTGCAATCAAATAATGAAATTGTGTGTACGTACATATATTTTATCACATTAGAAAATACTGTTGCCTCTAGGTGGTAACAGTAGAATAGATGCTGGATGATGGTGAGGCCAAACCAAGTTATATTTCCAATGAGATGTAAATGCTCGCTTGAAGGTTCTGGTCTTTGCACGCTTGTCGCAAGAAAGCAAAGGCTTGTTGACTGAAAGAGACAAGGAGAAACAACCCTAACAGTCGGGTCAAAGTCAGAGAGTTTGTAGTGTTTTCAAGAGGAACGAGGCGTCACTGGCCAGCTGTTGCTCAATAAGCCGTGGCCCCTGTCCATTAGGCCAGAGGAGTTAATAAGACATGAGACAGGCCAGACCCAAGTGAGGAATGAAGGTCATTGAGTCACCAAGCAGACTGCATCCATCCAAGAGGGCCAACATTTCATACAGCCCACTGTAGCCTGGCTCACAAACACACCACACAGCCTCATACACACACGCACGCACACACACTGTAGTTAACCCTGACTGACTGCAATGGCTGTAGCTCACAGGCTGAAATTATTATGAAACCAGAACATTTCCCGAAAACTAACCCTTTGAGGACACCCTGTAACTCAGCCATTTCACCCGACCTGTGAGCACTTAACAGATTGACCCAAACCACAAAGACAGACATTCACAATTTCATGGCTAGTTTAATGTTCAGTTGTGATTTTTGTTGGTCTACCTCATAGAAAACATACTTATCATCGCCTCTCTCGCTCACCATCATTCAAATACCAAACCATTACACTGACAGAACTCTGGATCATTTCCTGTCATCTTAGGTGTTCTCTCAATTGAGTTAACACCGTTTAAAGATCATAGTTTATGAAAAGAAATTTTCATTTACCTCCATCTTTTAACAAACCATTAATATAGTGGCATAAATTGTATGGATACCCACATGCAATTCACTGTAGAACAAGGCAATAGTTTGACATTGCGTTGCACTACGGCTAGCCTAGCATCCTAGTATAGCCGAGTGCCACGCTATGCTCCAGTCTTGCCACTATTAGTGCTCTGCATGCAAATGTATAGTAATACTGAACTGTGACCAGTCCACTGCCGTAGTCTTGTATAACAACTAAACCACCGCACCTACAGTAAAATCAATGTGCTCCTAGCACTCTGCTCTGGCACCAGCTCATGCAGGGCTACGCTGAAACCTATGAAAAACAAGCGCAGTGGCCGACTGAGCAAGTGCCGACCATACTGATGGTACTGTAGATTCATCAACTGATGATAGCGTTTTCTGGTGGGGCTCCTCAGTGTAATGGGCCAACTGTAGATGGGTTTGTTTGTTCTTGAGTGAGGAGGACCATGCAGTTCCTACAGGTACTTAACATTAGTTCCATTGAGTGAGTCGACCATCTGCCCGCCATTAACCCCAGAACCCTCCTTCTCTTTACAGGCTGGACAATTTGCTTAATATGGCCTATGGCGTAAAGAGGTAATTAAAAACTTCACCCAATGCCAGATGTCCATGTTGACTCAATGATTTTTCAATATCCTTTTTTCTGTTCTTTTTTTAGTTTATGTTTCCTTGTATTTTTGCAGTCACTTTGCGTTTGACAATTCGTTCAAGGTCAACTGCATTTTTGGTTCTTTAATTTGTTTGGTTTTTTCCTCGTCAGCTTGAGTTGGTTTTAAAACCCTACCAACCACTGAAGGTGTAAAAAAAAAAAAAGAAAACAATCAGTCTTTGTTTTCAGTGGTGATGAATTTGCTTTGTTTTGATTATGACAAGTGCTGGTGTTGTTTGGATTGTTTTGGGTTGTTTCTGTGTACTGAATGGATTTTGTTCTCTGGTGTAAAAGTCCTTATTTCTAGGTGTGTTGTTTTCTACCGGATTCAGGTTCTCCTGCCTTGTCACTCCACAGCTACATTTTCTCTTTGGAGGCAAAATTTTAATCTTTCCTATTGATTTCATGGAGATTTCCTCACCAGATCATTAGAATAAGACCTTTGTGCATCCACTATCACCAATGTGCACACTCTCCCGTGTGAAAGATCCATTTCTGTGCAGTGAAAGTCACACCAAAATTTCACCGTATAATGCTGCAATTTCATAGCAGTACTCGCTGACATAAGGTGTTGTTAAGCTAGGACATGGGATGAGGCTGGATGAACCTGGATCCCTGCTGGAAACAGGAAATGCTGTTTCACTGCAGACAGCTCCAGCTTTGGCACTGCTCTGCTCGAATTCCTTCCTTTCGCCTCCATGTTTCATTTTGCTTTCTCGCTACCATAGGTGTTACATAACCCAGAGCAGCAGCCACCGTGGTGATAGATGTTTCATGTGCTGACGGTGGCATCCTGCATGTTGCGAGCACAGGGGACACCATCAGAAGTCAGCTTAATTACTCAAATGCAAACAAAGTTTTAGCTCTTAGAAATGTGCTCTTAGAGAGCTCCCTTAAAAAGCAGGCACCATGTCAAATGCAGGAATTCAGGAGTCTAGCTACAGAATAACATGTTGATAGTGATGCAATGTGGCATTTGCTGGTTTAAACCAAGTGCCCCCTTGCCCAGTAAGCACTGAGCCCCTCTCTCTGGGTCTTTATGTGGTTTTCTAAAGGTGAAAACAACATCTGATTCAACCGTCCTGATTGAATGGTGTGTCATCAAGTTAGAGGTGCATTTCAGTGATCTGAGGTTATTATATGAAAAGAAAGAGCAGAAGGGTGTTAAGAGCTGGAAATGGTTGGCTTTAGAAAGGACAGAATAGATATCTGGTCAGCTACACTGTTGCTATGCAACCCCTGGTCTCCACTGTAACATTGGTTAGTGTTTGGTCCCGCTCTGATGGATACGCTCATATGCACGTTTACACACACACTCTCTCACACACACACACACACACATTCATACAGGCACACTCATCTCCCTACATCCTCGCAGTGGCAGTGTGAGCTAGCCTCCAAACCGTCACCCTCACACTCTCACAGACCTCCTCACACACTCCAGCTTTTGCATACAAATCACCACAAGTCTTTTTTCAAGCCCAGCAGGAGAGGCCTGAACACAGCCCGGCGAGCCAGACAAGGCCTCGACATGTTTGATGCTCGAGAAAATATTACAATCGTCTCAACAAGACATTGAGGACACATAGAGTTATGAGAGACAAAGGATTTTAGCCTGTTTTAGTGCAGTTTGCTGCTGCAGCAATCCCTATGGTGAGGGCAATAAATTGCTTTGTATCTCAGTGATGTATTTCTTCTACCACAACCTGTTTCTCTCATACTACTACTACAACAATAGTTGACACAAGTCATCAAAAAAAAAGTCTAAATGGCGCAGAGAGCCCTTCACAGTAAATGAGCTGACCACCCTTGGAGTTTGTATTAGTGTTCACTGCATCCACAAAAGCCAGAAGCAGACTCTGCATGACCAAAGTCACGCAGGAAGGTCATAGTGATTGCCGGCCATATATAGTTGCTGTAGAGAGAGGGAGTGGGGTGGGGGCCCCGAGCAGCAAGCCGAGCTATCGATCAGTGCCACGAGCTCTGGAATAGACCAGAACAGAAAACCCTGCAGACTGCGGGAGGAGTGGGAGGAATACACTTTGTACCTTAATGCCACTGGGCTGTAAAGTGCTTCCATTTTCCATCTAGTTTGCTCCCTCTTTCCTCCCTCCGTTTTCTTTAAGGAAGCAGCCTTCTCTGAGACAGCTGCAGCAAAGCGGAAATCTCAATTAAAGCACGCCCAATAATGTCTATGTCGTCGTTTCTTGGAGGGAGGTGGCATAAGAAATGAACCTTTTTATCTCATTTACCTTTTATTTAAAAATAGGGGTATTTTTTTTTTCCTCCTTCCCCTCTCCTTTGAGCGGAAAGGCAATTAAGTGAAGTCAACTGAGGATTCAAATCTCTTGCATCACAAGAAAAAGGAGAAGATTATGAGGCGAATGAGAACAGATTTAGCAGGCTGGTGCATGATCTTTGATGAATTTCTAGCAACGGTTTAATTCAACAACTTCCTGCAATTTAGCTCCTGAAGGAGCCACTCAAGGACACAAAGACAGAACCTTCATCCGCATCTCCTTCAGCAGAAATACAGCCCCACATGCAGCACTGGCGTCACTCCTGACAGGAGGCCTTTCACAACTGAGGAGCTCAGGGAGGCTTTAGTGGTACAGTGCAAACTCATACAAACTCGTGCATTTAGACATAAACATACAGTACATGCACATACGATAAGCATCCCTGCCTTTGCATCCTGATTGATCTAAAATGTTTTATTTGCCTTGGAGATCAGCACCTTTTTGCGATTCATATACTGCAAATATTTCGCAGACTAAGCTGTCAAGCTTCTTCTTTCATATGGCTGTAGACAGTAGTGTGTTACACAGGTGAGCACCATGTCAAGCTTTAGGATCTGGAGGAGGATTCAGTTGTCAGAATATCTGAGATAAAAGCAAGCTGGAGTTAGGGTTTTCACCAGTTCATGACAGACATTGAGTTTCACTGTGTGCCTTGACATGTTCAATTAACATTTGCTTTCTTCTCTTCCCCTTTCTCTCTGCTCTTCCTCCATGTTTCCCCCCACTCCGCCTCTCCTCTCAGGTTTTCTCCCATCACCATCGACAGCATGACCAGCCTGGTTGGAATGAACATCCCCGGGCACACGGGCACCGGTTGGTGCATCTTTGTGTACAACTTGTCCCCAGATTCTGACGAGAGCGTTCTCTGGCAGCTGTTCGGGCCGTTTGGCGCCGTCAACAATGTCAAGGTGATCCGTGACTTCAACACCAACAAATGCAAAGGCTTCGGCTTCGTCACCATGACGAATTATGACGAGGCGGCCATGGCCATCGCCAGTCTCAACGGCTACAGGTTGGGTGACCGTGTCTTGCAAGTCTCCTTCAAGACTAACAAAACACACAAGTCCTGAACTTTGACAGGTAGAAGCAGTTGCCCCTCGACTCTGTCTGCTCCAAAATTGCCCCCAACCTCCCCCCTCACCTCCACCCGTCCCTTAGCCCCTTCAGTCACTACCACTACCACCCTACTACAGCCATCCAACACAGCAAACTCAAACTCCAACCAGAACACAAAGCAACCGACAAACCATCAGACAAATTGAACTAGAAATGGCTTATATTATAACTTTGGACCTATAAGCCAATGTTGCCTAAGTATTACAAAAATGAAATGATGAAAATGTTCATGAGTTTTTGGAAGGTCCTGTGATAATGCAGGCTTCTCTTTATTGTATATTCTTTCTGTTTGTTGTGGTTGTTAAAATGATTTTTCTCTTCTGTGTAAACAGTAGCAAATCCCTGTATCCCCTTATTTCAGAGAAGAGAATGTCCTTTTTAGATTGAAACCTTTTCTCTGTCTTGATTCAGGATTTGTTTTCCTTTTGTAAATCCGGATCCACTGTCGTTAGTATTATATACCTCCCTGTCGGTTAAAGGGAGGGGGCTCTTTTTTAAATTGGTGAACCATTCATTCATTTTTAGTGTGTATTAAAAACTTCCCCTAATCGATTACAGATGGGATTCCACAGTCCCAGTAAATCTTATGTAGAAAAAAAAAAAAGACTTTCTAACATTGTTTTTGTTTTGTATCGCAAACAAAACATAATGTCTTTCCTCACAGGGGTTCAGGGAGATGGGGCGAGGGAGGGGATGGGTTAGCTTTCCTGATGACACGTTCAGTAATTTAAGAAAAAAAAAATAACACTGTTGCCAAAGAGAAGATCTCTTTGCTTGAAAAAAATGCGTTTAGAAAAAGATAAAAATAAAGAGAAAGAAGATCTATTTTTATAAATGATAATTAAGATAATAATTATTGAAGAATTTTTACAAGAATCTGGATTTGAAAAAAGAGAAAAATATTTTGACTGGCTAACTAGGGGGGGCCGGGGCGGGAGGGAGGGGGCACCACCTTGTCTTGTCGTTCTGCCGTGGTACTTTATAGGATCAAAGGTTGTTTGTTTTTTGGGGAATCCAAGTTGGCAGTGATTTTGTAGATGGAAGGTTTTGTGAAAAGGGATGCAAACTGAGGCAGGTGATTTTGGTAATTTTTCACATATGTACTAGTGCGTAATTATTCAACAGCGATACCCAAAAGGGAAGGGAGAGGGGTCTTTCCAAGGCCTAACCATCCTTACAGTCCAGAGCCCAAAGCAAGAAGACCCTTTGTCCACTTGTTTTCCTGTTTTTGTCATCAGTCAATATGGGATATCAGTAAATAGATATATACACATCTATCCATTTAGAGAGCATACTATACATTATCTATATCATTTTCTTCGCTCTGCGTTGGTGAACTTACATTTGAAAAGAACTTCCTTTTAGCGATCAAACGTAGGTGCTATACTACATTATTCACATATCTTAAATATCCAAGTTTGTTGTTCTATGTGTTGTTTAAAGAAAAAAAATACTTCGATGTTGGCATTGAATTGAGCTGCTGTTCTTTGTTTAATATTTGTTTATTGTTGGCCCACAAAAATCTGGTGAGACTATTTCTTTGCTGAATAACCAGATCAACGACTTTGGGCCTTGTAAGAATCACTGAACAAATTTTTATTTTTTATTTTTTATTTTTTGCTTTTTTTGTTTGGCTTGCTGACTTTTAGGTTACTTGCTGAGCGTGAAACGTTTGTCAAAACTTAATGATGATTAGCTAGTTCCGTTAGTCTAGATATTTGTTTCCTTAAAAAGGATCTATGACAACTGTGTCTTTATTTGCTGTGTACAAATAGATGATATATATATATATATATAGTCTACATTTGTTTTACAATATCTACTGTACTATCTGAGTTGTCACTGTTCTTTTGTTTGAGCTTGTCTTTTTCATATGACAACTTATTATGACGTGGTGGTTCAGTTACTTAGAAAAACTTGTGAGGAAACTGTTCAATTGTTGTCATGTTGCTTGTGGAGAAAAAAAAAAGATTTGGATTACCTTTCAGTTGACTACCGCGGCAAAAGAAACCGAACAAAAGCTTAGAATATAACTGTATTTGTTTAGCAGTTTATTTACTTATCTATTTTTTTAAACTATTTATTTTTTATATTTATTTTTTATTTATTATATATTTATTTATTAATTAATTTATCTGTGTATTTATGTATTTATTTGTTTCATTGTCTGTGTATTTGCGTGATTCTGGTACAGGGAGGGGGGCGTTTCTGAGCAAAAGGGAACAAAGCGACTAGTGGAGAGGCTCTTCCAGTAGTCCACTGCACTGAGAGAACTTTTAGTACGTTTGTGCTTTGTACCAATATATCAAAATTACAATATAAAAAATCTAAAAGTCAAGAAAACTGAAAAAAATGTCTGGAGGGTTGGGGGACGCTCTTCCCTTATTACTAGAAACAGTTACTCGCTATGCATAACCTAGTTAATAGTTAAATTTGCTATTGCTTTTTTCTTGTCTTGTTAAAATGAAATCTTTAGATCTTTTTCAATAAAGTTTAGTCTTAATAGAATGTTATAAACAGTCGTTCTGGTTCAATATAACCTGTGATAAGTTTGTGTAGTTCTAAAAAGCCACTCCGTCCACACCCTCCCTCCACTTACTACCGCTTTGTGATGAAACCTTATGCAAAAATGTGGGTCTGAAAGCATAGTTTTCAGTTTTCAGTAAACATTTTATATAACATTCAGCTCTTGGAGGCTTGGGCAGATACATTTTAAAAACGGAGCAAATGCCCATTGTTGTTTGAGGGTCATTCATTGCACTGGACTAAATCGGTCACTTCAATCAAGAGTCAAAACTTATTTTTAAAAATATTCATCATGTTTTCAAATGACATACCAACAAATCTTTAAAAAAGAAAAAAAAAAAAAGAGAGAAATTGTTACCATTGCACACCAACTGTAATTTACAGCAGTTGTTGCTATACTTAAGTACTCTGGAGGTATGAAAAGGGATTGTACCGATTCTATATTTTATATACTCTAATATGATATATATTATATATTTTGAAAGGTGAAAGGTAAGGGAATGGTTCCAGAAGTATAAATATAAGGAATTGGATTTTTTTTGTTTGTTGTTAAGACTTGAAAACATGAAGGAGGTGTGTGGAGAGCATTTTAAACACTCAGACGCATGCTCGCATTGTACATCCTTCTCTCTCACACCTCAGTCATCTGACAGGCCGGGTCATCTGATATCATCAACCATTATCCAAATAATCATCTGCGCCATCCAATCACTTAAGTGTTCTAGTGTCATAAATGGCAACAAAAAACCAACCAACCCACCAACCCACCAGACCCCGTCATGCTCCCCGCCGCCGCCGGGAGCTTGAATTATGCAACGACCCCAGTAGAATGTTGTTCTGATGTGTGAACTAATTTCCTACACTGTATGACTTTTGAACTCTTACGATGCGTGCCTGTGTTCCGCCTAGACCCTGTGTGCACATGGGCGTGTGTGTATGAGTGTGTGTGCGTGCGTGCGTGTGTCTGAATGTGTTTGCGCGCATGTGTGCATGTTCGTATGCATGTATCCTTTATGTAACTGTGTGCGTGTTGTGCGTTTGTCCTCATATGTTTAAAGCGTGGAGTACATCCAGGTGTGTGTATGTACAGTATATACATATGTTAAGTGTTTGTTATTACAGTACGTGTGTGTGGTTGGTTTGTTTGTGTGCATTTGGGGTATGTTCAGTGCACATATATACAAAAAAAAAACAACTTGAGTGTGTGTGTTTCCCTGAGTGCATGTGCGCGCGGGTGTGACAGAGATAAGAAGCACATGCAGTTGTTGAAAATGTGTGTGTTTGTGTGGTTGTGTGCGAATGTGTGTGTGCATGTCAGGGTGTTTGAAACATGGGGCTGTGTCACCTCGCTCTATGCCCAACCCCTATGGCTCACACCATCCCCTGTAGCGCCTTATAGTGGCAGCCTGCCAGTAGGAACAACGCAGCCAGTAGTGGAGGAGGGAAGGTGAACAGAGGAACTAGGCTCTTCTTGTCAGTTTTCATTTTCCTCCTGAGACGTGTTTGTTTACTATCTGAAAAATCTATAAACGAAATCTTTAAAGACAAAAAAGACGAAAAAATGTTCACAGGGCCCCATGACCGCGGCTCTTTCTACTCTCTCCTGCTTATGTTATTACTTAACAATTATCAATGATGATTATTATGATTATTATTGCTATTATTCTTAGTATTCTTATTCTTATTATTAATCCAATTACTGCGATGAATGACTTCATGTTATCCTTGCTAGTTTAGGTCATTTCTGAAACTGGAAACAAAATAAAAATCTTGCTGTAAATGTTTGTTTTTTCTTTTTCATAAAACTGTTGTGTTTGAATTATTTGTACTTTTGAATGTTGGGACAATAAAATGAGGTGTTAAGAGCTTGGATGTTTCTTGTCATGATGGATGAAGCATTCAAACATTTCACTCTTTCACTCTGATTAAGTTCTCTCTATCATCTCTCTTTTGATACTTGTGAGGTAAATCAGTGCTGTATAACAGACAGTGTGCTTTATGCTCCTGATTGTACATTAACATTGCAGGAGTTCAAACTGGAGATTTGTTTATTCTATATTTGGCACTTTATGTAGTTGATAGAAAATTCAAAGAAAGATTAATTGAGTCATTCATCAAGAAGAAAAAAAAAGAAATAGTTGGCCCCAGCTTCTCACACACACAAAGATTTACTACTTTTAACTGTTTTTTTCAGTGAAAACCTTAATTGAATAAACAATGTGAGGATGTTGTCTTAGGCAAAGAGAGAGTTATGATGGGCATTTTTCATTGCGTTGAAGAAGTAATGCTGCGTTCCAGGCAGGCTTTTGAAATCGTAAATTACAGCTTCAAGTCACAACTTACGACTTTGTAGCGTTCCAGGTAACCCACTCGTGTTTTTCCGACCTGTTTTACCGGTGAAAGTCACTATAACAGCCACTCGTAACTTCCGACCGGTGAACTCGTACCAGATCGAACTGGTACCACTTCACGGTCGGAAAAATACGAGTTTCCTTGAACGCACCATAACAGTCCTCGTCCCTACGTCGCCACATTCACGGCGTTCCTTGGAAACACACACAGCCCTGCATGCTGTTGTCTCTCCTCATTGGATAAAAACTGTAGGATACGATAAATGTTTTCTCCTCGGCTCAGAGCAGATTGACAGACCCGTGTTTTGGTTGATTGCTGTTATAACTATTTAAGACTTATATTAACACAAATATATCACTTACTTCTGCTTTAAGGATTGATGTTTGAATAAAGCTAAATCTGTCCATTAAAAAGAAGCCTACTGTGCTTAGAAATGTCTACAAAGAAACACAACAAAGCTGCAGCAGTAAGTCAGAAATTTCACTGTCCATTCACTTTGACCTTTCAACTACAGGGTGACAGTCACGATACTACGGAGAAGCAATGCAAACATGAAACACTGAGCCGATGTCAGTCAGCCCCTCTTACTGTAGGACGGGAGAGAGGAGTCAGGTGTAGCTACATCAGTGAGATAACACTGCCCCCTGTATCTTCACCGGAGTATCCGAGACCTCTGTTGCTTTTCAATGAGTGGGAATATCTGTGGTGAACATGTGCTTCATCCTTATGCATCACAAGAAACAAAATCAGAGGTCAGCACAGAAAAAAAGAAAGACACGGGGGGGAGGGAGTCAGTCCGCATTCATCGAGGGGGGGAGAAGTGCATCACTGCTGTATAGGCCGCATCTGCTCATCAATAACAATATTGTCAATGTGCTCAGTAATGTCCAGCAATGCAAGCTCAACTTTATGCCTTTATAATTAAAACCCCACTGGAGAGCAGAGCAGCGAATGTGGAGAAGATATTAGCGCTTTAGACTGTGACTACTTCAGCCACTCTGGTCTTTTCCCCCTCCCCTCTTAATGACCCTTCACTGTCATCAAGGCCAAAGAGGACGGGATTGGTCAGGATGGTGTTAATATAGGATCACCAGTTTCACTCCACTGTGGCTCAGATGTACAAAACAAACCAACCATGCATGATTTAAAAGTAAAGATATGTGGTGAAAACACCAAAGGAGTGCAAGCGCTCTCTTTACAGAGAGTTGTTGAGTACAGTATAATATGGCTCAGTTCTCACCATATTCTTTCACCAGGTGCAACCATATGATACTCCCTCTCAGTTTCTATATAAACCACTTTTCATCTGCCTGGGTGAGAGCTGATCACACTCACTCCGTGGTGTGAATGTCAGCATCCTGCCGCGGTGTGATGTAGACAGCAAGTTCTGCCAAATGACGAGCATGAGCCTCGCAGTCGGAAGCGTATTATTTCACAAGGAGCTACTTGTCTTTGACAAATCTTCCACAGACAAATCTGTGCAGTGAGTGGAGGAGCCGTTGTTGCCCTGCAGCTCTTCTTGGTACACAATGACATTACCTCCCCGCTACCCTCGGTCCGCTTCAGAGGTTTCACACTAAGAACAGAGGACACTCATCTTCACTGTACCGTCTTTATACCTGAGCTGCTCTCTTCTTTGTCTTCAACAGATTACTGCACTTTTAAAAAAGGTCTGCTGGACAATGTAAAGAAGTCTATTTTGGAGACACAAATGACTGAGGTCTAGGATATTTCCTGGGTATAATCACAAACAACAGATCTCTTATTTGGTCTGTTCCTTCAACTTTACTTGTCTAACTAAACTCAGACAAATTCCCCAAGAGGTACTAAAAAAAAGTCTTATTCATTTCCTGTGAATTCTAAGTTAATCTACTGTAAAATGAAGAACATCTCTTCAGCTAGGTCTCATAAAACTGGTTACAGAAATGAATAGAGTATGCAAAGCAGACTCAGTGGAGCTCTGTTTCTGAAAATACACTACAGTATGTTTGAACAGACGATTGTTTAGCAGAGGTGATGAGCTCCAAGGATACCAACACAAATTGCCCTGCATGTATAATCAGTTTTGTAGGAAAAAGTGCCTAAACAACAGCCAAACATACTGAACATTTACCCTGTGAAATTGTGCAAGAATCAGTTTTATGCCATGAAAGAGTATTTTTAACATAAAGCAATATTCAGATTAGTTCATCCCCTTTATAAAACACTGCTGAATTTAGAGTTAAATTATTAAGTTAAGGGGCGGTGTGTGGTGCAGTGGTTAAGGCAGCCACCCCATGTAGAGGCTAAAGTCTTCAACGCAGGCGTCCCCGGTTCGAATCCCGCCTCGGACAGACATTTCCTGCATGTCATTCCCCCTTTCCTGTCTATCTCTACTGTGCTATCAAATAAAGGCAAAATTATTAAGTTAAAATGTATTTTTAAAAAAATATGTTATGTTGTTGTGAATGGAGAAAATAGTTTTGTTTTGTAGTAGAGTACGGTTGTGATGAACTGATAATGATAAGATGACATTTTATGAGGATTTCTTTTACATTCATGGTTTCTCTATATTTAACATTTGTGGGTACTGTTTAATATAACTCAGCTTTTTCACCTCCACTGTGCTTCCTAATCTTCCCTTTGCAAAAATTGGCAACAGAGAGTAAGAGAGTTCTAACAAAAACTTAAATGAAAGTGAGTGACCTCCGTGCTCCGAGCTGAGCTCCTCCACCATACAAATACAAATCCATACAAATCCTTCCTGCAGTCGATTACAGCTCACAACGTGGGATTTCCTAATTCCAAATAGGAACATTTTCTTGCCCATTTAAGTCGTTTCTACTCCTCAGGTCACTTGACGCTGTGTTTGGATGCTAAACAAATGCTCTGGCAGATTTATATCTCTCAGTTTAACAGCTTTCATTGTGCCAAGTTTGAGTCGAGTGAACAGTGCTGGTACTTCCTTGGAGAAGTGTGACACTCACAAGGGCCTAATAAAGCACTGGATTTCATTCAGGAAGCTTCTGTCCCCGAGGGCCCTGCTTGCAATCTGCTCCCCTGTGAAGTCTCTTAATTTCGTCGCAATATTTCCAGCACCATGGGAATCACACCGTCCCTGCTTTGGGGGTGGCAGTGCTTTCTACACACAATCTGTCGCCACGTTGTGACGTATGGCGTGGCATCACAGTAATGCACATCTCACCGATGTGATGCTCAACTGAGACGATGAGCTTTGGCGGATCACTGTGGGAACCGCACACAGACTTCGGTGAAACAGGAATCAGGGCCCTTTTTTGTGATGAAAGTGCCTGAATAGATCTCCACGTGTACATTTTCCCAGTACACGGGCATCTGATGTATACACGCTGAAGAGAAGAACTTGTTTCTGGCCATGTCCTCGACTCAAGCACCGTAGAGGAGCTACAGCAGGGGGGCTTGCCAAGCTATAAGCCGGAAAAGAGTGTTAGTGTCAGTGCAGAGAAAGCACCCATGCTGTGGTGTATCCTGCTGTAAAGCATCATAAAAGGGTGAGGCAAAGTTCAAGATTTATTAAAAAGAAGTGTTTGCTGATCCTTTTTTATGTTAAATCAGTCTGATGTGTTGTGATGTTTAAGTAAGACGGAGCTGTGAAAAGTGGCTTGCCCTCTAACATCAGCCGGCTGTTGTGACTGATTTGTATATTGGCCTGAAACTAAAACAACATTGTATGAAATGTTGTGCGTAAATGATTATTACTAATGAGTCCATTCTCATGCAGTCCTCACAGTCTTGCAATAGGTATTAAAATTTGGAGAAATCCAGTGTTTATATATAATTTATTGAGATGTATTCGTGCCTTAACTATGGAAATTGAATTCATGATGCTGAATTAAAGATAGCCTTAAAGCTCTGTACTATGGGTTAATTACTGACTGTGGTTAGCTCAGTTTAATGAAGCAGAGTGTTACACATTGTTTACAGTGGCAGTGACCTCTGAAGATAAGTAGGTGACAGAGAGCTGAAAGGAAGAGCTACTTTCCAAAGCAGCAAGCACCCGACATCTGCATCATTAGTACTGAGATATCCAGCGATGAATTCATCTGCACATTGTGTCTGACAATGAGAGAGTAATAATAGAAGATATGCATGATATAATGGATAGGTAAAGCTGTGATGATCCATGTGCCGGAAGATTTTGTGACACTCAGTGTTGCCCTGTGTGTGTAAATTTAAATAAGACTACAGATAACTATTATATAATCGTACCTTTAAGTTGCAGTTTGTGCGTTCATTGTAGGTCACGGTGCTTGAAAGGGAAGGGAAAAAAAATAATAAAGACTTGAATACTGATGTAACAAATTAAAACTCCAGTATTTTAGAAGGGCCTGACTGGCCCTCCTCATTTGCATTCGCAAAAGGGTACCGTCAATTTAACTAAGCTGTTTTGTACATTATGCAGCAGAGACAAACAGGACAGGACTTCATCCGCTGATGACTGAACCAGCAGATGGTGTGTAAATAATGTACGTGGTCTCATGGGAACATGTGAGTCTGACTCAGTTTGGTTTGATGCACCAGGCCAGTCTCCCTCTCAAACCGTGACCCCTGGAACAGTGAAGACAGAAACAATAGTGGTCATTGATTTACTGAGGGGCTTATTTACATTATGTTTTCAAAAAGAATACTGTAAGTATCACATAATAAAATATTCTCTGCCTCGCGTTACTTACTTTTTTTTTGTTTACCCCGCAATCTCATACAAACATTGAACATCTCATCTATTGTTATTTATCTTTGTTAATTTTGCATGCAGAGAGCATTTCAGTTTCACTTTCTAACACTGCTTCTATTAGTATTTCAGCTTTTCATTGTTTGTGCTGTTTTATTTACACGATAACATCTGGTAGAAAATTTCCCCTCTCACTCCCCTCGCTCCGAAGGGAAGTCGGGGAACAGACTCGCAGTTGCAGAACAGCTCTCCTGCTGCCTAATGCTGGTGGGGATTCAATGTCTTTCTCAAGGGCACTTCATCTGGGTGGATTCTTGTCATCACAAGGGCATTCTCCAGTCACAGCATGGTTTCCCAATAAAGCAAACTGCCAGGACAGATACTGGAAGTAATAATGACATCCTCCACTCTTTCCTACTTGTGCTCTCTCTCCGTTTTTTCCCCAGTAACTAGACACCGTCGGCACTGACACTACGTACACACGCCATAGCTGCAGTAGTTAGTCTTACTATTATTGGCTGTGGGTTTTGGGCAAAGGCTTGTATGAATGTCAAGACCCTGAAGGTGAAGTAGTTGTTGTATGCCAGAGAAAAAATTACAACAGATCCCAGATCAGTATGACTGCAGTTGCTGGCGGTGTGCAAAAACAAAGATATTGTTTATGAGGATTTTGGTTGATTGTTTTGGCAAATGCAGTGTTGTTGTTTTCTCTCTTTTTTTTTTTGGATCTTTGCCGTTACGAGGATGACTGATAACGGTGGCGATGGCTGCAAAGATTAGATGATGACACATTAGCCACTTTTCTCAGGCAAGAGGAGCCATATTGTCTTCAGCGGCGACTGTGATTGGCAAATAGGCTAAAATTACACTTGATAGCAGGCTTGCTAACTGTAAAGCAGACAGAAGAGCATAAAGAGCAAAAGCGTAATAAGAAGGAACAACTGGGTACAATTGATATTTTGATTTATGTATATTTCCCTGGAGGCAGGGTGTAGCTACAGAAATATGTTGGCTTGAGCCACAGCTCCTCTCCAGTCTTAAAGTGCCTCTTCAGAACCACTAATAAACATTCGCATAATAATTAATGCTAGTTTTATTCCTCTTGTTCTTATAATTTGTAATTTTCTCAGCAATCACCCCAGCCACTGCTCTACAATATTTTTCATTGTGTTCAAACTATTTAATGTACTGCACATCTCAATTACTCAAGGAATATGAACTACAGTAAAATGTTTAATAATGGTCCAAGTCTTCAATACCAATTCCTGGAATATAGAGCACAGCACTTTTTGAGTTGCTGCTGAATGCAGCTGACGGTGCCAGACTTCTGTGGAGGAGGTCACTGAGGTCGGTCCTCCACAGAGACAGAGCACCAGGGGAAAATGAGATTCACCCAGAGACACTTGAGGATGTGGACATAGAGCCATGAGAAGCAGCAGGCACAGAAACCGAGCTAAGTGACGTGTTCTATCTGTCTATCGATCTCTGCTCTGTTTAAACACAGCGTGGCACCTACACACAACAAGCACGGCTTCAGTGACAGCCAGCTGGTCAGAGAGCGTGTGCTCACATGTCTGTGGTATACGCATCACTTTTATGAGGGAAACATTGATGTGAAACTATGGCAGAGCAAATTAAATCAATGGTGATTTAATGATCGCCGAGATCACCTTCAACTATCACGTGGGAGTTAAGTATCAATAAGGTTGGGGCTAACTTAAAGCAAGACAGGACATGTTTGCCCTTTCCTTATATACCTTAACATCGACCTGTATGTTTTTGAAGTCACAGGGCTACAGCAGTAATATGGACCTTGTATATCCCATGGACTGTAAACAAAGATGGACATGGCCTCTGTGACGTCACCAATGGGTTTCCAAAGAGCAAATTTGAAGCTGTCGCCATATTGCCAGGATCCATCTCCACCAAACTCTCAGCTAATCCAAAAATGACCAAAAAGGAGGGGTGCACATCGAGCCAAGACTACAGTGCATGCCAGCTTGTGGCGAGTATAAGCTCACTCATACAGTAGCTTCTACTGTAGCACTCAACTATGGAGAACTTTAAAGCTTAATAGAATTTCAATGGCTAAGTTTTATTTTTTTTAAAAATGACACCCTTGTCATGAAAGAGCCAGTTGTTTTTTGTTTTGGGATTTTTTTTTGCATCGGGCTGTGCACATGTTTACTTCTGCTACAGAGTTAGGCATTTTAACATGGGAGTCTAGGGGGACTTCTGTGTTTTTTGGAGCCAGACTCAGGTGGCTTTTCGAAGTGCAGTGTTTTGTACTTAAGCTACATGCTGCCTTCTCTTTTCAGCCTTGGAGGCTGCTGCTTGGTGTAAAGGAGAAGCTGTATCTGCATTCTTTTAAAGCAGGGTTCCCCAATTCCAGTCCTCGAGGGCCACTGCCTTGCATGTTTTAGAAGTTTCCTGCTACAACACACCTGATTCAAATGATCAGCTCGTCATCAAGCTCTGCAGTGGGCTGATAACGAGCCACTCATTTGAATCAGGTGTGTTCTAAAACATGCAAGGCAGTGGCCCTGTCTTAAAGTTATAGTTGGTAATCCTGTTCAGAAACACTTTCTGTCATACTGGCTGAAATGGTCCTTCCATCCTGAGAGTAATCAATACATTACGTAATCAGGAAAAGGAACGAAAATAATCAGACCAATCCATGCTTTTCGCTCCGAGAGCAACATGTACAACAAGCAGTACATGTGTATTGCTTCATATGACTTGACATGGCCGACGTGGCTGTCCTGTCTCCCTCTGGGTCTGCCTGGATGTTTGGTTTTGGCTTCGGTAATGGTGCGCACTTCTATGGCAAGCACAGTGGTGTTATTTGTTGCTACGCCGCCGATGGCTGTGATGATGGTGGCGGTGACAGTGAGAGCCGTATTGGCTAGCAGAAGCAGCAGGCACCAGATCCCCTCCTGTTTGTTCAGGGAGACACGCAGCAAAGCTTTACTGTGTTCAACCCAGTGCTGCAAACCCCCAGTAAAACCAAAACACTGGCACTGGTTAGAACACATATTGTTTTCATGCCATTTTCCAAATTCATGCCCGTCTGCCTGAGTGTTTGTCCATGCATCTGTCTTACTGTCAGGCTGTGTCTATATATTTGCCTGTCTCGTTGAGTGTCATCATTTCCTGCTCATGTCTTTGAAGGCTTGTGTAAACGTATAATGTGGCTAATTGGCTACTTGCAAAGATATTTGAATAGATAAAGACCACAAACACTCTTTGTACATTATTTCCTGTGAATACATATACATCAGTGCATCTGTGGACATTTTGCATGCCTTCCTAAATGTGTGTGTCCGTGTGTTCAGGCTTATGCGAGCCCACATATGTGAGAGTGGGTGATTTCAGCTCTGCAAGCCCAGCACCCAACCATCTGTCACAAAGGGGCCACCGTGTTCTGAAGCCAATCATGTCCTTCCAACAGCTTCTAGGATCCTCGCTCTGCTTTCCAACGATGGTCCGGCACGCCAAATACACATTCACACACAAACAATGACAACGTCTGCCACATGCTCCTATCAGCAGGCGCGCTCACATACACACACACACACACACACACAAACTTAACAATCACACAGACGCTTGCCTTGAAAACTGTTAAGGCCCTTTTCCTCGTTGGAGAAAGCGCTGGCTTTCATGACTCTTCCAAACGGTCTCTTGTTTGGTAGTTCAGAGTCTCTCTGATTGGCTAATGCCATCAGCTCAATAGTTTTGCAGCAAAGCTAACAGAGATTACATGTATTCCATGAAGTGGAAGTAATCCATATACTGTATTTATTTATCAATATTAGAAATGTGTCTGCCAATAGCCCTAAAGCTTACTATTTAACACACTATATCTCTTTTTGTAATCTGTGCAGAAAACTAACAACTACCTTTGGACGGAGCCAAGCTAGCCGTTTCCACCTGCTTTCAGTCTTTACGCTGAGCTAAGATAAGCTAAGCTAACTAGCTGCTGGCCCTAACTGCGTATACAACAGACAGTCATGGGAGTGATATCAATCTTTTCTTCCAAATATGTGTACTTCCTGTTGCGTAGCAGAGTTAGGGCTGAGCATTCACAGTCTAATGCATGTCAGTGTGGTATTGTGAGCTTGGCTTTAGTCCTTGGAGATTTTATATCTCATAAAGGTTAGAAAAATGTTCACCTTGTTTTATATTTTATGGTTCACTTGACGAGCGAATTCAGAGTTCAAGTGTGAACTGACAGGAACTTCAATATATGCAGCGCATTGAAACACACACAGCTGCAGAGAGCGTCACAGAATAGATTTGACCAGAAGTGGCAGTGGCTGACAAAAAAAAAAAAAAAAAAAACGCTGCAAGAAAGGAAGCAAAGCCACCTACAACCTTCAATGCAATAAAATGTCGACAATGCTCATGACACAGTGCATGCACGAGACAAAAACGACTTCCTCTATAGATAATTCAAGTAAACATCAAGTGCCCACATATTTCCTCAACACTTTTTCTGTCAAACTATTTTTATTGCCATGCATGCAATGTTGGCTTTGCTTACAAATCACTTCAAACGACAGAATTGTGTAGGCGGAACATTATTTTGTCAACATTCTTGCTGATAGCTCATCAGGGGGAAATTATGTGTTGTGTGTTTGAAATAATTTGTGAAAGGTTTCTTAAGTGTTATCATCACATGGGAAATGATTGGCATTGTGCTGAAATATTTTTTTTTCCACAGGATTATTTGTCTTGGAAACAATAGCAGAAACAACAGTCTCAGTTTTCTCAAAGCTTTAAAGTCTTTTAATTCAAATGCTGTCGAATATCTCGGCAGAACTATTAAGCTCTTTTCCCACAGATGCTGCACAGACCTGAACACTTGCAAATATGTGTGTTTTGTAATAAGTGAGGAGTTTTTCATGATCCACCACTATCCTATTCGCAAATCATTCCAGAATTTAAATCTTGATAGTCAGCAGATTCATAAAAAATATATTCTGTTCATTTGGTTAGCAGCATCAGAGCCGTGCAGACTTCTAAGGTCTCCATTCCACGCACCTGAGGTGCTGCTACGCTGAGCATCTCCTAGCATTATAGCCTTGAGCTTTCATTTTGTCAATCCTCACCTCATATTCTTAGTCATTTTCCCCCTCATAGTAACCACAGCATCCTCGTGAATAATGAATCCCCTTCTCCAAAGAGCATTAAGCTGTTTAGAAAACATGGCCTGACAGAGAGATGTGTATATTACATGTTGTGCCTCTAAGGCCCTAAATACTATAATCTGACTTAATAAACAGGCCTGCCCATGCTGGCAAAGCATCCACGCATTGTCTTCATCCAGGTGGTGAAGAAACACAAGGCTCTCTACGTCCACAAGCAACCGCATGTCAAACTGAAATATATTTTTCACACAGTTTAAAAAGAATTGTATTTATGCACAAAATCAAAAAAATAAATCACAGCAAAAACAAAACAGACGTTTCCACAGGGAGGAAAGGCATATCAAACAAATAGGAGAAGGAAATGTTTAAGACTCCTCTAGTGTGAGTTTATCACAGCGAAGGACAAAACTGAAGCACCACATTCACCACGGTGAATCACTTTTGTCCAAATACGTTCCTCAACTCTGCTCCCTGCAGTGTTTCCTTTAAGGGGAGAAATAAACCGCCCACTACCATGTGCATATTTCTTTTAAAGGTGAACTACCTGTCCACTCCCCACTTCCCTTGGAGAGGGGGAAGGTTACTCTCATCACCGTTTCTATTTAAAGGACACTGAAAAGTCCAGGATGGGACACGGACCGGGAGGGGGGACGTGACACTTTGATCCAAGTAACTCTCACAGATCGTAAATTTGATACCTACAGTACAGAGGCTGACATGTCCTTTCATAAGTTCCTTGAGCATGAAACATAAAACTCATAAACACATAACTCTCTGCTCATTATTAATTCCTCTAGGTGTCAGCTAAATGACTTACATGTTCTGCCATTTCCACAGAAGTAATTCAGCAGATAACACCATGCTAGGGGTCAGATATAAAAAATGCAGAGAAGGCCTCGAGGCTCATTAATTTGTAAATTTGACTAAAACCCACCACTGAGTTGATGGAGTTATGGTGTTAACACAAGTCGCTTGTATTTCATTAATAACAGAGGCTGGGCTGAGCCTGGGGTCATTATAGAAATGTGACAGAGGGACATCACTCAAGGAGCACCTGTTGTGAAGTTGTTGGAAATGTTGGCCTAACAATTCAGACTGAGATACCATTTCATGCTCGTACGTTTCGAGCTGAGTCATCACAATATGTTATCAACTTGCCACAAATAGACTAATTCTATGTGAAGCAATGCACCGTTATATTAACAATCCACTAATGTGGCTTTTAAAGGGAATGAGAGTAGGCACTGTGATTGGTTTATTGCATGTAAAGCTAAAACACTCCCCATTATTAGTTAAAGGGATAGTTCAACATTTTGGCAAATTGGCCCATTGCCATAATCGCTATAGTCATAGCAGTAGGTTTGTTACCTTTAATTGTCGGTGTAAGCTATTTTTAGTACGGCGGAGCGGAGCAGCAGGCTGCTCAGGGCTATGCTATGGAGGCTAAGGGAATTTCTTGGTTTCCCTCATCAAACTCATCAAATACACAACCCAACAACTCAAAAATGCTGTCGTGGACACGTTGTGAGCTGCACAACCACCACGCTATGAGATAATAACGGAACGTTGCGAGACGGAGCTGTTTTAGAGGTAAATTCATGCAAAACCGCTGATGCGCGTTGCATTCAGGGACAGTTTTTCAGCAAGCAGTATTTACCTGGTATTTACCTCGAAAATGGCTCTGGTTTGTATCGTTCCGTTATTATCTCATAGCGTGGTGATTGTGCAGGTCACAACTTGTCCTCGAAAGCGTTTTGGAGTTCTGGGATTTTGTATTTGATGAGTTTGATGAGGGAAACCAAGAAATTCCCTTAGCCTCCATAGCATAGCCCTGAGAAGCCTGCTGCTGCGCTCCGCCGTACTGAAAATAGCTTACACCGACAATTAAAGGTAACGAACCTACTGCTATGACTATAGCGATTATGGCAATGGGCCAATTTGCCAAAATGTTGAACTATCCCTTTAAGAGACCAAGTACAAAAGCAAAATCAAATACAAAAACACCATAAATGCCGTTTGTGCTAAGACCTTAAACCACAACTCCACTATATCTTTGCATAGAAAATAGTAGTTTGCTGTTACGCTATAATTTAAAATCTTGCTTACAGAACTTTAACTGGGTAGTTTTACATTTCAAAGCTGAAAAAGGAAATTGGTGAGTAAAATGTTATCAAAACTGAAAAGAGAGATGATGAATAATATGGACACCATACAGAACTTGTAGAAAAGTAATACGTTTCCTTTATAAACTTAGTGAAAGGGTCCAACAGTGCAGACAGAGTTCTTCTGAGCAAGAAAAGAGGAAGCAGTTCTTTGGTCATTCTTGACTCTGTTCTCAACAAGCAGAAAATTTGGGTAGGGTGCATTTTCCCCTCACGGTTTATGCCCACTGATCTGCTTAAAGGACATAAAAGATGTGACTAAATACAAAACCAATTTGAGCGGTCACAGTGCTCCAATCTGCAGGGCATGAGTGCTCACTGAACAGTCTGATGAGCATCAACATCCCAAGAGACGGCCCAGACACTTTATAATCTACAGAGGCATACTAAAGCTAATCCAGTGAACTCTGGTGAAACCCTCTCCTCTTGTACAGAGGCATCATACAAAGTTTCCAAATCACTTTTGTGGAAATGTGCCATCTATCATGGCATTGGAAAGGAGAATGTTTAGAAAGCTGGGTTTGCAAGTTTATGACTTTTCTTTTTGTTCATTGGATGGAAATTCTTTAATACATTTCTGAGAATGAGCCGTAAAATATCACATGCGCAGATTAGCACTGGGTTGTAATGAAATATATTTGAAAACTGGGCTATAAATATATCAGTTCAATCAATTAGCTAACCTAAGCTTTCATGGTACCCACTCCAAATTCACTGCTCTCTGAGTGCTGTGATCCCTCACCAGGTTCCCACTCATAGTCACTGCCCTTCATGTTTGATGAGGTTTCCCAGGCAGCCATGGCTGACCAGTATTTAGTATCTGCTATCATTACCATCTGAACATACTGCATTACAAAGCTGGGTTCTGTTATTTCAATTAATGACTATAAGAAAACTGTAAACAAGAACTAACAACATAATTTGTGCAGTGAATTTACTCGTTGCAGCACACATAAATTTGATTACTTTCTGTGTATTTTTTGCATCCATTTGCTGTGTACATACTCTTATTAATGTATTTATTGCTCAGCCCCTCAATAGTCAATAAAGAAGTATTTGTCTTGTTATGTGTTTGTTGACTCTTGTTCACTGAACAGCTGCTTGACGTGAAGGCCCTAATCCTGAGCTTTATGCCAGACTCACGCTTATCATTTCCTCAGGTACTTTTTTTTTCAAAACATTTTTTCACAGTCAATAACCTTTGAAACAATGTCCTCTGCATCTTAAATGTGACATATCCTGAACGTGCCATTACACAAACTGGGCATTGTCTGTTGTTTAATGATACTGGAGGATTTCCAGCACTGGAGTTTGCACAAATCAGTAAAACTGTGGAGGAAATTCATTTTGTGTTCTTGTCCTTTCTCAATTGTTTTTTCCAAATAATTTGATGGTTATGCTGCTAAAACTTCTTTTTCATTTGAATGTTTTTTCATTTTCTGTATTTCTTGAAAAGGCTTGGGCATTGAGAAGAAGAGCGTTATAGTTGAGTAGTGAAAGTAAATTTAAACTGTTTATGTATGTCAATACCTGTGTGGCAGGAAGGACTGACTAGTCTTTGTTTTTCTGTGTCTTATAATCTCATATGGGATGGGCCACAGTGGTGGCATGACACGAAAATGAAATCATTCATTCATTCATTCAGTATAGGTTCACATTGTTCTGAAGTATTTTCTGTGCCTTTGATCCATTAAGGGCAGAGTCAAAGATTAATTTTACAAAGTTATACAACCCTCCCTGTACCATCTCTACCTCATATCAATATGCACTAAGTTTAAGACCACATGGCAGTCATTTAAGAGTAGTCCTGCAGCAAGACTATTCACTTGTGTAGTAAGTAGCAGATTCATGTTTTGCATTTGTTTTTATACTGCAGCATTTTTTCATGTTCTTATCTCATGAACTGTAAATGTATTTGTTTATGAATGATTTGGACATCAGAGATTTAAAAATGACCACAGATGTAATATAGTTTCCCCCGGTGGCAGATTTGACAATTAGTGGTTATTACTTTTCACTGGGAGAGGTCTAGCTTGTCCACTCCTTTTACAGCAGGTCAATTAGAATCCAACTGAGTAGTGCACTTCACTGATGGAGCACACTAAAATCTTTGACCCTCCTGATTGCACTGTGTGTCCACTAACAGTATAATGGGCTAAGAGTGCTGAACTACTCATCTACTGTAAGTGCCAGCCATTAAAAGTTAGAGGGACCATATCTAAGTCAATATGATCTATGAGAGACTTAATAGCCACTCAAAATTTAGATTCATTCACAGCATGACTCTTGGGGTAGATGTAGTGGTAAATGATTTTTTACAAATTGCAGAGCAGCAAAAAAAAAAAAAGTGCAAGATTTACTGTAGGTAACATTTTGTTTGATATTGTAGGCTAATTCATCAAATGTGAGCTGTTGATGTTTTTCTATGCATCTTACAAGATCAGCAAAATGCTGCAAACATTGCTGTAGTTGTACAGAGAAACACAGATGTATGCGGGTTGTAATTTGTTTTATGTAAAAACCCAGTGGGAAAAAACAGCAGACTTTTGAAAATACAGCTCTTCTTCTGCATTGTCAATACGTATCTACTCAGCAACAAAGTTCCTCCTCCCTCACGTAATGAAATGGACGTGCTGCCATTTTCGGGAGTCAGCTCTTCTGTCTGCTCTCAGCATGGTCAAATTCCTTAAACACATTCGCAAAGACAAGGCTTCCTCAGCAATCTGCTTGGATAGCAGACCAGCTCAGCTCCTGCCCTCCACGTTGTGCTGCTATATTGAACCAGTATCTGATTCACTGACCTTCTCGCTGCCTCATGCCTTGCTAATGTAATCTAGTGCTGCTGCTGCTGCTGCTGTTGCTGCTGGCTCATGTCTCTCTGCCTGCAGCTTTCCTTCGTTCCCTTTCTCTCTACTTCTGTTTTTCTTCTCACGCTTGTAAGCACAGCCGGGCGCACGCACACACACACACTTGCAGAGGTTCAGCTGCTTTTAGGTTATCTGTGTGTTTCTGCCTTTTTGCTTTGTTGCATTAACCTTTATCCTCTAACCCCTACTAAGGGGTGAGAAGGGGTGAGGTGTGTTGGAAATCTTTCTATACAGTACTAGTGTGGATAAAGAGACTAGTTGATAAGTTGACAGTCAGAATAATGATCAACAAAATGTGCTATTATAAATTATGGCTGGCTCCAGATAGAAAAGGCCCAGTATGTAGATGTCCATTATAGGTTTACAGATTTCCATAATGACAGCGGTGTTTTCAATGACAGCTTGCTTTTATTTTCATTTCATACTCAATTTACTGTTGTATCTTTGGATTTTGGACTGTCAGCTGGACAAAAGAGACATTTAAAGTCATTATTGTGGACTCCCAGAAAACCATATGATTAACTGATTACCTCACTTTGGAAAAATAAACAAGTTTTTCTTAAAAAGAAAAGACTTTAACAGAACAATTGATTGTGACAGTAAAAAAATAAGGTTGTTTTGGTTTTGTCAATATGTGTTTAGGTTTCTTTTCTCCTCAGTGTTTCTTAATGATAAAAAGATTTACAGAAAGGTCTCCAGTGTCTGAGCAAATCCTACTTGTGATAAAACATCCCATCTGCTTTGTGTTTAAGTGGAAGAACAGACATAGATGGTGGGTTTTAAGGCTAAATCTCTCTCTTTCCTTCATTCCTGATTCACTGTACCATTCAGGGAATATGTATCACCATTTTGCCTCCAGCTATCCAGTCGTCCAATCTATAAGACATGCGAAGGTTCACAACAAGTCTCAAAAAGCAGAGATCCGAACCATGGAGGCCAGAGAGCATTTGCTGCTGCGTAACCACAAAACACGACGCCCAGTCTCTCCGCTCTGGCTGGTCCCCCTGGAGAGCCCTGCTGGATATGGACATTGAAGGAATGAGGGAAGAAAGTGTGTGTGGGGTCAAAAACACAAGAGAGTAAGGTATGGAAATTCAGAGTATGGAGGAATAAAAAGATGATTGGACAAAAAAAATTTATTTAGCCAAATGTGACCGATTTTCTTTTTCTGCACAAAAAAGCTGCAAAGCATGACAACACACAAAACTGGAGAAAAATCATACTCTTATGCAGAAATGTAGATGCACGTGAGCGCACACACACACCTAAGCAGGTGGAATTTTGCATGCATGGCCGCGCTTCCCTTAGCTGTGGCCACGGTTGCTAGGCTACGGGTGATTCCAGCCTTTGGAGGGGACCTGACATTAGGGAGAGCAAATTGACCACAGGAGGCTTTAATCTGCCGTGAAACAGCAGCTGGAGCACAGACAGACACACACGCACGACGACGTGCACGCACACCAGTCTTACTGTATTTCAGTATCTGCTCTTCCCGATGGTGGAACACATTTAATATTTACCATCACCGCTAATTGTTTATGCAGCTCCTCCTTCCTTTGTCCCTCACACAGATACACTGGCAGCTAACAGCTAGCATCCTCCGTGGGATAGCAACCGGACTGTGACGGGACAGGACGCACTATTTTCCCAGGACTCGAGAGAGAGAGGAGTCTATCCGGGCAACAGAGTTTACTTTAGCTTAGTCAGTGTGTGTCTGTGTGTGCATGTTGAACATCTATGAACATATAGTTTCATCAGACGCAGAAGCTTTTCAACATAATACATCTTTTCTTATTGTTAATTAACCTCATCCTTCAGGTGTGCAGCATACAGCTACGCCGATTTGGTTTTAACTATTTTGGTGGTGGACGGGGTCAGTCTCCACACTCACTTATCTAAAATTGAATCTAATTAAAATGGATGAAATGTCATAAAAGTTGCAGGGCTCTGTCCTGCTCCAGACAGACACACCACTTTGATAATCTCTTTAACGTATTCTTGCTCAAACTCTTAAATTTGTTGCAATTACCATGTATTTGACCATGTTCTCTATGTCTGCATTATCTAAAAGTCTCTTTAATGAACCTGTAATGCTATCTGATTTAATTGCCAGTGCAGATGATTCTGCTTTATGAGCAATAACCCATTCACCCCAGGGGTATATCAATCCTAATGCATCTATTAAAGCCTGCCTATGACATTATTATGATTAGTCACTTTGTTTTTCCTGGGCTGGAACAGTACAAAATCTGAATATGAATAGAGAAATATTGACATGATTATCTACTGTCACTGCACATTAATCACCACTAATCTCCATGACTGTGATATTAAATGTATTCATGTGTCCTTTTGGACGTTCTCACCTTGTTTTTGAGAAACAGATGGTATCAAGCCCCGTTAAATAATTATTCCTGAGAGGATGTCACAGTTGTTTCCTTGATGCAAAAGCCTAATATACATAAACTGATGTCATTTGGCTTTCATGTCTGGGGATTTGCTGTAACAAAACAATTGAACGAGGACAGTCAGCTATTTGGCTGTGGCCCACTTTGGAGACTCCACCCAATTTCTGCAAAACCGAGATTGTGTGGGTGCATAAACTTTCATATTTGCACTTTAATAAAAATGTACCTTGTTTAACCACAACCATTTTATATTCACAAAACTGGGTGACTGATATTCAAAAGTCCCATATTGCCCTTTCACCTGCAACGGGATTGCTGGACTAACAACCCCACCAAGTGGTCAGGTGTGTCATATCTATATCCAGACATCAAAAGCCTCATTTACTCTCCAAATTAATCAGCAGCAATTCAGAAATATAAACAATTAATAATGTGGATGACACCAAAGAAACTATAGGTAGACAGAAGCAGTACATTACTATTTGGAAGTCTTTTGCAGGCACTGATTGATAGTTAACCAGCATAAAGTCCTGTTATTAAACCTGACATTGAGGTTTACATTTTGTCCTTCGTCATCTCATCATATCTCAAAGACTTAATTCACACTAATGTATTTAGTGGTGCAAAATAATGGAAATATACACTGTACTGTCTGGTATGAGTTAAAACCTAACTTACTTTACATCTGGCAGATGTTTTACAAAGTTTGTGAATTAGCCTGAAAGTATTACAACGACAATGTGTATGACAGCGACACCCCATTTCCAGTCCTCAGGGAGAGGAAGGAACATTCACACCAGTATCACATTCCCATTTTAATCTCTCACATCTTCTCGTACAAGGAGTAATGGAGTCTGATGTGTTCCCATGAATTATCCATTCAGATGGTTATTCTGTTCACTTATATTTTTGTGATTTACTTTAGACGCTCATCTTACAGAGAATCCACACTCCCTGCAGACTGCAGCGCTTGCCTTACTCTCTTACAGGTGATTTACTCCACCAGCACAAAATTGAGGGATCTGCCTGTTCCATCATGATGACGACGTTAAGGCAATTATTGATTGTTCTGTATCAGAATGTACCATCATGTGTGCAAATGTTTGCAGTTGTAGAATTTGTTTTACTACGACATCTATTACAATTTCAAGCTTCTCTTCGAATTCTTACTGTTCATTAGCCTAGAAATCTAGACGCACCCTAGCGGCGGCAAATATATTTGCTGCTCCGCAAGTGGGTCTAGAAACGAACCATATAGGAACTTTTTGAGTCTCGAACCTAGAACACCGTTTCTGTTCACCAACCACAGCGCTCTATTTCAGGGTTTTTTCTGGCCAAAATTTCGGTTGAGGCGGGGGGGGGGGGGGGCGTCTATCACTGGAAAAAGTCGCTAGATTTGTCGCTAGTCCCTTTTGACAAAAAAAGTCGCCAAGAGGGTTTGGAAAGTCGCCAAAAAGAGCCACTTTTGTACTACAGGAGAGCCTCGCTAACCCACTAAACTGGCTTCACAGTAGCCTAGCTGCACCCCTCCGTCTCCTTCTCTCTCTCCACGCTCTGCGCCGGTGGGTGTGTTTACTCTCAGCACCAGGTTTGACCGGAGCGGAGCTCCACTGAGCCCCGCCCTCGCGGGCACACAAGCAGCATGGAACAAGCCGCGCATCAACGTCATCTTGCGGCGTGGCCCAGAGTTGAAACCACACTCCGAGTTGAACCGAGTTGAAAACAGCGCTACTGAGCTTTCATACCGTACATTGACTTTCAATCAAGATTCCAGCGAGGCCAGCGGCGTCATGCCAATAGAAACGGAGGGGGCACGTGCCCCCTCAGATTTGAGGGATTTTTTTTTTTTTTTTAATAGATTTTTTCTGTTAGACTACTTACTTTACCTTAGGGCACATATTTTTACTATCTAGCTATGATTTGTGTTCATATTTAGTGAAATGTATTTCAAATAATGTCATAGTCCATCTCAAAAAGACATCACTGCCATTTCCAAAAATCACAACCCCCCTCCTTTTAATGGATGTGGTCTCTTCCGACCTGACGCGCACAGCGCACCTTGCCTGCATCAGTCTGTGCTTGGGGAGCGGACCTGCAGCCTTCAGAGCCCTCAAGTCTCACGCATTTGGCGTATGACACACGCTTTCCCACCCGTTCACACATTGTATTTTCCCCGCATTTAAATGACCACGGTGACGTCCACCGAGTTGCACCGCTTTGAGGGGGCACTGATCACAGAGAGAGGTGAGAGGAGACAACAAGGCTGTTACCTGTTGTAGCCTCCTGGCCTCAGCCTGTAACATCGCTAAAACACAGACGACTAGTGAGCAACGAGGCAAAAAGCCGCAGACACTGATCATTGCAGAGTTTGAAAGCAGCCTCTTAACTTCATCAACGCAGCAACCGACCTGGTGCCTCCGCGCGGCGACCAAGCTTTAATAAACACACCGGATCGCGCCGGTTTACAGTATCTTTCAGCCGGTCGCTACCGGAGCTCAATTCCCGGAAGAAGAAGTGGAAGCCATCGGAAAAAACCAAAAAAAATAAAAAAAAAGTGCTGGTTGGAGCTGAGAAGAGCGGCGTCTCCTCTGCTGCAGCTGATCAGCTGGTCAAGACGTAGCTACAGACCTGTCACTGTCTCACGGTGCATCTCAGAGCTCTCTGTCCCCAGACTGTCCTGACCTGTCCCTGGGCAGCACAGAGACAACTTGAACACTAACTACTTTAACTTCAACATTTTTCATTGTGCTGTTCTCTAAAAATAAACTAACAAATACTAGTGTAGAGTCCTGTAGAAGTGCCCAAAATAAGTGATTTGACGGCAACCTCAAAAAAATTTGCGCGCGCTGCGCGCGCAATAGCTGACTCTGATTCACTGTGCCCCCTCCAATTTTTGGGTTGCATGACGCCCCTGAGCGAGGCGGCTGATAATTTCAGCGAGGCGGCCGCCACAAAATTTATAATGCAGAAAAAACCCTGTATCTGGTTGGGTAAGCTTAACGCGATGACGACATACATTTTAATTGGCTTGTCAGGCTAACGTCGTCCTGCTCTTTGCTCTGATTGGTCGTAGCGCTACCCTATTGCGTGCAGAGGCAGTTTGAAAGACAGCCTTCAACCCTCCCCCTGGATTGAGCCGAGGTCGTTACCAAACTAGACATTTTGATGATTGTGGGCCTGTCCCAATATGTGCACTCGATCACACTTACACACTTGGGCACTTGGCGTGCGCGTTCATGGGCTTAGTGTCAGTGCGCAAGTGAGTCCCATTTCTCCAACGACCGAAAGTGCACTTGATTTGCACTTTACCCACTCTTAAGGTGAGCCCGCATCTGAGCGGTCTTTGGCCAAGTATAAATCCCATAATGCACCATGGTGAAGTCCACCATCACCGGCAGCCAGAAGCCCGTCTAGGAGATGCGATCTATCTCATAATTATGACTTTTTAATGTCATATTTTATATTCATCATGCTCTGTTCATGTTTTTTTATTTTTTCTTGTTTGTTATATTTACTTACACAAGCGCACTGAGCCAAGTGTGGACTAACTCATCCGATTTAACTCAAATTTTGCAGCAATAAAAAAATGTGTTCTGGTCTACAAAAAAAAGGCTGAAAGAGTTTAAATCATATGCTTTTTAAAAAAAAATAATTCTTGTGATCCGATTACCACCTGTTCTGACAGACATTACTACGCCCCAAACCAAAGACGTCTTCAAGTCTCCCTCAAGCACATGACACATTCCTGTTTATGAGTCAGAACAGAGGTACACTTAAGTCTACAGTAATATTTCACTTAAAGTTGGAGGCTCACAAGAGACTCATTTAAAAAGAACGGTGAAAATCAAAGCAACCAAGGACAACTTACACTGACTTTGCTAAAATGCTGGAGCCCTAAATTCCCAAAGTACATCTACTAGTGCTGTTTTCTCAAGACCTTTGTTGCCTGGAAAACATCCACATTTCCGGTTTGAATTGCAGATTTTGTTTTTGTTGTTGAAAATCTGCTGTTTTTGAGCACAAATCCAGACAACTCTGACATAACCAGCAGTTATTTTTTGCAGAATTTGAAAAATCTTTCTTCAATGCCACAGAAGGAACCAGACAACTGGATATTCACAGGCTGAAGAGTGTTCCCTTTGACAAGTAAAAAAAAAAACTTGTGTTTCCTTTTAAGACACTGTACAGTATTTATCATGTATAAAAATGCTGCCACAACACAGAAATGAGAGAAAAATACATGTTGACTCAAAGAGATTTTTACTGAAAGGAAATCATCGTTTCTGTAAGATGTGATTTAAGGCGTTTATAGACGACTCATTTGGATGGTCACTTTCACAGCCTTTTGTTTCTTTTTCATTTTTTGTTATGTGAACTAAAACATGAAAATTAAAGGGATAGTTCAACATTTTGGCAAACTGTCCCACTGCCAAGACAAGACAGAGTCGTTTTCAAGGTAAATTCATGCAAAACTGTTGATGCACGTTTTCGTTGGGAGCAGTTTTTCGGCAAACAACTCAATCTCGTAGCGTTCCATTATTATGTGGTGAATGTGCAGGTCACAACTTGTCCACGAGAGCGTTTTGGAGTTGTTGGATTGTGGATTTGATGAGTTCGATGAGGGAAACCAAGAAATTCCACTAGCCTCCGTAGTGTAGCTCTGAGCAGCTCGCGGCTCTGCTCCGCCGTTCTAAAAACCACATGTACCGACAATTAAAGTTAATGAACCTTCTCCTAAAACTATAGGGATTATGGCAATGGGCCAATCTGCCAAAATGTTGAACTATCCCTTTAGGTTAATTGCTCTTTGACACTCAAAAAGAAGAATGCTTTTTTTCAATTTTATTTTTTGCATTTCAAAATGAAAATCAAATAAACAACTGATTTTTTGTTTTTTAATTCCCATTCGTCAAAAGAAAATCCAATGACCAAAAGATACACTGACCATTGTGCACAACCTATGTTGACACTACAACACTGTGACTATGAAAACACCACAACTTAATTACTTAAAGCATAAAGGACCTGCAACACACCTGTAACTACAGAACCGTGCGATCATGTCTCCAAGTGATATTACTGAAATCCCAGCATGAAGGTTGCTGTGGACAAGAGACCTGCAGGTTATTGACCCTCCACCCTGTGAGTTCAGTCCACAGGCCCTGTCGTGGTCTCCTCTGCTGGCCTCTAACTCTGAATGAGACCAGCATCTTCATGACCTTATTACAAGCAGAGAAGAGAAACAGTTTGTGTTTGTTTTGTGACCATATGGCCCCATTAGTAGGGTAACGACCCCACAGTCCCTCCAGGATACACACCCCTTCCTGAATTTGTATTTGTGTGTGCATGTGTGTGTTCAGTGACCTTGAAGACCCTCCAGGACACTTAACACTGCCCCCAGTGGCCACTTATACAGATTAAGCTTCTCCATGTGCCAGTTGGACTGAAAGCAATCCTTGGATTGTGGAGCTCTGACCATGTGTGCACAAGCGCACACATGGTGAGAGAGAAAGCTTTATAGTGGTAATTTTTGTCAATGTAGTCATATGGGGTATAGTTGCACAAACACACAAAAGAACTGTTAAGTCGGATGAAGGTCAAACACTCTGGGGTCAAAGTAAAAAAAGATCTTTCCAGCATGAAGAACTCTGGGGGCCTGTGTCAACAGAAAACAAACCATCAGCTGTGGAGACATTACAGCTCGTCAGAGCAATCATTCTGAGCCATAAACAGAGGTTGACCTTCCACTAACACCTCATGCTGGTACCAATTGTTCAAACACATGCCAGGAATCTGTCCTTCTAAGAAAAGCTTAGCTGAAACTTGTAAACTCAAGTGAGTCGTATGAATTTTGCACCATTCAATCAAGGTTCAAGCAATAACATCTACTGTACAATAGTACAGAAATTACATGAAATGTGGGGATCTGTAGGGTACTGGTTTATTCCCATTAACTGCAAATACTGTTACCATTAAGAGGTACTTTATGTCACATAGACTTATGTAAGTTCAGAGTGCGAATCATCCAGCACTGTTCTTTTGTCTGCCATTTATTTTGCCTAATGAGAGGCTACTACTGAAAATGTTCCTGACCTCAGAAACAGTTGTCTGACATAGATACCTACATTTTCAGATATCGTTTCTAACCCTGCACAAATGTATGCTCCACATAGGTCTTTCTACCATGATTCAATCACTCTTTGCTAACAGCTCCTTTCAACAGTGCTGTTGGTAGATCACTTGAGTATAATGTCACTGAGAAGCCAGCTAGGAAGTTATTACTATATGAGCCACCTATACATGGGTTGTGTTGACATTAATTTGGAATTCACCTGCACACATAACAAAAAGTTGCCTTCGGTGCCTTCACAAGACTAATGTCAACCTGAATTCTCCTGAATTGTGACTGAAAAGTTCAACAGCTTCATGAGAGTAAACTTCAGCTACTTATTGAAAACACTGATGATGAACTGCCAAGAACAAGTCTTGCCATCAGGGTATCTTGAGGGTTTAAATACTAATTGTAGAGAGGTGACTAAAATGCAACAACCAAATTGTACACAGCCTTCAGTCAAAGTCGACTAGAGGAACACCTCTGATGCATCCTCAGGTTTCCAGTAGCAACAAAATGTTTGCAAGAGAAGTGGATAGTTACGCTTGAGCAGCAAAAAGCTGTCACAATGTGGCATACAGAAGAGCGCCCCCTGCTGATGCACGAGAAGAAAAAAAACATGACATAATGCCATCATGTCTTTTTGACTGAGAAGCTCTTTCACAGGCAGGCACCGCAGGGACACCAAAGTGATAGCCAATTATCACCAAGAATGTCACAAAATAAAATTAACAATGACTTGGTGAGTAATCACTTTGATGAGTACAGTTTTAAAAAAAAGAAGAGGTTTTACAGACCAACAGACAAGCAGGTATCCTGTGATTCCATGACAGCTGTCGGCTTCTGATGTCGTCTTAATATCTCACTGGCATCGAGTAGAATTTCATGTGTTTGCTTCCTTCATTAATTTCATTTAGTCCATTATTTCATTCAGTAAAATTCAACATTAAATGTGAATTCTTTCCTTCTGTGCTTTGGAGGTAAATAGTTGACCAGCTGGTCGGCTTTTTGATGTTCATTTCCTCTTTCATACTAGTCTCCTTCTCTCTCTTTCTCTCTCTCCATCTTCCTCTCTCCATCAAACCCTTCTGGGTACCAATTAGGGCTCAAAGCTGCTTCAGTGTGTGTGCATAGGTGTGTGTTTTTGCGTGTCTCACTGCAAGTGTGATAGCGCCAGCTCAGACAACAAGCTATAGGCTACCTGTCAACAGGCACTTCAATGCTCACCATCTGCTCACACTGCAAAATGGTCTTCATTTACCCACTGCTCACAAATCAACACAGCTCTCCGTGAGGAAAGAGGAAAAAAAAGCCTAGTGCTGGTTTAGAAAAAAAAATGGCTAGTGATACAGAGTGAGGCCTGGATGAATCTCTTGTAAGACCATAAACGCCATCATGTCTGTGTCTGCATGTGTGCACGGTTGGATGGAGGGAAGCAGAGGTTTTCATGTGCATGATAAAAGCTACTTGAATGTTACATGTTTGTTCCTTTCACATCTTGTGAAGTGTGCATCTCCACTGGCAAACAATTTCTTCTACACTATCCGCTATCTTCTGATATCCTTGTGTTCATCCTTAGATTGTTTATCTACCTATCGACATGCATACACATCTGACACTTTAAAAGCATGTCTGTAAATGTGTGGCCGAACAGCTAATTTGCACCTCCAAAAATACTCCTGCAGTCATCAATAACCTGTTGTCCTCAAAGGAAAATGTAATCTTATTACAATGAGAAGTTTTTTTAATTAGAATTTGATCAAATTAACAACAACAAGTGAGACAAATTCACTCTGAGTGGTGTTGTAGGGAGGTCAACTACATTTTTGCCCTTTTGTGTATCACCTGAGGCTAGAAAAATGAGGTACAAAGCACAAAGCTACAAAATTCACACCATACTTACTAAAGTTTAGTTTTCCAGTGGGGCCAAAACAATAAAAACAGTGGAAATGTTTCCCCTCCCTCCCTGCACCTTTCTCTCTCTCACACGTACACACATTTTCTTCCCCTCATGCTCTTTCTGTACTGTATAATGTCATGCAGACATACATTGCCGCCAGCCTTCAGGCCATGGGGACTCAATACAGCCTATATTTATAGAGGGGGCGATCTGTTCAAACATATGTTCCCCTTAACAAAGTCATCAATGTCAAACCCTGCTCTCTGGGGCTCCACTAATGCCACAATTTAGCTTTGTATGCATAACATTAAAAGGCAGCTAGACAGAAAGTCTTGGAGTGAAAGCTAATAAGCTACACTGTTGACCTTCCTGAGTCCCAATAATTACTTCAGTTATAGGTGAAGTGTACTTTGGAGAACGTCTGTTTGTGTTGACGTGGTGAAGTGGGACAGATTGTAGCCCTGAGACTAAAAGAACCATTAGCCTGGACAAAATATTATTGCCCCAGTGTGTACTAGATGGTTTTATTTTAATGTTCATGTGCTGTGTACACACACACATAAAATGGTTTGGAGGATTTCAAGCTTATTGTTAATATATTAGCACATCACAATTTACTCGTGTTTTGCAAGTAAACAATGTCAGTCGTATAAGGAATCATACAGCAATGAGTACAGGGTTTTTTTTAAAAACATGCTTCAATAATGGTGCTCAAGGATACACCAACATCTCATTAATAGTAAAGTAAAATATAAACAATTTATAGTACTCTAATGCTGTGTTATGGAAACCCCAGCGCAGTCAGAGCCCTGAAATGACGTGAAAAGAGGAGAAGCTGTGAGCAAAGCCTTGACATGAAGGTTCTGCTCAAGGCAAAGGTCTTTGGAAAACTCTCTTAATCTGCTTGGAAAAACTGGAAAACTCTCTCTGAAGTCCCCAAAAGAGCAGGAGAAATTTCCCAAATGGCTCAGCAAAACGGGTGGGTTGGATCAAGGCTGCCGTGAGCCACACAGAACAGCAGATGAGAAGACACCTTCTCATGCGAGCACAAGGAGAAAAGCTTTCTCCTCATGGGCACAGCTGAAACACAGGGTGTATGACTTTAATAGTGATATGATACGTGTCTTGATACCTGTTTGGCGCGATACGATACAAGGACGATATTGTCCTTATTTAGAGCGATATCAGTGCATGTAGATTAAAATCGATGCACAGAGGCAATGAAAGACAGTAGACAAAGAGAAAGGCCAGCTGAATGCAGTGGGTCTTGACTTAGTGATGTAGAAATGGAAATAAGATGACGAGACGAAACAGAGGAAGTTATGTGTAGAACCTCCCCATGCATTTCCTCATTCAACACCTGAAAGTGTTTTCTTTTTTAAATGAGGGAAGATAAGGATCATATAGCTCAGAAATTCAAAATGCTCAAAATGATCGGCCACCTTTCATGATGTGTCAATTTTCAAAGAAATATGTGATTATACTGGCATTAATGCTCCTAGTAAGTGATTGCCTTAAAACAAGTTACTTGTAGTTAATTCTCTGCTGTCTTGAGCTGATAGAAGGAACACCACCAAAACATAACAGCATGTTGGCCACTATAGGAACTTTCACAACATGTGTCAGACTGATACAACACACACCATCTACAATGAATGACACGGATCAGCTCATCTCACTCATAGATCATATAGAAAAGGTGTAAAGGAAGATAATGGTGGTGGTGGTCCAACTGTGCCTCAAATAGTTCCCTGAAGGTCTTCAATCAAAGAAACTACTGCCACCTGCTCTGTCTGTAAATCCATCATCTAGAAATTCTGACCAAAACCCTTTCAAAAGCCATCCAACTTCACAAATACTCACATTTCCTGCCATAACATTAACAAAATGATACTTGAAGGACTTTAAATATCTGCAGTTACTTAATTCTAAGTGGCACTACAGGACTCACAGGACTGTAGTCATTATTGTAAGTATTGCAGTATAGTGAATTTAAAGTGCTTCAGCCATAGGGTGGATTTAAAATAGTCATAGTTTATTCTGTCCATTTTTTTTGACAGCAGATGGCTTTTTATACCATTAAATGACAGGTGAAGTTGATGGGGAAAATCTTTACTTAGGTGCAGTTTTTATCAGCATGCACCTTATTCCCTGCTAATAGCACTCTGGCTCACTCTCGTCTCTTTTAGTTCAAGCACTTAAGTGAAACTATTTACATATTCCCACAGGAGGACTCTGTTAAAGAGCTGATGCTTTCATTCTGTCTATCCATCTCTCCTTTTTCGTCCATTGCTCCATTTTCCCCCCATTAATACAGCTCCCCTCGATACTGTGTGAAAAAGTATGGAGCAAATTATTCCTGCACACTTTGCAGTCAGCCCTTGCTGCTTCTACTACAGAGTAGCTGTGGAGAGGACACAAGCAGGGACTGCTCTTTCTGAGCAACCAGCCACTCAAAAAAAAGCAGATTTAAAGAAAGTTTTTTGCAAAGGAGTTTCTTTTACATTCTCCTTTCTCTTTCTCTGAGGCCACACACAGAAATAATATAAAACCCCACAACTTTGAAAGCTCTGTATATCAACATGACATCCACAGCCCACGGGCCTCGCTTAAACTTATGGAACAGCATCCCAACACTTGATGACCAGATTCTCTCCAAGGACTCTCTCGCTCAGTCTCTTATTCTTTCTTCCGAGCTTCAGTTCAGCTACCCAGGCAAAACCACGCTGAGCAAGGGCCGCTTTCTGCCTCACGCACCCCATGGCAGCACTATGCATTATGTACGCATCTCTCTGTGGATAGTGTGCTCAAAATAATGCCCCCTGCCTGACCTTGTTATTGGAAAACCTCTCACAATGAATAATGACAGACATCATGGTGCCAAATGTCCCGTGCAGGACATTGTAGGCATTTTTCTATTAACAGGAGGGGAACAACATCTGTTTGGCTGCTGAAAGCAGTGCTGATTAATCAGACTCGCAAACACACCTCATCTTAAAGTCACAGTCAGCCATTTCAGAAATACACTGAGGGTGAATTTCACACAATGTCAATCAAATGTCATCAACACCAGCACTAATGGCTAATCTGGCCATAAATAATCAAAACTAACAGCGAAGGTATGGCGGACAATGATGGGGGAGAAAGATCTTGTTGCCATCACGCTGCTCAACTGATGACTGTACCTTTAATCATGATTTGGCTCTGAAGCAGGGCGCCGGTCTATGACTACTCTGAAGGACACTCAGCCTGATGCAAAGTCCCTGTGAGGGGAGAAAATTGCAGACATTTCACTTTAATGCCTCAACATTCATCAAACTTAAAACTTGCTCAAAGATAGCGGTGATGCTGAGAGTAGAGGTGGAGTTGGCCCATCTGACCCTTAAGGTACCATATTTTACATTTTTCTAGTGTTTTATATCCAGCCACTGTTTTGATCTCCATAAGATGATATATTTGCAATTTTAAGCACCAAAAACCATCTCAGTGTAACTTTACATCTCATCTCTCATGCTTCTCTCTGGACCTCTAGCAAGAGCAGGGCTTTCTGTGTTGGTCTCTGGCTCTCTCTTCTGATTGGCAGTTCTCTGGGTGGTGCATGACTACACTGACAGATTATAGTTTACTAATTTAGTTTGTTAAAAGTAACAACAAACAACTCAATGCAAATGCTAAATTTAGCTTAACAAGTACGCAAATTCAGACTCTAATGTTACCATCCATCAGATGACTGTGCAGTGATATGGGTTTCCTCACATCCACAGCATTTCCTTAAGATTTCCCCATCTCGTAGCATGCTATTTCAGCGGTGGAATGACAGCTTGGTGAAGTGTTGGTAATAAAGTCAGCCTGACAGGTAAGGTCATATCACCTGTGTCAGAGAGAGGGGCTAAGTCCACTGTACAGCCAGCGTGTTAACAGATGCTGCACCCCGACACCTTTTCGCTGAAAGTCGTTTTCACGGGCCTTATTTTGAATGAAGGCATTTAATACAAGTCAAAAATGTGAGAGGATTTCATTTCGTATTCCTGAATAAATCTGCAGGGGAAAGGATTGTGGAGGGAGAAACTGACATATGAATGGAGAGGAGAAAATGTATGCCTCGAGGAAGTAGACTGGAGAGAGAGAGTGAGAGCAGAGAAAGAGGAGCGAAGGGATATGGGGGTGCAAATAAGCATAAGTCATTTGGAGTAGCCTTCCCTGTTTGAAAAGAACAATCTCCTCCATCTGACAGGTAATGATAGTACTGCTTTCAGCAGTTTCCCTCTCACCAGAAACACCCTACTTTATAGTTTTTTCTTGTGTGTCTAACCAGGGCTCACGACAACGGAATCCGGTATAGCTGGTGTGTGTGTGAGGTCAAACAACAATGTAGCTACAGGATAAGGGAAGGAAAGAAAACTCTTCAAGTTATCCAACTGAGAAACTCCAAATGGTAGAAAACTGTCAAAATATGAACCCATGAAGCTACAGTACCTACAGAAACTCAGGGAATCAGATTTACTAAGAAAACAATGCAAATGCAAACACATCTGTGCTCTTCTGTTTGCTGATGTCGTAAATCAACCTCTGTTAGCATCTCTCTTATTTCTGTGCCCTGTAGAGTTTTCTTTTAACTTAAAAGTTTACGTTCAGTGTGTCTCACCAAAATATACCATGTGTGTTCTCGAGGCCTTCCAAATGTGCTGTGTCTTCATCAGTAAATTGGCAGAATAATTTAGATCGTGCTATGTTTGCAGCCATCTTTGATCTTCTTCTCCAACTACAATTGTTGGTGTGTCACTGCCACCATCAGTGATTCAGTGAAATAACATAAAATCAATGGCATTTTTACTAGTGAAAAATAGATACCTTACAATGCACCTTGCTATCTAAAAAAAATGCTTAGTATATACAATACTATATTAGGGGGGAAAAAAAGAATTTGTTGTGTTTGCCCTTTAAACAGAGGCAGAGGCCTTACTGATACTAGTGGGAATGGACCTGTGTACAGCATGGACAGGTACAGGGAGCTACAGTCTATTTTCACCTGGTGTCAGGAGACTCTGCTGGAGTTACATCCTCCTTGGACCTCAGAGGACAGAAAGCATCAAATGTCCCCAATGATTTTGGATAACAACCCCCGTGAGGTGACTTCAGTTATGCAACAGGGGGAGGAGGACAGGACAGGTAAGATCAGAAATTCCACAAATAGCACTTAACATCTGTTATTATGAAATCACTGGAACGCAAAATGGTTCAAAACCTGAACGCAGCAGGAAACACACAGGATACTTTTTTAATTTGCCAACAAATGAGGTCACAGCATGGAAGATACAGTTGTCACACTTGGGCATCTCATCTCCAAAAACCTCAGCAAACAAAACCTACGACACTAGAACTCTCCTCATGGGCTTTTAATCTGCATTTATTACAATTCAGTGTGCTTTCCTCCTGTCTAAAATGCTTGAGTCACAGTTCTATGCCAACCTCTTTTACTGCAACGATCCTTTCTCACAAACATAATAAAGTTAGCAAGCGGCAACTCCAATCTGAGCGAGTGTTGGAGCACTGACTGAGGATGCATTAGCGATACAATGTATGTGATACAATGTAGAAATTAAACAATTCTCTTTGTACAAATACCTGGGTTATAATTGATACTAGGCTTGTGCCAATCTGATAATCTAGTGACTGGTGATTGAGAGGATGATCAACAGTGGGGTTTTTCTTGCAGATTTTATAAAAACACACATCTACTGTGCTGAGAGTTAAGCCGGGTTCAGACTACACGATGTCTTTGTCTTTCATGATGGTCACCATGTCAGACTAAACGATCACAGTGGAATAATTCTTGCCATGTTTTTCTCATCATCATGCTGTATTGCAGCCTGTCTGCGAAACTTCAAACTCAAAATTAAACGACATAATCAACTCTGAATCAGTTCAAGGACTACTGGTTGACCTTTGGAGACTCTTTTCAAGCAGCCCACAACAAGAGCATGCTCAGACTTCCAAACAGAATTTCTCCTGAATCCTCGCATGTTGCCCAATATAAATTTTTTAAAAAGGCTGATTTAACACTTCATCTTGTACTGCTGCTTAACTATGGTCAATTGAGATCTGAATCCAGAGAATATGATGTGTCATGTAAGACTGGAGAAAACATCATATAATAATAAAAATATTAATATACATAATATAATATGTCTTACCGTGCATTTATTTACATCAGTTGTCAACCTCAGAAGTGGAGCTGCCTTAAGATGCAAAACAAACTTCACTGTTCAGTGGTAATAAAATCCATCTGGCCTTGACCATTACAACGATGACATCAACAGAAAAGTATTGTGTCTGTGATTTTCTACATGATATCAGATATAACATAAGCCAAATGGACCACAGTCTCTTCAAACTATATACAGCAAGTCTCTATAGTGGCAAACTGAGATCGGTACCCGTTATCAATAGTACTTTTTTAGAGGAAATAAGGGTGCATTAAGAACAGAATGAACATGCTGCTTTATTTGGGCTATTTTCCTCAAATGTACTCGCATCACGCGGTGAAATTTGTTAAAAAATGATGAAGCTCAATAATTGTTTTGTCTCTGTGCCCAAGGTTACCTGTGGGCCACAGTGCCAAGTCTTGACCTGAAATCTAAGGTTCGTTGTGCTCAAACCAGAGATGTGACTGAGCTAATGAGTTCATCTCATCCTCTTGAAGGTGGCTACTTCTGAAGAATATTTCAGCAAAAGGCCACCACCGCCGCTCTTCTGCAACTGTATAACTACAGTGTTTTTCCTTGTCTTAATCTCTTTCAATCATAAATTCATGATGCTCTGGCTCTCCTCCCTCCGTCTCCCTCCACCTCTGTTTCCGTCTGCGCCCACCCCCTCCAGGCCAAGATGCCTCTGTCCAGGGAACAGGCTGTTTATGAGCATCCCCACTGGAAACTCACTGATAAATGTCACTGTCTGCAGCGAAATTAAACATTTAGCGAGAGTCCTTGGAAAGGGCTCAGGGAGAACAGTAAACTAGCATATCCGCGGGTTCTCTGCTTTCTTGTTGTCTTTTCATGTTTTTTAATTAAGACAGGGTTTAACAGAGCATCAGCGTCCACCAGTGCTGGCTTGCATTTCCTCATCCTCCTCCTGAGTTTTGTTGTGTTCAAGGAGAGAGCAAGGAGGAGACCGGCTGTAGAGGGACTGCGAGCCAACTGCTTCCTACTTTTGAACAAAACTCATTAGCGACACTGTTAGTTATTTCAGATTTGTGCCTTTTTTTTCCTCCATTCATCCCGGAAATGGCTTTTTGTCGAATATCTCTCACCCACGCCCTTTCATTTAGCGCATTTGCATCACAAAGAATAAAAACGCATTTTCATAGGCGGCTCTTTTCCTGTTGTCTACAGATCTGAAAGTCTCTTGCTGCAGATGCATCCCAGCACCCAGAGCAGCCAGTTAATGGCTCAGTCTGTGCCTAGCTTTCATGGCCACAAATCTTAAAGAGGCCCTTTTCCAGAATTACTGCACATTGAGGTGTGGCAGAGAGGCAGGATGAGAGCTCTCGGGCGTTTTAGGGGGACAGGTGTTTTATGTTCTGTGTGTGCATGTGCACGCGCAGAAATTTGCTAAGGAGTGTGTATGAGCGTCGTCCTGTTTGTGTGTGTCCTGCGTGGTCTGTTGAAGGCCTGACAGAAGTAATCACTCAGTGAGATGGAGGGATGAAGCAGCTTTAAACGCAGACTGTTTTAGGCTTCACTGCATAACCAAATAACGCTCTGTATGTCGCAGAGGCTAATAAGGCGTATTCCTTTTTCCGAGCAGCTCAAGGGGAAAATAGCCTTCCTGCTTTGAAAAAAAAAATACTTTTACGAGATAAAGACTTTTTTTTCCCTTTTTTTTTTTCTTCTAAGCTGACAAATAAATTGCATGCAATTTTGATGGTTTTTCTTCCTTTGCGTGCTGTTGGGAGTGGAATTGACACATTTCACTGCCCCTGCAATGTCTTCATATGGGTATTTATCAGGCCCAGTGACTCCTGGCTGTGTTAATAATCCCATAGCACTGGTGTAATGGATTCAGCCAAACCCCTGCTTTATCCCAGGTATCCTCCCTTTCTCCCACTAAATCCACAGATTATTACAGAAAATACTTTTTCTCTCTTATACTTGTTCTGTCAAATTAGCTCTTTTAGCATCCCGGCCCTTTGGAGGAATTACAGGACTTACTTGGTTTTTGCTGAATGCAGTATAATCGCTAGTTCACTGTGAGGTTTTAGACTCGGGGTTTTAGAGCCGAAGCTCAATCAATCTCCCTTCTTTTCTTTTTCTGTCTATCTTGCTGAGCCTAAAGTCTTCTGTTTTTACTGATTGTGAAGGCTACGTGTGATGCCGTCAAACTATTCAATTTCATATTGTTGGAGTGCCTTTAGTATTAATCATTGTTTGCATGTGTATTTCTGTAAATGATTTAGTTTATATTGTGTAGTTAATTGCAGGTAACGTACAGTTATGTGTAGTTGAAGTGAAAGATTGAAATTGTAAAGCCTGGAAACTGTGTTTAACAATTCAAATTGAACTCTAATATCTATAAATTACGTCCAAGAAATATGAAGAGCATATTTATTAAACCAAAATTGTTATCAGTGATCAGTAACATACAACTTCTCTTTTTTAGTAATCTCTCTCTGTTGCACGTCTTACTGGTCTAACCTGTATGTTGGCATCTTGCTCTATCTTCATTTTCTTAACACTTTACAAACTTTTTTACATTGTCATACTGTTATGTTTACTTTTTTATTAGATTCTCATCATTCTCTCGATACTGTAAATAGGGCAATCTGTCTGTCTGCTGTTTGTCTGTTCATATATCTTTCCACTCACTTTCACATAAACTTGCTCGTTCTTTTTTGGTCCCTTTCTATCTTTTCCGCCCCTATCTATCCATCAATGCATTCATTTATCTCTGTATAGCGGTTTCTGATGACTAGCATCCAGCACAATGCCTTGCTCAGGCAGGCAAGGTCTATGGATGCGTGATGGAGTGCTCTGCTCAGCAACCTGGCAGCGTCGTGAACAAATTGATTTTCTGACAGATTAAAAAAGATTAAACCAGCCATAAAAACAAGCAGGAAAGTGCTTAATGGACCATATGTGCACAATAAGCTTTCATATGTATTCTTTTCCCGCTTCTCCTCAGGCCATCCATCTTCTTTACACTGACAGGTCACAGGCCATGATAACGTGACCGTCTTGACAGCTGGACTATGTCCTTCATGATATTTTGTGAATAAAAGAACAGGCACATTCTCCATACAAGTACACAAGTCTGTTACAGCCAGTTGTTTTTCATGAACCAGGTTTAAATGAATCCATCTGACTAGTCACCAACACTGCAGGTCCCATGCAGCATAAACACTGTTCTTCTTCTTCTTACTCAGAGTATGCAGGCTCACCCTCTTTAAAATTAACTGACTATACAGTACTGAATCACCATAACTGACCAAATCCAAAGCTTATAGCAGAGGATCTCCACTCACGGGTGGCCGAGTGCACGATATAATGCATACAATGTTACGTCCTCGTTAAAAACTTATTAAAAGACTGCCACAGAAATAAAATGGCTGCCAGGGTATTAATCTCTGCCATGCCGACGTATAGGCCCATACTGAGCTGAACAGCCTGAACCAGCAAAAGTCAAAAAAATATATTCCTACTGTACTGAAAACAGTCCAAATAGGCTGAGATAACAGTGACACGTTCACTATTGTACCTGAGGAAGTGTGTCTGAGCAGAATGACTCAAATCAGCAAAACAATGTGTAACTTTCTCTCCATTGCAGACCTAATAGCATTTTATGATGAGACCTAATGAGGTTCATCCCTGTGATGCATGGAGAGCGGGTTTACTGTACCCTTTCAGATTTTAATGTGTCAGTGATGCAAGGCATTTCCACATCCACAGGCAGAAATGTGGAAATGCTGCAATAATGAAAAAGGCTAAATAAATATATAACAAAGCCTTCTTTTTTTTTACTGTGTGTGTTTGACATTACGTATCTTTGAGGATGTTTAACAGAGTTCCTTACAACCACAGACATGTAGCTAGATTGACTTCAGGCTCCAAATTTTCTAGTGGAGTGTTTTGTTTTGTTTTGTTTTTTAAACTATGAAAACGTGGTCAACCATTTTTATAGACTAGACTAGAGACATTTATCTGCATTTTAAAAGTTGGTGGAAGATGAGTAAAAAAATAAAAATAAAAACATTCCTGCACACTCTTGCCAGCCAATAGTACACGCAGGTTAGCTAGTAGGCTAGGCTAGTTTGCACTTTGGCTGCTAATTAAAATTCACATACGGTAGACAAGTAACATAGCAGTGAAGTAACTTACATATTCGGTGAAGAAAAGCCTGTTCAGAATCCAGCTGGAGCCCTTTAGCAGCTTGTTCATCGTCTCTCCACCTCCCAGGCCGGCGTTAGCTCCATGATGGCCGGCGTTAGCTCCATGATGGCCGGCGTTAGCTCCATGATGGCCGGCGTTAGCTCCATGACGGTCGGCGTTAGCTCCATGATGGTCGCACCCAGAGAGGAAATTAGCTTGAGAGGCGGTAAACAGGCTACTTAAAAACAATAATAACTTGAACTTTTAACAGTCCATCTGCCGACTGGGGGGTGAACCGGTATTTCCCACTACTATTCCGATCAATACTTTGCTCTTGGGTCCGTGAAAGTTTGGACAGCTTGTTCAGTGGAGAGCGTCCTGAGTGATTGTGTCCACCTGGTGAGTGGTGACCCTGCCCTGGCGACATGGCGCTGCGCCACGCCCTCTCAGGTGTGGGCACCACCCTCACCTGATCTCAAAATGGTGTTTGATCTACCGACCTGTGGCGATTCGGTGCAATGCATGTCCTCCCCTCTCTGTTTCTCTGCTGTTCAGCTGTTTGTCCTGTCACAATAAAGGCAAAAATGCCTCCATAAACACAGGAGGTTTTCATGAACTAGCCTAATATTAAATAAGCTGTAGGCTATTAAGTAGCCATAAGACTAATCATAAAATCACCCAATATGTCATCAGAGAATAAGGAATCATGTTAATTTGAATAGCCTACTGATCTAACAACAGTAGCCTAGTAGGCCTATACAGCCAGCCACCGCTATTTCTCAACCATGAAGATCAGTAGCATTTCAGCATCTGGGTTGCCAGTAATCACAGAGCTGCAGCTATAGCCTAATCATTGTGCATTATGTAGCCTATGTCTGACATTACTAACAGACTTTACTCTGACTCTCAGAAATTTGTAAGCGGAAACAAAACCAGGACCTGCATAAGAGATGTCTGGTTTCCCAGTGCATATACATAGAGTAGTGTAGCCTAATACAGCTTTATCTGGTTCATCTCATTACTTCATTGTCAAGGTTCCCGTGGCGTTAACCTCTGCCCTGTGTGGCTATCTGGCAACGTCGAGTCTGGGGGGGCAGGGGAGGACAACTCGCTGCAGTAATTTGAAATTGCAGCAACAGTTTTGGCCACAATCTTACATAGGCTATAGCTCCTGGTTGTGATTCTCCAAGTCCCTGATAAACAAGGGACCCGAAGCAGCCACAGCTGAAATTAAGGCCTCCTTGTCTCTAGCCTATACAGGCCACCATGATGACACAGTGTTTGAAATCCAAAATTAATTAATTTAACCGTTCTTAAGAAAACAACTTAAATATAATTGTATATAAATGAAATGACATTGTCACATGACAAAAATGTACAAACTCTTTAATGTATCATAGGCCATGGTGTCTTTCTGGATGGACTGCTATAAAGACGTGTCGACAAAAGTCTGTCATGGCATCATGCCATCCCTTCAACCATCACTGCTTAATGACCCGAATGAATGTGAATAATGTGACAGGATAAATATGGACCAAGAACCAACCATTTCAGGATATTTAAGGATGTGAAAATGTAAAAGAAATAATGTTCAACAGTCCAACTCAAACTCCTCTGACCAAACTCCACAAAGTAGCCAAGTCAGAGTAGGGTTCGGCCTCTGTCAGCAAAGATGAGCTAACATTAATATGGCTCTGGCTCTGACTATGACCTGTGTCTGAAGATGTAATTAACCAGTAATTAGCCAAGCCCAGAGTCTGAGTCCTCTATGATTGAGTTCACGTTAAGTTTAGAGAAGTCAGAGGGATTCTGGAGTTCAACTTGAATACACTCACATTTAGGGTCAGAATAAAAATGAAAGAATAACATATCCTTTTCAAACAAATGTCTAAAATTCCCCAGTTTCCTCAGCATCACTGGTCAAGTGTATTAGACCCAAAGGCAACACATGGATTATACCAGAGCTTTCCTCGTCAATGGAAATTCACGTGTCATATTTCAGGGATCTCTTCAACCTCTTGAGCTGATTTGGTCACAAGACAGAACGGACACAAATATCAGCAGGAGGTGTTAAATCACACAAGAATTTATGCACTATTATGTGGGGCTGTTTAATCTGTGGATTTACTATGAAAACACGCTGGATAAACAGCTCTCTTGGTCATTTTCTGTAATTGGACCATCAAACATCAGCAATGCCACAGCAGCAGACACATGAAGCAAAGAGAAGTAAGCTGAGTAGCACAATATGTGACTGTTGGCCTTGTGGTTTAAGCTTATGAACACTTTGAAGGAAAACGTTGAATACACAACGACAAACAAGTTGAAGAATCCAAGTTTTTGAGGGTCAAATTGCTTTATTGGGGTAATTCCTGTACTTTTTAACAAGGAATTTTGCAGGAGTTTTGGCTTAACTATGCTAGATTTTTACCTTAAACAGTTTCAAAGTAATTAAATGACTTATTACAGGGAGAGTTGAGGCTCTCTGCCTACCACTTAGCATCTCTTGGCCGACAACCAACCTTGCAAGATGCAGATTCGGCGTTCCAGCCCTAGTCTCTGCAACATCGTGACACGACCGCGCCCCATAACCCGTAATTTCTTGTTTATGACAGATAAAACTACACAAATATACACATCATAATGTTGTATAATGTACCGCTTCATGGATTGCTTTCTCACCAGCTTCATTAAAAACAAATGCACATGGCCGGCAGGAAGATAAGCAAAGGAGTGGAAAAGCGACCGGACTTTCTGTATCCGGGTGACAAAATCTCACACTTCAAAACATGTTGCACGATAGTAACTGTTATGATTTGTCAATAATGTTAGCTAAATGCAGTGTGACTGAGATAAACCACTATTGCTGCAACATGTCCATGATTTGCATGTGGTGTTCCCCATACTGGGTTGCCTGAAGGTCACATGCGTCAGATGACTTATTTGAGTAAGATAATGATATTTGGTGTAGTTATTGCTGCTTCTATGTTTAGATTGAGGAAACTGTTGATATTTGTTATAGGTAGTGCCGTTTATTTGTTCAATAGACTTAGATTTATTACTCCTATTTACTGATTGTTGCTTTCATTTGCCTTTCATCCATTAAATCACCTGTTAAAGTGAATTTCTTGCCTGAGTAGAAATCCTTTGGAAAGGAGAATAAAGTCTTTAAAAGTCTTTCCTCTCTCTTGCTTTAACTCATTTGCCAGTACAGAAGCCCTTTGAGTAATCCAGCAGCCACAGAGTATTTTTTTCAAACAAATATGCTTTTTGAGGTGATGTTAACATTTTTATGTTTATTTAAAATGATGAGAAATGAGTCAAACAGGACATACAGTAGAGCAAGATGCACAATGACAGAGGAGCAGAGTTCAAGAACAGGCAAACACATTTGAAGTGGGGTTGAGACAGGCAGCAAATTATCAAGATGAAAACATACAATAACTAATATGCAGATTAAAGGCACTAAAGAAAAGTTGAAAACCACTGCTTTCTGGTGTGCCTAATACAAGAGGGAAAAAAAACATTTTGTGACAACCAATATCTACTCAGTTTGTTCTTGAATTAGTTCATTAGTGAACATTTGTGTCAAATTTGAAGAAATGTGTTTGTGTTTAGAAGACCAATATCATGTGTTTTGAGGTTTACTAAAATCTAAATTAATCTGTTGTAGTTAGCATCAGTGTTTGTAGTAAATTTGAGGAAATACGGCCAGGACACAACAGAGGCATTACATTCACAAGTCACATTTTTGTGAGGTATCTGCGGCTTTTGACCTTTGACCTTTAAAAATGTATGCGTTCATCCCTGTTGAACAGATAAGTAGCACCTAATTTCAAAATGGTTACATCAAGGTGTTACTTGGATATCATGTCTACGAGACTGGGACATATGAATGGACAGATGACTGGCTAAAAAATACAGGGAACTGGGACTTAACACACTGTGAGTTAACAACCAATTGAGGAACTGGGACGCTGTAAAAAAACAAAAAAAAACAGGGAAGACAGTGAGGCTGTAAGTGGGACATGGCAAAGGCAGCACTCAATATCTGTCATCAACAGAACCGAGAAAATTCACTTACTGTAAGATGTTTCTCCCTGATGTTCACAGCTGAAAACTTAAGTAGACATTAACAGTTGTCAGGGAAAATATCTTGAATATTTACTCAACCAATAAATCCAGCAAAGTCCTCAGCACAGAAAAAAGAGATGGATTTGTTTTTGTAAATTCCAGTAATAACTAGCATCAACAGAGTGTAAAAGATGTGAAGGGGTACTCTGAATAATGAGAAACACTTCAAGCTTTGTGCATGATAGAGAGTATTTTGAAATTGGCTGTGGTTTTGTAATGGTGGTTGATGCAAGGACTTCAGGTAAAAAAAATGGATTTTAGCATCTGTTGTTGATAAAATGGGAGATAATCTCCTAAAGTTACATGAATGAAAATGTGTTTTTTTTTCTTCTTTTAGATGTATTCTCAATTCATAATTCAACATTTAATTTTCAAAGCACCACAACTACAGTACCAACTGTATCTTGAGTCCCTCCAGCCCCCAGTGGGCCGCTCCGTTGAAATGAGCCAAGGATTTTCATCCTGTCTACAATACGTTCCACAAGGCATGAGATAGGCATGCGTTTACCAATTCAGATCCTACCACACCAGCTTAGAGCGGCACCACTGACCAGACAGGAGGCGAGAAAGATTAGAAGACCTCAGCATAGCGTACGTTTTAAGTGTACAGACTGGGCATGTAGCCACAGGACGATCTTTCAGCCAGTTTTTCTCTTTGAAATTTTTTTTTTGGCTTTTCACAGTCTTTTGCCTTTTCTATTGCCTGTCTTTCTCCATCCTCCTTTCTCCATTCTCTAGGACCTTATTCCTGACACAGGCCCCGGCAGCTGCAGCCGGCGGAGCAGCCCAGCTCGCTTCTCGATTCAGTCGCATCTCCACAGATGCCTCCCTGGAACGCTGCAAACGGCTATTACATAAAAGCTGAGTGACTTACAGGCAAATCCTCTCTACCCCAAAACTGCCAGAGCGTACTGCCAAACCACAGAGAGAGAGAGAGTGAGAGAGAGATGGTGTATTTTTGGGCGCTGAGAACTGCAGAATGTCAGCATTTAATCCCTCCCCAGCTCCCCATTTTTTTCTTTTTTACTTCTTTCTTTTCACTCTTCAGTCCTCAACCCCCCCTCCACCCCATCCCCACCCAGAGTAACTACACATGCACACGCACACATATACACACTAGCACGTATTTTCATGCAACATAAACACACACCCTTGTTTCTTTTTGTTGTCGTTGCACAATGCTGAAAAAGCAGCTTGTCAGAACTGCTTCATCTCTTCCAGCTAAAGATGTAAACACGTCATAAAAGGTATGTTCTCTCCCCCTCTCTCTCTCTCTCTCTCTCTCTCTCTCTTTTTCTCCCTGTGGATGTGTGTCGATGGGCTTGCTTTAAAAATCTGGCTTCCCAACAGACACCAAATCTGTATTTGTTGCTTTGGCTTCTGTGTTTTTCTGGATCTCTCTCCAATTCTCACCAGTTCTGGGCAAACAGCTAAAAGTGCCGCGTTTTAAGTATGAAGTTGTGTTTGAACGGCATTAGACGTGTGCGTGTGCGTGTCGATTCACAATTCACACTACTCACAGGATAAGGACAGTCAAGCGCACGCACGCATACATACAGTACTCAGCCACATGAAAACATTTAGACACATCCAACAAGGAGCACACAACACATCTTCACTCGAACTAACGCAAACATAAACTTCATAAACTTCACTGCCACACACACCCACTATAAGAGCACGCACATGCACGCACATGCACATGCACATGCACGCACACGCACACACGCATACTGTGTCAGTGATCCCACAGCATCTCTGGCTGGGCTACAGTGTCATCACAGTGTGTGAGCGCCACACTCTGTCACTCTGCTTTGCTGGCAACCAGCCTATCAAAACACAGCAGCCCACACTTCCTGGTGTGATGGAATTGAGCCTGTTTCTTTTTTCTTTTTCTTTTTTTTCCATCTTCCACAGGATCCAGCAGTTGTATTCAGGAATAGTCATGTCAGGCGTTTTTTTTTTTTCCCCTCACAGAAGATGCTAATATTCCTAAACACCTTGGTGGCTATTGACTCAGATGGATTAAAAGTCATTAGAACATGTGGGCTTTTGTGTGTTTGAGCTCATTTCTGGCAGGCACACATCAAAACAATGTAATAGGATTTTCTTACAGTGCAATGCAAATTTTAAATCTTTTTACTTTGAAGTGTTAATTAGTATAGGTAAATACAATCCATATCACCTACAGTACATGACGTTATAACACTTAAACACACTCAGCTGTGCTCCGTCATTCAGTCTTAACGCTACTATCCACTGACTATTTGAATGCAGCCAAACCTAATTTAGGTACAATAATGTAGACCCATGAATTAGGCCCGTGGGTCAAAGAAATCCATCGGTTGCAGGTTTGATTCCCAAGCGGGTCACCTGTCCAATGTCAGTGGGACAAGGGACCAAACAGTCTCCTTGAATAGGTCATTTCCCTGCCCACAAGGCACTCAAGATAATGACATTAGCAGTTCCTAAAATGTACAACACAATTTGTCTCTGATGATTTCATTAATTTTTCAGTGCTGGAGATTAAATTGAATTAGGTTAAAAACAGGTGCAGGTTTTTACTGTAAGTGGTCCCTGAAGGTAACAATGCCATTACCAGCTAATTCTGCCGGGACAAAAATACTGTTTTCCTTTATCCTGGCTCAGCCCACAACACCAAAAAAAAAAAAAAAAAACTTTAGAAACGCTGATGTCCTTGTCCTTCACTCTTCAGTTCTTTCGTTTTTATCACTCCCGGGCGCTCCCAGCTTGTCTGGGAGCTCCATCGAACACAATTAGCTGTGTAGTTGTAAAGCCACTGAGGGGTCATATTTTTGTCACTGCATTAGCAGCTCCTACTGATTGGTCAGGGCAACTGTGCTGAGGGTGGGTGGTGGTGCTCCCTCTACATTCACACTACACCTTCATGTAAAGACCTCAGTGTCGAGAGAAAAGGAGCAACTACTGTAGAGACACATGGATCAGATGAGATATGGGGCTGTATATACTCAAGTGGGCATTGACAGTTACAAAGACCAGAATATATGGAGGATAAATGTTTCAAACCAGTCCCCTAAGGACTACTGGGCAAATCTGCACAATTTACATCTAATGCCACCAAAGGCCACTTTCTTTTCTTTCAAAATTTTAACTACCATTCAAATGTAATTTTTTTTAAAAAGAAAAAAAGTATCCATCTTTAATGGTCCCATAGTAGAAAAAAGTGTGTAAGCACATACCATCCTCCTGTTCATAAAATATCTGCAAACTAGGTTTAAAGGATTAAAAACTAGACAGATGATGATGATGATGGGAATGGATAAACGAGACACCAGACCTTTTGAGATGTGGAGGCATGTATCAAAATTGCGTAGATAAAGGTAAGGCTGTTTGTTGTCTTTCAGAAAGGCAGCATGTGTGCAGGAACATTACCATGACACCGAATCTGACGTCGCCGTTGGCACGTCAGTCAGCGAGACAGCGGAGGCACCTCGATTTAACGGAACGTCAATTCTAAAACCGACTTCCAGACTAGATTATGTAGGTAATTCCCATGTACTGTATTATGCGACAGCCATCTGACCAGAAATAATACAGTTTCTTTTTTTAATATTTGACATTTACCCATCATCCTCTAACTGTAAACAGATCTCCCCAGATGTCTAAATTGCACTACCTAACTTTATAGGGAATAATTACAGAAATGCTGTTAATGAAAAATCTGTGGTTTTGCTCAGTTGGTTTAGACATTTCCATTTAAATCTGAGGGAAAACAGGATTATAATAAGGACAAACATGACAAATGAAGAAATAATAGCTGTCAGCAGTCAAAGGCAGCTTATAATACAGACAGACGTTTAGTAACATTTGTAACTTTCTCATTAAACAACACATATATATACTGCTCTCCATATAGGAACACATTCAAATACATTTATTGACTCATACCACACAAACATAGTCACAGGCATACATTCCCAAACACACACACACACACCCACATCCTCTCTTTGTCAAACACACGCATGCAACACACACGCCAGGCGTTCAGCAGTCATGCCTTTCTGTAGGATTCTCCTCTGGGTGCTGCGTCCAAGGTGAGTGCACTGGCTGGCAGCTCCTGAGGAGTTGGTAGGAAGAGATAGCTGAGCGAAGCTATTAAAATACGGGCAGGAATTTCCCTTATCTCTCCCACCAAGGCAGCTCGCGCCGCTTTGTGCTATTATGGAGATAAAATGCACAGAGGCTTGGAATGAAGGAGGGAAGGGAGGGAGGATGAGGAGGGGAGGGCGAGGTTGGGGAGGGAAGGCGTAAGAACGTCAGATTTATGGAGCTAGGGAAGCTTAAGGTTATTAAATCGGAAGATTACTCGACTGCGAAATTGTTGAAGTTTTTACGAGAAGTTGAGGGATTTAGGCCGGTATTAAACAGCAAATCGTTAGGAGGCCAGCAATATACATTATTCACCATCTATTTTTACCCCTTTTCTTCTTTTTCTGTTTGCCCTTTTCTCTATTCCTCCCAATCTTTCTTCTCCCTCTTTTCATCAGGCTCACAGACAATATCGAGCTCCTCCTAAATTCTTATTCAGAGGAGCATCTGCACCTCCCATTCCTACACTCTCTCCCTCCAAGGCAGCGGTGTGTGGACAGAGGAGAAGTGGGGAGGAAAAAGCGCAAGAGTCAGAGAGAACGACAGATACAGCAACAGAGGGAAGGGAGGGAGACAAAGATGCACTGACTCAGAGGATGGGCTTGTTATCCTGCGTTTCAGTGTTAACACCACTCACAGCGTGAGGCAACACATACTTCTATCAAGGACATTCATCACTGCCAACTTTTTAAAGAGGGAGCGTGAGGGAGAGGTGACTGTAAAAGCGGCGCGGTCTGATATTTTTACATTAGAATTTGAATAGTGTTCGCTGAACCTCACCCACACCTACATGTTTGCCAAGACTTAAGAAGCCTCTAATGCATTGTGCAATGCAGGTAAATTGCTTTCATGGTGATGTGAACATTAACTGTGGTGACATTGGGTGTATCTTTGGGGCAGATGAATAGCAATGCGTCTCCAACAATTTGTTGTGGTTGCCGTGAAGGGCAGTAACCAGAAAGGTTTTATTCTGTCGGAGAAAGATTGACAAAGGGACCACCTACTCCCTACAAATATGCTCTTAGACTCTCACAACCTAATACATCTTAATATGCTCAGCTATGTTTGTTGTCTGCCGTTGACTATTATAAATGATAGGAGGGTCAGAAACATCAACCCGAGTCCTTGGTTTGCAAAACAAAGTCACTTTTGCTGAAGGGATCATCTGTATTTTTAGGGATGTTGACAGATGAGCTGCAGAGCTCCCCCCTCCTCCCCCCCAAGATGTGTGCATTGGGTTTTGCATTAGGACTCTGCACTTGAATAAAATTCATTTGTGAATCACTATTTGTATTCAAAGCAGTGTGCATAGTAGCCTATACTGTCTGTCTGCGTTTGACTCAGTATTCCCTGAAAGACAAAAAATCATTTGTCTTTTTCAGATGTGCAGTTACAACAGCAGTTCCTGTATATTTATTTATGCATCACATCACCATACATGTCATATAAGGGTGAATAATTTGTCTTTGCTCTGCACACACACACTCAAGACCCACCCCTTAAAAGCAATGAAAAGGGACATGTCACTCCAGAATCACAACAACAGTTTTACACCGATACGCACACAAACTCACACCTTACCTGGTGGAGTCACAGTTCCTCCACGTTTGTCTATCATCATGTGCTCGGTTTCAAATGTTTATCTGCCTCCATGTGTACCATGCCTCTCTGGGCTCGTCTCATTCAGGTCAGGCTTGTTGTCTCTGAGTAAACAGAAGAAAAAAAAAACAGATTCTCAGAAAGGAGCATAAGGAGGGAGAAAGTGAATAAAACATTTCTATCACAACAAACTCTTTTGATAACGTGCATATATCCACATATATAAACATACCTGGAAGAGGATCGCCCCTCAGTCTCCACACATTCCTGAATTTCTTTCCATGGAAATGATACAATTTCCATATACATTTAAAGCAATGGAAACTCTTATCCATTTTAAATGGAAGTCGGCAGACAGATTTCCTCAGCGATTATCTGAGGGCTTTGCATGTGTGTGTGTGTATAGTTGATGCAGGTGAGCTGGTAAACACACAGCTGGTCGTGCTTTTTGATACACCAGGAGGCCTTGAGGATATTTCACACCTCTTTCATACTTGTATTCTGTGGTGCACTTTCTCATCCTCTTCTTCTCTTCACCTAATTTGCACAATTTCCCTCCATCCTTCACTGACGGCAGCGACTTGGAAAGAATCTACACACCCCCAGCTGTGATCTGAGGGATGGGGAATGTTTTCATAAGCCGGCCAGCTAAGTTATTTGTCTGCATTTATGAGTATGTTTGCACATGTTCATGGGTGTGTACGTGTATCCCGATGAAACTCTTTCATGGGTGTTTATGCATGAATGTGTGTTTGCACACGCGTTCTTTCTCATTTTCTGCACTCATTTGCTTGTGTGGTGAGACTGATTGCATTTTCCCCAAATACTGGTGAGACGACAGCATAATACAGCTAAATATGGCCAGCTATGTCTTGTCATTTATGGAGGACTCCCCCACTGTTTGTTGACACTCAGAAAGAGAGCCAGCCATCTCCCGCTTCACTAGATATTTCTCCTCTGTGGCGTAGCGGAGAGAAACTTCATTAACCCCAATGCCACACAGCCCAATCTTAGAGATGTGCATGTGTAATGTGGCTGAAAGCAGCCTTTAAACGCTGTAAACACTAACTTGCTAAACGTCAGGATGTATTACACACTCCAGCTAAATCGCAAAAGGGCTGGTCCACCAGCTTGTGTTTCATGGGCTGTGGATAAGTGCAAAATTTATGGAATAAATATTATATGAATCCAGATATGTAGTTTCAGCAACAATGCACGCACATTACACGGCTCCACGAAACGTTTGCATGCTGAATTTATGTTGACATGACAACACCGCGCCCAGCGAGTGAGCGTTGAGGAAATATCCGAAAACGTTGAGTTATCTTTCTCTTGTCAATTCAAATCAATCTTGAAATCTGTTTGAAATCTATTATCTAATCAATTACTTTGTCCATTTAGGGGCAGCAGAGACACTGGAGTATGGTGAACTTGATATTAAATATACACATCTGATTGATGGTTACTACCTGCCTATAGGATGTCTTTGTTCTCTCTCATTTGCTGTCTGTCCTATGCTGGTGACATTCAGTCCACCCCAAAAAATTAAAGCAGATATCAGCGGAATGTTTTTGTTAATATAAGTCCTAAATAGTCCTATTTTCCGTCAGCAATCACTTACATAGAGTGTTTGGTCTCTCCGTCACTCTGCTCTGCTGTAAACCGAGGAGTAAACTTTCCTTGTGGGATACAAGTGTTATCCAATGAGGAGAGAGAACGGCATGAAGGGCTGTGTGTGCAGCCAAGGGATGCGCGTGAATGTGGTGACGTAGGGACGAGGACCAATAGATCAATGACAAGGGCGGGGGCCGCTAACTCATGGTGCGTTCAAGGCAACCCGTAACTCGTGTTTTTCTGACCTGTGAAGTCATACCAGTTCAATCTGGTACGAGTTCACGGGTCGGAAGTTACGAGTGGCCGTTATAGTGCACTTTCACAGGCAACAGGTCGGAAAAACACAAGTTACGGGTTGCCTGGAACGCTACAAAGTCGTAAGTCGTGACTTGAAGCCGTAATTTACGGTTTCAAAAGCCTGCCTGGAACGCAGCATTAGCCAAAACAACCGGATCACTGACTTATGTTTTAAGTATTTCTTTCATATGGTATGGGGTATTGGATTATAACTGCAATTATCAAATTATAATTCTCTGGGAGTAATGTTACTGAGGTTCAGTTTCCTCCATGATGGATTAATGAATTAATTGTGTCTTATCGGATTGTATTTCATCATATTGTATCGAATCATATCGTGCTGTATCGTATTACATCAAATCATGGTGTCATGTTGTGTTGTGTTGTATAGTAGCTTCAATGACTTTTTTTTTTAAACATATCTTTATTACTTTTTAAATTTATACAGGAAAAGCTTTGTATAAAAGTTAAAAAGTGCCACATACGGCACAGCAAGGACATTTTACCGTGTTATGATTTCAAGAAATGCTTGTTTTGGCAAAACAGTGCATGTTGTAACCAAACCTCGTATATAAAAATAGACATGGACACATGCAGTTCTCCCTCAGGCTGTAAGTGGCTAAATACAATCTCCTGGGGCAAAATGGGGTTCTCCATCCAGTCCTCCTACTATGTGAAGCCCACGAGGGATGTTTCCTCCTGGGACGCTACTCCCTCGCTGCCGCGGGGGCGGTGGAGCACATATGGAAGTCATCTACCTGGAATATCTGGTGAGCAGAAGAACAAAGATGACATGAAAAATACACTTGAAATCAGAGTAAGTATACAAAAAAAATATGCATTATCAAGTGTTTGTAAGAGCGCTGGTAATTATTGGAAGATGAATGTAATCGTTTTAAGTTGAATAATGACTTTAGGAGAACACACAGTCAGGAACTGCCATCAGTGATGGTACCCAGTGTAAACCCTGAGCTGGGCAGCTGCCTGCGTGTCGTTTATTTCCTCCATTATCTGCCTCCAGCACACTCACACACACCAGCCAACAGGCTCCTTCTGTTCCTTTATCACGCACACTGATATTCACACATAGGAATGCAAAGGGAGTAAACAAACACACATACACACACACACACAAATGCACACAGAGAAGATGAAGGGTATGGCAAGAGAGGGGGAAAAATAAGAGAGAGACAGTGGAGATTGCAGCTTAACCTCTTGGCTCCACTGTAAAGCAGCACTCACTCTCTGGAGCCTTGCTGATAGCCATCTGTCTGGCAAGGAGAGACAGCTTCACCTTCCCAACACATCAGCATGCTCACAAACACTCGCGCCGCAAACACAAGGGCAGGCTCTCACACAGCTCCAGCCCACACTCACAGGTCGGATGTCGAAAATGTAAAAAGAGGAGATTTTGAGTCTGACTTTGTTGCTGTAGTTTTCATTTATCAAACAGAAATGAAAGCTTAGGCGATTCGTTATCTGTAAAATGAATCCTGTGACCCCCTTTGATTCAAACTGCATGCCCTCAAGTCTCGGCACAAAGCTTCCCCTTCATTCATAAAAAGTTTTCTTTTTAGGTATGCAGCGTGTGCACCAATTGCAATGATTAACATCTATTTACAGCGTGACTGGAACAGTCATTGACAAAGAATGAGCTATAACTTTGGGGATCCTGAAGGGAATCCAAAACACTTTAGATTTCGGCTATAAATCTGGAGCTCCGTCAATAGCTCTCTCTTGAGTTTGATGGCTGAGGTAAAGAAAACCTTTGCCGTGCCCAAATCCTCACCCCCCGCCCCTACCCCTCCGTGCCTCCTCTCTTCATCCTGCCATCCCTCAGCCCTTCTCTTAAAACATAAATTCCTTGAAATCCTCCCACTTCTCCACCTCTGCCTCCCCTCCACAGAAACTCTTCCCCCGCTCCTTGGTGTCCTTTCCACCCCTCGATCCATCTCTGTCCTCCTGATCAATAATCAATCTGCAGGGGCCGAGGCCAGGGGCCCCGCGCCATCTGTCTCCATCGGCAAACCCGAGAGTGAGGGAGAGAACAGAACCTGTGCGAGAGAGAGAGAGAGAAAGAGAGGGAAGAGGGAGGAGACAGAGTTCAATCTATCTCCATCCGTGGTCAGGTCCACTCTGCCGGTATAGATCATAATTTGGAGAGGTGTAATTGCTGGTCAGAGACTGGGGGTGGACACTAGAGCAGTGGGGGGAGAGGGAGGAAAGGTGGTGTCAATAATGTTTGCCCCACCTCCCCACTCTCCTGCCTGACCCAGTTTCCCTCTTCTTCTCCTCCTCATCTCTTCCTCTCCATCTCTGTCTTCTTCTCACTTGTCCTGCTATCTTCACTTTTCTCAATTCAATTTACAGACATCCACAGACCAAAACAACATCACTCTTCCTCTACACCGTGCGCCTATTTATGTGTGCACAGTTCTGTGTGTGTGCATGAAGTTTGTTTTCCAGCGGCATCCTGGACCAACAACGCCTACCCACGCTGCCTGTGCCGCACACTTGACATCCGTTTGTGTGTTTACGTGTCAGAGGAAGATGTCACCACTTTGATAACGGTCTACCTAGTAACACCTGCCTCTGAAAAATAACTCTTGGCTCGATAAATGAATTGTCAAAATACACTTCACAACGTTGCGTTGGAGCTTGCCAAGACCCTGAGGAGATTTAACGCCCTAATTTGATCACACTATTACCTACAAGTACAAGCCATGTGATAGCAGCTGTGAAAGAAGCCTCTCCAGAAGCATAGAGTGCTCTGCTCATCACATTTGTTTAAACCCGGCATAAAACTGTTTTTCTTTTCTTTCATCCCAACGGTAATTATGAAAAAAAAAAAAGGATCCATACATTTTGGTTCATTTTTGTCAATTTGGCAGAAAGCCAGTTACCTCATTTGTAACTCAAGGATATTTTTACAGAGCAAGAAGCAGGTTTCCCAGGATAAATGCAATTATTCATATACACTAGCATCTGCAGATCTCTAACATGCTCATAGCGAAATGTTAAATTGAATGGTTATGCAGGTAAAACGTTGACTATGCATGACTGCTACGTCTTTAGCAAATTGTTTGCAAATCAGAGACCCCAAACTACAGCTGGGGATCTTGGGAGCGGTTTTCAGTCACAAATCAAACTGAAAATGTGACTAGATGGCGGCACACAAGAGAAACGGTTAGAGATCACCACAGTTATTCAGTGGTGTGAGCCAGAATCCAACAGCATTACATTTCACTAGATTAGAAACCATTGTAGTTCCCGTTTTGCACACACGTGAGGGATGTATTCAACCATATAATGCACGCTCCGACACAACAATCGGTTAATTAGTGAGTGACAAACAGTGACAAATTGAAACAATGCTTTAAAAGCCTCTCCCGTGGTCCCGATTATCAGGGTGAAACATTTAGAATGTGTGTCACTACAATTCGATTTTTCCTTGAAGTGCATCATCATGTGTCTAAATCTGGGGTCTCCGGGATAAATCAATGCAAGTCCCCAGTGCGAGCTTCAAGGTTCAGTCGGGTCCTGCCAGTCTCACGCTGAGTGGGTGTTGAAGGTATAAGAAGTAACAGGAGCTGCAGCAGGAGTTCTTTCACCTGCTGGAGATCAAACTCTCGCCCTGTTCCACTAAGCTGCGCTAACAACGCTGTTAACCTATCCTCTATCTCCCATCCTGGATTAAAACACCGCTAAGAAAGAATGTGCTAATTTGAGACTGAGTGACTCATCAGTGCATGTGTAGCTCGTTTTGTGGTGAGGACGTTTACAGTCCTTTTCCACTTTACTGCTGCATGCATGGCATAATCAGTTTGAAGTAGCGCTAATGCATGACACAAATACAGGTCTGTGTGCGAGAGAGAGATGGACAGAGAGAGTAAGAGAAGAATCATCCCACCACTTGAGAGACATTTCTGCCCCTGTCACAGCTCAGCCAAGAAGGGTGTGTCATATGAAGCAAACACATATTCTCAGCAGCTCCGCTCTCACTCTCTCACACACACAGATGCGTGGGCACTGACTGAGCTGCTGTGAGTCAGAGTAACTGGTCTGTGAAGGATAACCCAAAGGGGAAACAAAGAGCCAATGAAACTTTAATGAGCTGGTCACGTATCAGCTGAAGCCTGCTGCAGCTGCACCTCTGCACCGCACCACAAACTTCCTCTCCCCAGTCAAACCGATAAGGAAGGTCTGAACCTCTCAACCAAAGATCACAGACAGAAACACGCAGAGATGAAGATATATTTAGCTTTTCATTTCCAAGTTCTGCACTCGTCTTCCCTAACTGCTCTCGAGAGATCGTCTTATTTGTTGTGCTAAGCCAAGGACATCTGAATGACAATAGAAAGTAGTTAAAACACCAACAAGCTGCTTCTCTAAGTATGCAGAGCTGGACAAAGCAGCCTGGAAAATCATTTCCTGTGTTTACAGTAGCTGTCTTAATCCAAAGAGTGATGGGGTTTGCCAGACAAATCAGTGCCAGAAAGTGTCGACAAATGCATGCATGCATATTTATTTTGTTATTATGTTGTGCCAAAGCATGTCTAGTTATTATAAACTGTATGACAGCTTATCGGTGCTGTCGTAAACTCCACCTATCTGCGATTTCATGCAGATTTATAAAGGCTTAACATTTCCTCACATATGACCTGTAGGTCTTCCTGTCTGCTTAACTAAACCATTCCTCCCCTTTCTAACGTGTAGATAATATACAGTACATACAGTGGTTCTATACATGATATGCTAATAGATTCTGAACACACGTTAAAATGATGCTGGCCTCTCCCCAAAGCCCCCGTCCTCGCTGTTCCTCATCAATGCTTTCTGCTGAAACGTACGATTTGCAATATGCAGTTAATGAGTTGTTGAAGGCTCAGAATGAATCCCATTCTAGCCATAATTGTGTAAGGTTTCCCGAAGGGGTCTCTGTGTGTGTGCGTGTTCCTGATTCCTGCTGCCTGACTGTGTGTGTTCCTAACTATGTGTGCAAGTAGTGCATACAGTATGTGCGTGCATGGAAGTGTTAGTCCGTGTGTGTGCGTGTGCATGTGTGAACAGAAGTGTCTTTAATCCTCAATCTTCATTTGATGAAGAAAGAAAGAAAGAAAAGGAAAGAAAGAAAGAGAACACGTTGCAAAGGGCAGAGTGAGAAGAAATACAGACAGTGGGAAGAGGAAGAGGAAGAGGAGTGGAAAATCTCTCCGTGAGTGTGAGGAAGGCGATGTTGAGGAGGAGATCTCACCAGGAACGCAGCCAGAGAGGGAAGAGCTCTTTTCTCACAGACCTACTTCTGTCAGTCAGTCAGTCGGGCGTCTTAAAATGTAGCGAGGAGCTGCTGGGAGACACACACATGCTCGACTAATACTCAGCAAACAACAATAAATAAATATGAAGAAGAAACAGGAAGAAAGAGAAACATTAAAACGTTGATAGTGGTGCTGTGTGTAGGAGTGGGGGATCAAACAATTCTTGTAGAAAGTCTCTAAATTTGTGTTTTATTCTCTAATGATGACGTACAGCATGACAGTTTGTGTGGGGTGAGGTTTTATGACAGTGAGGAGTTGAGAGCTCATCGAGTCTGACATGCATCTCCTGTTGGATTTCATGCATACACACATACTGTACACGCACTGCAAAAATATTTACACACAACATGCAAATAGAAATCCTACACAACTCAATACACACTTTCACTTTCGCACACACATACAGACATTCCAGCACACCTTATCTGCCCCGGCAGTGTTGACTGACACTCTCCACTTGAGGAGATTAAGTGTGCTCATGCTGTGTCGGCACAGCTTGATGTCCATTTATCCTTAAAACTCATATGAAGCGTCTCCGGGAGCTCCGTGCCAACCACGTGCACACACCACCCACCATGCGCACACACACACAGCCGCACTGTACACACCTGCTACTTTATTATCGCTGCTGTCACTTGAGAAAATAGACCTGGTATAGCTGCAGTTTGGTTTTTCCTCCCACTTGAATCAGATGCTATTATGTGGTCACTTGTGTGCTGAGTTGATTTTTGGGGCCACTGGGACTGAGGAAGTGTAAAAGAAGAAGAAGAAAAAAGAAAAAGTGTGTGGATTTTCACATTTCCTTTGCTCCTAAAAAACATTTTGTAGGTATGTGTTTTTCATCCTGCATCAGCTTTATGCCGTTTAATTGCCACACAGAGAGAAGGAGCCTGTGGCGTTCGAGGTTCCAACAGCAGCAGATTTAACCAACTCACTATAAATACACACAGGCCATCTGGGTACTTGCAGGGTACAGATAACTCACTGGCAACTGCTGCTGCTCTCTCTTTATGCCTGTTAACATTATATTATTAATTTGAGCCATTGTACACCCTGATGAGCTGATGATAGCACCGAGGAAGCTACAAGGTTCCTTATGGGGCAAAACTGACCATGTAAGGTTGCTCAGATATAACAGCTTCCTTTTTGTGCTAATTGGTGTCTGGTTTTTTTAAATGTGACGTCCCACGTTGCCAGTCAGGAAGTGCTGACTGCAGCTCAGGGCTTTAATCTGCTCTGTTGTTAACTGACCAAATGTGGCCCTGGTGGGATTCCCACCTGAGCAAAGAGGCTGACTTTCAGGTATCCAATACCTGTCTCTGTTGTCTGTTGTCTGTCCTTTGCTGGTCACAGTCAGTTAACCCCCGTGGGGATTAAGCATTTCATATTATATTGTATCATACTGCATTATATCCAGGGTTCGAATTATGGGGGGTTTTGGGGGGGTCAGAACCCCCCAATTAACGCCTGATACCCCCCGAAAGCCTAAAATGCTTAATTGTGGGGGGGTCTCAAATTTTGTTAAAATAAATTAAATAAAATTATCAAAGTATATATTATATTTGTTACAATAATCATTACAATGGTATTACAATGTTTTCTAAGCTCACAATTTAGGGTTAGGGTTATTTAGAATTCAATCACTGGCCAAGTCAAGGAGCTGTCTAATACCCATGCGCGGAGGTGCACGCGATGCGCCAAACAGGCTATAATGTCTGCGGTAGTGCTGGAGTTGAGTTGCGTCAGGTTGCGTATAATACAGGTGTTGTGCCAAAAAACCACTGCCTGCCAGAAAACGACTGACCCCAGCGGGAACGCTGAAATACAGGGGGCAAAAATAAAAACATAGCCTAATATTAATACTACTAGGCCCTACTACTACTACTACTAACATTATAATAGTAACGTTACACAGCCTTTTTAACCCATTAAATGCCCCCTGTGTGCAAACCGCAATCTTCACATACATTTCTGGAGTAATACAGGGCAGTCACTTTTCAGCAAGGCTTTGCCAGAAAGTGACTGCCCCCTGTATTTCAGGAATGCAAAGAGCAATATTCATAAAAAATTCTGGAGTAATACTAGAGGGTACTAGGTGCATGTACAGTGAATTTGGTAAATGTCACCCTTTGCATCCCTTAGTAACAGGGGCAGTCGCTTTTCAGCAAGGCTTTGCCAGAAAGTGACTGCCCCCTGTATTTCAGCGTTCCCGCTGGGGTCAGTCGTTTTCTGGCAGGCAGTCGTTCTTTGCCACAACACCGGTCCATTGAAAACTTTAAAATCAAGATGGGGACCTGGTAGCACAAAAGTACAGCCAGGCATCTGAGTCCAGAGAGCAGAGGAGAGAGAGACAGCGCAGCAACATGCATGTGTGTGCACGCGGGCGCATGCACGTGTGCCATACCTGCAAACTCCGAAACGCACATTTCAGGACCTGACTTGTATCATCAGGCTGTAATAGAAGGCTAAACATCACAGGACATGTCTGTTCCTTTCATATGAATAGGCTCAATAGGCTAGTCCTGGTCCTGGTCCTGGTCCAGGCCAGAAGCCCCAGTTCCCCACTAGACCAGTTTCATACACTCCAGCCAAACAATGAAAGGAACCACACATTTGCTTTTTTTTTTTTTTTTTTACCTCTTATCTGAAGCAAATGTTATTTTCCCTTATAGAGGGTTTTCACCTACGTCACGTTCTGGGCAGTAACCCGGATGCGCGGCCATATTGGAGGCACTCGGAGGTAAACAGTGCGATCATACATACAGGACTGTGATGGATAAATGTCCGAAACCACAGATAAGCTCCCCAAAATGCGTTGTAGACGCAAAGTACTTTGTTCCCAGGAAAATGCACGATATTTGGAAAATGTGTTGGCTCCCTCGTCTTGGATCAATGATGGCCCGGGGAGTCAATTGCGTATTCTGATATCAGACTTCTCGGACATGATATGCCATAAAAGCAAGCACATTTTTGACACAGCCATTATGCCAGAGTTAGTTGGAAAGTTTTAAGACTTTCTGTCACCAGGTTGACTTTGGAAGGATAATTCTGTGTGACAATGCAAAATGTCATATTAAGTGGTTTCACTACTTAATCCTGCATCAATGTTAAGGTTGCACCAAAAGGAAAATAGTATCGCCCAGAGTCAGTGCCAAAAGCTACCTCACATTACATACGAAATTGTGTTTACAATTAGTTTATAGTATAGCCTACTATATGCTATAATTTATAGTAGCCTGCACAGTTAAATAAGTGTTCTGATAACTGCATTTCCTTTAATAAATCTGTAGGCCTACGCTGATGAAAGTGTTATGCTGTGTGTTTTCTCCCACAACAAGACAATAACAATGATTTAACAAAGACTCCAAAATTAATAATGTAGCCCAGACTTGTTAATATTTTTTTTTTATTGACAATGCATATAAAAATATACTTTAGTCAAGATCAACAATTGATGGGCAAAGCTTCACCAAATCACAAGTCAAATCTTATCAATGGTACGATAACCATCACTATCTTTGGACATCAATTGGCAATATCCCCCACAAAAAATAGTATATTTCTGGCGCACGCTTCCAGTCACACGCTCAACATGAATCCTGACGTGGGCAATTTTCCTTCTTTTTCTAAGTTTCTAATAATAATAAGTGTGACTTTCCACGAGTGAACGCTGGAATTTTTTTTACATGAAAACACGGCAATAATTCACCATCTCCTTTCCTTCGACGTTCGGGATCTGCTAGTTCTTGAGTGCGTGCGCTCTGTTTACCTGCTGCTCCAATACCTCCAGTACCTCCAATATGGCGACTGCCGGTTTGATGACGCGGTGATGACGCGCCGTGAAAACCCTCTATTTTCTTCTCAGAGTACGCCAGAAGGCTTAATTTACACCTTAAAATCACAATTTTTTTTTTACCGCGGTAAAGTGAGCCGCTGTTTGCGAGTTAGTGGTAAAGTAAGCCGCTGTTTGATTTTCGTTGCGCGCGCGCTATAGTAAACACGGTAGGCACGGTTATCGAGCAAAGTGGAGGTCCTGAAAGATACATAAAGACTATGTGCTTTTACTGGAGAATAATCACTTCCAAGATGAATCAACGTTTTAGTTGTATTTCACTGACCTAAGGGGGAGATAAATCACCTTTCATCGAAATTTTATTTATTTATTTATTTATTTGTGTGTTTGTTTATTTATTTTACTGTAGGAATATGGAGAAAAATGAATTAAAAACAACCCCTGTAATAAAATACATTCACAGTGTGCTGACATTTGACCTTACGTCACATAAATTCCTTCATAGGTGTATTCCTTATTTCTTTTGCATATTGTTCCTGACATCTCACTCTACTTCTGGTATCATTTTGGTGGCATTTTACGGTAGAAATTTGGAGAAAAATAATTAAATTCACCCATATAACAAAACCCAGTTTTAGTATACTGACCTTTGACCTTAGGTCACATCAATTCCTTCATAGGTGTCATCCTCATACCTTTTACATATTGTTCCTGACATCTCACTTTACCTGTGATATCATTTTGGTGGCATTTTACTGTAGAAATCTGGAGAAAAATGACATTAAAGTCACCCCTATAACAAAATCCAGTTACAGTATGCTGACCTTTGACCTTAGGCCACATCAATTCCTTCATAGGTGTCATCCTCATTCCTTTTACATACTGTTCCTGACATCTCACTCTACCCCTGGTATCATTTTGGTGGCATTTTACTGTAGAAATCTGGAGAAAAATGACATTAAAATCGCCCCTATAACAAAATCCAGTTACAGTATGCTGACCTTTGACCTTAGGTCATATCAATTCCGTCATAGGTGTCATCTTCATTCCTTTTGCATATTGTTCCTGGCGTCTCACTCTACCCCTGGTATCATTTTGGTGGCATTTTACTGTAGAAATCTGGAGAAAAATCATTTTAGAGTCACCCCTATATCAAAACCCAGTTACAATATGCTGACCTTTGACCTTAGGTCACATCAATTCCTTCATAGGTGTCATCCTCATTCCTTTTGCATATTGTTCCTGGGGTCTCACTCTACCTCTGGTATCATTTTGGTGGCATTTTACTGTAGAAATTTGGAGAAAAATGACATTAAAGTCACCCCTATAACAAAATCCAGTTACAGTATGCTGACCTTTGACCTTAGGTCACATCAATTCCTTCATAGGTGTCATCCTCATTCCTTTTGCATATTGTTCCTGGGGTCTCACTCTACCTCTGGTATCATTTTGGTGGCATTTTACTGTAGAAATTTGGAGAAAAATGACATTAAAGTCACCCCTATAACAAAATCCAGTTACAGTATGCTGACCTTTGACCTTAGGTCACATCAATTCCGTCATAGGTGTCATCTTCATTCCTTTTGCATATTGTTCCTGGTGTCTCACTCTACCCCTGGTATCATTTTGGTGGCATTTTACTGTAGAAATCTGGAGAAAAATCATTTTAAAGTCACCCCTATATCAAAACCCAGTTACAATATGCTGACCTTTGACCTTAGGTCACATCAATTCCTTCATAGGTGTCATCCTCATTCCTTTTGCATATTGTTTCTGGTGTCTCACTCTACCTCTGGTATCATTTTGGTGGCATTTTACTGTAGAAATTTGGAGAAAGATGACATTAAAGTCACCACTATATCAAAACCCAGTTACAATATGCTGATCTTTGACCTTAGGTCACATCAATTCCTTCATAGGTGTCATCCTCATTCCTTTTGCATATTGTTCCTGGTGTGTCACTCTACCTCTGGTATCATTTTGGTGGCATTTTACTGTAGAAATCTGGAGAAAAATCATTTTAAAGTCACCCCTATATCAAAACCCAGTTACAATATGCTGACCTTTGACCTTAGGTCACATCAATTCCTTCATAGGTGTCATCCTCATTCCTTTTGCATATTGTTTCTGGTGTCTCACTCTACCTCTGGTATCATTTTGGTGGCATTTTACTGTAGAAATTTGGAGAAAAATGACATTAAAGTCACCCCTATATCAAAACCCAGTTACAATATGCTGACCTTTGACCTTAGGTAACATCAATTCCTTCATAGGTGTCATCCTCATTCCTTTTGCATATTGTTCCTGGGGTCTCACTCTACCTCTGGTATCATTTTGGTGGCATTTTACTGTAGAAATTTGGAGAAAAATGACATTAAAGTCACCCCTATAACAAAATCCAGTTACAGTATGCTGACCTTTGACCTTAGGTCACATCAATTCCTTCATAGGTGTCATCCTCATTCCTTTTGCATATTGTTCCTGGGGTCTCACTCTACCTCTGGTATCATTTTGGTGGCATTTTACTGTAGAAATTTGGAGAAAAATGACATTAAAGTCACCCCTATAACAAAATCCAGTTACAGTATGCTGACCTTTGACCTTAGGTCACATCAATTCCATCATAGGTGTCATCTTCATTCCTTTTGCATATTGTTCCTGGCGTCTCACTCTACCCCTGGTATCATTTTGGTGGCATTTTACTGTAGAAATTTGGAGAAAGATGACATTAAAGTCACCACTATATCAAAACCCAGTTACAATATGCTGATCTTTGACCTTAGGTCACATCAATTCCTTCATAGGTGTCATCCTCATTCCTTTTGCATATTGTTCCTGGTGTCTCACTCTACCTCTGGTATCATTTTGGTGGCATTTTACTGTAGAAATCTGGAGAAAAATCATTTTAAAGTCACCCCTATATCAAAACCCAGTTACAATATGCTGACCTTTGACCTTAGGTCACATCAATTCCTTCATAGGTGTCATCCTCATTCCTTTTGCATATTGTTTCTGGTGTCTCACTCTACCTCTGGTATCATTTTGGTGGCATTTTACTGTAGAAATTTGGAGAAAAATGACATTAAAGTCACCCCTATATCAAAACCCAGTTACAATATGCTGACCTTTGACCTTAGGTAACATCAATTCCTTCATAGGTGTCATCCTCATTCCTTTTGCATATTGTTCCTGGGGTCTCACTCTACCTCTGGTATCATTTTGGTGGCATTTTACTGTAGAAATTTGGAGAAAAATGACATTAAAGTCACCCCTATAACAAAATCCAGTTACAGTATGCTGACCTTTGACCTTAGGTCACATCAATTCCTTCATAGGTGTCATCCTCATTCCTTTTGCATATTGTTCCTGGGGTCTCACTCTACCTCTGGTATCATTTTGGTGGCATTTTACTGTAGAAATTTGGAGAAAAATGACATTAAAGTCACCCCTATAACAAAATCCAGTTACAGTATGCTGACCTTTGACCTTAGGTCACATCAATTCCATCATAGGTGTCATCTTCATTCCTTTTGCATATTGTTCCTGGCGTCTCACTCTACCCCTGGTATCATTTTGGTGGCATTTTACTGTAGAAATTTGGAGAAAAATCATTTTAGAGTCACCCCCATCTCAAAACCCAGTTACAATATGCTGACCTTTGACCTTAGGTCACATCAATTCCTTCATAGGTGTCATCCTCATTCCTTTTGCATATTGTTCCTGGTGTGTCACTCTACCTCTGGTATCATTTTGGTGGCATTTTACTGTAGAAATCTGGAGAAAAATGACATTAAAATCGCCCCTATATCAAAACCCAGTTAAAATATGCTGACCTTTGACCTTAGGTCACATCAATTCCTTCATAGGTGTCATCCTCATTCCTTTTGCATATTGTTCCTGGCGTCTCACTCTACCTCTGGTATCATTTTGGTGGCATTTTACTGTAGAAATTTGGAGAAAAATGACATTAAAGTCACCCCTATAACAAAATCCAGTTACAGTATGCTGACCTTTGACCTTAGGTCACATCAATTCCGTCATAGGTGTCATCTTCATTCCTTTTGCATATTGTTCCTGGCGTCTCACTCTACCCCTGGTATCATTTTGGTGGCATTTTACTGTAGAAATCTGGAGAAAAATCATTTTAAAGTCACTCCTATATCAAAACCCAGTTACAATATGCTGACCTTTGACCTTAGGTCACATCAATTCCTTCATAGGTGTCATCCTCATTCCTTTTGCATATTGTTTCTGGTGTCTCACTCTACCTCTGGTATCATTTTGGTGGCATTTTACTGTAGAAATCTGGAGAAAAATGACATCAAAATCGCCCCTATAACAAAATCCAGTTACAGTATGCTGACCTTTGACCTTAGGTCACATCAATTCCGTCATAGGTGTCATCTTCATTCCTTTTGCATATTGTTCCTGGCGTCTCACTCTACCCCTGGTATCATTTTGGTGGCATTTTACTGTAGAAATCTGGAGAAAAATCATTTTAAAGTCACCCCTATATCAAAACCCAGTTACAATATGCTGACCTTTGACCTTAGGTCACATCAATTCCTTCATAGGTGTCATCCTCATTCCTTTTGCATATTGTTTCTGGTGTCTCACTCTACCTCTGGTATCATTTTGGTGGCATTTTACTGTAGAAATTTGGAGAAAGATGACATTAAAGTCACCACTATATCAAAACCCAGTTACAATATGCTGATCTTTGACCTTAGGTCACATCAATTCCTTCATAGGTGTCATCCTCATTCCTTTTGCATATTGTTCCTGGTGTCTCACTCTACCTCTGGTATCATTTTGGTGGCATTTTACTGTAGAAATCTGGAGAAAAATGACATTAAAATCGCCCCTATAACAAAATCCAGTTACAGTATGCTGACCTTTGACCTTAGGTCACATCAATTCCGTCATAGGTGTCATCTTCATTCCTTTTGCATATTGTTCCTGGCGTCTCACTCTACCCCTGGTATCATTTTGGTGGCATTTTACTGTAGAAATCTGGAGAAAAATCATTTTAAAGTCACCCCTATATCAAAACCCAGTTACAATATGCTGACCTTTGACCTTAGGTCACATCAATTCCGTCATAGGTGTCATCTTCATTCCTTTTGCATATTGTTCCTGGCGTCTCACTCTACCTCTGGTATCATTTTGGTGGCATTTTACTGTAGAAATTTGGAGAAAGATGACATTAAAGTCACCACTATATCAAAACCCAGTTACAATATGCTGATCTTTGACCTTAGGTCACATCAATTCCTTCATAGGTGTCATCCTCATTCCTTTTGCATATTGTTCCTGGTGTCTCACTCTACCTCTGGTATCATTTTGGTGGCATTTTACTGTAGAAATCTGGAGAAAAATGACATCAAAATCGCCCCTATAACAAAATCCAGTTACAGTATGCTGACCTTTGACCTTAGGTCACATCAATTCCGTCATAGGTGTCATCTTCATTCCTTTTGCATATTGTTCCTGGCGTCTCACTCTACCCCTGGTATCATTTTGGTGGCATTTTACTGTAGAAATCTGGAGAAAAATCATTTTAAAGTCACCCCTATATCAAAACCCAGTTACAATATGCTGACCTTTGACCTTAGGTCACATCAATTCCTTCATAGGTGTCATCCTCATTCCTTTTGCATATTGTTTCTGGTGTCTCACTCTACCTCTGGTATCATTTTGGTGGCATTTTACTGTAGAAATTTGGAGAAAGATGACATTAAAGTCACCACTATATCAAAACCCAGTTACAATATGCTGACCTTTGACCTTAGGTCACATCAATTCCTTCATAGGTGTCATCCTCATTCCTTTTGCATATTGTTCCTGGGGTCTCACTCTACCTCTGGTATCATTTTGGTGGCATTTTACTGTAGAAATTTGGAGAAAAATGACATTAAAGTCACCCCTATAACAAAATCCAGTTACAGTATGCTGACCTTTGACCTTAGGTCACATCAATTCCGTCATAGGTGTCATCTTCATTCCTTTTGCATATTGTTCCTGGCGTCTCACTCTACCCCTGGTATCATTTTGGTGGCATTTTACTGTAGAAATCTGGAGAAAAATCATTTTAAAGTCACCCCTATATCAAAACCCAGTTACAATATGCTGACCTTTGACCTTAGGTCACATCAATTCCTTCATAGGTGTCATCCTCATTCCTTTTGCATATTGTTTCTGGTGTCTCACTCTACCTCTGGTATCATTTTGGTGGCATTTTACTGTAGAAATTTGGAGAAAGATGACATTAAAGTCACCACTACATCAAAACCCAGTTACAATATGCTGATCTTTGACCTTAGGTCACATCAATTCCTTCATAGGTGTCATCCTCATTCCTTTTGCATATTGTTCCTGGCGTCTCACTCTACCCCTGGTATCATTTTGGTGGCATTTTACTGTAGAAATCTGGAGAAAAATCATTTTAAAGTCACCCCTATATCAAAACCCAGTTACAATATGCTGACCTTTGACCTTAGGTCACATCAATTCCTTCATAGGTGTCATCCTCATTCCTTTTGCATATTGTTCCTGGTGTGTCACTCTACCTCTGGTATCATTTTGGTGGCATTTTACTGTAGAAATCTGGAGAAAAATGACATTAAAATCGCCCCTATATCAAAACCCAGTTAAAATATGCTGACCTTTGACCTTAGGTCACATCAATTCCTTCATAGGTGTCATCCTCATTCCTTTTGCATATTGTTCCTGGCGTCTCACTCTACCTCTGGTATCATTTTGGTGGCATTTTACTGTAGAAATTTGGAGAAAAATGACATTAAAGTCACCCCTATAACAAAATCCAGTTACAGTATGCTGACCTTTGACCTTAGGTCACATCAATTCCGTCATAGGTGTCATCTTCATTCCTTTTGCATATTGTTCCTGGCGTCTCACTCTACCCCTGGTATCATTTTGGTGGCATTTTACTGTAGAAATCTGGAGAAAAATCATTTTAAAGTCACCCCTATATCAAAACCCAGTTACAATATGCTGACCTTTGACCTTAGGTCACATCAATTCCTTCATAGGTGTCATCCTCATTCCTTTTGCATATTGTTTCTGGTGTCTCACTCTACCTCTGGTATCATTTTGGTGGCATTTTACTGTAGAAATTTGGAGAAAGATGACATTAAAGTCACCACTATATCAAAACCCAGTTACAATATGCTGATCTTTGACCTTAGGTCACATCAATTCCTTCATAGGTGTCATCCTCATTCCTTTTGCATATTGTTCCTGGTGTGTCACTCTACCTCTGGTATCATTTTGGTGGCATTTTACTGTAGAAATCTGGAGAAAAATCATTTTAAAGTCACCCCTATATCAAAACCCAGTTACAGTATGCTGACCTTTGACCTTAGGTCACATCAATTCCGTCATAGGTGTCATCTTCATTCCTTTTGCATATTGTTCCTGGCGTCTCACTCTACCCCTGGTATCATTTTGGTGGCATTTTACTGTAGAAATCTGGAGAAAAATCATTTTAAAGTCACTCCTATATCAAAACCCAGTTACAATATGCTGACCTTTGACCTTAGGTCACATCAATTCCTTCATAGGTGTCATCCTCATTCCTTTTGCATATTGTTTCTGGTGTCTCACTCTACCTCTGGTATCATTTTGGTGGCATTTTACTGTAGAAATCTGGAGAAAAATGACATCAAAATCGCCCCTATAACAAAATCCAGTTACAGTATGCTGACCTTTGACCTTAGGTCACATCAATTCCGTCATAGGTGTCATCTTCATTCCTTTTGCATATTGTTCCTGGCGTCTCACTCTACCCCTGGTATCATTTTGGTGGCATTTTACTGTAGAAATCTGGAGAAAAATCATTTTAAAGTCACCCCTATATCAAAACCCAGTTACAATATGCTGACCTTTGACCTTAGGTCACATCAATTCCTTCATAGGTGTCATCCTCATTCCTTTTGCATATTGTTTCTGGTGTCTCACTCTACCTCTGGTATCATTTTGGTGGCATTTTACTGTAGAAATTTGGAGAAAGATGACATTAAAGTCACCACTATATCAAAACCCAGTTACAATATGCTGATCTTTGACCTTAGGTCACATCAATTCCTTCATAGGTGTCATCCTCATTCCTTTTGCATATTGTTCCTGGTGTCTCACTCTACCTCTGGTATCATTTTGGTGGCATTTTACTGTAGAAATCTGGAGAAAAATGACATTAAAATCGCCCCTATAACAAAATCCAGTTACAGTATGCTGACCTTTGACCTTAGGTCACATCAATTCCTTCATAGGTGTCATCCTCATTCCTTTTGCATATTGTTCCTGGGGTCTCACTCTACCTCTGGTATCATTTTGGTGGCATTTTACTGTAGAAATTTGGAGAAAAATGACATTAAAGTCACCCCTATAACAAAATCCAGTTACAGTATGCTGACCTTTGACCTTAGGTCACATCAATTCCGTCATAGGTGTCATCTTCATTCCTTTTGCATATTGTTCCTGGCGTCTCACTCTACCCCTGGTATCATTTTGGTGGCATTTTACTGTAGAAATCTGGAGAAAAATCATTTTAAAGTCACCCCTATATCAAAACCCAGTTACAATATGCTGACCTTTGACCTTAGGTCACATCAATTCCTTCATAGGTGTCATCCTCATTCCTTTTGCATATTGTTTCTGGTGTCTCACTCTACCTCTGGTATCATTTTGGTGGCATTTTACTGTAGAAATTTGGAGAAAGATGACATTAAAGTCACCACTACATCAAAACCCAGTTACAATATGCTGATCTTTGACCTTAGGTCACATCAATTCCTTCATAGGTGTCATCCTCATTCCTTTTGCATATTGTTCCTGGCGTCTCACTCTACCCCTGGTATCATTTTGGTGGCATTTTACTGTAGAAATCTGGAGAAAAATCATTTTAAAGTCACCCCTATATCAAAACCCAGTTACAATATGCTGACCTTTGACCTTAGGTCACATCAATTCCTTCATAGGTGTCATCCTCATTCCTTTTGCATATTGTTCCTGGTGTGTCACTCTACCTCTGGTATCATTTTGGTGGCATTTTACTGTAGAAATCTGGAGAAAAATGACATTAAAATCGCCCCTATATCAAAACCCAGTTAAAATATGCTGACCTTTGACCTTAGGTCACATCAATTCCTTCATAGGTGTCATCCTCATTCCTTTTGCATATTGTTCCTGGCGTCTCACTCTACCTCTGGTATCATTTTGGTGGCATTTTACTGTAGAAATTTGGAGAAAAATGACATTAAAGTCACCCCTATAACAAAATCCAGTTACAGTATGCTGACCTTTGACCTTAGGTCACATCAATTCCGTCATAGGTGTCATCTTCATTCCTTTTGCATATTGTTCCTGGGGTCTCACCACTCTACCCCTGGTATCATTTTGGTGGCATTTTACTGTAGAAATCTGGAGAAAAATCATTTTAAAGTCACCCCTATATCAAAACCCAGTTACAATATGCTGACCTTTGACCTTAGGTCACATCAATTCCTTCATAGGTGTCATCCTCATTCCTTTTGCATATTGTTCCTGGTGTCTCACTCTACCTCTGGTATCATTTTGGTGGCATTTTACTGTAGAAATTTGGAGAAAGATGACATTAAAGTCACCACTATATCAAAACCCAGTTACAATATGCTGATCTTTGACCTTAGGTCACATCAATTCCTTCATAGGTGTCATCTTCATTCCTTTTGCATATTGTTCCTGGCGTCTCACTCTACCCCTGGTATCATTTTGGTGGCATTTTACTGTAGAAATCTGGAGAAAAATCATTTTAAAGTCACTCCTATATCAAAACCCAGTTACAATATGCTGACCTTTGACCTTAGGTCACATCAATTCCTTCATAGGTGTCATCCTCATTCCTTTTGCATATTGTTTCTGGTGTCTCACTCTACCTCTGGTATCATTTTGGTGGCATTTTACTGTAGAAATCTGGAGAAAAATGACATCAAAATCGCCCCTATAACAAAATCCAGTTACAGTATGCTGACCTTTGACCTTAGGTCACATCAATTCCGTCATAGGTGTCATCTTCATTCCTTTTGCATATTGTTCCTGGCGTCTCACTCTACCCCTGGTATCATTTTGGTGGCATTTTACTGTAGAAATCTGGAGAAAAATCATTTTAAAGTCACCCCTATATCAAAACCCAGTTACAATATGCTGACCTTTGACCTTAGGTCACATCAATTCCTTCATAGGTGTCATCCTCATTCCTTTTGCATATTGTTTCTGGTGTCTCACTCTACCTCTGGTATCATTTTGGTGGCATTTTACTGTAGAAATTTGGAGAAAGATGACATTAAAGTCACCACTATATCAAAACCCAGTTACAATATGCTGATCTTTGACCTTAGGTCACATCAATTCCTTCATAGGTGTCATCCTCATTCCTTTTGCATATTGTTCCTGGTGTCTCACTCTACCTCTGGTATCATTTTGGTGGCATTTTACTGTAGAAATCTGGAGAAAAATGACATTAAAATCGCCCCTATAACAAAATCCAGTTACAGTATGCTGACCTTTGACCTTAGGTCACATCAATTCCTTCATAGGTGTCATCCTCATTCCTTTTGCATATTGTTCCTGGCGTCTCACTCTACCCCTGGTATCATTTTGGTGGCATTTTACTGTAGAAATCTGGAGAAAAATCATTTTAAAGTCACTCCTATATCAAAACCCAGTTACAATATGCTGACCTTTGACCTTAGGTCACATCAATTCCTTCATAGGTGTCATCCTCATTCCTTTTGCATATTGTTTCTGGTGTCTCACTCTACCTCTGGTATCATTTTGGTGGCATTTTACTGTAGAAATCTGGAGAAAAATGACATCAAAATCGCCCCTATAACAAAATCCAGTTACAGTATGCTGACCTTTGACCTTAGGTCACATCAATTCCGTCATAGGTGTCATCTTCATTCCTTTTGCATATTGTTCCTGGCGTCTCACTCTACCCCTGGTATCATTTTGGTGGCATTTTACTGTAGAAATCTGGAGAAAAATCATTTTAAAGTCACCCCTATATCAAAACCCAGTTACAATATGCTGACCTTTGACCTTAGGTCACATCAATTCCTTCATAGGTGTCATCCTCATTCCTTTTGCATATTGTTTCTGGTGTCTCACTCTACCTCTGGTATCATTTTGGTGGCATTTTACTGTAGAAATTTGGAGAAAGATGACATTAAAGTCACCACTATATCAAAACCCAGTTACAATATGCTGATCTTTGACCTTAGGTCACATCAATTCCTTCATAGGTGTCATCCTCATTCCTTTTGCATATTGTTCCTGGTGTCTCACTCTACCTCTGGTATCATTTTGGTGGCATTTTACTGTAGAAATCTGGAGAAAAATGACATTAAAATCGCCCCTATAACAAAATCCAGTTACAGTATGCTGACCTTTGACCTTAGGTCACATCAATTCCTTCATAGGTGTCATCCTCATTCCTTTTGCATATTGTTCCTGGCGTCTCACTCTACCCCTGGTATCATTTTGGTGGCATTTTACTGTAGAAATCTGGAGAAAAATCATTTTAAAGTCACCCCTATATCAAAACCCAGTTACAATATGCTGACCTTTGACCTTAGGTCACATCAATTCCTTCATAGGTGTCATCCTCATTCCTTTTGCATATTGTTTCTGGTGTCTCACTCTACCTCTGGTATCATTTTGGTGGCATTTTACTGTAGAAATTTGGAGAAAGATGACATTAAAGTCACCACTACATCAAAACCCAGTTACAATATGCTGATCTTTGACCTTAGGTCACATCAATTCCTTCATAGGTGTCATCCTCATTCCTTTTGCATATTGTTCCTGGCGTCTCACTCTACCCCTGGTATCATTTTGGTGGCATTTTACTGTAGAAATCTGGAGAAAAATCATTTTAAAATCACCCCTATATCAAAACCCAGTTACAATATGCTGACCTTTGACCTTAGGTCACATCAATTCCTTCATAGGTGTCATCCTCATTCCTTTTGCATATTGTTCCTGGTGTGTCACTCTACCTCTGGTATCATTTTGGTGGCATTTTACTGTAGAAATCTGGAGAAAAATGACATTAAAATCGCCCCTATATCAAAACCCAGTTAAAATATGCTGACCTTTGACCTTAGGTCACATCAATTCCTTCATAGGTGTCATCCTCATTCCTTTTGCATATTGTTCCTGGCGTCTCACTCTACCTCTGGTATCATTTTGGTGGCATTTTACTGTAGAAATTTTGAGAAAAATGACATTAAAGTCACCCCTATAACAAAATCCAGTTACAGTATGCTGACCTTTGACCTTAGGTCACATCAATTCCGTCATAGGTGTCATCTTCATTCCTTTTGCATATTGTTCCTGGCGTCTCACTCTACCCCTGGTATCATTTTGGTGGCATTTTACTGTAGAAATCTGGAGAAAAATCATTTTAAAGTCACCCCTATATCAAAACCCAGTTACAATATGCTGACCTTTGACCTTAGGTCACATCAATTCCTTCATAGGTGTCATCCTCATTCCTTTTGCATATTGTTTCTGGTGTCTCACTCTACCTCTGGTATCATTTTGGTGGCATTTTACTGTAGAAATTTGGAGAAAGATGACATTAAAGTCACCACTATATCAAAACCCAGTTACAATATGCTGATCTTTGACCTTAGGTCACATCAATTCCTTCTTAGGTGTCATCCTCATTCCTTTTGCATATTGTTCCTGGTGTGTCACTCTACCTCTGGTATCATTTTGGTGGCATTTTACTGTAGAAATCTGGAGAAAAATCATTTTAAAGTCACCCCTATATCAAAACCCAGTTACAGTATGCTGACCTTTGACCTTAGGTCACATCAATTCCTTCATAGGTGTCATCCTCATTCCTTTTGCATATTGTTCCTGGTGTGTCACTCTACCTCTGGTATCATTTTGGTGGCATTTTACTGTAGAAATTTGGAGAAAAATGACATTAAAGTCACCCCTATAACAAAATCCAGTTACAGTATGCTGACCTTTGACCTTAGGTCACATCAATTCCTTCATAGGTGTCATCCTCATTCCTTTTGCATATTGTTCCTGGCGTCTCACTCTACCCCTGGTATCATTTTGGTGGCATTTTACTGTAGAAATTTGGAGAAAAATCATTTTAGAGTCACCCCCATCTCAAAACCCAGTTACAATATGCTGACCTTTGACCTTAGGTCACATCAATTCCTTCATAGGTGTCATCCTCATTCCTTTTGCATATTGTTTCTGGTGTCTCACTCTACCTCTGGTATCATTTTGGTGGCATTTTACTGTAGAAATCTGGAGAAAAATGACATTAAAATCGCCCCTATATCAAAACCCAGTTAAAATATGCTGACATTTGACCTTAGGTCACATCAATTCCTTCATAGGTGTCATCCTCATTCCTTTTGCATATTGTTTCTGGTGTCTCACTCTACCTCTGGTATCATTTTGGTGGCGTTTTACTGTAGAAATTTGGAGAAAAATGACATTAAAGTCACCCATATATCAAAACCCAGTTACAATATGCTGACCTTTGACCTTAGGTCACATCAATTCCTTCATAGGTGTCATCCTCATTCCTTTTGCATATTGTTCCTGGCATCTCACTCTACCTCTGGTATCATTTTGGTGGCATTTTACTGTAGAAATCTGGAGAAAAATGACATTAAAATCGCCCCTATAACAAAATCCAGTTACAGTATGTTGACCTTTGACCTTAGGCCACATCAATTCCTTCATAGGTGTCATCCTCATTCCTTTTGCATATTGTTCCTGGGGTCTCACTCTACCTCTGGTATCATTTTGGTGGCATTTTACTGTAGAAATCTGGTGAAAAATCATTTTAGAGTCACCCCTATATCAAAACCCAGTTACAATATGCTGACCTTTGACCTTAGGTCACATCAATTCCTTCATAGGTGTCATCCTCATTCCTTTTGCATATTGTTCCTGGGGTCTCACTCTACCTCTGGTATCATTTTGGTGGCATTTTACTGTAGAAATTTGGAGAAAAATTACATTAAAGTCACCCCTATAACAAAATCCAGTTACAGTATGCTGACCTTTGACCTTAGGTCACATCAATTCCATCATAGGTGTCATCTTCATTCCTTTTGCATATTGTTCCTGGCGTCTCACTCTACCCCTGGTATCATTTTGGTGGCATTTTACTGTAGAAATTTGGAGAAAAATCATTTTAGAGTCACCCCCATCTCAAAACCCAGTTACAATATGCTGACCTTTGACCTTAGGTCACATCAATTCCTTCATAGGTGTCATCCTCATTCCTTTTGCATATTGTTCCTGGTGTCTCACTCTACCTCTGGTATCATTTTGGTGGCATTTTACTGTAGAAATCTGGAGAAAAATGACATCAAAATCGCCCCTATAACAAAATCCAGTTACAGTATGCTGACCTTTGACCTTAGGTCACATCAATTCCGTCATAGGTGTCATCTTCATTCCTTTTGCATATTGTTCCTGGCGTCTCACTCTACCCCTGGTATCATTTTGGTGGCATTTTACTGTAGAAATCTGGAGAAAAATGACATTAAAATCGCCCCTATAACAAAATCCAGTTACAGTATGCCGACCTTTGACCTTAGGTCACATCAATTCCGTCATAGTTGTCATCTTCATTCCTTTTGCATATTGTTCCTGGGGTCTCACTCTACCCCTGGTATCATTTTGGTGGCATTTTACTGTAGAAATCTGGAGAAAAATCATTTTAAAGTCACCCCTATATCAAAACCCAGTTACAATATGCTGACCTTTGACCTTAGGTCACATCAATTCCTTCATAGGTGTCATCCTCATTCCTTTTGCATATTGTTCCTGGTGTCTCACTCTACCTCTGGTATCATTTTGGTGGCATTTTACTGTAGAAATCTGGAGAAAAATCATTTTAAAGTCACCCCTATATCAAAACCCAGTTACAATATGCTGACCTTTGACCTTAGGTCACATCAATTCCTTCATAGGTGTCATCCTCATTCCTTTTGCATATTGTTTCTGGTGTCTCACTCTACCTCTGGTATCATTTTGGTGGCATTTTACTGTAGAAATTTGGAGAAAGATGACATTAAAGTCACCACTATATCAAAACCCAGTTACAATATGCTGATCTTTGACCTTAGGTCACATCAATTCCTTCATAGGTGTCATCCTCATTCCTTTTGCATATTGTTCCTGGTGTGTCACTCTACCTCTGGTATCATTTTGGTGGCATTTTACTGTAGAAATCTGGAGAAAAAATCATTTTAAAGTCACCCCTATATCAAAACCCAGTTACAATATGCTGACCTTTGACCTTAGGTCACATCAATTCCTTCATAGGTGTCATCCTCATTCCTTTTGCATATTATTTCTGGTGTCTCACTCTACCTCTGGTATCATTTTGGTGGCATTTTACTGTAGAAATTTGGAGAAAAATGACATTAAAGTCACCCCTATAACAAAATCCAGTTACAGTATGCTGACCTTTGACCTTAGGTCACATCAATTCCTTCATAGGTGTCATCCTCATTTCTTTTGCATATTGTTCCTGGGGTCTCACTCTACCTCTGGTATCATTTTGGTGGCATTTTACTGTAGAAATCTGGAGAAAAATCATTTTAGAGTCACCCCTATATCAAAACCCAGTTACAATATGCTGACCTTTGACCTTAGGTCACATCAATTCCTTCATAGGTGTCATCCTCATTCCTTTTGCATATTGTTCCTGGGGTCTCACTCTACCTCTGGTATCATTTTGGTGGCATTTTACTGTAGAAATTTGGAGAAAAATGACATTAAAGTCACCCCTATAACAAAATCCAGTTACAGTATGCTGACCTTTGACCTTAGGTCACATCAATTCCTTCATAGGTGTCATCCTCATTCCTTTTGCATATTGTTCCTGGGGTCTCACTCTACCTCTGGTATCATTTTGGTGGCATTTTACTGTAGAAATTTGGAGAAAAATGACATTAAAGTCACCCCTATAACAAAATCCAGTTACAGTATGCTGACCTTTGACCTTAGGTCACATCAATTCCATCATAGGTGTCATCTTCATTCCTTTTGCATATTGTTCCTGGCGTCTCACTCTACCTCTGGTATCATTTTGGTGGCATTTTACTGTAGAAATTTGGAGAAAAATCATATTAAAGTCACCCCATCTCAAAACCCAGTTACAATATGCTGACCTTTGACCTTAGGTCACATCAATTCCTTCATAGGTGTCATCCTCATTCCTTTTGCATATTGTTCCTGGCGTCTCACTCTACCTCTGGTATCATTTTGGTGGCATTTTACTGTAGAAATCTGGAGAAAAATGACATTAAAATCGCCCCTATAACAAAATGCAGTTACAGTATGCTGACCTTTGACCTTAGGTCACATCAATTCCATCATAGGTGTCATCTTCATTCCTTTTGCATATTGTTCCTGGCGTCTCACTCTACCTCTGGTATCATTTTGGTGGCATTTTACTGTAGAAATTTGGAGAAAAATCATTTTAGAGTCACCCCCATCTCAAAACCCAGTTACAATATGCTGACCTTTGACCTTAGGTCACATCAATTCCTTCATAGGTGTCATCCTCATTCCTTTTGCATATTGTTCCTGGTGTGTCACTCTACCTCTGGTATCATTTTGGTGGCATTTTACTGTAGAAATCTGGAGAAAAATGACATTAAAATCGCCCCTATAACAAAATCCAGTTACAGTATGCTGACCTTTGACCTTAGGTCATATCAATTCCGTCATAGGTGTCATCTTCATTCCTTTTGCATATTGTTCCTGGCGTCTCACTCTACCCCTGGTATCATTTTGGTGGCATTTTACTGTAGAAATCTGGAGAAAAATCATTTTAAAGTCACCCCTATATCAAAACCCAGTTACAATATGCTGACCTTTGACCTTAGGTCACATCAATTCCTTCATAGGTGTCATCCTCATTCCTTTTGCATATTGTTCCTGGGGTCTCACTCTACCTCTGGTATCATTTTGGTGGCATTTTACTGTAGAAATCTGGAGAAAAATCATTTTAGAGTCACCCCTATATCAAAACCCAGTTACAATATGCTGACCTTTGACCTTAGGTCACATCAATTCCTTCATAGGTGTCATCCTCATTCCTTTTGCATATTGTTCCTGGGGTCTCACTCTACCTCTGGTATCATTTTGGTGGCATTTTACTGTAGAAATTTGGAGAAAAATGACATTAAAGTCACCCCTATAACAAAATCCAGTTACAAAATGCTGACCTTTGACCTTAGGTCACATCAATTCCGTCATAGGTGTCATCTTCATTCCTTTTGCATATTGTTCCTGGCGTCTCACTATACCCCTGGTATCATTTTGGTGGCATTTTACTGTAGAAATCTGGAGAAAAATAAGCTTGAAGTCACCTCTATAACAAAACCCAGTTACAATATGCTGATCTTTGACCTTAGGTCACATCAATTCCTTCATAGGTGTCATCCTCATTCCTTTTGCATATTGTTCCTGGTGTCTCACTCTACCTCTGGTATCATTTTGGTGGCATTTTACTGTAGAAATCTGGAGAAAAATGACATTAAAATCGCCCCTATAACAAAATCCAGTTACAGTATGCTGACTTTTGACCTTAGGTCACACAAATTCCTTCATAGGTGCCATCTTCATTCCTTTTGCATATTGTTCCTGGGGTCTCACTCTACCTCTGGTATCATTTTGGTGGCATTTTACTGTAGAAATCTGGAGAAAAATGACATTAAAGTCACCCCTATAACAAAATCCAGTTACAAAATGCTGACCTTTGACCTTAGGTCACATCAATTCCGTCATAGGTGTCATCTTCATTCCTTTTGCATATTGTTCCTGGCGTCTCACTATACCCCTGGTATCATTTTGGTGGCATTTTACTGTAGAAATCTGGAGAAAAATAAGCTTGAAGTCACCTCTATAACAAAACCCAGTTACAATATGCTGATCTTTGACCTTAGGTCACATCAATTCCTTCATAGGTGTCATCCTCATTCCTTTTGCATATTGTTCCTGGTGTCTCACTCTACCTCTGGTATCATTTTGGTGGAATTTTACTGTAGAAATCTGGAGAAAAATGACATTAAAATCGCCCCTATAACAAAATCCAGTTACAGTATGCTGACTTTTGACCTTAGGTCACACAAATTCCTTCATAGGTGCCATCTTCATTCCTTTTGCATATTGTTCCTGGGGTCTCACTCTACCTCTGGTATCATTTTGGTGGCATTTTACTGTAGAAATCTGGAGAAAAATGACATTAAAGTCACCCCTATAACAAAATCCAGTTACAGTATGCCGACCTTTGACCATAGGTCACATCAATTCCGTCATAGGTGTCATCTTCATTCCTTTTGCATATTGTTCCTGGGGTCTCACTGGTGGCATTTTACTGTAGAAATCTGGAGAAAAATCATTTTAAAGTCACCCCTATAACAAAATCCAGTAACAGTATGCTGACCTTTGACCTTAGGTCACATCAATTCCTTCATAGGTGTCATCCTCATTCCTTTTGCATATTGTTTCTGGTGTCTCACTCTACCTCTGGTATCATTTTGGTGGCATTTTACTGTAGAAATCTGGAGAAAAATCATTTTAAAGTCACCCCTATATCAAAACCCAGTTACAATATGCTGACCTTTGACCTTAGGTCACATCAATTCCTTCATAGGTGTCATCCTCATTCCTTTTGCATATTGTTCCTGGTGTCTCACTCTACCTCTGGTATCATTTTGGTGGCATTTTACTGTAGAAATCTGGAGAAAAATCATTTTAAAGTCACCCCTATATCAAAACCCAGTTACAATATGCTGACCTTTGACCTTAGGTCACATCAATTCCTTCATAGGTGTCATCCTCATTCCTTTTGCATATTGTTTCTGGTGTCTCACTCTACCTCTGGTATCATTTTGGTGGCATTTTACTGTAGAAATTTGGAGAAAGATGACATTAAAGTCACCACTATATCAAAACCCAGTTACAATATGCTGATCTTTGACCTTAGGTCACATCAATTCCTTCATAGGTGTCATCCTCATTCCTTTTGCATATTGTTCCTGGTGTGTCACTCTACCTCTGGTATCATTTTGGTGGCATTTTACTGTAGAAATCTGGAGAAAAAATCATTTTAAAGTCACCCCTATATCAAAACCCAGTTACAATATGCTGACCTTTGACCTTAGGTCACATCAATTCCTTCATAGGTGTCATCCTCATTCCTTTTGCATATTATTTCTGGTGTCTCACTCTACCTCTGGTATCATTTTGGTGGCATTTTACTGTAGAAATTTGGAGAAAAATGACATTAAAGTCACCCCTATAACAAAATCCAGTTACAGTATGCTGACCTTTGACCTTAGGTCACATCAATTCCTTCATAGGTGTCATCCTCATTTCTTTTGCATATTGTTCCTGGGGTCTCACTCTACCTCTGGTATCATTTTGGTGGCATTTTACTGTAGAAATCTGGAGAAAAATCATTTTAGAGTCACCCCTATATCAAAACCCAGTTACAATATGCTGACCTTTGACCTTAGGTCACATCAATTCCTTCATAGGTGTCATCCTCATTCCTTTTGCATATTGTTCCTGGGGTCTCACTCTACCTCTGGTATCATTTTGGTGGCATTTTACTGTAGAAATTTGGAGAAAAATGACATTAAAGTCACCCCTATAACAAAATCCAGTTACAGTATGCTGACCTTTGACCTTAGGTCACATCAATTCCTTCATAGGTGTCATCCTCATTCCTTTTGCATATTGTTCCTGGGGTCTCACTCTACCTCTGGTATCATTTTGGTGGCATTTTACTGTAGAAATTTGGAGAAAAATGACATTAAAGTCACCCCTATAACAAAATCCAGTTACAGTATGCTGACCTTTGACCTTAGGTCACATCAATTCCATCATAGGTGTCATCTTCATTCCTTTTGCATATTGTTCCTGGCGTCTCACTCTACCTCTGGTATCATTTTGGTGGCATTTTACTGTAGAAATTTGGAGAAAAATCATTTTAGAGTCACCCCCATCTCAAAACCCAGTTACAATATGCTGACCTTTGACCTTAGGTCACATCAATTCCTTCATAGGTGTCATCCTCATACCTTTTACATATTGTTCCTGGCGTCTCACTCTACCTCTGGTATCATTTTGGTGGCATTTTACTGTAGAAATCTGGAGAAAAATGACATTAAAATCACCCCTATAACAAAATACAGTTACAGTATGCTGACCTTTGACCTTAGGTCACATCAATTCCATCATAGGTGTCATCTTCATTCCTTTTGCATATTGTTCCTGGCGTCTCACTCTACCTCTGGTATCATTTTGGTGGCATTTTACTGTAGAAATTTGGAGAAAAATCATTTTAGAGTCACCCCCATCTCAAAACCCAGTTACAATATGCTGACCTTTGACCTTAGGTCACATCAATTCCTTCATAGGTGTCATCCTCATTCCTTTTGCATATTGTTCCTGGTGTGTCACTCTACCTCTGGTATCATTTTGGTGGCATTTTACTGTAGAAATCTGGAGAAAAATGACATTAAAATCGCCCCTATAACAAAATCCAGTTACAGTATGCTGACCTTTGACCTTAGGTCATATCAATTCCGTCATAGGTGTCATCTTCATTCCTTTTGCATATTGTTCCTGGCGTCTCACTCTACCCCTGGTATCATTTTGGTGGCATTTTACTGTAGAAATCTGGAGAAAAATCATTTTAAAGTCACCCCTATATCAAAACCCAGTTACAATATGCTGACCTTTGACCTTAGGTCACATCAATTCCTTCATAGGTGTCATCCTCATTCCTTTTGCATATTGTTCTTGGGGTCTCACTCTACCTCTGGTATCATTTTGGTGGCATTTTACTGTAGAAATCTGGAGAAAAATCATTTTAGAGTCACCCCTATATCAAAACCCAGTTACAATATGCTGACCTTTGACCTTAGGTCACATCAATTCCTTCATAGGTGTCATCCTCATTCCTTTTGCATATTGTTCCTGGGGTCTCACTCTACCTCTGGTATCATTTTGGTGGCATTTTACTGTAGAAATTTGGAGAAAAATGACATTAAAGTCACCCCTATAACAAAATCCAGTTACAAAATGCTGACCTTTGACCTTAGGTCACATCAATTCCGTCATAGGTGTCATCTTCATTCCTTTTGCATATTGTTCCTGGCGTCTCACTATACCCCTGGTATCATTTTGGTGGCATTTTACTGTAGAAATCTGGAGAAAAATAAGCTTGAAGTCACCTCTATAACAAAACCCAGTTACAATATGCTGATCTTTGACCTTAGGTCACATCAATTCCTTCTTAGGTGTCATCCTCATTCCTTTTGCATATTGTTCCTGGTGTCTCACTCTACCTCTGGTATCATTTTGGTGGCATTTTACTGTAGAAATCTGGAGAAAAATGACATTAAAATCGCCCCTATAACAAAATCCAGTTACAGTATGCTGACCTTTGACCTTAGGTCACACAAATTCCTTCATAGGTGCCATCTTCATTCCTTTTGCATATTGTTCCTGGGGTCTCACTCTACCTCTGGTATCATTTTGGTGGCATTTTACTGTAGAAATTTGGAGAAAAATGACATTAAAGTCACCCCTATAACAAAATCCAGTTACAGTATGCTGACCTTTGACCTTAGGTCACATCAATTCCGTCATAGGTGTCATCTTCATTCCTTTTGCATATTGTTCCTGGGGTCTCACTGGTGGCATTTTACTGTAGAAATCTGGAGAAAAATCATTTTAAAGTCACCCCTATAACAAAATCCAGTAACAGTATGCTGACCTTTGACCTTAGGTCACATCAATTCCATCATAGGTGTCATCTTCATTCCTTTTGCATATTGTTCCTGGGATCTCACTCTACCCCTGGTATCATTTTGGTGGCATTTTACTGTAGAAATTTGGAGAAAAATCATTTTAAAGTCACCCCCATATCAAAACCCCGTTACAATATGCTGATCTTTGACCTTAGGTCACATCAATTCCTTCATAGGTGTCATCCTCATTCCTTTTGCATATTGTTCCTGGTGTCTCACTCTACCTCTGGTATCATTTTGGTGGCATTTTACTGTAGAAATCTGGAGAAAAATGAAATTAAAGTCACCCCTATAACAAAATCCAGTTACAGTATGCTGACCTTTGACCATAGGTCACATCAATTCAGTCATAGGTGTCATCTTCATTCATTTTGCATATTGTTCCTGGGGTCTCACTGGTGGCATTTTACTGTTGAAATCTGGAGAAAAATCATTTTAAAGTCACCCCTATAACAAAATCCAGTAACAGTATGCTGACCTTTGACCTTAGGTCACATCAATTCCATCATAGGTGTCATCTTCATTCCTTTTGCATATTGTTCCTGTTTTCTCACTCTACCTCTGGTATCATTTTGGTGGCATTTTACTGTAGAAATTTGGAGAAAAATCATTTTAAAGTCACCCCATATCAAAACCCAGTTACATTATGCTGAACTTTGACCTTAGGTCACATCAATTCCTTTATAGGTGTCATCCTCATTCCTTTTGCATATTGTTCCTGGTGTCTCACTCTACCTCTGGTATCATTTTGGTGGCATTTTACTGTAGAAATCTGGAGAAAAATGACATTAAAATCACCCCTATAACAAAATCCAGTTACAGTATGCTGACCTTTGACCTTAGGTCACATCAATTCCTTCATAGGTGTCATCCTCATTCCTTTTGCATATTGTTCCTGGCGTCTCACTCTACCTCTGGTATCATTTTGGTGGCATTTTACTGTAGAAATTTGGAGAAAAATGACATTAAAGTCACCCCTATAACAAAATCCAGTTACAGTATGCTGACCTTTGACCTTAGGTCACATCAATTCCTTCATAGGTGTCATCTTCATTCCTTTTGCATATTGTTCCTGGGGTCTCACTCTACCCCTGGTATCATTTTGGTGGCATTTTACTGTAGAAATCTGGAGAAAAATCATTTTAAAGTCACCCCTATATCAAAACCCAGTTACAATATGCTGACCTTTGACCTTAGGTCACATCAATTCCTTCATAGGTGTCATCCTCATTCCTTTTGCATATTGTTCCTGGTGTCTCACTCTACCTCTGGTATCATTTTGGTGGCATTTTACTGTAGAAATCTGGAGAAAAATGACATTAAAGTCACCCCTATAACAAAATACAGTTACAGTATGCTGACCTTTGACCATAGGTCACATCAATTCCGTCATAGGTGTCATCTTCATTCCTTTTGCATATTGTTCCTGGGGTCTCTGGTATCATTTTGGTGCCATTTTACTGTAGAAATCTGGAGAAAAATCATTTCAAAGTCACCCCTATATCAAAACCCAGTTACAATATGCTGACCTTTGACCTTAGGTCACATCAATTCCTTCATAGGTGTCATCCTCATTCCTTTTGCATATTGTTCATGGGGTCTCACTATACCTCTGGTATCATTTTGGTGGCATTTTACTGTAGAAATCTGGAGAAAAATGACATTAAAATCACCCCTATATCAAAACCCAGTTACAGTATGCTGACCTTTGACCTTAGGTCACATCAATTCCTTCATAGGTGTCATCTTCATTCCTTTTGCATATTGTTCCTGGCGTCTCACTCTACCTCTGGTATCATTTTGGTGGCATTTTACTGTAGAAATTTGGAGAAAAATGACATTAAAGTCACCCCTATAACAAAATCCAGTTACAGTATGCTGACCTTTGACCTTAGGTCACATCAATTCCTTCATAGGTGTCATCTTCATTCCTTTTGCATATTGTTCCTGGTGTCTCACTCTACCTCTGGTATCATTTTGGTGGCATTTTACTGTAGAAATCTGGAGAAAAATGACATTAAAATCACCCCTATAACAAAATCCAGTTACAGTATGCTGACCTTTGACCTTAGGTCACATCAATTCCTTCATAGGTGTCATCCTCATTCCTTTTGCATATTGTTCCTGGTGTCTCACTCTACCTCTGGTATCATTTTGGTGGCATTTTACTGTAGAAATTTGGAGAAAAATGACATTAAAGTCACCCCTATAACAAAATCCAGTTACAGTATGCTGACCTTTGACCTTAGGTCACATCAATTCCTTCATAGGTGTCATCTTCATTCCTTTTGCATATTGTTCCTGGGTCTCACTCTACCCCTGGTATCATTTTGGTGGCATTTTACTGTAGAAATCTGGAGAAAAATCATTTTAAAGTCACCCCTATATCAAAACCCAGTTACAATATGCTGACCTTTGACCTTAGGTCACATCAATTCCTTCATAGGTGTCATCCTCATTCCTTTTGCATATTGTTCCTGGTGTCTCACTCTACCTCTGGTATCATTTTGGTGGCATTTTACTGTAGAAATCTGGAGAAAAATGACATTAAAGTCACCCCTATAACAAAATCCAGTTACAGTATGCTGACCTATGACCATAGGTCACATCAATTCCGTCATAGGTGTCATCTTCATTCCTTTTGCATATTGATCCTGGGTCTCACTCTCCTCTGGTATCATTTTGGTGGCATTTTACTGTAGAAATTTGGAGAAAAATCATTTTAAAGTCACCCCTATATCAAAACCCAGTTACAATATGCTGACCTTTGACCTTAGGTCACATCAATTCCTTCATAGGTGTCATCCTCATTCCTTTTGCATATTGTTTCTGGTGTCTCACTCTACCTCTGGTATCATTTTGGTGGCATTTTACTGTAGAAATTTGGAGAAAAATGACATTAAAATCGCCCCTATATCAAAACCCAGTTACAGTATGCTGACCTTTGACCTTAGGTCACATCAATTCCTTCATAGGTGTCATCCTCATTCCTTTTGCATATTGTTCCTGGCGTCTCACTCTACCTCTGGTATCATTTTGGTGGCATTTTACTGTAGAAATCTGGAGAAAAATGACATTAAAATCACCCCTATAACAAAATCCAGTTACAGTATGCTGACCTTTGACCTTAGGTCACATCAATTCCTTCATAGGTGTCATCTTCATTCCTTTTGCATATTGTTCCTGGTGTCTCACTCTACCCCTGTTATCATTTTGGTGGCATTTTACTGTAGAAATCTGGAGAAAAATCATTTTAAAGTCACCCCTATATCAAAACCCAGTTACAATATGCTGACCTTTGACCTTAGGTCACATCAATTCCTTCATAGGTGTCATCCTCATTCCTTTTGCATATTGTTCCTGGTGTCTCACTCTACCTCTGGTATCATTTTGGTGGCATTTTACTGTAGAAATCTGGAGAAAAATGACATTAAAGTCACCCCTATAACAAAATCCAGTTACAATATGCTGACCTTTGACCTTAGGTCACATCAATTCCTTCATAGGTGTCATCCTCATTCCTTTTGCATATTGTTCCTGGGGTCTCACTCTACCTCTGGTATCATTTTGGTGGCATTTTACTGTAGAAATCTGGAGAAAAATCATTTTAAAGTCACCCCTATATCAAAACCCAGTTACAATATGCTGACCTTTGACCTTAGGTCACATCAATTCCTTCATAGGTGTCATCCTCATTCCTTTTGCATATTGTTCCTGGTGTCTCACTCTACCTCTGGTATCATTTTGGTGGCATTTTACTGTAGAAATTTGGAGAAAAATGACATTAAAGTCACCCCTATAACAAAATCCAGTTACAGTATGCTGACCTTTGACCTTAGGTCACATCAATTCCGTCATAGGTGTCATCTTCATTCCTTTTGCATATTGTTCCTGGCGTCTCACTCTACCTCTGGTATCATTTTGGTGGCATTTTACTGTAGAAATCTGGAGAAAAATCATTTTAAAGTCACCCCTATATCAAAACCCAGTTACAATATGCTGACCTTTGACCTTAGGTCACATCAATTCCATCATAGGTGTCATCCTCATTCCTTTTGCATATTGTTCCTGGTGTCTCACTCTACCTCTGGTATCATTTTGGTGGCATTTTACTGTAGAAATTTGGAGAAAAATGACATTAAAATCACCCCTATAACAAAACCCAGTTACAATATGCTGACCTTTGACCTTAGGTCACATCAATTCCTTCATAGGTGTCATCCTCATTCCTTTTGCATATTGTTCCTGGTGTCTCACTCTACCTCTGGTATCATTTTGGTGGCATTTTACTGTAGAAATCTGGAGAAAGATGACATTAAAGTCACCCCTATAACAAAACCCAGTTACAGTATGCTGACCTTTGACCTTAGGTCACATCAATTCCTTCATAGGTGTCATCCTCATTCCTTTTGCATATTGTTCCTGGGGTCTCACTCTACCTCTGGTATCATTTTGATGGCATTTTACTGTAGAAATCTGGAGAAAAATGACATGAAAGTCACCCCTATAACAAAATCCAGTTACAGTATGCTGACCTTTGACCTTAGGTCACATCAATTCCTTCATAGGTGTCATCCTCATTCCTTTTGCATATTGTTCCTGGGTTCTCACTCTACCTCTGGTATCATTTTGGTGGCATTTTACTGTAGAAATTTGGAGAAAAATCATTTTAAAGTCACCCCTATAACAAAACCCAGTTACAATATGCTGACCTTTGACCTTAGGTCACATCAATTCCTTCATAGGTGTCATCCTCATTCCTTTTGCATATTGTTCCTGGTGTCTCACTCTACCTCTGGTATCATTTTGGTGGCATTTTACTGTAGAAATTTGGAGAAAAATGACATTAAAGTCACCCCTATATCAAAACCCAGTTACAATATGCTGACCTTTGACCTTAGGTCACATCAATTCCTTCATAGGTGTCATCCTCATTCCTTTTGCATATTGTTTCTGGTGTCTCACTCTACCTCTGGTATCATTTTGGTGGCATTTTACTGTAGAAATCTGGAGAAAAATCATTTTAAAGTCACCCCTATATCAAAACCCAGTTACAATATGCTGACCTTTGACCTTAGGTCACATCAATTCCTTCATAGGTGTCATCCTCATTCCTTTTGCATATTGTTTCTGGTGTCTCACTCTACCTCTGGTATCATTTTGGTGGCATTTTACTGTAGAAATTTGGAGAAAAATGACATTAAAATCGCCCCTATATCAAAATCCAGTTACAGTATGCTGACCTTTGACCTTAGGTCACATCAATTCCTTCATAGGTGTCATCCTCATTCCTTTTGCATATTGTTCCTGGCGTCTCACTCTACCTCTGGTATCATTTTCGTGGCATTTTACTGTAGAAATCTGGAGAAAAATGATTTTAAAGTCACCCCTATGTCAAAATCCAGTTACAGTATGCTGACCTTTGACCTTAGGTCACATCAATTCCTTCATAGGTGTCATCCTCATTCCTTTTGCATATTGTTCCTGGGGTCTCACTCTACCTCTGGTATCATTTTGGTGGCATTTTACTGTAGAAATCTGGAGAAAAATCATTTTAAAGTCACCCCTATATCAAAATCCAGTTACAATATGCTGACCTTTGACCTTAGGTCACATCAATTCCTTCATAGGTGTCATCCTCATTCCTTTTGCATATTGTTCCTGGGGTCTCACTCTACCTCTGGTATCATTTTGGTGGCATTTTACTGTAGAAATTTGGAGAAAAATGACATTAAAGTCACCCCTATAACAAAATCCAGTTACAGTATGCTGACCTTTGACCTTAGGTCACATCAATTCCTTCATAGGTGTCATCTTCATTCCTTTTGCATATTGTTCCTGGTGTCTCACTCTACCTCTGGTATCATTTTGGTGGCATTTTACTGTAGAAATCTGGAGAAAAATCATTTTAAAGTCACCCCTATATCAAAACCCAGTTACAATATGCTGACCTTTGACCTTAGGTCACATCAATTCCTTCATAGGTGTCATCCTCATTCCTTTTGCATATTGTTCCTGGTGTCTCACTCTACCTCTGGTATCATTTTGGTGGCATTTTACTGTAGAAATCTGGAGAAAAATGACATTAAAATCACCCCTATAACAAAATCCAGTTACAGTATGCTGACCTTTGACCTTAGGTCACATCAATTCCTTCATAGGTGTCATCTTCATTCCTTTTGCATATTGTTCCTGGGGTCTCACTCTACCTCTGGTATCATTTTGGTGGCATTTTACTGTAGAAATCTGGAGAAAAATCATTTTAAAGTCACCCCTATATCAAAACCCAGTTACAATATGCTGACCTTTGACCTTAGGTCACATCAATTCCTTCATAGGTGTCATCTTCATTCCTTTTGCATATTGTTCCTGGTGTCTCACTCTACCTCTGGTATCATTTTGGTGGCATTTTACTGTAGAAATCTGGAGAAAAATCATTTTAAAGTCACCCCTATATCAAAACCCAGTTACAATATGCTGACCTTTGACCTTAGGTCACATCAATTCCTTCATAGGTGTCATCCTCATTCCTTTTGCATATTGTTCCTGGTGTCTCACTCTACCTCTGGTATCATTTTGGTGGCATTTTACTGTAGAAATTTGGAGAAAAATGACATTAAAGTCACCACTATATCAAAACCCAGTTACAATATGCTGACCTTTGACCTTAGGTCACATCAATTCCTTCATAGGTGTCATCTTCATTCCTTTTGCATATTGTTCCTGGTGTCTCACTCTACCTCTGGTATCATTTTGGTGGCATTTTACTGTAGAAATCTGGAGAAAAATCATTTTAAAGTCACCCGCATATCAAAAGCCAGTTACAATATGCTGACCTTTGACCTTAGGTCACATCAATTCCTTCATAGGTGTCATCCTCATTCCTTTTGCATATCATTACTGGTGTCTCACTCTACCTCTGGTATCATTTTGGTGGCATTTTACTGTAGAAAGTTGGAGAAAAATGACATTAAAGTCACCCCTATAACAAAATCCAGTTACAGTATGCTGACCTTTGACCTTAGGTCACATCAATTCCGTCATAGGTGTCATCCTCATTCCTTTTGCATATTTTTCCTGGCGTCTCACTCTACCCCTGGTATCATTTTGGTGGCATTTTACTGTAGAAATCTGGAGAAAAATCATTTTAAAGTCACCCCTATATCAAAACCCAGTTACAATATGCTGACCTTTGACCTTAGGTCACATCAATTCCTTCATAGGTGTCATCCTCATTCCTTTTGCATATTGTTCCTGGGGTCTCACTCTACCTCTGGTATCATTTTGGTGGCATTTTACTGTAGAAATTTGGAGAAAAATGACATTAAAGTCACCCCTATAACAAAATCCAGTTACAGTATGCTGACCTTTGACCTTAGGTCACATCAATTCCTTCATAGGTGTCATCCTCATTCCTTTTGCATATTGTTCCTGGGGTCTCACTCTACCTCTGGTATCATTTTGGTGGCATTTTACTGTAGAAATTTGGAGAAAAATGACATTAAAGTCACCCCTATAACAAAATCCAGTTACAGTATGCTGACCTTTGACCTTAGGTCACATCAATTCCATCATAGGTGTCATCTTCATTCCTTTTGCATATTGTTCCTGGCGTCTCACTCTACCTCTGGTATCATTTTGGTGGCATTTTACTGTAGAAATTTGGAGAAAAATCATTTTAGAGTCACCCCCATCTCAAAACCCAGTTACAATATGCTGACCTTTGACCTTAGGTCACATCAATTCCTTCATAGGTGTCATCCTCATTCCTTTTGCATATTGTTCCTGGCGTCTCACTCTACCTCTGGTATCATTTTGGTGGCATTTTACTGTAGAAATCTGGAGAAAAATGACATTAAAATCGCCCCTATAACAAAATGCAGTTACAGTATGCTGACCTTTGACCTTAGGTCACATCAATTCCATCATAGGTGTCATCTTCATTCCTTTTGCATATTGTTCCTGGCGTCTCACTCTACCTCTGGTATCATTTTGGTGGCATTTTACTGTAGAAATTTGGAGAAAAATCATTTTAGAGTCACCCCCATCTCAAAACCCAGTTACAATATGCTGACCTTTGACCTTAGGTCACATCAATTCCTTCATAGGTGTCATCCTCATTCCTTTTGCATATTGTTCCTGGTGTGTCACTCTACCTCTGGTATCATTTTGGTGGCATTTTACTGTAGAAATCTGGAGAAAAATGACATTAAAATCGCCCCTATAACAAAATCCAGTTACAGTATGCTGACCTTTGACCTTAGGTCATATCAATTCCGTCATAGGTGTCATCTTCATTCCTTTTGCATATTGTTCCTGGCGTCTCACTCTACCCCTGGTATCATTTTGGTGGCATTTTACTGTAGAAATCTGGAGAAAAATCATTTTAAAGTCACCCCTATATCAAAACCCAGTTACAATATGCTGACCTTTGACCTTAGGTCACATCAATTCCTTCATAGGTGTCATCCTCATTCCTTTTGCATATTGTTCCTGGGGTCTCACTCTACCTCTGGTATCATTTTGGTGGCATTTTACTGTAGAAATCTGGAGAAAAATCATTTTAGAGTCACCCCTATATCAAAACCCAGTTACAATATGCTGACCTTTGACCTTAGGTCACATCAATTCCTTCATAGGTGTCATCCTCATTCCTTTTGCATATTGTTCCTGGGGTCTCACTCTACCTCTGGTATCATTTTGGTGGCATTTTACTGTAGAAATTTGGAGAAAAATGACATTAAAGTCACCCCTATAACAAAATCCAGTTACAAAATGCTGACCTTTGACCTTAGGTCACATCAATTCCGTCATAGGTGTCATCTTCATTCCTTTTGCATATTGTTCCTGGCGTCTCACTATACCCCTGGTATCATTTTGGTGGCATTTTACTGTAGAAATCTGGAGAAAAATAAGCTTGAAGTCACCTCTATAACAAAACCCAGTTACAATATGCTGATCTTTGACCTTAGGTCACATCAATTCCTTCATAGGTGTCATCCTCATTCCTTTTGCATATTGTTCCTGGTGTCTCACTCTACCTCTGGTATCATTTTGGTGGCATTTTACTGTAGAAATCTGGAGAAAAATGACATTAAAATCGCCCCTATAACAAAATCCAGTTACAGTATGCTGACTTTTGACCTTAGGTCACACAAATTCCTTCATAGGTGCCATCTTCATTCCTTTTGCATATTGTTCCTGGGGTCTCACTCTACCTCTGGTATCATTTTGGTGGCATTTTACTGTAGAAATCTGGAGAAAAATGACATTAAAGTCACCCCTATAACAAAATCCAGTTACAAAATGCTGACCTTTGACCTTAGGTCACATCAATTCCGTCATAGGTGTCATCTTCATTCCTTTTGCATATTGTTCCTGGCGTCTCACTATACCCCTGGTATCATTTTGGTGGCATTTTACTGTAGAAATCTGGAGAAAAATAAGCTTGAAGTCACCTCTATAACAAAACCCAGTTACAATATGCTGATCTTTGACCTTAGGTCACATCAATTCCTTCATAGGTGTCATCCTCATTCCTTTTGCATATTGTTCCTGGTGTCTCACTCTACCTCTGGTATCATTTTGGTGGAATTTTACTGTAGAAATCTGGAGAAAAATGACATTAAAATCGCCCCTATAACAAAATCCAGTTACAGTATGCTGACTTTTGACCTTAGGTCACACAAATTCCTTCATAGGTGCCATCTTCATTCCTTTTGCATATTGTTCCTGGGGTCTCACTCTACCTCTGGTATCATTTTGGTGGCATTTTACTGTAGAAATCTGGAGAAAAATGACATTAAAGTCACCCCTATAACAAAATCCAGTTACAGTATGCCGACCTTTGACCATAGGTCACATCAATTCCGTCATAGGTGTCATCTTCATTCCTTTTGCATATTGTTCCTGGGGTCTCACTGGTGGCATTTTACTGTAGAAATCTGGAGAAAAATCATTTTAAAGTCACCCCTATAACAAAATCCAGTAACAGTATGCTGACCTTTGACCTTAGGTCACATCAATTCCTTCATAGGTGTCATCCTCATTCCTTTTGCATATTGTTTCTGGTGTCTCACTCTACCTCTGGTATCATTTTGGTGGCATTTTACTGTAGAAATCTGGAGAAAAATCATTTTAAAGTCACCCCTATATCAAAACCCAGTTACAATATGCTGACCTTTGACCTTAGGTCACATCAATTCCTTCATAGGTGTCATCCTCATTCCTTTTGCATATTGTTCCTGGTGTCTCACTCTACCTCTGGTATCATTTTGGTGGCATTTTACTGTAGAAATCTGGAGAAAAATCATTTTAAAGTCACCCCTATATCAAAACCCAGTTACAATATGCTGACCTTTGACCTTAGGTCACATCAATTCCTTCATAGGTGTCATCCTCATTCCTTTTGCATATTGTTTCTGGTGTCTCACTCTACCTCTGGTATCATTTTGGTGGCATTTTACTGTAGAAATTTGGAGAAAGATGACATTAAAGTCACCACTATATCAAAACCCAGTTACAATATGCTGATCTTTGACCTTAGGTCACATCAATTCCTTCATAGGTGTCATCCTCATTCCTTTTGCATATTGTTCCTGGTGTGTCACTCTACCTCTGGTATCATTTTGGTGGCATTTTACTGTAGAAATCTGGAGAAAAAATCATTTTAAAGTCACCCCTATATCAAAACCCAGTTACAATATGCTGACCTTTGACCTTAGGTCACATCAATTCCTTCATAGGTGTCATCCTCATTCCTTTTGCATATTATTTCTGGTGTCTCACTCTACCTCTGGTATCATTTTGGTGGCATTTTACTGTAGAAATTTGGAGAAAAATGACATTAAAGTCACCCCTATAACAAAATCCAGTTACAGTATGCTGACCTTTGACCTTAGGTCACATCAATTCCTTCATAGGTGTCATCCTCATTTCTTTTGCATATTGTTCCTGGGGTCTCACTCTACCTCTGGTATCATTTTGGTGGCATTTTACTGTAGAAATCTGGAGAAAAATCATTTTAGAGTCACCCCTATATCAAAACCCAGTTACAATATGCTGACCTTTGACCTTAGGTCACATCAATTCCTTCATAGGTGTCATCCTCATTCCTTTTGCATATTGTTCCTGGGGTCTCACTCTACCTCTGGTATCATTTTGGTGGCATTTTACTGTAGAAATTTGGAGAAAAATGACATTAAAGTCACCCCTATAACAAAATCCAGTTACAGTATGCTGACCTTTGACCTTAGGTCACATCAATTCCTTCATAGGTGTCATCCTCATTCCTTTTGCATATTGTTCCTGGGGTCTCACTCTACCTCTGGTATCATTTTGGTGGCATTTTACTGTAGAAATTTGGAGAAAAATGACATTAAAGTCACCCCTATAACAAAATCCAGTTACAGTATGCTGACCTTTGACCTTAGGTCACATCAATTCCATCATAGGTGTCATCTTCATTCCTTTTGCATATTGTTCCTGGCGTCTCACTCTACCTCTGGTATCATTTTGGTGGCATTTTACTGTAGAAATTTGGAGAAAAATCATTTTAGAGTCACCCCCATCTCAAAACCCAGTTACAATATGCTGACCTTTGACCTTAGGTCACATCAATTCCTTCATAGGTGTCATCCTCATTCCTTTTGCATATTGTTCCTGGCGTCTCACTCTACCTCTGGTATCATTTTGGTGGCATTTTACTGTAGAAATCTGGAGAAAAATGACATTAAAATCGCCCCTATAACAAAATGCAGTTACAGTATGCTGACCTTTGACCTTAGGTCACATCAATTCCATCATAGGTGTCATCTTCATTCCTTTTGCATATTGTTCCTGGCGTCTCACTCTACCTCTGGTATCATTTTGGTGGCATTTTACTGTAGAAATTTGGAGAAAAATCATTTTAGAGTCACCCCCATCTCAAAACCCAGTTACAATATGCTGACCTTTGACCTTAGGTCACATCAATTCCTTCATAGGTGTCATCCTCATTCCTTTTGCATATTGTTCCTGGTGTGTCACTCTACCTCTGGTATCATTTTGGTGGCATTTTACTGTAGAAATCTGGAGAAAAATGACATTAAAATCGCCCCTATAACAAAATCCAGTTACAGTATGCTGACCTTTGACCTTAGGTCATATCAATTCCGTCATAGGTGTCATCTTCATTCCTTTTGCATATTGTTCCTGGCGTCTCACTCTACCCCTGGTATCATTTTGGTGGCATTTTACTGTAGAAATCTGGAGAAAAATCATTTTAAAGTCACCCCTATATCAAAACCCAGTTACAATATGCTGACCTTTGACCTTAGGTCACATCAATTCCTTCATAGGTGTCATCCTCATTCCTTTTGCATATTGTTCTTGGGGTCTCACTCTACCTCTGGTATCATTTTGGTGGCATTTTACTGTAGAAATCTGGAGAAAAATCATTTTAGAGTCACCCCTATATCAAAACCCAGTTACAATATGCTGACCTTTGACCTTAGGTCACATCAATTCCTTCATAGGTGTCATCCTCATTCCTTTTGCATATTGTTCCTGGGGTCTCACTCTACCTCTGGTATCATTTTGGTGGCATTTTACTGTAGAAATTTGGAGAAAAATGACATTAAAGTCACCCCTATAACAAAATCCAGTTACAAAATGCTGACCTTTGACCTTAGGTCACATCAATTCCGTCATAGGTGTCATCTTCATTCCTTTTGCATATTGTTCCTGGCGTCTCACTATACCCCTGGTATCATTTTGGTGGCATTTTACTGTAGAAATCTGGAGAAAAATAAGCTTGAAGTCACCTCTATAACAAAACCCAGTTACAATATGCTGATCTTTGACCTTAGGTCACATCAATTCCTTCTTAGGTGTCATCCTCATTCCTTTTGCATATTGTTCCTGGTGTCTCACTCTACCTCTGGTATCATTTTGGTGGCATTTTACTGTAGAAATCTGGAGAAAAATGACATTAAAATCGCCCCTATAACAAAATCCAGTTACAGTATGCTGACCTTTGACCTTAGGTCACACAAATTCCTTCATAGGTGCCATCTTCATTCCTTTTGCATATTGTTCCTGGGGTCTCACTCTACCTCTGGTATCATTTTGGTGGCATTTTACTGTAGAAATTTGGAGAAAAATGACATTAAAGTCACCCCTATAACAAAATCCAGTTACAGTATGCCGACCTTTGACCTTAGGTCACATCAATTCCGTCATAGGTGTCATCTTCATTCCTTTTGCATATTGTTCCTGGGGTCTCACTGGTGGCATTTTACTGTAGAAATCTGGAGAAAAATCATTTTAAAGTCACCCCTATAACAAAATCCAGTAACAGTATGCTGACCTTTGACCTTAGGTCACATCAATTCCATCATAGGTGTCATCTTCATTCCTTTTGCATATTGTTCCTGGGATCTCACTCTACCCCTGGTATCATTTTGGTGGCATTTTACTGTAGAAATTTGGAGAAAAATCATTTTAAAGTCACCCCCATATCAAAACCCCGTTACAATATGCTGATCTTTGACCTTAGGTCACATCAATTCCTTCATAGGTGTCATCCTCATTCCTTTTGCATATTGTTCCTGGTGTCTCACTCTACCTCTGGTATCATTTTGGTGGCATTTTACTGTAGAAATCTGGAGAAAAATGACATTAAAGTCACCCCTATAACAAAATCCAGTTACAGTATGCCGACCTTTGACCATAGGTCACATCAATTCCGTCATAGGTGTCATCTTCATTCCTTTTGCATATTGTTCCTGGGGTCTCACTGGTGGCATTTTACTGTAGAAATCTGGAGAAAAATCATTTTAAAGTCACCCCTATAACAAAATCCAGTAACAGTATGCTGACCTTTGACCTTAGGTCACATCAATTCCATCATAGGTGTCATCTTCATTCCTTTTGCATATTGTTCCTGGGATCTCACTCTACCCCTGGTATCATTTTGGTGGCATTTTACTGTAGAAATTTGGAGAAAAATCATTTTAAAGTCACCCCCATATCAAAACCCCGTTACAATATGCTGATCTTTGACCTTAGGTCACATCAATTCCTTCATAGGTGTCATCCTCATTCCTTTTGCATATTGTTCCTGGTGTCTCACTCTACCTCTGGTATCATTTTGGTGGCATTTTACTGTAGAAATCTGGAGAAAAATGACATTAAAATCGCCCCTATAACAAAATCCAGTTACAGTATGCTGACCTTTGACCTTAGGTCACACAAATTCCTTCATAGGTGCCATCCTCATTCCTTTTGCATATTGTTCCTGGCGTCTCACTCTACCTCTGGTATCATTTTGGTGGCATTTTACTGTAGAAATTTGGAGAAAAATGACATTAAAGTCACCCCTATAACAAAATCCAGTTACAGTATGCCGACCTTTGACCTTAGGTCACATCAATTCCGTCATAGGTGTCATCTTCATTCCTTTTGCATATTGTTCCTGGGGTCTCACTCTACCCCTGGTATCATTTTGGTGGCATTTTACTGTAGAAATCTGGAGAAAAATCATTTTAAAGTCACCCCTATATCAAAACCCAGTTACAATATGCTGACCTTTGACCTTAGGTCACATCAATTCCTTCATAGGTGTCATCCTCATTCCTTTTGCATATTGTTCCTGGTGTCTCACTCTACCTCTGGTATCATTTTGGTGGCATTTTACTGTAGAAATCTGGAGAAAAATGACATTAAAGTCACCCCTATAACAAAATCCAGTTACAGTATGCCGACCTTTGACCATAGGTCACATCAATTCCGTCATAGGTGTCATCTTCATTCCTTTTGCATATTGTTCCTGGGGTCTCACTGGTGGCATTTTACTGTAGAAATCTGGAGAAAAATCATTTTAAAGTCACCCCTATATCAAAACCCAGTTACAATAAGCTGACCTTTGACCTTAGGTCACATCAATTCCTTCATAGGTGTCATCCTCATTCCTTTTGCATATTGTTTCTGGTGTCTCACTCTACCTCTGGTATCATTTTGGTGGCATTTTACTGTAGAAATTTGGAGAAAAATGACATTAAAATCGCCCCTATATCAAAACCCAGTTACAGTATGCTGACCTTTGACCTTAGGTCACACAAATTCCTTCATAGGTGCCATCTTCATTCCTTTTGCATATTGTTCCTGGCGTCTCACTCTACCTCTGGTATCATTTTGGTGGCATTTTACTGTAGAAATTTGGAGAAAAATGACATTAAAGTCACCCCTATAACAAAATCCAGTTACAGTATGCCGACCTTTGACCTTAGGTCACATCAATTCCGTCATAGGTGTCATCTTCATTCCTTTTGCATATTGTTCCTGGTGTCTCACTCTACCTCTGGTATCATTTTGGTGGCATTTTACTGTAGAAATCTGGAGAAAAATGACATTAAAATCGCCCCTATAACAAAATCCAGTTACAGTATGCTGACCTTTGACCTTAGGTCACACAAATTCCTTCATAGGTGCCATCCTCATTCCTTTTGCATATTGTTCCTGGCGTCTCACTCTACCTCTGGTATCATTTTGGTGGCATTTTACTGTAGAAATTTGGAGAAAAATGACATTAAAGTCACCCCTATAACAAAATCCAGTTACAGTATGCCGACCTTTGACCTTAGGTCACATCAATTCCGTCATAGGTGTCATCTTCATTCCTTTTGCATATTGTTCCTGGGGTCTCACTCTACCCCTGGTATCATTTTGGTGGCATTTTACTGTAGAAATCTGGAGAAAAATCATTTTAAAGTCACCCCTATATCAAAACCCAGTTACAATATGCTGACCTTTGACCTTAGGTCACATCAATTCCTTCATAGGTGTCATCCTCATTCCTTTTGCATATTGTTCCTGGTGTCTCACTCTACCTCTGGTATCATTTTGGTGGCATTTTACTGTAGAAATCTGGAGAAAAATGACATTAAAGTCACCCCTATAACAAAATCCAGTTACAGTATGCCGACCTTTGACCATAGGTCACATCAATTCCGTCATAGGTGTCATCTTCATTCCTTTTGCATATTGTTCCTGGGGTCTCACTGGTGGCATTTTACTGTAGAAATCTGGAGAAAAATCATTTTAAAGTCACCCCTATATCAAAACCCAGTTACAATAAGCTGACCTTTGACCTTAGGTCACATCAATTCCTTCATAGGTGTCATCCTCATTCCTTTTGCATATTGTTTCTGGTGTCTCACTCTACCTCTGGTATCATTTTGGTGGCATTTTACTGTAGAAATTTGGAGAAAAATGACATTAAAATCGCCCCTATATCAAAACCCAGTTACAGTATGCTGACCTTTGACCTTAGGTCACAGAAATTCCTTCGTAGGTGCCATCCTCATTCCTTTTGCATATTGTTCCTGGCGTCTCACTCTACCTCTGGTATCATTTTGGTGGCATTTTACTGTAGAAATTTGGAGAAAAATGACATTAAAATCACCCCTATAACAAAATCCAGTTACAGTATGCCGACCTTTGACCTTAGGTCACATCAATTCCGTCATAGGTGTCATCTTCATTCCTTTTGCATATTGTTCCTGGGGTCTCACTCTACCCCTGGTATCATTTTGGTGGCATTTTACTGTAGAAATCTGGAGAAAAATCATTTTAGAGTCACCCCTATATCAAAACCCAGTTACAATATGCTGACCTTTGACCTTAGGTCACATCAATTCCTTCATAGGTGTCATCCTCATTCCTTTTGCATATTGTTCCTGGTGTCTCACTCTACCTCTGGTATCATTTTGGTGGCATTTTACTGTAGAAATCTGGAGAAAAATGACATTAAAATCGCCCCTATAACAAAATCCAGTTACAGTATGCTGACCCTTGACCTTAGGTCACATCAATTCCTTCATAGGTGTCATCCTCATTCCTTTTGCATATTGTTCCTGGGGTCTCACTCTACCTCTGGTATCATTTTGGTGGCATTTTACTGTAGAAATCTGGAGAAAAATCATTTTAGAGTCACCCCTATATCAAAACCCAGTTACAATATGCTGACCTTTGACCTTAGGTCACATCAATTCCATCATAGGTGTCATCCTCATTCCTTTTGCATATTGTTCCTGGTGTCTCACTCTACCTCTGGTATCATTTTGGTGGCATTTTACTGTAGAAATTTGGAGAAAAATGACATTAAAGTCACCCCTATAACAAAATCCAGTTACAGTATGCTGACCTTTGACCTTAGGTCACATCAATTCCGTCATAGGTGTTATCTTCATTCCTTTTGCATATTGTTCCTGGGGTCTCACTCTACCTCTGGTATCATTTTGGTGGCATTTTACTGTAGAAATCTGGAGAAAAATCATTTTAGAGTCACCCCTATATCAAAACCCAGTTACAATATGCTGACCTTTGACCTTAGGTCACATCAATTCCATCATAGGTGTCATCCTCATTCCTTTTGCATATTGTTCCTGGTGTCTCACTCTACCTCTGGTATCATTTTGGTGGCATTTTACTGTAGAAATTTGGAGAAAAATGACATTAAAGTCACCCCTATAACAAAATCCAGTTACAGTATGCTGACCTTTGACCTTAGGTCACATCAATTCCGTCATAGGTGTTATCTTCATTCCTTTTGCATATTGTTCCTGGGGTCTCACTCTACCTCTGGTATCATTTTGGTGGCATTTTACTGTAGAAATCTGGAGAAAGATGACATTAAAGTCACCACTATATCAAAACCCAGTTACAATATGCTGATCTTTGACCTTAGGTCACATCAATTCCTTCATATGTGTCATCCTCATTCCTTTTGCATATTGTTCCTGGTGTGTCACTCTACCTCTGGTATCATTTTGGTGGCATTTTACTGTAGAAATCTGGAGAAAAATGACATTAAAATCGCCCCTATAACAAAATCCAGTTACAGTATGCTGACCTTTGACCTTAGGTCACATCAATTCCTTCATAGGTGTCATCCTCATTCCTTTTGCATATTGTTCCTGGGGTCTCACTCTACCTCTGGTATCATTTTGGTGGCATTTTACTGTAGAAATCTGGAGAAAAATAAGCTTGAAGTCACCCCTATAACAAAACCCAGTTACAATATGCTGACCTTTGACCTTAGGTCACATCAATTCCTACATAGGTGTCATCCTCATTCCTTTTGCATGTTGTTCCTGGCGTCTCACTCTACGTCTGGTATCATTTTGGTGGCATTTTACTGTAGAAATTTGGAGAAAAATGACATTAAAGTCACCCCTATAACAAAATCCAGTTACAGTATGCCGACCTTTGACCATAGGTCACATCAATTCCGTCATAGGTGTCATCTTCATTCCTTTTGCATATTGTTCCTGGGGTCTCACTGGTGGCATTTTACTGTAGAAATCTGGAGAAAAATCATTTTAAAGTCACCCCTATATCAAAACCCAGTTACAATAAGCTGACCTTTGACCTTAGGTCACATCAATTCCTTCATAGGTGTCATCCTCATTCCTTTTGCATATTGTTTCTGGTGTCTCACTCTACCTCTGGTATCATTTTGGTGGCATTTTACTGTAGAAATTTGGAGAAAAATGACATTAAAATCGCCCCTATATCAAAACCCAGTTACAGTATGCTGACCTTTGACCTTAGGTCACACAAATTCCTTCATAGGTGCCATCCTCATTCCTTTTGCATATTGTTCCTGGCGTCTCACTCTACCTCTGGTATCATTTTGGTGGCATTTTACTGTAGAAATTTGGAGAAAAATGACATTAAAGTCACCCCTATAACAAAATCCAGTTACAGTATGCCGACCTTTGACCTTAGGTCACATCAATTCCGTCATAGGTGTCATCTTCATTCCTTTTGCATATTGTTCCTGGGGTCTCACTCTACCCCTGGTATCATTTTGGTGGCATTTTACTGTAGAAATCTGGAGAAAAATCATTTTAAAGTCACCCCTATATCAAAACCCAGTTACAATATGCTGACCTTTGACCTTAGGTCACATCAATTCCTTCATAGGTGTCATCCTCATTCCTTTTGCATATTGTTCCTGGTGTCTCACTCTACCTCTGGTATCATTTTGGTGGCATTTTACTGTAGAAATCTGGAGAAAAATGACATTAAAATCGCCCCTATAACAAAATCCAGTTACAGTATGCTGACCCTTGACCTTAGGTCACATCAATTCCTTCATAGGTGTCATCCTCATTCCTTTTGCATATTGTTCCTGGGGTCTCACTCTACCTCTGGTATCATTTTGGTGGCATTTTACTGTAGAAATCTGGAGAAAAATCATTTTAGAGTCACCCCTATATCAAAACCCAGTTACAATATGCTGACCTTTGACCTTAGGTCACATCAATTCCATCATAGGTGTCATCCTCATTCCTTTTGCATATTGTTCCTGGTGTCTCACTCTACCTCTGGTATCATTTTGGTGGCATTTTACAGTAGAAATTTGGAGAAAAATGACATTAAAGTCACCCCTATAACAAAATCCAGTTACAGTATGCTGACCTTTGACCTTAGGTCACATCAATTCCTTCATAGGTGTCATCCTCATTCCTTTTGCATATTGTTCCTGGTGTCTCACTCTACCTCTGGTATCATTTTGGTGGCATTTTACTGTAGAAATTTGGAGAAAAATGACATTAAAGTGACCCCTATAACAAAATCCAGTTACAGTATGCTGACCTTTGACCTTAGGTCACATCAATTCCGTCATAGGTGTCATCCTCATTCCTTTTGCATATTGTTCCTGGTGTCTCACTCTACCTCTTGTATCATTTTGGTGGCATTTTACTGTAGAAATCTGGAGAAAAATGACATTAAAATCGCCCCTAAAACAAAATCCAGTTACAGTATGCTGACCTTTGACCTTAGGTCACATCAATTCCGTCATAGGTGTTATCTTCATTCCTTTTGCATATTGTTCCTGGCGTCTCACTCTACCCCTGGTATCATTTTGGTGGCATTTTACTGTAGAAATCTGGAGAAAAATCATTTTAAAGTCACCCCTATATCAAAACCCAGTTACAATATGCTGACCTTTGACCTTAGGTCACATCAATTCCTTCATAGGTGTCATCCTCATTCCTTTTGCATATTGTTTCTGGTGTCTCACTCTACCTCTGGTATCATTTTGGTGGCATTTTACTGTAGAAATCTGGAGAAAGATGACATTAAAGTCACCACTATATCAAAACCCAGTTACAATATGCTGATCTTTGACCTTAGGTCACATCAATTCCTTCATATGTGTCATCCTCATTCCTTTTCCATATTGTTCCTGGTGTCTCACTCTACCTCTGGTATCATTTTGGTGGCATTTTACTGTAGAAATCTGGAGAAAAATGACATTAAAATCGCCCCTATAACAAAATCCAGTTACAGTATGCTGACCTTTGACCTTAGGTCACATCAATTCCTTCATAGGTGTCATCCTCATTCCTTTTGCATATTGTTCCTGGGGTCTCACTCTACCTCTGGTATCATTTTGGTGGCATTTTACTGTAGAAATCTGGAGAAAAATAAGCTTGAAGTCACCCCTATAACAAAACCCAGTTACAATATGCTGACCTTTGACCTTAGGTCACATCAATTCCTTCATAGGTGTCATCCTCATTCCTTTTGCATATTGTTCCTGGTGTCTCACTCTACCTCTGGTATCATTTTGGTGGCATTTTACTGTAGAAATCTGGAGAAAAACGACATTAAAATCGCCCCTTTAACAAAATCCAGTTACAGTATGCTGACCTTTGACCTTAGGTCACATCAATTCCATCATAGGTGTCATCCTCATTCCTTTTACATATTGTTCCTGGCGTCTCACTCTACCTCTGGTATCATTTTGGTGGCATTTTACTGTAGAAATTTGGAGAAAAATGACATTAAAGTCACCCCTATAACAAAATCCAGTTACAGTATGCTGACCTTTGACCTTAGGTCACATCAATTCCTTTATAGGTGTCATCCTCATTCCTTTTGCATATTGTTCCTGGGGTCTCACTCTACCTCTGGTATCATTTTGGTGGCATTTTACTGTAGAAATCTGGAGAAAGACAACCTTAAAGTCACCCCTATAACAAAACCCAGTTACAATATGCTGACCTTTGACCTTAGGTCACATCAATTCCTTCATAGGTGTCATCCTCATTCCTTTTGCATATTGTTCCTGGTGTCTCACTCTACCTCTGGTATCATTTTGGTGGCATTTTACTGTAGAAATCTGGAGAAAAACGACATTAAAATCGCCCCTTTAACAAAATCCAGTTACAGTATGCTGACCTTTGACCTTAGGTCACATCAATTCCTTCATAGGTGTCATCCTCCTTCCTTTTACATATTGTTCCTGGAGTCTCACTCTACCTCTGGTATCATTTTGGTGGCATTTTACTGTAGAAATTTGGAGAAATATGACATTAAAGTCACCCCTATAACAAAATCCAGTTACAGTATGCTGACCTTTGACCTTAGGTCACATCAATTCCTTCATAGGTGTCATCCTCATTCCTTTTGCATATTGTTCCTGGTGTCTCACTCTACCTCTGGTATCATTTTGGTGGCATTTTACTGTAGAAATTTGGAGAAAAATGACATTAAAGTGACCCCTATAACAAAATCCAGTTACAGTATGCTGACCTTTGACCTTAGGTCACATCAATTCCGTCATAGGTGTCATCTTCATTCCTTTTGCATATTGTTCCTGGTGTCTCACTCTACCTCTTGTATCATTTTGGTGGCATTTTACTGTAGAAATCTGGAGAAAAATGACATTAAAATCGCCCCTATAACAAAATCCAGTTACAGTATGCTGACCTTTGACCTTAGGTCACATCAATTCCGTCATAGGTGTTATCTTCATTCCTTTTGCATATTGTTCCTGGCGTCTCACTCTACCCCTGGTATCATTTTGGTGGCATTTTACTGTAGAAATCTGGAGAAAAATCATTTTAAAGTCACCCCTATATCAAAACCCAGTTACAATATGCTGACCTTTGACCTTAGGTCACATCAATTCCTTCATAGGTGTCATCCTCATTCCTTTTGCATATTGTTCCTGGTGTCTCACTCTACCTCTGGTATCATTTTGGTGGCATTTTACTGTAGAAATCTGGAGAAAAACGACATTAAAATCGCCCCTTTAACAAAATCCAGTTACAGTATGCTGACCTTTGACCTTAGGTCACATCAATTCCATCATAGGTGTCATCCTCATTCCTTTTACATATTGTTCCTGGCGTCTCACTCTACCTCTGGTATCATTTTGGTGGCATTTTACTGTAGAAATTTGGAGAAAAATGACATTAAAGTCACCCCTATAACAAAATCCAGTTACAGTATGCTGACCTTTGACCTTAGGTCACATCAATTCCTTCATAGGTGTCATCCTCATTCCTTTTGCATATTGTTCCTGGGGTCTCACTCTACCTCTGGTATCATTTTGGTGGCATTTTACTGTAGAAATCTGGAGAAAAATAAGCTTGAAGTCACCCCTATAACAAAACCCAGTTACAATATGCTGACCTTTGACCTTAGGTCACATCAATTCCTTCATAGGTGTCATCCTCATTCCTTTTGCATATTGTTCCTGGTGTCTCACTCTACCTCTGGTATCATTTTGGTGGCATTTTACTGTAGAAATCTGGAGAAAAACGACATTAAAATCGCCCCTTTAACAAAATCCAGTTACAGTATGCTGACCTTTGACCTTAGGTCACATCAATTCCATCATAGGTGTCATCCTCATTCCTTTTACATATTGTTCCTGGCGTCTCACTCTACCTCTGGTATCATTTTGGTGGCATTTTACTGTAGAAATTTGGAGAAAAATGACATTAAAGTCACCCCTATAACAAAATCCAGTTACAGTATGCTGACCTTTGACCTTAGGTCACATCAATTCCTTCATAGGTGTCATCCTCATTCCTTTTGCATATTGTTCCTGGTGTCTCACTCTACCTCTGGTATCATTTTGGTGGCATTTTACTGTAGAAATTTGGAGAAAAATGACATTAAAGTGACCCCTATAACAAAATCCAGTTACAGTATGCTGACCTTTGACCTTAGGTCACATCAATTCCGTCATAGGTGTCATCTTCATTCCTTTTGCATATTGTTCCTGGTGTCTCACTCTACCTCTTGTATCATTTTGGTGGCATTTTACTGTAGAAATCTGGAGAAAAATGACATTAAAATCGCCCCTATAACAAAATCCAGTTACAGTATGCTGACCTTTGACCTTAGGTCACATCAATTCCGTCATAGGTGTTATCTTCATTCCTTTTGCATATTGTTCCTGGCGTCTCACTCTACCCCTGGTATCATTTTGGTGGCATTTTACTGTAGAAATCTGGAGAAAAATCATTTTAAAGTCACCCCTATATCAAAACCCAGTTACAATATGCTGACCTTTGACCTTAGGTCACATCAATTCCTTCATAGGTGTCATCCTCATTCCTTTTGCATATTGTTCCTGGTGTCTCACTCTACCTCTGGTATCATTTTGGTGGCATTTTACTGTAGAAATCTGGAGAAAAACGACATTAAAATCGCCCCTTTAACAAAATCCAGTTACAGTATGCTGACCTTTGACCTTAGGTCACATCAATTCCATCATAGGTGTCATCCTCATTCCTTTTACATATTGTTCCTGGCGTCTCACTCTACCTCTGGTATCATTTTGGTGGCATTTTACTGTAGAAATTTGGAGAAAAATGACATTAAAGTCACCCCTATAACAAAATCCAGTTACAGTATGCTGACCTTTGACCTTAGGTCACATCAATTCCTTCATAGGTGTCATCCTCATTCCTTTTGCATATTGTTCCTGGGGTCTCACTCTACCTCTGGTATCATTTTGGTGGCATTTTACTGTAGAAATCTGGAGAAAAATAAGCTTGAAGTCACCCCTATAACAAAACCCAGTTACAATATGCTGACCTTTGACCTTAGGTCACATCAATTCCTTCATAGGTGTCATCCTCATTCCTTTTGCATATTGTTCCTGGTGTCTCACTCTACCTCTGGTATCATTTTGGTGGCATTTTACTGTAGAAATCTGGAGAAAAACGACATTAAAATCGCCCCTTTAACAAAATCCAGTTACAGTATGCTGACCTTTGACCTTAGGTCACATCAATTCCATCATAGGTGTCATCCTCATTCCTTTTACATATTGTTCCTGGCGTCTCACTCTACCTCTGGTATCATTTTGGTGGCATTTTACTGTAGAAATTTGGAGAAAAATGACATTAAAGTCACCCCTATAACAAAATCCAGTTACAGTATGCTGACCTTTGACCTTAGGTCACATCAATTCCTTCATAGGTGTCATCCTCATTCCTTTTGCATATTGTTCCTGGTGTCTCACTCTACCTCTGGTATCATTTTGGTGGCATTTTACTGTAGAAATTTGGAGGAAAATGACATTAAAGTGACCCCTATAACAAAATCCAGTTACAGTATGCTGACCTTTGACCTTAGGTCACATCAATTCCGTCATAGTTGTCATCTTCATTCCTTTTGCATATTGTTCCTGGTGTCTCACTCTACCTCTTGTATCATTTTGGTGACATTTTACTGTAGAAATCTGGAGAAAAATGACATTAAAATCGCCCCTATAACAAAATCCAGTTACAGTATGCTGACCTTTGACCTTAGGTCACATCAATTCCGTCATAGGTGTTATCTTCATTCCTTTTGCATATTGTTCCTGGCGTCTCACTCTACCCCTGGTATCATTTTGGTGGCATTTTACTGTAGAAATCTGGAGAAAAATCATTTTAAAGTCACCCCTATATCAAAACCCAGTTACAATATGCTGACCTTTGACCTTAGGTCACATCAATTCCTTCATAGGTGTCATCCTCATTCCTTTTGCATATTGTTTCTGGTGTCTCACTCTACCTCTGGTATCATTTTGGTGGCATTTTACAGTAGAAATCTGGAGAAAGATGACATTAAAGTCACCACTATATCAAAACCCAGTTACAATATGCTGATCTTTGACCTTAGGTCACATCAATTCCTTCATATGTGTCATCCTCATTCCTTTTCCATATTGTTCCTGGTGTCTCACTCTACCTCTGGTATCATTTTGGTGGCATTTTACTGTAGAAATCTGGAGAAAAATGACATTAAAATCGCCCCTATAACAAAATCCAGTTACAGTATGCTGACCTTTGACCTTAGGTCACATCAATTCCTTCATAGGTGTCATCCTCATTCCTTTTGCATATTGTTCCTGGGGTCTCACTCTACCTCTGGTATCATTTTGGTGGCATTTTACTGTAGAAATCTGGAGAAAAATAAGCTTGAAGTCACCCCTATAACAAAACCCAGTTACAATATGCTGACCTTTGACCTTAGGTCACATCAATTCCTTCATAGGTGTCATCCTCATTCCTTTTGCATATTGTTCCTGGTGTCTCACTCTACCTCTGGTATCATTTTGGTGGCATTTTACTGTAGAAATCTGGAGAAAAACGACATTAAAATCGCCCCTTTAACAAAATCCAGTTACAGTATGCTGACCTTTGACCTTAGGTCACATCAATTCCATCATAGGTGTCATCCTCATTCCTTTTACATATTGTTCCTGGCGTCTCACTCTACCTCTGGTATCATTTTGGTGGCATTTTACTGTAGAAATTTGGAGAAAAATGACATTAAAGTCACCCCTATAACAAAATCCAGTTACAGTATGCTGACCTTTGACCTTAGGTCACATCAATTCCTTCATAGGTGTCATCCTCATTCCTTTTGCATATTGTTCCTGGTGTCTCACTCTACCTCTGGTATCATTTTGGTGGCATTTTACTGTAGAAATTTGGAGAAAAATGACATTAAAGTGACCCCTATAACAAAATCCAGTTACAGTATGCTGACCTTTGACCTTAGGTCACATCAATTCCGTCATAGGTGTCATCTTCATTCCTTTTGCATATTGTTCCTGGTGTCTCACTCTACCTCTTGTATCATTTTGGTGGCATTTTACTGTAGAAATCTGGAGAAAAATGACATTAAAATCGCCCCTATAACAAAATCCAGTTACAGTATGCTGACCTTTGACCTTAGGTCACATCAATTCCGTCATAGGTGTTATCTTCATTCCTTTTGCATATTGTTCCTGGCGTCTCACTCTACCCCTGGTATCATTTTGGTGGCATTTTACTGTAGAAATCTGGAGAAAAATCATTTTAAAGTCACCCCTATATCAAAACCCAGTTACAATATGCTGACCTTTGACCTTAGGTCACATCAATTCCTTCATAGGTGTCATCCTCATTCCTTTTGCATATTGTTTCTGGTGTCTCACTCTACCTCTGGTATCATTTTGGTGGCATTTTACAGTAGAAATCTGGAGAAAGATGACATTAAAGTCACCACTATATCAAAACCCAGTTACAATATGCTGATCTTTGACCTTAGGTCACATCAATTCCTTCATAGGTGTCATCCTCATTCCTTTTGCATATTGTTCCTGGTGTCTCACTCTACCTCTGGTATCATTTTGGTGGCATTTTACTGTAGAAATCTGGAGAAAAATGACATTAAAATCGTCCCTATAACAAAATCCAGTTACAGTATGCTGACCTTTGACCTTAGGTCACATCAATTCCTTCATAGGTGTCATCCTCATTCCTTTTGCATATTGTTCCTGGGGTCTCACTCTACCTCTGGTATCATTTTGGTGGCATTTTACTGTAGAAATCTGGAGAAAAATAAGCTTGAAGTCACCCCTATAACAAAACCCAGTTACAATATGCTGACCTTTGACCTTAGGTCACATCAATTCCTTCATAGGTGTCATCCTCATTCCTTTTGCATATTGTTCCTGGTGTCTCACTCTACCTCTGGTATCATTTTGGTGGCATTTTACTGTAGAAATCTGGAGAAAAATCATTTTAGAGTCACCCCTATATCAAAACCCAGTTACAATATGCTGACCTTTGACCTTAGGTCACATCAATTCCTTCATAGGTGTCATCCTCATTCCTTTTGCATGTTGTTCCTGGCGTCTCACTCTACGTCTGGTATCATTTTGGTGGCATTTTACTGTAGAAATCTGGAGAAAAACGACATTAAAATCGCCCCTTTAACAAAATCCAGTTACAGTATGCTGACCTTTGACCTTAGGTCACATCAATTCCTTCATAGGTGTCATCCTCATTCCTTTTACATATTGTTCCTGGCGTCTCACTCTACCTCTGGTATCATTTTGGTGGCATTTTACTGTAGAAATCTGGAGAAAAATGACATTAAAGTCACCCCTATAACAAAACCCAGTTACAATATGCTGACCTTTGACCTTAGGTCACATCAATTCCTTCATAGGTGTCATCCTCATTCCTTTTGCATATTGTTCCTGGTGTCTCACTCTACCTCTGGTATCATTTTGGTGGCATTTTACTGTAGAAATCTGGAGAAAAATCATTTTAGAGTCACCCCTATATCAAAACCCAGTTACAATATGCTGACCTTTGACCTTAGGTCACATCAATTCCTTCATAGGTGTCATCCTCATTCCTTTTGCATGTTGTTCCTGGCGTCTCACTCTACGTCTGGTATCATTTTGGTGGCATTTTACTGTCGAAATCTGGAGAAAAACGACATTAAAATCGCCCCTTTAACAAAATCCAGTTACAGTATGCTGACCTTTGACCTTAGGTCACATCAATTCCTTCATAGGTGTCATCCTCATTCCTTTTACATATTGTTCCTGGCGTCTCACTCTACCTCTGGTATCATTTTGGTGGCATTTTACTGTAGAAATTTGGAGAAAAATAATTTTAAAGTCACCCCTATATCAAAACCCAGTTACAATATGCTGACCTTTGACCTTAGGTCACATCAATTCCTTCATAGGTGTCATCTTCATTCCTTTTGCATATTGTTCCTGGGGTCTCACTCTACCTCTGGTATCATTTTGGTGGCATTTTACTGTAGAAATTTGGAGAAAAATGACATTAAAGTGACCCCTATAACAAAATCCAGTTACAGTATGCTGACCTTTGACCTTAGGTCACATCAATTCCGTCATAGTTGTCACCATCATTCCTTTTGCATATTGTTCTTGGCGTCTCACTCTACCCCTGGTATCATTTTGGTGGCATTTTACTGTAGAAATCCGGAGAAAAATAAGCTTGAAGTCACCCCTATAACAAAACCCAGTTACAATATGCTGACCTTTGACCTTAGGTCACATCAATTCCTTCATAGGTGTCATCCTCATTCCTTTTGCATATTGTTCCTGGGGTCTCACTCTACCTCTGGTATCATTTTGGTGGCATTTTACTGTAGAAATCTGGAGAAAAATGACATTAAAATCGCCCCTATAACACAACCCAGTTACAGTATGCCGACCTTTGACCTTAGGTCACATCAATTCCTTCATAGGTGTAGAAATCTGGCGAAAAATTACATTAAAATCATATTATAATCTGCACACAGCTCTTGAATGAGATCAAGTTATATTTACGCAGAAATAACCATTCAGTAACTGCATTTGGCCTCCAATCAATTTTTGCCCATTGAAAAAGCACATTTTGTGTTGTAATGGTCCTTTAAAAAAGTTCTACACTGTCCTGTGAGCTTTGGTGTCTATATTATGAAGCTCTTGAATGAGATCAAGTCATTTTCAGGCAGAAATCACCATTCAGTAACTGCATTTGGGCTCCAATCAATTTTTGGCAGGTGAAAAGGCCCATTTTGTGTTGTAATGGTCCTTTAAAATAGTTCCACACTGTCCTGTGAGCTCAAGGGGTTTATATTATGAAGCTCTTGAATGAGATCAAGTCATTTTTAGGCAGAAATCACCATTTGGGCTCCAATCAATTTTTGGCAGGTGAAAACTGTATTTTAGGCATATTTTAGACACAAAACACATCCAAACATGGGAAGCAAATACTATTGGGCCCAGATCAGGTAAAAAAACAAAACAATGCTGGGGCGGTGCGTGGCGCAGTGGTTAAGGCAGCCGCCCCATGTATATGCAGACGCAGGCGTCCCCGGTTCGCGTCCCGCATCGGGCAGACCTTTCCTGCATGTCATTCCCCTCTCTCTGCCTCCCCCTTTCCTGTCTATCTCTACTAATCTATCAAATAAAGGCATAAAAACGCCAAAAAATATACTTTAAAAAAAAAAAAAAAACAATGCAGAGTCACTAGGATCATTGCAAAAGTGACCATTACTTTATTGAAAACACGTTGTAACTTGGAGTCGGAGGAAAGATTAACAAAGGAGGCGTCACTGTGTGGCGTAAACTCTGATATAGTGCTCTGGCTGTTAAATCAAACATAGCCTACTGTAGAGACGTGTTTATCACGTAATTGCCATGCCTTATTTCGCTACAAACTACACTTCTTTTGGCCACAGCTGTGATAATGTGTGGTAAGTGTGTGTGTATATGCACATTATGACCGGTTAATCCAAAGAAAAGCAGACGTTTTATAGCGCTACCGCTCAACGGGCTGCTGTGCGCGCTCCCGCGGCCACAAATCAGATTCTGGCAGACGATCACTTTTTGGCACGACACCTGTGTTCCGGCTGCCCGGTGAAAACAGCAGCGATAATTTGCTTTCAGGTCCGAATTTCTGAACCAGAAACGTTTGTAACAGCACCGGAGAAGTCGCTAGATTTGCCGCTGGTCGCTTGACAAAAAAAAAGTTGCCAAGAGGGTTTGGAAAGCTGCCATATTCAGCGAGGAAGTCGCAGCACCGTAGCAGACTCCGTACAGCTGCTGCTGCTGCTGCACGCAGTCCACAGAGCATGCATAGCTTTAATAGGCCTAATAATAATATTAATAATAGTAATTTTATACTATGTGTGGGCATGACGAATGGCACAAATCTGAAATGATGTGACGTCATCGCCATCGCTACGAAAACGCTGACCCCCCCGAAGCTGGAATGATAATTCGAACACTGATTATATCATAACGTATTTCAACACAATACCACATTGTATCGCATCATATCATACCATATCGTATCGCAGCATATTGTATAGTATCGCATGGTATCGTACAGTATGGTATTGTATTGTATTGTATTGTATAATATCTGCCATTTTTATGACTATTCGAATTAGACATTTCATTCATTGTCGTTACAAAAGTGTTGATTATAGCAGCTTCAAGGAAATTTTATGGTTCAATATCTTGCTGGTTTTGTTGTGGAATTCCTACAAATACAATCTCAATCTGTCTAGATTACTGTTCCAACGGGCCGCCCACGAGCCATGGGGGGGTTTTTAACCCTGACCCTAACCATTTCAAAATATAATCACAGCAACAATCAGACTATAAACAAGCTAACAAAAGCATTGGAACGCTGATATAACTCACCATAAGTGTCGAGGCAGGCTCCTGATCACAGGGTTTCTCCACAAACATGATGTTGTTGCATTCAGAAACGTCCAGTAAATCCAATCCAGTAAAGTTTTTAGTCCAAACACACTATTGTACCGGTAGGTAGCCTCAAACCGCTGCTGCATCATATGACATTACGTATTGTATATCCAGTAAATCCGTTCATTTCTCCTCGTAAATCCGGCGTGTACATGTGTAACGGAGGTCCGCGGGTGTGCCACAGTCATGAAGGTGAAGTGACGGGTTGTGGCAGTAGCGGTACCGGAAGTAAACTCACTCACCCTTAAAAGACGTGCTAACCAACCTGCCAAGTAGATGGCAACCTCTTGGCGAAGCGGTTAGCATCGTCGCCTCCGGTGCGGGAGGTCGTGGGTTCGATCCTCGTTCAGGGCAAGTCCGAACCAAACAACATTGGTCACACATGTAAACAATAGCTACTCGGATTTGTTCACTGAATGGCTGCTGCACTCTGACCTTTCAATCAACAGCTCACGCGACCAATCACAAGCTCCCTCTCCCGGGCTGCCGCCTGTAATAGCGAATGAGCGGCTGTTTTGGAATGAGGACATGCCCTCCAACAGGGCTGAATGACTTTAGCCAATAGGGACCAGGGATGTATTATATTAGGGACACATCCCGATGACTACTGTTGCATTGAATAGCCAATGAGCTCCTCAAAAAAACGATGTGCCGCTTCACGGGCCGTAGGAAAAGGCAACACTGCTGTTTCCATGCGTAAGAATGCAAATGCTGCAATTTGGCGCATGAATTGTCCCCCAGTGGCAACTTTAGGAAAACGCCTAGACATACACTTTGAAAAACATGTGTAAAATACTAATTTTATGCAGGATTCATGCTGTAGTCCCATTGTGTTTTCCAGCTAAAATTTCCAGACACACTCATCTTCAAGCATCTGTTTGAAAAAAAAAATCAGGCGAGAATTAAAAACATTCTACTTCAGTGTGTTCTGACTTAGATTACTCAATGGTAGTAGTAGCACTTACAGTGATTCTTTCAGTTTGGGTTACCTTTCAAAAGAGACCGAGCCCATCCATATACTCCAAACAGTTCAAGAACAGCATTCAATTTACTTTGGGTACGCCTTGGATAGGCGGATTTGACAGAATTTACAGGAGCGGTATGGTCCTGCCTTGTGAAAGGATCCCGTGTTAAAATAGTGTGAGTTTACATTGTTTTCATATTGTGAATAATCTTAATTAAAGATGCATTAAATTAAATTTGCCCAAAGACTCCTGGTTGGTTTCTGGGTTCCTGGGCTTCTATCTATAGCATGCTGTATGTACTGTTTTTTATTTTATTTTTTATTTAACCTTTGTTTAACCAGGCAAAAATCATTAAGAAGAAGTTCTTATTTGCAATGATGGCCTGACAAAAAGTACAAGCTTCTTGAGGGGTAAGGGGGAGAGGGCTGTGAAAAAAGCACTAGTCAAAAAGCAGTGGCATAAAACACAACTGTTCATGATGGGAACTTGGAGGCAACTGGGGCACGACAGCAACATTTGGCCCCAAGGCCCCCAAACAAATTAATCCAAACAGAGAACTGGCCAATATATGGACACACACAGATTTTGCTGGGATTAAGAGTTGCTAATTTGGGCCAATTTGAGCTAAGAGCCAGCTCCAGCAAGCAGAAGGGTCTGTGTCATTTGTCACAAGCCACGATTGTACTGAACATATTTTGCTCACCAAGATTTCTTTACAGTTGCCAAGTGGATTGTTATTACCTTCTCAACTCTGCACAGGTTTCCTTCCTCTGCAGCCACACTGGTACATCGCGCACTCTAGATGAGCGTTGAGTCATGGCAGTTCGAGACCCTGAGGGCAAAATAGAAAAATATTCTATCAGCTTAGTATGCAAATTTACAAAAAACACCAGACTTGGTGAATTGTTTGGATCAGTGTTTTATGTGTTATCTATTCATGCCACAAAGAAACAGAGGGTTTCCCCGAGTAAAGTAGTTGCTTTAGAGCAAGGTCATGATCTGATGGAGAGACTGTTTGAAAGAAGGGTAGGAAATGGACCCAACACATGATGGTGAGAATGGGATGAGGGGGTAGGGGGGGGGATTTTCAAGAGGGAAAGTGTGCTCCTGGGCGCAGGATGATGAAGGGACCCTTCGAAGGACAGATGGGAACGAGATTCCTAAATGTATGTTATTAACGCATACAGAGAGAGGCCTGTGTTCGATATTCCTCACCTGACTGCTCTCTCTCTCCCTCATACACACACACACACGTTAATAAAAAAGTATTTAGCAGAATAGGAAAACATGGTTGATTTATATGTATAATATGTTGTATATTTTCATAGATATATTAATATATCCATCCATCCATTATCCTTCGGAAGATATATTAATATATATGGGTTATTATAATGTGTAAACTGCAGAATGAATGCATATGCAATATGATATGAAGTGTAAAGTTGATTGTGAAATAATGTATACATACTACATAATATGTCGATATTATGTGTGTGTGAGAACCCGTATGCTGTGTGATGACTTACTAACAAAGAAGTGGATAAAGCACAGCAACAAAGTGAAAACGCTCATTCTGATCTGTTTTGTTAGGTGAGACATATTGCGCACTTGTTTTTTGTATTTTCTTTGTTTTAATTTTTAATATTTGTTTTTTTATATATATAATGTCTTTGTTTCTGTATTATTGAATGTATCTTTGACATTGTTGGACCCCAGGAAGAATAGCTGTGACTATGCCGCAGCTAATGGGGATCCGTATAATAAACAAATAAACAAACAAACAAACACACATACACAAACTTTTACCCTTTCTCCAGTGCTTTTACCTCCCTTTGCTCTCTCAGACTTCCGCACACGTTATAATTATGATTTAAATCAACAATCGGGGAAGCACCATACTTCTCAAAGTTGCTCAGGAAGAGTGAAGCAGAGGACCCTGCCATGGGCCCCAAGGGCTTCAAGTTAATGGACACAATTCATACTGTCATGGGGCCTCTCTGTTTTGTGCTATTCATAAGGAGTACATATATTCATATTACTATGTGAACTAAAACACCATGTGATGGAGCCATGGCATTTATTCAGATAAACATTTCTGAACTTAAGGCTTAGGCAGCAACACTAATGGACTAAACTGGGACAAAACTAATGTATGGCTATGTTTCCTTATGTCGTGGATCAGAGGAAGTTGGCATAGCAGCAACATCGGCAACATTGGCATTTTTATATTTGAGACTCTATTGTTGTTGAGACAGCAGAGTTGTTAAATGTCTGAGTGCATGCTGTAGCTCTGCACGACTTCATTTATTTATTGTGTTTATTTATGTGTCTATTTTACTGTGACTGTACTGAGCTGTAAGAGTCAAGACTCTAAATTCAGTCCAGAATGTGCTCAATTGTTTTTGTCTCACTGTTGGTTTGTTTTGCTGTTATCTATTTGTTATTCTGACAGTAAACCAAACAGCGGCTCTGAAAATGAAAATGGGTTTTATGTATGGAGTAATAACCTAAATGGATTTCTCTCTCTCTCTCTCGCTCTGCATCGCTCTGGGAGCCCGTGGCTATTTATCTGCTTGTGTCTAATTATTCATTAGTGAACACAGAGCATGGAAAACATAGTTGTGCATTCACTGTAACAGACCATGGAGCATTCCTCTCCAAGCTGACGCTGTTGCCTTCTCCTTCCCATTTGTCTCAGATTCATTTTACACTCACCGGGGACACGGAGGTCAACGGTCAAATGTCTTTACTGATATTCTGTGTTGTGGATGCACAGTGTCTCTAAATGCAATGGCTATGACACAGTGTTTCGACAAGACAATCACATATAAGCAGCCTCCCAAGGTTCATCAGAGGGGCTGTAGGGTAATGTCTTCCTCGGTGCTGCAAAACCTGAGACCAGCAGAGGGCGCTGTAAGCATTATATAGCGTGCAAAGCAGCTCCTGGCCAGCACCGAGATGTGTGTGTAACCTATGAACACACAAAATATGGCGTGTAACAGACGCTTCTAAAAATGGATCAAACTAAAAGAAACACATGCAGAAGGCTGGCACAGTGTAGTGTGTATATTTCAGCGATAGCGCGTAACCTTGTATGATGGATTACATTAGCAGCCAGTCAGATTGTGTTCAGTGCGCCACACCTTGTTATAATGACCCATTCGTCCATGCGAGATAAACACTGGGGTTTGTAGGTGTCTGTCAGGTTTTATAACAGCACTACAGTCGCTATTCGTTAGACAAGACTGTCATCTAGTGGTGCCATCCGTGTCACACAACACACCGATATGTCAGGAGGCAACATCCTTCAACATTTAGCTGCTTTCACAGTCGTATGGGGGCTGCATGAGGGGGTGACAGCTCTTTTCTTGGACCCCATTCAGTCTAATTGGCCCACAAAAGAAACTAGAGTTTGCTCAAAAATTCGTAGTCACTCCACTTTTGCTATGCCGTTTACAGTCCTGTATGATAATGTGTTTTACATTGTATGTATATACAGACTGCACTTTAGCCAGTAGTGTTTATTGTTTATTATTTATCGCTTGTAGTATTATTGGCACTTTTTAATCATATTTTATTTTTGCAGTAGGTCCTTTTAATCTGCCCATGATATGTTAGGCTACATGTTATTTGGTGTCGTCTATTTCTGTATGTGTTGAATGTGTGGATCTTCTGGCTGCAGTGCATACCAATTTTCCCTGTTTGGGACAATAAAGACACTTTGACTTTACATAATAGCCTACATGGTATGTGATACCACATAGGTATGTGATTTAAAACAGGCTTTAATGGGGACAGACATAATGTTGCAGGAATCATATTCATTTAACACAGCCCATATTCTCGTTTGTCCAGCTCATATAGTTATATAGTTAGAGGTGAAACGTCTTCTTACTTAGACAAATAACCAAGTTCAGTTGCATTCCATTTAAATTTCCTTGAGTAAACTTTTTTGGTTAACTTAAATAATCTGTTAGGTGAACTGTGGGTTTCCCTCTCTTTCCTGCAGCTGTAACAGTCACAAACCACCCTAACTGCTTCTACTGCTCAACCAATCAGCACCAAACACTCACACTCGGTAAACGCTGCCCTGCAGAGTAAACTGCGTGTACTGACTTGCATTGGCCTGCAGGTGGAGCCATTGTTCTTTGGAAATGCTCATCTCCCTGTGGCGGCAGTGAAATCCCCGAGTAGGTGGAGATTGTGGCGGCGGAGGCTGAGCCCAGTGCGTCATCTGATCACCGGTGTCACCGGAGGTAGAGCTGCGGCGTCCTGCAGGAAATCACCTCACAATCATGTTAGTTTAAAATTTTACCAAGGAAATGAATCGAGCAGAGGTTTTTTTCTTTCATTTTTTTGTGCTACTATTTTTTCTCTCCACCCTAACCCTGCAAGGTTTGAATATTTACAGAACAGTGAAGTGTTTTGGATATAATAGGATAATAGGCCTTAATAGACTAATGATGATAATAATGCAAAAATTCCGAGTCTGAATTCATTTACTAATACACTTTTTATGCTGATGTAAAGGAGTTTGACTCCACAACATTATTGACGCCTTCATGTTTTAAGAGATTGTCGCCTCTGGCAGCAGCAGCAGCAGCTGTATTTCATTTGTAGTCTACAGTCTGGATCTACTGAGTAAGAGTTCAACTAGCTGGAATTAATGAAAACTAAATAGACGTAGGCTACCCTATATACACCAGTAAAATTGTATACCGGCTGTCCATTACCTGAAACTGACCGGTTATTAAAGGGAGATAATGATAAATAAATATTTTATGGCCACGCCTCCACCCCGCTGCTGTTGAGTCTGGGTAAAATAATAATAATAAAAACCCAGCCCATGGAGCATCCTCTCGGCCGTCCACGTCTCCTCTGTCCCTTCTGTCTGTCCGTCCGTCCAACCTTAAAAGGACATTTAAAAAAAAATCAGCTCCATTCATGCCTCAAATCCCGCGTGGACACTTCTTTTATGAAAGGTTTTAGTGCCAAAACAAACACACTTTATGAAATGTGTATAATGTGGTGCTTCACCACAGGTTCACGTCAAATGTTGTGAGTGCGTGTCCGCAATCTACTTTCGCCTATTAGCTGACAACAAAATAGAAATTAAAGGATAGATCAGTATTTTTTCCATCAGATTCTTACAGCTACTGTCTATTTTACTTTTTATCCATTCATCCACCTGTTTTTATTTCAGTGTCAACATCTCCGCTGTCAGTGAACACCTGCCGCACTCTGCTTTTCTCCTCAGGATGTGTTCAGGTGCACAAGGAGTTTCACCTGTCAGGACTTTTGACTATCTGACACATTTGGAAGATGTTCAGCTTTTCTTTTCTTTTTTCAGCGGGGCGGATACAACACACCCTCACATTGTGAAGCCGCACTTCCAAAAATAAAAGTTTCAGCACAATCATATCTTGTTTAAATCCAACGAATAATTCAACTTTTCCAAGTTTCTTTAAAATAACATTTATTTCCAGCATATTCATACAATGTGACAGCACAGCTTGTAACATTTGAAGAGGGACTGACTTGATCCAGCACTTTGTCACAAAATATTTTGAGCTGACTAACAGATAAATGAAAAGTCAAATATAGCATAGCATTTCATATTAGCAAATGCAATATATAATACAGGCAGTTGGAAACGAACTAGAAAACAATTGGTGAGAGAAGTGAAATGATACATAAGAGGGGAAAAAAGGGATGGCATTTAGGCTACACATCATTAGTTCAACTTTTACAACAGGACATAGGGTTAACATCCGTAAGCTACATTAATAACTTAATTTTGCCTCGTTTATAATTTGATGTGTGTGAGAGAAATGCATATCTATTTTTAAAAATGGTGTTTCATTTCAGTTTCAACAACCAGCTGAAAAAAAAAAACAATATTGGGCTTTTAAAAAAGTCAAAACTCTAATAAATCATTTCTTTCTTACTTCATTTTTATTTTTTAAATCCTGTAGAGCTGACATAGAAATCAGTGATAAAAGCTCGTATATGTAGTTTTAGCTTTTTGTGCATCTGGGTTTAATTTTCTCTCCCCCCCAGCTTGGTCATGATTTATTTTCAGATCTATAAATATCTACCTCATTTTCTCGATGGTATAATCAGATTTATAAATGGGGAACGTCGTCCAAACTTTTGTTTTCTGACATATAAAATTATTTTTTGAAAATTACACATAAATGGGTTTAGTTTCTCCCGCCCCCCTTCTCAAACCATTTGACTACAAGCCAGATAATCCTATTATGTACAGTAGCCTGTAGCCAAAACACATCACAGATTTTCTCCAGAACATTCAACACTTGTGGCTACAAATACAATGGGATGTGTCTCTGCGCTGCAGTCCAGCGGCCTCACTGTTTGTCCGGCGTGTTGTTGACCAAAGGCCCGTACAGGCCGCTGGCATAGCCTTGCTCCTTGTGTAACATTGTCCTGTCCCTTATCAGGTCGCTGAAGGCATAGTCCATCGGGGGTCTGAAGCCCAGAGTCGGCATCAACCCGGTGGTGGAGTAGGGCGTCATGAAAGCCAGTCCCCGGCTGTGCGCGGAGTAGGCCAGCCTCAGCGGGTTCAGTCCCAGGTGGGTGCCCAGAGGATAGGTGCTGGGGTCGGCGCCGAAGTGCGGGGCGTTCGGCTGCAGAGGAGAAAACGCAGAGCGGTTGCTGAGCGTCATGGCTCCTGGCAACATGGGCCTGGTCGGGGCGGTGGTGGATGTGGAGGACGGCGGTGGCTGCTGCGCGTTTTGGAGCATCCTCTCGGCCGTCCACGTCTCCTCTGACCCGGCCTTGTCGTGGCCCTGGTGGGCGCCGCTGTTGTTGAGAATCTGCTCGATGGCCTGCACCACATCTTTCCCGCAGCCCTGCAGGACGAGCTCCAGGACGCTGCGCTTGTGGCTGGGGAACACCCGGGTCAGGATGTCGATGGCGTTCATGTGCCGGGAGGCCGCGGAGGAAGGGGAGGGCTCCTGCTCGTCTTTGTCGGTCTCGGAGCCGGAATCGGAGCCCAGAGAGCTGACGGAGCCGGGAGTCTCCTCTCCGTCTTTTATTGGCTTGGAGACCGGTGAGTTGATGAAGGACTCGCTGTCTCCGTTCTCTGAGCCGGAGCCTGCGTGCCGGCCGTCTGGGGACGAGATGCCCGGGGCCGAGTCGCTCTCGGTGGACGCCGGTTTCCCCGCAGACTGCTGGGGAGTGGCGGAGCCGGAATGCTGACTCTTTGGGAAAAGCTCGTACTTCTGGATAGTACTTGAATCTGGTGACAAAAGCACAACGTCAGTTTATAAGACAGGGATGTCACAGTAGCCTGAAGTTAAGGAGATCAACTTCTGACAGTCAATAAATAAAAACAGGCCTTAAAGGACCATTGTGTAAAACGGCCTATAATGCATCATATTTTAACAACAACAGGATAACCAAGAAACCAACAAAAACAAGACGATGCAGCCAGGTGTGTCGCTTAGCAACGACATTGCAATCTCACTTTAAGATGTCTATAACAAGTTGCACGTATGTGGGCGGAATAACAGTTTTAGGCCTTTATTGCACAGACAGCTCGGTTTAACTTTACTTCTTCTCCAGATGTAAGGTGTAAAGTTATAAACATGAATCTTGTATGAAAGCTCACAGCTGCTGCTCTCCTCACCTGAGTTGCTCTCGCTGCTCACAGACCCGAACACCTCGTAGTTGGGACGCGGGGGGATGATGCCGTTGGCGGCGGCCAGGGCGAGTCCCTCCGCGGTGCCGTAGAGCAGCTGCAGCTCTCGGGCTTCGTTCTCCTCCTGCGCCTGCTGCCGCCGCAGCGCCACCTGCGCCGCCATCACCCGCTGTCTCTCTGCGATCAAGGTGCACTTGGCGCACATACAGTCCTTCCAGCGGCAGTAGCGCTTGTGGCCTTTCAACGCGGAAACGACGCCGTGATTCCTGCAGCGTGCGCACTTGGGAGTGCGCGGATACTTGTCCGCGGCGCGCAGGAGGAGCGGCGGGCCACGCAGCAGACTGCCGGCCATGGACACCGGTATGGAGGCTGCTGCGGCCGCGGCTGCCGCACTCTGGTGGACTTGAGAGGCGGAGGAGACTGTGGGGAGCTCCGATCTCAGATCCATGTCCGCGTTCCTCACTGATGTAGGTTAACTATTACAGAAACAAGAAAACTACGCTGTTCTGAACGATATGCGTTATAGTTAGACTAATGTTGAGCTGATCACATCTGCTCAGTGGTTCTCAACATCTCTGGGCAGCAGATGAAGTCAACGATGAGTCGGCTGACGAGACTACCATGCAAAAAAACAAGAAGAAGAAGAAAAAAAGTCTATGGTGGAAAGTCAAATAGAGGAAAGTGTCCGGAGTGAAGCAAAACGAGGAACGGAAAGAGTCAAACTTTAGATCCGAGAGAAGCGGAAGCAGGAGCGGACAAGAACGACCATTTCTCCCCGATAGAAAGTTAAAAGTGTCCGGGAGGAGCTGAGGTTGTTACTCGCCGCAGCCTGAGACACTAACTTCCTCCTGAGATTGTCAGTGGATACAGATCCTTCTCTCCCCTCTCTATTGTTGCTCCTACGTTTTCATTAGACAAATTTGACAACAATGTGGCGTCTGTCATTGGCCAAAGGGGGAAGGAGCGATCTGATTGGCTTGCCTCTTTTTTCAACTGTGTCCACCTGAGTTCCCTTTTTTCCAAATATCAAGTGTTTAGAATCTGAAGGGAGTTCCCGGAAAGCTCAAATCGATGCAGTGTATTTCCAAAAAAAAAGAAAAAGAAAAAGAAAAGAAAGATTTTTTTTATATAGATTTTAAACAATAGCGTGTGTTGTTGTTTTAATAGTGTAAATCAGCTTGATCTAGCGTGGCCTTCTTTTTTCCCCCAAATCAAACAGGACACTACAACAACTGGCCTAAAATGAAGGAACATTTTCATCCCTCATGTTTATTTCTCAAGAAATATTCTGTATCATTTGGCGCCATGATTGTTAAGAGTATGTCATCAGCCATCACTGCGTCCAGATGTGTTATTCTACTAATTACAAACCATTTTTAAGAGCCATGTTTCTCCCCCCAAAAATACAGATGATGCCTGGCTGTATGTCGTCCACCTGAAAGGTAAGTATCATTTATTTTATTGATTTCAGTGGAGGCTAAATTTGCTCTGTCGGGGAAAAAGTGGAGGTATATTTGCAGCAGGTTATTATTGACTCCAAAGCTGTCGATGATGCTCAATGGTTAAACTCGCATGTCCACATGATTTATGATGCTGTCTATAGTGATCGCTACGAAAGTTTAATTCATGTATCCGTTTAAGAAAATAGGCAATTTGATCAGAAAATTAATACAACAGTAGCTTTGGAGAAATGAGTGAATGAATGAAATGATGGAGTCATGGATTAAATGCGCTTGCCACAGCTCCTCTCTGTTATCTATCATTTCTTATTTTCCCCTGTATTTCTTTTTCGACATGTGACGTTGGAAGTGTAACATAAATATCTCAATTAAATGTATATATATTTATAAAGTTTATTTTCTTCATGTTTTGTGCAATATGTTTTTGTTTCGTTTTTGTGGTGCAGTGTTGGAACAAGAATTATTGCTCTTCATTCAGTTTTCCTCTCGTCAGCCCAACGCTGAAGGAGAAAACGATATTTACCATAAATCAACGATTTCTTCCATTTTTGTGTGTGTTTAATGGTTTGGAGGAAATTACAGCAATTTTTTAAATCAGTTCGCTTTTTGTTGTTATTATCGAAAAAATTAGCGTCATTATTAAAAGTTAAATTGTGCACATTTTTGTAGCCTATATTTTTTTTAAAAACATTTTTATTTAGAATGTATTCACCGTGGTTCATTTTCAGAATGAGAAGCATCCTTTTATTGTACATGTGTACATGATAAATATAAAAATATGTGGGTAAATAAATTGAATATTTTTGATTTAATGGGGATAGGAATGCAGTGTGTAAAATGATTGTATAAATAATAATAACAACAATAATAATAACAACAACAAAAACAATAATAACAACACAATAAATAATATAGAAAATAGCTACACATTAAAATTAATTCAATTCGAATTAATCAGTATGAATCAGATTTCATAAAATATATGAATAAAAGCGGATAAGAGTTTAATAATTAATTTTCATTATGTTGGAAAAGTTGATGTGCGGCTGAAGTAGGAGTGTTTTCTGTTTGTTTAGGCTCCAGTTTCTCGTCTTGAACATATTAATTTAAAATAAATTTTATCAGGCAAAAAAATAAAAATAAATAGCCTAAACAACAGAAAACAGGATTTCTAAATTATTTTACCACCATCTTTTCAACGAGGTCTGTAAAGTGAGCGTTTAGCATCTTCCTCCCGCCGCTCTTCTCTGAACTGACTAACCATAATACTGTAATGCTTCCAGAGATTTGAGGAGTCCGCGGCGCGTGGAGCTACAAAGGGCACGGCGCGCGAACCACCTGCTTCCTCACCTGTTCACTCAAGAGATGATGATTCATGCAGCCTTTTGACAATCTGATTAAAAATATATAGATTTTCAAATCAATAATTGTCAGTCCCTTGGAGGACCACAACAACAGTCTAAATGAACCAACTGCTACCACTACTAGTACTACTACTAGTACTACTAGTACTCTGAGGCAGATGAAGACAGAAATGGCTGTTCGGTGTGCACAGCAGCAGCAGCAGCAGCAGCAGCAGCAGCCCTGCCTCTCTCCCCTCCCAGGCTCATTGTTTACTTTCTGAATCACTGTAAGCAAATGCCATCTGTTTCCCTCGCCGCTGTCATCTGCACCTTAATTACCTAGCCAACAGGCTAATAGAGACGATATTAAAACTACATCTTTTTGACATTCAAAGTAATTATCTGCATGGGGGCGACGATCTCACTCGGATGAAAATTATCCGGCGTCCTGCTCTGGGGAAGTGATAGTTGCAAAAAAACTGCAGGGAGAGGAGGCCCCGGCGCTCACAGCACTGACTAAGGTGTATATGGGAGCTATAGGCTGATACCTGCTGGAGTATTTTAAAATAAAAGCACCTGCATTTGACAACAAAACGCTTTGGTAGATGATGGTTCGCATAGTGTTTAGATTCTCCATCCTCTTTTCTCATTACGCACAATTTCCACTGATTTCAGGTGACAATTACTTTGACTTGATGCGTGTTTATGAGCTATATTTGTCCACACAGAGCTCACAACGCTCATATGTTGTGTAATATGATCACAAGTGAATTCCCTCTGGAGGATGAAATGGTTAAATTATCGCTCATTTCATCCACTGCGCGTAAACCTCGCTGGTTCGGGGGTTATCCCCGGGACATATTTATCACTTAAAGTTTGGCTCAGCCCAACGGAAAGTTCATTTTTCTGGGATATGCATTATGATAGGGATTAAGTTCACTATTATTCCTCCTGGCCCAATTAAAAATGCCCCCCGCGCAATTAAAAGTGACTGTGAGCACTTAGAAAATCCAACATTCTTTTACCCACTTCATTAGGCCTATGCATTTAAAAAAAACCATGCGATGCTTTCATTTCTTTCAGGAAGGCTACAGACGAGTGGGTTTTTAACACCCTTTTAAGATCACAACAAAGGCCATGCTTGACCCAACATATGTAGCAGCATGTTTCCGCTGCCCCTGCACCCCCGGTGCGGCTTTCTAGCGGCCTCTCCCACTGCCGCTGCCCCGCCTGCAGCCCGGCTTTGCCCGGATCCCCTCCCGCGCTCTCCCGCTGCAGCAGCCGGGCTCTGTCACACAGAGGCAGAGGTTAGAGTAGCAGTTAGACAAGGGGCCGAGGAGAAAAGAAACGCACGGGGGTTTTTCACACAAGTATTTACACGCTTGACGGGCACACCGAGTAGGCCCGGGCTTATGGACAAGAGGCTGTTAACCTGCCACTTCACACCAGCTCCACTGCGCCGGGGAAATGGATCAGGCTTTAATGCATTCCTTTAAAGGCAGAGTCAGGGGAGCAGTGAGGGCTGCAGACACATTAAACACATTGTTGGGCAAGTTTATAACCTGCTTCTTTAATACTGACATACAACAGTAGCACGTAAATTGCTGTTGAAATAATAATGTGATGGATAACCAGGATTTCCAGACTAAAGAAAAGCTATGATGACACATAAGAGGTCTGTGATTACTTATTATTAACATAATTCGAGTATGAAAACACAACTAATCAGGGTATTGAGCTTTAAAAAGCACCACTAATGCACACAAATAGCCAACTCGATGACATTAAAGGCTTAAAATTAGAGCATTAACAGCAAAATCCACGTGAAGTATCACCAGTAAAAGCAACCATTATGTTATTGTTCATTTGATCAATAATAATCAATCATTATAGATAAAACCAGGCCAAGAAATAGCTGTCAGGTACAAGATGAGAGGTGGCATTAAACAGAGTCACTCCACTTCATTACATTCCAGCACTGGGGGGACAAATCTCACAAGGCCTCTGCCAACAAAAAAAAAAAAAGTGTGAGTGGTTAGTTTGCAGCCTCGCAAAGGTCTCAGAGTAAGAGACAGACGTCGAGGCAAAATTTCAGCAGCTGAAGAAAGAGCCACTTGAGCTGAAGAGGCACAGAGAGGTCTCTCTCTCTCTCTCTCTCTCTCTGTGTGTCTGTCAAGCATCACTCCTCACCCGCTAGAATAACACTTATTTGTAAATGGGGGATCACCCTGCCATGGCGTATGAATATTTCAAAGATTTGAAGGGTTCCTGCTCTGCCAGAGCTGTTGGCCAGCACTCAGGAAACACACAGACACACACAGACACACACACACACACACACACACACACACACACACACACACACACACACACACACACACACACACACACACACACACACACACACACACACACAGTTTTTGTGCCCCCGAGGTAGGTTGGCAGGGATTATCTTTGTTTAATGAATGGGCTACAAGTATTCATCAACACGGCGAGATTATTGGGCGCACTCGCTCTCCCTTCTGCAAGGCCTATAGTGGCATATTACTCGTGTGTGTATGTGTGTGTGCGTGTGTGAGTGACAGAGAGAGAGACCCACACACTGCAGCCAATTAAAATGCACTCTCCCCTGCTCTATCCCTCCACATCTGCCTCCTTTTCTCCACCAACGAATGGCGCAGAAAAGAAGGAAGCTCATGAATAGGTGCTCATTGAGATCACAGATGGAGTATGGCTTTCTCTTTGCTAGAAATTTGAGAAACACCATTGTCCCCAATCAAAACTCAATGTGTTCGCCCACAATGGTGCCGGCTTTGAGCCGCGCCGCTTCAATTGGCCTTGTTTTTGAAACTTGAAGTGTTCGGCACAAAGACGTGGCCCTCCTAGATGTCACCACCGCCTCGCTCCAGTAGGGCCGTGGGTGTGTGCGTGCGTGGATGTGAGCTCAGACAGAGAGAGAGAGAGAGAGGGAGAGAGGGAGAGAGAGAGAGAGAAACACAATTAATATGAAGCAGTAATTACTCTCCTTCACGCCACTGCACCCATTCAGGACCCCACTGGCCCATTTATTGCTTTATCCCATGCGGCTGATAATCCGAATACCACAGGTTTTTCTGAGGCCTCTGCGGCGTTTAAGGAGACAGAGCTGGAGGAAATAAACTGAGCAGCGAGCTGCTCTCTGAACACGGTTTAGGTAAAACAACTGAACGCATCACTTCAGTATAGATTCTTCATCCTGCTAGCCTCAGTATTTACTGTAATGTACATTCATACATTTAGTAAAATAGCCCGACTGGTCGCAGCTGAGCGGGACTTGTTAAGTAATTCACTGTCACTCTAGCTGTCAACCTCTTAGTTATAGGTGGTAATCTTTAATGTGTATATTAACTCGTTAAACTCATTTGTGTTGAACTGATACAATTGGTATCTTCACATTGAGAAGTCAAGAATACAAATAACAATTATAAAAAGGTAGATAGATCGTCAGTAATAATAAACATTGTTAATTAATAAAAATTGATCGATAGGTCAATTAGTCTTTTTCTTTAAAATTCTTTAGTTTCATGAATTGCCAGATAACTTAAAATTATGCTGTTTAATATGTTTTAATATTCTTTTTTTTATTGTATTAATGTTCTTTTTATATTTTGGCTCTCAAGCTTGATTTTCCCTCAGTTTACAGGCTTCACAGCTGAGACTGACTCAGTTCCTGACTGAGACCAGGTGCCCGCAGAGCCTCTGTGTGGAGAGCGCCCCCTGCTCCACACACAGACCTGAAGCTCCGGCAGCAGCTCGAGGACACAGCATGCTTGGTTATTGTGTAATCGAGGCCGATTCCCATAATAATAATAATAATAGTAATAATAATGATATTAATAATAATAATAACAATAATAATATATTCGTTGGTGGCTTTTGCATGTGAATCGGACACAGTTTTGAAAAAGGTAGAAAAAAAACGTGATTTCCAACGAAAAACAAACGAAAAGCCAGGGGAGGAAAAATCACTAAGTGTGAACATGTTTCCTGCGTGGAGGAGAAAGTGGCGTCACATGCTCAGAGTTGTTAGGTCGCCTCTTATTAAAGGAGTTAAGCTTATAAAAGTGGGTAATCTTCACAGCTCAGGGTGAAATGTGGCTGCTATGTGGCTCTGCTCTAATTATAGGCTAACAAAAAACAACAAAAGTTGCTAATTACAACAAAAATTAATAATAATTACATCAGATTGCCCTCCTGCTTATTTGTTAATTGACTGAATACATTATATCCTGTATATTCTCTCAGAAGAGTTGTTGAGAAAAAAACTTAGTGTCACTGCACACTTCAGCTTTTAAAAAATTCAGACCCAATTGAAAGACAGATTTTTGCAGTCAGCTTGGCTACATGGCTGCAAGGAAAATGTGTTTTGTCTTTTTACAGATGGAAATCAAAGTCTTTCCATGTCTATTGTGTGATTAACAAACAGTACTGTGAACGGAGAGAGCCGGAGAGGGATAGATGACCCTCCTTTTGTGCCCATCCAACAGTTTAAGCTGCATAGATTCTGTTTCTTTGGGCAGGGCCGGCTTCTCTGAGAAAGTAAACTTGGGGTGACCCTGCAGGTTAGGCCAGTCTGGGATACGAGCGGAGATGCTGTGATTCGGGGAGCCGCCGTGCTCTGGGATCTCAGTAGGTCCCACTTCAAAAGGAGGGAGGCGAGATCACTTGTGTCAGGAATTTTGTTCCCTCGCCAATGGGCTGCATTCTTGACCCCGGCGGAGCTGGTTAAACATCATGGACGCTTTCCTCTTTTGTCGCCAGAGAATCAAGACAGGCAACCTGATGTTGCCACCAGTGAATCTGTGGCAGGGAAGCCGACAGAGTAAGCTCATTACCGCACAGACACATTCTCGTCCCGCCTGTGTCAGATAGACGGAGTCTGGACACTGATTGAGACATCCATGTCAGAGAGCAGCTCATCTGACACCGAGTCCAAACACACCAGTGTCCTCTCCAATACAAAGTACATTAGGTTTGATATTTCAAGTTGTTTAAAGTGATACTTTCTTCTATAAAACTTTTTGTTTTTTTAAATGTGTGAAAATGCAAATTTTAGTTTCTCAATTTCAATGTTTTGAGGTCAAAATTAAGCATCTTATACAAGAAAAATGGAGCAAAATCCTTCAACTTTAAAAATAATGAGTACACTGATCAACAAATAAATGAGAGGCAGTGAATGCAACAAATTATTCTTAATAAAAAAAAAAGTCCTTTTGTTCAGGGGACTAGAGGTGCTTATCAATCCAAAACCTGGGATAGGTCATGTCTATCATGTGAAAGAGATAATAAAAAGTAATATACATTTTACCGAATTTCTCTGAAATTTCAGATCATTTCCTTTAATTTTGTCTTTCCTCTCACAGTTTAAACCTGACAACTTCTTTCCAGTGAAACAAAAACATCTAATGACAAGTGTGGTCAGGTATAAAGAGGAATATCATTATGTCTCATTGACATTTCCGACCCCATCACCATCACGGGCAGCAGCAGCAAAGAGAGACATGCCTGTGCACATCACATTCAAAAAAGCTGCGTGATAGAAACTGTAATCTCACACTTGAGAGGAGCTGCACTATGTACACAGTTCCCCGAGGAAGACACACTCTGACAGACGAGCAGAGATGCACCTGTCTGTCTCTTTGCATAAACGCACCCGGTTTTTCACGCTCACTGAGCTCCTGGCCCTGCCCTGACCTCTCCCTCGCCCCGAGCTGCACGTGTCAGCACGGCCAACTATACAGCGCAGCAGCACAGAAATGTCATCCACGGATGTTTCATCCGCCAAGGACGCCTTTTCAGTGTTGTCTTAGAATTAGGGGACATCATAACATCAATGTGTTGGTGGTAAAAGGGTCCAAACTGTAGGCATCACACAGCCACCACTTGCTATTAAAATGAAATAACTGTAAAACCATTGTAGAGACTCCTCAGGACAGGAGTCAGCAGTTACACCAGGTGAGCTGGACATGCTGTAAAACTACTGTGTTGACTCGCCGTGTGATGCTTTTCCTATGGTTGTGTAACTTTCTCATGAAATCAGAAGTGAAATCACTGAGTTTCCTCAACGTTCACATCGCAGCAGGGCCGTTGTATAGGGGAGAAAGGTGATGATAATTCTAGGGGGCCCAGTGCCTAATCTTTGAATGACTGAATTATTCTGCATAAAACCCTGACTAATACTCATAGTAATGCTGCATTTGCATCAAAACAAAGTAGGCTAAATAAAAAATGATAATACATACATAGTCAAAGAAAAAAAGTGGAAAAGTCAGGGGCCCATCTTTCAGGGGACCCATAATTTCTAGCAACGGCCCTGCATCGCAGTGGATGGTGTCACTGATGGAAAATCTATAATATGTTACCTTTGTCTTCTTTATGCCACTGCAGAGAGCTCCATCCCTCCATCTCTCAACAAAGACAAGGCCACGTCGGTGGTTTCCCATGGCAGATCTCTCAAAAGGCTGCAATTTGCCACAGTACACTGAAGTCACACACTGGTAAAGAACTTTTCAAATAATAAAATAAAAATCTGCTTTGCGCTCACTAGTGGTTCTGCACTGAGGTACGTTCAAGGCTCATGGAAAACCTGGTTCTTAATTAGAAATACAGGTTTGAAACTTTGATGTTTTTTCTTAACTTTTCATATAAATACAAATATCAGTTGTTGAGAAGCAGTGTTTCTGTGTAAATATTACTCCCTGAGTAGATTTTACAGAGACTCAAACAGTCTGAGGATTTGTCCTGCAGTGTTTCCCTGTCTCCGTCTCTCAGTGCCTTCAGCAACATCTCATGTCTGGTCAAACCTGGGGAAGTGTGGCTGGCTGAGCACATTAGAGTCGACTCATTCCTCGCGTGAGAAACAAGACAGCCGCAGAGAAAGCAGCCGATGCACACTCACACTCGCGGTGTGCTTGTGTAACACTACGACTCATACAAGAAGTCCCAGTATTTTCAAAGCACTAGTGTACCGACCTCAACTAGAAATTTCCAGAGAGACTACATGGTTCTCAGTGTCCTTGTAACATTTTAAGAGTCAGACTTTCATCAGGACCCGATGACGATACACAAAGTAAGATTCATGAGATAATTGTCTATTTCACCCACAAGGATTACGTTTGCAGAATTCCCTTTTCGAAACTACAGAATCAAAACATCACATTTAGTTTTCTTCATTCATTTAGTTTAGATCAATCCAGTATCCAGTCAAGAGGAACATTTAAAGTAAACAGGAACTAAAAGTCTAATATTGCTCTCCTAAAGGGCCAAAGTTTAGTTTTTCTAGTAAAATGTTCTGTAAAGTAAAAGCATCAACACAGAAGTCTGACTTTGACCTGTGTCAGGGTTGTGCAGCGATTTTACAGGTAAGGTAAAGTGACTAATCTAAATAGTTTCTTATGAATGATTTCAACACTTTTTCTGATACACTAAGCTTTGTTATGTAAGTAGCTGAGTCACCGCTTCCTATTTCTAATGAAATAGTCAGAAAACTTTGCTCTCTAGATTTTGATCTTACAGACTTCTTTAATTAGAAATAACTAAATATCAGCTGTTGCTTCTTAATAGTCGGCATAAAACATCAGGATATTAGTATTTTCACTGTCCTCCGGTAGTTTTAAGTTGTATTTATTCTGTTTCCCTCCAAAGGCAGCAGAAATACATTTCAGCATCATGTCAACTTTAACACTGCTGATTCATGCTCAGAAGAAAACAATGATTCCTCCAAAATGTCACCTCCCACACCTCCTGTCAGCGCACACCGTCACATGTGAGTTTGAAGAAAAAACACATAAAGACAATCTATGAAATGCCATCTCAACACCTCTCCTGTGAGTGCAGCCCTGTCCCACCTCAGTGTGTAATAGGTCAGCTTAGGTTAGACCGCTGTGATCTGCTTACCTGTTTATTGATGAGCAGCAGTTTGTCTGTGTGGCGCGTCGCTCTCAAACTTTGCCTTCAGCTGACAGAGGAGCCCCGCTACAGATGGAGGGCTAAGCCTGCGTGATCTCTCCTTGCTGAAGGCAGGAAATTAGCTGCGGTGAGGCTGATATTACCAGGTGGCAAGCGGGTGAGAATATCAAAACATTTGTTAAGAGAACTATTAAGGTCTGTCAGTGGCAACCGAGGTGTGATGATGATACCATACCTAAACTTTAAAACTGCGTACAAGGCTGAGGCTGAACTGTCCCGACTGGCTCCAGGTTCAGGTCGACTTGACTGAAATCAGGCTGGTTTGTTGTGGCGTCACCTACAACTGGTTGTCGTTAACGAGCTGAACATCATGGTTATTATGATCTCCAGCAGCCAGCATCACTGTGGTATCTCTTGGGTAAAAGCAAACAACTCACAAAAACACACATAAATGTCAAATGTTGGTTTCTATACAGCAAAAACTCAACATCTCACTCAAAAATGTCTCATTTCTAGTCAAAACTAATGTCTTTCCACTTGAAATAAGACTCATCACCTAATTAACTTGTTTTTAGATTATTTTCACTTGTTTCAAACACATTTTCAAGTTTTTGTGCTTGTAATAAGAAAGAAAAATTTGCTCCATTGGCAGATTTTTCTACTTATTTCAAGTGAAAATTGACAAATGGACAAATATTCTTGGAAAGATTTTGAGTTTTTGCAGTGTATTGCTACAGAAATGTTCAAATTTTATCCTCACATACTCCACATGAGTGTCATAAAATAGATATTTATATTGATCAAGGGATATCGGACACAAAATTGTGTGATTTTGTATCAGAAATCAATGTGGAAACCATGTTTTTCCATCTACTCTGAACCCCCTATAATAAAGGCCCCTATAATAAACCTTAACTTATCTGTAGAGAATCTCAATAAGACCCTTAAGACCACATGTTAAATCATCTGAGCAGACAGAAACGACGTGTGTTTGTGTGTGTGTGTGCGTGTGTGTGTACACCCATCATGAAGTATTTCAACAGATTTCTGGTCGAGACAAATTGATGTTCATATTCATATATTTTATATAATGTATATCAAACTAAAACTAATACAGCATCAAACTTAAAAAGGATCAAGAGAAAAAAAAAAAGAAAAGAAAAACCTGAAAACTGAGCAATCCATTGGCTTGTGGAGCAGAGGATGTTAAAACCAGGGGGAGCGGAGACTGAAGAGGGCACAGCAGCAGATGCCGTGGGTGTCCCATCACGTCCCGTTCCCCGTGGCCGACAGCGGGTGGAGGGGTTGGGTGAAGGAGGGAAGGGAGGTGGAGGGTGGGAAGTCGCAGTTGGGGGGAAAAGGTTAAGGGGATAGTACAGGTGGAGATGAGACAGCCCAGACATCTCCAGGGCAACGTCTCTTCTTGCTGTTAATTTTTTATTTATTTTTATTTATTTTTTTTAGCATTTTTTTTTGGATTTCAAACACAAAAACCATGTTCTAAAAAAGCAGCCTTGGTGTGTTGAATGTGGAAACAAGGGGGACCGAGTCCTTGTTCTTTTTTTTTTGTTTGTTTGTTTGTTTTTTTTTGTTTTTTTTTTCCTGTGACAAAGATTTATCTGCTCAGTCTCTCAATGCTGTTATCGTACTGTGTTTGTTGTGTTTCTGTTGTGAGAGGAAAACCATGACAGCAGTTGGGGACGTGGATTTGTTAAGTGTGTGACAGGAGAAGGAGAAAGAAAGAGAGAGAGAGAAAGAGAGAGAAGAGAAAGAGAGAAGGTTTGGGTGAGGTGAATGTTTGGCTGTGTGCTTATGATACTGTCTTTGCTCCTCTGTGCAACACGTGTACACTACGCATTCATGTACCACGACCAGGCCGAGGGCAGAGAAGCTTACTTGCACTTTTGTGTCACTGGATGTGCATGCCAGTGTATTGATGTATGTCTGAGAGGAGAGAGAGGACCGTGTGTCGCTGTGTGTTGGTGAGTGTGTGTGTGTGTGTGTTTGTGTTGGTGTGTGTGGGTATTGTAGGCCCAGACCGGGAGGGGAGGTTTTTGGGGGGTTAGGAGGGGGCCCATGCTCGGTGACTAGTGTGTGTGTGTCCAGCCAGTCCATCAGTCAGTAAATCAGTAGGTCCTCTCAGCGATCGGAGGGGCCGGTTCCTATTCTTTAGCCTCCAGGAAGAGCGTCTCCTGTGGGAACAACTTGGCTTCAAGCAGAGTCGACCCTGGATCCAACTGGGTGATCTGGGGAGAGACAAGGTGTGGGGGGAGAAAATATTAGCCCATCACTGACCAAATGGTTTAAAGCAACTAATAGATGATAAATTAAACACTGAATTAACAATCACATTAGCTTTGAAATCAATATTCTGCCAATTAAAGGGATAACGAGGAGTTTCTCCGTCAGCAGAATGAAAAATTACGCGACAATAAAAAAGTCTCATATTAATGTGGATGAATCTACGATACCCACACTTGTTAATGGGCCCGTTTTCAATAAATATACCGTTTTGTCTCTATCGTTATTTTGTTATTATTAGTGGTGTCTTACTTTCGGTTTCGCGGACGCGAATAACGCCGCCAAAGCGCAGTTTACGCTCGGAACTACGTCGGTAACTGAACCTCTTTGAACCTCTGACTTCAATTCTTGATGAATGAAAACATGAGTCCGTCTTGCGCCGGTAAAGGAATTTCACGGTGCGCGCGGAGGCTCAAAAATGTAGCTGGTGAGAAACGATATTTTGTTTCAGCTGATGTATTGCAAACTTATACATTTGTGGGAAATGACAATAAAGCTTCTTGAGTCTTGAAAACCCTTTTTCCAAAACTCCTCATTGTCCCTTTAACAAAACAATTAAAAACAACAAATCCATCTATCTTAATTTATCTGATGTGCACTTTAGGGCTTTGTGCAATATACCTGCACCTTAAACCGATATGCACTTTAGGGTACCATGCACTATTGCACTTTAGCACTCACTTTGGCCCAGTACGTTTGCACTTTTGCACATTAGCACTTTATCCCTCAACCCCTTAAAACTCATCTGGTCTCCCTACAATAATTTCAGCAGCATGAGAGAAATGTTGCTGGTGCTAAATTCAAAGCTCTAACCTGCTCCTGTCAACAAAGGCAACACAACTGCTGAGCAAAGTTGATCAATTTATAGCAACCAAGTAGAAAATACATGCGACAGAGTCATAAAGCCATTTCAAAGTCAGTTTAATTATATTATCTAAACTACCTAAATTATATTTTCAGATTTATTCCTGTCAGTGTAAACATGGCCCAGCGATCCAGCCTTTACTGCAGAGTTCAATGAAAGTGTGTGTGTGTGTATTATTCTAACATCTTGTTTTAAAAAAACGACTGGGCAGTAATCTGAGCAGCTCCAGCTTTGTTTCCCTAAGAGGACCATCAGGTTTGTTTTCATGGAAAGGCTGGGGTCCAGAACAAACTGATGAAGGTTACAGGACAGGAGAGAGTGCATGTTATAAATGAGTGTATGTGTGCGAGAGACAGACAGAGGAGCATGGATTGGAAGAACCGTGTGTGTTTTTGATGGTTAATAATGACTAATTTCATCCGTGGCAAAGGTCAAACAGGAACGTAGCTGATGCTGTAGAGGAGAGAAACATTTATCTCCTTTCAGCGCCACAACAGCCATTGTCTAAAAGCACAGGAATAATTCAGTGCCACCCACAACGGAGCTGATCGAGTTAACTGACACGAAGGGGGTCTGACCTGTGTGTTTTCTTGTGTTTTTTTTTTAAACAGGACAATCTGACTCTCTTTCCGACACCCACCACCCCTGTGGGCCTCTTTAGCTTATGTGAGCTAATCACCGGAGGGGTTGAGTTACATCGGGCCAATCTAACACCTGGGCTGAATGGGCGAGGTGCTGTGACACCAAGATGTGTCCGGGGCTTATCTGATGACTGCTGCGTCAGCCCCTCTGATTAGGGCTCCTATTCTAACCTCGCAGCGGGATAATTAACAGGCTCGCTGTACCTGCTGTAGAAGGTCGAAGGGCAAGCCCAAGCGCGGCAAAGGTCGGCCTCACAACAAGCACAACAAGCGATCGGCCTGAGACAGACTATTGTAGAGAGAGAGAGAAACGTGAACTCTGACCGTGAACCGAACCACCAGCTTTCACCTATAAGCGCCTTATCGGTTTTATTAATGTTTTAACAATCAAATGCATTGATTTGAAGACGACAAACAAAGAGGCTGTGATATGAACACTTTGAACATTTAACCTTGTGTTCACTACGCAATCTGTTAAATTAGATTATGTTCAAAGACGCTGAGGAAAGGGTGAGAAAAGAAAAGAAAAAAACAAGAAGGCAAGTAAATTAGGGAAAGGTGACATCAGCATCAGACAACCTATCCATCTCCCAAGGGAGTTTGGAAATGTCACACCCATGTGCACTTCGACTGCGTGTCTTTCATCTCCGTGTCCTCATTTCAACGTGTCATTTAGACTCTTGACTTCTCAGCGGGGTCCTGGGGAGCCCGGTGCGGACAGGGAGGGGCTGCCACATCAACCTTATGCCCATCACCTAGTCAACTGCCTCATAGCACAGCGGGGAGCAAGGCACCATAAAGAGAGGTAAAATGGTGTGCCTGTTTTTATGAGGATGTGTGTGTGTGTCTGTGTGTGTATGTGTGTGTGTGTTTGCCGCAAACATATTCCATCCCAACGGTGGGGAAAAGGACCAACAGGGCTGCTGCGTTCCTTTTCCCACCTCAGGAGCAGCGCGTCGCAAATGGCTGCCATGCTAATGAACCCGACAGGCTGTTATGACACCACAGCATCAGGTAGGAGTAAATGAGGCTTTGGGGTGGAGCAGGTGTGTGTGTGTGAGTGTGTGTGTGTGTGTAGTCATGTGTTTGTGGACTACGTATAAGCTCGTGTGTGGATGTGTGTTGTTGCTGTGAGTGAAATCGGGATGAGAGTTTGTGCTCGTGGTGCACCAGGGAGAGACAACGGGGGGAGAGCAGCATCTGACTCTGAAAAAGAAAGTAGGGAAACAAGATGCCACACTGACACAGGAGACGGGCGCCATCGGTGATTGTTTACATTGTTATCCAATTAACAGACCATAAGTATGGAGGCATCTGTCAACAAACAAAGCTGTTGTTTTTCCTCTGCTCTGTCTAAGCCATATTCTCCCCTCCTGTGCCTACACAGCCATGCATACATACATACATACATACATAAGACAGACACAATCTAGCTCTCTGCTTGCAGTTTGTTTTTAACCTTGAGTCAATATAATTTCCATCGGCCAATTTAGATCAAATCAATCAGCTGAATTAGGGAAGTGTCTGACTAATTTAAAAAGATGAAATTAATTTCCAAAGATTTTCATCTGACTAAATAGTATTTGTAGAAAAGAATAGGTTTTCCAGTGGTTAATTAAAAATACATAAATTAACAGAATAAAAACTGAATTGAACTCTGCCTGAAGCTAAATCTAAACAGATAATACAATATCTGGAAGCTCGGCGGTAAAAAGCCTAATTTTAAAACTGGAACCAATTAAAAAGACAGATGGTGCCTCTCGGCAGTCTTTGAAAATTTATCTTTCTTTCCTTATGAAAAATTGTATGACATAAAATAATCAGCTAATATCAACCCCATGTATTTGGCATTATCGAAACAGCAGATTTCACCACTGTTAAAACCACATAATTAGCACTTAACGTGAAGTTTAAAATAAATACCACAATTGTAAGTCACTTGATTCAAATGAATAAAACACACTGATATAACAGAGGCGGCGACACTAAGCAACGCTCGGCCATGAAAGAAAAGAAAGGGAAAATAAACACAGGCCCTCGAGATGTCCGTTTCCAATATAATCAAACGTGCAGCTGAAATAACGCATTTTTAATGAAGCCATTACAGGCCCTACTATGTTAATTAAAACCAAATAACTTGTCTGTTTTAAACTAGTGTTGTCAAGTGTTTATTTGGCCAATTACAAAAGCAGTGGGAGATCATTATCTGCTGCCAGGAGCGTTGACAGCACGTAGCGCCGGGGCGTGAACAGAAAAGAACAGACCAGAATACGGCACTTCAAAGGGAGAAATGCGCCGCACAGACTGGGAGGGGGTCTGGAGGGGGGGGGGAGAAAAATGGGAGAGTAAACGAGAGAGCAAGTGAAGTGAGAGTAAACGAAGACGGACTAGTTTATGCTTAAGAAATATATTTGAAGGGGATTTGGGAGGAAAAAAAAAAGTGAGAATGCACATGGGGAAGAATATAAAGACTGGAGAGGAAAACAAAAGTATAACTGCAAGAGATGGGGACTGTGCAAGGAGGGAGGAAGACAAGGAAAGAGGAGGGAAAAAGGAGACGGAGAGAGGGAAAGCTGGATAGAAGGGGAGATAGAGAGGGCTGGTGGTGGGAGGAGGGGGGAGATCATCGAGGTTAACCTAAAAGGTGCAGCTTTTTACATCAAAAAAGTCACTTTCGCTCTTATTACTCATTTGTGTCTGATATAATCCACTTCTCCCCCCATCAATATCTACAGTATGACACCATGAATATGCAACTAATAAAAAAGTTTAACTACCAGACACAATACGTCTCCTGACGTTCACTGACATCTCTTCATTAGTTGCACATCAACCACAAATGGCTTCTAATGTAAAGTAAATGTGTTAAACTCAGATTTAAATTGAGCACCGAGATACAGAGGAAGTGAAGAAGTGGGTAACATTACGCTTAACGTATTTCTATGTGTATAGGGAGACAGCGGTTTGTGCATGTGGCCTAACATCATGTCTAGTGTGGGTGTCTTTACAGCTCGTTGCAGCGGCGGGTTTGAGATCTGCGGAGAATATTAGAGGAAAAAGTTCTGAGGTATCTCTGAATGAAACTACTTTTAAAATAAACTACCTTTCTCCTTCCTGTGAAAACAAGTCAGATAGCGGGACAAGAAAAACAAAACACACCAGTATAACAGATGTAAAATCTATTGCAGTGCAAGCACGCAGCTTCTCCAGCGCCACTGTTTATTTTTGCTGCATCTCAGGTTTTGTCTAAGAATCATTTGGGCAAATTCACTAACAGAGCTGGAAGAAGGATTAAGAGAGGGTGAAAGAGAGTACAGTATCACTGTGAGAAAAATAATACGCTGCTCTGACAGTGTTTGGGTGTCTATGAGCAGCCGGGCAGGAAGAGCAGACTGTCGATTATTATACCGGCAGTCTAAACATGTTCGCCGCAAGCTGAGGAAAGAAGACCTCAGGCCTTTCGACGGCAGCGGTTCGTGCTCAACAAGTATCAAAGAAAATGGTGGAAATTCTTGAATGAAAAGCTGAAAACTGAAACACTAAAAGTCCCCCCTCCTCCCTTCTTCAAACTCGCTGACAGTGATAGAAACGGAGAAAGGGTTAGTTCCCTGAGCACGGCTAAGCCTAGTACAAATGAAGCCAGTGTAAGGCCTGCTGTAGTGCTGAAGAGATAAGCCACTGATACCAAATGTTGAGGAAAAGACTGAGTCCAAAAATTGGAGACTAATAGACACTTATTGGCTAAGCTACAGGAAGGTGGCAAAAGCCTGAATCAGAGACATCTGAACTGGTTTCTCGCTTATTTATCTCAGTCTCAGAAGTTGATTAACAAATGAAAATGAGAATAAATCTGTTTCCAGACTCGCAATATAGCTCTTTCTCCTAGTCAAATAATGTTGTAGTTTTTAAACCAAAACATTTGATAAAAAGAAAATTCACTCGATGTTCTCGAGTCGGACTGCGTAGACCCACTAATTTGTGCTCCGGCTGAATGAATGGAGATGAAATAAAGCAGGCTGAAGAGGAGGGAAATAGCAAAAGAAAGAGTGACACTGCACAAAGCCACAGAGAACTCGAAAAGGGAAAGAAGGTTTCAACAGTTGTGCAGTATTACAAATGCAATAGTGGTCTATCCTCTATCCTCTGATCCTGGCAGAGCAACAGTGAGAGCGTCTGGACGGGATGGAGGCTTTCTATGCTCCCTCTCATTTAATTACAACACAGAGCTGGAGGATTAGACAGGGGCCTGTGTTCACAGCCTCATACTGGCACTACCACTGAGCTGCTTCCCTCCTCTCTTTCCCCAAATCTCTTGCCTTTCTGTTTTCTGGAATTATCTCCCATTTTCTTCTTTTTAATATCTTCCCCACTTGTCTTCTATATCCCTTTCTCTTTCAGACTGTTTCTCTGATTAAATCTTCTCTTTGTTTAAGCTTCTGTCTTCTCTGTTCTCTTTTCGACTAGTTCTGCAGTCACCATCCTCTTCCCGCTTCTCTACCCCTCTAATCCTCCCATCCTGTTTTTGCCGGAATTTCATCTGCGATGCAGACACATCTTTATCTCTGTCTCAAACACATGTTTACTCTTGATTATAAAGAGACAACTGTGAATCCTTTAAGTGACAAAGTTGTGAGCGGGGCATGTGTTTACTTGAAAATATTTGTGCATGTGTTGAAGTGTGTGATTGTGACGAAATGAAGAGTGTGAGCTACGCGTTAACGTGTGTGTTAGTTTGAGGTGTTTGCCCCAGCGGTCTCTGCAGACTACGATGGCACACTGCCTGGGCAAGCCTACACACACACACACACACAGACACACACCTCTACACAACCACACCACCACCCACCCACCACATGCACTTCTTCTCTTGATTAATGGAAATCCCATTTTTGTTTCCAGCAGCATGGCTAATTAAACTGGTAGTTAAAACAGAGCTCATTAGCCTGCTACCACGGAGTGCGGCGACCAAGCCCTCTAATGACTGGTTGAAGCTGACGGAGTGCTGCCTGGTGTCAGAGGAAGAGCCATAGAGAATACTACTGTTAGTGCTGACAACTGTATCCTACCCGTAGCCACAGTGTACTGTATTCACAATGGACTGATACTAATTAATATTCACTGAATAATACATGTGCACAGGTGGAGGGATAAACACTTGGCTTAACTTTACCCCACACTCACAGGTACAAGGAAACGTAGGCAGTAACGCACCGAGCGCCGCACAAACACTGCAAATAATTGTGATAAAAACACAAGAAAAACTAAATCGTCCATCATCAGCCACAACAGATTGTCTTAACTATTGTCCCTGCTGCTCTCCACACACGGCTGCCACCTGAGATTCAGCCCAGGCCCAAACGGAAAAGCCAATTACAGCTGTGGATCTCTCCAGCAGAGATGTTAGCTGTGGCCAAGAACACTTCATAACCCGCTGCTACTCTTCTGCACTAAGGGTGAATTTAGCACTTGTTTGTGTGGGTGCAAAACTGTCATGAAAAAAAAAAAAGCCTTGTTTAACAGACTAGGTGTGTTGGGCATTACTGTCTCTTTCAGTGTGCAGATGAATGTGTGAGCAGAGAGAGGAGAAGTGCGTGTCGAGCTGCACCACTCACATTTCTACGAGGGAAGGTGGTGAGGAGCTTGAACTCTTCAAAGGGGTATCCCTTGGAGGCCACGAAGTCGAAGAGGACCTGGAGCTTACAGCTGCCCAGGAAACGCCGTTCCAGAAACTCGCCACTTGGCGTGCGGATTCGCAGTTTGCTGATTTGCTCTCCAGACTCCTCGGCGGGCTCTGGCGGTAGGGCCTGCTCCAGTGACAAGCGGATTGCCTGAAAGGAGAGAGTGGGAGAAATCCAGCACGGTAGTTAGTGCGGCTCATTGACAATGTTGGAGACGCTTCATAATTACCAGAGAGCCGGCAAGATTTATGTTAGGCTAACGAGGTACCTGTTTATATGTATAACAGACACATTTGCAGAAATCACTCTTGGTAGGTGTTAATGAAATTGATTTCTCCAATTCTGGGAAATCTGACTGATCTGTTTCTTCACTTCACTAAATTATGCACACGCTATTCGTTGCATGCTACACAAATATTAACCGAGGAAATTTTAAGAAATGAAGAATAATATACAGCTTAATTACTTTTTCTACACACACTGCCTCACAGTGTCGACTGAGGGCAGGCATGTTTACATACAGGTGCCAGTGAGATGCAGCTGTCATCACTGGTGCTGCCGATCTTGTTCTCAGGCCCATTAGCATTACAAAGTACGGATTTTTTTTTTTTTTTTTGACAGTTTGTTCACACCAGACTCAGTAAGACTAATATTGTGACAGGTAGCCAGAAATAATAGCTTCATAATTAGATAAATACAATATTGGGATAAAAAGACAAAAATAGTGGGGGTGTTTATGCAAATGAGAACAAATGTATTTCTGATTAAAAGTCATCTTGTTTGTTCAACATTGTAAGAAAAACACAATTATAAAACTATAAATATTTTTCTATAAGAGGGAAAAGAAACTCGGAAGTGCATACAGTCCTCCCCTATACATGAAAAAAAAAAATCTGATAAGTCAGTTGAGTGCATAAAACGTCTCTCTGAGAACTTAAACCGAAGACTCAACAGTAACACTGGCAGTTATGAAGATGATGGCACACTGTCCAAACAAGTATGAAACACAAGCCAAGAACTTTCTCCCAGAGTCTGATTACAGCACTGTTGCCTCACATTAATTAAAGGATCTTCTTGTCCTGAGTATGTTATTAAATTAGTTGTCCTGTGTCTCACCCTGTTCCCTAAAGCCTGATGTAGCTTAGCAGGTTGCGGAGCAGCATTTCAATATGTTAAAAACAGCCAAGAGTTTTTCCTCTTTCATGTCATCTCACTGCTGCTCAGCCTCCTTTAGTGGGAAATCTGAGATTGAGACTGTTGATTATCTCACTGTCCACCGCAGACACTTCAAAGTTGTTTCATAAGAGCTAAAATCTTCTGCGCGAACTTTGGTATCATGGTCTACGGCGGCTTTAACTGGCACGCACAGAGACAACGATCAACTGTCATCTTGCAGAGCAAAGCTAATCAGCTCTCCTGTGTTCTGAAAAACTGCACTTCAGCCACTCCCTTGAGCCTTCCTCCTCTTTTTTGCTCTTGCTCCCCCCCCCCCTCTCCCTCGCCTCCCCCCACAGCTTGTTGTTCCTGTTTGGCCAGCCGGGGAGCATATGCTGTGACAACACGCCCCGGTTTTATTTACACACCATAATGCAATTATATTTCATAAGAGTGTACAACAGTAGCTCATTAGCAGCTTCTGGTGTTGGGTGGGCAGGGTAGGGCACGTGCCGCTCCACCATCAGCTCCCTCAGGTATAAGAGCTGATGCTGACTGAGTTAAAGGGGCCCCATGGGGCAAACTAACACATACACAAATAACAGACAGGAGTGTGGATGCGGTGGCGGACATATAAATGCAGACAGAGAGTCGACCACAGACAGAAGCACAAACACCCACACAAGTGAATGGTAGCGTCCCTAAAAAAAAAACCAAACCACAGGACACACTTCCTGTCGCGCTTCGATCCCCAGCTGATCCACACAAACAATCAGAAGCATCTCTCTGTCCATCTATCTGCCTCTCCAGCTCTGTTCTGCTAACCACAGAGAGCAAACACATGACAGGTGGAGCTGAGAGGGGCTGGGGAGGAGGAGGGGGGTGAGGTGCACCTGACAGCCACAAAACTACATGCTAAGACCCCCTGAAGTAGGTGAATAGTAATGTCAAGCCACACAGGCAAATGAAGCACATGCACCCCCCCACCACCTCCACCAGCAACGCTCTTCTTTGCACAAAGGCACAAAATCGCAGAGAAAGCGTTCCCCTTGGCATTGTCTGCTCTCCGGTGGTTACTGATGTTTTTGTTGTGTCTGTAGTTTCTGTCAGATACACTAAAAGGTTCCTGTGTCCTCAGACTCCACCTGACTGAAAGCTGTTGACAACAAAACTGATCAGATACAGCGGCTAAATCATGGCTATTAAAGCTTTCACCTTTACAGCCGGAGGCCAACATCGCTGAAATGTTTGAATACTACAAAATGTCTACGGACACGAATGCATCTTTGCAATAGTCAGGGGTAAGGTGGTGAGGCAGTGGCAGTCTGTTCACGGTAACTTCCTGTGGCTAAAAAAAAAAGCCAGTCAGTGTTGCAAAGGATAATGTATTGACTGGATCAGATGGGCCACTTCAAGTTGACTGAACCCACATGAAAAGAGGCTGGAGCGCTCGATAGATAGCAGAGCTTTAATGAGGTGCAAACAAACTACTGTTTTGATGCTACTGCGTCTTCATCAGAGTCAAAAGAATTAAGACGCATGTCGTGTTGAAACGTTAATTTGTTTGCACCTGATTAAAGCTCTGCTATCTATCAAGTGCTCCAGTCTCTTTCGATGGGAGTTCAGTCAACTTGAAGTGACCCATCTGATCCAATACCTACCATTTTGTCCTGGGCCAGGAGCAGCCAGTAGCACAAGAGTGCCTTTCTGTGATAATGTAGTAATATTTAAGGGAGGAATGATTAAAAAACCCAGCAGCCTCAGCGAGCTGTTTGGAAGAGGTGGTGCAGTTGTCATGTAATCTAAAGTTAATATGTGAATGCAAATAAAAAACAAATGTTCAAGGATAATATCAGGTTTCTCAAACTTCATAGAGTGTAAATAATGATATATAAATTGTGTTGTGTTGTTTATCATATACAGTAGATTTTTACATATAAGCAGTGACTATGAGGAAAGAAAAGTATAATAACCAATCAAATTGATATTGCTCAAATATTTTCTGTTAACTGCTATTGTGTAACATCAAATTTTGGTTCACAATAGTTTAAAAAAATATCATGTTGCCATTCTGACAGATTTATGGATATAAATGATTATGACTGTAGCACAAGCACAACACAAGCGCCGTGTTGCTCGGATAGCAAACACAAAAAAACACGATGGCGATTGTTGTTTAAAACACACAAGCGTGCACACAGTTTGGTTAGAGGTCTGCAGTGATATAATTAAGAAGACCAGGTCCAGGGCTCTTTTGTTGTTGTCTGTTTAACTTAAGAGACAAATCACCTGAACACGCTGGGTCACCCGATACCACGCGGCGCCCCGGGCTCTGCTGCTGGGTAAACAACAATCACTGACGACTACACTGTATTACTATAGACTGTATTACAACAATGGTGTCATCCTAGCAGACAATAATTGTTTTCCTTGTATGCGTGACAGTGTGTCAGTAGTGTGTCTCCCAGTGTGTGTGTGTGCGTGTGTGTGTATTATCCCCCCTCTTCACATACAATAATTGTTTTCCTGTGAATGTGTGTGTTTGCTTGGGAGGTGTGTGTTTGTGCACAAGCCAGTGTACACGAATTGCCTGAGTCTTTTGTCCAGTTGGGTTTCAATATGAGGCTGTGTGCTTTGCCAACGTAAAAGCAAGTTGAACTGAACAATAAATGTGTGTATGGAAGGTCTAAGGTCTCACAGTAATTAGGGTTATTTCATTCTTCTGAAATCGCTGTATGCCTGTTCACCCACGCTGCACACGCTTCACTGACTGGCAGGCTTCACTAATACCACAATCTCATTGACTTATGGTTAATTAAGAACAAGACGGGGAAAAAAACAACAACAATCTGCACCGATGAAACATTTCACTCTTCCAACTTGTACTGATGATAACGATGGAAAATTCATTTAAGAGAAAACTTGGCGTGTCTTCTCACCTCCTTCTCTTCCTCCTGCTCCTTTCTCATCTGTTCCAGGCGAACTTGCTCGGCCTCTTCTCTCTCTTGGGCTTCTCTCTAAAAAAAAAAAAAATGACAGGAGAGGAATTTAATCAATGTGACAGCCAATCAAACAGAGTAGATGTGCAGCCCTTCATTTTGTTGTGTTAAATCACGGGTTGTCACTTTGATTTGATTAGTCGTTGTGGATATTATCCTCATAATCAGAGCAATGTCATTTTCTGGGCACTGACGTCTCCAAAACGAGAACAGTAACTTCCTACTAACTGATGATCAAGGCAGTGATTTAAACTGTCTCTATTTAAGTAGATGTGTTCAGACAACTGGACTGCTGTGATAGTATATTGGCAAACTGAATGAATGTTTAAAGTGTTCTTATAATTAAAAAAAAATTTTTAAAAAAGCAAGCGACTGGTCTTGGACGTCAGTTGGATGTCTACTCTACACGTGATAATATGGTTATTAGCAAAACAAATAGTTTTAGAATAAGAGAATGAAATGCAATTCTTTTGGTTTTTACTTTAAAATCAGGACCAGAAGTGATAATTAAAACAAAAATAATAATAAAAAGATGTGATAGAGGAAAATGTGTGTGTGTTTTTTTAAATACCTTCTTACGATCGGCCTCTAAAGACACACGGTAGGCCTCATCCTGTTCTCTCTTCACCATCTCTCTTGCTTCACGCTCGTCCTGGGTGGAGGGAGGGAGGGGAGAAAGAAAGCGGGGCCCATTAGCTAACAAGACAATAAAGGATACACAGGGACAAAGCATCTAAGCTGAAGAGCCAAAAAGAATCGAGCAAAAAAGGAAAAATGCAGCATGTCAAGTGTGGTTACGTACAAACACCAGGTATGAAAGAGTAGCACCAGAGGGGAATTCATTATGACAGGGCTGTCATTTACCAGACCTCGAGCTTCTTTTATGTTTCCTCATCTCAGTTTCACCGTCCCTTTCTCTTTCATTCACTCTGCGTCTCGCTTCCTGTTTGTACAGAGGGAAGGGGAAAGGCGGCCTTTCTCTTTCTACCTGCTGTGGCTACAAAGTGTTTTATAAAGACTGGGACTAAATACGAGTGGCCATTGTGTTAACAGTGCACAGCCATTAGTTTTCCATTTTCTGAAGGCCCATGCTGTGTGCCAGCCCGGATATGGCGAAGTAAGCTTATTGTGATGATCAGAGGACTACTGTGCAGCCAATCAGTGGCTAAGCAAAAGGACAGTGTGTATTGTTGCATTCAATCGGAAAATGCAAAGGATACATTTGTGCTTTTGACCCGCATAATAGACGAACATTGAAAGGAAACTGTAAAAGAATGGCAGACGGGGACAAAACATCAAAAGTGGCAACCTTCAATGGCTCGGCCCTCAGTCACGCAAACAAAGTTGCAGAGTAGTTCATGTTAAAATACTCATTTTGTGATGTTTTCCAGTTCACCATCTGCGTTGAATGCCCTTTGTGAACCAGAGGCATGAAGCGAAATGTTAATTTACCATGAATCTGCTTAAACAATGTGATTTTCCTCTACGGAGGAAAACAGAAGGAGATTTCTGCATATAACTTGGCTACAGATCAAGTCGGTGATGAACATGCTGTCTTCTAGAGGTAATGACAGGCTTATCAAGTCAGATGTCAGCAATTCAAGCTGTCAAATATTTATAATTATTCACAAATAACAAATAATGGAAAGAGTTGCAGTTAAATTTAGAAAACAAGTGCCTTTAAGCTAGTTTCATTAGGGCAAATTAAACCTTATTTGTTTTTTATGAATACTTTGGCCCAGTGTCTCACTGTCACTCCACAGCCAGAGGATCCAGAATTTAATATGAGCAACTCCTGTCTGTGGACCTTTCATACTCCCTGATGCTGGGATATGTATGTTTGGTGCCACTGACCGAGCTACTGGCTTTAGAGCGCTGCTGTTTCTCATCGACAGCAGTATGTGAAACCAGCTGTTTATCCGAAAAAATCAACATGGGTTATTTTTGGCAGTTGCTCACATGAAAAGCAAAGGAAAAAGCCCCCGATGCTGACAGATGCAGACCACAAGACCTGCGGTGAGTAATCAGCCGATTACTAAGTACTAAGCTAAAACACAGACAACCATAGGAATGACTGGCGAGTCAGTAAAGGTTGGTTGAAGTCACAGTGCGGCTGGCCCAGCTGCTCCGTTTCCAGACAGACACAAAAGTCACTGTCAAAGTGGAATGTCTGGGTTAGGTGGGTGTCTGTGTTCGTGTCTCAGTTTGCCTTTGGAGGGTCGAGGTGAAAAAAAGGAACAGGAGAAAAAAAAAAAAGAAGAAGAGGGAGACGGAAACCCAACAATGCCTGAGAGTTGCTACAGCAAAGATGGGATTGGTGCTGCGTCAAGGTTGAGTTCACCTGACGATGAAATGAGTCCTGTCAGACACAGGATATACTTGAATCCTGTGGTTATTGGTACTAATCATGATTAATCACACTGAACATTACGCTCTCATCATCACTTATAATACATGCTATTTATTTCTGGCCTCTAATGCCAGGGTAATTATCATATTTTAATAGAACAGCTTCACTGCTCTTATGCTATGGCAAATCTAATTTCTTCCCAGTTGTTGTGACGAAAGTAACAAGAAATCGTGAGCTTAGAATTATAAGGTTCTATATCCATTTTTTTTTCAAAAAAATATCATAATATTTGTTAAAGTTATTTTTGAATCAACATTTCTTAATTGTTATTCATAAAAAAGAACCTGCAGCATCATAATAGAATCTTATATTTAACAAAACCACATAATTAGTTCAATATACATTACATCCAAGTGAAACAAATCAGTCTTCCAGGGTGAACAGGCCTAAGTTTTGATTGTCAGTCCTTTTGGTATCGAGCGAAATGTGTCCACAACACATTTTGGAACTGTTAAGTAGTGAAAGCTGTCTGCTGAAATGTAAATCTAAATGTTGCCAGTTTTAGTCAGTTTAATTTAGGCACCATTCGTGCATTGCAGCTTTTCTTCAGACAACATCAAACATTTGAGAACTTATTTGTCAACTGAAAAAAAAAGGGTTCGGCTTTGTAGAAAAACTTGCCTATAACTGATGTACTGACATGTATCGCTTTAATTGTCATTTGTACTAAAAACTCAGGTATCATTTTGCAACTGGTTAAAAAAAATGTCATAATACTCACCTTAACGTATGAACCTACAATCATCTTGATGACTCACAGTTTAATCTGACACATGCACATGCTCCAAATACTTCCTGTCACTACTTATTATTAATTTTTTTTTGAAGTGTGACAACCCACAAGAAAGCCAGAGAAATGTAGCAATAACAACAACAACAACGCAGAGAATAGCTGTCAGTCAACGGCAGAAAAAGCCAAACCCTAAGGGTGTGTGTGTGACAAGATTTACTGCTTAACCACTGTTCCCACAACTCTGTGCTGTGGCTCTTGGATTAACATTGTTAGGGAGGCAGTTTGGTTGACTAATTGTAAAACTCATAATTTGGCATGACATGTAGATATAGTAGTCCAAAAAGAGAGGCACGACAATGTCAGAGGGTGTGGGAATATGAGAGAGGTAGCGTTTCACAACTGACACACTGCATAGAATTGAATTGTTTTACAGATCAACATAAACTACACAAATCTTCATATGAATTAAGATGGATGTGCAATAATGTTGCTGTAGCAAGGGGTCAGATGGGCAACATGTTACTATTACTATTGCTCTTTACTTTATTTTCTGTGTATAGGTGATTTCAGGACATCGTGGGGGGGCATGCACAAGCTGGGGGATATGATGATGTGTTATTTGTTGTGATTCTATATGTATTGTTTCTGTGTTTAAATGTGTTCATGGCGCCTGGAGTCTTTGGTTTGTCCAAGACGAATTATCTTTATAATATAATATAATTTATAATTATAATATCCCAAGGGAGACAATAAAGATTAACTTTAACTTTTAATAATTATTTATTAATTATTTGAAATATTTTGTGATTCAACTGTACTACACTAAATTCCAAAATATGAAACTATATTTTATGACAAAGAAAGAGAAAAACAGAGCTTGGAGGATTATGTGAATACTCTGCAAAAAGAAAACTTGCCTGAACAAAAAAAAAACACTAAGTATGTCATTCATTCTCTTCTTTGATGTGTTGAAATATCAGAGGGGTCAGGTGAAAGTCTTGTGAAGAGACCTCCCTGTCATACTGTCCCAGATTCCTGTCTATGACATGAAAGATCAGCGTTCCCTCATATTATTGTATGGAGGGTATCTGTCAGTTATGTTTGTCCACTTTCTAGCGGAGTAAAGCATGCCACAGTTTAACAATGTAGTCTGATCTGCCCTAACATGTTGCCATTCATCTTTTGAGCGGGACACAATAGACACAATAGGCTTAAATAAGGCCACCAAATGTCATGTTCAGTCATACAGCTGAAGTTGGGTCTGAAGTTTTTCTTGATAAACCAAAAACACACAGTCAACCTGATCCAAAGCGTTTTCTAAATCTTAAAGGGATAGTTCACCCAAAATTCAAATTTCATTCATTATCTACTCACCTTCATGTCGACTAAGAGCTGTGAGAATTTTCAGAGTCCTCCGTTCCTTCTCTGAGTTACGGGGGGGTCCGTGCAGCAGTGTTTGTCCATATAATGGTTGTCAATGGACACCAACGTTCTTTGTCCAGAAAGACACACCTAAAAACATCCAAATACCTCCATACTTGTAGAACTTTCTGGCAGCAGTTGCTGTTTCCCGCTGTACCATCCTGACAACCCTTCCAGAGGGAGTTTTACTAGAGACCAGCTAGCTCGGTAAAAATCTGGACAATACTGCTCAACTGTAATGTCCCTCTTGTATTGAAGCCCCGACATGAGAAATTGTTCCGAAAAAAATTAAACAAGTCTATATTTTAAGCTTGTTTGTAACAGAAGCTCCCAGTGTCTCAGTTCACTGCTCTCCCTGTGTCAGTGCAAATCTCACGTGATTTGTACTGACCGGCGGAACAATTTCTCATGTCAGGGCTTCAATTGTCTTTTTGGACAAAGAAACCTGGTGTCCATTGACAACCATTATATGGACAAATACTACATTATATGGACACCCCCCCCCAGAGGACTCGGAAAATTCTCCCAGCTCTTAGTCGACATGAGGGTGAGTAGATAATGAGTGAAATTTGAATTTTGGGTGAACTATCCCTTTAAAGAATCAGAGTCCAACATGTTTGTTTGGCTGCTTCCTGCTTAGACCTTACCTCATCTTTGATGTCCTCCTGCTGCTGTGCTGTAAAGATTTCCATTGCTCCCATTAACCTCATCATCAGCTCGTCCACTGTCGTATTGCCTGAAGATTTAAACAAAACAAAAAACGGTCATATAATCACAATCAACACTGTCGACACAAGCATTGATAGTCATGCTATTAATGAAGTTCAAATTACCTTGTATAACATTTAGAACTTCGTTGGACGTGCGTTTGCCCATGACTATTAGGAGCAGGGGGAATTGGTCTGTTTTGTATGTTCGTATAGTTTGCGTCACCACACTTCCAAAGTGCCTCGTACACATGGTGAGTAGTCTGGAAGCAAAGAAGGAAATCCAATACAAATTTTATTTTTTGATATAAAAAAACAAACAAAAAAAACAAAAAACTAAAACATTTCACTGTTTTTCTTGGAAGTGAATACATATTTCAAAACCTGCAATTAAAAAATAAATAAATTCAAACATAAAGGAGACAAATACATACAAGCATGTGTACAAACATTTCTACAACATATGGAAATGAAGGTGTACACTCCAGCTTTTGAGACTGCAGCAGAAGAGAAATACACACAACTCGTGGCATTAAGGACTTTAAAACCAATTCTGCATTTCCTTATTCCATCAGAGTGACATGCTATCTCAATTGGAACCGTAGATGAATTAGTATTCCTCACCAGACACCCAGAATTGATAGGGCAAGAGAGGATTTCTTATTCCATTACAAAGACAGAACTTTTTAAATTAACATTTCAGAGAGGGAAAAGGGTAGCAGGCAGCCGGGGCCCCGCCAAGCTCCCTGTAAATGTCATAATATTAATGAATTGCTATAGACTGAATGCAAATATAGATTAGCTTTTTTCTCTCGCCTTTTAATAAGATCTACTTTAATAACTGGCTGGTAAAATAGAGAAGTAATGGAACGGATGGAGGGACAGCAGGTCAGAGGAAGAAGATAGATGGAAGAGGTGCCGTCTGAGAGGAGGTATAGCTCATTAAAACATGAAGCCAAAGCTGCAGGAGCAACTTTCAGACTTTTCAAACTGTGAATTACACTATTTGAGTTTATAGTGGTACTTCCTAAAAACAATAATCATAACACTACAGACCGAAAGACCAGTGAACAACGAGACGGAGCTCAAAGAAGACCAGACTTTAAGATGTTATTGGAATATGATTACAATAAAACTTCTCCAAATGTTGAACTTTCAGTGACCCTCGTCTTGCAATGAAAAAAGTTGGGTACCCTAAATCCTACTGATCATTCTGTCCTGACATTTGTCCCTGTTCAGACCTCGACCGTGGCAGACCATAACAATAGCCCACAGGGAAACTCTAACCTGTAATGAAAGGCCAGGGAACAATGGACACTAACTTGAAGGGTAATCCAATCTTAAATCTCCCATTAAGCACAAGCCAACCTGCTTTGGTTTCTATCTCAGAACTAAAGGAAGTCAGTCCACCACAGCAAAAATCATCGCCGCGACAGAAACCTGCACGGTGTGGAAAACTTGGCCTGCGACCGCTGCTGCATACGCACTGTCAATCAGAATGGGAGAAATGTTGTAGTCAGGATATGAAACACTAATGAATCCACCTATAGAACAAGCACGGACATGGACACAGCGCCGAGGACAGGAGGAAGTCAAGCTGCTCCAGAAGCGAAGGTGAACAGTTCACCACGGTCTCATCCAGCCATAACATAACGTGGTGAAGAATGTAGCATGGTCCATACCGGGCCCTTAAAAACCTTCAGGGGTAACTAAATGTAGAGGAAACACCTGCCTGGAACTTGCAACTAATGTGAGCTAAAGACTTTGGTTCAGTGGTTAATGTGATTGACAGCTTCTAATTTGTCACCCATCCCACCTCCTTGACTCACTGCACATCAGGGCAGCTAAAATAGTAAATGTTTCCCCGGACTGTCACGTCACATTTCTTCACATCAAGCTGGAGCAAGAAGCTATGAGTAGACTGGTTAAACCTGACAGCTGCTTGACTGAGCAGCTGACGAGTCCAGCTTGTACAGTAGCACTGCAGGGAATATTTTTACCAGCCACCTGTATGGGAGGGTGAAGTATGGGAACCGGATGTAGTGATAGCTCACTGTGTCATACACACTTTGTTTCAGAGCGAACATGGACATGTTTTGATTTGAAAATGACATTTTGTTCTCTCTCTAAACCAGTTATGTTTTCAGATCGGAGGATGTCAAGAGGTGAAGTCAAGTGTGCAGAACAGGTTTGCATATTGGTGAGTCCCTGCTCTTATAGGGTATGACACTAATTTACACTTAAAGGTCATTAAAAATATGAAAACGCAAATGTGGTGTGAGATTCAGAACTCTCAAACACGTGAGATAAAACGAGCTTATACACCCATGACTTTTCATAACCAAATTCTGGAGACTTGTCTTTTGAACAACTGCACAGCAACAACTATGATTTGACCAGCAGGATTTGTACCTGTACTTGTATCCCTATCAGCTCAGGGAGATCCCAAAACCATAAATCTTGAGCAAGATCGGGAAAGGGATTTCGACATGGCAACTGATTAATGCCAAGACAGTCAGTTAGCAACTATTAATGCCAGGTAGAGACTAGTTCATTACAACTTCCTTCATAAGCCTTACCTTAAGGCACAGAAGCCACACTAATTCAAACCTGTTGGCTCTTTGCAGCTCTGTACGTGAAACCTTGACCAAGGAAACTGGAGCTACCTTCCCATTAGATCCTTGACTTTTAGTGGAGAGACGTTTAAAAAACATCGCCTTATCTGGAGTACATAATGACATCACAGACACCAGCAAAACAATCCATTTGTGGTTAACCAAGGATCTATTTTAGGGAGATAACATTGTTACCCTATGCACTTGTGTTACTATAAATGTGAAAAATTTACATTCAAAAAATTTAAAATATCAATAACTATAGTATACTGGCACTGTTGGCAGCACTATTGTACAGGTGTTTAATGGCAGGCCATTGTATACTGTTGACTGTCAATACAAAAGAGACAGACGACTTTATTAAAACCTTTCTTTGTGCTTGCACAGATATGTTACCATGGAATAAAAATGTGTAATAGATTTGAAGAAGTAGGAAACACACTGATAAATTGATCTAACTTGTAGCGTGTTTATCTACTGGTAGTTTTAATATTTGCCAAAGAAGTGCAGCGTCTGTATGATATATCTGATTCGTTTCCCATGGGTGACAATTACACTGACATCCAATCAGTGGAACTACATTTATGCATAATTAATCATTTAACCGGGAGGCCTGTGAGAATACAGAGAGCAAAGCAACAGGCACATTCCAATAGCAGCAGGTTCATCAAACACACGCAGTCAGGATACCTTTCTAACAGCCTGCACGATTGGTGCCAATCACCAGTCACTTTGGATCAACCAGAGAGCGTGAGAATGCAGAGAGGCAGCGTATGTGTGAGTGAGAGAGTGCGCACATGTGCATGCATGCGTTAGCAGCAAAGCTGTGACTAGCTGTGTGCGATGAAAAGCTCCAGATGTTGCCTGCTTTTTAATGTGCAATAAAAAGGCTCAGCTGGGGCAAAAAGCAAAGGAGGCCAATGGGAGAGAAAGGAGAGTGGAATGAAGAAGGAGGGAATTTCCTTAAAAGAAATAATGGAGGGGTGAGGTCAAGGTGTGAGTCTTTCTTAAATAGCTCCTTCCAGAGGGCAGGCTTAAGTCTCGAGGTTCTGGGGACGGAGAGAGAGGTGAGGGAGTGGGATAAAGAGAAGGAACATAAAGACATATTGGGAAAGAGATGAGGAGAATGAAAAGATGTAGCAGAGATGTGAGAGGAAGTGGGAGGGAACTGAGCTTGTCATTGGCACAATGTTATGAGGAAAACCAATCAAACCCTCAGCAGGTCCGCGTTTACCCCTACTTGTCCACAGGCAAACACTTAAACCTGCAGGGATCTGGCTGTCTGTGACACATTGCAGGTCAGATTTGTTTTTCTAATTAGTGTCATGTATTTTCTACAAAATCTAAAATTTTAAAAAAATCTACTGTGAGTTGTCCACGGTAGTAAAGTGTGGGATGTGTAATAAACTAGTGCTAGACCGACCTGTCAATTACCAACACACACTGTTGGAGCTCCACTAGGCCATTTGTGCATAAATGGAGAGATAGAGATGTTTGGACTCCAAGGGAGTCCTTCATCTCCCACTGACCCCGTATTCAGACAGCTTAGTCAAGATTGCCCAATCAGGGGCCTCACCATGCAAACACAACGCCTTTTGTTAGCATGCAACCTCCAAGCTTCAAAAAGAGAATGAAGTTGAAGAGAGAATGGGAGGACAGAGATGCAGGGTGTGAGCAATGGAGTAAGAGCTGAATGCCGGCAATTAAGGACATGTCCACATTAATGCGAATAGATGTGAAAACGCTGTTTATGTGTCAAACGGACTTCTGTCCACACTAGCAATTTTAGATCATTTTGTAAAGGCTTGCTGTACACTGAGGTGGCAAAACAAAGATCTCATCTGAAGTCTTTGAAGTTCAAGATTTGCTGCCTCTAAAATTGAAAAAAACAATTCCAAGGGTATGCAGCGGGACGGGGCAAGGTACTAATGAATACATTGACCTTCTCTATGAGAACCATTAAAAACAAAGACATCGGCACACATAGCAGCATGTTCCAGAGTAACAGGGTTCTTCTGCATACAATCAAGCTGCTCTCCTCCTGAAATACATCCGATATCCTCTCTATTAGATACACGTCAGTATTTATGCACACTGCTCCAGACAATAAGTCTGGCATAAATAAAACATAAGGATTAGGCATGCCGTCAGGGCTTAGCGGTTCGATTATTGCTCTATTAAACTTTGCATCAAGGAAAAGGAAATATTATTATACGCAGTTTGATTGTGGGTTCTGAATCTCTGCGGGGGTCAGAGGATTTATTCAATGTTTAAAGTGAAATAGTTTAATTTCAAACAATCTGGGTCAAATCATTCTGGTTTTCGTTTCAATTGGATATTAACACCGTTTTCTCTCAAGCTTCATTATGAGATTCAGAGGGCTGAGAAAACCGCCACACTACACGAAATCCATGTGTTTGATTTGATTACTAAATTAGACAGGTTTAATACAAATCTGATCGATTGTAAAGAAATCATAAATCTAATATGTTAAGACTGCATCTCATGTTCATATCGACAGCAAAACGAAAAACTGCCTGATACCTGATAGTAATAATAATAACAACACAACAGGAAAACTACAGTTAAGTCACATTCTTATCACTGTATTATTATTAGACTGGCACAGTATCAACAAAACTTCTTAGTGGTAGTTTAAGGCAAAGGTATTGCTATTATTGTGTGTCCATGTGTTACTGAAGATTAAGTTGCCATAGCTGCAATACTGGGTAAAGATGGCAAAATTCAGAGTTCGGAGAAGAATATACAACACGACATAACTGATAAATTCCACAGCTATACAAGCGACGGGTCACCTGAACAGAAGAAACCTGCACATCCCTCTGGCTGACTTTGGTACCGTACCTGGCTTTGTTAGCTTCTTTAGTGACGTCCCAGGCCCATGTGATGAAGTTCTGGCTCAGGTAAGAGACAATGGAGTCGGCACACATCATTTGGGAGCAGAAGACGTTGCTGAGGACACTGTCGTCGTTGTGGAGGTAGATGGCCAGCAGCTTCCTCTGTGGAGTCGATGAAGAGTTCTGTGAGTACTGTATACTGTACGGACATTTTTCACAACAGACTGATTTTATTTGGAGGCGACTTTGTGTTTAAGCAAACAACATAATAATAAAAAGGTATAGTTTGCTGCTAACAGATGAGTATGTCGTCTTCCTAAACCTTTGGAGAATGTATTTAGATCACTCTCTTATGAATTGATTGAGATTGACTAAGATTACAATACTGATGACAAGCTCATACACGGACATCCCAAAAAATAATGAATTGCTAAAAGTATAATCTTTGCTTGAAATGAAAACATCCATCCTCCCTGCTCTGACTTGATCTGTAGGGTGAGATCTCCAACCCACGCGCCAGTGTCTCATTAGCGGAGCGATATTTCCACATTATATGATCATAAATAACATGAGGGACCACGGGGTGCAGAGGCAGCGTGACTCCTACAGACCGCGGCGAGGCCACAACTGGCAAAAAAGCAAATACCACGCAAAATCAAATGCAGAGCGGTGTAAATAAAACTTCTCTTGGAGGCGACGAAGATATGGAGAAAACACAACAGACAAATCACTCTATTTATTTTACACCAAATGCCAGCAGCCTGTTCAGGTTAGTAGCGGCAGGGCCAGACAATATTGACGAAGCTCCAAATCCAAGGATATTGACACCATCATATAAGCCCGGCAGATTCTCCCTACTGACAATCTAATTAAAAAACAAACACAGCCACAAACATAAAAGGTTCCAGGGGACAGTGTTGGAAATAATGCTCTCTAAATTACATGTCACTTCTCTTACTAAAAGAGCAAATAAGAAAAAACTCTCTCAGTCTCTTGCTTAGTTCATTTTTAACCATGGCTGCAAAGGGGGAGTCAAGGGGTCTGTTTCTCAGGAGCAGAAATCTAGGCTACGTACGCCAAAAAGCAAAAAAAAAAATCTACACAGGGCGTAAAATGTGAAGAGAAGTGAAAGAAGAAGTTGTGCTATACTGTGGCCTGTGTAGAATAGGAATGGGAGAGCACTGCTGTGTTTGCTCAACGATTAGTGCTTTAGAATAATCTCCACGGCTACTAGTGAGAAGGAGCCGGGGACTCATTCATTGGGCCGATTCAACGGCCTGAAAAGATTAAACACTCATGCTGAGAAGACAAGCAAATTCAGTCTTGAGAGAGGAATGAGTGTGAGGGGAGGGAGAGTTTTACAACATGGAGAAAAAAGAAAAAAAAACCCTGATACACACTCAAACGCTGACGTCCCAACACACATGCACAAATCTCACTGTGGTCGCCATAAGAGAAGGACTCGCACTCACTCACGCACTCACACACACATGCATGCTCAATTAGAGCAAGTGTAAAGATTAATCAAAGTGGGCATTTTGGCAAACTGAACTCCTTCATCTTCCTTAAACTGTCCGTGCCCCTCTCTTTCCTCTCCACTTTCAAGTCAGATCTTTTGTATTGCCTGTCTTAGCAGGGAGGAGCAAATCCCTCAGTTCAGCTAAATTACTAGGTCCAACCTGAGCTAGATAGTGACCCCATAGCCCTTCCTCACACCTGTTCACCTAAATCTAAGCTCGCTTTGTGTGTGTGAAAGAGAGTAAAGATTTCACACAGCTGAACAGTGTACACACTGAGTGAGCTTGAGCCTCTGACTATATAATCAATGCTGCTCTTTCACTGGAAAGAGATACGCCTTGTGTGAAGAGTTTGAGTCGTCCCCACTTAAGAAAAAATAATTCTATGATTTGCAATATTTTTCCAATGAAACAAAAAAAACGTATTGTGTTGAATTGAATATTTGGTCCTGAATTTGGATTCTTAAATTGTTCTCTATTCTGAATGTAACACGTTGAGGAATCACAGCAGAGCTCCGTGTAATGAACAAATGTTATTAAAAATAAAATAAACGGAGAACATTCAAGGTCTGGGTATAGCTTACTGAAACACCAATAGCAACAGTGTGATATGTAAGCCTGGCAGGTAAATATTATCATTAAAAACAATAACTTTAATTTAATTTCGCTTGTCTAGAGGAGCCGGAGCCTTTCTCAACTTACTTTAGGAAAAAAATCTTGCTGAAACAACACAGTCCTAATAACACTAGCTGCCACATTAACAGAGAGAGCACACACAATGTTACTCCATTCTTTAACATGTTTTAAGAGACAGTCCATGACGAACCATACAAGTACTAAAAACTACTCCTGCATTATATTAAGCTCATGAACTGATTCCAGTGGTTGATAATTTAGATTCACAATTGTCAGACATTAATCTACCATAATATATACAGTGTATATATATACACAAATACACACAATACAATATATTTAAAGAGAAATAAAATATATTTATCTTTCTATGATGAAAAAAAATGCTCTCTGAGGATGGGCAAAAAAAAAAGAAAAGACTTTTTGATAGTGAATGAAGTCACATTTTTCATGCAGGCTTGAATCTGAATATCTCCAAATTTATTTGACCTCTATTTCCTTTTACTTTAAAATATCTACTTTAGAGTAGAAAGAAACTTTTTTTTTTTTTTACAGCAAATGAAAAACTAAAACAGTGTGTCCACTGCACAAACACTACTTATCACTAAAAATCCCACAATGCAACTAAACTAATCCCCCCTCACAAGCTCTGTGTGTCACTCCAAATGAAGTCACATTGACAGCTGTGGAGGGCACTCTGCATTCAAGGAAAAGCTCATATTAATAGAGCCAAGATCCCAGATGATATCGTTTCTCATATTGCAATAACTATTGTACAACTGATACATCCAAGTCCCATGTAACCTTTTCAGAGTGTTATACAATCTTTTCTGTAATTGTAATGCAGTAGAAATATGAAACACTGGTCCAAAAACCGGGGATATATTTTATATACAGTCTATGGTCCAAACAGAGGAAAAATATATAAATGTGACACTGTATAGACATATTTATTTATTTTTATTTAATTTATTCATTTTTAAAGTATCTATGTGGGGATTTGAGGGAGATGTCTAGACTGTACTCTTTCCCTGAGAGTAAGTCATTACTTAAATTGAGGATACATTTTCAGGAAATGAGATTTGTTCACCACATTACAAAAAGGGGTGAAATCACATGTGCAGTATGTTAGACGGGGCCAGATCATACCACTGAATAAGACACAGAGTGAAAGAAGCACAGAGCAGCCCAGATAGCGATTGTTCTACAGATGGCAGGCCCAGTCTGGAAAAGCAAATACTTCAAAATGAAGAGCTCAAATGTCTGATCCAATGACCTCGCACACACAGTGGGAAAACACATTTAGATCGATGACCAACCACATGGGAGGTTCTCTACAAGCTGTTAAAAACACATTAACTCTTGGACAATTTTTCTTCTGAAGGTGTGATATTCAGCCTTGAATTAAATGCTTATGGCCGACTAGAAATCTTTTGGCTATGCAAATCTACTGGTGGTCGGCGAGGTTAGATGTCATATATTCACACTTTAGAGTTAGTTTCCTGCGTTTCCGCTCTACTCTAGTCCATTTATTCATGCATGGGAGCAAATGCTGTCAGGTGCAGTCGATAACTTGTGAGAGTGTTTCTTGTGATCTGCAGCCAGGGATCTGATAGATATATGGACATCCATATGTCATTTGCCATTCTGATTCACTGCTGCTCTTTTCTCTCGATCCGCAGGGCTATTGCTGGGGTTTAAAGCGGATACTTGGCAGTGATAAATCCCTGAAGTCCCCTCTCAAGCAAGGCTATGAATTTTGATGTGTCTTTGTGTGTGGCAGACAGGAGAGAGGAGTCGAGAGCGAAGGAGAGCGGGGTTAGAGTGATTAACCACTGCGTTGATGGGGATTTAGTGAAGATCGTGGTTAGTGATGGGTGGCCTATCCCCCTGTACGCTCTGACTAACCACTGATCCCCAAGAGGGTTCAGCTCAGCTCAGCTCAGCTCTGCAGCCCAAAGCATTTTCATTAAGGATGGATTGAGTCAATCTCAACAGTCCCCCAACACACACCTTCAGAAACACTTCATCAAATGTAGTGTTTTGCTTAGTGATTAGCCTCTCCCAGGCTTTGAGAGAGTGAGACTGATTCCTGTGTTTATAAACCCGCCGAGTAGCCCTTCAGTCAAATCTGCCCTATTCCAATATCCCCTTAATGAAGGAGGCTTTTTTTTCCACGACGAGGACACAAAAACTTGATTCCCTTTCAAATGGAAGCAAAGAGCAAAGATGAGAGACGTCTCGATGGATGGGAGGAGGGACAGTGTAATCGTGCACATATGCTACTGTGTAATGAAACCGTCAAAAGCAGCGTGTTTTGGCCTGTCGTCTAAGGATGCTTGTGACAAAACAGGACAAACACAGAACAGATCAAATAGCTTCTGTTTTCCTGCAAAATTCTTCGCACATATTTCGGCTTCCCTAAAGCCAGTCTAACCACGGCACAGTTGGCAGGCTAAATCAAGCTCACCCAGAATAAAACAAAATACAGTGAAAATGAATACTATTTCGCCCCTGAGCTGTGTAGAAGCTCAGTGGTACAGTACAGAGTGTGTGAACACCAGGGAGACATCGGCCATATTGTGCTGGCTTAGTCGAGGAGATCAGCTGGGAAGCAGGCGAGACGCCAAGCTTCTCTTTAGATTTTTTCCATCATTGTTTGTTTCACACTTTCTGCATCCCTTTACCCTGTGCTGCAACCTCTCCTGCTTTTACTCCGCTCCTTCCTCCTAGCTCAGTGTCTTCCTCCAACTCTGTCTTTTTTTGCACCCTCCTCCCCTGTCAGACCATGTTATCTGCATCGTGGCCCTACTCTCATCCCTCCCTCCCTTCCCTCTCTGCGTGCCTGGTGATCTGAACCCCCCTAACATCTTGCTGTGTCCTCACAGTCTAATAAGGCTGTAATCCACACAAGCTGTCAGTTGATACAAGCATCCTTAAAAGGACAAAAGCTGAAAAACAAGGGGGGAAAGTGGACAGCTAAAAATAAAGCCTCAGCTGTCAGGGTGAAAATTTGATGAGGGTTTTGATGAAATGATATCAATGTGGCTATAAAGCCGTCTCCACACAGCAAGACACGAGGGGTAGACAAATAACAGTAAATGCTGCATGCATAAATGATTTCTACTCTGAACTGAATACATTATCATTGCAAACATAGCACATCTACAACAACTTGTGTGACAACTTTGGCTTCTTCTTGTTCTAAAGCAAGGTCATTTAAGGTTATACACAGGTAAGATGTAGCAGCTTTTAATCAACCCAGCAAACACTGTCCATATAAATTATATACCTGTTGCTAAAATGTACATTTAGCAAATGCTGGTATGATTTTTCATTCAAGGTACCAAATTCTTATTAACAGCCTGTCTTTGTACGTGTGTTTACACAGAGTCTTTGTTAAACTAATATATCAGCCTGAGGACCAGGAAGAACCATTTTACACCTAATTGTGGCCTGGAAAAGAGAAAATGAGGCAGACACAGAAACTTATTATTACACTGACCACTGTGTTTTAAATTCCCACCAGCTCAGTTATGAAGATAAAGATATGAGAAACACAGTATCTCCCCTGACAGATAGAGAATGGATAATATCCTGTTCAGCCTATGTTTCTAGACTAGACTACACAAGGCAGGAGCGCTAAAGCGTTAAAGGACAATCCAACACTGGTAGGATCAGAACCTTGTATATTAAGCACAGTCTAATTTTTTTTGTATTTTAGATAAAAAGAGACAAAGAAAAATCTGACATTGTGACTTATTTCAGTATCTCAGTATGTTTTTTTTTTTGTGTGAAACCTAAGCAGTCTGAGTTGTTACTTACATCTCTGGCTTTGCCATAGAAGGCCTCTTGAGATGCTGCCTCCAAAGACCCAATGAAGAACATTGGGTGGGTCTCTCCATACCTACAAACACAGTAATAGCAAAGAGCACACAAACAGCAGACAAACAGCAAATAAACAGATTGTTGCATTCCAGCCTGATTTCAAAGTCTTGTGAATTACTATGAGAAGTGTGTGATGCATAGCTCACCTTGAAGAAAATTCGGCAGTAAAGTGCAGTAAGGCATCAGCTTCGTTCTCACTATTCTCTGGCACTGGAGGAAGACAGAAAATACTGCATAGTAAAGCTACGTCTTATAGCTGAAGTTACAATTATGAGCTCATAATCGTGTATCATTGAGCTGATCCACTGGGACATACTCATAGGTGATTTCCGACAGGTTGAGGAGCCCATTCCAAACATCTCTGAATCGTCCACACCAAACTCTGACGCATCCTCGAAATCATCCCCCTCACTGTCACTGATCATATGGACATCTGCACACTGCAAACACAATGTATTCATTAATAATAAAAGCACCTTGTTACTGTTCTTTTAGGGCCAGTGGGAAAAATAATGCACAAAGACGTTATGTATAATATTATGTACCTCTTCTGTGGGCTCCTGGGCATTGGCTGGTGAGGACCTCCGACAAACACTGAGGTGATGGCAAGGATAGGTGATCCCAGAGACAGCTAGTGTCATCTAAAAACAAGAACCAAAAAACAAAATAGTTTAGTCAAACTCAACAAATTCAGTATGATACTATGAGTGAATGGCACCATCCTAAACTTAAAATTGACTGTAAGTTCATTTCAGTTGTTACCGCTGACCAGTCAATAACTGATCTCTAATTAGACAAAGCAAAGCTCACGACTCCCTCAAGTCATGTGCATTACCACGTCTCCCCCAAACACTTTCGACGACTAATTTAGGCCTAGTTTACCATTATGAGATACTTTATAACTTCTGAACAAAGACTTCCTAATCTCTCTAAAAAAGGGGAGACCTGGATGAGGTATTTGTGCACCTGCAGTGGCCGTTAGTGTGATGGTGGTTTGCAGTAAGAGAACACCTGGATAATGAGCTCTCCAAATCCAAAGCCAGGACTGAAAATGTCAGCATTCAGCAGGGACTCATTACAGCTCGTGTCTCCTAGCTTAGACCCTCGGGGACATCAACAATAGAAGCAAGGCTGTTGCAGGATGTGGTGTGAAACTCAAGATACCTCACTTTTCAAAAAGTGCTGTGCCAGATTTTAGATTGATTTCTATCATATAACAATGTGGAGCCACTGTGCAGCACCAAAACAATAGTGGCCAGTAAAAGTATAGGACTGGTAAACGTGTAACCGTGACTTATAGCCTGAATTCACTGATACTTGTCACAGTAGTGCAACAATATATTCATTCATGTCCTAATTGTTAGGAGTGACACAGCAAGCCCAGATGCAAATACTTTTCTGGGAGAGTGAACTTCTAAACAACGGGACGGAGGCAGAGCGAGCGGGGAGTGATAAGAGACAGAGAAGCTGCTCGTCCCCCTGCAGAGGTCCTGTGATCTGCTCTATTGTCAGGGGCCACGACACACAAAGAGCAGCTGGACGTGGTTGAATCAAGAGACGATTACATGCAACGGCAATTGAGTCTGAAAAGGGTTACACAGACTGCATGGAGTTTCTCTCTCTGTCTCTCCTAATATAGACTGGTTCCTCTCGTTGGCCTCAGCTTTTTTAACAGGAGCAAACAGTGTAACCGCTGGACCTTGACACCAACATGGAGTTACTTGTGAATGCTGCGGTGTACCTGGCACTGATAAGACACCCAGGCTTTTATAATTCTATCCTTTCAGACTACCTTATCTTTTCAGTGTTAAAAAAGTAAGTAAACTGCAGTCAAAGCCCAAAACATTTGCACAGTTGTGGCTAAGATGAATGCATCTGTCAACTGCTGCTGCACTTAAGGTGTGTATGTGTGTTATACCACTATGGACTACGATGCAAATCACTCAACAGGGCTACTTCGTGGTCATAATAAAAGTTTATGATTTTTGCATGGTAGTGTGCAATATTATCCAAATTCAGACATCCGTGTCAGTCTTTTGTTATCTATTTTTCTGAAAAAAGCACCACACACATATTAAAATGTGAAAAAGTAACCATGCACTACCTCGATTTTCTACACATACGCTATGATAGATGAAATGTGAAACTGTATTCACCGTTTAGAGTCAGAGTTGGTCCTAAACTGAGATAATGAATAATCCCAAGGAAAAGAATAAACATTTCCAATTTTATGAAAAAAAGAGGGGGAGAAAAGCTTACAAGGGGACATACTGAAACTGGTTATAATATTGACCACAGTTTCCTAAATTCCCAGCAGCTCAGTAACCAAGGACAAGACATATGAGAAAAGCAGTATCTCCCCTGAAAGTTCAAGAATGAATAATATCCTGATGAGTATTCCTCGTCCATGTTGTCTTAAGCAAAGAAAACTCCCAAAAAAAAGCCCTAGACTGACATGCACTGTTGAAATTACACAAACCAAAAATGACATCACTGCTTAAGAGACAAGCCAACAGCGCCTCACATCTCACTCACTGTGAAGATTAAATGTGTTGGAAATAAACCCCCAAAAAAGACGAATATGACTTTTGTTTCTCATTGAATTAAAACCATTCCTATCACACTGGCCAATTATAGTAGAAACAGATAGTGTTTCTTGTGTTATTACCACTTTGTACCATGTGTGCTCTTGACCATGAGACTTATGTAAGTGTCACGGTAAGGGCAGTTCGGTGTCCCGGGAACACCTACGAAGAACACTCAACTGAATTGGCTTCTTTCTGCTCATGTAACTTAACTCTAACTAATTTAGAACTCTTGGTGCCGTGTTATTCATATCGCTCTGGAAAATTTTACAAAGTAAAAAGGAACAAAAAACATCTTTCTGCTGACAGTAAAAATAAAACTAGATAGCGATCGTTTTTCAACAAGAGAGAAAAAAAAACCCCTGTAAAAGTGACTTGGAGAAAAGCTACGGTCTTGGAAGACATGATGTTGTTATCAGCGTTGAAGGTTGAATTAGCTTTGAGAGAAAGTTATAGATATTCAGCCAAAGACGTGCATGGACGTCTGAGCCTTAAGGATGTGAAGCAATGGCCTCAAGCAAGTTCTGCCTCCTCTCAACTGAGTGGCAATCAAACGTGAGAATCTTAACGGCGGCGGCTGCAGAGATGATCCCCATAAACCTTTTACCCATTTCACGCACAATGAGAGGCTTTCGTTTGAGGGCCTAATAAGTGTATAAATAAAGTTGATCACTTCCCCCATGTCAACGACAGCATGGAGGGTTTGGGCTGACATGGATTCAAGGAGGGGAGGTGAAAAGGAAAAAAAAAAAAAATGGAGTTGAGTGCCTCTCAATCCCCTTCCTCACTTTGACCTGATGGCTTCTCTTGATGTTGAGGTACACAAGTGCAGCTTGGCGGCTCAGTGGTAAAACGTGGAAACAAGGCTGAAGCGCCGCAGGGCACGGGGGGGTGGTGGGGGGGTGAGGTTAACCCCCCCAAATGACCCTCTCCCACATCTCCACACAAAGGAACTGGCTCTTCTTTTTTGGATTCTTTTAATTAACACTTGCATTGAGGTTCGAAGCATTCAGGGGCCGATACAGGGAAAGAATTTTCTCTCTCCCTTAACCCCCCCCCCCACCCCCCCTCTCTTCTTTGCCTCTCCCCTTCAACCCTTTCTTCCCTTCTCTACCCTTCTTTTTCTCCCTTTCCCTCCCTTCATTCTTTCTGTGTTTCATTTTTTCTTTTCTATTGTAGGCAGTGTTTGGATTAGGTGTCTGGCTGTGAGTGTGAGATAATTACTACTGACAGCTGCACTGACGGCAATCACAACCACACTACCACCTTACTCCACTTTCTCTTTGATGGGAGCAAGGGAGGAACGGTGAGAGACGAGGGGGGAAAAATGAGACCGTACGGGGGAAAGGAAACAGATAGAGGAAGACATATGGGCGAGAGAAATAGTGAATTCATGAGAAAGAGAAAGACTTGAAGAGGGAAATGCAAAACTTAAAGGCCATGCCCACCCCGCCCTTAACACCTGTTGGGTTTACTTATTCATGCTACTTTGAACTTTGCCATAGATGTCACTCTCCTAATTAGTGGCTGGGGTCCTGTACAGTGTGTTTAAAAATAAATGGAGGAGTAAATAAATAGGAGTTGAATCTGTGGGATGCTGCAGAGTGGATGCAGTCGTGCTAGTATCTTCTCTGTGGGAGGGTGCAATGCATTTTATTGCAGCGGAAGCTTCAAACACAGCACATAAAATGTTAGAAAATGAGACAGACAGACTAACTCAGCGCTGAATGTCACCTGAAGGCAGCCAGTTACAAAAGGGAGAGGGGGGGGCCAGAGCTTACCGCTGAGCCTTGTTGCTACGGAAACCACCAGCCCCCACACCCCCAACACCCCCCCAGCCCAATAAACCCTCAGCTCCACAGGCCGCTGTCAGGTAGAAGAGGATTCCATTAATGCCAGCTGGGAGATGGTGGGAGGTGTTGGCCTATAAGGCAAGGTACCTCTCTGAGGCTCCGCAGCATTAATACATTAGCAAACACCATGAAACACTGCATAAATGTCAGCAATTACTGACTAGAAGGAAGGGTGGGTGGGTGGGTGGTGGGTTGGGGGTGGGGGGAAGAGATGAGGGGATGTGATAAGGATGTCCCACTGGCTGTCAATCACTCCAACAGGTGTGCAGAACAGGCTGCCAATCAAAACAGCTCCAATGAGATGAAGCCTGTCTGGGAACTCTCCACGCCGTATTGTTTAGGCGAGGGGCTCGAAGAAGGAGGAGGTAGAGGAAGAGCATCAATCAGCGTCTTTCACACAGAACAGGAAGTTAACGTCCTGTCGGCCTCTTAAATCAACTGTTGCCAAGACCTCTGTCATCATCCTCAGCACTGCTCAGGACGGCTTTGCCAAAGCCACAAGAATCAGGAGGAATCTGAAGGCAGAGCAAGTCGATGGTATTTGAGAATAATGCCAGAGTATCTGATTTAATCTACTTGGGAGTGAAATGAATTCCATCAAGTTTTAACTATAGCAAAGTCCAACAAGTGTACTTCTCTCTGATGGAGGACTTTTCCAGTACTATCATGATTGTTGTGATGCAGTAAACCCAAAGAAAGGGAAAAGTAGTGCCAAAACAAACACACGCACACAAAAACAGTGTGCTTCCCACATGATCTTGGCTAGTCTAGTAAATAGAACAAACTGTCTTCTGATTAATTTCGAGGAAAGCAATAAAATTACAGCATGTGAAAATATGAAATGCTGATTAATGAGTGACAGGTGGACTTCCATGTATCAGGTGTGTTTTAGATACACGTTACAACAGCATCACACACTATATACAGTCATGGAAGAAATTTCACAAGTGTTTCCTAAAAGCATATCTACATGTATTACAGTCATTCTTTTCTTTTCTTTTTTAAATATCAACACAAACACAACTCCTTCGACTTAATGAGACACTGATGAGGTCTTCACCTGAACCACATCTGGTTTTATAGGAAGATTATAAAAACCACTGCTTGGATTAAACATTGACAATATCCCACAAAAACTGATTTATAAACCCTTCCTGAGTTCAAATATTCTTACTGTGTTCTTTAGAATAAATAATAAACATGTTTTTAGCATTATTATTATTATTCAAGGTCTGAAAAGACTTGATATTTCTGTTATTTAGACTAGTTTAATCATTAGCCAATAAAAGCTCTAAATTACTTTTTTTTTCTATTTTGGGCGAAATGTTGTCAGTAGTTGAGTTGAGAGAATAAAACCAAAAAAATTAATTTAATCGGACTCAAACAAATACCTATAAATAGTCAAACTAGAGACACTGTTCATTTTGGGAGTGGGAATTTTTTCCATGACTGTACTCGGCAAGCAAGAAAAAAAAAACTGGAACAATGTGTGATTTGCTATTTCAATCTATTCAAGATTAAAAAACTAATAATGTTTCTACAGTGTGATTAATCAATGCTGTGCATATTTTTTTTTTAGTCTTTACTAAGAAAAATTAAAATCAATCCATACCCTGATCAACACAACCTGCCTGCTAGAAATGAGCAACACCTTCCATTGCTACTGCTTCAACTCCACTTTGCGCGACTTCCTTTCACATTCAAACGGCCTTAGTTTAACACCACATACAATAACACAGTAGGCCCTATTCTCAATAAACTGTTGTGTTGTCCGCTGCTATTTGAGTATTATCCATCCTGATCTAGTTTCAGCTCTCTAAGGCCTTGAATAATTCAGAGCACAATAAACAATGACACACATTGAGTGGACTGTATCAGGGAGGGTGACGCAACACTTAAGTACTAGTTTCCCCGAAAGGTGAGAGTGTCTTTATTGACAAACTAATTTCCTGTGCTCCAGCAAAGCGACAACTCAAATAACCTTTTCTTGAACACAAGAACAACTGTCAGAAGATCAACAACTAGAAATGAACACAGAACAATCAGATCTTACTGGAAGCAACTGCACTAACACAATAAGTGCTGGGTATTGTGGGAAAACTTTGACCTTCACCGAAAATTATAAAGGTTTTTTTTAGAAAAATTTCTCCATTTGAACCACATTCTGCATAAAAAATTAAACAGTATAACATTAGAAACTTAGTACTGAGATTTGATGGAGAGCCTGAGACAGTATGTTCAGTAAGACAGGCGCATTTGCAAACACACAAATGCAAACATGCATGCACACAGACATAAATGCAAAAAGAAGGCAAACACAATTTTATCACACACTTAAAGGTAAAGCAGAGTTAAGTAGTAATCGATTCCACAGCAAGCGAGGCTCGTGTGCAGAGCTAAACGTAATCTGGGGCCTTTGCCTGCCATGTTTATTGGTCCAAACCTGGGAGATGAGACTGGGCTAATGAGCTAGACACTAATACTGGCTCTCTACCCGCCCGCTATAGGCCAGCCAAGCCCTGGGCTTTCTCTGTTAATACCTTCAGACGTTTCAATAAGAGAGCGGTGGCTAGAGCAGAGGCCATTATTACATTTCTGTCTCTGTGCTTTTTAATATCTCCTCATCCAGGAAACACAGACGCTGCAGGTGTTAGCCAGGTGCCGACTCGGCCTATGATGCCACAATGAGCTGAAACCTATTCATGATCCCTGGCCGTCATATCCATTGCTACCTATGATGACTGCCAGTCCAGATGATCAAAAAGATAAAATCTGAATTATTGTACTTTTCTTCCGTTATCTTGACATTGGCTGGGCTAGAGACAGTGAAACTCAACAGTGAACGAAAGCAACCCTGCATTACAGGGCTTAAGGTCTCATGTTTTTGTAAATCAAACATGTCAGAGTCCTGCAACTCAACTTAGAAATGTATGAAATCATTACTTTAACATGATTTTTCATTGGTAACTCTACTCTCACTGAGCACTGAATTAGGAACACCATACTAATATAGGCAGGGCCTCCCTCTGTCGTCTAATCCTAGTTCTTTGTGGCACACACTCCACATGATGTTGGAAATGTCCCATTGTATTACTCCTCCACATTAACATGACGACATCTCATCATTTTGCTGATTTGTCAGTTGCACATCTATACTGTAAATCTCCTGTTGGATCTAGATTAATTTAACTGTTGTGTTCATAAAACCAGTCTGAGACTACTTTTGTTCTGTTACATTTTACAGCATCACATTGGAGGTAGCCATTGGAAAATGGTGTATTGTGGCCATGAAGGGATGCCCATGCTGAGCAGCACCAATACTTCGATTGCACCATTTTTGATTGGGATGGATGTGAAGTGTTCCAAGAAAATACTCTCCATGATACATTACCAGCGTGAAATTTTGACACAAGGCAAGTTGGGTTAATTAAGAACTAATGTGGCCTTCTGCTGTTGAAGCTCATCCACCTCAAAGTTTGACATAAGATGCTTTTCCTTTTGTTTTGTTTTTTGCTGTTCTCCTCTAACACCTGTCACTGACGAGTTGTTTCTATCCACAGCAATGCCACTTACTGCAAGTTTTTTTTTTTTTGGCACCATTATTAAAAATCATCATTAAAAACTCTAGAGACAGTTGTGTGAGGAAATCTATGATCAGCAGTTTCAGAAATACTCCAACCAGCCTGCCTGGCACCAACATTCATGTGTGCTTTTATGTATCGCACTGCTGCCACATGATTGGAGATGGGATAAATAAATGAGTATGCAGCTGGACATGTATTCCTAATAAAGTGCTCCGAGACAGTACAGCTGATTTTTTTTTAGATATTAATTCCTGAAAGTTATGAATTATCTAAGATAATACATTTTAAAGCGGAATGAGTTATTAAATATTGTCAGGCTTCATGATGTAATGGTGTTTCCAATAATTAGTACAGTAGAAAAAAAGAAACGTTCAAAGGTATTCAAGCAGAGGAAACAAAAAACAATTCATTTGATGATTGTTCTCTTTCCAGTTCAATCTACTCCAGCTGGACACAGAAACAACTTCAATTCAGTTTCTAAAAAATGCCAATGTTTGCTCTCGTCCTCTGTTAATCTGAAGAGGAAAGTCATAAATCACACAAATTTCATTTTGTGGTTGCAAGCTGGAAAATTGACTCATTTGATGCCATTATAAAAAACATTAAGGTTAGTCAATGTACTACAATTCTGTCAAAATTTAATCCATTTTATTAAAGATTTTTGTTGTAATCCCCGGCTGTTTACTGATCACATACATGGACGTCTATACAGAAAATGCTAACCATGATACTGTTTGTGGTTAACGGGATTAATTGCCTGCTGTGAGATGGAATGGAACAAAATAAAGCAAACAATGTTGTGTGGTGAGAGGATACATAACCTCTTATCCTTTGCCCTTTCAAGCACATTACTGGTGCAATGTATTTGCTTTCTCTGCTTAAAAGCTTTTCTTTGATTCAAAAAGGTATAATTATTGGTCACTGCAGTTTTTGAAGCATTGGTACTGGCCGACACATGCGGTATGACTGTATCCACCAAAACATTGTATGGTAGAAATGGTCCATTTTTTTAAAAACCAAAAATATGAACTGCCATCTAAGAAAAAAATAGAATATCTAGTTGTCTAGTTGCTACAGTGATGCCAGTTTTGACATAGGACACAGGTGACAACTTATGAAAAACAGAAACAAAGACATTATGAATACTCCTGACCAAACAGCAATCACATAAAAATGTTGGCTAGGGGTTAACACAAGAATGTGTGCACAACAGCTCCTCAATGTTGCATGATAACCCATCCCAAACAATTAGCATGGGAACACATATGCTGTCAAAGAAGGGGTGAGACAAAAGGGGTCAGAGGTTCCTCAAGGTTCTGTATAAGGGCCGCTTCTGATCAGCTTGACTGTTTGCAGGGTGAATGGCTGGGAAGGGGGACCCCAGGACGGGAGAGGTCAGCGGGACTCAATGATGTGAGCTTTAATGTCCACAGATAGAGGACACAGGATGGGAACCATCTTTGACATCTTAATTAGCTTCAACATCTTACTTTCATGCTTCAGCATGGATGACATAGATTACTGAGACACAAACTGAGAGTTTACACTCCACTTTGCAACTCTTAAAATAATGTGATATAATAATGCATAAATTGTGAATTTTAATTAAAGACCACAATCTTGGATCAAAGAGCCAATGAGGGAATAATCTTAATATCTGATTGTGTTTGTGTGTGCCTCTTACAGAGTCATCAGTTGCTGACGCAGGCCACCCTTCCCACTGTTGATGCCGAACTGGGATGTTGGTCAAGTCTGAAACGTTCCTCTTCACCTGCAAACAAAGAAAAGTTCATGTAATTAATGCATATTAAAAATACAGAAATCAGATTTGCACAACATCAGTTAAAAAAGAAATGTTAAAGTAGGATCATAACTAGCTCAACACCAACTCTCCACGTGGAGTTTTTATTTACCATCCTGTCTGTGAAAGTATCTTCCTTAGAAGTATTATAAATGGGAAAAAAAATCTTCATCAAAGTCCTCTTCATTCAGCAGAATGAGGAAAAACTAGGATGGAGGCAAAGAACTAAGGAGGAGATGAGACAAAAGGAGGGAGAAGGAGGAAAAAAATAAAAAAAACACAGCCAGTGTTATCAGCATTCTTCAGATGCCACGGCTAATGCCCAGCAACAACAGCCCCACGCTCTGAAATGAACAGTATTTCTCTTCTCCCATTCATGCGCAGTCGCTGTATCTGCATCATTTAATAACATTCCATGCTTTTAAACAGTTAGCAGCCAGCAACGCCTGTCCCACCGAGCGCCGTGTTACACCGTCCACTGGGTTGTTGGTTTAAAGCCCTAACGCCAGCCTGATGTGCGCCAGCCGAAGCTGATCAAAGCCCCGTCGGCGTCTGAGCGCTGGCGGCCGTGGATTTTAATGGATTTGTTCAGTAGAATTCTGCCATTCGGGCCCGCGGGGCTGGACACTGATGCTGAGAAAACTGCCTATTGTGCAACAAAGATCCCTCCACACACGGGTCAAATCCTGTCTTTGTAAAAAGCACTGAGGAGAGATGGATCCTTGGGCATATGCAGGGCTACTGATCATGGAGGTGGAAACTTAAAGAACGCTACAAACACAAAGTCAAAGCCAATGTCAAGCAAAGCAGGAAAGCAGCTGCAAAACACTGAAGTATGATGACTGCGGGGGCAGGCTTCGCCTGGGCTCTTGTGCCTTAACGCTCTAACGTTACGACAATTTGTATCTGTATATGTACTTGTGTGGGTGTCAAAGAGCACAGGCAGACACTGGCCTGCTTCAAATGCTTATATTTAAATGAGAATTTATCCCTTCATCAAGGCAACAGTACATACTCCCTCCAAATGATCAATCTCTCAAAGAAATGATATTTTATTTGTGCTGGGCCTGGCACAGCAAAGCAATCTGCAGTACAAACAAGCTCAGAAAAAAAATAAAAGAACAATAATAAATGAGTGGCACAGTCCTTTGTCTTACTATCGTAAATCCCACACCACACTGCTCGGTGCCTATCCTTATGAAGAGAAGCTATGGCCAGGATAGCCAGCTGGGGTCAGAGCGGGTGGCCAGTGTTATTACAGAGTGTAATATCTATGTTTGACCAGCCGGACTACAGGGATTTGACTGACCGGCTGGCTGGCCGATGAATAGAGGGGAAAAGGGAGGAAAGGAGAGGCATAAACACTAGTAATGAAGAGGCTGCAGTCAGAGGTTAAAGCAGCATCAGAGAAACAACAAACTAACGCCCACCACAGAGAGAGTTAAGGTGAGAGGTGGTGGAGGAGGAGGAGAGCGGAGACAGACAGCAAAAGACACCTGGCAGAGGACAACCTGATCTCACCACAAAAAGAAAACACGGCTACACAGCAGGCTTGCCCACCTGAAACTACACCAGCAGAACCTGTCGACAGACATCAACACCGGGCTTCTCTGGTCTTATGAAAATTATAAAACGCCATTATGAAAATCTAACAAAACCATATCAAAGAACAACAAAGTGAGTTCTTACATCATATAGTAACTGAACGACAGGCTGACACAGTGCCTTGCCCTCGCTCCTCCAGGTAGTAAGTCTATGCTGAGTATAGACCCACGCTCTGAAGCCATGCATGCGATGGCAACAGCAGCAACCAGAGAGATAACAATACTGTCTAATGCTGCCCCCTGTCTGCCACAGCAGCTATCTTATTAATAAGTTAGACTGCAACAAATTAAAACAATTTAGTTTAATCTTTGAATCCGAGGGGAACAAATGAGATCACAATTTCCTACAAAGAATAACCAACTAAAATTGAGTTTGACCTAAAACAACAGAGTGCTGTTGCAAATATATGACAATGGACTGTGCATCCTCAAAAGCAGGAAGACTGGCAGCTCATGAAACGTATCGATCAACCTGACAGATAAAGCGTAAAGGAAGTGTCTTTAACACAGCAGGAAAAGATATTCATCAAAACAGCACTGTTGATTTGTGTGCTGCTGTTCGTGTTGAGATGAGGCAGGGGTGTACGAGCCAGTTATACACAACATTAGCTAGACTGGCTGTGGTGCTGAGCTGCTGGCAATATGCCTCACGGCAAAATTAATGATCCAATCATTGTAAATGCCAATTGCCTGTAATCCCTGGCTGGAAGCAAATCAAAGAGAAGGAAAGGTTCCGTTAAACAGTCACAAGCTCTCTCTCGCTCTCTTTCTCCGTCTCCCCTAGGCACCAGATGCCTTTCTTTCATTCCCTTTTCGATCCAGCCTTCTTTTTCTCAGCTCTGTAGCTCTGTCTGCATTTGGTTCCTATATGTCTCCCAGCTGCGGAGCAAGAGATGGGGCCCAGGCCCAGCCCCGGGGGGCAGAAGAGGAGGGAAATCCCCAGGACAACTGGTCTGGTCACGGACAGCTCAGGACCCAGCAGCCATCCCTATTCTACCCTCTACTTCCCTGGCAAACATTTGCTCTCCAGCTTAGCTCAGAAGCTAGCCAGCAACTTACCCCCACACTCTTGTCTGGTAATGCCAATCACAGAGTCTACACAGCCCTGTGCTCTAGAGATGGAGAAGAAAGAAGGTAGAGAGGGGACACTGGGAGAGAAAGATGGAGAATGAAGGAATAGAAAGGGAGGGGCAAGGGCAGTTCCCTGAGAGCCACAAGGCAAAGCCAGAGCCTTTGGCAAAGACAAACAAGAAGACAGGACTCTATCCCTATTGATATGCACAAGCAGGGACCATCGGCTAGTCTTCATCTAAGACAAAAGAGAGAATGGGAAGAGAAAGGTGCTCTGTAGTGGAGTCCATATGTGACTGTGAGTGGACACAGTATGCGGAGAAAGGGGAGTCGGGCGGGCTGAATATGGTGTTACTTCTTTGTTGCGTTCTTAAGTCTTGTTATGAGAACAGAAATACGCTACTCCCCTCCTGTTTGTGTCTTATTATTGTTTTTATCGCAGATTTTCTCATTCTGAACTCCTCGTCTTTATTCTGAACATCACGTGTTATTCCAAAAGCAACATCACTGAGTTCACCCTCCTCACCTGTAATGATAAGTTTCACCTGTAGATAAAACACACAGGCTCCCAAACCACCTGAACCAGACCCTAAATGGTGAATACACATGCTTTAATGGTATATTATTACCTAACCCATTACAGTAATAAAGAAGGAAAGAAGCCTGTTCCCTAGCCAAAGAGTAAATATATAAAGAGCATGGCCAACATGGGGCAAACACAGTCCAGATCTTTGCAGGTTAAAGTTCTGGGCCTCATTTTCACTGCAGGGGGCTTTGAGATGCCTAAAGACAAGCATGCGTAAGGAAAAGACCACGGCATGGAGGCCTGTTTAAGCCCACATTGTCCGCTCTCTATCCTCTATGGCCTCTTACAGCACCCCCACCAAGCCAACAGTCCTTTGCCTCCTTTCTGTGTCCATGGTTCCACCCTCCCACACCGCAGGAACCCCTCCCCAGTGTTTGTAATCCCAGCAGAAACACTTAAGGTTCACAGTGGGTGCTCATCAAAACCATCTGCCTGAGAAGAGAGTGAGAGAGAAAGAGAGAGAGAGATGACGGAGGGAGGAGAAAAAGTTAAGAGTGAGGGAGGGAGGAGAGGCAGAAAACCAGGGAGGCAAACCGCCTCCTCCAGTTCAGATGCTGGATGTACTAATCTGTTCAATTAGCACCATTACAAGCCCGGCTAGTAGCCTCATTATTATTAGTGTAATCTTCACCTACACTGCCGAGAGAAGAACAGCACATTTTACTTGAATCTTACTCATAAATCAAAGGAATGGAAAAACTAAAGACTGATATTTCCAGTCCATATATAATATTTGGAGCTAATGGTACTTTACATTTATATGTGAGCTAAAATCATGAGCGGCTCTTCTCTGTCCTAGCTGATCAGTCTTTGGGGAGCTGACTTCCTCTCACCTGTGACAGCAGGCTACCTGCTGTGAATAATATATGACACCTGCTCAGGTCTCCCTCTGCAAAGTGCAGGGGTGGGGGGACAAGCCGGTAACACCCATATGTGTGTGTGTGTGTAGGGGAGTGCTCACATGAGCCCAAACATACAGACATGCCCACTCATCTACATAGGCAAGCAAGCACACCTATATTTTCCTGCTCTTCGGCCTTTAATCCATTTGCAGCTTTGATAGGAATACCTGAAGGACAGAGGGGCGTATTGCCTTCACACTGGCTTCAGTATGAGTAACTATAAATGTTTCATGGGTTGCCAAATCTACTGTTTAGTTTCAGATGAAGAAAAGGGATGGACTCTGTCTCTTTCCATTGCTCCCGCATGCCTAGATCAAACAATATTCAGTCATTTAAACCGGCTCCTGGACTGCTGAGAGAGAGAGGGAGAGAAAGACGCAGTGTAGGGAGAGTGGGGAAGAAAAAGAGGGGGTTGTACAGCTGTGAGAGTAATTATGTGCTCGGAAATGTGATCATTTGTGATGAATAATGAATCGATGGCTGAGATAGACTAGCAATGTTTGGCAAATGGAGTGAAAGCTGTGTTATGCGAAACCAGAATCAGGTACGATAATATTAGGTATGTGAGAGCCTGTGGGTGAGTTACTGAAGGCCGTTTGTGTGTGTGTCTGTGGATATGAAATGACTTTGTGTTGTCCTGCGTAGTCTGTCTGTGTGTCTGTGTGCAGGCTGGTGTCATACCTCCTGTATGGTTCTGGAGCCGGGGAAGTTGAGGCTGTAGTCCCTCTGGGCCTCGCGGTGACTGATGACCAGCAGGAAGTTCTGGTTTAACGACTCTTGAAGACCACTGAATGAGAAGGGAGAAATTAAAATAGCATGAAACAAGAACAAAGCCAATTTAATTAACCAAAAACAAGAGTGATGGAGAAAAAAGAAAAGTTAAAGAAGGGAGGCAGAATAATGAACCAACAAGAAGAAAGAAGGGGGGGCAAGAAAAACAAACATTATCACTAAGAGCGACTGAGTCAAGTGAAGGGCAAGCTGAAACTTGTCAACTAGTGGCAGCCTGCTGGGAGGTGGGTGCCTCCTCATGGGGCTAGTTGCCCACTTCACTGGTTGTGTCTTAACAAGCCTGGCCGAAGCTGCGCTCGGCACAGCAGGCTACCACAGCTATGACCACCTGCACAGGAACAGCATGGAGTCCATCAGTCGGCTTTAGGGATAATAAATTAATATTTAAGTGTGACATACCATACAGCTGTAGCACTAACTGCTATCTACGCGCTTTGCTGGGGTTATTGACCTTAACCAACGACGCCACCATTTACTTTGTCAGTCAGATTTCTGTCATTTCTTTTAGGGAAACAGTGCAAAGTCCTCACCAGGTTTCAGTTGTTTGGTTCTTGACTGCACAATACAGCAAATCATGGACGAACACTTTCATCCTCCAGCCAAAGACGCAAATACACTGCCTCACCACCAAAAAAAGGTCATACAATCTAATATTTCGTTGGATCGTCTTTAGCTGCGATTACAGAACACATTTGATGTGACATTGTTTCGATAAACTCATCCAATGTCACAACATTTATTCCTGTCCAGAGCTGTATTCATTTTTCAAAGATTATCAATGGGGTGAAGGTCTGGACTCTGTTGTCACATTGGACCATATTTCTCCCCACTATCCTTCCAGTTTTTAATAATGCATCAGACAGTTCTTAACCCAATTTTAGTCTCACTAATCTGCTTTGATGTTTTATCTGCTTGATTCATGTCAATAATTTGACCCTTCTGAAACATCTTATCCACAACCACAGGATGTGTCATCCAACATGGTTGTTTAAGAAATGAGACTGCATCAGTTAGGGTTAAATAAGTTGTTTCCAGCTGAAACATAATCATCCATGCAGTAATTATCCAATGGGAGGCTCTTCCCTATTAGTTTAGTTAAATCCAAGTGGTGACTTTTTTTTTTTGGACGGGCAGTGTAATTACGATTCATTATTGTGCCGCATGATACACTACCTCTTCAGCAGATGCTGCTGGATTACTGTTGTATTCAGCTACTTCACAGCCCCTGTCTGTCCTCTGTAATGATTATAATTGTATAGTCATTATAGTTGTGCTAAAGACCTGTTGATGATACATGCTCTTTAAGCTAGGCCTTTCAACACGGTGAAAGATTTTTGGGCTTGAGTTGAAATGGACATAATACAAATGATTTGAACACTGACACTTACCACAAATGTATTAAAAACACCAATACAGACACGCCACAGTATCTCTCACCCTCTAAGAAATCCACAAATGGGTGTAGTAAATCACAACAATCTGCTGAAATTGAATTAATTCAACTTTTTTAACTAAAATTATGAGAAATATAGAACACTGCTGGGCCAAAAAAAGAAAAGAAATATACAACATATGGTCTGAGATGTTTACTGTCTCACAGTGGAAGCCATGTGCCTAGTGATGTGACTGTGAGCAGAGACGTGGCAGGAGGGACATGACCTGTCGAAGAGGCCTAAAGGGCAGAGTTTCTGGACTGGCATCGTAGTGGTGCGGTAGCTTGTGAATGATGCAAACGTGGACACTTTGTGCGCTTCACGTAGAGAGAAGGCGGTGGGGGAATCAACTTTTGGAAGCTTCATTTACAATAAGCTGTGAGGTTAAGTAGCGTTTTGAGCAAACGCTGGGTCTGTGAGGCTGAATATCAATAGGAGGCTTAAGGGCCGAAGCAGCCACTTAATCAGGGCTCAGAACCCAAGGAGAGGAGGAAGAGTTGAGAGAAAGAGGGATGGGGGAATTAATATGTAGCGCACACATTAATTATGCAATCACACCCTTAATCTGTGCAGATCTGGACGAGCTTATGTTAACAGAAGCTCAAATTTACTGTAATGACAGCATATTTACATTGACTAAAACTGCGAAATCAATATGTAAATGTAATGTTTGTTGTAGCTAACTGGGGAAGATTGGAAATGTGTGGAGTGGGAAGGATGGATGCATATGTAATAGGGCTGAGCAGAAGGATGAGAGAGATGTGTGTGCATGTGTGAGAGAGACACAGAGAGAGAGAGAGAGGAGAAATGGAAGGGGTAGGGACACATAAATAAGGATCTAGCTAATATCATGATTATGTTTGGACACAGTCCCGAGCTACTGCTGGCAGGCAGCTAGACCCCTAAATAGACAGAGATAGAGGGTAAACTGTGTGGAAGTGTTACTCTGTCCTTCCAAGCAAAGAAGGAACATCTTATCAGTCATTTACGGCAGACCGACGAGCCATTTGGGGCGTGTGTGCGAGAGCTCTGTTCAAGATTTACTCTGAAAAATCACATCACTTATTGCGCTCTATAGTACAAATATAGCCACTCAAAATATCAAATGCATTCAGAAGGAGGGAGGAAAAAAATGCCATTCACAGTGAGTCATTCCCTCATCATTTCCCATCTGTCTGAAGAGGCCTGCTGGTTCATAAATAAACAAAACGCCCATGTTTCAAGTCTAATATCCCCTTTGTCTGGACTGCTTTCACTACTGATGCTGTCAAAGCTGCTGTCTTCTGATAAAAGCAGGGCCCTCAAGCAGTACAGGGTTGAAATGTGGATGTCTCAGTGTTTGCTTCTGCCTTCAGAGGTCTCTTTCTCACTCAACACACACACTCTGTGACACCGAGGTCGGCCCGCAACATCTCAGGAGGTACTTGACATGGCATAAGGGTGCTGGGAGGAAAATGTCATTTAACTTTATGGACAGAGAAAATGGAGCATTTTGCAGGGGAGAAGAGCAGGCTAAACAGATTGGTTTCATTCTGAGGTAAGCCCGTCGCCTAAGCTGTGAGTCCCTGCGGCACAGAGCAGACTCTAGACCTTATTAAACTAGCACTGCCAGACACAGAGGCGCACGCGCGCACACACAATTTGACATGTGCATGTAAAATACAAATACCCATACACACACACACACCATCACATACACTTTCTCCCCATCCTCTCACACGCCGATGCGTACTCTAATGCATGTTTTCAGCTGCTAAGAGACACACTTGAAGGGCAATTTTTAGATTAAGTTTAAGATTTAGTTCATCTTCTCATCTCAACTCTTAAAAACACACCGACCAGGACAGAACACGCCGACTGCTCATCTTGAATGTGATGCCTAAAGAGGAGGTCATGATGAGGCACACACGCAGCTTACCTCCTCCACATTTTGCATCCACAACAAAGCAGGAGGATGCGAAATCGCTCTGGCTCTGCTCGGTTTTGGTCTGCCATCTTGTCCCAGAGTAAATCAGCATGCTAACCGTTAGATGCTTCCCATCAGGGTTGTCTTAGCTAACCGGTTAGCTATCTCCCTGAAGCATCTGTGTATGTGCTATTGGATAGCTGACACACACAGAGGGGGAGGTGGAGGAGCAGTAGGCCGCAACAAAAAAAAAAACAACCCAAAAAAACATGCACATACACACAAAACCTAATGAATCATTTTTGCAATTTGAAATTTCTTTTCAGAGTTCAAATTAAAATAACCTTTCCTTGGCAAACACGCTTGCTGAGAGCTGAAGTGGAGAAATAAACGAGGAAGGAAACAGGTTCCATTAAAATATTCATCAGGTCTTCATCATTTATGCAAAAGATTAGCTCCTCCTCAACACCCTCTTGTATTCACAGACAGTCATCAGCATAGCCACAGAGAGAAACCCTCTTCAGACCAGGCATTAACACAGCAGCACTAACTGCACATCACATCGCACCGCTAACTAAATGACTACCTGAGATGGATTGGTGCTATAGGAAAATCTCCCAAAGGCTCAAGATTTATTTCTAATCAAACATGACAACTAAGATAGGTTTACTCAGCGGGATCATAATAAAGGTGCAGCACTATTTAATCAGTCAGTTTGGTTTAGGTGTGTGTGCTGCAAAAGCCAAGCTCTACAAAGTAATTGCCAGGGTTATTACCATTTATGGGGAATTTGCATTTTTACTCAGCAACAAATTGAAGCAAATCAGCACAGCAAAATTAAATTTAACTGTCTTTCCAGACTAAAACTATAGACGAGCAAATACAGTTTAAGACTTAGAGATCGTTTCATGAGCATGATTCAAAATATATAATTCACGATTACCTTGAATAAAATTGAATAAAACAAATAATGGACAACAGCACAAGTAAACACCCCAAGTAAATACAAATGTCCTGCCATATAATGTTAATCTTGGCGTCATAACACTGAATTACAGTCAAATTTCACCCTTACAAATTAAATGTATACCCTATAACATCGAAGTACACTACATAGAAGTGTAAAAATTAATAATAATGACTCATAAAGCACTATTATGACATAAATAGTAGTCACTCCATGACGGATGGAATGCCTACAGTTGAAATTTACAATTTACAATTTACAATGATCAAAACAAACCTGATGTAAAGTAATGAAGGAGAGACAACAGATGGAGACAAGGTGTCAACTTGAGCAATAGCGAGAGTGGGAAAGGTCACAATACTCGAATAATGAATGAAATGAAAAGTTCAATATTAGATATAGATTTCTAAAGTGGACGTAGGTAGACCTACCAGATCAGGTCATTAATTTCACTGAAACACATTAGTACCTTGAGTTGCTATTGTAAGGATAATACTGTATGTATGGCACGGTTTATTTTAGGATTCATTTTAAATGACTGGTTATAACTTATCAGGCCATTCATGGACCAGTCCCGACTTACATTGCTACATTTCTGAACCCACACACCACAGCTAGACCGCTTCGTTCCTGAAACCAAGGCCTGCTTGCTGTCCCCCGCACCAGGCTTATAACCAAGGGTGACAGGGCTTTTCAATCAGTGGCCCCGAGGCTTTGGGATGCCCTGCCTCCTCAGCTGAGAGCTGCTTCCTCCATTTTATTATTCAAAAAACAGCTAAAAACCTGTTTACACTGGCATTTTATTAATTTCTTATTTCCTGTTGTCTGAGAAAAGTGCTATAAACTTTCTTGTTGTTCTTCTTCATATTATAAAACCCTAGGTTGAGGTCATTACTGGACCTGACTTCTGTCTACAACAGCCAATCTGCACACACAGCTCACAGTAAACTACACGTGCGTTGAGTATATGGTGTGACTGCAGATTATTTTTACTGCAGGCTAACAGCTCGTCTGCTCCCACTACAGGGAACTTGCTTGCCCCCCACCCCTCCAACCTCTCCCAGTATGACAGCATGATCACCATACACACACACAGTCACATTTATATACAAATGCATGTGCATATACACTGGAGCCCACACACTCCATTCAGCCCCAACTGTCCTCCACCAAAATAGCTGACACAGAATAATGAGCTCCTGACACCCAAAATGATATCGATAACACTTGGAGAAATGGCAACGGTGCTGCTAAAAAGACACAGCAGTAAGTGGCGGAGTGAGAAGATGGGGAAGAGACGAGGAGAGGCAGAGAGAGGAGAGAGCGAGGGAGGGAAGACTGGGGAGATGAGGGCCATTAGCTGCCAACACAATATAACTACCACTTAGCCTAACTAACAGACAAAGCGGCAAACTGCCAAATGACTTCTGGGGAGGGCTACAGTGCAATTTTTATTTTGAATCCACTGTCAACAAACAGACTTGGGCCATTATATGTGAGATTATAAACATCTCTCCATAATCAAGGCCATGTAGCTGTGAGAAGTAACACTGAAAACTGTCATAAGATGCGGAATTATCATCCTATCTTGTTTCCAGAGACATACAGTTAGGTTAAAATCTGGCAATTTAAAAATCTTAGAACCTTAGACTGAAAAATGTGCCATGGTGCACTTCATATCTCAGCCAAAAAGAGACAATTTAATTAACATTTTGAGGGTTTAGGTTAACTTTTTAATAATAATATTGCTAACAACACCTATAGCTACTTGCAAAGAAAAAAAAAGATAAAGGTCTTTAAAGTCCCCCTGATGTTTTTAAAAGGATGATGATATTGGTAATATTTTGTCTCTAGCCTATTGTCTTTAATGTAAGATGTATTTTAAACAACAGATTGCAAATGTCTCAAAGCATTTAATTTTAACAATATTTGTTAATTAATTATTTAAGTACATTATTCAACTGTTTAACAGCATTGCTTGTGGTTAAAGCAATGTCATCAGATTGACATTGTTTAATGATGGGCAGCATAGGCTTCTAAAAAATATGAGAAATCCCCTTAATAATTACATGAGTGGCACAGTACATCCTCATCTTCCTCTTTTGGCCTATATGTCTGTAATCCACACAGATACCCTGCACACACACACACACACACTAGCACAACAATCTGAAGCTCTCCAGCCATAACATACTGTACATGCAAGAAGCTAGCGCAATAACCGAATACCCATAAGTACAGAACCTCACATGTATTTTTTTTTCGTCAATTCAAAGTCAAATGCCTCTCAAATTAAAACTACAACAGATTCCTATTCACTCAACAACGAGCAGGTGAAATATGATTTCTTTGGATGATGTTTACCTGACACTGATGAAAGGACAATCACACCTTCGGCTGCCACCTGTGATTGTATTACTGCTATGCATCGACACTGAGCTGCCTGACATTTCACAAGGAAAGGTTGCTAATGCAGCCACGCATTCACCGAGACGAACACAAAAACCTCTGTATGGTGAACATTGGCTCAATTAACCTTTCTCAACAAATCTCTGTTGTCACAGGGTGCCATCACGAATGTGACGAACCGATGAGGCATGAAAAAAAAAGGAACTACCGTAATTATAGATATGAATTGCACATCATATACACACTAAAATAATAATAATAAAAGGCAAAACAACCCTCAGCAGGTAACAGTGTCAGGTTTACAGATACAAATATGGGAATGTGAATTATTATTTACACAATACACAGAGACGGCAGCAGTAGACCTTCCTCTCAAAATGTCACAAAGGATGTGAGAAAATGAACGTGCAGCGGCAGGTCAAATGTCTCAAAATACACTGATGAAAAAATAATTTTCTGGCTGGTTCCTGTCCTCAAATTCCTCTTAACTGGATATAGAGCGCCACCTGGTGTTCACTAACACACACTGCACTGAGTGTCATGTCACGACCAGTTGTATTTCATAGTGTGTGTTTGTGCAGAAGGATGTGGAAAAGATGAGAATCTACGATGAGATTCAACACATTAAGAAGAGCGAGAGAGTGCTGGAGTGAATACCTGTTTTTGCTGGTGCTGGCAGTAGCGGCGATGTCTGGGGTCAGGACATACAGGCTGTTGTTCTTGGGCAGGTGTAAACTTCTCAGTGGCGTCTGATCACACACACAAACACACAATTACCCACAATTTAGATATAGGTTTGTCGAGGACGCACTACATCTGAATGGATATTTGCCCCGCTCTAAAAACTTCTGCACCTCTTTTAGAGAGCTTGTAAATATTGTGTTTGGGGAACATCAAGTATTTTTTGCAGGATAGGTTAAGAGGTCTTTGTGCAGCTTGGCAAACTGTACAAAGACGTGTGGGCGAGTGGGGTGAATTCTGTCTGGCCTCTTAATGTTTAATATGAAAACCCCCTTTTTTGGGGTAAAACTGTGTAAAAGTATCAGTCTATCTGATAACAACAAAGAATTCTACGCAGAACAGCAGTAAGTTGTAATATATGGTCTGGATATTGTCTGTATGGTGTAAATGTTAGGAAACAGGCTCAATCAATACTAATCAATCAATACCTATCAATTTAGATTAAGACAGTGTGACTCTACAAAGAGGAAAAAAGACAGACATTTGTATGTTTGTGAAAAACATGTTTAAGGTCTATGAACTCACACTATCAGATACATCTCCACTCTTCCATCCCTTCAGCTGCATTTTGGACACTGGGACTCCAAGCTCTGTCTCAAGGATTTGTTTGATTTCTCCTGTAAATCAAAGTTGTGCAGAGGAAAAGTTATTTTTACTCCTAACATGTGCACATACTAAACATGTTATTAAGATGAGTATTACACAGTATGTATTAGGGATGCCCCGATACCGATACTGGTATCGGGTATCGGTCCGATACTGTTGTAATATACTTGTACTCGGTATCGGTGAACTTTAGCGAGTACAAGAACCGATACCAGTGCATGCAATTGCTCTGCATGAAGACGGCGATCAGAGGGTGGCTTTGCATCTTTGTTGTATTTTTTTTTCAGATCAGAGGCTTGTTACAACAAATTTTGTTGTAAGAAGCATTAAATGAAATAATACTTGTCTTCCAATTCATTGCATTTTGCCTAATCGTTTGTTTTTTTGTTGTGGTAGAAGGATCGGCATCGGTACTCGGTATCGGCAAGTACTCAGATCCAAGTATTGGTATCGTATCGGTTTGAAAAAAAGTGGTATCGGTGCATCCCTAGTATGCATATCAGTGTGCGTGTGTTTGTGGTGCTCACCGACTGTGCTGCCTTCCTCCAGCACCAGCTCTACAGACCGCTGCCGGTACTCCACCCTGAAGTTGAGCATTCGGGGCTGACGCTCTACGATGTGTCGGGAGGTGGCGTTGACGGGACAAAAAGCTGAAGTGGAGGATGATGGAGGAGAGGAGGATGAAGACGAAGAGGAGGCGGGAGGAGCCGAACTTCCTGCTACTGCTGCGTCGGCTGCTTCTGATTGGCTGGGAGGTCCGTACATGCTGGCCTGGCTGGCTTCGCTGGAGAAGTTACTATACAGAAATAAAATTTTAAAAAAGTTAACTTATGACTTGGAGGGCTGCGTATGCATGCTTTATACAACAACTTAAACATCTCAATAAATACCATCACAATACCTCCAATCTCTCTTTCCAGATTGCACAGTGTATGACCCACGTTTCACACTCCACAGTAAATAATGTCTTTTTACTCTTGACCACGAACAAAGTGTGCCCTTTGTTCAGTGAAGTGTAAGCAGCAACTGTCTTGCAAGAACTGGGTGCCAGACTAAGGGTTTTGACAAAGGCTGTATTTTATTTGGCCCACCACATTGGAGAGGCCACTGTCCTGAGGCGTAGGTCGACTGTCAAGAAACAAAACCTCCACATACAGACTGGGCCAACAGGGTGGAGGGGGGAGGGGGGGATTAACCAAACCAAATGGTAGCACATTGTAACTGTCTCCTCTACCAACCACTTCAGCAACAAACACACTTCAGCGACTGATACACTGCAAAAACTCAAAATCTTTCCAAGAATATTTGTCTTATTTCTTGTCAAAATGTCTAATTTCTTGTCAAAACTAATCTCATCACTTAAAAATTAACTTGTTTTCAGATCGTTTTCACTTCTCTGCCAATGGAGCAAGTTTTTCTTTCTTATTACAAGCACAAAAAACTTGCTCCATTGGCAGATTTTTCTACTTATTTCAAGTGCAAATTATCTGAAAACAAGTTCATTTTTAGGTGATAAGATTAGTTTTGACTAGAAATATGACATTTTGACAAGAAATAAGACAAATATTCTTGGAAAGATTTTGTGTTTTTGCAGTGTAAATGATGCGATCAAAGTATTTCCTATTTCCCTAAGTGTAACTGCATTCGTAGCAAATGAGTGAAATGATACATGTAAATATTTTGAGTTTTGGACATGCCAGTATTTTAAGGAGGCTATTCGGCATAAATTAAAAGTACCACTGAGGTGTGGTAGTGTAGCAGGTACAACCATGTCACAGAAGCATTATGAAGAGACAGGGAGAAAGGCTATAATAATCAAATGCGGCATGAGCAGAAGTAGTGGCAGATTTTTACTCCAAGCAGCGAGGAAAAACCACGAGTGGCCCTGCCAAGAGTATTCTTGCAATTCTCAAGGAAAAGCGATCCTGAAAAAGTGCACTTTCACCTAAACTTGGCACAGTAACACTGAAGGCCGTTAAATTGTCCGTTGTTGATGTAGGGCAGCATGGATCTAGCTCCATGCTGCCCTACATCTAGATGGCGCCGTTCTCCCGTGCAGTTCAGGATGTTGTTCTTCTTACGCAGACAAAGCTGCTGCTGAGCCCGATGCCTTTGGACAGAGTGACAGCAGACAGCATGAGGATGTGGTCAACAGAATATTTTTCTCCTATCTGACAACATATTTATGGCCCGGGGGATTGCTGCTTTTAATTTTCAACCTTCCTAAGAGGACACAAGGGAGGACGGAAATGCATTTTAGACAAGAGCATTGGCGTAGCCTCCAACTGGCCCCGGCTCAGGTCACGTCATCAGAGTCTGTTTACTGGGCAACACCAGGCTACTCATACCAGTGCCAGCTACTTAGTAAATGTGTTGGCTGCTGGTCACACTGCCAGCCAGCCCCCATTCATAGCAATGTGTTGCCCTTGAGAAACACCAGCAATGGGCTCTATGCACAGCTCCACTACTTCCTGAATTTAAGGCAGTTCTGTATCTCCTGTCTTACATTATTGGACAAACTGATTAATCCAGGTGTGTCTGACCATTGTGACTCCTCAGACACACCTGGATTAATCAGTTTGTCCAATAATTTAAAACAGGAAATAAAGAACTAGTAGTGAAGCTGTGCATAGAGCCCATATTCTCAGGGCCCAAAAGGCCATTCACTGGTGTGAGAAACATTGAGCTGGGATTTCTGTCTCCGTCCTTATCAAAGTGGTCAAAATGTCCTTGGCTAGCTCAGGCCCGATGTTTACAAAAAATGAATTGAATCTATTTGTTATGACTCCTGGGTTGTCTTCCTGCATGTTGTTATGGTTGAAGTAGGGAGGAAGGTTCGGTTTTGCACATTTGTTATTAGTCACTTTGTTTAGAAAATCACAGTTTTTTAGTATGATTCACGTTTTCTGCTAATAGATTGCTGTAGTATTCTTTCTTGGGTTCACTTAGGATGCTATTTAGCTTGTTTCTGTATCTTTTGTATCTCATTTCTGACTGGACCGTCCTAGATTTGATGAACTGTCGGTACAGAGTGGGTTTTTTTCTGCAGGCATTTATCAATGTTTTTGTGAGATATAGTGTTTTAAAAGTTTGCAAAAAGGAATCATAAGCATCATTCACATCTGTTTCACTGTAAACATTGTTCCAGTTTTGCCTCAGTCCGTAGTTCATTATTCAGTGCATTCATTCCTTCTTCAGTTCTGATTCTAATGTATGTGTTTTTGTTAGGTGTCTGTCTTAGAGTGCATAGCAAAGATTGGTAGGTGGTCACTTATATCATTCATCAGTTGCTATGTCATTAACGTTAGTGAAAATATTATCAATTAGAGCAGCACTGTGTGTCATGATCCTGCTCGGGCATGTGATGAGAGGTTGTAAGCCCATTGTGACCATTATATCGATGAACTCATCGATTATCGTGTTTTGTTTTGGATTGAGCAAGTCAATATTTACGTCACCACAGATAAAAACTCTCTTTTGGCTTGCTTCAGAGAATATTTCCCCAAAACATTCATTTAAATCTTCTATTTTTGAGTCTGGTGCTCTTATCTGTAAACACAGCTTACAACTACATTTTTACCTTTCGTCACACAGATTTCAATTGTCACACATTCTAAAAAGTGATCAACAGCTTTAGACATGTTTTGTACAGCCTCATACTTGATGTTATTGACAATGAACAAGGCCACTCCTCCTCCGCCTTTGTTTCTCCTGTTAACGCATACAAGATTATATCCATCCAGGAAAAAATCTGTGCCTTTTTCCCCATTAATCCATGTTTCCGACACTGCAATGATATTGAAGGGTTTTTTGAAGTGATTTAGGTATTCCTTGATGTGGCCGAAGTTGGTGTATAGACTCCTACTATTAAAGTGAATTAGAGACAGTTTCCCATCCATCTCAATGCTGTTGTTGAATTGATCTTCAGTGTCGTACTGGCATTTCTCAGTCATGTTGAAATAGAAGTGGTTATCCGGGTCAATTCCTTCATTGGGGTCAAATAAGGCATGATTCACATGTTGATTTGTAATCAGCTCCACACTATCTTGCTCAGCAATCCTTTCAGATAAAACCATCATACTTTCAGTCTGTGTAAAAACCATTGTTCTTTGCTGTGCTGTAGTTATGGAGTGTTCATAAGCCATACCTTAATTGTTGTATTTCTCCAACTCATCCTCACTCCTGATCAGCATTATTTTGACTTCTGCGATCATGCTTTTTTGTATCACTCATACTCTCTCCATTAAAAAAAACCTGCTGCTCTTGGCTGAAATCAGCCCGATGTCGCTCCTTTTCGCATGGAAGTAGAATAATATGACGGCAAACACTTTCCTCCGCGTAAACTGGAGAGAGATGGTTACACGGAGATAAAGTGGGAGTGTATGTGTGTGTGTGTGTGTGGGGTGGGGGGGGTATTTTGGCCAGAAAAACCCTGCTCTCCACTGTCATAACATTAAAATAAAGCCGGTTTAACAGAACGTCTCAGTTTGAGTGGGTTCAGATCAGCTCACTGCATTCATGAGTGTCAACTAACCGTTGAGGGAAAGTGGAGGGCACAAAGCCTCTTAAAGAAACCTTTTCTATTCAGACACTGTGTACAACTCCACACTTGGCAGAAAGCTCCCTTGCAGTTGCAGTAACTTTTATATTGTTCCTCTCTCAAAAAGCAACACAGAAACCATGGCAAGAGCAATAACCTCCCAACTTAGGAGCATCTAAGTAAGTGTTATTTGCTGGCAAGATATTTGGACATATTTCTACTAAACAACTCTTACTTGTATAGCCTGTTTAACATCAAAATTAGATCTCATTTTGCGAGCCAGCAATACAGATACACACAGAAAATTAGTTCTTGTCCATCCCATTCACTCATCACATCTCCTAGATGAGGCATTCTCTCCTAGTTTTTTTACATGGTGATGTGACAACATTGATTTGAAGATGTAGCAATAGGAGATATTACGGTACCTCTGTAAGATCCCATTCTCTTGTGGTATCACCCCGTTGATGGCTGCCTGCAATACAAGTGGAAGAACATTTTAAAACACAATGACATTTTCTTGTTTCAGTTGCTGTATTCAATTCTGCTTCAATCTGCATATATAACTGCATTCCTAGGCTTGCAGGTATCTTATTTAATTTTAGACACATAAGAAACTCTCTCACCTATCAGGCATCTAGTAGAAATGCATTTTTTGTACCGTTTCACATTTTGGTCTCAGGCAAGTAAAACAGTTACAAAAAACATTGTATAAAAGTAGCCGCAAGATCCATGCCAAAAAACCACAGCATTACCATCATTGTCACGTAGTTGCCAAATATGGTATTTTGAGCTTTGAAAACTTGATTATACCCTCAAATGTCTCTCTCTTATCTCTTATCTGCTTGTCGCTGGTTACTGAGTAAGAGCAAGCTTGCTCACATTGTTGAGTTACACATAGTTGGACTGTTGTCTATGCATGTGCTTGTGTTTGAATGCATGATGAGAGTAAGAGAGAGTATGCGCTATCCATCTAAGCTCTATTGTGCATTTCATGATTTGGCACTCTTGTTCCCTGTTGTTGCTAGTTTATTTTGTCTATTTTTAAAATATTATCAGATCATATCACTTTCATCTGTCATATTTCAAAGATCTTAATATTGTTATCTTTTTTAATCTGTTCTTGCCGGGGACTAAAGGCGGAAATCAGCTAATGCTGCTACAACCTGGCTCAAGGCATCTTCTTGTCTCACGAGATTAATGTTTTTGTGCATTGTCCCGGTTTTAAATAAGTAAATTCCTAACCTATTAATAATGACATTTTGGCAGCAACTAAAAGAATCATAACACAGATATACAAAGGGCACAATTCTGTACACTGTGTTTACAATTGTGATGTAACACAAAGATTAGCACATATTTGCTGTATAAAGTACACGGCAAACAGCTGTTCGAGCCCTGTGAACAAAACAGGGATCAATATACGTATGACCTAGATTTGCTACATAATTTGTCAAAAACACCGGTGGGTGTTCCACTAACATTGCTAACGAGTACACAAAATCAGAATATCCTGAAAATAATTATTTTGAGCTTCAAGTGTCATTGTTTTTTTCTCCCCAAATGGTCATGTATTATCACTGTGACTGACTGGTTGGCTCCGTGTAACCTGGCAAACTTAATCCTTTATATTTTGCTTGATTCTGCAACATCGTGTTTGTCAGACTGACGAGGAGGAGAGAGTCTGATATTTGCTGGCTGAAAGGCTTCACACTAAACCTGTCAAAATGCAACAGAGAAGGATGGAGCAAACAGAACAAACAGCTGAAAGGACAAACATGACAGTAACCACTGTCAGCTTTGCACTGAGCTTTTGTTTGAATGGACAATTGCTCTGTCAGACACTCACTAGTCCTCACTGCAAAACAAGCCAACTGAAGTTTGTTGTTACATGCTTATTTGCGCATTATGAAGAGTGTTATATAGTGACAAAAAAAAGAGTCATACAAGGTCAAGAATAATAAAACAACCAAGGAATTGTTCGTACTCCTTCATTAAACAAGACAGAGCTACCTGTCGTTGTTCAGTGAGGTTCAACTAAAATGTAGGTACAGCGGATTAATAACACACACCACAACGATCTCAATCCCACTAAATGTCTTAGGGCTGACCTCTAACGTCGTACCCAGTCATTATCTTTGGTCACTCCTGCGATATCACTTTACCAGGAAGCCACACAATCCTTGTTGGTAAAGAGCCACAAACCGGTTATCAGGACAAAACACAGTCCAATGTTGCACTGAACGAGAATCTGGTAGATGAACGTTATGAGAACGGTAGATTCGATTTGGTTGGACCTGGCAACATGAAAGAAGGTTTGGCCATGGATCACTGAGATATCTGAATACAACAGAGCCGGTCTTTGTTATTAGTGACACGTTAGCACTTCCTGAAATTAAATGTCATCGTTTGTATTTTTCTTTATTCTTGCAATCGTGTACATTCCCAGCAATTCTCAAACCTAGGGAAACACTGTGTTCTAGTCACGGTGAGGGTCTGTCTCAGTTCGTCACCTGTCTTTGCCATCGTGTCTGACATAAAGCACTGACAAAACAGTGACTTTCAATGTGAAATCACCAGCTCTGTTTGAACTGGATAGGAAAAGACCTGCGTGGATCATCCCTGATTGAGATCGCAACAACATATTTAGCCATATTGTGGCATAAAACTGACATGCTGACCATGCAGATGGGCAATAGAGGGGTGACGGTGTAGAACTTTTGTTTTTGGATATTTTTAATGCTAAAAGAACCATAGAAGAGAGATAACTAATGAGTGAATGTGTTTTATTATTATACATTCCACCCCACACGCAGGATGCACGCAGATTTGTTTTGACATTATAAAAACTACCAACGACTGCAGAGAAACTGCAAGTCATCAGATTTACAGATGCAGTGAGTCCAGGCCACTGTCTGTCCTGCTATTGCTTGGACTACTGCTCCTGCTGCTGCTGCTGTTGCTGTTGCTGCTGCTGCTGCTGCTGCTGCTGCCGCTGCCTGTTTTGAACACTTGCCAGCATCAGTCTATATATAGACTGACCCCCTCCAGTATCTACCTCACAGGAAAGGGCTACTTATTTTTCAGACTCATCAGGACTTGATACATACTACCTAGCAGGACTTATTCTTTCTCACAGTGTCTCAATCAATATTTACTCTGCCACACCCCTGAGGAGACACCCACTCTCATGGTCACTGCGATAGATAGTCCTGTCAGGATGCAGCCTGCTTAACAAGACATGCTGGGGAAGTCATTTGGCCAGCACAAAACTGTGTGTATCTGGGTGTCAGCTGCCCTCTTGAACATGCACTCTAGATGGACTACACCTGTCTGTCAAAGAGAGAAGTGTCGAGCCTGCAGATAATGAACTTACCACTAAATCCCAGTTATTAAGCTCTAACAGAGTGATTGCCTCTGCAATGTTGTCGATTCCAGTGCAAGCCTGTGAGAGGAAAAACAAAGAAAACGTCATCATAAAAGAAAACACATTGCACAACTTTCTGATGTTGATTTCTGATATGAAACAATGATTTGCTCAAAGATTCATTTCACAACAAAACACAGGAAGAAGACTTAAATCAACAATAATATTTCTAACAACATGGTACCGTCCAGATGATAATTACTTCAAGTGGTCAAAACAAGCAAACAAATTTCCTCAGACTTCTGCCTTGATTTGATTTATTATCCAGGTTTCCAGACATTATGCATGCAGACAGCTGTGTGTAGGTGTATGTACAGCGGGGAAAATAAGCATTGAATATTTTTCTCTGAAAATATATTTCTAATAGAGCTATTGATATGAACCCAACCCAAGTAATGCACGCATACAAAGAAATACAAACATTAATGTCCATACATTAAGTTATGTGTAATAAAGTGACATGACGCAGGGAAGTATTGAACACATGAAGAAAAGGAGGGGCAGAAAGGTTTGGAAAGCCAAGAAAGCAGCTGGAGTTTGTCAGTATTTAGAAAGTTAACCTGTCCCCTATCAGTGCAAAGTAATATCAGATGGTTTAGTCCTGATTGATGCCTTTTTAGAAAGGTTTCTCACCACCAAGATGTCAGATAAGAAGCATTGCATGATGGGTAATAGCAAAGAGCTGTCTAAAAACCTACGCAACCTTATTATTGCAAAACACATTGGGTTTGGTTACAGGCGCATTTCTAAACTTCTGAAAGTTCCAGAGCACCACTGGGGCCGTCATCCGGAAGATGAAAGAACACGGCGTCGCCATAAACCGCCCACGGTTTACTTATTGTTTTCTTTGAAACAACTGTACCTGCTGATTCCAGGTCTGTCTGAAGCTCTCCACCAGTGGTCCTGGGCTGTTGGAGAACCCTTCTGATTATTGTTTTAACTCCTCTGTCTGAAATCTTGCGAGGAGCACCTGGCGATGCCGTGTTCTTTCAACTTCTGGATGACGGCCCCAGTGGTGCTCACTGGAACTTTCAGAAGTTTAGAAATGCGCCTGTAACCAGTGCCTCTGATGTGTTTTGCAATAATAAGGTTGCGTAGGTCTTTAGACAGCTCTTAGACAGTTCTTTGCTATTACCCATCATGCAATGCTTCTTGTCTGACACCTTGGTGGTGAGAAACCTTTCTAAAAAGGCATCAATCAGGACTAAACCATCTGATAGTACTTTGCACTGATAGGGGACAGGTTAACTTTCTAAATACTGACAAACTCCAGCTGCTTTCTTGGCTTTCCAAACCTTTTTGCCCTTCCTTTTCTTCATGTGTTCAATACTTATTCCCTGTGTCATTTCACTTTATTACAGATAACTTAATTTATGGACATTAATGTTGGATTTCTTTGTATGTGTGCATTACTTGGGTTGATGCCGACATCTGGTGAAAATATCATGTCAATAGCTCTATTAGAAATATATTTTCTGAGAAAAATGTTGACGTGTTCAATACTTATTTTCCTATGTGTTGTCAGTTGCTGGGGGTTGCATCCTGTACAAAAATGGGGTAACTAAAACTCTAAAAAATCAGGCTAAACAAAGTATATTCTTCACTGTATAAAAGGATTAAAATACTACAAAGCGAGTGAGGATATACCAATTCTAATAATAGCTTAATGCTATCTTAGATTCAGCTCTTTGTATTTTTCTCAAGTGTAAAATAAGGCAGAGGATCCAAAGCTGAGAGCATTGCGTCCTTAGTGTCAGTCGTACAATCATCGCGCAGTGGTTAAAGCAGCCGCCCCGAGTAGAGGCTACACTCCTCAACGCAGGCGACCCCAGTTCGAATCCCACGTCGGGCAGACCTTTCCTGCATGTCATTCCCTCTCTCTCTGCCTCACCCTTCCCTGTCTATCTCACTATGTGCTATCAAATTAAGGCAAAAAAATCATTAGAGAAGCTGTCAGGGCCCCAATAAGACACTATGCATTTTGGTTAAGGGGCAGGTTTTGGCGTTGATTATGCAAAAATGCTTTACTAATGTTAATAGTTTGTTGTGGACAGGGAGAAAACAAAGTGTCTGAATTAATAGTATTTTTCAAACATCTACTCCTGTCAAACACTTACTGAGGATATTTAGTAAATCTAAATCCAATGACGTGATCATCTTACCACCTTTAGTGTGGTTAATGATAAGAAACGGAGAATGCTGCCAAGAAAAAGTCAAACACTTAATTTTATGCAAAGATTTGCCAGCACTAAATTTGTTATGCCTCACAAGTCTAAAGAATCAATGCACTTTAATCTGTTTGTTGGGGGAGTTTACAACCTCTTTCTTGTAAAACAGAGTAGTAAAATTACAATACTACAATATTTTCATGGTGGCTGTGAGCAAAATCCAGTCCACAAGACTTTACATTATGTATGTATTAGTATTTCTATGGTCTTAAAGCCACAGTCATTAATTCCCTTTTCTGATTAAACACAGTTTTTCAAGATATTTCTGCAAGTCAATAGTAATTTTATAAACTACATGACATTTTAAAGTTGATGGGCCTCTAGTGTTACTCAAGCAACTAACAATGCTTTAAAAGAAATGAATGTTTGGTCATTTTAATTCAGTTTCTCTTATGTGAACATCATCCATTTCACGCAGCCCAACTCTGGCACTCATTATACTATATTCTATAGCCTACTATATTAATCCGAAACACAATTTCATAAAGCTGTTGCAAAGGTAAAGATGTAGATCGACCACAGGGACATTACAAAAACTGCTTTGATTCCTGAATATTGCAGCCCAATGTGAGGTCTGTAAATGTAGGCCACCATTCCTCCTTAGAAACTTGGCATATATTCATACCAATGAGACATAAACAGACACATATTTAGTGCGTTTGAGCCTTTTGATGTGGTATGGCACCGTGGAGGAGGAAGGGGCCTAAGTAAACAACACGTCTGCCGTGGTCTGTCCTTACGCATCCACTTAGCCCCTGTCATCTACAGCTTTAACTATATCAGGGATGCTACATTACCTTACTGTCACTTAGAAGAGAAACTGTCTTGTTAGCCTGTATTTCCTCGGTATAAAAACAGACTTCCCTGTGTGCAGAAAGGTCTGGAAGAAAAAAAAATCTGGTATCTTTGAGGGTGACCGTTTTTTGTTTGTCTTTTTTCAACGACGGTGAGCAAACCGAACAAAACAACTGGCGATGTGTAAACAAGTTGACAGATAACGCTGTAGCTCAGCCCAACAACTAATATCATCGGTATCTGTCAAGCAAAGCAAAGCACAAGACGTTTAAAACCATCGAGAAACACTTATTATGTCACTGTTTAGATGGGGCGGCTTTGGGCTTGCCGTGGTGTTGTGTAGGTCTTGAGCTTTTAGCTAATAAGTGCCCTAAGTCTCTGTTAGCAAGCTGTCAGTGTGTTAGCTCGGTGTGCTAGCCACAGAGGCTCAGCTCTGGTGTTTACGACGGCGGTCAGGTCGCTGTGAACTGTTGTTGACAACAACCTCGGCTGATTCAACAACAGCGGGCACACTACCAACTACGTAATACAATATTTTAAGGACATACAAAAGGAGACACACCTGAAAGTCGGCCAGAATCATTTCTCTGTCCATGTTGCTATCGCCGCTCTCGGAGGCCATGGCAATGACTGGCTAAAAGCAATTCTTCTTCCAGTGGCTCTCGTCGCTCTCTCGTCTCACAGAGGGACACTGGATACTGATAAAACAAGTTCACTCAAACCTGGCGACGAGGGAGAAGTTGGCAAAACCAGAGATGTCAAACTTTGCCGGAATTTTACAGCTTCAGATACACAAAAAATCTGTAAAGTAACGTTACACTGTTCAGTTATCTCATATCATTATTGTCAGCTCCATCGCTTTTACGGCTGCCGTGAAACAGCACCGAAGTGTCGTAAAAATCTCCGAGCACTTTTCTGCCTGTTTTTCATGCTGTCGCCCACGAATATGCCCCCCAGCAGCCCCCTCATCCACATGTCATATCACTTTCATTGTGTAGCTACTTATTAACTTAAACACAGTGAACCCACAATGAATAAGCTGTTTCTTGAGCTCAGAGATGCACTCAACAGTCCTGTCAACCAGGGGTTAAGTCCAGCCACACTTCTAATTCAAACAATAAGGGCAGAGGGCACAACCCGATACATTTACAATCCCGTTATGTCTCTCTTTCTCTCTCTCTCTAGAAAACAAATAATGGCAAAAAAAAAAAAAATAGTTAGCAGGACACCTTACTCACAACTTTAAGGAAATAGAGTAAGAGCAAAATGGCTTCCATCATCCACAATTATGAATAGCCTGGAGTAGCCTAGAGTAAATCTTCATCCCTGGTTGGTGCAACAAAAAACAACATTGTGTGTGTATGTGTGGGGGGGGGGGGGGTGGGGGGGGCGTGTGTGGCCCTGACAACCTCCACACCTGAACTGACCATTCTGCACTGACCTTAATCACACTAAATCTAGACAATTAAAAAGCATGCTTGATGTAGGCTATAGCTAGTATTTGAGGGGATATATCCTCATGGGCGCTTTACTGTGTTCTTGTGCATGACAATACAATCGAGAATAGACGATATCAATATTACTCTGTCATCCGGGAGGAGGAGAGCCGCTGGTCCTCCGCATCGAGAGGAGCCAGCTGATGTGGCTCGGGCATCTGGATGCTCCCTGGACGCCTTCCTCCGGGTTCTGGCCTGGGCATGTCCCCCGAGACCTATGTCAAACGCTGCGGTTTACGGGAAATTCCTGCTCCGACTGCTGCCTGGATGAAAGGGAGGATGGTACTGTAGATGCAGGGACAGATTGAAGGAAGTAGGCCTACTCAAACACCAAACCAAGGGGCGATATGAAATTTCTTCACCAGAGGGCGCAATGGGCATACAAAAGTGATGCCGCTCTCAACAGATGACTATTTTAAAAAACGTAATCCTGCTCTCGTACTGAGAATGATACATATAAAGATGAAGGAAACTAGTTCACATGGCCTATTGTATCACAATGCTACTGTGTAACTGACCTGAGAGGAGTGAAGCCTCTTTATCGCGGGGCACAGACAACACTGTTGCGGCAGTGTGGTACAGCATCATGATTCATTTCCCAAGCTTGGTGAGGACAGTGTCCCGCCTATCATTGCCTATCCAATCACGCTGGGGCATCACTTTTTTGTCAGAATTTCAAAAAATATCCACACAGCAAAGTGAAAGGGCAAAGACACAGTGTCTTACAGCTCAGACTGTTATTCGGAGGAATCATCCGGCGATGTCAGAAAGGATATTTCAGTAGGGGCTTTTCCTCTTTTCCTCTGGACATCTGGATGTATTTGAGAGAAATTGCAGTCTTATCGCAGTGACATTGCTTCATGGCGGATCAAACGGTAGGACTGAAAATGAAACAGCTCATGCAATGACTGTGTAGCTCGAGATTAGTCTCCTCTATCGGCGTGTCTCCACTGGGGAGCGCTGACTCGGTAAAATGCAGAAACGCACGTTTTATATTATGGCACATTATTTTAAAAATGAGCGGGAAGTGACAGCGAATGACATCACCACCTGCGCAGATAGAATAATTTATTCGTTACAGTGTTATATGTTTATTTATTTTGTAGCATGCGTTATTTCTTTTTGCTTTTTCAGCGTTTTACTTGGTTGGAGAAAGAGATGACACCGTCGGACCCACTGCAAGGAGGAGTGACGACTTGTGCTTTGATTGTAACCTCACTGAGAGTAGGTCTCACCGTTTCTTGTTTTGTTTTGGGTTTTTTGTTGTTGTTGTTATTTGTTCGTTTGTTAGTTTGCCAAATATCAATCCTGCAGATTTAACCAAACACACAGAGCTATGCATTAGCCTATAGATGCGCTGGAATAAAAGAAACTGGCTCCAGGTGGTCAAAATTTACTTATAACCTAGGGAGAGATAGAGGTCTTAACACGTGGAAAAATAGGCCGACTTGTTTTTGACTTCCTTGTTAGGCTACATTTAGTTAGTGACACCTGGAAAGGCACGAGCAATTGTTGTGTAAAAATCCATGTTTGTCTGTTTTTTTGTTGGGGCTGTGCAAATTATGTTTTTATTTTTATATAATTTTGTCCTTTTTTAGTTCGTGTACATTGAAGCGAAGCTGAAATGTGGGAAGGATGATAAAAATGTTGACAATAAGGCTACTTTAATAAAACAAAGAATACATTTTTTACAGTGAATATGAGCTGTGTAGGCATGCCCCTGTATGATGTAAGTGTGGGCGGGAGGTGACTGAAATATATGTGACCACCACCTACCATTTTGGATAGAAGAAAATTTCCCCACAGCCTGACAGACACCTTGGATTATCTCTACTTATATTTCTCTTACAAAAGGATGGAAGACAGATCAGTGATTGACTTGCTCTGCAGAGCTGCTGCCAGGGGAGATCTACAAGGTGTCGTCAACTTGCTGCAGGATGGAGCAAATGTTAATGGATTTAATGAATTCAACAGGACTGCACTTCAGGTTGGTGGAGACATCCTTCAGAATTATTTGTGGCGATTTTTGAATAGAAACAAAGGTTGTTTTCATGAAGTTAGGTGAAGTGTGACAAGCATACATGTTTGACTTCCTCATATTCTGCATGCAGGATAGAAGGCCTTAGCATATTTTCTCTTCAGGCTTTGTCTCTTGTCATATAAAAGTAGGTTAAATTGTTTAAAGAGATGCAGGAAAAAAAAGATGGTGATAAAAATCAATAATTTTGTGGACATGTAGCACAAATAACATTAGGACTATGTCAACTATGGTCTACTCATTATCTAGTTATCCATTATTATAACAGTTTAACAAATAGTCTTGAAACCAGTTTGCTGTAATAAATTATTTCATGCCATATTATCATAAATGTATAGATTGATATGAACACATTTGTGTGTGTTTTTTTAATGAATAGGCCTATGTTTTTTCCTCTATTGGTTTCACTAGTTGATGTGCCTTTAGCATAAGATTTTGTACTTGACCATGAGGATATTATTCAGATATAATTAAGAATGGGACATGTTGTGTTTATATCACTGTTATAATAAATTACATACCTGCTGTAAAGCAAAAGATATTAGAGTGGAGTGGGAGAAAAAAGTAACAAAATGGTGGTGATGAGGAAATGGAGGCAGAGGGCTTACAGTAGTTGCATCAGCTCCTGCAAGGATTTCTTTTCTTCTTCTTCTTTTAACAAACTGCACTTTTATCTAAAACAGGAGCAAGTCATAAAAAAAAAAAAACTAATGCTATATTATCAAAGGTAGCCTACCACTGAATATGCTATGTTAGCTTAGCAACAGTTATCACTGGAGTGGAGTCACTTTCATGTTATAAGATTTAGGCAAAAGCACATTTCATGGGCAATTAAGTCTAAACGTTAAAAAAGATACACAATTAATTGGTACCATTTTTATGGACTGAATAAACTATCGCTACTGTTACTTCAGCATTTGGAGTAATCCATTAATGTTAGTAGGCCTGTAGCCATATGCACACTTTCCTATATAGGAATTAAGTCTTCAACGTTTTTCAGGTCAAGGACCCCCAAACTGATGGAGATGAAGCAGGGACCCCCTACTTAAAATATTTCCCAATATCGGCCTAACAACCTATGTATAAACGTACCCTGGATTCAATACTCAGCTATTCAATTAATACACAGGTTCATACATTTATGGTCGTGTCACTGCAGTCCTTTGTTAACTGATACCAATGTCTTTCAATTGAATGATAATCATGCATATACAAGCTATTCATCCTGGACGTTTTTATTCTAAGCATAAATGTGGAAAAAATAAAAAAAATTAAAAAAAACAACCAAAACTGTATAATCAACCAAAGGTTTCATGACGCCCCCCCTGCAGCACCTGTGCGGCCCTAGAGGTCACGGCCCCGTTGAAGATCAGCCTGTTTGTTCTGTTTATTTGTTGATACACTCGAATATTTCTTCCTCACCGCAGTAGGTTATACTTTCCTCCATCTTTCCTCGTGCAGGTGGTGATGTTGGGAAGCTCCGCCGTGGCCCAAGCTCTTCTCGAGGTGGGCGCAAACCCCGATACACCCGACCCGGCCTGCAGTCTCACCGTGACCCACGATGCCGCGCGTGAGGGGTTCGTGGACACTGTGCGCGTGCTCATGGACCACGGGGCAAACGTAAACCTCGTGGATACGCAGGGGAACCTGCCGCTCCACTTGGCCGCCAGGGAGGGCCACCTGCAGGTGGTCCAGCTGCTGATTGGACACACGGAGAACCCCCGCGCGCCCAACAGCCAGGGATTCACTGCCGGGGAGCTCGCGCGCCTCCACGGCAAGATAGAGACTGCTTCATACATCGACCAATATTTGAGGCTAAGTGAGTGTATTCTATATTTAAGTAGCCTACGAAAGAGGGTTAGGGCCGCTGTGGGGGAAAAAGTGAGTAAGTTCTGACTTTTTCTCAGAACTCTAAGGCTAGACAGACCAGATAGATAGGAGTCCAGATAAGAAGAAGGGGGGCACCTGTTGAGTAACGCACATTTCCTAATATGGAAACCTTGTCAGAATGGTGGGGCGATGGCATGACTGAATACAAATGGTGTGAGTCTTGGTATGCATTACAGCATGTAACCAAAAAATGGTGTGTGACAGTTTCTAATGGCAAATGCTGATAGGTTCGTTACAGCCTATGCATGAAGGCGAACCCCAATTTATTCGTTGACCATTAAAATTCTTATCTCAGTAAGCCTGTTAGGATAGTGATGATAGACAACAAGGTGGGCGAGAAGACGGGTTAGCCCACTACATAAGCTGAGTGAGTATTATGTTATAGCAGGCCAAAGGCTATGTTAGATTAAATTAGCCGTCTAATCCAATCCAGCCAGGCTAACATATGCCTAGCATTATAATACCGTGGGGAAGCATGAATTGCAATTTTCTAACTCATCATGATAAACCCCCTGTCGTTAATCATTTAGGCTACAGGAGTAGGCTACACAAATAAACGCAACAAATTCGTTTTATTTTAAGACAGCTAGCCTACACTAAACACTTTATTAACTCCAAGATATAATTATCCCTAACGCTTGTGTCGTTTGACTGCCTCGTGCATGTTTAAAACGAACTATAACACCACAGTAAGAAAAAAAAAGTGCACCACGAAACAAATCGCTGTCAAAAGCTGGACCGGAGGCCCCAAACGCCGCACCACAACAACACGGAAATAGAATTAAATCCTTAAACTAGGCCATAATATTGGCTATAACTAAGCCATTAGAAATAAACAGCACTATATTTGCTGTGGATAACACTGATAATTACTAGTGATAAATGAATAAGCAAGACAGGCTTGATTATTTTTAACAGCACAACAACATCCATAACGCCATGACATACAAAATGTACACATAGGAATTAATAAGGCAGCAGTTTTATCTACCTGATTGGCTGGGCGATTTGCTTTATTTCAATTGGGATGTCTATTTAACGATTCGATTAGCTAAAATAAGAAATGTAATAACGCCAAGATAGGCTATCCCAGCATGGTGTTTGTAAATGCATATTCAAATGAAGGTCCCACACATTGGTCGTAACCTTGTTTGATTTCTGTCATTTCAGCCGAAGGACCTTACATGGTCACAGTTTACAAATTATTCCCTACGTTATTTGCAACCCTTTAAAAAATAAATAAAATGAAATGAAAAAAAAAAACAGGAACTGAGCTCTTTGTTTATTTTTAAGTCCTTTAGTTTGGTGCTTTTAATGTAGCCTACACCCCTCTCTCTCATAGCCTATAGGCTACTCCCCACTCTCATTTGACGCGTGTCTGTTGGGTCAAATCAGCGCAACCAGCGCGTGGTGAGCCGTATGCTATATGCTATAGTCAAAGACCTGCTCATCACAGCACGGTGTGGACCCGGTCTCGAGGCCGCGGTTTCATTTTCAGTTTGACAAAAATCTGCCTGTCAATATTGACTGATTCTGATCTTATCTGTGTGCATGCAAAACATAAACGGATCAGTAACGATTGTAAATTAATATTCACGTGTAAATTAACGTTTGTAATTTTCCCTCCTTGGGACTGGGATTACCATTAAAAGCGGTGGTACCAGGCACCCTCAGATTGACAAAATGTTTCTTTAAGTCGCATGTAAAACACTGAAAAGGTCTTAGTGTGATTTCCAGAACACACAGGTCTGAGAGAGAGGCTGCGGAAGAGGTGGGCAGGGTTTTTTTCTTTTTTATTAACTAGAAAAAAAGGAAAAGTGGCAGGAGGAGTCAGCCCTTATAGGTTCAGTGTCTCAACCGTATAGAGCCTGGATTGGTTGGAGAGAGGGAGGAGGAGGCTGAACCACAGCAGGGCCACTCTGCACCGCTCGGCACCGAGCGAGCATAAATCCAGTCAAAAACACTCTCCGTGTTAGTTCCAGCTGCATGACATGGCTTTCCCCCCCTTTTCCATAAAAACCTGACGTTTTTATCATGACAGACAAACTCTTTATTCCCCTTAGGTGTGTGCCATATTTTACATATATTATAACCTTTATTTTTCACATTGTATCCCTATATAATTGATTTTATTTTCATTTCTACATCTGAAAAACATAAATTCATTGATGTTTTTCTCTCTTACAGACTAGAAGACATGGATGAAGAAGAAGATTTAACTTTCAGTGTTCTGGACTCTTGATTATCTGAAACCTTCTTATGCTTCAGCTATAGTATCTTTTAAATATGCTAATCAATTTTAACATCATGTCATGTTTTGTAAAAATCCCTGCTAGTTAGTACTGAATTGGCCTTATAATGAGACAGTGTGTTTACACACTATTCAACATGTACATGGTTTGGAAAGAAAAGGGACAGGACCAAGCACATATTCACATTCAGTATAAACTGGTAATTTGGGATAGAGAAAATAAAAGTGAAGACATAATACAGTTAATTGATTCATGTATAGAAAATATACTCTCTCTGGCCCTTTGAGGCTTACAAAAATCTTTACAAAGCCAAGCAAAGCAGTTCTGTTTTTGTTAAAACTTTCTGGGAAGTGCTAACTCAGCTGCTTATAGCTGAAACTGGACTGAATTATATTTAAATCTGGTTCTTGTTTGTAAACGTAGAGAAGTCCAATTCAACACATTTCAGCCTCAGTAATTAACATAGCTGAATTACCAGTGTCAAGCAAAATAGAACATTTTTATTTTGCCGTAAATTAGACTCTACTATATCCATAATAGTATTGCAGTCTCTCTTTAAAAAAATAAAAAATAAAAAATGTGTTAGGTCCATAAGAATAAGCTCTGCTACTGCTGCTATGTTACATATAAAAATAAGAGTTAATAACACATGGATTTAAATGATGGTGTCAGTTGAAGCCTGAGTTTTATAGACAATGCGGAAAAGGAGATGACATGTACTGAGAAAGGTTTTTCTTTTCAGTTACTATTCCCACCTGTAGACTGTGACAAAACAAAATATGACTGATCAAATGTGATGTTTATTCTGGACACTACAAAAATACACAAATTGCGTCATGTTGCATTTGCGAGGTGTCTTATAATCACATGAGGAAGACAAAATAATAAATACTCTACCCCGTCTGGCTGAGTCTCATGCATCTCACCTCTCTGCTGCTCGATGACAGAAAATGAACAATAATCCTCTTTTGTGTAAAAAATGACATAATAAAAGGCAGCAATTAATCCCAGTTTGGTCCCATTTTTATCATTGTGTGTGTGTGTGTGTGTTGGATGAGATCACAATGACCTTTTCAAAATAACTGTAGACATAAATTAGTTATTGAACTGAGACTATTTTATTCCCAAAGACAAAAGAAGTGTGGACACGCACATCCCACCTTGGGGGCAGGTGCAGAGCAAACAGACAAAGCTCTTCTTCAGACAGAAGAAGAGCTTTGTCTGTTTGCTCGAAACGTACGTCTTCTTCAGACAGAAGAAGAGCTTTGTCTGTTTGCTCGAAACGTACGTCACATCATTAAATATACGCTGAGTCCAGCAGTGCTGCGAGTGTTTCTCTTTCTTTTTTCACTGTTGACTATTTTATTCCCAACCATTTAATTTCTATAGTTTGAAACTGTTTTTTGTCTGACAACACAGAATGACATCAGGTATTCATGTGTTTTGTTTGTCAAACGTGAAGGGGTACCCTCTTATTTCATTTTGTAAAGCCTAATTTGTGAACTCTGAAAGAGAACAGAAGGAGGGCGATGGTTAACAACATCACCACCACAGTGACATTCAGAGACCACAATTCAATGATACGTAATTTTAGCATGATCTTGTCAGATTAAGTGCATAAACGAGGATGCTTTAATATTGCTAATTTTTTTGTGAGCTGATATATATATATTCAACAAATCTGACCCAATTTGTTATGCCATACTCTGGAGATTTGAAGTGCCTTACTGATTCATGTTTGCACTAATAAACTGAGAACCTTGAAGTGTCAGTCTTGGATGCTATTGCTTTGGTGCAAGTTCCCTAAGTGACAACCTTCCCTTTTTACATAATGAAATAAATCACACACATTGACAATTATGTTCTGTTGCAATGTCTATTTATTATTTGCCTGTAGTACATAGTATATGCATATTTATGCTTACAAAAGCATCCACACACAAGCATACAACACACATACTCCATTCACATGAGCAAATCTTGCCGTTCAATCCTGTATTTAAAGCAAGTAAAAAAACAAAAACAAAAACAAATCCACCCTAAGATAGCACTGACATACCATTCCTATGAGTCTGGATATTTAAATAAATAACTCTATCCTGTGGTTCTGAAGTCATACGATCTGGCCCACTATTAAGCAACAGTCTGTGCAGCTGTTTCATTGTTCACAAACTGCTGACTTCCAAGAAGCGTTAATTACAGGAAATCTATTTAGGCAAAACAGATCAAACATCTCATAAATTCGCCACCTACACCGTGTCAATGAAGCAGCTCCACAAAGTGTCTCACTGGTAAACGTACGTAGCTTGTGGAGAGAGCTAGTCTTCACTGGGATCGGGATACTTGTGTGTTTTCTATTTTTTTGTGAAACAGATTTTTGTTTTTTTTTACTCTTCTGAGGAACAATGGCAGATATAAACACCTAAACACAATGACAGGGTTTAACTTTGTTTAGCCACACAAATCCCGTTATGCATTGCACGTCCCACCCAGTCTTCAGTCGATTCAGGCAGAGATGAGATCAAAACCGAGTTGGCAGAAGACGTATGTATCCAAAAATGTCATGCACTAAACCACAGGACTGCAGATGAAAGCTGGTAGGAACCGGCTATGCAAATCCCACAGGAACCCTTAGGGAGAGAGTCAGGTGATGTGACAGAAACCCAATCCAAACACCACAATACACTGACAATTTATTCATTTTGTGACAAAGTAGAGGGACAATTATCTTGACACACTTAGTGTATTCTCAACAATATTACATGAATACGCCCACCCCGCTCCCACCCTCTCCTGTTTTGTTGTTGTTGTTGTTGACCAGACTCTGCTCCACATTTTAGCAGCTGATGCTCACATGTAACCTAAGGCCTTGAGGCTCCACCTTACAGATGGAGGACAATGTACAACAAAGAGTTTAGTCAATTAAAGTACTGTGCAAAAACTAAGGTGCTGACTGCCAGCTCACACAAAGGTCAAATAGCCTTGGAAAAACACTCACACAGAGAAAAACTCACAGACACACGCACGCACACACATCACTAAAAGGCATGTTTTTAAACCATGTTGGATCTGTATCATGCCTGCTAAGCAGGGGGAGTTTAATGATTGAACATTTCCTGCATAATTTAACATCTTGCCGACTCACCTGCAAAGGTAGCATGGTTAAGGACAAGGAAATTGAACATTTGCATGTTTTTGTGCTTTTACCAACTGGGTGACTTATGTGATATACATTTTAAGATGGGTCAGTGTAGGTCGAGGCCTCATCTTTGAGGTGGAGAAAATAAGGACAAAATATTTGAAGGAATGAAAACCTTTCTAAACTGGGAACTTAAAGTCAGTTTGCTGTATAACTGCTGATTCTGACCACATCAGGTAAATAAAAATGCTGAGTCATATTCACTAACACACAACCCATGAGCACATTCACTCTGTATTACCACTGTCGTGACGGTGAAAACTGGCACTGTTTCCCCTGTCAATGTTTTTGTTAGGACTGGTAGGTCTGGTTTTATTGTACAAGTCTTTTTTTTAATTACAGAGAGAGAGAGACTATTCATGTGCACACATTTCATGACCCCAACCAAGTGTATGCTTTTAATTTTGTAATGAATTCTTTTTTGTAAATTTGTAATTTTGTCCTAAAAATGACATGGCTTGGACAGTAATAGAGGAAGCAACTAGAGGATTGTTTCAGTAGTTTGATTCAAGACACCAGCACTGAATTATGCACCCACTTCTGGTTCAGAGACAGAGTTGTTCCAATGCCGATACTAGAATCGGAAATGCCTCCGATATCGAGTATCAGCGAGTGCACATACTGTAGCTATGCACTGATCCGATACCATGTGATTTATTAATGAATGTCCAGATAGAATGGCAGTTTTACAAGAAATGAATTCTTCTTTGCTTCTCCAAAACACTTGCAGCTTCTGTTTTATAGTAGTGAACTGATTTCCGGTGAGCAATGTGACGTTAGCCATTAGTACAAAGTCAGCAATTTGGCAATATGTTACACTGGAAAGTACCACCAGTAGAAAGGCAACTTGAACAATATGCAAGGCTTTTTTTTAATTTGTTTCAGCGGTGTAAGGATGACTAGTGTAGGGAATGTGACTTATTTTGAGATTTCATTCTTGAAATTTCCTTGACGGTGAAATCAGATGATAAAAGAAAGATTTAGATTTAACCTGAGCTATGCCATATAATAATGACATTAATCAGAATCACATCCATTCAGGGTTAGTGGTAAATTGTTAAATTAATGCAATGGTATCGGATCAGTACTGTGTATCGGCTGATACACGAGTTTGTGTATCAGAATTGGTATCAGGAAGAAAAGAAATGGTATAGGAACATCTCTATTACAAATCATAGTGATGGTAATAAAAATGTACGGGAAAACAAATCACATACTTTACTTTGACATGATTACTAAATGCATATGGTCAACTCTCATCACAAGTCGATTAAGAAGTGCAAATATCTCTGATTTGTATTAATGGTTTGTTAACTACTCTACTTGTGCTTTGGCCAATAATCTGAGATCTCACTGAGACTGAGAAAGTCATAAGAGGGTCTTGATGGTAACAGTCAACCAGCTTTCCATCACATTAGTGACTAAAGCACATACAGTATTTTTACTTTGACATGTCCGTGTTGTTAGTACGTACACACTGATTCAACTGAGCCCTTGTACTGACTTGACGAAACAAACGGAACAGATTTCACAAAGCCACAGGACAATCGATCAATCCACCGACCAGTCTTATTTTTCCCATGAGAGATCTGTACAGACAGACAACTGGAGACCCAGGTGCTGTGGATGAGTGGAGGCCTGTGGTATGTCTGCAGAGTATATCTGATGGTCGCAGTCTGATGTCTGATGTCCATATCTAGCGGTCTAAATCTGTAGCAGTTTTTGCAGCAGATGTTCATCTGCAACAGACGCCCGGTCTTCTGAAGGGTATTTTTCTTTGTCTTGCAGTGTGACATGATGGTAATCAGGCTTCGGCAGTCCAAGAAGTACAATCTGCGGCCTGATGGTGGCAGTCAGATATCCTTCCTCCTGCATTCTGACATGATACAATTCAATGCTAGGGAGGAAGTGTGTGACTGGACATGCTTGCATGTATACTCGCATTTACAAAAGCAGTTTCTTAATCATGCCAGATAACCGTCATCCATTCCCCTCGGCTTCCCTTTACACTTAACACCTTCCCCCATTGTGAGCTCTCGGCTTTTGATCTTTTCTTCCATCCAGCACTTTCCTGCTCGTCCTTTAACACTCTGTACTTTCCCAGATGCAATCCTGTCCAGCAGGCCAACTGGGGAACTTGTGTAAATGCACACACACACGCACTCACGCACAGACAGGCACGCACATGCACACACATGAGAGGTCAGAATAATTCTACATGATGATTGCTTTCGTATCACCACCTTCATAATCCAGGATACAGTGCACACACTGTATGGGTGTGTGTGTGTGTGCGTGTGTGTGGCCAGTCTGGGCTGCAGGTATCTGTGGGTGGGTGTGTGTCTGTGTGTGTGTGTCAGTTGGTCTCATAGGAGGATAGCAGCGCGGCATCCACAGGCTCCATGCAGGAGGGGCAAGTGAAGGACCTCATCAGCCAGTCATCTATACAGTCCATGTGGTAAATGTGCATGCAGGGCAGGAACCGGATCGGGTCTCCATAAACAAAGTCCATCATACAGATGACGCACCTGCACAGAGAAAAACACAGAATGATTGATCATTGCAATTTTACTATTACACTATTATATATTTTGATAAGGACTGGATAGGAGTGAGCACACAAATGCAGAAAATGAAAAAATAAAGTACTGTGTACTTTGGATCTTCTCATCTGGTGTTACATTTACTGAAGTTATATAAAGTACAGTGATGTGAGCAATATAATAATGCCTTTTTTAACCTTCACCATTTGCAACTTTTGTCCTGTTATAATATACCATCTCTTATACAATTGGACACATAACATTTACAGAATTACTTTGAAACGCCACAGGGTCGTTACAACTGTCTACTCTACCAACTGAGCCAAACACCACCCTTACATGAGGCTATTTTACCTTGATTTTCCGGTAGTGATTATTACTATGTTGCCTTATCCCCCCCCCCAAAATTACGAAGAAATTATGAAGAAATAGATTTGACTGTCATAATGTAAACATGTTTATTCCTGCTGTAAAATTCAGCATTTTAACATTGCCTTCTGCGGGGATCGACTCACTTCCGGTGGCGAGATCAAGCATCCATTTAAATAAGTGCAGTCAGTTTCATGGCTTTGGGCTTGAAGGCAGCCAGTTGTTGCGACAGCACATAATTTGAATTTATCTAATTTTTCTGTGTGGAAACTGAAGTTGTGAAACTTAAAGGAGGTTACATTTTCTCACACTCAACCGGAACATACATGATTTGAATGCAGTTGTTGCAGGAAGTTTAGCAAGGATTAAGTTTTGCTCCTGTTTTCAGGCCATTAATTTAGATAAATCCATTTTACAATAAGTGTATTAAGGCATTCAAGATGCCTGCTTGACAGATCACTGAGGTGGAAGTAGTGCGTGTCCTCCATCTTGCGCTAACTAACCACGAACGGTTTCTACTCACTCTCTAATCTTCTTTTCAGAGCCATCACCCCCCAGGTCATAAACGCCTTTTGGCAGGTGCTGGATGAGCCCAATGCGTTGGGCAATGCGAACTTGTTCTTCCTCTGTTAGCTGCGTCGCCAGGCGGGCTTGGCTGGGCGTTGGGTGATAGACAGGCACATGGATCTGCTCCTGCAGAAAGAGAGAGAGGAGGCCATGTTACAAAAAATGAATCATTATTTAAACTAAAGTGCCTTTGAGTACTGTTACATGAAATTTGTTTGCAAAGGTAGCAGAAAATATGTTTAGTGGAATTTGAAGAAACACTGAAATAACACTAATGCTCTGGTTTCATAAGGCCTGTTGCCAAAAATCTCTCGGCTTAATTCTACTAGCATAGGTTACTTAAACAAAAGCAGAAGTTGTTCTTGTTATCACTTTCGGTGGAAGTCAAACCGGGTCTAACTGATGAGCCACAACTTAGCTTATGAAACTTTTTTTGATTCTAGCACAAACGTGCTTTGCAGAGTGGGATACAGTAAATGTTTATTGTGATACTGAGATATGACATAATGTCACCGCTTGCCAATACGATACAGCTATAGGCATTACTCTGGAAACCCCACAGCCTAAAGGGGGGCTTTCACTACACAATTTAAACATCCACTTGACTGTCACAGATACAAAATCCAACACATAATTTGTTTTGAGGAAAAATTATACGTCTATTAAAAGGGCCTGCAGCTATGAAATGTGTGAACTGTAGCTATTATCGATAGCTGCTGTTACAGTGATTATTAATTACAAGTTGACACTGTGCCCTGACTATTTTGTGGGATTATGATTATGTGGGATTATGGGCAGTAGGTGGTAGTGTTTCCCCACACCTTCCAACATCTGATGCAGCACACGTTGTTGTGTTTCACCACAGGAAGTGAAGAGTTGAAAAAAGTGTGACAGTGCTTCACGTAGGGTGGATTTGGCACAATCAACTCAGTTGCTTTGCCACTACAATCCAAACAGATCACTAATCTGTCAACTACAAACAACCACTGGGTAATGTATGCCCGCTCTTCAAAGGGTGGAAAGATGGTGCAAACTTCAAAGCGGCCAAAAGTCTCACTCTCGGCTTTAGCTTAAGTCACCAGGAATTTGAATGTACTGATGCACAAAACCACATACAGTAAGGAGAAGTTTATAAGTAATGAAAGTGATATCATATCAAAGAGATGAACAGGGTTTCAGTATCAGACTATAATGTGTCAAACAAAGAGTCAGAATATTATCACACGTGAAACCTATACTGTGAACCTGACTGTGTCACTGTGTAACTCAACTGCAAATGTCAAGTCTGTTTTAAGTGTTTAGCTAAAACTGAGATTCTGAAATGCTAGACACCATCTTGCAATGATTTTTGAAAGGGGAAAAAAGCATCAGTATCGTACTGCTCTCTCATATTAACATAGTTATGCACACTCAGTGTTGTGTGGTAAGGAACTGGTGGATGTTGCAAATCATTTGAACTGTTATTTTGAGCATTATATAGAGGCCGAAGGTGCGCTTAGAAGAACTGACCCCATTACTTCCCTCTTTAACTGCAGTGTAGCGCAGCTAGCAGGATGAGAGCTAGGTCCGGTCTGCACATACTTTTCCTATGGTTGCAATGGGGAACTTAGAAAATGATCGGAATTCTCCTTCCTTTAAGAAATCAATTTCAAATGTCCGCTATGGGGGAAACAGATGCACAGATACATTGTCTTGCGTACTACTTGAGTCTTAAAGTGTCTTCTTCCTCTCTAAAGTCTTTCTATTGACTCAACTCTCACTCTGTGGTCTATAACTGTGCCTCAACCTCATCCACTTCCTTTGTTCTCTTCCTCCCTCTTTCCAATTGATTGTCATACACTCACTACATTGGTGGTGTGTGTTTCTTTTTGGTGCACTCGCTCCTTGTTTCCTTCCTGCGTGCCAAACCTTCATGTCAGGAAACTGAAAGGACTCAACAACCAGGTCATGGATTAGACTAAGGCCACTCTAATACTGTTAAGTGAGCTCTGTCACTAACCACCAGTATAGCCACACTAGGGATGTCACGATTATAGATTTTATTGGTACGATTATTGTCAGAGAAATAATCATGGTATCAATTATGCATAACATTTAAATTCCTACCAACATTTGTTTTCACTCCCTGCCAGTTGTATCTGCCAATACCGTTCCGACATTATCTTTTTTGAGTAATGGTATTGTGATGGTAATGATTGTAATAGTAAGTGATGGTATTGAGGAATGTTTACAATAAATGAATTGTGGCGATCCCTAATGGAGATCAGACTGGCGTTGGCAGGACAGAAACCTAACCAAACCTTCTCACAAGGATCTATCAGACAATTTCTGGTTTACAAACTGCCTTTTATGATCTTCATGCACAAAGTAGTTCTCAACCTTTTTTGAAAATGAACTGAAACGTGATCCTCTGAGCCCCCCCCCCCAGAGAAAAAACTCAAAATGCTCAAAATACAATACAATATCATTGAACCCTATGTCATTTTGAAGATCTGGAAATTAGCTTTGCAGGTGGGCCTAATGAGTTAATTCTGAGACAACTGACAGAAACGTGCACGAGGCTGCTTTTTTGGACAGTGAGAATTCAGACACAAACTTTCTCCTTTTAATGCAATTAGAAAAAAGGTGAATTTAGTGGAAAAATTGAGAAAATAACCTCCAACCTTAGATGGTTAAGGGCGTGGATGTTAGGGACAGGGTTGGAGAGGGGCCACTGGGCTTCAGGATGGCCCAGGAGCCCCTGGGAGTATTTATTGGAGCCCTCCTTTGTTAACAGCGGTTCAATTTATTTTTCCTCAGTTAGTAAACTCAAGTCAGTCTTTATGATGATGTTCTCTGTTAAATATGAAAGGAGGTTGAAAATCACAGGTTGTTGTTGTTTGACCGCATCCTTTCTGATGATAAAGTCAGAAAGGTTTTAAAATGGTGTTTCTTATTTTAAACGTGTCGGTCCTAACTGGATTGAGTTTCTTAGCGAGGGGAAAAATGTGACTATGCGTCCATTTGGCAAAAATCAGACCCTCATGCACAGAGCATTTTAAGCCAAGAGTCAGCAAAAATCTTTAGATCGGTAGGAAAACTGCTGTCGGGTAAAGTCCCCTCCTTTTACGTGTGCTTCACCTGTAAAGATGGCAGCCAGGCAGCAAGAATAAAAGACTGCTGACTGCTCCTCGAGGGGGGTCAGAGGCGCTCAGCTGTCCTCTCTCTTCAGCCTAGCCTAGGATAATGTTTGGCTGTAGCCAGTGTTACTTGTTATTAAACATCCATTCATTCAATATGGGTAAACTATACAAACAAAGTGGTCCTGTCACTGAAGTCAGACAGACAGAGGGACAACAGAGTTAGGCAGAGTGAGAAGATGGTTGGTTTGAAGGGTGGCAAAGAAGAGGACATTTGGGGTGTTAGATTTGCAGGAATTGGTTAAATTAGTTAAAAAGTAGGTTTTTAATGTCAGTTATTTGCACTTCCAAAAGTTGGGAAACCAACAAGTAGAGCTCAAATGAACTTTGTCAAGTTGTGGTGCCCCCCATTTTTGCTAATGGCCCCCTCTCAGCCCTCAGCTCCCAGGAAAAAGTTTACAATGGGCCTGGATGAGGGCAGACCCACGTTGAGAAACCCTAAAGTGAACTAAACATGGTGTGAGGCAGAGATGAAGGCATGAAACTCAAATTACTCTTCATTTCCTTCTTTCATTTTGGCTCAATGAGAGTTGGCTGGGCTAATGAGTTAATTCTGAGACAACTGACAGAAACGTGCACGAGGCTGCTTTGCTCGACATGTGTTATGTAAATCTGAACGCACACAAACTTCAATACCTGTTAATATAGAACATATAGTTGCCTTTTATTCATTTCTTACTTGTGCAACTATGCTTCTCAGCACGTAAACCTCAGTCAAGCTCAATTTTTTTGAGAGTCAACTCAAGGATGGAACCAAGTTGTATTATGGGAGAGTATTTATTGGAGTAGTCCTTTGTTAAGTGAAGCAAGAAATGTAGTTTACTGAATTTCAATAAAGCTGGAATGTCGACAGCTGACAGCTTTTAATGTCTCTATTCAGTGCTTTTTTGTTGTTGTTGTTGTTTTTACCTCATTTGTGTGATGGTAAATGCAGAAACCATTTTAAACATGGTCTTATTTTAACTTCTGAATTGATTGAGTTTCTTAGGGGGAAAAATCTGAATAACCATTTGGCAAAAAATCAGCCTCTCAGCACAGAGCATTTTAAGCCATGAGTCAGCATATCTTTAGCAGCGGAGGCAGTCTGCTGCTCCCCTGACAGCCCCTCCTTTTACCCGTGTCATAAAGAGATGGCAGCCAGGCAGCAAGAATAAAAGCTGCAGACAGGGCCTCCGAGGGGGGCAGCAGCTGTACTCTGTGTGAGTGCGTTAGGATGGTCAAGTGTGCCGCGGTCAGCAGTGTTATTGTTGTCATCATGCCTCTCCCTTCTTTCATAGATGGTGTGTCAGCTGGGCTGTGACAAGTGGTCACTATGTGACCTCAGACTAACCAGAGGGACAACAGAGTTAGGCAGAGTGAGAAGAAGAGGGTGAAAGGGTGGCAAAGAGAGGAGGGTTGGGGGGGTTGGAGGGTGCAGGGCGGTGGCTCACTGAGCAATAATACAGACCTTGATTTCCTCTTCCAAACATGCAGCAACACAGCAGCAGAAAGTGTCTGGCTGCCAGGCCTGGGCTGCTAATGGTGAGCAGGAAGGGAGGTGAAGATTATGGGCATGGATGAGGGCAGACTCACACAGACTAAGTGAAAGAAAGACCAATAGGGTGGGGAGGCATTTACCCTCCATCTTCCATTATCCATCACTAATTGAAAGAAATTCAGAGGAAAGAAGAGTGGGAAAATGGGAGATAGAGGCACTCTCTGCCCACAAGTTCAAGCAGCATTATTCCTGCTTAAAATGCACAGTGTGGGGCGGTGCGTGGCGCAGTGGTTAAGGCAGCCGCCCCATGTTTTGCAGATAGGCGTCCCCAGTTGCAGGACAAACATGCAGACCTTTTGTGTTTTGTTTCTCTGCCTCCCCCCTTTCCTGTCTATCTCTACTAATCTATCGAATAAAGGCATAAAACGCCAAAAAAATATACTTTAAAAAAAAAAATGCACAGTGTAACTTCTAACGCTCAGGTCTCTCACTCAAAGCTATGTAACAGATGACATTATGGAAGTAGCATCGGTTCATGGGAGGGAGTTGTTGTTACCATGAGCTTCTCCCAGTTTGGATTCCTTCAGTTTGCATTGTTTGCAAAATCAAAACAGAACGGACACCTGGTACCTTTTTGTTGCTTTAAAGTCTTATGTTTAATTCGAAAACATTACGTCTTGACATAACTGAAAACTGCGACTGCTTACTTGTGGACTTGTTGTTCTGCAGGTTTTACAGGGATTGGCATCAGTAAACGAAGTAAGCAGTTTTACTAAATGAAAACAAATCCGCGATCACTTCAGTGGACACAAATAGAAGGTCTCCAGCAGCTGAGAAATGAGCTGCCTGACATTTTCCTGGCTGTTTCCTCAGAGAACTTCAAATCCGAACATTGGATGCTTAAATACTTATTCTCGTTAAAGTACAGAATTGAAAACAAGCCAGATGTAAAAAGTGCATGTGACCTAAAACTACAACAAGACAGACCCATACACATGGGGCAAATGATATGTCACTTACAGGCAACCAAAAAGATGACATGGTGTTGTCATTTAGACACTCTAATGTGGAAAGGAGCCATATCCTAACTGACCATTCAAGAATAATGTGGCAAGATTTTCAACTGGCTGGAGAACAGCAATTAGCTGGAAAATGACTTACAGACATTACTGAATATTCAGACAAACTGTCTGATCTGTGGTGGGACGTGAAGGTTTCATAATTGTTATCTTGAAATGAACAAGTACAGCTTACTGTTCAGGAGAGTAATAGGGTAAATTGTTACTATTCCCTCTCCATACCTATTCAAAGCAGAATGAACTGGATTTAACATTTGTGTCTTAGAGGGGCTGCATGACATCTAAACTGTCTGTCAAGAGACGGAAGAGTAACAAAATCTTTCAACAAACCCTGCAGACACCTGCACAACAATACAGGCAAGCACGCACACAGGCAACGCAGAAAACAATGGGAGGAGGAGAAGGATGCGTATTCGCATCACAGGATGTGTTTGTTGATGTGATAACAGGAGAGTCGGTTTATGCAGAGTCAAGTTGGGCCATTGTGTGTGTGTGATTTTAATTAATTATGGTATTTACATTGGCACATGACGCACCTCACACAAAGCCTTCCCTGAGTCACAAGGGAGCTATGGATGATGCACATAAGCATGTCTTGGTGGAAAACGGAAAATGTTTAGCAAGTCCAATGACGCTCCAGCAACATCATCCACTATAAAATCAAGTGTCTAGGAAGTTGTGGCAGTCTGTTGTTCCATACAGACAAATTTAACAACCTTACACACTTGGATATGTCACTGTGACATGACAAAAGCAACCTGATCATACAAGGTGGGAACAGCAGACCTCAACTTGAGCGTACGGTATGAATTTATCTGGGACTTGTGGTCAGCGCTCAGGAACAACAACCTCTGTGAGACTGCATGTCAGCCAAAGCCCACAAACTATGTCACTGACCTGCAGCACAATGGCCTGTTTGTGAGCACCACTGCCAAGCCCTCCCACAATGAGTCTGTTTCCCATATTAGGACAAGGATGCTGATACCAATCACCTAAGGGGCAAATCAGCCAATCTACAGCAAATACTGATCATTTTTGGCATGCGTTGCTGATGGTGTACATTATATCACACTCAAAGTTTCACATAGGCGACCTGTTATGTACTTGTGTATCACAAGGTGGGAGGCGGGCCTACACAGCACACAACTTCTCTTCTGAGTATTTGTTTTAAGGTGATGGTGACTAGAAGCATTAATCTGATCAACCAGTCCTATATTCTGATCATCTGATAATAACAGGCAGCTGTTTAATCTGGACATCCTAGACCACACTTAATAATAATAATCTGTGTCAAAAGGCACTTAATACAGCATATCAAAGCCTTACACTATCATATCTGCTAGAAGAGACTCCATCATACCTGTGGTGACGCACTTTGTTTGGTCACCACAGTCGTTAGGTGAAGTTGAAGGCAGCCGGATTTCTTCTTTTGATCTAAAAAAGTCCAGCTGTCAATTTCAGCACCTAACGACTACGATGACCTGGATGACATGTTGGTCACCAGACACACACAGAAGTAGGTCACCCTCTTATCCTGCTTCCCAGCAGCTACAAGAGTGTCCATTTGGCTACTTAACATTTAAAACATGATGAAGTTGAAGTTTCGTTTTATGGATTCTGTTACAAAGGAACAGTTCTCGTAACGGAAAAACAACCCACATCCTACTGAAACTGTAGCCACAGCTATGCAGAAAACCATTGTTTAGTTCAACATCTCCTCTTCTCCCTTTCATCCCTCTCTTTTCCGCATCCCTGCTCCGCATCTCTGCTCCGCATTTGACAGCTAATTAGAAAACCACCTCCAAAGTATACTTACTTTCTCCACTTCCTCTGGCCGAGCTGGCTGAGCTCAAAGCAAACTGCTGACTGCAAGCCCTCTCATCTTGACAGCACTGCAGTTGGTGGACAGTGCTGTGCCCCCTCTGGGCTGATAAGCCCTCTGCAAGGAGATCTGACTGTGTCTTTGACCAGAGCAGCAGTGGCTTCTTTGTTGTGTTTTAGATTTTTTTTTACCCTCAAGCCCTCATGGTGACACAAAGGTAACAGTGACAGTGAAAATGATGGACAACCTGAGTGCACATGAAGTTGAACTTCAATCACTGCGAATCTGGTGCTGCTCCTTCCTTTGTGGTTTCAGAGGCAGACAGGGTATTACAAGTCATATCTATGGGTAAAATACACATGGACAAAAACACACATGCACGCGCGCACACACACACACACACACCCTCTCAAACACAAACACATGTTTCCTTATCTCACATAGCCTGCCCCCACAGCCATGACTCAGCATTCGCTTCACCGCAGCTGCTTTCTGGATCTCCAGTGCTCTGGCCTCTAACCGATTATTTAGCACCAAAGGTCGACAATTCCTGGGAAGCTGTGGGATTCTCGCAAGTTGGGAGTCAGTTTAGCTATTGGAAAAAAAGGCAGCAGACCATGGTTATTGGTCACTAAAGCAGACCACTACAGGGACACTGAGAGATATAGGTCCAAACCAGTTAGTGAGTGGTCTGTGGTTCTGGTCCACCTTTTCACCCATGTGTTGACTGCTAGCTGACTAGCTGAGAAACATGTCTACTAGGCTGTAAAAAGAATGGATGTAGCATCCGTGACGTCACCCATTGGTTTTGGGGAGTCGTTTTTGTGACTCAAATATGGCGGCCTGAACAGCGCCATGTTGGATCGGACGGCCGAGAACCCGCCCACTGGCCTCGATGCAGCCTCTCCGGACCTGTCACTCAATGTTTCCGCGCCCTAATTGGCCAGAATCTTAACCTAACAACAGTGGAGAACAACGGTAGAGTTAAAAAAAAATTCACCCCCCTCCGATTGTGTACGGGGGTAGAAACTATCGATTGAGACCAAAAAACGTCCTGATACCAGGCTTTTAACATGTTTAATGAGGATGTAAAGTCAGTGATTTTAACATGGGGGTCTATGGAGACTTGTTGCTTTCTGACACGCTTTCAGCCCCCAGAGGAAGCCGCGGGGATTGCAGTTTTTTGAACGCGGAAGTGAGCTTCACTTCTCAAACCGACAACTGCCCCCTTGCTCTGCAATAATAATGCTTTGTCTATTTATATACGTTACAGTGTTATAAATCTGCCTCTGCAGCTGTCCTTTTTATTGCTTTGCATATTGCACTTTTCTGTTACGTTTATGAACGAGTGAATCCATGTCTTTGCGGTCTAACCTGACAGTCTGTGGCATGATCCCTGTGGCCTGGATCAAATATAAATGAACATAATTTTCTTCATTTGGCATATAATGCTGGTTTTTCTCATGTATAAATATTTCTTAATCTTCTTCTATGTGCTTTAATTGACCTGTGTGCACATGTGTGGATTGAGGACAGGGCTGAGCCAATGGACAATGATCTGTCAGTGATCATGAATGTATATTACTGTTATTGATGTTTTGAATTCATCTTAAATTTAGTTTGCTATGCCATAGTTATATTATGAAAGAATAAGAGTAAGAGATGTTTCTAACAAAATGAATACCTTACTAAAATCCCTGTTTGAGAATAAAATCAACATTTAAATTACTGCTGTCTAAACAGTTTGACTTTGTGTAAATGATGTCCACATACAGTATGACTTCATGCCATTTGCCAGTCTGCAGCCACTTTTAACCAGGAAATTATTCAACAGCACCAAGTCCAGCCTCCTCCCATCTCCAGATGCTGGAATTCACCCTTCTCTGATTCACTGCTGACCGTCTATTCCCAGGAAGCAGCAGTTGTTTAGAGGCCTCGGGGTGGGTGTCTAAAGCACACAGATCAACTGCTTTATGTGCATTTTTTGTATATGTTGGATACAAGTTTTATAACTCTGTGACTTGGATAGCACATTTAAAAAATAAACAAACTTTATCTTGATTTTTAGGTGTCAAATCAGAAAAAAATTGCCATGCTCTCAAAAGTAATGTAGAGACCGAGGGATTTCAAAGGAAGTATCTTGCGTAAGGTTCGATAACAGTTCAGTTTTAGGCTTGGTGTACAGATTGCCAGATTACCTGCTGTCTACTTCACAGGAAAAACTGTGACACAAAGAGCAGTCAATCCAGGAAACTTGTAAAGAAGTAGTTTGAATCAACTTCCTGAAGGCTCCAGTCCTGGGTCTGCAGGTAGGTGACAAATTACAGAAAAGAGGAGGAATGGGTCCATCTCTCTTTAAGATTTTTCTACGTACTATGTTTACTGGTATGCAAAGCTTCAGGGCATCTCAGCTCTGAACTGTGAGGATTTCTTTACAGATAGAGTGAATGTCTGGGACGTGTGGAATGAAAAATCCCCATTCATTCTCTTTTGTTGCCAGACAGCTAGACAAAATTAATGTTTCCATCCTGTCGCGTCTGTTTTTTTGGCTGTGAAAACAATACCAGGGTTGGATCTACACCCCCACCTGTTTTCTGTAACTTAACCACTGCCAGAGGTCATATTGTTTTTGGATTTTTCTGTTATGATTTCCGGCATCATTCTTTTTGCTATGACCCTTTGGTATGAAGGACAGATTTGCACTGTGCAGCTATACTGGCATTGGGCTGTGCTCGATAGCCTCCATGAAAAGCAAACTCAATTTCAAGTAGCAGTCAAGTATAGTGAAGCCATTGGCCCTTCTTCTAACACAAACAGACCTTCTGACAGCTCAGAAGAAATGTGTGCTCTGTTCTCACACAGGGTTTCAGATGGTGAAGGTGCTGATTACTGTGGTCAACAGGGGGGAAAAACCCTGGCAGATCTTAAAGGGCCCTTTATCAGTAGGTTTAAAGTAGTTAGTTAACGCTCATGTGGTACTGTGTCAGTCTGAACAAAGTGTACACAAACTTCCCCAGCACAGCTGAAAGCTTAGTCAGAGCTACAAAGAAACTTAGTCATGTTTGTGTCATTTATTACACCATCGCTTCTCTGTGAGACCAGAGCTTGCTGGCTTTGACCTAATTACCTAATTGCTGTTTGCCAGACATGACAAAAACAACTCATAAAAATCTGGACACAAATGCATGTCAAGGACATCTAGCTCTGTTCAGATATAATCTTTTACTGAAGCTGATACAAATTCCACCGATAATACATGGAAACTATCAAGAATAAGAATTTAAACTGTTACCAGCAACTGACCTTGTGTGAGTCTGTGCCTCTCACGTTACATGAATTCAATTTACACGATTTACCATAGCCTTATTTCTAAAAGATAGGCTAACTAATGGGACATGTTTAGGGGAAAAAAACAGGAATTACCAAATATATTTGCTGGAACAAGTTTACATTAAAGGTCGAACCCAGAAGTACGTAGCTCTCTAATGTGAGAGCTGTCATGCTGGACTGACTGACCTAACATCACCCTCAGTTTCCCATTCATTTAAAATCACTTATCTTAAATCTACAGATAAGGCTTGGCTTAACCCAGTAACAGACACACTCTCTGCCAAGGCCTTACATAATGCATACCAGTCACATCTTAACATATACTGTAAATACACAAGAGGAGCATATGACCATACATCATATTTACAGTCACAGCGTGCTAGGGTCTGTTTATGGATGATCTAAATCAAGAAATAGGGACATTAAATAAACAAAGTTGCTGCCCTGAAGGAGATCAGTGAAGGAAGAAGTTGAGAAAGGTATACAAGAGTCTATAAAATCTACAAATCTCCCTCTTCAATGAAAAACTGGGGTCTGTTTCAACTCCATTCAAACTGCAGTTTATGCTGTTAAAGGGAACTACAAGCCATAATAAACGGCCTTTGTGTCTGAGTTCATCTCCACTGAGCTGGAACATAAATTATATGGTTCAATGTGTTTCAATAAAGACTACAGCAAGTGATCACATAGTGCTACTATCATATCACTGAAGGCTGAATCATTACATGACTTCAGGGAGATGGTAGACACAGTCAGGACCTTCGGATATAACAAAGAGGATTAGTGTCAAAGCCATAAGGAGACAGGGTCACTCGGCTAGACCGCTGGCCAAGGATGATCCAGGATCTGTAAACAGCTGATCTAGGTTCTGATATTGTTGATCTAAAACTAGTTTTATTGGGTTTGCTGTGGCTGGTTTACTGGGCCAGACACGCCATAGACGGAGTAACGCCATCCAAACTTCAGGTATTTACGGAATTTGCCTCACCTTGTGAGAAAAAAACAACCATAATTGTTAAGGTACTGGTCCAACACAGCCGACCAAAGTTACCTGATAGGGGGGCGGTGGCTCCTGGTCGGGGTCAGCACCGTCTCCGTAGCTGGCCCGGTCCGACTGAGATTCATGTAGCAAAGATATATCATCTGAGGTCGGAGATTTCAAACAGTTTCCCATCTCCTTCCTCGTCGGTCAAACTCTTCCTTTCTTTTCTCTCTCTTTTTTCTTTCTGTCTGTCTGTCGGTGTCGCTGACCCAACAGCGGGCTTCACGGGCCACTTTCACGGTTAATGTCAGTGGATGAGAAACCGTCCAGGAGAGGCTGCTTTTTTTCCCATACACAGCTGATGAATCTCCTCTCCCAGACGACGGGAGGGCTGCCCGATTCAACAACAACAACAAAACATCCCTCAGCTAGCAGCTAGCCACACAAAGAGCTAGCCTGCTGCTAACACAGAGCTAGCACTCGCAGGGGGAGCATCTAGCACTCGTCTGGCTGAAACATAAAAATGAATGAACGACTTTTTTTAAAAGCCTTACGAAATTTCACTTCCGCAGAGACGGCGAGGCGAAAGGATTTTTTTTATCCTTCATTTAAAATGACAACGCAACCCACAGCAAGCCTCCCCGGCTGTCAGGGACTTTCCAGTTTGCAGCTGCCCAACAACGACAAAGGTGGTGATGTAGCAACACGAAGCCCCGCCCCCCGCCAGAGCCGCAACCAATGAGCGTTCACCTGCGTCCAGAGCGATTGATACGTCGCTAGTCCACAGCCAATCAGGTTCGTGATCACGTTGCCTTTCGCTAAACATAAACACACAGCTAAAATCGATGAACGAGTCTCTGAAATGTGCAATTTCACAGCAGTTTTGCTATCACAACCACCGCCGGTCATATACACTCTTTCAGGGTTTTCTCGATTGTCAATATAAGCTTCTACGGTGTATTTTCAATTTGATATAGTATGTATACTAGTAGCTCTTCTAGTCCCTGGGTACTACTGCCCTGCATGAAAACAAGATGAGATGACTTTACTATATCTGGTGAATTAGACCACACGTATGAGAACAATGGGTATAATCATTTGCATAGCTTTTTTTTTTTTTTTTTGCTGTGTAATAATGAATACCATTTTAAACTGTAAATGCTGCCCATCATGCTTCTTTTGTTTGTGATGCACCAATGAAAAAAAGAAGACACAGAGTGAGATGTGTTTTTTAGTTGCTTATCATCATTTCATCTTAAATTACAATAGAAACATTCAGTATATACAGGAATGTCATTCTGTTCTGTGGTAGCCGTGCCCAGTATAATACGCTGATTGTCAACATCACAATGCCACTAAATTTGGTTAGAGTTTCCTTCAGCCAAATCAGTAAAACTAAAGGACGGGGGAAAAAGCTTGATTAATTATTAGAAAGTAAAAGAGGATTTGTTATAGTAACATCGAGCTCAACTGCTGTTAAAAACAATAGTTGGAATACATTTCCACCACCATTAAAAAATATTAAAACTGTCCTCTTGTTATTAGGCTACATCTTGAGTCCCAAACCTCATTCTCATCATGAATAAATCAGCGATGCTCTAATTTCAACACTTGAGACACCAACTGAGTTTCTAGGTTGTGGATACCGTTGCTGGGACGCAGCCCTTCAAGTAACCCCACCAGAGGTGACCTCTTTCTGTCTAATTATTTCGATCATTACAAGTATTTGTCCATATACAGATAATTATTTGTTACAGGATCGTGGTTATGATGTTTTGAAGTATTTCTATAGGTGGTTCTAGCCAAGCATGGCTGATACATGAGCAGCAGAGGATGTTCACAAAGTAGGAAGACCATAGTGGTTGCCATTCACAGCTTCTTCACCCACTAAAGATGCAACAGGCAGACAAGCACGCAGTCCTTCACTGCTCGCCGTGAATGGCCTGTTTGTTCAAGCTCAAGTACTGCTGGAGCCTGTCCCACACACCAGGAGGAGAAAAGGAGGGAGTCTGCCTTTCTAAAAGACACATTCATCTGTCCTCTTAAAACGGGACAATTTGTGTAAAAGGTGCCATTTACAGTATATAAATGTAACCAACAACTCTCACTGCAAGTCTGATAGGCATTTGTTTTAACAATGGAGAGTTAGTGTGGCTGGCTGATTTACAAAGCTTTGTGCAAGAGCAATAACATGTGACTGTAAATACAGCAGATTTGATCAATTCTTTAGAAGGAGACTGAAAGAAAGTATTTCAATAGGATTTAAGGAAACAATGAAAACTTAAACTAAACAAATAAAATGTTCATCCACTCGACGAGACAAAATGAACCAAAAATGACCTAGAATTGTTGTTGTTTTTTTCAAAGAGCGATAATTTGGTCATACTGATAATAAAACATCTAAACAAAGTGAAGAAAACTTGTCAACAAAATGTATCAAATGGCACAGTACAAAACAGTCTCAGTTCTCATGGAATATGCAGTGAGTTGTATGATATGACACATTATGTGTCAAAACATGTCCAAGCATACTGATGTCTATCTTATATCACTAGTTTACATTAAAATAAAAGAAGTGGTAGTGCTTTCTTGCAACCGATGCCAAATGGCAGAGCTAATGTCAGTAATTTCCTGTGGGCTCTTTGGTACTCTGGCTTCACCGGGTCCAACTCCAGCACCCTGAACCAGGCACATATTCATCCTGGGGTAGTAATGGTGGCCCTCTGCGATGTGTACTATACAAATGTGACCTTGTCCTCTACCCTAGTGGACCCCTTATGGGTGGCCATGGTGCTAGACAAATAAGCCTGCTAGAAGCAATGTTTCTTAAGTATAGGCACATTTCTCAACTCTATTTCAAATCACACAAGGAAATGAATTGCATCATAATATATTTCTGGATGAGGGTGTAGCAAAACCGCAGCCAGTTGGGGCCACAAAGAGCTGCAGCTGCCCGTAAGGATGGCACACAAGAAAAATAAGCATCCCTCTTCCTCTATCCTCCTTTTGAAAAAAACAAAATATCCCGCCTGAATGGACGTGTCTAGGCGGGACTGAGCGTTGCATTGTGGAATTGCAGAAACAGAAAGCGGTTTCTGCTGCTGCGGCTGCTGTAGTGTGCCCTCCTCTGTCTGTTATGGGCTGGAGGGAACATGGATGCCGTTCTCCCCAGTGCCCTTCGCCTTGTGCAGAGCAGCCTGAATGCGGAAGTGTGTCCGTGATTCCATCGAGTAATTTTTGTAATTTTGCCTGAAATAGAGCAAGAGGAGCTGTTAATTATCACATCAGTGGAAAGTCTCAAAAAACAGTGTTTAAAGAACATAAAATACATAAAGCAAGTTGAGAATCTTTGATATAAAGAAGCATCTCTATGACTTGACTGTGGTGAGAGCCTTACTTTGCAGTTTCTAGGAGTTTGATAGCTTCATCTTTTCTGCCTTGCTCCAGACACAGCAGGCCGTGCTCCAGCAGGGCATTAGGAACCAGGTAGTGGTCATATTTGATCTGGGTCTCACTGCAGATAAAGTATATGTGCAGGTTAAGTTAGCATGAACAATTCAGCAATGACTGTGTTTCTTTTTTCTTTTTTTTTTCAAAACAGAACAGCACTGCATATACAGTATGAGCTAATTGTTGACACCACTTGTATAGAGCAGAGATCATTGTTTCTGGATGCATACCCTGTCTGTAGGCGTCTGTGAATGTAACAGAGTGAGGCTTACTTGCAGAGGACGAGGGTAAAGTAGTGTTCAGCCTCCTCTTGGTGCCCCAGGTGTTTGAGACACAGACCCTTCAGCAGGCTCAGCAGACACTGATCATCTATGGAGAACTCAGTCCCTGACAAAACACACAGCAGGACAGTCAGGAGCTAACAAGGAGTTCACACAGACAGTGTCGCATTTTGCCTGCATCCAAACCAAATAATAAATTCATAGTAAAGTGAATGGGGAAAATAATTCAACATACTTGGGCTGTTATCAAGTTGAGCCTGTGCTTCTTCCAGTGTTTTCAGCATTCCCTCCGTCAGGTCTTTGTGTTTGCCAATGACTGTGTAGCCATTCCATATGTACATCATCTCCTAGACAGCCCGCAAATACACAAAACAACAGTTTTAAAGCATCAACCAGTAAATTGTTATTGATATAGATCAACATGAGACATATTTATTTATATTTGACGTGAAGCTCTCACCATGGTCTGACTTTATCAAAGTTTATTTTGGTAACACAGGAGCACAGATAGAGCAACTCACAACTGCCCTGAATCCTTAGCTTCCACACCCCTGTACAGGTTGTACAAATGCCCACAGTATTTTTAACACAGTAGCCACAATGTCAACAACCCAAGCTGTGGCAGAACAACAAGGTGAGACGGCTCTGCGCCAGGTTGCACAGACCTAGGGGGGCATAATGTCCTCCCCAGGAAAAACTTCAACTTTTTTGAGCCAACATGGATGACAGACTTGTGAAATGCCACAATGTAGCCAATGAGCACCGATGTTACAAAAGAGCAAATGTTCCACATCTTAACACGTCTTCTGTGAGCAAAGGGTTGCCTCTTTAAACTCATCCCGCTGCTGCCTATATCTGCTGAACTTGTGGATAACAGGTGGGAATACAACAGCTGTTTATACATCCTGAACTAAAAGCAGCTGTCGGGTCCAAGCTGATTGGGCCAAAGCAGTGCATTCAAAATTCAGTGTGTCTATTTGTGTGTTAACTGTATGAAAGAAAACTAAGCAATTTCTCTGATATTTTAAAACCAAATATGTAAAAGACCTAAAAGAAGAAATGCAACACATTGTAGAAACAGTGTAAAATTCCAGCCATATAATAATAAAGAAGGTCTATTCCAGTACTGACCAGTGGAGGAGCAGGAAGTGGAATGGGTTTTTCTGCGAGGTAGCGACGGGCTTTCCTGATCGCAAACTTCTCTGTTGGTAAAGACTTGCCTGCTATTTTCTGCTTCAGCGCTGGCACCTGCCTGAAATACAATCATACAATATAGAATTAAATCTGTACACATGAATGCGAGTTATAAAAAGACAATACATGACACACTTTTTCAGTAGAGCACTTGACCACCAAGAAAATAATTTGTATTGTTTTGTGCCAGCAGATGATTTTAATGTCAAACTGTTTTTCTTTAGGTGTGTCATTCCCTTCTGATAGGAAAAGCATCTCATCTTATTATGAGCTCATATTTCCTCCCATCCCTCTTCCCAGTAGAAGTGATTGTGTTTATAAGTGTCACACTGAATCATCTCTGTTATACTGTGGTTGTAGTGAGCAGTTTCAGTCGTGTTTAAGCTCTTGGTTTGTACCTGAACAGAGTAAGTGCAGTTTCCCCGAAGGTTAGACAATCGTCCTTAGTCAGCATGCTGAGGTAGGCTGCTTTCATATACGCATAAGTTGCCTGAGGGAAGAAAAAAAAGTGGTTAGTGTGCAATCCCATCATTCCCTTTCAGACGAGATGAGAGGAATAAAAATAACTGTGTGGACTTTTGAGAGTCGGACAAGAGATTGGAAGTGAACTAGGGAGCTATTTCTGTACATGTTATTACCAGTCATAAACATTAGGTCGACAAAATACCCAGCTGGAGGTCATTATTGTCCTGGAAGCATTTTCACATGTTATGTCATGTTTTTTATGTGACCTGACAAAGGTCTCCACAGGGCCCACCTTGGACCATGAGTTCTCCTTGCTGAGCAGGTCTGCGTAGAAGTAAGCCATCTTCCAGTGTCTCTTGTAAGTGAAGCACCACATGAGCTCCCAGTAACACATGTGGTGAAACTGCTTCCACTGCTGCTGAGCCTCACAGCACTCCTCGAAACGGTCGATGGCCTGGAAACATGAACAACACATTCAAGCGCAACTGTCAATAATTCAAGCAAATAGATTTTTTTGATGTGACTTAAGTGTGATGAAGACAGCGACAGAGTCTCTTCTGTTGTATTTCCCTCATTCTTAGTCTGATTCAGCACTCGTGAAATGATCTGTGTTACGAATTATGAGTACAGAACAAAGACGGCATAATTCAGAGCATCTTGAATATTTTGTTAGTACACACAAAGTCAGTCAACGGGAATCCTTGGAATCCTCTGGAAAATACCAGAACAAAGAAAAGGGAGAGGGTGTGCCTGCACACTGGTACACTGCAAAAACTCAAAATCTTTCCAAGAATATTTGTCTTATTTCTTATTACTTGTCTTTATTTCTAGTCAAAACTAATCTCATTACCTAAAAATTAACTTGTTTTCAGATAATAAGTAGAAAATCTGCCAATGGAGCAAGTTTTTTGTGCTTGTAATAACAAAGAAAAACTTGCTCCACTGGCAGATTTTTCTACTGATTTAAAGTGAAAATTAGTTTGAAACAAGTGAAAATTATCTGAAAAGTTAATTTTTAGGTGATTTTGACAAGAAATAAGACAAATATTCTAGGAAAGATTTTGAGTTTTTGCAGTGTAGCCACAAAAGATCTCTTTATTTTTACATTGTGCGTAAAACTGAGTTTATTAACCAATATGTTATCATTATGTGTTAAAGTTTTAGCTGTTGCTACTACAATGTTTTCATAATAAATGCAGACATTAGTAAGTAGTCACTTTGCTAATTATATTATAAACCCATGTCACTAGCTCTAATGATTACTAAATGATGACAAAATCGCTCATTCAAAAGTATTGGCTCTGGATCTTCACAACACAGATAATTACTCACATCCATCACACTGAACTTATCACTACGTAAAGTCACCCGTTCTCCTGGAATTAGATGCAATTTGTGAATGTGAATTTAGATATGCAACCCAGTACATGAGTTGTATGACTAAGCGCTTATGTGTGAACAATCATTATGACCAAACCAAGCAGTAGGTACAGTAGGGTTAGTGAGCTAGACGTGATGTGAAAGTCCCTGCTTACTAAGAATCAAATAGAGCCCACCCTAGTTTCTATGTTTATATCTGTTACAGTCAGTGGCCATGGAAAGCTAAATTTTACTTTGGCTTCTTACGCTTTGGAAATATTACTGATATTTGACATTTTGTGGCAATGCAGTAGAGTCTGGATCTGTTTATGCAAACCTCCCACTCACAAGGGGAAGGGGAAACTTGTTGTGCCGTGATACATAAGAATTAAAAATGGTAAGGTGATGAAAATCAGTGTTGAACGTGTTGTTTTGTCTGAAAATTAATGCTGTACGTGTTGTTTTGTCTGGTGTACCCACAGCATCCAGGTTGCCTTTGATCTCTTCTATTCGTCCAGCAAAGAATAAGAAAATGGATCCCTGTGAGAAAGGTACAACAGCAGGTAAGCAGTGACTTCATTGATGACGTCAAATCATGTGGAAAATTAAAACAGAGAAATAAACAGGACACTGTGCTTTTAAATCTGGCAAACCTTGGGATATTTTTTTAGATATGGCTGCAGCAGTTTTTCTGCATCTTCAACGTCTCCTTCTCCCGTGCCTGCAAGAGAGAAACAGAACAGATCCAACTCAGATGCTTGTTTGTCTTTGTGGTAGCAGCTGCGTGTGTGCGTGTGCATGTGTGTGCATCTTGTTGCTCACCAAGTATGAAGCTCATGAAGGTATGATAGCAGAGCAGTAGCATGTTACAGAGGAAGGACCTGAACGTGCTTTCTGCAGAGCCCTCCTGAAGCTGCTGGAGACCAAACTCCTGCACAAACGCACAAACACACACAAATATATATGGTTTGCTTTTGAAGACGCTCTCTGGTCAGTGAGTGGTGGTGTGTGTGCTGGACAACATCTGCTTTTAGCCACGCAGTCTCAACTGAAATAGGTCACTTATACATAGGCCTGTGTGAAAAATATGCAAATGAATAATTGTACATAAACAGAATAATGCAAGTTCTTAAAACTTGTAAACTGTAATGTTTGTATATGATGTACAGTTTTTTGTTAGAGATAAATCATTGAAAGTAATATCAGGCTTTCAGATTATTTTGCAAAATGAATCAGGATCAGTAACGACACATTCGATCAAATCATTTTCCTAATACAATTGCATATAGAAAGTCATAATCCACATTAATTGTATAGTCTTTAGTCATTACGATCAAAGCAATTTTGATCATACTTTTCCTAAATGTGTCAGCCTCATTGTCAATTCAATGTCACATAGAAAGTTTCACCATAATCAAAGGCAAAATGTCCTGTAAAAAAATGTGCCAAGTGAAAGTGAGATCACAGTTCTCATGAATACAGGTTATGAATCATTCACAGCTTTCAGTGTATTATTTCAAAGAAACGTTGCAGCAGTTCACATGGACTAGATCGAGCGTTTACACGCTAAGACCTGCCATCAGTCAAAACTGGTTCTCCCTGCAATATTTACCTTATTACCAGAGAAGCCGACAAACTCAAGCAGCTTCAGTGTCCGTGTGGGCAACATGGAAATCATCTGCAGGGAGTAGACAAGATGTGCAACTGAATACTTCTTCTTTTTTTTCTTCTTTTTTTTTTTGCATAACTGGGATTTCCAAGGAAATGATCTTGAATTTCTTAAAAACACATTTCATAAATGGATTGTATAGTAATTAAGGAGGTTCTCCAACCTACAAACAAACCGTAAGTAATTTCTTCTTTACTCTATTTTTTTATACTTCACTTAATATTTAAAATATATGAACTTGATGACAATATTTTGATTTTTGAAACAATTATTTTGTACAATCACGAGTTGGAGACTAATGAATGGGCTATATTCTAATGGTGCGTTTCAGGCAAGTTAACTGGGAGTAGATCGATCTAGTACGAGTTCACAGGTGGGAAGTTACCAGTTTGACAATCAATCAGTGCTATAAAGAGCATTACATGCAAAAACACTGACTCCCTCCATGTAAGATTATAGAGACTATAGTGACTATTTCTATGTATATTTTTTGCTATTTATGTCACATCTGCTTATACTACTGTTCAGTTTGTATAAGATTGAAAACAGGTTGGAGTCCACAGCACCTAACATCACTGCATTGCACACTCTACTTACTAGATTAAAGGCTCCTACTCCCAGTTTCACACCACCCTCAAAATGGCCATGGTTATCACCATGAGTGTATCCAGCCGACTGGAGGACTGTGTGGAGCTCTCTGTAAGGTGGAGATGAGGGAGTAAGTTAAGAATGGATAAATGCAGATGAAGGTGGAAACAAACATGTTTAATGGGAATAATTAACACAAGAAACAAGGATATTATGGACATAAGATTCTCACTTGTATGTTTGGTAGCTGTTCCTCACTTTGATTCCCCCTTTAATGAAACTGATCATGTTTTCATCCTGTGCCAGAAAAAAAGCCGAGTAAGTTTAAATGAAGGTGAGCTTCAACGAAAACATTAACGTATCGGTGGAGACGGTGTTCAGTGCAGTCTGCATGACAGGGCCTTCTGTCCTGACCTGTAAGAAGGTGAGTGCCGCCCTCTGCAGGAGACACTCTGCATAGCAAACTTCAGCGTGGAGTTCCTCTGAGGTAAAAATGATTACATCACGGTTAGACAGCCTGAACACTCAGCAGAGCATTGCCCAAAGGCACATCCAGATGTATGCATACACAAATACGCATGCTGACACACACAGTAGAAGCAAAGATTCAAGCTAGTTGTCACTGCTTTTGCCACAAATTTTCACATACACACAAGCGACAGTGCTGCCTACATGTTGTCTCGCCAATCCAAGGCTGTACTGACCTTCTGTGAAGCTTTTGGAGAAGCTTGACTTCTTGCGATGCCTGAAAGCACAAAAGCAGAAAGCCACAATCGGCCATCAGCGGCGTGTGTTTCACCAAAAATGAAAAAAAAAAAAAAAGATTATTTTTCAGCTGCGTTGCGTCTCTTTGCTTATCTTGTTTCCAATGCAAATCAGTGACTCAGCCTCTTCTCAGTAAGGACAGGATGCTGAGCCACTGCAGGATGAAGTTACCTCAAGGTGCTGACCGTGCACTAACACCCCTCCAATAGGCACAACATTATAAACAAAAACCGCGGTTTTCCGGCTGAAGTGGATGTTTATCAGGCTGGGCTAATTAGATCTACTGTTTGTCCAGCTCTGAGTCATGACAGACGGCATCACAGCAGCTCCAGGACAAACTGTAACAAGCAGCTGTGACATTCTTTATGCAAGTGAGTCCAGACGATCCCAGTATGTTCCCTGGTTTGGTATGATGTCACTAATACATGTTCTACAGGCCAAGGATCACATGCCGTGTGCTGGAGCTTATTTCACCGTGGTGGTGTAGGAATGTCTCACCGCTGGCAAATGGCCTGAGCCTCCTTCATGGTGTTTCCTGCTGCCAGGATGTGTTGGGGCTCAAAGGTCATCATGGCCTGCATCTCCAGGATCGTGGCGTAGGTCAGGGCATGGTACATGCTGTCTTTGGTTCTTTAGAAAAAGAAGAAAAAAAAACACACAATATTTTGTTTTCAAATGAAGCAGGATGTGACAGATATTAAACCACGTAATGATTCAGATAGGTGATGTTCTCTGGCTGATTTCCTGACAGAAAACACAACAGTAGAGAAACTTTGGAAGTGTTTAAGATTCACATATCGTTGCCTAACCAGGCCGTACCAAACGGGGGGCAGCAACAGGACAAGCACAACATTTGAAAAGCTGTAGCATGTTAATTAATTCCTGTTTACATTTGTGAGATTGAATACGTGGAAAATTGTGCCATATCAATACACAGAAAAAAGGAGAAAAAAAACGGTTATGTCTATTTATAGTATTTATGTGGTTGCAGGCGTGTCACATCAGTCTGTTTAACAAGAGCTGCTCTAGCAGGTTGAAGGTCCTGACGCACACACATTTTTTCAGTAGATATACTTGTTGTTCTAGTTACTTTTCCTGTTCTACACACAATTTGAACTTATTACACTGACAATCAACACAAAACAAACATGGTATTAATGTTAATATACCATCGTTACTGCTGATTGTTTAAATAGCTCTACTATTCGGTCACATAACATAGGCAGAATGATGTGGCTGAATAATTTTAGAAATGCTGTTTAGAGAACAATCTAGTCAGTCTGCATTTCTGACATTTCTTTGTTGAGAACCACAGAGTGACTCTGTCAAACCTCTGTGACGTTACTCCAAGGCTCAGACCAGAAATGATTTTAGACTTTTAAGACAGAGCACAAAGAAAGAAAGGCCAGTCGGTCCTTATTGTGCTTAACTATACCTAGTTATTGATTAGTTTTATTACAAGCTCTCTTATTTAGAATTAATGGATTTATTATGGAAAAGGAAAGCAGACACAGATGAGAGTGGTGTTATCATCACCCATGTGACTTTTATCATTAAATCACAGCACTGAATCAGGGTTTCTAGAGGCAGAGCCAGTTTGCTGAGCTTCAACTCTCCACCTACAGTAGAGCGATTAATATAATCAGTTCTAATTCAGTGATCAACTAGTAAACAAGAACTAACTTGGTAGCAACCAGGAAGCAACTGACAGTCAGAGAAGGCAGAGATACAGACTGAGAAGCAGAGAGATTTGCCTGCCTTACATTTTCTTTTTTCTTTTTTTCCTAAGACGACATCCCAAATTGAAGCTGAGAAACCTTTTAGGATGGAGCTGTTAGGGAACGTGAACTGCTCGTAGCTTAAAATGGTTGGGAATTCTAAATATGTCACAGCAGCACTCGGACATTTTTCAGTCAGCATTATCTCAAGGCTCAGGGATCATCCTTGTTATGGCGCAGGAGCCAGGTTCCCTGCATATTTCCAGTGCAATGTTCCATGATGCAAGGGAGGAGTCGTCGTGTGCTTTTTCAAAAATGCAAAGTGCACACGCCTTGTGTTCAGCTGCACACGTGTTAGTAACAACAAGGAAGTGCAGCAATGGTAAGACATGCAAAAGTGGTTATTTTTAGCAGAATACACCATTGTTGCCAGCAGTTTTGTTGTAATAATAAACAGAGGTTAGCCGCTAAGTTGAACCTATGAAAAAGTGACAAATGACAGCATGGCTTAAGTAACATATTGTTCAAACAGGAGACGCCCCTAAAACCCTCATCCATGCATTGCAATAGCATATGGTTCACCATCCAAACTCCTCAATAAACTGCAATACATCCAGAACTCTGCCGTACGCCTGCTCATCCACCCCTGTCCTCTGTGACCTGCACTGGCTGCCCATCACACATCGCATACAGTAAAAAATCCTCCTCCTCACACACCTTTCTAAATGAGCTTTTAATATAGAAGTTTGTGTGTTTTATACAGTTTTATTGCAGTTTTTAATTTTATTTCATTCTGACTCTGCTCTATTTTATAAGTGTCTTTGAGCATTTGTAAAACCGCTTACAAATAAAATGTATTATTATTATTAAACTTATTTAATAACAAGAAGCTGCTGTGTCATTTGATGTATTTTATGTCAAACAGCTAAATATTTACCTCCTGCATCCACTCCCTGTTCCAGCTATGGGGAACTGAGGAGGTGCAACCTGGCTGTGCTCGTTCTGGTGGCGTGTTTGAACAGAGAGCTGGCAAATTAAACTAAGTCTTCTCCTGGATACAAGTAGGATTGTTGATCACAAAACACTAAAAACACTTGACTGGTTACTTAGCAGATGTGTTTTTATTATGAGAAGAAATATACAGCCTATGTCTAATTTGCAGTGATAACTCAGATTAAAGGCCTTACACTCAATAACATGGCATGTGTTGCTCACTGACAGTGATATTGATGTGCACACAAACCTCCAGTCAGATATACTAAGAACCTGGCATCTTGCAACTGAACATTCCCCAAAGCATATGGAGCCAGGCGACAACTGCAACATGGCACTTTAAAAATTTCAAGTTGGCACATTTGTCACGTTTCAAATGCCAGACTCTCCTCTGAAATATGTGTCACTACTGTGTTTGTTCAACTGTGTATGATACAGTGACCTCATCTGATGTGCATACTGTAAGAGCCGAGGCTATAATCCTCACTGCAGGCGGCCCCGCTTCGAATGCCCCCTCTATCTGCCTCCCCATTTCATGAAAAGCCAAAAAATATACTTAAAAAAAAAAGCTGAAATCTTCAGTCACTGCATCAGTAACGTGACATTATAGTCATTTTCACATTGCATACATACTGTAAGTTAGGAGAAACTTGTGGCTCGATCAGTCGGTCTTTTTCAAGAAGACACACACACACACACACATTACTACCCTTGCTATGAATGACTGGCATGTTTAAGGCGCAGTTGTCAATCAGCTTCCTCTCTTTCATTAACAAGTTACAGTAACATCCATCAATGTGAATTCTGCAAGTCATGTCAGATATATATATCAAACAACTTGCTATATATTCCCAAACAGACAGAAACAAGCTGCACATCTCCTCTTGCAGTCACAAAACACACAATATCAACACTAATACTTATGGGTAACATACTTTATGCAGCCTATAAGTATTGGTGTGTGTGTGTGGGATATTCTCTAGTTCCCCTTGATTATGAATAGGAATGAGAGGGTAAAAGAAATTGGGATATAATTGGTTAAAGTACATCCACATGATGACAGCTCCAGTATATTTCAGTTTCAGTGTGTGTGCGCATGTGTGTGTGCTGCAGAGACTGTCCCAGTTGACTGCGTCAGCACCGAGCTCTAGGAAGAGGAACTGTGACAAAGAGTGTAGAAGAAGAGCACACGAGGACAGACGAGGGCCGAGCAGAAAAGGAAAAGCTTGTCTCTATGTGTAACATCCACAGGGCTTCAGATCTAACATTATATATTAGTTTGTGAAATCAGGGAAATTCAGAGGATTATTTGAGTATTTAAACACTAAAAAATAAGATCTCAATTTGATCAGGGAGATGCATTAAGGTATAGAATGACATCCCTACTATCCTCTGAATCCTTGAGGCTTGAGGAGGACACAACATTTGTTCACAAACTTCCACAGAATATAATTACTCCACCTCTTAAACTGCTTCCAACTAAATTAGATTCAGTTGGTAAAGACCACAGTTATATCCTAGGCATTCTGCATGTGTCAGATCCAACCATCTGGGCTCAAACCAGCTTCAAGCGTACATAATTGCTGCTCCTGTTTGTTTAGGTGCACTTCAGTGACTGGAAGAGGAAGTGAAGGCCGATTTAGAGCTGTGGGAAAAATATCAAGACAGAAACCGGGACCTGCTGGGCTGACAGACTGCCAGGCTGTGTGGCATCAGTAACACGTAACTCCTGGCTCAATTTGCCCTGATTTTCCTCCAGTTTGGGATATTTGACAAAATCCTGATTTAAATACTGAAGCATATCATGTTTATGACATGAGGATGGCCACTTGGCGGCTCAGTGTGCATGTAATGTTGCAACAATAGTCTGTTTAATTAAGTCTGAGCAGAGAAACAACAAACAGAACTCTTTTTGTGTTAAAACACCTCCATTATTAGCAAACACATGACACTATTAATGTGTGTTGATCTAGTTTTACTGAAAAAAAAAGAAAAAGAAAAAGAAAAAAAAGGAAGTTGTCATGTTGTGAGCTGGCAATGAAAACAAAACAAAAAAATGGGGTTAAGGAGTGGCCCACAGCCCCAGAGAGTGAAGACAGAGGCTGGAGGAGAATAGCAAGGGCGTGATAGAGTCTCAAGTAATAGACGAGAGAATGAGCAGCAAACAATGGAGTAACTTGATAACATGGAGTTGGAATACAAAACTAGAGGCAATGGTGTGAGCCTGAAGAGGGATTTTGTGAATCAAAGCAGCATGTCAATCATTTAATACTTTTATGGCCATGAAATAGTCAAATGGCATAAGCAGCAAACAGTAGCTACATCCAACCCTGTAGTACTTGTTACAGGATATGCAAACCTTAAATCATTGCTAGTGTATTTATTTTTGACATTGACATAGTTTCAAACAATACATTGACTACATTGACTAGGATGTTAGCTTAATGTTAAATAACATGTTTGTTTTTTCTTGTTTTAATCTACAGAATGTAGAATCAAATAAGCTTAGGTAGTTTAGGATATAGTTTTGCTTATTCATTATCAAAACAGAAATAATGTTAATCTGTTGCTTATCAGGTGAATTTTAATATTTATTTTCATGCTTTAGCATCTCAGCATACTAATGTGGGCTAATTACAACTACTACACCACCCACAGGCACATGAGCAGACATGACACAGAAGAGGACGATTAAACACATAAACACAGACTCTGGGTTTGTGAGAGGGTTTCAACATGTCTCACTGGTACATGTGAAGTGCAAAACCCTAAAAACACAGCTGCTCGTGTGCATAAAATCAGGTGATTTGTGTCTAATCCACCACAGCTAAACTAAGGCCAGGTGGATGAGAGCTACAGGCGGGGACAGCAGCTGGATTAGGTGCAGGAAGGTTCTTACCTGCATTTGAGTCTGGTCTGCGCCTCCTCGAAGTTGTTTCTCAGAAACAGGTCCAGGGCGGCCATGCAGTCCTCCAGTGCCACAGACAGGTCGGACCGTGAGCACCTGGAGAACCAAAACAAACACACAACGTGGATGAAGAGGGTGATAACTGCAGAAGGTGTTGTCTCATAAACAGGCCAAGCTGGGGGTCTGTTGAACCAATAAGCATGTCTACTAAAAAAGAAAGTGAAGAAGTATAGGATCCAAATGAAATATATAATATGCCCCCCTCATTCTGCTCCGTCACCCTCCTGTGTATATCTATCTCTCTGGCTGTCTGCTTCCACTGCAGTGACCCTGTTCTCATTTACAGCCACAAACGCAGCTTCCAAACACTGACACAGAATGAAGAATCATCATATTCTCTCAGTTCACTTCCTGTATTATTTTTTTTATCCTCGATGAAATTCCCCCCCTATGCCCCACAACTTTATAAGAGAAAGAGAAACACAGTGAGCCAGAGAAGTGAATTCTCTCAGTGTTGTTGATGTTTGCATTACATTGCACATTACAAGAGCAATCAGCATAACATTATAGTATCATATACTTAAGTTAAAGAACAGATATTGTTGCCACCACAAATAATTGTGTCTCCATATCTAAACACAACCGTCTGCTGTCTTTATGTTCCTGATAATCGAGCTGCCGTCTATTCTGCCGTCATCAGTAGGTGCAGATGACCCCCACGTGACGAGCGTATAACGTGGCCAAACTGTGCTCGAGTCAGGACAGAGGATCATGCACAGCTCCTTCATCACAAGGCTCCTTCCTCTTTGGTTTCACTCATGTGCTGATAATGGATCTTCTCAAATTAGATTATTATTCATCACCACAGTGTGAGATTAGCACACAGCATGTGGAAAGCACCAACATTCAGCATAATGAGCAAAACAAATTCATTTGAGATAATGGTAAATGTGAAACAATAATGGGTGACGGGACTGCTACACTAATGTTCTTCAACATTAGGATGATTATGACTTGTTTGTTGTGTAAGATGCTGCTTTTTCATGAGTTCAGTCCATTTGCTATTTATCCTATACATCTTCTGAGTTGTTTACTGATGTGTTAATGTGACTAAGGATCCAGTTTGGCTTTCCAGGCCACCGTATTAATCACATGAGGATTTCAACTGCTCCCCATTTTTTATTTAACAGCCAGTCACCAAGGATTTTAGCCACTTTTAGCACAGGGTTCAGGATGCTATAGCAGACAAACAGTATGCAGAAGAATAAAAGAGCAGAAGCTCAGCAAACACAACTACTACTAATGCGTGTAACAACGGTGACGAATAGACAGCGTTCACTTTACATTCCAGTCCTTGAGAAACATAGAGGAACTATAAAATCATCTTAGACACACACACACACACACTGGTGCAGCTCTGCCTAATGACATGCGAGTGACTGCTGTGTTCACCATATGACCAGCACCAAGCTGAGCTTCCTGATAACAGCAGCGAAAGTTTCCCTGGCGACAGAGCAACATGTACGTCTACTAGCGCGCGTCTGTCGCTATAGGTGAGCATGAGGAAATTCAGTCAAACTATTTCAGGCACCGAAGTTTAACTACAAATATATATAAACTTATTTTACATGAACTGGGTGTGAAGAATTAATGACTTAACTGTCAAATGGAGGGATACTGTGGGTGTGTGTGTGTGTGTGTTATGTCATTGATTTCAAGGATAACGCTGTAGTCACATGTCTTCCCCCAGTGGCCACCGACCGACTGGATCCAGCCTGAGCTTTTCCTCTGCTGTGTCGCATCTGTTTTCCCTCTGCAAAGGTGCAGTGACTGACTGCCGACTGTCACTTTCACCTGAAACAACAACCATCTTACGCAGAAGCACGTGTAAAATCACAACTATCAACAGCCAAACTCACCCTGTAACTATGAAAAACACAGACGCAGATAAAAACTTCACTGTAACCACAAGCACTACAACTTGTGTTGACTTCACATTTATTTATTTCCCGTGGTACAGTGCTCTTAAAGAAACATAACACTGGTGGAGTTGAATTATTAGTTACATTTAGAGCACAAGCATAACTTAATGAATAATAAACGTCTGTGAGGCTGCTGTGTTTTTGAGAGCTTGTTTACTTATCTGACACAAACAGGACACTGTAGACAGTAGGTATGGGCACATATTACATAACGGCTGGGATGAAAATCAGACACTAGCTCCATATTTATATCACGTGTCCAACTTCCTGGTGTTCCCATTATTTAATAATGAAATTGAAAAACTACCAGCAGTAACTACAGAGTACTGATGGTACTCAGGGTGAACAATCAGTGGCTTCATCATTTCCTTGTGGCTGAAAACCAACTCAACTGGTCCTGGGTGACTGGAAAACAAAGTTTTGTGCAGGTTTGCATCTTAAAGATCTTAAAGTCTGAGGCCCTGGAAAAGGACATGAAGGAGGATTCTTCCAGCAGGCGAAGATTATCACACAGCACAGGACATTGTCCTTTAAATGGACTGAATAATTGACAGTCTGAAAGGGAGAAAAGACATAACAACCAGGACAATGAGGAGAGTCTGTTAGATTCAGGATGTGCATACCACACATTGTCCAGATAATTTAATTTGATTTTAAGTCAGCGAGTTTCAAATTCTGGGTTTATTACTCCACAGAGAGCTAGTTACACAATAACCATCATTATCTGGCAAATGCACAGAGACACACAAACACATATACAGATAAAACCATTCAGAAAATAACTCGTATTCATAACCACATCCTCTGCATGTGCTCATGCAAACCAACACACACACACATACACACTAGATCAAGAATAATGATGCATTACTGTAGTTTATCACTTTTGGCTCACAGAGCTTTTCCAGCTTCTACTGTATAAGATGTTCACAGCAACACAAAGGAGCCAAGCTGCTCCTATAATAAACCAATCGAGTTTGTCCACATGCCTGAGAGTCACAGCTGAACCCTCTCTTTCTCTCTCGCACACACACAAACACACACACAGACACACAAACACACATATTTCCCTTTAAATCATGGGACCAAACCAGAAACACACTGACAAAAGGATCTTACAGAGGCCGACTGAATGACACACACGTCATCCCAACATGCAGCAGCAATGAAGTATCTTACCCGTTTGACAGAGTCTCTTCCTCTCCGGACATTTTCATCTGGCAAAGTGTGAGTGTGTGTGTGTTTGTGTGTGTGTGTGTGTGTGTGTGAGAGAGAGAGAGAGAGAGAGAGAGAAAGAGACAGATAATGAAAATTGCAGAAGTGAGCCTGAGGCCTTCACAGCAGAGCAGTGTAATGGTCTGTGTCGTCTCTTTCTATGGCAGCAGCAACAAGAGCAAAAGCAGAGGTGCAGACGGACGAGAGAGGGAGTGAGAGAGAGAAAGAAGAAAGAGAGAAAGAGAGAGGGGTCAGAATGAAGGAGAGAGGGAGGGAGAGAGGAGGAGGAGGAGGAGGAGGAGGAGGAGGAGTAGGAAGGGCGCAGCAGCAGCAACAGCAGCCCTTAATAAGATTGGGATGACTATCACACATGAGGAGTGAATACACAGGTTATCTGTGCTGCTGCTGCGAACACACACACACACACACACACACACACACACACACACAGACGAGCCCGTCCCACCTCTTCCGATGTCATCCCCCTCATGCTACAGACTGCAGTCTCTGCTCAGATTGGTTCGTGCTAAATCGAAGGCGGAGCTAAGTGTCCACAACTCACGGCCAGACGATTTTTATATAATATGTGACATTACTAAAAAAAAAGAAAGACAGACAGAAAGCAAGGACAAAAGAGGTCTTCTTTCATTTGTGAAACGAGGACCATCATATCCTCTTCTGCTTAATGCGTGAAAGACAGAAAACTGGAAAAAGGAGAGAGCCGGTGTGTGCGGAGAGGAGGATCTCCGCTCTGCTGCAGTGGCAGAGACTGAACGCTGCAGCGAGCGAACCACGGACAGAAGACACGGATGCAGCACAGCAGCAGCAGCTCAAACTGTGGCTGCACAACACCTAATGTGAAAGCATGAATGAAATATGGACACAGTCCCAGGAGTAATGGTGGTTGGCTACACTAAACAGCAGCAGTGTGTGTTCAAGAGAGAGAGAGTTAAAGGAAGAAGACACATCAGCTTTGATATGATATCCAGTGTCAGAAAAGTGCTAAGGCGTTTAACCCATCAATAAAGTATACTTTATAATGAATATTTTCTCAATCAAAGGTGGAGTAAGTGATTTCAATCTGATTATTTCCTCCTGAAGAGCCGTTCCAAAACAGGCTCAGCTCGGTAAATAGGAAATAAACAAAGTGTCTCGGACCACAAACACAACACTATTCCAGCCAATGAGCAACAGAGGGCACTTATACTCAGCACTGTATCTCTGACCTGCTACAAATCAACACAGCAGCTTTAAATAAAGACATTTATGAGCTGACTGACACAATGATAATATGTTAAATATAATGTCTGAAGTTGAAAGACAAAGCAGAAGAACAGATTTAATCAGGAGATGATGACTGAATGAAGGTAATGGTAGAGAATGTGTTTTGTTTATTTACAACACGGTTATTCTGCTAAATAATATTGAAGATGTCTAGTTAACTATTGTTTCATCATGAAATCAACCAAAAACGTGACGCAAAGAGTAAATATCACAAGCTACGCCGGCAAACTCATTGATGAAATTCACATCACCTTCAACAGGCCTTAAAAATGTTGTTTTGTGAGCTACTGTGCATCATGACGGTTCCTGGAGAACCCGAAACGAACCCACAGGCACAGGGAGAATATGCAAACTTCAATGCAAACACACAGACGAGCTTCAGGCCCCAGAATCAAGCCTCTTGTCTAGATATAAGGTGTCAGAGATACCTATACTGCATTATATTGCATAAAACAACCAATACTTGTTTGAGTTTGCTAATGTTTTTCTACAGTTGCTGGTCTCATGTCAGTGTGGACATTTAGTTTACTTTCCAGTTCGATGTGCTGTTGGTGTGATGTTGGATATAGCAGCAGCAGCAGCAGCAGCAGCAGCAGCAGCAGCAGCAGCAGCAGCAGCAGCAGCAAGGTGGTGGTGGTGAGTATCTCTGTCAGCAGCTGACGCTCAGGCTGCCAGAAACTGTCTTCTCTTCTCTGTGTGTGTGTGTTAGCTTTGCAGCAGCGACTGTGGCAATGATTTGCTGTCTCATTGTTTGATCTATATCATTGTGTTTGTCTGTACAATGTGTGAAGGGTTTTATAGACGCAAATACCTAACAACACACAAGTGTGAAGGCGCAGTGGGTTCATTTGGTTGGATTCATACATGATAAAATGCTTTGCCGGGTGACAGTTGTTTGTTTTGTTCTGCTTCAACTATGACAACGTGAAATAAGACACTCTTGATTCCACCATTGTGTTGTCATCTTAGCGGTGACTTTGGGGCCCTATAGCCTCTGAACGAGCGGTGAAGAGCGAGGTTTATTGACTGTTTAATGTGTAAAATGGCAAAACATAGTAAAAAAATGTCCTTAAATTCCAAGTTGACGTCTAAAGCTGCTGTTTGACTCAGATTTACTGACAGATCGGGATTTTGCGCCTTCTCAGAATTTCAGTCAGAATCAATTGAATCTATTTTATAGGCTACTAAATGGACACACACACACACACACTTAGTAGGCTAACACTGCTGACACCAAGAAGCATAAAGATCACACTCATGTGACCGCTCCTAAGTGCTTGTCACGTTTGACATATTTTGCTCCCATAAAAAAACAATCACAAGGGCGAAGCACTTTGGCCCAGAAACATGAGGGAAAATACATTGGTCTTCATAGGCTGTGGTAAAAAACAAAACAAAAAAAAAATGAACAAAAGCAACAAAAACAAAGAACAAAATGTGTTTCATCTGTCATATGTGGGTCATGGGTTTAAGGTGGAGATAACTGGATTTGATTCACTTCTGTCATGGTGGAGAATTGGATTTAGAGACCAAAAGGCAAGGATTAATGATTATGAGCATGACCATGACTTGTAATTTCAAACTATTCTAAAACTGTACAAATTTCATATACCACAGACATTTGTAGATTAGCTGTGTCCTAATTCGACACAGGAGGGCAGGAGGCTAATTATAACCTGTTCATGTGTTCACAGTGGTAAAGCGACACGATTAAAGGAACTATTTACAAATCAGTGTAGTAGAAATGTTGCTCAAAAGCCAACTCAACTGCCTCCAGCAGTATAAAGTCAACACCAGCGTTGACCCATATCTCCATCACATCTTTTTTTGGAAGTTAGCATATGCTAACCAACTAGCTCCAGCGTGTTATTTTCTGATAGCGAGGCACCGTAGTCTGCCCTGAAGGCGTAACTTTGGACATTGACGATCAAAGCTCTTGTGACAATCACCACCACCCGCTCCAGGCAGAGAAAGCGTAGCCTCTTAAAATGCACTCCAAAAAGTCAATGTGTGTTTCAAATCGAGTGTTTATGGCAACTAAAGCTAGTTAGCACTTGTAACAGCTAGCCAGTTGTGGCTAGAACTAGCTAGAAACTGCAGATTTCAAAAGGACAAATGAAGAAGCAGCTACAAACTGTTATTACAAACGTTTTTTTATATATTGTGAGAGTTGCTGATCAAATCAACAAAAGAGCTGAGAGAAACATGGGCAGATTTCTTGACAGTTCAAAAGGAAACTCAAAGAAGAACTAAAGATCAAAGTGTTTATTAACCAAACAAAATGTTAAAGCTTACAGAAATGGCCGTTTGTTTATATATTGTGAGAGCTGCAACATGACTTTACCCGAGTAAATTTAACGGATTTGAAGAGCGGGCGGGATATTCAAAGCTTGGGAGAGTCCTAAGCTCCGTGTGTGTGTGCGTGTCTCAGACGTTTGAATGACGGATGACAGATCCAATATCAGTGGCTTTTGAAACTGAGCAGGCTGATAAGTGCGCCTGCATTGTCCAATGCGAAAAAAAAATATAACACTTTCATCCCGGATTTACTCAAAAATAGAATTTTGCACAAAGTTTGGCCTACATCGTCTCTTAGATGAGTTTTTACACTAATTTTATGACCCAGAGTGGGCTCAAATTCAGTTTTCTTTTCTGTACACCTTTAACTCATAATAAAGTGTACAGACAAAAGCAAAGTAATCCCAAAAAATAACTTAACTATAGCGGTCAACAAAAAGTACGGCAACCCAGGTAAGTGCTAAACCCCGCCCATAATGACGTGACCCGCTACTGAAATAATAACATAAACTAAATCATATTCAAACAACACCAAAACAACCCTTAACCTTAACTAATAGAAAACCCAATTCATGGCTCCTACAATCTCATCAATTCCCCGCCTAAAATCAAAACAAACAAACTATCCTGCTCCTCGTGCTCCCAATAAATGCCTTACATGCCTTAAAAAAAACAACTGAATAAGCAACAGGTTTGAATTCACACTCACGCTGTAACCGAAGGAGATTGAGATTACAGTATGTTATTCTTCTCTTTGTCTGATTTAACCCTATAGTGAGAGGCTGTATTAATGCTAGTGACCTTCTCATGACCCTCAAGCTCAACATGCTACTTCCTTCGAGTTATAATCTGCTCACACTGACTCATACTCACCCGGGATTACACAACAATGAAGAAACACAAAGAGAAGGACAATTTACCAGGGGGAATATTTACAAATGGCAGGACGTCGGTAGGTCGGTCACCTCCCAGTCTTACCCATTAGATGGATTTGTAGATTCCAGAGCATTTTTGTTGTCCGGTAGCTGTAACCTGAACCAGAGGGACAAAAAAAATGAGGCTGGTTAGAGAAGAGAGGAAAATCTCTAGGGATGAAGAGCAGCTGAAAGGAGGGCTTTTGTTTGAGGAACATGATCGTGAGAGCCCTAGAAACACAGACAGATGATGTGGACACTCCCTGTCTACTTATTTCTTGGCACTGATTAATTGAAGATCCTTCTCCAAATATTAATTGGACAAATCAGTCTATACATGATCTTGGGAAAGCTGTGGTGGTTAGTTAGGTTACAAGTCAGTACAAGTCTCAAATGTGACTTTATGTGATAATTTACTCGAATGTGAGTCCAGCAGTGCTTTTTGAAGGTAAAACACACTCACCTGAAGTCTGTGATGATGGGATCCAGGTCTGGACTGTTTATTACTGACAAACTGAAAAGAAATCAAAGTCAGTCCAACTGTGACTCAGCATATCTGGAGTTAAAATGGTGAAAGGTTCAAAAACACTGCATCATATTTGTTTTTTTAAGTATATTTTTGGGGCTTTTTATTGCCTTTAGTCGACAGTAGGCCTACAGTGGAGAGAGAGGGGGGGACGGCATGCAGGAAAGGGCCGCCCGATGCAGGATTCGAACAGGGGCCGCCTGCAGTGAGGACCGCAGCCTCAACATGGGGTGGCAGCTCTACCAAGTGCCGCCCCATCATATTTGTTTTTAGCGCTGTGAAAACTATCACAGGGTTTGTTGTTTTCTTTGCTGACACTCCTGACTATCTAAATAAATGTGCAATGTAAACGTACCGGCTCGGGGAGTCTGGGCTGACAGGGACGTCCTGTGCCTCCTTGGCATCCCTGAAAAGAGGTCAAATGTCAACTTAGAGCCAACTTAAGAATGGATCACATCATGGTGAGGAAAATGTTGGCTAGTACACTTCAAATCTGATCTGAAGATGTTAGGTGGACTCTAGCACAGAGCCTTTACCAGCATAGATGCATTGAAACGAAAAATAAAAGATATATGACTCAGCATCAGAAACAATCACAAACATCTCTAAAATGTCCCAATTAAACATTGAGATGAGATCTGCAACTTTCAGTGAAAAGTGAATTTAAGAGGAGCTAATCACTTGAAGGCATTGCCTCACACTTTGATGACTAATGAATTCATCAAACTGAGTGGTGAATGGAAGAGAGACGCCGACAGCCAAACGCCAGAAGGAAGCAAAAAGTCAGCATAAACACAAAACGAAAGGAGCTCCCTCCTTAAGACTGAAGTTTGTTTGTAGCCTACCATATAATTTTGTCGTGTTACATTTAGAAAACAATAGCATATCTATTGTGTTATCAAAGATCATTAAATATACATAGGTTTTATCATTCAAAAGCTCATATTGATAGGCTACTACCATTTTACTGTAATCCTTAATCCTGCTTGACCACATCCTGGTGGTAATGTTGTCTAACAGGCTGCAGATTGTCTTCATGTGAGTAGTTTCAGGCAACATAAACCAGAAGCTCGTCTGTAGCACTTTGTCTTATTTTGACTCAGAGTGAATAAGATGGAGAGAAAAAAAAGCACAATCACTGTCAAATATAACTGTTTGTGTCAGTTCCAGTGAGATGACAGGACGGATTATCTGATCTGATCTGATCTGATCTGATCTGATCTGATCCCACAGCACACACAAACACACAGGACAGGAAGAAAACTCACACATCAGGAGTTAAGACAATAAACCACCTGAGAGGAGAGTAGTGTGTCGGAGGATGATCTGGGGTCCTGGTCGTGGTTCATACTGTACTCTAGACATCAGAGGCAGCGTGATGGCAAGGTGACCAGCTGACAGCAACACCACCACCACGCAACCACACAACACAAGTACAGCACACACAAAGCGATATTGCTGGTTGCACTGTGGAAACAGACAAGTACCGACAGGGCCTGGACTTGCACTGATCTCTACCAGCTTGGCCCTTCTACTTACTTTTTGATGTCATTTTTCTTCACGCTTCGTCTCCAGCCGGCGATAAAACTCATTCCACAGCGCTGAGATCCGGTGAAACAGCAGAATATCCCGGACAGACAGAGCAGGTTTACAGGGCGGGCATGGATGAAGCGACAGGCACAGGACAGACAGTCACACAGGAGAGAGAGGAGAGCAGAGCAGAGCAGAGGAACAGTTCACACTTAAACCACAGCGATACTAATGAAGGAAGAGCTGCTGCTGCTGCGTGTGCCACCCCCCTGGCGTCAAAAGGTGTGTTTGCTCTCATCACCATCTTAATGACTTTCCTATTTAAAATGCACAGGAATGTCAGAGCTGCTGCAGGTCCTAAGCCCCTCCATGTTCTTCACAAGTTATAACCATATATTACAACCAAAAAATAAACAAGTAAATAAATATATAAAGCAGACAAAGCACAAAACACAAAGACAAAAATTATTTATGCATGTAAACAATAGGCTATCTATATTTATTCCAAGTTTTTATTCTTTTTCAAGCTGAACCCTTGGATCAATATGAATGAAACTGCTCATAAAAAGAGGAATCAGCATATCAATATCATTATCAACATCATAACATGTGGACAAACTTCATTCACTGATTATGACATGACTGTAGAGCAGCTACTCAATAGACATTGTGCTAGCTGCTGCTGCATCCTAAATAAAGATGAACTTTTTATTTACCCAAAGAATTATACACTGGAAAAAAAATATAATCTGTCTCTCTCTTCTCTCTCCATCAATCAAACCAGTTCTACACAATGACCACTTTTATTTTGGTGCTTAAAATTCAGTATTTTGCTAATAACACGTTGTTATTTGTTCCTAAAAGGACATCCCAGTGATTCGGTATTGCACTTGCACGTTGTGGAACTTGTAAAAGGCAATTTGAAACAAAATGACTTTCAGTCATGATGTACAAATAAAGCATAAAAGCTGTACTTTGAAGTTTATGTCCTCTTTTGAGTTCATTCCCGAGGCAGGGCATTTGTAATTTGCAGTATTATTTTGTAATGGCATTTTCGCAACAGCCGTCTGTGCAGTCTGTTGGAGACAAAACCATCAATGTAACAACAAAGGAAAGGAAATGCACAAAGACAAAGAAATGCACAAACTGCAAAACTACACGTTTAATATTTATTCTGTTTCAATTAAATGCATTACATATTCTGGCCAAACCTCCCAATAATGATTTTTTTTATTACACGTTAGAAAATACAAAATAAAATACAATTAGCTTGAGTTTTAAAAAGCTTTTATGGGCAAGCCTAGAAACATAAGTGGTTCTTAATTTGTAAAATTCAAGGTCTGTACAAATGACAGTACTGTGTCTGGCGGCCTTCAACTGCGAGAGAACAAACTATTAAAGTGTAGCACAGAGAAGAGAGGGCGAATCTGCTCTCTGGAGACACAAGGACTGCAATACACGAGATTGCGCTCAGTAGGAAGTGCTGCATCAACCACAGACAGTAAACTGGTTAAACATGAGAAGAGGGAACTAGATGACGCTGCTCACTCGACACAGAAACAGAAAAAAAGAAAGTCAGAACAGAAGGAGACCTCAATGTTGTGCAGTCAATTCCCTAGAATGACAGTGCAACAGCAGCCTTTTTTTTGCAAGTTAAATAACCACACAGCACGACGTGCACAGAAAGAAGTGCTCCACCAAAACGCAGAGACACAGATCAATTTTTACTGACTTTGTGTAAGACTTTTTGAAAATCCAGTTTGGCCTCTGCAGAGAGAGGAAGCATCTCCTGAAAGACGTCCCGGAAAAACAAGTCCATAGAAATGGTAACAAAAGAAGCACCAACAGTAGCACACTTTAACATGGAGCCTGGTGTGAAACTCTGTGACATGGACGTTCACTACATTAGGACATTTTTAATGCATTGGAAAAAAAAAAAAAGTCACCAAGCCAACATCCATGCTGGTCACTGAGGAAGACACTGTTTTAGGGAAACTGTTCTGTGCCTGATCCCCGACCTCTGACCTCCCAGGAATCAGGATCTGTGTGTGGATAAAACCAGGACTTATTGATGCTGTTAACATTGTTTGTTCAACATGTGATTAAAAAGGGAGGAGAAAAAGTGGGTCCCACTTCCTGTTCAACACAGATTCATCAGTGACAATCCAGGTACAACTTCTGAACTCATCTTTTAACTGTCTGTGTCCTAACTCAGCACTTTCTCTGCCACATTTCAGCATAAAATAACATTCTTTCATCTCACATTAAATACAACATCTGAGACCTTCACATGAATTCAAAGCTCATAATGCTTTAGGTGATGAAAACAATTTGAAATCTGCGTTAACTCAAGTCAAATCAAAGGTTACACTCTCATTTTGTGCAATCTGTTGTTGTAGTAGTGCCTTGAAATTATGGCAAACTAATATGTAGTCATGAAATGTCATGGATGTAGTTTCACTCCTTTCAGTGTCTCCCAAACAAAATAAACTTTCTACCACAGACAAGAGGAGATGCAGCGGTTTTTGCACTATTTCAATTCAAAGGAAGTTAAAGCATGGCGTAGCCGAGTGAGGCAGCAGTGATGGATTTGTTCCATTTTAAGTATAAATTTGCACATGCATTTCACATATCGGAGGACTGGTAACTTCCAGTTTAACATGAAAAAATGTTGAATCCTGTCACACTGTCCTGAAATAGAAAAAAGAAAAAAAAAAGAAGGAAAATCTCACAGGCTCTCTGCCATCGTACATGGTCCCTCTTTTTGAGAAGGACAATATTAGGTACATGACTAGATTTTTTGTTACCGCACCTCAAAAATCTCACATTTATGTATGTGTGCTGGAAGAAAACACGGGCATTTTATTTTGGCCTGTCTGTCATTCACTAATAAAATCTCATCAAATCCTCAACATGGATTCAGACGCTAGAGATTTAGAGACTAAATAAAGTGTAGTGAGTCTGGTTAGTGGATAAGAGACAAGGCCATTTCAACCTAGTTTTAAATAAATTACATTCTGGAGAGTTAATGTGGCTTTTTGTAGCCTGGTGTTGAAAATCACTTGACACTCTCTGAATCCATATTCACTGCATTTCATTTCAACGATCCATACACGCTATCCCGATCCTCTCCTCCAAACAAACGCAGAGACCAGACAGGATGGAAAAACAGACAATACTGCGACGCCAGTGACCAGTGAACAACAGTCTTAAAGGGTGAGGGAGGGAAGGAGGGAGCTGAAATATTCAGAGATGGGTTTATTCTGAGAGTCTCTTCATGGGGGTCAGCAGGTGCTGCTGAGTCAGTCCTATACAGTCCCCACTTTGCTTTGGTGCTTTCTGGGCTGGGCTGGGCCAGGCTGTGCCGTGCCGTGCCGTGGTGAGCCAACCCCTTGCCGAGCTGGGCCGGGCCAGGCCAGTGGAGGAGGAGGAGGAGGGGAAGAAATGGAGGAAGAGGAGGAGGAGGAGGTGGGGAAACAAGGTCCTCAGGAGAGTTCAGACTTGCTGAGGGCGATGGCCAGCTCCAGGTCTTCTTGTTCCTGCTGGGTGAGCCTGGCGAGCCGCTCCTTTTCCTCTCGCTCGCTCTCGCGCTTTGCCCACTCTATCATGTCTTCCTCTGTTGGATACTGCTCCATGGACACAGAAAACACACACACACACACACACACACACAGAAGGAAAGAATACACAAGTGCAAAAGAGAGGAGACACACAAACACAGACACATTTACGCCGTTAACACATTCTTATTGATGAAAACGGACTCTCAGATTCTGTAGCTGCTGATGATACAAAGAGCACAACACACATCAGCGTGAGCTTCATGGGAGCAGTTTAAATGACAATGTGGGAGCATTAGCAGATCTAAATGTATAAAAGATTAGTTGGGAATGCTGTGCATGTATCAGGTTTTTTATAGCATTAACACACAATAAACAAAGTTTCAATAATACACTGCCCGTCCAAAAAAAAAGTTGCCACTTGGATTTAACCAAACTAATAGGTCAGAGCCTCTCATTGGATAATTACTGCATGGATGATTATGTTTCAGCTGGAAACAACGTATTTAACCTTAACTGATGCAGTCTCATTTCTTTAAAAAAACATGTTGGATGACACATCCTGTGGTTGTGGAAAAGATGTTAATCTGTTTCAGAAGGGTCAAATTATTGACATGAATCAAGCAAATAAAACATCAAAGCAGATTAGTGAGACTAAAATTGGGTTAAGAACTGTTCAATGCATTATTAAAAACTGGAAGGATAGTGGGGAGAAATGTGGTCCAATGTGACAACAGAGTCCAGACCTTCACCCCATTGATAATCTTTGAAAAATTAATGCAACTCTAGACAGAAATAAATGTTGTGACATTGGAGAAGCTTATCGAAACAATGTCACATCAAATGCGTTCTGTAATCAGAGCTAAAGGCTCCAACGAAATATTATTTTTGGACGGGCAGTGTATATTGATAAATTGAGAATTGTAACATGTGTACGACAAACAGGTGGGCAGACTGTGAACTAATGCCACTGATCTGTCCTGATTGATTGAGAGAAAATAGAGCAATAAAAGTTCTAGCAGGAATCAAACCAGTGATGCTTCAGTTAAATAGGTCACATTTTATCCCCCAACAGGGAGGGGTTCTTATTCCTCATCAGCCCACACATACTAATACATCTATGATCAAATCAGCTGATAATCCTGCCATGATGAAAAGCATCGTGTACTAGTACGTTGTAATTTCTGGCTCACGGATGATGATGCTATTTCTATCGATTGTAACAGAATTATAAAAATGGGATTTAATAAACAGCCCAACACCGTCACATCTGCAAGTGCCTGAATTGATCATGATCAAGAAACAACATGGCTCCCGGATGAAAGATGACCAAGAGGACAGCGACAGCCTCTGGCTTTCAGACATGTGACAAAACAAACTGACTGGAGGCATGTGAGTGGGAGGAAAAAGCATGAGGTCTGATATAGACAATAGGGGATAAATGCGAGTCTGATCATTTTCCCTCAAGCAGGGAACTCACCACACTGGTTAAACATCACAGACCAGACGTCATCGTTATTCACACTGAATGACAGACATGTGCGCTTTCACCCATGCAAAGGAAATTAAGCAACGACGACGATGACAATTTCAGGATGCAGAATGCAAAACATGCATGATGATGGGAAATAATAAACGAATGGATTCAGCAGAGGACATGCACGTATCACTTTTAGAGGAAACATCTCACTGCTGCCTTTAAAAATGGAACATCAGACATTAATGAAGCGCTTAGAAGGGGAAAAAAATGCTTTTTATTCCTGAATTTTGATGATTGTCCTTCTTGTTTGGTCATTTTTATCTTTACCTTTTTTACTTACAGTTACTTAATTGATTGGACAGACATTTTGTCAACACTTGAAAGGACTATTGAGGTCATTTTTGCCACTTAGTGCACTGCAGATCCTTGAAATTTACAATACTGACAAACATTTTCCAAAGTACACAATATAGATTATTAAAAGGTTTTTTGTCTGCTTTCCATCTAGCGATAAGTTTCACACATGGATTGATAACATACAGTATCTACCTTCATCAATGTGATTAGAAAATCAAATAAGGGCTGCTTGAAAGGAAATAAAATTTAGAGCAGGCTTTAAAAATAAAATAGCGAATGATAATCTGAGGTATGTCACAATTGAATGAATTGAATTGGTCCTTTAAAGCTCAGACATTTGCAGAAAGTGATATGATGGATGCACATAGAAGCCAGAGATGGTGCCCTTCAGTCAACTCTTTATTTAACTTATTTGACAGTGGTGTAAAGACAGACAGAGACAGAGAGAGAATACAGCCGATCTGTTTCTCCACAACACACTGCTAACTAGACAAAGGGCTGGTAAACGAAACGAAAGGGAAGGAACGGATGAACAGATGTATGATAGAGGGATGCATGGATAAATGCATGGTTTATAAATAGCGGCATGAGTAAAGGGTGAAGAAAAAAAAAACACTGATTTGAGGAATGGCAGAGGCAATGGTATGAGTGAATGAGATGCTAGCTGATCAAACACACAGTTAGTGCGTGCAGGTCAGGGTTCGACAGGGACATGCAGGTGCAGTCATGTGACGGAGGAGGCACGAGAATCAATCAACAACGTCTTCTGCTACGTCATCCATCCCAGAGTCGCAGCGTGACAGTACATATCTGTGCAGCATTACAAAGGGAAGAGCTGACAGAATTTTAACAGATCTACCATGTCTTTTTTAATTATTTAATGGACCATTACAATAAGTATTCTATTATTTAGTAGTAGAGTAATTTATTAGATGGAGAATGTAAAAGGCGATTTGTATTCAAGCCTAGTTGGTTAAGATTTTTAATGCACCAATTTTGTCATAATGCCTGCTTTAAGTCTTAAAGGGATAGTTCAACATTTTGGCAAATTGGTCCATTGCCATAATCGCTATAGTCATAGCAGTAGGTTCGTTACCTTTAATTGTCGGTGTAAGCTATTTTCAGTACGGCGGAGCAGAGCAGCAGGCTGCTCAGAGCTACGCTATGGAGGCTAATGGAATTTCTTGGTTTCCCTCATCAAACTCATCAAATACAAAATCCCAAAACTCCAAAACGCTTTTGTGGACAAATTGTGAGCTGCAGAACCATGACACTATGAGATAATAATGGAACGATATGAAACGGAGCCGTTTTCGAGGTAAATACAGGGTAAATGCTGAGACTGCTTGCAGAAAAACTGTCCCTGAACACAACGCGCATCAGCGGTTTTGCATGAATTTACCTCTAAAACAGCTCAGTCTCGTAACGTTCTGTTATTATCTCATAGCGTGGTGGTTCTGCAGCTAGCGCTTTTGAGTTGCTGGGTTGTGTATTTGATGAGTTTGATGAGGGAAACCAAGAAATTCCCTTAGCCTCCATAGCATAGCCCTGAGCAATCCGCCGTACTAAAAATAGCTTACACTGACAATTAAAGGTAATGAACCTACTGCTATGACTATAGCGATTTTGGCAATGGGCCAATTTTCAAAAATGTTGAACTATCCCTTTAAATATGCAGCAGGCACTACTTCTTCTCAGTCAGCGTCCGCCGATGTAAAACCTCACAGTTGTGCCCAGATACTGGTGAGAGCCAGAACAACCAGATTACACCAGTGGCAATTTAAAAATGTACTCACTTTATTTAGTCTCACTCAGTCAAGTGTTAAAAACTATCAAATAATATATAAAAAAATATTTTTTTTTACCCACACATTCAAGTGCACAGGATGTAGTGTCAGTGTGCTGAGTTGGGATGGTAAGTGAAGCGAAATCCAAGCAGCCTCTCATCTCTCCATTCACTGCCATTACGAGGGATTTGGTATAATAAATATTATGTATTTAACTTATGCCAGAGCTTGTGTCTGTAGCTACTAATATGTTACAAAGTTTATAAATTTATATCTATAGTTTCTATAATGACATTTCTGTACATTTCTTCATGAAGTAACACAGTGCAACCTCAAGCATCAATTCAATTCAATTAAGTGCAATGCCGTTCTAAATCAGTAACAAAAAAATAAATTTCAAGTGGCAAGATTTTTTTTTACAAGGCAAGGAAATATAGCATTCATTAATAAGAGCTAGAATATAACACAGCAGCAGACTGAACATAAGAAAAACAACCCAAAAGAACAGATTTAATAGCTGGCATCAGCTCTAGTAAAGAAAATGAAGTTACCAAATAAACAAATGGAGGTATTAAGAAACTGTGCATAAGTTCACTTCTTTGGGACTTTTCACTGGCAGTGGATGGAGCGACTTTTAGAGCTGGCCTGATTTGCTTGGTGGTTGTTACCTGACTGAACAACCGGATGTGATTTAATAGCAGGAAAAAATGAGAGAAGAGGGGATGTCTACTGAGAGTCAGGTAGAGGTGAGGGAGAGGGCGAGAGGGAGGTGCTCACTTTGTCAAAGCTGGCAAATCGGTCAGCTTCCCGTACGTTGTGACGAGGAGGGGAGGAGGGGGCGAAGGGGTCGGCTATGGGATCCTTGGCAGGCAGGGAAGGCGAGGAGGAAGTGGAGGAGAAGTCTCCTGAAAGCTGCGGGAGGAAGTGCCCTCGTCGATGGAATGACTCGGAGGAGTCTGTTCTGGAGATGGACGATTTCTTACCTGGACGGGTGAGGCAGAGCAGACAGGCAGATGAATACAGACAGGTCTGATTATATTATTATGTAAATCATCATGTATTATATACACTGTATATACTCATTTATTTTGCACAAACATATCATTTAAGATAATATGAACAATTATTATGATTGGGATGTGCGAAGGGGAGGTATGAAACCCGAAAGGGCTTATATGAAAACCTCACCCATGAAGAACAAAATCAAAAACCAAATTTGTTACAAATAAAGACAAGAAAATATGGAATAATTACATAATAACGAAAGAATAAGTAGAAAAAACAACAACTACCAATCAGCTGAGTGATTATCCAGTGAATATAGAGGTAGAAAGTCGAGTACTCACCTGGAGGTGGAGGGGGTGGTCTAGTTGGCGTACCAGTTTTTGGGGGCAGGGCAGGGGGCACATCAGGGCTGGCGGACTGACCGTCTTCCTGGAACAGGTTCTTATTGTTGATGCCAAACTGGTCAGCGCCGTTCGACTGAAACAAGACGGTTCACAGAATATCAAATCGATGATTGTAAAAACAGAAAAACCACAGTTATTACCTCCCCAGCGGCTCAAGGTGCAGGACGTACGCTCACAATCCTGAGTTGCAAGGAATTATGGTCAGTGGCCACAAAACATTATGATATGAAATGGAATTTCATAATTTTTGTCCCGTGCTTAATTGTGTCATAATTAGCTCACGACCTCTTGAGCTGTGGCCAAAAATGTGATTTGTGAGGTCACAGACGTTGAACCAACACGACGCCTCTGGCCACAGCTGTCACCAGTGTGGAGTCAAAACACATTATGAATCACATCGTTTATGAGCATATTTTACCACATGTCTGAGACTGAACCAATTGACCATACAGTCACTTCGGGGCATATATACAGAGAGCTTTTCTGTGTTTCGGAAGTGAAATGCAAAAATAATCTGAATAGTTAGAATAATGTGGAGTTATATGCAGCATTTTGCAGAGCACGGATGTCACTCCTCCTGTGGTATTTCCAGTCATTTAATATATTACACATGGCATATTGTTGCACATGTTGTGAAATGAATGATGGGCTGAGGAAAATGTTTCCACGAGCTGTTTCCTCCCAGAAACCACAACACACTCACCAACTCACACGCTTTTCCAGCTCGAGTCAATTCATGTTGTGGTTTCACGGCAGTGGAGTCTACTCACCAATTTATCAGTTACTTAATGCTATATTTACTGTTTCTGTCACACATACTGATTTCAGCACTGTACTCGTGAAATACAGGACGTGACCAACTGAAAATTACCTTCGTCAAGGCACTGAAATCTGCAAAGCCTCCACCAAACGATTCATTACCGAACACAGCAGCAAACGGATCTGAAACACAAAAGCACAAAATGAGCGAGTGTATAAGTCTGGAAACACTGCAAATGTAATTTGATGTACAATGTGTTCCCCATTTTTATTATTATTATTTTTTTTAAATTTTGCACAGCTGCAGTAACCTCTAACCCCAGATGATGGTGTCATACCTGCATCTGAGCTGGCGCTCACTGTAGTACCACCTGGAGCAAAGGGGTCATTGGTCGCTGCAGCGTCCTTCTAAAATTAGGATATAAAACATTTATGCTCTGTACATCATACAAAAATAAAATCATGAGTCATCGCACTTACGCTAAACCACAGTATTCACCTCATTTTGTCTGGTTTTACAATCGATCCATACAGACTTCATTAAATGTAGTAAATTTGTTAATATCACTTTCAAGCAAAGTAAAAACAAACACATTAAAATGAATAAAAACACAGTGTCCTGCACCGTGGCTGCTAAACTAATGAGTAATAATAAGAAAGTATTAGTATTTGAATTAGTTTGAACTTATTACTTCCTGACATTTCAATACAAGAATAATGTAACGCTCTACACTTCCTAAAATTCAAACAGTTAAGGACCAGAGTTGGAAAAGAAAGGATTTGGTGGCATCTAGGGGTGATGAGGCAGATTGCAGCCACTAGCGTACCCCTCCCCTCACTGCTCCCTGCTCCAAGTGTGTGGGAGGAGCTGCTGTATGTCGCCTTTGAGTAACATCAGAAAACTGAGCAAGTTCTGTTTCGAGCTCCTTTGTTTGGTTCGTCTGTTCGGGGCAACATGACGGTCCCACCCCACCATGTAGATATTATGGGCTCAGGTCTCAGGTGATTATTCACTAATGAAAACATATTTACAAATATCATAGAATTATCATCAATATCAGCCAGGAGATTTCCCTAAATCATTTTTTTTTTTGTTCAGAATTTTTTTCCTGTCAGAATTTGACAACATAAAATCTAAGTTTGAATGGATCATGAAAACTTATCAATTTGTCCAGTGGTTACAACTAAAACTCTGGGCTTATTCTGAGCACATAGACACTGGCTATTGTGCAAAACCTCGCAATGCAAACGATGAGGATGTACATGTCTACTGACCTATTTATTTTAGTTTTGTTTATTTATTTTTCTGCTTTCATATTCTACTTAGTACTCCTTTCACGACCACGAAGTATTGTTGTACTCGATGTGCTATGTTATTTCCTTTTTTCTTTTTTCTCATTGAAAATCAATAAAAATATTTTCAAAAAAAAACAAAAAAACAAACTCTGGGCCTATCGACAACCATGTCCATACGAAACCTTTATCAGAATCATAGAAAAAGACTGACATTCAATTTCTGTCTTAAAATCTTGACCAGTTGTAACAGAATAATTCCTCACCACTGCCAGATCAGAGTTGGCTGCCGAGCAGCTGAAGGGATCTGTCCCTCCGTCCTGAGAACCAAACGGATCGGCCTCCGTCATGGCGTTGGCTTTTCCTCCGAATGGGTCGGCTTCCGCCACGTCGTTCTCTGTGGAGCTGAATGGATCCTTGGCGGCTGAAGGTGGATTAGTAGGTTTGGAGGTAAAGGGATCGGGACCTGCCGCTGGTGCAGCAGCTGCTGCTTCGTTCGCTTTGCCTGCAAACAGGTCTGGTTCTGGCGCGCCAGCAGTGGTACCAAATGGGTCGGCTGAGGCAGAGAAAGGGTCCTCCGAGATAAAGGGGGCGCTCGTGGGTTGCGTGAAGAAAGAGTCTGCAGCAAAAGGATCTGTCCCTTTAAACGGATCTCCTCCAAATGGATCTGAATAAACCAAACAGAAGCAGAGCATCGACATTTGATAAATCAGCATCAGCGCCCACTTTGGAGACGAAACGTTTAAAGATATTCACTTCCTAGCGCTAAGACTCGTTAAGATTTACCTGCAGCATCAGTTTTTCCAAATGGATCATCTTTGAATGGATCGTCTACGAGAGGGAAAAAAAATAATTTTCAATCCGACAGTGATGACATTTTAAAAGCTTTTGTCACTGCTCAACTTGATTATTCAATATCAAACTGAAAAGTGTAGTCTTCACTGAAGTTAATCTGCTTGTCGGGACTTACGGTCAGTGAAGGGGTCTGAATGGAAGAAGTCCATCTCAGGAAGGGGTGGCGGGCTGGTCTGTGGTGGCTTGGGGCCGGCTGGTAACACGGTGGTGGTGGTGGTTTCTGGAGACTCTGCTGGCTCCTCTTTACTCTCCTGCTCGGGCGATGCAACCTGTCAAGCAGTTATAGGGTTCAAATCACCGGGTTGCCCCACTACAGTAAATGATATGAACACTGTATAGTATATTAGATATAGATATAATCATAACTACAGAGTCTCAGTATGTTCACAGGTATCATGGTTGGAGTGATCCCATCACAAGACGGTCTGTGTTTTTATTTTGCTGTGTCAGTGTAACAGTGTGTAGGTGCAGTGGTGGAGAACATGGCTGACATCTGAAGCCTGTGTTTTGTGTAAACACCCTGACACAGGGATACTGCGCCAATAATAATGGTGAAAGATGAGCTGCCTTTCCAAATGACAACCTAGAGTCATTTAGGGAAGTAGTGCATGGTTACATGACAAGGTCTTTACCTCTGCTGGGCTTTCTTTAGACGACTCATCTGCATCATCTGCAACCTCTGGGGAGACGGGAGGACTACTGTGCTCCTGAGAACATGAGAGGAAAACAAGAATAAGCAAAATGTAAATATTACATATACACATGTTTTGTATCTGGTACAATTCTTGTTTTCTTACAAAATCCACTGTCGCTGAATGCTTGACGAGTGCTTAAAAACCTTACATTCATATGGTAATGTGATGTTTTTACAATATCACTGTCATATGTAACATCAACAACAAAAAAGGATTTGTAAGGATTTGTAAGGATTAACAATATTGAAAGGACAGACGATGGAAGAAAGTCTGTCTATTACCTTAACAGCGTTGTCCCGTGGCTTGGCGAGCGTCGCCAGACTATTGTACATATCAGTGGAGGCTAAACTAGTATAGAGATCATCCAAGGCATCAGGCTTCTGCTTTTCCTCCTCTGAAGAAGTTGGACTCTCGACCTCCTTCTCTTCTTCCTCTTCTTTCTCATTGACTTCTTTGTCTTTTTGATCTGAATGTTCTTTCTGAAGACTGGGGACGTCCGATGGCTCTTCCACCCGCAGCTCTGTGGGCTGGTCCTCCTGGAAGAGGTCCTGCTGGAAGGGGTCGACCTGGTGGAGCTCTGCTACAGGACCTGATGATCCGTTGACCATGACAGGAGAGCTGTCCTCCAGAGCTCTCTTCCAGCTGAGCTGGGCAGTCACGGACCTTTCCTCCACCTGCAGGTCGTTGAGCTTCTGTTGAACCTGAGAGAGCAGAGAGATGCAGTAATTACAGAAGATTAGCATTAATAAAACACAGACATACTGCTTGTTTATGTGCATGACAGAGATGCACACAAACTAACCTGTGCAACTTGTGTGAAGGAGTCTCGCACAGACTCTTGCAGAGGCGTCAGCTGCTCCTGAGCAGCCTGGACTTTCTCTTGCAGCCTCCTGCTCTCCTCCTGCAGAGCAAGGAGCTCCTCTCGAGCCTGAACCAGCTCCTCCTCATACTGACATATCCTCTGTTCCTGCTCCTCATGCTCCGACTGCAGCGACGAGATCTGTAACAGATGTAACCTGACCATGAAAAGTCTGGAAGTCATGACACTCATGACATTTGAATCATGTGATTAGAATAAGTAATCCATTAATTGATGTTGGGGCGAAGTGGGAAGAGCAGCCTACCAGTTGTGTCTCCTGGCTGGTCTGTTGGCGAATGTGCCCTAGCTGCTCCTCCAGTGAACCTTTCTGCTGGTCCAGCTCCTCCAAGGCGTCCTGGACCTTCTGACGCTGCGACTGGAGCCGCTGCAGCTCTTCACTCTCCTTCGCCACGTCATCTTGTAAGTCCTGCAGAGATAGAAAGTGAAGAGGTGACAAGCAGTTAAGCATGTCTCCATCATGTGTCCTTTCCAAAAACAAAACAAACAAAAAGAAAGAGCCAGACACAGTGAATTTCACACTCATCGGTTCAATAGCTGAATTAAGCCAGTGAGATTCATTTCAGCTGCAGCTGAGCAGCTTCACTGATCCAATAACTTTTTGGCAGGTTGTACTACAGCGACTAAACAGCTACGATCTGAGATGAAAATGAGAAAATATCACCTTCACAATTGTAGATTAACAATTCAAATGTAATACAATTCATAATGCAGTTGCTAAAAAATAATAGACGCAGCCGAGAATGAACGGAGGGGTGGTCTGTATCCTGATATCAGCAACTAGAAAAGCTCCAGAAAATATGTATGGTATTTGAGGAGCAGAACCAGTTCCCCCGCACACACATGTGGGCGGTCGGCCCAAGACTTACCACAACACACACTCCTGTAAAAAAAACAACATTTGCAAATGCAGATGAAAAGTAAAACAAAATGATGCATTTGAGCATAAACATTTATGCAGGAGAAATGACGTCCCTTGATTTAGTTTGTCAAACTAATGTCATTTTGGTGAATGTAGGATCTGATGGTTACGCAAGTAACAAACACAATCTCACCCTTTGACAAACACTGCAGAAAGAGTTACAGTGTCAGAGCAGAGGCGGAGAGAAATCATGACTACCACAGCAAACAATATCTAATGTCCAGGAATAAAACACAACACAGTATAAATAGCTGAATCTGCTCCTGGCTACCTTGCAGTGCAGCGATATTCAGATATTCAGCTGCATCAGCACCAGACTCCCCCGAGACCCCTGACTCACATCAGAATTTCAAAAAAGCCGAACCGACTGGCCCTTTAAAAGCGTCAGCTCCCAAAAATAGAGCCCATTTCTCAGGCTGAGAGGAGGCAGACACGCCTACACAAGGACACCACCCTCCCCGTCTCTGAGAAAGGAGTAAATGTGTTTCTGAACAAGCGTCTGAGACTGCTGGCCAAATGTATTATTGATCTCCTCCACCAGTATATTCATCACAAACAAAGAGTGAACAACTGCTTTAGCACCTACGTTTCTTACTCTGTTATATCTGACCTGAATTTTTATTCAAGCAGCAGAAAACACTCAAGTTCCTGTGAAAAAACACTGATTGTGAAAACAAAGCAATACAGTTTTCCTCTTAAACATTTGCTGAATGTCTGCCGAGGCTCTGGGAACTGGCACAAACTCACAGACAGTGACAAAGACAGTGAGACGTTACCTGCACTTCGCTGGTGCGCTCTCTGATGGCCTCCTCCTTCTCCTTGATCTCCTCTTCCACCGTGCTCTTCTCTCTGGGGGTCCAGCACAACAGACAGGAGTATTTAGCCACCAAGGACAAAGATGGTAGAGCTGGTACTCCCAGCCACTTCTCTGCCGTGCCTTCTCCACCCGGCCCCTGGACCACCACCACCACCTCCTCTCCCTGAACAACCATGATGCCCTAAACTCACAACAACTCCACTGTTATGGAAAGCAGCTTGACCGCCTGCGGCTACGGCAGGTGTGCGTGCGTGTAATGTGTGAGACAGGATACGAAGAAGAAAGTGCGTGTGGTGGTGACTTCAGGGCTGCAAATGTACAGCACTGTGAGTGTAGGGCGGCTGAGCGTTGGGAAAAAACTGAGCATGTGCTCGCTCAGTCAAATGTGTGGGAGATAAAGAGTGAGAAGCAGATGGCTGCCTTGAGGATGAAGGGAGGGAGAGAGAGGGAGGAGGGAAGAGAGCGGTGATGAGCCAAAACATTACATCGATGATTTATGCTGCCTAGTGTGTGCTCGTCCTCGCTACTTCACTATTTTATCCACCAGCCTCCAAACCACAGAGAGAGAAGAGAACAGTGGATTTTATTTTTCATAATAACACATGTAAAAAGGTTAATCAAAAAAATATGTGAAATTCAATTCCATTCCCAGATTTTTAAATTTGCAATATCTGAACATATCATTTAATGATTAGAGTGAACAGCAACAACAACAGCAGCAGCAACAACAACAAATAAAAGTAACACAGAAATGGACATTCATTTTATAACATTCATTCACACCCTTGTTAGCTATGATATGAGTAGAGCACCAATGACATTGAGAAACACCATGCCTAATATAAATTATGACTGGCACAAATGTGACCTTTAATGAAACTAAACGTTTGTAGAAAAAAAACACAGCTAATCGTTGTCAGTTCAATATTGATCAGCCCCTATGCATCTGTTCATGACATTTGAAAGCCTGTTTTCTCACATAGCTGTGTGTTATGTGCTCATAGTCTCAGACGGGAAGAGGTTAATGTTTTCAGATGACAGACAACATTTTGGATTATTGTTTCAGCTCTTTATAATGTATCTATTTAACAAGCTTTATGCACATTTGTCCTGTAGAGATGATGACGCATACCATAGCACTCGTCATTTCTGTTCAAGCACCAGCCTTAAAAACTACTCATCCCTTCCCTCGCCATCCATTTCAGCGCTGACTAAAAATAACATCAAAACTTTCAAACAGCGAGGTTTACTCAAAATATGTTGACATCAAAACTTTCGGACGGCCCAAATGTCTTTCCCCCCCATCTCTGCCTCCCATTTCCTGTCTCCTCTCTACTACACTATCAATAAAGGCATGAAAAGCCAAAAAATAAATCTTAAAAAAAAAAAAAAAAAAAAAAAAAAAAAAAAAAACTTTCAAACATCGCTCTCCTCTCACATCGAACGTGACATCACAGCTCCCCTGGTAACAGCACATCCATCTCGAGTAAACCTAGATCAGTCAACTCCAGCTGAGCTCCTCTTACCCATCCTCATCCTCCTCATGTGGAGCAGGAGGGCGCCGCCACAGTTTGAAGCAATCACAAAAATGAATCATCCTTCTTCTTGATCTGCTGCCTGTCTGAAGCTCAGCTCTCTGACCGTCATTAGTTTCTAGTCTTTCTTTCCTCTGTTTCCTACCTCTGAACAGCTGTCCAGCATGTGTGTCTGTGTCTACACATCTGTCTGTCTGTGTGTGTGTGTATGTATAGAAAGGTGGGGGTGGGTCGGAAGGCCCCGTTCTCACTTCTCACTCTCAGCTGTTGTTGAACAGGGAAGCTAAATTCAGGTAAGTTATGAAAATGAAAATGAGAACCATATCAACCAGTAACTGCTTTAGGACAACTGAGATTTACATTACGTTTACAAAAATACTTTTGCATCCACTTTTAAAGCAAAGAAGCCCTGAAGGAAACAGAAGAATGAAAATGCCAAGACATAAATATTACGTGGAGTAAAAACAGGTGCTGTCTGTCTAACTTACTGATTTCCAAGTGAAAATACAAAAGTTAAATGTTGAACAAATACATTGGTGGTGAATTTTTTAGGTGATAACATCAAGTGTGATGGCTATGTCTTATTCTGTCCATCACTCTCCATCTTCCACCTCACTGTCAAACAGCAGCTACATAACTCAGCTTTATGGCCATCTGTTGTGTTTGATTCCCTGCAGCACAAATACAAATGTTTATTTATTCATTTTCTTTCAAGCTGTGGGTGACTGTTCAAAGGGAGCCTGAGATAGTGAGAGTGATTTAATCTTATATTGTAGGTTAGGGGTCGACTAGTCGAGCCAGTATTCAATTACATTTAGGTCACATCAGTGTTTCAAAATATTGAGAATGTATTTGGCCAGTTCAACCAAGTAGCCTCAATAATCCACATTTATAAAGTTAGATTTAAAAAATTGAGTTACAATCTAATAATCATCTGTTTTACCCACTTACTCTTGGATGCCATTAATTTCCAAAGACTGATCAGCAAACACCACATCACTCAACCACCACCAATACATCCCCAGTTTGAGGGAAACAGTGTCTCCTGCTGGTCGGTACAGGATACTGAGATACTGTAACTTCACTTACGCTTATTGCTACAACTTGTCACCACCAGTGCCATAAGCATGCACGATGTTTTAGCAGTTTAAGAGCAGAAGAACAAAATATTACCTTTGTAGTTCAACAATCTCGTTGCTGAGAGAGTCCAGCTCCTTGATGGCTGAAAAGTCAGCTGCCAGGTTTACCACGTTGTTCTGGAGAGGGGACAAGGCAGAGGACAATCAAGAGACAGCTGTAACAATATGATGGTTAACTACAACCTACGCTAGTCTACGATAAGAATGACCTCTCATCACACGAGGAAAGTAAGAAGTCATTTTGTAACACTAGGAAAAACAGCAGAATTACTGTTGGATCTTGGAGGTTCGGGATGTATTACAGTGTAAAAGAAAAATAAAAAAACACAGCACAAACAAATGAACAACAGAGCTACACCGATGGCTTTGTGACAACTACACTGGAAGCCAGTAGTGGCGGTCAACGGGAAGTACGGAGGCTCAGGGGGGCGTGATACTGTACAAATACACTAACTTCACAGCTTTTTTTTTTTTTTTGCATCTACAAGGTGCAAGGTGAGATGAGGTACTGACAGTGGAGTCCTGAATACTTTTAACAGCAACCTCTGCTCTTGTCAGTGTCGGGGACAAATACCGTGATTTAGGTTTGTTGACAGTGAACAGTGTGAAAAGGCCAATAAGAAAAAAAACAAAAAAAGATGACAAAGCGAGGTAGCTTGTTAAAAGTAATGAGATGCATCCAGGTCAACACAGGTAACACACACTCACTCAGATTTGTCCCACCGCACATGTGAAGTAGACAAAATGTAAAAAAAAAATGAGCAAAGAGCAACATAGAGGGAAATATGACAACATGCTGTGTAGAGAGGAAAGGAATGACAAAACAGCTGCAAGCTAAAAAAACAACAACAAAACAAAACACACAAACAGGAGAAAGACAGAAAAATGCAAGTCAAAAATACAACAAACTGAATCTTACTTGTCTAAAAATACAAAGTGATATAATTCAAACGGTAATATACAAAACAAACAATCTATTTATTGTGCTTAAAACTGAAAAATAATGTATGATGTCGTCCGGTATATTCAGCCATGGAGTAAACAAGTACTTAAACATGAACTTCATATATTCACTAAACCTATGGTACATCAACTTTGCTGTTCTGGTTACAACTGATGCTGGTGCTCATCGTACAGCACATCGTACTATTAGTATGATGAGCACCAGTATCTGGCCTATTTGTCTGATGTCCAGTTACGCCATCAGCCTCATTATTAGGAACACATCCGCTCTGAATGAGGTGTCCTCATTATTACAAAAACACACCCTTTCTCTGCATAATCAGAAAAGGCAGAGAGGAAGAACGATCCAGAGATTCCCAACTTTTTTATCACTGACATGAATGCTCGGAGTGACTCACCTGTTTGATATTTTGTCTGTCGGACGGGGGGATCATCTCTGGGGAGAGGCTCTGCGGAGGGTCCAGGCCTTTAGTCAGCTTCAGATTGATTAGATGAAGCGCCAGGGCAAACTGCTCTCGGGTCAGTTTCCCGATGTCTCCAATATCACAGAGCTCCCTGAGAACAAACAGACACGGGTTACATAAGAGAATAATGATTTATACCTCAGGCAAAGACTATTTTTGATTGCCATTGCCTGGTTGATGTCATGTCCAGCAGTTGTGGAGGCCGACACACAGGACAGTCACAACAGGACAGAAGCTAATCAGCCGTGGGAAGATAAAAATCAATTCGATGTGATTGTCTGCTGGTCAGATGTGAGCACACACACACACAGTGAAGTGAAAACTGAACTTATTATCCATCTATCTATCCCTTAGACCTGCACAGTTATAGCTTAAAGACCAGATTTGGCCAATCTAAATTTTATTTTTAGTTTAATAACAACAGGCATCGAGCATGTTGGTGGTCAATCAAAGGACCAATCACTCATTTCTATTTGGTAACATTGTTCACATTCATCTTCAGCCTTTAGTATGTGATGTTTTCTGTTTATTCAATGTATGAATTTAGATTAAATAAAATGAAAGTCTGACAATATGCATTTCTGTTTACATTTGTGCCGTTGCTTTCGTCATGACCAGTGTAAGCTGTGTGTTTTATAGACCTGGATCATGTGCATGCACTAAGCTGAGTGAGAGGAAACTTGGCTCTTGCTTCTTACCAGATTCGTGCAAGCGTGGCAGACGGCAGCCCAGTCTTCAGGAAGATATCTCGGACCTCGGGTCCAGACACCAAACCGTCCATGTCACCGTCCGTCTTGACGAAGAGTTCATCGTACTTGATTTTGTCCGCCGGTGACACCACCCACTGCATAGAAAAGATTTTTCACCACCACTGTGTTTATTTCATAACTACAAGTGGCATTTCACACGTTGACATATTACTGACTCAAACTTAAAATCCACTTACCTTCACAGCTCCTCTCTTGTTCTTTTGAAAAACACACTGCGCTAGCCAGTTTGAAATCATTTTAAATGTTTGTCGTCGCAGCTATGTCGCAGTGAAACGTAAAAACATCCAAAAGCTTTGCAGGTACTACATGCACAGGAGAGATGGGTCTTGTACTCACAGGGACAGCTGCTGCTGCTGCTGCTGCTGCTGCTGCTGCTGCTGCTGCTGCTGCTGCTGCTGCTGCTGCTGGTGGTGGTGGCGTTGGGACGGGAGCTGGGGTGGGTTTAGGGGGGTGGGGCATGGCCTTAGCGCCAGTGTGGGAGGAGCGACTGTCTTTGACGGAGGGGGGCGAGGGTAACAGGGGCATCACGGGAGGCACCGAGGGTTTTTTCCTCTTGGAGGGTGGAACCAGGGGGGGTGGTAGGGACATGGGAACGGGCTCCCCCTCCAGAGCTCTGTACACCAAATACATGGCCTAGGAGAGGGCAACAGAAATCACTGATAAAAGACAATCACCAATCACCGATTCTAAAGTCACTCAGACTTCACATTTCTTCCTTGTGTCTTGAATTTGTTCCATTTCGATTTACAGAAACGATTTACACAGCCTGTACCAAGAATTCACTGGATTGGGTCGCATCTTAAAGCAGATATCAGCGATCCGGTCTTTTTGGCTAATGCTGCGTTCAAGGCAGGCTTTTGAAACTGTAAGTTACAGCTTCAAGTCACGAGTCATGACTACGGCTTTGTAGCGTTCCAGGTAACCTGTAACTCGTTGCCTGTGAAAGTCACTATAATGGCCACTCGTAACTTCCGACCCGTGAACTCGTACCAGATCGAACTGGTATGACTTCACAGGAAGGAAAAACACAAAGTACGAGTTTCCTTGAACGCACCATGAGTTAGCAGCCCCCGCCCTCGTCAGGCATCTATTGGTCCTCGTGCTACGTCACCACATTCATGCGCATCCCTTGGCTGCACACACAGCCCTTCATGCCGTTCTCTCTCCTCATTGGATAACACTTGTATCCCACAAGGAAAGTTTTCTCCTGGTTTACAGCAGAGCAGAGTGACGGAGAGACTCGTGTTTCGGCCCAAACACTCTATGTAAGTGATTGCTGATGGAAAATAGGACTATTTAGGACTTATATTAACAAAAACATTCCACTGATATCTGCTTTAAATATTTATTGTCAAGTTTTCTTTTTCAAAATTTTAAATCTAAAATTCTACACTTTTTCCATGGGTCCTTCTGGTACCACTGCTAGTAAAAAATAAATAAATAAAATCAAAAATTCATGTATAATTCAATAAAACATAAGCATAACATATAAGCAAGCACATAAGAAAGAAATGTGTTGAGAAACTTTAAAATCAAACAGACGCTCTGGAGATCAAAGCTGGATTACAGTGAGGGGTCACAGCTCATATCTGAACAGTTCACACTGAAATAAAAGCAGGAGCTGAAACTCAGAGCAGACTGTAACATCTTACCACAGAAAACTCATCTCTGTCCAACATGCCATCTCTGTCAAGGTCGCTGAGTTCCCAGACCTTCAACACACAGACACATTATTATCAATATTGTTATTATCATTACTACTAAGCATGCATCATTACAAAACTGCGATACTCACAAACAGTGTCTCTGAAAGCCCTGACTCACTGCAGATTCTCACTTCCTCTCTGATTTTATTCTTATATCTTATTTTCACATCTGTCTTTTACTTCCTGTATTGTGTGGTTCATTTGTTGAAAGTTCAACTCCTACATGAGGATTTTTTTATGTAACAACAGCTGCATTATATTCACTTGATATAGGATGTTTAAATGAAATACACCTGCACAAATTGTTAATGATGCATCTCTGTTATTTTTCTAAAACACATGGTCTCAGATTAAACTTGCATACAAGAGGATGATCATACCCTGCCGAGGATGTCCACTGGCAGTTTGGAGTTAAGCAGGACAGGCTTAACCTTGTCTCCTGTTAAGATCCCTCCTACCGGACCCAGACTGTCGAAGATGGCGTCGAACTTCATCTTCTCCTCAGGCTGGAAAAAAAACACAAGACAAAATTATTAGATTAGAGGCTGGGGATTCAAACTCAATGGTTTCCTGATGCAGTTACTGTAAAAAAAAAATCTAATAAAAACATAAAAGGACATGTTTGTTGAAGACATGCTTCCACAAAGTTCAACAAGCTGCAGAGACGGTGAAAAGTCAGCTGTGAAAATAAATCATTATAACTCCTTTACTGTGCCTCACACATAGGACACATGGCTTTAAATTTTTTACCAGCATCTCTGGTTAATGGTTAAGAGCAAACATACTGACAGCGTTTGACTGTAAATGTCTGCGTCATCGGTGACCTGGCCTGACTTGACTTGTGACATTTCATAAAAGAACAACATTTAAGCTCCCCCTCAGCGATGGACACATACTGTCATGAAGGAATGCAACTTTTTTTTTTTTTTTATTCCCCTTGATGTGGTCATCTTATGAGAAAGACAAAGACATCAAAATATAAACAAACAAAGATCAGACTAAAAGATAACAAACTTGCCAGTGCCCTACCTTGACAACCCAGGGTATGTCAACAGCCACTCCTCCTGCTAACAGTGGGCTGCTCGTGTCATGCTGCAGATCAACAAACCCCAGTTAATCACGCAGCTTACAGAACATCCAGACTTAAATTATTCAGAATACACAGTGATATATTTAAGCTTTAAAGCAGTGGGACAGAGGAAAAACAAGAATTTAATCCTAACACATACATTGTATATTCTGTCCAAAGATAAAGTCAAATAACTAACAGTATTATTCAAATCATTGACAGAGCCTGTGTTGAAGTGTATAATTGTAGACTTACAAATTTGGGGGGAGGAACAGCCACATTAAGGCTCTTGAGTGACACCTCCAGGCCATTTTGAGCACAAGCCACCAACCGCAATGCAATGAAGAATTGCTGAGGGAAACACAGATGCAGAACGTGTGTAAGCCTGGCAATCAAAAACGCCTGCTGCATATAAAAAAAGACCAAATCCACTGTGATCTCACGTCTCCACAAGGCATCTGTACCTGTTTATTAAGACAACCTTTACGTTCAGAGTCTGCCAAATCCCAGATCTGTGGAGACACGGTGCACACATTTATTATTACTGATGTTAGATAGATAGCCAGACGGGCGTTGTTGCTTCTGTCATAATGTGAGTCTTTTTCACCTTTCCCAAAACCAGGTCTGCCAACCCCGACCTCTTCAGGAACAGAGCTGCGTCGGACGCCACCACCCGCCCACTGCCAGTCGGATCAACCTGCACACAAACAGAGACATAGACACACAAACCCCAAACATACAGCCTTAAGAGCTTATCCCATTTCACAACATCAGTAAGGCAGAGACGGAGAGACACGGCTTTCCTATTAGGTCTAATGATGTAGGTCAAAACATTTGCAGTGTTTCGGGCTGGAGAAAGCTCTCGATGCTTTCTGAGCCTCAAGCAAAAAACAAGAGAAGCAAATAAGGAACAAATGAAAACTGTGAGAAATGGCCTGTGGCATCGGGCAGTCTCTCAGTCCTTGAATCAATACTGATTATAAGCCAAAGATCTCTCCTTGGTAGTCTATTAGCTTGCTATTGGATCTCTTTCATGAGGCTCACAGCGAGCTCCCCTGACACATCAGGCAAAGGGAAGCATTATTAATTCATAAAGTTACTTCCTCTGCTGGACACAGAAACAGAACCTAATAGCAGAGCAGAGAGATCACTGCTCACTACACCAGTTCAGCTTATACATGGAGATAGAGCTGGTTTTTACAGTTAAACAAACATATTTTTTAAATTGAGGTATTTGTTTATTTTATTTTTTTTGTATTTCAGTCATCTCTCTAACCCAGAGCTATTTAAAGCACAATGCAGTGTGAGTGAAATCAGCTTAAACATGGATCTGTAGATATATTCGCCTACCTGTCGATAGTATTTGTCATAGATGGGATTTCCACTGGAGAGCTGTTGAGGAAGACAACATTTACACATTAAGACGAGTTTGAACAACTGATGTTTACCATATTCTTGACACTGCTCCTACGTAGAACTGTAATCTGGGGCTCAAACGGCCATGTTTTGGGGTCAAATCCTTCAAATCAAACCCCGTAAATTACACTTCGAATAACTTGAGACAGCATAAACAAATAAATAAAATGGTTGAAAAGATTTCTCTTTTCTGCAGATTCAATGAACGAGCTCAAACGATCAACAAGTGTCTGCTGGTTAAAGAAAGTGGGTCATCGACTGAGCCGAAACAGCTGTCAAAATTGAAAAATTACAGATGGAGGACGCAGACACAAATACTCTCTGAGATATTATTCATCATGCTCACAGACACTTCTGTCATTAAAAAGGAGATGAATTGCTGCTGCGAGGAGGAACAAATGCAGCATTTCATTCATTCAGATCGGTGTGAAAAGAAGAACAGCTCTCAAAAAAAAGACCTGTTTCACCATTGAGTGGCTTAGTTTCTCTCACAACATGCACAGCTCATGAACGCTGACTCAGGCTTTGCAACAACCCCAAGACATGACACTATTGCAACACTGGTTGTTGCTGGGATGAACTAGTCTGTCTTTTTTTTTTTTAATTCATCCATGAGTCATTTAGGCTTTCACATGTGGTGGAGGTGAAGAATTGATAAATACTGGTTTTCATCAAGCAACAATTGAATGAACCCCCCATTGATATATTTGATTTACAACTTAAAATAAAGGGAAAGCAGCAGATGCGGCTGCAAACGTGGTGAAACCAGCAAATGTTTTTAGGTTTTATAGAAGCAGAGTCTGTCAAACCATATGAGTCAGGGGTGACACAGAGGGTTTCTGCTGAGTTGCAGCGATGACTTCAGGATACAGACTACACTTCCCAAGGCTGGTGATGGTCATCTTTAGACAGTTAGAGCAGGGCGTCGCTCCACAGACAGCAGCTAATTTGGCCTTCTGTCATATCCTCCCTGAACAACCCCCCCCTTTCCTACATTAATACAATTGTCCACCACCGGGCTTAACAGGAAACGAATCAGCATTTCCTTCTTCATATAGCTGAAACTGACAATCAGTTGCTGCTGCTGTGCTTTTAAAAACTGACAGGTGCAGCAAAAGAGGAAAGGAGTTGACGGTAATTGTTTGAATCATGAATCAACCCGGGGAGTGGCCGGCTTTTCAACCATATGGGGCGAAACTGTTGCAGAATTTCTCCAGAGACGTGATGCAAATACAACATTTACTGTAAAAAAAAACAAACAAACAAAAAAAAAGGCCAGACGAGAAAAGATGTGTAAGAAAGAGGAGGACAGGATGGATGTCTTGTTTCAGACTGAAGAAGACGAACAAGGAAAACATAAACGCTGTGATCAGTGTAGTAATTTGTCAGCTCTGTCAACGGCCAGTTTTCAGCGAGATAACTGCCTACACACACACACACACACACACATGCACACACACACTTATCTTTCTCTGGCCAATGCAACTATTTTTTTTCTCTCTCTCCGTGACACACAATAGTGTGCCTGGAACTGTTGGCGGCTGCAACACTGTGGTCATTGTGCTGGTGACTCTTTAATTGAGCAGTGAAAAAACACCCCTCAATCATTCCCACCAGCTATCCCATAGAAAAACTGCAGCAGATAGCGAGATGCGTTACAGTGCAGGAGGTGACACGGGGCAACAACTCTAGTGTGTTCGAGAAATTTCAACTCCCCCCTAATCCACCGGCGGTGTATAGCTATAACACACATTAATGTCACTACCGACACCAGACAGCAGGCGACTGAGTCTGTGGAGGATCTGAAACAACAAACTCCCCACAACAACAACAACAACAACAACAACACTCAGGTCAGGTTTGCTCTGCTGTTTAGGAAACAGTGGCTCAGGTGTCTTGTTAAACCTGGCTGCTACCTGCTACATAACTTATTTACTGTGCAAAACAAACCCCATCTCCACTAAAACTGTTACTTATACTTAACCTAACACACAGACATTTTGTGACAGCACAGATGTCAAGTGACAACTCCAGTTTACTTCCTCTTATTGGTTGCAAAACAACTATAAACACTATTTGAAGCCCCACTCCCCCCCCCTATTATGGACACTATACATACAACCACTGTAGCTACGATGCTAACAGTTGTTGTAGTCCACTTCATAAAGGTCACAGGTAAAAAACACTAACCCGGGTCAAGTGGAGCCTGTTTACTTCTAATAATAGCCATAAACAGGTTGGTTAGTCGGTCTAACCATGTAGCAGGCTACGTGGGTAGCAAGTGGGGGGAGAAAACACGTAGACTAACATGTTTAATGCCTGTAAGTTGGTTAACTAATTAAAGGCGATGTTAGCAGAGGCAGAAATATGACAGTCAAGCCACAATAGAGACATACACATACACACACATGGGGTGTCTCGCGTTAACACAACTAGCCTGCTGCAGCAAACCGAGCCAGCACTAATCCTGGTTATATCGTAGGACACACACATAAAAACACAAAACGAAACCGAGCCAAGTTAGGCTACAGGGTTTATCTGAAGTTTGACACAGCGGCTCTAAAACAGCCCAACACTGCACACTAACTAGCTGTTAGCAGGCATGCTAGCTAGCTACGCCCTTACGCAGTCCCCAAAGAGATTAGGCAGAAACTTTTCCCAGTCACAGCAGGACTAAACTTCACGGAGAGCGAAGACGAGAGGAGACACGGCCGAGACGCTGCTCCGCCTGCCCCGGCCTCCACTAACACTGTGGGGGTATTTCTCGAGCAGGAAAAACAGTGAGAAAAAAGGTTTGCAGTGGTTAGATAAGAGTTGTAAGACAGTGTTACCTGAGTAAGAGACAGAGTGGCAGCCATAGTGTTTCTGTTTCCCACTGCTTTCATGCTGCGCTGCTGCCAGACACAGACACGAGCCGCTGGAAAACCTGGACCTGGACCCGCGCGACCCGGGATCAGGCCCCACTGACTTTACTCACTCCTTCAAAAGTAATGTAATGTCAGCATCCAAAGGTGATCATGATATTGTTTTATTGTATTTCTAATATTTTATGTAATATTTTATTTGTACCGTTGTAATTTTTGTTTCACACAGGGAAGGTGCAAATGTTATTTCAAACCCCTCTCCTGTACCAGTAATAAAATCTCTGGTTATCTATGGGCATAAAGTTTTTTAATTTAATTTAATTTAATTTAATTTAATTTAATTTAATTTAATTTAATTTAATTTTTTGTATTAATTTAATTTAAATATTTGTATTATGTATACCAGTAACATATAAACTGGTACTGTTAATATACAAACATATGTGTCAATAAGTCAATTATTAACATTTTGACTACATTATATAAATATAAATTATATATTTTTTCTTTTTTAATAGTTCTAACAACAGATCATGTTTTGTATCTGAAATCCAAATTTGGATTATAACCAGTAACTATGGATAGGTAAGATTAAAATAGAAAAAAAATGTTCCTACTACTACTACTATGGTTAGCCAATAAAACAAAATGTTACTTGTTCTGTATATAAGTATATGAAAAACAATAAAAAAGCAGTAAAGACAGGAAATTGAGAGACAATCTTCTAATTTCTTCCAGTTGTTTTTAATCGGACAGAACATCTGTCTTTGATTTTTATTTTTGTTTTGTTTTTTTACACAGCAACATGAAAATCTTCCCACTTCAGTTACTACCATTAGTACAAAATGTATATTTTACAAAAGGATCATCTTTCAGACTGTTTGTGACAGTACGTTGGAGTACAGCAGTGCACAGATGTCGGCATCAGAAATGGGGAAACCGGTTATGTTCACCAACAATGATTAAAACATAGGTAGATGCGTACCAAATAAACAAAGGCTTTCCTGCTACTGGCGTGCTTTTGTTGTTGTTGTACATCTGAGTTTGAGAACAGTTTTTATTGAGACACACAAGACTACAGTATGTGCATTGAAGTGAAAAAGTGTTAACTTTACAGTACAAAACTATGCAGGGGATTTCGCCTTAAAGCACCCCATGTTACCACCTTATGGACAACGGCTTTTTTTTTTTTTTTAACATGTTGTCAAACAGTTAGTGTTAGTCCGTTTGCACTCTTTTCCCCAAACCATTGACCCATGTTTGAATCAGGAGAGGTTTAAATAAAGAGTGGGGCAGGTGTCTGAGTCTGTTGAATCCTTTGAGATCAATGTGGAGAGGAACTTGAGACAGTAACAGGACTGACCACAAAAGATCAACAATAAAAAAAAAGAAAAGAAAAAGACATGAAACAAAAAAGACAAAATAAAACACATGAGGTAAACAAAATTAACATTTACATGGCATCATTCACATACCAAACATAGCTTTTCATGTCACCACAACATTGTACTTCATTAAGACCCAGATTTTTGCAAAACAAAAAATGACCATTTATATATTTCTGGCCACAAATGTGAAACTATTTCATTTTAGAGTTTCCAGCCTTGACATTCTTCATTCTTTTCCATTACTGTTCCTCATTTTCATAACAATAATAATAATAGCAGTAGCACGTGGAAACAGTAACAGAACAGCAATTGTCCTTTTTTGCCTGTTCCCTTGCTTTGTAAACAAACAAATGAACGAAAACCCCCCCGTCCCACCCCGCCCCGCCCCAGGGTGTCAGTCATGAGGGTCGGTCATCTTCAGTCACCAACTCTGCTCCGATGGCTCACTGACCCAGAGAGAGAGTCAGGCTCAGTTCCTGCACCAAGTTTATAACTCATCCTTGAGTTTAGAGTCTGTGCCTTCATCCTCCTCCTCTTCCTCTTCCTCCTCCGGCTCTTCTCCCTCCTCCTCCTCCTCATCTTCCTCCTCCTCCTCCTTCTCCTCTTCCTCCTCCTCTTCCTCCTTTGCCTCATCTCTCCTCTGCTTGTCCTCCTCCTCACGTTTCTTCCTTTCCTCCTCCTCCTGGCCTTCCTTCATCTTCTTCTCCGCGTCCTGGAGTAGACAGGAAAGAGCACATTTAAAAAACACATGACTAAATCATTTCTTAATGATTTTGCTTCACTTAATGCAACGAAACGCTGACATTATAGTTTGCACTTTGCACTAAAGACGTATGAGCAGGACAATTATTTAGTAGAGATGCAGGTTCTGGGCTTACCTTAGTTTTACCCCATGTGTCGTTGCCTACTTCCTCTGCCAGGTTTGGGTCGTTGGTGATCAGGAAGTTGTCAAAGATCGTACCAGATTTGACCTACAAAACCATCAAAAACAATTAGCGTTTTACTATCAAGTACTTCATGTCGACAAATACAAGAAAAGCTGTATATTTTAAATGTGTTTACTCTATGTCCATAGCATCTGCATTCCTCTTTATATGAAACTGATAAATCACAATGAGCACTGACTGACTTTCAGTGGCTCCAACTCAACATGAGAAACAACAAAGAGTAAAAATGTGCTAATTCAGGCTGTAAATTACTAAATTTAAAGCATTAGTTTGTTTTAATTTCATGCTTTCTGCAAATTTACTCTTCATTTACATGCAAGAAAATAAAAAATTTGGCCACAGCGTCGTCTTACCTGCCACAGGTCAAGTCCAATCACGCCAAAGCTGTCGTATTTATAGATCTCAGAATCGGCCGTGTACTCTGGGTTGTCAATCTCAGGGTGGATCCACTTGCCCTTGTAGGCAGGGTTATCAATTTCTCTGGGCTTCCACTCACCCTGTGCACACAAAGACAGGGATTATGGTTAATGTATGGGGAATCGCAAAATCAAATACATCTGCTGATTAAGAGGTTTCTCTGACTGCCATCATAATATCATGCAAGTGAGTGAGGCAATAAAGCAATAAAATGTCAAAGTTTGTAAAAACTCTTTAGGAACAGGGACCATAACATAATCAAAATAACAATCACAATAATTACATGAGTTTCCTTTTGTTACATTACATGAATGTAACAAATGTTCATGAAGACACAGCAGCAGTAGTGTAACGTAAAGACTCAAAGTGTTAAAATAATTTGCTGTTCACCTTGTAATCAGGGTTGGTGACCATAGGTGGCTCCCATTCTCCGTCCATCTCATCGTCCCAGTCGTCAGGCTTCTTAGCATCAGGATCTGGGATGTTCTCAGGTCTGTCCCAATCCTACACACATGATAACATGATTTATGGTTTCACTAATGTGCATCCAAAACATTTCAAAGATATATATAGATAAGTGAAGTGTATTCTGTTTGCTAGGTTAAAGAAAAAGAACAAAAAAAGGACTATGAAATTTGGTTGGATTTATCTTGACTGACCTCTGGTTTCTTATCATCGGGGTCGGGGATCTTTTCCCTGTCGTCCCAGTCCTCTGGCTTCTTGGCTTCAGGGTCCTTTATCTTTTTGGGAGGCAGGAAGTCCCAGTCGTCTTCCAGATTGCCAGACTCAACCTTCTTATTGTCAATCTTGACCTCGTAAGTGTTGTCACTGTTGACAACCAGTGTGTACAAGTGGGTGTACTCGTCATCCTACGAGACAGAAAGGAAATGTGAGCAGCTGTTGAGAAAAGCTTTGATGCATAACTGATTTCCTGATGTGTTTATAATGCAATATATTTCTAGGAAATACACAGAAATGCTGTTGCTATAAATGGGCTAGATCACATAAGGGTGCATTTCTTCATACAACTTAATATATAACCAAGAACCTTTTTTTTTTAATGTCCTTACCTTGCATCTGATGTCCTTGTTAATCAGATGGTTTTTGCCTTTGTAGTTGAAGATAACATGAACTTTCTTTGTGCCAGGGCCACAAATATCAGGACCTAAACAAAACCACAATAAGTCATCCAGTCTTTAAATGAACGGCAGAAACTAAGCACTCACAAGCAGAGTTCTTTAAAATGAAAAACTTTAGATAAAATACACTAATCTGGGCACTTATAGTTTACATTCATGGGTTTAATTTATGCCTACTTATCTCTGTGTACAACTATTTAACAAGTGTGAATGGTCTTGACTTGTGCTGTTATCAGTGAATATTCATGAGAGAACAGATGGAGCTGTTAAAACCTACCAAACATGATGTTGTAGACAGAGTCTCCATGCATGTCCTCCTGGTTGACGTCAGAGGGAAACAGTTTAATGTAGCCTCCACCGCAGTCAATGCTCTGCTCGTGTTTCACAGTGAACTGGATGATCAGAGGCTGGCCCTTGTTGTTGAAGTCATCAAAACGGGTCGACAGGGCGTAAAAGCGGGCGTCCTGGCTCGTCTGCAGACCTGCAGACAGACAAAAGTGTGATGTTAGTGTGATGTTTCCACACCAAACAACTCAGCGGGTTGTTTTGACAAAATGTGCTGATTAGTTTGAATTTGAGCAAGTTTCTCTGTTATTCATGTTGAGCAACAGAGAGATAGGTTGTTGTCATGAAGAGATAAATACTGGTGTTGATCCAAAAACACTGGATAACAGACGAACTATGTGACAATAACTGCACACACAGCGATTTCACTGGATTGTGTGCACATTTCTGAATCACAGGTACAAGCCTCACATTCAAAATAAACACATTTGGCCAGAATATCTAAAATAATAACAGCATGTCAAGCCCACAGATTCTGTCACTAGCTCAGTGTCATCTGAGCTCCAGTTCCCTCTCAAAAAAATGTCCATCACTTCAATATATGTTTTGTTTTTTTTGCTTTGAGCATGTACCTCTCGGCTTTAGTGTCCAAACTCACTGGAATAACATTATCTTTAGTACGGATTAAGTGCTTCCTCAGTTATTTTCCACTACCAATTCAAATCAAATCAAATGTCTGTCAGATCTGAACCTGACTTAACATCCCTGACACAAGCTGCAAACACGCAGAATGAAAATACAGCTGAATACCTGATGGTAGTGTATAGTGTTACTGTCTTCCTCGCAGGCAGATTCACAGTATAACAATAAAAGTTGACCTTTCCACTCACCTTTGTCTTTTTCTGCATCTCCATAAAACTTCCCTGCTGTCAGCACAAACTTGCCGTAGTCTGATTTATGCTTGGATTCGACCCAGCGACTTGTCCAGGCGTCTGCACAAACAAATTTCAGATTCACAGTTTAAAAAAAAAAAAAGACTCACAAGCTGCCAGTCTGTACACCATTGATGCATCAGTGCAGGTGCAGTGGGTATGTGGCTGCCAGAGCATGCAGCTCTTCAGCCTCCACCAGCCTCACTGTGTCTGCGGTGACACTAGTGGTGTCTAATGAGGAGGGGGTGAAGGATGAAGGGTGGAGGAAACAAGTGAATGACCAGGGATGTGCGGTAGGAGGAGGGGGGATGGGGAGACAGAGAGGGTGTGATGATGGCTGGAGGAGGAGGGAGGTGGATAAGATAGAGGGGTCAAAGATGAATGGAGGTAATGTAGCCTATATTCATCTCCATGTGTGCAGTCTGCAGACAATGCATGATCGAAAAGCAGGTGAAATCATAACACCATGTCAAAAAATTAATTCATCTAACCCCCCAAAGGAGAAGTCTACCGGCTTTAGCACAGTCTACTCCAAGTCAACACTGTAAAAAACTGAACTTACAGTTTCGACAAATCACAGCTAACATAGTTAAATTGTGAAAGGTGCAATAACAAGTAAAAAAGGACCTCACCCCCGTCTTCAAATTGCTCTCGGAAATGCACAGTGGACTCGGCCAGGGCAGACACGGCCGACACGGCCAGCAGAAGCAGCGACAGGGCTGTCATTGTGACGACCTCCAGCAGCCTAGCAGATAAATTAACTAACTCACCGCAAACGCTAATTAATCTCTACCGTGTGAAGGTGCGGTGCAGCAGCGGTCGTGTATCGGTCCGGACTGTCATACAGTGATGGTACAGTAAGAAGCACCGACAGAGAGACACCGCTACTGCTGCTGCCGCTCGCCTCTCGGCTCGGAACAGATGTCTGAATCTGATTGGACGGCAGCCTCCAACTTCAATAAGGAAGTGTTACCGCGCTCAGCCAATCGCAGGAGAGGAATCCTGGTGGAAGAATGGTCGTGGCCAATGGGAGCAGACCACGCGTTCGCTTGATACACGCCCAGGGAAGGGTGATGATGCGCCGCGAGAGAAATCACATGAAAAGAAGAAATCACAATAAACAAGAACAAATACCATGAATAAATGTTGTGTATGTGTTTTTTTGAATTTAAATACGAGCTCTCCGATTACGCTGTCAAGGGGAGAGTTTAGTTTCTGTTTTTTGTTTATAAGATTTCATATCTGCCAAACCTAAATTCTGGTTATCAGATAAGCATCCATCTCAATGGACCATGTTTCAATAATAATAATAGTAGTCGTAGTAAAAAAACAAACAAACAAAAAAAAACCCCACCATGCATAGATAAGCAAATAAGCAAAATAAACCGATAAGGATTTCACAAGTGTTAAACAGTTATGTTGAAAATGACTTTTTTCTTCTTTTCTGAATCTTACAAAGATTTCATAAATCAGAAAGTGGCCTCTTATCTATGTAAAGGTTCTAACCAAGCCCTATACACCAATAGGTGGTGCAAAAAATTATATATTATATTTTATATTATATTATATTTCATGAAAATGAAAAAATGTCATGCAGAACAAACACAACAGAAAAGACAAAGAATCTGTTCTTGCATTGAATAAAAACAGCTGTTGTTGGTATACTGTGGGTGTTTATTTTCTTAAAACAATATCTAAGAAAATTTCCTTTCACGTTCTTGCTGTGATGTGACTCTTTGAGCTTTAGGGCAAAATCTCTAAAGCAGACCAACTTCGACTGGTGTGTGAGAGTGTATGAGAGATAAAGCAAGTCAATGAATAAACTATGCCCCATAAGAAAGTAAAAATTCTGTATGTGAAGCAACTCTGGGATGATAAAACATTTATCAGAATCATAAAAATTACTGGGATATAAAAAATGAATTATTAAAAGCATTGTTCTTGGACACATTTTCACAAAAAAGCAGATTTTCAAATAGATTCACTGGCTGTCACACCTGGTCCCACATGTTTTCTAGTAACAATTTCAAGTAACATTTCCATCAGTGTTAGCTGTTACACATTCAGTGCTTCACACTCAGTGACATTTAATGCTAATAAAAAGCCAAGTTAATGGCTTAAGTGAGAATTTAAGTCCACATAAATAATCGGGTACAGTAACATGTTCAAATATGGCACAAATGATGTCAATAAATAATCAGGGCTAATATAAGCACAATGTCTGACATGCAAACACCAACACATTAAGTATGACCATATCTAAACAGAAAAACAGTTCTTGACTTTGTGATTTTGGCCAAGGTGAACAAAAGATATAAATAATGTGACTTGGCAAAATGTCTATCTGTTTTCTGCTATGACACACACTACACAACCACTGACACCGTCCTCTTAGCTCCCTCATCTTGACGCTGTGAGGATTCAAACAAGGCAGGTGAAAGACGGCAGGGGAAGGACGGCAGGCACGCTGCGTTTGATGACTGTCTGGCATGAACACGTTTCCTGCGAGGCTGCGACACTACAGAGGTCTGCTGGTGAGCCGCGCTGCAACCCCCCCCCCCGTCCCCCCCCGCCCCCGCCCTGCCCCGCCTTCATGCTGGACCTGCCCTACTGCCTGGCCAACACTGAGGGACCTGGACAGACACGTGTTGTATCTGTGGGGGTGGGGCGAGGAGAGTATGTAGTGCAGAGCAGAAAAGACACATCTCCTTTAAGGCTCTGTATGCAGATGGGCTGGTAAAGCAATCTTACACCTCCGCCAGGTCTCTCTCTCTCGTCTGACTCTCCTTTCTAAGGGAGAAAGAAGTTGATCCTCTGGGGTATGGACTTGCATCCCTGGGCTGAGAACAGTCTCTCCTCTTTGGGGACATACAGCATCGCCTTGGCCACCTCATCCAGCGTTGCTTCGTCCGTCTCCAGGCCTCGGGCTGCGTAGGCGTCTCGTGCACAGAGCTTGACATGGCGATACTCCAGAGGCAGGAAGGGCACAAAGAAGTCGATGAGGTGGCCAGACATCAGCTCGCTCTGTGCAAAGCCACCTGGGAGAGAGAGCCACACAGAAATATTTTGTGCAAATTCGCAAGCTCAAGTTCCACCTATCAATGTTTTAACAATAAAACACATGCTTTACTGAATCAAAAACCCCCATGATAATACATGCATGCAGCATGTGCAGTAACAAAGGAGTAATTCCCTTCTGCCCAGGTTGAAAGGCAGAGAACTGAAGTAAACTGGTCAAATCACTCCTTAATTAATGCAACTACCTTGAGACTCCATAGTTTCAGTTCTCAGTCGATGCTCCAGGTCTTCCATACCGATGTCCTCTCGATTTTGCCCAGAGTGCCAGAAGTCCAACGCTACATCGTTGATTGTAGCCCCACCAATATTACTGAGGAAATTAAGGAGAATTTGTTATTAAATAAATAATAATAAAATAATAATAATAAATACAGATAATTCCAAGGCAAATAAATCCCAGATTAGGGTTGGCTTGTTTTTGATTGTTGTGTTTCGAGAAGCTTAATTTTTAAACCTGGTTATTGTAACACAAATTTATTTTCTGGTGAAGCGATTACTTATTTCTGTGAAATATAGTTTACTAAATAATTATAATAAAACTAACCACATAATATTTTAACATGTGGCTTTGTATTTGTTACCATGGAGTGTTATAGATCATATTACTGTACTGACAAATGCCTTTCCGTGTTTGATTAAACAGATTATTCATCTTGAAAAACTGGACGTGACTAATATAAACCATGAAAAATCCATAGAGAGCTAATGGAAACAGAGAGAGAAACATCGTTCATTACAGATGAGCTGTCAAAAATATCTGTGCTAGAGGTGTGACACACTCTGGAAGGAGGCAAGATTCTTGTTTCAAAAGACAGGACATGCATGAAATAAAGAACCAACCTGAGGAAGAGGAAGATGGCTCTGCGGTAGCTGACCCCGTCCACGTTGTCGTAGTGATCCATGTAGGGCTTGATGGCATCGATAAGGCCCGGGTGAAGCTTCTCAGCCTCGTCGAAGATGAACAGAGTCTGAGGGCAACGCAACACCATGTCTCGGATCGCTTCTCGCAGCTGACCCTGGGTTCAAGGAAGAAGACCAAACTACAGAGTCAAAAATCACTTGAAATATCTACATGTATAAAAGAAAATAATGTTTTTCTTTCTTCTGGGCCATGTAACAGAAAAAACTCAGATTGCATTTTAATTACGAGATAATTTAAAAGATTGTTATTTTTTATTATTGATCTTTATTAATTGGTTATCTGGTGGAAGAAGTTGATGTGATCTGCTTTCATTATAATGGACACTTTATTAAAACACGTTGTCCCAGCAAATATGTTCAAAAGTTCATATTTACAAATTCTGCGGATTCTGAGTATCAGTATAAAGGTTATTCAGTCAAATCTGGATTCATTTATGTAGTAATACTATGTCAACATAATTATGAAACCCAATGCAGGGATTACGTAAGATAGCATTTAGATGTTGGCATCTGTGCCCCGGTTGGATTAACGCCAAGTTCCAAAAAGTTGTGCATGTCAGAGATTGTGGGATCAATGTCTCATCTGAAGCATCTGTCCAAAATGTGATCGTTATCTTTCATTCATTGGATTACGACACACAGACTGAACATCTAGCTGAGCAAGTGGGGGTCCCGAGGACTTTGCCGTCACGTCCCTGGCACAGAGCAGCTGACTCTGTGCCAAGTGGGCTCTGCAGGCCTCACCTTGTACGTGTCCACCAGTCTGGCGTGTGGGAAGTGGAACGGGGCAATGAACAGACGGACGCACTCGCTCTTCACCCCATCACGATACAGGTTATCTGCTATGATTCGGGCCACAAAGTTCTTGCCGGTACCGGACCAGCCATGGAAGGAGAGTGTGAGTGGCTTGTTGGATTCTGGGTTGTTGATAAAACCCTGGATAGCTTTCAGCACCACGGACTGAGCCAGGTGCTGTCCATGGAGCTTCGTCTGAAGGTCCGTCGACAGACCTGCAAAATGTGCGAATAGGAGAGAGAGCAAGCTTGTGAGTGACCAAGAAAATATATAATAGGAAATGTGACATGAATGAATCCTCAGAAAATGTGATGCACCAGGTATTACTTTTAGAAACAAACAATTTTAAGTGACCTATTTTATTTACCTGTTGTGATTTGCATGACGTTCTAAACCATATAATTCATTTCTGCAATATTATTTCCACTGCTTGCTTCAAAAGCACCAGAATTTATATTTACTGTGACCATGCACTGATTTTCAGGGATTATCTTTTCATCTGAAACCATTGAAAGCCAAGTATCTATGACAATAATCACTGTCTTATATCCTCTGTCACTGGCAGCAATTTAAAGTATTTAATTACACAGCCAATTAACATTTAATAAGTGCCATCCTTTGCTTAACTTTTTATTTTATTCTTCTAAAGCAGGGACAAGTCACTCAACCAAGTCTATATGAGTCTGTATAACAAAACCTCAACAGCACAACAACTGGCCTGTTGCAAAAATATCATTACAATATCTGATATAATGGCAGGTCAAGCCCAGTGCATGGCTATGGCATGTGTTTGCATTTTAAAATTTTTTTTTTTTACATAAGATTATTATTTAGTTCACTGTTGTTAACTGTCAAGAACCACTAATGTCTAGCTGAACACATGCAATAAACTGTAAATCTGTAACAAAAGGTGGTGACAGGAAATAAACCTGATGTAACAGGTGAAGAAATAAGACATAACAAGAAACAGACAAGACTCTATGCACAATTTCACAACTGTATTGCCATGACATCAGTGAACTAAGCAGTACACTCGTCATCATACATTCACTGGGGCTTTATGAGCACATAGTTGCTACCATCCAGCTGGAGTGAGCTGCTGTGCTACCTGTGATGTTGTTGGTTATCCTGCAGTCTCCAGACTCACAGCACTGGCCCAGGCTACAGTACCACTGATTCAGCAAGCTGATGTAGTCGTGAGGAAAACCTGCCCACAGGTCCCTGGTAGGAACTGCAACACAATAAATCATTTTTTTTAATGACAGTGCTGTAACCATCGAGTACTAATACATAAATACTATGAGTCAAGCTAGTCAACATGGAGGGTCCTGTGACGTGCACAGTGTGTGGGCTACTTGACGAATTGTGGTAAATCTGATTGGCATTATGAAATTTAGCGTCCAATATCATAACCGTCCGCTGCAAAAAACGAAACAAAAACATCATTTCAAATGCTCTTATTATTTCTCCTACCTTGTTGTGTAGCATCGTCTTGGTTCGGCTGACAGTCCCCCTCCCAGATATTGCAATAAATATAATTAAAATAGTAAGTGGAAACATTGGAGATGCTGTCGAACTGGAAGAAATCGGCGTCTGCGACCAGAGCCCCGAGCAGAGGCAGAAACCACTGCACATACATCGGGGAGGAGGCTAGTCCGAGACGGTCAAGACGAGACTGAGGGACGATACCTGGTTTCCTTCTCCCATTTATGAGGACCCGGCCGTCTGCGGGCGGCCTGAACCGAGTGGGGGTACCGTATTTCCTCCTCCCCCTCGCTGTGGATGGCAGCGAAGGAGGGGCGCTTGGTTTGTAGTCAATGTGCAGCGCTTGCGGGCGGCCTCTTAACTCCGCCCCTCTTCAAACGGTCTCTTAGATCTGTAATTCCCCTCGCATACAGGGATTCATTGATTTTTTAATCCATTTGATTGAAGCAGAGGTAAATGGAGACACATGTTGTGTATTTTAAAGACAAATGCTGTCACGCCGCCATCCTCGAAACGTAAAAAACAGCTAACCAAAATGAACTAACCACTAGCTAGCACAGCCGGCCCAGTCCTGATGTCAACCCTGAACCGTTTTTGACTTCGTGTCTCGTTCCCGATAACTGCACCGGATCTTAGGACTGTCCCACTGTGGGACCAGTGAGCACTAGAGGTCCCGCTGGGACATTTCGTGCCCTTTGTGCACACTTTCCTCCAGTCCGCGTGTTTCTGCAGACATTTGCCTGAGGTCATTACCCATAGTTCACAGCGTTGTGACGTTATCGTAGATACCAGGGGAAACCCGGAAGCGTTTAACACCGTAAAATTAGCTAATAAATTAGGAAAGCGTTGAAATAAAAACCCACATGCTAACACTCAGTATGTGTACCATTACTGCGAATAAACAAATGAGGCCACTCTAGCCTCAAGCCACAACTTTTTTTTATGTATCGGTGTTGTCATCCCCTGGCATGACAAGTGATCTGGCTCTGGTGTTTGCATATCCATACAAAATAAAAACTTGTCCCATTTCCAGTGCCATCATTGGCAATAGAAAGCCAAACACATTTACGCACTCACTTATCAGTTTGTAGTACTACAGTATTTCATGCCAATATGATTTCAAAATTGAGTTTACACATTGATTCATAGGTCAGTTCCAGGAATCAAAACATGTTTTTATCAGAACACACAACTCTGAACACAACCAGCCTTGACGTCATAGTATTTATTTTTATGTTGCAAGAAATTACATTTAATGTAGCCAATTCGGATCTTTAAAACATTGATTCATCTTGTTAGATTCCAGTTGGCATCACCAGAAACTCTAGCTCCACCAGGGTCACACTTCTTGGGGCTGGAGGTCTTCACATCCACCTCTGAAGAAGAGAGAGATCCATCATTAGAAGAGTCAAGGGAAAGTATCAAAAAGTTAAAATGTTATGACCACACAGCCTCAGATAAAATGGAACGGTAAGGGTTATAATCAAAGGTAATCATTTGGCAGAATCTTTTCATCACAGGTAGTGGTCTGATTGCATTTGTGGCAGCCATGATGGGGCAGTGTCTGACACTGCTGACCAACTGCAAACACATTAGGCTTTATTTTAACAAAACAAAAAAAGACCATGACGTGCTTACCAAAGTCAGACTGGAAGACACAGCCCTTTCCTAGAGGGGGGAATAAGAAACAACCTTATTATAAGTCAGTGACTGGTTGATTGAGTTTTATATACCACCGGGTTACTCAGTAACAGTTATTGTCCACAAAGAAGTTCAGGTCAGACATTTGTTTAGACATCACTGAACCCACAAATTGGTTTAGTATACGTGCATGTCTTTTCAATCTCACCTCAGCTGATCTCGTCTCTGTTCAAACTGGCTCAGAGGTCGACTGCAGCCTGGAGATGACACAAAAGCTTAAGTCAAATATGCGCATCAAACAGCAGAGATGGAAATTTCCACACTGACCAGGTCAGCTAGAGCTAATAAAGAGACTCCATGGTTAAGTCAGTCTTTACTTTATTATCATCACACAGGCCAGACTACAGGGATCACTACAAGCCACCAAGATCCCACATAAGTACATGAGCAGCCGTTCAAACCCAGATGAGACAGTATTCAACATGTGGAGCTTCTCTAATTCACAGTCCATTAAAATGTGAAGTTGTATCCATCCACTTGGTATCAACTGATCATCTGGGCCTGAGGTGCCAGAAATACTCTCATTTTCACACTCACCTTATTTGAGACATCTTGTGCAGATCACCCTTATGCCCCTATTTGCTCTGCAAAAATAGAAAAGTTAATGAGTTAATGTTGAATGTGGCTAAACCAGAGTTGTTTTCTTAATTATCAGATCAGAATGAATGACAAATTTCCTCAAAGGGATCAGCGACCTGATTCACATTCATCACATCTGAATGATTTTAGCCATACAAGGTCAATATGAATGTGATACCTACCAGCAAGACGGATGAGTCCCAAGACAGACGAGTCCCATCAGATGAGTCCCGACAGCAAAGACCGGATGTCTGGTGAGAAATGAGATCATGTTATTATTAATGTGCCTAAAATACAGTTGGGGCTAAAACACAATTGCAGCCGACACATCAGCTAGGAGCGAAAGACAATAGTAATTCTTCATGGTTTAATCCGCTGAACTATGCGATCATCATTATGTCAGCGTTGTTGACAAGATTACATTACACCAGCAATTCAACTCACCTCTATCGTTTGCAGACAGTCAACTTTGTTCCTGAAAAGGAGCAAAATGTTAAATTAAAAATCATTTATGTAAATCAAACCACCTCTAATGTGAGGGAGGCCGACACATCAGATAGGAGCGAAAGACGTGTTTCTTCGTCACAGTTATCAGCTGAACTATGCGATCATCATTGCATCAGACACGTTTGATATATTTACAGGGCAACTTGTAGTAGAAACTCACCTGTGACTGAGCAGATGGCCCCACCATCCATTTCTCCATGTGCACCTGGATCATCTGCAAGTCAAAAGGACAAACATTTTACAAACCATTTAAAAAGCCAACATGCTGTTTAAAATTTAATCAGCACTGCATCAGAAAACAGTTCTCTTTCACTCTTTTTCAGAGAGATTCCCATTGTTTTAAACAAAAATCATCATTGACAGTCTTGTGTTTCAGGACACGGGTCAAATAAAATTAGTGCATTACCTGTTTGGATGTCATCCAATGATCAGTTCATTCAACAGGACCACACCTGGAGAACACAACATAAATGAGCAATGACTTCAAAAACAACAAAGTTTATATATTTAAATGCATCAGTGCCTCAGACCATTTAAAATGGTGGGTATGAGTATCGTCATCCATCTTGTCGAGAGTAGCAAATAAATGTCATCATAGAAGCACAGAGGTCGCACATAGGATAAAAATGGCAGACTGATGCTTCTCTGGGTCGAGTAGCTGCACCCTGAACATCACTTATCTGTAGTGCACAGAGACTGCAGGAAGGAAATGATGCAGTTTGTTTTCAAATGGTTGTAAACATAAGAGTCAGGATTCAAAGCTTTGAATGATCCCCTCTCCTGCTGCTTAAGAGGTTGCCTGGTATAACAGGGTTTTTCCCTGTGATTAAAATAGAGGCCAAGTCATCCAGATAAACATGCCATGAGCCTTTGACTGGCTCAAGAAACTCTTTCTATGCAATAATTCATGTGAGATGCAAGCAAGACACATGATCCAGAAAACAGACGAGTTGCTAGACACTGAGATGGCTTGAATGTCATGCTATTGTCTGATACAGCCTATTGATCCAAGTCTAGGAACCATAGTTGCTCTAATTTTAGATCATAAATAAATAGCCTAATGATGCCCAATTACAGGCACAGGGTACACCTCCAGAGAAGCATGAATCCATCTTGACCGCCACATTGCTCAACTCCATGCCTCACCTTCTCTGATCCAGGTCCATCATGTCTTCTGGCTTCCCTGAAACCTGACGAGACACATGCATTAGTGATGTGCTGGTAAAACCGAAGAGCATGTCATAGCGTCAACGGAGAAGTCTCAGTGTAAAATGTATCAGAAATCACTTCTGTCCACTACTCTTATATCTTAAAATCATCAGCGACTTCCAAGTTTAGATAAAGGGTTAGGTATATTTAAAAGAAATCCAATTACCAGCAGGGTAGTTGCTGATTTCCAGAAGTCAGACACATCTTTTTAAACCTGTGGAAAAGAAAAGCACATTAGTTGCATTTCTCTGGCACATCCTAAATGATTGATGGCTACTAACTGCAGTAGTATACACAACTTTTAATAGTAATTTCAAGTTGCTTACCAGTTCATCTCCATTTTCATACTGAAGACACCGTCACAGACCTGCAAACATAACAGAAATTTTCATTATAGAAGTGAAAACATAAGCAGACTTGCACTTTAGTCGTGCAGCTAGCAGCATTGCAGCTAAATTGCAGAGCGGCCTACAATTACACCTAAATCTAAATTGTCCCATGCAGTCAGAAATGTTGGCGTTTCTTCAGATTTACTCAGATGTCCCTACCAACATTTATTTCATCACATTGCCATGGGGCAGCGCTGCTCTGAACTAGCAGGAGCTGATTACCAGTGCAGCATTCTGGAGGCAACACGTGGCTGCGGCCTGCTCACGCTGCTAACCCTGCTAACATGACCCCAACTTCTTCCCATTAAACACCATTCTCATAAACAGCAACTCACATCTAACAGTGTAAATATAAATGATTCAACTCTAAAGATGCAGAACCAGAAACTTTTTTCAAGTATAGCCCGGTAAAGCGCCAAACGCAGGGCTAGACAAGAGGAGGAGGAGGAGAACTGTCTTACCAGATAGTCAGCCGGAGAGTGAGAGAGAACGGAGGGTGAGGCCCGTTTTTATAAGGGATGTCGCGAAGGATGCTGGGAAAGAAATTGTCTGACCACGAGCGCCCCTGTGCGACCAGTTAGCGTAAACAAAAGGAAGCTAAATTTTAATCATATTTTGTGAACACTGTTGATCATTAATGTTTTGTTAAAGACAAGAAAATAAATGTTTTGCTTAAAGACGGAGAAATGAGCCGTCGGACTTTGGGGCAGTCGGACTGACGTATGCTCCCCAATAAATCTTGACCACTCAAGAGACATGAAGATTATAGTCAAAACTATTCTGTTTCCACCGTTTTTGCTACATTGCCACTGATTATAGCTAGTAAAATGATTACCGGTATACTATCAAGTCAATAGTTATCTGAAATAGTTTACAAATACATACTAGACTGTAACCTTTAAAAAATGTGTTTGATTGAATTGCCAGCTGACTGTAAATCATGATAAATAGTAACATTTCTGAACAATCAATTGAGAAACGCACACCCCAAGAAAAGTAACTCAAAACTTTGTTGTTGTATATCAGGTTTCCACATCATGCTTGTGTAAGCCTATTGGGACACTATTAGCTGTAGTGTCACAAATGTCATGCTTGCAGCCAGGTTTTCCAGAGTCAAACTACAATCCTGCATGTAAGCACTGACTAAAAACAAATGTAAGTATTTAGTCACAGTAATGCAAAAATCAACTACGATCTTGGTAGTGAGGAGTCTTACCATCGATTTGCATTACCCACAAGTTGGTGGAGTTATGTAACGTGAAAATATTCAACATATAGGCTACTGAGTCTAATCTTGACCAGTGTTTTTCCAGATCCAAGTGGCCGAAAAATTATGACTTTGTCACCCATGTTTTTTGGTAGCTTCCTGTAAATTAGTTCAGGATTTGCACCACTAAGGCACACATTCAACTAATATCACCACTACTTATAATCAGAGCCTTGCACAAAGATCAATTCCCCAAGACACTATCACAGATGTTTTGAAATGTCCAGTGGGTTGAACCTGTAGTCAAGTGGTAGCTGGGTGGAGCTCTGCTGGGAATATAATGATGGTAACAAACCCTGTGTGGTGTACTAATATGGGTGGTAGTGGTGTTCAATATTGTTTCAAAGCAGTGAAAAACAAAGAGAGGAGTGACTAAATTAATGTCATATCATGAATTGTCATCAATGTAAACCCAAGTGACGTGCAGAAATAATCTGTCAAAATGGGGGAACTAAATCTGTGCTTCCTCTGTCTGAAGAAGATGCTCTTTGAAAGAACAGTGACAAAATCTCACAGGAATAAACTCATGGAGATTTAATATTATGCATCAATAAACAGGAGGATCTGATACAATCAATGGCTATGATCAGAAGGAAATAAAAAATACATTTAATTCCTCTCTATCAGGCGATAACTGAGTGATACTGAAGTGTATGGCAAGGCCTCGATTCAATATAATTTACAAAGACAAATCACAGAGGAAAAAACAAAGTAATAGCCTTTAATTTAGCTTTGACTCAGTTTCATTTGGCTTGTTTCTAAAGGCATTTATTTATGTCTGCGTTACAGGGGGATTGAAGTCCACAGCAGCAAACACAGGCGTTTATGTTCACCTAGTGTGTGACTGGATGCACGTACAGCACCGGGAATGTGTCTTTATAGATCCCTTCACCAATTTAATTCAAGACTTGAAAGGTCCTTTGCTATTCATCAGAGTCAGACAACCTATTTAATGGCCAAATATCTAGGGTAGGGGGGGAATAATAAAAAACTACCCACACAAAATTAACAAGAGGGGCGTTATGAGCTTGCTACAGCATTGAGAGATGTTCCCAGGCATTTTCAGGTGAAAATTGTTTATTTCTGTATCTCATCCAAATATGCCTCATTTAGATCCAACCTATGTAGCTGTAAATAAGAGAGTGAATGATGGTTTGAAAAAGCAGAGGTGTACAGTAGGATAAATATTGCCCTCTATGTGGTTCTTATCTTGAAAAACATTGGACAAAAAATTATTTTAATTAAAGATAACAAGAAAACTCAACCGGTATAACGCAGTTTGGTTCTTCATTTTCACTTTCCTGAACCTCTGACAACACGGAGAGTGGTCATCACAGTGATCCACTCTGACATCAGTGAGTTCACAGAGGAGACCAGGAAAGGTGCAGAAAAAAAGGGAAGAATTCACAGACTCACTCCTAGCTTTATGGTCTCATCATTGACCAGTGATCCAGAGAAGAAAAAAGAAAGGAAAAAAAAAACATGTAAACAATCATTTGTTCATAATAAATGCCTTCGGGTAACATGGGAACATCTTTAGAGGGTTGTTTGTTCTCTAACCAGATCAAAGTCCCTTTAGCCTTTTCGTTCAACCTTTTTGGCATAATGGACATCCAACTTTGTCCTTTTGAGAGGCAACGTAAATCATTTCTATCTACATTGCATATATTCCATTAACCTACACTATGGGTTATGCAGGGCTTTGCTTCTGGATAACATTTGAGACACAGAACAGTGTGAAGGACCAAATAGATGGCAAGTTAACTTTTAAAAATGGGAACAAAACATCAAATGAGTAAATGGAATGACTGCTAAAGATGTAAAGCCATCAAGTTCATATCCTCAAATATTTTACACTATTGCCAAAAAAACAAAAAGAGCATTGAAAATAAAAAAAGAATATATATCTATATATCCATCATATGTATATCATATCTATATATAAACAACAGTTATAATTAGTTGCAGGCAAGCAGAGAATTTCTCCCCCGCCCCTTTAAGATTCATCCGTTCCACCGTTATAAGGCTGTCAGACTCTCAGAGGGGGCAGCAGCTTCCTCAGTCACCAGATTCCCTGAGATGTAGAGCGCTGTTTCATTTGTCAAGGTTTATTTGATTTGAACACCATCAACCACACACCCCTTTACCAGTACCCCTCTCAAAAAAACCACGTGTGTAGGGAAATGAGTGCTGCTCTGACTTGTCGTGTGGAGCTGATGATGGGTGTGGTCGTGAAGCTGACGGACAGAGCTGGGGAGACGAGATGCATCGACGCCCCCCGTCTTCACTCTGCGCTGCCGAGTCTCAAGTTGGCGGGTATCGGTGGCGGTGGAAGTGAGATCACCCAAATAAGGAGAGGAGCTTTACTAATTTTCATGTTACATCTTTGATGCTTTTCCTTTTGATTTCATTCATTTCCATATGGTAGTTTTACAGTCAAATGCAAAGCTGTGTACATATTCAATCATCAGTCATTCCAAGGCTTGGATAAGAAGTGGTTTTGCAAAAGAGTTCTTATGAAGACTCTGCTGTGTGTGCATTTCTTTATGCATACGTATGTGTGTGTATCAGAGTGTGCGTAGTCTTCTCAGTGCCTCTGAGAGGCTAATCTCTTTAATAGAGGCTCATCGTAGACCCAGCACTCCCCGTCCTCGTGGAATAGCTGCAGAAACGCACAAGCAATAACAATTATTACACTCGGTTCATCTGAAAACAACTATATTAGAACTGGTCCCAAAATAAAACAACAATATTGTCTGATATTTCTAACTCAGATCTCTGCCTAATGTGAAACAGAGATGTTGCATCTGTGTATATTTCAAGTGCGTTGTATGCTTTTTGCAATGATCGTCCTATTATTTTGAATGTTATTGCCTATGAGACTGAATACAATCTATGAACTTCAAAGTAACTCAAAATCTGACTTTCATTTTTGCTCATGTTATGTCATTATGCTGTATTCAGATTCAGTCATTTACATAAACATAAAAAAAACAAGAACACAAAGTGGTTGATGGAGAGAAAAGATGCGTGGTAATGTGACAATATTTAAATAGTTTGTGGTCTCTTATCACATAGTATTCATGTTCTTAAGGTCGACTCACCCTGGTCTCCCACTGCTGCTCGTTCTCCTTCCTCTCTCTTGCTTCGGCTCTCTGTTTCTCCTCCAACCGGTGTTTGGCTTCTGTTGCTGCATCGATGTCTTTCAGTTTCAGGTTCAGCGTTACATCTCTCCACAATCTGACGGATCGAGGTGTTAAAAGTCACATACAGGAAATAACAGGAAGGTATTTTTCCTAGTGAAGCATTTTTGTTTCTGTAACCTCCGTTAAACTGCTAGGGTTCACAGTTTCATTTCTCACCTCCGGGACTCATACTGGAGTTGGTCTTCCAGCTTTCTCACTTTCTTCTTGATGATACCCATCCTTTTAGTGTCTATGAACACGGTGTTCTCCTAAAAAACACACAAAAAGCACATTAATTCACGTTTTAATGTTTTTATTTGCTGTTAATCTACCCTCCAGTAGCCAAAGAAAACAGAAAAATAAATAAATATAGGACTCACTCCAGTTGCCCACTTGGCATACATCACTCCGTTCCATTCTCCTTCAATGGAGCAGAAAGACTTCTTATCATTAGGTGAACTGCAAGAGAAACAGAAATAATCACAAAACACTGCATTAAACAGGTAACACTCTTTTTTATATAATCATTCTTTGAACAAAAATGAGTGCATTGTGCAAACATTTGTTCCTTACAAAATCTCAGCGGTGATCCTGTGCTTCTTTCCTCCGTAGAAGGGTTTAGTGTGGAACACGATGTTGGCACTGTAGCCTGACTTGGAGCAGGAGATGTTACACTCTCCGCCCAGCTCCACCCACGGCACAGTCAGAATCGACCTGCACAGACACACAGGCGTAGGTCAGTGAAGCAGACAGTAAGAATAGTGAAGAGTGATTATGACACAGACGAACACAGGGAAGCAACAACACACACCTGCCATATCCATTAGGGAAGGTGAGGATGTAATGTTCATCATGCTCCAAACACGACACACAACCTTAAACAAAAAATAAATCATTACTTTACACCCCAAAGGTGTGCATGGATGTATACTTTGGAGTGTATGAGGCAGACCCCTTTTGTGTACCTTGGCCGATGTTGTGGACACCTATGGACATGCCTAAGAACTTAGACTTAGTCCAGATGTGAGCGTTGAACTGGATCTTCTTACTTAAACACTCTGCGTAGAATGCAGAAACTACAGAAAGACGACAAGATGCAAACATTTCATTTACATTTTCAGGATGAAGAGATCTCATAACTGTAACATACGGCAATTTTCAATATGGTTTGACCAGCGTTGTGTAAATATTCAGACGGAGGTGGGGGGGCGATACTCACTGGGTGGGTGGTGAGAGACCTGCTCTGCCACAAAACACACACTATGGGGTGAAGACCCGGGCACTGGACCGTCTGACACCGTCTCCTGCGGTGTAGCAGAAAGTAAAGGATTGAGAACTGATTCAAAAAGATCCTTGTTGCAGTCCTAAAATGATGTGAGTTTGTAAACAAAAAAGGGGACAGGTGTGGTGTGTTGACATAAAACACCAGTTCCAACTAAAAAAAGAACAGAGTTTGTCGAGTAAAGTGTTTGCAAATGTGACTTTTCTTGTATATCCAGTTTACTTGTACAAGCAAACATGAAGTCTTTCCAGCCTCAAAACATTTAAAACCAAAGTGAAAACTTCAAAGTAGACAAACATTTGCATCTGTCCACTTACCTTTATTAAACATGTTGGTTTGCAATAAACAAGACACTAATTAATAATGATCTTGTTCTGGCTATGTTAAAGTTATACTATGTGTCTGACTTTGACACACGCGGTCTCACCGTGGGTGGGGCGGGCTCCTCTGCCTCACTGGGCATATCCCAGTGGCAATAGAAAACTTCTCCGAGGATTGGATTGTAAGGTTTCTTGGCCACTGAGCCTTTCCTCCCTGCGTGGAAGGCTGACAGGTACCATTTCACCACCTGAACCATGCGCTCCCGAGCCTCTGGCTGCTCAGCGATACTGTTGGAAGGAACAGATCACAATATTTTAAGATTCTGCATATATTTAAAATATATATCTTGTCCAAACAAATGCTTGCAGACAATTGAGGAGTTGTTGTGCAGTCCGTACCTTACAAATAAGTCAGGATGTGCAAAGAAGTCTGCATACATTTCTAACAAAGACCTCCTCTCTAGGATGAAGGTAGGCAGGACCACCTGTGAAATATAATGAGGAGAAAAACTATAGTTGCGTGGGTTGTTCAAAGGGAACAGCTTGCACCGATCGTATTAGTGAATTGAGACGGGAAGTACTGCAGGGAGAGAAAGGCAGACAGAACAAAGACAGACACTGGAGTCATGCGAGCGTCAGAAGACTGCTGAGACCTCCTCACCTTTGTGAGATCCATGCCCAGACGAACTTGAGAGAGCAGATGCATGATGACGCTCTTGTGCTCCTCCACAGACTCGCCTTCACCGTCATCATCGCGGTCATCGTGGCTATCGAATGGATCTGAAGACAACAGCAGAGGACAAGTCATTTATGGCTGTAAAAACATTGTTGCAGTGATGCTGTGGTAAATCTACAGCTTAGTGTTTAGAAAGCAACATTAGCTGTTAGCTATTTGTGTGTCTTGTTAGCTCTCCTTTTTTTTTTTTTTACCTGCATCTGTGGTACCATTGGACATGGACGAGTTCAGGGACTCTGTGGTGTCAGGTCGTTTTAATGCCGTTTCTTCATTAGTGAGGGGTGGGGCAGCGGCAGGCCCTGAGGGACTGAGGGCAAGAGGAAGAGACCGGAGCAGAGAGAGGGCAGGGGAGATAAGGAGATAAATAATAAGTGAGGTTTCACTTCTGTGAGCAAGGCTGCAAACGCAGCCTGGTTCCTATTCATTCTAAGCAGCGTTTTGCCACCGAAGCTGCTAAACGCTATAATTACACTGAAGCAATGGAGCCACTCGGTGCAGCGCTGGTTGCATGGAGGCTGGGTGATGCTATACTCACTCTATGCAGTGTTTGGGGGAAGTACTGCTCTGGTAAAACTCATCAGCATCGTAGAACTCGTCCTCGCTGGAGGAGTAGGAGAAGTCTGGCACCGTGTGCGAGGGGATGGGGATGTGAGCTGGGGAAGCAACGCCACTACTGGGGCCTGATGGGCCACTCCCTGACAGAAAAAATAAAAAAATAAAACATTGTGTGTGATGTCAGTGTTCTCTTGTAGTGGTTTCCCTTTGATGTGCCAGATCCAGTAAATGCAGCTTCTTCTTTTCGTTTTACTCAGCAAACAGGTCAAGATGATCAAATCAACATTATGTTCTTCAAATAGAGCACTCATTTCTGAGTCCGGTCCAGCAGACCATGTACAGTAACCTGTCTTTAACATATTGATAGCTTCCTCTGCAGAGCGTATTGACGATGCACTCAAGCATGCAGCTTGCCTCTTTAGTGCGCAGCGCAGCGTTATAATACTGCTGCCTCAGCAGAGAGGACCAGCAGGCAGGAACCTCTGCTGTCTCTTGGCTTTTTGATTTACATTATGCTCATGGACACAGAACTCTGGGTTGAGGAAACACGGTAACAGCTCATATAGTATTTCTAGTTGAGGTCTTGTGAGTAGTTTTTTGTAGGTATTTTCAAAAGCACCTAACACGAAGAAATGGCATGCAAAACAAGGAAAATAAAGGAAGCTCCTAATATATATTTTTGTTTTTTGTAACCTTTACATAAGAGGAAGTGATAATTGTTCTGTGAATTACAAGCATAACAACTAATAGTCTTTCCTGTTAATGCTAGATGTTTAACTGGCTGTTGAAGTGAAGTAGACTTTCACCTGTGCTGTTGGGAGTTGGGGTCTGCAGACTGCCCATCACTGTGACAACAGGACCAACAGGTAATGTGGAGGGTCGTTGGTCTGATTTACACACCTGAGAAACGTCTTTAGCAAAAAGACAAAGCAGGCGAGTTGGTACTGAAGCCTTAAAACGAAGCTACATCACATCAAAACCAGCAAACCTGTCTCATGTGGCACAGAAAATGATGTGAGACGCCGCAGACGGAGGCTTCACCTGAGTGGAGGATTAGACAGTCTGAGAGACTGAAATTAGAACAGCCTACTTTGCTGTGTTCATTTCACTGCGTTTGTAAACAGTTGAGTCAAATTCATCCGACCAAAATAGCAAAAAAAAAAAAAAGGTTGGGCCTGAGATAATTTATTGTATACTCAGCAAATTATTTACTGACTAAAGAATAATTATACTGAAGGACAGGAACCTGCTTCAGCACAGAAAAATACTAATATGTTCATTTTTGGATCATTGTGCAGCTGGTCCTTGATGTACATCTTTAACAATCAGGAACAGATACCGATCAGTTGGTATCGATTTACCTTCAAAGAGTGAAAGAACATTTAGTCCATTTATCTGAAAGCCTGAATCACACCAGAGCTTCTTTCAGGTTTCACCTCCCTGGCTTCAGCAGTGGAATGAATCAGTGAAACTTAAATTTCATTGTGGGGTGGAATTATGACTAATTATAGTAAAAAAGCAAATAAAAAAGCTCATTTGAGACATTTCTGTGACCACAAAAACTGTGTTGCATAAATCGTAAACATCAGCTAAGTGGGAAAAAAAAAAGATATGGACAACAGGGGGGGCTATAGATAACCTCTGAGTACATTACACAACCATAGCAGCCTCTCTGGGGGATGCTGCTCTGTGAAGTCTATGAGGCTGTGAGACACCATAATGCATCAAGCACACGAGTGCAGTACCTGCTGGTAGTGTGGTCTGTGTTGGCATCGTGGTGTTGACTACAGGGGTATCCAGAGAGGGCTGGTAGATCCCATCCACTGGGTTGATGGTGCTCTGGAGGAAAACAAAGACAACATTGCCATCAATAACTACAACAACTTGCCTCAAAGTGATATTACACACACGACTGCCGCTTCCCAGTCTGAAGATATCCAAGTGTCTTTAGTCATATTGGAAAGCACCTACTTATTTCTGAATCCAGAGATGATATGACTAAATGTACCCACTATGGAACATCACTTCCTTTCACACGCAAGCCAGATGTCAATGTAAGCTCTCACCCCCAACTGGGTAGCTTGTGAATTGGTTATAGATCAGCTTAATGCTATACCTATGTGACACCAGGAACAGTGAAACAATATATGCGCCATCCACCAGATCAATGTCCCCTAATTCCATTTCCTGGAAAGAGTGGTGTTACCAGGTTTCATTAATCCATTCGATATAAAACCAACAATAATGCCGCAAACCCAAAGGCCAGCAGAACCACCAGACAATAACTTACAAAGCCTCTTGAACTCTGGGCAACCTTCCCGTCTAAGATGGAGTTAATTAACTCTGCTGGGCTGCAGACGAACTGTGTGACATGTTTAAACTCTCTGGCTCTTGATTTCCCTATGGGAAAAATCAGTGGGGACGTCCTTATCTGTAGTGGCTTGCCCTCATCGGTACCACCTTAACATCATCTATCCACTGTATTTGAATTGAGGCACAGACACACGAGTGTGCGCAGCTGCACACACTGACAAAACAGCCTGTTGGCTTGGTCTAATGGGGTCACTGGCACCAACGACCCAGCTGACAAGAACACCACCAACAACACGAGCAAACAAAGCAAACTGAGTGAAACCTTATCGACCCTTATTCCCCAACTATTCACCCTTGGGGCTTTTGGTTCCACTGAAAATAGATCTAGTCATTGTGATGTTTGAACCTTTTTCAAAATTGACCAATAGCTCAGCGTTTTTTTCCTTCCCTTTACATATTTTCTATGAAAGTTAAGGTCAGTTGAAATGAACAGGAGCAGTGAGGATACAGTGACAGGAGTTAACAACAATGTTAGCCTGCAGAACCAGAAAGCCTCCAGAAAGCCAGGATGCAATGCTGAGTCTGATACATAAAAGATAATGACCACAGTGAACGAGCTAGGATGTCACTGTGATCTGCTGTCGTTGCTTTTCTGAATGTGCCTTTTTCCTCCAAATCCTTCTTGCAGCTATGAAACTTTTCCCAAGCCTCCATCTGTTTTTTTATGTCGAGATAATTGCCACCCACATTTGCCAATGGTCACCAGAAGGAAAGCTGTGATCAGAGGTAGAAATTATTCCGCAAAGATGCTTAGTCTGATATCCCAGCTCCATTTGCCCTTCTGTTCTCTTTTATCTTCTTGCCTCTATCCCCTCCTTTCTACCTCCCCCTCACGCTGCCCGATGCTTGTCCACGTGCCTCTACGAAAGTAAGGCGAGGGCAACTAATTATAGCTGATTACAGAAATATTGGCCTGTCATGGTGGGACCAGCCCGTGGCCTTGCAAGGCGGAGATGAAGCGAAAGCGGGCGGAGGGAAAGAGTTACAGCTAAAACTGGTTGTAAGTACTTTGTCATGATCGATATGTTTTTTGTTTTTTTTGTATTTTTTAGTGAATGTAATATTAATGTAGCTGGTAGCTCAAGCAGCAGTGCAAACTTAAACCAATCACAGCACATAAATTATTCTGACAGATAATACTGTACTGACTTCTACTGTGCTTGGTTAAATGATTCCTGCACTTTACAGCAACTCCCCTGGCGGTGCAGTGCTTGACAAGGTCAATCAAACATACTGCTAATGTTTCAAGCGAGGTCTGCTGTGCATTTCACTTTTACTCCACATCATAGATGCAAAGGCAACGTGACAGACATCTACACGTTTACTTTTGCACAAAGCTTATGCTGTATAAATAATGTGCAGTCTGATGCGTAGACAGAGCTTATGCGATGCTATTAATACTACGTAATACTGTACTTAATGACTATGAGATTAAGTCCGCTATAAGAGCAAGAGCAGGTCTATGAGCTGTACGGCCGCTGTGGGATTCTTGCCTCGAGGACCCACACAAGAGGTTGTCCATGAGTTAGTCCATTACCTGTAATCTGCAAATCACATTACCACCCACTTTCCCAAGCATCAAAAGTTTTAGATTGATCCTAGACCTTCCAGAAAGAGGCTGGAAGGTATACGGGCCTGTATATGCACTCTATGAACGTCTAAATATACAGTATGGCTCATTTGCTCCTCAGTCTTCGCATTTCTGTCGACTCTGATTCCCACTCCACTTCCCTACATCTTCCCTTCCTAGCCGAACACTTACACAGTCTTGTAAATACTGTAATCTATCACTAGTTCAGTAAATATATAAACCACTCTCCATTTTAGTGTTTTTATAAAAGCGGTATTCAATTTGCATGTAAACGCAGTTGTGACTGTGACTGAGAACAGGCTCACAATTCAAAGTATCAAATCTACACACTGTATGAGCAACACGCAAACATGGACATGCGTGAAAAGTTTATCTTTGGTTGTTTATTCCATTTAAAAATGTGGCTGCTCTCACATCACAGAAGTCAGAGTTTCTTCAAACTAAAAGGGTTCCAGCAGCCAGCAATACGACATTGACTGCGATGTGACTTTAAATAAAAAGGACTACTGGTAGATGTTTTCTGCATCTATCTAATACATGCTTCAGTGCTTTGGGTTGATATTAAAAAAAACATACTAGAAGGAGTCAAAGAGCAATAGCAGCATAAAAGATAAGAAATAAAAGTTTTTAAAAAAAGGCTACAGTAAAGGCTTTGGAGAGTGGATTACGTAACATAAATTATATGTAATGTAGGTGAAACATGCAGAACTCCCGTTTTGGCCTTTGACATGGGGACAGGACACCTGCAGAGCTGGTACAGCGCTCTCTGAACTACTAGTGCTCTGTAGTTCAATAAGCAGGCAGTGTGGACAGTGGACACAATAAATCAATGGTGAATTAGTTGATTCTAATTAGTGGGTGAAGTGAAGTGCAACATCCTCTCATGTACAGGCATGCAAACACACATGTATAGTCTATGTACACATAAATAATCTGCATTTTCTGGATCAAAGTTTGCACATTCACTCATACAAAATGTTCTATCTTGATGAAGGAATGAATAGTTCCCAACAATTACAAAGAGCATTGTAAGTCCCAGATGAAATCAGTAGATCATCAACTTAATTAAAAAGGATAGAGGTGGAAGACATGAGGGGAAAAAAGCTTGAGATAGAGCTTATCTCCAAATTAGACAGCATGCACTAAAGAGATCTGATTCATCTGCTTTTCTACAGTGGAGAGTAAATTAAGCGAGAAAAGAAAGTTAGCAGTTTGTTTGATTTTAATTTTTGTCATGGACAGAGAATGTCAAACTTACTATAAGTCCGTTTGCGTGTTGCTGTTCGTTACTTTGGTCCTTAAAATTTTGAGAAGACAACGTTAGACTACTCGTATAGTAAGGTTCAAGAGTCATTTCATAAAAGCATCCTGAGCATCTGCAGAATAAAGAGCAATGAGACCCATCCCTCGAACCACATGGAGCTTTATAATATTCACCCATTTGCCACATGCAGTAATCCTTTCATCACATGGTAAAATCCCCTGTGCATTTCGTTCTGTATCAATATGACAGGATTGCTTCATTGTACCAAACTGTAAATCTACACAGTTTCCTTCAGTCTTAGTTGTGAGGTAAAGTGTGAATTAAAAGTATCACTAAGTCTCACCTAAAACCCACATTAAACAGAAATGATTGCTCAACTTCCTTTCAGAGGTCTGAATGGAACATGTGATGAAACGAATACTGGGCTACACCCTCCTCCACCACCGGCCCAGATAGCGGCTGTAATAAGCAGGGAACTATCCCAGAGACACACTGACGCTAACACACACAGTGCACGGTGCTGATGTGGCCCTTGTATGAACAATGATGGTGAAAGGGCAGACCAAACTACAGAGAGGTGACTCAAACGTGTGCTCATATCGCGTTTACCTTGGCAATTTGCAGCAGTACAATACAGTGCTTGATGGACTCTACCATACTCTGAAAGAGAGAAACAGAAAGGAATTCATGAACAGAGAATGCACAGCCAAAGTGAAAGACAGGAAGGAAAATGCGATGTGCCAAGTTCTGACTTACACAAGTAGTCTCTTTCAAATTTTCGATTTTCTGTAAAAAAAAAAACACAAAAAAAGGGGAAAGAAGTTTGTAAAATCCAACAGTAATTCAAAAAACAGACACAAACTTAAAAGCAGAGCCGATGATTCAGCCAATTGAAGAGCAGATTTAAAGAACAACTGGTGGAAAACATTAATGTAATAATCTTCAACTGGATGGAGGCAGCATTTTTAATGTTCTGTGGACAATTTCCCATGGTGAAGAGACTGGTGACCATGACAAGTTGGGTGGGGAAAAAAAAAGAAAAACAATATTAATCTCAGAGAGGAAGTACACCGCATAGCTTCTGGTAGAAAAAACAAAAAAACAAGAGGCTGCACTAATACGCCCTGAAACCCAACTGCTTCCTCTAGCAAAGCTAAATACCTCTACGTTCTTATTGTTTTACTCATTTAAGGTTAGCTGGAAAAAAGAAGGTTTGGTGTCCTGAGAGGTCCTGAACACCTAGAAAAACAATAAACACAAGGTTAGCTAAATGGCATACAAAAAAATAGATGGGATAGCTGCATTAGTCTGTCAGAGCTCAAGCTACTAGTTGGCAGACAGAAAATTACTATCAACTATTATATCAAACTAAACCTGTACTCATCCTGTGCACTTGCATGTGAGGATTTTCTGCTTTTGTCAGTTTTACATCATTGTAGATTGAATTTCTTTGAGGGATTTGGTGTCATTAGGGCTCTGGATGGTTGTAACAGGAATTATTTTTGATATTGTGAAGATAAAAAAGTTGATCAATCATGGAAATAATCTGAATATTCACTTCTGATGAAAATCTGATTAGAAGCCTGTCAGTCATTCAGTCAGTTTGATGGAACTGGTGCCTGAACATTTTGCACTGTCATGGAAAAATATAATAATGCAATATAGATTTTTCTTATTAGCTTCTCATATTTACATTTTTATATTACTGCCTCACCACAAATGTTGAGAAACCAGTCACTAGTCACACCGCTATGCCTTTTTGAAATATTGGGTTAAAACCGACAAACACTTCAGTCCATCATCTGTCCTGCACTGACAGTTGTCATTGTTCTTTTCGCTGCTCTGTGTGTCGGCCTCTTTGGCCTGCTGTTAGTCTCGACACTAATGACGGTGAGAACAGGGTCCGGCGAGCAGGGACACAAGGACAGAGCGGACTTCGCTGGTACTCACTCTACGTGATTCATCTTCTTTGCAGTCCTTGATCTTCTCATCAAACAACTGTGTGAGAGTGACAGAGAATGAGAGATGAAAAGGGAAAAGAGAGATGGAACATGAGCTAAGATGAGTCCACAGTGAAATGAGTATAGAAATGATCAGAAGGTGAATCTGTACAGATGATGTGGCTTGAGATAATGTGGAGGCGAGCAGCAGCCTCTTTGCTCTGAGGAAGGGCACTTGCAGTGTTGTCATTACAATTTTTTGCCCCAGACAATATGCTGCCGCTCCGTCTAATATGTGGTTTTCTGCTTTATCACCAGACTACCACAAATCTAACTTTTATTAGCTTCTGTTCTGCTGTTGTAAGAGCAGCAAAGATATACTTACAAGAAGAGACATAAAAAGGAAGAAGGTCAAGGCAGAAATTTAAATGCAATGTCATCTTCAGTATATGATGCCGTTTTTATCATAGGGGTGCTTTTTAAGTTGCAGTTTGGAGATATTTTCAGCAGGACTATATTGCCATATTGCATCCTATTATCATGAACAGCAACATTAAGCAGTGAATCAGTACAGATGAAATAATAAGGACAGATAGGTTCCTCTGCGTTGAGTCCTACCTTTAACTGGTCAATCAGAATCTGTAGGTAGGCATCAGCTTCAGCTAGCTTCTTGTCAAAGTCTTGAACACTGGGAACAAATCCTGTCTCGGCCTCCTGAGGATGAAGAAACAAACACAGCTGAGTATCACTGCAGTCCTAACCAAATGTCCACTCCAAACTCCATGCTGGTATTTGCATAAGTAAAATACACAGATACTCGTAATAATCATATATTCACATATTATCCATTCAGTTAAAAATAAAAAAGAGACCAGAGTCTGTCACCTCCGGGGCAGGTAGGCTTTGTAAAAATGTTACACAAAATGGTGGACAGAAACATCAACAGTTCAGGAGAATCTTCCAGCAACGTACTGTACCGGGGGAGATGTGAATACTATTGTTTAAAGGCTAGCCTACATGAAAGGGCAGCAGGTCTGTCTGTCTGCCTGCCTGACTGGAGGCCAGTGGATTTCAGGCTTCGACAAAACTAAAAAAAAATCAGGAAACTCAAGGATGGAGAGAATTTAGCTTCTGAGAGAGCAGCATGTATAAATCAGCTGAGGTGCACTGTTTGCTAATTAGCTCCCCTTGCTTGACCCATCAGAAACACAGACACACATACACAGACACACACACATTACATTACATAATATCCATTAAAAGGTAATTATTAGACTATTGGCAGAACAGATGTGAGCAGGCATCTGTCTGCACTCACCCGCGCACACAGGAGAATCCGATTTGACACAAAACCAAAAGCAGGAAAATGGGCAGATGAATGCACACTCCCAAAGAAAGAAAGAAACTCTCTAAAAATCAGCCCATATTTAATGCCGAGGCCTGTCAATAGTGTGGATATTCACTCATTCTCCGGTAACAGAACAATAACCTCTCTGCGTCAAGCCAGACAAATCAGTCAGATGACTAACACAGAGTGTGTCAGAGCAATTTACCGCTACACAGCAGTTACTCTGACATGGAAAAACACAGGTCGCCATGAGTAAAGCAGAGATAGTAAAAATAGTTAAACCCATGTTGTTGGGAATCAAACAGAAGTCTTGTTAGTAAATCATGCTCTTAATAATCCATGCTGTGTGCTACCGCTGCTTTGGGCTTGCTGCGCTCCACAGTCCTGCTGCGTCCCCACTTTGAGGGGACCTTTCTTCCTGCTACAGACGATCTCATGGGGACGTGAAGAAAAGCCATCAACTGCTAAACGCCGACTGCAGCTGCTCTGCTGACGCTCAAAACGCTACAAAAACATGCTAGCTTTATAGAGAACAAAGTCTGGGTTAAGAGCAGCCATCAAACTTACAGTTAACTGGCCAAACTTCCTCAAAGGATCAAAGGTGCTTTCACTGTCAGGCTGACTCAGAAATATAGCTGGCCACACGAGGGCCTGAGTAAAAAAAAAAAAATCTAAATAGAAAATCATGTTAGTTGAGATGTGAATGTTGATATGTTGCAGCACTTTGTCTCTATGACCCTGGCTGAACTGGCAAAGTCATCCCAGTGCCAGTTTCCTGTCTGTTTTTGTTACTTACTTATATTACAATGGAAATACACACAAACGGTTCCTATTCCTCTAGGAAGGCATTACATCATGACCATTTTATTTGTGACTCACCAAAATCAGGCAAACACATCTACAGAGGCACTATTAATCTCTTTTAAACTTCATCATGACAGTCGGGATTAACTCCCATAAACACACCCACTCCATTACGGTATTTACAAATACACACAAACAACCCATGACTTACGTCAGTAACGTCTGAGTGTTGGAAGAGCTGGATCTAAATATTCTGTATGTATGTGTAGATGCATCTAAAAGGGCAGCAGTATTAACCACAGCGTTTGTATAAGACTAAGCTTTACTTAATAACTGCTCATGTTTGCCTTATAGGCCCTACCACTCCATTATTACATAACAAACAGTACCTTGTGTTTAGTCAACAAACAGAATAGACAGGAAGTGTGTGTTTTTTTATTTCTAAACAGAGCAGATAAGTTTGGAAGCAAGGAGTCAGAGGCAGGTGGCTGGTTTATAAACAGTCACCACACCACCGCCGCGTCATAGTGCTCACTCCTTCACTGATCCTGAAATATTCCCAGACGTCTGCAGCTCCTCTCCCACTCATCCCCTCCACGGAGAATGTGTGTGTGCCTTGGTGTGACATAGTGGGAATAATTTGGAGCAGCCTGTTAACTATCCCACGGTCACACTCACAAACCCACCCAACTGCCCCAGACTCTACAAACAACACTGCTGCTGCACCCCCCCCCCCCCCCCCCACTCCTGTTTCTATTTGTCTTTCCACGCAGTGTGACCCACTTTAAAATGCTGATGCCCCAGCAGCGCACTGCAGCCGTTTAAGTTCTCCTTGCTATGCTGCAGTGCCGTTTTGTGTGCGTGCGTGCGTGAGTGTGTGTGTATTTTACTTACTGGGTGCTTCGCTCCAATGGACATGCTGCGTTAAACCTTGTATATCTCTCCCATCAGGCCATTCAGCCTGACACAAGATTGTTTTCTCTTTCTCTGCCCTTGTAATTCTGCCTTTTCCTCTCTCTACAGCAATAAACCAACAGCTCTGGTGAAGTTAGCGTTCTGTCTCCCTCCTCCCCTCCTCCCTCCTCCTCCTCCTAGAAACAGAAAACAATCTCTTCCTCTTGCTCTTCGCTGCAGTCTACCGATAAAAAAACCACCGCTGCAGCCTCCAGACTGTGTTAGCTGGGAAGCTAGTCTGGCTACAATATATCCTTCGGCAGCAGTTATCAGCTGAGCGTTTGGTATGAGGCAGACAGAGCTGAGTTAATCCAGGACCCTCCCCTGGCAGGAAAGGCACACTTCCTCTCATGCAGGCAGAAAACACACAAAGCAGCAGCAAGTGCTAACAGGGGCAGGCACTAACAGCCACACCGATTGGCTGAGGGAGCCGAGGCAGATGTTTGGTTGATCAAACAAGCGGCTCTCCGACTGGCTGCAGCTGGGTCACATGATGCTATGACAGCAGCTTGCTAACACCAAGTGTGTGTGTGTGTGTGTCTGCTCATCGTGCAAGCAGGCACACGTAGCACATCAGGAGGATTTGCCACATAGCGAGGGAAGGCATAAAAAAGGAAGGAGGGAGGAAGAGCGAATGAAAAGGCTGGTCATGAGGGTGAAGGAGTAGGAAATGGGTGGGAAGAACTGCACAGAGATGACGACTGTAGGGGACGAGGAGGAGAAAGGTACGGCCTAGAGAAGGAACAGGGAGGAGGAGGGTTGGGGCAGGGAAACAACTGGAGCGCAGGAGAAGCAGGAAAGACTGACTGAGACACTTGAGACGTCTCGACATTTTGAAAAAGACAGACGCATAAAAACGAGGGGACAGAGACTCTGCCAGCGAGTCATTAGTTTAACAGTCTTTCCATGACACTAAAGATCCCATAGTAGTTTGAGCAACACACTGCTGCTGTAACATCCCCCATTTATGATAACAACATAATGTTATCATGAACGTTTAGCTGAGATATCACTTGGGATGCAAAGTCCCTTTAGTGTCATCACATGGATGTTGTGGTGTCACACTGTGCATGATTTACAGGGTATGCAAATACATGCAATCTGGGCTTCAATAAAAATCCCACAGTGACCGCTGTGATATGTAGGTAACACACACGTTATGTTTTTAAGGATTTCACCAATCCTGTTTTTGGTGACAGTCTGAATTCACATTTCAGGCATTTTAAAGGATGACATGTTTGCTTAGGAAAATAGACAGTAAATGGTGAAACCACCAGGACATACACTGACACCTGGGCCCTGCAGCAAAACCACTTTTTTCCTTGTTAAACATAAGGGATGGATTGAACACGCAGATCCATGAGCCTAAATACACACACTTATATACACGTATGCAAATATGGTGACATACCCGGAGTTGGAGGGTGTGTCGGAGGATAGTTCCCTCTAAGGCGTGGATCCACTTCTCCCGTTCGTCTGCATCTCGGGCTGAGGGTAGAAGCACACAGACACACCCCGGTGAACCACAGTTTCCATCCAGACACCGTCAGCGCCCATTACAACTGTGTTACAGGCTAATGGCACCACAACACGGGTGAAATGGCATGAGTTCTGGTGAAGCCATCATGAAAATTGTGCAATCCTCTAGATGAGACAGTTTGCTTTATATTCATAATACTTCATTTTTCAAATGTCATGTTCTTGGCTGAAGAATATAAGTATGCACATTTTATATAACCAAGGGCAGAGAATTTGTTTACAACTTCAAAAAATCTGAGAGGGACAACAATGATATCAAATAAGAAAATAAAAAGACATTGTTAAGATCACTAGGCAAATCAAATGCAGAAAGATGTATGGAGAGTTGGAGACATATAAATGGAACATTTAAATTAACATTTCTTGCATTCTGGGAAAAATGCTACGGCCAGCAGCTGGTTTGCTAAGCTTAGCACTGGAGAAACACAACTAGCATGGCTCAAAGGTAAAAGTCTTGCCACCAGCGCCTCTGACATGCAATGGATAAGATGTTTTATGTTGTTTAATCAGACCATATGAAAACCTAAGTGCAAGAATGACACACTCATATTTCACGTGGCAGGGGAAAACTCACCTGGTTGCTGGGCAACCTCGTGTTGCATAAAAACAGTGTATCTGGCCAAGAAAAAGTCGAGCACATTATCCTCCTGTCCTGCCTCATCCTGGAAAAAGCCTGGCTCGCTGTTTTCAGCCATGGGGCTAAACTAAAGTAACCAGGCGGGTCCTATCTGTCTGTAGCTTAATATTCAACAATAATTTGTTTAATCTAATGCTCAGCAAGAGAGTAAATAGGTGAAATACCCCAAATCTTGAACTAGAACTAGGGAGTCTTTAAGGGAAGGTAAACAGGTCAGTAACTAAGAGTATAGGGTGTATTAAAAGGATTTATGTCGCGCAGCATCTACTCTCAAATACATAAACACTTAGAATGTGACCAAGCACTCGTATTTCTGGCAGGTGAAAGTCGTACTCAGCGTCCTCAGATTGAATATCCTGATTCCCGAGTCAAGGCTCCTTGAAGTGACAGAGCACTGGCTCTTGCCTGGTTTTCACATGTAGCCTTTGGGGTTGGAGTGTGAAACAGAGCAGGGTGAGGCTGCGCCCTCAGAGCAAAGACAGAGAACAAACAGGCTGCCAGCAACATTAAACAATGATCCGTTACAGGCCCTGACACGTGTAACGCACAGCCTGCAAACGGCACATACACCATTTTTGGTGCCAATAGCATCCAGGGATACAATATTTTGTCCTCTGTCAGGACGCAGACTGGACTGAACTGGACTTCATCCTGTCTCTATTGTGTTTTCAAGCATCAAAGGTTTTCAGTTCTTGTATGACAAGGAGCTTTACTTCTGCTTTCCTATGAATGTGGACAAAAAAAAAAAACTACAACTCTGAAAGCTGTGAAAGAAGAACTTAATAAGATATATGCCATTGAATTAGCTGGCAAACTATATCCTGTGGAAGAGTCATTTTTCATTGAGCTGGAAACAAGACAGTGCAGCAGATGAATGGCCGTGCTAGCGCAGAGACCGAGCACTGCTACGGCAGAAAAGCTTTTAAAGACATTAAACGGCAGCCGAGGCTCAGGCCAATCCACTCAGACAGCGCCTCGCTGCCCTCTCACTTTCCCCACAGCCAAACAGACTCTCCAGAGGAACAGACTGTGGCTAATGTTGTTTAGCTGTATTCATGACAGAAGAGAAGTAGTACCAGGGCCGCTCAACAAAAACAAACACTGACTGTACAAACTATGTCACAAGTCCAATCTCCGTCCTAGTCTGTGGCTCACATCTACCCTGTAATGTTTTTTTCCCCCCCCAGGTATGTGTGAGAAGTTAATCAGTTAGCCAATGGGCTAGTTTGACAGTGGGTGTCATCTGACATGAGCCTCCACTGTTAACCTACAGTTACATATTCAAACAACAACCGGGTTATTTGTCCTTTAAACATTGACTTATCATGATGGGCAGAGGACACAGCACACCAATCTGATCATTAGGTGTTACTCTTAGGAGTCTGAGGCTTGTAATCATAAGGTGGCTACAGTATATAACAAGACTAGATCAAAACCTTGTATGCAGCTGGACAACCATGTGGTCAATACCACATTCTATAGCCACCATGTCACCTGACAAAATCATGAAACACACAAATGAGACATCAACAACTGAGCTATGATTTCAGATCACTGTCTTTACATTGTTTTTTCAGGCATTTTCCTTTATTGCAGTCATTGTGAGGAAGAGAGGTGGAACGAAATGGAGAGCGAGAGAGAGGATGACACACAGCAAATGGCCACAGACTGGACTCAAATCCCTGGCCACCAGGGCAATGACGAAGTCTGAGGCACATGCTCAACCAGGTGAGCTACTGTGGCACGTGCTCCAAGTAAGATTTTATATTTTTTTTATGTCTCACTCACTCGGTTCACAGCCTGCATTTAAATGTAATGTATGTAGAAATGTAGAACCGGCCTTAGCTATTAGTATGAAGCCGTGTTCTGTTCATCTGTCGCTCCTTTAGTAATAATGATAGGTATAATGTAAGTAATGCATTGGAAGCTTGTGTTAGATCAGCTGCAAAGTGGTAGAAGTACCATCTCTCAGTCATTCAGGGACATACATGATTATAGGCCTGACCCTGCAGTTACAGTTCGATCCCTGGTGGAACTGGAAAATGTTTTTTCCATGAGTTGAAGGTATCAGAACTGAAAGATAAGAAAATGAGCATCTAGCTGGATTCTGAGTTTAAAAGGTTTACAGGGCTTGTTACGTGTCTTTATCAGTTTATCAAATTTACGAGTAGAGCCAAAGGGACAGAAGTCTACGAGTCACAAAGTAAAAATGTTCTCCTATAACTGCCCAAACCCAACATTAACACACTCTTTGAGTTTCATGATGCTGTTTCACCCCTGTCTCAAAGGCCAGCTGCCATGTGTAATGCAATAACAGAGGAAGGTGTGTTGACTAAATCTTATTTACTGTAGGCTCTGATACATCCCTGCAAGAGGAGGAGGTACTGTATCCCACACCAGTACTCCAACCAATCCACAGACACACTCATGTTCCTGGTGATTACAGACAGACATTACTGACAGACGTTAGGTGAAAACTAGTGAGTGATCGATAGATAGATAGAGCACAATAAACTCCAAAGATGCACACTCAGATGATGACGGCAAATAAAACACAGAGCATTCACGTACAAAGCTACAGAGGCAGGAAGGTTATAGCTCAGTGCCAGACAAATCCATTTAAGGCATGTGTTGATGTAATTCTCATGATACAACACCTCTCACAAACACTAAAGAAAACCTGCTATGGATGATATAATGGATGTTATGTTTGAAAAACCTACCATAAAGACCATGGACAGAAACAAAAAAGATCAACTTACAGTGTAGAAGTAAACGAAACCGTCACAAAGACAACATTTGAAAGGTAAGTCATGTAGTACTCTGACAAGTACTACTTTAATTAAATGTGACATTACTTGAGACAAAACTGCAATTACATATCCACATTTTGAAACCACAATAACAAGAGTCTCACATAATTGTAATGATCCATTTCCTCTTCTCTTCAGCCTTCAGAAGTCTCTTGTGCCTGAATTCTTTCAAACCATTTATGCAACTAGCATGTCAACACCTTGGCTGTGTTTTTCCAATGCATTTTTGCTTTTGAATTCAATTTAGCATGTTTGTGTGCAAGCAAATCACGGGGAAGTGACTAACTTCCACGTATGCCGATACCACGGCATCTCTTCTATTTATTGTTTAAGTTTCATTTCATGTTTTTTGTTTTCATATCTTAAGCTATTATATAGTTTAACCTGAAGGAATGGGCTGGCAGGAAATGGGGTGTTAAATTGGACATTTTGTTGTTTAGTTGGAATTGGGTCAAGGGAAATTATGCTGTATCTTTAACTCCATGGCTATTTTTTTAACACTTGTGAAACATGAAAGGGACAATCCAAAGAATCTCAAAACGTGAGAATCATGAATGAAAAGTAAATGTGAATATTTTCTTAGTAAGTGTGCACCCCTAAATTTTCTGCTTGTGCTCCTTAAATTTCAAGTGAGGGGCCACTGTGCTTGTGCTTGTGTGTGTTTATGTGAGATAATACATCACTTGACCTGGAAGCTACTGAGCTAAAATGCTAAGATTTACATGTAAAAAATATTTTAAAATATTTAGAAATTCAAAATGTAAAATCAATAAGTGTATCTCATGCAGCCAGTGTAGTTACATGGTCCCACATGGATTTTTGAGTCAATTGATGACCTGGAAGCTATTGAGCTAAAATACTAATATTTACATACAAAAATTAATTAAAAAAAATATGGACAGATTTAAAATGTAAAAACATAGAAATAAAATTAAAAAACGCAGCAAAAAACATGGTTTTATGTGTAAATATTAGCATTTTTACTTAATAGCTTCCAGGCCATGTGATCAAATCAGTGCAGGATCATGTAACTACTCTGGCTGCATAGATAGACCTCTTGTCTTTTACATTTTACATCTCTAAATTTTTTTTAAATTAATTTTTTAATGTAAATATTAGCACGGCCGCCAAGAGTATATTGAGCCACAGACAGGTATTTATCACGCAGACAGCTAAAATTGCTGTAAAATATAAGTAAACAAGGACAGATGTTCATAATTCCCATTTAGACTAGAGCATGTACAGCCACTAGACAGGCAAACTAACACACATGAAGCTTAACCAAAAGATTTCCCCCTATCTAAGTCAGCCAGGGTATCCATCTCAGATTTCCCCTCACATGCTCAGCAACCTCTCCCATAACTCTGCTCCTCCTTTCTCCAAAAGGCCTCCGTCAATTATTCATCCCTTTTCTCTTTTTGCTTCTCCTTCCATATTGGGACAAGCTGATGAAATATTTTGGTGCATATTCCAGTGGGAGGACAGAGGGTCCGATACTCTGGATTGCCACGTGCCACTATTATGACACTGTAACTATACATATGCACTGCAAAGAAATGTACAAATTCTACAATGAACTTAATCTGAGGTCAATCAAATATTTTATTGGTGGGAAAACTAATCTGTTTATTGTTGATTTTAACTAGCTCCAAGTGTGTGATAAAAATGTAAAATCAACACTGACAAGGACACATGATATCTACAATTGGGAACAACAATGGTTTTGGTGTGTGGGAGAACCCTGGACAGAGGTTATGAGGAGGACAACATGAGGGGGTCTCTCATCCTGTACTAATGCCCTGGGCAGGCTGGACACCCTCACAGAGAGGCAGGAGAAGATGAGAGATTGATAGCTAGAGAGGGAGAGCGAGAGCAGAGAGGGGAAAGAGGAAAGGGGGAAGCTAAAGGGCTCTCAGGCATCTCTGATGCACCGCCGGGGGAGAGGGCCTGATAAATAATGGATGCTTCTCTAAATAGAAAGACTGTACAGAGCTGCACTCCAGGCTAGCACAGTGGCCGGCCGGCCGGCCAGCCGACACAGGGCTACACTTCTACCTGTGAGCTGGGCTGCCCCCTAAATGATCGCGATTTGCACCATAACACAAAAAACCCTCCGAATAATGGGCAGTGTATTAGCAGAAGTTATGGTTATTAGAAATTTAAACTCTGAGCAATAGTTTGATTTTTTTCTCCTGTGCTTTTCTTTATCCGCTCTAATCTTGACAGTGATGTTCTACAATATAGAACGTCTCTGGTTCGACCCATCACACATCGTCAGGGAGTTCTGCCAAGCAGACACATTCAGACAATGTTGTGAATCCTGGGGGACTGACTGCATAACATGCCGAGATCAGGATCGTTTTACAGTAACATCCTGTGCATGTCTTGATATCGAGGCTAACCACTGATGTACCGGGACTCTCGTGTTCAGCACATATTTAGTGCTTATTTTCTGCCTGTTTATGGGAATATACGAGATAGCACAGTGCTCCACTGGGTATCTGGAGAGCAGCTGTGTCTTTCAGTGAAATATCATTGTCTTTCTCACAAAAAGATGATCATGAAGGCTCCACTGCAATGCACTGGTTCAGCATGCCCTGTGCAAGGAGGATACACTGCTTTTAAAGGTGATGATTCCTACACTGCTGCTTTAACTACCCTCGACATGGCAGATTCTGTTATCTGTGGTGACTTTTATTCAAGACCCTGCCAGAAATTAATGTCACTCTTTGTCTGCATTAATGAAGGTTTTGAATTTGCATAAATTTCTCATGGTTTTTTTGCTCTCTCACAGGTATAAAATTGTCTCAGAGTCAGGTAATTCTGTTAATATCACACCACAACTTATAGTACAAAATTTAGCAAATGCACTTTTCGCCCAGCCAAAGTCAAAACCTCATATTTACTCAGATTAGTGTAAATTATGATCATGACATTTCAGCTATAATTGATGGATGAACACATCCCTGTGAAAATATGTTTACAATTATCACCTTCCTGAGGAAAGAAAAAGGATTACATCACTGTTTAGTCAAACCAGCAAAGCCAGTGAATAACAGGACAAACACCGGTAACAAACATCCTTCTCTGAGAAAGCAAACCCAGTGTGCACTGCACATACACTTGACGAATATAGGACACCGAACACACTCTCCCCCTCTTTAGTAATTCCTCCCAGCTGACAGCCTCTAAACAGTCTCCTGCACAGTGCCCTGAACTGTCCTTGAACCTCGATAACAAAACCACTTCACCCGAGTGTTACGGAGCGGACTGCTCCACCCTGACTCTACATCCCAGAAGACAAACAAACAACGCCTCCTTCTCGATCCTTTCGCCCCGGACTGGCATGCATGCGGATGAGACGTGCAGCGGTTTTCTCCTTACCCTTGCGTTTGTAGAACCACAGCATACAGCTTCGGAACACAGACATGGGAGAGGGCATGGAGGAAGTGTGAGGGGTGGGGGGCCCATGGACTGTGGCTGGTGACCCTCGAGAAGGAGGTGAAGGGAGGGTGCTGGTAGTGAGGTGTGAGGGGGTCTGGTGTTGTCAGGATGGATACAAATGGACAAATGGGAGGACAGAGATGAAGGAAAGGTGGAGGAGGTTAGTGAAAGACCTGGTGAAGTAATAAGAGTTAAAAAAAAAAAATGTCTGCGTTGTACTGGACAGCTCACTGTCAAAAAGGAGGGAAGAGTTGGCAGGACGGGAAGGAGGGGGCGACGCTGTAGGTGAGAGCCAATCCTGTCCCTATGGAGTGACTGGTTGTTAGAGAGCAAGTGGCGACAGCAGTGTACCGAAGGGCGAATAGCGGCAGCAACCAGAGGAGACCTGAGCTCAGCTTCCAGCTCAGCAGTATTCCCTTTTTATTCCCAGAGGCTCAACTGCACACAAGCAGCACAATCTTCCTCCTCAGCCACAGTCGCGAGGGCCGAAGAAAAAAAGAGACAAAAAACAAAAAAAGCCTTACTTGCTCGCTCTGTTCCAGAGGAAATCTAGCTCGCAGTGGAACAAATCTTGCTTATCTATAGAAATACATGTCAGTCCAACTTCACAGAGCTTGGAGAGCTTCCAGAGGCAGGGAGAAGAGACTCAGGATGCGCAAAGCATGCTTTGACATTGTGTAGATGTCTGTGTGCATGTGTTTCCTGGCATTAGAGCAGACCACTCCAAGTCTTTAAAAAAGGTGGGGAGGGGAAGAGGAGTGAGTGTGAGCGAGAGAGCGAGAGAGAGAGAGAGGAAGGGAGAGAGAGCAAATGAACAGTAGAGAAGGATGCAAAGGGATGATAGAGAAAGAAAAGACAGTAACACAGACAGGACGGGGAGCGGGTGGGAGGCAAGAAGAGCACAACATTTTTTAAAAAAAAGAAAAAGGGGGACATCTCACCTTGGAAATGGAAAGTCTTCTGGTCCACAGTGATGGTGAATGTGCTGTCGTCCTCGTCATCAATGCCGATCACAGCTCCCTGGGCAAACAGAGAGAGAGGGAGAGAGAGAGAGAGGGGAAAAACGCAGGCAGTCAGACAGCGGGACACGTCATACTCTACTTTCCATTTCTATCCTCATGCCCTCCACATGTGCCTGCAGTCCCCTGACTCTGTTGTAGTCTGCTGTAAATTCATCTCCGCACCTTACTCTCTCTTCCTCAAAATCTCCATCCTCTTTTTCCTTGTCTCTTTCTCACAAATACTCTGCTCCTTTGTCAGATGCACACACACACACATAGTATGAGTGCAGCCTTTTGGAACATGGTAAAAAAAGAAGGGAGGGGAGGAGGAGGAGGAGGTGGGATTTGGGAGAGCGAAGGAGGAGAAAGGCAGGGAAGGGTGGAGAGAGAAACAGACACCGGGGACCAGCAGCTACAGTAGGAGCCAACTGCAGAGAAATGGCCTGCTGGCTAGCTAGGGCATTAGCTCCTAGCAACACAGACAGGGCGTGTGACTCAAAGCTTCCTCGCACACCAAAACCTACAAATAAACAAAAAGTAACAACTACAGAAGGGGTGGATTAAATGATAAAAAACAGCTGCAAAAATATTTGGCAGTCTGGTGAAATGGCTCTCCATAAAAACCTCTCAATCAGATTATGTAAGAACTTTTTTTGGGGGGAGGTTTTATGACAGACAGCTGCACCACATGACGACAACAAAAAGAAGCAAGGCGTGGTGTCTTCCACTTTACAACTCCACAGAGCATAGCCGGTTACTTCCAAAATCCCAAATGAATACGAAGAGAAGGTCATACATGGACAGCATCTTGTGATTCGTTGTAGAAATGAGGCTCAACATATTAGTGACACAAAATCTAATTGGGCTACCAGCAAAAATAGCCCTGTAACGGTTGTTTTTTTATGTAGTATGATCATATTTTGATTTAGGTATGACAAGCACACATTATAATAAATTATCACATGATGTCTATTGATGATGATGACATATTCCATACATTTTTCAACAGGTACAACAAGCTTTAAAAAAACAAAAAACAAAACATGTTTGATTGAAGGGCTTTTGCAGCAGAACGTACATTTTCTCCACATTGTTTTGGACATGTGAAAAGGTGAAAGTGAATTATTTGACTCCATGAAAAACAAAAAAACTGTTCCCTCGTGGCACTTGAAGATAATCCAGTAACAACCAACATAAGACTACAGTAGCGCTTACGGCTCTGCTGCTGCAGTGGGACCATAGACAGAGCCTCTGGGAAAAGTTTGTGAGAAACCTTAAATGACATAGTCAGGGTCAGGGTTTGGCACAATATGATACAGGGATCAGGGTTCACTACAAGCAATTACAAATAAAAAACAACAACAGCAAAACAAGTAAATTGAAAACAGACAAGGTTATCTATGCTTTCAAAAGGGATAACAACTTCAGTTTCATTTTTTAGACAACAATATAGAAGTTTTCCTCAATAAAGTGTCTTTTTTCTTCTCTTAATCTGTATGATCCACATTATACTGTTGACAGTCACTGCCAGTAACATGACTCAATCGATACTGCTTCACTTTTCAGCTTCATGATGCATATCAAGTAGGCTATTTATTGTACGGCATGGCAGTAAAGTGTGTGTCACGTTGATCTAACCCTGGAAACCTCTGACCCATGACTACATGTCCAGAAATAATGCTGGATCCTCTTTTCAGGTACTTTCGGAAGATACTTCCTCCCTTTAAAGAGATCAAGGTGCTCAACATTGTCTTCTACAGATGCAGCTTTCACATCTGCTTCTGTTGAAAGTCATGAGAAAACGGTTTGCCCTTGATTTCATAACTGAGCTTTCATTCAAAAAACAAGAAGCAGAGACAACAAGCATCTGACAAACACTTGACTGCAGGCTAACTACTTCAGCCTTCATCGCCCACAAATACTCAGACTTGACTACAATCACATCATTCACATCGACACGCTACGCTTTGTGATAGCATCTGGTTAAGAAATTAAGTAATTACACAGGGCAGGTCAGACAAGACATATGAACCTACTTAATCCAGGACTGGAGAGGAACAGGAGGAGATTTAACTGCAGCAACACACTGACTCACCTCACAACTGCATTGAAAAGGAAAGAAAAATGCATGATCTTCAGGGTGTTTTTATCGTCATTTAACTATGTAATCCTATCCTTTAGATACGGCCCTCGCTGTGGATAAATAGGTAACAGGAGCTTTTTCCTTCATAATGCTGGACCAGTCCCTTGAAAACCTAATTGCATTAAAGACTGTCCCTCCTCTCCCTAGCTCATGAAACTAATTTCTGTAGTAAAGCAACTGCTGCCATCTAGTGGATATAACTTCAGTACTGAAAAAAATATCGAAGAACAAATCCTTCATTGGGGACAGCATGATGGGAAATTTTTAGCATATGTTTATTTACGTATTATCTTTTGTGCTGTATACATATTGTGCATGTTCTCAAACAACATTCGCCTGTGGTCTGATCACAAACTAAACAAGATCAAACCAGTGCAGCAATAGGGGTGTAAATATGAGAGCAGTAAACCTGTTTAACTAGGTCACCTAGTTTACAGTTATTTTCTTTCTCCACACAGGGCATTCAGTCACTTTGGTAAATCAGAAGACAGTTGTGCTGTCCTGGTGTTGAGTACAAAAGCCTACTTATGGTTCAGAAGGATTGCACTGATAAAGTAAATATTATGAAAAAGTTATATGTGGCGGGGCGGTGTTTAGCTCAGTTGGTAGAGCACCCGCTATAGTCCTCGCTGCAGGCGGCCCCGGTTCGAGTCCCGCGTCGGACGGCCCTATACTGCATGTCATTCCCCCCCCATCTCTGCCTCCCATTTCCTGTCACACTCACTACTATCCTATCAATAAAGGCATAAAAAGCCAAAAAAATATATCTACTTTAAAAAAAAAGTTATATGTGGCTCATATGTTGACTGCACCCAGGAAAACCATGATGTAAATAAGAGGGTCAAACACCTGCTGACACAGGCAAGCAGCTCAGTCAAGTATGCAGGGCATGCTTTTCATTTATCACTGTCAACTTTCAGGGCAGCTTTGATGCTGAAAGTCTTACCCTGAGTCGCACACAGCCTCTTCTGGATCCTCGCATCATCTTGTCCTTTGACTGTAAAACAAGACAAGAGCAGACCATATAAGAAACAAATACAGGCAGAATACAGAATGCTGTAAAAGACAGTGGACACAAATATGCTTTAAATCTTGTGATGTGGTGCAAGATGATATTATTGTACAACAGTATTTTTCACTGAGGATATTTTAAAAAGAACAACAACAACAAATGTATTATTACGAATAAAATGAATGATGGCTGATTTCCCATTTAACTGCTTTGGTTTCATGGTCCTACAGTGCATGCGCTTTACTGTCACCTGGTTTACTAGGATACATAAATAGAACAGAGCCATCGTTAATGTTATAAGCAGCACCTGTGCTTCTTCCATTACATGTCTGGCATGACAAAGGATCAAAGAGGTACCATGCACATCTGCCGCTTGTAGTGGTTTTTGTTAGGTTAGGACCAATTAACACAATTCAGCTGGTAGGAGTTGTGTAACAGACCCTCTCCATGTTATGCACAAGGCTAAAAGTTCAATAACAGTCAGGCTGTCATCTGTGGCAACACTAGTAATCAATGAATATTGAGTAATTTCATCCCACTGCATGTCACAATTTCCTGTTCACAGAGTCAAGAGAAGACACTTACCCTTAACTTGAACTGTTGTTTTGCTCTTTAGCAGAGTTTTTAAACATTATACAGTACCTAATGGTTGAAACCTTGAGCGAGAAATCACACATGGGATGAAAGGCAAACTATCCCTGAGATCACACAACCTGAACTAACTCTGATTAAAATTACAATTAAATTTATTCTTACTACATTATGAGATTGTAATGTTAGATTGCTTGATTTGTCTGACTTATACTCCCAAGCTCTCAGATATCTGGTTAGACATGTTACTGTTATGTACACACTAGTTATAACAGGCCTATGTTCTCTCAACTTTTGACACATTCAAGTGTGTCAGCTGATGACATTCAGAGAGACCAAAAGCAAATCTTTACATTTGAAAAGCTGAAACCAGCACATGCTCATCATTGGTATGATGAATCCATTATCAACAGCCTATATTTTCTGTGCATCCACTTATAAACGCATAGTTTCAGCACTATATCAGACACTGTGTTAAATTGCTGCTGGAGTCCGATTTGTTCTGCTTGGCCTTGATCATTTACATGCATTTGGTCTGAAATGTAGGCAGTAACTGTTGCGTTACTCTCAGCCAGGGCTGAGGGCTCAGGTTAAAGTCAGTTTAGACTTACTGAACAAGTACTACTGACTGCTGCACAAATAAGGATTAAGGCTAAATTAATGCTCTGACGACACAGTCAACTGACTTTAGCTTTCCTCCGGACATTAACGTTACTAATCAAAGTAGCATTACAGTGAGTGAACCAAATATACAACAAGCAACCCACAGCCACTGTCTTGTCTCCTCCCGTGGTGGCTTGTTAGCCACTTGGGCGAGTAAACCAGTCCGGCTGATAGGCTCTTGTTTTACCGCCGGGGACAAAATGTCACCTCGCCGACATAAAAGATAATGTCTCTGTTTGGCCAAATGAATTAGCTATTCACTCTAATGTTTTCGCGTGTTTGTCTATTTCTAGTTTTTTTTTTTTTTTTTAGCTTTGGGAAGCTAGCTACATTTAGCGGAAGTGTGGATAAAACGGAGGGACTCCATTGGTCGGTCGGTGCTGGGCGACCGTTGCTACTGGTCAGTGTTCGGATCTGTCACCAGGGAGACTCGCCTCTTTCTTTACGCCAGTTCAGACTCCCAACTCCTGACAAACACAAGGCCTTTCTCCCACTCGGGTTTGACAACCAGCGGTAACTTAAACCTACTGAGCAGACCCGTTTCAGCGATTAAAAACCGTAGGGTTGAACGTACCGTGTAGTATGACAACAAGCCGGCATTGTAGTCCAGAACAAACCAGCGATACTGCCAACCTTTCATGACGTTAGTCCACTTGCTTAGCGGCCCCTCCATGATGGACGCCATCTTTACAATAGGCTACGGTCGGGGAGGAGTCGGAAATGGTGTGGGCTGGCGTCAGTGCTGGGATGCTGCTGATGAAGAGAATAGGTGGTGATGGCAACGCGCCCCATTATCATTACGCCCAGTTCACACCGGACGCCGAAGCGCCGCGAATAGACGCGGAGCGGAGTCCGCTTCCATTCGGCGCCCTCGTTAACCGGTGTTGTAGTTCAGACCAGACGCGGAGCGTCGCGGTCCTCCGCGGTCGGCTCGCGCCGTGAAGCGCCAGTTTCGGCGTCTGTTCTATTTTGTGCGCGAGCCGCGGCCGACCGCGTCAATTCTGGCAGGAAGTCACACCAAGAAACACGAGAGAATCCGGTCAATTTTCAAAATAAAAGCGATTTTCAAAATAAAATACCACGATTGACAAATACTAGAGCCCAAAGTGTGCTCGTTTCTGTTTGTTAATCTAAACCGAGCGGGAGAGAGGAACACACACACACCTACACACATACACATAGGCAACACACATACACTCACACACAGCTGAGGGGCGGAGGCGCTTCAGACCGCCGCCGAAAAATCGGCGTCTGGTGTGAACAGGAGGGACGCGGCTCGCGCGCGATTTTCGCGGCCGCTCCGCTTCGCAGCGCTTCGGCGTCCAGTGTGAACTGGGCGTTACCCCCACTGTATGTACTCGGTGATGGAGGATTATCCAGATGCTTTACTTTAGTAAAAGTAGCATTACCCTTTTAAAATAAAAATTAAGTTGCTATATAAAATGTTATTGATATAAAAGATTTAGAAGCAGCAACAATTCAATGCACCTGTGGTGTCAAACAATATAATTGATGCATGAATAAGTAATCAGAAATGTAATGTATTTTGACCAGACTGGGTATATGAATAATGTATTTTATTACTAACAATAACTTTTGTTATTTGTTATTTGAACTCTTAATCTGAATAAGTGGGCACAATTTGACCACAGCTATGAATAAAATTATTTTTTTTAAATAAGAAAAAACAACATATTAAAAATATTTATATTACACAATAATAGTAACACTAATTATTATGTTACAAGACAATAATGATAATGTTTCACTATTATTCCATGATTCCGTCACTTCACCACAACTACATTTTATTGGATGAAATGTTGAAACTATTCAACCATTTCGGCCAGACGATGTTTTTGGGGAAAAAAAAGAAATCAGTCTTGCCCAGCACACACTGTATTTCAGAGAGAGGTATTATTGTCTCTTTGGTGGATGTTGACTAGAATTTAAGTTAGAAGCTATATTTTTTATATATTTATTATTAAAATGGTCTATTATATTACTAATCACTTTGCCAGTTGAAATTTTCATTTTTAACTCTATTTGATTTAAAGATAGCTCTCACTCTGTTGACTGCTGTGACTCCTTCCACATAACCATTGGACCCTGCAAAGTGTCTGTGATGCTGATCAGGCCAATGTAATACTAATTTCAATCCCAAATATTTTTTCTAAAATTGATAAAACTATGTAAAGCAGCTGAACAACCAACAGCAAACTGTATTCATCAATATCTTTATTATTTACAATAGGCTTAACACTGATAAGCAGAACTTCACAGTAATATAACGTGAGCTTTTAAATAAAATTAAAAAAAAGAAACAAAAACAAAAACACAAAATATATATTTTGTACAATAAAAAAGTTAATGTTAACATCTCTGCCATTTTTCATCCCTGTTTAGATTCACATATTCCATTATGGTGTGTCTGTGTGTGAGTGTGTGTGTCTGTGTGTCAGTTTACATTGCACTCGTACAACTGAAGAAGTGGCCTTTGGTATAATGATGCAGACGTTCTCCAGAGCTGCTCTCCAAAACAGAGAGACAGAAGGGAAAACAACAGATGTACAGAATAAATCGCAGGCAACTTAAATAAAGACTGATATGGTGTGGTCAGTTAAAACACAAAAATTAGTTCTGATATCAGATTTAAGGGTGAGCAGATCACCATTGGTACCAAATCGATTCATTGACACTGTAAAGCATTGATTGAATGTTTATATGTTTTATTTCTTGGGGGGAAAAAAAAGACTGGACACTCCTTGGATTCTATAACAGCTAATTTTTCTTTCACTCCTTGATAAGGCTTTTTTGGGAAACCTGTTCCACAGAGATGCACTAAACAAAAAATCAATAGAAACCAAACAGGCAAACAGACCAGACTGTTGCTAGGCAATTACAGAGAAAAATGTTTCAGACAACACTTTTGACATAATCAAATTACGAGACAACAGAGCAGCTTGGATTTAGTGCAGCAGGCTCGAGTGTTGTTTGTTCAAGAGGAAAACCTAAACATATATGGCTGCACTAACAGTGTTAACGGCCGCTAACACATGACCTAAGTAACACAGTGGCCAAATACAAAGTTGAAACAAAGTGCACCTTTTGGTTTCAAGTTTGGATATGACTTCCGAGTGACAGAAATGCCTAATGTAGTGATAATCACAATTTCGTGGCTAAGAAACGGTAACATGGATGTTGAAATGATGGACTTAAACATTGCCACTTGTGATTTCTTGCAGTGTACATAAATTATTTGTGACTGTATATAAATTATTTGTTCACAAAAAGGCACCAAGAATCATGAACACAACAATGATGGCATCTGGGTTTGTCTCAAGAAAGGGGAACATTTTCCTGATACACAAGTTAACACGAAATGATGACATGAAATGCACCACGAAACAAGTCGACAAAAAGAAGTTCTACTTGGCAATCCATCAAGTGTCAATTACGGACATTTTTTGAAAAGTGTTATGGACCTGCAGTGTCGGATTACATTTTGCAAAATTCAGATGTGTCAAAGAGCCAATGTGTCTTGTCCAGGCTGATCTTTTCCAGTGTAAATTAAGATGTGAGCCAAAGCAAACAAAGAAAACACAAGTTTCTGTGAGTCTGTTTGTGTGTGTGTGTGTATGTGTATGTGTGCGCGCTGTACACAGTTTTGTTTGTGCTCAAAAAAACAGAGCAGCTGTTTCTGGACTTACTTAGTGTGACCAAAATTCAAACTATGGGCCAATGAACTGTAAAATAATAGTAATAAATAAAGAAAAATGGCACCTTAAGAGTTTAAAAGAGTCATGCAGATGAACATTGGACCGGGTTCAGAACCAAAGAACAATACATTCATAAAGCAGATATTCAGATCTGGGTGGATGGGCCTCAGTCTTGCGACAGATCTCTACAGTCAAAGACATTGCTATTTATGCTGTGACCACACATAAATCTTTTGTTTCCTGGATATGAAATAAATCAAATATTTACATAACTCTTTTCTCAAAATAGGTCTGTGCTTTTAATAATAATAAAAAAAAGAATAATTTAAAATTCAAGTTCATACATAGACATTCTAAAAAGCATTTTTCTTTGAACCAAATAATGTACAAATGGCTCATGTGCTGAAGACATACTGCAGTTTGTTTGCTGAGAGATCAGTACTGTGTGATTAGTGTAAAGTAGGTCTTTGCATTTTCGTAGTGTTCATACATTGTAGAATTTGAGGCACTGAGGCCACGACAAGGCTACAGGGAATCCAGCACTGTCCATACTCGGAAGGACACTTATAGAAACACTGTCCCAGTTCACCTGCTCATGTGCTACCCTGTGCTCTCTTTTCCCTCTCCTCACTCCGCTCTTTTTTATGCTCCGTCATTGCAAGGAAGAAATATGGTGTGCAGGGATAAACTGGACATAAATAATGAAATGCTTTAGGGAATGGGAGATCCCCATTTATGTGGCACTGTGTTAAAGTGTGAACATCAGTCATGTCACTGAAGCGAAGACAAAATACTGTGCATATGATAAGACGCCCCACATTCACTCACTTATGCTTCAGTATTGTGGGAAAATAGATTCGTATAGATCTTTTCTTTTCTTTTTTTTCTTTTCTTTTTTTTTTTTAGATTTGATAAGCCTGTATTTGGTATTACTGAAACGCCAACTCAACGTTTCAACTTGAGCTTATTTACATGCTTTTCAAATGAACACAAGTTTCAATGCTATAAGTGATCCCTTCAATAGCTCTCAATGGTCTCACCTTGTGGGAATGTCACTGTCAAAACAGCTGATTATTCTCAAAAACAAGACTTTAAAAAAAAAAAAACACTTTTGGGCAGGTTTACTCTTTTGTCCAACTACTGAAAAACACTGTCAGTTGCAACCTATGAAATAAAATCAAAATAAACATCTGCACACAGAATAAGTGTCATATTCCCCAAATGGCTTTGAAAATGGCTTATGGTCACTAAATTCCCCAGACGCTAAGCAGAAAAGCAGATGATTCACATTATTTGTGAAACACTGTTGAGCTTCAGTCGCCAGGGGAAAACAGTTGTGTAGTTTTCATCGGTAAGGCTGGGCGCAACCACCGTCACTCTCACTCAGTAACGTGACAGACTGACAGACAAGCAGAGGGAGCTTTACCTAAACTCTCTGGGCCGGCTACACACAGCTGATACACTCGACATTCATTGAACAAAGAGGCCGTGGTGGAGACTTGTGGCGAAACGTTTCATGGTGTGACTTGAACCACATTTAGTTTGGTATATAAACATTTCTCAATATGTACAGATCAGAGCAAATTAGTGTCCACACTGGCATTTTATGAAACTGTTGTTTGTAAACAATAAAAAGATTACACTTTGTAGAGATTTTCTCTGAGGTACTTTAGAGACTCGTCTCATTGTGACCCCTAAAAAGCTGTCAATAGAACCAGAAACATAAAAAAAAGGGAATATAAGCGATCGGTTAGGGGTGACAGGGTGGTGTCGTCACAGTGGCTACCTCTGCACTACGTCACTAATCTCTTTAATACAGCTGTGCAGGTTGTCCAGTACAGTGTTGGGCCCCATATTGCTCAGTCCTCCTCCCGAAGACGAGGCCCTCAGTTCCTGCAGGCTGAGCTCCAGCTTCCCCACCGCCTCTCGGAAGGCGAATTTGTTCCTCATCTGAGGGATGCAGTCCACGTAACCTGAGCAGTAGTCTAGCAGCTGGTGGCCGGCGTCCAGCACCTGGCTGCTGGAGGGGCTTTCAGAGCTGGCGTGGAGGGCGTTGCTCAGGCACTCGGCGCACTCCAGCAGGGCCTCGCGGCTCACCCGCTCCAGAGGAACCCTCTCCGCCTGCTGCCTGGTTCGCCGCAGCGCCACTTTGGAGCTGGCGGTCGGTGCAGTGTGTGAGGACGAGGCAGTGGTGGTGGTGGCCCCGTTGGCCATTTTGGTGGGAGTCGTGTTGGTGGTGGCAGAAGAGGAGGAAGATCCGGGAGGCACTTGTGGTGGCGGCACTGACGGTCTGCCCGTCGTCGCTCCTCCAGACAGTCGCCCTGACCTGTGACCTTTTAACGTGTCTCCGTTCACTTCTATCGGCGCGCCTCCGACTTGCTCCTCCCCGTCGCCGCTGTAGGAGTGCTGCAGGCTGCGCAGGGTGGGAGGCGGAGGAGGAGCGCACTTGGGTTTTACAAGTCGCGGCCTGTCCCGGTCCGATTGGTGCTCAGACAGCAGTTTGAAGCGGTTCCCCTGAGAGTCGAGCCCGACCAGGTGCACGTCGGCCGGGCTGTGCTTCAGCGTGGGGGAGATCAGGACTGGAACTTTGTGGTTGTGTGTTGGTGCGGCCGAGGAAGAACTCGAACTAGACGTCTTAGAGGGCGACGACCAACTCTGCTGCCTTTCCAGTCCTCCCCCACTCTCCTCTCTGCTCTCCCTGACCCGGGAGAGACTCTCCGAATCGCCCACCTCCCCCCCGACTCCTGGTGCCCTCACCCCTACAGCAGTGCCCCTGGGTAGTAGCTTGGCTTTGGGCCTTTCCCTGATCTGTGCCGTCCCCTCGTCCATCCTCCTCAGCAGAGTTTCCGAGGGCCGCGCGGCCCCGTTCTCTGGCTGGGAGGTGGTGGAGGCAGTCCTCTCCAGAGGGGGTTTAGCACTGCGGTTCCTGGGTAAAGTCAGAGCCATGCGCTCCAGGTCTGGGAGCCCAGCCGACATAGAGGAGGTAGAATTGGACCTAGGGAAGGGTTTCGGCCCTCCAGCTATACTTCCACCATCCTCTGAAGAGGTCGTCTTTCCTGTCCGTAGCCCGAGGGTCTTTTTGATGAGTCTAGGTGTAAAAAAACCAGCCAACCCGCTCCAACTGCTGCCGCTCGTCACCTGCGAACCGAGGCCTCCGCTAGAGGGTTTCTGTCCGAAAGCAGCCCCACAGCAGCGCGACTGAGTCTGCGTGGGTTCCCCGTGGGAGTGGGAAGGAGAGGCAGAGAAGCCCCCTAAACTGTCAGACTGGGGCAAAGGAGGAGGAGCGCTGAAATCAGCAGTGGGTTCGTATTTTTTGTGAGGTTGCGTCTCCATCTCCCGGAAAGAGCTGCTCCTCTTGGGTGGCGTGGGGAGGTTCTGCTGGAGCTGGGAGGATGGCGAGGAGGAAGAAGAGGAGGAGGATGTTTTCTTCTTGATGAAGGAGCTGAAGAAGCCGGTCTTACGATCTCGTGTAAATGTGCCCATGTCCTGTGCATCATCTAAAAGGCTGCTGGGAGATTTATCTCGTGGCTGCTGTTTTCTGGGCAGAGCAGGGGAGCTGCCTGACCGGCCATCGCCTCCCAGCAAAGAAGCCCAGCCTGGGAAAAAGAGCAGAGACAAATGGATTACGACGATGACATTAAAACAAAGACGGGCTGAGCTCAACATAAATATACCCATCCTTGTTCAAATCTTGCTCAATATCCAGCAAAAGGTATTGACAGATATTGTTATGAATTCTTTTAGCTCCCTAGCCTGTGCTTTAATGTCCTTCACTCCATCAGTTGTGTTGTTGTAATAAGATGGACTGTTCCCTTTCTCTCTAAAAGCTGCCTTTTCCTCCTTGGGGACTCATGAGTAAGGAAAAGGCATTTCAGGGGAAGGAAACTAATGCACTCACTAATTCAATGATTAACAAGTTGCTCTAGTTAAAGGTGGGATGGTGAATATACACCTCTGACTTGATGAGAACAACAGGAGCCACCCAGAAACTGCCCAACCCCTGATACTAGGAGCTGCTGTGTAACTTTGCTGCCCATAAATACACAGAGTGGTGATGGGGATAAGGAAAGGAGTAAGCCAGTCATATTTATCAAAGCTATGAAGTCATTAGTGAACAGAGGAGCAAACAAATATTCCAACAACTCTGACACTGTCCTCATTAATAGTGTACACGTTAATATAAATACATGCCAACAAGAAATATTCATAACACACTGTTGTAAACGGAAAGGGCTGCATTTATGAAGCACTGCTATCCAAGCTTTATGATTTACATATCATTCACAACACACGGTCACACACCAGTGTGCAGAGACCTAGCCTGACCATTGGGTGCAATGTGAAGAATGCTTGTGGACAGCGGGAGCTGGGAAATGAACTGCCAACCTTGTGATCTAGCAGTCTGACATTAACCCACAATACATGGAAAGGAAAAATGTATAGGTCATGGGCTTTTTTTGTTTGTTTTTACAAATGTTTACATCCAATTTCGCACAATCGGAAGGGAAACTTTTCTTTTTGGTCTTGTGATAACTCTTGTGCTTTATGGGTTAGGATTGAGTGACATCTGCATGCATCACATTGAAGTGGAATTATGATTCATGAACCCTCCTGTTCCTTTTCATTGTGAACGGTTGGTAGTTATGGACATAAAACATGCAATATGAACTCAATGGCTACAATGGCAAAAACAAAAAACAAAAACAGATGGACAGAGTGTCTACTTTACAAAAACACACACATGCTGAGAGCCCCTCCAAAAACACAAATGAACAAGTTTTTATTTTCAACAAATAAATATGTAATAACTTAAACACGACAAGACAAACAACAGACAATATGATGTGAATTTAATGTTGGCGTTGGAAGATATTAATACATATATATTGACTCATCTTGTTAACACATCACAGGTAACAGACACTTGTTATATGTACACATGTCAGAGACATGGGATAATGGTTCAGTCATGACTTGTTATACTGGGGGAGTGTTTGACCTCGACTTGGACGAAAGAAGCTTAAACCACATTTGAAACGCTGCAGGAAACTGAAACCGCTTAATGCTGAAGTGCTGGTTTTCTTAAATCAGCAGTTCATGGAATTAGTGCTTCCTGTTAGTTAAACTATCCCTCAGTACGACATATTTCAGTCTTTCAAGAGATTTTTTTAAGTGTTGCAGGATTATTCTAAGGTTCAATCATTGTGTTTTATCTTTAAAGTCTTTTAAGTGATTTGAGATGACATGGACATGTACTTTAATTTCGTGGATGAATAATTTGAACATTGAAGTTTAGAGATTTGATGATTTTTTTACACTAATATACAGTTGTTGTAATTCTGGGCCAATGTAATGACACGGTCAGGCTGTGCTTGCAGTACTGCTGTGAGACAGCGCTGGTGGACTGACAGGCAGTCAGTTGTTAAGGAAAATGACTGCTCTTCTCCTCAGGCGGCGGGCTTGGCGACGCTGCAGGTGAGTCTCTGAAGCGGTGTCCTCGGGCGTACCTGCAGAATCATAATGTCGTGCACCTGCGTGGTTGGTAGTAAGGTAGAGACGCCTGGCTGTACCTGAGTGGCTGTGCATGCCGTGGTCGGGGCGCCCGTCCAGTCCACCCTCGATGTTTTCCTTGTTTTCCGTGTGCTTGTGGGTTGTGCGAGATTTGGAAGGCAAGAGGGGCATGTCATGACCGAAAGAGTGCAGCGGTCCACAGTGACCGGAGGAGGCCGTCTTGCAGAGCTCCTCTGCAACCTCTATAATGTAAAAAAACAAAACAAAAAGACACCCATGTCAGAGGCAGGCTGTACTTTATTTGCTGAACAAATAAACAAATAATTCCTTCTGAAATTTTGAACGTGTGTTGATGATTAAACCCTCATCCCCCTAGCTCTACACTTGTTTCTTATCTCTTGCCCGTTTTGAATGCTTTCATAAGCTGAACAGGCAGTTGACCTGCCTAAACAATTGCAAAGCCCAATAAAATATATTTAAAAGTCAAAAGTCTGAATGACAGTAGTTTAACTCCATAAGAGCTGAGAAAAAGCTACATGAACTGTACCTTCAGAGATGCTGGAGTCATGGAACATTGTCTCGAAGGCTTGATGGATTTCTGCAAATGAAGGCCTGTCCAATGGGCTCCACTGCCAGCCTTTAGGAAAGACACAGACAATAAAAAAAATTACTACATGTGACTTAATAATGGGTTTCACCTACAAATCCAACATGCAAAAGAAATTCTTTTGTCCAAATTCAGTGAGTGTAAGAGGGGATGCAATGAAGTGTGACATGACGAAGGCCTGACAGAAATGTAAGAAAGATGAATGGACGACTGCAGCTGTCAACCTCTGTTCATGTCTTCCCTGTGCGGTGTGAGCACTTGTTAAATAAGTATGAAGTAGGCCAGACTACTCACATGCTCTCATGAGTTCATAGACTTTAGGTGGACATCCCTCCGGCTGCTCCATGCGGTATCCTTTCTCCAAGAGGTCATAGACCTGAGACAGATCAATGCCTGGGTATGGAGACATGCCGTACGTGGCGATTTCCCACAGTAGCACCCCGAATGCTGTAGAGAGGAACGATTCACAGAATCAAACATTAGGACAATAGGAAATTACGCACAAAAGAGGAAAAATCTGCACTTAGTATGACTGTAAGTGCATATATTGCTCACCCCAGACATCAGACTTGATGGAGAAGGTGTTGTATGCGAGGCTCTCGGGTGCCGTCCATTTAATGGGGAATTTGGCCCCAGCGTGGGCAGTGTAGGTGTCACCGGTCATTAACCTGCTCAAGCCAAAGTCGGCAACCTTCACCACATGATTCTCACCGACCAGGCAGTTCCTCGCTGCAAGATCCCTGAGGGGTGAGGGGAGGAGGAGAGAGAGAGAGAGAAAGAATGAATCTTTTGCATTTGTGGATTAATACCATGAGATGTTTGAATTTACACACACACAGACACGCTTAGACAATCTGCTTACCTGTGTATGAAGTTCTTCTTTTCCAGGTATTCCATGGCAGAAGAGATCTGTGTGGCCATGTAGAGCAGCACCACAGCGTTCACCTCCTCTTTGTCACAATCTCTCAAGTAGTCCAGTAGGTTGCCGTGTGGCATGTACTCAGTTACAATGTAAAACGGAGGCTCCAATGTACACACACCTGCGCAGAATACAAATAGCATAATTTTAGGATGCAAGAATGTCTTGATAATGAGACTGTAATAAATACCAGGAAAATTAACTGTTCAACTGTTTAAGTTGAGCAATAAAATACAGTGACATTCATAAATGCTGACCTAGCAGCTGGACGAGGTTTGGGTGTTTGACCTCCTTCATCACTGCTGCCTCTTTCAAGAATTCTTCAACCTCCATGGTGTCCTCCTGTCATTGAAACACAGAGAAATGTAAATCTAAAAGAAAGAGGCCTTTTACCTGACAGGCATACAACATATTACATACAAGACAAACACAAATGCAATACCACAGTCCACCTGCAGGTGGTGGTCTATAACCATTATTTTTGCCCATTTCCTTATATTGAAGCTTCTGGGAGAATACCCATCAAAAACAGGAGACTTTACAACCCAACGATCCACTGTAAAGCTCAGGGAAATAAACTGATGACATAAAAATGGGCCTGCTGACCTTGAGTGTTTTGACAGCCACCGTGAGGTTGTACTTTTTCCACACTCCCACGTACACCTCCCCGTACTGGCCTCCTCCCAGCTTGTGCTTCATGGTGATGTCTGTGCGCTCCATCTCCCATTTGTCGTGGATGGGTGACACACCGTACACTGTGGGCTTGTTACATTTGGGTGCTGGGTAGTGCAATGTGGTGACCAGGCCATCGGCGACAGTGGAGTGGTGGTGGACCAGCTCAGCTAGGGTGGCGAAGCGGCTCTCAGACGTCACATACACCTGAAGGGGAAGAGGGTTGGACGAAGGCGTGAGAAAAGATGATGTAATGATGATAACAAAACAATAATGACAATCGTGCAGCTATACAAAACAAAACTCCAAGGAAACCCTTCATGTGCGTACCTTTCCATCAGAGGCGGTGTTGATCCTGTAGTGGTAGACTCTCCCCTCATAGCGCAGAGATATGGACAGCTGACCGGGGCTGCTCTCGCTTTCCCGGACCAGAAAACTCCCGTTGATGAGGGAGGAGAGCAGGTACTCTGCAGCGCTGCGAGACACGGGCCCGTGATACCAGCTGTGCTTCTCCAGACTGTTGACTGGCGTGATGTAGTTGGAGGGCACCCAGCCTTGGCCGTTCTTGGAGCGAACTTCACTCCACTCGCCATTCTGGTTGTAGCCCAGCACGCGCAGCTTCTCACCTGCACACAGGAGGAGAAACCAGTGAGAATGGATGAGACTGAACTGGTCACGTGGTCACAGCTTTTATACCCAAAAAGCACCAGTAGATGCCTAAAAGTTAAATGACTAGAGTCCTTAGGGCGCACACTGGCGTGGATGAGGTGCTCACAAACCGGGATGACAGACTGACAGAGGAGAAGTGATGTTGCATACCCGTAGCCTGAGATGCAAAATGGTTTAATAGAATCAAATAGACATAACCAACTTTTGACCATAATGGTCTTTGTCAGGGTACAGAAGACACAAAAAAATGTCTTCTTCTTTCTTTTGTCTTCTATAGCCTGAAACGTTGGTTATGTTTATTTGATTCTATTTAAACCATTTTGCATCTAAGGCTAGTGTGTGACATCACTTCTCCTCTAAAAGTTAAATAAGAAAGTTAAAACGTCTACTTCCGATTGAAAGATTGGCATTCAATAAATTCAATTTCTTTTTCTTTTCAGACAAATGGAACAAAACTGTCTCACAAACTTTCCATGCTGGTCCTTCTAACACCGCTTGGTATCAGGTCTCATAGAGACAAGAGGAGTCATGGACAGGACGTGCCTCTGGTTGAAACTACATCAAAAGCAATGAATGATGGGGTTGTGTAAGCTGCATATCTGTCATCGAAGAGCCGGCAAAACCAGGCATGTAGCGACTCGGTCTATCTGTCTCTATCTGTCTCTCTGTGACGTCAGTGCAGGAGACATGAGAGGGCAGAGAGGCACTGAAAAGAGGGAGCGACGCATCGGCACAACAAACAACGCTGAATGAAGAAGTGATGATCAGCATGTTGGATAAAAGATTAGAGAAAGACAGAAAGAGGAAGACAGAGGGCAGTGGCAGGATGGGAATGATGGTCTGGCAGAGAGTGGATGTTCAGCCTGCCAGTCCCACATGTTGCCTCCACTGCCTTTTCTTCCTGGATGTCACTGACTATTCATGTAACAATGTATTTGATTGGCAAAAATGATGCTGCATGACCTTACATTGTTTTTTTTATTGGAACTGAAATGAATAGGGGGTTTTGGGTTCTTTCACAACAGAGCTTAAGTCAGTCTGAAAGCTCTCGTGAACCAGCCGCTTAAAACGGTGAGAACCAGCAGCCACAGAGTTTGTGTAATAGACTTGCATTGAGCAGTTCAATACCGTAGAGTAAACATTCGACTAACTGAGCTAAGTCCAGTCGGCCCACCAACATGTAACCGCCGACCGGGGCTGCAGGTCGAGCTCTCAGAACTTAACACATTACGCCAGCAAATCCGCAGAGCTACATTAAACAGACATGGTTATCCACATCCAGCCCACCAATCCGCCAGTCTCCTCTGTGTCTGTCGTCTGTGTCTCCAAGTTTTGTGGGAGTGGAAACATTGACTGCCTCCCTCTCTCCCTCTCACACACACTGGGAGCCATGTGTGTGCCTGAAGTCGGGCTCTCGTCTGGGGCCTAGCCTGGTTTGGCCTGGCACGGAGAGGAGACAATGATTAGCCCCAGACGCTAGTCGAGCCAAGTCCCTCTCTCTCTCTCTGTGATCGGCCTCGGCTCGCCGTGCTCATCCACCTGTTATTATTACAGTTGCACAAATTCCATATTAACGCAGCTTTTGGAGGTATGCTCGGGTCGCTTCCCATGTGACGCAGCAGCAGAGAGCGGCACCGATAGGAAAAGTGCAATGGAGCCTGGGGAGAGCACATGTGCTCGCATGTGGGCAGAAATCTCAGATTCACTCCATGAGTCAGGGTCTAAACATAATTTCCATCCCAGGCAGCTGCCGTGGAAGCCTTAAAATGATGGATAATTAACACACTCTGCCACGTTTAATGCTTTAGATCGGTTGGGGGAAACAAGCTTGGCCCACTCTGGATAATATTATGAGGATATTTTAAGCTCATTACTCAGGGTTAGAGCTTGATGACCGGTTAACTGCTGCAGGTTCAGAGAGGAGAGAGGAGGAGGGGAATACAAATTAAGAAAATAGTGAAAAGAGGAGAAAGATCATCAACAAATAACCTCGTAACAACCACTGTGCTAGGGGATAATAAACCCCTTTCCTCATAGGTGGAGCAAAAGAATTAAATTATAGTTTGACAGAGGGATGTGGTGTGTGTGTGTGTGTGTGTGTGTGTGTGTGTGTGTGTGTGTGTGTGTGTGTGTGTGTGTGTGTGTGTGTGTGGGCGCAGAACAAGAAAGTCATAGCTGGGGGTTAGATACCTGCTGATGTAATGGAAAGGTGAAATCACAGTTACTGTTAGGTAAGCTCTGTTGCCACACGACATTCCTCTGGCATCACTAAACCTAACTACTCATAACACAATCACTCCCGGTGCCGCTGACCTGCCAATCACTGGCCTTGCCCTGACGAATCAGTGATGACGCGTTGCAACACGGGACGTGTAGATACAAATGTCAACAGTTGGGAAGGCGCGGTCGGAATTAATCAATTACATGGAAAACCTTTCCTAGAGTTTCACCACATTGCCAGGCAACAGCTTTTTAGTGATGATGCATGTAAACAGTGCATCCAAAGAATTTACCGTGGAGAAGAATTTGTTAGATAGGTACACGACACATTCACTAATAAAGAATTTCCCTGTTTACCTTTGGTGATGCTGAGCGTGTTGTCTCCGCTGGCGACAAAGTCATAAAGTGCAACGAAGAGGTTTGGGTCGCTCTCGGCAGCCCCCAGTAGGTTCTCCTTGGAGCTCCAGCGCACGGCCTCTGTCAGCGCCGCCGAGTCCAGGCCGAATGGCCGGTGAAGAGCTTCTGGATGGAAAGAAGGAGTCAGGGGGTCAGGAGAGAGAGAGAAGACAACACTGTTAAAGTTGCAGGAAGAAACATTGTGCACACAGGTCAAGGGTGAGAGTAAAGAGCCACCATCACTAACAAGCTCCTTATAATCCCAGCAGCAGTTGAGTTGTAGGACTGATGCCCTCTAAGCAAAATGGTAACTTTAATTCCCCTAAAATCTCCAGAGTCCATTCTGCAGGTCATCTACCTGTCTGTCCACGCTTCGTCCCTTGCTTGACCCCAGTGTGGCGCTGGCGGCCGCTCAGAGCCGCCCACTCTTCCTCAAAACTGCTGCTTGCCTGCAGGCACCTCAAAGGCATTACTTTAGTTGGTCCTCTCTCTGAAGAACAGCGTTATCACAGACTACACACTCAGACCTGCCGTGTCTAGCCCGAGCTAGGTAAGATCTGAGGTGGGAGTGTTGTTGTGTGTGTGTATATAGGGAGAGGGAGGGGGCGGAGCCACGGCGCCACCGGGATAGGAAAGATTCTCCCTCCACTACAGGATGCAGCGATCGCCATAGCTACAAAACACACACACACACCCACCCACCCCACACAGACACACAATTAGGAACTTGTACATGCGTGGCCAATACGTTCTACACTCGACAGCTGCTGCCAAAGTCTCTGCGTGTCTGGACAGCTGCTGGGTGAGTGGGAGGAGGAGGAGGAGGGTGGCGAAATGGAGGGATGGAGAACAAGAACTTAAGAAGAGAAAAGCTATTACACAGAATGGCTTTCCTTAAATGGTTTATTTCAGAAGGGCATCCACTGTGCCACAGGGGTCTTGATTTAACTCTGCGGTTGTATTGTAAGTTGTACTTTATGGTATAGATGTTGTGTAGGATTGTAATACAATGAGAGGTGTTTATATTTTTCTTGTGTAAGTATACTGAAAAAACAACAGGGGAAGCAATACAAGCCTCAAACAGAGGTGATCTGGCTGTATTACTTCTTCACAAGCCTTTATGACCTGAATGCATCGTACAGCCCCAAGATTAAAAAAAAAACATCTTCCAAGTGAAATACATGAGCGCAGACTTGTCATTATTTCTGCATAATGGTGTGGTTTTGAATACTGTACACTCATATTTTATATTAGTCAAAATCCAACTTCATGTTAAAGTCTATGATTAAGAAGAAACATCACATTGGTGATGAAATTTTGTCTGATGAGGACGACAAAAAGCGTTTTTCTTTCAGTTTTAAACATCTGCCGGGAAGCTGCCACCTACACACTCAGTTATGAATCAACTGGTTTCTTCTTAAAACCGTATTTCTTATGCCTGCAGGGCTTTTCTTCACTGTCAGACAAGACACATATTGGTAACAGGGTTGGATTTTGGTTAAGGTGGCAAACAGTCCTTGGAGATATAAATAAATACATATAAATAAATACCGTATTCCAAAAACAACATCGAACGAAATGTATATAATGTAGATAAAACTATCACAGAGGGGATTATGCCCTCTTTTTTGACTTAACAGCAGAAAACAGACTTATTTGAGACAATGTAACAGGACATTAGTCTCACATCACAGTGCAAGTACATTTCTTAGGTCTAGTAATAGAAAAGTCAGTCATATTAGCAAACCCAATGTCAGACAACGAACCTGAAAGTTGCTGCGAAAATGTGAAAATAAAAAATTCACAATCACACAACTCAGATGTTAACATCACTTTCATATTTGGTTTTTCATTTGAGAACCAAGGACATAAACCTCTAAACGTCAGATGCCAAAATTTTTTAATAAGGCTGTAATGAGCTTTTTTTCATGCAAATTCAAAAAACTGAGTGAAAATGTGCCCATGCTCTAATCTGACAAAGTTGGCAGATATTCATGAAGAAATTAAGTGTTTTCCATTGTAAGTCCACAACCATGTGGCAGGCACATGCCATACACATGCATGGGCGCAGAGAGACTGTCCAAGCAGTATTAACTAAATATCTTCCTCACTCAACAAACTGTTTAATATCTACTCTGTCCACCATGCCACATCATCTAGAAGACTTGCCCACCTTTGTTCTGGACCAGCATGCACTGTAGCGCGGCAGTAGCCGTGACCTGGCTCAGCCACAGCTCCCAGTACATCTTCCGCTCTGGTCTGGTCAGCAATCAGTCCCCCAATGTCCACAGAAACCCAGCGGGTGTCTCAATCCGCCGTGCTGACTCCGAGCAAAATGTTCTGAAGCTTCGCTGTGTCTATTTAGACTCGCACGAAGGCGAATGAAAAGCACGAGTGTACATTCTCCTGGAGCTCTCTAAACCATCTCCTCCGCCGTGGAGGCGCAGACGCCGTACGAGAGGCCGGCGCTTAGAGAGACGGAGACCCCCCAGACAAAGTATTTACCCACGCTGTCCTTGAATCAAAACCACCTCGGCTTCTGAAGTCAGTGACTTGCAGCCTCCTGTTGGGAACTCCCTGCTAGCTTTGATGTGGCTTAGGGGGAGTCAAGATTTCCAAGGTCCATCTGGAGAGCACAGACGCCCATGACTGATGTTCGCTGTGGTTTAACGCGCTGTGAAGAGGATGGCAAACCATGGCAGAGAAGGGGGGAGTGAGAAAGGCGTGTGGTAAAGAGGGGGGGCATGTATATACAGAGGTTGGAGGGTGCAGGGGGGGTGTACTGTATGGAGGAAAGTTGAGCTCAATGTGTGTGAGGCCTGAACCAGCGCTGTGGCCGACAGCAGATGGCTGGTCTAGGGGGAGGAGAGGTCCTATTGACCCCCACTTTTCTCCTGTGTGTGTGTGTGTGTGTGCATGTACACAACATGTACACGACCACAACTGCCGTAGTCAGGCTGAGCCAACTGTCAGAGCTGCTCCTCTTACATAGCTACGTATCACATCACTCTCCTCAGGAATGTTTTTAATGAACCAGTGATATTATGACAAACATGTTTGTCAAATTCCAGTCATCAGAGACAAACAGCAGAAGGAAAATTAAGACACCTAAAGCTCAAATGAAGTGACGACAATCAAAATCACCATAAAACATCATGAGCCAGTTTTCTATTGATCAAATCCATTGAGTCGCTGTTAAATCTTTAAAGGGGTAGTTCATCCAAAATTCAAATGTCACTCATTATCTACTCACCCTCATGTCCTCATGTCGACTAAGAGCTGTGAGAATTTTCAGAGTCCTCCGTTCCTTCTCTGAGTTACGGGGCAGCAGTATTTGTCCATATAATGGTTGTCAATGGACACCAGGTTTCTTCGTCCAGAAAGACACACCAAAAAAGATCCAAATACCTCCACACTGCTCGTCTGTAATGTTGCTCTTGTATTGAAGCCCTGACATGAGAAATTGTTCCGCCGGTCAGTACAAATCACGTGAGATTTACACTGACACAGGAAGAGCAGTGAACTGAGACACTGGGAGCTTCCGTTACAAACAAGCTTAAAATATAGACTTATTTAATTTTTTTCAGAACAATTTCTCATGTTGGGGCTTCAATACAAGAGGGACATTACAGACGAGCAGTATGGAGGTATTTGGATGTTTTTTGGTGTGTCTTTCTGGACAAAGAAAGTTGGTGTCCATAGACAACCATTATATGGACAAATACTGCTGCGTGGACCCCCCGTAACTCAGAGAAGGAACGGAGGACTCTGAAAATTCTCACAGCTCTTAGTCGACATGAGGGTGAGTAGATAATGAGTGAAATTTGAATTTTGGGTCAACTATCCCTTTAAATCAGATCAACAGTGCTGTTGTGCTTGGCCAAAAGCTCGGAGCTCATGTGCTGAAACGTTTGATTGAGGGAGCAGTTGGCCTGCGTGGGGTATGTCGTCGTGTGCCCGTGTGGGTGCCCCAGTGTGTGTGTGTGTGTGTGTGCTGTCAAGTGTAGCACATGTGCTTTGTGAAGAAACCATGGCTTTGTGCTTAGCAGAGCCGAGACGGTATTTGCGAGTGCGAGGGGGCACGCCAAGCCAGCAGCCCGTAAGACAGCTGGGACAGAGGTGACCTGAGACCCGGAGCAGTAAGCAGCACACACACATAACATGTAGAGACACACACGTATCCACATCACATGCGCACACATCAATGGTTGACACTCTCTCCTTGGCTTGTCCCTGCACCCCCGCTGCTTAGTGCTTCCCCTGCAGCTGTTTGTATGAATGTTTGTGTTTGACTTCGACCGACCGACCAACCGGCCGCCTTGTACCAAAGTATTAAACGACACAATAACATCATTTACACACCCAGCCTTATCAAAAACAATACAGTTCATATCTGAGAGCCCGTGACCACTGACCAGAGAGGTAAGGGTGTATATTTAGCCGCCGGAGAACAAAACACAGCAACATGACATCCAGAAATAACAAGAGGCACATAGTGATGGCGGCGCGGAGATAGACGGCGGGCCGCCCGCAGGAAGCCCTAACAAAAACCTGAGTCAATGCTTGCGGATGAGACCTACATAACACAAGACATTACATAAGTGGACGGGGACAGGCCAGAGCAGATCCTGTGGCCGTCTCAGACAGAAAGAGGTGAAGCGGGAGGGAGAGTCACAGCGAGACGCAGCGGGCTGGAGCCAGAGAGACTGCTGCTGTATGTTGTAATCTAGCACCAGCAGGTATTTGTCCTCACCAAATCACATTGAGGCTCAATGATAAACCATGTTGCAGCAACTCTATCTAGTCTCCTGTATCACGGAGCGAAAACCAGACTCGACTGTCGGTGATATCATCAAAGCATATTTGAGGGGAAATAATAACATATGGCCCGTTTCCATCAGAAATTTCAAAGTTAGGGAAATGCAAGATCTGAAACAAAGTCTTATTAGTTTAGTTTTATTAAAACAGCTTCAAATCACTTTGTGAAAATGTCTTTAAAATCTCCGCAGGCCCCTTAAGCCTACAACTTAATAAGGAAACAACCAACTTTTCATTGTTTTCGGATGTCTGAAGAACAAACAATCTAGAAAATAATCTACAGATTAAGCAGTAATGAAAATAGTCATTAGTTCCAGCCCTACGCGGTATACAACTACAGGAAAGGAAAAGAGCAAAGTAATGGGTCTTGAAAGAGAATTACATAATGTATTACAGAGGGCCGCCGCAAAAGCTAAATGTGGGCTGAGATGAACTCAATGCAAAACTTTTAATACAGTTTGAGAGCAGTGTATTTGCAATAAAACTGCTCAAATCACCACGAATCAATGGGAAATACAACAAACAGGTTTTGGCAGAGGGACCATCTTGTTGGTCTGTTTTATACATTTCATAGTACTCCTGTTTATTTGAGTTATTTCTAAAAAAAAGAAGAAACAAACTATTAGCTGATCCGTGTGCTCGTTTCCAACATCCATCAACAGTGTGAGAAGCAGTCTCACTGGGCTGGAGAGGAGACACGAGAGTCAGTTGTTGTTCAAGAGGACTGGACAAAGGACAATAGCCTCATTAATGCCACATCACGTGTGTGTCTCTCTGTGTGTGTATGTCTGTCTCAGGAAGATATTCCCTGGTTCCTGGGGAAGTAAAAAGAACACAACACTTCTGCTTATATCAGTCAGACGCAACGGATGATCAGTTGTGCTGCATACATACTGTAGAGATATGCACTTGTCCTGCGCCCACGCCGGTTTGCTCATGTCCACACTAGCAGATTCACACACGTCTACATCAATCAGACCCCCGCCTTAAACAAATCCTGGTGTGGTAACCCTCTCTGAGTAAGTAATTACACATGGCTCTGCCTCTGCTGGGAACACCTGTGAATGTTCTCAGCTCCGTCCATACAGCGATCACCTCCGCTCCGCAGTCCACATGGAAATACACCGAAATGAGGGAGTGGGCAAACATCCGTCTGGAGCTTCATCGATGGAACGGAGAAGAATGGAGCCCTAACCCATGGCTCACCCTGCCCTGCCCCTCTCAGGGCTTGTTATGGGTTAATAATGGGCTTTAAGTGCTTCCCTCTAGGTGTGCTGGCAAAAAAAAAGGCTAAGTGCTTCTTTATGTGACAGCAGAGACGATGGGCGGCATATGTTCACTTGAAGATAACGTCTCATCCACGCTGCACCGGTGTTGTTTCACACGCTGGCCCATCAGGCTGAGGCCAGATGCATATTAACGGTGGACTGAGCCTATTTCAAAGCAGAGAAAACAAAGAGTTTCATATATTAAGCTCCCTGACCAGAGTTAAGGGTGTCGTGTCTGCGCTTAAAAATATCATTCAGTCCTTGTGATCTCAAATGATGAAAAAAAAAAAGAAAAAGAGGCAAAAACATGCTTTTGGATTGCTAACAAGTATTTCTACTTCAGCCTTGCTCAATTCCCAAGTCAAAAAGAAAGTGTGTTTTTCTGTCCAGCAGAAGTCATAAATTCACAGAAAAGTACACTGAATGGAAATATTACGCTGATGTCAGAGCACTGTCCTCGCTGCAGATCTGCCCGCTCTTGTCAAATACATCATGCAACACGCTTTATGTGGATGGCTTTGAAAATGTCTGGCTGAGACGGGTGTTTATGTGGCCAACTCCCCGCAGGTAAAAAAAAAAAAAAAAGAGGTGTGTTCACTTCACGGCTAAATCTTTCCAAAACCCCCGAGGAGGACAACTCTCCTTGTCGCCGCCTCGTTGCTTTTCTGCTCTCTTTTCCGACGAGGGTTTACAGTAGGACTCGTGAATCCTGGTGTCTGAACGGCTAATCTGCGTGTGGTGTGGTTAAGCCATGCTAAGGTGTAGGTTTAAGCTGCTTTTACAATGACTCAGTTTTTACAGAACAGACGAAGACATCACTTCCAGGACAGCCGCGCCGCCCCTGGCTGCAAAAACCAGTCCCGTGGAGCGGCTATGTTCGATGTTTACACCGCGTTGTGCTTCCTATACTTGTTGAACACATAATCCCCTCAAATACAAACTGTGTTCAGCTGCACAACACGACAGTGGAGCAGCGGGGCGGCGGAATCATTCATAACTGCAGAATGGATAAATGGAGGCTGAAATGTAATTAGCGACACATTCTCCAAACAAATCACTACAAGTCGCACATAATCGACAACTTGTGTCTCCTCTCAGAATAGTAACACATACATCATAATCACATGGTGTTATATTTGAGAGCGGCAGTGCCATGGGGCGCCCAGATTAGGGGTTTCTAACCCACTGGTCAGATGGCGGGTGATTACACTGCAGGAGGACGACATGCTGCTGGATAATCCTCACAAAGAGCTGCCCCACATTACAACTTCACCGATGAGGAAGCGAGAGAGCGAGCAAACAAACAAACAAGCGCCTGCGTCGGTGTCTTTATGCATGTGTCGAGTGTTTACAGTAAGTGTGTGAGAGTCGAGCCAAATCTCCAGCCTGCAACCCAGAAGATAAGCAGCGGTGATAATGCCAGCAACAGAGGACTGATCCTGGAAGTGAATCAGTGCTTTAACAGGCTTGGCAACAGGGGCAACTCCCCTCCTCCCCTCCTCCCCCTACTCCTACCCCATATCTAATTTTTTCCCTGCTGCACCGTAGCAGCTTAAGAGTGAAAACTCCAATTTAACCAGGAGCCACCACAACAATTTGGCCAGACCTCGTCACAAATTGAAAACATTTGGTGTTTTTAAGCTGACAGATGCACGGGATGGTTTCACCATCTGCACAGCCAATCATTCACTGTTCAGATTAATCCTCACCCTTTAATGATATAAGCTGCGAGAGCGTCGAGGCCAAGGAATAAATACTGGGACTGTGGTTTTGGGAACTACACGAGGTTGACTGGTAGCAGATGCAAAGGCTCAAGGCTGCGACTGAGCGTTGGGGTACAAGGCACAACGACATTTAAACTTTGGGATAAAACAACAACCGGGCTAGATAAGCCTCCGAACTGCGTTTCGAGCGTGGCGGCGACATTTGTTTATGGCACATTCTTGGACGTTTCGCTTGGCTTTTAATGATGTCATTAGCTCTCCTACGATAGACTCAGCACTGAGGTCTTCTCCCTGTTCAGCGGAGCAGAGCCAGTCAATAGTGGAGGCTTGGCAGTCGGCCGTGGTACAGTGCAGTCTTGGGATGAGGATGAAGGCAAAGAGAGACATAAATGATTAAACACACAACCATTACAGAGCGTGCAATGGTGCGTGCAGTCTTCAGATGTAGGACCGTTTTTGACGGTGTTAAACCTCTCTGTGTCTCTACTGTGCCTCTATCTAATCACACTTATAGCCACCTTTGAGTCAATCAGTCAGACTCATCAGTTTTACCCCAATTCCTGGTCTGTTTCACCCTGAGGAGGTGTGGCCATGGCTCCTCCTAGTGGTTAATAACGGTCACTAGGACTGACTAACTAGTTTTTAATCAATAGATCATCACCACACCATCATATCATCTCTTAAAGCCTTTTAAAACAGCACCAAAAGCCACGGCAGCATCGGGAACTAGATATTCCGCTGCAGATACTGTACTCGCTGCTATGTGACTTATCCTGGCTGTTGGGGTTTTAGCACATAGAGTCCATAGAAAAGTGGATTTGTCACTAATCTAATTTCACTCATGATGCAAATCAGCTTAGGTTCTTGTATCCTGGATCCAGGCATCTCTTTTCTCTCTCTGGGCAGCTTTTAACAGTGATGTACTTTAGGTACAGCTGGCTCTACACAGACTATCAGCGCTGGTGCCAAAAAAATATTCCAATCAGTTCATCTGCCCCAATTTCTGCGGATGGTTTTGGGTAAAAATAGATTAGCGTATTGGTTTGTTGAGTTCATAAAAAAACAAAAAACTGCTTATTTACACTGTCAACACACCAATCAGATCTACTTGAGAGGCTAAATATACGAGACCTGCAGTGCAGTCTGACACGAAAATACCAATAATGAAGCTATTGTCTCAGCAGATTCACCCTCCGTGTCAGTTCAGTAGCAAAGGACTCTCCTCGCTGCAGTGTCTGTATCAGATGAACCCACTGCAGAGACAGAAATCTGGGAACTCCTGACTGGGCTAAAGTGGGTGGAACCGTCGATACGTCGCAGCCACTGATTGACCAATACGGCTCGTCAACCAGAGGCGGCTGTCTGGACGGCTCCCTTTGAATCAGCACAGAGGCGGTCTGCATCCCGTCTGCCCTTGAATAGCTCAGTGGTTTTTAAGCCTGCCTGTCTGTCTGGTGAGGTGTGGTTGAGAGACAGGGATGCTAAATTAGTGATGAGCTGAGGAGAACTGCTGCTCACCTGAGCGGGGGGACAGAAGCTGAGGCAGCCAAAAAACTGGAGACGTGGAGGAGAGGGAAGGCAGAGGCCAGTGGGCCAAGCGTATTCAGGAGTAGATTTACTAATGCCCTCCAGCCTCTTTATCTGTTATAAAGTGCTTATGAAGCTGGATTAGTAAATCCATTTAAGTATGTTGATCTCTGATAGCTTTCAATGGGAACATATTTCAAAATCAAGCTGCCTCTAAAAACCACGATCAATAATAGATTCAAAAACATGCAGCAACATTAAATCAGATCTGCCCTCAACTCGACACCTCATCGCACTGACTCACAACCACACAGTGTGCATCTGTTCTTGGACTTCTCTTTTCCCGACGTGACACCTCAACTTCCCAGAACGGGATCAATACATTTCAAATGAACTTCCACGCATGATGGCAAATAACAGAAATTAAACCTGGTTCAATCAACACTGTAACCAAACAGAGTAATCAAACAACAGAAAATAAGATGATTCAGTCAGTCATTTATCCCCTGGGGATCATTTTCCAAATTAATGATGAAGTAATTAGTGGGAATAAATAATTGATAAACCAAAAGGACATATTTAATATAAGCCCTAATGCAAATCAACTCTCTGATTTATGAAACAATCTCATTAAAAAAACAAATCCAAATTTTACCCACAAAGAGACGCAACATAATGCTGCATCATTATCACATAAATAGACTACCAGAAAAGAGGCACTTTGATAGTCAGTGGAAGAGTGAGCGCACAGTCCCAAGCTTCCTTACTTAAGACTCTTTGTTCTATTATTGTGTGCTTTGAAGAGTAGAAGTCTTTCTGCAGAGAGTGGCTGTGTGACTGCATCCTGGCTGCTATAAAAAGGCCACTCCTGCCCCGACATCGGAGAGAAGGGAACAGAGCCGACAGTGAGTGGTGCTGCACTTAGCGGGTCTGTCTGTCTGTGTATGTACTCCAAACTGAGGAGGGGTTACTTTTTTAGATGTGACAGCCAGGAATCGAAAATGCTTTCCATTCCCAAAAAGCTTGCACCTTCCGCGTGTCCTTGCCGTCTCGTAATTGTGTGAGGAAGTCAGGTCTGGGACATCAGCGGAAACTAGTTGAACCAGCTAGTTTTACATCTAACACAGCACACATGAAACAAGTGAGCAACAAAGTAGACGGACACGGTTAGGCATTCAAAAAAAAAAGGCCCTGTGAGAATTAACTGCATTACAATGACATTGCCACCTAGTAGGCATCCTGTCATTTTCATTACTTATCACCACAGATCAGCCCATGCTTAGACCATGCCCTCAGGGAGATGGCTGAGGGCAAAGAGGCAGAGGCATTTAGGGCATGGCAGATCTGAGCTGGTCTCCATTACTCACAAAGCCAATGACTTTATCAATGCACAGCTACAGCTCTGAGAAAGGAGCATAGTCAATGGGAGGAGTGGGGGATGAGGGTCAAGCACCACCACCCCCTTGCTTTTGCTTGAGTCATTTTCTTAATGTGACCACTACTACTAACCCACATTATTCACTACAACGATCAGAATTCACCGATGATCCTGTGAGACAACAGACATTGAGATATTAAACTTTAATCTCGCAGTGAGTAGCTTTTTAAACGTGGGTGTTGTGCCTGAAGAGTAATCACATAATGACAAGAATGTGACTTAAATAATTCACAGGAGATTTCCCACCGGATCAAACTGTGCAGTCAGCTGGCTGAGTGCGATGTAACAGTGGAGATGATCAGACAGAGGATGTAAGTGAGCATGTGAAAAACCACTAGGTATTGTAATGTGAGCCTGTGGCGACTGCTATAGTGACTTAATGGAGTGGAAATGCCTCTCAACTCAACCTCCGGAGGCAAGAATCACTGTTTACCAAACCATGTCTCGATCAGGACCTGGGCCTGGGAGACTGATTGAAGTCCACTGGTTAACCTGCGGCCGTGTGACCCTTCTTTAAGGGGAGGGATAGCCCGGAAAACGCGTCCTTTTCTCTCCACACAAATACATTGTCTTTCCCTTCAGTGAGCTTCAGGTCACATGCAGCGCATTACATACATATGCTCCAAGTACTAGTGTTGTAGTGGTGTCAAATGTGAGCAAGTCAGTGACTTCCCCCGTTATCTGTGTAACCTAACCCCATGTCTGCATACACACACATAGACAATGGATAAATTAGCACACACACATAGTAAAATGGATGAGACATGGAAAGCTAATGTTGGTTGGCATGGCTATTTCCGCTAACGCGTCGTTGTCAAACTAGCACGGACGCAGCTAACAGTCGCTAATCAGCAGCAAACATATAAAAGTAAGAGCGGACCCCTTCCTCGTCACACACACCCTTATTAATAAAGTACTTCTATCTTTACCTGAATGCTGTGTGAATATATTGATCCCTGGGTCGGGCGCGTTGACTGCAGCGGTCCTGCCCGGCGGTGTTCCGGTGCTACTGCCGGGTTCTCGGGGTCTCCTCCCGGCGCCGCTCCCCCGGTTCCCCTTCCCTTGGTGTGGTTGGGACGCGTGGGGCTGTGGTGCCTGGAGTCCGGTCGATGTGCCCTCACCGACGCGGCCTACCTGCTGTCCCATCCCGCCGGTAGTTTGATGTATAGGACGTTTTGGGACGAAGCGAGCGAACCAACCCCCCCTTGCGCACCTCTGGCTCACATTCCCCCCCGAGCTGGAGCGGCCTGGCCCGAACACAGTCCTCCTCGATCCTCGGTCCCCTCCTCCTCCCCGCGGTTCTTCAGTCACCGAGCTAACGTTAACTAGCCCGTTTGGGTTTAGCCTGCGAGCTAACGTTAGCAGCTATATCAGTGAAACCCACCCACCCTGCTGCCTTTAACAATAAAAAATCGCAACCCCGGCGTGTGACAGCTAATGTCTCAATCCCGGCGATCCAGACGGTAATCCGAGCAGAAATCAACGGTAATCGACGAAGAGCGAGTTACGGTCAAATCTGTAGCTTTTTTCAGAAACGTTTCGCCGTTGTCCGGCCGCTGCGCGCCCCCTCTGACGCCGCCATCTTTACCGCAGAACAGGAGATGTGTTGCACAAGGCGGGGGGTTCGCCGCCGCTATCCCCCTGTCACCGTGATCCTCCTCCTACTCTCCTGCACCGTCACTAACCGGGTCCCACGACCACCGGTTCCAGCGGGCGAGGGGCCCATTCGGGATGTCTGATCCCAGGGTCCCGGAGAGAAATTCACACATCACTATCAGCCTCTGTCTTGTGAGTGGGGAAAAAATAGTGCTGAATTGTGTGTAATATAAAACTATAGGCACCATACTTTATTATTTTAAATACTACAAAATATTTATAACACTATGCCCACTCTGTAGGTGAATGAATGCACTCATTGGTAATGGTCTTCAGTGCTTAACACTATACTAAAATATTGTGGAAAAAGCTATAAAGAATGCACATGTAAGGTCAAAATATCATGCAGCTACACATTACACTATACAGCATTAATATTCTGTGCAAATGCAAAAAAAGATTTCTCTTTTTTTTATTCTTATTCTTAATAGTTATATTTGAATGTGTCTACCATCCAAAAATAGAACAACATACCAATTCATAAAACTGTCACCTGACACAATAGGCTTATTCAAGGCCAGAGAAAAAATGATCACAATGAACAAAAATATCACAGTAAGAAGGCAAAGCTCTTCTCACAAAAATAAACAGCTAATCCAACAGCATTTCTGCAGCTTGGCTCCTTTTCACCAACATAAATATGATCCTTATTAACAAAATCTCAAAGGTAGAAAACAAAATTAAATTTTCAGTCAAGTGTGGAGTTCTCAAACTCATCAACGTGGAATTAAATGCCACGGGGTATTCCTATAATTCTGCAATCATCTGTACACATTAAAAAAATAACTTGCTGGTACATGTGTTGTTTGTTAATATTAATGTTGTAAATGACTGTTTTAAGTGAAGGCTCTCTAGCCTGAGTGACCAGAGGATCAAAATAAAAGCTTTTGATACAGTGCCACCTTGTGGTCATACTTTTTTTTTTTTTTAAAGAAGTGCTGAGATTCCCATTGCTGTTTTTTTTTAACTTATTATTCACAAGCATAAATACAGTCTCCCTGCATTGGATTGGCAACAATAACTGTGCAATGATTGATTTGTGATTTCCACCAAATAATACAAATGTATAAACACATTATTCCAAGACCAAAAAGGGCTAAAAGCACACTGAGCAGATACATATCCTTTCCTTTTGTGCCATGAAAATGACTGTTGTATCATTTAACCTGTGGAGTATCTGACAAAGCTTACTCTAGCCCTTAGTGGTAATAATCAAGTATCATCATATCTCAGTGTTGTAATATTCTAGCAGCCAGCTGCAACAGTTTTACATGGTCCCCATCCTGTTTTGAGTTCACCACATCACTGTATAACTCACATAACATTGGTCAAGAACAAAATATAATATCACATCTCGTTCACAGGAAACTTTCTCTGTGATGCCAGATGCATATTTAAACCATTTCAATTCAATATTCACCGATACATTCAGCAGCAACAGCATATACTAAATACTACATAATATTTTGTTTTGTGTCCACTTGTAATTTTCAACGAGGGTCTAACTTCCCAACTTGTGGCTTGACAGCTGGTGAAGGAATATGAAAAATATAAGTGCTTAGGAGTATAGGCTCTATGTCTGAATCATAGTTTTACATTCACTATAAAATGACTGAACAACTTCATTAACATCTCCAATGCCACTTTCATCGTCTTCTTTCAAGAAGAGGACTGCAAGTTATTATTATTTGGACACCAGAGCTTCTCATTGTATTGCACAAAACACCAGTGTCTGTTGTAAATGTTGTGCAATGAAAATAAATAAGATTAAATGATCTTCCAAGCAGCTTACTGAATGTCCATTACAACGGAATAGTTATTGCAACCATCGTTAAATATTAACCATTACTGCATATGTGTAAATATTGTTTGTTCTGTGTAATGTTTGTATTGAGCTGCCATGTCATTCTATTGGCACAGGGAGTGGTTTCACAGTTGATCAAGGCAAATGTAATGGGAACACATCTGAAAAATAAATATCACATAAAAATAAAAGAGTTCACATGAGGTTTGATGTGAACTTGTAATTTTGTTATGAGGTTGCCTTTGTCAACATAAGTAACAGATAAGTAAGGCATCAGTGTGACTAAGATGTTAGAGTAAGGAACATTTTGGCAGATACTTATTGGACCTCTTTCCTACATTCATACACAGACTCAGCCTTAGTGCAATAAAATAAAATAATATATTAAAGACCCAAGGTTATGAAAATAACAGAAAGTTGGAGCAGATTTATACTGATCAGTGATAGTCCTCAGCAGTAGTCCAGACGCAGGTCACAAGTTTTCAGAGTTCACCATCAAGCCTCTCTGACAGCTCCAGCTCCGCGGCTTCAGTAACTCTAGGAACGACGACTGAAACAAAAACAGACGGATGAAGCAAAAACATCCAACTTCCAAATGAATTACCATGGTAAAAAAAATACATCATGTGTTCAGAGGACAACATATCAACAGGTCGGACAAGGTGACGCTCAGGTGTTACCTCCTTTAGGGGACAGTAGCGCTGGGCGTACCACTCATGGGAGTACAGACAAATAATAACTCCCTGACCCAGGAAGAGAGATGTCCACATAATTATGTTCCAGATGGGACCTTTCCTTTGGTCATGCAGGATGAAGTTGAACATCACTGTGAGAGGAGGAAGAAAAAGGACAAGGTTGGTAGACTGATGAGTTACAATAACTCTGACAAGACAATCCTGTTGTTAGGTTTAGATAAATGTGAAGCAATTTTCTGGGTCCAATAGTAAAGTAAAGTATAGTGTACTGAGAAATAATTTGGGTTATGTGTCATTATGGCTTTACGGTGTGATGTGGTATTTTTTTTCTTACTTCCAAAGCACATAAAAAGGCAGAAGAGCACAGGATAGAAAAAGCCAAAGCAGATTGCAAGAATGTACTCGTGGACCACCGCAGACACTGTAAACACAAAGAGCATGGCTGCTGCTCTGAATCGCTTCTGAGACATCTGGAATGACAACAGAGAGATAAGGCAAGTCAAGACATCAGTGGCACACAGTTTTAACAAGATCCATGCATTTTAACATTGGCAATCACATGGAAATTTAGTTCAACATTAGAAAAAAACAACAACAAAAAACCACAATAAACAAAATAACCAAGCTGTTACGACTTAAATCAAGACTCACCCATAGGAAGTCTCGGTACACATAGTAGTACAGCCAGTCATGGACCACCACGTTCCAAGTACGATAGTAATTTGCAAAAGAGGTTGAATTCCACCAATCCTGTGATTAAATTAAAATCAAGTCAAATATAAAATACAGCATAATATACAAAAATTAAATAAATCTTAATAGACTACATAAAGAACGTGAAAGAAGATCACCTTGTAAAACATCCTGTCAGCAAAGCGAAGCATCTCTGCAAATGCATTGAGCCAACAGTGGAGGAAGGCAAAGAATCCCAGGAAGAGAACCAACACTCCTGCACAGATAGAAAATTAATTTGTCATCAATGTGGCTGTTCCAACAGCGATATGGTAACTCATCTCCTGGTATGTATAAAAGGTTTATACAAGGGTCTACTGTATATGTAAGCAGCTGATCGTACCTGGCAGGATGGAGTTGAAGACACAGAGGACCATGGCCTTTAGGTCAAACAGCTGTAGACTGACGCTACGAAACTGAGGGATGCACAGCCGCACAAACACGTAATAGGCGTAAAACAAACAGCCTAGCACCTGTGAAGTAGAAATTCATGGAATGGTCAGAAAATTTGTCTAATAATGTTGTAATCTTGAAATCTTATGAGAGGTCAGCTGTAAAATGGAAAAGAGGGTTGGCACCTGAAGTAACTTTGTGGCCACGTAGCCCCATCTGATTACTGGGTTCCTGTAATACAAGTGAAACAAGATTTTGTCACACATGTCCTGTATAACTGCTCTGTGTTCAGGTCTGAACACGGCATCAAAATGCCACCTGACTGATATAAAAAAGTGACTGTTTACCTGGGGTACTTGTCTCTGTAGATGAGAGTGGGCGCAAACAGGAAGTAAATATACTGAGAAACCTGAGGGACCACTGGACTGGGACCTGTAGAGAACATCCACATAATTACAAAGGCACACAGAGGCTGTGGCAATTAAAGGAATAACATGAATTAAAAACACCACATATGAACACACAAAACAAAACAAGATGCATACTGGTCTTATCTTTAGCCCAGGTTAGAACTCTTGGCACGTTCTCCCTGACAAAGGAGTGTGCTTTCATCATCAAACGCACCTGGAATAACAAATAAAAAAAACACACACACACAGAAGCCAATACAAATATTACCACAGATTTCATTCAAGAGACAAGGTTGACTTTACATTGTGTTTCTCAAAACGGCGTTTTGTTTGGAAGTGATTACACTACCAACCTGTTCCAGGATGATGATGAAGCAGGATGCAGGTGGCAAACTGTTGGTCACCACCACATAAGTGGGGAGGAAGCCCAGACCCAGAGCTTGGTAGAGTAGAAACAGAGAACCAAACAGCAAAGTGTACAACCTGGGGTGACTGTAAGACCCAGACTGAGTCTGTGACCAGACATGGAAAAGGGTGTAAGGAACCAGCAATACCGACAGGAACATGCAGATCCACGTGCACACCACCAGGGGGGACTGCCCAAACGCGTAGACCAGCAGGTCAAATTCCAACACCAGTCTGAAGAGAAAAAGAAGACATATGAAACTTCAAAGCTATCGCACGACATACCATCTCAGCAAGATCAAATGTGATGTGAAGTTAAAGACTTAAACATAAACAAAAGCAAGAGAAAAAATGACAAGATTATAATTTTTATTTTTAAGTTAATAAGTTAATAATTAAAAAACATGGACAAAAATCAAAAGCATAATGCACAGCTGTCTTATATTACCTGCCTTCATCAATGAAATCTACCACAAGTGTACTGAGGATGAAGAGAATGAGGAGGGCGATAAACATGTGGTAGATGGTCCTGATGTGGTTCACCTCAAACAGTTCACTGCGGAGAAACAAGAGGAAATGAGCAAACGTATATCGGCACACCCAGTCCTCTGACCCAGTCAACCCACAGTCTTTACACAGAAGTAAAACTGTGAACCGTAACAAACGTATATTATAATGTCCTTTAGTCTTTTTATAAGCAGAATTTTTATGGTTTACCATCTACGAGTATAAAGTATGAGTATGAACTTAGTATGAATGAATATGTATGAACTTACTCTAGGAGGGACCTGCGACTGACAAACTGTTTTCCCTGGCCATGAGGAGGACGAAAATGCCTAAATGAAAACACAGTGAAATCAGCTTTTTTATTATTTTTATATGAGGAGGAGGAGACGAAGGAGTATTAGGGCCAGCCCCGCCCCCCCCCCCCCCCCAAAAAAAAATCCAGCCCCCCCCAAAAAAAATTTGGTGCAAAGGAAAAAAGCAAGCAAGCAAAAAAAAAAATCAGCAATGAATGTTAAAAAAAAAAAAAAAAAAAAAAAAAACTGTTGTCCCCCAATAGAAAAAAATTTAGTATTAGCCTCTGCATTTTTTTTTTGAGGAAAAAAAAAGGGACAATTGTTCCACATGTGCTGCGCTGTAAACCCATATATACCCAGTTAAAGCAACTTGGAGCAACATGTGGTTTGACAGAGAAGCTGAACGTCACTAGTACAGTACCTGAGTTTGTTCCTCTCCTTGTCGGACAGAGGGGGTGAGAAAACAGCAGGTACAGGTGCAGGCTCCAGGGTGGCCGACTCTTCTATAAGACAGTCCATGAAGTCATTGACCTGACTGTCGAATTGACGCATCAGGTCACTCTTCAGGAACTGAGGAACAACAAAAAGAGGGCACAAGAAATGTATCATTCACAGTCTGCAAATACTTGAACATTTTGTGGGAGTATATGCAAATCTGGTGTTATATTGCAAAAATCGACTGCTTCATTTACACTGACACTGCGTATCATCTTACAAAACTACTAAAGAAAGAATAATTTGCTTAAGTCTCCTAGGCCAACTCACTTAAGAAGCCACCGTCATCTGCAGTTTCTCTGCAGAGGGGCTGGAGCAGTTAAATGTAAATGTAGTTATGAATAAACCATGTTATATTATATTTAGATATTTAATGGAACATCATCCATTTGAATAAATACCACAGATTCCACAGATGTAATGTCCTTGTGTAATTGTAGTGCTTGTAACCCCATGATGAATTTCTATGTTAATTAACAGACCACACCAAGACAGTTCTGTTTAAGATGACACTATAACTGTCGGACACACAGTAGGTGTGACTGTATGTGTAACTTCCACCATTGTGCAACCGCAGCAATGTATGATGGGTGTTAACCACCGGCTTCCTGGTGGTGATGGTTAACACACATCATACATTTCTATCGTCTTTTGTAAATAACTGTAAAGTCACTCTTTTACCATCATGATCATGTTTCACATGCCGATTAATCAGATTTAAATCCCAAGATCTGATCGTGACAAAATACTCACATTTAAACCTAGAAGAGTGCTATAAGACAAGATAAGATAGTGATGGAAATAAACCACAAAACCAACATCAATTGGAAGAAGGCCAAAATCCACCCAAGTCAAAACTCCTCTGTTCTTTTTTCTTTTTAAAGATTAGATTACCGTTTTACTGACCTCTGCTTTCCTTTTTAGTTGTAGCTTTTTGCTGATGACATGTTCCACTTCAATTTTTCCTAAAATTGGAAAGAGAAGATAAAATAACAGTTGTCAACACACAGCTTTGAAACCTACCAATGTAAACACATCTGTGTGCTATTCACACATGCAAATTAACAATAGAGCCAACTGAGTTGCCAGGTAACTCTGTCTAAACAGAACTTTGACCTGGTAAATTTGAACATCAAGTCATGCCAAATATGATATTTTCACAGTGACCAACTGATAACACACAGGAGGCAATCTGTAAGTCATTGGAGGATATGTCACCCAAACAGGATCCCTCTGGTTTTGTTGTTGATCTAGAATGAAGATCTGTTTTAATAGCACACACACATAGCCCTACACAAAAGACTGTCATTTCCATAATATGGAAATGAAAGTCATTTGTGTAGCGTTACGTGCTTTATTGGCTTTGAGTGCTTATAGTTGACAAAAGCAGGTTTGAATCATACAGTTACATCAGATTTATCCAATGTTGCAAAAACCAAAAGGAGACACATTTTGACACCGTTTCTGAACATGAGCACCGACTGATACTGTGTTGACATTTCTAACAGCATTATCAAGTCAAGTATACACACATAAAAAACACACACCACACTACCTGTCAAATTAAGCAAACCTGAATACTTGTGTCTAAGGTCACAGTGGGCTGGGTTATTAGACATGATCGCTGTCTGATGATGAACAAGTTCATTCAGTTACAGAGGTCAGTCAGTCTCACAAGGAGTGACGAGCAAACAGTATCACTCACAGTCATCGTTTTTCACAATCACATCAGATGAGCAGTGTGCTGTCTCTACCCTGGTTAAACCGCACAAACTGTATCACAGGTCAAACATTGCTCAAGGGAAACACATCATCACATGGCAGGAGTTCAGCAGTCAGTCACAGACACGTCTAAGGAAATTAAAAGGTTGAGTCAACATGCACAGGTCTTCCTTGACCCTGCTCATGGGATGAGAAGTGGGGTGAGATTTTCATACCATTGCTGGTGATGTGGTTGTCTCCATTGCCCTGCTGATGCTCCCCTGGACTGCGCTCCCCTGGACTGTGCTCCCCGTCCAGAGAGCTGTCCAGATCAGGGAAGCTGAGCACCTTGGGGATGGCTCTGCAGCGGGACCGGAGGACACTGTCCTCCCCACTCTCCATCCTAAACAAACAAACAAACACAATCAACACGAGGTGAAGAAAAGATTTATTTATTTCCAAGTGACAGCATGACCAGTTAAGGTATTATTATGACTCATGGACACATAAGGAAGCAGGATGCTTAGCAATGCTAACTATTCTGATTGGCAGACAAAACAAACCCAGTTGTCAATGAAATGAGCTTCACATGACAGGGACACAGCAGACAGACAGCTGCTAACACCTCAGTTAGCTCGGGGCAGCTAATATTAACAGTCAGTTTGGCAAAATACCATTAAAAAAGAGCTAACCACACAGCTAATCAGCTACATGCTCACTGGGAGGCGAAATGCCACAGTACCTGCTCCGCCTGTTGATAGTCACGGCTGTTAGCACCGGAGAGGAGCCTGTTGACGTATGACGTTAGCCACGGACAGTCTGTTGCTACGGAGCAGGTTGACAGAAACGGTCGGAAAAGTTTGAAATAAAATGCTGTCACTTACTTCCTGTTGACTTACTGGCTTTTAGTCGCCAGGTGCTCTCTCGGTTCCGGTGTTCAGCTGACCTCCGAGGTTACCGTGTGGTAGGGAAGAAGTGAGAGTTGCGCGGCTCCGTCAGTTACACCAATCTGAGCGGCGGCTGCTGCTGCTGCTGGTCTCTGGTCAGTAAACACGGAGGAGCAGCGGCTCCTTATTGGTCCAAAAGTCTCTCCTCCTTTTGACGTCATCGATGCCTAAAACATCCATGGCTGTCATCAGACTCAATCACTGCATCTTCAGCGTGATCAGACCACAACCTCCACCAACAACAACAACAACAGCCACAGTTATCCGAAGAAAACCACAGAAAATAAACCTATTAGGTTACTGATCTAGACGTCCTGTCAGCAAGTTTAGATAAAATACAAATAAAATACAAATATACAAAAAATCTCTTTAAAGAGAAAATGAATGAATGTAAATGAAAAAAAAAGTTATTGTCCCTCTAACCTTTCAGGGGAGCTAGGGGAGGGTCAGTGTCTGTGTACTAGGCAATGACATGACAGGGACAGGGCTAGACAAAAGGAAAAGCCCCCCACACTCATCCCAGGACGATGACATTGAAAACATTGTGTGTCTCTTACTGGCTGTTTTGTGTCTATTTAGAGTAGTAATCCTCCTCCCTGTCTGTTTTGCATCTCTTTGTGGGCATTTTGTGTTTCTGTGGGATTGTTTTGCATTTCTGTTGTGGTCATTTTGTGCCATTTGACTGAGCCCTTACACTTTAAAACAAGACATACATATTCCCCTCACACACAGGCCCTGGCTATTGACCTCCCTGACCTCTTGGACCACAGGGCCCAATAATGCATCTGTGTCTAAATTAATAAACCATTTGCTTACTCTGCAAAATAAGTTGTTATGAGCTTTGTGGATGCAAAGTAAGAAACACATAATAAAATCCAGGTCCACGTAATGTAATCTTATTTTATCTGTTGATTAATTTATTTCAATGAGGGCAGTCTGATCTGAAAAAAAAAACATTTGATCAGTATACTGAACTCTAAAAATAGTTTTTGTCATTATGTGTTGACAAAAGTGAAAATACATTTTTGAATAAGACAGTGTATGATCACAGAAAAGCATGATGAGTTACACATTATAAAATGAGCTGGTCTTATGAGCTGAGTGTGTCAAATATAATTAACTGCAAAAACACAAGGACACATTGACAAAAGTTCCTGACAATTACCTCTCCAGTGTGTGCATATATAACCACAGAGTTGCTTCCAGGCTGACTGGTGTATGTTTATGGGGAACAAAATGGATAATGATTGGTTTCTGTATGTTGTTCGTAAAAGGAGTTTACTGTAGATCATACTTGATCAGTGTATGGAAGAATACCCAATGGCACAGGGAACTTCAGCTGCCTGACCGCAGGAGTTTCCTGCCAAGAAAGGCATCAATTTTCCTCAGGCATAAATGTTTAAGATGTCCCCATGGCCATGTAAATGTCTACTAAATTTTTGACGTCTTAACATCTCTGACCTACAGTACTGTACTAGACTTGGGCATTTCCCATCATGAGAGCAGGAAATTCCCAGCAGGAATTTCACCCATTGGTAGTGTTTTATTTCTTTCTGTACAAATACCTCTACATCTGATACACATGACACAGTTTTATTCCACATTGAAAATAATCTTTTTATTTTCATAGTGCTGTACATAATCCCCCTGTACAGAGGATGAGACAGTGAATACACAGACTTGTAAAATTAACATTTTAAATTCCACAGCAATTTGATTTAAACATTTGGTGCCATATAAAAATTCATACAAAACAAATTCATATGATAAACTCTTAAATTCCATCAATTTTTTGACAATTGAATAAATATACACAAAATACAATACAGCACTGAGTAAAATAATCTGAACAAAGTTGCCCATGTAAAATATCCTAACATCATAAATCCCTGCTTTCTATATGAAAATTATATTTACAGAGTTTAATTACACACACGCACACACACACCCACACACACATGAACACACACGCACACACTGCTAATTGGTCACAAGAAGCAGAGGGGTCCCAGGACCACAGCGGTCTCAGGGCTGAGGGAAGATAGTTCCCTCACATCTACACCCAGATCTCTGATAGGAAGCAACTCCATATCTCCTCGATGTTGCTCCGTGCTCCCACGAACCCTCACAACCACCTCCCCCTGCAAAATAATTAGCCAGGAAATCGGACATGAAGAGATTTTGTCGTTGTTCTTTTATAAAATTCCAATTTTGTAAATGTGGAAATCATAATGAAATTAAGAAAGGGACAGCGTAATGGTGTTTGAGGAATTCACACTGATCATACTTGACTGGTTTATGGTAATTTACACTCAATGTACTTGTAAAAACTTCAAAAACTTGTATTATATTATTATTATTATAACCATTTATAGTATTTAATTTAAAAAGAAGGGGCCAAATCTACAGTGCACACAGATCTGCGTCTTTCAGTTTCTGTTCTTGGGATGTCCTGTGAACATCACACTCATGAAATAGCTGAGTCTTACCTCACAGCCTTTTTGGGACAGTGTCATAAGGTGTGAACCAATTTCTGTGCCAGTGTCTCCCAGGAGGTGAATGCTCCTGTTGGTTAAGTCGGCTGTGGCAGCAGCACTGGAGCGGTTTCCTGTACAGCTGACAGTCAGGTGCTGGAAAGAAGTGTGGCTTTGAAACCGCAGGAACCTCAGCTGGACGACATCTAGACCAGGATACTCAAACTGACGGAGACAGAAATCATTTCATTTTCAGTCAAAACAAATTGTTCACTGTTGTTAGACACATCAAATGTTGCTCATTCCTTAAACAAGTCAGTCTTACCTTGTTTCCATCTTGTTGCTGACTAAACCACTGGAGAGATCGTCTAGATTTCTGCCTGTCTGGTTTCCACCTAAGTTTAACCTACAAAGTACAGATTTCTCTTTATTCTTAAACCATTCTTGGTATGTAAAACGGGCGAATATTTATACTCTTTCATCTAAAAGGCCACATAGTGGGGTTTTTTTTCTACTTGCTGTCCACAGAAAAACAATTTTACCTGTGACTTTAAAGGGTCAATACAGGTGGTGCCTCCAGCTGTGAAGTTACAGAAAACCTTCATAGCATCACAAGGGCAGCCTTGGTTGGGGTCCATGTAAAAGTATCCTGAAAGATAATCATTCATATGTAGAGTATTGTCAGCCAACAGATGCAAAACACAAGATCTTATTCAGACCCTCACCATCATTCAGATGTGGGTGCATGAGACGCAGCTCGCGGCAGGTGGTGGCAGGATCATCTTTGGTTCCCAGGGGCCAGCTGAAGGATTCCTCTGAGTCTTGTCCTTCAGACGGGATCCTCTTCACCAGCCTGGACCTCTGCATCGTCATTCAGTCACACAACCAAACGTTCAATCAGTCCCCCAACAACCAAAAATACAGCTCCTTTATTTTAAAGCACATTATAAGGACATTGTGTAAACAAAGTGTATATATGAGAAGAAAGCTTGTACCAACTTTTTGTTGTCCTTCCCGTTGCTTCAGTAGTGTTGGTGTTCGTCTGGACAATGGCACATTCTTCAGTTTAGATCTTGCACTGCTTTGCTGGTTTATTTTGAGCCTCAGCGCATTTCTTTGAACTAGTCTTGCTTCAAGTTTTGGTCGCCTCCTTTGTGTGGGCCTGTATTTGCCTGGTGCACCTGGTTTTCCCTGTGAAACAAATGACTTCGACTTTCAGAGCACAGAGCTACTGGACATTAAGTAGTATTCACTGGCATCAAGCTTCAAATACATTTTAATATTCAACAATATGTTACAGGTCCAACATAATTACATCAGTTGACCTGTACAGTGTGTGAAAAATGTCTTACTGGAGGTCCACGCTTTCCTTTCACTCCCTTTGGTCCTCTCCTTCCTTGGAAACCTTTCCCTCCCTGTAAAGGTCCGAAAACAATCAGAGCCAGTGAGGTAACATTTATCTATAGATCAACTATCTTAAATTGCACAAATAGAAAACTAAAACTGTGATGTCACTCTAGTGTCTGAGTCTTTTGATAAAACAAATACAAAATGAATTGTCTCTCACCTTTTGTCCATGCTCGCCCTGCATGAGGACAGGAAAGACTTTAGTAAAATATTTCAGTATAATTCAGTAACTATTTTAAATATCAAAAGAACAACAGCAGAATATCAAAACAACATACAGGAAGTCCAGAGAGGCCTTCTTGTCCGGGTGCACCACGAAGACCAGTGACTCCCTGTGAATTTCAGTTAATTGATTAATACATTACCACCATTTATAAACACAGTGCAAAAAGAACAGTTAAACAAAACTTACCTGCTGTCCTTTACGACCCTTTCGACCTTTCAGTCCTTGCAAACCAGGATTCCCCTGAGATAAAAGTTAGGAATTTGATCAATGCAAAAATATGCTTTTGAATGTTAACAGTTTGAGTAATTTAAAATTACGTGAACCAACCTTTAACCCCGGTGGCCCAATTGGTCCCAAGATTCCTGCGTCACCTGGTGGACCCTGTTTATTAGGAAACAATTTTCTACAGTCATGTGACTTTTAAACTCTGGACAATTTATATGTCACATTAATCTTTTACAGAAACCTCACTGACTGTGGGGTGAGGACATGTTATAACGTCTGACTTTTACCTTTTTACCTAGACTTCCAGATTCACCCTTCTCTCCTCTCAGTCCTGGGATACCCTGTATCGACACCAGTGATGAAGCAGATGTCTGCAGGAACAACTATTATGCCATCTTTATACCATGCCGTTAAACAAACTTGCATACCTTTGGCCCAATCGGTCCAGGAGGTCCATGTGTTCCTTTTGGTCCAGTTTTACCCTGAGAGATGCAATAACACAACACTAAGCCACATTTCCTACTAGCACAGTGAATTACAAAAAACAACAACAACAGGTAATAATTTTATACATAACTTGAACAATGATTATAATATTTGCATGACATTCAAAGAAATCACATTATATTGTACCTTAAACCCTGCAGCACCAATGTTTCCCCTGATCCCAGAAGCCCCAGGTTTTCCCTAGAAATAGACATTTGGTTACAAGAGTAAACCCTGCCTCACAAACAATTGAGTGAGGTATCTCACAATGGGATCAATCATCTGAGCTGCATCCTATTCAACCCCCTTTATGACCACCTGGCCCACAAAGCATTCCCAAGTGTATGCAGGGTGCTGCATTACGATATCTCAATCAGCCTCCTCCTGCTTCTTCCCCCTGTCACTAATCTCTGCATAGGTGACAGCTTCTCCAAACAACCCCTTGATTAGACCTTGATGGGTCATAAGCGGAATCTATGACAGCCTGCTTATCCTGGTTCAGCAGGCTGAAATAATAAGCCACAGCAGTTATTCTCCTGCTACGGCCTTGCTCATAACGTGCTGACCTCCTATATCGAACCTGCCTGCAAAATATAGACCCAAAACACGGGTCAGAGCCACTAACCTGAGGAACGGCGGGCTAACAGTGAAGAGATTGAAGAGGTGAAATGTAGTGGAGTTTATGTGATTGGTTGAGGGTTTGATAAAGGGCTGAAAGAGAACATCTGTCTTTACTTTGTATGGTTGCGTGTCAGTCATGTCGATATTGAGCTTACCATCTTGCCAGGTTGGCCAGCTGCTCCAGGAGTTCCTCTGAAACCAACATCCCCCTTTGGAGTGAGCACAAGATAGATCTAATTGAGTAAAACATGTGAACAACTGGGGAAATTGCAACATGGTAAATTCTTCTTACCGGATCTCCTTCATTACCCTCAACCCCCAGTAACCCATCCAAACCACTAAGGCCCTGAGAAAATAAAAACAAATAAATGAATAATGATGAGAAATTTATTGACACGAAAACACAAAAATATACATTTTTTACAGTCTTAGGAAAGGGATACTTGCAGGTTTTCCAGGCTTTCCAGCATGGCCTTGTTTTCCTGGGAGACCTTCAAGTCCCTACAGATGATAAAACAGAGATTCAACCAGAATGTAAATCCCAGGAATTAACCTGAGATTGATCTTTAAGATTGAACTTCTGTTTTGTAATCCCTCCACAACAGCCAGGCCAAAGGCATTATGTTCTCTGGTTGTCCGTCCACACGTCCATCCAACTCTCCCTGATATGATAATATCAGTAATGTCTTTCTTTATATTTGGCACAAATGCTCACTTACACACAAGGATGAGTCAAAGGTCAAGTGACCCACAAACTGTTTCTGACTGTAACTCACAAATGAATATGCTAATTATGACACAATTTAACAAAAATTACTAACAGGCCAAAATGATGAAGTGATGACATTTATATCCAGATTAATCAAAGGTCAGCCGTGGCATTACTCAATTTAGCAGAAACCCTTTGAAGTTGGAAATCACAAAGGGAAAATGTATCCCTATTTCCTGCAACTCAGCTGGTTGGCCCTGGTCTTTTTCAATCAATGACAGAGTTCAGAATTGCTTTTTAATTAAAATACTATTTGAAATGTATAATTTTATACTTCTACCTGTCTGCCTCTCATTTTCTATTTACAAGATACTGTAAAGGAGCAGAGTTTTTTGTTTCCATGAATTATGATTTTGTAATATTTCAACCATTGCAAAACTCACAGTTTTTCCGAGCCCTCCTTTGATGCCTTTCCTTCCTGAGTGGGCTCTTCCACCCTTTAACAAAGTGGCGGGAAATAAACATCAGAATTCAGCTGCTGAGAAGCAGGTATAACTTCATGTCATGTGAGCAGACAAGTGAAAACCATCTCCATTATGTCAACTTATTTGAAGAACTAAGAGATACAGTTTCTGCTTTAAATGTCATCCAAGCTGATCACTGGCTTCCTGTTACCTTTTCCCCCTGGATTCCTTTAGTTCCTGGAAGTCCAGGAGGACCAGCAGGGCCAGGTCGACCTTTAGCACCTGGAGAGCCAACAAACCCTTTCTTCCCTGGAGTGCCCTTAGAAATAAAGTCATACAAATACAGCTTTTTAATTATACAACAGCTTGCTGAAGTAAAACATTACAGTATCGATAAAATATAACACCAGTTACATTTAAAGGTCTAGTTACAAAGGCTGAGATTTCATGAAGGGTATTATACCACTGTGCCTCGTGTCCCAGATTCTCCTTCTGCACCTTTCTGACCTCGTATTCCCTGGGAAATACAGAGGGTTGTACAGTCACATTGCGTCACTGTGGTTGCATCTTCACGCACACCATTAAATGTGCATAACCAGATTAATGATGCCCACAGGCTCCGACAGATAATGAATTCCTACCATGTCTCCGGTGACGCCTGGAACACCGGATTTTCCTTTTTCACCGTGACTGCCCTGAATTGCATAAACACACAGTAGAGACAACATTAAATATCAACTAACTCTAATAAATAGAAAGATCAAGAACATTTAATTGCATTACATTGAATGGCACATTGCACCTTTATTCCAGGTTTTCCAATTTTGCCATCAACACCTCTGTTCCCTGGCAATCCCTGAAAAACACAGTGTGAATGCTATATTGTAAACTATGAATTAACCACTAATCCAACAATAAAACATGGACGACACAGCTGTTTTATTACAATACAGAATATTGGTATTTATAATAATTATTACAAAAATGGTTAAAATCAATTTCAAGTCAAACATACTGCTGTTGATGGTCCAATGTGTCCAGGGGGACCTATACTACCAGGTGGCCCCTGAAATGAGAGGAAATGAACCTAGAGTATATTTGCAGTTTAGTAATATTAAAACATTTTCATGCATTTGTTTACATAACATGGACATGACATGATGTGCAACATGATTGATTGATTGCACACCACATACATAATCTGTACATCATTGACAGTCAAAAAAAATCCAGCAGTGTTACAAACAGTTTGTCCCTGGAGCCCCTTCTGGCCTTTGACTCCTGCTGCCCCGGTGTTGCCCCCTGGTCCAAAGTGTCCAGCCCTGCCTGAGGGGCCTCTTATCCCTGGTTCACCCTGTCCCAAAACAATGTAATTTCCATCAACATCATCATCTTTTTTCCCCAGAACATTAACTTGGCATTTACCACCTTTGACATTAAAGACAATGTAGTTTCTCAGGTAATGCAATTCTTACTCGACTGACCTTGAGCCCTGGAACGCCCTGTTTTCCTCTGTCTCCTGGTGCACCCCTGTATCCCTGCAACAGTGGGCGAACAGAATGAGGAGGGTTTTGAGAGTAGAAATACACCAGAAGGATGCAGATGCCCTGAGTAAAAAACTCACAGGTAATAAAAGGTTAAAAAAAAAAAAAAAATGTAACTTTTATTCACCTGTTTCCCTGGTGGCCCACTTTTCCCTTGTGGCCCTTTATTGCCCCCGTCACCTTCAGCTCCTTTTGCTCCTTTCTGCCCAAGAGGTCCAGCGTTCCCTTTATCACCCTGTTATTTAGTACAAATTGAAAAATATATACTCCTTCTACAAACATGCAGGATGCGTGTAATGAATGCTGCACAATCAAAGGTCATGTAACATTACATTTACATGCTGACATTTACTCACAGTTTTGCCTTTTTGTCCAGCTGGGCCCTCCACCCCCCTCATTCCAGTTGGACCCTAAACACAAAAGCAACATTGTTATGGATGTATTTTTATACAGTTAAACTACAGAAGCATAGGCATCTAACCCTGTGTTTTTAGAAATCTAAAAAGTAAAAAAGTAAATTAAAGCTATAAGTGAAAAGAAAATCCTAATCTGTGAGCAACACAATCCAATTAATTCAGTCTCAATCTACCTCCTCACCATCGAGACCAGCAGCTCCCTCCTGCCCCAAAGGCCCTTTTGATCCCTGAAGATCAAACATGTAGAGACAAATGCAAGCCACTGAGTGATGAATCATTAAATGGCTTCACAAACCACCCCAAGCCCAAACTACTGGCACATTTAAACAGACAGTGCTCTGTAGGAGAAAAACCTAACCTTATCTCCTTTGACACCAGCTGCTCCAGCTGGTCCTTGGGGTCCATCTTTACCCTAAATGTAGAGAGAAAGAAGCACTGGTTGCCCAAAAGATTGATGCATGTGTGTCCCACAACATACTCACAAAGTGTCCTGAAGGAAAACAGGAAGCTTGTACACAATAAACTAATTTTAGCGAACTCAGCAAACCCTAAACCCAACCCTTAGCTTTAAACAGTTGGTTTTGCTCATTTAAGAAATCTTAAATGAGCATCAGGCCTCGCGAAAAAATTGATATTTTAAAGTCGTTGGGGATGAGCGTGGCCAAATGGCTGAATAGCGCCCCCTAGAAAATTTCAAAACATCATCCCCGCCCTTGTGTTTCACCTGGACGCATGAAATTTGGTGGGCTTATAGAACATGCCAAGACGCACAAAAAATCCTCTTAATGACATGGTGAAATCGCAACAGGAAGTCGGCCATTTTGATTTGAACTTTGACCTTTTTGAACAAACTCCTCCTAGGGATTTCACCCGATTGACTTCTAATTGGCTACAGACCAACCAGAACTCAAACTTCCTGAGTGATGAGGGGATTTTTTCTCCCTTTTTCACCTGATTGACTTAATAACAAAAGTGGTCAAATAGCCCACCTAGATTAAACTCCTTACAAACTGCCTTTTTTGAAAAAAAAGAAAGAAAAGAGGCTATAAAGCACACTCCACAAAAATCATTACAGCATCCTTCACTCTGAGACTTGAGCATAATCCATGACACCATGTATCATCACCCAGACTTGAGAGGATGACTAACCCTCGGGGGAAAATGGATAACTCTTGTGCTATGTCAAACTAGAAAGAAAGAAACTCTCTGTTTGCTCATTCGATCAAGTTTCTGTATAGGCTACAGTTGTCAGCTGTAGACAACAAGAAATGAGTGTTAAAAATAATATTCTTTATAGTTGGTGTTTTGAGTGAACAGAGGCATGACTAAGAAATAACAGTCCAGGCCTCTGCAAGAGCACGCTGAGTCATTTTCCGCATTGGCCTTATAAGACGGTTGCTGTAACAAAACTATCTTTGATGTTATCAGTGTCTGAACACTCAGTGCTCAGTGCAACGTTCAGGCTCGACATCGGCAACCAGGGTGGAGCCAGTCACAGAAAATCAGCTTGATCATTTTTGACAGTTATATCTTTGATTTTGTTTGTTTTCACGCTTTTGTTCTGACGTTTAATTCTTTTTGGTTGTTGTGTTGACAGGCAGGTGACGGCCCTGAGCTTGTTTATGTCTCTCTACAGTTTATGTAAGAAATCAAAGTGCAGTTGCGGTGAAATGTGGCACTTATGGACATAAACAACATAGAAACACTAAAAAAATAGACGTTACCTACTCAAACCTGACAACAAAAGAATAAAAATCAACTTACTGGGTAACCTGTAACTCCATGAGGGCCAACTGGACCTTGTGGACCTTGGTCACCTGAAAGCCCACGTGGCCCAATCTCACCCCACGATCCGATGTTACCCTGAATGCCCTGGAGGAAAAAATGTATTCATAAAAATACAAAACGATTACTGTATTGAAGAAACCTTTGTGCACTGAGGTTAATATCAGGTCAGGCAAAGTCTAGTTGTGTGGTTAATCTCATACAATGTGTCATGGCTAATATTGTGTAGACCTTAACAGCTGTATAGAGTTGAGTGTCATCTGCATAGAAGTGGAATGAAGCTTAGCTTGAATAATAAAAAAAAGCCTATTAAAAGAATAAACGAGAGAGTTGTTTAACTCAATTCTTCAAGTGGTATGTAGGGTATTTTAGGTGCAATCATGTCTGAATACCAAAGTCTGACTGGGAGCATTTTCAGTCATTTTGTGTTTTTTGCTTTTTACAATAAATACACACATTTATGTTTTGAGAAACCTTCAAACTGTAAACAACCGGATGCACCAGAGTAGACTCTTGTACAATGTCCATGCAGAATTTATTCAAGTCAATCAGATTTTTTAATAAGAAATTTTAAATCATCTTACAGGAGGTCCTCTGTATCCCCTTGGTCCAGGCATGCCCATCTCACCCTGAAGCAAGACGGGTAAAAAAAAGACAAAACAAAAAACACTTAACCACTCACTCTTAATTGCCACTGCATTAATAAACTTATGGTGTAAAGTTGCATACCATGTAAATTGTGACAGTGGAGTAAGAAAATAATGTACTTACTGGTGGGCCTGGTTTTCCCCTTGGTCCTTCTTCACCTTTCTTGCTCTTCACAACATAAACATAAACTTTATGAGTGGGCAACCCCGTATAAAAACTGAACAGAATAATTTAGACTGACGAACATGAAGATTCAAGTTTCAACACTGACTAATACAATGCTTGAAAATTACTCATACCTTTAGTCCTTCATCCCCTGCAAGTCCACTGGGGCCTTGTTTACCTTTAACCCCCTAAAATAAATTAACAGTCTTTAATCCTTGTCCAATCCTTCTTTCTTCTAAATTTTCTGCACTGGAGCATTGTAAAAACTCATGCTGTGAAGGTCTGTACAGTAACTTACTCTTTCTCCTGGTTTTCCTGGAGTCCCCTTCATTCCTCTACTGCCTGCTTCCCCCTGTACATTGAAACAAATGTAAAGTTAATAAATCAGTTATCATCTCCCTTCCTCACAGCCTGATCTAAATTCAGAGCTCTGATTTCCATGCAAGTGTCTGGTGTTACTCCAGAACTTCATCTGAACTGCCTCTTCCCTCCCTACACCTACTGTACTCCCATTTAGTCTAGATAGAAAACATATTCACATTTTATCTAATAAAATAAGAGTTGGAAAGAAAAAAAACATCACATTTCTATGATACAAGGATGATAAATGACTTACACTTGTTCCTACATGTCCTTGTGGGCCAGGAGCGCCTGTCTTTCCAGGTAATCCCTAAGGAGAATATTTTCCAGTGTCAGATTTCTGTGACAATTGATTTCACTGATGATTATGTAGAGTTCAAAACTCACTTTTGGTCCTGCAGGTCCAGTGTGGCCATTTATTCCATTTGCACCTGTGGGGCCCTAAAATATGATAATAGTCCATCACATTTCTGTCATTATCCTCGTTACCTATGGGAATTCATTTCTGAGAAATGCAAACTATTGTTTTTTTTCTCATTTATAGGAGTTATATGGTGAGCTTGTTAAGTTTGGTATTCATATGTGTTTTCAGTACCAGTTTATAGTTTTGTTTTTTGTTTTTTACATTTCTGTGACTCAATCACATGGCAAAAAAAGCTGTCATTTACACAATCTCTCCATGGATGTGGGAGAAATCAGTGCAGTGTACAACACATCCAGTAGAAAGGCCTTTCTGAATGCAGCTACATGCAAATAGTTGTTGATGCAAATGTAATCCTGGCAACAATTTGCATAAATTACTCGTTTAGGAACTCTAGGAGGTGATGGGTGTTTGGAAAGCTAGAAATATGAGTGTTAACTTATTGCTGATGCTCAGTCTTACCTGAGCTCCAAGAGCTCCGTTCTGTCCCCTGTTTCCCAGATGGCCTTGAAACCCCTAAGATGCAATACACACAAACAATGTGAAGTGCTCAGTATTTTTCAGTATGTTTTTCTTGTGAATGATAAAACCAGTGTTAATAGGATCACATGGCATTGGCTAGTCCATAAACACACAAAAACACTATCATTGTTGAGGTATTGGCTTTAGTTGCTCAACTATTAATTTCTCTGGTGTGTAGGTTAAATGTTTGGGTGTGATCACCTTTAGCCCTTTAGGTCCAGTCACTCCTGGGACTCCAGGCTTTCCCTAAACAAACAATTTACACAAATAGAAGCAGAAATTAAATTAAACTGACATGTTAACTTCAAGTCAACAATCTTATTTAACAGGTTTTAGTCCATCTTAAACTGTTTGAAAAAAATATATATATAAGAGAAAAAATAATTACAGAAATCTTTGAGACATTAAGTAAAGTGAATATTTTTTTGGTGTTAACATTCATCAGTCACATACGTAACGACAGAATAAGAAGTGTAACCACATGAGAACCTTAATACCAGGTACTCCTTCATTTCCTCTCTCTCCAGATTTTCCCATCTCTCCCTGTAAAACACAACAATCACCATTAATATGAGTGTAGTACAATTATTAGCATCTAGAATAAACTTAACCAAAACTTATTCAAACTCACAATAGGACCAGGCAATCCTGAAAATCCCGCTCGACCTTCCCGACCCTTGAATGGGGAAAAATGACCATAACGGATTAGAATTTCATTTTTTGTTGTAAATACATGTAATGCCACAATTGAAAAAGACGTGACAACGAGTCAGCACCAACAAGTAAGAGCTGACACCTTTAGTGATTGTGCCCACCTTATCACCTCGAGGCCCAGGATGTCCTTGAATACCACTTAGACCTCGATCTCCCTATAAAAACATACATGTGTATACACGATAGCACAAAATATACAGTACTACGGTGTCAATAAAAGACACCCAAACATTCAATAAGTGACACACCCACCTTTGGCCCATCTTTTCCCTGCTCCCCTTGCTCCCCCATGATGCCATCAGACCCCTACAATAAAAATGTGCAATAGAAAACTTAATAATAATTACAGTCACAACTGAATTTTCATTCACATTGTTTATTTCACTCACACTGGGTCCAGGAGGTCCTAGTTGTCCTGTTGGTCCTCCAAGTCCCTCATATCCTGATGGGCCTTGACGCCCCTTCAATCCCCGTTTACCAGGAGGCCCCGGAGGTCCCTGTACACACACACACACACAACAACAACACACTGAGAATTGATTCACTGATCTGGTACATGAAAAGATCAACAAGCAACTGAACAGACGGACAGAAAGGTTCAAACTCACCATGTCTCCCTTGAACCCGGATTCACCCTTGTCACCGCGCTTAGCTTTACCACCCTGGTTGAGAAAAATGCCCACATACAAACACACACACACGCACAGAGCAAACACCTGTGCATTTAGCTCAGTAGTAAGCAACTAGCAGGACTGTGACATCATCTGTTACAGTTCATTATTATTGGCTTGGTTTTATTGCTTATGAACATTTTAGCTGTGGTCAATACTGAAATTGCTTTAAGTAATCTTACGGGATCACCTAAGGGTCCAGGCTTTCCTGGATTCCCACTGGCTCCCTGTAATAAAGGAGACAAATACTTCAGTCAAACTCCAGCATGATAACCTCATGATATCAAAGTTCATATCTCTGGTGATAAATTATGTCCCTGCAGAAGTGTGGTGCTGTTGTCTTACATTAAGTCCTGGTGGTCCAGGTTCACCTATGTCTCCCTCATCTCCTTGATCCCCCTGCTGAAACATACAGAGGTAACCAACGCTGGATTTCAAATTTTATTCTCAAATATTTTCTTTAAGCACTGTTACTGGAAAAAGTACGTTAAAGCACTATATGGGTACTTACATGGTCCCCCTTTGGACCTGGAGGTCCATCTGGTCCTGGGTTCCCCTGAGAGAAAAAAAAACAGAGGTTGGTTTCATTAATTCAAAATGTGTTTTTACCAGACATCCTTATATTTTGATCTGTCTACTACAAAGTTTTTCCACAAAAGTAAAATGCATTATAGATTATGGATACCATTTAAAGACTGAAATTGAAAAAGTAGCTGTCTCTGTAAATGTCTACAACATTTTCTTTCGTCCTTTTTTGGGTCTTATGTTCATGGCCTGCAGTCAAATCTTGATGCATAAATGCAAGTCTGGTAACGGTAACACCTTGATTAATCTTTTGAATCTGGCCTAACTGTCTTGTTTTACCTGAGGACCACGGACACCAGGAAATCCAACTATACCATCAGGACCTGGTTCTCCCTAAAATAATACATGCACAAAGAGATTAGACATATGGAAGTCAATTCTGTAGGCTTACTTTTATTCATTATTCAGTCTCTTAGTAAGATTATATCTGTAAGTGTACCTGTAGCCCCGCTGCTCCTCTAGGCCCCATTTCACCTTGATGACCCTGGTAGAATTAAATATTGTTTTACAGGTATCTTTTTTTTATTATTATGTATCAGTTTAGATCACAACTTGACTGACTATTACTTACTGGAGGTCCTTTAACTCCGACAACACCCTTTGGTCCCCTGGGGCCCATCTTGCCCTGAGAAGACGACAAATCAAAAGATACTCTTCCTACTTTGACAGTGTCTCTCATTGTTAAGGCCAAACAACTATTTTTTTTTTTATCTAATGTCTCTATGGAAGTATATTGTTGTTGTTATGTAACTTACAGATGGACCAGGTGGTCCACTAAAGCCTGGAGATCCAATCTCTCCCTGAAATCAGTAAGACACAACAACGGCTGTGGTCAGGATGTAGAATATTTACATAGTTGTTGTTGCTAAAGAGCAATGGAAAAGTGAGCTGGCTGTGAGTCACTGACCTGAGGTCCTGATGGTCCTGGAAAACCTGTCGGACCTCTGGCTCCAGGTGTTCCCTGTAAACACAGGGCCGTTGAGATTATTGATCATTTTAGTGCCTACTTCATAAACCATCAGTTAAGGATATGGAGTGCTATTCATTACTTTTCTTCAGATCTATTTCATACTACTACTACTATTACTATTTTTTATTCATTTGACACTGGACATTATAATGACTTACTGTAATACAGAGCTAAGTTATCTGAACTTACAATGTAGCCAGGCAGCCCAACAAGGCCTCTGACTCCTGTGTTTCCCTGTAAGACACAGAAATTACAATCAAATATTCCAGCCCTCTACCCTTTAAAAAGACAGTGTGTACAGGACCCTGAATCTGACCTTGTGTCCTTTTCGCCCTCTGTCTCCCTGTGGTCCAGCCTCTCCATGGTAACCCTGGAGGCAGAAAATTATGTATAAAAAATGTGAGCTAGATGGAAAAAATACAAAGCTAAATGCAAAAGTACTCAGAAAGATGGAAAGATGGATGGATAGATAAATACACATACGTTGGCCTCCATAATTTAAATCCCCATAACATTAGAAGTCCAGGCCACTCTTACCCACTCACCCAGCTCCCCTTTACTGCCCATCTCTCCTCTGTAGCCTAAGGGACCCTATAAGGTCAAACATAAAGTGAATTTATCAAGTTGCAACATGATTGGACGTATGTGTGGCACTTTCATATGACATAAACTATCACACTTCTTTTTAATGAGGGCATACCTGTTCTCCAGGTAAGCCTGAAGGACCTGCATCAGCATCCTTTCCTGGGGTGCCGTCTCTTCCAGGTCGGCCCTGGGGGCCCGGCAGGCCTTGTGGTCCAGGACTGCCCTTAGTGTATAACACAATTTGTAATGCAGTTAGTGTATAACACAATTTGTAATGCAGTTTGTCTGGTGTCATGAAAACTTTCATTGCAGAAAACCACAATTTGACATATATACTTATACTTATACTATATACAATTATGTACAAGCCAGTGATATTTCCTTTAAATTGTAATTGAGTGGAAGTATAAGGTAACATAAAATTGAAACACTCATGTTAAGTACAAATACCTCAAAATTGTACTTAGCTAAATTCAACTAATGTCTAAGGTTAAGAAAATATAGGGCTGTGTCAAATCATAATTCAAAATGTATTTCAATGGCTTTCTCAATGTCCTACATTTGAAGAAGTGTAAATAAGGTCATTCTTCAGTGGTGCCGGACGAAGTCAACATGCTTTTAAAGAATCTGTCATTTACTAGTCGTTTGCAAATAAAGTAGAGATACCTACAAGTAACCCTTGAACTCCCTTTGGTCCTTGCCTCCCAGTAATTCCAGGTGGCCCCTAGAAAACAAATGAACCACAGGAGTCCTTTCACATTTGGTGTTGTGGTATGATAAAGTTTAACCCTATATCGCTGTTTGAATTCATCATTTGAATCTATACCACTTTTGTCTACTTACAATTGGTCCGTCATCTCCAAGAGGTCCAGGAGGCCCTGGGGGCCCCTTTAGTTTCTGAAGATGAAAAAACACTTGTTTTTTTTGCACCAGTATAAATTCACTATTATTTTTTTGTCTATGAATATTCACAGACATTTAATCCTGGTATTTTACACAGATTTTTAATAAAGTAATTGCATGTGTAAATGTTGCAGTGACATGATAGGAATACAAAAAAGTGATAATTTAACAAACTGTCACCAAAGGTATGATTGCTTCAGAAAAAAGAGGATTTTAAGTGCATTTCTTCATTAAAACAAAGACGTACAGGCCAGGAGGACACCAACTTTTTGTAGATTTTCTCTTTCTGCAAAGAAACAACACAAAATATCACAAAGTACATAGACTTGCAGTAAAAATGATACAATTTCAGATTAATAATGCAGGCACTAAAAATGTAAATGCATATAACTATGTCATAAATATGACTCTGCACTGGCAAATTTGCAAGACTAAAGTTTCTACTACATTTTCCATTTCCATTACTTCATTAACTTGTGATTCTACACATAACACGTCTCATGTTTCACAAATGGTCAAGACACTGTGGGGTGTAACGTCGAGTGGAGGAGGAGGTTAAGCAGGTACCCCATGTATAGAGGCTACAGTCCTTGCTGCAGGCGGCCCCGGTTCGAATCCTGCATCGGGCGGCCCTTTCCTGCATGTCATTCCCCCTCTCTCTGCCTCCCTATTTCCTGTCTCTCTCAACTGTTCTATCTAATAAAAGGCATGAAAAGCCCAAAGAATATACTCAAAAAAGACTTTGGCACTGTAGGAGTGTTCAGTAAATTGGCATGGCATTTGTTACTCTGGACATCTATTCCATATATATATTATCAGCATAGATTTAATGTATAGCTGCATCACAGAATGGGTCTAGTTATTAGAGTGCAGCCACAACAGCAGTTTACCTTGAAAGCCTCCCATTCTTCCTCAGAGGTTTTAAATACAACAATGGCGGGCATCCCAGGGGGACCAATGGGACCTCTGTATCCTGTCCGCCCGGTTCTGCCCATAACACCTTGATAGCCCTGAGAGGACAGGTAAAATGTCTGCTTTGATTACATTGTCTACTACCAAAAATCAGAATTTCAAAAAAAATCCCAATAGATTAATATCAAAGTTTAACAGACAGATGGTGAAGTGAAGAGTGAAAACTGGATCAATAGTTGTTTTGCTTTCAGCAATGCAGTCAGATGAGACGTTATTTGACAACCCCTTGTTTCATATAGGCTCTTAGATTTCACTAATCTCTGATACTTGATAGAGGCTGTGCAGAGACAGAATTTAAAGTTACATTTAGCATTTTATAGTTGAGGGAATTAACAACTGAAAACTTACCAACAAACCAAAAGCTACAAAAGCAAACCAAAAGCTATTACCTGACACACAACAGTGTAATTTTTCAAACCATTTCTTATCTGTATGACACAACATAATTCTAAGAAAGTTAGTTTTTTTTTGTATGAATCCAAACACTAACTTTCTTTAGCAGGCACTGTGTTTTCCGGTGTCGTCTGAGCAGTCTGCTGCTAATATAACTGTAAGAAACTCAAGAGTGTAGCCTCCTTAATCAGAGACCGACATGGCACTGTAGGTTGAAAAAGCTAAAAGCTAACAAGCTAAGAGAGGCTAAAACCAGTTACCGGTAGTTTGTTTTTGAGCAAGACTTTCATATTACAATTGGCTATGGGACTACCTGTTAATTCAAAATCATAATATATAGATGGAGTTCTTTTTTTTATCACACATACTTTGTCTCCTTTAGGCCCTGGTGGTCCTGGTAGTCCAGGTGTACCCTGCAATCCCTGAGGAGAGAGTGAGGCAGAACCAAACAGATCTGAATAACTGAGAGAAATAATTATCAACATAAGTGGTTGCGTAACATAGATTATTATGATTCATCATGATATACTTTTCTTCTTCTTCTTCTTTTTTTAAATATCCAAATTCTGATGAACCTCTTCTTCTTTTTTTTGCAGTAATGAGGGAGAGATGTCTTTAAGTGATACAGTACCAGAGTTTAGCCTGAGGAGGGAGACAGTGCATTTCACTGCAGAGCAACAACCCATCCATTTTGCCACAGATGGGACACGCAGGCACGTACGCACGCACACACGCACACGCACACACACACACACACACACAGAGTTTGTGGACTTTTCTAGGTGCCAGAAGTGACACAGGTATATGTTGCCGTCTGGGCCATCAAAGCTGCTCCATGCAAAATCAATTTCATCCAAGCCCACAGAACATGAGATGGGAATCACACAAATGCGATAAAAAGCTCTTGTGATTTGTTCATTATTTATGCATTCATAACATCATTAACACTTCAAGTAAAACACTATACATACAGTAATGACACAAACCGTGATGTTCAGGTTTTGATAATTGATGAAGAACACTTATATGGATACTGCTAAAAGTAAACAATGTCTTACCCTTTGGCCTCTGATCCCAGGTCTTTGTTCGGCCCCATTATGTCTAACTGAATATGTTGGCAGTGGATTGGTTATTTGGACAGTCTGCTGTGGAGATTCAGTCTCTGATTGGACTATGGAGTCTTCATTACTGTACCGGGAGATCCAATCAGACGAAGACTGATTAAATTCCTCAGAGATGTCAGTGTCACCATCATCATAATTTTCCTCCTCCATCTCTGGAGCTCGTTCTGCCTCCCACTCCACCCCTAAATCTATCTCATCTTCATCTGTCTCTCTGCCACTCCCCTCCTCTGCAGCCGGAAGTTGTGCTGATGTTTCTGTTTTGAGTGAAACAAATTCTTCAGTGTCTGTTTTTTCTTCAATCTCTCTGGCTGAAACATTTTCCATCTTAGTTTCCATGTCCATTCTGATTTGTATTTCTATGCTTTGTTGTGTGGGAGTTGTAAGATTCAAATTTGGGTCTAGTTCTGTAACAAAGGTCTCTGTCACTGCTTCCTCTGGTGATACGTCCTCTTCTTTTTCTTTAAAGGCTTCAAGGGACTCAATGCTGATGACTGAAGCTGGAGGTGTAACCATTGCTAGTGACACTTCCTGTCTTGCTTCCTTTATTCCTGATTCAGATGAAGGGCTCACAGTGGAAGCAGCGACCCCTGATTCTAAGGTGACACCCGTGATAAGAGTAGATGTGATAGAAAATTCAGAGACCTGGGGCCTGTTGGAGAAAGTTATATCTGTACTCGCTCTTTCTGCATCTCCCCTTGAGGATCCTGCTGTGACACCTGGAGCTGTGGGGGTTTCAGGTTGAATGACTGGGCTTGAAATGGCCGTCTCTACACTTTCCACGACAGACAGACACAGACTGCTTGTGGAGCCCTGATGAGCTGAACCTGATGGCGGATGAACTTGTCCTGGGTGCTGAACAGTCTCAAGAGTGTGTGCAAAAGGAGTCCGTATCGTAATACTCCCCTCTGTTGTCCGTTGTTCTTTAATCGATGTGTCAAGGTGTTCATTAGAAATCTGCTCATGTCCAGTCGGAGAGAGAGGCTGTGGTTCCCCAGCTCCGCCTTGAAGTGTTTCCTCACTCGCAGTTTTTAGTTTGACTTCCTCTTGGTTGGTGGAGCCTGTAGGCTCAGTGTCATCGTCAATGCCACTCTTGGATTTCCCTGCAGCATTGGACTCTCCTCCCTCTGTGTCAGGAGCTGTATGAGACCTCGGAGGGGAGGTGCCGCTCAGTGGATCAAGTCCTGATGTCAGCTCAGTGAGACCGGCGGCCTGCAGGGTCGTGTTTTGAGGCGAATCTTCTGGCTGAGATGTCACTTCATCCATGGCTCCAACCTCCTGTGAAAAGTTTAAATGAGGAGAAACATTACACCACAGAACGTACTGTGTTAGTTTCATTATTTTTTCCATCCATCCATTAGTTACACATATTGTCCGTAAAGGATGACAGAGGCAATCCCAGCTGACATTGTGTGAAGGCAGGGTACAGTATATCCTGGAGAGGGCCAGTATATAGAGACAAACATCCACTCATCACCCATTCACATCTTCAGATTCACCAATGAATTAATCTCCTATGCATGTCATACTGAAATGTGAGAGGGAGCTGGATGAACTGGGGGGGGAAACCCCGGCAGGTGCAGGGAGAGCATGCAGGGAAAATGCCTGGAACCAGGAACCTCCTTGTAAACCCCGCGCCCTTGATGCATTTTCAATTCTACTAAGAGCAGGGAATGCTTTCAAGTTTAATCAGTAGCTTCTGCAAAAATTGCCCTTTACACTCACACAATGCAAACAAGGTGCATACAGGACCCATAAATTCACAAGTAAAGGCTGCAGTTCATAATTCATACTCTTTATGATGTGAATAGAGTTTGTTCCATAGAGAAGTATCTCAGGTGGAATCACATGCAAGTGTAGCATGCACTTACTGTCCAAAACAAATGAAAATGTGTATGATGCTGAACACACCACTTTCACACAGAGGCAGGAATGGTACTAACACATATATACTGTATATATATTAACAAGTACAGTATTGTGGATATGTATTGGAAAGGATTTTAATAAACATGTGTGTGTACAAAAAATAGTCTGAATGAATGAACTATGAACTATCACAAGAAATGAATGAATTTCAGCTGCTCATTAAACAGTGTTTATTATTGTCTGATTGGTGGAAAACACCAGTGTTTTGTGCACCACAGTGTTGTTTGTACCTGTGTGTCTGTGAGAGCTGAGCACGTGCTGCTGAAATCTGGACAGTGTTGCTTGGCTGCTGCAGGATCTCCCAAGACAAAGAGCAGCTGGTGGATGATGCCCTGAACGCACCGCAGACACACAACGAGGCAGAAGGTTTGATTCCAAAGCTCGACTCACAGCTTTAGTCATTGTTACGTTCATGACAGCAGTCTTTGCATTGTTGTCAGCTACACTCTCTTTTCTTGATATTACCATTAGGGGGCAACAACGTCAAACTTATTCATGTTGAACACAGGGAATTTAAAGCTTGCAATTTTATAAAGAGCTTTTAAAACCATATAAAACCATATATTCATACAACTACCAAAAATTGGAGCTCAAAAGTGAATAAGGGATTTTCCTTTTGGCGTTGGAGTCCACCTGGTCTCCACTTTCATTGGTCATACTGTGCTATGGATCACACATCACTGCCATATTTTTTCAGACCTTTTCACCCAGAGAAAATTCAGAAAAGAAACAAACTGGAGAGATGAAATATAGAGACTTCTGGAATGATTTTACTTATGGATATTAGAGGGATACTCTATATTTACTAACAAGTGGACAAAACAAACAACTAACTAAATAATAATACTTTATTAACAGCTTTGCTTGAAGCTAAATTCTGCTAAATCCCCAAAGTCCAGGCCTCAGTCAGAATGAAGAGCAATGCAGACATTGCAAAGACAATCAAATCAATCAATACTAAGTATGCTGGAATGTGTGCATTCACCATTTTTTAAATACCTGCATCAATGTTTCAGGAGAAAATTTACTGTCGGGCCTCTTGCATCATCCTCATTTGAGTGTCACTGATCTGAAGGCCAAACTTACGGGTTGCTGTGCAAGCAACGGTTGATTCGACAGAAAACGTTTTCTCATGCTCCTGAGGAACCCATTCAACTTAATGTAGAAACAATTTGAGCTATTATATAAAATGACTGTGGTGCAATGTCAACAGTTTCCACCTTTTTGGCCGAGTAAAAAGACACAACTCAAAATGTCAAAATGAAAAATGACCCAATTTTCATCAAATGCTCAGAAATAATATTTCAAAATTGAACTGAATCTCTTTATGGAGTCTGGAGTCAAGACATTTTTCTGATAAATGTTTTCAGCAGTCTTTTCAGAGCATAATTTGTTCCTAATCTTAACAACCTAAATCTAAATGAACACTAGGTTCTTCAAGAAGTTATCAGTAAATTACAGCAATAATATTTAAAAAAGACAAACAATACAAAACAGACTTACGCAGCTCAGTAGCAGCAGCAGCACAGTAGCCCCCTGCATGGCGCCTGGTAAAGACAACCTGTGTACTCCTCTGTCTGTCATGTTGGTGTCTGTTAGTCAAAGCTGGAGCCAGCCTCGTTCACTCCTCCTGGGGCTGCACTTGAAAAACGCAAACCCCTCCTTGGAGTCCTGAGCTCAGCACTGGCTGACGACACGTTTTCAAGCCGAGAGAGATGACAAACTGGACAGCCAGACATCCACAGTCTCACACAAACACACGTTGTGACAGCATGTCAACCACACACACTGTATACATAACCCTCTGCCTGCTGTGTCATCACAGAGCCTGACAGATCAGTGTCCACCACTTAATCATCAGTAAGTGGTTCACACCTCAGAGTGTGAACATCAACAGACACTGTGGTGTGTTGTCTCTTCGACCTGTTTCTGCACAGCAGCAGGTGTCCTCTGCCTCCCATGTGGTCCAAACTGTTGCAGCAGGTCCTGGGCAGATGGACAACGAAGGTGAGACTGTCCAAAACACAGTTGTCACTGATGTGAGTCTCAGATAGCTTTACTGACCTCTCTTTTTTTAAATCAAAAGTCTTTATGTACAGATTTATCAGCTGAAGTCTGATCAGATTATTATAGTTTTTTCTTTCTTACAATATGGCTGATGATGCTGCAAATACCTAAGGTTAATCTCATACTATGGTAAATATATATAAAAATAAATGACTGTATCTAATGTGGTTTATTTCCCACCAAGTGCTCTCCTTAATTTGCCATTGAACTTCACCCTGAGCCCTCCCTCCTCCCTCTCTGTTGTCCAGGGTCAGGAGGGGAGGACTGCCGCCCAGGTGAGGAATGTGACACAAGGATCAGAAGAGAGAGGGGCTGCTGCCTAAGGAAAGTTGTGTCGGGTGAGGTTGGGGCTTACGGTAAAGGTTACGTGGTGAGGACGTGACGCTCCTCCCAGCAGGGTCAAAACTGTTGGTCTGTGGTCCCAAGCTGAGACACCAGGGGGCGCTGTCCTGTAGACAGCAGATTAGATACAACTTCAGTCTGGACCGTCTGGACAGAGAGCAACACAAAACCTGACAGACAAGCAAAACTTTACTGTTTCGTATGGCAATAAAAATAATCAACGATTTGGTGTTTGACATATTCATCAAATTATAGTATTTCAGTCACGGCTTTGTCCCAGTGCACACAGTGGCCATGTGTTCAAAAATATCTAAAACTGCATTAGTCTGGATACTGCATTGTGCCACTTCAGCAGCTTCAGGAGCTTATGATGGGGAAACTTATGGAAAAATACACGAACCCTTAAAATCCACCTCAAAACTACAGAATTTATTACTGTTACACTGACTGACAGTCTTTTTGCCTTCATTTGAAAAAGTGGAGAAACACTGTCCTCCGGGATTTAAAAAGCTCGATGAGGACTGAAAACTCAATTTCAAGTGTTTAGCACTGCCCCAAGTGTTTAGTATTTCTTATCAACTTCAAATTCAATTCAAATTTTAAAAAAAACCAAACATCCCTTAGATATTCCTTATTCTGATTTACACTCAAATTAATCGTCTATGACTAATTGGGTGGGTACAGTTTATCAGATTTCGGTGACAGTGGCCACTAACCAGGTAAAATAAAATATACAGCCCATACGATAGCCTACTATGCTATGCTTCACACAGTACTCTATGTGGATTATGTTTGTCTGTGGTTGATTGAGCATATGTGTGTGTTGTGTGTTGTGTCAACACTGACACCAGTGAAGAGTCGTGGCCCTGCCGTCTGCTGAAAGGGCTCCTCCCCTGCCTGCCCCAAGGTGGTCAATAATGTCCTCCTCTCCTCTGACACTGACCCAGACTCAGACGTATCAGCATCTGGAAACCTGTCATGTAAACGTTAGCACATTCACAAATAAATGTACACATACAGAAGAGTTTCCCACACTGTCAAACGTGCATAAGGGATACACGCATTCATTTTTACTGAATCAGTCACTGGTCAGTCAGACAACATGAAAGTTGTGAGACATGTATACCAGATAGTATGGACGTTAAACCCACAGTGGTGCTGGTGGTGTCACAGAGACAGTGTCCTCTCAGTGAGCCGCTTCACAAGTGAATGTAAACTGTATCACAAAGCTGACAGATTCAGACGGCATCAGCACCCAGTGCTTTAACATTCAAGGTCAAGTTTAACATCAAAGCCTTCAGCTAAATCCCTTTCAACCTACACACCCTTTAAAGGAAATAACCTTTTTACATATAAAAAAATTGATATATATTTATTTATTTATTTTTTACAGATTTTGAACAGTGTTCATGTTACTCCACTGGCTACATGAGATACACCTCTAGTTTTTACATATCTCTTTGTAATTTTTTGTTTGTAGGCTATAGCATCATCTGTTTATATTTTTTTCATTAATTTGTATTAGCATTTTAGCTCAATAACTTCTAGGCCATGTGATCAGTTGACTAAAAGTTTGGGATCATGTAACGTGGTTGCATACACCTCTTGTTTTTACATTTTAAATCATTAAGGTTAGGTTTAGGGTAAAAAAAAGGGTTAGGGTATGTGTCAATAGCATTAAATATAAAGAAATTTTACTCTGAAAATGGGAAGTCGGACAGACGTGTGGTCGGAGAGATTACTGCATTAAGTGGCTTACCAATGCCAATGTCTGTCGAATATCCATCTTAAAACACCTCACTGCGGTCAAATTTCCAGACTTGAATCCTTCCCTTCATCCTCTTCTGATGGCCAGACATCATTTAATACATTTTTTCTGAAAAAAGTAGACAAACGTAATTCAGAATGAAGCGAAGTGATCTACATAAAGGTCATGTGCCCTCCATGCCTCTTCCTCTCGTCCAATGGGCTTTATGCACAGCTCCACTACTTCCTGAAATAAACCAGCTCCTTTATTTCCTGTGTCTGACCATTGTTGTGAGGTCAGACCGTGGGTCAGACGCACCTTAAGTAGTTCAGCGGATATCTGAGTTGCAACATGACTGAGCTAACTGGAGTAGTTTCATGTCATGTCCGACAACGGGAGGGTTTTTAGCAGCTGACATCCTGATGTTAGCTTAGCTATCGCCGTTAGCTTAGCTACTGCCGTTAGCTGTCCCTCTCAGCTGCAGCCACTGATGCTTTCTAGACACTGTGATTCCCCCAAACGGAATAAATACAACACGAAACACACACAGAGAAATAGTAATGTTTCTTTAATGATTTCAAATATGATTTATAGCTAAACTCTCGTTCGTTACTACTGTTCCCATTCAAATTACGTGCAGGTTTTCTACCCGGAAGTAGAACGTAAACAACAAGGCGATTAAATTAACAGGTAGCCTAAATCATCTCTGCAACTTCCACATCAGATATGGCTCAAACTCTCCAGGACGGCTTACCTGTTACACCTGCCGAGGGTTTGTGTTTCCTCTGGTTCTCCCATAATCCTTTGCGTTAAGATGTTGGTTCACACTGCTGTGGTGGTAGCCTGATGTCCTTGGGAAAAACTGATGCTGCCTTGAAGAAATATCTCAGCTGTTGTGGCACATGGACCAGATGGTGGTTCCTTACTGGCATCCTCATCTTCACACAAACACACTCAGCTTACGTTCTGATCTCTCAACAACAAACTAGATATCTCACCCACGTCTCCGCGCTGCTTCCAGTCCAATGACTCTTTCGCACTTGGCTATTTTGGGAATATGTGTAAGCAGACACAATGACAAGAAAAAACACTCATTCCCAAAGGCGTCAGTAGGTTCACAATATTATAAAAAGTCATGTGTATGGAGAAAAAGGCAGTTTCATTTGTACAGTCAGAATTATGGTAGCCTAATTAGGTTGTATTCATATTTTTTCCAGGTAAAAAACATTTGTCCTGTCATTGGGATGTTGGGTGCATCTAGCACTGTTTGCCAAGCTAACGTTTTTTATTATATTTTTCTTTTCATGTTGTAATGTAGCTATTTAAAGGGCCATTTTAACCTCTATTTAAGTCGAGGCAGTGAAGTGTTTAAGTGCTAGGAAAGTAAGGATGCTGCAATAAAAGGCTGCTGTTCTGGACCCCCTAGGCCTGAAAGCTGCCTTTCCTCCATGTACTCTAAACTAATTTGGGGAAACACTTGCATCAACATCTAAAGTCTTTGAGGTTGCCATACAGTACATGTCGCCTATGGATTTGTCAGAACAAGAAATCCATGCTACATGCAGCAGCTATGACAGCAGTAATATCATCCAGCACAAAGGGGACAAGTGATCTCTCTTTAATGGTCCTTTGAACAGATATGTAAACACTTCTTTTGTTAAAGTCATAGACAGGCATCATGATTGAAATGAAATATAAACAGTGCAATAAATTAAACATGGATTTATTTTGTACAGTTTATTCTACATATTTACCAGAAAGCTTCTCTATCTAGGAAATCCAAGCTTGTTAGGGAACTCTTTGTGTTGAGTGTCCCCAGGCACAGATTAGGCTGTTCTGTACAGACGGACATCGAGTTCAAGTCCTAGGCTGCACTGTACACGTTAAGCACGGTCCTATGCACTACAGGCTGAAGCCTTTCACCTAACCTGTGTACTGTACGAATCGAGCCTTGTAGTCGGTACACTTCTGAGGAGGTTTATCTGCTGAAATGAATCTGTTGTTCAGTCCCGTCTGTAGCAGGTTGATGCAATCTCTTCTGACATGTGGATCCCCAGATGTCTATTGTGTTCACATTTCAGAAAACATGTCAAACTCAACATATTGTAACAACACAACACCACGTGATATAAATATACATCTTATTCAGGGGCAACAATAAATGACAGTGAATGCTGGGAATGAGAAAGCATAAACATTCCTCTGCCTGGGGTTTCATAATTACCTTTTTTTTTGTGTGAAATAAATCTCATTAAACCTAATGGATGAACTAAAAAAAGAACAATCAGGCAGCTCTATGAGACATCTCTCACACATCTCCCATTATCATTATCACCATGAATCATGCATGTGGAAATTTACTACAACTCCAGAGCACAGAAAATACAGTAATGCTCGTTTCTACTGTACTGACCAAACCATGGACTTCAATGGAAACAATGTGGCAGTTACTGAAACAAAGACACAAACTGTTCTGTGCCTGTGATTCCTCTTTTGTAAAAGCATCCAAAGTGGTTAAAATCATTTGCATCACATGTATAAAATACATTTAGCCTCTCTCTCATCATTTTCATAGTCAAACGAAACGAAAGAAGGCAACACATCCTGAAGACGACAAATCCTCGGCTCTATGTACAGGAAGAAAATGACTTTGGTCACCTCTCGGCCAGACCGACAGTAGTTATCCAGCACAAGAAATGTGGAGCATAAACACCCGTTTGGCTGTCTGTCCTACAGATAGTTATACCTCAGGCCAAAGCCATTATAGTCCTCGAACAGAGCAGATGTGGACCACAGGGCAGACATGGAAATATCCACTGGTTCGATCCTTGTGACAGTCTTGTAATTCATATCATGCTGACTGATGTGTACGTTTAAGAGACTCATCTAGCCCCTCAGGTTTTTTTTTTGTTTTGTTTTTTACAATTGTTCATTTTAGGTCAAAGATCTGAAGAGTGTCTTAAGGTTTCAGAAGATGATATATTACAAAACGGACGATCCAGTATCCTGAGACAAAACATCTCTTATTCTGTCATCTGACCGAAATCTTCAACATCATTTTCACGCTACAGAGCCGACGTTAACTGTGCTGTGATGAACATACCGCTTACTGTTTTCACATAAGGGCAGAAAAATAACTTCTTCACTTCCTTTATTGACTACTTATTGATTAGTGACTATATAATGCCCATGAACCATGTGGATATTGTTTTTGTAAACATGAACTGTTGGGAATGGCTGGTTGCCAGTGATAAACTGGCAAAATCTGACTGACTCAACCCTTGATTCATTGCTACTCTTACAACTATGCACAGTAAAGACTTAACAGCAACCTTCTCAAATGACCTGAACGTAAGAACCAAAAGCTAAAATACATTCATTGTATTACTTTTTTTTCTTTTTTTACATGCTACCTCTATGTTCACCTACACAAGATGCACTTCAGTTCACTTCATCAGGAGTCAACAAGAGAGCTGGACACCTTAAGATCGACTTCTCACCATGTTTTGTTCAAATAACAATCAAAACACTAACTTGTGTGGGAAGGCTTGGCAAGATGCGCCGCCTGCAGTGAGCTACTCATGGTACCGTAAGTCTCTGCTATTGTTGTGATTTGGCAAATTTTCTCTATCGAGAGCACACACACACACACACACGTAAACACACACCCATGTTCACAGACGTAGCCCCCCCCTCCAGCTACAACAGATACACAAGCAAGGACACATTGTAGACAGACACCCAAGTATCCAGATAAAATAGCAGGGGGCGTTCAGTCCCACTTGTTATGCTACTGGTGCTGAGAATACAAGGTCTCAGAGCCACGGAGCTACAGCCTTGTGATGCTATGTAGAGCTGCTCTGAGGTGCCCAGTCCGTCTGCGCATCCTCATCCTCTCCCTCCCTGGTGTTTTAGCAGCGGTCGTCCTCGTCTGTGTCACTAAGCACTTCGCTGGCTCCGGCTGGACTCGCCTGGCCCAAGTGCTTCCGAAAATGCCCATTAGGAACCTGCCAGGAGTGTCTGAGCTGAGGGGCAGAGCTTATGGCGTTGGCCCGTCCCAGGCTGGTTGCCACGGCAGTTTCAAAGGTAAGGGTCTCCTGCCCCCCACCTGCCTCACCACCGGCAAGGTCCTCGTGGAACGGGAGGTAGGGCTCTGAGATGTAGCGGTGAGGAGATGGATGGCTCGGTCCTGCAGCCTGACCTCCTCCGGACCCCTGGCCCGCAGTTAGGGGCTCGCCCTCCTTGTCGGCCCTCCACGATGGCTCCGCGGAGCCTCCAGGGCCGTCCTGAGGCTGGGTCTGACCCTCGGACGAGGTTGCTGGTGTGGGAGAGGTGTGGGCTCGGCAAACCAGTGGGGAGTAGGAGATGTAAGGCCGCGGGCGAGACGGGGTCTGGGGCAGCTGGCGTCGGTTACGAGGAGTTCCAGACTCTGAGGCTGAGTGAGCAGGGCTGCCTGATGCGTTCACCTGCAAATGACACAAGCTCTGTAATTACACCACATCGTACTGTAGGTCCAAAACATGTGACACGTTGGCAACAAAGTGAAATGTCTCGCACCTGTCTCTGCAAGGTTTGTGTGCGTCCTTCACTAGGTGAACGGGACCTTCTCCTCTCGCACGAAGGGTCTCGACTTCGCTCCTCAGAGTTGCAGCGAGACACGTCAGGAGACAGAAGGTGGCGCCTTTCCTTAGATCGCCCCCTCTCGTGACTACTTGATTCTCTGTGGTTGATTCTCGGGCCTGAAAGTTGTGCACAAAAGACTTTTTTAAAGAGTAAAAACCTCCTTGGTTTTGCATGTTATTGTTAAAAAATATAAAATCCCACCACATCTAATACAGTTTAAAGGCTCAACATGTATTTTTTTCACCATATAAATAATAGAGTCAAAGATGTAATTGAATTATACTCCTCTCAGCTTTAAGTTGGAAATACTTGACGACATGAACCCATTAATCCTTCATATCCTGAATGGGTCAATATCCAGCTGTCCACACCCAATCAAAATGGCTAAAGCCATTAGACATCTAATGACAGTTCATAATACTGTATAATTTGGTTTTCAGTTTCATAAGCATCAATTATAAATTCTGTGTGTGATGTTGATGTTTCACAGTTACTGCAGCTAAAATTGTTGAATTTAGTGTTAACCTCTGCAAAAGATACAATAAATTCAATAATGTGTCCAGACATTGAAGGGTTAACCCTAAAAGACCAAACTCAACTGTCAAAATATTTCTACCAATACAAATCAGATTACAGCAGGTGTTATGATACGTGTTGCGACCTCGGTAGCTCCTCTGTCGGGGTTTGTACGTGCCGTCAGGACTGACTCTCTCCAGGGAGTGTTGTTCCTGCCAGAGGCCGTTCACACACTGATCTCCGATGGTGGAGAAGGAGCGCTTCATCAGCTTAGCTTCTGCTGACATCCCAGGCTACATGCATACAAATAACCAGAAGAGGAATCACTTAAGCAGCCATGCATGACACCCAATCCGCAAACACTTACACACATACCCAGACCAGATACACTCACACATAATTATAAAGGGATGTGTGGGTCTCATTATGTTCTGAGTCAACTCCACAATCAAACGTATTTATAAAGTGCTTTACATGTTTAAAAGCAGACCTGTTGAGTGCTGAATATAGGTTTGAATAAAGGTTATCACCTGTGGATCAACAGCCAGTCTGGGCATGGAGGACGCTCTGATAGATGCTGTCCGCTGAGGTGATTTAATAACTGTTGGGTCCTGCCTGGCCTGCCGCATCACTTGGTTATACTCCACCACATCTTGCACCTAAACAAATAGCAGAGAGAGGAGGGCTGAGTGGGCTCCTTTCACATTTCCTTCCAACACTCAGGAATCAAATCGGGGATACTGTACCACAACACATGTCAATGGCAAAAAAAAGCAAGTGCTATTACTAATAATAAACATAAAATAAAATAAATTCAATTTGTTTGATCACATTACCTGACAACATTTCTAAAGATCAGGTTTTTACCAGTGTGTGTAAATGGTGGTGATGATGTGGGTTGTGGTAGGGGTGGTAGGGTGAGCGGTAGTCGTCGTCAATCTCCTCCTCCTTCTCCTCTCTGGAGTAAGATAGTGGCTGCAGGAACATGTCTTGGGGAGAGATGGGGCTGAGCGCAACAAAACCTCCTCTGGTGCTGAAAGGACACACAAAGTGTGAGGCTGCAGTTTACAATGACAATATTATTATTGCTGATGAAGGGACCACAAGGCAAGGCAAGGCATTTCTATCACCATAAATAAAGAGAAGATGGTAAAATGTGAGTATTTACAGAGCAGATCCTGCACTATGTCTGAGGAATGACAGAGATTTGGCATTGCATAGGATTTCTTGAGGCAGTGAGGAAGCGTCCATACGCTGGAACATAGGAGCATGTTTCTATGGGAACAGAAAGACAAAGGAGAGAACAATGATTCAAACCAATCAACAAATAATGCCAAACATTGCTAGTAGTATATAATTGAAATAATGAATGTAAAAGATGAAAATATATTTTAATTTGTTAAAGGCTCGGTAGGCAGAAATCTAGAAAAAACTGAGTTGTCAGTGAGGAATGACAGATTCCCAATTTGGTCAGTTTTTCCTAATAACGGATTTTCGACTTTTTCGGAGGAGTGCAGAGCCACACACGAGCGTCGTCACAGAGGCTGCAGCCGGGGAACTGAGCTAGGCCAGGCAGCTTCTCTGTTTCTAACCAACCAACTTGGGCTTCTTTCTTTTCCTTTTTTCAATGTTATCCTCCAAATGTTTGAGTCACGGGTGAGAAAAACCTTTTTGAACACATGAACGATAACATAGTATTTATATTTTTAAAATAATACCAATAAGAGCTGCTGCTCTGTGATTGGTCAAAACCTACCGTCATAGAAGGCTGAAAACAGAGCAAACATTGATCTTTTTTCACATCACTTCTTTTACATTATCCTAATTGTCAAAAAAAAAAGCCTTTAATAAGAAATAGATTAAAAAACTGAAGTTCAAATTTAAACTGTATTTGGTGGCTAGCCTGACAAGCCAGACTTATATCATTAAAATGTAACCTATAGTCTGGCAATGACCGGTAGACCTCGGCTCAGTCCAGGCGGCGGGATGAAGGCTGTCTTTCAAACTGCCTCTGCACGCCATAGGGTAGCACTACGACTAATCAGAGCAAAGAGCAGGACGATGTTAGCCTGACAAGCCAATTAAAATTGATGGCAGCACAACGACTCTATAAACAGATCTGTGAAGTCTTGGTGTTAAGACTCAAAAACATTGGCAAATATATTTGCTGTCGCTAGGGTGCGTCTAGATTTCTAGGATATGGCAGCACAGCATACTAAAGTCTTGGGTTAAATACAATGGATACCAGCGGCTTTGCAGAATAACAATACAGAAATATGAAATGAAACATTAAGCATTAATAAGAACATACGGTACCTGTTCCTCTAGTTGCTGTCTGAGCTTTTTAGCTTTGCTCTGCTTGTAGTAGTCCATGATCATCATGGCAGCGTAGATCTTCCCTATGGTCATGTCACTGGCTGAGAGTGAGAGAGGAAATAGTCAAACCACACGCATGAGGCTTCAAATGCATTAACCAGTGCAATTCAGTTACAATAATATCAGAGTTGTACATTTTACAATATATGAAAAATGTACTGATATATGAATTATTGTACTGTTAGGATGCAGGTATAACATAGACGTCACCTTTGTGAATAGGAACCAGCAGGTCTAGTGTCTTCTGAGAGAGATGAGGCCAGATGACACTGATCTCCTTCTGCAGGTCCAGGTCCATTTGATTTCTATCCTCCTCCCCTAGAAACATTCATACATACACACATTTTATGAGAAAATTAAATTAAATTTTACATTACATACATTAGATTTCGAAAGGTTTTGATACTCAATCTAACCTCTGGCTATCTTGATCTCCAGAGCAGTGCGGATAAGGGCCATGAGGGTGGACGTGAAGTGGACAGACATGTCATCGTCCACAGGCATGTTCATCAAGACGAGTCTCTGACGGTGGCAGTGAAAGAAAGTACTTTTTAAATACAGACGACCGTCTAATCTTTTACAATTTTTTTTCTTTTTACAGGTTTTACAATTGATCAATGTCAGGCACAGGAAGGTCACGGCTTAATTAAATTATGAACAACATTTAAATCATTTTGCTTCAGAACTTAAACTAGCATTTTAAAAAAAAATATGAGCCATCGATGCCTTTTTGGGCATCAGCACAAATTCAATGAGAGACATTTAAACCACTGTCTTATACAGTTTATACAGCATGTAAATTGAAACTGAAACTACACCAAGACATACAGGAGAACAGAAGCATGTAGGCATGTAAATATTTCCTGTATGTTGTTCTTGACAGACGATAGTTACTGTAGATTGAAGTAAATTTTGCATGTCCTCTACTCTCCTGTCCTCCTGTAAACAGAGGCCTGCACAGACTCTGGTCCTTATCTAGCTTCATTAAAGTGGATAAAGTCACAAATTCTCACATATTCTCTTACTGCGTAGTGTTCATCTGCGATGAGGCATGCTTGCAGGCTCACAGACTCAGCAACACGCACAGTCAACAACACACAACACAAACACTTCCACATACACTACACAGACGTTAACACTGGGCTCTGGCAGGAGGCACATGCAGACGGGAATATGTAAGAAACAGAGAAGTATGAATGACGTGAGAACATTTGACAGCAGACTTTACAAGATTTAGCATGTAGATGTTTAACAACTTTCTCATTAACGACTTCTCACTGCTTCAGAATGACTCTTTCTCTGCCACAGTGCAAAGCAAAACAGGCAAATGATTACTGTAGTGCTGTATATATCTGCCAATGAAAAATACTGGAACTCAACAAGCAATACTCATCATATAATCAAGGTATGACACACAAAATAAGCTTATTCTTGTTGATTAACAAATGAGGCAGTGCCTGCTATTCTCCAATGTTTAATCTACCTTATATGCCACCTTGGAGGGGCATTTCTTGCCCAGGCCTAGGGGTGGTGACATGTTGGTCAACATCTCATACATGTCGGTATAATGGATACGACCACTGGGGGCGCCAGGTAGCCATGATGATGGGAGATGAGAAAGAGGAATAAAGAGGAAAGGATAGGAGGGGAGGGAAGGGAGTGGGATGATGTTGGAGTTGGAGTGTGTTCCCGAGGGATGGAGCAGGTAAAGAAAAAAAACGAACAGGTGTGGGTGATAAGAGAGGAACAAAAATGGAGGAGGAGATACAAGAGAGAGGATTATTCCAAGGCAGCACACGGGAGGAGAGCGTAAAGTAGGAGAAATAAAACAGGTTGTTTTCTTTCTATGCCGCCAACAGCGCATAGAAATCTGGGAAAGAAGAAAATCTCGGACAGGATGAGCAAAGGAATGACAGCCTCACTGGATCTGGTACTAATATAAAAATACTTACGTTGCGTAGTGTTGTATGTGTGTGTGTGCAGGAAAGTCCTAAAAACATCTTTAACCCAGATCCAAAAGGTAGAAAGGGGCCAGCTTCCCTCAAAGTCCGCAACAATTGCATAAAAACAAGCTTTAAGCATTGAAAAGTGACAATTTTTTTTTTTGGGGGGGGGTGGGGGCGGGCAAATGAGGGACAACTGGTGCCTTAGTACCCTGAGACTGGAGTGTCATCATTCTTTGACCTGAGTCAGACACCCTAAGAGGTCAAGCAGGGTGGTGACAGCTGGTGGAGGGAGGGGTTAGGGGAGGGCTACGAGCTACTGTACGTTAGGTGGGACCCCACAAGAAAGAGGCGGGAGTGGGGGGACGGGGGTTGTTGACATGGGAGAACCAAACCTTGCATGCCACCCTGTGGGGGCAGTTCTTCCCAAAGCCCAGGGGTGGTGAGATAGTGCGTACAACTTTGTACATCTCCTTATAGTGGATCCTACCACTGGAAAGAACATACATGTCTTTAGTAGTAGTGGTGTCATCACAGCCTCGTCGTGCACATGAAAGGTGAAACGATCAAAGTTAAGTCAATCCACTTGTGAAAAAATATTAAAGCATCGCTTTGAAAAACATTTAATCAAACTTTTTTTTTTAAAACCTGCAGTGGAAACACACAAAATAAATTACATTGTTAGTAAAGGTGTCATTGTTAGTTCTGCAAACAATACTTTTCTGAACACTGGTGAAATAACTGGACATGGTCATCAGGGGCTGATTGCATTTGTTTGTGGTGCAACTTGTTGTTGATAGCGAGACTCACTAAACCAATATAAGAGCCACAGCCAATACAAGACTCAGTGTGCGCTTGTTCCACAAATCAACATGAATCAAGAGACAGAGAGATGATAAATTCATTTGTGTTTCAGAGCTTTCCAAAGCTGATGAATACTCCTACTGAAACTAAATCAATGGATCTGAGAGTAATCTGTTGATATCAGATTTATAATGTGCTGCCCCTGGACGCACTCACCAGTCAGAGTCAGCACTGTGATACGTTGGTGCCTAACAGAGATACATATCTTATTCTTGACATTATACAGTAGCTGCAGCCCTACTCACAGTGATACTGTCTTACTTTAATATTGATGTGAGCATTACGTAATGTACTGTAGTGTCTGAGCCATGTGCATCACTATTTGTAAAGTGCCCATGAACCCATCATCGAGACTGAAATAGGTGACTGGTTTTAATGTTGTGGGTGATTGGTTTATATCTGCGGTCTGTTTTAAGAGTTCATTCTGAATTTGATTTGAAACCTAATTTGTCATTTCAGATCAGTCACCACATTAAAACCATTCTCATGTTTTCATGTCTGATATGTCTTATTGGTGTTTGCTCCGAGTTAAGTGACAACTGTAACTGTAACTGTAAGTTATCAAAGAACCAAATAGCCAGGTAATGCACACACATGTTATTATTGTACTATCTTCCCATAGATATTAGATATTATCAAATTGATTTCAAACTATATAGTATATCATATTGCAACATGACACTAAAATTCAATGTCAATAAAAAGTGCAATGCTTTTGATAAAAGTGCTGGAGTGGCATGAAGATTGCGAAATACTGACCAGGCAGCTCGATCATATTCCCCCCAGATTCGGACAAACTCATCTAGGTGATGAGGACCCAGGATGGACGAGTCTCTGGTCAGATACTCAAAGTTGTCCATGATCACAGCCACAAACAGGTTCAGCATCTGGACAGAAGAAAAACAGCAGCGGCAGGAGAACCCTTGATATTTAATGTTCTTCAATGCCCGGTGAAAAGATCAGTATTGCAGATGTGTCATTGTTACAACATAGAATGATCGTTCTGATTTTCTTCGTCTTACCAGAAAGGAACTGAAGAAGATGAAGGACACAAAGTAGAAATAGGCAAAGTCGGAGCCACAGCCCCCCTCCGGGTCAGATGTTAGGGAAGGATCGGTCTCGCACTGTTGTCCCCCCAGACACGACAACATGATCTCCTGCCAGGACTCCCCTGTGGCGCTCCTGGACAAATACACACACATTACACAACATGAGGAGACGAAGTTGGTTAAGACTCATCAGATTTTTAGATGCACACATTTAAGACCAAGATAATATGGCCACATTTATCTTATATGTAGTGTAAATGTAATGCATCTAGCATGTTAATCTGCCATGTGTTAATTCATGTCTATAAGATAGGCAGTTAGGGCTGGGACGATATGCTTTTCTCCCGATTCGATTCTTCTACGATTTTTTGGATGGCGATTCGATTTAAATTGCGATTCTACGATATTGCCGATTCTCTCGATTTTTAATCTGCATTTTTAACATTTATCTGCACACAAATACTGTAGGAGCCTATAAATTAATATACTCCATTATAAAGTGAACTTAATGTTTTTTCAAAACCTGTACTCTCTGTCCTTGTAAAAAAATCAGGCGTGAACAAATGCACATTGCACAGTCAAAAAAAAAAATTTGAAAAAAAAATAAAAAAAGGGTCAGAAAAATCGATTTTTGAAAAAAAATTATTTTTTTTTTCAAAAAAATAAGATATATATGTGAATCGATTTTTTCTCCCACCCCTATAGGCAGTACTGAGTATGATGTTTAACCATGTTTAAATCACCGCGCCATATGATATCAAACCTGCACTTAAATGGAGATATAAACAGAGTATATCAACACTGCCATAGTTATTTCATTACTGGAGGTCAAAGCATAAAGGGTGCAAGAGTCAAATCACAGTTGACTCTTGCACCTGTTGAGCAGGCCTACTTGTCAGGTCCCACTGTTTTTTTGACTGTTTTATTGCAATGTATCCATTTATAAACTGTTTGTTATTCTGTAATTTATATAACCTTGTTTTTACCCCCATCCCTCACCACCCTCAAAGAGCCTTTGCTCTTTGGTTCAGGCTGCACTTGTAAATAAGAATTTGTTCGTAATTGCTTGCCTGGGTAAATAAAGGTTAAGAAAATAAAAGCGTCTGTGAAGCTATATGCTATGGAGGTAAGTGGTAAACTGCATCATCTATCAATTCTTGACAATGAATAATAGCCCCTTGTACTTAGGGTGCAAATTACTAATGTTACCAAGCAGCATCAGTCAGACAACATTAAAGATATATGTTGCTGTTACTCTAGTTGTAGTTTAGATCTCGACTAAATACAAAAACACTAACTACTCTAGAGTACTGAAGCAGCTGCATTTATAACGGTACAAAATGTGGCATATTGTTGAGTTTGGGTTGGATCTTGTCATCCAAGTTTGTGTACCTTGACAAAGTCTGCAGGCACCAAGGTGTCCTACCTGAATAGCAGCATCAGAGCACCAGAGAAGCTCTTGAAGTTGTTGTGCTGGTTAATGTGAGTCTCCTCGTTCAGCTTTATGTTCCCAAACACCTGATGCACACATATATACACAAATACACAAAAACAACCATAATTGCATAACGTAAACACCGTCTACCTCAAAGACTGAATTTCACCATGAAACAAACATACTTAATGGTGCTGAGGGATGCAAGATAAGAAAATGGTAAATGTAGCATGTAAAAGACTCTTAACAGAAAGATCAAGAACTTGTCTTTCGTGCTTCCGACCTGCATGCCGATGATGGCGTAGATGAAGAAGAGCATGGCGATGAGCAGGCAGACGTAGGGCAGGGCCTTGAAGGACTGCACGAAAGTCCACAGGAGAATCCGGATGGTGTAACCCTGTCTCAGCAGTTTGATCAGACGAGCAGCTCGGAACAGTTTCAGGAAACTCATGTTGAATGTATCAACAAACTGGCAAAGGGACAGGAAAACAGTATTCATGTCTACATAAAAGTGAGGGAACAACTAGTTCAGAGAAGAGGGCTGATAATAAATCTTATCCTGCCAGTCTGCAAGGTACAGTACACTCTTTTTCTCAGTACCTGAAGGTCTACCACAATCTCAGTGATGCTTCCCAAGACAGTGATGAAGTCAAAAATGTTCCATGTGTCACGAAAGTAGTTCTGCATAAAAACAGAAGACACTGTGTTATTTCTAAATTGGATCTTCAGTCCACATTCTGGCTGCCATATTGCCCTTTTCTCTCACCAGAAAACCAAAGGCCATGATCTTGAGGACGCATTCGACAGAGAACAGAACAGTGAAAGCCGTGTTCAGGTGCTTCAGTACAGCCTCATATGTCGGCGGGGCAGAGTAGTACTGAAAATAGAAAGATGGCAGAGGTTAAACTCAGTGTGTAATGAGGAAGATAAAAAAAGTGGAATATTCCTTAACCAATTCACTGCAGCTAAACCTCATGATACCAGTCTGACATGTGTGATCTTCAGCCCTGCACCCAAACAGATCTACAGGTTGATGGAAGATTCCTCCAGACCCATAAATAGTGCCTCAGTCTCTGCACCTCTCATCTGTCGCACTATAAAAGGAGTCATTCCTCTAGGGGCGGCAGCCACAGTTAATGAGGTCATGCTAAATAGCAGCCCCTGGACATTATAGATCAATATTTAATACAGGCTGAGTCACCTCGACTCTGTCTGTCTGACTGACTGTCTGTCTGACGACCAGAGCAGCCCCAGAAAAGGCCAGATACAAGAAAAACAACAACAACAACAAAAACCCTCCCCCCAACAAAAACCTATAACATCAGCAGATCCGAATGCAAACATCACAGCAGGATGAGGTGGCGCTGCGCCTCCTTAAAAGGACACAACCGTTTCTACAGTACACATCCATGCTTCTCGTCAGGAGTCACACATCAGGGCTTATTTTAAAACCAAAGTGTTAACAGTCGCGAGTTCATAACAGAATATGTTGCTGAGAAGAAGGGGCAAGGTTTGTTTTTCCTGTTAGCAAACACGGATATGTGGAGAGTGACGTCATTTTCAGGAGTGAGGCGGGCAGAGAAAGAGAGAGAGAGAAGAGGAGATGTGGATAATCAGCTGCTGTGCTTTAATTCATATTATTACAGCTGAATCATTTGGTCTTTGATTTCCTCACGTAATTGCTTCACTTTCCTTTCCTCACCTTCATCATAAGAACAATGGTGTTGAGAGCAATCATGGCCAGGACGGTGTACTCAAACGAGGGTGACACCACAAAATGCCACAGTCGGTACTGGAAGGTGTGACGGTTCTGCGGCATGTAACGGGTGAGGGGCTTGGCACTGATGGCGAAGTCTATGCACGCCCTCTGAAATACAAAAGACAGCAGAAAGAGGAATGCAAGGGACATGTAAACAGTAAAAAAATAATAATAATCAGGCAGGTTTACATCCATCCTCCCCTCACCTCATTTTTCTCCAGGCTGCACTCCTCCATCATCTTATCTCCTTGTTCCTGGAAGGTGATGATGATGAGAGCCACAAAGATGTTTACGAAGAAGAAGGGAAAGACAACAAAGTAGATGACATAGAAGATAGACATCTCCATCCTGTTGCCATGGCTCGGCCCCCTGTCCTCCTCAGTCACATCTACTGAATGCTGCAGGACCCTGAAAAAAATAAAAAAATAAAAAATAAATAAAACAACAGCAATTGTTTAGGAGAAAGTGTTTGAAAGTACAGTATTGGTTCACTTGGGTTGGGCTCAAATGCCAAGTTAGTTGGAAGAAGCTATAATTTAAATTTATTTCCACAGCAGTAGTTAATTAATGAGGGCTGGACCAGTACAAACCCACAAGAACTGTCAGTTGAATATTGGTGTAACCTTATTGAGATAATGAATGGCTACATTTTTGCTAAATTAATCAAATCTGTTACATTTCCTTCATCAAAGGTCAGAATTGACCATTTCCAAAGAACAAGCCAGATGTTAAAAGGCTGTAAATGCTCATAAAAAACTAATGAGTCCTCTACAAATGGAAAATGATACTTGTTGAGTTTCCTCGTCCAGCATGAGAGTTGTCAGTGATTCCAGTCAGACACTCACTGAGGCCATCCCTCTCCAGTGGAAACAGTGAACAGGGTGAGCAGAGCCCAGACGATGTTGTCGTAGTGAAACTCGTGCCTCTTCCAGTCTCTTCTCTTCACCTCTTTCTTGTCTTTCCCGTAGTCAATGTAGTAACCCCTGCAACAACAGACAACAGAGGTGCATTAGAAAAAATACAGGTATCAGAAGAGGGCTCATAATATTTAAAGGGTTTATTATCTTTGAGTTAAGAAGTTTTATGAGTAAATGAGTCTTACTGGCAGTCCTTTTCTGTGTCCTTCGAACTGTCAGTACAGTAGAAAAACTTGCCCTTAAAGAGCTGCACAGCGATGACCGCAAAGATGAACATAAAAAGTTTGTAGACAATCAGGATGTTGAAGACGTTCTTCAGAGAGGTCACCACACAGTCAAAAACCGCCTGGAAGAAGAAAAAAAACACACACAAGGTTAAAAAAAAGTGAGCAGCTCAGATACTCCTGGGGTAAAACAAGAAGGGAAACCAATAGTCAGATATTTCATGTTCACAATGTTTTCTATGTTTCATGATGTTCTCTATGTGCAGGATTTTGTCATATCTATTAATGTACATATTATATTAATTATTGACAAAGTTGAAGACATTTTGAGTTTCATTTGTTTGAATGATTGTGAGAAAATCTACCAACTAGCTTTTGTATAACTCAATTTAATGCAAGAACACATCCAAAAACTAAACATATTATCGTATTACACACAATAATACTTGATTATAAATTCATCTTTTTTTAGCCAATGACAACTTTTATTTTTAACAGCATGAAACTGGTCACGACTTGAAAGATAATAAATCACTCTAGAAAAAAGATATGCTTTGAAATATATATTGTCTCCCTCTCTTAGTGTAAGTGTGATATAGACACTCAGGAGGTCCAAATGATTTTAGTCATCCCATGATGACTACCTGATCAGACACAGGCTTCCAACCACCCTCTAACTCTCCCCTTCTTCTTACTAGCTCTTTTCCTATTTATATGGTTTGTTCCTCACTGTGGACCACAATGTTGTTTTGTTTGCTTTTAGGCATTATGCTAATTGATATCAATAAGTGAGCTCGTTTTTAGTTTTGTGATTTCTCCTCTCCTCTCCTCTCCAGGTTTGGGGGTCCCAGCCCTGACAACGTGTCTTCCCGCTCCGACGATCACAGTTTGTCACCTCATGCTTTATTACCTCGTCTCTCTGTCCGTCTGCTCTGAGGTTTGCAAATTATAGTTATGAGAAATGAAGCCATGGTGTTTTGTTTCTCAGTGTGTGCACACTGAAAAAACATTGACATACTGAGGTATACATCTGTAAGCGTCATCAAACTGAAGACTCAAAATACATTATCAGAAATAAAAGGAAAGAGAATCCCAACAACTATGGGCATGTTAAAATCTCCTTTAAACAAAACTTCACAGACAAAATATTGGACGACTGGTACCATCTGCTTGATATTTTAGTGTGTTCATGTTTTTCATAATGACAAACTGTCAGATATAGACAATTAAGAGTACAGTAAGACAAGTACAGGAACACAGACAAGCTATCAAAGACAGTGTCTCCAACCTTGAGTTTAGGAAGTCTCTTGATGGTCTTCAGCGGTCTGAGGACACGCAGCACTCTCAGAGACTTAATTGTTTTAATGTCTCGTCCTTTGTTATTTCTGTAGAACAAACAGAAGATAAGCATCACAAAAAGCAGGATGGTAAGTACTGTACCATTAAATACCAAATGCAGACGCCTTCCACCTTATTCATCTATTGTTAGAGTGAATCTGACATTTTAATTTACAAACGTAGCTTGTTTAAAGATGCTTATATCTCTAAGAGAGGTAGACTATGGTGGCTTTTACCCCATCACATTGCTGCTGGTCATTCCCACAGGGGCACCATCCACAGACGTAGAAAAAACAGGAGAGAGGGACACGTATATCAACAGTTATAAACAAAATGGAAAAGATGAATACTCTGTGGCCAAACGCGTCAAATGAAACACTCATTTACAGTGTAAAAGCTGAAATACAGTTGATTCATAGACACTTTGATGTCTGGACAAACGATACATTAATGTGGCTATAACTCATGCGACTGACGTGAGGGCGAAGGCCACCAGCGCTCCCACCACGACGATGAAGTCTAGGATGTTCCACAGGTCCCTGAAGTAGGAGCCGTCATGGAGGATCAGACCCTGGTCAATCATCTGAAGACAAGACACAATGTGTGTGGTGATAAAAACCTGCTATAGTTGTCAAGCATGGAGCTACAGTATGTATTTATGCTTCAGTATTGGGATAATACAGAGAGTCACTGGCTCTGACTAAGCTATAAATTATTTTTAAATAACATAGTAATGACAAAGTGGGATATCAAGACCTCAACAGAGTCAGATTACTGTGAAAATTATAGAAAAAACAACAACAATTCTTCTTTATGTTAATGTAAATTGTAGATATATATGCAAATTGGATAAATTATCCTAACTTTCGTCGTACTTGAAATGAGGTTAATAAGCAAGCAGGAATGCGAAGCTCAAAAAAGGTAGATTTACATGTTTTACTGCCGTTTTTCCGAGATGTATCACCACACAGTGACACATAATTATTGTGCCATTCTTACACAGTGAAAGTACTCACCTTAATTATCATTTCAAACGTGAAGACTCCCGTGAACACATAATCAAAATAACGCAGGACCTAAGACAGACAGAAAAATCAGAAAAAAAAGGAGATCAAAATGGGAATTAGTTAAATAAGAAATAAAGGGTTCCTTTTGTTGATTTCATGCTGTTTGACTTTAGTCTTTACAGACTTTTAGCTTGTGCATTACTACGTAAGAAACAGTCGCCTTGAATGGTGGGAATACAACACAAGATAATCAGTCTCATTCCTCCCATAAAGAACCAGGCTCAGTGTGCCTCAGATCTCATTTGCCTCTCTCATCAGCAATTTAATTGCCTCCCATCAAGTCCCATTAGTGGCCCTTTGCAAAACAATTTAGGGAATGTACTTTTAGAAATGTTGTGTTTTTTTTTCTTTATGGTTATTTTGCTGCTTAGCATAGATGAAGGGACCTATGAGACCCAAGGCGCAGATAAAAAGTGATTGAAATCATGTCTCAGGAGTTAACAGAGTGATTCAGACAATGGTGAAACATCAGAAATATTCCAGCCTCTATCAAGCTATTAATGTCACAGCTGCGCCAGACGGATTTACCAAATGGATAAACGCGAACACAAACCTTATTCCAGTCAGAGGAGGTAGCCACGGGGTCCTCAGCAGCTAGTGCTATACTACTAGCAGCTATAACCAGCAGGATGGACATTTCAAAGTACCTCAGGTTCACCACATAGTGACACGCTCGACGCACCCTGAGGGAGAGCAGATGGACAGTTAGACTGTGCAGGCTTAAGCTGTTTCGAAGTTACAGTAACAGCAGCAGAAGCAAAGTGCATGGATGTTGTGCAAAATGTACGCAAGCGGATCCACGCTGCTGCAAGGGATCTTGGGAGTAGCGGAGGAAAACGAGAAGTGTGAGTGGTGGAAACTCACGGGTTGTCAGGTTTAAAGATGAACATGCTGTTTGGAGTCACAGTGTTGACGGGTTTGGTCTCCTCTGCCTCCACTTTCTCAGATTTACAGGTTTCTGGGTCCTTACTGTTGACTAGAGAAGGTCAGGAGAAGGAGAAAGAGAAGGAGGAGGAACAGGACAAGGAGAAGGAGAAGGAATAAGGAATAATCTGTGTACATGATACAAAAAACGATTTTTATCTGGAAACTGTCCAGTGAGGATCGACGAGTTTAGTGGTGGTGAGTCAAATCAGTGAACTGTGGGGACTGGCTTAGATGGTGACTTGACTCACCGCCTCTTAAATGGGCTGAACTCTGGAGGCTGCAATTTAAACAAGGTGCAACTGACAAGTAAGTTGTAAAAGTGTAAAGTAAAGGTGGGTATGAAAAGCCAAATACCCCAAAAAAGTCATACAATCAGCCTGAGAAAAAAAAACAAAACACAAAAAACTGCACCAATACCCGTGATGGTAGAGAGCTCCAGACATGACTGCGCATTCGGCACGTCTATGACCACACTGGAGCTGAGCTGAGGTTTGTCCTGGTCCTGTTCTGCTTCTTTCTCATCTTTGTCGTCCCCCAGAATCACAGGAGAAGTGTCTGATTGCTGGAGAAGTTCGTCCTGCTTTTGAGGACACTGGTCTCCATTGTGGCTCTGGTTGTCCTGTGGCTTTGTGCCGTCTCCTTCCCTCAGCTCACCTTGTCTGTAGATGTATAGACACACATTACTGTACAGATAATATAACAGTGGTTCACCTACAGTACAGTGCGAATGATGCTGTTGGATGGGGAATCCATCGGCCTCACAGATGGACCTGGTTTGCTGCTGCTACCTGAAATGTCCCCCAGGTTTGAGTCTGTGGACCTCTGTTATTTGTCACCACTCATTGCCGCTGATTTCTTATGACATTACTTCTAGCGCTACCATTTAGAAAACAATGCATGCAAAAAGTGATGTCTTTTTTGTTACATAACATCTCCAGGTCACAACAAGGTCACTAAAAATCACTGGCATTAAACAGAAATGTGACATCCTGGGATTAATCTGACCCAAGACCTTTGCTGCATCTCATTCCCCTCTCTTCTCCACATCATCTCTGTTTCTCTTGGCTTTACAGTGATGTTTATCAAAGGTGAAATGAGCAGCTGTCTTGTCTTACCTGCTCTCCTCGGGGTTGGATACCTCCTCCTCCGGTTTGGTTTCCGCCGCCTTCTCCTCCTCCACCTTTCCTGGGTTCCTCTTCCTCTCTCTGCTGACGGAGCGACTGGCCAAGTGGCTTCTGTTCCCCGGGGACGACCGCCGACTCCTGGCCCCGCTGCTTTGATGGTCACAGTGATGTAACGCCCTCTTGTCCCTGATCCCGCAAAGACCCCCCATCTCAGGAGTCAGCGTGTCAACGTTATCCGGTGGTCTGAACTTCTTCACTGCCCTGTGCTGGCGGTCGCCGTTTAATCTGGGGCTCCGGCGCTCGCTTACAGTGTTGTGACTCTGATGAACACCCAGTTTTTTACTCTCGGAGATGAGCTCCGACTCAGGAGGCTCTGGTATGGTTATAGACACTGGAGCATCAGGAAGAGACACGTCTGTGGGATCCAGCGACTCTGGCACCGACATGGGGGGTTCGGGTATGTCACCAGAGAGGGCGGCGGCCAGAGGCGCGTCCGCAGATCCCGAAGCTTGGTTTTTAGCCGCGGTGTCCGTCAGGTGCTTCAAACTCCCGGATGGCGTGTGCTGCATGGCCTTGCGGTGCAGGGACAGCGGACGCTCATGCTGACCCTGGGCTGAAGCGGGAGGCCCATCCTTCTCCTCGCTGGGGCCGCTGAACAGGACCTCTCGGCTGGACATCTGCCGGTGTCTCCGCAGCTGGCTGGTCCTCTGCTCCCACACTGACATGGTCATCCTTTTTCTTCTCTCTCTCCTGGACATGAAAGAGTTAGAGGGGTTGAGTGGTGGAGGTGGGCGGCCCTCCCTCATGCTTCCCTGCGCCTCCTCCAGGGAGCAGGAGTAGGTAGGCCGGCTGCGGTGGATGGCTCTTTTCCTGTACAGGTAGGGCCGCCTCCTACGGCTTCCCCTAAGAAGAGAGGGAACAAGGCAACATGTCGATATGCAGAAGCAGACAACTTATATTTCATTTAAATATAGTAACAGTTATTTTCATTATAAATATATTTTTTTCTATTGAACCAGGTTTGAAAAAAACAAATGTTTCTATGCTGTGTGATTGCCAAAATGTTAATTGGATTCAAAGCAGTTTGGGTTGATGCACTCTCAGGGTCCAATTTTTCTCTAATGCAACAAAAAGTAGGTACATTTTATGCAATTTAGAAATCAAAACTTTTGTACCAAAACATTAATATCACAGTACATTGCAAATGCTTTGGTCTATTGTTCAAGCATCTTATTAACATTAAAGAGCTATTTCATTTCAAACATGAAGCAATTAACTGGATCAATGACAATGTTAGGTGATAAATTAAACAAGCCAGGGATCGTTGTGTAACTTTAACAACAAAAAGAGTAAAATGCAGAATGAAATCAGTGGAGTAGATATAAAAAAAAAAGGAAAAGTGGTGTCAAATAAGGTTGGAAAGTTGCAGGACAGAGCATGAAGAGAATGCTATACACAGGATGACTCTGAGACATTTACCCATTTATGAAAATCAGGCGGGCGTTAGTAAGAGATTCAGAGAGCTGAACAGACAGTGTTACTTACTGGAGCGTGGACTCTTGTGTGGTCCGTGTTATCAATGAGCGATTGGTTGAAAACAAGACATTAGTGCTTTTGTGAGCAGAGACAAAACAGGCCAGGAGACACACAGCAAAAAAAAAAAAAAAAGCCTAAAAGATCACAAGCTGACCTTTCACAAAAAGACCTGCAACTAAATAGACTGTTAATGCCGTTTACCAGCTGCTCTGAATGTGTTATTCATGGCTTTAGGGTAAAGCTGAATATTACACAAAGATTAATTATTAATTTCATATTCAACCAGTGCATCATGCAGCTGGTTTGAGGTAGAATTGTTTATCTTGCAAACAACCCTCCTTTAAATGTTTGAAGTGAATAAATATATACATTTGTAGAGCCTCAAAACTGACTCTTGATGCTTTGGTGTGTGTCTCCATTGGAGCCAAGCAGCACATTGACAAACAAGATGGGAGCAGTATTAGAAACAATTCAACAACATTCATATAAACATCAACAGTAAGCGCAACATTGATAAGAAGACTTTTTTTTGTAGATATCAGACAGTCTGAGCTACAGTATGGACACAGGTATAAAACACAGAGATGGGCTCCATCAGCAAACACAGGGAAAGATTACAGATTTAAATACCCTTCAACAAAACCACCACATTGGGATGCACCTTTGAACACCACTGCCATCTCAGAGCACTCACACACAATCTGTTTTAGGACATGCTAGTAGCGCCAAACCGGGGATTCATGTGTGAAGCCTCAAAACATTAGGACTATTCAAGAGAACTGCAAGACTTCAGAGTGGAAGAAAAACTGTACACACACTGAAAACAGTATCCGAATGTCTCATTATCATTGGTATCATTTGTACACAAAGAGAATTCTCAGTGACAGTTGTTCTGTGTGCAATTTCTGTTTTTCTTCCTTAGATCATGCCGACCAGACGCATGCCTTCCCAAAATGAAATCATCATCAGCCCTCAACATGCTGCATCTCTCCTTTTTTTTTTAGCGAGCAAAAATAATGCTGCCATGCAAGTTTCCTCGGGGTCAGCAGGGGCAGGTACTGCCGGGGTTTTGTAGCTGACATCAGAGTCGAGACCAGAAACCCGTAAAAGTTCAGAGCGTCCTCTCTGAATACAGATGCCGGCCCAGACGACCCCATGGTATTCCAGTCTTCTCTATGGGCTCTGACAAGGGCCTGACCCTCAGCTGGCTCCACTGACACTAACGCATAGTTCCACTTTTATTCCTATTTTGCTTTAATTTCATTTTCGTTGAGTAAGATGTATGAAAATGGCAAGGCCAGGAAAGAAAGACAGAGGGACAGAAAGAAGAAGTTTGTGAAATCTTGCCCACATGCCCATGCAACAAACTGCTTGTTTTTCCATACACGGCGTGCAGACTGAGCCAGAGGTCCCCACTCTTGTGCATGCACATGCACTTTCACCTCCTATGACAAGACACTGTGCAATCAATCCCTCAGAAAATAAACCCAATCTACTCTGCAAGCAGGAAACCTGGGCATTGAGAAAACAAGGTCACGTTACTTTATGAATCAAATTATCCACAAGTGAGAGCACTTCAAAGAGATCAAAGTCTGCACACATTTTTTTATTTCTCACTTCCTCACCACAACATCCACTTTGCTGAGTACAGTAGGATAGTACTGTAATGGACACCATGTTAATTTGGACACAGAGTCTCCATGACAACGATATAAGCACCTCCCACCCCGATGTGGAACCAGTAACCATGGAGACATGAACTTCAAATTGGAAGGAAATTACAGTGCTGGGAGCAGACGGAGGTTAGTTAGTAGACGGTTCAGAAAAGACGGATCAGTAAGTCTCTCGTGGGACAGCAGCACCAAATACTGATTCTCCAAACAGTCTCCATGTAACACTCGATGTTTACAAACCAGCTGTAACGCACAGAAACACAACCTGACACTCGGGACTGACGACCCTTAGCCTGCTCTGCATTAGCAATCCAGATCTACTGCTCCAAATGATAGACTCGCCATTTATCTACAGGCTACAGCAACATGTGCAAACTGTTGGCACTGTGGGTTGGGTCCTATATAGACCCTCCCTGGAGGAAGGGAGTGGGAGGGAGGGAGGGAGGGAGAGGAAGAGCAGGACAGAGGGAGGAGTAGGAGTAGGAGTGGTCGGCTGCAGCACTTACTCTGAAGACATGAAGGAGGACAATGGTCCGACCTCCTTCGCCTTCTGGAGCGCGTGCTTCTGGTTGAACGCTGCCTCTGCTTCTTCTTCATCCTGATCGAAAGAGGCAAAGAGGAAAAAAGGCGTTGCTGAGGCATAGCTGAACAGCTGTAGCATCTATGAGCTTAAATAATTAAACTGAATTTAAGTGAAAAGGAGGAAGAGGCAGAACTGGGCATGACAGAGTGGAGAGACTATTAAAACTATTTAGCATGAAGTAATAGAGACATATAAGGATAAAAAACAGACAAGATCGGCCTTGTTCTTTTAATCTGAGCTGTTTTGTTATTCACTTTTTTATTACCTTGGTAAGCTCTTGTGCATTGGCAAGATTATCCACGGCAATGGCCAAGAAGACATTCAGCAGAGTGTCTGGTCACACCTGTGTTAAGGACTGACACAACACTGACTCCTTGTTCAGAGACAGGTACTGGTGCTAGTGTTGGAGATTTCACCTGTAATCGCCAACCCAGGCTGCACCTCTGCTGCTCAGCTGGTCTGTATGATGTAACCTAAATATAAAATCAGATCACACAGGCAGGCAGCCACATTTAGCTCACAACCTCACACAAGCAGACTGTGAGCTATGATACCTGTCTGGCAAGTCTGGTGACGTATCTGAGACAATGTGCGTACAGACACAGATAGTCTTCTTCAGTTATTTGGTGAGTGAAACTTGGACTTTATGTGGGTGGGATTGGGATTAGATTCAACAGCTGTCCAGCATCACAACTGCTACAGGATGTACCTGTAAGCAGGTTTTTGTTAGCATGTTAGCCAGAGGTGCTTCGTAAGGAGATAATTTGCTGTATTTTCCCATATTTTCTACCTAATTTCCTGAAAACTTTCCATATAATTTTCAAAACAATTGCTGAAAGTGCTGTTGGGTACAGATGGGTATTGACATCCACTTATGAGTTCCCTTTCCTATCTTCTACATTTCTCTATAAATTAGGGATGCCCCGATACCGATACTGGTATCGGGTATCGGTCCGATACTGTTGTAATATACTTTACTTTAGCGGTGCATGCAATTGCTCTGCATGATGCAATTGCTCTGATGAAGAGGGTGATCAGAGCATCTTTGTTATATTTTTTATTTTAGATCAGAGGCTTGTTACAACAAATTTTGTTGTAACAAGCATAAAATAAAATAAAACTTCCAATTCACTGCATTTTGCCTAATCGTTTGTTTTTTTGTTGTGGTAGAAGGATCGGCATCGGTACTCGGTAGCCTATCGGCAAGTACTCAGATCCAAGTATCGGTATCGTATTGGTTTGAAAAAAAGTGGTATCGGTGCATCCCTACTATAAATCATACCAATTGCTTTTGTGCTTTTTTGAAAATATTCTTGTAATTTACAACTAAATGAAAGTTACCTGGAAGATACTGTATGGGATTTAGATTATTTAAGAGTTTTACTCCACAGTGACAATTGCATTACCTTTACTAAATGGTAAAGTTACACAAATAAAATGAGGTGACGTGTGAGGTGGTGTTGTATACCGTATAAGATTTTGTAATGAAATATATATTTTGAATATCTGCAAAAGAGTGGTGGAGGATACAGTTTCCAAACAATGTGAGAACTATAAAGTAGATGGAAGACCACATGCCAGACTTCACTCCTCCTTGAGAGCGAATACCGTTGTACATAACCTCATTCCAGTCCTCTCCAGTCAGGATCTGAGAAAACACATCCACAAGCACACAGAATATCATCCACAGAACTAGTGAGACTGATCTTTATCTATAAACTCCAAATTGCTTAAAATGTTATTTCACATTCATTCTGGTACATTGTGATTCACTGTAATGGAGGTGTGTGAAGGAGAGAGCAATAAATTGTCAGGTTTATTTCCAGACCTGAAAGACAGTCATGATCGCTGCAGGAAAGGTGTCGAAGTTTGTTGGGGTGTAGTCCTCAAAAATGAACCTGTGAAAAAGATGTGACACAAATGGTCTTAAAAAAATGTATTATAAATTATTATTTTATTTTTTCACTGAGAGCAAAATCAATCCTGCTCCTGTCTGACTGACTGATGGAGATAGATTTTCTTTTTTCCCTGTGTGCTCTGTATTCTAGAGGGCAGTTCGTACACAAGGCCATGCTTGTCCGACTCAGTGAAGTGACAGCTTGTGGGAAATGGCCTTCAACTTGAATGAAAACCAAGCAACAATAGTTGTGTGTGACAAAGACACAAGAGCCCGGCTCATAAAGTGTCTGAGTGTAATAAAAACAACTGTGAACCACAGGGTAATCTATTCTCTCTTCAACTGTGAGAATTCAATAAAGAGGAATCTACTGAACCATGATCGTTTACTTCAGCCTTGTTTTTTTTTTATATTTGTGACTGTGCATTTACTGGAATCACAGGACATGTCTGCCCAGCCGAGTGGGAGAGAAAAATAGTCTCTATTTTGAGCCAGATGGATTAGGTTCTTTTCTCTGCCTGGATAGTTCATCGCCTCATTCGAATCCTTTATAAACTCATATTTACTCGGATGGATGCTCATGAGTTTTTATTTGTTACCTGCCGCCGAAGAGCTGCATGCCAAGCAGCGCAAAGACAACAATGAAGAGGAAGAGAAGGAAAATGAGGGAGATGATGGACTTCATGGAGTTCATCAGAGAGACGACCAGGTTTCGCAGAGATGCCCAGTACCTTGACAACCACAAAACGCCATGTTAGTGGAAAGACGACAAGAAACTGAAAAACCCTGATCTCCCTCTGGTCCGTGGTGTAAGCTTTGAATCCCAGCAATAAGGGTAAAAACATGATACTTTCTGGCATTGTACTTTCTTTTTGCAAACAATATTAATGTCACAGGTGTGTGGTTACATATTTATGTATTTGTTTATGATCCTGTCAAATTATTTGTTTTGTTTGTGGGTGTAGGCTACACTTGGTTGTTTCCCCATAAAAATATTTAAATGAATGAATCTTCAGAAAAACACCATATTTTACACATGGAAAACTTCATATCCCACTGACAGGTCAAAATGCATTTCTGTCATGGAAACATTTAAAAAGACGGCAAAGGAAGAGACTAACTTGGTGATCTTGAAGATTCTCAGCAGACGAAGAGCGCGCAGGACACTGATGCCAAACGAAGTGCCAGGCCTGAAGAAACCCCACAGCACTTCAAAAATGCTGCCAACAATTACCTAAAGAGATATAACAAATCCACGTGTTCCAACAGTTATGATGAGGGGACGGAGAGGAGAGAAAGAGAACGAGAATGCTGCATGACTTAAGCACAAAAAACTTTAAAATAAAAAAAACTTTGGATAAACAGAAGTCAGAGTACTGACGCTGCAGTCGAAGCAGTTAAAGGAGGAGTGGAAGTAGAGGCGTGGGCCCAAACTGTACATCTTCAGGAACATCTCAGTCAGGAACAGAGCGAGGAACAGGAACTCTGCATAGTCTAAAACGAAAAAAAAATACACAGATGATTGCAATTACGTGATAAAGCAATGGTTTCCAGTGCTATTTGACAGCTTGTTACAGAGTGAACAAAAAGGTTAACTGCCTGAGCACTTCTCATATTCCAAGCTCAAATGAAGCGTGACTCACAGAGGAAGTTGGACAGCCAGAGGGGCTGGTTGTGGTGAACGATGGCCACACACAGCGTGTTGAGGGCAACTAGACCGAGCACCGTCCAGTAGAAAGTGTGCGTCTTCACCACACGGCGGATGGAGATGCGCAAGAGACGCTCCTTACGGCGAAAGTAGGCTGTAGGACCCCGCTTGGCACTCCTGATACTTGCTCTTGCCATGGGGATGCCTGGGGAGGAAAATGGGGAGGTGAAGGGAAACTGTGGTGTAACAGTACTTGTACAACATGTTCCCAGTCTGAATCTTGAATTATGTTCCCAACAGTGTGATATTTACATACAACACTATTAACCATGCACAGGAGCATGACTTGTACCTTTTGTAGCCATATTTACGAGTCCGTCGTGACCCTTACTCACCCACAGAGGAGATGTCACCGTATTGTTCCTCCCCTGTTTGCCCACGACATGCCACATCCATGCCTCTCCTCTTGATGGTGGTGGCCCTCTTCAACACTGTGGATGAAGCACGGCAGATTAAAGATGTAGCAGAGCAAGAAGTTCTACCTGTATAATATTATTACTAATATCTAATATTTATTTAGTGAGTTACTGTCAGGGCAGAGACACACGGGCCAAGTAAAGAGAAAGCTTTTTTTCCCTTGGTGAAATTATGCTGAATCACCGAATAGATTTTGGTGGTTTTAAAGGGATAGTTCAACATTTTGGAAAATTGGCCCATTGCCATAATCACTATAGTCATAGCAGTAGGTTTGTTACCTTTAATTGTCGGTCTCATCAAATACAAAATCCCAAAACGCTTTTGTGGACAAGTTGTGACCTGCACAACCACCACACTATGAGATAATAACGGAACGATACGAAACAGAGCCATTTTCGAGGTAAATACAGGGTAAATGCTGAGACTGCTTGCTGAAAAACTGTCCCTGAACGCAACGCGCATCCGCGGTTTTGCATGTATTTACCTCTAAAACAGCTCCGTCTCATAACGTCCCATTATTATCTCATAGCGTGGTGGTTGTGCAGCTCACAACGTGTCCATGACAGTGTTTTTGAGCTGATGAGTTTGATGAGGGAAACCAAGAAATTCCATTAGCCTCCATAGCATAGCCCTGAGCAGCCTGCTGCTCCGCTCCGCCGTTCTAAAAATAGCTTACACCGACAATTAAAGGTAACGAACCTACTGCTATGACTATAGGGATTATGGCAATGGGCCAATTTGCCAAAATGTTGAACTATCCCTTTAAGTCAACATGGCCGTGTGTACTGTATGAGCACCCATACATCTTAAAGACTCAGATGCCCGTGTTGAGTCTGATAATGCAATGAAAAGATGATGATGAAGGAAATGAGGATCCTTTGCATGAAAAGCCTGTGAAGTTGTAGCTGAAAGGGAAAGTTGAGCTCATTAATGCCGCAGCTGAATGAGACAAAAATGATCATTTAATGTTTGTGTAATGATCCAAACAACTGAGTGCAAACCTTCTGCTGCTGTTTTATGATCTCTGTCATGGCAAATCATGCTCTGCGGCGACCTCACGGTCCATGCATCTCTTACTTTTGAGCCGTGTGCATGTGCTGCCATACAGTGACAAGCCGTGGGGACGCCGTCCCCGAGAGACACGCCGTGCAGTGTGTACATGCCGACTGAGAACGGTGGGTGTGTTTTGACCTTCTCGCTGACGGATGTGTTTGTGATTACATTTCATCCTATCCCCACTCACACCTTCCCACTACCTTGTGATTTCTGAATCTATGTGCAGTCAATATTTACCTAAGGACTTTTTTAATAAGCCACTGATCAAACACACACACACAGATACGCAGAAATATTGCTGCCATTCCACACACACACACGCACACACAGGAGTGTTTGCTGAAGGCAGGGACACCAAGTCCTGTCAACACACAGACACACACACAGACACACACACACCACAAGCACATGCATGCTGCTGCCTAGACTAGAGGTTGCTAAGGCAACCGCAGTGCGCCACCCCTCTTTTTAGTCAAAGCTATCAGAGCTTCTGCATTTATTTCCATCACAATAACTGGAGCCATTGTCTGGTTTCATTACATGTTTGCATCGTTTCTTTCTTTTTTTTTAATTTTTACATTCAACTGGTGCCTTTGTACTTCAAGTGACAAAAACACGACACTAAAAAGTGAACAATGATTTGCTTCACTTTTTTTCTATTTCAAAGCTTGTGTGAATTTGAGTGGCAGAGCGTGTGCGACAAATGGTGTGTGAAGTTGGTGAGAGAGAGAGAGAGCGGAGCAAAGGACGGTTCTCACCATAGGCACCACCTGTACTCCACTCTGGCAGCCTCCTGAGAGCTGCCAATCAATCAACATTTAATAAAAGCCCTGCTGGTTTAGCGAGGAGGAAAGGTCAAAGTGAAGTTGAGAGGGTCAGAGCAGGTACTTAGCTGTCTGTGAGGCGCTGGTTTAGTGCTATCAGTGCTAATGCTCTTCATGTGGTATTGAGGTTTGTGGTGTGAGCTAATGGTGAGCTTTCTAAGTGCACCATGGCAGCAACAACATGTGCAGCTCACACCATCAGTACCTGATATAGAGAATGTGAAGCTGACGTCACGTCGCCGCCATCTTTGGAGGATCGCGGATGTAAACACTCGCTCGTCTCCCTAAAAAGAAGTCCCCACAGTAGATCACATGATAGATTTGGCAAAAAAAAAACTGGACAATAGCGTTCGCTTTTTCTCCTGATGTGGGGTCTTTTCTCCTTACGGCTGCTGTCCACGCCATTCGCCGTCTTTTAGTCAGCTCCTCAACTTGTGGTCCTTGGGTTTTTTTTCCACTTGAGAAAGGAGAAAAAGCTAACGCCATTGTCCAGTTTTTTTTTTGCCAGATCTATCATGTGATCTGGATCTACTGTGGCATTTTTACACAGCAGTACTGTCCAACATGATTACTTTTAAGCGACTTTGGGGGGGTTTTCTCGGGCGACGAGCGAGCGTTTACATCCGTGATCCTCCAAAGATGGTGCCAGCGTGACGTAACTTCACATTCTCTGTGCTGAATATCTGACAATAGGGGTCAAACTTCAAACGAGACCAGAAGTCTGCAGCTATGACTCTGAATGTATTTCTGAAGCTCGTGACTCTGCTAATATAAGCCTTAATGGTGTTTTAGGCTAAATGCTAACATTAGCATGCTAACATACTCACAATGACAATACCACAGTAAAAACCATGAAAGCACAGCCTGATACTTACAGCAAGGCACAAGTCAGATTTATTTAAATATAAGTTTAACTGATACCAGATTTCCAAAAGGAATTCTTCCCTATCTTAATCTTTATTATATTCTTGTATAATTTCAACGGTGGCACTAAACTTATGCACTCATTGCTAGTGGTGCTGTGAGATATCTTTTTAGTTGTCACCATTTTAATTTTGTGTGTTAGCATGCTATTGTCGCTAAACACGAAGTAGAGTAAGAGTTCATTTGCAAAAGCAGATAAGTGCCATTTTGGAAAAAATGAGCTGAGGCTTTGTATTTATTCTTTGCATAGTGTTGTTTTCAATAAAACATTATTTTTTTGAGATATGTCTATTTTGTTACATCACAAAGTCACTCAACTTTGGTTTGACTGATATCACCTTATGTAAATTAAAAATTAAAAATGAAGATTCTGGAATTTTTTCAAAACGGAGTTAACTGCTTTTGCAAATGAACTCCTCTGCTGATGTCTTCAGTTTGGTCATAAAGTAGGATTGGACAAATCAAAGTTGTGACATCATGACTGATAAAATGTCAGAGGATCATGTAAGGATTCATAGTACTGTTAGAATTAATGTCTGTGCCGATTTTCATTGTAATCTATTCAATAGTTGTTGAAACAATACTCAAAACATCAAAATGCCATTAATGTACTGTATGTACAAGGTTTAGTGTAAATTGATTGACTGGTGACCAAATGACATCTCAACCAGATCAAAATTTAACTGCACAGAAAACAGATGTTATTCTTTCAACTGTATCTTAAATAAAATCTATTTTGACCCAAAAATCACAGACAAATAAGCAGCACATACTCTTATGACATATGCACATTATAAAGCACATTTACCAGCTTAAAATTAGGACACAATGTAAAGCAATGTGAGTGTAGCAGAAAGACAATGTGCACAACATACACAGAAAACTATACTTTCTTACCATCGAGGGCAGAAGGTCCTGGATTCTTGTTTTCCTCTGCGAGCATCACCTCCTCTGGAAAGCAAAAAAGTGTATGAACAGAAATGAGCAACACGTGACAACTCAGATGGAAAGAGATATACTAGTGTCTGTGTGGAAACTATTTGTTGTAACAGCTGAGAGATAACAGGTTGCATCAGATAGTCCTGTGTCCCATATGTTCCATAATTGACAGGATTAGTCTTACAGCTTATGGTGAAATATTGATTTTCCTTTTCTCATCAGGAGCCAAATTATTAAGTCCCACTGAGCTGTGACTGGGACTACAACCACCTGCTCTGTCGATCCAGGCCCGATAGCCGTTGAGCTCTCTCTCAATCTGCTGCTGACGTCTCAGTTTCATGAAGGCCCTGCGGTTTTCCACCCTTTCTCTCTCCTTGGCAAATTCCCTGCAGAAACAAACCAAACCGCAGTATCCTTTATTTACTCTTCCAGGGTACAGAAGTTTGTGGTCCGAGGGATGGAGAGAGGAGAGGAGAGGAGAGGAGAGGAGAGGAGAGGAGAGGAGAGGAGAGGAGAGGAGAGGAGAGGAGAGGAGAGGAGAGGAGAGGAGTGTCTCCTCTATTACTTTGGAGATAATGCCAATGGATCTCCCATTAACCTTTCCAGAAAATGAATTACCTTGTGCAGGTTTTGACACCATGTGCTGAAGCAACTGGATTTGCTTGGCAATGGCTTCAGCCTCAGCCGAACTCCCAGCCGCCTGGCTCGCCATAAAAATGTCTCAGACAGGTCGGTGTTGCTATCACCGCTTACAACCCCCATAATCTTGAGAGTTTTAAATTTGTAATGGTGGCCACATAATCTTGAGAGTTTTAAATTTGTAATGGTGGCCACATCAATATAAAATACTATAACTTCCAAGTATCTGAAAGGCTGTGGGCAGTGATATACAACATGTTCATAATGTTTATAAATCATTTTCTAACTTTCATAATCAAGGAGAGTGAGACTTTCAGTACAAGTCTACAAACTTTGTCAAGGGTTAGAGTCCCTCTTGTACATCTCTTCTTTATTCATCAAATATTTTGGGATATCTTGCCCTCATCAGGATGGTGACTTACTGTAGGTTCTTTCACGAGTCCTTATGTACAGTACAGACAAACCAATGGATGAATAAATAGATAAATAAATACTGAGGAAAGGCTCTAGGATGGGATCTTGTGTTTGACATGAAGAACAAAGAAAGACATTTATTCTTTGGTACCTTTACATTCTACAGCAGTCATTATTTTACTGATATGGATCATGCAGAGTATTTCACCGAGACTTAAATACCTTATGAATATGATGTGATAGCACGATTTATACTGACACAGACTAGATAAGACTGGATGCACCACTTAACCACTGACCACAATGTAACAGGCTGCAATGGCAAATAAGGAGCATCAAGGCCATGCAACACGCTGCGCTTCAGGGACACAAATAGGCAGCTGCTCCTTAACTGGGACATAGACTCCGTCTGGCAATCAGGGGCTGGAAAGTTAATGAGTTTTAAACTGAACTCCGGCTGAACTTGTACTTAAGAGTGAACCTACCCAGAGAGGACTCCCAGCACCAGGTTCAGGACAAAGAAAGAGCCGATGATGATGAGAGGGATGAAGTACAGCCAGTTCCAGCTGGGGCCCAAGGCATCGTCGGCCTGAAACATAAAAAAAAAAAAGTTTTAAACTCAGTAAAATCCAAGTCAGGCAGGAGCTGCCACTGGGATGCAAGACAGAAATAAACCTACGAGTGTAGGTGTTTGGGCGGCTGCTGAGGGTTCGAGCGTCGGTGCGGGCAGGGCTTCGAACAGAGACATCATGTGTATTGATCTACTCCGGCCTTGCAAAGAGAGTGTGGAGGAGAGTGGAGGTATTCTGTGAGCAACCACTGTATGAAGCCAATATAGAAGCAGTGTGCTGCATCTCTACTTTAAAGCACCTGGACCTGGGGAAGTATATACGGTGAGAGTTTGAGGGCTTTTTCCAGGGTTTTCATGTGCACATAAACAAATACATGTCTGCTAAAACATAATATTTTTATACTTGTGCAATGTGCATATACTGTATGAACCACTGTGTACTTTATGTTGATTACACTGACTACAGTAATTATTATTGCAGTCAGTCTCTATAGTTGTGGTCAGCAGCACAGTAAGCAGCAGGTCGTGTCTCTTTCTCCTCCTCATTTATCTGTGAAGCTCTTTTATAACACCTCAAATGACATCATACAATTTTTCGGGAAAATCATCTTCCTTCATCCATCTCAATGAAAACTGAAAGAGCGGGGAGCCGACCACAAATTACACCTCGGCTCAGCACTTGAGTGTCTGCTTATGATTGTTGCTTTCGTGAGACAATCTGAAGTAAAAGAGAAAACACTGTCAAGACGCTGAGCAGATGTTCCTTTTCGGCTCCACATGACGTGACTGTGCATCACATTAGTTTTTGCAGATTTGCCAGCTCAGTATTTATGTGGTAAATCTGCCATTTTACCACATTCATTGGTATTCAGATCTGGTGATTGGTCACTGCACTTCAATAAACTCATCGTCACATCGATGAATCTTTCATTATCTTGCTGTGATTGAATGGTAAAGTAAACTGTGGTTATAAATGATGCACATGGAAAGAAAGATACTGAGATAGGCTGGAGCATTGAAATCGTGACTGACCAAAGTACTGTATTGCAGCCCAAAGAGAACCAGCCTGAAATGTAGACACAAGACAGGTCTGTGATGTTGATTGTGACCCTGCCATCTGCAATCTCAGCAGCAATCCTGATCCATCAAACCACACTATGTTTTTCCATTGCTGGTCAGGCTCTGCTCTTATGTACAGTATTTCTGTTCTTGCTTGAAGAAGCATGGGCAAGTTCTCCTATCAACGTGCTCAATGACTATATATCCATATCTTTTCATGTGCAAGCACATTACCAGGATGATCATTTTTCTTTTTGCAAGGCGTGTTCTCCTGACTTGTTACAATGACATGATATGTTTTAGTGTTCCTGTCTGAACAGGATCTTGTAATTCTGCACCCGCTGCAGGCAGAGGTGAACATGATTCGACTTGATTTGTCGAATGGTCATACAGGCTACAGCTACATCAAATTAGCAAATGGTGCCACTGCCTGCTTTTCTGCCTGTACATACTGTCTGAGTGCATCTGCCTGCCTGCTGCTTTCACTCTGACATCGCTGTGAAGAACGGTGCAGCATCTCATCTCTGTCTGACAGTCACTCTGCAGCAGAAAATGACATTATTACTGGTCTCAATGCTCGTTACTTGAACACATGTCCCAGTGAGATGCAACATGATACACAGTGTTTCCTGTTTACTTTAGTTCAACTTTGGGGGATTTGAAATGGTCATAAACATATATAATTATACCTACGCAGCTATTTTCAACCTTTCCATGCTCTTATTCATACATAGCCAAGGTTTACAAAGTCATTAATTTTAGATTACATTTCCAAGAGATACTTAAGTGTGCCATATTTCATAGCTAGTAGGCGGGCAGTCTAATCTCTATTCAGGCCTTGCAGCATGTTCCAAGAGGTTACACATTTCTCAAGGCTGTGTGAATAAAAATGGCAAACTGAGAGCAAAACAGGAAAATCAACATGGCACTCTGCAGTTTCAACACTCACAATCACAAACCGGTAACCGCCCCCCCATGTTCTCCACCCACAGGCAAAAAGTCTGAGAGTGGAGGATGCAGGGGCTGCAGACATCCACTCAACAACCATCAGTGTGCTGGAGCTCAGGCCGCTTCTGTTCATTAGAGTTAATTGAGTCTAAAGTGAAACAAAACACTGCTGCACCTCAATAATTTGCAGCAATTTTGAAAAATATTGTAAGTGTCACAAGTGAGTGTGTGTCTGTGTGAGCTGTCTTACATTGTAGAGTACAGTGGTCCATCCCTCCATGGTGATGCACTGGAAGACGGTGAGAACAGCAAACAGGATGTTGTCAAACTGCGTAATGCCATCATTTGGGCCGATCCAGGTGTTGTTGCAGGTGTATTTGGCTGGACACTGACGCACGCCACATGGGAACTCATATTCAGAGGAGTCCACTGTCTGGTTTTCTGAACACAGAGATGCAAAAATGGAGGGAAAATAAGTGCAAAAATAAAGTGTGATGCAAGCCATACATAAGTTTCCTTAGTTAGAAAACAACAAACCTCCCACATTCAATGCATTGCGACGAATGCATCAGCCTTCTTCCATACTGATACTTCCAACTTTCACAATTTTCACAGATTTTAAGAGCAGAAATGTCTTTAGCTTTGAGATCACAAAGTTTAAACCTCTTAAATCTTTATACCCAGTGAGCAATGACGCCCATCATTATTGCTTGACATTTCACTTGTGTGACAGTGAATTTTTGGCCTCAATGGTATCTTATTGACTTAATCTCCAATTAAGTCATAGGTCAAAGTGTAAAGCAAGAAGCAATTAAGAGACCATACTGTATGAGTAAAATTAAAAACCTCTCCATCAAACGACAGAAGGGGAAAGTACCTGTTTGAACAGTAACATGACCATACGCTGACAGAAAACAGCCCCATCAATCTGTCTGTGTTATCTAACTGTCCACTCAGCTTCGGTGTGATGGGCGCAGCTCAGAGGTTAATGACAGCTGTGAATGTACAATGAGCTATTGTGGCACAAAGCATTTGTTGGATTTAATTATACAGGATTCAATTATACAGGACAACACTGAAAAATGTTTGGTTTGATCAAGTCTCCAGGTGCAGCCCGGCATGCCATTGTGAGTACATGCTCTGTGTGTATGCAGTTGTGATTACGACAATAGAGCCGTTTCCTTTAGAGCTACGTAAATATACATGACATAGAGCCACGCATAAAGGTACAGTGCACAATAACCCGGGCTACAGAGTGAGCTCAGTGCACGTCTCTTTGATTTTATCTTCTGTCACTCAGTTTGTTGTCAAAAATAGTTCTGAAATGATTCTTTCACATTTACAGTATGCATTATTCACGAACATATCAGATCCTGTCTACAAATTGTTCTCTTTTGTTTCATCCGTGCCTTCAGTGTTTGGTAGAGCCGTTGAGACAATTTCCTGTTTCCGAATGCAATTCAAATTAGATCTTGGCTTAAGATGAATAAAAAGATCAGAATAGCAGTAATAACAGGATGTTACTATTGGCTCCAATCACAAATAGAGTAGTGTAAAAATTATGTGTCTGAATAAACTCAGCAGACTCACTAATTATAAATATCACCATCTGTATGAAACAGATGGGAATATCTGTTCTTGTGCAGTCGTGTTGTGCACATACATACAGTAAGGCATAGAAAACATCAACTTTTTTAATGAGTTTTGTTATTGTCTGAATCACTTTGCATGTACTGTACTGGATGTAATATGATTTCAGTGCTGTATACAGTACAGTGTGTATTGTGTGTGTGTCTGTACCTAGTATTCCTGGCACTGGTATGCAGGTGTTGTGCAGTTTTCCGCTGTAAAACTCCAGGCCAATGATGGCGAACATGAGGATTGCAAAAAACAGGAGCAGGCCGATCTGCAGCAGAGGAACCATGGCCTTCATTATAGACTTCAGGACTATCTGTAGACCTGGAAGTAAACCACACAGTGAAAATAAACCTCTTAAAAACTTGTGATACACTTGGTTCATTAGAGGTTGTAACAATAATAAGGCTTGCTTTCCAGTAGATATAAAAAAAACGAGTCAACAGTTCTGACAACCAATTCAAGTAAAGACCATTTGCATTGGTGATTTGTATGAAATGAAAAGCAAAGGGAAAATAATGAAAAGCAAAGGGAAAATAATGAAAAGCAAAGGGAAAATAATGAAAAGCAAAGGGAAAATAATGCCTACTGTACATCTGTCATCAGAAGATATTTGTATAGTTTTTGTGATACTTACTGGGGATGCCCGAGACCAGTTTGAGGGGTCGAAGTACTCGCACCGCCCTCAGGGTCCTCAAGTCCACCGAGATGTTCATATGTGCCCCTGCTGCAGCGAGGATCCTACAGAGGTTAAGACAACGGAGGACGGTGAGTGAATGAATGCTACCATTTCTATGGTTTATAAGCTGAGGAGAGCTACGTCAAACAGGGGGACTCGCACACACACGCACATAACCACACTGTTGGAGGACGGCTGCAGTGCTTAGATATGGAGTGTCAAGATGTGAGGGTCTGCAGCAGGCAGAGGAAACAGAGAGAACAACGAGGATTGCTTTTGGGGCTTTTGGCTGTTTCTCTGTGTGGGAGTACGGCTGTGACAACTGTTATTTAGGAGGAGAACAAAGAAAGCAGCTCCATCAAGGGAAGGCAGGACACCCTTAGGCTGGAGAGACATAAAGCTCACGGACAAACACATGCACGGACACACATAAAAACAAACACAAACACACACACACTAATAGACTCATAACAACAACACATTGTTTTTTTTTATTTGCTACACAAAGCCAGGGTCCGTCAGAAGTTCCATTTTTACTTTGTCTTGTTTTGTTTCCTCCCCTCCTCCCTCCCCATGCTGTAAATACACCTCAGTGGCCTTCAGCTCTCAGACTGATGAGGAGATGGAAAGCTTCCTCATTAGTCTGCTCTCCTGCCTCCCTCTTCTCTTTTTTTCCCCACACCTTCATACATCTCATCTCATCTCCCTCCTCCTTCACCTGTTCTCAATCCCCTCTCCAATTATATGTGCACTACTGACTCTTTTTCTGTTTTTCCATTTTCCAGTGACCTGAGCACACATTTATTCCCCTTTCACCTGGATGTCTACTGACTGGGAGACAGAGATAGATGGAGAAATGAGGTTAAGAAAAAAATAATAATAAAGGGCGAATGGCAGAGCATTTTATATCTGCAACTGTAACTTTAAAGTTATGGTTGGTAATTATGTTCAGAAACATGTTTTGTTATAGAGAGCCTAAGCGGAAGCAGGAAGTAACGGTCACCATGGGACCTCAACTCTAAAAAACGGTCCATTCAAATGAACGAGAGTGAGATTTTTATTTCGTCATCTGATTGAATTGCCCCATGAGAAAAAAATATGACCTCTACCTGTTTAAAACATCACGTTTCATCCGAAAAAATCCGCAGTTTTTGTAGAATAAAATCCTGAAGAATCTATCCTGAGTTAATACATTATAAATCAGTAAAAGGAATTTTTTCTCAAAAATGACGAAATAAAAAACTCTCGTTCATTTGAATGGATGTCCCATGGCCGCGCTACTTCCTGCTTCCGCTTAGGCTCTCTATACTGGACGAATGGTCCTTCTATCCTGAGTTAATACATTATGTAATCAGAAAAAGGAACAAAAATAATCTGACCTCTGTGGCGGCTGCAGGACTGACAAAACTGACCAATCTATGGTTTTCGCTCCGAAAAGGAAAAACCAATAAGATGCCTTCATGTCTAGTTCTGCCCAAGGGGGTAGATCGGACTACAAAAACCAATCAATTCAATTCAAGTTTCAGTAGAATTTTCATCTTTAAAAAATCAATTTAAAGGGAACAATGCAGCTATTACTTTAACTATTTGCATAATGTTAAAACTAAAATTAAATGTTGCCTAAAAAAATCAAACCGTTTTGAAATCGGACAAAAACTGAGCAAGTTCTGGTCATTATAGCAGAACATGCACCATTGGCTTATAATGCTCTGAGGGAGAGAGTTGCCCGTTCCAAGATGGCCGCCGTTCTGACTACGTCGCGTCATTTGGCAGCAGCGGTGGGTGAGTCATCTCGTTTTCTTATATATATCTATGGTTCTGCCTACACCCAATCAAGCTGCCGTCTCTCTCCGTCCTCTTGTGTGTGCGATGAGGGTCTTCAGCTACGTCCGCAGAAAGGTGAAGGTGTTGTTTCAGAGAAGAAGTCTGACGAAAGGGGCTGGGACTCTTGACTTGAATTGATCGATTGATCAATTGATTTTCAAAACGTGGCCTGCTAGCACCCTTTTCCAGAATCTCCATCCCTGCCTTTAACTGCACTGTGGTTGCTAATTACACTCATTAAAGTCACTTTGATGCTGAGAAAGACAATGATGAAGGCAGCACCTTTTGGTATTTCTAAGGTAATTGATATGGGGTTTAGGCCGCACAAGTG